>CM044058.1:13434044-16047794 GCA_024086825.1 Abrus pulchellus subsp. cantoniensis | reverse complement strand
ATCTGCATGACAGGACCTGTGGTCTGAACTAGTTAAAGTCTAACTTTTTTAATAAACAAATCAGACTTAAATTTTTTTTAAGGTCTATTTAAGTAAACAAAACAGGTTTGAACTGTTTATAAAGCTTGTTAAGCCTGATAGGCCGGCATGTATAAATAAAGTTATATATATATATATATATATATATATATATATATATATATATATATAACTTAAAAATAAAGCTGTCAAAATATATTTAAATAATAAAATTATTTAATAATATATTTTTTATATTCTTAATTCTGTTATTATTAAATTAATATTTTATGTTACAATTTTTTTATATATAATTATAATAAATAGAAATTATACTCTATTAAAAGTTAAAAAAATTTATACACGATTATACTTTTTAAATAATAAATTTATTTAATAATAAACAATTGTATTTGTTATATTTAAACAAGTTAAAAAACAGTTAAATCTTTGAATATGAATAAGACCCAATCAAAACTAAACGAAATAAAATTTAAAAATAAAATAATAAAATTATATTATATATTTTTTATACTCTTAATTTTATTATTATTAATTTAATTATTTAATTATTATATTAATACATTATGTTGTAATTATTTTTATTTATAAAAATATAAATTACTTAAATATGAATTATATTTTATTTAAAAATAAAAATTTATAAAAAAATAATAACAAAGTAAAATAAAAAACTTATTATAATATATATTAATATATATATATATAGTACATTATGTTTAAATTTTTATATTAAGTTTTATCATATTTTTTATTAAGATAAAAATTTAAAAATATAAGTTATTTTAATTTAAATATAAATTTTAATAATTCTTTCTATACTTATATATTATTTTTCTGCATCTATAAATTTTATAATATAAATATTTTTATCTACAATTTTTATTATGACGATATTTATTTATTTTTTAAAATATAATAATTTTTAAGCTGATTTAACAAATTTTGTAAGTTTTATTTTTTGTTATAATTTTATGTGTTTACTGTGATTTTATTTAGTGAATATAAGATGTCTTTACAAAAATAAAATATAATTATCATAAAAAATATTAAAATCTTTAATAATTTTAAAAATTAAATTTAGAAAACTAAAAATATAAAAATTTTATAACATAAAAAAATTTATAACTAATGCTCAAATAATATTTTAAAAATTATTTATAAAATTATATAAAAATTATTACAATTATTTAATAATTATCAATAACATAAATAAAAATTTGAATATATGTAAACTAATTTAATAATAAAATAATTATATTTTCATTAATATTATTTAATAACAACAATCATTATAAATTTTTAATATTATACAAATTTTATTTTAATATATATATATATATATTTAATCATATCATGTAGCAAATAATATAAATAATATAATTATAAATAATATATATTTTTGTAACTTGCACATGTTTTAATTAAATTATTAATTAATTTATCAATTTATATGTAATATATAAGCATATGTTTTAATTTATTATATCAGTAATATTTTCTATATTACATTAATGTGATAGTGTAGTTAATTTTATGTTTATTTGTTAATTTAAAATAATAAATTAATAAAAAAATAAAATTAAATATTATATAAATATTTTTTAATTTAATAGTTATTATTATTATCATTCCATATATATATATATATATATATATATATATATATATATATATTACATTAAGTTTAAATTTATTTATTTTTTAAAACATAATAATTTTTTTAATTGATTCAACAAATTGTGTGAATATTATTTTTTATGATCAATTTTACATATTTAATATAATTTTATTTGTTAAATATAAAATATCTTTAAACAAATAAAATATGTTTATAAAATAAAACTAAAATCTTTAATATTTATAAAATTTCTAAAAAGTAAATCAATAAAATATAAATATAAATTTTATTAATATAAAATATTTATAATTAATGCTTATATAATATTTTAAAAATTATTTATAAAATTATATAAATATTATTATAATTATTTAATAATTATTAATAACATAGATGAAAATTAGAAAAATATATAAACTAATTTGATAATAAAATATTTATATTAAAATATTTTTTTGTAACAGGCTTTGTTAACGGGTTTCAAGCCAAGTTAAACCACTTAAATAGGTCAAGTCAAGTCTAAAATAAAGTCTTTAACATTAACAAGTTAAACTCAAATCTAATAATTATGTTACAGGTCAAGCCTATTTAAAGTAAAGCCTAACATGTTTTTATCATTACCTATGACTGATTGGAGCAAGAACCCATTGCTTCCGTTTAAGATAGTCAAATTTTGATCATTTAAAAGAATTCAAAGAAAAAAAACAGAACAGAACACAGCCGAAAATTATAACCTATGGTCTCACTGAGAAACATCTGGGTCATGTCAGAAATAGCTTGGGTTGACAAACGGACAACATCTGCGCCACTCCACTCCGCTCCTCGCGACTGCTAACTACTATGCTCCAGCCCCAAGTTATAAGCTGAAAAACTTAAAATGATTAGAATTTTAATACGGATATAATTAAGATTTTTTTTACTTAAATAATACGTTTTTAAAAACAATTCCTTAGACTTTTTTAAAACATTTTTTATATGATATATTTTTTTAATTCAGCAGCAATATCGTGAATGATAATAAATTTTTAGGATATAATCTTCTTTCTACTAGTGTAAGTCTAAAAACTTTTATACAAAAAATTTGAACTTTTTTATTTAATTTACATTTAATCAGTTATAATTTATTACTTTATTAACTGTTAGATGTGAGTTAAATATAAAATTTAAATTAAATATAAAAATTTTTAGATTTATACTGATATAAACAAAATTCAATTTTTTATTATTATTTTAATAAATTATTATCCTAATATATTTAATTCTATATCAAAAATTAACACATATAATAATTATATATATATCTGACGAGATAAAATAATAATATTTTTTTTATTATTTTAATAAACTATCCTTATAGTTATATTTTTTATTATTATTTTAATACTACCGTTATTAGAACAAAATTCAAACTTTTATTAAATACATCAATAAGTGTGAAATTTTCAAGAATATTAAATGTCTCTTCTATAATATGTGAATTTCAATATACTCTTCTTTATTTTTGTAGTTGGGCACGTGATAAATTATAGCCCCTTCTATAAATCTCTTGTTTTACCATGTAATATTGCATTCAGCCTCTTCAATAATTATTGATTTTTTACCATTAATTATTTATTTGTATAATTTTTTTTTGCTTTAATTTATCTTTGCATAATAAATACCTATGAATAAAATTAATCTTTTTAAAATTATAAAATAATCATTATTTTAAAATAATTGTTAAAGTAACTATTATTTTGAACTACAAGAAATAGGAGACAACTTTTTACTTTCTCATTTTATAAAAAAAAAAACTCACTTCAAAGAAGTGTATCTCAACCCTTTTACAACTTTATAAAATTAAATTAAATAAAAATATCAATTCGTTTAATATTTTAAGAAAATAAAATATATTTTCCCTCATTTAGTATGTATGAAGATGTAAGATAATTTGAAATTATTTACTTTACCTATTATTTATTATTTAAGAAATATTTTCTGAAATACTAATTAAAGAATCAATAAAAAATTGTAAAAATTATGTTAAGATACATCAAATATAATAAAAGAAATATTGCATTATAATTTTTAATAACAATTTTTTACCTATATTTCTAAAACTAGTGCGTATACAATATTAATATGTTTTGTAATAGTTGTTATTTTAAAAATTAAAAAATATTAATTATTTTTTTATAACAAACATCTTTATTTATTAGCATATTATTTAAATACTTAATTAATTTATCATTGTACTTTAGTTTGTTTAATAATATATATATAATAATAATAGTATATATGCAATTAATACTTTTATTTTTACGATGTGTATATACTAAACAACATATAATTAAAAGGGAAGAAAATATATGACATGTTTGGTAGTGAAGATAAGGTTAAATAAAATAAGATAATATATTATATATATGTTGTTAATCAAGTATTTGTTGAGTCAAACGAATAAGATTAATTTATAATGTTATTTGTCTTATCCTATAATGTAATTGTTATTCTAAGAATGAAAGGATTGCAATTATCTTCTCTAAATGTTTTTAACTTATTTTATTACCTCTCTCTCATCTCTATTTTTATATATTTTTAAAAAATATATTAAATTATTTATATATTTTCTATAAATTAAAAATAGTTTTGAGGTAAAGTAATTAATATTGTTAGCTATCTCATGAATAGATCTTCTTTTATTACAACTGATTTAAAGATTCTTCAAGAGATATTGTTTGATAAACCTTTTGATTTCTCTAACTTACTTATATTTGGTTGTCTTCCTTGTATTAGTGATAAAAAATTAGAGCCAAAGGTAATAAAATGTATATTTCTTGAGTATGCCATTGGTGTTAAGGGATATAAATTATAACACCTTAATTTTCATTGTTTTTTGTATTTTAAATAAAAGAGTTTTAAGTTTAAAACTGCAATATCTCTTGCTTAAGCGAGATTGATAAATCTAAACAAAATGCCACTGGAGCATTCTGGTTCAGGTAAGATAATTCTCGCTTAAGCGAGAATGGATATAGATTGTTTAACTATGCTCTCACTCAAGCAAGATTGGATGACAAAACAAGGAACTCTTGGGAGCATTTTTGCTCAAGCGAGAGTATCTCGCTCAAGCGAAAACATTAACAAATGAGTAAAAAAAATTGTATGATTTTTTTATCCACGCAAGAATGGTCTTACTTAAGCGAGAAAAACTGTCGTTCAAGGAAGAATGATGTCGCTCAAGTGAGAATCCTCGAGGAAAAAAAATTATTAAGTGATTTTGACACTTTTAAAACTTAGATCTCAAGGCAAGTAATCATTATCATCTTATTTTCAATTCTCTTACTCTCTTCCACAGCTAAAAAACACCTTTACTCTTAAAACCACTCTTAAATCCGAATTTGGAAATCTTTTTCCTCTCGATTTCCAGTAAATTTTCTTAGAGATTATACTTCCAATCTCACTTATATTTCATCATTTTCTTTCTCCTCAATAGTTACTTTACTTTGTGACGCTTAGGAAGATTTTTGTCTTTTAGATGACATCTTCTGCCAAAACCTTATGTGAATCATCTATTGAGGTAAAGGAAGTTCTATTCCATCAATAAAACTATACCTATGTGATGTATATAAATTTCAGATATACTTTTTGCTTCTATGAGTAGTTACATGCTTTATTTTTTAAATTAGAATTTTGAAATTGGATTCTTTGAGTTGATAAATTAAATGATATATGTTTATTGTTTCTTGAATGGATGACATATGATTTAGTGACAATATATCATTTGGGTTGAGTCTAGAAGTATTCGACCTTTTGCATGATGTGTTTAAATGTATGATGAAAAATAAATGGTAGAAATGTATTATTAGCAAATAAGATGATAAAAAGAATTAGTGTGAATAGTTACAGAAATACACTAGAAATATGGAAGATAGAGACAATTTAAAATATCTGGAGAAAATACAAGGTGGTGATTGTTATCGTGGTTGCACATAAATTGATGAAAGTAAAAGCAACACAAGCTTTACAATTATTTTTCGACAAAACTCCTCACTATACTTTTGTTAAGGGGCCTCGTAGTATATACTATTGTATCCGTATATATGGGTTAACCAACAACTATTCATTTATACATTAAGACATCATGGAACATGTAACACCCTCATTTTTTATGCTTTTATCTTGAAAAATAGGAATTTTAGTGCAGAGTTTCGTGTTCAAGCGAGATATGTCCCACTTAGGTGAGATTGAATTTTTGGGGCTAAGCATTTTGGAGTACTCTTAATCAAATGAAATGAGTCTCGCTCAACTGAGAAAAGACAATATCACCCAACTATCCTCTCGCTAAGGCAAGATGGAGCTTGCTCAAGCAAACTTGCAAGAAAATTTGGAAACTCTCTAGACCTTTTTTTTGCTTGGCAAGAATATTTTTCGCTCAGGCAAGAATATTAGAAAACTGAAAAAAAAAAAAAATCATTCTTAGTGGAATTGTAAGGAATGACAGCTTTATTAGTGTTTAAAGTATTTTGAGGAATTGTAATATTTTTTTATTTTTATATTTTGAGTTTACAAGATTAAGTAATTTTTTTACTTTAAAATTTAGAATTTATAATACATTGACATTCTATTATGAATAGAAATTTAAAGTATATCTATAATATTGATAGTTGGTCATTTTAATGGTAACTTACGTTTATTTTAGATAGAAACTTACTCCGTTGAAAAATAGTATTGTTTATTTTCTAAAATTATATGTGTATATTATAAATTAAATAGATTGTTAAGATATAAATTTTAACTTTATTCTATTTATAAATTTAAAATTTGAGAACTATTTCTTCAAAAAAAAAAAATATGACTTTAAGTATCTCTTAAAATTTGAACAACAAAAACTTAAGTAAATTTTTTTTTAACACTCAAGCTATTGATCGCGAGTGTTGCGCTCGGACAAATTAATAAAAACTAAATTGCATAAACATTATGTAGTAAGAGGTGCAATCTAAGTTGTCTCCCAATAATGATAACGTTATACGATTATAAAATTAGAGAGGGTTTGATTTATAGAATAACACTAATTAGAATCAAAAGTTAACAAGAATTAAAAACTCTAATCCAAGAATTTAGAAGAACTACGACCACTCTATCACCAGATTCCAAGGAGATGTATCAACCAACAAATTAGTGATTAATATTAAATTCGAATGAAACCTCTATTCAAATTAAGCATTCACACAAGAACCCTCATGCATTTGATTAACACACAATTCGCTCAAAGTTCAGAAACCTCTAGAACCTAATTGATTTGTGTTAATTTAATTCACCAATGCCATTAATCTTAAATCTCAATCCTGAAAATCTAATTCACACTCATTCAAGAATTAATTACATACATCAATCGAATAATGTGTAATCAAATAACTGCACAATTATCAATCCAAAAGAAGAACTTCAATTCGAAATCATAATTAGTAAGAGGAGAAAGAAGGAAGAGATGAAACTGAATTAATTGTTGAATAAATTGCGAAACCGATTCTCAAGAGTGTCTCAATTTTTTTTCAATCCTTTGACTAGATAAAAGTCTAAGCCTCCATGAATGGAGGGAAACAATTCATTAAGGGGAGAGAGAACAAGAGAGAGAGAAGAAGAGAAGAGAAGAGCCAAAAAATTTAAATTCCAAATTCAAAATTAAAAATTTCGTTAGTCACTTTGTTCTATTTTTTCGGCTATAAAAATGACCTCTTTTTGGTTCATGGCCTGAAGGACAATTGTGATCTTGGATGTCAGCTTCAAAATGCCACTGGAATGGGCTTAATCGAATGTCTGTGGACTAAGATATGGCCCAAATACTGCACCTTACTTAGGATCCGCGACTGCAGCGTTCTGACTTTTTTCAGACCCAGTTTCAACTTCTTATCATCAGAATTAGTTTCTGACCTCTCATAGGAATTGTGCACCTTTCTCTTAGCTTTCCTACAAATCAAGAATCACAATGAAAGGAGTTCTACAACTCAATATATAGTCCAGAAACCAAAACAGTATCAAAATTTGTCAAATACTGAAAAAATTAAACAAAGCGTAAATAAAATTCAAACATCATAAAATGATCTAATTCAACCAATTAGGCACAAAAAAGGATTAATGAGCTAGGAATGAGAAAAGATAATGTTATAAAAATCTAATTGATCAGCTATAAAATATAAAGGAAAGTTTACTTTATTTTCCTTTGTTGATATAAAATATTATATATATATATATGTCTGTGTGTGTGTGTATTTTGTATAAAAAATTAAAGATGTCACAAAACACAAGAGGTAATGATTGATTGTGATCATAGTACACGACAAAATGTGAAATGAGAGAATGACATATTGTATTACATTATTAAAGTGCATGTGTTATGGTATTGCTAATATAGTTATCATTGTCTTTGTTATTGTAAAATTTCAAATCAATTATTTTGGTTATGTTTTAATAGTGAAGAGAAGATCTATAATTACTTATGTTTTTAAGAAATAAAAATAAATATCCTTAAAGACTAATTATATTGACTGATTCAGAGAAAAATTATATTCTTGAATTTTAGTATGGAGTCACATCAATAAAAAAACACTTTAAAATTATATTTAACTTTCTTATATATTTATACTCTTGTTTTAGAGTATTACAAGAAATTTAAATATTTGCCTTAAAATGTGTACTTGTACAAAAGTCATGTGATAATTATGAGAAAAAATTATATTTGTAAAAATTTATATAATACTATTTTTTATTGTACTAAGACATTGATAATGATTTTTCTCTTATTTTTTAAAGAATTTTATGTTAATTTTGTTTTTATTTTATTTATTTATCTTAAAATTTTTATTCAACAAAAATTAACATGCATAAATAACTGTCATTTTTTAAACTAAAATTAAAAAGACCTTATTTATTCTAACATCATAAAATTTCACCTAATTTTTATCGTGCTTAGAAGTATATACTTGAAGATATTGTTGATATTCTAAAAGGTTTCTATGACGTGGAAGATTGCTTTTATCTTATCTAATTACTAGATTAAATGTGCTGACTAAAAAAAATTAAAATACTTTAGAATTTGAGTTAGAGAAATTTTATTTGAAGTATAAAGAATTTTAACTGACATGTATTTAGAGAGATTTTAAAACATCTTATATTATACTTAACTTTTTATAATTATCATTCATCATTTTTGTCATACTTGATTCATATCTTAATTATTTTTTATTATTGTCAAATTTTTTAGAATTCTAGAGAGATGGGTGGAGAAAACAAAACAAAAGTGTTTTTAAATTTCAAAAATTATATCATTTATAAAAATAAATAAAATATTAATACATCCTATTTATACTTATATATTATGACTTTTATTTTGAAATAATTTATTAAATTAATAAATATTAATTAAAAATATTAAAAAATTATCTTCCTCCCTTCTCTTCTTTTATGAGATACAAATATTATCATATCTTTTTTTGTTATTATAAAATGTGCAATTTAGTCTATTTTACTTTATAAGATTAAAATATTCTTTAAATGAATTTTTTTCTAGACTATAAATATCTTTTTTCATTAAAGACAAATTATATTCAAATCAAGTATAACTATTATTAGCAGCAAAACTTTTTTTTTCTAAGTATTTAAAATAGTAGAAGAGTTTTGCCATCTATAGAAATTCTACCCAATTTAAATAGGATTGCTTTCCATTTGGCTAATCAAAAACAAAATGAGAGATATGTTAAATGTGTAAGTTTAATTTACTAATTTATTCCTTACTCAGTTTACTTTTCACTTATATTTCTTGATGAATGTGTTAAAGTTACATGTTATTAATAAAGGCATGTTTTCATTATAGATGAGAAATTTTATAGTTTCGTTTTTATTATTGATACTGAGGCATGCTTTTAAACTTTTATAATAATGAGCTTATATAGTTTCTTAAAAAATTGACGAAGTGTAAAATTTATTAAAAGATTTAAAACAAATTTTATTATCATGCATTTTAATTTTTAAAAGATAGAATTATAATTAATTTCTATATTATAAATGAGAGTATGTTACGTGTGAGAAGTAAAACATTTAGTTAATATTATTTTAAATTTTAGAGATAAAAATTTTTATTTAACTTTTTTATTACTTTTTATAAATATCAAATTCATAATACTTAATATGTTATTTTATTATCTTAAGATAAATTTTTTAATAATTATAGTTTATTAAATATTTATCATTTTGATATATACTATTTGTGATTCTAGAATTAATTTAAAATGATTATAATAAAAATTTAATTTTCTAAATAAATTTATTATTACTATATATATATATATATTAAAATAAAATATACGTATCTCGCACTAGACACTAGCCAGCAAGTGAATATAATATATATTAATCCATTATAATATTTTAAACATTAACATTTATGTGAAAAATTTTAATGAGGTTTAGTACCCACCGTTCAGTGTTATTCAACCTATCTACGGTTTTACAGTAATCATTTAAGTTGGAGCACTTTTCTTTCAGAGTACGTGGCTACCAGAAGTCAAGCAACACATTTTTTTTCCCTCTTTTTTGTTATTTATTCTGTATACTATTCTATAGAAGATTAGAAGCTATGAGAAAGGAAACAGATTCTTTACATTTCGTTCCAGAGTAGCTTATCCTTTAAAAGTGTATTAATATAATATTGAAATTTATTAAATAATATATTTAAAATATTTGGACGGTTAAGATGAAAACTGCACCCTCTGCCGTTGATTTACAATGGAACACTGGAGCTATGAGAAATGAAGAAATAATATAAGAAAGTATTATTAAATTAAATTAAATAATATAAATTCTATACTCATAAAGATAATTTTGCTGTCTATAAAGAATAAAGATATTATTAAACTCATATCCAATGAAGAATATCAGAGAACAGAATGAAGGGAGGAAGCAAGAGGAAGACGGAGAAGGAGAAGAAGGTAGAAGATGAAGTGGAACAGATGTTGCAAGCTGCGCAAGATCAAATCCTCTTGAATCTCTCCCTCAATTCCCACATAGCCCGCGCTTCTCCTTCTGCTGCTGAAAAGAACAACGAGGGTGATCTCGATCTCGATCTCGATCTCGATCTGGAGCTGGAGCGTCGTTTCCAAGCCCTTAAAATGAAATCCAACTCTTCTCTTTCTCAATCACAAGATCGGGAACTCAGAGATAATCTCTCCGCTCGATTCTCTGCTCTCAAAGCCAAATCCTCTTCTGTAGGCCGCACCGTTGCCGCATCCGATTCCAACGCCTTATATGATTATGATGAAGAAAGCGAAGACGAAGAGTCTCAGGTTCAGAAATTGATGGACTGGGCTAAGGATGCTGCACGTCTTGATCCTTCTCCACCCTCCCATGACGACGATCCACATCCTTAGAACGTGGAAACCTATCCAATCCTATTTCTACAATCTCTCAGGTTTAGAGAGGAATCCTTCTCATTAATTGCTGTTACATGTTCAAACATACTTTTGTTTTCCCTATACAAGAGAGTAGCTGCAGCGTATTTGGATCGTATGTTAATATATAGGTTTTCAATTTGGATCTCATTTACGGTGCAAACCATGTTCCCTTGTTTAAACTTTTTCCCTATTGCAATTCTCAGATCATGCAATTAAGGCTCTCTTTCAGATTTAAATTCAACTACTCAGTCAGTCCATACTTTAGGCCATTAACTTATTTTAGGCCAACAAAGATGAAAGGTTATAAATTACCACATCGTTGAACTTAATCAATTCAACCCTTGAACTTATTTTATGATTGGTTTCTGTCTGTGAACAATGCAAATTTTAACTTTTGTAGTAACATGTTCTTGTATAAAAAAAAAATAACTAGTAAACAATGTCTCTCCTTCAACAACAATAAATGAATGTTCAAAATACTCAAAAAAAACTATTTAAATTAATGATGAACTTCATTGAAAAACATAATCAGTTGTCTTAAGTTTATATATTGAATCAAACTCAAAAGTATTACATATGTTGGAGTCATCTTGATCTTGATAACATTCATATAACTCATCCAATCATCAAACATGTCAACAATTGTTTTTGGTTTGGCCTTTCATGTTTTCTTGTATAAGACTTCGTAACTAAATCAACTAACAAATCTCTCTTGTATTAATGAAATGAACATTAAAGGTTCTTGATTTATCATCCCTTAATATAATATATAAATTAATCACTGGTAATGATAATTAATTGACAATATATGTATATATAATGTATCACAAATAATCAATGAACAAACTTTACTTTAAACATACATAATATGCATGAATAAATAAGATATAAATCTAATTTATTATAATTTTGTCTCATGACAAAAAAACATTGACACAGTTATGTCAACCAACCCATAAAGAGCATTTTGATTTCTATTTTAAAAATAATTTTTTGTTTTTAAAAGTGTACTACACTAAAAGTGTCCTCACTTGTCACTAGAATCTTTTACATGATTTAAACACTTCATGTTCAAAGTTATTCCCCTCAATTGAAATATAAAAATTGTACCTGTTAGGGTACCCGGTACCGAGTACCCCTTAGGTATTCGGTACCGAGTACCCTCCAAACCAGATATTCCTTAAGATTCTCAGGTCTCGATCAACAAATACCATTTACCACGTGCATTAAATAATTAATATGCACTAATCAAGTAATAACGAGGATTATACTTAATCAAGAGGATAGTCAATAAGGCCTAAGTTATCCAGGCCCATCACCCAAAACAGTGGCTATAAAAAGGGAAGTACACAAGACATTACGATTCTCGATGTCATTCTTACTAAATATAGTAATCTCGCTTACGTAATACCGAATACTTACTTTACCATCTGAGTGCCTTTGCAGTACCCTCCTCACCCTCAATTGATCACACCTCGGACAGGCCGAATACTTCCAAGACAAGAAGACCGAAGATCGCTCTACAACCCATTCCTAATCCGAAGACTAAGGGTGTTCTCATATCCAGGAACATTTTGGCGCCCACCGTCGGCTCGATTCAACCAACAAGAAAGATATTATGGTGCTTACAAGAAGTCAACAAGAAGGACCTATCGGGCGAGAGAAATGTATGACGGTGATACTACCCCCAACCAACAACCCGAAGTGGTGGTAGAAAGGATGAGCCAGAAGACCTCTCTTGTCATGAGGCAAATGAAAGTCGAAATAACCGAGCCGCAGAAACAGAGAGAGAGATGCACCGGAGTTATCGGCATTGAAGAGAGAAAATGCTAATCCGAGAAGTGAGATCAAATCGTACATACCAACTCATACAACTCCGATTTCTCAAGAACAAGGGGATTCCTCTCGCTTCCGCAAGCTACAAAAACAAAAGCCCCACCACAGTATCCGACTCGACAGTGCCGCCGAAATCCCTTCATCGGCTCTATCATGGAGGCAAGATCGCCCGAGGCCCTGGAAAGGTCTAGTGTTAGAGAAGTACGATGGCACGACCGATCCCGAAGAACATGTAGACATTTTTTCGACGCAAGTTGGTCTCTACACCGACGAGGATGCACTCACGTGCGTACTATTTCCGACATCTCTCAGGGGACCAACACTAAGTTGGTTCACCCGACTTCCCCCCTCTTCGGTTGACTCATTCACAACTCTTGTCACACGCTTTAAGCTTCAATTTGCTACAAGTCGGCCGCATCAGTTGACCTCTATAGCATTGGTGAATATTCGTCAAGAAAGAGGAGAAACTCTTAGGGCATTCATGGACAGATTTGGTAAAGTTGCCCTCTCCATTCGAAATCTTGAGCCACTGTGGCTATGCATCACCTATCCACACCTTAGGCCAGACCCTTCGTTAATAGCATCTGCAAAGCTTCCGTCGGACTTAGATGAACTCGGGGTCCGGCAACCAAATACATGCGAGATGGAGGAACTAGCCGAATACCGAAGCCGGATAAGAATTGATCAAGGCTCCACCAGAGAGAGTGAAAGAAATAACCTAAAAAATAAAGAAAAAGAAAAAGGACTTGTTATTGACAGGTCAACAGAGGACCTCGGTATACAAGCTACACTCCCTTAAATACTAACGGGGCAAAAGTGCTAGACCAAGCACTTAACACGTAAATAATGACCATGCCAAGAAGAGCAAATACCCCTCCCGTAGCCGACAAGACGAAAGTATGTAAATATCACCGAAACAGGGGTCATAATACCGAAGAATGCGCAGACTCAAAGATCGGATTGAGGATTTAATTAAAGCGGTCATCTCCATAATTTCGTGGCCCATCCCCCTTCCAGAGGAGATAATCATCGAGGTCCCAGACATGAAAGACAAAGAAGTAGGTCTAGAGAACCTCAAAGGCGGCCATACGAACCAGAGAACCAACCTCGCCGAATTATTAACACAATAGCCGGTGGCTTTGCAGGTGGAGGCGCCACCAACTTGGCTAGAAGACGACACCTAAGAAATGTGAGATCAGTAAATCACATCTCTTTAGGTAGTCGGGTCCGCATACCCCCAATCACATTTACTGACCAGGATTTTCAAGGGGTAGATCCCGTACAAGATGATCCTATGGTCATAAGTGTAGATATTAATAATTGTACAGTCAAGAAAACATTGATAGACCAAGGTAGTTCTCAGACATTTTGTATTGGAAAACTTTCCAACAAATGGGCATACCAGAGGAAGAACTCAGAGAATACCATGAACCTCTGGTTGGGTTTGCAGGGGAGAGAGTCGAAACACGAGGATGCATTGACTTATACACTTTGTTCGAGTCTGAACGAGAAGGGAAATGCATCAAAATAACTTACCTGGTGGTGGAAGCCAACACTTCCTACAACATACTCCTCGGACGCCCTTCTCTCAACAAATTAAAGGCCATAGTTTCGACTCCACATTTGGTTATGAAGTTTCCATCAGACCAAGGTCGGATTGTAACTATTCATGCCGATCAAAAAACCGCCCGAGAATGTTACTTTGCAAGTCTTCTGTCGACCGACACCTCGGGGAGATGTGAATATAGTATCCCCTGAACTCAACAATGATATGAAAGATATAGAGCTTGATCCTAGGATCGATGAAGGCCCCCGAGTAGAACCGAATGAAGGAAAGAAATCAATACAGCTAGGCGTCCTTCAAGGACAGGACACATACCTCGGCATCGGTTTAACTGATCCTGAACAAGATATCATTCAAGAAGTTCTGTGGAAAAATAAAGAACTCTTTGCATGGACCGCTGCCGACATGCCAGGCATTAATCCAAGTTTTATGTGCCATCACCTATCTGTATACAAAAATTCTCGCCCGATAGCACAAAAGAAGAGAAAAGTCGGGGGAGAAAGAGCCAAGGCAATTACCTGGCTAGCAAATGTAGTCATGGTAAAGAAAGCAAATGGAAAATGGCAAATGTGCACAGACTTCACGGATTTAAATAAAGCTTGCCCAAAAGATGCCTATCCTTTACCAAACATTGACAAATTGGTTGACGGAGCGACGAAATAAATTCTTGAGCTTTCTGGACGCGTACTCCGGATATAATCAAATTCGGATGTATCGGCCAGATGAAGAAAAAACAGCCTTCATTACGGAATCAGCAAATTACTGCTATAAGGTGATGCCGTTCGGTTTGAAAAATGCTGGAGCTACATACCAACGCTTAATGGATAAAATATTCAGTAAACAGATTGGCAGATGTATGGAAGTTTATGTTGATGACATGGTGATAAAATCCGCCTCCATACAAGAACACCAAGCACACCTCGCCGAGGTATTTGCCGAAGCACGCAGGTATAACCTCAGGTTTAATCCAGAAAAATGTGTTTTCGGTGTATCAGGGGGAAAGTTCCTTGGCTTTATGTTATCAGAAAGAGGAATCCAGGCCAATCCGGACAAGTGTCGCCGTAATAAGTATGAAAAGCCCGAGCTCTACCAAAGAAGTCCAAAGATTAGTAGGACGAATGGCGACCCTATCTCGGTTTCTACCTAAATTAGCCGAAATAGCTCGTCCATTTACTACATTACTAAAAAGGGCACGTAAATTCCAATGGACCGACGAATGTGAGAAGGCTTTCCAACATTTCAAGTCTATACTAGCAACACCGCCACCCTATCTAAACCAATTGGTCAAGAAGATATCATTGTTTATCTTGCGGTATCACCAATGGCCATCGGCTCGGTATTAATGCAAGAAACTCCCGACCCCATCCTCCTATATTTTACCGTCGTACACTACTCGGTGCGGAGACTAGGTATCAAATAATTGAGAAGGCGGTCTTAGCCTTGGTACATACATCTCGGCGTCTTCGACATTACTTTCAAGGATACCGAATTGTCGTCGAACCGATTGCCCAATCGGTAAAATGTCGAGAAAACCTGGTGGCAGGAAGAATGATGGCATGGGCGGTTGAATTATCCCAATTTGACATACGTTTTGAAGCAAGGGCGCTATCAAAAATCAAAATTTGGTTGAATTCATTAATGAGTTACATCCTGACCAAAAGACGAGTACTGATCAATGGACTTTATACGTAGATGGATCATCAAACCAACATGGAAGTGGAGCCGGAATCGTCCTAAAAGGACCAAATGGGGTCACCTTGGAACAATCGCTACGTTTCGGCTTCAAGACCTCCAACAATCAAGTGAATATGAAGCACCGCTGGCCGGACTTCGTTTGGCTCAAGAAATAGGGATTAAGAGAATAACCCGCCTCGGTGACTCTCGGGTGATAACTTCCCAAATTTCGTGGAATTATCAAATCAAGGATAATACACTGCTATGTTACTTCCAGGAATACCGAATTGCGTGCAACCTTTGATGAAATAGCAGTCCGGACACACCGAGATCCTCTAATGAAGAGGCCGATCGACTAGCTAAGCTAGCAAGCACTCGTCGGCCTGGACAACTTCGTAGTATCATCCAGCAGAAATAGCCGAGCCAAGTATATTGAAGAAAGAGTGTTTTTTCATAGATAATCCGAGATTGGAGAAAAGATATCATCCAATATCTCGGTGATAATGAGCTTCCTACGAGACCGGATAAGGCAAAAAAGATAAGAACTCAATCTGCGAAGTATACCATGATTGGCCAAGAGCTATATAAAAGGGGAATCTCCACCCCTTTACTCAAATGTCTCGGCAAGGATCGAGTAGAATATGTATTAAAAGAAATACATGAAGGAATATGTAGTTCACATTCCCGGACGAACAACGCTACGAAGATTATTAGGGCCGGATATTATTGGCCGACACTCCTCCAAGATGCGAGATCAATTTGTGAAGAAATGCATACCACGCCAACAACATGGTCCCTTGATTCATCAACCAAATTAAAACCTCCATTCGGTTGTCACACCTTGGCCCTTTGCCATTTGGGGGATGGATCTGCTCGGACCCTTCCCACGACAAAGGGGCAATGTAAGTTCTTAGTCGTTGCCATTGATTACTTCACTAAATGGATCGAAGCCGAGCCCCTTGCAACTATAACGGCTAATAATGTTCGGAAGTTCACATGGAAAAATATCATCACCCGTTTCGGCATCCCCCATGCCATAGTCACCGATAATGGCCTCCAATTTACGGATCGACGCTTTAACGAGTTCCTAGAAGGGTTACATATCAAGCATTGACTAGCGTCAGTCGAACATCCCCAAGCTAACGGCCAAGCCGAAGCCGCTAACAAGGTTATTCTCAGGGAACTTAGACGACGTCTAGGCTCAGCAAAAGGTGAATGGGCTGAAAAACTCCCTGAGATCCTTTGGGGATATCGGTGTACCCCTCAATCCTCAACTAAGGAAACACCATTTCGGCTAACATATGGTGCCGAGGCCATGGTACCTGTCGAAATCGGAGAGCTATCCCTTAGAAGGCAGCAATTTAATGAAGAAGATAATTCGGAAGCTTTGTCAATCAGCCTTGATACCATCGAAGAAACCCGGGATCATGCAACCATAATGAACGAAGCAAGCAGACGAATAATGACAAAGAAATTTAACTCGGGCATTCGGCCTAAGCATTTCATTCAAGGCGACCTCGTTTGGCGAGCAACTGGAGAAGCCAGATGAGATAAGAGACATGGTAAATTCTCGGCCAACTGGGACGGACCCTTCAGAATAAGGGAAAACTTGAAAAATGGATCATACCGCTTAGAAACATTGGAAGGAGATCCAATTCCGAGAACATGGAACATTTCTCATCTCAAACGATACTACAGTTGATTATATGAATGTAAATGTAAATTCAAGTGCACTCTTTTCTTCGCTTGGGTTTTCTCCCCTTATAAAAACGTGAAAAGGGGTTTTCCCAAGAAGGTTTTTAATGAGGCACTATTTTAATGAAATTCGTCTGTTCAAGGCAACTATTTATTCAGTCTGTTAAATTTATTCCCTCCCGAGTCACATCTCGGTTAAGGTTGAACTCAATTTATTTAAGCGATTCCCTCCCGAGTCACATCTCGGTTAAGGTTGAATTAATTTATTTAAAGGAATTCCCTCCCGAGCTACATCTCGGCCAAGGTTGAATTTAATTTATCCAAATTATTCCCTCCGGAGTTACATCTCGGTCAAGGTTGAACTTAATTATTCCCTCCCGAGTCACATCTCGGTTAAGGTTGAATTAATTTATTTAAAGGAATTCCCTCCCGAGCTACATCTCGGCCAAGGTTGAATTTAATTTATCCAAATTATTCCCTCCCGAGTCACATCTCGATTAAGGTTGAATTGAATTTATTTAAAGAGATTCCCTCCCGAGTCACATCTCGGCCAAGGTTGAATTTAAATTATCCAAGTTATTCCCTCCCGAGTCACATCTCGGTTAAGGTTGAATTCAATTTATTTAAGCGATTCCCTCCCGAGTTACATCTCGGCCAAGGTTAAATTAATTTATCCAAATTATTCCCTCCCGAGTCACATCTCGGTCAAGGTTGAACTTAATTATTCCCTCCCGAGTCATATCTCGATTAAGGTTGAATTCAATTTATTTAAAGAGATTCCCTCCTGAGTCACATCTCGGCCAAGGTTGAATTTAAATTATCCAAGTTATTCCCTCCCGAGTCACATCTCGGTTAAGGTTGAATTCAATTTATTTAAGCGATTCCCTCCCGAGTCACATCTCGGCCAAGGTTGAATTAATTTATCCAAATTATTCCCTCCCGAGTCACATCTCGGTTAAGGTTGAATTCAATTTATTTAAGCGATTCCCTCCCGGGTTACATCTCGGCCAAGGTTGAATTTAATTTATCCAAGTTATTCAAATTTATAAGGTATTTCGAGCGACTACAGAAAATTAAAGGTCAAATACAGAGTTCCATGAATACTTCATTTATTGATATTGAAATACAACAAAAGAAAAGCAAAATACATTTATTAATCAACAATATTAATATTTGGGGACTCTTCGGGGGCGTCGGCGGGAAGAGAAGTTTCAGAGCACCGGTGTCCTCGGCTTCACCCGATTCCACTTGGCGAGGAGCAAGGAGATCCGCTCAAGGTCCTCGGCTACCTCATCATAGCGAAGGAATTTTCCTTGGAAAAAATCCCTTGTGTATCAAATTGGAAGCTTGAAGGAATTTCACCGAACCGTCTAGCCTTCACGGACATGGTAGAAACTCGCTTCATGCTCGGCATAGATCGTGTCGTTACTTTTAATTTCCAAGGCCTTCATTTCGGCCTCACACCGCTCCTTAGTCCTCCTCTCCCGCGCCAAGGCATCGGCTAACTCCGGACCCTTAGACTTCTGTCGGCCTCGGCGGTTTTCGGCTTGTTCTCCATATCCTCAACACGTGTATCTCGGATACGAAGATGTTCTTTAAGCTGATCCACTTCGGTTTCCAGTGCTTTGTTGGTCTCGGAGAGGTTCAGCTGTACCTCTTGGCACTTGGCCAATTCTTCTTTCACCTTCTCGAGCTCAAGCATAGGCTCAAGCGCCAAAGATCGAGCCATGATCCCGGCTCGGGAGAAGAACTCGCAGAACCAATCCCACCTCGCCCCCTTATCTTGTTCATTTACTATCTTCTTCCCTGATTCTGAAAGAAGACGAGGTGGGAGTACGCGGGAGGGATTCACCCCTTCGGCGAAGAACCTCTCGGACATAACCTCGGGAGGAATGGTTACCCCCCGAGAAGTCTCTCCCGATCCGTGCGAGGTTGGGCACGTGCACGTTTTTCTTCGGCCTCGATTCGGCTTCCTTTGCCTTGCCCTTATTTTTCCTTTTCGAAGGTCCCCTTCACTTGACTCGATCTCGGGAGGAGATCGAGCGTGGCCCTCTCGGCCAAGCGATCCACCTCGGGATGACGATGTTGGTCAACCGTCACCCCTCCGCATTCTTTGCTTTAAAGCCCGTCGGTATCCCATTCCGAGCCGAGGTGTGCCATAAGAGTCGCATCAAAAAAGAAAAGTCAAATCAATTCAAGATATCTTAGAAAAATGTACTTAGGAAAATTACCTACCATTCAAGTCCATCCGAGGATTTGGGGACTTGAGCGACAAAATCGGTCCTCGGGCAGAATTTCCCGAGGAAGGGTCTTTATATATTGAAGAGCCGACGGCTCCTCGGCTGTCAAGATATCCTCGGGCACCACGTCATATCGACGAGGTACCCGAGTCCAATGAAAAGGGAACGAGAGGAGTCCCTTCTCGGTCGTAAAAATAATTTTTCCCCCTGGGGTGAATAAAGACCTTAAAAAGCCGGTCTTAAAACCTTTGAAGGAGGAAGTGTAAGGTTTAAAAATAGGAAAATCGAGTTTGGCGGAACAAGGAAATCCACCGAGCTTTGTCCGAAGGACGTGTACTAAAAAATGAAGAAAAAGGTTTGTGGTTGGCTCTATATAATGGAATTTACAAAGAATCCTAAAGGCTTGCATTCTTTGTCCACCCATTCAGATGAAGTTGAGTGGGGGCTACGTTTAAAACACGTAAAACCCCCATTTGAAAATCATCTAGAGGAAATACTACTCCTAACTCCTTGAAAATGCAATCATAAACATAAAATCCCCTTTCCAAGCCGAACTCGGCGCCTAGGCATACTAGGTCAGGATTCGGCGTGCCATCCCCTCGGCGGCATTCGACTTCCATGGGAAAAGGGTCCTCGTTTTCAAATAAGCAAACCCTATTCGGTCTTAAGAACCGCTTCAGGCTCGGCATTCCTTTGGTAATTGGAGAAGTATGATGCCACCTCTCCGTCCACCCATTCATATCCCTGGAATTGTACATGGTGGACATGTCGGCCTCTCCCTAATTGGACTGACGATGGGTACCATCCCTTCGGCGGAGGCAGAGGATTCGGCAGGATCATTAGATTCACCTACAGCCCTAATGGGCTCCTCGGCCTCGTCCACTACAACTCTAATGACTCGGCCTATCCCGGTCATCGGCCCTATCTGACAGTGAATCTTCCCATTCTATTGAGTTCACCATCTCGGATAAAAATATGTATACCTTGAGTTTACTTTGAAAAGAAGATCTCGGTTTTAAAGACAGAGCTTGGCGCACAAGAAAATTATAACACTTCGGTACAGAGCAAAAGGTAGAAGCAAGCAGGAACCACATTCCCTTTTATAGAGCAAAGGGCTTCGGGTATATGAAGAGTCGCGCCCAACTTCACAGTTAAGATCATCAATAGATCAACGGTTATCAAAAGAGTAACTTGTCAGATCTTGGTGAACAGTAACTGCAAAACCCTAACAGCATCCCCAATGTCCCGCCGAAATCATATTTCCCGCTTATTGCACCGAGACCGAAATCTGGATAATAAGCCTCTTCAAAATTTCTACAATTTTTGAGGCTTCGAGGGCTAGTGTACTGTTAGGGTACCCGCATCGAGTACCCCTTAGGTATTCTGCATCGAGTACCCTCCAAACCAGATATTCCTTAAGATTCTCGTGTCTCTGCATCGAACAAATACCATTTACCACGTGCATTAAATAATTAATATGCACTAATCAAGTAATAACGAGGATTATACTTAATCAAGAGGATAGTCAATAAGGCCTAAGTTATCCAGGCCCATCACCCCAAAAAACAAGGCTATAAAAAGGGAAGTACACAAGACATTACCGATTCGATGTCATTCTTACTAAATATAGTAATCTCGCTTACGTAATACCGAATACTTACTTTACCATCGGAGTGCCTTTGCAGGTACCCTCCTCACCCTCAATTGATCACACCTCAGACAGACCGAATACTTCCAAGATAAGAAGACCGAAGACTGCTCTACAACCCATTTCGTAATCCGAAGACTAAGGGTGTTCTCATATCCAGGAACAAAAATGTTTGATGGATCTTCATTCAATAGTGTTTAATTGTCATTTAAACAACATCTCTTATTTCAAATTCTAATTGAATATATAATTAATCTCTAACTTTTCAAAACAAGATAGATCTAACTCTAAATTTATTTCTTGATTTAAATGATCTCAATTAATGTATTGGTAGCGTAAAGATGAGTTTCTTAGAGCACTTTGCTCTTAATAACACAACAATTTTTGTTTTGCTATTAACTTAACGCATCATATTTATGTATATAAAGTTTCATATATGTTCATCAACAAAATTTTATGATAAAATCAAAGCACCAGAAACAATTAGATTCATTCTTTCTAATTGAATCAAAATTATTCTTGATATTGATGTCATTTTTACAAAATTTTATCTTTATCATTGTCATAATTACTTTTCATATATGATAAATTATTATTATAAATAATCATCATCAATTAATAAAATTGTTTATAACATGGTATGCTTTAACAATATAGTCAAACAATTGTAACATACAATTAATAAGCTTTAACAACATAGTCAAAAGAATTGTAACATACTTCTTGTTGTTGTACTTGCATTCTTTTTTAGTTCATGACTAGCAATTTTTTTGCAACTCATTTCCTCTAAAATGTCTCGAGTCAAAACACGATGATGTATTCCTCAGCTAAGAAAAAGAGAAGCCAAACGCTGATGAGCTCTTCCGTAATTAGGATCCAACCTCGCAGCCTCAACCAACCTTTCTAATCTTGTCAAGCAACGCGGCTTGGTTACTCCGGTACACACAACTCGCCTGAGACGTTACAATTGCACGGTTATAAGGCTCTGCATTAGCAAAGTGACCCATTTCGTAATATTCAATTTTATCTATCTTCAGCTCTTCCCAATCCACACTTTTCACCCCTCTCTTCACCGTCTCATTACCAACATTCGAAGTTCGAACCCAAACCCACCTTCTCCGCCGTAGCACCATTTCGCATTATGCTCCCGTGCCTGAAATTCCCCATCCCAGATCCAAGAACCTTTATTTTGTATATCTCTCCGTATTCTCGTATTTCACCTCAAAATCCGGCTTTTTATTTATTTATTAATTTAAAAATAAATTACTAAAATATAAAAATTTCAAAACAATTTTTTCTGACTTTATTTTGTCACATGTCATAAGTTTGTTTGAAATACTTTAATTTTTTATTTAAATAATAAATTTTGTTCATTAAAAATGTTAACCTTAATAAAATTTTAACCCGTGTCAAGATTTTTCAAATTTTTCATATGCAATTACTATACTTATTTTAAAAAAGGTAAATTTTGTTGTACTCTTAAAAATTTTCAGCATATCGTATCTAAAAAATTTTAATCAATAATATTAAAAAACGTATTCAAGTAATAAATTTATTTAATAATAAATTATTATATTTTTTATTTTATTTTATTTATCAATTAATTATTCTCTCAATAATTATTGTTAATTAAAAAAGAAAATTTAAGTTTATGTTTCAATAGCTATTTCATCTTCTTGCTTTGTTTTGTATTTCAACCCTTGCCTCATGTCGTTTTCTGTCACTAAAGTTGGTTCCAGCTATGCTTCATCTTTAGGCTTATGTCTGCTAGTGAATTCAGTTTGTTTCCTATCCACCCTGTCACTTCTCATTGCTCTGCATTCATTCTTCCATAATTGTCAGAAATTCCAAGCTTTTGTTAGTGTCACGCAAAGCAGCTACGAGGCGATCTTACATAGTGGAGCTAGAAAGGAGGTTTTCCTTAGAGTTCAGGATCCGTTAGGGCGAGGAAAAAAGAGGTGGCCAAGTAAAGTAAACAATCCCATCTTCCAACACTGCTAGTTCTCGACTCCGCTATAACTCTTATTGAATCCACTCCCGATGCCGGAACCGGTGCTCTGATCAGACAGGATCCGCTGTTGATGCCAGATCCAGAGCCGCTTTTTTCCAAGTGCTATAAGGTTCCTCGTGCTGGAAAGGACAGATCTTCTGTCACAGACAAGTCTAATCCTATTCCAAAACCAGCAACGAGGCGAGCTTACACAACAGAGCAGCGACCAAGTGAAAAGACAATGACAAAAGAGTTGTGCAAGCTGGACTTATATTAAAAATCTTAAATTTTGAATACACACCGGCACTAAATAGCAAATAATATAAATAACACAATTTTAAATAAATCATTTATAATAATATGTTTTTCACAAGTTGTCATGTCTTTCTTGTTATTGGTATAAACTTTTGAGTACGATGCTCATAAAAAAAATTTTAGAATACTACAACATATACCTTTAAAAAAATAAGTCTCACATGTATAATAATGATATTTATTTAAAAAAAATTAAGTCTTGTCCAAAATTTGTGAGATTTAAAAAAAATTAATGTTAGTAATTAATATTTAAATTTAATCTCACTTTACCTCACTTTTGACCATGCAGAAACACTCACTAAATGACCTCTTTGTGTCCTCGTTGCCAAGAGAAGAGGACGTGCATGATGCCCCCACTCTAATGTTCGATTTTGTAGCCATTACCCATTCTTGAAGTGATGGACCGAGTTCAACCAACCAGGCTGGACCGATTTTAGTTGCAAGTCCTAATTAAAAAAACATATTGGCGCCCTCTGCTCTTCACTATTTCCAAATAATCTATATAACCAATTTCATGGCATTGCAGATAGAATTCTTTGTAGTTTTAATGTGAATTGCAAGCTATAATGTATTTTTTTAAAACAAAATAAAATATTTTGCTTAGAAGAGAGAGAGAGAGAAAGAAAAGGGATAGAATAATTGGATGGAGGTGGAGGAAGAAGAGTCAAAAGGGGAAGCAAAAGAGAGGTAGGTTTTGCAGCTCAAAACAAAATTATAGAATGATTGTATCCTATTTTGGGGAGACTTTTTTATAAATAAAAATGTTTAATTATGTCTTTTTATCTCTATAAATATTAAATATTTTATGATAAGTCTTTATAAAATTTTTTTGATAGGAATCAGTATAACATCTTAAATTTTTATCACTTTAAAAATGATTATTAGATTACATTAATCTTAATGGTTTATAAATGAGTAGTACACACAAACGTAAAATTTAAAATAAACCAAAGAAATTAACCAAAATAGGACTGATTGGTAGAGAATTAGGTAATACAAAAAAGAATAAATATCCAAAAAATTTTGTTGACAATCTTATACTATCTAAAATAGTTTTATAAGAATTATTTAAGGTCTTGGAAGAGCAAAAAATATAAAATAAATAAAATTATAAAATTTGACCAAAATGACCAAAATATTTCTAGAAGTACCTAGAATGAAGGCTCATTTTGGACAAGTAAATGAATGAATAGTAAGGATAGAAATAGGCAACACTTTGCATAAATAGGGTTGACCTATTTAATAATTTTAAAGTTTAAGTCTGACCTACCTATTATTTGTCATAGACTTTTTATTAAACCTAACTTTTTTTTTTTTAAGTTTGCTTTGACTTATCATTCCTTTTAACGACTATTTCGTCTTAAGACCTCCAATAGGTTATTGAGCTTCTTTATAAATATATTATTAATTGAATTTAATTATGATTGATCATTGACAAGTGTAAGTGCAGCAGGAGTAGATGAAATTATTTTATTGCTCTCAATTAAAAAAGATATTTTGTTAACCTCAAAATAGAAGGAAAAAAAATAAAAAAATTAATAAAAAAGAGTTACATATAATATAAATAGTATGCAACAAGATAATGGATGAGACGAACCAACTATCAACGTAATCAAGACAATGCAACTAAGCTATACGTGTACAAGATAAATCAAATAACAGTAATGCAAAAGACTTAAGCAAACATGACTCTCTATTAAAGAGTATATAGTAAGGACACTCTTCTATAAAAAATGATTAGGATTTTTAGTTTAAGATTTTATTTACTTTAAAATTTAATTTATTTAAGATAATATTATATTATAATTTTTATATAATTAATATATTATTACAAATTTTGAGTTTTAAATAGGCATAATAGGCTTTTTTTTAAGCTCAAGTTAGACCTATTCAATTAATTAAGCTTTTTCAAAATTCTAAATTAAGTCTATTATTTAAATAGGTCAAGCTAAGTTAGGCTTTAAAAAGAGTAGGCCATAAGCGCTATCGAATAGCCTAATCTACTTCTATCCCTACCCATTAGATCCCATGTGCATCTAATTATAATTAAGAGATAAGGTTAATTATGAGTTAATCTTGGCTGGACAAGTATATTCTATGAGTACCAATCAAATCAAAATAAGTCAACGAGGTAATGATTAGGAGATTAGGTTAATAATTAGAATTTTTTGTTAATGATGGAATTAGTTCCCATTCAATGACTTTAATGAAACCGTTACCATGGCCATTAGATTGAGACTAGATTAATTTCAAAAAGTAATTTAAATAGTTAAAAAAAACTAAAAAAGATGAGATTCAATTGGAAATACAAAAGTCATTATTGAGAACATTTTGGACTTTGCTAAAAGAAGCACATGCATAGGTTAGTGGAATAAGCAAAAAAGGAGACTAAAATGAAAACTACGCACTTGTGTGTGAGAGAGAAGTGAGGAGGGAAAAGGGGCAACTACGAGATACACAAGGGAGGGTTAACATCAAGACAAATTCTATATAAAGCCACGCATGCAAAAAGAGAAAACATTTCATGCTAAATTTTATATAATGAACAAAAATGTAACAAAACTCAGATATTAAGATGTAATTTTTTTTAAAGTAAATGAACTAATTCACAAATATTAATTATAAAAAATAAATTTTTAATAAAAATTTAGCATGACAAGAGAAAAAATAATTTCTAAAATGTTCTTATTTAAAAATAAGGTAGTTAAATTAAGATTCAAATTGTGAATCGTAAGATCTATTTGTTGAATTGTGAATTAAATTGTAAATATAAGAGCATAAATTATTGATCTTGAATCATATCAAAATTAATAATTTGAAACATAAAAAAGATAAATATAAGAGCATTGTAACATAAAAAAATATTTATATATTAACATTTTGAGGGTAATGATATATAGTGAACAATGTGACATACACTTGTAAGCAAACTAAGATTCAAAGCATAACACTTAGTCACAATATAAAAAAAAAAGTGACTACTTAGATTCAACATATAGTTGTTCAAAAAGATAAACAAAAAATGACAGTGAATCGCTATAGCAAAAGTTCAAATAGATAATGTATGATCATTCATCATCCCCAAGATCCATATTACTTAGTTTATTCTCTTCATCTTCCAAAATCAAAAGTTCTTCCTCTTCCACCTCATGTCTAATAATGCCTTCAATTTCATCATCATCTTCTATTATAGATTTTTTCTTCTTACCAGCTTTGCCATTTGAGTTTCTTAAATCTATAAAACTAAAATAATGGAATAAGCATGACAATATGTATTTGAGTAATTAACTTTTTAGTATCTTTTGGTTCAAGTTCTATTCTAAATCTACACAAATACCTCTTTCTTTTCTTGCTTGGAACTCCCTCATCAAAAGTAAAACACTCATATATATCCATTCATAAAGCATCATTTGGTAAGCATGAATCATCTTTTTCAATAATACATTCATTGTCTCATTCAATATTGGATAAGCATATGGGATCATAAGTCTCTCCTTTTTCTTCTTTACACCTTTGTCACATCTCTAATTGCAGGTTATATTTTTAACAAACACAAGTGCATTTAGTCTTTGTTGTTCCAAGTGATTTTTTCTTTTAATATGCACTTGATCAGATGTACTCCAATTCCTTTCACATCCTGTTGCACAACATGTAAGACTCAAAATTCTCGTGGCTACCTTTTGCAACTCTTTACCTTTTCAACCATAATTCTCTCACCAAAAAGCTATCAAAATTCAAAACAAAATATGTATAAACAATTAGCAAAGTATGTCATGTTACTTATTGGTTTATAATTATTTGTAAAGTTAACAAAGTATGAAGATTGAAGATTTATCGGATTGCTTCTTGTCTTTAGTGTCTATTGCCATATTCATTCCAAACAATCATTTTGTTGATTTAAACTTCTCATTTGATTTAAACTTCTCATGTTGTTGATCGATTAAAAATATTATCCATTTATCTGAAACCATTCTTTCAATAATTTTATATAAATCATAAAAAATCTCACTATCTCGATTAAAGCTTTTGTCATAATGAAACCTAACTAAACAATAAAAAAGAGTTAGGATGAATAGGCAACTATATGAATTTTAAGATATTAAGAATGTCTACTTACTTACCTATGATTGAGATGATATGCACTTGTATAGAGAGGTCTATGTATTTGTAAGTTCCACCTAGTATCAATGATCTTCCATACTTTCTTATACCTTGACTCTTTCTTTTGGAAATTTTTAGCAATTTGCTCTTTGCCTCTATCCATTGCTTCATAAATATATGGGATGACTAGTTTTGAATCACCATCTACAAGTCCAAGTACTTTCACAAGTGGAATTACACACTTTCGACAATATTCGATAAATTTTCAAAATTTATCATCACTCAATACGCTCATCACTCACTTAGCCTCAACTCTATTAGCATAAGAACTAGAAGTAAACTATTTTGAAGCAAACATAGATATAAGAGCATTCTTTTGTTGCATAATACAATTTAATGTGAGATAAGCAATTGCAAACCTTGTTACGACTGGTCTAGCTAACTCCCTTCCCTTGGAATGCTTTCTATACAAATTAAGGACCCATGTATGCTTATATATGTAAGTTGTGATTTTTTTTGCATTTGTTATAGTAGCATAGAAAATTGGAAGCTCTCCAATATTCTCTAGAACTAAATCAAGGCAATGAGCTGCACAAGGTGACCAAAATAATTTAGTTATCTTTTCTTCTAACATTTTTCTTGTTGCCACAATATTAGAAGCCCCAATTATTACAACTTGCACTGCATTTTCTTTCTCAATTTCATCTTACATGTTGTCCAATAATTCAAACATTTGCTTGACATCCTTAATTATATCACTAGTATAAATAGGTTTTAGAAAAATAGTCCTACTATGACTATTAACAAGAAAATTAGTTAGTGACCTTCCTTTCCCATATATCCAACCATTGCATATTTCTCCTATTTACTTTTGTATTTCTCTAAATTTTGATAGATACTATTAATTACTTTTTTTAAAAGAAAGACTCTCACTTCATGATAAGTAAGAGGTTTTAAACCCCTGCCAAATTCTCTAATAGCTTTTACCTTTTGAATAAAATGAGGACTTCTAACCAAATTAAATGGTAAGACATTAGTATAAATGTATTTGTAAATTTCTTGAATGACAACATCTCTATCTTTGAATATTGTATTAATTGTTGTTTGCTTTAAAGTTTTAGATGTCCCTCCATTTTCTTTATTGACAAAAGAATCTATACTTCCCTTTTAATGACTACTTACATCTTGGGTCTCAAGCTTCCTAAAAAATTCTAAACTATTTTCACCTTTTTTCTTTTCTTTCTCTTCCAATAGTTTGATGAATTTCTTCTGTACCTCATCTGGAACAATTGTACAGACACTTACATTTGCCTTTGTTCCAGTTAGATGATGTTTTATCCTTGCAACTCCACCCCAACACGTATGAGAATAATATTTGTATTTCACTAATAGAGTGTACGAGGTACGCTTTCAAAGTGTTTTCATATGATATTACTTTCCTTTATTTTTTTGGTAGGACCCATTTGTCTCCTCAAACAATAAGAAAAAAATGAGAAGCCAAATTAAAAATAGAAAGGAAGGGGGACCACTAGAAATATTGAATACAAAGTGGGAAGTTGAGAGAATAATCACAATAATGAACTAGGAGACAATAATGTAATAGGAAATAGCATAAATAATATATGTGGAGAAGATGAAAGCGCATGAATGAGAAAACAAGGTTTTCTTTCAATAATAAAGTGAGCTGATCGGCAAAAGCAATATTAGGGAGAAATCATTATTTCTGCAAAAAAAAGTTTTAAGGTTGTTACTAAATCAGGTTATGCCAATCTGACGCGCTTCTTGCGTGACCCAGTTTGCAAAGGAATCATATACCGCCATATAGATTCGTGATATAATCTTGATACATACAATTCAAGTGATTCAAGCAACTATTCAAGTATTAAATCGATTCTACAATATGATTCATATCTATGGGCTAAAGAATCGAATCACACCATTAATATCATATCGTGAATGTACAATACTAACTATACTGTTTAAAAATACTTTTACAAATACTTTGATTTAAAAATTAGTATTAATAAATTATATATAATTTAATTAATTTAAAAAGTATATATATTTTGCTTTTTAATTGATAATGTAATTAAAAAACATTTATAATGATAGATATCAAAATTTTGATAAAAATGATATTTACAAAATTAATTTCTTTTATTTAAATAAAATTTAAACATTATTTAACAATGATAATATGTATTTTAAATTTTAAAATAAATACAAGAAAATATTAAATATTCTTAGTTTATATATATATATATAATTAGATTTTCATTACAATATTTGTAAATTTTTTTGAAAAATTTATATATTTTTTAGATTAATAGTTATAATTTTTTTATTATTTTAAAGAATAAAGAATATTAATTTTTTTAATTAAATTATTAATTTTATTATTTATTAATATAAAATTAACATTATTTCACGTGAAAATGAGATATTACACCGTTTCAGTTATGTTACAATAGATTTTAACTTTAAATTAACTTAAGAGAAGTTTAGTAATCTAACCTCACAGTTAACGGGGGCATATGCAATTGAAGTGAAAATTTAAAAAATTGCATCAGCATCGAATGAAATTGCAGTGAAGTGTATGATGTTGCAGTGTATGTGTACATGACCTGTACGAGAGAGACCAAAATCTCGCTTGTCCAGGCACTACAAATTTACCATACATTTCAAGAGAGGAAAGAAAACCATATTTGAGTTGATGAGGGTTTAACCCACAAAGCAAAAACCCTAAATTCATAAGCCCAGAACCCTAGATTGTCCCCGATGACGAAGGTCTACGGCACGGGGAAATATGATTTCCGGCGTCACAGGGTGGCGGAGTACCCGGTGGCAGCGGAGTCGAAAGCGGCTGCTCCAAAGACAACTGGTGGCGGTGGTGGTGTTCCCAGCACCATCACTCTGTCAGAGATTCAGCGTGACCGGCTTACGAAGATTGCAGAGGAGAATTGGCTGAAAGGCGGTGATGCGGCGAGGGAGAGGAAAAATAAGGACTTGGAGCCTGAGCTGGTTCGCAAAATCTACGAAACTGAACTGTTGGTTAAAGAAGGTTCGAAACCCGTTCCCTTGCAGCGCGTGATGATCCTTGAGGTTAGCCAGTATCTGGAGAATTATCTCTGGCCTCATTTCGATCCTCTCACTGCCACCTTCGAGCATGTTATGTCCATTATCCTCATGGTCAACGAGAAGGTCTCATTTCTCTTCTCTCTTCTCTTCTTATGTTCATTTATTCATTCCGCTATAAATTTCACTCATGTCATCGTGTGTGCCTTGCAGTTCCGAGAGAATGTTGCCGCTTGGACTTGCTTCCATGAACGGAAAGATGCTTTCAAAGGCTTTCTTGAGAGGGTTCTTCGCTTAAAGGAGGTCTTTACCTCTCCCCTCTTTAATTTCTATATCCTTATTGCTATTGGTTTGGGGGAGGGAGGGAGAGAGAAAGAGAGAGATTGATTTTACTTAGCATCTCTCTAGATGACATGTTTTCATTTTCATTCATTACCCATTGCTAGGTTTCATTTCTTCTGCATCTAGTTGTCATTTTACTGTTAAATTGAACTTTCAAGTGTTCGTTTCCCCCTCTTTTCATCTGTCTGATGAATTGGGATGGTGGCATGGCATTTAACGCACACTTGCATCGGAATCCTATATATATTGTGACATTTGGCTGAATCTTATGTTCTAATTTTTAATGTAGGGACGAGAACTAAGTATTGCAGAAAAGACGAATTACCTAGTTTTCATGATAAATGCTTTTCAGGTACGCTGGTCACTTTGTACCTTTACTCAAGTCATAATAATTGTTGGCTTTAATCATGTGTGTTTTACATGATTGGCCCATAAATTTATCTCGTCACAAAGAAAAGCTTTAGATTAGTGTAGAACTAGTACTACTTCACATAATCTGATAATCTTTATGCTTTCCGCAAATTTTCTGTTAAAATATTTTTTTTATTATGCTAGAGCTCCTAAACCTTGAGACCAATAGGGGGTGTTGTTTCTAATTTTTAATTTTAGCAAAAACTGTCATCTTGGAAGACAATGCCCAAAGGAAGAAAATAATTTACAAATTCTAAAGTCATCCATTCCTATCTCTGGACATGTATTATGCCGACATCGTCCCATCTCAAAACAGGTGTATTTATAATATGGCTTGTGGTTAATGATTGTTAGTTTGTGCCTCATAGAGAATTGACAAGGCAAGTTTAACGTAGAAATGAATAGAATTGTCATTCCATTATTTAACATAGCTAACAGGACTTTGAGAACGGACATTTTATTCAATTCCACATTTCTACCTCCTTTCCCATTCTCACTGATGATGATTCCAGTGAACCAAATAGGCCCATCGATCACTGTTAAATGTAGCTAAGCTAATATTTTAAATTGCAGAGTTTGGAAGATGAAGTTGTTAGCAGGACAGTCTTGAGATTGGCAAGTTTGAAATCATGGTACAGTTTGTCTTATGGTCGTTTTCAGGTAAGATTGAATGAGAAAGATCTATTTTTGTTGTGATCAAAATATTACCTTTGTTGCTCTTATTTTTTGTAATTTTTGTGATTATTGTTAAAATATTATTGATTGCATACTAAATGCATTTTGGGTCATTGGTCTTCTCCTATGTAGTTGGAGCTTTGTCTTAGTCCGGGTTTGATCAAGAAATGGAAAAGGATGATAAAAAAGGAACCTGTGAAAGGAGGATCTCATTTAGATCCCTCAAATACACTTGAAGTAATGTTTGTGAGAAACCTCATAGAAGAATTTCTGGAGGTTGTAATTTGTTAAGAAGTTTGAATCTATACTACAACCTATAATATTTCCACCATGACTATATTTTTACTTGAAAGTTGTAAGCTGAATTTCCTTTATTGTCTTTCTTTTCTTTTTAGATACTGGATTCACAGGTATTTCCCCAGAAACAATTATCTGGTGAGGACGATGAACTTATTGATGCTACTGGTTTGGGACTAGTTAATGATGCTTGTGTTTTGTATTGTGAGAGGTTTATGGAATTTCTAATTGACCTCTTGAGTCAACTGCCAACGAGGAGGTATGTTGTCATGACTATCTGTAGTCTTTCTCATTTAAGGATTATGTTGTTTTGTTTGATATTATATATTTCTACTTTTATAGATCCGTGTAGTCGACCTCACCTAGAGGGATTAGGTGTGGTTGTGAATGATTGACCAAGTTACTTTTTTCCTGTATCCTGCCAATTATAATTGAACTGAAAATGGATTCAATTCTTAAATATATGAAGGAAGATGGGATTCTTTCGGACAATGCCATTTTTGTTGCGTAATCTTACAGAATAATTATTTTCTGGTTCTCAAATATATCCATTTACTTTGCTTCTGATTTGTATTGTAGGTATTTGAGGCCTCTGGTGGCTGATGTAGCCGTAGTTGCCAAATGCCATTTAAGTGCACTCTATAGGCATGAAAAGGGGAAACTTTTTGCCCAGTTGGTTGATTTATTACAATTCTATGAAGGGTTTGAGATTAACGATCATACTGGCACCCAGTTAACAGATCATGAGGTTCTTGAATCTCATTACAGCCGATTGCAGTCATTCCAACTACTTGCTTTTAAAAAGATGGGAAAGGTATGTTTAGATGTAATTTATTCTGAGTAAAGAAAATCTACTGTAAATCCTCCTATAATCCAGATTACTTCCTCCGTTCTCTTAATTTCACTTTTGTTGGTATGAGAGTATTTTTTTTTTTTTCTGGTTGTAGCTGCGGGAACTTGCATTGACTAACATTGGTTCAATTCACAAGCGCGCTAATCTATCCAAGAAATTGTCTGTTCTTTCTCCGGAGGAGTTAAGGGACTTGGTTTGCTGTAAGGTATGTAGTTAATTGATGCGACTTTTGACTTTTTTTAATAATCTTGATTTTGATCTTAAATTATTTCCTGTATGTATCACGTGAATGTTGAGCGTTAGAATTGTCAGTTGCTATGTCTTTATCATTATTGCTAATGATTATAATGGTTTCATTCAAAGTACATGTATTCTTGGAAATTTGCAATGAATCAAATTCTGAAGATTAATCATAACATCTTAAATTTTCAATTTTGTTGTCATTTATGTACTTATCCAGATAATTGAGTTCTTCAATCTTCCTCAATTTAAGAGCTTTCTTAACCATCCTTTCTAAATGTGTACAGGCTTACTTTCCTTAGGATTATGATACTAGAAGTGGGAAGTGATCTTTTATTTTATTTACAATATATGTTAGTGGGGGTAGCTTTTATGAATTTTACCAATGGTGCTTACATATCTTTATGTACTAGTTATGTTGATTAGTTTCAGAAATAGTATAATAATGCTTGCAAAGCATGAGCTGTGCTGATTTTCAATACCACAAACTTCTGCTTTTGACATTATTTTATTATTCAGCTCAAACTGGTCTCTAAAGAAGATCCCTGGTCAGAGAGGGTTGATTTTCTTATTGAAGTAATGGTGTCCTATTTTGAGAAGCAACTATCTCAAAAAGAAGCTATTAATGCTCTTCCCCTATACCCAAATGAGCAGATTATGTGGGATGAAAGTGTTGTACCTAACATAAATTACTCTGGGGAAGGTTGTTTAGCATTGCCAAAGCTGAACTTACAGTTCTTAACACTTCATGATTATCTTCTTCGGAATTTTAATCTCTTTCGACTTGAATCAACATATGAGATACGTGAGGACATTCAGGAAGCTGTTCCACATCTTCTTGCATATATTAATAATGAAGGAGATACTGCTTTTCGTGGTTGGTCAAGAATGGGTGTGCCAATCAAAGAATTCAAAATCACTGAAGTTAAACAACCCAACATTGGAGAAGTCAAACCATCATCTGTCACTGCAAAAGTTACTTATAGCATTTCCAGCTATAGAGCACAGATTAGATCAGAATGGGATGCACTCAAAGAACATGATGTATTGTTTTTACTATCTATTCGTCCATCATTCGAGCCTCTTAGTGCAGAAGAAGAAGATAAAGCTAGTGTACCGCAAAAGCTTGGCCTTCAATATGTACGAGGATGTGAAGTTATTGAGATTCATGATGAGGAAGGAACCCTCATGAATGATTTTTCTGGAAGGATTAAACGTGATGAGTGGAAGCCACCAAAGGGAGAGCTGAGAACAGTAACTGTGGCTTTGGATACTGCACAATACCACATGGATGTCAATAACATTGCTGAGAAAGGGGCAGAAGATATTTATGGTACATTTAATGTGTTGATGAGGAGGAAGCCAAAAGAAAACAATTTTAAAGCCATCTTAGAATCCATAAGGGATTTAATGAATGAATACTGTATTGTTCCCAAGTGGTTGGAAAATGTTTTTCTTGGTTATGGGGATCCTTCGGCAGCGCAGTGGACTAATATGCCTGATTTATTGGAAACAGTTGATTTCAAAGATACTTTTGTTGATGCTGATCACTTGACAGAAAGTTTTGCAGATTATGAGGTTAGTGTTTCATTTTCAAATTCAGAGAAATTATTGTTGCATGGATGTGATTGATGTCTTCCATTGGGAATTCTTGTATGAAATTAAGATATTAATGCAATTTTCCTCTTACTTGATTTATCTTTCAGGTGTCTTTTGTTAATCCTGATGGCACAGAAAACTTGAATCCAAGGGCTCCTTTCAAGATCAAGCTTCCCCGAACACTCAAAACAAGCAATGGTGCTCTAACTGGACGTGCAGTGTCTACTGCTGGTGCAACAAATGGTGTTAATATGGCTGATGGTAATCATCAGAAAGAAACACTAATTATTGAGACATATACTCCTCCAGATCCTGGCCCTTATCCTCAAGATCAGCCTAAACAAAATTCAGTTAGATTTACACCCACACAGGTGCACTCAGCTTGAGTTCAATCATATACTGTCACTTTTTATGCATAATTGTTTTTTCATGATATCTTTCTCAGTCCGCCCTCTCCCCTCACAGTTATTGAATCTTGGGTATTTGACTAAATCCACATGGTTCTGCCTAAACTGATGCACCTGAAACGTACAAATACAATTCTTGTATTTCTTGAGCCATTATATTAAGTATATGGTGTAGTTTGCATCACAACTCACATCCTATTTCCCTCAAGTATTGTTAGTAATGAGAAAATGATCAGTTTTCATGATGCTTTTTAAAAGTTTTGGCAAGAATAAGGAGACCATGATTTTGTGGCAGTGTGCAATTTTTGCAGTTTTCTCATGAATTTGGTTGTAGAGGAATGCTCATATTTTCTAGGGTTTCTCTATAGAATAAGATTATGATTACCGCTTGTTGATGTTTTGCTGATAGTTGCTTTAAATCAATTTCCGCTGCTCATGTGCACTTCTAGGCTGATGTTTGTTTCTTTTTTCTGGGCCAAGTTGTCTTGCTGTTTTATTTGTACTTTCCGTCAGTAGGTGCAGTTGGTGAGAGCAAGAGAGAACCTGGTTCCCACATTTTTGTGGTGCCTTTCTTCTTTTCTCTCTAACTGCTGCTGCAGTGTAACTGCATGTGATAAAAGTCTGCCTCATATGCTTCGTTTGTGTGTACTTTTTCCTCTTTCTTCTTCTATTCTCCATCTCTATAAATATATTAAATACTGAATCAAAATTAATAATAATTTGGAATGTTCTGTTTAAGCAGGTTGAAGCAATTATCTCTGGCATTCAGCCTGGTCTAACTATGGTTGTGGGGCCACCTGGTACGGGGAAGACTGATACAGCTGTACAAATTCTGAATGTTCTTTATCATAATTGTCCTTCTCAGAGAACCTTAATAATTACTCATTCAAATCAAGCACTAAATGACCTATTTGAGAAGATAATGCAGGTAAGATATTTTATTTCTCCTCCTCTAATATGTTAATTTTTTATGTGATTATATTTCTCCCCCTCTATTCTCAAATTTTGGCAGAGAAATTTGAGTAGACTCTCTGATGGTGAGAGAGATGATGTGTTGAGACAGATTGAAGTATTTTCAGAATATATCTTCTGAAGTTCCTTGTTAACTTGAGATAAAACTTCTGATCAAATCAGATTTCTATCTTTCCTCACATCCCTTTATCCCTCATATCTACCAAACCTAGTTCCATATTTTCCCTTCCCTGCAGTTCAAGATATTCTTAAGCTATATCATTAGTGTTGTTTTCATTAATCTTGGATATGTCAGTGTTTGCAGCAAAAGAACTGTTGTTTTCATTCAGATGTATTATGCTAATCAATAACTGTGTACATAGGGTGGTTTTTGGTTATTACTGTTGAATTGAATTCATGCACCTCTGATAATTTTCATGATATCATGATTGTAATATCATAAGAAAAATTTCCAACTGTTGTGTTTAACATACAAACAATTGTTCTTGATCTTTCTGTGGGTTGAAAAGGTTATGTAATGCACCACACTAGTATTTGGTTTCAACAGGTTTTTTAGTTTTTGTGAAGATGAACCCAGCATTGACTATTGCTTTTCTTGTTGGGATTAACCTATGCTAGTCCATTGAGGGGTCTATCTAACTCTGAGCTTAGTAACTCTATTTATAAATTCTTGCCTGTTATTCATTTCTTCAACACAGAAGTTTATGCATTTCATTTTAATTCTTTTTGTTTTAGAGAGATGTACCTGCACGTTATCTTCTTCGACTTGGTCAAGGAGAACAAGAGCTAGCAACTGATCTTGATTTTAGTCGGCAAGGTCGTGTTAATGCAATGCTCTTGAGACGGTTAGAATTGCTGAGTGAAGTGGAGAGGCTGGCAAGATCTCTTCAATTGCCAGAGGATGTGGGTTACACATGTGAAACTGCAGGATACTTTTGGTTGCTTCACATTTATTCACGCTGGGAACAATTTCTTGCTGCTTGTGCTGAGAATAAAGAAAAGCCAACATTTGTTCGAGATCGTTTTCCCTTCAAAGAGTTCTTCTCTGATACACCACATCCTGTATTTACAGGAGAGTCTTTTGAGAAAGACATGCGGGCTGCTATGGGGTGCTTTCGTCATCTTAAGACTATGTTTCAAGAACTTGAAGAGTGCCGGGCATTTGAATTACTTAAGTCAACAGCTGATAGGGCTAACTACTTAATGACCAAGCAGGCTAAGATTGTGGCGATGACTTGCACTCATGCAGCTCTAAAGAGGAAAGATTTCCTTCAGTTAGGTTTTAAGTATGACAACTTGTTAATGGAAGAAAGTGCACAAATTTTAGAGATTGAGACTTTTATTCCAATGTTGCTCCAGCGTCAGGAGGATGGTCATGCACGGCTTAAACGATGCATCCTGATTGGTGATCATCACCAGTTGCCTCCAGTTGTGAAGAATATGGCTTTTCAGAAGTACAGCCACATGGATCAGAGTTTATTTACCAGGTTTGTCCGCTTGGGCATTCCTTACATTGAGCTAAATGCTCAGGGAAGAGCCAGGCCTAGTATAGCTAAACTTTACAATTGGCGATACAGAGATTTGGGAGACCTTCCTTATGTGAAGGAGGAAGTCATATTCAGTAGGGCAAATGCTGGATTTGCTTATGATTATCAGTTAGTGGATGTTCCAGATTACCTTGGTAAAGGGGAGACAACTCCATCTCCTTGGTTTTACCAAAATGAGGGAGAGGCAGAATATGTTGTCAGTGTCTATATATACATGCGTCTGTTAGGGTATCCTGCAAATAAGATATCAATTTTGACTACTTACAATGGTCAGAAACTTCTCATCCGTGATGTTATAAATAGGAGATGCGTTCCATATGACTTCATTGGTCCTCCAAGCAAGGTATGCTTCTCATTGTGTACCTTCTATTTATATTTTAGACTAAATTTTCAAATGATTTCTGTGATGAAGGTGGTGCAATTTTGGGTTCTTGATTTCTAAAGATTTTATTCTTATTCTTATAATTTGGGTATAAATTATTCTTCTGAGAGATATTTACAAATGAGATGTGCTACAATGTAGTCCCTTTTAATAAACAAATCTTCTAGTCGTTGTGAGCGATAGTGGACAAGGCTCTCACTGAGATGTTTCCTTTCTCTACAACTTGCAATGTCACCTACTAATTTTGAACACTCTAGTTTTTGACTTTAGAAGATGGAATGAAGTTTTAGACTCTGATATTATCAGCTTTCGAACTTTTACCTATAATTGTCATTTCATCTTTTGAAGAAAGTTGATAGTAGTGTAATTTAAGCATCTTTCAAGGTAGAGGACTGAGATTTGCACATTACTAGTACTACTACTAACATATTAGCAATGTTATGCATCAATGCCTTTTTTTTTGTATGAGGTTTTGAACACTAGAGCCAAATAGGTATTTCTGATAGAACTGTACATTTTTTGAAGTTGTGGTCTCAATCAAGAAATCTTTGTTTTCTGTAAATGACTGCTCTCAGGTTACTACAGTGGATAAGTTTCAAGGTCAGCAAAATGATTTTATATTGCTCTCTCTTGTGCGTACCCGATTTGTTGGTCATTTGCGTGATGTAAGAAGATTGGTGGTTGCCATGTCACGTGCTCGGCTTGGTTTATATGTCTTTTGCCGTCGTTCCCTTTTTGAGCAATGCTACGAGTTGCAACCAACATTTCAGCTTCTTCTTAAGAGACCTGATCGTCTTGCCCTTAATGTTAGTGAGATTACATCATATACTGAACGAGATGTTGGAGATCCTGCACCTAGACATCATGTACATCTTGTCAGTGGCATTGAGGAGATGAGGAGTATCATAGATGGGCTGTATGAGGTATGTCTCACATCTCATGATACAAGATTTTTCTCTATTTATCTTCAGTTACTCTTATTTTTTTTCTAACTTTTTTTAATATAAGAAGATATTAATTAGGACAGAAAAGTTACAAAATGGTGAGGGGATAAGGAATTCACCTCAATATAAGAATAGAACACAAGACAAAGGAAAAACAGAATCAACGGAGCAAAACTGCCCTATATGCCTCAACATATTTGGGAAACATATTTTTTATGTGGCTTATGGTTGGACCAACTAGAGGCTAGATGTCTCTAATCAAGTGCTATGCCGTGGAATCTCCTTAAACACAGTTATACGCATTGTTTTTACCTCTTCTATAAAAGCCATGAAAGCTAATAATCAAAATCAGTACAGGGACTTAGGACATACCCAACGGATGTTATTACTAACTATGGTGGAACCATGGTGATTAAAATAAAGAATATATAGAAAAAGCACTGCAGAATATAACTAAGAAGGGCCAACCACTGAACAGAGATCACTGAGGACAGAACAGAGACTCAGAGAACATAATAGAGGAATAGAGACTCAGAAAATAGAGGAATTGAATGTGATACTCAACAGAGGAGTGAAAAGAGACTCTTAAACAAAGAAATAGAGAGAAACTCAAACAATATAGAGAAATAGAGAGAACAGCGATGCATAAATCAGAGGAAGAGAAGGAAACAAAGAAACAGACTCAGGAACATAAAGGTCACCTGAGAGGGTTTCTTTTCCTTTTTTTAAAATAGACCTTTCACAGGATTTCTTATCCTTCCCCTTGTACTTTTTGTTTTTCTCTCACATAAATTCAATTTTATGTGGGAAAAAATCATAAGCAAAGGGTGGAATACAAAATTGGAGGATAAGAAATTGCATGAGGAAAGCGGCATGAATAAACCATGTGCTCAGGCATCATGTCTATATTTCCATGCTTCAATGGGGGAGGATAGGAAAAATTAACATAATAATTAAAACTTTATATTTTTATTTAGCATATTGATTATGTAAATTCAGTTTCAACTATGAATAGTTACCTATGAAGCATGGATATTGGACATGGATGTTAAATAAAATATTGCAATTTTTTACTATACTTGTGTCCTTGAAGTATCCACGCATATGAAAGTGTCTGATCAATTGTCGAGTTGACAAAATGTATTCCAACACCTCAAACAGGAGAAGTGTCTGTTTGTAGAATTTAACCTTGATATAGGGCAATATTTACTCACCAAGGAAAGAATAGGACTGATAACGGGTCCTATACTCATCAGGTATCCACTAAAAATACCACAATAATGGGTAAGATAAACACCTGCTTGACAGGTTTGGGTTTGGAGTATGGGTTACCTGCAAAATACTATTTCTGTTTGCGGTGTCCAAATCTTATGAAATCTTCTATCTAAAGCCAACATCCAAGTTTTGCTTTATCCTACATCTATTAAATTTTGATGTTTGTTAGGGTTGTCCAAGCAGCCGGGCAATTTTCTTTACTATTTATTATAATGGTTTTGGAAGAAGTGTAAAACTGTACATGCTATTAATTTTGGTGGTTTATGCTCCATTTGGTTAAAACGTGATGTCAGAAATAGTACTGACAGATTTGTTGCTACATCTTATGTCATATAGTATTCTATACCTAGTTTCTTTTAATACATCTGCTTGAACTTTAGTTTTGTGTTAGTTTTTCTTAAAGTAGTACTTATGCCTTTTATTTTTGGGTCTTGCTAAGGAACTGGTGAAAGAATCAGTATTTAGTTAGTTTTTATTAAAAATCACATTGGAATGCATGAAAATCAGGGGGGTGAGTGTATTATTACCTTTTTGAATAAAATTTAGGGTAATGATTAGTATTTCCTTCGTTTTTTGTCTGCTTCTTTCTTTAGTCTTTACCTTGTCCCATCAGGGTTTCTATGCTCTGCCGTCGCACTCTACTTTTAATCAGTTCTATTTTTTTCTTGGTTCTTTTTATAACAATTTTATATATTTATTTTGTTTCCAGGAAAAGATGAGACATCAGTTTCAGCAAAATGGGCCTTATTTTAGTTATTCAGAACCTTCAGAAAATACAGAAGAGGTGCAAAGTAGGCAGCAGACTAAGGACACTGATATGCCTGAACAAGCAGAGGATCCACATGAAAGTAAGGGAGCTACAACTGCTGATAACCATGTGGCTGGAGATATGGCTCCTGAAAACAGCGTGGAGGATGTTACCATGGTTGATAATAGTGCTGGTGTTGCAAATGGGAGCCCAACATTGTAGAAGCCCCTCAAATAAGACAGATGTAGGTGCTGCTAAGTAAGCATTAATTGCATATTTATTTATTTATTTTTCCTGAGTTACATATCCGTAGGTCGTGCAATTTCTTTGTCCTGATAAATCAATGCCAAATCGACAAGATGTAGCAGTAACAAATACGGTTTTTGATGTTCTGATGTGGAAGGTCAGGTGGAGGAATTCATGTGTTCTATTAACCAGTTGTAGTTTGGATGGCTTATTGTTCAGGTGCAAGTTTGTCGTCCAAATTTTTGATAGACTACGATGAATCTACTGTAGAATAAATGCTACATGATTACGAATTCAATGTTCAGAATCTGTATCTTTGTCCCGCTGGAAAGAAGGGCATGCTGATCTAATATTTTCCCGTACATTAATAACCGACATCATTGGAGTAGGATAAGACGGTGTCTAGGTAATGTCCTTTTCATACAGAGAAAAAAACTTTACTAGGAGGATTTAAATGTGAAAGACTACCCCAAATGTTGCTGTTGTGGGGGGTGGTAGGTATCGAAGAAAAGCATTAGAAGTTGCATTTGCTGATTAAGGGTGTCAGGTGTCACTAACTCCCAACACCCGTGGGCATGGTGAAGTGCGGATAATAGTGGTAAGAGAATGGAAATACGATAAATACTATGCCAACAAGTCAATCGAGCACTGTAGAAAGGGCTGGTTCTGTACAGCAAGGAATGTGGAGGAGCCAAATTTACACAACTGAGACTTTCCACGAAAGCTTGCGTTCCCTAAATCCATTTATCAAGCTGAAGCCGCCAACGGTTTTTCTGTGATTTTATTGCAAATTACCCAATCAATTCATCACTAATTAACCTTTACGCGGGGGTCGAGCAATTCTTTTTCTTTTTAAATTTTCAATTTTCTGGTTCGGATCGTTCAATTTTATTGTGTAGAAGATCGGTATCGAGCTCCCATTATTATTTGGTTTAGTTTTATAGCAAGTTTGAGTAAGTTTCTTAACGAGTATTCATAAGAAAAGAAAATTAAACTTTTTTATAATAATTAAAATTAATGTGCATTTTATGCATTTTTTAAAAGGTTCCTTATTTAATTTTTTTTGTTTAACACTTGTACACTTAATAGATTTCAACGTTCTTACTTTGTAGAAATCTTAATAATAAAGTTTAAAGGTTAATCTGTACTGAGCCTTAGAATTTATAGACTGCGATGGCCTAAATGCCCCGGTCACAATTGTGACAATACCAATATCAAGCAATAAGCACATCTTAATGTATGGATTAGCTACTATTCGTACACTTCCAATTCTAAGAAAAATAAAAAGGTTTCATATGTTCCAAAGTCTAAAATTGTTGACAAATTAATATATCATGAGTTTCAACATGTTAGTGGTGAGTATAACATTATTGTTTTACTCCCTGTGGATTAACATGAGCTTCATAAACTCTATTTGAAGTTAGTTTGAATGTGCTGTTTCAAAAAGCAAGTGTAGCAGAAAGAGTTGAACATGGAAATATTAGGGTCAATTGACTTTTAAAATAAGTTATCTTGTGTCTAGATTTATACTTGCAGAGGTTTTTATTTTTGTTTTATGTTACGTGTGAAAGAAGAAAAAGCACAGGAAAAGCAACTATACTCTCAAAGAGCAACTCCTGAAGCATCCGCAGCAAGCGGAATGAACAGCTAAGTCAGAGGTAATATAAAAAAATATCAAATAGAAAATTAACGCTTCTTCCACTGTTGGTGAAATCCAAGTAAAGACAGCTTAACACAGTCGTAAGCTAATATGTTCTTATTGAAGTTAAGATGAACTGTTGCTTAATTGGTGATTCCTATATGTAAGATACAAGCAATTGTTGCTTCCTCAGTCATCGTTGTCACTGATATATTTTAATAAAAAAATTAAACAAAAATGTCGGATTGTGCACCCATTCTTAAGTCGAAGTCGAAACTCTCAAATATTATTAATAATTTTTTGTGGTTGGGGTTTAAGGATCAATTGTTGACTAATGGAGTTTGGTTAAAATTACTATAATATTGAATTTACAGAGAACTAAGATATCTTACCTTTATATAATTTGATATGGCAAGTGGTGAATGACGCTGATTGAAATTTAAACAATTGGGACCTGTGCCGTACCAAAGTTTTGGATTAGTGTTCAATATATGACCAACTATTGGCTGCTTTGCAAAATTGCAACAAAATAACTGAAGATAATAATCTAACTAATTTGATGCACAGTTGCACACTATGTGTAGACTCGGATCTTCTCTAATAAACTGCATCATTCAACGGAAGAGGAATCACTCATGTTTTATTCACTCTTCTCCTGAATGGTGCAGCTGATCAATGAGTCTTGAGGTCACTGTATGAATCCAATAATATGTGATCAAAGTTTGATACGACTTAATTTAGGTTCTTCATCAGTTTCATTTTAAATTTCAAGTAGACCCGATTTAAGAAATCGAGTTAAAAAGTTCAAATATCCTTAAATTAACAAATTCAAGAAATTTGGACTAAAGTTGCCCGAGTATAACTGGAAAGGAAGAAAATAAAGTCCTTTTCTGTGTTATTTTCTTCTTTGTTTGGGAAGAAAAAATATCACACGTCTCATAAACTTTTTTTTTTTCTGTTTCATCTTTTTCTCTTCAGTTCCAGACAAGATATGCTTCTTATCTGCAAATTCTTTTGTTACCATTTTTTCTCCTCACTAGATGATCACGAAGTAAATGCTTCCACACAAAATACACTGAAATGATTAATGGGAATGTGCTAATTAATCAGGGGCAATTTATTACCATATCCATGACATTTGGAGGTGATTAAAAAATATATTAACTAAAAATAAAATTATAAAGTGGCACCTCAAGGTTTATATTGTCAATCTTAAAGTAAAATAAGTACGGCTTACAACATTGTTTATAGTAGTGGTTGGTGCAAATAGAACTTGAGATTTTAGTGCGCTTTTGACACTCATCAAAAAGTGCATAGATAATAAGAGAAATGCACCCTTTGCTATTGGTTTATAGCATTGGCGTTGTCTCGCTGTGATTGGTTACGGGGAAACAAAAACCCATAAAGTCACACTCAAGACTGTCCTTCTTTGTATAGCCTTTTCCTCTCTTTTTCCACTAAAAGATTCATGACAACATTATATATATATATATATATATATATATATAGATAAAATGTATATATAAATATTTTTATTCTAAATTTTTTATTTAATTTATATTTAATATATTATAATTTATTATTTTATTGACTATTAAATATAAATTAAATATAAAATTTTTTAGACTTATATTAATGTAAAAAATTCGTTCTCTTATATATTATTCACCATAGTATTATAAATAAATATTAATCTTGAATTTTAACACAATCAAATAATAACGTTTTATTAAAATAATAATAATAATTTTATAATTTTAATTTAATAAATGTGTTAATTTTTGAAAAAAATTCTTTATAAATACTTCAATTAAATTCTAAAATTAAAATTAGTAAAATTTTATTAATATATTAAATTATTAGTAATGGGTTCATTTTCTTGGTTGATTGGTTAAGCAGAGACATACTTAAAATAAAATGAATGGCGAATCTATCGTGCCGCCCATCCAATCATGCGTCGTATTTCTCATGTTATTTCTAACCAAACAGAAAGTGTTAATTACAACAATGACGTGTGGATATCATTTTCACAACACTTTTAAAAATAAAAACAGTTATTATTATTTTTTTAAACAAAAAAGTGTAAAATTAATATTACGATTTAACGCTCTTTGCATTCATCAAATGTCGTTAACTCTCCATAAAACCAATAATTTATTTTTAGCTTTGTTTGGCACTTTTGGTTGAGTATCTTTAGATAGAATAATGGGAACCAGGCAATCCACAGCATACCATACATACCCAAAGTTGAAGAACCTTTTAAGAAAGTGGAATGAATGTCAGAAACCTTAATGGACTCAAACTCATTGTAATATCAATGAACCTTTTATTGGTTTCATTTGGTTGCTTTTGATCTTTACTGTAGCTGACTAAAGTATTATAAAATTCTATCCAATAGGATAAGTTATTTAATTCAGTCCTAAATTATAATATTTAATGCAAACGACATTTTTTTATGTATAATAATATATAATTCAAACTTCATTTTGATATAAATCACATACAACCACTATTTCGTTTCATTTTAAATATCAATTTGCACTTGCAGATCAATTAAGGATGATTATATGTTTAAAGATGAGAGATTATATAAACATTGGATATTTGTTAAAAATGTTTACGCTGTGTCTATCTAGTTTAGTAGCTGTGCAGTGCACCTTTCTTTTTATTTTTCTTTCTTGTTTACTAAATTAGATTTTTAATTTTTAATTTTTGTTTCAATTCTACTCTTCTTTTTACTTTCATTCATAGTTTGTGAATATAACAATACATATAATATGTTAAAACTAATATAAGAGTAAACTGATAATTGCATCTTACAGGTGACACGGGGATGAAATATTAAGGGAACCACAAATATACATTATTAAATTGTAATGTATTTGACTAATTAAAAAATATTTTAGAATTTTAATTAGAAATTTTTTATATAAAATATAAAGAATTTTAAGCATCTCATTTAGAGAAAATTAAAATCTCATCTATTATATTTAACTTTTTTATAATCATCATTTATAATTTTTTATACTTAATTCACATTAATCTTTCCTACTTATAATTTAAAATCATCAGAAATTCTAAAAAAAATTATACTCATTTTACTATACCTTACATTTCGACCACTGCATGTTTGCCTGTGAGAGGTTCATTGGCTCTCTATGATTGCTTGACTCACTGCGGTGGCAGAATGTGCTAATAGTTCATGTTTGTAGTGTTCATGTTTTCAAACAATTTTGCATTCTTTTCAAAATCTTGAGTAGTTTTTTAATTATTATTTTTCCCTTTGTGTAGAGATTTGTGGCATCAACATGGAAAAATAGTGACAATCCAGTTTGCAAAACTCAAAATGGAAAAAGAGACTCAATTGCTCTTATTTGAAAGATATATCTTTAAAATGTGAAAGTGAGAAGATTCAAGTGCAAAATTAATCAATTTAGCTATTGAATCATTTTATATTATCTTTCTAACTGTGTATATTAAATTTCATGTAATTTAGACATTTGTAGACATGTTATTTAAAATTTGATATTTATATGTATTTTTAAAATATATTACTCATTAAAATAAAGTAATGCAATGAAGTACTTAATTTTATTTTTTATAAATTTTATAAATTTAATTTATAATCTTAATATTATTAAATTTAATAAAAAATTATTACGTAGTGTAAGTGTAAAAACGATTAACCGCATCATATAGTCAAATAAAAGATTTGTGTTAAAAATATACTTTTTAATTAGTTAAAATATCAGTATATTACACAAATTTATTTTAATTAAAAAATAATTTTAATAAAAATATTTTAAATTATATTATATATTACAAAAAATTATAATTTTATTTAAAATTACAATAATAAAAAATAAATTACATAAATTCATAAAGAAAAGTATAAATTGAAAAATAAATTTTTATTTATATTATGGAGTTAAATTTATGGCACAATTAATATATTATTTAATATTATATTAATGCTATAATATAGCTAATTTTACTTATAATTATAAATTATAGATAGATTCTTAGTTAAAAACATTTTGTAAATAAAAATAATTCAAAATAAGAAAATTATTAATATATATTCAGAATTACACAAACATTAATAGTTTATGTAAACCAACAAATAAAATTTAAAACTAAAATAAAATAATTTTTTATTCATAGGTTTATATATATTATATAATTATTCATTTCAATACATAATATAGTTGAAATATTATTTAATGTTATTGTGCAATTAATTTTACACGTCCTGTGAAAATTTGATTCAATAGAGATAAAAGTATGACTTTATGATTTTATTTGAAACTAATTTTTTAATAAAATGGATACTTAATAATTATGATTAAATTTAATTTTTTTCACAATAATGTTAATAATATGTTTATTTCTTAATATGATTAAAAATGCTCTTAAGTTTTTTTTAGTAAGTTATGATTAAAAATAAATTGAAATATATATATATATATTAATATTTAATATTTTATTATAAATTATTTTTAATGTAGTTCACACATTATTTGAGCTACATATAAATCACTAAAATATTGATAGATATAAAAAGAATAAATTTATTATAATTAGTTTTAGCAGCCTATGTAATGTTACATGTATTTTATTTTAAAATAATTATATATGTATTTACATTAATAACACTATTTTAAATAATAAGTTTTTTTAAAAATTAATATAACTTAATTCTATAACAACAAAATATAAGGTAACAAAAAAAACTTTTATAACTTAGAAACATAAGTATTCACCAAAAATTTAGAAATTAATTATGTATGGTAATAAGAAAAAAATTAAGTTACAACTTTTAACTCTAAAATTTTAAATAAAATTAACAAAAAGGTAAGTAAAAATTGAAGTAGTTATAACAAGAGATATTGGAGTTCACATATCATTTTTATTTAATTTTAATTTAAAAATAAATATACGGCTAACTGTGAACAAGAGTAGCTCTATTGAGCACCTCACCTTCTCGCTAAAATATTTTTTTAATAATATAAAAACACAGAAATTTTTTTTGATATTAAATTATTAACATATGAAAAATATTTTTGAAAATATATTACATTTAATTTTTTTAATTAAAAATAATTTTATAAATAAAAAATTTAATATAAGAAATTTTTAATTAAAATTTAAAATTACAATAAATGATAATTACATAAATTACAATTTATTATGATATATAAATATGTATTCAACTTTATAGTGTAGTTATATATTAATTAATATTATATTAATGCTATAGTATAACTAATGTAATATATATTTATGCATTTTAATTTATAATTTAATAATTTATTATAAATTATACTTTTAATTTGTTTACACTTATAAATTATATTGATCAATTAATAAATGTATAAATTATAAATTAAAAATTAAATTATTACTGTATTTATCATTTTATCAGTAATGTGCAAATATGCATTTGAATCTGTAAAGTGGTTAATATAATATTTAATGTAACATTAACGCTAGTGTAATTAATTTTATATGATTTTTTTAATTAAAATATTTTTTAAATAAAAATAATTAAACAGAATAAAATTTTGAATATATATTTAAAACTGTAATGACTTCTAATAATTTACATAATCATTAAATAAAAATATAAATAGAAATTAATTTATTATTTTATTTGTCAATTTATATATAGTATATAATTACATATTTTAATTTATAGTATAATATTATTTAATGCTATAGTGTAGTTAATCTTATACACATATGATAGAACTTAAACTTAGGTCTTAAAAATATAATTGATTATTAATACTATCTCTTAGAAAAAAAAAAGAAGTTAGTAATTGTTACTTTAAAGATAATATTAAAAATAAACTGTGGCAGGGTTTGTTATCCTACTTGCACTTCTAATTTGCAACTTTTTATGCTTTTCAAATTTGTGATTATTTTATATATGTTCTTTTCAACAAGATATCTAAGCATCTTTTGATGTTAATAATTTCAATATTGTTTTTTTTAAAGAAATTAAAATTAATAAAATTTTACTTGAGATTAATAATGTCTTAACAAGTTTAAATAAATTTATTTTATGGCCAATTAAGAAATTTAAATTAAATTAATAATTATAATTTATTAAGTAATTGTTTATATTAAAAGACCTAAAAAATAAAATTTAAATAAATTAAATTGTAATATTTCAATAAATTCTTTTAAAAAGCTTCTTAGAATATATTTCAGGTATAGACATACATTAGGTCACACTTGGGGCATTAAATGAGCAAATGGTGAGAAACATGTTATTGCCATCGCCGTTATAAGTTGGTGAAAATCTTATGAACCTCTTATATGTCTATGTCCATGGGATGGGAAAGAATAGGAGGGTATGAACTAATTTGAAAATTGCTTAGCAAAAGGGTTTAAGAATAGTAATTTAATATAATTCAACAATGATAACGAATAACATTTAATATAATTCTATCATTTTTCTCGAATCAGAGGGTAGCCATAATGTAAACAAAGGCTTGGCAACTTGTTGAGCCAATACTTGTCATCGCTTCTCCTATTTGCCTATTTTTTTCATGGACCACACTCCCACTTGCACCCATTTTCAGCAATTTAAATATGAGAAACATTAAGATATCCTTCAAATGCTAATAATCAACAAACAAGAAGAATTCAAATCTGCAAGAAGACCCATGTTTTCTCCCTTCTCTCTCTTCACCCTTGCCTGGAACAACGTATTTAAAATGTTCCTATATTCAAATATATTAAGATCAATGTAGAAAAGGTGCATCCTCTTGTACGTCACATTAAATGTCTTGATTCCTCCTTCACAAGTTGCAGAAACCTCCCTCTTCCTGAGAATGATATATGATCCATTCCTCTCTATTACCAAGGAATTGTCTATCTGATCATCGTTTTTACTGTCACCAAAAGTAGTATTAACCACTGTTTACTACCATGCCTGGAAAGCTAGCTGAAGTAAACACAATGAACTTGGCTTCTCATCCTCTCTTCCATTTTCGTCATTTAAATTCCCTGCCAATTTTTTGTTGACATGGGTTTGTATATATCATTTCTTTAGGTCATGTGGCCAGCATTAGTTGCTAGTAAGATACTCAACAAGAGACTCGGAAGCAGCAATTTTGTAGCAGATTATCCAAGTAATACAGAACCCTTACTGGGTATTACAAGTGATGATCACTCATCTCTCAGCGTCAAAACAATTCTTAATGATCACGAGGATACACAAAAGTGCAAGTAAGAAGAAAAATATTATCAACTAAAGTTTTTATTATTCTTATCTTGGTGATACTCTTGTTCTGCATATAAGGAAAAGCTTATGGACTGCAGTATATACATATACATGTGTGTATAATTTGAGTTCCAATTATGTTCTGAGTTGTTGCTATTTTAATTATTTGTTCAAGTTTCTGACATCCTTTCTCTTTATTCATTGAAGGGTTTTTGTCAGCACGTGGAACGTGGGTGGGATTGCCCCAGATGAAGGACTGAATATGGAAGATTTGTTGGAGACATGCAACAAGTCCTACGACATATATGTACTTGGGTATGAATCGAGCGTCTTTTGATAAAAAAACAAAGTGATGATAACTAATAATATTATGCATGTGGTGTCATATGCTGAATCATTCTGAACCGTTTCACAATCCAGATTTCAAGAAATCGTGCCTCTAAAAGCATCGAATGTGTTGGGGTCAGAAAATAGTAAGATTTGCAGCAAGTGGAACACCAAAATCAGAGAAGCTCTGAACAAGAGGGAACACCAAAGTTGCAATTGCGAAGATCAACAAGATAGTAAAAATATTGGGTGCAATAAGGAAGGATATAATCCAGCTCAGCAGTGTGAAGCCCCACAAAATTTTCAGTGTATCATTAGCAAGCAAATGGTTGGTATATTGATATCTGTATGGGCAAAGAGTGACCTTCGTCCATTCATTCGGCATCCAAGTGTCTCATGTGTCGGGTGTGGCATCATGGGTTGCTTAGGGAACAAGGTGACCTAACCAAACCCCACTTAGTTCATATTCATTTATTAATTACTTTACCACTTCAAGATATTATTACAACATATGCATCTGTTTTGCACTTATAATTGCAATGTAACTATATGCTCTTCACTGTCAACATCAACTTCATTTAGTGTCCAATAGAATTGAGCTAACAATCTCACATCTTGATTGGTTATCTAGGAATTAATTAATTAATTTAATTAGTGTTTTTTTAATTTCCATTTTATTAAAATTAACTTTTGACCTCTGGTGGATTTGCAGGGTTCTGTATCTGTGAGATTTGTGTTGCATGAAACAAGCTTTTGCTTTGTGTGCAGCCACCTTGCATCTGGGGGTAGAGAGGGGGATGAAAAGCATAGGAACTCTAACGTTGCTGAAATATTTTCTAGGACAAGCTTTCCTAGAGGCCCTATGCTTGATTTGCCAAAAAAGATTCTTGATCATGAGTAAGCAATTACATTTGCTAGAAACCGTCCAACCAATCACCCTTAATCATTGCTTTTTGGTTTTATTTTAATAATAATTATGTTCCTTTACCAACAAATCATGAAAACAAGGTGCCAATAATATTGAATAACTCTTTTGTTTTTTGTTTTCATTTTTTATGGCTGTTAAAATAATTAATTTGCTAATTGAAGCATCATTATGGCAACTCTCCAGCTCTAGCTGACCTTGTCCTACTATCTATATCTATATTGAAGGCCGCCAAAACACTTAAATATTGCTCTTTCTTGGCTTTTATGTTTGAATCTAAAATATACTCTTAATTTAATCCACTTTGAGAAGTTGTAAGGAATTTGTTTTGCTATTGTGGGACAGCCAGTTAAATTAACTTAGGAAAAGTTGCAAAAAGGCACCAAATAGAATAAAACAAACCTTAAAGAGAATATATTTGCAATTGTAACCTTTTCAAGATATAGAAATATATCTTAATCAAAAAGGTAAAACCATTTGACCTCTTTTATTTACTCAATATTCAAATTGAATTTACTTTCTGCCGCCTCGCACTCAAATTACCTTAAGCTATGACTTACATGTTGCAATAACTATTTTCACAGTTTAATTAATCATGCCCTCTCTTGTGCAGCCACGTAGTACTTCTTGGAGATTTAAATTACAGAATTTCTCTACCCCAAGAAACAACCCGGTCACTTGTTGAAAATAGAGACTGGGATTCCCTACTAGAAAACGACCAGGTATATATCTAAATAGATTATCAAGTGTTCACACATGTTCATAAAAAAGGAAAAAAATAGTTAATAATTTTGTTAAGATATTCTATGTTAATTAAGAATATGATCAGAATATCCCTTATGAGACTAACAATTCTTCACCTATGAGTTAGGTTTTGTAGTTGAGTTAAGCCCAAGCTCATATTTAATATCATATAAGAGTTCATACACTTTGAATACTGAGTCACACATAGATATTCAATCATGTAAACTTCATACATTAGATGTTTAGTTTTAAACGTGAAAAGGGTGTGTAAAGATGTTCAACTGAAAATATGACTAAAATACTAAGTGTAAACACTATTAAAATGTTTATATATAAAAAAGAAAACATCTGGAAATTGGTCTGTATATTCTCTAATACGGATGGAATGAAAATGAAGCTAATGATGGAGCTAATGAGTGGGAACATGTTGAGGGGATGGCATGAAGGAGCAATCAAATTCGCCCCAACCTACAAGTATTGTCCGAATTCAGATATGTACTATGGCTGTTGTTATCATGGCAAAAATGCAGCCAAGAGACGACGATCACCGGCATGGTAAGAAAAGTATATTATTATTATTACCCATAAAATAATATTTTATTTATATTAAAATTATTTATATGTTGAATACATCTTTTATCTTTTCATTTTACTACTTCCCTTGTTAATACATTTTTCTCTCAATTATTATTTTATCATTTTCTTCACCATTATTTCTCTCCTTTTCTTAACAAGTGAATACAATAATAAAGAATAAGTAAAAAAATAATATAATAGCCAAATAAAAATTAATGTTATCTATAAATTTATAATGATGGATAAATAATACAAAATTTTTGTTCCAAAACAATAAACAAAAATGGGCAGATAGAAAATACACACGCATATAACAGCAATAATCACGAGACAAAGTATTAAAAAGATTGTGTTTTGGTATTGATTTTAGGTGTGACAGAATCATATGGTTCGGCAACGGTTTGAAGCAAATTCAGTACGCAAGAAGTGAATCAAAACTATCGGATCACAGGCCTGTGAAGGCATTGTTTATAGCCGAAGTGAGGGTTTCAAGAACACTCAAAAACTTCCAAAGCTTGTTTCTATCAGAGAGATTTCAACAAATTAAAAATCACTTTGAAGTTACTCCTGCTGATGAGTTTGTATTCAAAAAACAACCAAGTTTCCGGTGGTAATCTTTAGTGTTCTTATGTACATACATGTTTAGTTCGACGTCTCAAAACTATAGAAGTTAATTAAAGAAGAAATATAAGAAACTTGTGATGATAATTAGCTTCTTTTCTTTTTATTTTGTTGAGGGAATATTACAGTGGATTTGGTTGTTGTTTCTGAATTATCTAGCTAGTCTCCAGGAAGTTATCCAATAGAAGGTTGGAATATGTCATTTAACGTTTAAAAAATTACATATGTAAAATTTAGATAATTTTTTCAACAAATACAAGAGTTAAATATTAAATAATAAAATAAATCAAATTTCTCGCATGAATTAAAATTAACTTATATTAATTTTTAAATTTTTTAAAAGTTATGTTGTTATTCTTTTTTTAATTTTAAAAAAGTTATTTTAAACTTATATAAAAAATTATTCATTTTTTATAGTAACTTTTTCCTTTATAAAAACTCATCTAAAAATTTACACAAGACTAAACCACAATTTCAAAGCATTTTCTTATATTTGAAACTTCGAAACTTCGTCATCTCAACCCAGATTCTAATAAACTTCCCTCAAATCCACATTGTAAGACTGGGCTAGTGGTGGGAGATTTACATAGATTGCACGTAGGTTCAAACATTATTGCCTACCATTGTTTCGTCCGATAACTGTATTATCACGAAAAATATAATATATATATATATATATATATATATTATTGCCTACCAAAATACAAAAAATCAAATAAAAAAATACTGTATATGTAACATGAAAACGTGAGAATCAAATATAATGAAGGATTCCAGCTGGGTGATATTAAAATGCATTAAAAAATTGGAGATAATAAAGTAAAAGCCAATTATTGAGCAAGTTTACTACTACAGGTGGTGTCACAAATTCTATTATATTTGATACGAAGTGGGAACATCACTCTCTTGTCCTCAATGCATGAAAAGCAGCAAAATTAGCTATACATGATTTTCGTTTTCAAGGACATGAAGCAATTATTATATCCATATTTTCTTAGAAATATCATTTTATAAATGCAACTTGTGAGAGAAAAAAGGAAGTTTAGTGGTGCAGTAGCTTTCAACACTTTGAACGTGTGTTAGAGTTATAATAAAAGAATGCTCTAACCCCATCCGATGGGAATATAGATTCGTAAACCCACTCCAGAACGCCACCTCTCCTGTTGCTGTTATCAGTTGCAACTTGCTTTTCAATTATTTTATAGACAAAACCTGCTTTCCTTAACAAATCAATTTAAACTTTCAGTTAATATTTGAACAAAAAGCAAGTTGCTTATATCCTTATGCTCAACTTCACTACATAATATATATATCTTTCATATCAATTCTGTTAAGCATATGTAGATCATATCATTTCATTGTAAAACTTGGTGGCGGCAATATAAAAAAGTAAAAAAAAAGTTAGAGTATGTTTGATTACTATTTTAAAAACAGCTTTTTGTTTTTAAAAATAAAATATAGTATAAATTTGTATTGAATTTTATTTTTAAAAACAAACACTCTCCTTCCTGATTCCCTATAAGTTAATACTAATTAACTTTCTTGGATATGAAACTACACCTTTCTTTCCTGATTTATATATTATTATAATATGTTGCAATGGAAATATTTATAGTTTTCTTATAATTGCTTAGGATTAAAAAAGATTTTGAGTGCATATCAATAGTAAATGTGTAAAATATTGAAGTTATGTATAGCATGTTGAATGAGAAGATTTTTGTGGTAATCTGTATCAATTTTTATATTAAATGATGTCCTGATTTTTATCTTAATTTACTCTTTGATGTAGAGTCATTTGAAAGGCTAAATACTTGAATATGAAGAATTCATGGTTTATGAGGGTATGTGTGGCTCTTTACATGGCTACAAAAGAGGGAGTGAACTTTGAGAACATATTTTAACCAACATGTGTGAGCATTCAACAAATTTTTTATGAAACTTGAAAATATACACTAACTAGTTTGATTGTAAACAAAATAGTGTATGATCATGCAACTGCATAATCACATTAGTAATTAGGAGACTTAAAAGATAAATACTCAAACTAACATTATTTTATATTTTTCAATCATCATTTGATTTTTAAAATTCATTTTTCTCTATAATTTCACTAGTAATTGGAAGATTAAAAATAAATGTTCAAACTAACACATTTTATTTTTCTATTATCATTTGACTTCTAACTTGTATGACTCACTTTTTTCTATAATTTTTCAATGGTAACTTCTTTAATCCCTTAAAATTTAAGAAGACATTCTATGAACTTTCTATATCTACTAATATTTACTATTCATGTGGACTTTGTTACATAATTTATTTTTTTTTACATATTTTTATCCTTCTCTCTCTATGAGCTTTGTCTTACATGCGGGTAAGAGAGTTTATGTAGGCTTCTCTCATAACTTCAACTCTCAAAATACATTGTGTTTCTCAACCTCTTAAACTCTCAAAACATATAGGAAGGTCACAATAAGGAGGTGACAAAAATGTCAAGCATGGAGGTGGTCAACATGGATTCTTGTGAGAAGATACTATTGAGATCAAGACCCATGAGATCAAAATCTAATGAATATTTTGATGGAGAAGATGGCCATGAGTATGAAGATGATAATGACGGAGATTAGAAAATAACTAAAAGAGGAAGAGAAGAAAGTGTCGTTGACATAGGTTGAATAGATAAAAGAAATGACCACATATGTAAACTCTGTGAGCAATTCTTACTCTGCATTGTTGTCTCAAAATATTCTTGATTTGACAAAGGATTTTGGATACTGCAAAGGAACACTGGAATCTTAGTATACAACAATCATATTAGCGTTAAATTTTTACTGGTTAGCATTATTACTTTCATATTGTCAAGGACGACGTTGGTTGTGACCAGGTTATCGACATAACCTATATCGTTGTCACAGTTGTAATTTAACCCAATGTATTTTATTTCTAATTCGAGAAGCCTTTAGTCATCCTTTACCTCGTGCTCTATCATGATTTGGCAATAACTTCTACTCATAATTTTGTAAAATGCTATTTTCATTTCCAAGCGATCACCACTAAGATGAGTATGCATTTACAATATACTGTAAATAATAAATAGAGTCAACAGTACTCATAGTAGCACAAACAACTATAAAAATGCAAACATAGATATCAATATGCCTAAAATTTGCCACATTCATAGAATCATATAGATAACATCACACTCTACTTATGACCACCCCTTTGTGTCACAAGATTAAAAACTACTTCAATCTCAAACCTTGTTCTTTGCATGTCAGAGTGACAAACTTGATATGAAGATGCTTCTTGTTGATTTTTTTTTTCTATAACTTCAATTAATTTAAGACAATATCTAAATTCACTGTTAATGTCATTCATTGCACTTTTACCATGCTTCACAGATCAACTTTCTTTGGGCATCACAGATTAGGTGGAGGCATAGTCAGTAGATCTAGACCTGGAGACAACCCTATCAATATTTAACTTGAACTGATTTGCTGGAGGAGGATACCATCTAACGCATCTTAATTCATAAGCCATACAAGGAAGTGTCTAAAAACATGACCTGTGATAGACATGCCGAGTCGCTATCAAAATAATTAAGTTCTCTAAGGATTTTATAGTATAAAGCTAAACCTAGATCGATTCACAAAGACACATTTTCAGTTAAATTCAATTTTAGGTTTTCTTTTAAAGAATGCGAGTAAACTTTTGGGGTTTGAAATCTACAAATTAATTAAATTAAACTACGAATAGAATAAAATTGAGTAAAAACAAATGAAAAATATCAAGCCACAGAATATCAAATGTGTGTAACTCCAATTATCACGATATCTAAATATTTTAATTCAAATTTGAACGTTTACCCAATTTAATTATTAATTCAATCGAATAACCTAATTGAACTAGATCACAGATTAAATTAAATTATCATTTAACCTAACCTGAATTAATTATCAAATTAGAATATCAATCAAATCCTAATTTCTAATAACAGAAAAGTTAATCATGATCGTATTACACAAATATGAGATTAGAGAAAAAAGGAACAAACTCGGAGCAATTTGGTTCAGAACTCAAATTGGATGTACAACATTTGGATTCCGTAGATTAAACGGGAGGTTTATCCTTCCATCGAAGCACTTAATCCATGTGAGAATGAGAAGAGAATGAGAGAATTCGAGAGAAAGTAAAAATAAGAATTCTTATTTTGGCCAAATCTAAAAAACTTAAAGTGTCTAATCGCACCTTAATGTATAACCTTATTAGTCTAATTATAGGTTTTGATTAGGATAAATTAAGTGGCAAAAATTCAGGTTTCAATAATATCTAAAAGCTGAAATGCAATTATTAAATAACAAGTGTCTAAATGCAATTCCGCAACAATATTCAGCAAATCTGCCTTAACTTCAAAAAATCATAAAAAATAAAAAACAACTCCAAATCCAACGATCTATATATGCATTTTGAAGTCCTGGATGTGTAGAATACAATGCAATTAGAATCAGAAGAAAATAATATCTGTAGATAAAGTTATAGCCAAAAGAGTAGTCAGAGATTAGAATAACAAAAAATATGAAATTAATGCATTTATTTGTAACAAGTCTAATTTATTTAAATAACTAGAAAATGATAAAAATTCTAAAAATAAAGTATAGAAAAAGTATTTATTAATGAAAATAAAACTATAAATGTAAATATAAAATATGTTACATCAACCTGCAACACTATAAATAATAATTAACATCATACAAAGCTTTATAAACTAACTCCTTGGTTGGTCAGAGTGGTTGAAAAATATAAACTCATTTATATTCTTCCACATATACTAAATAACATATCCAAAAACACCTCTCCAATTCTAAAATAATTGAGAGCTAAATTACATAAGTTCAAAATTAACCAATCAGAGAGGCCTAAACTAAAAAAAAAATAGATTCATTGTTTAAAAAAAATTAAATGATCTCAAACATTCCTAACAAAAACTTTTACGTTTATGAATAAGGTATCAAATAATTTTAAATTAATATTAAATTTTGCATAAACAATTTGTGTGATTAGAAATTTTAATTAAACTTTAATACTTACACTACTTAGTAACATTTTATAAAAGATTAAATTACTCAATATAATCATTAATTCAAAGATTTTTATCAATAAGTAAATTAGTTTTGTACAAGAATAAAATTAATAAGTATTTTATTGTGTTAATATATTTTTAAAATATAAGTAAATTTAAAATTGTTTATAATACAAAATCAGGATATATTGACATCAAGTGTCAAATTTAAACACTTGCACCACTTAATAACTTTTTATAAAATGTGAGATTAATCAATCAAATCTTATAACATTTTCACGATCATACATATCATATTTCACATAATTTATAAATTTGTAATTTTATTATTTAAAATTTAAAATTTATTTATATTTTAAAAATATAATACCCATTAAAATAAAGTAATATAAAGAAACATGTTAATTTTTTTAATGAAATTTAATAAAATTAATATATTTAATAAGAATTAACAATTAATCAATAATTAATTTTGTTGTTGAAGTTTCACACTTAGCATGAAAAACACACACATATGTGTGTGTATATATATATATATATATATATATATATATATATATATTCTTACACTAAGCAACTTCAATAATATTCTTCAAATGAATTACGTAGTTACAGTTGTAATGTCCCAAATTTTGTGACAATATATTGATTTGTTTACATGAATGTGTGAATTGATGTTTGAATATGCATTTGATTATGTGATGATTTGGATTAATCATGAGGATATATGTATAGTGTGGTTGAAATGTGATGTGGACTTGTGATTGGGTTGGAATTATTTGAGATATAGGAGAAGTGTGTACTGCAGGGGCATGCTTGCTGTAGCGAGAGGATTCTCGCTACAGCGAGAAGGTCTTAGGAGAAGGATGTGATTATGTTGTGTTCTTACTGTAACGAGAAGCTTCTCACTGTAGCGAGAAGGCAACAGAGAAGGGTGCATTTTTGGATTGCAGTCTCACTATAGAGTGAGAGTTTGCAGAAATCAGAGTTTTCTCTGATATTTTTGCTGTGGCAAGGAGAGGTATCGCTACAGTGAGGTTCTCGTTGTAGTGAGAACATCGTGACGAAAGGGGTATTTGAGGGGTTTAGGGTTTGAGAAATAATTCATTTTCCATTTCTCTCTTTGAAATCTCTTAGATTCTCTCAACCCTCAACCTTCAACCCTATTTCACCATTTAAGTTTTATGTGTTAGGGTTTTGTTCCTTCGCCCCTTTCTCCATTTTCTTGAGTTCTTATGGAGACTTTTCATGTGTTTAGGACGAGATCCGCGTGGAGAACCTTTTCATTGTCAATTTTGTATTTGAATCTTCAATCTAAGGTAAAGGGGGACTCTACTCTATCCCTTTATGCTTAGAATTCGTTTGTATGGTTATGTTTGTGAATATGAATAATTGAAATGTTGGAAGATGAGTGTTTTAATGAAAATGACTTGATTGTAGTGAGATTGCGGTGAAAAGATTGCGTAGATTATAGTGTGATGGGTATTGAGCATAGTGTGTGTGATGTAGTAATTTGATTGTGATGGAGTTTTGATGAGAATTTAATGTTTAAGTGTAATGTGATTGAGAATGTGGTTGAAATGCTTGGACATGCCATTGATTGATATTGAATAATATAAAATGGTTGAACGTGTGTGGAATGGCATGTTGAATATGAATGTGAGTGTGTGTGAATATGTTAGAAAACTATGAATGATTCAGTGATATACTAGGGGTGTGGAAAATGGGGTGGTAGAAATACCTTGGGGAAAAAAGGGTGGTGGTGACACCAACAGTGAACGTGGGTGCACCACATGATACATACTTTCCTCCTGACTCAGCCTCTGATTAAAACCTTTGTTTGGAAGCGCAGTATCACACACGTTGTATCTGTGGACCAGGAGCTATCCGATGACCATCCATGGTGTGAACTGAATAAGTCCTTGAGGTTGAAGGCATTAGGAATCTGTTATCACAGTGTCACAGTGAGCGTGAGTAACATGCAGTGAGCGTACATGTGTGTGAATGAGAATGGAATGATGAAATTATTGTCTGGTACTTGTTGATGCATGATTTTAATTGTTAGAAAATGTGTAGAATGGGCAAGAGGAGTCTCTGTGCTTGTGTGTGATAGTGTAGAGTACTCACTTTTACATTCATTTTTTCAGGTGACCAAGACAATCAGCACCAGACTCAATGAATAGAAGTGATGAAACTGCTATAGAACTTAGGAGATTGATTTTTTTGAAATTTGATGTATTTTATTTAGTCCTATAGCACTTATGTGATGCAAACTTGTAACCTTCCCTTGTTTTTGAAATACCTTATTGTATTATGTATTGGGGACTAATTAAATAAATTCTTATTTACTCCCATCATTGTGAAAACTTATTTATTTAGAAATTTTAAATTAAGGTATTACAACAGTTTTTTAATCATTCCAACATCATAAATATATATATATATATATATATATATATATATATATATATGTATGTATATATATTCCTAATTTTAGATGGCATGCAAAATAACAATTATCCAATCTTGGTTTCATTTGATGTGCTACATTCAAAGGATATATGCCATCATAAATCATTATGTAAGCCACATATCACATCACGTAGTGATTTTCCCTTTCCATTAAAATTCCTTTGTATAAGTAATTCACTTGCATACGTCACAAGACTACAGGATTTGATGAAAATATAGATAGCATGAACTTTGGTATGAATTCCTTTAAAGTGTGTAGGAACAAGAATGAAAGATTAATGGCTTTTAGGAGAAGAAAAGGTACTTCTAATATTGCAAATGGGTTTGTGGCTGATAAAGGGAATTTTGTTATCTACACAGTAGATCAAACACGCTTTGTGACATGAGATTTTCCTATAACATTGCCATGCGATGCAAAATTTATGGTTTATAAAAGGGTTTGCTGAGCCCCATAACATTTGGTTGTTGTCCCTTGTCTTTTTTTTTTTTTGGGTTAATAAGAGGGGCACAAAGCTTGAAGAAGGGAACTTAATCCCTACCAAAAGAACCTATATTAATATCATTATGTAAAGCATCTAGGATAAAAGGAGGAGCCTCCTAAAAAACATGCAAGCTTTATGTTTAGCAAGAGCATCTGCTAGCATATTCTCATCCTTTAAAGTATGATTGAACTCCACCTACAGCGAGAAGTCACGTTATAGCGAGAATAGTCTTGCTATAGCGAATATTGCATCTGCTAGCATATTCTGGAACTTTCTTTTTGTAGCAAAAGAAGTAGATATGATTGTCTCACCTACACCGAGAAGTCACGTTATAGCGAGAATAGTCTTGCTATAGCGAAAATTGCAGAAAATAGAGTAAAATTTTGTATGATATTTTCGCTGTTGCGAGAAAGCGCCTCATCATAGCCACAATATCTCGCTGTTTGATAAATGACTTGCTGTAATGAAGAGTGTTATGAGTAATCTCTCACTGTAAGGAGAATGTCACGATTATGAGGTTATTTAAGAGTTTTCATGCATGAAAAACTCTTTTCTCAATCTATTTCGCGTCCCATTTTAATTTTCTCTGAACACTCTCTACATTTTCTCAGATAAAACCTCTCAAAATATTGATTATTCTCTAAATCAAAGGTTATATGTTCGTTATAAGCGATCCTAAGTAAGTTTTTCTAAGATTAATCATGTTTTTATGATTCATTTTTTTAATCTTGTTCTTAAGAAATAAATTTGTGTTATCTTGGTAGAAGTGTCATTTTAGGACATTCTTCATCATCAATCTCCATTTAGATCTTCATTATAAGGTAAGGAGAGCTCTATTTTTTCATTATGTGTTATATGTTATATGTTGAGCTTAAGAGAGTGTGTTTATATAGCATTGTTGTGATATATGAGTGAATAATAAGTAATAATAAAGAAAGATTACTGTTATGAATATGTTTGATGTTTTGGTTGACTGATTTTACTGTATATATATGAAATATATGATGAGAAATATTTGAATATGATGAATGAGTCATTGATGATTTATTGAATAATGTGGTTATTGAGACCATGAGTTTGTGATATAAGATTGGTCAGGAAGTGCTATTAAGCACAATCTGGTGATGGAATTGGGAAATGAATATAAAGCTGAATGGATTGGTGTAAATAATTATAGAGATACACTAGGGGTTTAGAGTCCAAAGATGATAAGGAAATCTTGAAAAAATGTAGGGTGGCGAGCGACATTTGTGATTGTGCATATATTATTGTTGAATGTGAATGCGCCACATGGCCTCACATTCGTTTCCTGATTAGACTTCTGACTATGCCTTTACTAAGAGACTTGTGATTGCATACGTTGTATTCGTATTGCATGAGATAACCAGTAACTATGCCTTTACTGGAGGCATTGAATGACTGTGATCGCAATGCACTGAAAGTGCATGTCTGGCAATGGAATGATAAAAATATAATAAAATTGTGTGAATTTGTATGTTCAAATGAAAATAATTAATATGTGGTATGAAATGATAATTATTGTATATTTATGATATTACTATAGTAAGTGATATGATGAATTTGCGTTATGTTTGAAAGGTAGAATAGTTGCTCACCCTTACATCATCCTATAGGTAGTAAAGATGATGACATGTCTCGTGTGGATTGACATAGTAGATGTTTATACTTGTAATATATTAAATTATGATTTTAAGGAGTATAGACGTGTAGTACATTTATATTTTAGAGTATGTTTTGAGGAGGATCAAGAGTATACATTAGTAGTCTATAATTACGCAATTCCTTTTGATTTTCTCACTAATGGTAAAATTCATCAGTCTCTTCGTTTTTATCTATACTAGAGAATAGAAAGGTATTCTCAACTCATAATAATGTATTTACTTATCATGATCATGATCTGGTAGGAAGGTCTAATATCTATACATTCGAGAGATTTCCTAGTATAGAAATGGTGACAGACTTTGATGACGCCTATCTTGGAGAGGATGATGAATTAATTGTTGAGAACTTGGCAAAAATTAAGGACTAACATGATATAGATAAATAGTTTCAAGTCCTTAGTATGGAGAATGTGTATAAACTGCTGTAAATTTAAAAATATTTTGGGTAATGATATGTAAATGTAATATATTATGTTGTAACCAAACTTTACAATATATTTTATGAACATTATTTCTTAAATTGGTTGTATACATGAATTGACTGTTGCGAAAAGTTTTATCTTTATAAATTGTAATTAATTGTTATAAGGGAAAGTTTGGTTATTCTTTATAATACTTTATAAGCTTAATATATTTAATATAAAGAAATGTAGGGTGTTACATTCCGTAACTCTACAAACTCCACCGCAACTAGCTACATTACCTTGCCTCCAAACAACCCCGTCTGTATTAATCTTCAACTAGCGATCCAAGGGTCGCGTATTTCTTTGCATGATCCACTCACGATCAACATGAGCACCATTACCAATACTAGCTCTCACCTTTATAGCTTAGGCTTTGATCTTGAGCAAAAACATATCTATATGCCACTTTTCATTATTAAAAATCCAAGCATTCCTTGAAGCCCATATGAGATCCACAACTAGTGTAAACATAACATTTCAATTACTGCTCTCCGCACTAGTCTTGATTGACAGGTTTTGTTGAAACAATTATGTGCGATCCAAATTGAAAAACCAACTCCATTTTTTTCTTCTAAGAAGAGTTGTCCAAATAATGATCACCCTAGGGCAATCATGAGCAACATTAATTATTGATTCCTCCTCCAAACCATACATCGGGCAGAGGTTATTAGGAGCAATCTGTTTAAGGAATCTCATCTCATTTGTAATTAAGGCATTGATCACCATTTTCCATAAGGTGATCTCTTTATTCTCTGGGGTGCTTGCCATTTCTAAACCTTGTTGAAAACTTGATGAACTTCATCATATTCAAGGTTAGAGACATATGAGTAGATTTCTTTCAAGTTAAACATTCCATTTTTAGTAGGCTTCCAAATCCATCTACCACTGCCACCCGTTTCTTCTCTGTGAATATTTGTAATGAACTTGTCTCATACATGACAGATGCCTTTCCAAACATTAGAGTCTCCCACTTTTCTTTCCATATAAGGTACTAACTCATCACCATAGCCATGCTTAGATTTAATGATCTGAACCTAGAAGGTATTAGGTTCTACCAAAAATCTCTACGCTAACAAGCCTGATTCAAATGCCAGTACTGTCTCAAACCGAGGTCTCCATTTAGTTTGGGAGTGTAGATTGTATTCTAGTTTGCTCCATGAAATTTTCTGCAACCATCAGTATCCCCCATAGGAATCCTCTAGATATTCTATCTAACTTATCATAAACTGATTTAGGGAAGAAATTGGTTTGCATTACATAAAGAGGCATGGTTACTGACTTTTGATTCCAATTACTCAACTTTTGTTGGACCTTTTGCACCACATAATTAAAGGATGTAGCACTCACCCGAGAATGACGGAGATAAACGCCCAAATACTTGCCCAGATCATCTATACGTTGCAAAACTAAGCTCATTAATGATTTGATCCCTGACTTGTCAAGATACATTTTGTATGAAAAATATCTTAGACTTCTTCGTGCTAATTCATTGTTCAAAACTCCTATAGAAAGAGTTTAGTCAATTGCGAATCACGATAACTTGATTTAAAAGAGTTTCAATAAAAAGAATTACATCATCTGCAAAAGCTAGATAAGAAAGGGTAGGGCCATTTCTGCTTAACCGGATTGGCTTCCAAGAACCAGTTTCCATAGCTTTTGAGATGAGTTGTGATAGACGTTCTAGGCAAAGCACAAAAAGGAATGGTGAAAGAGGGCATCCTTAACGAAGGCCCCTAGAGGGTTTAAACGATTTCAAGGCTTTTTTTATTTTCTGAGCTTGGATCAGTGCCTATATATATTGCATCTGATTCCCCTTGTAAATATAAAATTGATTCAATTCATTTTCTTGCATATTGAGTTTATGGTTCATTGAGTCAAGTCACTTTTTTTGTTGAAGTTTATTTCTTTACATAAGGAACTTTGCCGTTCCTTGATTCGTGTTCTTCTTCTGGATCTTTGATCCTTCATTTCTCATCATCCTTTATTCTTTGTTATGGTACTAGAGCTCCAGATTAGGGTCTCACTTCGGCTCTTAGTCATTCCCGATTCCTAATCTTTCTTTCTTTCTTCTTCTTTATTTATTTATTTTGTATTTATGGCTGAAACTAAGAAAAATCCACTTCTTTCTCCTTACTATATCCATAAAAATGAAAACCCGCATCTATTCTTGTTTCTGTTCTCTTCAATCCAAAAAACTATCATACCTGGCTTGAGGAGATGACACTAGCTCTCAAAACAAAGAATAAATTTGAGTTTGTTGATGGCATCTTTAAAAGGCTGGCTAAGGAAGATTCAAAATTTGCAAGCTGGGACAAATGCAATGCTCTTGTTCGATCTTGGCTCAATAAATCATTGGATTCTTCAATTGCACATAGTATGCTGTGAATTCAGAATGCATGTGACATATGGGAAAGCCAATTTTATCCAAGAGATGCATTCAGAATTTGTGACTTGCAAGAAGAGCTGTATAGATCCAATTACTGATTACTTCACCTATATGAAGATTGTATGACAAGAACTAGAACAATTTAGGCCTATACCTAGTTACAAATGTGAAATACAGTGCCCTTGTAAGACCTATAGAGAAAATGACAATGTGATTAGATTCCTAAAGGGCTTGAATGATGAATATGCCGGGGTTAGGTCCCAAATTATGCTAATGGTTAAGGTCTTCTTTCTTTTGTCCCAACAAGAAAGAGAAATAGGGAATGTTAATGATGAACCAAGAATCCTAACTAATTCTAGTAGCTATGCTAAAAACAAGAACAAAACACCATCTTGTGGTGTGAATGAAGCCTATGGTAAAGGATCACTAGTAAGCATAGTCATTGCAATAAAATTGGCTACACTGAGGATATGTGTTATAAGAAACATGGTCTTCCCAACCGTTTTAAGAAGAACAATACTGTTAACAACTTCATAGGACAAGGAGATATGAATGGTAAGAGTGATGAAGATGACTGCTTAGAAGATTATGAATCTGTCAAGACTCAAGATAAAAATTCTTTAAGTTTTACACCTGAACAACAACACAGGGCTCTTCTTGCATTGCTTTAACAAAATAATATCTATGACAAGAGTGGACACAACATCAATCGGATACATTTTAGACCAAGTCGACACAAGTTCAATATCAAAAGGAACCTATAAGTATATGTTTAAATTTTAATTTAAAAAACAAGTCTAGTGAATGGATCCTGAATTTAGGTGCCACTGATCATGTTCGTCATGATTTATCCATAGGATGTAGTGAACTTCCTTGCATACAGGATTCAGACAATGCTGACCAAGGTATCATAGTAGTAGAATCTATTGAAGAAACTAACCAAAACTAGCAATATGAAAGGGCAGATATTGAAAATTAGGAAATTACTAATGAATAGGAAGTTGAACCTAAACAAAGCCAAAATATGAAAGTCAGAAGATCTACAAGAGAGAGAAATGAATCTGCATATCTTAAATACTACAAGTATTCACTTCCTAAGATGAATATCATTAGTTCTACTTCCAAAACTATACCCTCTTCTAACATTAAAACTACCAAATACATCATGTGTAACTTTATTTCTTATGATAAATACTCATCTAATTACAAAAATTTTTGTTTGTCAATTTGTTTAGACAAGGACCTTGAAAGCTATGAAGAAGCTATATGTAACACCTTAAATTTAATTTCTAAAATAAATGAATTTCATAAAATGAAAATAATAAAAATTGTTATTCAAATGGTTTCCGAATCATAGTTCAACAAAGTATCTCAAAATAAGTGTGAATCACAATTTGAATCAATAATTGCAACATGACTCAATTAATACATCAATTTTTCAAAATAAACTCCTGAGTCTTATAATAGTTTCATCCATCCCTTCACTGAGCCAAGTGCTGATCGTCTTGGTTACTTGAAAAATAAATGTAAGGGTGAATACTCTACACTATCCAAAACACACATAACATAGAGACTCACCTTGCATACCCACATGCATTCTAACATATTCTACTCAAGTATAGGCAATCATAGGCAACACTTTCAAACATTTCATTTTAATTCATAACCGATACACTCACGGCAACCAAATATTTTATACATACATGCGCTTACTGCACATAGCCACGTTTGCTGTGACACTGTGATCACAGTTTCACATCATGGATGGTTGCCAGCTATCCCTGCATCACGGACACCACATGTGCGGTCACGAGTCACTCGACAAAAGTGTTGGTCAGAGGTTTAGTCAGGAGGAGAGTGTGTGGCCTATGGTACACCCACGCTCACTGTTGGTATCACCACCACTCTCTCTTCTCCAAAATATTTCTATCGTCTCCATCTTCCACACCTCCAGTATATCGCTGAACTATTCATAGCATATTCACAACCACATTTAACATGTCTCATTCACACACATTTCAATTGCATACGATATTCATATTCGCACACGGCACACGGTCTACATTCATTCATAGCACACGACACACAGGCCCATATTCGTTCATATTACACTTAAGCATTAAATCTTTATTAGGCTTCACCACAATCAATTCACATTATTAATCAATGACATGTCACAATACACAATCACCCACAATGGGTTCAACCATCTTACAACACATCACATTGCATTTAAACACAATAATTTCCATCAACACATATTTCCTACCCTCTATCTCAGCCATATTACAATATTTAGTAAAACAAACAATGATCAAAATACAATGAGATAAGGTAGAGTCCCTCTTACTTCGGATTGAAGACTCACACATGAAATCAACAACGAGAAGGCTCCCTACACAAACTTAGTCCTAAGTACATAGAAGAATTCCATGAGAACCAAGGTAAATCGAGAAAACAGCGAATGGGGATGAGAAATTGAAACTCTAACCATTAAAACTCACCTCCAAGTGTTCTCAATATGAATCGAACCCTCAATCTAGCTCACGAATGACTTTGGAAGCAATTTAATCAGTGAAATAGGATTTTGGCTTGAGAGAGTCGAAAAGATTTTGAAGAGAGGAGTGAGAAATGAATTTTCTTAAGCAATTTAATCAGTGAGAAGTGACACTCTCGCTACGGCGAGACCCTCTCGCTGAAGCGACGTCCCTTGTCGCTACAGCAAAAATTTTAAAGAAAACTGCACTCTAGTTTCTGTAGAATCTCGCTATAGCGAGACTATACCTATAAATGTACCCCTCACTATCATACTCTCACTACAACGAGAAGGTGACAGTTTCATGCCTTCCTCCCAGGGCCTTCTTGCTACAGTGAGACTCCTCTCACTATAGCAAGAACACCCTGTACCAACCGCTTATCCAAATTTGCAGTCCAATTCTAATCATATACAACAATCGTAGTTCCACCACAACCAATATACATGCTCATACTCACATTCACACATTCATACAAGTCTACAACATCACACACATAGATATATATATATATATATGTGTATATATATATATATATATATATATATAGATATATATCAAATACATGAAAATCCACATAAACGCTTATATTAATAATCAAACAATATTATAAAATTTGGGGCGTTACATTATACAAAAAGTTGTTGGATAGATGCAATCAATTTACAACTAAAAGCTTTTAAATAGAACAAGACTTGGAAACTTTGTCATCTGCCTCCAAATAAGAGAGCAGTTGGATGCAAATGGATTTTCAAAACTAAAAGAAAGAGTGATAGTTCAATAGAAAGATACAAAGCCATATTAGTGGCTAAATGATTCATTCAAACTATTGACCATGAATACACTGAGACCTTTAATCCAGTGGTCAAGATGACAACCACTAGAATTTTATTATCTATCACTGTTGTTTTTGGGTGGCATTTACATCATTTAGATGTAAACACAACCTTCTTACATGGAGACATCAAAGAAGAGGTCTACATGAAAGTTCCTCATGGGTTAAATGTCAAGGATACTTATCTAGTTTCTAAGCTAACCAAATCTATATATGGTCTGAAACAAGCTAGTAGAGAGTGTCACAACAAGCTTACCTTTTGTGAAAAATGGCTATAAAAAGTGCTTTGCTGACCACTCTTTATTTATCAAAATGAACATCTATAGACTTCACTGTCTTCTTAGTATATATGGATGACATTTTGCTGGCAAGAAACAACTTAAATGAGATAGAGGAAATCAAAAGAAGATTGAATAAAAAGTTCTCCACTAAAGACTTAGGAAATGCTAGATATTTCATAGGAATGATAATAGCAAGATCCAACAAAAGGATACAGCTTTCCCATAAAAGTACACAATTGATCTGCTAAAGGAATAGGACTTAGTAGATGCCAAACCAGTTTCAACTCCTATGGACTATCATGTCAAGCATTATGTTGAGAATAAAAGTCTTTTAGCAGAATCAAATTGCTACAAAAAATTGATAGGGAAGCTTTTATATCTTACTTAAACTAGACCTGAAATTTGTTATAGTGTACATAAATTAAGTCAAGTTATTGAATCACCTTCTGAAAATTATTTTTTAAGCAGCAGAAAGGATCCTTAGATTCATTATAGCATCACCAGGAAAAGGGTTATTTTTTCCCCTAAACAAACAGATTTGATTTTGAGTGGGTTTGTGGATGCAAATTGGGCTGAATGCCAAGAGACTAAGAAGTCCATCACTGGATTCTGCTTTTACATAAGATCAAGCCTTATATCTCAGAGAAGCAAGAAGCAAGCAACCGTGTCAAAGTCCTCATCAAAATAAGAATATAGAGTCCTTAGTCAGGCAGCTGATAAAGCTCAATGAATTCACTACATCTTATAGGATCTAAAAGTGAATAGGAAGGCTCCTACTAATCTATTTTGTGACAATCTATCTGCTATATATATTGCCAAGAATCCTGTCTTCCATGAAAAGATTAACACTTGGAAATAGATTGTCATTACATCTCGAAGAAAGTTCAGAATAAAGTGCTACACTTGATGCCTATTTCTTCATTAAACCAAGTTGCATATTTGTTTACTAAAGCATTACCACCTCAAATTTTCAATAGACATGTATGCAAGCTTGGCATAGAAGATATAACATTCTAGCTTGAGAGGGGTGTAAAAATAGCTAAGTTAGTTTGTTGGTTTACTTTCCCATTTTAATTAGTTTTCTTTTCTTTATCTTTTCTTGTTTTCTGAGCTTTGATCAGTGCTTATATATTTTGCATCTGATTTCCCTTGTAAATATAACCTTGATTCAATTTATTTTCTTGCATATTTAGTTTATGCTTCTCTGAGTCAAGTTCATCACTTCCTTTGTTGAAGTTTGTTTCTCTACATCAGGAACCTTGTCGTTCCTTGTTTCATGTTCTTCTTCTGGATCTTTGATTCTTCATTTCTCATCATCCTTTATTCTTTGTTAGCTTCTCCATTCCAAAGGATTCTCATATTTGCATAAGAAATACACCAATATACTAGCTTAATAAAGCTTTATGGACAACCCACATCCTTCACTGTATCCTTCACAAAGCTCCACTCTAGGCAGTTGTAGGCTTTCTCAAGATCGATTTTAATGGCCATAAGTTCTTGCTCACTCCTTTCTGCATGTATGGAATGAATAGCTTCATTCGTAGTGATGATATTATTTGAACTGTGTCTATTTGGCACAAAACTGCACTGAGTAGGGTGCATTAGATCTTCCATAAGTAGTTTAAGTCTTCTTTGATAACCCAACAATAGCTCATTTCCTGCTCACAGAAATACAATGTACTAACCTTAGCAACAATTATGATGATCTCATATTGTATATTTATGTAATTATTACGAGAAAATAAAGTTTAAAAATGTGGAATTTTTATTTTTTAGGAGATAAGAGACTTGTATGATATAAATGGTAAGCTTGTGTAACTTTCAATATCGGGTAAAAGAATTATATTAAAAGCATGTTTATTTATGAAGTTTCTAGATTTATTTTTCTAATTTAATTCAAAATGTATGTTTAAATAATCAAGTGAAACATTTTTATTAAAAATATTATGTTAAAAATATAAAAGTATAAGTCAAGCAAAAGCTCGCGAACAACGGGTATTTAAGAAATTTTCAGAGTGAGATATTTCATTTTACTTAATCCCTGTTTCAATTTCTCTCATTCTCTCTGGATTTCTACTCTTCTTTCTTTAAAATATCTATTCTAAACTTTGAATATTAGCCGAATCCAAGTTTGGATACTCAATCTAAGCAACTCTAACTAAGTTTCTTTGAGTTTAAATCTATATTTACTGTTCATTTCTGTTCAAGTTTTATTTTTAAGGGTTATCTCGTATTATTTAGGGAGTTCTCTCATTTTAAAATATCCTCTTCATCAAATCCCATCTAGATCTTCATATCGAGGTAAGGAGAGTTCAGTTCTATCATTAGAACGCAGTAATATTTGTACAATCACTAGTTTTTCTTGTGCAGAATGTTCAATTCTTTTCTGAATAGTTGTTGTTTAGATTTTGTGAATTTTCTGTGTAAAAATTATTGAATTAGAACATATTTTGTAGAAAATTTTGAGCTGAGTTCATAAGGTTGGAATATTAGGAGAAAGGTAAAAGAAAAGTAGCAATTTTGGAGACAAAGAACAAGGATTGATGAAGCTAATTATTGGGCATGATCACTATTTTAAAGAAAAGTGATCATTCCAGAGCTTAATTTCAAGGATTGACTTGTGCGTTACCACTTTTTCTTACAACAGATATTGTGAACAAATTCTTAACTAAGTATTTTCCTCTATCAAAGGCTACCAAGCTGAGAGAAGAAATCACATCTTTTGTGCAATAGGAAGGATAATCACTTTATAAAACTTGAGAAAGATATAAAGAGCTACTGAGAAGATGTTCACACCAGTATATTCCAGAGTGGATGCAGTTGGAAACCTTCTATAATGGGATGAATGCAGTGACTAGAACCATGGTGGATGTAGCTGCAAGAGGATCTTTGAACACAAAATTCTTAGAAGAAGCTCAAAGGATTATTGAGATAATGACCTCATCTATGTATCAAAATTCTAACTTTAGACATGCAGGAAGAAATAGTGGATATGAAGCTAAAACTATAGAGACTTTTATTGCACAAACTTAGCTGCAGAACTAATTATTTTCTAAGCAAATTGATCAACAACTTACAAGTTGGAAAGATTGTAAACACTCAGCTGAGCTGTGATTTTTGTGGAGGCAACCATACTAATGACACATGTGATGTATCTACACCAGATCCACAAAGCAAGTTAATTATATAGGAAATTATCAAAGGCAGCAACAATCTTTTCCTCAACAATCCTTTCTCCCTGGTTTTCAATATCCAACTAACAGAAATCAACAATTTGACAAGTGGAATCCTCAAAATTCTACTGTGAGAAACACTAATTCATCTCTTCCATTTTTGAATGCAAGAACTTCACAACAACAATAATATTTTCAAGGCAACTCTTCTGCTCAACCTCAAAGAACTGAAAATTCTTCAAGAACTATGAATGAGAGAATGAATGAAATGGAAAAGACTATACTGCAGTTCATGAAGGTCACTCAAACTAGCCTTAAAAATCAAGAAGCTTCTATGAAGAGCTAGAAATTCAGATTGTGCAGTTGGCTGAACAGCTAGCATATAGAGATGAAGGAAGGTTCCTTAGTAACACAGTAATAAATGCTAAAGAAGCAGTGTCAAGCTATAACAATAAGAAGTGGAGCCGTGGTAGCTAGCCCAAAACCTCTAGAAAAAAAAGTCAGCAATTCAGCAGAAGAAGGAAGACTAGAGAAAGATTTGCAGCAAGGAAATTTTAAGTTGTTAAGAAGAGAACATTCAGAAATGAAGCTCCTATTAATTCTGAGAGAAGAACAAAGAAGCAACTTTTTGAGGATGATAGTAGACCAATTGATCCAGAAAAATACAAAAGGTTGTCATATCCTTAAAGAGTGCATAATCCTAAACGAAAAGAGCAATTTGAGATATTTTTGAATGTATTCAAGAAGCTACAAATTAATATCCCTTTTGCGGAAGCGTTGAAACAAATGTCATCTTATGCCAAGTTAATGAAGGAGCTACTATATAAGAAAAGGAAGCTGGAACATGGCAAGACATTACCATTAACAGAAGAATGTAGTGCTATTCTTAAAAGAAAACTTCCTCAAAAACTTAAGGATCTAGGATCTTTCAACATCCCTTATGAAATTAGAAAATGCACTATGGGAAGAGTCTTATATGATCTAGGAGTAAGCATTAATCTCATGCCCTTAGCTATCATGAAGAAGTTGGGCTTAGAAGAAGTGAAACCAACCAACATTATACTTCAATTAGCTGATAGATCTTATACATATCCATATGGAATTGTAGAAGACTTATTGGTTAAGGTTGACAAATTTATTTTTCCTACAGATTTTGTCATTTTGGACATGGAAGTGAATGCAAACATACCATTAATTCTGGGCAGACCATTCCTTGCAACTAGAAGAGCTCTTATTGTTGTGCAAAAGAAATAACTCATGCTTAGAATGCAAGATGAAAAAGTAATTCCTAATCTGTTATGAATCAAGAAGAACACCTCATAGCCAGTTCTGGCCACTACAGAAAAAACAATCAAAGAAGAGCTGAAAAAGAAAGTGGAAGAAGAACACATTCAGACACTGGAACTCAAATAACTAACTACATTCTCACTTGAAATATGTATTTTTAGACCAAAATCATGAAAATCCAATCATAATTAGCAATGAACTCAGGGAAGAAGAGGAGGAAAAGCTATTGAGGATTTTGAGAGCACACAAGCCAGCAATAGGATGGAGTATATCAGATTTGAAAGGTATAAATCTAGCCTTTTGCAAACATAGAATTTTGTTTGAAGAGAATTTTAAACCTATTGTGCAGCCTCAAAGAAGACTAAACCCTGCCATGAAGGAGGTAGTGAGAAAGGAGGTTATGAAACTATTAAATGCTAGAATTATATATCCCATTTCAGATAGCAGCTGGGTAAGTCCTGTACAAATGGTACCTAAAAAGGGAGGAGTGACTGTAGTACCAAATGAAAAGAATGAATTGATACCTACAAGAACAGTCATAGGCTGGAGGATTGTATAGACTATAAGAGACTGAATGAAGTGATCAGAAAAGATCATTTTCTATTGCCTTTTGCAGATCAAATCTTAGAAAGGTTAGCTGGTCATGCATTTTATTGCTTTTTAGATGAATATTCTGGCTATTACCAAATTGCTGTGGATCCAATGAATCAAGAAAAAACTACATTTACTTGTCCATTTGGTATATTTGCATATAGAAGAATGTCTTTTGGGCTTTGCAATGCTCTAGCCATATTTGAAAGATGCATGCTTGCTATTTTTTTTTATTTAGTTAAAAAAATCATTAAAGTATTCATGGATGATTTTTTTCTGTATTTGGAGATTCATTTGATGATTGCTTATCTAATTTATCCATTGTTTTGCAGAGGTGTCAAGACACTAATGTGATGTTGAATTGGGAAAAATGTCACTTTATGGTTCAAGAAGGCATAGTACTTAGCTATAAGATTTCTGTAAAAGGGAAAGAGGTTGATCAAGCTAAAATAGAAGTGATTAGTAAATTACCTCTACCTGTGAATCTAAAAGAAATTAGAAGTTTCTTAGGCCATGCAGGGTTTTATAGGAGGTTTATTAAGAATTTTTTAAAATTGCTAAACCTCTTAGTGACTTGCTTGTGAAAGATGCTGAATTTATATTTGATGAATCATGTTTGCATGCTTTTTCTACATTAAAAGAAAATTTGATTTCTGCTCTAATACTTGTGAAACCTGATTGGACTTTACCATTTAAGCTTATGTGTGATACAAGTGACAATGCAGTAGGTGCTGTGTTAGGACAGAAAAAGATAAAAGACTATATATGATTTACTATGCTAGTAGAGTAACCTCCTTCTACACAAATTAACTACACAACCACTAAAAAAGAGCTACTAGGTATAGTATTTGCTTTTGATAAGTTCATATCTTATTTGGTAGGATCTAAGGTTATGGTATATACTGACAATGTTGCTTTAAAATACTTGTTTTCTAAACAGGATGCTAAACTAAGACTGCTGAGATGAATCCTTTTACTCCAAGAATTTGAATTTGAAATCAAGGACAAGAAAGGGAAGGACAATGGTGTTGCAGACCATTTGTCTAGAATACCTTTAGAAGTACTACAATCAGATTGCTTTGATATTAATAAGGAGTTCCCTAATGAGAAATTTCTAGCTATAGAGGAGTTATCATGGTTTGCTGATATAGCAAACTTTAAAGCCATTCAGTATATTTCAAAAAAAAATGAGTTGATAACAGAGAAAGAAATTCCTCCATGACAGCTAGTTCTACATTTGGGAAGATCCTCATCTATTCAAAATTTGAGTAGATGGTCTGTTGAAAAGATGCATTCCACTAAAAGAGCAAGCTGATATCTTGTGGCACTGCCATAATTCAGATTATGGAGGTCATCATAGAAGTTTTAGGACAGCTACTAAGATCTTACAAGTAGGTTTCTTTTGGCCTATTTTGTTCAAAGATGCAAAGACTTATGTAGAAAGCTGTGACAAGTGTCAAAGAGTAGACGACATTTCTAGAAGACATGAAATGCCTTTAAACAATATTCTTGAGTTGGAACTGTTTGATGTCTAGGAAATAGACTTTATAGGGTCTTTTCTAACCTCTTTTGCTTATTAATACATATTAGTGGCAGTGGATTATGTGTCTAAGTGGGTAGAAGATATACCAACCAGGACAAATTAAGCTAAAGTGGTGATTTTATTTATAAAGAAGAACATATTTGCAAGATTTAAAGTACTAAGAATTCTGATAAGTGATGGAGGATCTCATTTCTGCAACAAATATCATGAATCTATTCTGGAAAAGTATAGAGTTAAACACATAATAGCAACTCTTTACCATCCTTAAACGAGTGGACAAGTTGAAATTTCTAACAGAGAAATAAAGAAAATTCTGGAGAAAGTGGTTAATAGCTCAAGGAAAGATTAGTTAAGGAAACTGGATGACATATTGTGGGCATACAGGACTGCATTCAAAACACCAATTGGTATGTCACCATATCAATTAGTCTTTGGAATGGCATGTCATCTTCCTGTGGAACTTGAGCACAAGGCATATTGGGCTACTAAATGGTTAAATTTGGATTTAACCAATGCTGGAGAAAAGAGGATACTACAATTACATGAGCTAGAGGAATTCAGACAAGCTGCATAAGAGAATGCAAAACTGTATAAAAAAAGGAGTAAAAGAATTCATGATTGATTCATTATGCAGAGAGAGTTCAGACCAAGGCAGCTAGTTTTGCTATTCAACTTAAAACTAAAGCTATTTCCTGGAAAGCCCAAGTCAAGATAGTCAGGACCTTTCTTGGTAAAAGAAGTTTCTCCCTTTGGTGTAGTGTTAATTGAAGACCAGAAGGAAGGGAGAGAATTTACACTACTAGAAAAGTGCTGATTACAAACAGATATTACAGATGAATTTTTATCTGTCTGTATTACAGACGGATTTACAGACGGATTTGTGTTTTTTTTTTTTTTAAATTTTCTGACAAATCTGTCTGTAAATCCGTCTGTAATACAGACAGATAAAAATCTGTCCGTAATATCCGTCTGTAGTTTACCCGTCATTTGGCGCGAAACAATATAGACAGGAATTACAGACAGATTTTTTCGACTGTAATTTGAAAAAGAGAGGGAAATTTGGAGCGGGAGTTACAGACGAAAAAATCCGTCTGTAAATATTATCCTTTTTAACCAACTTTTCATGTGGCAATTTACAGACAGATTTTTCTGTCTGTAAATCGACTTGACGAATTTACAGACGGAAATATCTGTCTGTAACGGGATCTTTAAAACGCACCGTTTCATTAAACTATTTACAGACGAATTTTTTCGTCTATAATATCTGAAACCCATAAATTTGCGCCCCCTTCCCATTCCTCATTTTTCATAAATATCCCTCTCTCTCTCGCCTCTCTCTGTCTCTCTCTCAAGGAGCTTTAGTTTTTTTGCCTTTGCGAGTGATTGGAGCATCCATTTGAAAGATAATTTGTATCATTGTATTCCTAGTACGATACTCTAACTTTTAATCGGTTTAACTTTTTTATTTTTGATGTATTTTAGAGACTTAAAATTTCTAAGATAGAGTTGTAGGATTGGAGATTGTATGACTGGGGAGAAGGGTGTAGAGATCATTCTCTGAACCTGATTATTGTGTGTTGTTGGATTGTTTATATTTGCGGAGTTTGTGGAATATACATGTTATGGAGTGATAAGGAGATGTGCTCTAGAACGGTTTAGGATTGTAATGTGTATGTTTTTGATGCATTGATTAATAGATTATTACATAATATATAGATTATGTGTAAAGAAAATTTAGATTTTTGTATTAAGTACGTGTAAACAAATATAGGAAAATATTCATATATTAGGAGAGATTTTACCAAAATTTACATTAGAAATATGTTTTATTAAATGTAAACAAATATAAGAAAATATTCATATATTAGGGGAGATTCTACCAAAATTTATATTAGAAATTTGTTTTATTAAGTGTAAACAAATATAAGAAAATATTCATATATTAGGGGAGATTCTGTCAAAATTTACATTAGATACATGTTTTATTATGTGTAAATAAATATAATAAAATATTCATGTATTAGGGGGAGATTATGTCAAAATTTACATTAGAAATTTGTGTAATGTAAAATAAAAGGTTGATACAATATTGTGTATTTGTGTATTTGGTCTTTAAACATGTATTATATTTGTTTCAGATATGGCAGGTAAAGGTAAGAAAGGTGTTACGCAGGGTCCTAATTGTGGCAACACTGCTTCACCCACTGCTCCCACTTCCACTTCCACACCAGCTACTATGCAGACCTCGCAGGAGAGGGGACAGGAACAGTTTATCATGGTGCCTAACCCTGGGTATCTTGCTCCTCCCCCTTCACTGCCGACTACACATGCCACACAACCTCCTTCTACACAAGGCACAGGTGAAGGATCCACTACTGTCCCAACTGTAAGTGGACAGCAATCATCACAGACCCAGGCATCATCTAGATCGCTTCCAACTTTAAGATGGGATGGGTCTACTTGGTAAGTTAAATTTAAAATATGAATAATAACTCTATTTATTTTAAACTTTCATATAATAATTATATTATTTTATTGTCTGTTAAGTTGGATTTCACCACAGAAGGGTCTCCACCAGGTGACAGATACCATTAAGAAGATGTTTGATGCGCCTTACACAAGTTTTGCAAAGTTGCCTAAGGATACAAAGATGGAATGGTTCAAAGATTGGAAGGTAATAACAGATAATTAATTCCAGCTAAGTGGTAATTAGATAATATTTCTTGTAATTCTTCTAATGAAATTGTATTTATGGAGAGCAACTTCTCCATTCCCTCCCAGGATGAAAAGATGATTTTCAAGGCATGGAAGAGTCGCACTGCAAAGCGCCTAAGACAGATGTACACTGAGGCCCGTCAGGATCCATCATCTGCTGATTGGATAGCACCCAACTTCCTTCATGTCTTGCAGGAGTATTGGGGTACGGATGAGTTTAAAAATCTCTTTGTAAAGAATAAGACAAACAGGGCATCCTTGAAAGGAGGATCATTGCATACTGGTGGTTCTACGACTTTGGCTGGCACTAAAGCGAACTTGGTATGTGATTTTTAATTTTCTTTTAAAATTTATGTTATTCAATCTAATATATATGAGTGACACGGTAATTTAATTGAAATTGCAGGAAAAGTCACTGAAGAGACCACCTACACATGGAGAGGTGTTCAAGGAGACACATACTCGCAAGGAAGACAAAACCTTATGGGTTGATACACGATCTCAGGCCACATATGTAAGTTATCCTTATTGACACTATATGTTATTATTAATGATTTATTATATAGTATTCGAGACTAATATATAATTATCTGCATTGAATTATAGTATGACTATGTTCAAAGGCTTGAAGAGACATCTTCTCAAGATCCAGAGTCAGTTGACCATGATACTATATGGTCAGAGATGGTGGGTGGGCTTTATAAAGGCCGAATTTGTGGCATGGGGAGTCGCTTTGCAGACTCTATGTCCCCTGCATCAGTCACCGGAGATGCCCCTTGTCTTGTACCTGAAGAAGTGGAGGAGATGGTCCGCACTCAGGTCCATGCCCTCAATGAAGAATTGCATAAGCAAAATGAAGAGATGTGGAAGAGCAAGGAAAGTGCATGGAAGAAGAAGTGGGTGAAGAAAATAGAGAAGAAGATAGAGAAGAAGGTGGCATCGAAGATGCAGAGGGAGGTGCAGCAACAGATGCAGCAACAGCATATGCAGATGCAGCAGATGCATGCATACTTTGAGCACATGAGAGCAAGCACCTCTACACCTCTTCCTTCTCCTCCACCAGCTCCAACACCACCAATCTTCAGCTCTATGCGTCATTCCTCCTCTGACTCCTCCTCAACTGATGGCGATACTTTTTCAAAAGATGATCACACCGATTATTAGTGATCTACAATGTTATTTTATTTTTCATATTATTTTTCTAGATGTTTACTTCTTTTTTTGTAATGAAATTTTAATTTTACATTTTATAAATAAATTTTATTTTTAAATATATACTTTTGTAGTTTTTATTATGTTTATAAATTGTGATAATTAGGAACAGTGAGAAATAATTATGTTTATAAAAAAAAAATAAAATAATTTATATGAAATTTCATAAATAAATGTAATACAGACGGATTTTTCCGTTTGTAATTTACAGACAGATTTTTTTGTCTGTAAATTACAGTCGGATTTAAAAATCCGTCTGTAATTATTTACCGACGCGCATATTATAGACGGACTGTAGTCGTCAGTAAATCCGTCTGTAATGCTAAAATTCATCTGTAATAGTGAAAAAATCTGTTTGTAAATTCGTCTATATTTTTGAGTTTTCTAGTAGTGTTAAAGTTAATGGTCAAAGCTTAATAATCTATCATGGAGAAGGCAACAAAAACAATTCTTGCATTAACTTGGTTTCTCAGGTATGAGGAACATTTAATGTCAAGCTAGTGACGTTAAAAGAACGCTTTGTGAGAGACAACTCACATTTCTAAACCATTTCAATACTTTTGACTGTGATTGAATTTTAATATTGATTCTATTTCACCATGAAATTTTATCTTCTTGATTTTGCATTTTGAGGTCAATTTGTTTGAATAAACTGAGTTTTGTGTTGTGAGTGTATAGTGAAAGGATTAGAATTGAATAAGTGAGTCATGTGAGTTTTAAGGAGTTCTACTTAATGAAAGTGACTACTATTTTTCAGAAAATAAGGCACGCAGAGACTCAGAAAAGAAGATGCTATCTGAAGCAATCACTTTTTTTTTATAAAAGTGACCACACAGAGGCTCAATAGTGACATTCCTTTCTGGAACGATAACTTTTCTTTATAAAAGTGATCACGCAAAAGTTTAAGGAGGGAGTTTCTATCTGGAACAACTACTTTTCTTGAGTAAAGTGGCCAAACGCAGGTAAGACTGAGGTAAGTATATGCACGTTACTCCTTTGGTTAGAAAAAGTAGCCACGGGCATGAGTAATAGAACATTAAGGCCTACACATGATCACTTTCTTTTGAAATAGTAGTCACGCACAAAGAGTAAGCTTGCATTCTAAAAATAGTGAACGCGTTCACAGCATTAACTCTGAAAACGCTCGCTTTTCTTTTTAAAAGGAGTCACGTGCATCTGTGTGGCTATATATTCATAAAATAGTGACCACGCACACACATTCATAACCCTGAACTCACATTTCTCTCCTAATTTCTCTTTGATTCTCACCCTCTATGCATTGATCAAGCAATATTTCTCTCTAGCAAGTTTGGATTTATACTTCCTACACTTCTATTATAGGTAAATTCTTCTTCATTTCTGAAAACTATGATTAGGGTTCTTCATGGATAAGTTTTGGGGAAAATTTCTGAACATGGAAACTGAGGAAAATTTCTAATATTAATTGATTCAAATATGCAATTAAAGGATAATGTGGGTAGATTCTAACTTAATTTGACAATTTTAATTGAAGATTCGCAGCTACATTGTGAGTAGAGGCATGAACACTTTTTCTGCAGAAAGTGAGTTGAAATGAGGGACTTAATTGAAAATTTTGGTTGTGATTCATTTGCATTATATTGATATTATGTGCTAGAACTGAAAGTTGAGAATTTTTTCAATCACATTTCTGAAGTTATTGTACATTAAGGATGCAAGTTGAATTTTTCTTAACTATGATTAATAGTGCTTTACATATGCATTCTGCATTCCTTTGCAAGCTGTATGTATCTGCATTTTACATGCTTGGACATATTGTAATTTAGAATTCTAAGTGAATTTTTCTAACATGTATTTGAGAAATGACAGGAACTTCTACCAACACTCCAGTAGGATTGACTTGAAGGGGAACTCCAAGGACTAAGAGGGGTAGATTAGTAGGAGCAGCCTCTTCATCAAGACCAACTATTCATCATGACCACAAATTGAGGAGTATAGCTCATGAAAACTATTTTAGAGCTAATATCTTAAGAAGGAAAGTGGTCCAAGACAGAGCCTTTTAGATTGTTGAAGACAATTACCCATAATACAAAGAAGAAATTTAAAAAAGAGATTGGAAATCTTTTTGCTCATTGGCTAGAATAGGATGAAGGGAAATTACTTAGGAGTTTTATGCAAATGTCATAAGGGTTAAAGGAGATCAGATATCTAAGTACCATACAATGGTTAGGGGAGTAAGGATTGAATTCTCTACTGCCAACATCAACAGGGTCCTCAACATCAATGTCTAAAAATAACCTGGACCGTAAGATTTTAGTGCTTTTAAGGACCTCCAGGACCAGGATTACTATGAGATCTTGCATAGAAGTGGAAGATCAGGGACCACATGGGAGCTGAATACAGTAGAGAAACCAAAATGCATTATTACAAAGAACCTCTTACCATTTGCCAAAGTCTGGAGTGCTTTCATACTTAGCTCCTTCATGCCAATAAAACACAGTTCTACATTAGCAGTAAAGAGAGCTGAACTCTTATTTGCTATAATGAATCAGATATATATTAATGTAGGGGAAGTAATTAGTGGATGCATCTTAGACATCCTGAAACGAAAAAGGGATTCTTTAGCTTTTCCTTCATTAATAACTTTGTTGTGTGAGGATGTAGGAGTAGAATTTGGCGAATATCAAGAAAGAATCAAACCAGCACCTTCAATTTTAGTAGCAATGGTGAAAGAAATCTATGATACTACATCTTTTACATCAGCAGCTCTTATACCATCACAATTCAAGAAAGCAGATCTAATGAAAATGAAGGATAAAATAGCATTCTGGCTGAAAGACAAAACTCATTGGCTGAAAGGAAAAATGAGCTACATGGAAGTGTGAAAACTGGAATAATGTTGCTGGAATGTGTCTTGATGAACATTGGTCAAAAGATAGAAATGACCAAGGATGAATTATATCATACACCAGAGGTGGAAGAAATTGCTCAATGCCTTAGATCAACAGTCTTCAAAGATCTTCCCATCTATCAGACTCATTTCCCACAGCCAGCAGAAGAAGAAGAAGAGGATGAAGATGACTTGGAGGAGGAAACTTCAGAAGAAGAGGATGAAAAAGAGTAGCTTAGGAATTTAAATTTCTGTTATATAGTTTTATTGTGTAAATAAGTTGTACTTAGGCTTAAGACTTTTACAGTTTGTAGTTGTTAATTACATTTTGGTTAAATTCTGGTTGTAAACAATTATGCTTTAAATATTTACTAGTTTTGAGTATAATTGAGTTTTTATCTGATAATTGATAAATAATTGTGATGTTTTATGCAGACTATACTCTCAAAACTTTTGAATAGGAGTGCATGGAATTCTGAAATATGCAAAGTTACCATGAAAGGGGGTTGAATTTTATACCTCTAATTTCATGTGTTCAAATTACTTCTGCATAAAATTTTTAGAAAACATAAAAATATTATACTAGATCCTGATTTCTTTTGAATTAAATTTGAATTTCATTTTATTGAATTCTGATTGTTAAATTACATAAGTTATTTTTCTCATTCTTCATATGATTATCATTTTTGTATTTTTAAAAATAAGGAAGAGGACATATCGCATATCTTAAGATAGTGAACGTAACTACAATTTCAATTTTGAGTGTGAGAACTCCACAATCTCAACAATGGAGTGATGTGAGCAAAGTAATAAAAGAAGAGGGACGAAGTAGAAGATGAGTAGTGAAGAAATTGCAAAAAAGATAAGAACAACAATTCAAAAATCAAAGAATTCTACCTTCGTCCCCAATTGTGCCAGACAATTATTTGTTCCTCCAAATACATGACTGCAATTGGTTATAGCAAACTTCTTCTAGAGAGGGTTGTTGAAAAACACCTTCTCGGGTAGGTTGTTGAAAAACGCATTATCAAGAGTGAAAGAGTTTATTGAATAATTAATCATAGATTATATAATTCCTTTTAAATTAATTCATACCTATATTGACCAAAAATATTGCATGTTATCGAAAGTTTGGTCAACTTTTTTTTTTAATAATAAAAAGTAAGTGTCATTTATATAAAAGTTGGCATTTAAAGTGATAAAAGCAAAAAATGCCTAAGACAAGAAAAATGTTTGGTAAATGTTCTATTTTAGTAATTTATTTTTAATTTTACCTTATTTTAGCAAAAAAAAACTCAAATATGATTGTGGTCTAAACCAAAAAAATATAAAAATATAATAATAATTATTTTTATTAAAAAAATATTATGTCTGAATACTTAACATAAGTTTTTAGGGTTAAAGTTAAAAAATTATTATTTTACCCTATTGAAATAATCTCCGTTCAAAAATACTATATTAATATAGGTTTTTTTTTTAATTTATCAAAATATAAGTCGGATTCATTATACTCCATTTAATTGTTTTTATAAAAATGATTTAAAAATTGTAAAAAAATTATTTTTAAAATAAATTGCTACAAATTATTTACGTAAAAAAAATAAAATAATAGGAGAGTTTTACTATGAGTATGACTTACCCCATAGTGGTACTTTAACCAATTTTTTTTTTTTACTAATTTATTTATTTTTTGTTGATTTACACTACTATCCTCTACCGAAAATAATCTTGCTTAAACTGGATAGATCAATGATTTGATACTTTGAAAAAGCATTATCCTATATTTGTAAATTAAAAGCCTATTTCTCCCTATAAATTCGGTACAAAATTCAAATTTTACTATAAAGATTTCTAATTTATTATTGACGCAATCTAGAATAGTTTAAGATCATAACTGTAACAAACACTTGAAAAAAATATTATTTTTAATATCTAGAATAGATATCTATACAGATTAGTGTGTTAAAATGTTCTTTTAATTATTTTATCTGTACACCTTGCTAAGTTAGTATTATTCATGTTTTTAACACTCTAATATAATGGATGTGCAGTAAAGACACTCATTTTGGGTGTTAAAATATTTATTTTATTTTACTTTAGTATTTATGTACTTACTACAATATAAATAAACTGTGTGCTATGATAAAATTATTATTAAAAAAATTATATTAATAAAAAATACATCAAATTTTAGAAAATATATATTATTATATATAATTTATTATTAAATAAAATTATTATTTAAAGTATTATTAATTGAAAATTTTTATTGCTGAGTTACCTTGAAAATTCCACAGAATTTACCTACAAACAATCTTGCTTGGATGTTAATATAGCATTGTTGCTCGAAGAGGAATAACAAATTTGACGCAGAGGTGAAGCAGAAGCAATGGTATCATGGCGTCAGCGTCTCCCTACAGTGGAGTTCCTCATCCAATCTGCTCAAGTAAAGTAAACTAACCACTTCCTTTCTCTCATTCTCAATTCTCATTTTGTTTATTCTGTGTAATGCAGCACTTCCAAGTTGCGCCCATTGTTAAATACTCTGCGCTATCCTTGTTCGCCGATCGCTTTTTTCCTTCTTTACCTGCGTAATCTTCCACTTCTCTCTCTCTCTCTCGTTGCTTTTTTCTCTTCAGTTCTGTTAATGATTCACTGTGTTGGATCCTCATTCTACTAAGCTTCGTAAAAGGTAGAAATTCTACGAGCTGGCTATTGCGACCTCTCACACAAAGCGCATTGCACCTGTTTGCGCTCATTTCTCTTTGGATTTCGAGCAAAGTGAGTTCTCAATTTTCCACCCTTGCGTTTCTTATCTTGATCCAATGTGTTGACACGTGTAATGCAGATACATGATTCTCAACCGCTTTCCGTTGCATGTTTCAAGTCCTTGGCGGACACTTCCATTAACGAACAGCACTTCACAACTCGAAATTTCCTCGATGCAGTAAGCGATCCAATTGTGCTTTTTGTGATGATCAAGAACCTTTTCCTTTTGCTTTTTTTGTCTCAATTTTTAGGTACTTTATCTGCTGCAGGAAGTGCTCTTCATGGAGGTATAAGTCAAGGTTGAGGATATGAATAATATCATTCAACCATAGGAATTAAGAACTGAGCTGGTACTGATATTTCCTCAGGTGTTGAATTTTGAGATTGGCACGGCAAACATTGCTTTTTTGTTCCTTGAAGAGCTTTGGATTCAGATCAAGTGAGTGTGACTCATTTTAAATCCAATTTTTTGTTTGAACAACTGAAAATTGACACCGTATATGTATTTCTATTTCTCACTTTTTATATGTACGCATCCCAAAAATTACGCCTCAAAAGTAAAGGAGACAACTAAAAATTGTCCTCCGAAGTTGTTCAAAAAACATTATTCTATTTCTATCTCCGTATGTTAAGGTTGTTTCTTGTTTTGTATCTACTTGCTGATTCCATGCTTCGAAATGGTTGAGTTCAGGGGAGTGGCAAAAGTTGGTGAACTGATTAGCTTTGAAGCTTGCATGGAAATTATGGATCTTCTCTATGAAAAAGAGGAGACATCATTTGTTTTTAGGTCTCCTTACTCCCTTGCTGCATCAATTTTGGTACATTTCTTCTTAGTTATTTCAAATTCTAGGTAATAATATCTCATATAAACTGCTTTTATTTTTGGAAAGCTGTAATATTCTTTTGCAGGTTGTGTCATATGTAATGACAGTCCCCAAACAGAAATGGGAGTTTCCAGTTCTTGCATGGGGTAAGAAAGTGCACCTTGGTTCTAATAAAGTTTTGCAAGTTTAATTTTATATGAACTTACTATTACGCTATGAACTTCATGTACTGAGAAACTAAGGAAAGGATTTTGTCGTCAGTAAATTTTGTGACCTCTTGTAAGGAAGAAGAGATCATAAAAATGGTTACAGAGATTCTCAAGCATGTGCTTGAACCTTCTTGAGATTGAGGTAAGTGAGCTTTAAGAGTGAGAATCATTTTGGTGTTTAGAATCTGGATTGTCTTGAACTTTGTTATGTAAAAGTAATCAAGTGCTCAATCTCAGTGTCTATTAGTGTACTGTGTAATTATTGCAACTTGCTGAATTTGATTTTGAAGATTGATTGTCTGTTAAAGTTTACATAGTATCCAGTGAAAAAACCTTATGAAGTTGATTGAGTCCCTGCATACCCAGCCTCTTCCTTTGCATTATGTTATTATTGTATACAATACAACATACTCAATATTCTTTTAATAGGTTCTATTTCTCTTTTTTCTTTTTTTCCTTTTTCTTTCTTTGCTTTTTGGATATCTGAGGGATGTTCCTTTTAAATTAAAGTATAATGCTAAAAGACGAGGCAAGTGATTGTATAGTGCATTGAAAATAGGGATTCTTATTCTAATTCCTATTGTTTGCTTTATTTATCCTAATTATTTACTTGTGGTTGTAGAATGATATAGTCTTGAATGAATTGTTACATCTTAATCCTGGATCATATTCTTGGTTTGGTTGTATTTTGGGTAACTGATCTAATTCTTCCGCCTGAATGGAGTCTTAGTAGATGGCTGCAAAAGAAATTAGAACTTCAGTATTGTAAACGACAGAGGATAAATATGTAGCCATTCAGGACATTGTGTTACATGTGACCAGCTATTTGTTTTTTATGACTTGCAGGTTCAGGTTCTATCTTCCTTGAGAATCTCCCACATTGTTTCATCCGTTACCTAAACAGGAAGCACCAAGACACATCATACTACCACCACATAACATTTATTCTGTTTCAATTCACAAAAAATGAAACCACTTTTCCAGTAGTTCGCTTAAGCTGTCCTGTGTTTGGACGCCCCAAAAAAAAGTGCTGTTCTATGATAGGGACAGCTCCCATTTAATAGATGGACTGAGAGAGATCTTGAGAAAGAATTTGATGATACAAGTGTGGGAAAAATTTGATGATACTGCATTAATTCTGTTTGCCATAAAAATACAAAAGAAATAGGATTGTAAATGCCTGTTTCCTTTATTGCAGCTAGAAAATGTAGTTTAACTCGACCAAGATAACCGAATATATCCATGAATAGTTTCCTTGATGCCCAACATACTCTCTAATATAGAGGAATAGTTGCAGACATGAACTACAAAAAGAATAATAGGAAAGGAAAACTATAGAAAACGCAACAATGACCAAATATAACATGCTTTAAATTTAAGAATGATCGACCGAAGAACCATTTAAGCCTTCTGCAAAATGGAGGAAACAGAATTATAACTAATTAGCACAAGTGAGTTTTCTAGAGCCCAGGTGTCACGGTGAAGCAAGATATAGCTAATGTTCCAGTAGTACAAGACGTGAATATGCTGGTCACCAAATGCAGGTAGTGTAGCAATGCCCCCCTTAGACTAAAAGAAAGATATACAAGTTGATAATATATATATATAATGAAGATTACACGAACAAGTGACTCATAAATAAGTTAACAAAATAATATGCTATAACAGGTTTTAGAAATTTAAATATTTAAAGTTTAATTTTTATTAAATTTTGAGATAAAGAATATTAATATCTTAAATATTTAAAATAGATTTTTCTTTATTATAATTTTTTTAAGGTTAAGAATGAACATAATTGTTTAGTAAGAGAAATTTTATTTTAAAATTAAAGTTATTTTTATAAAATTATAATATTTAGGATATAAGATAACGCGGTTATACATGTACCATACGAGAAACAATACAGAAGGTGAATGAATATCACACAAATATATTGCAAATCGTTAAAAATATTTTATTCGTAAACAAAATATTATATAATAAAAATGAAGAAATAAAATTATGTAATTAATTATTAGTTATTAAAGCTAGAAATGTGATTTAAAAAAATTTAAAATATAAAATTAATTTCATTTAATAAAAAAAATAAATATATTTAAATTGATTAAAAAAAATAGCTACTTAATAAAAAGATTATAACTCTATTTGATAAATTTATATTGCGTAAGACCTAAGGTAACGTTAATACACAAAAGTCTTAACAATTTAAAGTGTATAAAGGTAGAGATGCTACACAATAACACTATAAATTACCGTATTAATTAGATAAAAATATTATAGATAATGGATATATTTTAACTAAATAAAATAGATGAGTTGTTATTTTTTCATAATAAAAAAAATATTTTTAATTAGGTGATATATTTTAATTGAATAAAAATAATCATAAAATTGATTAATTTAATAAGTTAGATTTAATTTTTATATAAATTGATAATTTATAAAACCTAAAGTAACGTTGGTACATATAGGTCTCAATGATTCACAATACATAATGGTAGAGATGCTACACATTAATATTTTAAATTATTATAATAATTTTATGTATTTATTTATCATGTAATTATAAAATAACTTTAATTTTTAAATCACCAAAAAAAATATCTACGTCTAACTTTATACAATTATCAAATAAAAAATAAAATAAAAAAATACAAACCTTACTCCCACCTAATATATATATATATATATATATATATATATATATATATATATATATATATATATATATATATATTTCTGGTTCTTTTATTACATCTCTTATTTCTGTATTTTCTTGTTTAATAGAAAAGGGTTCTTCAAAAATCCATTCTTCTGGTATTGTTAATTAATCATGTTTTAATCTTTTGGGTACTTGTACTAAACTTCTATTTAAATTAGCTTATATAACTACTGTTTTATCTCTATTGATTTATCTATTAGCTTTAAATCTATAAGGGATTTTGGTAATTTTATAATAAACTCTATAGATCACATGGAATGGATCAAACGAGTCATCTACAATATTTTCTTTTATTTTTGTAAATATTTTTATGGCTTTAGATGTTTTCTCATTATCTAAAGACGTTGATATATTGGGATAACAATTAAAGAAATCTGGTCCGTCATGTAAGTTACTTTCTAATGCTACTATTATTGAATCACTTTTATTGTATAATTTCATATCCCTTAATAATACAAGTATGGAGAGATCTACTCCTAACTTAAAATTTAGTTTTACTGCTAATTGGATCAATCCTATGTGAATAAATTTAAAACCTTGTTGTCTATGATTTTGTATAAGTTGATCTTCTAAAAGTTGAATTGCATCTTTTAGTCTTGTTCCAGGATAAGAATATTCTATTTTGTGAATTTGTTCATGATTATTTTTAAATGACCAAACAGATTTATCCTTGTATACCTCTTTTTCTTTAATTAAAGGTATTGACCAATCATGTAAAGATTTTTCAATATCATCTATGGTAATCTGTTGTGGTGTTGTGGAAGAAGAGGAAGCTGTTTGTGAAGAGGAAGAATTTTCATTTTCTGCTCTCATTACTCTTGTAACTATCTCTCTGTTTCTACCTAGAGCTAAATTACTCATTGTTCTCAATAAATTTGCCATCTTAAATCCTAAAGGCTACGGGAACACTAAGGCTTACCAACGGTTTTACTGCCCACGCACAGGACTTACTATCAAGAACATCCTCCAGGCTTACCAACGTACACACAGCTCTCACTGCTACCCATTTGAATTCTTAACAACAGACTTATATTGAACAAGTTATAATTAACTCAAGATATAGTAAAAGAATATTACAAGATTGATGATATGCATATGATAAAAATTCAAGCTCTTGGCAAAACTTTCAAATCTTTCTTATTTTCTTTAATATCTAAAAGGAGCATTTTCCTTTCAAATCTATTTTGAGTTTGTTGTAAAAGTTTTCTAAATTCTCTAATTTTTTTTCTAATATCAACAGGATGATAAAATTCATATTCGCCGAGATCATAAATATAAAAAGGTATAATGACCTCTCTTCCCCCTCCTGAAATCAGAACCCGTTTAGGCTCTGATACCAGTTTGGTGAGAATCGGTACAGTTCTGATTTCAAAATAAAAGTAAACATGATGATATATTAAAACTTTGATAAAACTTACAATATTGTGGTACAAACTTCTTGTAAACTTCTCTGTTTTATATTAGTAAAAAACATAGGAAACAAAATAATTTTAGGAACTCCATTCTAATCTAATTTCTAAATCTTTTTGATATTCTTTTAATTCTTTTATTTCTATTTTTAGATTTACTATTTCTTTTTGTAAATCTTTTATAGTTGCTTGGTGACTTGAAGTTCTAAATCTATTAAGCACTTTTATCATTTCTATTGGTTTTATTACTACTTCTTTTGGTTCTTCTCTGGTAACAAATTCATTTAGTTTTTTAATAAATTCTATTTTTAAAGGTCCTTCTTCTAATCCATCTATTATTATTATTAAAGATTGAGTTTGATCTCTGGTTATAGTGTTTAGAGCTGGAGTTTTGCAATCATTACAATCACATAAACTTGGTCCTAAACAAAATCTTTGTTCTTCTTCAGACTCTTCTGAGATATTGTCTAATTGATAAATTTCATTTTCTTATATATTTTCATTTTCAGATTCTCTGTCTGAAAACTCTGGTTCTGCCTCAGAGTTTATTAAGACTGAGAAAAGAACTTGCTTAAGCTCTTCACTTTCAATAGAGTTAATTTTCTTTTCAACTCTGCATTTGTCAGCACGGTGTCCATATTTTCTGCACTTCGAACAATTTCCTTTAAATTGACTATTATTATTATTATTATTATTATTTTGTTGTTTAGGAGTATTCTTTTTATAGGGTTTTTTATAGGTATTTCTTTTATGTGGTTTCTTTTGATAATTGGGAGGACTTTGATTTTGTTTTCTTTTATGAGCTTTCCTAATTATTCTACTAGGGGCTCGTATGGGTTTTATTCCATATTGTGCGCAAAAACTTCTTAATTCTGCTTTTCCTATTATTTCTTGCTTTCTAATTTGATTTTGTAGTTTTATATCTCCACATATTTTTATTCCTACATCTATTACAAAATCATGCAATTGTCCTAGGGTTAATATTCTGTAGTCTATGTGTTCTTCTAATCTAGTTTTAATATTTTCTATGACTTTTACAGCAAATAAAGAGGGAAGGCCACAAATGAATCTTTTCTTCCAATATGGTTCATTGGCATCTTCTAACATCATTACTTTTAACATAAACATATCTCTATCCACTCATAATCAGACATGGTAGGATATCTAAGCTTATGTAATTGTTCTCTCACTCTTTCTCTGAATACTATAGGATCTCCTGTAAAATGTAACAGTATGGTATATATGAGTGTTATAATAACATCTTGTTCATTGTTTTCTTGTTTAACATGTCCGGATTTATTTCTTTTTTAAATAAATAATTTATATTATTTTGAATACAATATCTTTCCATCCAAGGGAAAAAATAAGTATTTATATGTATTTCTTCTAAGTACTTATAGAATTTTTCTCAGCCTTGTACAATTGCTTTAGCTGTTACTCTATCAGAAGCATTTTTCATTTTGTAGGCAGTAGCTGCCATAGCCATTTATTATGTAATATCAAAAATTTGTTGTTCAGAGGCACCATCAATATTCCATTCTACGATGTCATTGCCTCCATAAGAATTTTGTACAAAGTGTGGTCTATTTTCTAAGGCGACATCTAGTAGTGATGGTCTTTTGTAATAATGTTTTATTTTTGGATTCTCATAAATTTTATTAATTTCTAAAGTATTTATTGTTTGTTTATCTAAACTTAGCTTAGCTATTTTGATTTTTATTTCTTCTATATCTAACTCAAGTTCAGATTTCTTTCCTAATTCTTTCATAGCTTGAGCTGACATAGTAGTAATTGGATATATTGGTTTATCTAAGTAATGTGATTTTTTAATATTATTATTATTACTAAAATTTTCTTTATTGTTTTCAATTCTATTTAGTTGGTTAGTTATTAAATTTATTATTGTATTTAAATAATTTAATTGTTGATGTATTTTATTTATATCTTTTTTGTTTATTGGTTAGTAAAACATATTTTATTTTTACAAATTTTTCCTCTAGATAGCTTATAGTTTATATTTAATTTATTTCTTCCTGCTGCTGATAGTTGTTCTGTAGTTTTTTCATAATATTTTGTAGATATTATTCCTTCTTGTATACAATTAACATCTGCTCCTGAATCTATTAATGTTATTAAATTAAATTTTTCTTGTTTTACTATTAATGTAATTTCACACCACCATTTGTGTGAGGTTATATATATATATATATATATATATATATATTATAATAGAGATAATAATAAATTGACTTTTTTTTTTATTATTATTTTATTTTTTATATAAAATAAAAATTTTATTATTATTTATTATATTTTTATAGAAAAAAATTTTTATTTAAAAAATATTGAATTTAACAAAACAGAATAATAATAACATATAACTGACGTTCTACTTATTTTTAGATATTTATATTTTTGTAATTAAAATATAAATTTTAATTTTAATAATAATATAAAGTATATATATATATATATATATATATATATATATATATATATATATATAAGAGTTGATAGATTAAAAATGAATCGTTGGCCAGCTGTAAAGAAAATATTTAGTGCAATAATAGAAAATTTGACAAAAGTGCATTAATAAAAGTTTGGTAAAAGTGAGTATATAATGTTATAATCGTAATATACATACTGTGCTGCAAAAAAAAAAATGGATATTGAAAGTATCAGAAATAAGAACAAAAGGTTATATCATTATGCTACAATATGCTAAAAATAAATAAAGATTCTACCATTCATTGTTTCTTATGTTGTTACATATCATATTCAGGATTTTTATTATTTTTTACATAATATTAAGTAAGTTGCATGATATCAGGGGAGGTATTATTAAATAAACAAGATATAATTCTCTCTAACTAAAAATACAAGGAGCAAAGATTCATCGTACCTAAAAGACCCTTTCAACACAAGAAGTAAAGATGAGTAAGATGATCAATCTTTGTATATTAGAAGCTCTTTTTTTTTTTTTTTACTATTGTTTCTAAATGTATTTTTTGCTTCTGCCTCAAAAAGAAATTTCTTCTCTTTTTAACTATTCTTCTTCTATCTTTTATTCTGAAAGTCTAACTTTTTTGGTTTTCTAGATCACTCTAAAATTCCTTTTTTTTAAAAAATTTGTTGTTGCTCCTTAAATTTCTTTCTTTCCCTCAGAAAAGTTCCTTCTACACTAGATCTCTTACTTGCACTTTTATATTGGGTACATTTAAGATTTTTGCAAAATACCAAAGGTTAGAGTTTTTCCTTTTTCATGCTCAGAACTGGTTTTTGATATTGGGATATAAACCTGTGTAGAGCAGGCTTCTGTTTTCAAGAAGATAAATTGTTTTTTTCAAAAAATTTCTATTTTTCTATAAAACAAATTTATTATTTTATTTTTTTTATATTTTTTTAAAAACAAATTCGAAGGCAAGAAAATTGGTTTTCACACAGAGTTACTTTTTCGATAATTTTCACTTAAGTGAAAAAAAAAATCAGCTTAAGCAAATGTTGCAGAAATTGTCGGATTCAAAAATGACCATTACATAGGGAGAATATGCGAAAGAACTAAAAGAATATTGAATAATATATCAATACAAAACCTTATTTTCATAATGAATTGAGACTATAAGGGTGAATATAGAAGTTTTAATTCTAAAATTTATTAACTTCATAGATAGAGTTTGTGAAAAATTCTAAAGATCTAACATAACATTTACATTCTATTGATTCAAAAGTTATTTTTTATTATTTATTCAATCTACATTTGAATGTGCATCTAAATGCATAAGTTCTTAAAATAAAGTTAGAAGATTCAGAATATACAAAGGTGAAGAGAAGAAAATACAAAATACAAAATTTTGAAGATAAAAAGATAATAATAGGTTTCAAAATATAAAATAAAAGGTTTTAAAAGTTCAAAGAAAAATTTAAATTTTTTATGAAGGATTAAATGATAAATATATATATATATATATATATATATATATTAATATTATTAAATTATAGGTAAAAGATCTGAATCATTTATAGATTTTAAAATACATTCAATAGAAATTAGGCTATTTGACATGGGATTGGAAAGAAAATGAAAAATGCTGACTAAGAATACTGATTAAGGAATCAAAAGTAAAACTTTTTATTGAAAGGGGATTAGTTAAAAATCAGAAGTTAAAAAAAAAATGGAAAATGTACAATGCTCTCACTCAATGATTTTTAATGCATCTCAATATAATTTTGTAATATTTAATAAAAAAATTATTTTTTAACTCTTTCGGTTACTGATTAGTCATACCCTAAGAAAATTAATGGTTAAATGAGTTATTGTTTGTAAGAATTCAATGATAGAAGTTATTCAAATTTGAAAAAATAACTTGGTCCTGAAAAATTTTCACTGGTGCTTAGGTTTGAATGAGTTATTTTTGCAACATTATTGTATCATTATTCAATGGATGGTGGAAATATAATAAGTGGTTCCATCTTAAAATTCTACCTTTGTTCATATTTATTTGTCAAGAATAGAAAAGAAAAGAAAAATTATTCCTATTTATCTGTTCATTTAATTCAAAATCATACTAATTATTATTCTTTTAATAATATTCTTGTGTCTGTATAAAATATTTCTATTATTTGAGTAGTTCAAAAGTATATATATAAAAAAAAAAACTCACTAGTAAAGGGCAAAGTAGGAAGTTGAATAATTAACTCCAACAAAATGATAGGATTCTTTGTTCTATGTAATTTATTTACTTTCTAGACAAATAAATAAGAACAAAGGTACTAGAATAATGAATTTAAATGTAGGAGGACATTGAAAGAGGCAAATTTTGGTACATTAAAACTCGCTTAAGATGCTTTAGATACACAATTTTTTTTATTAACTATATCAAGAAGCTTATAAAAATAAGTAAAAAGAACATAAGAAAGTTACAAGTTATTTTCATTAGTTGTTCATAAACTCTTTCAAAAAAACCCACCACTAAGCATTTGGTAAAAGGATTCTTTTAAGAGTAAATCACTGTATTAGTCCCTGAAATTATTCAGGTTAGGCATTTTAGTCTTTCTAATTTTAAAATCTCTTTGATGATCCATGAGAATCACCTTCATTCATTAGTTTACTTGGCCCAAATGACATTATTAAGCTTTATGGGTGTTTAAGTTACGTGCTATGATACCTTCTTCTCCCATATTTTGTAGTTCTTATGCATTGTTGGTTGATTTCAAGTAAGAATAGCACAAGCCAATGGTTTTTCTCATCTTGCAGTTGTTGCTAAATCAACCAATCTCAAGCAAAACAACCACCACCACCAACCTTTGATAAAAAAGAATCACCTTTAAATATCATTGTATGAAGCATTATTACTATAAGAATAAAAACAATTCACAAATTATCGTCATGTAACTAAAGCATAGTATAATGAATCAAGATATTAAAAGAAACATTAATATTCTTAAGAAATAATTTTTAAAGAAAACTCAATATTAAAATATTTTCAAGAATTATTGTATAACATTCTTAATTATATTTAAGACATAATAAACGTAATTTTAACAATTTAAAAAACTATGATTCCCAAAAAAAAAACTTTTAAAAACTTAAAAAAAAAATTCCATACACCAAATTCCCCCCTAAAGATTTTGAAAGTTGAAACCTATTGATTTCTTCCCGCAATTGATAACATTTTGTTTCTTTTAATTGATACAATATAAGTGATAATGAACATAATGACAGCAGCACATAATATAATAGTCTTAATAAACACTCCACTTGCATGCTGGTATTAGTCTTACAGATTTGGCATTTTATATTTTAAAATAAAATACATTTTTTAATAAGCTGGTGAAAAGAAAATATCTATATATAATAAATAATAAAACCCGTTCCCAGCGAAAAGAAATTACATTAAATCATTAACATTTGAAATATAAGAATAGATGGGCTTCTCAACACTGCCATGAGAGGCCCAATTGTAATTAATTAAGCAATACCAACACTTTTAACACTTTTAGTCTCTTTAATTTTATTTTAAAATATTAATAAATTATTATTTTAATCTTTCTCGCTAATATTATTCAACTAAAAGTTAATATTTTAAAGGTTCTTAGAGGACTAAATTAATAATAAAAACTAAAACTAAAAATTCATGAAAAATGTAAAGATCAAAAGAACAAAAAATGTTTGAAAGAATTCAAACAAAATTTTGTTAAAATATAAAGATAAAAAATATATTTAAATTTTTATATAATATTCTCCATGTTTGTAAATATATTGTTTTTATTTTCTTTTTTTAACTATTGGGTAGGAAAATTGACAAATATTAAAATATAAATTATTTTTATAAATATGAAATAGACACTTATTGAAATGTATACATGTAAAGAGATAAGTACGTCAATTTGGGTCAGATTTAACGAGTCAGCTCACCTATCTTATTAAAAATGGTGAGTTGGATTGAATATTTTGCACTTGTCAACTTACCTAATTCGTCCCTATTTTAACTCACTAAAATGTGAACTAATTAATCGAGGCAATGGGCTGGTCTGTCGGACTCCTTCTTTAATTTTAAAAAATTAAAAATAATTATTATAAATCAAATAATTATTAGTATAAAAAATTACATTTTTATTAATTTTAGTTTTTTTTTTTTGTGTTAATTTTAGGCAAACTAGCCTACTAGTCATCCAACATTTTATATTTTCTTTAAAAGTTTTGTGTTCTTGGTAATAACCCATTAACCTGTCGATTCATCTTTAAATGAGTTAAGCTAAAAACTCTAGTCAAATTTTTAAAATGAAAAAGAGTGAATTATCCTTTTTATAGCAAGTCAAGTTAAGTTGACCTGCTTTAACTATAACACTCTCATTTTAATTGTTTTATTTTTAGAAAAATAGTAATTTTTGTGTAAAATTTTTTGCTGTAACGAGAAAAAGTATTCTTGACTTAACCCTCTAGAGCCCTCTCGTTGTAGCAAGAAGTGGATAAAGATGACTTAACAACACTCTCACTATAGTTAAGATTTTCGTTGTAGCTAGAATGATAAATAGTAAAGAAAAAAAGTTGTATGATTTTTTCGTTATAGCGAAAGCTTCTCGCTGTAAAGAAAAAAGTCATGAGTTTGAGGGGTATTTAAAGAACTTACATCTTAGAAACTTCATTTTTGAACCCAAATACCTTTTCTCTCGTTTCTCTTTGTTCTCTCACCTTCCAATCCCAAAGAAAACTCACCCAAACTTTGAATCTCTTTATGAGCTTGAACACTTATTTCTTTTGATCCCAAGTAAGTTTCTTGGAGCTTAGTTCTCCAAACTCTGTTCTATTTCTTTGTTTTCATTCTTTTTAAAAGTGCCCTCGTTTGTGATATCTTGAAAGAATCATAGTCCTTGGGTAGCATCTCCTATCATAACATTGTGTTTCTTTGTTGATCTCGCAAAGAAAGTAGCCTTAAAGACCTATTTCTAAGTAAAGGAAGTTGATCCCAAACACTAACTTCTATTTAGTTATTTTGGTTTAAAAGTACTAAGTTTTTCTATTAGAACCATAGAACCTTAATATTTTCTTAAATTCTCAAGTATAAAAATAGAGATTTTAGATATGAAAAACCCATTATCTAAATACAATATTATAGTAAAACTCTAAACAAAATCATTTTTAGAAGTAGTACAATTTTATTATTGAACATTATTCATGTATAATTAAGATTTGTTATATGATATTTGGATAATAGATATATTGTGAATACTGAATGATGCTAAACTTTAAGATAAAAGATTTTATTAAGACCAAGAGAATGTGATCTCTAGCAAGATATTTTTATACTGTATGATTGGGTTGAGTCCGACGGTGTCCAATCTTTAGCACATTTTATTGATTTGTATGATGTGAAATTAGTTAATGATTTCTTTGTATTGATTTGACATAATACAATAAGTGTGAGTCTTTGCTTGATAGTTAATGCATGTTAAAAATTTATGAAAAGTGTCTGATTGCCCTTAGATGATAACATATTTTATTAGTAAAATTTATGAAAAAGATGGCTAATGTAAATGGAAGGGCATGAAAAATTAAAGTTGATTATATCATCAAAGTGAAAAGAGAAATAATGATAAACTGTGTGTTATGTGAAATGTTGAGAAAGTAAGTGTCATGAGAAATATCAAGACACAGAATAGATAGTTATAGAGATACATTAGGAGTATAGAGTCCGAAGAAGATTTGAGAAATTTTAGAGAAATGAGATGGTGAATGTTATTTGTAAGTGGGTACACAATGATTTGTTGAAAGTAAAAGCATTCACAGGCCACACACTCATTTTCTAACAAGACTCTTGACTATACCTTTGCTAAATAGGGTCGGAGAATACACGTTGTATCCATGTTGTTTCGGTTAGTCAGCAACTATCTATACTTATGTAAGACTTTAAGGGATCTCAGAGGCAATTGCTATGAAATTGTGAGATGTGTGTTTATAATAGGTGAGTCATAACAGATTGATTGGTGTACGATTATAATATAGGTACTGTAATACGTTGATGAGTATAATTATAATGCATGTATTTTCATGCATTAATTAATATAGTTATAACACCCATATTATGACATGTTGCTTGACGTGGGAATGTGTGAAATGAAATGATTAATAGTCTATTTGAACTGTTGTAATATTAGTTAATGTAATGCATGTATCTCAATGTTTAATGTAATATTAGTTAATGTAATGTAATCTTAGTGTATATTATGTTATTTAAATTATGAATGATACGATTATTGCTACTGTGATTTTATTAATGTAACATTGGAACTAATAGTATTTGCTATATTTGGTACTAAATTATATTTCATGTTTTATTTAGAATGATTGATAAATAAAAGAATTAGTGGGGGATAAAATACTCACCTTTACAAATTATTTCTAAGAAATGAAATTGAAGAATAAAAGAAGGTTGATCAGTTCTAGGATCATATCATCGGTGAAGTTGCAAGAAAGACTGCTTTGTTAGAATTTAATTATTCTGAACATTGTAATATTTTTAGTAAGCTTCAATTTTAAAATGATAAAGATATGTAAATACTTTGATACTAACTGTAAAATTTATAATACCAATAATCTTGTAATCATTGATTTGGAGTATTTGTAATATTAGTAGTTGGTCATTTGATTTACTTACATTAAATTTTTGATAGAAAATTTATTCTGCTGAAAGGCAGCATAGTTTATATTAACAATCTATATGTACATATTTTCAATTAGATGAATCATGGAGATGTATATACTAATTTCTATTCTTAATCTTAATGTTTTGAAATTATTCCTTTTAAATTATTAATTACCTTTGAATTTTTATAGAATAAGATAAAAAAAAATCATTTCCCTCTTTATTCAAATCTCTAAGCAAAATATATACAGAAATTTAGGAGTATCCACGGGTCAGTTTTGTTCGGGTTTGGGAGAAAAAATAATCTGAACCGATCAAAATAGATTAGTTTGGTTTGGTTCAGATTTGTGGAAAAAAAATTAAAAATCCAAACTAATCTGAACCAAACACGAATGAATTAGTTTGGTTTGGATCATTAGATTGTCCGATTAAATAATCTAAAATAAAAAACGTATAAAAAATAATTAAAAAAATGTCATTTTTTTCATTCGAATAATTCTTGATACATAATTTTGACACAATTACGCAACATTCTGACACAAATACACAAATTCAAAACAAGTCTCAATTCAAAACAAAAAAACCAAATTCAAAATAAGTGTTGATAAGTATGTAATTAGGCCCTCTTTTATAACCCATATATTTATATTCGATCTTTATTTTATTTGGTTTTACACTAATTTATTTATTAATTGTGCAGTTTTATATAAAGAGATCGCAAGTATATTTTGGGCTCAAATTGATAGAAGATTAGAGCTTTGTAGCAGTCAGCACGCCCAGCCCCTTTAAACAAGCATGGGGGTGCTTCAAGCCCATGCACGGTTGTGCATAAGGCCTTGCATGGCCGTGCTCATCTGCAAAAAGCCCAATAATGAAAAGTTTTTAGGATTTTCAAACCCTATTAAAGGAAGACCTGATGCATTATTGAAGACATCTTTGACACACCATTTTTGACATCTTGTCTTTGGCTTTGGAAAACACCTCTCATCTCGTCTCTCTTGCACGGGATCCTTGGCACATGCTTGGAGAGACTTGGAGCTTTGAGCGACCGTACATAAAGACTAGGAACTCATCTCATTCTAGTTTGCTTTTCTTTATGGCTTTATTCATGAATGTTTTAGTTCTTTTCTTTAGCATGAGTAACTAAGTCCATAGCTAGGGCTATAGGAACTATTGTTTATGAATTTATGAGATTTTGATGTTTGAATCTTAATTTGATTTCCATTATGTGATTAGATTTTATCCTATTGCACTTCTTTCTTAATCCTAATTAATTATATCATCAGGCTACCGTACCTCAGTTAATTAATAGATCTATAGGGTAAAACAAGACAAAGGATTAGGTGGACCAAACTAATCTTTCTCTTCTAATCATTATTAAATTAATAAGTTCATAGGGTCCTTAAACTTTCTTAAATTGATGTATTGCATGACCATTGGGGATGTTAATTTAGAGAAAAGAATATTAATATTGCATGACCATTGGGTATTAATAGTTTTCGTATGAATGATTGATAATCACAAGGAAATCAGATTTAGATCTAAATAGAAAAATAACATAAAGGATTGAATGAGAACACCCATACGCCCTAGGTTCCTCTATGATAAGATTAATCAAGACGTGCAGTATATTCTTGCTTTTAGTTTTATAATTGATTTTATAAATTCTTGTTTTTAATTAATTTCATATCTTTGAAGCTTAAACAACTGAATTAGAAAATTCTTAGTAATTGAAAATCAATCCTTGTGGGACGATATTTTGGGAACTTAATTTAAAAACCTTTTATTACTTCTCGATGGGTACACTTGCCCTCCAAACAAGTTTTTGGTGCCGTTGCCGGAGATTACTTTTTTAATATTAAGAAAATCTTAAATTTAATTGATTTAAGCAATTTGTGTTTTATTTTATTTTGTTTTGTTTATTATTTTATTTTTTTATAATTTTCATATTTATTTTATTTTAAATTTTTTTCATAGTTTCTTTTAATGTATGCTCACTCATTCTAAGTACTCTGCACCTTGTTTATTTGATCCAGAAATTGAGAGAACAGCGCGTAGACAAAGAAAAGAAGTGAGAGAGCAAAGAATGGCAGAAGGAAGGAGATCGATTCAAGATTACATGACACCCACTGCCAGAGGCACTCTGGGAAGCATTGCGGCACCTAATGTGGAGGCCAACAATTTTGAATTGAAACCAGCACTAATAACCATGGTCCAGAACTTTATACAGTTTGGAGGCATGCTTAATGAAGACCCCAATTTACATCTAACAAAGTTTCTCCGATTGACAGATACCATCAAGTACAATGGAGTCTCCAATGATGTTATTCAACTCCGCCTTTTCCCCTTCTCAATATCTAAAAGGGTGAATGCATGATTTTCCTCACTCCCAGCCAACTCCATCAGAACTTGGGAGGATCTCACTCAACAATTCTTGGGAAAGTACTTTTTCCCATCAAGGTCCTCTAAGCTTATGATGGAGATATGTTGCTTCCAACAATATGAAGCAGAATCCTTATTTGAGGCATGAGAGCGATTTGGAGAGCTTTTAAGGAGATGTCCTCATCATGATTTTCTGACATGGAGACAGGTGCAAATCTTTTACAGTGGCCTATCAATCACCATCAGGGCTACAATTGATGCTGCAGCAGGAGGGTCCTTCATCAGAAAAGATCCAGATGATGCATACAAGCTCATAGATGAGATGACATCTTCTAGCTTTCAGTGGCACACTGCTGACTCTTACGACATCAAGAGGAAAGAGACTGCCCCAGTCCACCAAGTAGAGAGCAGTAATCCACTAATTAACCAAATGGCAGCCCTTGCAAAGCAACTAGAATCTTTAATGAAGGTTCAAGACCAGTCTGTAAAAGCTCCTGCAAGCCAAGAATTTAAGCAAGAAGAGGCAAACTTCATAGGCAATCATAGTTCAGGGTGAAGGAGTAATTCTCCTAACTCATGGAGGAATGGCTTTAGAAGTCAAAATTCAAGTGTTTATCGCCCTCCTCATATGCAAAATCAAGGAGCAAGACCAGAAGGGAAAGAAGCCCCCAGATCTCAGTCCAACTTTCAAGATTAGATGATGTAACATGTGCATTACTCTGATAAGAGGATGACAGAGCTTGAATCCAAGTTGGATTAATATATTGAGAGAACTGATAAGAGGTTCACAAAGGTTAAATCTGAAATACAAGTCAGCTGTTCTAAGATGAGTGCACAATTGGAGCAGATTACAAACCTTCTGAGTCAGAGAGTGATGGGAACATTGTCATCTCAGCCTGAACCTAATCCAAGGGAGCAATGCAATGCCATCACCCTTAGAAGTGGGAAGAAACTACAAGAATCGTAGAACAGAGGCACATGCACGCCCATGCTTGTTGACATGCACGCCTGTGCTTACTGATGAACACGCTCCTGCTGAAACAGAAGAACGACCGTGCTTCTACAAGCACGTCCATGACAATAATAAGAGCACGATCGTGCATCATCATGAGCAAGGTCGTGCTTCAAATGCAGAGATTGAAAAAGTTCAGAAGGAATAGCCACATGTTCAACCAAGGCCCTATGAGCCTAAGATACCTTTTCCACAGCGGCTGCAAGGTCACCTTCCTTATGATGAAGAGTTCCACAATTTCTTGGACTTATTGGGCAAAGTGCACATCAATATGCCTTTCATTGATGCTATCTCTAAAATGCCTAAATATGCTAAATTTTTAAAGGAGATTTTGACCAATAAAAGAAAATTAAGAGCACATGAAACTGTGAAGCTCACCCAAGAGTGCTCAGCTATAGTCCTTAAAAAGCTTCCACCTAAGCTTAAGGACCCAGGGAATTTTACTATTCCTTGCACAATTGGAAAAACTCATTGATAAGGCTTTATGTGATTTCGGAGCAACTATTAATCTTATGCCTTATTCTATTTTTAGGAAGCTTGGAATGCATAAACCTAAGCCGACCTCCATGTCACTTCAGCTGGCAGATAGGTCGATTACATACCCCAAAGGCATAATGGAGAACGTACTGGTAAAAGTTGAGGAGTTTATATTTCCTGCTGACTTTGTGGTACTTGACATGGAGGAAGATGATGATGTCCCCATCATACTAGGAAGACTGTTCTTGGCCACTGCTACGGCCATCATAGATGTATAAGAAGGGAAGCTCACACTGAGGCTAGATGATAAGGAAGTTGTATTTCAAGTTCTCAATTCTCTCAAGTACCCTTCTAGCCAAGAATCTTGTCACTTTGTCAGCACTGTGGATGTTGCTTCTCCTCCTCCAATTTATATGAAGCATGAAACTACAAGAAGAAGGCCAAGGAGGAAGCAACAAAAGAAGAAGAAAAGACAAAAGCTTAAACTACCCATTAGTGTTGGGGAGGCAGAGCTGTTGGAAAGACAATTGTATAGCAAGGGAGTCACCTCTTAGACTCATACCTTCTTCCCACCATGATTTAACAGGAACGTCAGGCTCGTGACGTTAAACAAGCGCTCCTAGGAGGCAACCTGTGTCTTTTATTTTATTTAAATTTTATTTTCTTTTTGTTTATTTTAATTTTTCTGTTGTTATTTTCTTTTCAGAATAAAGAATAAGCATATTGAAAGACTGCAAGAACTGAGTTGATTGTTCTCGCATACACTTTTGAGCTCTGACCTGAAAGCACGCCCGTGCTCGTCCCATACACGGCCGTGCATTAAGTCGCATGGGCGTGCTTAAGATTTCAGCATGACCGTGCTCCCTCACCTGAAGCCATCACACCAAGAATTATCAGGGAACCTCTTTTCTTTTTATTTAATTGCCCTCTTTGCATGCTTTTAATTTGATTGTTTTCAAACATTGAGGACAATGTTTCGCTTTAAGTATGAGGGAGTAGTTCCTAATTATATGATTGATATTGCATGTTATTGAGTAAAGTGCCTATGCTATTTTTTTATGATAATTTAAAAAATTTTCTCTCATGGAACCCAATTTTTCCAGATAGAAGAACATGTTCAGTGATTATTATTGATATTATACTTTCATTTGGAAACTAATAATTAGCTAAGTTCCTTACTTTTATGCTCTACATTAAACTTTAACCCACAGATGTGAGTTTTGAGTCTTAAAGGAGATTTTTATCTTAATTTAATTAATTGTACCATTTCCTCATTGTTTTGTGTGATTATCTTCTTAGGATTTGTGCTCTAGAACTTGACTTGTAACTGACTTAAGACTTCTCTTTTTAATTGCATGTTTTAATGTGATTGAGGCATAATAGGATTTTTATTTTTGGCCTTCAGCATGTTTGAGATACAACTAGTTGGCCACTTTGAGCTTTATTGGTTTTCTTGGTCTCTTACATTAAATTTATAAAATATTTTGATGACCTTGAGTTTATGAATGGAGTAATTGAGTTGTTGAATTGCTTGATAAATTCTCCGCTATATCTCTCATGTGCAAAAAGAAAGAAAGTATGAAAAAGAAAATGAAAAAAAAATAATAGGAAACAAAAGAAAAAGAAAAATAGTTATGTATAATTGAAAGGAGAGAGGAGTAAATATATATTGTTTATATACAAAAATATAAAAATTACTCCAATGGCTTCATTTGTAAACTTAGGGGATGTTTATAATTGTTATAATTTATTACCCCTTTGTATATCCCCTTTCTTTCATTTATCTCACTTCAAATTATTATAACCCCTTGGCCACATTATAACCTAAAAAAGACTTCATGATTTTTACTTGCATTTAATTTATTTAGTGGAGAGTTGGTTTATAGTCAAGCCTATGGTAATACACTCTTCTTTAGGAGAATTGAGTGATATCTCATTTTGTCCCTTAGTGAGAGAGGAAAGTAGAGTACCTTAGTTTGATGTTTGAGTGAAAAGTATGGAAATATAAGATTTTAATTGGGAATCCTTTTGATTGCTTATGCTCGATGATATTACTTTTGTTACTCTCTTTATCTTCTTTATCTCGGGTTTCTTGTGTGGTATTATGTTTTAAGTTATTATGTTATTCTCTTAACTAGCACTTTGCTTGAGGACAAGCAAACAGATAAGTATGGGGGAGTTGATAAGTATGTAATTAGGCCATCTTTTATAACCCATATATTCATATTCAATCTTTCTTTTATTTGGTTTCACACTAATTTATTTATTAATTGTGCAGTTTTGTATAAAGAGGCCGCAAGTATATTTTGTGCATATTTTGGACTCAAATTGATAGAAGATTAGAGTTTTGCAGCAGTCAGCACGCCCAGTCCCTTTAAACAAGCACGAAGGGTGCTTCAAGCCCATGCACGGTTGTGCTTAAGGCCTTGCACGGCCGTGCTTATCTGCGAAAAGCCCAATAATGAAGAGCTTTTAAGGTTTTCAAACCCTATTAAAAGAAGACTTGATGCACCATTGAAGACATCTTTGACACACTGTTTTTGACATCTTGTCTTTGGCTTTAGAATACACTTCTCATCTCGTCTCTCTTGCACGGGATCCTTGGCACATGCTTGGCGAGACTTGGAGCTTCGAGCGACCGTACTTGAAGACTGGGAATTCATCTCATTCTAGTTTACTTTTCTTTATGGCTTTATTCATGAATGTTTTAGTTCTTTTCTTTAGCATGAGTAACTAAGTCCATAGCTAGGGTTATGAGAACTATTGTTTATGAATTTATGAGATTTTGATGTTTGAATCTTAATTTGATTTTTGTTATGTGATTAGATTTTATCCTATTGCGCTTCTTTCTTAATCCTAATTAATTATATCGTCAGGCGACCGTACCTCGGTTAATTAATAGATCTATAGGGTAAAACAAGACAAATGATTAGGTGGACCAAACCAATCTTTCTCTTCTAATCGTTATTAAATTAACAAGTTCATAGGATCCTTAAAATTTCTTAAATTGATGTCTTGCATGACCATTGGGGATGTTAATTTAGATAAAAGAATATTAATATTGCATGACCATTGGGTATTAATAGTTTTCGTATGAATGATTGGTAATCACAAGGAAATCAGATTTAGATCTAAATAGAAAAATAACATAAAGGATTGAATGAGAACACCCATACGCTCTAGGTTCCTCTCTGATAAGTTTAACCAAGACGTGCAGTGTATTCTTGCTTTTAGTTTTATAATTGATTTTATAAATTCTTGTTTTTAATTAATTTCGTATCTTTGAAGCTTAAACAATTGAATTAGAAAATTTTTAGTAATTGAAAATCAATCATTGTGGGACGATATTTCGGAAACTTAATTTAAGAACCCTTTATTACTTCTCGATGGGTACACTTATTTTCTGAACAAGTGTCAAGGATCTCTATGTGAGTCAAGTGATTTACTACTAAGTAGTATTCATCGAGTTAATTGGGTATATGTTTGGGTGATCGGGTTGGCACAGTGTCACTCATTATTTAAATCAAATCACATTGAGTTTAATTGATTTGGATCGGATCAGACCCGTTAAACATTAGTTTGAATCATTTTTCAGTTTGGATCGATTTAGATTATCGGGTTTGTTGGTTTATCCGATTCGATAAACACCTCTACAGAATTTCATTTTAAATATTCTTTATTTACTATAAAATTTTATTTATGGTGATATAAATTAAAGATATTACATTAACACCCCTTTAAAGATATATAAGAATAAAAAAAATAATATATATAATACATGATATAATGCGATAAATAAATAAATAATATGGATTTACTATTAATACTATTTGAATGTTTATAAATTAAAATTATTTAACATTTATTTAATGATAACTCTTATTTAAAAGTTTTTAGATGAAAATGAAAATTTATAAATTTAACTTATATTTAAGTCTTTTAATTTGAAGAAAATTTTTATTAATATTTCTCTTTTTTTCTTCTTTCTATTATCTTTTAAACTCTTTTTTTTTCAAACTTTTAAATAAAATTTAAATAGTTATAAGTTTTTTAGTAGTAAGCTTAAGCCTAACCTGAAATTCATTTAAAGGCTTACATTGTCCAAAAGTTGTTAAATATATGCTAATAAATTTATCCTTTATCGGTTTGAATTAGACCGGCCGTGTTATTAAAAAAACTAAACAGGGTGTTAATATCAATTATAATTAATGTTAGCTACGAATTATAAATTAAAGTGTGGAAAATCAAACTGGTCCCTTATTCTGAAGATATAGCCTCAACTGCACCTGTCTAGTAGTTAAACAGGCTATTTTAAATTCATGAGCATGATGTGTATTTGAATAGACTATACCATTAAGTTCCAAATTCACTAGCTGGGGAATCTTCAACAGGTCTTTGCCTTGTTAAGTACTTCTTACATATGTAGTCATACCTTACTATTACAAGGATAATACAAATAAAATAAATAAATAAAAATATCCATGTGTATGATGACATTTGTTGTACGTGTCATTCTTTACCCCAAATAGAAAATATATTCTTTTAATATCTTAAATTCATAATTAATTTCCCAATCTTCCCTAATTAGAAAAAAAAAATTTCTTCGTTCCATACCCTCTATGGCCTTTAATTATCTTTATTATTTTCTTTTTCAGTTACATGGGTGACGTACAACATTAGAAACAAAATAACTAAAGATTATGTGTGGGAATATATAAAATTTAAATTATAACATGTTTAAATTAATTCATTTATAAATTTTAAATTATAACATGTTTAAATTAATTCATTTATAAATTTTAAATTAAAACATGATTATGTGTAAGATTGATTTTAGATTATAAATAACATACTCAATAGTACATTTTTTGTGGTGCACTCTTAATTATTATTAAATAAAATTTATTAAAAATTATATGAATTTTATTTTTTTATTTTAAAATTAATATTTTCTTTTGTAATTTTTTAGTTTTTTAATAAATTTTAATCAATAATAAAAAATTTATTAAATAGAATATTACTAGCATTCTTTTAAAATATTTCATTGATTATTTTAACCTTAAATAAAAATATGTTGTCTTGATTTCTTTTTCTCTCTATTTATTTGTCTATTTTCATCTAACTATATTAAAATTATTACAATACAAATTGTATTTTAAAATAATGCAAAAAGGAATTTACATTGGTTTTGTAGTTCTTAATCTGATAAATGGCAGCTAAAGCAACAGTGAGTTAATATAATATCCTCAAACGGATTCTTGTGGTGACAGTGCATTCAGCACCGACAGGGATTTAAAAGCAGCGACCGTTAAGCGAAAGGCATGAGCTGGTTCTTGTAAGGCTTCAGGTTCAAATTATTTCAGTGGGGACACTGTTCAGTCACCATAGTTGGCCGTTGAATGTCCAATAAATTAACTATTTTCAATGGAAAATATATTTTTTATTTTTTATTATTACATTGTAGTATAAAATAGTTCCTTTTTATTAAAAAAATTTGTTCTTCGTTTAAACTAAATAAAATAATTCTTAAAATTATAATAAGTTATAGACCTATTAATCTCATAATACAAAGAGAATAGTCACTCATGCATTTATACTCTTAAAATAAACATAATTTTTAACAAAAAGTTTGAAATAAACAAAACATAAAAAATTCTAATAAACATAATTCTTAAAATAATTATTTTTTCTGTTTTAATATTTATTTTTTAAAATTCTAATAAACTAATATGATAATAATTTTAAACTAAAACAGTGAGAATTTAAAATATTTTTTAACATCAATCTACACTTTGACTAAACTCTTTCTCTATCTTTCTTTCATGTTGTGCTCATGCATTTCTTTCATGGTAAATTCAGATTTTATCTTAAACTTTTTTTTCATATATATAAGAGAGTATAGATAAATACATCAACACTTGCATGGAATGATATATGTCACTACAAATAACACGAAGCAAATTTGAAAAAATACCAACGACTGGAGTCGAGAAACATGGCGACATCCAAGAGTGTCGGCTGCCTCAGAGCCAATTCCTGTATCGACACAATCATAGTTGACTTGTATGTCAGTACTGTCAAGTCCAATACACATTTTGATTGGTCCATGATGCGTTTCTCCTAAACGGTTAGGCTATTGCCCCACCTTTCTCCTTTACCTTCGTCTTCATTGTACTTTTTCTTCTACATTTTGCTTAAGCAATTTGGGTGGGTTATTAGCTCAAAATTTTAATAGTTTACAGTGATGATTTCGCTATTTTGACATTCTGCAAGATAGAAAGATTTTATTTTATATTAAATATAAATAAGCAAGAATGCATCTTGGAGTCTTCTTCATCATTTGAGTCTCCTATCTAAAGTGGATATCCAGATGAGCCATAAATTGACATTGGTCATGGTACACAACGTAGATAAGATAGAAGTTTGCAACGTTGGCAAACAAAGCTTTAGGTATATTATACTTAACATGAATAGCCAATTGTAAAAAATATTAACTTTTATGCCTCATATGGTCTCATAATTTTTTTATATTACAGGCCGTAGATTTTACCCTACCCTCTCTGCTTGAACACAGAGATAGTGTATATTATGTCCCTCCACTATTCCTTTTTCACCTTTCACAAGGGACATAGTCTTCTTATATTTACTAATCAAAGTCCACTAATCTCCCTCCTGCATCTCCATTTAGGATAGGTGAATATTATGTTCTTAAAGCTAGCCTCATCATGACACCTCTCCTATATCTAGAAAAACATCAGAGTGGACATGGTGGAGAGACATCATCATTGGTACAAGGGAGGACCTTGACATTGATCTTAATTCCAAATTTATTGGTGTTTCAGATGCAACAGTACATGATATGCGATGTAACCCTTATCATGGAGCTTAGGATCATCGTCGACAGTGCATTCTTATACCTCATGAGGAGGGACATCAGGACCATGCGTTGGATTCCAATTGAGACTATGTTATTTATTTCCTTTTCTATCAATGACAATTTATCATTTTGATTAATATTGTTATTAGTATTTCTAATTTATAATCATGCACCATTGATATATCTTATTATTATTTCCTAATATATTTTGCTTTTGTAAATTTTTCGTTCAATTTTATGAATTTCAAACATGTCCCACAATAATTTAATAGATTACATAACAAAATAGAAAATTAAACATGGTTCATTAAAAATATAACAAATGATTACAATAAAACGTAAAACATTAACATACATATCATTGTTCCCTTTGTACCCAATCAACATATTATTACTGGTTAGCATTATTACCTTTGAATTATTGAGGACAATGATGTTGGTTGTGATCAAGTTGTCAACATAACCTACATCATTGTCGTAGTTGTGACTCAACCCAATCTATTTTATTCCTAATTTGAGAAGTCTTTAGTTGTCTTTTACCTTGTGCTTTATCATGATTTGGCAACAACTTCCACTCATAATTTTATAAAATGTTATTTTCATCTCCAAGTGGTCACCACTCAGATGAGCATGCGTTTACAACATACAGCAAAAAATAAATAGAGTCAACATATTGCCAAAAGTCAATACTCATAGTAGCGCAAACAACTGTAACATGCTAACAAGGATATCTGTTTGCCTAAAATTTGCCACATTCACATAATTGTGTAGATAATATCATACTCCACTTATAACCACCCCTTTGTGTCATAAGATTAAAAGTCTCTTCAACCTCAAACATTGTTCTTTGTATGTCAGAGTGACAAACCTGATTTAAAGATGTTTCTTGTTAATTTTTTTTCTATAACTTCAATTCATTTACGAGAATATTTAAATTCATTGTTAATGTCATTCATTACGCTTTCACCATGCTTCACAAAATACTCCACCAATCATGCATACATTGCTTTCACCGAGGCAATAATTAGGAGGTTTCCTGCTCCCTTTAAAACATTATTCACAAACTCTAACAAATTAGTAGTTTTGTAGCCATAATGACATTCTTCATCATTATAAGCCAAACTTCATTTTGCTTTTGACTTTTTAGTAATCCAAGTTTGAATTTTTAGAGAATGGGAACAAAATGTATTAACTTAACTTTAAATCTTTGCTTGCACAATGTATATGCTATATTAAAAGAAATTAATGGATTAAAGATTAAAATAAATTTATTAATATATTAAAAAAAACTTACCTAATTTGATAAGATTATTCTTCAAAGTGATATTCTTCAATCTTTGATTGAAATTGTCTGCAATGTGACAAATGCAAGAAACATGGTAAGCATCTTTAGGTTGCCACCTAATATGTGAGTTAAACATTGCACCTTTAATACGTTGACGGCAATCATATACCAAATATAATTCTATCTTTTCAGTAACATTAAGATGAATCATTACTAAGAACCATTCTTATGCTGATAATGTTTCTCGTTCCATAATGGCAAAGTTATATAGGAAGCATATTGTTATTTCTATCTTAAGTTATAGCAATTAGCAACGTTTGTTGATACTTACCATACAAAAATATACTGTCTACGTGTATTATAACTCAACTACATTTCTTTGAGTTTATGTTACTACTTATCTGCAATCAATGTCCTCATCATCACATACATATAAAACCATATGCTTTCTACCCATTACATCAACTAAAGTTTGTGAAATCAATCTAGAAATTATGTTACTACTAGAAAAATTATGATTTGTATTTATTTTTCCTTTCAACATCTCAATGGTAATCCCTCCCTTAAAAAGCTATGTCATCATTTCCTTCATACATTCTATCATTCCAATATAAAATAACTAAAATTTCATTCATCTTGCAATAAAAAATTTAATTATAATATAATTAATTAAAAAATTAATTATTTTAATAAACACTAATAGAAATTAATATTAAACAAATTAGTTAAGGCTTAATTATGTTTTTATCCTTATAAATATTGGGTATTTTGTAATAAATCCTTATAAAAAAATTATCAGGATTTAGTTCTTGAAAAGTTAAAAAGTTAGAATTTAATCCTTACCGTTAATTCTCTGTTATTAAATGCTAAGCTAGTTGTTAGAGAGCCATCTTAGCACTCCCACATGATATAGCATAACGTGTCATTTATTTATTTTAATATTTTATTATTTAAAATTAATATTTACAAATAAATCTCTAAATATATTTATAAATAAGTCCCTTCACTTTTTCTTCTCCTTCCCCCTCCTCGCAACCCTTTCTCCAACCCCACCCATTCCCCACTCTTTAACCCTTCACCCTCTCCTCTCCTCTCCTTCCTCTCTCCTTCCCCTCTCCTTCCCCGTTATCTATAATGGTAAAGGAAATTGTTGGACCACAAAGGTGAGTTTCTCAACATAGTACATACATTATTCTCAAAACTTTATTGTTGTTAACACAAGGAGGTGCTCATAATATATTATTAATTTGTGCATGGTTTGTTGCAGGTTATGAGTGAAAAGGAGCTTTTTGAAACAATTGAAGAAGCAAAAGGATTTTTCTCTCTAGTTCATTTTTATTTTTTAAAAATTTTGTGATATTTTTAATGTTGGGTTGTTTTGAATTGTGATTATGCTGAAACATTTAATGTTAGTTTTTTGTGTGCTTTTATTTGTTAGATCTTGAAACTATGAGTCTTCTGAATTTGTTTTGTCTTTTCTTTTGGGGTTTTTTGCATAAATTTTTTAGCTTCTAGGGAGTGGAAAAAGGGAATAGGAAAAGGAAAGAAAAAGGAAAAGGGAAGAGGGTTGAGGGAATGAGGCGCCATAAAGGGAAGGAAAAAGATTTAGACTTTTTTATATAATAGTAAAATGACCTGTGCGATGCACATATATGTTATTATGTCATAATATAATATTATAATTATTAATTATAAAAAAATAATTTTATAAAATTTTTATGATAATATTTAAGTTATTTTAAAGTTTGAAATTAATCTGTACATATTAATTATTATTCATAAAAATTGATTATTTATAATTGATTATTTATAACTGATTATTGTTCTACCTTAAATGTTGCAAGAATACATGTATTAATATGTTAATATTAAAATTTAAAAAGTGTGTAAATATGTTAATCACACTAAATTAAAATTTAGAGTAAACTATTAATAATAAAATTTAAAAATATTTTAAACTTTGCAAGAATAAATATATTAATATGTTAATTTTAAAGTTACAAAAAAATAAATAAATATACTAATTGCATTAAATTAATATTAATTCTTATTCATTCTATTATTCTATGACTTTTCAAATTTATAAACTCATTAATTCTTATTCATTCATTCCATTGTTCATCATTATTCAAATACCAATTATTAGTTTCTAATAATAAAATTTAAAGTAAATTATTAATATTAAAATTCAAAATTATTGTAAACTTTTCAAAAATAAATTTATTAATATGTCAATATTAAAGTTAAAAAAATAGATAAATATGTTAATTATATTAAATTAATATTAATTTTTATTTATTTCATTGTTGCATGACCTTTTCAATATATAAACTCATTAATTCTTATTATTCATTCCATTATTCCTCATTAATCAAATATCAAGTATTGAAATTTGTAAAAATATTATTTTAAATCATATTTCAGAAAGCATTAAAATTGTAGGTGACATTTTGTAAAAATATTATTTTAAACAAATAACTTGTACTCACCCTTATATATACTAAATAAAATACAATTTATTTCTCTTTATTAATGATTTACATCTGTCTATATTAAAATTATTTAATTATATGTAACATATTAAAATATAACATGCATGACCTTTAAAATATATAAACTCATATTAATTTTTACTCATTCCATTAGTTCATGACCTTTCAAATATATAAACTCATTAATTTGCAAAAATAAATGCATTAATATGTTAATAATAGAGTTAGAAAAAAGGATAAATATGTTAATTGCACTAAATTAATGCAGTTATAAAGAGAAACTTTTCTAAAAATTCAAAATAAATGCAGTAATGTATTAATATTAAAGATACAAAAGAAAAGTAAATATATTAATTGTACTAAATTAATACAATTATGAAGACAAATTTTTCTCCAAAACTCATCTACTTTTATATATATAAAGATAAAGATAAAGATATTTAAAATGTATTTAAAAACTAGTTAATAAATATTAATTTTAAATAATAAAATATTAAAAAAAAATAAAGTAACATGCCACGTAGAAATGTTGAACTGCTCTCCATCAGGCAGCTTAATACTTAATAAAAAAAAATTGACAGAAAGAATTAAATCTTAACAAACAAAATTTATAAAAATTTCTCGCAAAATATCAAATATTTATAAAAACAAAAATATAATTAAACCTTAATTTAAAACACATTGGTATTCATATATTACATATTATACCTATAGTTAATAAGTTTTATTCATAAAACAAGAAATTTTATTTATTTCAACAACTAATAATCACATAAAATTAAAACTATTTTTACTCTAAATATAATCATTTCTTACATTATAGTTTATTTTATTTATATTATAATAATATTATAATTACAAATAATTTTTTTTCAAAATATTATTAATGAAATTTTAATTACAATTTTTTTAAGACAAAATTTCTAACATGAATACACCTTCTTTAGAGAATTTCTTTTAACTTTATTACCTTCCCTAATCTTTGGGGTAGTGTCAAAATTTTGCTAGTATGTATATATACACTTTATATTAGATAAAGACTACAAATGCTTTGAGATACAAAACAAATCTTAGATTGTCAATGGCTAACACATAAGTGTCATAGTTTAGCGACACACAGATTTTGGAGTAATAATAACTGACACAAAAGTGTTACAATTTTCTTTAACGACACAAATGACACATTTAACAAGAAATTAACAAAAGTTCGTTGCTATTTAAAAAACTGACAATAAAAAAAAGATAAGGTGGCAACAATGTTTATAAACAAAAAATATGTTTTCAACCTAATACCCTAAATTAAGAATTAGTTTCTCAATTTAACTTAATTAAACAAAAAGAGTCTACGAAGGATTCCAATTATCAGTAATGTCAAAAACTTTGTGAGTCTTGCTTGGACTTTAACTTTGTCCAAAGAATAACACACCAATTTAATTTTAATAAGTCATCTCCGAGGAACAAACCAAGCCAAAGGCCATTATTATGGGAAGGGCTCCTTTATTTTTTATTTTTTTTGGGTGAGCTAACTTTTAAAAGCTAGTAAAAATTAATATTAGAATTTGGAATCAATTAGATTAATAAATATATTTTTACTAATTATTCGCATTTTAAGAGAGTCATTTTATCCCTTATATACAATATTATATACGATAAAAATAATAAACAGTAAATTTCTATTAAAAACTATAAAATAAAAAATAATTTATTATTCGACTTAAACAAAATTATGGTGATTCTATGGATATATATGATCTAAATAATAATAATAATAATAATAATTTAATTCTATTAAATACTATTATTTTTAACAAATTTTGATTATATATAATTTCTTATAAAAATTGTTCCTTAGCTTCAGCAGTATTTGATTAGGTGTATTGTATTTACCAAACGCGATATTCTCTCTCTACCCACAACAACTACGATAGTTGCCAACACACATGCGATGCGAGGACAGTGATGAAGATCAAGATCTCTTGTACATCCAAGTCAGGTTCCAGAAGGTCATTGGCGTAAATTCTCTCAGGAATAACAAATTCCAATTTATTAAGCATTTTTTCTGAATCAACCAATTAGCAATGTACTAACAAACAGCTCAAGTTTTTTTTGCAAGTTTGACTTTAAATCATCAGCATTTATTTTGTTTATATTCTGTTTCATGCTTTCAATAAATTAGTATAACTTGATAATAAATAATATATAAGTTTTGTTAATGGCTGGTTTTTATAAAAATATATATAGAATTATTATTTTAAATTAATAAAAATATAATAAATATTTTTCTTTTTTATAAAATTTTATTATTATTAACTTAAAAAAGTTAACAAAACCTATAATATATTATCAATCTCTTTATAAAAAAATATTTAATAAAAATAAATTTTAAAAATAAATTAGAGAAATCATTATAAAAGTTTGTTAAAAAAAATCTTAAAAAATTTTAAAATAATATAATTTTTAAACTATGCTTCCATGTAGAGAAAATATTAATATTTCATAATATCTATTTAACTAAATTGTATAAATTTATTATAATTTTAAAAAATATTTATTTAATTTTTAAATAATAATTTTTCTTACTTTTTTTAAAATAGAGAATTTATTTATTAAAAAATTAATTAATATTTAAAAAAATAAAAAATTATTTTATCTCAACGAGTCTAATTTTTATTCTTATATATCTTCGTAAAAAAAATTTAAAATTATTTAATTTTATATAAAAATAATTTAATAAAGATCACACACTTATAGTGTAAATTAATTTAAAAAATTAATAATAAAAATAAAGTGTTTTAATTTATAATATTTTTGAGTGAGTATTTTTATTGAAAATTTTATTTTAATGTAAATTGTATATAAATTTATTATAACTTATTTGATAATTAAAAACATTGTAATTTACACATCTATATTTTAAAATGTTATACGATAAAATGAAAAAAAATAAGCAATTTAATATTATGTAATTTATTCAATAAAACAAATAACTTAAACTTTAAATTAATTATTTATTTAATAAAAAAATATATATTTAGATAAGTTAATAAAGATAATTATATAGTTAAATAAACTTAAAATATAAATTACTACATAATTTAACTTAGTTAATAAATTAGGAAATTACTTATTAAATAATAAAAAAGAAATATTTTAAAAATATATTTAAATTAATCAATAAAAATATCATTCCATCAGTAAAAGATGAAGTATAAATTATCATATTAATAAGATAAAAAATTTCATTAATTTAATAAATTAATTGTTTAAAGAAAAACTATTTAAAAATATTTTTTAATTGATAAAATGTTTAATTAATTTTAATTGAAATAAAGTTTTCAAATAAACTTATATATTATATTAGACTAAAATAACGTTGATATATATAAGTCGCGTCAAAGTAAAAAAATTATGCTTTACATGTATTTTATTTATAATTATTAAAATTTTCAAAGGATATAATTTAACAATATAAAATAGAGACAATATAAAAATTATATCAAATAATATCTAAACTACAGCATTACTGTAAAAATAATAAAATAAATACTAAAATAGAAATGGTCATTTTTATTACTGATTTATTTTATTTCCTCTACCTTCTAATTATTATTATTATTATTATTGAAAATGATCTTAATCATATAAAAATGTTAGTTAAAATATTTAATTGTCCTGTTATTTTATTAAACTATTTTTTTTTTCCGTGGGAAGAATTCTTTCACCGAAGCCTTGTTAGTTACTTTGCACACAAAGTCCAAATTCATGTTATTTCCATTAAGGGACTATGACTCCCTTGGCTGAACATCAATATCTGACCATTATTAAAGTTTGTATTCCATGTTGATTCTTGAACATAATAATAATAATAATAATAAGTAGTCACTGCCAGAAAGAAAAAGAACAAGAAAGGTACATTATACTTTCATTGGGATTGTGATTTAGGTTATATGTGAATGAAAGTTTTTTTATAAAGGGTTTTAATTTCTAAGATTTGAATTAATAAAAAAAATGAAAGACTGAAGTTTGAGAATAAACTTCGTACAGGAAAGAAGTTGTTGTTGTTATTATTATTATTATTATTATTATTAGCAGAAAGAAAGTGTTTTCGATAAAAAAAAGAATCCGGAATTAAATAAATAAACAAATAAATTTAATAATTCACATTGATAAATCAACAAATAAGGATAATAAAAACAATTAGAAAATGGTAATTGTTTTAATCACTCTTCTGTCAAATCAAATGGACGGGGTATCTTACTTAGCCGTAGATTTTAACAAAATGTTTCAATTATCATGTCCTTCATAGGATTCTGTCAAAACTTACCAAACACGGTTTCGCCCATGTGGAATTGTTGGTTGCCCGACACAGCCAAGGTGGTGATAAAAGAAAATTCAGTAGAAAAAGACATTTCCGTTGATTGATTTTAATTTTATTATTCAAAATTTAATATAATTATATTTGTTAAGGCTCGATTTTAAAATTATAAATTAAATTAAAATAATTTATTATTAATTAATTAACGTGTTAAGTAATCTTCATAAATAATTTTTTTATATTTGAAAAATATTAATAATAATTTTTTATAAATATGATAGAAATGTGAATATTAATAATTACAGCTGTTGGTATCTATAAACAACGGTCAATGTGAATAGTCAAGTGGGCGTGTGGTAGAGCCCACAACACATCATAAAGGATGCATGCATGATGGGTCCATCTTATCCTCCCACATTTTTTTCTTTTATTGTCTTCCCATTTATATCATTCACTAATCTTTCCTAACATTTGCAATTTCTCATCTACACTCATTGGTTTTGGTAGCTGCAAACTTGTCTTTTCAACTAAAACTAACAATATAACGACTTAAATTTTGTAATAATATATATTCATTAATATAAATGTGTAAATGCGTAAGATGTTGTTTGAATGTGTATATATGAATATATGTGACATTTGAAAGCATGGTTTTAATTTATATGATGATGTGAATGTGTGTATGTATACGAATATGAGTATATATGAGTATGTAAGTGTATGATGATTTAAAATATGAATATTAATTTGTGAATTGGACCAGATTAGTTAGAAAAATAAGCTAAATGTGTGCTGCAGAGGCATTTTCGATGTAGCGAGAAGGCCTTAGGCGAATGGTATGACTGTTGCGTTCTCACTGTAGCGAGAGGCTCCTTGCTACAACGAAAAAGCAATAGAGAAATGTGCATTTCTAGGTGCAGTTTCACTGTAGTAAGAGGGTCTCGCCATAGCGAGATTCTGCAGAAATCAGAGTGCAATTTTTTTTAATATTTTCGCTGTTGCGAGAAGAGGTCTCAATGCAGCGAAACCTCACTGTAGCAAAAATATCGCGACCAGAAGGGTATTGGAGGGGTTAGGATTCGAGAAAATGTATTTTTCACTTTTCCCTTTCCTTCTTCTGCGATTCTCTCAACTCAAAACTCTATTTCACCGATTAAACTACCTCCAAAATTGTTTGAGAGCAAGATTGAAGGTTGGAATTGTGTTTGGGATGCTTGGAGGTAAGTTTTATAGGTTAGGATTTCAATTTTCATCCTTTTTTTTCATTTTCTCGAGTTGTCATGGAGTTTTCCATGTACTTAGGACGAAGCACCGTGTAAGGGACGTGTTCTACCATAAATTCGTGTTGGGTCTTTAATCCAAGGTAAGGGAGGAACTCTACCCTATCTCTTTGTGTTAAAATTTCGTATATATTATTATTTATAGAGTTGTAATTGAAATAGAATGTAGAAAATAAGTGTGCTTGATGGAAATTTCTTGTCATTTGTGGTGTGATAAATATTGGATAAATATGGATGATGTGTGTGACTAGAATGACATGATTGTAATTGTATTATAATGGAAATCTTGGTGTGGAATGCAATGTGATTAATGTTGAGCATGATGTATGATGAAATGTGAAGATTGTGATGTAATGGTTGATTACAATGGGGTGAAAATGTGAGGACATGTCATTGGTTGATGATGAGTAATATGAAATGATTGAAATGTATATGAATGGCATGTGACTCTGATTGTGGTTATGTTTGAAATGTTAGAAAAACTGTGAATGGTTTAGCGATACACTAGGGGTTGTGGAAGATGAGGCAATAGAAATACATCAGGAAAGAAAGGGTGGTGGTGACACTAATAGTAAGCGTGGGTGCACCATAGGTCACATACTCTCCTCTCAACTCGGCCTCTGACTAACACCTTTGCTTAGGAGCCCAGTACCGCACACGTTGTATCCGTGGGCCGAGGGCATCTGACGACCATTTATGGTGTGAAACTGAGTAAGTCCCTAAGGTTGAGGGCATCAGGAATCATAGTGCTACAGTGAACATGACTACGTGCAGTGAGAGCAAGTGTGTGTATGGAATATTTGATGGTATAGTGAGCGCACCCGTTTGTGAATTAGAGTGAAATATTGAAAAGTAGTATATGTATTGGTTGATGCATGATTTGAATTTTATTAGTAAATGTGTGAATTGTGCAAGGTGAGTTTCTGTACTTATGTGTGATAGTGTAGAGTTCTCATTCTTACATTTATTTTTCAGGTGACTAAGACAATCAGCACCAGGCTTAGTAAAGGGATGGATAAAACTGTTATAGGACTTAGAAATTTTTTTTTGAAAATAATGTATTTAAATTAATCCTGTAGCAATAATTTGATTCAAACAATAATTCATTCTTATTTTGAAATACTTTATTGAACACATGCATTGGAAACCATTTGAATAAAAATTTGTATTATTCCCATTTATTGTGAAATTAATTTGTTTTGGAAAATTAAGTTAAGGTGTTACAGATAATGAACCAAATTGGGGTATAAATTATTTTTAGTGTTTAATTCTATATTAATTACAATTAAAATTTCAATTATGAGTTCAATTACATAAAATTAAAAATAAAATTATTTCACAAGTTTTAATTTTTAATTTACATGCTGAGACAAATAATATATGCTTGACAAAAATTTAAGCAAATAAAAATAAAATTTAGCTTATGATTCTACTTAAAAATAATGCAGTTTTATGTTCACTCAACCTTAAAAACATATACTTACTTAGATAAATGACTCTTGAGAATGGACATTATTTCAAAACATAAATACAAAGTAAAACGATATAAAGAATTATTGATAAGTTTTCAAATAGTTGTGTGTGAATTACTTATATAGGTAGAGATAAAGACATGTTAGTGATATATTAAAAGATGATAAATTAATGTAGTAAAAATTATCTTTTTATTTGTATTATAATTTATTTATTTTTTATCAAAAAAATAACTATAATTTTGTAAGTGTGTTTAATTTTTTTTATTTCAAATACATTTTGTTTTTTAATACACAATTTGCAGCTATTATTTCATCTGTATTTTACTCTTTATGGAATTTTGTATTTGGGTTTCTCATTTCGAATTTGTGAGTAAAAAATAGCCATAACTATGTTGTATCTTTAGATGTATGAACATCTTTATACTGGACCTAACGTTAATGAGTCTTGTAATGTTTCAGCACATTCCTCTATTTTCGATCTGGTTCCATTATATTTGTCCAGTTTCTTGGACTCTACATAGTATTATCACATCTCAACTTAATAATTTGCAAGATATAATTGCAGGACCTTCTTTTAAGGAAAATGTGCAAGAATATGTAGCTTCTAGTTTTGGATATGACACTACAATTAATGGAATATCATCGATAGTGCTTTTAGTTATTGTGCTTGTTTGCTTCAACATTTTCTTCTTTGATTCTTTTGTTGTATCTATTAAGGTGCTAAATTTTCAAATGAGATGATTCAAGAATAAAGTCCAAGATCAGAGATAATACCATGACTGATAATTTTTATATTGAAAAATCTTCATTGTTGAATACTTATCTTGAAGTGAAATACATGAAAACTAATAATGTATTATTATTTTAAAATGTTGTCACATCAACTACTATAGAAGATCCAACTTACATTGTTATTCTCCTTGTGTTTAATTCTTATAAATTTGGCAGACATATCACCAAATTTAATTCTCAAATCTGTGAGTGAAGTACTAAATGTGATGGATCCAAGGAAGAGGTCTCAAATATGTTACCTTAGGACTTCTTGATTCCCCTTATGTCCCAAAAGCTACCACTCATGAAATCCTTATATCCCTTTATAATTATTCCTTTGCAGTTCAGAACCTCTTTAAAGCTAACAAGGGAGAGATTGTTGCAGTTTCCCTTAAACATGTTATTAGAAATGTTGGTTTCATCATTCCTAAACTTGGTAGTCTATTGCAGCAGTGGTCAAAGGAAGAAAGAAGGCACCATGGAAGAAGGCAAAAAAATAGAAGACGACAAGAGACCTTATTGCTCAAAAATGTTAAAAGTAAGGGAGATGAAAATGAATTATTTTTGAAACATTTTAAAACGACGTCATTTTGTGTCAAGAATAGATTGTCACATGTCATTTAACGTGACAAATCATCAACTTCGTTATCTAATTTTAACGTCTCTTAATGGTAAAGATTAACGTGGCTGAAATTTCAATTTTCAAATTTTGAGTATTGACTTTAGTCAAGTTGCATATTTAAGGACTAATATGGAGGATTACCTATCGACAATGATTACTTAGCATTATCCGACATAATAGTTTTTTAACTTATGCTAACTTTAAATTATACGTCATTCTCTTGCCTTCTTCCATATCCAATAAAGCTATATCAAAAGTATTGCATTGGGACTTTTTTTTATTGTGATTTTTTTATTTTGACTTTATCAAAACATGATTCTTTTAACAAAATTATATAAATATGATTTTTTATAAAAGTGTCAATAATGATTTTAAATGTGAAGAAAATAGTTATAGTTAAAAGTCCTCATTAACAATTTTAAATGTATAAAATTAATTTTTTTTACTCAAAGATTGTCATTATCAAGATTTAAATCACTTCAAGAAATATTATTGGCAACTTTTCAAAAGGAAAAAAGTTTTTCTAACTGTCAAAAGTCATCATTGTCAACTTTTGACTCTATTAAATTATTAAAAAATTATACACAATATATTATCATCATTCACATTTTTTAAAAGAAAAATCGTTAATGACAATTTTTAACTGTTGAGGCTATAAATACTATAATCCTCAAAGATAACAAAGCACCAATGAAGGCATTTAAAACATTTATTAGTTCCTTAGTTCCATTCATTTGTGTTTTTTAAGAAAAAAAATTGAGTGTGGCAATTTTAGTATACTTTAATGGTGATATTGTAATAAATATGAGTGAATGTGTGAAATTTATATGCGAGAAGTCAACATGTGTATATTCCATATTTGAAGAACTGAAATATTAACTTAGTCAATATATTGAAGTTTAGTTTCCAAAAACAATGAAAAATATTATGTATCGATGTCCAATCTTAATATTTTGTGGCTTCATACAATATCATACAATTACAATATATGATATTCAACAAATGCCTTCCCCCAACTCATGTCATTGAGTTGTATACTATTTTAAAAAATGACAAGGTACAAGTAGCATATGCAAGCACTATTCCAGATAGAGAGATAGAATGGAAACAGAACAATACCAAAAATGATAACAATAACTTTGAAGGTGAATATATAAATGATGAAAAAAGAAAATATAAGGATTTTGATGATGATGCTGATGATGAGGAGCCTCATTTGGTTGGACAACATCCAATTGGGGAGCCATCCTTCATGCGTGTTTTAGATCTTGATATTATGCATATACCTGAGTTTTCAGAGTATAGAAAGTTAGGCATGTGAATTTTATAATTATGTTGATGAATTTAATTGTAGTTCTGTTAATTAGTTTATGTTTGTGTTTAGCAGGTAATTATGATATAAATGAATAATTGCATGTTAAAAGACAATTCAATGACAAAGAAGATATTATACTAATGGTAAAGCATCATGTTAGGATTGATGAAGATAGTACATCTTGAAAATCTCACATTGTTCAAGGTATGTTGGAAGAAGTCCTACATCGCCTAGGATGAACAAAGGAGTGGGTGAACAAAGCTATATAAACGACCTGAGTCTATGATATCAAGGCACCCCAGTTAGAAACACTTTAAGTTTGTATTTGACTTTTCTTATACTCTTGTATTAGAGTATTGTGAGGTTTAGTTTAATTACTTACTTTGGAGAGTGTGGGTAAATTGGAGCAAAGGAGAATAATCTATGTGTTGTAAAATTTTCACATAATGTTATTCTCTAGTTGTCATTAGACAACATCGTAATTTTTTCTTCAGTTTTTGGAGTTTCTACATTATATTCTTATATGATTGTTTTTATCTTATTTCTTTGTTAGAGGGGTAATTCTCAAGGGGTAGAAGTGACTTTTCTTCTTTTCCAAACATGGTATCAGAACTTATGGGTCGGTAGGATATTCTTAGTATGTTCAATGGTTGCAACTTAGTTTGATCTTCCACATCAGAAAAAATTAATTCCTTGTTGTTGAAGAATCATCCTTGGTTGCTGAAGTTACAATGTCATTTGCAAGTGCTGTTAAATGTGACATAGAAAAATTTGATGGCCAATGATTACACATGGGCGTTGGCTAACACTGATGCAGGGTGTGTAGTAATTATACACAGGCATTGGTTAGGATTGATGCCAGGTGTGTGGTAATTATACATAGGCATTGGTTGGCAATGGTAAGTGTACACATGCATTGGTTGGCATTGATGCAGGGTGTGCGGTGAAATAAAATTATTAGAGTAGTTTAATTCCAAGTGAATATACTCTTTATGGTGGAGTATAATTGTCGATATATACAATGATTATTGGTGTAGGCAATGAAAATGGAAGATGTGTCTATTTTAATAATGGTGGAGATTGTTAGGATTCATGAAAATAGTACATTTTAAAAATTTCACATTATACACTACACTAGATATTGGCTTTTCGAGCGCCAAATTAGATAGCGGTTAGTAATAACCGCTTTGTATATAAATCTAAGAGAGCGGTTCTGACAGAACCGCTCTCTAACAAGGACTTGTGAGAGCAGCTCATATGGAACCAATCTCTAAAATAGACTTCTGAGAGCGGTTCATATGGAACCGCTCTCTAAAATAGAATTATGAGAGCGGTTTTAAAATAACCGCTCTAAGAAGTCTATTTTAGAGAGCGGTTCCATATTAACTGCTCTCATATGTCAATTTTAGAGAGCGGTTAATAACCGCTCTCAGAAGATGAATTCTTAAAACCCTAGCTGTGTTATCCCTGTCAGCCCGCCAAGCCTGTACTTCAAATTTCTTTGTGTTTGAGTGTTCTTTAAGAAACTTTTTGCAGAGAAACAAGCACAGCTGACATCGCATTCACACATTGAAGGTATATTCATAATCTTTTCTTTGTTTTCTGGCCATTTTTGGACATTCGCAGTCTCTCATTCTCTCTGTTCACTGATACGTACCTCTATTTTTGACGTTGAATAGTGACAACGTCTCCTCTATTTCTGGTCTCTTGCTGAACAGCGACAAATTTACACTCGTTTCTTAATTCCAGGTTAGTGCATGCTGTTGTGTTTAGAATTTGTATGAACTTAATAATGTTTACATGTTGACCTTTGCTGCCGCCTAAACAAATGAGCATGAAATGAGTTTTTATTTTGTAAAAGTTGATATTGGTAGGTTGAATGTTAGTTTGTTAGTTGTTGGAATGGTTTTTTAGGATTTGTTGAACATGATATTAGGACACAACTGGTTAGTTATAATGGAAGAGCATGTTGTTGTGTTTGTTAACCTATGATATTAGGCATTTAAAAATTTTGATATTGTTGCTTGTTTTGCCCCCAAAATGTATATTTCCTCTGTATATGAATGAATTTGATGTTGTATTGTAGAATGTGATTAATGCATGATTATTGTTAGTGAAGAAACTTTATAGGTTATGATTTACTGTTGTAAAATTGAGTGAAACCATAATTTCCCGTTTGAGATTGAAAATAATGTTTGAATAAATCATTATTTTTAATCTCAAATTGTCCAAGTTGGACAGTTTGTGAACAAACTTATTCATTAATTTGTTAGCATTTGCTTCTCATAATGTTGTATTTAATACTTAACAAAATTTGAGTTTGAAACATTTCTCATTGTCTCTAGTTGCATGCTTGATTGAGGTAAATCATCTCATATATTTCAAGTTGTGTATTAGGAGACTAATGTGAAATGCTGCCCAAATTTTGTGAAGTAAAAAATACAACATTTAAGTAGCATTTGTTAATTAAGGTTGGAAAAAGTTTGTTCTCAAATGGGATAGGGCCCTACCATGTGAGAGTTAATAAGACATTCACATTTATAATAATCGTAACCGTAGTTGGAGCAAATATGGATCGAAGTTGGAAGGTAGCTGATCGTTTAAGTGAAGAATACGAAGACGGAGTCAAAGACTTTATTAGATTTGCGATTAAGAATGCAAGTGATGTCAACCTTATTCCCTGTCCTTGTTGGTGTTGTTTGAATATGTTACAAGTAAATGCGGAAGAATTGGAAGAACATCTAATATGCAATGAGATAGATGAAAAATATGCTTGTTGGACAAAGTACGGTGAGATACAAGGTGAAAGTACATCAACTAACATGGAATCAAGTGTCAATTACTCAAAGACATTTAGAACAAATGAGAGTGATCATGCTGAACAAATTCCAAATGTTGTTGAAGAAGATCTTAGAGATTGTCCAAAGATGTTTGAGAGGCTGAAAGATGATGCAGAAACACCATTGTATAATGGACGTACAAAGTTCATAAGATTGAGTTCTGTTTTAAAGCTTTATAACTTAAAAGCGTCGAATGGATGGACTGATAAGAGCTTCACAAAGCTGTTAAGTTTATTACATGAGATGCTGCCGGAGGATAATATGCTACCAAAGAGAACATATGAGGCTAAACAAGTACTTGCTTCGATTGGATTGACCCATGAAAAGATACATGCTTGTCCTAATGACTGCATGTTGTTCCGAAATGAGTATGCATCACTAAGGAGCTGTCCAAAGTGTAATGTATCACGATACCTAAAGAAAGAGACAAGACCTGCGAAGGTTGTCTGGTATTTGCCACTAATATCGAGGTTAAGACGTCTTTTTCGTAGTGCAGATAATGCAAAGCAGATGACTTGGCATGCTGAAGGCCAAATTAGAGATGGAAAGCTTAGGCATCTAGCAGATTCTCCGCAGTGGAAAAAATTTGACGATGACCATGAAGAGTTTGCAACTGAAACAAGGAATATATGTTTTGCATTAGCAACCGATGGAATGAATCCACATGGCATGCAAAGTAGCACCCATAGTACATGGAATGAATCCACATGGCATGAAGCAAAAATATATGATGCTTTCTTTGTTAATCTCTGGTCCTAAATAATCTGGAAATGACATTGATGTGTACTTGTCTCCTTTAATTGGAGATTTGAAGTTGTTGTGGGATAATGGCATAGAAGTATATGACAGATTTAGAGATGAAAATTTCACTGTGAAGGCAATGTTGTACGAAACAATTAATGACTTTCCTGCATATGGAAATCTTTCTGGTTACATCATCAAAGGTCAATGTGCATGTCCAATATGTCATGAAAAAATAGATTATATAAGACTAGACCATTGTCACAAAAATGTTTTCATTGGGCATCGTAGCTGGTTGTCAAAGAATCATCCTTTTAGAAAAATAAAAAAAGCTTTTAATGGAAGTTGCAAAGTACGACAATGTCTTTCTTTGAAGAGTGGATCAGAAATATTTGATGAGGTTAAACACATAAGAACAACATTTGGAAAACCTTTTGCCAAACAAATTCCAACCGCAGGTTGGAAGAAGATGTCAATTTTCTTTCAGTTACCGTATTAGGAATCTTTATACGTAAGACACTTTGTTGATGTTATGCATGTTGAAAAAAATGTGTGTGAAAGTGTGATTGGTACTTTATTAAACATTGTGAGAAAGAAGAAAGATGGCATCAATGCAAGACTTGACTTGGTAAAGTTGGGAATACGATCCGATTTGACTCTAGTGAAGAAGGGAAAGCAGACTTTTTTACCGCCAACAGCATGTACCCTGTTTAGAAATGAGAAACGTGCTTTATGTGAGACTCTTTATTCAGTCAAGGTTCCTGAGGGATATTCATTAAACATTAAAAGTCTTGTATTACTTAAGGACCTAAAGTTAAAAGGATTGAAGTATCATGATTGCCATATATTAATAGAGAATTTAATTCCTGTTGCTATACGGTCTATTCTACCCAAAAAGGTTCGCATGGCAATCACGAAGTTGTGTTTCTTTTTCAAGGCAATATGTAGCAAAGTGATTGATCCTAGGAGATTACCAAGTTTGCAAAACTAAATAGCTGAAACTTTATGTGAGCTAGAAATGTATTTTTTACCGTCATTCTTTGATATCATGGTTCATTTGACTATTCACTTGGTTGAAGAAAAAAAATTGTGTGGCCCTGCATATATGCGATGGATGTATCCCGTTGAAAGATATATGAAAATTTTAAAAGGTTATGTTAAGAATAGAAGCAGACCAGAGGGTTGTATTGCTGAACGATATTTAGTGGAAGAAGCAGCGAAATTTTGTTCTGAATATTTGTCAAATGTTGATTCATATGACATTCCAAAATCACGTCACCATGGAAGGATTTTAGGGGAAGGTAGTAGTGGTTGTCAACAAATAGAGGTCCCTAGACTGCAATGGGAACAAGCACACTTGTATGTATTACAAAACACCCCTAAAATTAAACCATACATAAGCTTGCACAAAGAGACACTGAAGCGTAGAAATCCTACCAGATGTGAGAATTGGATAACAAAAGAACATAATGTGCTATTCATTGGATGGCTATAAGAACATGTTGGTGAACAGTTGAAACAGAGGAACACATCGGTTTCTGAATTGATTTGATGGTTGTCAAAAGGTCCTTGTATTGATGCCTTCTCATACACTTCGTACTTAGTAAATGGGTTCACATTTTACACAAAACAGCATGACGACCAAAGCACAATGTAGAATAGTAGGGTCACTTTGGTTGCTGAATCATTGCATATCTCTAGTGCAAAGGATAAAAATCCAATATATGCAAAAATGTCATACTTTAGATTCATTGAACATATATGGGAGTTGGATTACACTAACTTTCGTGTACCAATCTTTGGATGCAAGTGGGTAGACAATAACAGTGGTGTTCGCATTGACGATATGGGCTTTATAAGGGTGGATTTTAAAAAGGTCGGTTACCAAGATGATTCGTTTATCCTTGCATCATAGGCTCGACAGGTGTTCTACATCGTAGATCCTGTAGACAAGTCATGGTCAATTGTCCTAACGTCTAATAAAATGAATATTTTCACCGATGGAGATTTAACAGAAGAAGAAGTTAATGTCGAGGATGATCCTTTCAGGAGTGTTGAACATATGTCACTTGCAGATACATTAACAGATGACGAGGATATTTATGCAAGACATGACCATGAAGAGGGCATTTGGTTAAATCTGTCATTTCATTCAATAAAAGGTCATGTGAAACTTAGTAAGGTTCCTAAAAAAAGACAAAGGTGCATCTATTATTTTATTTGAATTGATTATATTTTGTTTTTATTATTTTACTTTATCCCTGAATGTATTAATTTATATCTAACCTTTACCTTTTTTCTTACAAATATGACTTCTTCAGATAATATGGACGGGAGTCCCCCTCATGACTCTGCTTGGGCAAATAAGAAAAAGGGTAGAGGGATTACCAAACTTAAGTCCATTAGCAAATCAAGAAAGTTAGGACAAAAGCTACAGGTAAAATGTCACCATCAATGAATTTTGTAATCATATTGTAGGAATCTTTTTTGCTAATATCTTCAGATAAAATCACTTTCTGGTTTATATTTGCATATAGGTTGGCTGGAATGGAAAGGGTCAACCGATAGACCCTAACAGATCAAAGTTTGCACATTTTATTGGCTTTGTTACTAGGAGTACAGTGCCAATCAGTTATTCTGATTAGACAAATGTCCCTACTAATGTTAAAGATCACATTTGGGAGCAAGTTGAGGCACACACGACCAATTGTTTCAGTTACTGCATATTGGTTTTACCGAAGAGGGTTTATCTGATATTGTTTAATGTTTCCAATGTAGCAAACTTTTGAAGTGGATCCTGTTCACAAAGATTTTGTTTTGTCTTTAGCTGGATGGGACCTTCGTGCATTCTGGACTCGTTTGAGAAAACATATCTGTGACAAAGATGGAAATTGTGTCCCCCATCCTCCGGAGAAGTATCAGAGATTTATTACAGTCACTGATCACTGGATGAACTTTGTCAACCAAAGCTACACAGAGACTTTCAAGGTACCATGTCACACATTATTACTTCAAATTATTGTCACCATCACAATTTGTATTGATTTGGTACGTTTCTGAATGCCTAATTTCAGAAAGAAAGTGAGGCTAATGCACAAAGGGCGAAAGGAATGTCGTATAGATACAGGAGGTCAGCTAAGGAATATGCTCAGTTAGAGCAAGACTTGGTATGTATATTTGTGTCTTATGTAATGTGTTGTCTTATGTTAAACCTATTAACAAGGGATTTTAATGGGTCTAATTTTATGTAGATTGCTACATCTGGGTCTAATTTGACCTCAGTACCTCGGCATGTCCTTTGGAAAGCTGCTAGGGTAAATAAAAAAGGTAGCATTGATGACGAAGGAGTTAAACAAATGGTCAATGAATTTGTAAGTAATAAATACAAATGTGTTAGTATTTTCAAATTTGTTCAGTTTAATTTTGAATTCTCTTACAATGACCTAATGGTTAATTGTTATATTTATTGTAGGAAACTCTTTCACAGGTCACTCCAGACACTGAGACTGAATCAACAGCCCGAAATGACATACTCTCTCAAGCAGTTGGTGTAAGAGAGTATCTAGGTCACGTTCGGGCTGTAGGTTTTGGGGTGACCCAAAAATCTGCATTTGGGCCAGGTTCATGTCCACATCCTTCATCTACCGAGTGGCAAAACATGAAGGATTGGGTAGCGCATTTGACCAATGTAGTGACACAGTTGACAGGGGATCAGGGACTACCCCTATTCATGTCAGGTCAAATGTCATTTAACCCTACTCAGTCCCCACCACCATGTATGCCACCCCTTTCAATATGGCTCCTCAAATGCAACTGATGGCAGATATTGGTCCCCAAACACCTGTAGATGCACCTTCTACCAGCCATAGAGGTAGTTGCACACCAATTATATCTGTTGAGATTCTAGAGGTATTGAAGCCACACTAAATCATTATTTACCTTGTAATGTTTAATACTTTTGATTTAATTATTGCGTAATATAACAAACTTTCATTTGTAAGGTGAATATGACTGTATGTTATACTTAAACAAACCTTTTCGCCTGGTTGCAAGAGGTAGAGTATATCATACAGTGGCTAGGGACTCCTTACATAACATGGCTCTTCCTCCAGAGCATGGTAAGGTTTATATAGAGGTAGTGCAACAACATAAGGAGGACTCTGCACTGCCTGTCCCAAATGAAGAAGCAAACCTGTATTCCCTGAGAGATGGCATTGGTACTTATGTTGCTTGGCATTGTCCCTAATCACTTTAAGACCCCAAGGTATGTAAACGTGTTTCTTTATAGTTCCTGTTGCTAGATGTTACAATTAAAAGGGTTTGTTCTTTTCAGGTTGCCCCTGCTTCATCAGGTAAAGGGTTAGAGAAAGACACACGCTACTCAAAAGAGTCCATTGCTGGTCCATCCAATAAAGGTAGCACTAGTTGTGTGTCATCAGAGATTCTTAAGTTGGCAGAAGCCCAAGGTGCTGCATGCTTGGATATGATGAAGCTGTTTGTGAGAAGTGATCAAGCCATTGATACAGCTACATTTCAACTGACAAGTGAGCACTGGGTTAAAGAGTTTTGTGACATTGTGGGAAAGGAAAACATCATAGAAGTCATACGTCGACATTGGTTGAGTGTCTCTAGCATTAACCTTAAGATACGGTACATCAAATTTCAAATTATATAGTCAGTTTATAACTTTTAACGCCTCATTCATACCACTAATGTTCAATTCTACTTGTGCAAAACAAGATATTTGTGTGAAGCTTATTTGCATGGGACAATGGCAAATAGATTCTCATTTATATCTTCGTATGAAATGGATGAAGCGCTCAATCCGAACCCACATCAATATATAGCTGAAATGTTGAAGCGTCATATGGGTGAAGATCACTTGATTTTTGCACCTTATAATGTTGGGTAAGTCAATTGATCTCATTGAGACCTTGCTTTATGTTTAATAATTTACCATATAACTTAGTAATTTTAAAATGATATTTATGCTCATGGTAGGCAACATTGGGTCTTGGTTGCCATCAATACTGCTAACGAGACTATCTATTACATGAACCCTCTACGCAAGTAGCTAAAGATCAGAACACACATGCAAAACGTATTTAATAAGTAAGCATTCATTTATGTCAATACACTATGATTAATGTTAAGTGGTTCTAATGTATCTAATTTCTTTGCTTCACGTACGACTCTTAGTGCTCTTGTCACGTATCGAGCAGAGAGGGGAGTGCAGCCCTCTAGTACAAAGATGAGTCAAACAAAATGGGTCACTGTACAGGTAAGACTATATCATGCATAATGTTTTTAATTTTCAGCTAAATCATAATTGCACTATATCATTCTTAGTTAATATTGTTGTTTTATTTTACTTTTATCTTCCACAGTGTCTCAAGCAAACAAATAATGACCACTGTGGATATTATGTCTGTCTATTCATTGGAGATGTTTTGCACAATGGATAAACTGTAATCCCAGTAAATGTAATAATCTTACACTTTCCAATTTGTTTGCCATATGCTTATTATTTCAGTTAATTAAATAAGCTTTGTTTTTCCTGTCCTTTTATTTCAGTACTTTCCAGAGGTGCAGATGCCAACTTTTCCTGACAACAAAATTTATCAATTGCAAAAGGAGTGGTGTGCATATCTGTACTATAGATATTTAAAGGACACATTAAGGACAATAGATTATTAGTGTTCTTTTACAATATTTAGACAATTTTCTTTCAACCCTAGGAAAAATGTGTAAATATGAGACTCTGACGAGATTGTAATCTGTACATCTGAGTTGTAATTCAATAATACAATGTGCAAATAGCTCTAAAATTCTGCTACATCAGACTCTTTCACAATTATATTCTGTTTGAATTAGTTCTAAAATCTGTTTGAATTGGATTTACAATACTGTATAATTTACCAGGTTTGCTAAAAAAAGGTTTTATGCCAGTTTTATTAAATATTTTAAAATTTTTCTTAACTAAGAACCGCTCTCCAAATTGCACTTATGAGAGCGGTTCAACTAATAACCGCTCTCAGAAGTAAACTTGAAGAGCGGTTGTCTTTGAACCGCTCTCAGAAGGTAAAAAAAAGAGTGGTTGTAAGTGTAACTACTCTTAGAAATTATAGTATTTGGAGAGCGGTTACGCGCTTAACCACTCTCTTGAGTGAACTTTTGAGAGCGGTTAACCGCCAACCGCTCTCCAAGATGTATATTTCAGAGCGGTTAAATAACCGCTCTCCAAAAATTGGATAGCACGTCATTTTAAAGCACCACTAACCACTCTCTTAGTTCATGCGGAACCGCTCTTAGATCTCATTTTTGGCGTAGTGATTCAAGGTATATTTGAAGTCCCACATCGCTTGGGATGAATAAGGGAGCGGGTAAACAAGGCTATATAATGGACCTGAGTCCATGGTATCAAAGCACCCCAATCAGAAACACTTTAAGCTTGTATTTGACTTTTCTTATACTCTTGTATTAAAGTGTTATGAGGTTTAGTTTAATTACTTACTTTGCAGAGTGTGGGTCTAACTGGGGCAATGGAGATTTAAAATTTTCACATAGTGTTATTCTCTGGTTGCCATTAGACAACAATCATAGTTTTTTTTTTTTTCCAATTTTTGAAGTTTCTACGTTATATTCTTGTATGATTATTTTTATCTTATTTCTCTATTAGAAGGGTAATTCTCAAGAAATAAAGGTGGCTTTTCTTCTTTTCTTAACACATCACACTACATCAAAAAGAGTGGATTATAGAGTGTTTGAGTCAGAACCAAATATATTTTATTGTAAATGTGTAAGGCATTACATAAATTGCATATGGCTTCTTCAAACTAGTTTCAAGAAGAATGAGTATTTTTAGGAAATTAGAAAGTATGACGGCCCATACACTTGTACTAGCGCAAGGATTTCTCAATATTGTAGAAAGTTGGATGCAGACACTATTGTAGAGTATATAAAGTTAATGGTAACATCTTATCATTCTTTTAAAATAAAACTAGTGAATAGGAAAATTTAATCTCGATTTAGATACACGACAATGTATTAGAAAATATGGTTAGCAAAGCAAAAGATAATTGAAAAAGTATTTGCTCAATGAGAAGTCTCATTTGAAGCTTTGTCGCAATAATATGATGCAATGTGTGACGTAGTTCAAGGATCATTTGTTCACATAGATGTTGTAAAGGCTTATTGCAATGATGACTTGGTCTCCAACTTTCAAATGTTATGTTGAGTGTTTTGAAGTTTTGGTCATTACATTAGAACATTCTAACATTGCAAAGCCACTTATGCAGGTTAATTAAATACATTTATATCACAAATACAAGGTAGTTTTACTAGTGGCACTTGCACAAAATAGAAATCAAAATATATTGCCGATTTCTTTTTATTGTTGTTAGGGGTGAAACAACATATACTTGACATTTTTTTCTTTAATAATTTACACAAACATGTCATTACTAAATATAAGAGTTGCATTATTTGTGATTGTCACAAGTCAATTAATGCAACAATAAGAAATAATGAACATGAAAACCTCTAAAAGCATTCCACATATATTGTATCAAGCACATTGTTGCATATTTATTGTAAAAATTCAAGGCTTCTTACTTACATAAACTTATCGTCTGCATGAATAATTGACAGTATTTTTATATTTAAAAATTAATAAATATATGAATACATTATGATATTCAACATGCTTATATTGTTGGTTTTGTGTTTTAAAGATTATTCGAGGACTAAGCAAAAATTAATATTTATTATGAGCGAATACAAGAACATGAAGAGATCTATACAAACATGATCTTACAACATAACTTACAATTCAATTTAAATATGCAAATTACAATAATCATAAGCACAAATAAACCCTAAATATTCAAGCATATTACTAATACATAAATTAAATTTCTCTTAATTAAAATTTTAATTTTATATTTTCTTTTTTTCTAATTTATTTTATATCCTATTCTTTCTCTCAAGTCTTCTTCATTGCATTTCTTCTCTCTCAAATAGCTCTCCCGTTCGCACATTGCTTCTTAGTGTATGTGCAGCTCTATATATAGAGTAAAAGCTATCATTTACAATTTTTAGAGTGTAAGAAAACTTGATCATTATTGTTTCTTGATTGACATGCATGCATGGAAGGACTTGTCATGATCAAAAGTTATCATTGACAATTTTTAAAATTTGAAGTAACAAGACTTCACATTTAAAGGTAGAGATTCTCTTGAACTAATGATAATCTTTGTATAAATAGTGTCAATCACAGAATGTTAATAATCACTTTTAAAGTATTGTTTAAAAAATTATTATTTTTTAAATATAATAAATACACTTCTTCACATTATTTATCATGCAATCTAATGCTTTACGAGTAAGACTCTTTTAAAAATGCAATTAGTCCTAGACCATTGAGTGTAATTTGAAAAAAAAAACAAAAAAAAAACAGATTTGAAAGTAGAATAACTCACCTGTATTTAATTTTTGAAACAGCAAAAACCCAAAATATTTTATTAATTTGTCGTTTTAGTAATCAATTTACGTTACATTTCTTGCAGGTCGTCGTCGTGTGTAATGTTGAGCTTTAAGTTTGGGCCAATATTGCACTATCTTAATATCTTTTGTTTTTATAAAATTTCTGTAGTTAAAATCCATTATATATGTGGAAATAAAAATATGTCTCACAATTCATGTTTTGTTTGTTTCCGACAGCTAAGTCTTTACCTGTTTATGGTGCACGTAACACTCAAAAGAACATAAATTATTTACTGTCTATGACGCATCGAATAAGAATAGCAAGAATGTAGAAGATTGGGTGCTACAGCTTATTTGTCTGTTGATTTTGGCCTCATTATTTTTACGTTCAAAAGTATTTGACCTCTAAAAAAAAGTTGCTTTGGAAAATCACATCTTGTATTGTGATTTTATGCATACAGTTAATTGGTTACAAAGTTGTACTATATTTTTTAAATCATTTTATAAAATAAGTGTGATCGAGTATTGTTGGCCAGTATCTAAAACACAAGTTAAAGAATTAATAAATAGTAATCTTTTTATTAAAAATTATATCAAATGCATTATAATATATGAGGTGGGTGCAGTTTTACATTTTCAACAAAATATTTCTAGTTTTTTTTGTATTCTTTACTAATGATTTAAATTTTATAAAATTAACTCTGATTAAAAGTAAATTTAAGTAAAGTAATTTTTATTTTAAAAATAAATTTATAATGAAATTTAGTGTCAAATTGTTAACCCACATTTTTAGTCAACCATGATTATAAAAGTAAAAGGTCATTTTCTAATCTCAAATAACCAACAGCTTTTCACAGAAAATTACGTTAAGAATTAGTGAAGTGGAAAAGACTATGGAGATTTCTTGGATTTTGATTCATAGCACTCTCTACCTACTTACTTGCATATCAGTGGGGTAGATGCACCCTCAAATGTTTGCATGCGTACAGCTAGCAGGGATGAAATAGTCTCCCACTTCCCCTTCTTTATCTCACTATCCAAGCTAAATTTATTTCATCTTCCATTGCAACTTTCATTTATCGATCATAGGCGAATTTTTCTTCCTTAATTAATAATTAATTAACTATATATATAATTTAACTTACACGATAGGTAAAATAATAAATGAAAGATTTAAAAAGAATATAAGAATTTTAAACTTAAACTAATATCAGAAATTTTTTTATAAATATAACATATATTATACATCATTAAGCTTTGTGTATTGTATATGGACATAAGGTAAGATAGCATCATAATATCAATGACACTTTCTTTTCACTAATTATAGCAATAGTTTTTCAACTCCATAATAACAAATTCCATAATTTTCTCCTTTCCATTGATTTTGTCGGCTAACGATTCCAAGAAGCCTAATTTCTTCATTTTTCACATTGGATTGGGAATCATAACCCCCACGTACGTCCCCACCAAGAAGAAAACATACAAATGTCACCCCAACCCTATACCTCATGTTTTTTGGGTCTATTTTTAGAATAAATGTGTATAAAAATTAAAAATAATGGGTATATATAGCATTAAGCAGTGTCAATTTTTATTTTTTGAAGTATAATAGGCAGACACGAAGGGGTGTTTTCTCATCTACCATTTCATAATTGCATGGACAAAAGTGAACGAAAAATTGCCTGATACGTAAAGCTCGAGTCCACACTTTACCTTTCTGCTAATGTTGTTCTCTTGGATGTTGGGACGGTGTTGTGTTGCATGGTTGTTCAATGTCCTTGTCCCCATGCCCTTCTCTTCAGTCGGAAAGTGCCCAAAAGCATTATCTGTCATCATGAATATCTTTGATGCAGTGTACCACTAAAGTGACTCAACGAAATAAAGAAAGATGCCAATGAACCAGAAAAGTAGGTTTTTTTTTTCATTTTCTTTTTAAAGTTATTTATATCTCTTAGGAAATGGATTTGATCCTGATAAGGTGAGAAAATATATAAATTAAGTAAGAAAATAATATATTATTTAGAGAACGTTTGTTTTCTTTTTTAAAAATATTTTTTAAAAATAAAATTCAATATAAATCTATATTATAGTTTATTTTTAAACACACTCTTAGTAATTAAAATTTAAATGTTGGTAAATTTATAGTATCTTTCATAGTACCCTTCGTAATTGAGAGTGTTTGGTACTCTAGAAGAATTGTTACACTTAATTTTAATTCAATAAATAATAGAGTTAATAATTTAATTAAAAAATACGTTAATATTAGAGTTAGTAGTTTAATTAAAAAATATTAATACTCTCTGACCTTTAAAACATTAGATAATCACAACTATTGATATATAAAAAATATAAAATACCTTCTCAAATTTATGGATATTGTTTAAATTTTTTATAAAGACACACAAGTTCTTGCTTTTTCTGTTTACACTTGTTTCTTCATTTTTTATGAACTGGATCTATTTAGAAAAGCTTATCTTTTTGTAGTGTGTCTAGCTTAATGCGCAATGCTTGGATTAGACTACAGTGTATCACGTGAGAGAATAAGAAAATACATTTAGAAAGACTTAAGGACCAAAAAAAGAAAAGGAGAAAATCTAAATTTTGCTTTGGGCGTTGCATATATATGTTAAAAGTTCATAATGTCATGAACGATTTTTTTTCTAAATACTGTTTGAGCATTATTCTATGTATCACTAATTAGCAGGGAATAGACTTATCTGTGGAATAATTGTCACATTTTAAGTAAAATAGAAAATATCAAATGTTAAAGAGATAATAATTTACCTAGTTTTTAAATATGGGAAAGAAGGGCATTCCCAGTAATAATATTACTTAAATTCAATTGAAAATCAGTTATATATCGTCTTCCTCTATGTAAATTGGATGTGACCCTTATCTAGATAATAATAGTACTCTTTGTCACTATAATCAATTTTTGGCGATAAGCTTAACGTTCAGCTATTGAAACTGGCACCACATGATTTACTTTGCACTATAATCACAATTTTAATTTGAAATATCCACTCATTAAATATTTCATTGTCCGAAGTTGATGCAGTGACATTGTTCCTATTTGAGTTCTTTTTCCCAATCACAATGGCTGCTCGAGATGTTTACAGCGACATTAACTTGTAATTATAAAATGAGAAATTCATTATACATATTATCATACATAAGATATTGTTATTAATTTTTAAATTAAACTGATTAACAATTAATTATGAGATATTTTTTATTTTAAATATTAGTTTTTTTTTTCAAAACTTGTTAGCCTTGCAGGAAACTTAAATTACTTTAGAATAATGAAACATTATTATTTGATTTACTATGAAGAAAGCAAAATTAGGAGTTGTATATTATAATTTTGAAACTCAAACTTGTGATCCATTTTGACACAGTAAAAGAAAAGGCACATAAAATAAAGACACATTCACCTTTGGATTCACAACCATAAGTATAATTCACAGTAGTGGGGCAACTAAGAAATAGATAATGATTTGATGAAGATAGCTTAAATTGAATAGTGGCATCTTCTTAATTAGAATGATTGTTTGGATTAGTGAAGAAAAACAGTGGGGAATATGGGGAGAGAGGGAAGAGGGAGGGGTCCATTTCTCTTATGCATGTTGGGTGGCCAGCTATGGTCCTTTTGTCTTGTGTGTCTTCTTCCATTCTTATCCTTTGTATGATTGAATTCCATCATATACTATACTATATATAAAAATAAAGATGAAATCAAAAGGGTAGAAAACTATTTGTAATGAATAAAGTAATTATGATTTATTGTGATTATCATTGAACAATCAATTGATGTTAGACCTAATCTAACAAACCAATAATTATTATCATTTGGGTCAAGTACCTATATATTTATGTTAGTAGATAAACGTCAACTATATATATATATATAGGCACTGAATCATTCTTTTTCTAATTTTTCGTAAAAATTGTTGATCCAATAATATGAAAAAGGGTGTCTTTTCTCTTGTCATTTTCTTGCTTTGATCTTTTTTTAGCTTTGTGTGCAGTAAACCCAATCCAATATATAATATTAGAGTAAACTCACACCTATCGAAGAAATTGAATCCTTTATAGTTGAATTATTGACGATTGCACAAACATTAATGTTAACTCGAAGAATGAAATTCTTTTAATTTTTTTTCCTCTTAAAAGAGTGGATATTATAGTTTAGCTGTCGTAAAAATATCAACGTAAATTAAGATTAAAATTTGATGTTTACTTCAGTATCCGTAAACTTTATTCTAGATTGTATACTTTGCTTAAATTGATAGTTATAATTTTTTAAAAATCTTAAATACCATATTTTTAAATAAATCATTAATTTTACTATTTATAAATATATAATTAACAATTATAATTATTTTACATATTAAAGAGCCTAAAATACTCTCTTGTAGATATTGTAAAATTTATTTTTTATAACTCTCTCCAATTGAAAAATATGTCTCTTCACGAATTTGTTTTTGTTTTCCTTTTAGTAATATAACACATTTTACTTTGTAATTATTATCCCTTAATTTAAAATGTTTCGAATTTAAAGGGCTTATAAATAACGACAAAAAATTATAGATAATTTAATTTTTTAAAATTCATTCGGGTCTAAAATTTGATGTTTATATCCTAACAGGGCTGGTGTAAACATGTGTCTAGATATAATTTTCATGGCCATTATGGTTGAGAAAAAAGTTTAAAGATATTTTTAATTTTGACAATATGATTTTATTTGATTTTTGCTCTTTATTTTTTTTACGTTGAGTTTGATTTTTGTTAAATGGTGAGAGGGGACTTTAAAAAAGAGAGAGATATTTAAAATTAACTTTTTCAAATAATTAAAATCAAATATAATAATATTTATTAGAATTTATAAAATGTTTTATTAAAAAAAATTGCGATGCGTGGTGATCCCAATGAAGTTCGTTCTACTTCTCCAATTCCCATTAGCTTGATGATTTGTCTAAAACAAACACGTAATAAGTGGTTTCATTTGTAGTTGATAATAGAATTTGTGATACCATTTTGTCTGAGCAGGCTAATAAACAAAATTACTTATTGAGAATCGCATAATGCTTGGTTTTCTTCTTTGTCTCACATGCTATATTTAGCTATATACCAAGCTATAAGTTTTAAGCCAAATTATTTTACTTTATTTTTATTTAATTAGTTTAAAGCTTTTTTTACTTGAATTTTATTTTACTTGCTCTTATTATATTAAAAATTTTAAATTTAACTCACTCCAAAAATTAGTTCACAAAAAAAAATCTGACTCATATAAAAATATTTTATTTTTAATTTTAATTAACGTGAAACATTTTAATAAATCAATCTATAAACGATATCAATATTATAATGACACAAGTTTTGTTTTATTTTTAAATTTTCTTTTCTTGAATGATTTTATTTATTTTTCTATCAATTTTTTTTATACACAACCAATGTATAGAAGGGAAAGGTGTAGAGTCTGCAATTTTATTTTGGCCATGACGATTAGAAACATTTGAAAGACTTTATAAAAATAATTTATAATTTTTTATAATTCTACTAGTATAATTTATTAAAATCCTTTTTTAGTTTGCATTATTAAATGTATGATATATTATTATATTATTAGATTTTATTAAATAAGTATTTAATAGTTTACTAATGGCTAAAATAAACAAAAATAAAGAAATTAATCATTAAAAAATTGAAAATGAGCTCAACAAAGCAAAAATCATTTTGTTTACTAGATGATGTGTTGACAAATTGAAATAATATATAAATAAAAAATTTTATTTACAATATATTTACAAAATGTAAAAATATATAAACTAAGAGGAGAGATTCATTTTTAAGCAATTACAACTTTATTTTATTTTTTAATTTTTTATACAACAATATATATATATATATATAGTTTTTATTCTATACTCATAAATAGCCTCTCATTCTAAGCTAGAACATCAGCACCATAAGCAACATCTTTGCTATACCATGCATGTTTAGCTTGTTAGTGTAATATTGTATTATTAAATCACAAAAGATCAATTTTTAACTATTTTTGTAAATTATCTTTTAATTGGTAATTATTTACTAGACATATTTAAATATTATTTTGAGATTTACACAATTTATATATTTATTTATTTTTAAGTATCAACATTTTATTAAAGATAAATTTAGAGTACAAAAATACTCTAACCCATTATAATTTTAAAGGCAATTAACAATGCATGTCAAAAGATCATTAATTCAATTTACAATTGATTTTTTCATAGGCCCTGTAAGTAGCTTCCAAGATACATATTTCAAGCATTTGGTCTAAGCTTTGATATTTTTTTCTCCCGCCTTATAAAGTGAACTCCTAATATTCTTAGCACTAATTCTTTCTTACACTACTGTCTCAACAACAATATTGAATTAAAAGAATTCTAGTCCTTAATTCAATACATAATTAGCCTTATTTGTTCTATGATAATGATCAATAATCAGGCTATCAAATTTGTCAATAAACTCTTTTTGTGTCACATTTTTGCCTCTGGTTGTTCCCTTATCAATAACATTCAATTGCCATAATCCTTCATCAACTTCTATGTCCCATCAATTCACTTCCTCATAAGTTTCAACCAATAAAGATCTATTTTGATTAGTCTCCTTTTCAAACGTATCATCACCCAATCGTACAACATTTATATTATAATTGAAATTCAAGTTATTATTTGCTAGTAGAAAAAAGGTTTTTTACATTGGTTAAAAGAGGCCTTTTACATTGATTCCGTATCCGATGTAGATATAGGCGATGTAGAAAGTTTAGAACTTTTTATATCGGTTGTTAAAAATTGATGTAAAAAGTGTCATTTTTTATATCGTTGTTTATAATAACCGATGTAAAAAATATTTTTAATGTTTATCTTCTTTAATGGCATCAGTATTTCTTCTTTGAGAGTTTTAACGTTCGCGTCAATATTATCAATATATTTTCTTAAGTTAAATTAAAATCCATAAATGTCAGTGTTTATGATGTTCGTCGTATTCTTTATGTTCATCATGTTCTTCAAGTTCATCGTGTTCTTCATGTTCTAACATGCAATGTTCATCAAATCGTTTAATAAGAAAGAAGAAGCAACAGAAAGTGAAAAAAAAATGAAAAAAATTAAAATAATTGATTTACCTGGAAAATTATTGCATGTTCGTTGTCTATTTAGCTAACATAATAGAAGTTTCAAAAATTTTAAAAAATTTGTGTTCAAGTCTCCAATTTATACTATTTTACTGACACGTATCTGAAAATTTAAAATTTGAAATTATTTTACATCAATTCCTACAAACAACCGATGTAGAAAAGTTTACATCAGTTATTTTTACAACCGATGTAGAAAGTACTTTTCACATTGGTTCTTTTGACAACCAATGTAGAAAAGTTTGTATAAATTTTAAAAATGTTACTGCATCTTTTTTTACCTCGTTTCATAAAAATTGATGTAAAATCCTGTTGTAAAAAATATTTTTTCTACTAGTTATTGATATTTACTTCACAATTTTTCATTCGTGTATCTGCTACATTCTCCATGGAAATTTGAATTCTCTCTCTCACAATTTGAATTTATATATTTAATTTAATCCTTATACATGAATGTAAATAGATTTTTAAATGAAAAATATTTTTACAATAATTTTTGTATTACTTTCATTACTTTATATTTAAATAATTTATTTTATTTTGGTTCTTAAATAATTCCTCCGTCAAAACATGTTAAAAAATTATAGTGATTTATAATAGATTATAAAAAGTAATTTATTAACTTTAAATAATGTAATTATATATTAACATGATTATAGAAGTTACTACTATGAGAAGATGATATTTGAAAGTTATGTAAAATTCTCTTTTTAATATTGCATAATTATTTTATTTATTGTAGCATTTTTTTTTTAAATTGAGAAAGCATTTTAGAATTGTGAAAGTTGCAGAGTCTCGCTCAGACGAAACAAAGTTTTCTAGACCAAGCATTTCAGAGCATTCTCACTCAAGCAAGATGAGTTTTATCCAAGTAAAAAGGAATAACACAGTCCTAACTGTCGTGTTACCTAAGCAAGAAGGCATAGGAAAAAGTGGAAGTTATCTGGACCTGATCTCGCCCAAGTAAGATGAAATCTCGCTCAAGCGAGATTATAAAAAAATCAGTATAATTTTGGACCTGATCTCGCCCAAGTAAGATGAAATCACTTTGTGATATTTGATTTGGACTAAGTCCGGAAGTGTTAGACTTTAGACACGATATATTTAGCTGAATGATGAGAAATGAATAGGGGAAAGTATATTGTAAGTGGTGGTAATGAAAGAGACTAGGGTAAATGATTACATAAGTACACTGGGTTTTTAGAGTTCAAAGACGATTTAGGAAGTCTTAAAAAAATAAGGGTGATGAATGCTATTTGTATTGACTATGCATAAACTAATTAAAGCGAAAACATCACAAGCCTCACACTTATTTTTTGACTAGACTTCTAACTATACTTTTGCTAAGGAACCTGTTATTGTGTATGTTGTATCTACGTGCATGGGTTAATCAACAATTATTTACCTATAAATGTGTAAGACTTCATGAAATGTTGGAGACAACGGTTAACTGTGATCACAGGCATGGAAGAGTGCGGATAGGAGAAAGAGATAGATCTTGTTATAGTTATAGTGCATGAGTTATGATATTCTTTATATGTATTATACTGTATTTGTATCTATGAGGTTTGCTATTGTGATGTTTTATACTTGTATTTTTTTTTTTAATGTTTTAATAGTAGAAGAGAACTCAACCTTACAAATAATTTCCAGGGAACAAATATGACTACCCACTAAGACTCATTAAACTATCATAGTTGAGTGTAGAAAGTATATTAAATTATATATTTAGAGAATGACAAAGAATTTAAGTTTGTTGTACCTAACAATAATAATCCTGGTGATGTATGTATAGTGGAATTTATCATAGGATATAATGTTCCTTTTAAGTTTTCTAGTGATAGAATACACCACATGTTATGTCTGTATGAGTATAGAGGAACAATTCACACACCAGATGTCGTGAATCTTGTGTATACTTTCCATAGCCATAATCAAATTGGAAAGATCAATCACTTTCACTTGAGAACAAATTATTGACACAAAAGTTGTATTTGTTACTGAAGGCCTTTATTTATGATGAGGACTTGAGTCTGAAAGAGTTAGAAGAAATAGAAAATTGGTTTGACAATGATGACTAAGATCATGCCTTCAGAACTTTTGGTGTTGAAGTACAGTACTCATTAGGATTTACTTATTGTATTTAATGTTAAAAGTGTAACTTCATTTAAAACTATATAAGCTTATTGTTTTGCATCATGATAAAATTAATTTTTTTTTAGTTTTCTTTATCTCAATGCAAATTATTATATTTTTTTAAGAAAAAAAATTAAAAATGTTACATTGCACCTTTGATATTTTTAAAATATTATTTAAAGATAAAATTTATATGTGTGTTTTTATATTTTTATTAAAATTAAATATCTATTTTTAATTATATTAATCTTTAAAATCAATTGTTATTATGTTATTATTGAAGTGACATTTTAATTTTAAGTAAAAAGAAAATTATATTTAAGTTTTATTTATAAAATAAATAATTCAATGTAATTATACACATTTAAAGAGTTAAACAAATTTAATCATGAATTTTAGGTTATATGACAAGAGAATAAAACTAAAAGAAGTTTTCAATGCTTTTTAAGAATTAAAAAAAATAATGACTTTGACATTTAAATATTATCTCCTTATAATTTTTGTAACAAAGAAAAAATAAAATACGTTTTATTTGAATTTAAAGCACCATATTTTTAAAATAATCTCATTAACCACATTAAATTATAATGACATTATTTAAAATTAGTAGATCATACTTTATAGTAAATCATAAATTATGATGACATCTTTAATTTATTTTAATGGTGAATTGTATTTTGACCTTTATACATATTATTTTTTTAAAAATATTTGTCATTTGAAAACTTATTTACATTTATAAACATCAAATAAAAAAAAGAAAAAAGAAATTTCCATCAGTTCCGTAAAAAACTGAAGAAATTGAAGAAAGGGGGAAAAATTAGGGAATGAAAAGTCAACTATAAAGTTGAATGACCTACTCCTATGTAACAATCTGTCTGTTTAATTATATAAACTACAACGGTCAAAGTTATTGAAAAATAGTCAACCACCGACCTCTTCCCCCTTTTTATTTCAATATCAGAAGGATATATTAAAAGCACTCAAATACAATGTTGATTTCTCATTACCTTTACTAATTATTTATTTTAATTTTATTATATTTTCTGCATCGAGTATTTTTTTTTAATATAGATACTATATTGAAAAGAAAGAAAGAAAAGCAGCTATAGTTGTAAGTTGGAATAGTGTTGAAGTTGTATTCGTATAAAATGCATGCTTGGTAATGTCAGAGATCTAAGTATCTTGTTAAATGCAATTATGTTTAAAAAGTTAATAATTGATTTATGTATACATGAAAAGATATTTTGTCTATAATTGAAAAAAAGGTTCTATGTTAAAAAGGCAAATAAAGTATATTCTTAAATTCATTTTTGAGATCATATAGATAAAATATTTCAGTCTTTATAATTTAAAATCTTTAATTAATTTATGAATTTATAAAAAATCATTTAACTTTTTTTTTCAACATACCCTGTAAAATAAAATAAAATAAAACTAAACTTATTTATTTATTAAATTTAAAGATTAATAGAAAGTTTGTAAAATTTTAAAAATAAACAAAACTGGATTTTAAACCTTAATATTATATGTAAAGAAAAATATTCTATATTTTACTAAATTAAAATAACATAAAGTTTTAATAAAGGAAATAATATTGTTAGACCTTAAAATCATATATAAATTATCAAAATTTAATATCATTCTATGATTAATTTATATATATATATATGTATATATATATATACCATCTAATATTTAATGAAATATTACTCAATATTTTTTTTACCATGTGCAAATATCTTAATTCATTTAATAATATAACATCGTATATTTTTTTAATTGTGAAATTTATTTATGATTTTTTATGTTGTTATATGAATTAGTGGTCAAAATAGTTTTTAAAATATAAACAAATGTCAGATAAAATTGTATTAAACTTTAAGGAAGTGAATGCGATTTAACGTCACATAATTATATATTTTAATTTTAATTATTTATACTATTTTTTAATTATTAAAATTTGATTATTTTATTTTTGTATAAAAATATTTTTGTTTAATATTTTTCTAAGAGACACATAATTTACATAAAAAATTATTAAATATTTTTCATATTTTTAAAATAATAAATATGTGCTCTTGAGTTTGAGTATTTATCGATGCAACTATATTAAATAAAGGTTTAATTCTCAATAGTAGTATTATCTGACTCAATTAAAATTATAAAATAATTTAAGAAAAAATAAATATGGGCTATTTTTAATATTTACTTCATAAAATAATTATATAATTATTAAAAATATAATACAAATTTATACATAATACATTTTTATTAAAAATAAAATAATGTTACATAATTTAATATATTGCTAATTTTAAGTAGTATAATTTAAATAAAATTATTATTTGTTATATTTTATTATATACGTTAGAAGACATGTTTAAAGTGTGTATATATATATATATGTATATATAGATATATATACATATGTATATTCAATTTAAGTAGTTTAATTAATACTAATGGTTACATTAATGATCCAATAACTCTATACTTTGACCGAAGAGTAAAAGCAAGTGAGTGGAATAACAGTGCCTTAGGCATATGCATCCCTGTTCCTTCATCTAATTTGTCTTTCATTTATTCATCTTTTGCACAGTATAGCAAAGTACATATTCAAACTCATTTAATTACAACACTGTCATGAACTGCCAATCTAACTTATCTTTCCACTTTAATTCTTCACTCACTCTCAAATGCAAAATGCATAACATGGAAAGCCTATGCCACTTTTCTTCCCCTAAAATCACTCACCCTTTAACCCAAAGCCAATTCTAAACTTTTTACTACAAATTAATGCAAACTTCACAATAAATAAAGCTACCCATCTTAACACGCTCTGTTATTCCCATTTCACCTTTTCCTCCTTTTTATTCTTCGCACTTCAACGTCAAAACAGCTACTTGGGTCAGAGGCTCAGAGCCAAACAACTCACGCTCCTGAGCTAAGTTCAAAGCCATTTCCTTGTCCCATTAGAGTGTCACAACCACGCGCCACCTCACGAGTGCGAAACAACAAATATCAAGATTCTATGCTGTCAGAAATGTTTACAACTTATATATATCCATTATGCAATATGTTATATAAAACAAATTTTTATTAAAAATTACAAAATTTAATATAAATAAATACATTAACAATATTAAATGATTTTGTATAAAATAATTTTTTATTATTTCAACTTACAAATACTCTCACTTTTTATAAGAAAGAGAATTTATAAACTGAAATAGTTGAAAGGTATAAAATTGTGAAATTTGAGACTCACTGGGTCACAAGAAGAGAGAAAGTTAAGGAAATAAAAATAAAAAGGCATGCTCATGTTTAACTTAACCTATGCAAATCATTGGCGAATGTGAACACATGAGGGAGAGAGAGGGTATGCATACACACTACACACAGAATACAGATCCATTCCAATACTTGCTTCACCTGCTCTTGTTGTTCTGCTACATTTTGGCGCATTTTAGCATCTAACCACCAAACCCTAAAAAAGCATTATCATTCTACTTTCTTTCCCTCTTTGCTTTTCTTCTTAAGCATTTTCTTTTTTATACTGTTCCAAGCTTCAACAATAATTATCATGGCAATCATTTTCTCCCCCTGAGAACTTTTTCTTACTCCAAAACACCCCTCTTTACAGATCCTGTAATTTCTCTTTTCAGAGTTTTCTTTCTTTCTTTGTAGCTGCCAAACACTATGTTATTTTGTTGAAGAGAGAGAGAGAGAGAGAGAGAGAGTAGGGAACCAAAGGTTTCAGCTTCAGATCTGGGTGAGCTTAGGTTGTTTGAAGCAATGGAGACACCCCATGTCTCTTGGTCTTTGACTTGAGATGGAAGTTTCATGCTTTCTTCTTTGACCCTTCTTCCTCTGATTCTTGGGTCACACTTTGTTTGTTGAACTTTGAAGCAACGCTACTCCCTTGCTGTATAGAGTGTAAAAGGGGCTCATATTTTGTGAACAATGCTGGCCATTGGGAGTTCTGCGACCAGTCTCCGTACAAGTACTACTTGCACTGCTTTGCTCAGAGAACTTGAGGTCCTTCTTTGTTCAGACTACAACTCTTGTTTGGTGTTTCAAATTTCTTTGGTTTGGAATTTGTTGGAACAAAAGTATCACATGGCTCTTTTTTTCTTAATGAAGATGGAAGGGTTTGCTCATAATGATTTGTTTATGATGTGCTTACTCTACACCTACCTTTCTTTCTTTCTTCTTCTTCGTGGGTATTCTCTACCCAATGATGTCTTCTTTCTTCTAAGGTCAACTTTTTGTCTGTTCTACTGTGTCAAAAGGAAAAGCACTAATAGGGTCTATGTAGGTTATTTTTTTTATAGAGGAAAGGGAGTTTGTCTTTCCTTGTGAGATTGATTACCTGAGTTGAAAAGGTCATTTTTTCAGCCTTTTTATTTTCCTCTAAATTTTTCATTGGTTTTAGTCTAAAAAAAATTGAAGTCGTTGATTTTCGGCTATTGGGTTGCTGCAAATTTTTAAAATTCAAGTAGGTTGGGATTCTTAATGCATTGTAAAAGTTTGCAGTTTAGTGTTTGTATGGGGTTTCTCGGTGATTTGGTCTTTTGATAATAATCCAATTATGTTACAGTGCGCTGTTTCTTTGTTCTTATTGCTTTTGTGAGATATGATGACCTGCTCATAGAATGACTCTCTGGTTGGTGGCAAATTAAATTGGTTATGCCTTGGGGTAGTTTTTCCTTTTATATCATTTTGTTGATTTTCATTTTTGTGTTTAGCAATATTAAGGTAAGAAAGAAAAAATTCAAGTTTTAATGCCAAATTGTTAGTTGCGCTTTCTCTTTAACTTTGCTCTGTATTTGTTACTTTCTTCGTCTATTGTTCTTGGGTTGACAAATCCTATCATGGGTGCAGCAAATATGGAACGATATTGGGGAGAGCGAGGTGGAAAAAGATCGCATGTTGATGGAACTGGAGAGGGAATGCTTAGAGGTTTACAGGAGAAAGGTTGATGAGGCTGCTAACACCAAAGCACGCTTTCATCAAACTGTTGCAGCCAAGGAAGCAGAGCTTGCAACACTAACAGCTGCACTTGGCGAACATGATATTCATTCACCGGTACAAGAAAACAACTTACATGAATTCAAAATTTAAACATCAATTTCATGCCTGCATCCCGGTATTTTGTTGTTCGGATATTGAAAAAGTCAAATAGCTCAGGATAGCCATGGATCTTATAGCTCAACATGCACAGGTTGGAGTCTGTAAGATTTGAGTGTCATAATGTTGTCATTATTAGAGCTTCACTTCTCCACTAAGTCTCCTACACCCCTGCCCAGCTTTCTGCGCCTTCAATCCAATCTACCAGTGAAAAAGATTGGAGAGAAATGATCTTTTTCATTACATGTTGCTGCAAAGTGTTAATATTTTTGAATTGTAGCTTCTGAAGGACTATGTGAAATTATGATAAACAATGCTGGAGGAAAGGGGAATAGCATGTTTTTTCCTATACCGTCTATATTTATGTGGAATTGTTTCCATGGGCTTTATATGTGTTGATGAAGGAGATATCTATGTTCTTTTTGTTATTATTTCTTTAATCTGCCTACTTTAGGAAAAAAAGGGGATGCCATATATGATCATTGTAAGAAGATATAAGTAGGAATTAACTTTCATATCTTAGAATGACTTGAGAGGATAGTAGATTATTTGCATGATATAAATTTCTGTTCTTTTTGTCTTTGAAATTTGTAGATTAAGACAGAGAAGAGATGTGCATCCCTGAAGCAGAAACTTGCATCCATCACACCTTTGGTTGAAGAATTGAAGAAGAAAAAAGATGAAAGGTTGAAGCAATTTGTGGATGTAAAGTCTCAAATAGACAAGATAAGTGGAGAGATTTATGGATTCCACAGTGTCAATAATGCTATGAGCAGTATAACAGTTGAGGATGAACAGGACTTGTCACTTAGAAGACTTAATGAGTATCAAACGCACCTACGAACTCTTCAAAAGGAAAAGGTCTGTATTATGATATAAATTGTTTCTTGAACTCAAAGCTGTGTTCTGGGTTAATAAGTTCTTTGTGATTGTTGTGAATGGTCAATTCAAGTTAATATTCTTCTCTTATTTCTGCACTCTCCTTGCCCTGCTTTACAGACACATTCCTTTTAGGGTGAGAGTCAGATGACATGACTTTTTCTTTTAAGTAATACGCGAGGCAGTTAAAATATGTGAAAGAATTTGGGGGAGTGAGAAAAAGTTTACCTATAAGTGGGTTCAAGACATTAAAGATCCACCCTCTTATCATCTGGTATATTGATTATCCTTTTATAACTCACATGTGCATTTTCTATGCTTGTTCTTTTCAGTCTGACCGCCTTCAAAAGATCTTGCAATGTGTGAACGAGGTGCATTCTCTCTGTAGTGTGCTTGGGTTGGATTTTGGCCAGACTGTGGATGATGTGCATCCAAGTTTGCATGGGATTCAGGTGGAACAATCAACTAATATTAGCACTAGCACATTGGAAGGTCTAGAGCAGACTATTCTCAAGTTAAAAATAGAAAGGAAAGCTAGAATCAAGAAGGTGATTTATATGCACCATCCTTCATCAATTGTCGCCACTTGATTGATTGTTTATTGTAATTTTCCCCCACTTTAATTTAGCCTTATACTTAAATAGAATACTCTCTTTAAAATTGCAGCTGAAGGATGTTGTAGCTAAACTATTTGAACTTTGGAATTTGATGGACTCGTCAAAAGAAGAGAGAAACTGTTTTCTGAGGATTACTTCTGTTGTTGGAACCTCTGAATCAGAAATCACTGAACGAGGTGTTCTTTCAACAGAGATGATAGAGAAGGTCTGGAAGCTTCTCTGTGTTCCCTCACACTTTATTTTTCTTTCATTGTTTTCCATTTATTCTGTAGATGTGGAGCACCTAGACTTAAAAGTCCTTTTTGCAGGCTTCAGCAGAGGTGGAAAGGCTTGCCAAACTAAAAGCAAGCAGAATGAAGGAACTTGTTTTTAAGAAGAGGTCAGAGCTAGAGGAAATATGTAGATTGGCTCATATTGAACCAGATACAAGTACTGCTGCCGAGAAAGCTAGTGCATTAATAGATTCTGGTCTGTACTTACTGCGTTAGTGGATTAGTTACCTATAACTTACCTCTTAGCATGTGTTCAAGAACAAATTTTTTGTGGGAATTTTTTTTCAAAATCTCTCTCTGGGAGCTAACAAAAATAAGCTATTATTACTAAAAAATCAGTTCAACCAAATACACACTTGTCAGTCATGTAAATCTTTTATTTTTTTTTCAGATTTACCTAGAAATTGTCTGACATTATTGAATCTAAATGTTTTTTATATAGGCCTGGTTGATCCTTCTGAACTATTGGCCAACATTGAAGCACAGATAATTAAGGCAAAAGGTGAAGCATTGAGCAGAAAAGAAGTGACAGATAGAATTGACAAGTGGCTTTCTGCATGTGAAGAGGAGAATTGGCTTGATGAATATAATCAAGTAAGCCATAAATTGTCTTATAATTTATGTTGTGTCATAAACAGGCTGCTTGGTAACTGACCAACCAGGGTTTTGCCTTTTTCGTTTTCACTTCTCATTTTATTTTGTTTCTGCCCAAACTCGTATTTCTTTTGGAGGTTTCTATGTGGTACCTTTTTTTTTTATTGAAGAGATTCTTGCATGGACCACACTGTAAAAAAATGCCATGTTAGACAAACTTAAGTAAAAGTTGATGAAACGAAAGTTTATAGTGGGACCAAATATACCAAGATACTTATAAATTACAATTTTATCAAAACCCAGGGTTTTCTATCTGTATCTATGTAATTAGTAAATATGCAATTTCAGGATGACAACCGGTACAGTGCTGGACGAGGTGCTCACATTAATCTTAAACGTGCTGAACGTGCTAGAATAACTGTAAACAAAATTCCAGGTATTGTTTTCATGAATGCTCATTTGTTGTTGAGATTGTCATTTGGACTCCTGATGACAGTATGTTCTTTCCAGCTATGGTTGACAATCTTATAAACAAAACGCTAGCCTGGGAAGATGAGAAGAAGAGTCATTTTCTATACGATGGGGTGAGCTTTGAAGTGGTGTAATTATTTCTGGTTGTGTTCTCTGTCTTGAAACTTTTTAAGGTAAAATTGAATGTCTATAATCTATATTATCTGTAGGTACGTTTGGTATCAATATTGGAGGATTATAAACTGGCCAGACAACAGAAAGAAGAAGAGAAGAGACGACACCGGGTAAAATTTACTTGTTTGGACACATTTACCTTAAAGTATATGTTTTTTGTTCACGTATTGATCTTCAAATAAAAAGATTAATAGGTTAAGTTTAAATTGTTAAACACTCACGTTGGAATTTTTGAAAGATGACACTAAAAATTGAAAAAAGGATATATATTTATTTTAATTTGATTTTTTTGAGAAATACTGCATGTTTCTATAATTTATAGCTAATTGGTGTGCGTTTCATTGAATTTCACAGGATCAAAAGAAGCTGCAAGATCTACTCCTGAATCAAAAGGAAGCCATGTATGGCTCTAAACCTAGTCCAAGAAAAAGTAACAGCTTTAGAAAGACAAATGGGTATCGCACAAATGGCACTGGATCAGTTCCTCCTACACCTCGTCGTAATTCTGTAAGTGGGGGAACATCTGAACTACTGACACCACGGTCATACTCTGGTCGTCAAAATGGATATTTTAAGGAAATGAGAAGATTATCTACAGCACCTCTGAACTTTGTAGCTATATCTAAGGAAGATACAATGTCATATGCTTCCCTTTGTGGTTCAGAGCCTGATTCGCCTCCCCAAGGTTAAATTAAAATTAAAAAAATGGTATGTTGTGGTTCCAATATTTGCAATTGTCAAATCATGGTGTGCTGCTTATTCTATTTATTTGGCCTAACTGGTCATGTTTTTACTTGTGCAGGAATAGACTAAAGATTTTATCTGGCAGTGCCTGTAAACATTATTAAAATTAGCGCAAACCTTGTGAATACGAGATGGATTGTACACTAGTATTTGCTTGTAATAAGCTGAGATATACGTGGACAATATATTGATAGCTGACAATTGAGGATACGAATTAGGGTGTTTATGCTTTGAAGAACATCAGCTTTGGGAAGAGTGTTGATACTGGTAGGGACAGTTCAGGACTCCTTTGTAGAGATCATACAGTGTTTGACCATGATGTATGTTGTGGGTTTTGTTTGTGTTCCATGTGTATATATATGTTTTCAGTGTGATGGTCATCATTTCATGTAGTAACAAAGATTATTTTGATTCATAACTGTAGGAACATTCATGCTATATACCCTCATGCCCATTTTTATTTGTTATGTCTGATATTATCTAAGTTCAAATGTTATGTTACTCAAAGCAAGCGCACTTCATCTTCATGAGTGAACTTGTATGAATGTTACATGTGGATGTTTGTGTTTGTGGTTGGTACTATCGCATGATTAAGATGGTTGGTATGTGAAGACAAGACTTGGCCTCAGTTGCGTAGACTCGTTGACTTTTTGGCCTTGTGTTGTACCTTGTGTCTGGAGGGCAGCTATGGAATGATTGAATCTTTTGAGGTGGTGTCGGGTGATATTTCAAATAAGGAAACAACACTTAATAATTACTGAATGAAAAAAAAAATAAAATGAACAAGTTTTATAGTTCATTATAACCAGATTGCGCTTTACAACACAAGCGAGGACTTGTGATTTTTACGTTTGGTGTATCTGTTCGAATTTATCTAAGCAAATCAATATAAGGTGTATAGGTGTAATTTGCTTCAGAAGTTTGATCTGGGCAATTAACAATTTTCCAATTTTTGACTTAGCTCTGTCCTAATCTTATAATTGACGCTAGAAGGATTCGCGCCCAAGCAATACTAGTGATGAGTTCTAACAAGTATTTTAACATATATTTAATATATGTTACACCTAGCTAATATATGAGAATGCCAACTGTTTTTCTAATTGTGTGGAGTGAAGGATATAGTAAAAGTAAATGAATTTTTAAGCATGCCAATTACACTGAATCTTTAAAATGCTTTTTTGGGACGAATAAAGTGAAATTTGATGATCGCTAAATCCTGAATGTCGACTGAAGATACTTTCAATAGATTCTAAAAGAAATCATTGTGGGATGGCTATTATTTCTCTATTGGATCACCCTTTTGTATTTTGGTGAACTCTTTTGGAGGACTCTTTTAACATTCATTTTTGCAGCTTTTTTTTTTTTTTTCTGAGAATGCCAACTCTATAAAAGAAATTAGTCATTTGAGGGAATGCACACTTTTGTTGATTGGTTGGCTAATCCTTCTCTCTTTGGCGTCTTTGCTCCTTATTGGTTAGTACACTGTCTAAGGCCCGTATTCAGAGCAACCCTTTTTTTCTATTTGCAACTTTTTTTTAAAATTGTTTTCACAAATATCCTTATTAATGTTAGGGTTAAATCTTTTTAAGTTAATATAGTAGTGATGAATGCTTTAACTTGTACAATTGAATCAATCTTCTTGTAGCAACCTCACAGTGTATTTTTTTTTTCTAGTCAGTAATAAATTCTTTCATTAATTTTTTTGACTTTAGGCTAATGAGGCAGGTTTATACCATAAATCCTTTCATCTGTCGTTTGAAAAACTGTTTTTCATAATTTAAATTCTGGAATTTACAAGTTTTCGAAATTTGATTTCTATACCTTCGCAAAATATTCTTTCGGAAGCCTTTGATATATATTATTTTATTGATTTATTTTAAAAACATAAAAGAAATTCAAAAATGACAAAAACAATATCTAGTGAAGTGGACATGCTAAAAATAAGTCTGTCCATGATGATATAAGAAAATTTTCAATTCATAATAAGACAATCTTTTAACGTTATGATATAACACACATGATAAAAAAAAAATCAGTCATTTTATTAAAAGCTTGATTGAATGCATTTATGCTTGAAATATTTTCAAACTGTTAGTGAGTATCAACATTATTATAAAAGAAATAATCAGAAATATAAAAGACATGCTACTGTTATGAAAGCAAAAGTCATTAGTCACGTGTTTTTCATACAACAAAGCATCTTATTGATATTTACTAAGAATCACTTAAAAATAAGAAAAAAACATTTTTGTGAATATGATGATGATTTTGATTATGGACATATGAATGTTACTCACTTAGATATTGATGAAAAAATTGACCATCTAGTTAGAGATGAAAGTGTCCAAAAATGAATTTATCATATTTTTATGTTATTGAGTTCTTATTATTTTTTCTTATATGTTAATTTATATTTAGTGTATTTTTCCTACAAAAGCAAAATAATAGTTAAAATGTTATGAAATGAACGTAAAATTATAAGAAAGAATAAAGAGAAGAATATATAAAGGAAGAGAGAATCTCAATTTTATTTCACCTATCTTCAATACAAATGAGACACTTATTTATAGGCCTAAATCTATAACCAAAGAATCATATCTCTTTAAATGAGAATTAAATAAAACAGTTACAAAATTGTAAGTTACACAGAATAAGGAGGAGTATGAATATAAACATTCACTCTTATAATAATTCATAACACTCTCCCTTGAATGTCCATTATTTAAGAATATGTTTCATAACATCTAACTAGAAAAAATCCAATGGAATAAAAGCCTAAGAAAAATATATATTATTTAATACGCTATTAAATGTTGTCTCATTAAAAACCTTGTCACGAAAATCCAATGAAAAAAATCATAGCTAAGGAAAAAAGAGTGCAAAGCGTATTTAATTCTCCCCTCATATGGACAATCATTTCGAAGACGATGAAGTCCAATTTTGTGAACTAGTTGTTCAAAAGTTTTACTTGGAAGTGACTTTGTGAAAATATCTGCTAAATTCTCACGTGAACGAACTTGTTGAATATTTATATCACCATTCTTTTGAAGATCATGGATAAAAAAGAATTTTGGAGAAATATGCTTTGTTCTATCTCCTTTAATGTACCATTCTTTCGATTGAGTAATACATGCAACATTTTTCCTAAAGATAAACTACAAGTTTCTTGCACATATTGAATTATAGATCTTAACCATACACATTCTCGACTTGCCTCATGTAATGCTAAAATTTTTGCATGATTTGATGATGTAGCTGTTATAGTTTGATTCATAGATCGCCATGGCCGTACCACCACATGTAAACAAATAACCTATTTATAATCTACCATTATGTGTGTCAAACAAAAAACTTGCGTCTGCATAACCAATCAATGCAGATGTAGATTTGTTTTGGTAAAATAAACCCATATTCATTTTTCTTTTAAGGTAACGAAATATATGTTTAACTCCATTCCAATGTCTTCTTGTAGGTGAAGAATTATAACTTGCTAATAAGTTAACAACAAATGATATATCAGGTCGTGTATGACAAACAAGATACATTAGTACTCCAATTGCACTAAGATAAGGTACTTCAGGACCTAATAGTTCTTCATCCTACTCTCGAGGTTTGAAAGGATCTTTGTTTACATCTAATGACCTTACAACCATTGGAGTACACAAGGGATGTGATTTATCCATATAAAATTGTTTTAACACTTTTGAGGTATAAGTTTCTTGATGCATAAAAATTTCATTCTTTACATATTCAAGTTGTAATCCAAGACAAAGCTTTATCCTTTCAAGATCGTTCATTTCAAATTCTTTCTTTAAGCAATTTACTGTTTTTGAAATCTCTTCAGGAGTTTCAATGATCTTTAAATCATCAACATAAACAGCAATTATCAAATTCATTATAAGATCTTTTTATAAAAATGCATGGACAAATAGGGTCATTTTTATATCCTTCCTTCAACAAATATTCGCTAAGGCAATTATACGACATGTATCCAGATTGTTTCAATCCATAAAGTGATTTATTCAACTTGATTGAATATTTGATAAATTAAAACCTTCAAGAAGTTTAATATAAATGTCATTATCAAGTGAGCCATACAAATAGGCTGTAACAACATCCATTAATCGTAAATCAAGTCCTTTATTTGCTGCTAAACTGACCAAGTACTAAAAAGTATTGGCATTCATTACAAGTGAATATGTTTGTTCAAAATTAATACCAAATCTTTGCAAAAAAATTTGGGCAACAAGTCATGCTTTATATATCACAATTTCACCTTTTTCATTTCATTTTTGCACAAAAATCCATTTATATCCAACTGGCTTTACATCCTCAGGTGTACGAACTATAGGTCCAAAAACTTGATACTTTGTAAGTGACTTTAAATCTTCCTTAATTAGAGCTTTCCATTTTTTTCAGTCACTTCTTTGTCTACACTCGTTGACTGATTTTGGTTCATGATCCTCTATATCAGTTATCACATCCAATGCTATATTAAATGAAAAAATATCATCAACATTGACTTCATTTTGGTTCCATTGTATTCTATTCATGACATAATTTATTGAGATCTCTTTATTTTCATCATTTTCAGGTACTTGTGTTTCTTTGGGAACTAAAATATTAATTATGTCTGATGACTCTTCTGAAGTCTTTACATTCTCATTTTGGTCGCCTTGATTCTTAGTTCCTTTTCTTTTTCGAAGATTTTTATCTTTGGAACCAAAAGGTCTACCATGCTTCATACGTGATTCAGATTGATTTGCAACATTAGATTGTCCAATCGGAACATTGATTTTGATTTGAGCATTAGCTGTCAGGACATATGCTTTAGTCATTGTTTTTGGATTCGTCAACCCATTTGGTAGTTGGTTGGCTAAACCTTGCAAATGAATTATCTTTTGAACTTCCAGTTTACACTATTTTGTTTGAGAATCAAAATGAGATAAAGATAATTCATTCCAACTTATCTCCTTTTCCAAATGTTTATTTTCTCCTTCTAAAGTAGGAAAAATGATTCATCAAAATGACAATCAGCTGAGCAATGAATAAATTCCCTATCATTGGCTCAAGCTACTTTATTATAAATAAAGATTCATAGCCAACATATATTCCTAACCTTTTTTGAGGACACATCTTAGTGCGTTGTGGTGGAGCAATAGGAACATACACTACACATCCATAAATTTTAAGATGAGAAACATTTAGTTGTTGACTAGAAACTAAATGCAAAGGGGATAACATATAATAACTTATTGGTCTGATGCGAATAAGTGTTGCAATATGCAAGATTGCATGTCTCCAAGTAGAAATTAGAAGTTTTGATCTCATTAGTAATGGTCTTGCAATTAATTTTAGATGCTTGATCAATGATTCAATAAGTCCATTTTGAGTATGTACGTGTGCTACATGATGCTCAATATCAACACTACTAAAAAGTCTGTATATACAAATAGATTTTTAAACCATTACGGATAGTTTTTGAAATTACAGACAGATTTAGAGACAGATATAAACTGTCTGTGATATCATCGTCAGTAAAAAACTACAGACATATTTCACAATTGTCCGTAAGTTACAGACAGAAAAATCTGTCTGTAATCCGTCTGTAATATATTTTACTATTATTAATTTTTTTGTTTATATAGATAGTTATTTTTTACTGTTCTTGATTATCACAATTTATAAACATAATAACAACTATAAATTGGGTATCTAAACATTTAAAAAAGATTTATAAAATATAAAATTTAAATGTTATTATAAAGGAAGACAAAAGCATCCAAATAAATACATTTAAAAATAATTTGTATGATCATCATCCGAAGGAGCATCATCATCAGTAGACGAGGAGTTGGAAGAGGAATGATGCATGGAGGTGAAAACCTATAGTGCTGGATCTGGTGGAGGAGGAGGAAAAGGTGTGGAGCTATTTGCTCTCATAAGCTCAAAATAAGCATGCATCTACTACATCTGCATATGTTGTTGCTTCATCTACTACTAAACCTCCCTTTGTATTCTCGATGTTACCTTCTTCTCTATTTTCTTTACCCACTTCTTCTTCTATGCACTTTCCTTGCTCTTCCACATCTCCTCATTCTACTTATGGAGTTCTTCATTGAGGGCATAAACCTGAGTGCGGACCATGTCCTCCACTTCCTCAGGTGCAAGAAAAGGGGCATCTTCAGTGATAGATGCAGGGGACATGGTGTCTGCAAAGCGACCCTCCATGCCATAAATGCGACCTTTATAAAGGCCACCCACTGTCTGTGACCACATAGTATCCTCATTTATTGACTTTGGATCTTGAGAAGATGCCTCCTCAAGCCTTTGAACATAATCATCCTACAATTCAGTTCAGATAATTAGATATTAGTTTGGAGAACTATTTAATAAATCACTAATAATAACATATACTATCAATATATTAATGACTTACATATATGGCCTGAGATCGGGTATCAACCTACAGATTTTTGTCCTGCTTGCGAGTGTGTGTCTCCTTAAACAACTCTCCAGTCGTAGATGGCATCTTCAACGACTTTTCCTACAATTCGAAATAAATCACAATCTCAAATATAAAATTATAGATAGAGTAAACTGAATTTTAAAATCACATACCAAGTTTGCCTTATTGTCAACCAAAGTCGTAGACCCATCAGTATGCAGTGACCCCCTTATTAGATGTCTTATTTGTCTTGTTCTTTACGGAGATATTTTTAAACTCATTCGTACCCTGATACTCCTGCAAGGCATGAAGAAAGTTGGGTGCTATCCAATCAGCAATAGAAGGTAGAGCTATCAAAACGGGCAGCCTGGCTCGGTCCAATACGAGTAACGAGCTCAAACAGGTCAGGCTTAATTAGCTCAAGGTAAAAATGAACTTATATTTTTAATGCCTAAGCCTTACCCTATGCGGGCTACGGGTTTCTGCAGGATGGCCCAACAACTCATAACTTTTTTTTCTTTTTCTTATTTTTGTAACATGTCATTTTTTTATTATTTTTATAACAACAAATCATTATTTTTATTGCTATTTTTAGTGTTTGTAACATACCATATTAAGCTATTTTTGCAAGAACTTAATAGACTACTCATTTTTTATGTCCAATTTTTGTATTATACTATTTATTTGTTTTTTTTTAAGTTGTAAAAGGCAATTAATTTCTTTTTTTATTATTTTTGTAGCGGTGCAAAAGTATATAATTTAGACTCGTAATTTTAGGATTTTGAAACTAAAATATATTCTCTTTCAAACTCCTTAAAACTCAGAGTTTAATCTCAATATATATATATATATATACGGGCTGCCCAGACCCTCATGGGCCAACCTGATTAAAGTCCTATCAGGTACCGAGCTTATTCAGACCGGGCCAAAATGGCCCAAGGTAATTTCGGGCCTTATTTTTTAGAGTTCAAACCCGCCCATTTAACAAATTTTTTGGGTCTAATCCATCGGGCCATCCCATTTTGTCGGCTTTAGTAAAAAGGTCCTGACGAGCCTTAATGTACATCTGTCTTTAGTCGTTTTGCAGTGCGACTCTTCCAGGCCTTGAAAATTATCTTTTCATCTTGAAAGGGAATGGAGAAATTGCTCTACAAAAACACAATTTCATTAGAGAAGGTACAAACAGTCATATGTAATTACACTTAGTTAAAATTAATACACTATTATTACCTTCCAATCTTTGAACCATTCCATCTTTGTATCCTTTGGCACCTTTGCAAAACTTGTGTAAGGCGTATCAAACATCTTCTTAATTGTATATGTGACCTGGTGGAGACCTTTCTGTGGTGGTATCTAACTGATAACACAATAAATCAAAACATCAAGACTAACATTCACATAAAATACGAAATTGTTGACATATTTTGAAGGAAACTTACCAAGTGGACCCATCCCATGTCAAAGTTTGTAACGATCTTAATGATGCTTGGGTCCGTGATGACTGCTGCCCACTTACAGCTGGGACAGCAGTAGATCCCTCTCCTGTGCCCTGTGTAGTAGGTGACTGTGTGGCCTGTGTAGTAGGCAGTGCAGAGTGTGAAACTCGCTGTACTGGATGGGGAGGAGCAATATACCCTGGATTAGGTACCATGATAATTTCCTCCTGTCTCCTAACCTGGGAAGTCTGCACTATAGCTGGTGTAAAGGTCAAAGTAGGAGCCTTGAGTGAAGAAGTGTTACCATGATCAGGACGCTGAGTAACACCCTTCTTACCTTTACTTGCCATATCTGAATCAAATACAATATATGTTTAGTGACAAATACTATAATTACTATAAAATATAATTAATATTTTGATAACTCAATATAAATAATCATGGAAACATAGTAAATTGACAAACCTACTTAATTTACCTCATTTACTCTGATAGTTTAAGATTACCTTTATCATCAGTCGATGAAAGTTCACCCATAAATCCTTCCTCCTTATCTTCAGTCATGTCATCCAATTCATTTTTTCTTAAAACTTGGGTAGGATGGTCAATTATTTCAATTTCATTCAAAGGAGAAGATAAATTTGGAGGGACAACAGTGTCTATTACTACACGTGAAAGGATTGAGTCATCAATTTGTTATGCATCTTCATCATCTACTTCACCATTTTCAATTCGATCCCTTGGTTTATTTTTTATTACAATCCTCCAACTTTTATTATATTTTTCAGGGTAAGATAAGAAATATACTTGTCTTGCATTTTGTGAAATGATGAAGGGGTCAAAGCCTCTAAATCTTTTAGTATGATTAATCTCAATTATATTGTAATGGTTATGTTTACGTGTCCCTATTGGGCGTGTTGGATCAAACTATTCACACTTGAATAAGACAATCATTTTTATGGTTTTACCAGCATATTCAAGCTCAACTATTTCATGAAGTTTTCCATACCAATCACAGTTACCATCACTTGAATTTCCTCTCACACTAACTCAACTATTATCTATTTTTCTCCCTTTAAACGGAAGGAAGGATCCTCATTCTCAACAGTTATTTTCTTAAATTTATAGGCTTGACACCTATAAGGATGTTCCATATCGAAAAATCTCCTATGGCAATCAAACCATGAGTTTTTTCCTCAATGTTTTAAAGTAAATGTCTTTGTATCCTCCATACAAATTGGGCATACTAACTTTCCTTGAGTCATCCATCCAGACAACATTCCATAAGCAGGAAAATCATTTATCGTCCACATCAGTGCTGCCTTTATGATAAAATTTTGCTTCCTTGATAGGTCATAAGTTACTACACCTTCACACCATAACTCTTTCAACTCATCAATCAAAGGTTGAAGGTATACATCAATTTTAGCCTTTGGATTTTCTGAACCAGGGATTATACAAATCAAGAATAAATATGAATTTTTCATGCTCATTTCAGGAGGAAGATTAAAAGGTATAATCACAATAGGCCAATAAGAATATGGTTTATTAAATTGATTGTTTGGAGTGAACCCATTAGCACATAACCCTAACCTTACATTTCTAGGATCAGATGCAAACTCATGATACACTTGATCAAAATGTTGCCAAGCCTCACCATGAGATGGATGAGTCATTATCCCATCACTCTTTTTATTTTCAGCATGCCACGTCATATAAGGAGTTAAACTCATAGACGCGTATAACCTTTTTAGCCTAGGAATCAAAGACAAATAATGCATTCTAGTTTGTGGTACATCTTTATGTTTACCACTTCTACCACCTCTTCTTGGTTTAAACCTAGGCTCTTCACATAATTTGCAATTGGTCAAAACAACATCATCTTTGTAATATAGCATGCAACTTTTCAAACAACAATCAATTTTGACTTCTTTTAATCCAAGTTTGGAAACTAATTTTTTTGCTTGGTAAAAGTCCTTTGGGATGGAGTTAGGTTGGGGACTAAGCTCAATAATTAATGTAGCCCATTGATCAAATGAACTCTGACTTTGATTGTCTTCTGACTTTATGCTTAACATTCTTACTGCTAAATATAACTCTGAATGCACACACCTATCCCATAAAGGCTTGTTTGCTACTTCTAAAATATTATAAAACTTTGCAGCCTCTCCATTAGGTTCTTGTTCAGCTTCAAAATCACGAAAAATTCTAAATTGAGGACCAACAACATCATAAATCATTTCTTGATAACGACTATTGCTTTCTTCCTAACTTACATTACCTACATCTTTACCTGATTGCAATATATTTGAATTACCTACTTGATTTTCTAAATTAACTACTTCCCCATGCTCAGTCCATATCCAATAATTATGTTTAAATCCAAACTTATACAAATCATATCTAATTCAATCAATATCCAAAAGTTTTCTACACTTGCACTTAGAACATGGACACCTAACTTTTGGTTGGTGATGAATTGCTGCGAATTACAACAGACATGTATGAATTCCTCTACACCCTCAAAGAATTCAGGTTTTATTACTCCTCGACTTGGGTGTAACCTATCATACATCTACTGACGATTTTTGAGAAACATCTTCCTCAAGAACTATATAAATCTAATACAAATATACAATGTGGTATCAACATTTTATTATACATTACGTAAATTTTTAATATAAATTTTGGCACAATCTCCCTTAATACATGTTAATTTCCTTACATTTGTTTACCACTTTTTTACAAAAATTAAAATTTCACCACACATAACTAATATATTATACAACAATATATTAATTGATACATCAAACACAAACACATCATAACATGCATATTTTACAAACTCCACAACCACAAACAATCCCACAACACATAATAATCAGGTTCGGAGAAGGACCTCTACGCCCTTCTCCCAGTCATACAATCTCCAATCCTACAACTCTATCTTAGAAATTTTAAGTATCTAAAAAACATAAAAAATTAAAAAATTAAACCGATTAAAAGTTAGAGTATCGTACTATGAATACAATGATGCAAAAAATCTTTCAAATAGATGCTCCAATCACTCACAAAGGCCAAAACACTGAGCTCCTAGAGAAAGAGAGAAAGAGGGGCGAGAGAGAGAGTTATGAAAAAATGAGGAAGGGGAAGGGGGAGGCGCCATTTTATGGGTTTCAGTTATTACAAACGAGAAAATTCGTCTATAAAAGGTTTAATGAAAGCGTTTTAGGTGGCAAATTATAGACAGATTTTTTTGTCTGTAAATTCATCAAGTCCATTTACAGATAGAAAAATCTGTCTATAATTTGCCACCTGAAAGGTCAGTTAAAAACAGGCATATTTACAGACAGATAAATCTATATGTCACTCCCGCTATAAAATCCCTCCTATTTTCAAATTACAGATTGAAAAATCTGTTTGTAATTCTTGTCTATACGATTTCACGCCAAATAGCAGGCAAACTACAGATGAATTTACAGACAGATTTTTTAGAAAATAAATAAAAAAATAATTCACAAATCTGTCTGTAAAATAGCACTTTTCTAATAGTGCAATCCTAATAGCATATAATATCATTAAAAGCTCGAGATGTAAATTCACCAGCATTATCAAGGCATATTTTCTTAATTAGATAATAAGAAAAATGATTTGTGTAAGTAATCTCGCAAACGCCTGGTTGTGAGTTGATAATAAACAAACAAACATGTGACCATCTCATTAATGCATCAATTAAAACCATAAAATATCTAAATAGTCCACATGATGAGTGTATTGGTCCACAAATATCACCTTGTATACGTTTTAAAAATATAATAGATTCATTTCTAATTTTAGCTGGTGATGGTCGACTAATTAGTTTTCCTTAGGAACAAGTAACACATGAGAAATCATTTGATTGAAGAAGCTGCTGGCTTTTCAACGAATGTCCACATGAATTTTCAATTATTTTTCGCATCATGATTGATCCAGGATGGCCTAATCATTCATGCCAAATAAAAAATTATAATGATTTGTAAACTTCTGGTTTACAATAATGTGTATTTCAATTATATTTATATATGTGTAATATAAACTAGAAAAAAAAGAAGGTAATTTTTCTAACACACATTTTTTATTTGAGATAATTTTTGTGATATACATGTATTCTTCTCTTCCTTCATTTGTTGTTTCAACATGGTATCCATTTTTGCGGATATCTTTGAAACTTAATAAGTTTTTATGAGACTTAGTAGAGTATAATGCACTAATAATGTGTAATTTTGTTCCACTAGACTTAGCTCTACTGGAGCCTTCAATAATCTTTGTACTACTAGATATAGTACTCGCATTAGTTTGTTGCATCACTAAATGAGAAAATATTTTTTATTTTTGAGAATTGTGTGAGTTTTTGCACTATCAACAAGACATATGTCTTCATTGTTGATATCATCCATAAGAACATTCATTCTTCATTGCAAAAATAAATAATAAAAAGTTAAATTAGATACTAAAAGAAATGTTGAAAATTATTATTTTATTATTATTTATTTACAATGACTATATTAAAATTTAATTTAAATAACAATTGTATCAATAAAAAAATAACTATAATATATGACAATTTATTTAATTATTACTATTTTTTTAGAGAAAAAAATACATTAAACATAAATTAACATATAAAAAAATTATAATAACTCAATAATAATAAAAATAATAATAAACTTATTTTGAACATTACCATATAATCATAAATAAAATCATTAATAAAAATAATAATAGATCACTAATGAGATTGTCATTTTTTTAATTTTGATCGGGAAAATGATTAGCAACATCTAAGTGGGTAACGTCCATATGATCATAAAATTATTATCATTTTCATAAATAAAATTTATCTCTATCTTTTCCCTTATTTTTAAGTGATTCTTGATAAAGATCAATAAAATGCTTTGGTGTACGACAAATACATAATCACTGACCTTTGCTTTTACATAAACAATGATATATTTTTATAAGAAAAATAAAAATAAAATAATATTGTACATTTATTTAACAATGTTCCTTTCTTGAAAAAGTGTATGCTAGAGTCTTGTGCTGACAACTTGTTATGAAATGAATGTAAAATTATAAGGAAAAATAAAGAGAAGAATATAGAGAGGAAGAGAGAATCTCAATTTTATTTCACTTATCTTCAATACAAATGAGACACTTATTTATGGGTCTAAATCTATCAACGAAGAATTGCATCTTTTTGAATGAGAATTAAACAAAATAGTTACAAAATCATAAATTAAAAAGAATAAAAAGGAGTTATGAATATGAACATTTACTCATATAATAATTCATAACATAAAACAAACTGTCAAGCGTTATAATTGTTTTTCATTAACATAGTTGTTATGTAAATTAAATTTTAATATAGTCATTTTAAATAAAAAATTAATTTTCAATCATTTTTAATATCTAAATTTATTTTTTTTATTTTTACAATGAAGAATGAATATTCTTTTGGTTGACACCAAAAATAAAGACATGTCTCATTGGTAACACAACAACTCGCATAAAAAATATTTTTATCATTTAGTAATACAACAAGAAAATGTTAATATTATATCTTATAGTACAAATATTATTAAAAGTTATGGTAGAGCTAATATATTGGTTTCTAGTAGAACAAAATTACATATTGTTAGTGTATTATATTCCACTAAGTCTCAGAGAAACTTATTAAGTTTCAAGGATATTTAGAAAAATGAATATCAAATTGAAACAACAAATAAATGAAAAGTATAATACATTTATATCACAAAAATTATCTCAAATAAAAAATGTGTATTAGAAAAATAATCTCTTTTTTTTTGTATTACACATATAAAAATACAATTGAAACACATATTATTGTAAACTAGAAACTTATAAATCATAATAATTTTTTTATTTGACATGATCGATTAGGCCATCCTAGATCAACTGTGATGCAAAAATAGTTAAAAATTCATATGAAATTTTCATTGAAGAGTCAACAGATTCTTTAATCTAATAAATTTTTTATGTGTTGTTTGTTCCAATGGTTAAAAATAATTGCTCGACCGTCACCAAGTAAAATTAAAAATAAATCTCTCATATTTTTGGATCGTATACAAGGTGATATTTGTATATCAATATACTCATTATGTTGATCATTTAAATATTTTTATGATTTTAATTTATGCATCAACTAGATGGTCACATGTTTGTTTGTTGTTAACTCACAACTAGGCGTTTACAAGATTGCTTGCACAAATAATCCATTTGAAATATCATTTTCCTCATTATTTAATTAAGAAAATACACCTTAATAATATTGGTGAATATACATCTCAAGCTTTTAATGATTACTATATGTCTATTGGAATTGATACTGAGCATCTGATCGCACACATATATACTCAAAATGGACTTGTTGAATCATTAATCAAGTGTATAAAATTAATTGCAAGATTATTATTAATGGGAGATCAAAACTTCCAATTTTTACTTAGGGACATGCAATAAGCATTTGAGTTGTAGATCAGTTGGAATAAATTATCTTTATCTTATCTTGATCCTCAAACAAAATAATATAAATTGGAAGGTTAAAAAATAATTCATTTGTAAGGTTTAACCAACCAACTAATAAATGTGTTTACAAATCCAAAAATAGTGATTAAATTATATGTGTCAGCTAATAATGCTCCAATCAAAATTAATATTCCAATTGAATAATCTACAGTTTCATATGGGTTTAAATCATGTATTAAGTTGTAGACCTTTCAATTTCAAAGAAAAAAATTATTAAAAAAGAAAATAATATAAAAATCAAGACTATCAAATTGAGGATGTAAAAACTTTAAAAAAGTCATCGAACATAATTAATAATTAAATTCTTAAAGCAATACTGGTACAACCCTAACTGTAGATTTAATTACTCATAATAAAACAAACAATAAAAACTATTATAAACAAATCCATAAAAACTCAAAAGTTTAGGATTTAAACTAAGGAACCCAAAGAGAAAAAAGATAAAGGAAGTTCTCATTCTTCAAAAATTGCTCAATTTGAAGAGACCATTCACGTTATTACCTTTTAAAATTGTTTTTTTTAAATGAAAAAATCTTTAAAATTTGAATAAAATTTTAAGGAATTTTGGTGAAAGAAAATTGATAGAAGATAAATTTGTATAATTTAAAAAAGTCAATTATTTAAAAAAAAATTAAAATCACACATAACTCAAACTACAATTAAAACAAAATTTATGCAACATTTTTACTATGCAAATTTTAAGCTTTTTTTTCATGAAAAATTTAAATTTTTTATCTAATAATGAAAAAAAATTTAATTTAATAAATGAATGTAATAAAGATTAATTAATTTAACATATACTTATTTTATCTTATGTGTTTAACACATGAGTTAAAATATATTAAATTGACACTCATTAAAAATTTTAATTACTTAATATGTAAATATGAACATTTATGTTTTAAATGTAAGAAATATTTTCAAAAAAATATTTATTTATTTCTTTAACTTATAAAATATAAAATACAAAAAAAAAATCTTAACGAGTATTTGTCAATAATAATATAAGTAAAGATGATTTGAATTTCATTCATAACAATATTTTTTTTTACCATATTAATAACAATACTTTAAATATTATGTTATAAATAGTTTATATCTATTTATGGATTAATTATTTTTTATTATAATTACACTTTTATCTAATGTTTTATTTTTTATAATAATATATTTTCATTAAATATAAAATATATGATTTAATTTAAGAAAGCTGATTTCCTTTTTTTAAAAATTTAATATATGAACTAAATTATGTATTGTAACTTGGATAGTGTCTCCTTCAACCTAGAACCGTGGTTTCTTCTCACAGCTCTGGCCCTCTTTTCTCTGGTTTGAAATTTAACGCTTGCCATGCCTGTAGTTTGATTTATTTTCATAACCTCTTTTCGATTCAGTGTTCGTCAGTTTTGACCTGCAGATTACGTGTGTTATAAAGGGACGATGGTTCAATATAACTTCAAGAAGATCACTGTGGTGCCCAATGGGAAGGACTTCGTTGACATTATCCTCTCTCGCACGCAGCGTCAGACACCAACGGTTATTCACAAAGGATATGCAATTTCACGCCTTCGCCAATTCTACATGCGCAAAGTTAAGTACACTCAGCAGAATTTTCATGAAAAGTTGTCTACTATTATTGATGAGTTTCCTCGCCTGGATGATATTCACCCTTTCTATGGCGATCTCTTACACGTACACTACAACAAAGATCATTACAAGCTTGCTCTTGGACAAATCAACACTGCCAGGAATCTTATTGGTAAGATTGCTAAAGATTATGTCAAGTTATTGAAGTATGGCGATTCCTTGTATCGATGTAAGTGTTTAAAGGTGGCTGCTCTTGGCCGCATGTGTACTGTGATTAAGAGGATTGGCCCTAGTTTAGCTTATTTAGAACAGGTTAGACAACACATGGCTAGGCTTCCATCCATAGATCCTAATACAAGGACTATTTTGATATGTGGGTATCCTAATGTTGGCAAGAGCTCTTTCATCAACAAAATTACTAGGGCTGATGTGGATGTGCAGCCTTATGCTTTCACTACCAAGTCCCTCTTTATAGGTCATACAGACTATAAATACCTAAGGTACCAGGTAATTGATACGCCCGGGATTCTGGATATGCCTTTTGAAGATCGTAATATTATTGAGATGTGCAGTATAACTGCCTTAGCACATTTGAGGGCTGCAATTTTGTTTTTCTTGGATATCTCTGGGTCTTGTGGTTACAGTATTGCTCAACAGGCAGCTCTATTTCACAGCATTAAGTCTTTGTTCATGAACAAGCCGCTTATTATAGTCTGCAACAAGACTGACTTGCAACCATTGGAGGGGGTACCTAAGGAAGACATGAAGTTGGTCATGGATATGAAAGCTGAAGCCTTGAAGACTCTGGTCGGTCAAGGAGGTGAGGCTACGGATGATGATAGTGTGTTGTTGACCATGAGCACTCTGACAGAAGAAGGGGTCATTGCAGTGAAAAATGCAGCATGTGAGAGGTTATTGAATCAGAGGGTGGAGATAAAAATGAAGTCAAAGAAAATTAATGATTGCTTGAATAGGTTTCATGTTGCAGTACCTAAGCCTCGTGACCAGAAGGAAAGGCCAACGTGCATCCCTTCGGCAGTTTTAGAAGCTAAAGCTAAGCAAGCAGCTGAGAAGGAAAAGAGAAAGACTGAAAAGGATCTGGAGAATGAAAATGGTGGGGCAGGTGTATACTCAATGAACCTGAGAAAGTGTTATATTTTAGCCAATGATGAATGGAAAGAAGATATACTCCCAGAAATTTTGGATGGACACAACGTGTATGATTTCATTGATCCTGATATTCTGCATAGGGTCGAAGAATTGGAAAGAGAAGAAGGGCTGAGGCAGGCAGAAGCCGAAGATGATGATTTTGAGATTGATGGAATTGAATTGATGCCTGAACAGCTAGCTGCTTTAGCTGAGATTAGGAAAAAGAAAAGCTTGCTCATCCAGCAGCATAGGGTGAAAAAGAGCACTGCAGAGAGCCGACCAACTGTTCCAAGGAAATTTGATAAGGACAAGCAGTTAACATCAGAAAGGATGGGAAGGCAGCTGTCATCTTTGGGGCTTGATCCCACTTTGGCAATTAAGAGAATGCGTAGCCGATCTGTCTCTAGGAAAGGTCGGAAAAGGGAAAGATCACCTGAAATGAGAAGTGTTGATGGTGGAGATAGGATGGATATTGATGGTGACACACCTAGCAAAAAGCAGCGTATGAGTAGATCAAGGTCACGGTCCAGGATGGTGTCATGCCTATCAAATGAAGTTGTGCCTGGAGAGGGCTTCAGGGATTCTGCTCAAAAGGTCAAGGCAATTAAACTTGCAAAGAAATCTGTCAAGAAGAGAAACAAGGATGCACGTCGTGGTGAAGCTGATAGAGTCATACCTAATCTGAAGCCCAAACACTTGTTTTCTGGAAAGCGCTCCATTGGAAAGACTGAGAGACGTTAAAACAGGTATGTGCCTTGCCTGTGCAGCTTGCCTTATTTATCATGTACCACTGTACCAGACCAAAAAATTCACTACTTGCTCATGTAGTCTGCCATTGAGTACTTTTGTCACAAATAACTACCCAGCTTTATTGATTAGTAACTGGTTTTCCTTGGCGTGCATTCTTTACATAATATGATATACATGTTTTCTGATCTAAGAAGTTGGTTTTCTGTGTCACTAGTCACTGATGTCAGTAAATTATTTTCTCTGTAGGGGATGGTGATTTATGCTTTTCAGAGACATCTGCTGGCAATTTTGTGGCTGCCAAGATTTTTTTTTTTTTTTTTAATATAAGTTGTGTTTTGTTAGATTTTAAGGTGCAGCTATGCCACCGTGTTTATTTATACACCTTTGCCTCATTTTATTTTATTCTTATCGTTACAACTTGTCATTCCGTCAGACTTTATTTATTTAGTTCAATTTTGGAGACTGTATAATCAAGGAAGCTTCTGTTTCATTTTTTAGAGAAAACATTGAGTGCCTTGGTTTTGATTTTGAAGTTTCAATTCTGTGATTGGTTTCGATGGATTTCTTTATTAATTGATTTTATCATCTCAAATGTATGCCTTGTTACGCATTGGAGGTTTTGGCTTGAAAACGAATACAATGAGATAGAGGTGGCAGATCAGGCAGAATCACCATATCATGGAACGTTCCTTCTCATGGAGCCTGAAAACACAATGTTACTATCATTTAGCAGTTGAATGCCTTGATTTTTATTTTCAATTTGAAAGTGTTTAATCAATGCCTTAACTAGTTTCAGCATATGTTGCCCCATAAATGACAAATAAGAAAAAGGGTTGAGAGGAAGATTTTATGCTGGTGATTTGAGAAGAATATGGCCTCTCAAAAGTCCTTGGAATCATTTGTATTCTTTCAGTTAATAGAAACTTTTCTTTTATCAGTTCTGATCCAGTTCTGTCATCTTGTCTCCAATTAACATAAAACAACATGCTGCTGCATAATCAAACGTTAATTTTCCAATTTCTACTATTTCTGCTGCCAGTTCGTATCCCCTTTCTATTATTCTGGTTGGAGTTGGTGATGGACCTTGGGATGACATGAAGAAGTTTGACGACAAGATACCAACACGTGATATTGACGATTTTCAGGTATAACATAGTAGCTGAGAATTTAGTCCTGTATTTGTGTAACTTAGATGTTTTGGTCCCTGTGACCAATGTAGACAGACAAATAATCAACATGACCACAACATTATTTAGTGGTCAAGACTCAATAGGAGCTAATGCTGACTATGAAAAATCTGGGACTAAAACCATAAAAAAATGTTTGAAGGGTATACAACAAAAGTCTTGTAAAAATGGACTACAAACATTAAGTCTATTTGCATCTTTGCAATGGCTTTGTTTTATTAAAATCATTTCCACCCTTTTGTACAGTTTGTTAATTTCACTGAAATAATGTCTAAGAATACAAGCTCCTCTCAGAAAGCTCTAGCTGCTTTAATGGAGATACCTTTCCAATATAAAGCGGGCATTGAACTTGGACTACTTGGGTAAGTTCCTTATACTTTGGGTCCAATCTTATAATCAATATGGTTTTCTTTCAGTTGACTATGTTAACAATTTTTTGTTTGATGATTATTTATTAGTTTTTCTTCTATTTTTGTATTTTGGACAAAAGTCGTTCAACAGGAAGGTCAAAAGAAAATTTTCCAAGACCTCCTCCTCCAGCTCCTTATTGTCGGTCTGTGCTACCAGCTCATGTTCTGAGCACGATGCCAGCATTCATAGATGATGAGCAAAACCAAATGGTATACCTATGATTGAAATCTAGAGTGATTCATTACATTCTCCTTTATCATTGCCTAGCATGTTAAATTGTGTACAAGAAACAGATAATTTATTTTTGGGTAAATTAGAATTTACTCCCATGTAGTTTAACACTTAATCAGCTTACCCCCCAAACATTTTTCTTATCACGAAATCCTCTGAATTTTTGAGTTGAAGTGAAAAATGTTAACCCACCAAATTAACCACGGTTGATGATAAGCCTAAATCCATAACTAATGATGTAACGTTAATAGAATTTAGCAATTTTCATTTAAACTCAAACTTTCAAGGATGTTTTAACGACAATAAAGAAGTTTAGCAGGTAAGTTGAGAAATTATTAAATTACAAGGGGTAAAGTATAACGCTTTATTTTTTATTTTTTTTGTGAACAAGCGGAAATAAAGGGTGGATTAAAGCAAACCTGACACCAAACAGACCATAAAATGTTCTACGTTAGCTAAGAATATGGTTAGAATAGTCCTTAAAAGGCTTTAGATAATTCTCCTCCTATGATTTAGTTTTTGAGAATGAGTTACTCTAATTTTTCTAACATGGTATTAGAGCCTGTGTAGTTTGAATATTGGGCTATCTGCAAATGTCCACTCTTAGAAATTTCACACACCAGATGAGATTCGCCAACTTTACTAAAATAAAATGCCTAACCACAAGCTTTTTTTTTTTTGGCTAGCAAACTTACAAGTTATGTACTACTACCCTTGATTATTGCTCTAGTATAAAGTTATTGATGGAACAAGGTTTTCTTTTCTTCTAAGTTTGAAGTTGCAAAATGATAATTTTTGTGTGTTTTTATCCAACAAAATAATGTAGGTATGTGCGATTTGTCTGACTAATGGAAAGGATTTGGCTTTTGAATGTGGTCACATGGTAAGTCTCATTAAATTCATGGTCTCCTTTCTATTCTGTTGTTGGATATTTAGTTTTATGATTTTAACAAATTTTGGAATTCAGAATTGCAGAGACTGTGGATCCAAGATAAGCAATTGTCCCATATGCCGCTAGAGGATCACTACTTGCCTTAGGGTTTTTGCTGGCTGATTACATAAGGAAAGTCCTGTACATTAAATATATAATTTGACTGATAGCATGTTAGTTTAGCTTAATTTTAAAGAAGTAATCGCTTATTTTTCAAAAGAAATTGAAAGAAATAAGTGATTATTTCTCTAAAAAAAATAAATCAAACATGGCCTGAAAGATCTGTCTTTTGTACGTTTGATGGTGTGGCTGTTAAGAGTGCTCTAAGAATGGCCATGGTGTTGCATGAAAATGGTGACTTGGCTTTGTAGGGATGGTCTAGGAGTAGAAAAAATTGTGCATGGATTTGTAAGCTGTTCAGTTGGCTAATGTCCAAGATGTGTTTGAATTTTAAAAAAAAATTACTCTAGTCAATGCACAATGTATATATTTTTTAAAGGTTAAAATTTATGTGTTGTTAGAGGAGTGTGAAAGATACCACTGGAATTCCACACATTATTAGTTACATTATGCAAGTTATGAACTTGGATACTTACTTCCAGTGTCCTTTAATTTTTCTTGAAGACCAATATATGGTTTATTCTACTAATAGCACACATTTTTTGGGAATAAATTGAAGATTTGTACTCACTGAGAGTGGGGGTCTTCAGCAATTTTCCACCTATCACAAGCCTGAAATCCTGTCTATCAATTCAGCACCATCATCCTCCTTCCAGATTTGCCCCAACCATCATCGGAACTTGCCGAGCCAACAACCACTGAAATATTGTCGAGCTTGCACCCCAGTTCCAAGGTTCTGAATGTGTAAAAGCTTCCAAGTAGTGGGTCTCTTATTTTCTTCCCTTAATCGGCCAGTATTATATAATACTACATTAAAGAGTAACAAACTAGCAAAGAGGGTTTAAAAGTTTCAATAATTTTTTACTTGTTTTTAGTTTCATGTTTGGTTTTGGTTAGCTATGTAGCAAGTCCTGTAATAACTTTGGATTAAAAATAAACCAACTAATGATAATAATAAATAAATAAAGATAAAATATAGGTAAATTTGGGAACAAACTTATACTCATCGTTGATAATGTTCTTGTATCAAATGACTAAAACTATATTTCAATTAAGTGATAACAAATATAACATTTTATTTGACAAAAGAAAATGTGATGTGAGTATCTAATCTTGTATCTCTAAAGAAGTAGAAGAGACAAGAAGCTTATTTATAGTTGTTATGACTTGATATTTGATAAGCATCTAATGCCATATCTCTAAAGTAGTAGAAGAGATAAAAAAAAGTTATCACATTTGCTATGATTTTAGATTTGAAGAAAAAAGTGATGTGAGCATTTAAGTCCATATTGCTAAAGAAGTAGAAGAGACAACAAGTGTACTACAATTGCACTGATTTGAATGTAACAAGCGTTGTTGAAGGCATTAAACAATCCCAAACTAAGTTACCTTAGTTGAGTCTGAAAATTGCCTTCAAACAAAAACAACTTACTTCTACACAACCACCAAAGAAGTATAAGTTTGAAACCCTTATCCTCAAATTCCCTATTCACAGTGAGATTGATCCAGAGAATATCAAATGTGCAAAAAGCATTTAAGGCTAAAGCTGTAAAGGAAAATTCAAGCCTTGCTAGCTATCCACTTCATATATTCATGCAAGTGCACAATCTCCAAGCAAATGTGAGAATTAGAATTCAATCGATCATTGCTAAAAAGAAAATTTAAAGATTAAAAAAGCATGCTACAAAAGAGAAAAGACGATAAAACGCATACAAAAGCTCAAGCAAGCTATTCTCAAGCAAGCTATTCAATGACATAATGAAGTTGTCTTTACCATCATACATGTGGAAATCTGAAGACTGATTTAGAAAGTTTGATATGCTACTTCCTTACATATGATTATTTTTAAACATTCACTTATCACAAGTCACCTTTTTTCTAAGAGTGATCACAAGTCAGGTTGGATTGTTGTTTTCCCATTTTTTACATGTGACTTGGATCAACGCAACCTGATCATGAACATGTTAGTTTTGGTTAAGTAATTAGGCCTTTACATAAAAATATATATTTTTTATTTTATAAAATTTAATAATTATTAAATTTAATTAATCTATTAATATTTTGATTTATAATTAAATAATGAAATTTTTTATCAAAATTAAATTTAAAAATATAAATAAAAATATTATAAAATATTTTAATTTTTTTTATATGATTGGGTTGGGTTGAGTCGAGTTTATCGGGTTATGAAAAAATAAATTTAATATCCAACTTGTAAATAATCAAATTTATACTTTTAAGACCCGGTTACTTAACTTAATTTGTTAATTTTTGTTTGAATTGGATTGAGATGATTAGGTTGGTTGGATTTACTCGGCACATGAACACTTCTACTTTTTTTAATCTTTACTACACAAAAACCTAAAAAAATCATCTCAATCTCAACAATTGACACCTAAGCTAACTTAAAAACTTTCCACTCTTCCCATAGGCCAAAAACAAGATCCCTAACCAAAACTAACCACATCTTACGAAGGTGGATGCACCACCAAAATCTTCACTTCAACTCTAGTCCTAGAAAAATTTTCTTTAGCTTTGCTTTTGCTTCTTATGACATTGGTATTGTACAAAAATTATAATAGGTTTTTCTTTAAGAAAAAAATAAAAGATTAATAAAAGATGACTTTTGAAGGCCTGAATGACCAGAAGACTTTCTTAGTCCATCTCTTGCTATAAATAGAAAATTGAGGATAATTGAAAAGTGTCAAATCAATTATTCAAAGAATGAGATGAAAGAAGCCTTAGAACATTTATGACTAATCAACTCAAATTTCTCAAATAGTAGAACTTTGTTATTAGAACTTCAAGAGTAGAACATGATTATAGCAAACACTTGAAAGTTGCATTGCAAGGTTTGATAACTTAATTTAGATGCTTTACATCCTTTCTTCTAAGAATTCTTCTAACCATGATAAGGATAATCTTCTTCTTCTCTCTTGTCTCAAGTCTAACTAACTAGTAGAGAGATTCAGGGTTGTCCAAGATAAATGCAACAAAACCAAATGGTAAACTACTCACGTTTGATTATAAGATTTGCATGATCACTCATACATTGCCTTTAAGATTGTTCAATCTTAAAAAGTTGATACCCAATAGTTTTATTTTTTCATGAAGTTTTATAAAATTGATTTACTTAATAAGAATATTTAAATCAACGGTTAAATTAGTAATCTTACAATTTTATTACCTGATTAAATATGCAAGTTTGAACCTAATATATAAACACAGACAAATATATATATATATATATATATATATATATATATTATGCACTTTTAGTTCCTAATGTTTTGTTAAAATAATTATGACTCTATTTTTAAAATTATGCAAACTTAATTTACTATCAATTTTTTTACCTTAAACTTATTAATTCTAATTTTTTATACAGAAAATTTAAAAGATTAAATTATGTTTTATTCAAATTTTACTTAAAAAGATTCTTCAAACTTTTACACATTATAAAATTCTATAATCTTTATTAATTGGCAACGATTTTTTTAAACCTTTAAATTGTTTTTATTCTAATTTTACGATAAAACTTTAAACTTTTAATAAAAATTTGAGGATTTTTAGTGAAATAAAATTGATAGAAGATTAAATTTGTATAATTTTAAAATAAAAAATTTAATTAGTTAAAAAATTAAGACAAAAATCACACATATCTCAAATTACAAATAAACCAAAATTCATCCAACATTTTTATCATGCAAATTTTAAACTTTTTGTCATTGAAAATTTTAATTTTTTTTAATCTAATAATAACGCAATTTTAATTTAATAAGTGGATATAGATAAAAAAAAATTAGTTAATCTAATATATAATTTTTTATCTTATGTATTTAACTCATAAATTAAAATATATTAAATAGACACTCATTAAACTTTTTTTGTATTTTCCATCCGATTTAATTCAAATCTGACCCAAGTTGCGTATCTAAATATGGTAGATGAGTCTACTACTGAAATTTTTTTTGCATGCACAAAGACTCAAACTTAAAATCTTACTTAAGCGATACTAAATCGCTTGCTACTCGGATCAACTTCCTTTGGTCACTCATAAAACTTTTAATTACTAAATATGTAAATATTGACATTTTTGTTTTAAATATAAGAAATATTTTTAATAAAAAAATAGGCTTATTTCTTGAACTTATATAAAATTCAGGGTGAGTCTTTTTTTTTTGCTTTCTAAGTTTTTTTCACTCATTTTTTCTATGATTTGAAATTTAACACTTGCAATGCTGAGGTTGAATAGAAATTATTTAAACAAATTTAATAATATTAGCTTGTTATAAATTAGCTTTGGCAACTAAAATGATATTATTTACAAAAAAAATAAATAGAAAATTTTTGGACCCTAAATGTTAACAGAAAAAGAGGCTTAATCATACACTTAAAATTTTATTTGTAATTAATTGAATGAATCATTCAATATGCAGAATAAAAAGATAGGGAGATAATGGATCTTCATGATGAATACTCTAATTTTAAAATTTTGTAAACTTTTTTTCTTTATCAAATTTTTTCTTAAAAATTTTTAATTCTATTTTTTATTAAAATTTTTTATAAATTGAAATAATTAAATTATATTCTATTCAAACTTACCTTCAAAAGAATAATAAAAATTTTCTTGTATATAGAATACTATTAAATAAGTACTTCCACCTAGCAATGCATCATAATAAAGAACAGTAAACTTAAATGATACAGAAACTTTTTAAAATTGTTTTTAGTTTTATTCTATGAATATGCAAGGTAGAACTTACGAAGAGTAAAAGGTGGATATATAAAGGGACCTGAATAAAATTACAAGCAAAGAGGATTAGATGAATAAACATCATCTTCCACATAAAAATTCTTTTGCTTTACAATCTGTGATGAGAGAGTGGAAAACCAAAGCTTCACATTCATAGAATATCATAATTTATTCAATTTATGCTGTGGCAAATAATGCAATGCCATTGCCAGTTTTACAATCTTTAATAATGAACTTACTATTATTCCCTAAATTCATTTTTCTAATGGTTAAAGAAGCATTTGGCCTTGGATTTATTAAGAATATGGCCTCATTTTTACTTTTATTAAGAAATGACAAATTACATTTTCATGAGCATGCCAACGTGAAGCATTTGTATTCAACACCCTAATGAATACCAAATTTATAATTCACTAATTCAATTAACTTTCCCTATATCATAAAAGAAGCCATTTATTTAATTTTTTTTAATTACAACTCATATTGTTTGTGTTGAATGAAATTTAAAATGTAAATTATTTCTCAAAAGATTACACGAGAATTATTAAATTATTTTTAAAAAATATATGCTGTATGCTTTTTTAATTTAATAAGTTATACAGTGAAAAAATCATTATAAATGAATGTTTTATTATATTAAATAGGATTAAATTTAAAATTTTTTGAATTTAAAAGAGCTCAATATTTAAAATATTATATTTAATTAAAATCAATTTTTAATTTCAACTGAAGATTCAAACTTTTAATATTAGCATGGCTTAAATAAGTTTTTTTTTATTTCTTTTCAAACAACTTTCCTATTTTAAAACATTTATATAATATCTCTGATATTAACTCGTTAATTTTTTATTATTATTTATTTATATCATATTTAATTTGATTAATATAATATAATATGAAATTGATGTAGATAATAATATAATATTTACACATTCATTCATTTATATTTAAAATTTAATTCTAAAACCCTTTTCAATATATAAAAAATTTAATAATATTATTAACTTATTTTAAATACATTATACCTTACTAAAATTATAAAAAATTACTTAAATATTATACAAATAAATAATAAATTATATCTTAATCAAACTGTATAAAGTAACTTAAATACTAGTAAACTAGTAAATAGCAAATTAATATATAATAGACAGACATGATAAAAATAAAAGTAACTTTTAAAACACTAAATTAAAAGCGAACCAAATAAAAAATTGTAATTTTTTTATTATAAAGAACTTGTATTTTTTTAAAACTAAAATTTTAATTATAAATAATACTGAAAAATTAATTTTTTATCTAATTTAATTTAAATTTAAAACTTTATTTAAGCAATATTGAGCTACTTACCTCCACCTCCATTAATATTGAATTTTTGTTTTTGTTCATGCTAATTATATATATATATATATATATATATATATATATATATATATATATATATATGATTTTGAATATATTTTTGGAGACTTCGATACCAGTTTACTGCAAGTAATGAATTAATATATTATTGAAAATCTATTTAATATTTGATAAAAAATATTATTTTGAAATATTGAAACTGAACCCTAAAACTAAAATCATATATGATATTCTAAAATCACATATGATATTGTAGGAGAAAGGAGAGAGAAGAAGAAAAATTCACAACTACATAACAGAAAGCAATAGAGGGAATAGCCAGAAGCAGAGTCATTGACGAGGCTCATCCTCTCAGCGAAGAACACACTATTTTCTTTAAGCGAACAGCAACTTCTTATTCTTCTTCCTCTTCCTCTTCCAAGCCCTCCACTGTCTCTCTCTCCCTCGGCACTGCACATTCTGCAATACCCGACCCGAATCCCCACGGATTCGGAGCCCCGCAATACGACCCCATATTCAAAGCCTATTTCCTAGTTAACATTATCTTTTAAGCCCAATACCACAAACATTGGGTCTTGGGGTTGGCGGCAGAGGGAAGGGTTTATGATATTCGTTTGCATAGACGTCTTGTCTTTTCCATTCTTCACTCTGTTCTGCTGCTCCTCTGGTTTTGACGGTGAAAATCTCGATACTGGTTCGTCGTTCGTTATACTTACATTATCGATTGTCTCATGCTTTAACTTTTGCTCTGTTGGTCTTGTGTGCATTGTTTAATGATTGTTTTGTGTTTGGGAACCTCACATTATCTGAGGCTGTCACACAGTTTCTGTCTGTGTTTTGACCTTTTCATACTCTTTGGGGAAATTAATGTATCATAAACACGACAATCAGGGTAATAGATAGTTTCATGATCGAAGGAGGGAAGAAAGAACATGTGTGTTGAAGATGCTGCATGGATAAACTCACTAATTGTTTTATCTGTGAGGATGCAATTTTTATTTTGTGAATACAAAATAAAAATTTAGAAGGGGGTGTTAGTTCGATTCTAATGGACCATTCAATTAGGCTATATGCTTTACAGCATTGTTTGTCTTTGTACAATGTGAAGTTGTAAACTAACTTTTTGTTTTCTATTTTTCCTTAGTTCTTTACCATGGTTACTGAAGGAACCGTAAAACCTCAAGTTTCAGTACGTCTACCACCACCACCACCACCTCGCAAAATTAATGTGCAGAAATATGCAGAATCCCGTGCCCTGGAGCTCCAGAGTCTTCAGTCTATCATAGAAAATAGAGTAAACAATGATTATAGGTCTCAAAGGAACAAGAGAAGAAGAACAACTGCCTTTGATAACCAAATTGCAAGAAAAGGGTGCAAAAGAAAGAGGCAGAAACTGGGAATAGTTGATAAAGCCCTTGCTGAATCCATTTTGGAGAAAGACCAACTAAAAAATCTTCCCCGCCGTGTTCGTCGGAGATATGAACTGAAGATAAACCCAGAAAATGGTTTTTGCACTTCTGGGGATGGAACCAAGAGGATGAGAACTCATGTTTGGCATGCAAAGCGATTTTCCATGACCAAGCTTTGGGGTTATCACCTTCCTTTTTGTATTCAAGGAAGGTAGGTCTATTATTGTTAAAAAAAAACAAAAAACTTATGAGAGACAATGGGGGAAATAGTTAATTTCATGATGATGGGTTGTGTGACTTTGTTGGGATGTATTTGAATTGGATCATGGAAACGTGATGCTATTGCATGTTTTAACATTCCCTTGGAAACAAAACACTGACAAGGCTTGTGCATGTTCTTATGCAGAGGGAAAGGTTCAAGGGCACTCTTGAAAAGGCTCAAACAAGGGGTTCTTGTACACGACGCGAGCTATTATACTGCTGTTCAATTGGAGGGTCCAGAGGTTTTTTATTTTAGTTTTAGTTTTAGTTTTTTTTTGTTCGAAATTTCTTTTTTTTCACTGTTAATGTCTGAATCTAAGAGACTCACTTAACTGTTATTCTGATTGAAACATATTGAAATGTATGCATCAAATAATTATTGCAGTTTCTCAGCCCCAAATAGTTTTCTTAGTTTTATTTAAGGTTGACTCTTGTATACAGGATTCATTACTGTCAGTGTTAAGAATGGTACTGGAGCCCTCTCCGGCAACAGCAACACATCCTGAAAATCATGATGACTATGTTCTTTCTGGTGTAACCTATGGAAGTGCAATGGTAATGATTCTGTCACTGACTCTACTAAGTGGCAGCTTGATTTGGTTAAACTAAATCAAATGTTGTTTCGTGACAGCTTTATCAAGTTGGAGCGTCAGTTCCTCAGCCAATTGCTCCTGTGACCTATATATGGAGACCCACTTCCCAACAAAATATGAGTACAGAGCTAGATGGAAGAAATCATTATACTTCATTTAGACAGCATGATATCAGTAATGATTCAAAGGACGAGGATGTCAAATTATGTGAAAAATCAGACAGATTGAAGCAGGATTATTCATTTAGACACCGACACCTTTGGGTGTGGATACATGCTTCTGCCTTTGAAGAAGGATATGATAATCTAAAACTTGCATGCCAGAAAGAGGTTCACTTTCTTCTTTAGCTTCTTCTATGGACATTCCACTTGTATTTTGATTCTTTTATTTTTTTAATTCATAGTATATTTTTATAAACCCAAAACCAAAGTCCAACTTTTCAGATAGAAAGGGTTGTGAAAATAGAGAAGATTGAAAGAAAGATAAGAACTGGATGAATAATCTGTGTCATGTAAAAAATGAAAGTACAAAGGAGAGAATTCTCCTTCCAAACAAAGCTAATGCACTATTTTCAAATGCTAGCAATGCAAAATGAATAAACTACAACTGTTCAACATCCCATCTTTTATTTAAACTAACCACTTAACTAATTCTGTAGTAAACTACTCTCGACCAACTCTAACAAGTTATATAACTACTCTAATTACCTTGCCTTGTTTTCCTTTATTCTTCTGTTGTACTTGCTAAAGATGAATGCAGGGAGAGGTTTGGGAAACTAATACACCCATATGTTACAAATAATCTCATTTTACTCTGTTTTTATCTGTCCTAATTGCCTTCTCATTGCCCATTTGAAAGTCTTTCATGTCAGTGGCACATTTAAGTATCACAATGAGCATGGTTGGGTGCTGTAACTTAAAAAAAGGTTTTTGCCTGCAATCACAATTAGGATTAATCCTGCCAGAAGGTTGTTTATAAGTAAAGTTGAAAAAAAAAGATGTTACTTTTGAAATAAAAATTCTTGTTATATGAATTACTAAATATTAATTTGGTTTGTGTTGCTTGGCCAAGTTTTTAATTTCACTGCCGAAGTTGAATAACTTAGAATTGTAAAATATATATAAACTCACTCACAATATATGCCTTTTATTATTCAGATGGAGAAGAGTGGCATCTCAATTAATTGCTTTACCCTCAAGGGTCAACTTGCAAAATTAGAATTAACTGGATTAGGGACATTTCAACTTCTTCAGAAGATATTACATCCGGTTGGAGGGTTAGTTATTTAAATTAGAAAAAACATTACCTTTTTTTTCCTGATTTTAATGATCCAAATTGGTTTATTCTTCTTTTTGGCATTACAGTATTTCAGAGAATCATTGGCAGTTAAAGAAACATGTGGCTATAGAAGAAGATTATGATTTGCATAATAGAAATTCATCCATACTAAAAAATGAGGATAATTTTTCTTGTCGTGCTATATTATCTCTTAATGTCAAGGATCCTCGAGAGTTGTCTTGGAAGAGGAGTTTTCAAGTGGAGCCCATGCTAACTAAGGGTCGGAGTGATGCACAAGAAAAGAATTACAATGGGTGTGCTGAATTGAGAGGAATTTTGGACGATAATAAATATTTATCTCCATCATCATGCTCTAAACATGAAGATAGCCAGTCTAATGTTGATGATCTATGGTATGCTACAACCAGAGGGCTGAGACCACCAATGGAAGATAGCATCCTTTCCAAGGAGAAACACCATGAACATATGGTTAATTTCTGCCTTGATGATATTGATCCTAGGGAGGCCAACTCTTCAACTAAGGTGCAGTGCCCGGGATCTTGCCCTATTCTTCTTTTAAAGAATGATATGAAGGAGTTGATTATAGGGTAACTTCCTTGATCTATTTTTTCTTTTAATTTGTTTGAAATTGTGTATGTTTATGAGCATCTATCTAGTACTATTGTAGTGCTTGTTTTCTTGAAAACAAACTATATGTATTTGTGATATCCTTTTTAAAGATATACAAGAAAAACAATAACATAAACTTTAGATAATTTAAGTTTTAACACCTTACTATGATCTTTCCTAGCAATAGATGAACTATTTATGTTAAAACTTTCCTTGTTATGTATTATACAATAAATGTTTCTGTGATGTCTTCTAGATGGTCCATAATACTTCCTTTAAGTTGGGTCAAAGCCTTCTGGATTCCACTCATCTCTAATGGGGCACGTGCAATAGGTTTGCAAGAGAAGCATTGGATTGCGTGTGAAGTAAGTTTTTGCACCCCTTAACGTCTTAAAATATGCAAAATTTCTGCCTTTTTATATGTAACTAAAATAGTGCATGAAAACTTCTCTTCATACAGATGGGGCTACCATTTTTCCCTTCAGATTTCCCAGATTGTAAGGCATATTCTTGCTTTATGGAAGCTAAAGCTGCTGCACTTAATAGAAAAACAGAACTTCATCCTCCTTCCAAGAGGAATTTGAGAGTTCCCATCCTTCCTCCATGGGGTATAGTTCGCATTACGATTAACAAAGAGATTAGTGCAATGGAGACTCCTAATCTTTCAACTGAGGAAGATTTGACAAATGCTAATTTATTACCTAACACTAGCACGGGAAGCTTTAAAATGTCAAATTTTGACTCTCAAAGTTCTTCGTTTAATGGAACTGTAGCAAGGACAGGTTGTATGCTGACTACTTTCCTCAATGAAACCAAAGTTGGTCAATTGCTATTGTTTCCTTATGCATCAGATGGTAAGGCCACTATCTCTAAGTTTATTGAGGGTGAGTTAAAGCTTGATCCAAGGCATAGAAGCTCTATCATTTATGACCGTAGGCTATGTTTTCTAAGAGTTCATCTTCATCCATTCAAGGAAGGATGTTTTGAAGAGGGTGCAGTTATTTGTGCTCCATATCCATCTGATATATCTTTATGGACTTTAAGGTAATTAACTTTTAAATTTTGAATTTATATTTTATTATTGATAATGATTTTTCCCCTTGGCTGGATGGATATGGTCCATAATTTTCAAAATTTTTTTGTTGAATTGGCAAACACCTTTGTTTTATTGGGGTACCGAGTAATAGAATATGATACCAAATGTTTTTTTTCCTACGAGTTATTTTTTTATGAATTTCTCAATTAGTTTTAGGCTAGAATGTGGGAGTTGGATAGCGGCTAACAAAACTACATTGATTTTCTTCTATTTGTTTGGTTCATGCAATTCAAATGGAATCTTAGAAATGTTGTATATTGTATGATATTAGGTTTTACCTACCCCTAAGTACAAGATGAAAATGAAGTGAGATTCTTCTCCTGCTGCTTGGAATAGATATTAAAACTATAATGCAAAATAATGTCAATCTCTTAAAAATATGTATATATGTTGTGTATGTTGTTGCAGTTCAGAGAAAAGTGAAAAGCGACTTCAAATGTCTCAATCTACTATGAGATTATACTTTAAAGAACATTCCTCGGGTAACTGGGGACTGGGGACACCAGATGATTCAATTGCTGGAGAGTCTCACCGGTGGCCTATTGGCTTTGTTACAACAGCTTCTGTCCAAGGAAGGTTGTGAAATCTTACCTTCTTTTACACAAATCTTTTTCTAGTAGTCCTAGTATAAGATTTAATTTAGATAAACTTCTAGAGAAGATTTTATATTAGAAAAAAATTAACATAAAAAAAAATTTCTTTTACAAGTTAAAAATAATTTATATTTTTCTATTTTTTGAGAAATTTTCTTGTTCAACTTTTTTAAAATTTAAAAAGATAAATTGATTTTAACTTACAAGGGAAATTTTATTCATTTTTGCATTGAATTTAAATTATGATAAAAGAACATATTAATGTTTCATTATAGAGATAGAGAATCTTACTAGGTGCAATGTCTGCAGCAAAAGGCTAGTAGCACACGGGTGTTGTGAGGCCGTTTTACTATCCCATTTGAGAGGAGAACAGTGGAAGATGCCTATGAAGCAGAGGAAGGAGATATATGTCCTCGTTAGGAATTTAAGATCTGTAGCGTATAGACTTGCTCTCGCCTCCATTGTTCTAGAATATCAGGAAAATGACATTGAGTTTATGTAAATATATTTATTCTGGACAACATGCAGCTTTGCTACACCAGTGAGATAGGTAAGATTTTCCTTGGTAGAAAAAAGAGGAATACCAATGGGAAAAAACGAAAATGTCATTTGAGATTACCACTCTTGTATATTTAGCCTTGTATCTTTTTCGTTGTATTTACTTCGTTATTATTATTCGTTATTTGGTTTTTTCTTATGGTTTAAGTTTTTAAGAAAGGAAAAAGTGACGAGTGGACGTGATATAAATTAAATTAATGGTATATAATGGTAGACTAGTCATTAGTCAATTTGTGGAACCCAATGCTTTTTAATTCACCAAAAATAAGAGTTAGATGGATAAAAGTACCACAAATTTAACTATGCAATGCAAAAGTAAGTGCTTTCTCAGAATACTTAAAAAAAACATTGGTCAAACAAATGATAGAGTTAGATGGATAAAAGCAGCTTGAAATTTGGGCCAAAAAACTTCATTAGAGCGTAATATATTATTTTTATATTTTAATAAAAAAATACAATTTATTATAAATTAAGTAAATAATAAATATACTATTATTTAGTTACATTAACAATATATTTACTTTGAAAACTTTTGTACTGAAATTTAAACTTCATAAAAACCCAACCCCGCCCCTTCCTCCCTTTTATTACAAACTATATCATCTACTTAAAACATATTCATCATGTAAAATAGATGGTTGGTTGAATTATTAATCATTTTTATAGCAAAAATTTAGGGAGTCAACAGTTTTGAGTATTGAACCTAACACTTACTAAAATAAAGTGTCACAATCTTCACTAATGCTGTGTTTGAATTGGGAGAAGGGTCGTAGGGAAGTAGAGAAAAGTTGGATGTTTAGGTGAGAACAGAGATATTTGTTTTCCTTTATTCTTCTGTTACAATCTTCACTAATGTTGTGTACTAATAAGTACTAATGTAACCCAAAAGTTTGTTTTCATTTTTTAATTAAGTTGACTGTTAATTTTAATTAACAAAATAAGACATTTAGATATTTGAATTTTCTGTTCTGTGTTTCATAATATGTAGTATTTAAGTGGAATTGATTAAGGTCTGGATCAAAAAAATGTTTGGAGAGAACCTATACCATTCCAAAACTATTGCGAGAATAGTTAATATACCCCACTTCTTTAGATTGAAGAGTCTTCTTAAAGGTGGAGAAGACTGAGGACAGTATTAAATTCATAAGCTCAAGGCCTAAGCCTATTGCTCTATATGTTTTCACCAAAAACAAAACACTGCAGAGAAAAATGGTGGCTGAAACATCATAGAGCAGTTTGAGTTTCAACGATGCAATTTTACAAGTAGTACTCTATACATAGCATCTATTTCTAATTTATTAAATATTTTTGCATATTTGAATTTTGATAGATCTAGATTCTCTACAATTTAAGCACAACCGCAACTTGTACTCTAAATTTATTTAAGTGAAAAAATTTTGTTTAAGCAAATTTTATAAAAAGGTGAATTTTACTTAAAACATTTTCTTAAGCAAATTAGTGACAAAATAATTTTTGCTTAAATAAAAAAAATTTACTTAAGCTAAAACTATAAAAAAATTTAAAACTTTATCTTTTTCCTCTCTAAATTATAAAAAATTTAAAAAATTTTGTGTAAGATAATGTAGTCAACTATTTTTTAACTAATTTTTTAAAATCTTCATTCCTATAATTCTTATTATCATTCTCAACAATTTAACTCAATTCTAAATAATTTTATCTCACTAGTACTGATGAGAATCAAGGAAGGCCCATTGAAGACAAAGACTTGAAGGCATTGGAAGAGCTTTAAGGACCAATGACAAGGGTAAGGGCAAAAAGAATAAATGGAGACTTAAAAAAGATTGTTGCTGTCTTATTTGAAAGGGAGTTCAATTTAGAGTTAGAAAAGCTCAAGATAATTAATTACATATACTTAGAAGATTTGAACTCTAACGAGTTTTATTAGGATTTAATTATTATGTTTAGTTTATTTATTTTAATATTACTCATTACTTATTTTGAGTTTTTATTTAGGATAAAATCTTGTTATTTTATTTAGTTTATTTGAATTTAGGCTTGTTGGTACAAGAAGCCTATTAGAGTTTGCGTTAGTATTAGTTTATAATCATTAGACATATATAAGCTCTTGTAAAGACACTTTTAATTAGTTTTGAATACAATTTGAGATTGAATACTCTTGTGAGAGCGTGTGACTCTAGGTTCTTAAGTGAGCCAATTTTCTTTGATCTTATCAAGAGGCCAAGACTCTTATGGCGATCGTTCCTTGGCTTATCAATCTTGTGATTGTGGCGCCTTTTTCCATCTTTATTCTATTTTCACTTTTTATTAATTTTCTTCTTATTTCAATTCCTATTTGTGCCCTAATAATTTCATTTTTATTATGTGAAATCTAATTTAAAATCGTTTAATTCGGCGACACGATTTGTGATTGTCATTAATTGGTATCAGAGCCTGGGCTAGAGCCGATGGACCTTATCGGTGTATCCGTGGCGGCTTAAGTACCTTATCGGTGCGTCCGTGGCGGATTCTCTCGAAGAGGGAGGGGATGATGAGTCCCACATCGGTTGGGGGGAGTGACTTATCAGTCTTTAAATAGCTGTGGCGTCCTTCCTTCTAGCATGAGGCCTTTTCCTAGTGTGTCATATCTAGGAGAAACAAAACCGTGAGGGGTAACCCCTAAAGTGGACAATATCATTCTAACCAGTGGACTGAGTGTATGTCATCAATTGGTATCAAAAGACGTAGTGCTCATTGGAAAAAAAAAGAGAAAAAAAATATATACTACAAAAAAAAATTACAACAAACAAAAGTATATTTTTGATATATTTCTTCCAATATTTCGTTTATTTTGCTTGATTCCATACAAAAAAAAAAAAGTTGTTATTTAACGTTACATAATCTTCTTTAAATTCTTCAATTTTGTCTTATTTGCAATCTATTTTTGAGTGTGCTTATTTCTTATTTAGTCTTTTTTTTTTCTATTGTCTTGTTGGCTTCCTTAGTTTTGTCTTAGAGTTTTCTTTTGTTGGCTTTACTTGATTCTCATTGATTGATCGTCTCTTGGTTTTGGTTAATTGTGTGGATTGGAGGTTGACTTCCTTAAGAACTCTTGAGAGGAAAAATGCAAGAGAGAAATCCTTACACAAAAGCCAATTTAGAGTAAAACATGAGTGAATATCTACTGAGTGAAAACACTTAGCGAGTGGAGAGAACCTTTTCTTTTTGCATTAACTTTTATTATTTTGTAGAATGTTTCAAGAGGGAGGATCAAGTAGAGAGAGCACTCTTGCCTCACAAATTGAAAGACTTGCTCAAAGATTTGAAAGCATGTTTGAGAGAAAAAATGAAGCAAAAAGGAATGTTCAAGAGGCGTTGGTAAATAATGCAAGAAGGCGGTCACGTGATCGTTCCCCATATGCCCATGGAGACTCTAGTAATTCTTCAAGAGAAAGAAGAAGAAATAGGAGAGATGATGAAGAAAGGAGGTATGATAGGTGGAGAGATAATAGAGAGAGGAGGAATCAAAGAAGGAGAAGAGAAGATGTAAGAATAAGAGAAAATAAGAGAATTAGTAGAGTTAAAATAAAGATTCCTAGTTTTCATGGAAAGAATGATGTTGAAGCATACTTAGAGTGGGAAGTAAAGATAGAGCAAGTATTCTCATGTCATGATTATAGTGAAGAAAAGAAAGTAAAGGTGGCCTCCCTAGAATTTCATGACTACGTTTTGGTGTGGTGGAATCAAATTCAAGGGGATCGAAGGAGATATGATGAGGAGCCTGTAGATACATGGATTGAAATGAAGAACCCAATGCGTAGGAGATTTGTTCCTACATACTACAATAGAGAGCTTTATACAAAGTTTCAAGGTTTGAGGCAAGGTGGCAAAAGTGTTAATGACTATTATAAAGAAATGGAAGTTGCCATGATACGACCTAATGTATTTGAAGAAAGAGAAGCAACAATGGCCCGTTTCTTAAATGGGTTGAACCATGACATTCGTGACATAGTGGAACTTCATCTCTATGTGGAACTTGAAGATTTAGTTCACCAAGCTATTAAAGTAGAAGCACAACTAAAGAGAAATGGTACTTTAATGAAGAGTATCTCCTCCTATAATTCAAAAGGATGGAAGGAATGAGTGAAAAAGGAGGAAACATTAACTAAAGACATAACTGTCCAAAGTGGTAAACTTTCACCTAAAACTTCTTTTAATCCTACTAATGCTTCTGTTTCTTCTATTTCTCGACATAGGGAAATTAAATGCTTTAAGTGCCTTGGAAAGGGTCATATTGCATCACAATATCCGAACAAGAAAACCATGATTTTGAGAGAGAATGATGAGATCTCAAGTGCTAGTTCATCTCAATCATCACACGCTTCAAGTGAAGAGGATACTGAGTTTGAAGCTTTATGTCACGAGGGAGATTTGCTTATGGTAAGGCGTCTCTTGGGTAGTTTAGCTAAGGAGGATGATACCATACAAAGAGAAAATATTTTTCATTCAAGTTGTTTGGTACTTGGAAAGGTTTGTTTTCTTATAGTTGATGGTGGTAGTTGTACAAATGTGGCTAGTGTTCAACTTATTGAGAAATTGAACCTTACTACTACTCCTCACCCCAAGCCCTATAAGCTACAATGGTTGAGTGATGAAGGAGAGTTGGTTGTTAATAGGCAAGTTTTAATTACTTTTTCTATTGGCAAGTATAAAGATAAAGTTTTGTGTGATGTAGTGCTTATGGAAGCAAGTCATATACTCTTAGGAAGACCTTGATAGTTTGACAAGAAAGCTATTCATGATGGTCATTCCAATAAGTTCACATTTATACATAAAGGGTGCACAATCACTCTAGTGCCCATGACTCTTAGTCAAGTGTGTGAGGATCAAATAGTCATGAGGTTGAGAAGAGAGCAAGAGAGAAAAGATGAAAAGAAAAAGAGTGAGCTTGAGGGCAAACTTAAAAAGAAAGAGAAAATAGTGAGGACACTTCCAAATGAAAAATATGAGAGTGAAAAGAAAAGCGAAGAAAAAAAATCAACAGAGAAAAAATTTATTTGTAAAAAAAAAGAAGTGAGAAAAGCGTTATTGGCCTCTCGGCCTATGTATCTACTTTTATGTAAATAAAGTCCTCATAGTGATTATATTAATTCTTTTGCTAATAATACTTTACCTAGTGGTGTTTCTTCTCTTTTGCAGGAATTTGAAGATGTCTTCTCTAAAGAAGTGCCTTACGGCCTACCTCCAATTAGAGGGATAGAACATCAAATTGACTTGATTCCAGAGGCAACCTTGTCCAATCGACCTGCATACAGGAGCAATCCTCAAGAAACTCAAGAGATTCAAAAACAAGTAGAAGGATTGTTAGAGAAAGGATGAGTGAAGGAAAGCCTAAGCCCTTGTGCTGTACCAGTCATCTTGGTACCCAAGAAAGATGGAAGCTGGAGGATGTGTACTGATTGTCGTACCATCAATAATATTACTGTAAAGTATAGACACTCCATATCCCGTTTGGATGATTTACTTGATGAATTGTTTGGTGCTTGTTATTTTTCTAAGATTGATCTTAAGAGTGGATATCACCAAATAAGAATAAGGGAAAGAGATGAATGGAAAACAACTTTTAAGACTAAATATGGCTTGTATGAATGGTTGGTTATGCCATTTGGGTTGACTAATGCACCTAGCACCTTTATACACTTAATGAATCATGTGCTTAGGAACTTCTTAGGAAAATTTGTTGTTGTTTACTTTGATGATATCTTAATTTACAACAAATCTTTTAATGAGCATATGTTGCATTTAAGGTGTGTGTTGGAGGTTTTAAGACATGAACAATTGTATGCAAACATTGAAAAATGCACATTTTGTAAAGATCATGTAATTTTTCTTGGCTTTGTTGTTAATTCTAAAAGTGTGCATGTGGATGAAGAAAAGGTTAAAGCCATTAAAGATTGGCCAACCCCTAGGACTGTGAGTGAAGTAAGAAGCTTTCATGGGTTAGCAAGCTTTTATAGGCGCTTTGTGAGAGATTTTAGTACCATTGCCGCACCCTTAAATGAAGTTGTTAAGAAAAATGTGGGTTTTAAATGGGAAATGGAGCAACAAGAAGCCTTTAATACTTTGAAAAATAAGCTTATGCATGCACCGATACTTGCACTCCCTAATTTTGCTAAATCTTTTGAATTGGAGTGTGATGCATCTAATGTTGGGATAGGGGCTGTTTTGATGCAAGAGAGACATCCCATTGCTTACTTTAGTGAAGAGCTTAATAGAGCATGCTTGAAGTATCCTACTTATGATAAAGAACTCTATGCTTTGATTAGGGCACTCCAAACATGGCAACATTATCTTTTATCTAAAGAATTTGTTATCCATAGTGACCATGAATCATTGAAATATCTTAAGGGTCAAGGGAAATTAAATAAAAGGCATGCTAAGTGGGTAGAGTTCCTAGAACAATTCCCTTATGTTATTAAGCATAAGCAAGGTAAAATGAATGTAGTGGCTGATGCATTATCTAGGCGTTATGTGTTGCTTTCTATGCTTGATACAAAATTGCTTGGATTTGAACATGTAAAGGAACTATATATGCATGATGCTGACTTTGCTGAATTATATACATCTTGTGAAAAGGGAGTTCATGATGGGTTTTACAAGCATGATGGGTATTTGTTTAAGGGGAATAAATTGTGTGTGCCTAAATGCTCAATTCGTGTCTTGCTTGTGAGAGAAGCCCATGAGGGTGGTTTGATGGGACACTTTGGTGTACCTAAAACTTTAATGATATTGCAAGAACACTTCTTTTGGCCTAAAATGAAACATTATGTTTATAAATTTTGTGAAAGGTGTGTTGTGTGCAAGAGGGCTAAATCCAAGGTAAATCCTCATGGACTTTATACTCCATTACCTGTTCCAGATTACCCTTGGATTGATGTTTCTATGGACTTCATTGTAGGTTTGCCAAGGACAAAGAATGGCAAGGACTCTATATTTGTGGTTGTGGACCGATTTTCAAAGATGACTCATTTTATTCCATGTAGGAAAGTAGATGATGCTACACATATTGCAGACCTATACTTCAAAGAGGTTGTAAGGTTGCATGGTTTGCCAAGGAGCATTGTTTCAGATAGAGATTCGAAGTTTCTAAGTCACTTCTAGAGGACCTTATGGCAAAAACTTGGAACCAAACTTCTATTCTCTACCACATGTCACCCACAAACAGATGGACAAATAGAGGTGGTAAATCGTACCTTAACTACTCTCCTCAGGACTATGGTAAAAAAAAAATCTCAAATCATGGAATGAATGCTTGTTTCATATTGAATTTGCATATAATAGGACATGTCATTCAACTACTTTATATTCACCCTTTGAGGTTGTTTATGGATTTAATCATCTCACCCCGCTTGATTTGTTGCCACTTCCTAATGTTACGTCTTTAGTACATAAGGACGGCAATGCTAAGGCTGAATTTGTTAAAAAGTTGCATGAAAAGGTGAAGGCTCAAATTGAAAAGAAAGTAGAACAACAAGCAAAATATGCTAACAAGGGAAGGAAGAGAGTGGTATTTGAACCCAGAGATTGGGTTTGGGTACACATGCGTAAGGAGAAGTTTCCTATACAAAAAAAGTCAAAGTTCAGCCAAGAGGAGATGGACCATTCCAAGTCTTAGAGAAGATTGGGGATAATGCATACAAAGTGGACTTACCAGGTGAATATAGTGTTAGTGCTACTTTTAATGTATCTAATTTATCTCTCTTTGATGTAGATAATAAACAGTCAAATTTGAGGGTAAATTCTCTTAAAGAAGGAGGGATTGATGAGAATCAAGGAAGGCCCATTGAAGATAAAGACTTGAAGGCATTGGAAGAGCTTCAATGACCAATGACAAGAGTAAAGGAAAAAAGAATAAATAGAGACTTAAAAAAGATTGTTACTGTCTTATTTGAAAGGGGACTCAATTTAGAATTAGAAAAGCCCAAGATAATCAATTACATATACTTAGAAGATTTGAACTCTAACGAGTTTTATTAGGATTTAATTATTATGTTTATTTTATTTATTTTAATATTAGTCATTACTTATTTTAAGTTTTTATTTAGGATAAAATCTTGTTATTTTATTTAGTTTATTTGAATTTAGGCTTGTTGGTACAAGAAGCCTATTAGGGTTTGCGTTAGTATTAGTTTACAATCATTAGGCATATATAAGCTCTTGTAAAGACACTTTTAATTAGTTTTGAATACAATTTGAGATTGAATACTCTTATGAGAGCGTGTGACTCTAAGATCTTAAGTGAACCAATTTTCGTTGATCTTATCAAGAGGTCAAGACTCTTGTGGCAATCGTTTCTTGGCTTATCAATCTTGTGATTGTGGCACCATTTTCCATCTGTATTCTATTTTCACTTTTTATTAATTTTCTTCTTATTTCAATTCCTATTTGTGCCCTAATAATTTCATTTTTATTGTGTGAAATCTAATTCAAGATCGTTTAATTTGGCGACACGGTTTGTGATTGTCATCAAGTACTTAGCACAAGTAGCACACTAAATAATATATTTAGAATATTTGGTGAGATGATATTTTTAAGAGTATTTGGTAACTAAGTAGTCATTGATAAGAAACAAAGGTTCCTCAAAATTTCTATAGTTTAGAGAGGAAGAAGATAAAATTTTTACTTTTTTTTTTTTTACAATTTCGGCTTAAGCAAATTTTTTGACTTAAGCAAAAATTAATTTTTTTTTATCAAATTCACTTGAGCACAACAAAATCTATTTAAGCAAATTTACATTGCAAACTGAACTATTAAAACTACAGATGATCCTTGTACAAAATTTCGCAAATTTTCTATAATTTAGAGAGAAAAAATATATAAAATTTTGAAATTTTTTACAATTTTAACTTAAGCAAATTTTTTTACCTTAAGCAAAAATTACTTGTTTTTTTGTCAAATTCGCTTAAATAAAATAAAATTAACTTAAGGAAAATAAAATTTGATTAAGTGAATTTATATTGCCAATTACTATTCTCCTTTAGATTTATTTATAAATAAGTTTGTGTATCCAGCTTGATCTATCCCTTACTGTAATTCTTGTTCAATGCTACTTTTCTCCATTTTATGTACTTCTTTAGTTATCTTGATTTATCTAAAATATTATTTCTTTGCAAACTATTGAGCGGAGCTTATAACGTATATGTGTTTGATCAACAACAAGCTTTGGAGTAATTCAAGAAACAAATTTTTAGTGCATTGAATTTTAAAAAAAACTTTTAATAATATTATATAAAAAATGGGAATGTCATCTTTTTTTAGATTAAAATGAAGGTTGAACACATGGTTCTCTCTTTCTTAATATATATAATAACATGGAGTCTTAAAAAAAATATTAAATTAATTTTTTTAAGAATTGAATTTTTAACACTTTCCGTGTAATATTATTAATTGGTAAATATAAATTTTGTACTTTTTTTATTAAAATAATAATAAATTTTATTAAAAATTAAACATTTTAATTTTTTTTCATTATATAATAACTTTTTATTAAAAAATTAATAATAAATTTTATATAAATTAATAATTTTTATTGATATTATAATTCATGAATAACAACATAATAATTATAATTATTGGTTAATACAAATTTTTATATAATAAAAAACTAATACTTAAAATTAACATTCATTGATTATTTTAATTCTTGATATTAAGATATGTCAATTTAATCTTTAAACGTAGCAACTATCGTAAATATACTAATAATGAAATTTGTTATTGATTAGATTAAATAAACTGATGATTTTAAGGCTTAAATTGACTAACAATATTAACTTTTAAGATTAAATTAATTGACGGCTGATAAAGTCATTAATCTATTTTTTTATAATATTAAAAACTAAATAGACTAATTTTAAAAAAAGAAATTAAATAAACTGATAGTATTAATTTTAAATCTTATATTAATATTTTACTCCAAAAATATAACAATTATTAACTCAAAATTAATTAACCGTTCATTTTTATGGGCAGTGGGAACTAGTAGCGTGTTTGAGTAACTTCAAGATAGTTTTTCATATATATATATATATATATATATTATATTTTTCTGCATTTGTTCTGTTGTGAGTTCCACGCGATTCTACATAAAGTATATAAAGAAGAACCGAAATCTCAAGAAAGAGCAAAGACCGTTGCAGTTGTTTTGTCCTTTCTCTCTCTCTCTCTCTGGGTAATTTTGTCGAATAGCTGAGCCACCTAATCCCAGCGCTGTCCAGAGTGTCTTTTCCATTTGCAGTGAGTTGAAGCTCCGAGAATGCACACAACTCGGAACCTTTGAAGCGTTTCATCAACTACGATGCTTAGCGAAAAGCGACTCAACAGTGACCATGCTTGCTTACCGCCATAACTAGCCAAACATGCCATTAGCTACTGCTGAACTCAACTTAACCGCGAACTTGCAATTTTAGAATGGAAGATGATATGGAGAAACTGGTGGTAGAAGAAGGAGTGGGAATTGAGCGACTCAGAAGCATTACCTTCCAAAGCTTAAAATCGTACTCGCTGCACCTTCTCGACCTTTTGCAGAACCCTCAGATTGAGAATCAGAAGCATTGTTCTGTCACTGTAATCCCCGACCTCCTTCGTTTCCTTCACAGTTCTTCGCCCTCTACTTTACAATCCTTCTTCGAGTAAGCTCTTCTATCTGTTTCCTTTATATAACCATATCATCACCGTGTAAACATGATTCGCATTTTCTATAAACCCTAATTTACGACAAACTCTAATTCTTTGGATATTCTTAACCTAGCTATCCGAAACAACTTTAATGAAGAGAAAGAAAAACATTACACATGGATTCGGCTATGAATTTCCCCCTTTTCTCGTGCAATGTGACAAGGAACTTTATAATTTAGATTTTGGATTTTGAGCCGTTGCTGCTTAATTGATGCCTACTTTAACCTCACTGTGTGGTGTATTTGTTTTTGTTTTTTTTTTCCCCCCACATTCAGCTACACTTTGTTCCCGTTACTTCTGCTCCTAGATGCAGCAATTCAGTGTAGATCAATGCAAAAAGTTGATTCTCAGGAAGTATATAATGTGTCTGATGTTCCAAAAACACCTGTTAAAGTGAGTGATAGTGTTGCTGAAGGTGTAGTTAATTGTTTGGAGGAGCTTCTGAGGAAGTGCCGTTTGAATTCTGTGGATCAGGTGGGCTGATTGGTTTGCCTTTTACATTTGGTCTGGATTTTATACAGATTATGAAATATTTCTTTGGAATTTGTTGTACTTGCTTGTAGATAATGGTTGAATAAAATAGAACTGGCATTGATAAGTGTGCTGGATGTGTAAAATTGAGAGCTATGGTGCTTGCTCTCATTGTTAGGGAAAGATGAATGAAAGAAACAAATAAAACAAAAGGAATCTAGGGACATATGGAATTGAGGATGTTGGCCTGAATGCCAAAAGGAAAAAAAAAATCACGATTGAACCTGAAGCAGCACTGCACTGTACTCCAGCCATAAGGGCCAAAACAGAAGATAGAGGACTGCACTCAAAATATTCTTCTAGTGTAAAAATTAGAACAAATGAAGATATCTTGTGCAATATGTTTTAATGTGATACATATGTTGCTCATTTCATTTTTCCACCCTTGGTTTCAGGTCATGGTTTGATGTTGTTTAGCTCATCTGTTATAAATGCTCTTTAGTGTAATGGGATTATGCGCTGTTTGCAGACAGTGATATTAGCTTGCTTAGCCTTGATAATTTGTTGTCACATTGAAATAGTTTCAACAGGATAGTGCCAAAGTCATTTGTCTTTGAATAAGTAGGGAAGAGCAGTATTTTGTTGAGGCTTGTTTTTTATTTTTACTTTGATATCATTGCGGATGCCATTTGAAAGTGAACTGTGATGTTCTTTAACAGATGGTTCTTCTACTAAAAAAGTTAACATATGGAGCTTTGTTATCACCCTCTGAGGCTTCAGAAGAGTTTCGTGAAGGAATTTTATTGTGTGTCAAGGCACTGCTTTTGAATTTGCATTCCTGTTCTAATGTGTCTTGCTCGTGTAAACAAATTCCTGGCTTGCCTGCACTTTCGAATGACATTTATAATGATATGCTTCATAAAACTTTCAAGTATGGTTTGGAATCAGAGGAATGTTTGCTTGCATTTCTTCGGTCTCAAACTGCATCAGCTGCTGTTGGACACTGGCTATCACTTCTTCTCAAAGTATGTTGTTTTTGAATTTATTGGAGAAATTCCAAAACTGTTATGTTTTTTTTTTTGGGGTACTTAATTTAGTTCTTTAAAAACTGGTTCTTAAGGACATTTTATTATAACAGAATAACCAAAATTTATTTGAAGTATGTAGGCACATTCTATTATAGAATAAAACTTCGAGTAATCAACACAGGGATCTTTCTATTGAGAAAAACTAAATTAAATTTCCCCTTCTTTCTTTTCTAAAAGCTGGTTACTTCATTATATATGACTCTATAATACCCATTTGGTCTTATGAAAAGACAGCAGATATAGAGGCTGGTAGGGGACAACGAGGTTCTGCAAGACTTCGAATTGAAGCATTCAAAACTCTGCGGGTGCTTGTTGCAAAGGTAATGTAAGAAACATGCTCTTTGAAAAGTTGTGTGATTTATTTATTTGTAAAAGAAAGAAAATTTATAGAGCTGAGTGGTCAATGCATGAGTAGAAAGGAGGGTAGGATATTCTTTGACAGGCCGCAAATGCATAGGTTTTGTCAAATACTAAAAAGATATCATCTCTACAAGGCCTTTGTTGTAAATTTCAAATAATTGCAATTCAACTATCTACACACACTCAGTTGATGAGATAAAATAATAATAAAAAATAACTAGTAAAGAAAAAAAGAAAGAATTAAAAAATGCAATTAATATAAATGAAGTAAATTCAAATTCTAATAAACTTCCAAGAAATAGTTTCGTTGCAAAATAGAATTATAGAACTTATCAAAATAGACCTACTTAATTCTTAATGTATCCTAAAGGTTAATTATCCTAAGGTGATTGTTGTTCCTTTTTTGAATATAATAATGTATTTAATTAGACTAACTCATACTTTCGTAGTAATAATGTCCTAGGTTGTGAATAGCGTGCGATAGTGTCACCATAGCGGTGTTGTTTCACTTTGCAGTGGCTGATGCTATTCTAAGTTCATTGTGTTGCGTGTTAGTGTTGCAAACACTGTAGCAGTGGAAATCATATTAATTCGCAAGTATCTTGGCTGCTACTGTGAAATGTTTCAAGAACCCAAAGATGTTCTAAATTTTTAATGGCTCAAAACCATGTATGGGGATGGGGGTATTTACGGTCAAAAAAAAAAAAAAAGGCTTTAAATGAATGAGTTCAGAAAAACCGATTGTGCCTCTTCCCATTTTTGCACCGTCTTTTCTCTTACCCTTCCTTATCGTGTGACTCATCAACACTGCTCTCTGGTGGCTTTTTGGTAAGTTGCTGATGTTTTTCAGCCAATTTTTGGTGTTTTCTGGTGCACTACCATTCTTCGTTCATTCATCTGCATTTTTGGCCAAGTGCTCTGTTTGTCCCCTTGTTTTGCTAGTGTCTTGCAAGTTGTTGTTCTCCTCTCACTGTTGGCATTTTTTATTTTTTTTTGGTTTCTGACTGTTTTGTTCTCTCTCTCTCTCTCTCTCTTTTTCTATTTTGTCTGAATTCTCTCCTTATTCAGTTCTAGTTTTGGCCTTTAATGTTTTGTTACTTTAAGCCCATTGAGTTAGAAGCATAATGTCTAATATCACGTGAAAAAAACTCCAACAAATTTGCAAGTGTTATAGTACCAAGAATTGAATCAAGACAATAAAGATTAATAAAAAAATATAAAATATTCAAAACATTGTCATCAGTCCTTATTTAAGTTAAACCTAATTTCTAGAACTAAAAAACTACTGAGTCATATTTTAATTACAAGGCAAATTAAAAATTTTAAACATGGAAAAAACAAGAATATGAAAAAATGATGAAGAAACAAGGAGATCTTAATCTTGCCCTTACAAGTGTGTTGTTTTGTAGATCCTGTAGTGGTGCGATCAAGAATCATTCTTCAAGTCTCTGCTTTCACTTTGATAAGTTGTGTTTCTTTTAGGTTTAAATACCCTGGGGCAAAGACCCTGGGGCTTGAAAATTACCTTTGGCCCATCAATTTTTGTTGAGAATCAATTATAAATGCTTTAGGCAATACAAAACATGGCTGTGTTCTTTTCTGGTTCGAACTTCAAAATTCTTCCATTTCAAATGGAAAATGTGAACACAACCATGTTTTTTTGACACTGGCAGGCCGCAGGTTATGTTCTTCTCTGACTTGCCATTTTCCTGGCTCGCAATGCTTCAATCCTCTTCTTTTCTTCCATAGACATTGAAATCTTTACATTTTAGCTCTCAACTGAACCTTCTTACACACCAAACCTGCGAACATAGTAACTTGAATTAAAACAAATAAAAATACATGCCAAAATTATCCTAAAATGCAAGATCATGAATGATTAAGTGCTATTCTAAATTACAAATCTATGCACTCATATGACATCCTCTTTAGACAAGATTAGAAAGCAAAAAAAAAAAAAAAACACCACAAGTTCTTTGGGGCAATGAAATTCTCGTCTCCTTGCATGTATGATTGGACATTCCAATGAAGAAGATATGGGAAGAGGACCAAAGAGAAGATACATAAACTTTTTTCTCTCTCATTATGACAATGAAGCACTGAAATTATTCTATTTTCTTGCTCCACATAAAATACAAATCCATTTAATGGTTTTGGGAGTGGAAAATGGGAGGGAGAGCCCAGGTCTTTGAATAACTGGAGTGTGAGACTTTGTGCTCTGCATTCTCTTTTGTTAGCTTTCAATTATCTTTTAGCTCTTTGTCCTCCTTATGTGAAATTTTCATTTATGAATTCTTTTATCTAAAATGAATTGAATCAATTGAGGGTTACCTTTGCAGGTTGGTTCTGCAGATGCATTAGCCTTTTTTTTACCTGGAATTGTCAGTCAATTAGCTAAAGTTTTGCATGGTGCAAAAACAATGATAAGTGGGGCTGCTGGAAATGTGGAATCTATTGACCATGCAATCAGAGGCTTGGCAGAGTTTCTTATGATAGTCCTCCAGGATGATGCTAATGCACCTTCCCTGGATATTGAAGCATCTTCAGACTTCGATTCAAATGAGTGTAATTCTACGCTTTCTCTTTTGGAGGAGCTTCGCCACTTATCAGTTAAAAATTCTGTCAAAACAAAAGCTGCTGAAGATAGAAGTGTTGAATCAGAAAATTTTTCTTGTTCTCAAACTCAAATGCAAGAGATGGGGAATACCAATCCTAACAGAGAGAACATATTTTTCCATGTGAACCGAACGAAAGGTTGGATGCAGAAAACGTCAGAACATGTAAATAAGCTGTTGAGTGCAACTTTTCCTCATGTATGTTCGATGACTTTAGTTTCCTTGTCTTTGTTTGCAGTCTTTGTATGTTTACAACTATAATGCTTTGTGTATATTTTAATGTTGTAATGTGATCAGTGAAAACATTGAATTTCAGATTTGTATTCATCCTTCACAAAAGGTGAGACAAGGACTACTTGATGCCATAAAAGGACTCTTGTCAGGGTGCTTCTACACACTGGGGGAAAGCAGATTGATGCTTTTGGTGAGCCCTGAACTGTTTAACTGGGAATAGTTTTAGGTCTGTACCAATACCATAACCATTGGTATGGTTTTCTGTGGTTGATAATGACATAATATAATGAAAAATTGCTGATGGATTTGTAGCTTAGTGAAAAGTAGTCCTTAGCAAACGCTTAATACTGGGTTTGATCTGTTCGAGTTTTGGTACTTGTAGCTTTCTGTTCTCTATTCCTTCACCAGCTCTTAGAGCCCTAATATCTATAAAGTAAAAACTGAAAAATTTGAACTTGATATTTTAATTCATTAGGAAACTACTATTCCTAATTCATGTACTTATGTCTAGCATAGGAAGGAATTAGTTAGAGGAAGGAGAATAATAGTGGAAGGGAAGAGAGGGGGTAAGGAATTAGGGAGTTAGGAAAGGGTTGGCATGGTAGACCAGCACTGTCAAATAACCTTGATTATCTGCATTTTCCTTCCCATTCTTTGTTCATTTCCAGTTTAGTTTCAGTGTTTTTTGTATGATCAGACTCCACTAATCTTGTTACCATTTTGAAATCAGATCAGAATAGGAGATATACCATTTAATTTTCTGCTGTTGGCATGTTTCTTTTGTGATTCTGTTCCTATCAAAATGCTTGTCTACTAGAGTATCTGTTGATTTCAAAAGCATCTCTCTCAACTCAGAAAACCATTGCTGTAATATAGTTCTTACGATATATGTGAATTAAATAATTTATGATAGAAGCAAGCAGTCCTTTACAATAGATTGAATGTTGAACTTTGGGGGAATGTAATATTCCTACTTCCTATATAAATTATGAGGTTTGAATGGAATAGCGCTCTTAGTGTCTCACGATTTGCAAAGAGTGGAAAAGAGGACATCTTTATCTTTGTTGTTTCCCATCTTGTAACTTTGTTAAGGAGTATTCCTTATCCTCCCTTTTTCTTTATAATTTTTTTTCTCTCTCTTAAAAGACTTCTTTTATCTAAAGATGACTGAAAAATAATGAAAAAGATAATCAAGGACTCAGGACTCAGGACTTGCTATCTGTTTGGAAAGTTGATCTAACTATACACCATGAGCGAGTTCTTTTTGATCAATGTCCTCCAATTACTGGAGTCTATGGGAGGATAAATAATGGGTAAGTCTGTAGGAGTCCTATTACTGGAGCTTAATTTGGCAGTGACAAAACTAATACTTATTCTGTAGAAGTATAGGATGGGCAGAAGTTTAGGTGCCAAGGAGTATGTTGTGATGTTTCCCTTGAACTACAGGGAATTATCCCTCTAAGAGTTGATGGCAGTTGTCCAAGCTGTCCAAAAGTGGCACCACTAGTTGTTGGGGCACCATTTTATTATTAAGACTGATCAGAAAAGTTTAAAGATTTTGACAGAGCAGAAGTTGCTGAGTGAGGAACAGTTTCGGTGAGCTTCTAAATTAATAGATAATGATTTTGAAATCCAATATAAGCTAGGAAGAATAACACAGCCTCCGATGCTCTTTCAAGGAGAGCGACATTTGCTGCCAGTTGTGTTATACAATACAATGGTATAGAAAATTGGCAAGAGGAAGTGCAAAGTGATGACATGTTTACCTTGGGCTGAGTTTTGGTTCAATACAAATTATAATATTTGCAGCCTTGTATGCACAAGACTCCTCTTTGTTGTTAAAAAGGGTCTATGATCTCTTCTAGAGTAGAAGAAATTAATCAATTCACAAAGGAGAGAATTTGTTAGCAGAGTTGAGAGCCAATTTGCTTAAGGCTCAAGATCAGTTGCGGGCATATGCTAATAAGTACAGATAGAATGTAGTGTTTGAGTGGGGAATAGGGTGAATGTAAGACCTCTCTTTTCTAAATAACATGTCTATTAATCCCTGATCAGTGTAAACTCAACAGTAACTGAGCAAATACACTAAGAAAGGGAGATGTTTATCTTCGGAAAATTTTTATATTAATGATTGGAATGTATTGTAATTATTTGAAATTTTTTTGAGGCAATTTTTCCTAATTTAAGACTGCTTGGTAAATTGTCTTGATCAATGTTGTCAAATGGTGGCCATGGCAGATTTTTGATGGGCAGGCCATGGCAGCTGTTATGCGCGCCTTGTGACCATGCAGAAAATGTTGGATTTTGAGGAAAAAGGCAAACTTGGCATCTCACCCAACCCGGTCCAGAGTGACCCGTTAAAAAAAAAAGCCCTAAAACCTAGGTTTGTGTTGTGTTTCATTGTCGCGGCTGTTGCAGACACTAGCAATGGAAATTGCTTTTCATTGACCCAAAAATGTCCCAAGTTTTTAATGTTGCAAAACCATTTATCAGGTATATTTTGGGTCAAAACTAACAAGGCTTCAAATGGGTTTAAAAAACTGATTTCGCCTTCACATAATGTTCAAAGTCAATGAATAGTTATAAATAAAGCCAACAAGACTAACTCCTCTTTGTATTGTTCTCTTGACTCTATTTTTCCAATGTCTTTCAACATCAAATTAATATAGTGTGCAACGCATGGAGTTCAAAACAAATATCTTTTAGTTTGCAACACTTTACTGAAAGTTAAATTGCATAATCTAAAATTAGAAACTAATAAAATAAGAATGCAAATTGTTAAAATGAAATTACTTGAGAGTTAAGAATATTTCTTACCAGCTAATATATAATTACCTCTATTGTTAGTGACTACTAGCACAATATTTTTCTCTCCAATCTTCTCAACAAAACTATCTAAGAGCTCAAACAACTTTTCTTTGATTTTCATATAAGCATTAATGCTCTTCACAAACATAGAACCAGCTGGATAATTTACTAAGAAATTGATCAATGTTTTATTTTTTTTTATTTGTCCATGTATCTGACATAATTGAACCTCCACTCTTTTCCTTTTTTTTTTTCTTCATAACTTTTCAACATTTCCTTTGTATATTTTAACTCTTTTTTAATAAGAGAAACTCTACACTCATTATAGTTAGGAGGTTTTAGATGTGGGCCATAATTTTCAATAGCTTCAACCATTAATTTGAAGCTTTATGTATTGAATTGCTCTATGTATTGAATTGTTTTTGCTGTTGTCTCCTTCACACAAGCATCATTTATACTTGTTTGTCTTTTTGCCTTTGTTAATTTGATGTTTGTTTCTGAACTCTTCATCCACAATAAATCCAATTGGCCCTTGACAATTTTCCTTTTTTGGTGGCAGTAGAACCACTAACATAAGCTGATGCAGCACTTGAGGTTGCAAGTCTTTTTCTACTACGAATATTTTGAATTTCTTGCACCTCTGTCATTATCATCTTCATAAGGCTAAACTTAATATGCCTCTTTCTCAGCTTTCTTCTTCTTATGAGCTGCTACTAGTGTTTTTTTTATTTTTTTGGAAATCAGTGGACAACTATCAACATCTCCCTTTACTCCCATCTAATGCCTCTTTGCTCAGGTAACACAGCCAGTAGTAGTTTTTCACAAAAGTCACAAGTAATAGACTTTTTATTATTGATGTCTTTCAAACTGTTCTATTGCTAACTTATATCCAAATTATTATCTGTTGGCTTCACTAATGCACAAGAAGAAATTGAAACAGAGATAATTTCTTGTGACTATTGGCATAGTTGTCAAGAGTGGCCATAGCAGCCGCTATCACGGCAGAGCAGCGCAGTCTCGCTATGGCGACCCAGTAGCATCATGGTTCAATGTTGCGGCTGTCGTGCCGCAAATATCAACCAGAAATCACAGCTGTAGCGGTAGCTATGCTGTCCTCTCTGAAAATTCTGAATCTGCCCTTTATTTTTTAACGTTGGGGGCTTTTAGGAGGGGGCAATCTTGAGATTTTGGCCCGTTTATTTTCTAAATCTTCTCCCTTCCTCTCGCAAACCCTAGCCCCTCAACTCACCTCTTAACTAGCTCTCCTCTCATTTTTTCTTTCATTTCATCTCTGTTCTCTTTGTTTCCATCGTTGGAGTGTGGCCTTCATCTCCGGCGAGGCTTCTAACAAGAAAGGGATGTTATCTGGTCATTTTCTTCATTTCCGGTGAAGCTTCTAATGTGAGCGAGATTATTTTGAGTCATTTTCTTCATCGCTTGTTGTCTTCTTCAAGGTTAGCAAAGCTTCTGTCATCACCCAAACACTTTCCGGTCATCTTCTCCATCTTTGGTGAACTGCACATTTTTTGGTAACTGAACATTTGTTTTTTTCTATTTTTCTTCTCTGTTTTGATTCCCCTACTCTGTTCTGTTTCAAATTTCAAAGCTTCAAGTAGAAGTAATGGCTACTCTTACACCCTTTGTTGTCTTCTTCAAGGTCAGCAAAGCTTCTGTCATCATCCAAATAGTTTCTGGTCATCTTCTCCACCTCTGGTGAACATTCCGGTGAACTGCACATTTTTGGTAACTGAACATTTGTTTTTTCCTATTTTTCTTCTCTGTTTTGATTCCCTTACTCTGTTCTGTTTCAAATTTCAAAGCTTCAACTAGAAGCAATGGCTACTCTTGCATCCTTTGCTGTTTCTTATTTATTTCTTTCTCTAATTTGAGTTTTTTATTTTTGTTTTGTTCCAAATTTGTATATTAATATTATATTTTTCAGCATGTATGTGTGTGTATTAAAACTTTAGAACAATGGTCATCCTGCTACCTCTATCCCCGTTATAGCATTTTTGAGGTTGGCCACTTTGGGCCGCTATCGGGGATTGACTACTATAACTATTGTTAGGGGCGGCCATTGCTTCTATTTTAGGCATTGAAATTTGAAACAAAAAAGGAAATAAGAAATAGAGAACGGGGAATGGTCGGTCATTGGAAAATGTTTAGGTTTGTCAAAAATTTTACCGAAGATGAAGAAGATGACTAGAAAATATTAGAATTATGTCAAAAGCTTTGCTAGAGTTGAAGATGACTGGAAAATGTTTGGGTCACATCAGAAGCTTCGTTGGAGATGAAGGACAATGGAAGCAAGAGGATGTTGCCTGAGACAAGGACTTAGAGCTAGCTTGACAAGGGAGAAGAAGATATCATAAATGTAAAAGGTGGGCGAAATTCCAAAATTTTCCCCTTTAAAAGTCACCGAACATTCAGAAAGGGAGGGTAGTAGGGATTTGACCTAGGATGAAATAGCGGCTGTGATGACTGTGATTCATGGCATGACAATTGCTACATTGAAACGCGACGTGACAACGACAACGGGATAGCGGCACCTTATTGCTTCGCTCCACACCTCTGCGATAGTGGCTGTTATTGACTACTATGGTTATCACAAGAGTCTATGAGAGGAAGAATGAGGAAAATAGTGAATCAGAGCTCTGAACATTTGTAACTAACTAATATTAGTTTTGTAACTAATGAGCAGCAAACTATAAATAAGATGAAATCGCATAAGAGGACATATCTTTTGTAAAATTGAGCAGTGGGAGCTATCCTGAAGCTCTCGAATCTTGGTGGGACGGTTATTGTACACTCATTCTTTGTAAGTTGTAACTGATTCAGGTACCTCATTGGCTGGGGTTAGTGAAGACATTCTTGAATAAAATCCTTCTCTATTCTAGTTAATTTCTGGTCCTAGTGTTTATGAGGCATTGGCTTAGTTTTTCATTATCAGATTAAGATGTGCACAAAAGCATTAAATCTCATTGTTTTATTTTATTTCTTCACTAAAAAGTTATATAATTTAGAGGAAATTTTAGTCATTCTATAGTTTATTGGCATATTATGAAATTTATACACTAAAATATTTTCTATTATGGGATATTTCATTTTGTTCTACTGCTTTTCTGTTTACTTTTATTTAGTTATTCTTTTAGAATATATTTATCTTATGTCATGTAATCCTCTCTTGTTAATTGATTTTTTTTTTTAAAATTATTTTGCTAATGATTAAGGAGTGTTTATATGATCCATGTAGCTTATACCACCTAATGGGATAAGGCTTGGTTGTTATTGTTATATTTATGTCATGTAAGCTATCTTGTTAATTGTTTTTTTCTTTTTTTTTGTTAAATTCATTTTACTAATGATTCAGGAGTGCTTATGTGCCTTGGTGGTTGATGGATCTAATGATGTGTCTTCAGCTGCACAAGATTTCCTTGAGTTTTTGTTCTCCCAGAATTGGAAATCTATTATAAAACGCAATGCTGCTGAGATATTTGTCAGGTTCATCTTTTTATTTGGACTTAAATACTCATAGATGATGACTTCCCTTTAACACTTTCTTTGATCAGAAATATGACCTATTTCAAATTCAGGCACCTTGAGAAGCTTCCCAAATTGGTGTTTGGCCATGAGGAGTCACTTGCTGTGTTACATGCGCAGCAATTACTAACAATAATATTTTATTCTGGTTCTCATCTATTGGTGGATCATCTTCAGTCTCCTGTACGTGCTTCTATAATAATTTAACACATTCTTGCTATATGCCTATAATAATTTCTCTTGTATGTTTCCTTATTATGTTCATCTTGGCGTGAAATAATGGAAGAAACTAATAAATGAACAAATTGGAGTATATTGTGGGTTTTCTTAATACAAGAAAATAATTTATTAAGATAGGAAAGGAAGATTCAAAAAGAGGATAAGAAACTATAGATTACACAATAAAAAATAAATGGAACAAAGAAAACAGAAATCTAGAAACATGCTGACAGGCCTAGTTCTGAACTAGGCAGTTATACATGTAATTTTGTATAAGGAAGTTAGTAAGCAGTTTTAGGTCAAAAGTTATATATATATATATATATATATATATATATATATATATATATATATATATATATATATATATAGACTTGTAAAAGGGAAGTAAGGTGTCCGATTATTATTCCTTGTGTCAAAGTAGGAAGCAGCTTTGGTACGATACTGAGCCTCAAGGTGTTCAAAGTGTTTGCAATAAGCACATTGAGGACAAGGATGGTGCTGTAAATGGTTGAAGGGTGGACATACATAGCAATTGTGCAGAGACTGAATCATAAGACGAAATTGTTGGACTACAAAGAACCTGATTGCGAACAAATTCAAGTTTCAATTGAAGCCCAAGAAGATCAAGCACCATGAAGAATTCACTACACTCAACCATGCCTTATCTAATTAAGTGAGATCAACTACATGGATCACACGACTCTGTTGAACTTGGTCAAAAATCAAATTTTCAGAAATCTGGTTAATCAAAGTGTCTTTTAATAACTTCGTCTAAGGTTCTTTTGGGTTTCTCTTGACTCCTCTTTACCGAATTAAGAGCATGTAATTCACTCTCCTTATTGACGTCTCCAAAGGTCTTCTTTGCACCTAAAATCATTTTAGATGATTTTTAATCATCTTTTCCACTATAGGTGCTACTCCAATATTCTCTCGTATACTATTATTTTGTATTTTGTCCTTTCTCATATGTTCACTCATCCACCTTAGACCAACACTATATCATTTGCAAATAACATGCATTGAAGAATAATCTTTTATATGTCTTTTGTAAGCACATTTAAAATAAGATTAAACAAGGGCTCAAAGCAAAGCCTTGACATAAATCTATTTTAATTGGAAAGTCCTTAGATACACCTATAGAAGGTCTCACATGTATAGTTACTCCTTCATACATGTCTTGTATAGCCTGAATATATATTAAATGGACCCTTTGTGTTTTCTAAAGTCTTCCATAGCGCTTCTCTTAGTACCTTTTCTAAGTTAATGAAAATCTGATACAGACTGTATCAAAGATGGTTACAGAACAGAAAGGCAAAGAAATAAGAAGAGGGAAAAGAGAGAAGAAATCCTGAGAGCAATGCTCCTCCCAGCAAGAGAGAATCTCTCTCTACCCAAAAGTACAATTGTAATCCACCGATACCTACCCCTTACAGCCACTTTCCAAATAACAGAGTCAGTTCTAACTAACTTGCTACAAGTTTCCCCTTTTTCCCCTAACACATTAAGGCCCAATAGTCTTTGATTTTCGCTGGTAGACTTTTCCCCACCTAGAGGGCGGGGTACAATTCCTATCAAAATCATGTGTAATTCTTTTTCCTTATAGCAATATTTTTCCATCATCTTTCGTAAAAGATATATAGTTTCTGTTGTAGACCTTCCTGATATAAAACCAAATTGATTTTTTGCAGTCTCAATTTTCTTTCGTATTCTATGTTCAATCACCTTTCCCACAACTTCTTGCATCACTAGTAAAAGGCATAAGAGCATTGTATTTTAGCCATCAAACTCTCAAGCTTACATAAGTAACTCTGCATATCCATGTCCTATTTCTTTATGGAAATGAGGTTTGCAATTCCTGTATAGAGGCTGTGGATCTTATTGGAGTAGACTTTTATGGTTTTCTCCTAGACCTCAAAGCAGTCTTAAAAGGGTGGTGGTGTTCTTGATGTTTAGTATCAATAGAATACCATAGGACACTACAAAACGAGGCATCAACTTGCTTCCAATGGTCACATTTTTCCTTAGCAATCTTCTTGGGCTACATGGTGAGATGGTCTTGGCAGCCTTGCTCTTGGAACCAAATTTCAATGACCTTTGCTTAGGAGGAACAATTGCCAGCTTTGACAAGTTTCTCACATGGGATCCAAGGTATAGTGGTGAAGGCCATAGTAGCATTCTCCGAGTTTGACATCACAAACAGCATGGAAGAGAAGAGAGAAAGAGACCAAGAACTGTATGGGGGGGGGGGGTTCGTCAAAGGCTGGAACAGTGCTGGACAAGGATGTCAAAGCAATATCAGTGCCAGAAAGTGGTGGACGTGCACAATAAGGGGTGGTGCGTGAGGAGACGGTACTTGATCGGTGGTGGTTGCCAGGAGGAGATGCTCTTGGTTATAGCCTCAGATCAGAAAAAGTCGATGGCAGTGGGGGTCAGGACTAGACAGTGTCACGGTTATTGTAGCAACTGAAAAATAAGAGAGTTTAGATTGGAATCAAAATTGGTACCACATGAAGAGAAAATTTATGAAACTTTTCTCTGTGTATTGCATATGACCCTGTTAGAGATAAGTTTCCAGAAAGTTTGAAAGTCTATAAGAGGCAAAATTTTAGGAGAGGTATTAGGAAGTAGATTATCTTTCTGTTATTATCTTTTGTTATGAGTAGTTAGGAGTAGAGGGATTTTAGGAAAAAGAGTAGTTTAAATAAGGAGATTGTAGGAATTGATACTCACTGTGAGTAGCATCATAGAGCTAGGGCGTTGAGCTGCTTGAGAGCTCACTTTTTATTGTTGTTTCTTTGCTCAATTGAGCAACTCAATACACAATTGAATTTCAGATTTCCTATTCTAACAGACCCAAAGGTCTGAATTTATACAAGTATATAAGAATCTATAAATTACAGAATATTATTACCTAATGAAGGTAATTACAATATTACGTTCTTAATTACTGTATTTACATATCAACGGGTGTAGTTAGTATATTTACATATCAATAGTAGTGATCCTAGCGTAGTAAATCATTATATGGAGTTATATGATTGTTAATGTTAGAATATCTAGAACATATCTCAAATCATCATTCTATCTTTACGAGAGTATTTTATCTTTTATGACTGATTTCTTAATTTCATTATTTGCTTCCATATTTAATTAGGATTAGGAGTTTCTTGTCCCAAATGCGGTCACATGCCACTGCATCATATTTTTAGTTTATTTTCTTTTAGTGTGTTTTAATTATAACAATCTTAAGCATAGTAAACTGTAGCTTGAAGTTGAGGGTAATTGTTCGAATGAATTTCTATAAAATACCTCATTATTGTATCTTGGAATATTTTAATAAAATTTTCTAAGTGGTTTCCCTATTTCATTATATTTCAAGATTATTTTTCTTTATTTAATTAGGATTAAGAGTAAGCTTCCCATGTGTCTATTTAACCTGAATAATTAGGTTGACTATAGTATAACTAGTATAAGCCTGGCCTAATAACATTCAATACATTCAAAGATGATATGCCTTTAACACTGCCTATTCAAGTTGGAGCATATATGTTAATTATATTAAGACAGGTGCTCATTTTTAATCCAGATTGTCTAGGTTCTATGCTATGGATTATTGCTTCTTACACCCTTGTTGTTAAACCAGTGTTACATGGTTATAGTAGCGTTCCAAATTAGGTTACAGTAGATGTTAGCAAGAACAGACCAAAATATGTGTGTGTTGCATTGCCCCTTTATATACATGTGTGCTTCCTCCTGCAACAGAAACATTTTTCAGTTGATGCAATGCTAAGCGAATTTTGCTCCAAAATATGAATCAAATAAGTATACCCTCCCAGCATGTACTTAGAGAAGTCCCGTACCATGTACCAAATCATACCACAATCCATGTAATATTGAGTTAAAAATTGTTTGGGTGTAGCACATCTCATTTGTTTATACTTTATGTCTTATGCATTTTGCTTTAGTAAGAATGATCTCTTTTCCCATTTACTTTCATGGACATAAGTTCTGATGCTTGAGTTGAAAATGATTAGGTAGGAGCTGCTAGATTTCTTGATGTATTTGCTGCATGTCTAAGTCATAATTCGGTGTTTTCTGGTTCACTTGTAAAATTTACTTCAACAAATCAATCATCAACCATGGGATATCTTCCCTCCATTGCTGAGTTGAAATCTGGAGCTAATTTCTTCAGTTATGGCCTCCCTGATTTATGTGAAGCCCCTAAGTGCAGGCTTATTGAGGAAAAAAATAAAGAAGAACCTGCACAAAACAACTATGAGCTTCCTCGCATGCCCCCTTGGTTCAGTAATGTTGGTAGTCTTAAGTTATATCAGCCTCTGGCAGGGATTCTCCGACTTGTGGGTTTGTCTTTGGTGGCAGGTGATTTCCAATTCCATGTTATTTTTTCATAGCTTTCAAAGTGTTCGTCTTTAATTTAACCTGGATTAACTTTCTTGACCTTTATCATTGCTAGATCATAGAAGTGAAGGGCTCCTGTCACATGTGATTGAGACACTACTTGGTTACTTCCGTAAATTAGTTTCCGAGCTTCGTTTAAAAGAACACAATAAAGAAAGCTGGCAGTCTTGGTATGAAAGGAATGGTTCTGGGCAGTTATTGAGGCAAGCTAGCACAGCTGCATGCATGCTAAACGAGATAATATTTGGTCTGTCAGATCAAGCAAGTAATGATTTGGCTAGAATATTTCATAGGTCTGCTATAAGCAGAGGTGTTCAGGTTCAGTCCTACAAACATGATTGTGCATTTCCTGAATCTTTCTGGAAGATACCTAAAGGTGTAAGGAGTTATTTAGTTGATTGCATTGGTGGGATATTACATGAGTATTTATCTGCTGAGCTATGGAATGTTCCAATTAATCATAGAGTTGCTGACTTGCAGCTTAATGCTGCAGTTGAAGATATTAGTCTATACTTTTTGGAAGACACTGCAATGCTACATGAGGAAAGACACTGTTTCATAAGCTGAGATGGCTGTTTATATTTTGTAACTTGGTGTCTTTTTTCACATTTATCTTTAAAGCAGATTGATGTAAAATTGACAATGGGTTCCTTATTATGAAACAGGTTATTATTGATGGAGTAGGAATCTTTAATATGTGCCTCAGAAGAGATTTTGTTTCTAGTGGATTTCTTCATTCTTCTCTTTATTTATTGCTGGAGAATCTTAGTTCTTCAAATTACCGAGTTAGAAATGCGGCAGATTCTGCCTTGCATTTACTTTCCACCACATCTGGCTGTCCAACAGTTAGTTTTTTAGTCATGATCATTTTTAATTTCCTAATTTCTCTTGCATGACTATTGACTACCATGATATATGCATTTATGTAGGTTGGACATTTAGTTTTGGAAAATGCAGACTATGTGATCGATTCAGTATGTCGACAATTACGTCATTTGGACCTTAATCATCATGTGCCAAATGTGCTAGCATCCATACTCTCCTACATTGGAGTGGCTCGCAAGATATTGCCTCTACTTGAGGAACCGGTACGACCACATCCTCTTAATTCCTTTTTAAGGCAACTAGCTTCCTCAATTTTAGGGTGCATCATGATAATTCTTTTGGGCTTTGGTAGTTTATGATGCATACCATATGATGCCCAATTTGTATTGGGCATTGTGAGATTATAGTTGCATTTATTTGGTCATTCTGTAAAATCTATTGCCTTGGATTTGATATTATGTGTGTTAGATTTAGCATATTTTAGAAAATTAATTGCATATTTTTTCTAGCTCTCTGAGTAAGCTTTTGAAATAAAGGTGATTATTTTTTCAAACATTTGATTCCAAACCTGCACTATTTTGTTTTGTTGCTTGTCTAAGCAAATAATTACCTTCAAACATGCTTACACTTTATTGATTAAAGTCTTATGGTCTAATGATGTGCAATTGAACAGATGCGCTGTGTGTCTACAGAACTTGAAATACTGGGTAGACATCAACATCCTGATTTAACTGTTCCATTCTTGAAGGTCTGTCGCAAGCTAAACCCTCCCTACTTTTTCCTTCTCTCTGTTGTGTGTTTGTGTGCACATTTTTCCCCTTAAATCTAAATTGTGCTCCCATTTCCTTATTGAGTGGATTTTATTTAGATACACTCCTGGTTCTTCACCACTTTCCTTATTGTTAGGAAGTAACATTCCAATTATAGGTATATATGCTAAAGATTATCTGATTTCATCTTCCAATTCTAGTGGTAAGCCTACAAGGCCAGCTGTTGGCACTCAGATAAGGGCAATCATGGGGGTCCTCATATGTATGTTGGTCTTCCAAGTTTTTTCTTTTTATTGAAAAAGTAGTATAAAAAGGAAGATAAAAGAGCAACTGAAAAAATAGAACAAAACAAAAGTATGGAAACTCTTGGTCTTCCCCAAATATCTGGTTTGTCATGTTCAGTCAATGGTCTTCACATAGTGATTGTCTCTTCATCTCATTATGTGGCTTATGAAATTTCACTTTACGGTCCTTTTACATCAACGTATACATAGGGAGATTCTTGAGGAACTAGGTAAGTTCTTTGATGGAGTAAGATTACTAGTGCATCAAAATAGGAATTCTTGTTGCCAGAGGAATTTAGGTGAGTCTGATCTGTTGCTTATGTACTTCTATGTGAATGGTATTCCAATCTTTGATTTGGATTATTGGTGTTTGGATTTTGTTGAAATTGAAATTATAGGTAAAGAAGAATGAAAGGAGAGAAAGATGTAAATAATAGTCTACTGAATATGTTTGATAAGTGTAATGTGAAACTATACATCTTTCAAAATATTTACAACTTGACATATTTGCGAACTTTTTACAACTCATTTTCTGTTTATTTAGCATCTATCTTTGCAGGGTTTTTGGATTAAAAAGATATGCTTAATTCTAATATCATTTAGTTTTCTGTAAATTGGTTGATTTCAGGCAGTAGCAGAAATTGTGAAGGCATCAAAACGTGAAGCTTGCCTGTTGCCCCCTCAGGCAGAGTCATTTGCCAGAGATGTCAGGTCTATAATCTCCAATTCAGAACAAACATTACAAGGTTCAGAATCCCAATCCATCTTTAACATTCCTTTTTAACAGTTCTCTTAGAAACTTGACATTGAATTTGAATCTTGCATCATTGACTTGAATACAAAATGCTTCCTGCGGTTTGTACTTTGTAGCTCTAGCAGAGTTCACATTTCCATGATTCCTTCCCTTCAGTTATTATGTAGTGATCAGCTTCATTTTCCCATGGTAGCTTCCTAAACCAATTTCGTACAGCATGCAACTCACGACCCAAAAGTGATATGCTTCCTGTTTCAAAATTTGGTAAATGGTATGGTTGATATTAGAAAGGATGTAGTGGTGATTGGCATTCGTTAGGCTCTATATATACTTGAGAACTGCTTCCCTTGTTGAATTTAGATATTAAAAATTTATTTCTTGATAAGAAGCTAATGTTTTCAAGTGGACTCTAGATTTTGGAAGTTCGTTCCACTGCAAGAATTAGAAGTGGCTGAAACTATTGTAGAATCAGAAAAGCTTCTTTCATAAGACCTACATTCAAACAGGGCCTACAAACATATGTAATGTTATTAATGTAAAATACGAGAAAATTTTAATCTTAATGTCAATGGAACAAGTTTTCTCCTTCAGTATGTTTTATAGATTGTAATTCCCTGTTACTTCCATAAATGTTTCTACACCAGGTACCACTTAAATATTTCTTCAAGATGCCTCTACTTGACATTTTATCCCCAAAGTTTTCTCGACTAACTCAAGCATCTTGGTCTGCCATTCTCATCTACTCTATGATTGTTTACTTGTTCTTCCTACTTGGCTTTTCACTGCCATGTTCAGTTATGTCTCCACAACAATGTTATTAAACTGCAAGTTCTGTTTTGTAATGAAACACCTATTCCTTTGTAAAGGTTCTATTACACAGCCATAATCAATCATGATGGTACCACTTTAATCCAATATTTTGTAACAAATGACGTATTCCTTAGTATAGTTCTAAATAGCTAGAAAAATGAATGATAAAGCTTTAAATTATTCTTCAAGAGACTACTATTTTATCTATTTTGGAGCCATTTACTAACAGCAGCTTCATGTTACTATACTAGTATCCATAAATTTTTTCTTATCCTAACATGTAGGGATCTTTAAAATCTATATAAAATTATATAAATTTTACATTAACTCTAAGCCATTAAGAATTACCACCATCAGCAATCTTCTAATTCTTGAGACATTAGTATATAATAGTTTAATTTAAAGTAGAAGTGATGCTAAGTAATTAGATAATATGAATCACTCCTACTCGGTCTTCTAAGAGTTTAGGTTCACATCCATAATTGTAGTATTGTACTACTAAATTTCCTTGACTATGTTGTGATGCAACAGCATGATAGGACTTGCATTGGTGTCTTTGCATTAACCAGATTACTGGATCCTTGCTCTCTTGTGGTAATGGTGCTTTCTCAATTCTCTCTAAATGAAGTGTTTTGGTTGTAGACCAGTGGGAGGTCATTTTATTCAAATTAAATGATTCCACAAGATATAGACGAACAGTTGGTTCTATTGCTGGTTCATGTATCACTGCTGCAATCCCACTTCTAGCATCATTCAAGGAAGAGATATGCTTGGCCGCCCTGGATATAATTGAGGTATCTTTTTGTTGAAATGCTTTGCCACTTACATTTCAACATTTTAGACATTGATGTAAATATGAGAAGCACATATTCCTTATCACTCGGGGTTTCACAAGCAGTTTTGTACGATTGTTCACAAATTACTGGACATTGAAGCAGCCATTTGGAATAAACTCTGAAAATTTGAAAATAAAGAGAGAAATTTATCTGCAGTTGAGATTGATAGATAATAGAAAATAACATATGGAAGAGAAGGAGAGGAGGAGGGAGGAAATTTTGAAGAAAAAGGAAAATTCAGGAAGAGCACTAAGAAACTTTTAAAGTCTAAACTTCATTTTTGAAAGGTATAACCAGAGGTTAAAATTAACTAATGAAAATTGCCTTAAACAGAGGTTGCTTTGATGGAAATATGTTTAAAAAAATTAAAAATTAGATATACTCCAAAAGAAAATATCAAAGGCGAGCATTAAAACAAAACATTTATAAACTTCATTTTGGAAGGTCTAATCAGAGGTAGTCTATTGAAAATAAAGAATTGCTTTGACTGAGATTGCTTTGATGGAAATATGTTAAGAAAGTAGAGTAAAAGAATATATCCTGCTCCCCTGCTTCCTTCCTTTCTAGTGTCGGAAAATGTATGTTCTCTTGTTCACTTGAACATCCAAAAGATTTTGAATCGGACAGAGAAGAATCTTTATTTACTGATTCAGGATTTTAGCATGTTGACTTGTAATGAAATTGGGAAATAAGATTAAAGTGTGAAGTTATTCTTTTGTGTTTGTTAGGATTGTGAAGATATAAATTTTAAGAACTACAATTCATCTCCGTTTGGGTCTCTGGCATAGATATTTAGAGATATTGGAGTGCCTTATTGTACTGATTTTTATGTTCTGGTTTTTCCTTATATAATTTAGAGGATATCTTATTCATTAATTTCCTCTTCATATTAGTGTGTGTGGATATGCCAGTCTATAGGCTCACTGTTTTGTTCTGTATTTTGCTGCTACCATTATTAGTTGACATTCACTGAGTTCAAGCCTTAGCCATCTCTGACACCTCTTTCTACTTCCTTGTGGGAAGGCATATATTATCCTCTAATTTATGTTAATGAATTAATTTTTAACAAAAAGAAAATCCATGTACTACCTGACTAGTTATTTATCTATAAGAATATAATGATATGTACTATGTGAGATTTATTTTGTCTACCGGTTTGACTATAAATCTAAAATAATTTAAAATAATAAATTTATTTTGTATTTTTCTCATTGCTATTTGGATCATTTCTTGTTTTAGAGTGGCATGTTGGCATTAGCAAAAGTAGAAGCAGCTTGTAAGCATGAAAGAGAAATTAAAGAAGCAACAGAAGAAGCATTACAATCACTATCGTTGTATCAGATGAAGGATACTTTGGATGCGACTGAAGAAGGGGCTGATGAAAACAGGCTGCTTCCAGCAATGAATAAAATATGGCCATTCCTGGTTACTTGTATTCAGAACGGGAACCCAGTGGTTAGCAATCCCTCATTGATGATCATTTCTTGTTTTAAGTTGGATTTCCAATGCTAATTTTCATAATTGGATATAAAGAATGACTTGAACTAGCTCATTCTGATGATTGTAGGATTCCTTTGTGGAATCCTTGATAACCTTAACATGATTTAATGTTTATGTTTTCTTGGAGTTATGGTTGATTGCTTAAGAGTTTTTAAATGTAACTCGTGGGCAGGCTGTTCGGAGATGTTTGAATGTGATCAGCAACGTAGTGCCAATTTGCGGAGGAGATTTCTTCACACGTCGTTTCCACACTGATGGGAGACACTTTTGGAAACTTTTGACAACATCTCCATTTCAGAAAAAGTCATGTTTCAAAGATGAGAAGACCCCTTTACAACTTCCTTATAGAAGTAGTTCTGTGAATTCAGAGAATTCATTGGCTGAGACCTCCTATCTTAAGGTTCAGATTGCCGTGCTTAACATGATTGCTGATTTATGCCGTAATAAGAGGAGTGCCTCTGCATTAGAACTTGTTCTGAAAAAGGTAAGCGGTCTGGTTGTGAGGATCGCTTGTAGCAGCGTTGTTGGACTTCGTGATGCTTCTCTGAATGCCCTCCATGGCCTTGCATCTATTGATCCCGATCTTGTGTGGCTTCTCTTAGCTGATATATACTACACTACGAAGAAGACACAAACCCTGCCTCCAGTTAGACCAGGTTTACCAGAGATATCTGAAATTCTCCCTCTTCCCTCGTCACCCAAAGAACATCTATATGTGCATTATGGAGGACAAAGTTATGGTTTTGACATAGATTTGACCTCTCTGGAGATTGTTTTCACTAAAATTGATTCACAATATCAAATGTATAGCTAAAATCCGAATCAGCTTTTATAAAATTATTTTTAGATTCTCTCAACTATTTTTAGCTTGCTATCTTCCGTTGAATGTTGACGGGTGATTGCAACCATTCATCTCATTTCTGAACTAGAAAATGGTCGTATCATTGCAGATTATCTGGTTGGTTCTAAAGAATTTTTTTAAAAGGAAAAAAGAAATGGAAGTAGACTTTTGCCGGTGAAGAATTCTAATTCAAGTGACACTTTTGTTTTCCGGGAATTACTTGATATGATGATGGTTATCTCAACTGTATTAAGCAATGGGTTAGGAACCGGTTTAGTTAGACACCATTTCCCCACTCGAGCGATGGGATAAGACACGATTGCTCCAAATTTCCAACAAGGGATGGATCTTAAGATTTGAAATGCTTATGCAGGGTGTTACTAGAGTTTGTATTATATTATATTATACTATACACGACTTTTACAATAAAATTGCTCCTTGGTATAGTTGCAAGTGCACAGTGATTGTTATGTAGTACAAAGTGTCATCCTATCTACAAAGATAAAATAATTATAACCTAATTATCTAAATGTGACCAAATGACAAGATAATATAAAGAGGAAATGGGGAAAAAAGAAAAATAATAAAAAATATAATTACTTTCATTATGAGCTTCTAGGGATTAGTTTTATCAAAAACTAAAATTAGAACTGTCAAAAAGTCTAATTAGTTTACTCCCAGAAGTCTCATGGGCCAAAAGGTAATTAAAAGCGTTATGTGATAAAACTTTCACAGAACTAGAGCTAAGATGAGAATTTTATAGATAAAAAAAGTTAATGAATATTTCAATGACTTATACAACTAAAAATTGTCTAACCATATAGCAAAAAAATAAAATAAAATTGTTTAACCTATAAAAGTTAAATAATAGTGTACTTTTATATGTTATTTTATAAAATTTATATTTATAATTCTTACTTAAATAAAAAAAATATTTATAATTCATTTGAAACATGTTAAAACGTCTTTTTATAATTTTTTTTATTTTTTTACGTTATTATTTCTTACTTATTACTTTTTGACATGAAAAAATTGTTTTACGTGCCATTTAGAATCAATGCATCCATTTTTATAAAATGATTATTTTTTTATTAATTACTATAATTAAATAAATTAATTTTATTAAATTATTTATATTAAAAATACTAAAGTTATTGACAGTTAAGTAGTAAAAAATTTTCTTGAAATAATATTAAATTTATCTTCATGATTAATTGGAAAGATTTATTTTGTAATAATAAATAAAGATATTAATAAAAAATAATTTATTTTTATATTTTAAAGTAATAAATAATTTTAAATAAATATAAAATATTTAAATAATATTTATATAAAATGAAAGGAATCGTTTTAATTTAATATTATTTTTTATCATAAATATTAATTTTAAGCCTTAATTAAGTTAGTTATGATAAATAGTATTTATCACAGTTGATCTAAAATTATATGATAAACGATAAGGAGATGAGAAAAAAATAATTTAATACCGATAACTTGTATTTTTCATAATTTTTAAAATTTTTATAGTGTAAATATATATGTGTGTGTAAATTTATAGACATACACTTTATAAAAATATTTATTATTTATTCAAATTTTACATCATAATTTACATATTTTATTGTAATTTGTCAAATCAATTAAAAAAAGCTGATAAAAGTAAAAAAAAAAAAAAAACATGTTTTGGAGAGGAACAATTATACGTATGTGTATTTTTTTTCAAACAAAATAGATAAGAAAATTTAAAATACATTAAAAAATTAATAATTATGATTCAAAAATTCAACTATTAACATTGAAATAAACATAAATTTATATATAAATTCAATTAGGTTATACAATTTTTATTGCTATTAACTTTTAAATTTTTAAATATTTAATAATATTTTCTTTAAAAAATAGTTTTATATGTTTAAAATTAATATGATGTTAATATTTTTATTAATTACTAATAACATACTTTTTGATGTATATAATTTGTTTTTAAGTTGTAATGATTTTATACGCAGTCTGAAGAATAACGAAAGGAAAGGAAAAAAAGAACAATTAACAAATGTACATAAGAAACAAATGCAAATTCAAATGAAGATTGATGCTTGTTAAGATTTTAGAATAGTAAATTTTATGTTAGATTTTGGAGTGTTTTCAAGATTAGAGCTAATCAATAGATATTCCCACCCTGACTCATATATTTTGAACAAATTAATTTAGGACCAAATTATTATTTTTGAAGTAATATAGGGGTATTTTAGGGTTATCTCTTGGTCTAAAATCCCTTTTTACATCTTTAATTAAAATTGATAAATATTATTTTATTTTATAATACAACATATTAATTAGATTAACTCCTATCCTCTTGGTGATTCAGTGATTCATCTTTGAAAAACTTAGCCTATTTTGATGGTTTAGAATATCAATTTCAATTTGAGGTTTCAATGGTAAGACTTATGTTTGAGTCCTTTACTTTACATCTAAAATAATGTAAACAAGGGGTTCAACAAATTCACAAACATTAAGAATACCAAAAATTGAATAAGGAAATCAAGATTATCAAAAGATCATAAAAAATTTATTACATTGTCATTAATCCTAATTTGAGATACTCTCAAACCTTGGAATAAGAAAACTACTAGGTTATTGTTGTATTACAAATCAAGAGAATAAACCTAGCATAATTAGGGTTTGTTAAAAGAAGATGAGATTAGAAAAAAGAAAACAAAATATAATCTTTGTTTTTGAGGTACGTTGCTCTGACAAATCCTGTAGTGAACCTTTAGGAATCCAATCCCAAAAAGTCTCTGATGTTTTGATCTTTTCAGGATGCTCTTTTGATTCTTCTTCGACATATGCTTCCAAGATGTTTGAGATTGAACTCTTATATTGTGCTCTTAACTTTTCTATTTGCATTAAAAACCCCTTTTAAAACTCTTAAAACTGATAGAAAAACTCCAAGTTCATGTCTATGCTAATCAATCTAAGGCCGTGGGAAATTTCACGAGTAGGTTGTGGATTTCTTTGAAGTAGAAAATCTACATTCTGGCCCTTGACAATATGATCCACGACTGTGAGAATTTCCACTGGCTAACAGTGGATGTCTCTGGACCCAAGTAATGATTTTCTCTTTTTATGGGCTTCCTTCACAGCCATGGACAACTGCATTGGCACCTAGTAGATTCTTTGGGAGATCCAAATTCCTCTCTTTTGAGCTTCAAATTGCTTTTAAATTTTTCTTTATCTCTTCATCAGTATATAAAACACAAAATGTAGTAGTTATTCGAACTAACTAAAGAAAATGCATGCTAAATCTGAATTAAAAGTTTGATTATGCAACATTTGGATATTGATTTATGCTTAAATAATATGATAAATACACAAATAAATCCATATCCCATATGATTCAATGTTTAGAATAAGAAATAGAGACGCTCTTCATCCAACAATAGCATGTGGTGGAATTTTCAAACAAGATCTTTCAATGAGAGTAACCCCAAAACAATTTACATAAGATTGGGCCTAAATCTTTCATATGCAATACAAAACGAACAATAACTTACTTTTTAATATAATGTATCAATCAATAATTGGATTAAAATATGTTTATTACTATCATGGAGCGGAGCACTTGGATCAAGTGTAAGAAGTTGTTTCAACTTGTGGTATCGTATTCGAGTTCCAATGAATGCAACTGTATTAAGTGCTTAAAGGACTACAGTAATTTTATCCAGCTTAAATAAGATTGTCTCCAATAAAGGATACTCTTAGTTTAGAAAAAAAAAATGTTTATTAATAAATATTTCTCTTTTTTCATTCTTTTCACTTATTTTTTTTCTTAATTAAGTCACTTAGCTTAAATTATAACTCATTCTTGAAACTGTAATAATGTAGTCATTAGAGCTTAATTTAAGCTATGTACTCTTAATTGAGATCTTTAGATTCAAAATGTAAAATGCCAAATGAATAAATGATAACATTTTGTGATTGATCATTTATATAGTGAGTAGCATTGAAGAAAATAGAAAATATTTGCCAAATTTTCACAAGTTTCTATTTTTAGGTATTTAAGATCAAAAGAAAAAAGTGAGTGACATAAATAAGAATGTTAAGATGAATCAAAGTGAACACACAAAAAATGACGGTTACAAAAGATAATATATAAGAGAATATTAGAATAACACGTATAATGAAAAAGATGACAAAATTATTTGAAATGATTCGGTCATATGCAAAGAAAATCTATGGAGATGCCAAAATAAAGAGAGTGAATTGCATGACTTAATCCAATACAAAAAGATGGAGAGAAACCCACAAAAATCTTTTATTAAAAGAGACATTTTAAATCTCTTGATTAACTAAATTTCTAAAAATTTAATTTTTGATTGAACTTATTAACATCGTGTGATCAATGTAAATGAACTCATCTAGTAAAATTAAACTTAATTATTGTTATTGTTATTAATCTCTAGTCACTCTCTCTTAGTCACTCTCATCTACGACACAAATGAGTGTGACTTGTGGCCCACTATAATATGTAATAATATACTATCAAGTTACATGAAGAGAGTTTTGTCCTACAACAGTAGCCTGATAGTTGAAGCTTCAAGACATATGTATCAAGTTTGGGATTCAATCTCCATTTCCCATAAAAACCACCAACCTTCTTCACCCCACGACTCCCCGTCCCCTCCCCAAATACCAAAAATAAAAAATAAAAGATTAAGAAAATGAAGTTTCATCAAAGTAAGGAAAGCTCCATGAAAAAGGAATATTACATAGTACTCGACTTTCCCAATCTGAAATATGAACATGCTCTTCCCCTTTTTGTAACCAACAAATCAGACCTCAAAACATTCTGGACCTTACCAAGATGTCAAGAACCCTTCCAAATTCCAATTCCAGCTCAATATATGACAGACTTGTAAAACGGTTCTTTTAACAGTTGTAGTCAATAACATATTTACTTTGACATAAAAAAGATAATTAAGTTCAGCTAACAATCGACACACAGCATTCACAATATTAAATTTTCAGTTTCAATAAATATCAGTATTTTACAATGACTTTTGCACGGTCAACAAGCTGTGTATTGGATATCACAGCTTGGGGCCTCCTCAACAACAAATTTGACAAGCAATTCATCATATACCAGAAAAGTCGTGGGCGTGATATACATTAATCACTATGCTTTGTAGTATACATCTACACAACTCATGCAGAGAGATGTAACAAAGAAAGGCGGCTAGCAATAACTAACCCAACTACTGTAAATTCATTCATCCTTGGACTCTTCCTACCATTCCTATATTTTACCTTTCCTATTGTATTTTCCTCATTTCCGGATATTTAGTTGGCAATGCCCTTGAAACAGTGCATAGACCAAAACCGAACCCCAAAAAATAAAATATAAATTAAAATGTTGAAAAAAAAATCAATTTATCCTTGTACTGTTCCTTCTTCCCCACCATTTCTTCTTCATTTTCTCAAGTGTGCCATCTTCACTTCCAAGTTTATTCAAAATGACCTTTGTTTCACGTAGTCTTGCCCCATAATCCTTTTTCCAAGCTTCAAACATCTGTTTTAACCTTCTAAGCTCTTGATCTGGGTTCAAACTAGCTTCTACCTGACCAGATTTTACCTCAACCAAGAACTTAGCATCATCACCAAATACTTGACTTCTATGTTCAAATTCTTCAGCCAGCCGACTTATAACACTTAAACCAGCACTCGTTGATCTTGCCCCATTGCTTTCTTGGCGTTTGTGATTACTTCCCACATCCCAGCTGTAATCTCGCTCATCACTTGCATTTACAGATGCATCTGAATTTCTTTCAGAGTCATCAATAGCAAGGCTCTTCTTTGCAATGGAGAGGCTAGATTGTAGGGATCTCATTTGCTTCTGCCACACTTCTTCCATGGATTTCATCTTCAATTCATACTCAGACCATCTGCTCTCATATTGTTGAAGACGTTGATGAAGGATGTCATTTTCCTCTTCTTTCTCTCTCAGGGAAGCTTCAGCCTTGAGTACCCGGCGCTGTAATTCAGCCAGGAAAGACGACTTGACCAGAACCTCATCTGACTCTTTTGTCTGTTTGGGCATTAATGATTGTAAATATCACAAAGATGGAGCCATTATGAGCAAAATATAACCCTTTGTATAAAAAAAAAAACAAAATGAGTTAAATATTATAGTCTATAAACTATGGGAAAGAGAATACCTTCATGTCTCCAGATTTCAAAAATACAATATCTCCTGAGCATCTCCTGACCAACCAACCACGAATACCTGCAAAAAGTAGCTTGAATAAAATTGCAAAAAAATTTACCAACAATACCATGGAAAAGATGCTGTCCATGTTTCAAAAGAATATTGCATTCTTTGATGTATAATGTTGGAATATATCTTGGAATATTTTACAGTATCTTACAGATTTCTTAGTATTATTTTCCATGTTTTATAACAATTTACGATCATGTACTTATTCAGTAGCATTATTCGTATAAATAGGGAGTGAATACTTCAGGTTTATCATCATAATACATCTTATTGTAATATATCACAGTACACAAGTAAATATTATTCAAAGTCTTTTTTTCTCTATTTTCTCCTATACTTAAAAGTTAAAACCCCATAATTGCAGCATGTTATTGAAACAGTACCATCTTTATAACATGTTCTATTGCTATTCCATTGCTACGTTCCCTAAATGCAAAGCACATATCACACACTCTTACACTCCATTTTTGCACTATTCCTACCAATGCTGTGCCCCAGTTGTTTCCCTGTCACTATGGTTTTTCTTGTTGCTAGTCTATATTTGTCCGTTGGCTCCTTATTGTTTTAAATTCTCTTAGGATTAGTTTTCCTATTTTCTCAGTTTCCATGTTCTCTAACAATTTTATGATTTGTTTCCTTATTTGATTAGGATCATTAATATAAATAGGGGTGAGTGCTTTAGGTTTTATCATTTCATTGCACCTTATTTTAATATATCATAGTAAACAAGTAAGATGGTTTTCTATTTATTCTCTCCAATTCCTAAAACCCTATAATTGCAACATAGTAGCACTCATACAGTAATCAGGGCCACTCATCTTGAAGAAAGATGGTTTTCAGTTTTTAAAAGCCCTAATTAGAACATTCAAGCAAAAGAAAAATGGTACCAGATCTTAGATTTTATAAAATAAGAAATCTTACCTGATTGTATGACTATTGCAGCATCACTAATAGTCTTCATTCTGCTTCTTGCAAATACTGCTTTCATCCGCTTCTGTATAATAACAGCAGCTCTATGTCTCTTAAGTAAAGCTGCATATGCCTTTCTGGTTGTGTCTCCCCTAATAACTGCATGAATAGGTAAGATGTTTCCATTTAGTTATACCTTTCTTCAGCCACTACGAAAGGCTAAAAGAATGAGGTAGTAAAAAATGATATACATGATTGCAAAATAGTGATTTCTCCCCGAAGCTCCTTGAGAAAACAACGAGCTTGATAACCCCTAAAACAACTTTGGACACGTAAAATGCCATGGAGGGTACGATTTCTAGTATCTTCCAGCACACCAATCTGCAATCTCAGCAAAGCAGCATAAATTGGAATATATTCATCCTATGCTCCAATCACTGAAGCTCAAAATTTCCTAGTTTAAAAAGTACATGAAGATAAAGATTTTGGGGATCTTATTTTTAGACTTAATTTGCACTTTTAATCCACATAATTTTTCAATTGTTCAAATCTTATCTTTACTTCAAAATTTATTCCAATAAATAACAAAATATAAAAGAGAAATAATGTATCATTAATTTATACAAATTCACAAAGAAAAATATATAAAATAAAAAAATAAAAAAGGATTTTATTATATTTTATAAATTTTATTATATTTTTATTTAAATACTTTATACAATTTTTCTTTACTAATTATACAAATCAATAATATGCCATATGTCCTCCCTTGAAGTGATATTTTGTAATTGAGTGATATTTTGAGGTGAGACTTAATTTGAAAAATTAGGAAACCAGGAGGACTAAATGCAATGAATTAAAAGTAGACAGACCAAAATCACACATAGGTTTGTGTGAGGAAAAAAAGTGCAATCAAGCTTTCTATTTATTTAAACCACGGATATCCTCCCTTGGAGGCAATCCTATTCAAATTGAGAACATCCACAGCATGGTAGGGCTAACTCTCCAATAGGAAATTTTGCTCTACACAAGACTTGAAATTGAAACTTTGCTTAAAGTGAATTAAGAATGTACCACTCGAACCAGCATTCATTGACAAATTTTGGGGGATCAAATAAACGCAAATATTTTGTACAAACATTCAAATGATAAACGTCTATTACCTGCCCTGCTCGGAAAAATAATTTTGTGTAGCCAACTTGATACATCTCAGGCAAAATATTAAACTGATGAAGAATTGCAACTGAAACACTAAGTGGATCCTGAGATGCAACATTATCAAGGAGGAGAAAACCATATCTGATTCAACACACCCAAACCAATAAGAAAAAGGTTAGACAAATGCAAAAGCACCAGGGCAGAGGGGATGTGGAAGGTGGTAGCGATTGAAAGGATATAAATCATCAATTTCTTTCTGTTATTAAACCTTCTGGCAAACTTCTGGTGAGACATTCTTGTTGGAAAGCCAGATCTTGATATTCGAACTACCTCCAAGACCCCGCAGCATCTCAGCTGTTGCAGTACAAGCCCTTGCTCATATGACTCAGGTGACTGGAGATTATTGGGTTTAATGCAGCGTATAAAATGTGGAGTAGTGCTCTCTAAACGTTGCATCAGTTGGAACAATTGACCCTGGGTGCCATTAGAGAAAATAATGTCAACTAAAGTGAGATAAATATCAGTACCTGTAGATATTATATTTAAGTTGCTTCTATGAGAAAGGACAAGATGACAATTTATGTAGCTTTCAAAAATTAAATGGTTTAATTATTCAGAATTTTTACTCTATCCCCAACCCCTACTTACATTTTTCCCCTAACAAAATTACAATATTTGTATCAGTACCCTATCCTACTTCTGATCACCTAAACCTAGTTCCAAGCACTAGTTACTTGGCAAAACATGTGACTTGAATTAATTATTAACTATTCATAACAATTAAGCGAAATAATTTGAAATATCTTGGTTGATAGGCCATATCAAAAGCAGGCTCCTTGATATTTATAACAGCAAGATTATTTTCCAAGTGCATTTTGCATGGTTTGATCAAGATGAATACCATCAATTGCACAATAATATATATATATATATATATATATATGTATATATATATATATATATATAATAGAAGGCTAGAAGAAAAAAAATATTAGTTTGCCAAAGTATTAGATCCTTTCATGATAAATGAAGTTTAGAGTCACCTTATAATTAAAAACTGATGTACCTTGAATTTTGTTGCTACACTTAGCTTTTGGGAATCTGCTCCACCTGACTTGTGCAAAGGACCAACTACCGGTTTATCAGACTGAGTGAGCATATGAGATGCAAATATTTGAGGAAGATGGCATGTGCATGAGGATAGAAGTCGGATCGAATCCAAGTGCAAAAGGTCCCTGTTCTTCTCTAGGAATCCAGTTGTATCATAGGTGACCTGAAGAAAGGAACAAGTAGAACTATCAAACAGTCAGGTCAGACAAGCAAATTAAATTAATAAGAAATAAGCAACCCTCTGCTTTAAGGATAAAGATAGCATTTGGAATTCAGAAATATTAAGTATAAAATTTCAATAAAAATTATGGTCAATTAATATGTGGATTCAAGTTTTGTGTAGTGTCCTACTCCTTACATAGATCAAATTGAATGCCACACTTATGGCAATCTAATATCAATTGGACAGATATAAATCATTATACTTAGAGGAATGCTTGCAACAAAATCCTTGACGTATTATTTACTATTGGTTGAAATTTGAGAGAACCCATTAAACAATAGTATTACTAAATAGGAAGTGGGTTCGACATGAATTTCAACCATTAGTAAAGAGTGTATCGTGTCAAAGAGTGAATAACTAGCATTTACTTATAGAACATGATCAGATTAATACCTCCCCAGCATAATGGCATACAGTAAAGGCTTGGTCTCTTTCTCCTTTGAAGCATGAATTGGAATTTAAATGCTGTTTAAGCTTGTTAGCAAACGTTAAATCCGTGCCATTTGGGAAAGTGGACTCTTCATCTAACAGGGATAATAATCCCAGGGGCCTCTGCAAATAAAGGAGTCAAGTTTAAGATACAAGAATTTCTAGTTTCTAATCATAAATGTCAGAATATCTAAATATCCACAGACAAACTTCATCTATTTATAGTTCTTCACTGATTATTGAAAAAGGAATCATAGTTGACAAAACCATCACAAACTACACAGTATCAATACTGTTTACCTTCCAAGTCAAATGATCGAACAACAATGGATAAACAAATAACATATAATGCTGAACACAAAAATCACCTAAGTAATACACTTGTTGTCCCAGAGACAAAAGTCTCCTACAGAGAGTACTCTGTCCACAAATTGCGAATAACAAAACCTGATTAAATATACCCTAATACATAACTGTCATCAGTTATTTTCAATAATTAAATGTCATCAATGCAGTTTCTAATGTTTATACAGAACAACTAATGAAGGATAAGTTATTTTCTAAGGCATATTCTAATAATATATTACTGCTCCCAACTTCTACATTGTACCCATAACTGCGAACATGACAGTTATTATTACATTTTAATCTAATAACACATGACTGTTCATGACAGTTATTATTGGTTCCCTTCATCAGATCAAAATACAACTTATATTCATGATCAAAGCAACACTGTAAATATTTAAAGAAATTCAAGAAAGAAAAAAATGCAATAACAGAACTCTGTCCCAATAGATTTGTACAACCTCCACCTTCAACCACCTTTAGTGCTATATCTTGCAGCTGTAACATCCTCATTTTCACTATAGTAGTTACTTATTATTATTAAGTATATTTTTAAGAATTTTTTGATGATTTTTAATTTTAAAAATAAGCAGTTTCAAAAATTATTCATTTATAGCAGTAAAAATTAAAAAATGTTTAAAAACCAAAAAAATGACATTTTTAATCCAGAAAAATTGTTAAAAACTAGACAAATTTATTTTAGCTAGCAAATAATATCTGAAGCATAAAAATAAATTTCTTTATAATATTTTTTTTACTTTGATTTTTTGTTGGAGTTTTTGTGAATTTATTCCTTTAATTTTAAATGTAAACCAAAAATTTTTATTCAACTTTTTTTAGCGCAAGTAGAAAAATTTGGTGTCAAAATTAAGTTAAATTAAATTCCTATCTACCTAATTTTATATTTTATTTGAATTATAGAGCTCTCTACATCTTGTTTACAAAATGTACATAAAGAAAACTAATATTATATTAACAAATTTATTATTTTAATATATGAAATGGTCAAAATGTACATAAAGAAAACTAATATTATATTAACAAATTTATTATTTTAATATATGAAATGGTGGATAAGACCAGGGTACCATTCATTTCCTCTTTCTTCTCTACATAACTGTGCAGCTGCAGATCCTCCATTTTCTTTTCAATTTTGATGCAAAAAACACTTCCAAAATCAATTGTTCTTGGTACAAAAAACTAAAACTAAGTATTATTCTCCTACTTAAATCATTTTAACCAATTAAACTAATATATTTTCCCGTTTTTGAGCTGAAAATCCATGCTATATGTGGCCAATGTTTTTTAGAATTTTTGGTTTCAAATTAATGGCTTAATCCTTTATTTAAATGTGGGTTTGAAATATTTTAATTTGGCATTTTGTAGAGCAATCAAATTATGTTTTAGAGACTTTCCTTTTCCTATCTCAAATCTGCCAGTGTCCAAAAAGTTGAGAATTGGCAGTTTCTCATTAATTATATTATTATTTATGAATGTTTTATTCATGGGTACCAATTGTAGAGTGTGTTGAGAAAGGAAAGCGAGAAACATAGGATGAATTTGTGTCTTGACTACACAACAGAGCATATATTTATAATAGGGATCATTGATACATAACATACAAATACATATTTACTGTAATTACAAAGATACTAATTTTTTTATTTACAGTATTATTAATATATTATAATTATATAATTCTAATACTCCCCCTCAAGCAGGAGCATATAAATCATATGCACCAAACTTATTGCATGTATAACTAATTCAAGGACCTCTTAAAGACTTGGAATAAACATCTTCTATTTAACCATAAGAATTTACAAATCTAGTAGTAATGTTTCTAGATAAAATCTTATCTCTAATGAAGTGACAGTCAATCTCAATATGTTTAGTCCTTTAATAAAAAACTGAATTTGACTATTTGATTATTGCTAATAAGTGTTATCTATCTAACTTCCCTAAATCTCAATTCTTTGAGTAGTTGTTTAAGCTAGATAAGTTCATAAGTGGCTTACGCCAAGGCTTGATACTCTACTTTTGCACTAGACCTTGCAACTACACTTTGCTTCTTGCTTTTCCAAGAAACTAGAATTCCACCAATAAAGATGCAATAGCAAGATGTAGACCTCCTACCACTAGTTATTGGTTGCACAAGACACTATTAATATCATTAATAGTTGGAAAAAGAACATAGTAGAGATAAAAAGGATTGGAGATAGGAACTCGTCCTTAAAGTTATTGGTTGCACAAGACACTATTAATATCATTAGTGAAGTCCATTTGAAAGCAAAGTTTTGGGAGGTTTTAGAGGGGTTGATCCAAGACATCCCACAAACTGAAAAGATTTTCATAGGTGGGGACTTTAATGAACATGTTGGTTGTGAAACAAGACAATTTGTAAGTCTCATGGTGTTTACAGTTTTGGAAAGTTAATAAGGAAGGCCAATCTATTCTTGATTTCTCAATGTCCTACGACTTTAAGATTATGAACACTTGTTTTAAGAAGAGAGTGAAACATCTCATTACTATTAAGAGCGGAGTTTCAAGGTCACAAATTAATTTTTTCCTGGCGAGAAATCTAGACAAAGGAATTTGCAAGGATTGTAAGTGATTCCAAGAGAGTGTCTTATTACACAACATAGGGTCTTGGTCCTTGATGTTTGTTTTAAGACTGGTAAACAAAGAAATCGACAAGTTAGTGTTCTAAGAATTAAGTAATGACTACTTAAAGATGAGAAACTATTGGACTTTCAGAGGCAGTTAGTAGAAGAGTAGCTGGTCAACACAAGGTAATCCTAACATCATTTGGGACAATATGGCTACGAAGGTTAGAAAAGTTGCCAAGAAAATTTTGGGTGAATGTAGATGTTTTGGACCAAAAGACAAAAAATCATGGTGGTGGAATGAAAGTGTGCAAGAGAAGATTAGAGAGAATAGGATGTGTTTTAAAACTTTCAATACATTTAATAATGCTGAAAATTGGGTAAGGTATTGGATGGTAAGAAATGTGATAAGAAAAGCAGTGAGTGAAGCATGGTCCTAGACTTTTGAAGGGTTTTATCAAGATCTTGGGATAAAGTATGAGGAAAGGAGAATTTATAAACTAGTCAAGTTAGATGTATAAGAAGTTTTGGTTTCAGATCAAGAGATCAAAGACTGATGGGAGAAATATTTCTATAATCTTTTTAACGAGGGACAAAGAGTAAGTGGAAATATAGCAAGATTAGAAGTGCAAGTGGATGAACTAAATTTGGCCTATTACTGTAGGATTTGAGTTGGAGAAGTAAAAGAAACTCTTAAGAGAGTGGAGAATGGTAAAGCAATTGGCCCTAATAATATCCCTATGGAAGTTTGAAAAAGTTTGGAAAAACAAGGACTAAAGTGGCTCATTGAGCTTTTTAATGAAATTTTTGAGATCTAAGAATATGATAGACGAATGGAGAAAGAGCACTTTGGTTCCTATATACAAGAACAAGGGTGATATCCAAAATTGTGCGAACTATAGAGATTAAACTCATGAGCCACACTATAAGGTTATGGGAAAAGGTGATTAAACATAGAATATAAGAGGAAACTGAGATTGCTAAAAATCAATTTGGTTTTATGTCAGGAAAGTCTATAAAAGAAGCTATATATATTTTACGAAAGATGATGGAAAAATATCGCTATAAGGAAAAAGACTTACACATGGTTTTTATTGAGTTGGAAAAGGCATATAATGGTTTGTATTAACTAGATTTCTGAAAATTTGGTTTTTGACCGATCTCAATGGCATCGTGTGATCTGTGTAGCCAACCTCACCTACTGATATGAGGCTTGGTGGTTGTTGTTGTTGTTCAACAACTAATACTTTTGGTTATCCTATTGTATCTACTGCTTTCAACCCCTTTCCTACATCATTTGGCACAATCGATTGGGGCACCCGGCACCCCACTCTATCTTGCCATAAAAGCCATACTAAAATGATGTAATATGCCATCTATAAATAAAGAGCCAACAAATTTTGTACTTCTTGTAGTTTGGGCAAGGCCCACTATTTATCATCTCATATTTCGACTACATCATATGCTGATCCCTTGCACTAATCTTCAGTGACAATGGGGTCCAGCCCCTATTCTATCAGTGTAGGGTTACACTTATTAGCTATTACATTATGTGTGTGGATATGACAGCTGCTGTAACTGAGGTTCTATGGATCAAAAACATGAACTAAAACCTGCCTCAACTACTAAATACTGTGATAATCTCACTACAGTATCACTTGCTCATAACCCCATTCTTTACTCAAGGAAGCATATGGAGTTGGATCTACACTTTCTTAGAGAAAAGGTCATTGACAAAAGCCTCTTGGTCTGCCACATCCTATCACATGTTCAGAGGCAGATATTCTCACAAAGGCAATTAGGAGTAACAACTTCTGCTGGTTTAGAAACAAACTCAATGTAATTGATTTTCCTTTTGTCAATCAACCACTTTGAGTTTGAGGAGACAATGTTAGAGTTAGACTTGTAAACTGTTGAGCAAGCATCTGGAAGTTTCTAAATTCTGTTATAACAGTTGCTAGTTAGTCTTCTCTTGTTAACTATTTAGTGATTAGCTATCAGTAAGCATCATATTGTATCAGATCATTGAGTAATGAAAATTCTCAGATTATATCAAATTCTCTCGATCCTCTCTCTCTTCTTTTCTCATGTTACTGTTTCTTAAAACAGTTGAAACCATTCAACTAACAAGCAAGTAGAGAATATGCAGCAAAGGGATTGGGGAACAAAGAAATTTGTACCTTCTCAAAAAGATTAAGGCAGTCTTGGTTGTCTTCAAATTCAACTTTAGCCCAGTCTATGCCATCTTGAATATATTCCTGAAAGCAATTGATGAGTATAAGAAGAAATTTAGCTTTCAGAGGTATTCACTGTTTTCATTCATTTAAGAAATGAGGACATTCAATACTTAATTAAGCTTTTAGATTCTATGGGGTCCATACCTCCTGTTCTAACTTGAATAAATGACGATTGAAGTGTTGCTGCAATCTCTCATTTGCATAATTTATGCAGAACTGCTCAAAACTGTTCCTCTGCAAACATAAAATGCATAGCATCAATAGAGCTAAAATATTTTAATATGCAAACAAGATGAGGATGGAAAGATAAATATAAAGAGGTAGATAAGTTTTAGTGTAAACATACGTTGAATGATTCAAAGCCGTAGATATCTAGAATACTGATTGATCTACCAGTACGTCTTTTGCCAACAGCAAGTGATTTATTTATCTGTTCAACCAACCAATCAAACAGGCATGCATATATTGACTTTGCCAAAGCATCTCTTGCATCAATTGCCTACAAGATGAAAAAAATATATTATGTAAGATATTTGAAATAGATAAAACTCATCATTATGAGCTCATGTCATCATGCATCTTACAATCCCACCAATCTATATGTTGAGCATAACCATTTACATGATGTTTTGAAATGGAATATACCCCCGCCCCCCTAAAATATATCATGGTGGTTTGCAGCTCAGTATTCAGACTCTCACAACAGGTAGACTATCCATTTTCTTTTCTTTTAATATGTATGTAATTTCCAAATCATTCAGAGTATTGATCCAACAAGTACAAATACATGGACTTTAGAATGAAAACACAATTTCATGAAGTGATACAAATTAACGGGAACAGTGATCATATACTAAAACCCTAAACACAATCTTTTACAAATATTAAGTATCCAACGGGCTTCATTATAACAAGACTAATGCCCCAATGTTCATCCGAATTGTTCACATTTAAATGCTGAATGAGGAACACAATTGGCATGTCCACATTGAGAGGAATGCAATACACGCTCATGTCCCAAGATTTCTAGTATCTAGGGAGTTGCCATTTTTACATCCATAACTTTAGAGTTTAGACAATTGTAAACTTTAACCCAGTGGTCATTTTACCTGTGATAGTGTCAACTTTTGGACAATGTTATCATTACCAACTCTCATTTTGCGAGTTGATAGAGTCAACTTGAGACCTTCAATGTCACAGCCCATCAACTTGGCTACATGGAACAGACCTTTAGGAAGCCAAGAAAAGATTCAGTTTTCAAAAAGGTATTGAATAATTTGAAACATATAAAGGCATCTAGAACAAGTTCAAAATATATGCATCAAAACTTAGACATTATATAAACCAAATGTTAATAAAACTAAAAGTTATCAGATAAAAATGAAAACAAATTACAGTTACTACAAATTCTTAAATGATATGCAGCGTGAAGGACCAATTATCATCCTAAAACCCTAAGTTGTTAGGCAATGGATCATGAATTGCTTTATAATTTATATCTAACATGCTCCTCCCTCAAACATGACCCTTCAAGATAGAAGCATGGACTATGCACAAACACCTTATCTTGTGCTTAAATTCAACTTTCATTTAGAAGAATACCGGTGGCAAGGGTCAAACTCCTAATCCTAACCACTTGATCATACACATTTTGATACTATGTTGAAATTATATGATTTAGGTAGGGAAGAAAGAAAAGAGAAAATAGAGACTGTAAATAATAATATACAAGATCAACAGTATAATGATATCATATTGATATAGTGCATCTTAGTATCTTAATATAGAGCCTACTTTAAAATCTTACTTTAGCTTATATCAACAAGCTTTATAGTATAGCTATTCAAAATAAAGTATTTTTAGCTTATTCCAATAAGTTTCATGGTTAAATTTATGGTATAAGTCATCATTTAAAAAGAACTTATTGAATAAGTGCTTAAATAAGTTGTATATCCAAACACAGCCTAAATTCTTAATCCTAATTATACAAGGAAGAAAAAAACAGAAATATAATGAAATATGGAAAATACCCCTAAGAGATCTTCTAAAATATTCTTTTAATTTGTTGTTAAAAAAGTGTCCTCCTCCTAGTAGGTGAGAGACTAATCTATATGATTAGGCACTAAAGCAAGGACCTCTTCCAACTATGTTTTTTTTTTCACACGCATAAATCACAGGTTCAATAAAGACAATAGAAAACAAAACCTAACTCACTCCCAAAAGTTAGCTCAAGAGAACAATAGAAAACAAAGCCTATATTTTAAGAGCCTTGTAAGAAGTGTCTTGGCCATATTCCTAGCCAAAATAGGACATCTTAACAAAAGATATGAGAGATATTTTTCAAATACTCTACAACTTATTTCATAACTAAAATAAATCTTCCCCATTTAAATCACCAGAAAAATGAATTAACAATACAAACTGCCAAAAGTTATTCCATTGTAGAATATGTTGAATGAAGCAAGTTTCTTCTTCAAACACATACTAATTTCCCAAACCCAATTATTAGTATTAGGGAGAAGCTTTACAAATTTCCTCAAACATGAGTAAATTTGCGAGTCAACATTGAGATTTTCATGCAATTACAAAGACGGCCTCTAGGTTTGGACATTACTACAAAAACCTAACGATGAACAGGCACTACGTACAGTAGAAAAATACACATAAAAGGAGGAAGAGGAAGACCAATAGACTCCAGTGAGAAAAATGGATCAAATGGAATGGTCCAAACAAACAGGTAAAGGAAGAGCTAAGAAAACAACAGGGAAACCAATAAAATAATATCTAGCTCTAAGTGGTTTTACTAAAAATTTGGTTATCAATAAAGTTTATTGGTGTTGATTAAGTCATGCAGCTAAACCCACCCAGCGGGATAGGGGTTTGTTATTACTATTATTCTCACTTCTTATTTCTTTTTATTTTCTTCTCTCCATGTCACAGTGATTAGTTATGAATCCTCAAAAAGTGGGATTAGTAGGTTAATCTTTTAGAAAAATTGGTCATTGACAACTCGATTCATCATTGTCGATATGCTTATTTAATTAAGTTTAAGCATGCCATAACATGTAAGACATAAATTTGCTTGCAGTACATTGCAACATAGGATGCAGAGTTCTAATGCTAAGACAGGTGTGTCTGTTCTAATCTGTAGCCTACTGAACTTCAAAAATGTTATAATTTCAATGCATGCAGTGAAGGCTCTGGAAATTTCTTACCCTCATCATCTACAGCTTGAACATGATTTTCATTATCAATCACAGTAAATGATATGTTTCCTAACCATAACACTGCAGCAAGCATTGCAAATACGTTCTCCTGGTCTTCTTTGCTAATGTGGACAACATCAAGAGCTTCCTGGAAGTAAGTTATAGTATGTTCATATTTGTGCCAAACTATCATTGCAAAATCAATCAGTAAATCAAAGAAAAAGTAATAGAAATAATTTAAGAGTCTATGGAGGCAGATCATCTTTAAACTACAAAGACACTGTACCGTGACTAAGCGAAATTCTTCTGCATCATTAACACCAGTAATTGAATAACAATTGCTCTGTTTCAGATATTTATAGTCCTCAGCATTTTGTAGGTTTAGCTTCCCTGAATTATAAATCAAACATAAAAAAAAAAATGAAATAGAAAGTCAAATAAAAAAAACACAGAGCATTAAATATTTCAGACAAACCAAACACAAAGAGTATACAAAGCTTATGCAAGGCTATGTTCTAATTTCAAAGTATATTGATTAATTTGTGAGATTAAATTATCAGTATTCTCTTAACTAACAAGAGATCATAGTCAAAGGCCCTTCGTTGGTTTAGAGCCCATACTGTTTATGCCTAAACCTTTAATTGAAATATATTATTTTATTGAGCAATAGGTAACTAGGTACATGCTTGGGTTGATAGTAAAAGAATTGATTACAAAAGGATTCATATTAAACAAATTGATTGTAAAAGAAAACTTTAAAAATTTTGGGTTTGGATATTGGCTGTATTTAACATCTCCCATTTTTTGTGGGTTCAACTAGTAGATTTCCACAATTCATAGAAGCTATTTGCAACAACCCCAAAAGAATAAGGCATTTCTCCATTGACAATTTAGAGACTTAACAAATATCCACAATATGCAACAAATATATTTGCAGAAGTGAAGTAGGTTAGAAGCTAGTAATTACCCCGGAGAGAGGGAGGTGCCCCAGCACACAGCTGATAAAATATATGATAGGACCTTTCCCCTTCATTGCATTGGACTACTCTAGACTGTTCACATACCGAATATAATTAGTGTAATAGGAGTATAATTTAGAGCAAAACATTTTTAGAATTAGAAATGCAATTTAAAACCATTTGTGTGTGACCAAGAAGTTTACACTTTTGGGATAGTTGATTCATGACAAAAATTGGATCAAAAGAAGGATAATTACCTTTTCCAGTAAAACTGTTTATGGTTATGCCAGGAGAAACGCATGGATTCAACACATGCAAAAAATTTAACTTTATAGTTAGTTGCAAATATTTTGGCGAGAGCAAGGACAAATGGGTTAAACAGCACAAAACTTACATGTTTGAATATTAGCGCCAGAGATTTTTCCAGTTTCACTGAAATGAATCTCAATGAGCTTTCCCTGTCAAACGGTTCAACCAAATTATGAGAACTTCCAGCATCAAAAGAATATATGATCACCTGCTTAAAATAAAGAGAATTGCAACTAGAAACTGCAACCCACATTACCAAATGGATCATATGTCAACAGCACAAGTAATTGATTGGCCCAGGCTAAGTTTGTGAAAGTGTAAAAACTAAAAAAAGTGCTAGAGGTGTTTGGCTGAATAGGAAGGAACAGAAGTATGTGAAGGAGGTGGGAAAATGCTAGCCATTTAGGTATGTAGGAAAGGGAATTGAAGTGAGGAACATAGAGGGAGATCTATTAGGGGAAGGGGTGCAGATTCATTCTGTTAGTTAAACAGAGGAGTGCCCCCATGTGAATTCTCATCTTCTGAGGGTCATCTATTCACTGTTGTTCCATTATCATACTCAAATAACACTACACACATTCACATATATCTACTGTTTCTGTGACTGAAAGTGAGGGAGTGTATCAGAAACTCACAAGAATGGTAACTTAAAGAATTAATATGATGCATCAGGAATCTTACAAAACGACTTGAGTTGTCATTTCTCAATGTTTTTGCATTACCAAAGGCTTCTAGTATTGGATTAGTCTTTAAAATCTCATACTCTATTCCACTTCCACCACCAAGGGCAGCCAAGTACTGCATTGCTATCTTTGCTGTCTCAGTCTTCCCTGCTCCACTTTCACCACTGAAAATGTACATGGAAACTATAATTATAGCTCCCAATTCAGACACAAGACAATTACAGGGCACACAAGGTCAAGAAAACCAAGCAAGAGCTTGACATTGATGGAAAAAATCTGCAGACAGCCAAACAGTATCAAGAAGCTTTTATATCCATCAAAATCTTAACCAGACCCAAGATGGAAAATGGGATTGTTAAAACAAGTTTTGTTTGTCTCTAACCAGTAAATCTGGAAAAGTACCTCACTTGAAAAATTACCGAACAGTATACTTGAATGAATATTTTCTGATTCTTTTTACAATGTACAATGGTGCCTATTTATACAGCTATGATAAAAATTAATTCTATGCTAAAGTTACGGGTGTCAATCATACCCAAATATGCTAATTACAGAAATAAGGAACAAATTCAATACAAAAAAGGAAAGAGAGAAATAAAAAAGAAATAAGAATATTTTACAAGAACAAAAGAAAAGAAAAATACAAGAGAATGTCATAAATATCAAATTAAATCTATGAGCAACTAGGAGTTGTAAGGTTCTCTTCTCTTGTTTTCTTTCTTTTGGAGGAGGGGATCAGGGGGGTATATCTTTTCTCAAGGGAAAGTACAATATTTAATATAGATTATAGACAAATAAACTTTTGGAGAAAATGAATATTATAAAAAAGGAATTCAAACAATTAACCAATCTTTAAATAAACTGTTGGAAATATTTTTACCAAAGTTTACTTTCTTGAGTGATCCCTACAGATTTGTGGCCCTACCCCCTCACATGATCCAGAATAATTTCCAGGGGAAATGACCAATCTAAGATTCTGAGTAGCTTTTAAAAAATGGAAATGTTTAGTTAATTGTTAGGATCCAGTTGCAAGGTATGGCACAGGAGCCCCAAAATGGAAGTATGGGATTCTAGTGTAGTGTTTATAAGGCCTTGGGCTCTCTGACTACAACCACTAGCTTTTATGGTGTGGTTTTCCAAAGGATCTTATCATTAATTCTCCAATATAGAACTGTAGACAATAATAAATGCAAATGCAATGACCTTGATAATTTTCAGTTCACAATTTAAAAATAAGAATGAAAATTAAGAACAGTTTCATACAATATTTACACAAGCTACAATTAAAATAAAGTTTAAATTAAAGCACCTTACAGAAAGAAATTAACTACAGTTTGTCATACCAGCTGCTCATAAAAAAGAATTCAACAAAAATATTACTGACCTTATAATTATAGATTGATTAACTTCATCTGGAAAACAAAGCAGAGTCAGAGTAAGAAGTTCATGCTCAAAACACATGGAAGTGATCTCAACCACTAAAATTTCAACCATATATGTACATATAAGGAAATAAAAAGTTACCACGTATCATCTCTCGGATGGCCATGTCTGTGATTGCATATACATGTGGGCTTTCAATTGCTTTACGCTTGTAGGCCTCAATATAATCATTACCATATAGAGGAACTTTCTTAAAGGGATTTATAGCAACCAAAACAGGTCCTGCTTTTGTCTGAAATGTACATAGTTATACACATAAATATGTTCAAAGTTAGAATCGAGAAACAAATTGATGAGAAAAACTTAAGAGACATGAAGACTTACATAGATCATGTTTTGATTGTATCTATATTGCAGGTTGAATAAAACTGACGGTTCATTTAAATAACTTAATTGCATGAGGTCATCCACCCCATCAAGGATATCAGGATTTGCCTGTACTAAACTTTCTTCTTTCACTTTCAAAACCTATAATTAGGCCCAGCGGTGGGGCAAAGACAAACCAAGTTAGTATTAATAAAGCCAAAAATGAAGAGAACCATTTTGGAGAAATATTATAATTTATCTTACCTTCCCATCAGGCAGTGAAATGATAGATTCAGTTCCAGATGTTGTTATTATCTTCCCCAGCTCCCAATTCCCACTTGGAAGTTGAAACCAAGACTGAAGCTTCTGAAATAGTGAGCTTTAGCAGCAAGGGATAGACATAACAAATTTTAAACTATCTAGTAATGATTGATGACTCAAACACACTCATAAAACAACTGACTTTATATAGCATTCAATGTCTTGAAAAATTTTATAAAATTTCAGTGAAAGCTTCGATAGAATGACTTCCGTGGCATTCCCCAGTAAAAAATAAATAGATGCTTTTGTTTGCAAATAGAATACTGACAAACAACAAACAGTAGCAAATATATAAATTTACATATTTTACTCTTTACCAAGACACTCTTAGCAGTCTACACACGAGAGATATAAGGAAATGAGTCAATAAAATGAAAAATGTCAAAGAGACTAGCCACAGTCCCTATCTTACCAGCTTCTAAATTTATTTCATCAAAGAAATTGAAATGGAACTAAATAACCATTTATTTAAAACCTCTCTTTTAAGGATATTGCCTCAGCCAATTGGATTTTTTCAGCAGATGCCAATTTTGTATCTTTATCTATCCATCCATCTAATTCTTCTTTTTCCATGTCAGACTCACAGGGATAAAGAGAAGTTTCTCAAATAAAAAGTTCTACATGTAGTAGAACTTCTTACAGATGCAAGTTTTAAAACAATACTGACTTCTCTAGTGCAAATTTTTCTATAGCCTGCTTAACTAATTATTACTGCCAAAGCTAAAAATACACACAAGTTTCCCATCAGCTCTTTCTAATCCTTTACATTCTAAAAAAAGCACAGCAATACAATTGAACATTAGACCAATGATACAGACACCTAAAACTTGTCAAAAAGTTTGAAAATTAGAGTTTCTTATGTAAACATATTGATGCAGGACATAGAGGGGCGAATTACAATGGTTTTTTTCCAATTTCATAGGGAATTATTTAGAGGTATTATTTAGTTTATTTTAGGATACAGTAAGGTGACTCCAGTAGAATTAGTGTGTTATTAGGATTTTCATTGTTTCCTGGTTACCCATGGAATGGAAGTTTTCTGCTAGAAGACTAGATCAATATCTTGCCCCATTCTTCATTTCTTTTGGCCTGCCTTTGTCTAAGATGTACTTACAGTATTCAATTGATTTTGATCATGATCCAAATCTGACACTCAACCAAAACTGAAAACTGCAGAATATGAACTTTCCTACCATTGTCTCTCCAGTCTCCATCTTGTCAGTATCAAGTATTTACAAACTCACATCAAATTTCAATAAGATGTTCTGCTACTGTTGCTAGCTAACATTCATGACTATGGAAGCACACTCTGTAGCAGTTTGGACTTAGGGTACATCTATACTAAGAAAAGATAAAAATACTTCACAGAATCATTCTGAAGCTCCTGAATACAATTTGTGAAAGAAAGAATAAAATCTAATACTAAACAATATAACTAACCTAAAATAAACACAAACACAATCTTGATATTCAAACTTCCAAATAAAATGATTTTAGAAAAAAAAAATGCATCAATTTCTTGAGAACATTCTTCCAGAAAAATTGTTATTTATCCAAGCGAATAATTATTATATGGTAATATGGTTTGATAACTTCAACCATTGGGGCTGATTTTAAGCACCTACAAATAGTAAAATTTTATTAAAAAATATATAACATGTATTACACTGTTATATTCTCAAGATAATAAATACTTTCTTTCCCAATAAAAGCTTAGCAATTTTAGTTGTTTATCCTCGGCGCCAAGGGTTGAGGATAACATTTTCCATAATGATATTTCAAGTATCATTAAGCACTTTCAAAACCCAACATGAGATTAAATTGAAAAGCCAAAAGTACCTTCTTTGAAGCATAAGGTGTTGTATCACTCCACCTGCGTTCCCTAGAGGACATTGAAATTGATGGGAAGGGCAGAGAAACAGATTCTAAGTCTTCATCAGCAATCGATGGCCTGTCTTCTAAGGTTTTTCCGCTGTACGCTAAATCCTCATCATAAAGACCCATATCACCGGCACGGTTCTGAGCTTCCTCAGAAACCTCCCCTATTAGAGCATGGCTCTGCGAACTACTGGATACAATCCCATCACTGCTTCTCAATTTAGCATCGCCATGGTTTTCCATTAGACCGGGGGTCAGATTACCAGCACTAACCTTGAACTCAGGAGGCAACGATTTGATAGAGTGGAGAGCAGGCAGGACCTTGGAGTTGGACGTCAGAGACATTTTCCCTTAAACAGCTCTGCTACAAGACAACCAAGAATAGTTACCACCTACCAATAACAATTGCCCAAAGATAAGATTCTAAAGAAACAAAGGTTCTTTCTCAACCAAAAGTGCACCTCAAACTTTTTAGCAAGGCCCCGTTGAATGGCCTAATTAGATAAACATACATATAATGGAGGGGACCATAGCTCCAGACACAGACTCTATAGTTCCATGCTCCTCCCTTAAAAGTTGTCATGAGTCATGACACACTCAACCTCATCCTAACACCAAAGCTATGTAAAATTCAAAATCATCAATCTGACAAAGCTAAACCTTCAATTCAAGTTCCAAACCTAAACCTTCCCGATCTGATACTTAAACATCTTAATGCTTGAAACTTCAAAAATTAAAAAATTAAAAATGATGTAAAAGTTACAACAGCAGATCCTCCGATTTCCTGCAACATGAATTGCTGAATAAATAAAAATTGAAAATTCGAACGTGTTACTTTTATCCTCCGCGAAAGAAACCAGCAAAACACAGAAACTTGAAAACGAGCTCAAATGCCACACTCAACATCACAATTTTCAATTCATTTCACTTCGAGTGAGCAACCAGAGGACACAAAAACAAACACAAAAAGCAAGAACATGAAGCTCAGAAAAAGCACCTAGTTTCTTCACCGATCCAGTAACTTGAGCACATGCTGTGTCAGTTAAGAAACAGATGAAGCTCTGATCAGCGTGTGAAAACAACTGATGAGGCAGAAAGAAGCATAACGTAGCAGAAGAAGAAGAAGAAGAAGAAGAAGAAGAAGAAGATCTTGCAGAATGGAGAAGAAGTAAATGAAAGCATTCAGAACAACCTCAGCAACACTGTGTCTGACAAAAGGGATGTTTGTAATTGTTTGGTTTGCGAGAAAGTTGAGAGAGAAAATGAAAATAATTTGCCAACCATCCACGGCGTGTGGAGATGAAGCAGCTTTTCTGCTTTCTTTTCCTTTCCGTTGCTTTTTAAATTAAACACCATCTAATAAAAAAATAGATAAAGTAAAAACAAATTAAGAAACTCAATTTATTAACTTATATATTAAACTCTTTGAAAATGTCAATAAATCCTCTCATAATTTATTATTAATATGTATTTAAGAGGTCTTATCTTTTCCATTTATGGGATTTTTGTGGCATTTAAAATTTGCGGGCTTTTTATCTTTTTGCCAACAGATTTTGAATTTTGAAATGAAAATTCAATGCACAGCATTTTATAGTTCGAGCCACAGAGACAAAACTAACCCTATGAAGCTCAACTACTAGTTTGGGATTTTGGGAAAGTCGTTAGTTATTAGCACCACACCGGCACCGTCCTACGTTAAATGACAAAACTCATAAAATTAATCAAATAAAATATTATCAACACACTAGGCAAGACTAGTAGGCTAATAAATTATAAGTATTTGCTCCTGAAATTTATGATTATATCAAATTCATGTTGTTTGTTTGTGTATTAGACTTACTTTTAAATTGAACCAATAATTTGTTAGCTGTTTAGCTCAAATTTAATCAATAATTTGGTAAGATTTCCCTCTTACCAAACCTATTATGTTGCTTTGTCCCAAAAAGGTTTTAAAAAATCATCAATGTAAGTCATGTATTAAGAAATCAAGTCTATAATTTTTGTTTTAGTTTTTTATATTTTCAATTGCGTTTGATGTTCAACTACAAGAGTTGATATAAAATACATTATTCAGATGATATATTACTTAGAAATTTCTAGTGTTTACAGGTTGGTGAATTATTTCATTGCTTCTCATTTTGGAAAGTATCAGTTCTTTTCCCATTAAAAAGCTTATTTTCTTGATAATTTAGCAACGAATATTGGAATAAAAGAATCACGAACTTATGTTTTATACGTTTAGGTTCAACAGCATATAATATGGTAATTTGAGTGACGAAGCATCACACTTTGTGTTTTAAAGAAAATGCGTATTATATGTCTCCATGAAGCTTTTTTTTTTATTAATTATTGTACGTTTTAAATGTTCTAAAAAGATGTCCATGTCTTGGGTTTTATTCAGTATATTCGACTACTATTAAAATTCACCTATATGTACTCGATTACACATGCATCCTGTGAAATAAATTAGTGTTTATAACATCAACACGTATCATGAGTTTTGCTACATTGTCTATTTTAGTTATCTATTTTCAATTCTCTTTCTTTTTAATGATAAAATTCATCCTATTATTCAGATAAATTATTACGAAAATCCCATATTCCAATGTGATTTTAATAATTATAAAATGTGATGAAGTCATTTCACAATTTTATTGTAACACTATTTCTATTTTATTAAAAGTAAAAGTTCTTACTATTATGTTCTAAAAATTAAATAATATTTATATCTTTTTAAGATAGAATATTAACGATTATAATTATTTTGCATAAAAATAGTATAAAATATTTTTTCAATTTTAAGACATCATAAAAATTATTAAAATTAAAATTATTTATATAAAATACTTTTACAAACTTCTTTGTTATTTATGAGTTAAATAATAATTAAATCACTTAAATTTATATATTAACTATCTTATTCGAAGTTATTTAATATATAAAAAGTAGTGCCCATGCATTTTTTTTCTAAATTATCATTCTTCATATACGGTATAGTTGTTATACATTCAAAAAATTAAGTGATAATATCATTTACTTTCTTTCTACTAAAAGAATTAAAGAAGGAATAGAAAAAGGGGAAAAAAGATAAAGAAAAAAAAGAAAGAAATGTAGGAAGTCAAATGAGAAAAAGTTAAGATGTTGACGGATAAATAAGGGAATATGGGCATAACAAAAAGAAAAGGGTTATTCATAGATTGTCATTATTTTGATGATGAATGGTTTTACAAACGCAAATAGAAACCCAACCAAAAACACACAAATAGTTGGTGGAGGGAGTCAAAGCGTGGTTGGGCTATTTTGAATAAAAACCGTGTGATTGTGATCAGACGGCTACAGATGAAGTTAATGTGGGGGTGAAGACATGTGATTGCGAAGAGGCCTAACGCCGGCAGGTGTTAGCTGCGTAAGGTGTAATGCACTTATACTGTCCCTTCTCATTGTCGTTTTGAGATCTGTGCATTAGCTGAATGGGCCCCAATCCATGCTCACACCAGCCAATCACAACCCTTTATTTCCTTCTTAAAAATAATACTAATATAATGTTTATTAGTTGATTATCTTATTCGCCTTAAAAGAAATATTTAGCGACAAACCTAAATATGATATGCTACGAAAAATATAGCTATCGTAATAATTTTCTCACTTTGATAAATCTGGTTTATTTAGGGAATGCGTGTTGACATCTACCAGTAAGAATTGCTTCCCCAAAATTGGTCATGAGGCTGTGTTTCAATATTCCTTTATGGAAATTTTATAAGCGGTAAAGGATGATAGATTAAATTTTATTGTAATTATTTCTTATCATTTTTAATAAAGCTTGAAAACATGTAATTTGTTTTTTTAAATAAACTCAAAAAATTTAAAAATATTTGTTTCCACGTTTCACTCTTTTCCAATTCTTTGATAAAAGAAATACATTTTTTTATGACAAATATAAATTAAAACACATGTTTTTCGTGTTTAAGATTAATCATCTAAGTTTATTTGGTTTAAACTTTGACAGAGTTGATTTAAAATAAATAAAGTTAAAATATTAATTTTACATAATTAATATAAAAAATAATTATATTAAAAATTAATGTCTTAAAAATAATTTAAAATTTAATTTTAAGATTTTATTTGATTGAGATAGGATCGGGCTTGAACTTTTGTTTCATGACTCAAGTAAAGTTGATTTATTGAGCTTAACTTAATATAACTAGAAGTTTAAATTGTGTTAAATAGCTCATTTTAAATGAAAAAAAGAAAAACAAATTTGACACTTTAGTGAAGAAAACTTAAAATCTAAACATAGCTGCTATTATGGTCATATGCCTCATGAGTACAGGTGTGCATGTGGAGGAAGCACAGGCATGCCTATGGTTTAAGCATGGATGTGCATGAATGCATAGTGCTAGACGTGCAAAAATGTCATCCTGTTGGGTTCTGTAAGGATCATCTCCCATTCTAAAAAACAAAAACACAAAATGAATAAAAACAAAAGAAAAATACGCAAGTTGTCTTTTGAAAGTGTTTGTTTAACATCACGAGTCTAACGTCTTATTGGGCTATTGTAAAAACATAACTTATGGGATGGAGGTCACTTTATCCATGTATAGTTTAGCCTTCTAACCATTGACTTGAAATGTCTTATAGGACTCCATAAGGGAGGACCTTGGTTACTGCATAAGGTTCAGTCTACCTAAACTTTAGTTTTCCTAGAAATAATCGCAATTGTGAGTTATAGATGAACACTTTATCTCCTTCATGGAACTCACAATGTAAAACATGCTTGTCGTGCACTTTTTTGTACACCTTTGTATACTCTTTGTACACTCTTTGTATAGCTTGACATTCTTCGATGCCATAAGGCGCATCTCATTTATATCATTAAGCTCCAACAGTCTTTTCTCATCTGCAGGCTGTAAATCAAAATTAAGAAACTTCAAAGTCCAATAGGCCTTGTGTTCAAGTTCAATAGGTAAATGACAAGCTCTTCCAAAAATCAAACAATAAAGAGACATTGTCAATAGGAGTCTTAAAAGTAGTATGATAAGCCCAAAGCACATCATCCAGTTTTAAAGACCAATCTTTTTTAAAGCTATTAACTGTTCACAAACTATTAACGGTTCACTTTAAAATCTTTTTCAATTCTCTATTACATACCTCAACTTGCCCATTGATAATTGCTCTAAAGGTTCCAAACCGAGTAAAAATATTTTTCTTAAGAAATTTAGTAACCACCTTAGCATTATTAGTAGGTGATGCCATTACTTCCTGTTCGGAGGACAAGTATACCCATCGAGAAGTAATAAAGGGTTCTTAAATTAAATTTCTGAAATATTGTCCCACAAGGATTATTTTCAATTACTAAGAATTTTCTAATTCAAAAAGCTTCAAAGATATGAGATTAATTAAAACAAGAATTTATAAAATTAACTATAAAACTAAGAGCAAGGAATACAATGCATGTCTTGGTTAAACTTATTGGAGAGGAACCTATGGCATATGAGTTTTCTCATTCAATCCTTTATGTTATTTTTTTGTTTAACTATAAATCTGATTCCCTTGTGATTACTAATAATTCATATGAATACTATTAATACTGAATGGTCATCCAATATTAATATTCCTTTCTCTAAATTAACATCCCCAATGGTTATGTAAGCCATCGATTTAAGAAAGCTTAAAGAACCTGTGAACTTATTAATTTAATAACAATTAGAAGAGAAAGATTGGTTTGGTCCACCTAATCCTTTGTCTCGTTTTACCCTATAGATCTATTAATTAATCGAGGTACAGTCGCCAACGATATAATTAATTAGAATTAAGAAAGAAGCGCAATAGGATAAAATCTAATCACAAAACGGAAATCAAATTTAGATTCAAACGTCAAAACTCCATAAATTCATGAACAATAGTTTCCATAGCCCTAACTATGAACTTAGTTACTCATACTAAATAAAAGAACTAAAACAATCATAAACAAAGCCATAATTGAAAGAAATAGCAAACTAGAATGAGATGAGTTCTCAGTCTTCAAGTACGGTCGCTCGAAGCTCTAGGTCTTGCCAAGAGTGTGCCAAAGATCTTGTGCAAGAGAGATGAGATGTATCCTAGAGCAAAAGCCAAGATAAAAATAGTATCTCGCGTGAGGCATGAGGTTCCCTTTTAATAGGATTTAAAACTCTTCATAATTGGGCTTCCTGCAGATGAGCACGGCCGTGCAAGGCTTTAAGCACGACCGTGCATGGGTTCGAAGCACCTTCGTGCTTGTTGAATGAGTCTGGACGTACTGACTGCTACAAAGCTCTAATCTTCCATCAGTTTAGGCCTAGAATGCACCCAAAATTCATTTGCAACTTCTTTATACCAACTGCACAATTAATATATAAATTAGTGTAAAACTCAAATAAAATAAAAGTCAATTATGAATATATGGGCTGTAAAAGAGGGCATAATTACAAACTTATCAACTCTCTCATACTTATCTGTTTACTTGTTCTCAAGTATTGGTTAAGAGAATAACATAATAACTTAAAACATAAGCAATCAAAAGGATTCCCAATTAGAATCTTATAATTCCATATTTTTCACTCAAATGTCAAACTGAGGTACTCAACTTTCCTCTCTCACAAATGCACAAAATGAGATATCACTCAGTTCTCTTAAAGAAAAGTGTTCTACCTTAGGCTTGACTATAAATCGACTCTTCACTAAATAAATTAAATGCAAGTAAAAATCATGAAGTCTTTTTCAGGTTATAATGTGGCCAAGAAGTTATAATAATTGAGGTGAGATAAATGAAAGGAATGGAATATACAGAGGGGTAATAAATTATAAAAATTATAAACATCCCCTAAGTTTACAAATGAAATCAATACCCTAAACATCAAACAATTCAAAAACCAAAATATTATTAAGGGGCATGTCGTGCCTTCTAAAAATATTACCACTTCTTTAACATTCATCACAAGATTCAACAAAGCCATAAGCATCTTTAAAAAGTGTAAGCCAATAAAAATCACTTTGCAAAATCTTATGAGTAGTTTTAGTAGGGCCAACGTGGCCTTCTACCTCTCTAGAATGACAATGCTCAAACATCACAGTAAATTCACTCTCAGGAATGCATCTCCTATTCAAGTTATCCCTACAAACTTCAAACAGATAAGACTCTTCCCATAAATAATATTTAACAGATAAAAATTTCTTTTTCTATGAGGATGAAAGTCCATGGGGAAAGATTTTACTAGCACTATATTGGCATACCAAGGTGCCCTAGAAACAGTAAAAATCCTCTCATCAAGGAAGTTCTCCTTAATTTCTACCTTGGTGTTCTCCCTCACCAAGGGGTCTATTCTGGATAGGTGGTCAGCAATCGAGTTCTCACTCCCTTTCTTATCCCAAATCTCCACATTGAATTCTTGTAGCAAGGGAATCTAACATATGATCCTTATCTTAGCATCCTGTTTAGCTATCAAATATCTAAGAGCAGAATGATCAATAAAAATAATTACTTTGACATAATCAAATAAGGGCAGAATTTATTAAAGGCAAATATCATAACTAGCATATCTTTCTTAATAGTGGTATAGTTTTACTATGCTCCATCCAAAGTTCTACTAGTGTAATAAATGACTTGACAAATCTTGCCCTTCCTTTAGCCCATAACTGCTCCAACAGGCAACAGTTGTATCACTGACATTACATATAAACTCAAAAGGCAAAGACCAATCAAGAGATATAACCACAAGGGCATCGATTAACTTACTTTTTAGGGCATTAAAAGTAGATAAGCAGGCATTATCAAATTTAAATTCTATACCCTTAGCTAGTAAATCAAAAAGAGGTTTTGCTATTTTTAAAAAATCTTTTATAAGCCTCCTATAAAATCCTACATGCTCCAAAAAGCTCCTAATAGATTTCACACACGTGGTGGGGGAGGAGGAACCCATGCATATGGATACAATGTATATAATAATAGGCCCCTTAGTAAAGGTATAGTCAGGAGTCTAGTCAAGAAACGAGTATGAGGTCATGTGGCACATTCGCTCTCAGAAAGAGTGTATACACAAACGCGAATGTCGCTCATCATTCTACATTTCCTCCAGATATTGTCTTTGAACTTTATGCCTTTAGTGTATCTCTGTAACTGTTTACACTAGACTTAGACAACACTGTGCCAATCCATATTCTTTGTTCATCTCATCCTCACCATACAGTCACAATTTTGTGCTTAATAAAGCACTTCCAAACTAAGTCCATTTTAATCATAGCCTCAGATTGTAGTTCCAATCATCAAGTTATTCATAATAATATCATTAATCAATCATCACCACCCAATCATCACTCATAAAAATAAAATTACAAGAGTCAAAACTAGAGGGATGTTTAAGAGAATAAAAAACTTTAGAAATAACTTCCTCATCATTTAGTCTTAATGTGAGCTTCCCTTGTTAGACATCTATAGTGGTCTTCACTATGGCTAAGAATGGTATCCCCAAGATAATGGCAACCTCATTATCCTCCTCCATGTCCAATACGATGAAATTTGTAGAGAATATGAACTTGTTGACCTTTATCAAGACGTCTTCTACTATACCCTTTGAGTAAATGATAGATTAATCTGCAAACTAAAGAAATATAGGTAAGTTTGGGTTCTTGCATGCCCAACTTTCTAAAAATAGAGAGAGACATTAGATTTATACTAGCATCTAAATCACAGAGGACTTTATCAAAATGAGAGCTACCTATGATACAAGGAATAATAAAACTCTCTAGGTCTTTGAACTTTAGGGGTAGCTTTTTCAAAAGGATTACTAAGCATTCCTCATTAAGCTTCACAATTTTGAATTCTTCTAACTTCCTCTTATTGCTTAATATCTTGTTGAGGAACCTAACATATTTGGACATTTGAGAGATGGTCTTTACAAAGGGTATGTTAATATATAACTTCTTCAAGATTTTGAGGAATTTATTGAACTGTGGGTCTCTCTGAGTGTTCCATAGCCTATGTGGAAAAAGGATTTGAAGTTCTTAAGGTTTGGGCATCGCCAATGGCTTTTCTTTCTTCTTTCACTCAGTTTCTATAATGTCAACATGGTCATGCATATGAGTGAGCACAGGTGTGTTTGTGAATTGGGCGTGCACATTAGTGAAGCACGATTATGTTTCTCAGTAAACATAGGCGTGCCAAAGGCTGCATGGTTATTTTGCTTTGAGTGCACAGGCATGCTTGTAGTTTTGTTCTACAACTTTGGCACATTTTGAGGCAATGTCTTTTCGTTTTTCAATATAATTGTCTTGGCATGTTACCTGGGGTTAGGTTTAGATTGGGTGGGCAACGTTCCTAATGCCTTTTGAGTCAACAAACTAGTAAATTGTTCCAATTGTGATTTTATTTTTGATGTGTTAGAGCTTAATTTTTAGAACTTTTTATCCATTAATTGGGCTTGCTGCTTAATTCGAAGGCTCTGGTGTTCCATTTGGGATTCAAGCTTTGAAATCCTTTGCTCCAATTGAAAGTTTGAAGGTTCTCTCCTCTCTGGCCTTGTGATGAGCAATGTTTTTAGCCCATGCTTTGAGCTTTTCTTTGAGCCAATAGGTTTTATATTGTGCTTAATTGATTAATTTTGTTTACTTTAATAAAACTTCATTAATTGAGCTTTATTAGAAAAATCCTCATAATTTCATTACTTTAACTATTCTGACCTTTGTTCGTTAATCCTATAATGTTTGTTCTTGAGGTCAAACTTTTGAGAAGATTTAAATTTCTATAAATAGTTGATTCATAGAGCTTTAATTTGATATATCATTTGTTAATTTTGTATTTTAGACTTGGAAGATATGAGCATTTAAAGTTAATGCTAATTTGCTGATAGAAAGTGATTACTTTTGGTGCAAAAAATGATAGTTCTAAAGGCATTGAAGTGAAACCATATGTGTAGTATCACTTTTGGCACCAAAAGTGACAATTACAGAGCCTAATTGGAAGAACCCATGTGTGTGTCACTCTCTACACCAAAAGTAACAACGCTAAAGAGCTCTAGGAAGAAAGGCTTTGTGCGTGGTGATAAATCCATATTTTATCATGTTTTTAGCATAGTTTTTGGTTAATAATTAGGAAAATAGTTCTAAAATAAACTTGAAAAGATCACAAAAATAAAATAATTAGTATAAATTGTTGTTTTGTTGAAATATTAAAAATTGTTTAGATTTTTGTAGGAGTTCATGAAAAAAGATAGAAAGTTGTTGAAAGTGCTTAAAGGAAGGATTAGAAGCTGAAATTGAAGAAGAATAGTCAAAGAATCAAGCTTGAAGAAATTCTAAGAGCTGGGCATTACAACTCCAAGTGATTGGCGTTTGAACGTGGAAAGGACAAAATACAGTACTGGGTCTGCGTGGGTACTCTGAGTGATGCGCGTCAACACTCCAGCAACTGAACCTGGATAACTGCCATTGCATTGAAACGAATATAACTTGGCGCTTTGGCACACAACAGAGCATGGAAACACATAGCAGATGGCGTAGCAACGCAGAGCTAAGCACATAGAAGAAGCATTCATTGAAGTGTTGTGTGTTGAAACGCACATTACATGAAGCTTTGGCGCGCAAGAGCGCGTTGCAACTCATAATGCAGGGTGTGGCAAAGCAGAGCACTTGAAGCCTTGGCACTGAGAGCGTGGAAACGCAAATCACATGCAGCCAAGGCGCGCATCCGCGCGCCTTTACTCCAGCCACTGCGCGTTTTGGCGTAAAATTCTACAACTTTGTAACTTCTTCTTCTTGCCAATTCTGGATGTTTGGAGCTTCTGTATCACTTTTAGAAGATTCCAGAACACCTGGGTACAACTAACTATCAGAATTTCAAGGGTCAATTAGAAGAATTAGGGGAGCTCTATAAATAGGAATTAGGAACTTAAAAAAAAGAGCTTTTTGTCATTTTTTGTTTTGGTATTCATTTTGTAACTGTTTTAACTTCCAAGGGAAGTCAGAGGGAGAAGAGAGGAGTGACTTTTGTTCTTCTTTGCTAGAGGAATTTGGGGGAGGGTAAAGTTATTGAGATGGCTCTCTGCTTCTCATCTTCTTTTCTTCTTGCTTCTCTCCATTTCATGTGTTTCTAACTCTTTTGTTAGGGATTTATGGATCTAAAATTGATATATTGATTTTGTTTTGACTTTGAACTTTGAGAATTTGATTTGATTGAGTGATTAATTCTATGTTTACTTGATCTTTGAATGGAAATTCAATTGATTAATCAAAAAGTAACCTTCACTAATGGAAATTGAGTTTGTTGCTTGGATCTGAATTAATTACCAAAACTATTGATTTTCTTAGGGATAAGTGGTCTTAGTTTTGCAATCTTTTAGTTCTAATTCGTAATGCAATATTGAACTGAATTTGGCCTAAGGAATTAGGGAGATTTGGTTGAATATTAGGATTAATAAGTTGAGGAATCAATCTTTGGTTATTATAAAGAGAAACCGATTGTTAATCAATCAAATGCTTGAATGTTCAAAGGCAGAACTGAATTGATATTGATATTCTAGTGAAATAAATTCCTAACTTTCCTCCATTCGTGATTCATTCTAATAATACAAGTTAACATTCTATTTTTAACAATTTCTCATTTCCTTAATTTTGAATTTTACTTTCTTGCATAGTGAAATCTGTTCAATGAATTGTTTGGTACAAATGGTTATTATCTTGTGAATTGATGATTAAAAATAAGATCCTAGAGGAAGATACTTGGGACTCAATCTGATTTTCACATTTTATAACTTGCTACAACTACCTAGTACACTTGCTAGTAGTGAAATTACACCATTTAAGTGCTGTGATAGAAAGCGTGTATCACGTGGTTACTTTTTGCGCAAATATTTAGCATTCCAGAGGCTTTTAGATGGAATTGTGATGTGCGTGGTCACTTTCATCACCAAGAGTGACAACGTGCAAGCCTGTTTGGAGAAACGAAGCTGGGCGTGATCACTTTGCTCACCAAGAGTGACAATGTGCAAGCCATCTGTAGAAACCATGCTGCACGTGGTTACTTTCAGCGCCAAAAGTGACAATGTGCAAGGTTACTTTTGTAAACCATGCGTGTGGTCACTTTTCTCACAAAAAGTGATCACGCCAAAAATGTGGAAAATTTATAAATAGCCCGAAACTCATAATTAAAAGCACAATTTCTCATTTTTTTTCCTTTCTAGACTTTTAGAGGGATAGAGAGAGAACTTTGGATGTGATTTCCAAGGTTCATCTATAGGATTTTTACTTCTTAATTCTCATTTTTTCTACATTTCTTTGAATGTTGATGATACTTTTCTTCGTGTTTCTGAGTTTTATTGTAGAAAGGCTAAAACCTTTGGATTAATTCACTAAATTGACATTCTAATCATAGGGATATGAGGTATTATTCTTGAAACGTTCCAATTCTTAAATCTAATTCTCTTCTTCTCCCAATTTGTGCATGATTTTGATTGATAGGTGATTAATTGCTTAATTGAATCACTAATTGAATTTCACTTGAGATTCTAAATTATTTGTAATTGAAATTTTATCAAGTGTTATTCTTGTAAGGTTTGAATTGAATTAAGAGAGAGTTCATAAGATTCAATGCTTAAGATGATAATTATTCATTAAGAATTGCGTAATTGCTTGATCTAGGTTTAGCATTGAATTCATAATGCTTATTCTGTAGAGATCATATTGAGGCTAGGTTTTCATAATTGAGAAACATAATTTGAATCCAATGAAGAACTTTAGATTAGATTTTTAATTAGTGAATTGATCAGTTATCTACATTAAATTAAATTTAATTTGATTTTTAATTTTGTTTTTACCAAATCAATTTGAAAACTCCTTTTTTTTTTTTTAACATAATGCATGGAAGATGTTTGATATTCTTTCAATCATCCAATGATCCTTAGGAGCATGACCTAGGTTAACTTAACCTAATTACTACATTTATTTTCTCATTATTTGATTGATTATGATACTCTTTCAAATTGGTGCCGTTACCAGGGTTCATTGGTGCTTGATTAAATGTTCATCTTATTCTGTGTTTTATGTGTTATATGATTGTGTGTTTGTTTTGCTTGTAATTTTTGTATTAGGATAGAATAGTATAGTCTGAATTCTACATGTGTAGTGGCTCATTCAATTCTACATAATTCTCTTTATGTTGTAACGTTTCTCCATTTTTGCATGATTTTTGCATAACAGTGTGCTTTGAAAATTAATTTTGCAACTCTACAATTCTGCATATTTTCATTCAATTTTGCATGATTTTTCTAAGCATTTACATTCATTTGATCTTGAGATAGATAGGACATTTCATAGTAACATTAGACTACATAAGCATTAATATGTTCATATATATAGCTCACTTCCCTAAATCTGTTCACTCTTCTACTAGTTCTTTGCATTTTAACCTTGGAAATATTGCAAACAATGAGAGGACTCTTAAGGAACTTGTTGCACCAAATGTTACATATTAAACTTTGTGTATTCAATATCCTGATACAGAAGTTCTATATGTTCTTAAAACTGGTTTAATAAACTTTTTGTCAAGATTTCATAACCTTGCAGGTAAGGATCCTCATAAGCACTTGAAAGGTGTTTCACATTATGTGTTCTACTATGAGACCTCAAGGAGTTCCAGAAGAACATGTAAAGCTGAAGGTAATTAGATAGGACATTTCACATTGTGTGTCCTTGCAGGTAATGGATACTGTAACATCATTCTCTCATTAATCCATTTACTTTTATGAAATATGGACATGTCATAAATTATTTTATTAAAACAGTTAAAAGATAGCTGAACAAAAAATGTTTCTAAATATTTGGATTCCAATTTGAAGGAAAGGTAAAAAATTTAAACTTCGTATATACATTTCAAGATTTTCAAATCCAAAATTTTAAAACAATCTAAACTGTCATATTAATAATTTTTCTCAGCTAATTTATCAAAATGCTTTAACTCCAAGTTAAAACTTTCATTAATTTAATTACATAAGGTAAATGACTTTGAACAGAAAATATTCACTAATATCTTTCCAAATCTCCATTAAATAAATTAAACTCTTCCGAGCAAATATCATTTTACACTTAGCCAAATATCATTTAATCCATAATTTCATGCCACATTATTTTACTCTCAATCAAAGGTCATTATCTAATCCATAAATTTGTGCCACTTTATCCATTTCTCATATGAATATTTCATCAATTTAATAGTACTCTAGGTACTCTCGAGGCCCTTAATTGCTGCTAACATACTCTATCTAGTTACAAAGGACTTACGCAGCATAGATAGTCGTTGGTGAGCTAAACCACACATGGATACAACGTGTACGTTCACGGCCTTCCAAACAAAGGTATAGTTAGAATTCGGTCAAAAAATGAGCGTGAGGTCTATAAATACTTCTCACTTTTACATCGTATACATATCAATGAACTGCATTTACCACTCTCATTTCCCCGTGATTTCCATAATCAACTCCAAACCCTATACCCCTAGTGTATCCCTAAACTATTTATGCCATATCTCAACTGTGGCATATCACATTATACTATGCTAATACATATGTAGCAACTATACTAATCGATGTATTATAACATATGAGCTCATCCATCGATGTACTACAACTCAAATATCATAACCGCATCAATGTGTGTATTTGTAACACATGTATTAGTATTCCATTTTCAGTCAATCACACATATCATTACTTTCCATATCACATAATTCCCAAAGGTCAATTTCATACATTTCTCTTCACTTCTATCCTTTCCATTCATTTTTTTTTCTCATTATTAAATCCATCAAAACATATTCATATATAAATATACTAATCAGATTCTGATTCACACATTAGCACACAACTCCACACATTTGGCATGCTTATATTCTCTTAGCATAACATTCATAAAACAATAACATTGATAAATTTTTGGCAAGTGCACTAAATTGTTGAAATAACAAAAATATATTATCGTCTTCTGGGATTAATGTTAAATACCAACCTATAAGAATGACACTATTTGGGTCACCAAATCAGTGTATAAACAGCACAAAAATTAAACAAGTGCAAAATTGTAAAAATGGAATTAAAGTGCAGAATTAAACTTGAAGCAATAAACAAAATAACTGCAGAAAGTAAATTTAGAATAATTACAGAATTTAAATGTCTTAATTACTGGAAGTAGGTTTAAACATAATTAAAAGACAGGTTGAGTTCAAAATCCCTTATCCCTTTCCCTTTGCATACAAATATATTTATAACTCAAAATACAACTTCTCTAATGATCAGATTTTCTAAAATACCAAACTCCAATTCCTTCGTAATTAGTTCTATAATGAAATTAGTGTCATAATTCTTTAGATATAACTAAAACATTCAACATTAAGATTTAAACCCATTGACCACATCATCATAAATTTCTATTCCTAGATAATTCATAATAAGCAAATTAATCCCTATCCAAGAAAGCTTACTACTTTCCAGCAATAAATCCCTTTTCATCAACCCCATTTGTATAAAACAAGGAAGCATTAAGTTCAGAATTAATATGTTAGAGAAAGCATGTGTCTTGAGCTATATCCAATGTTAGTTCATTGCAAAAGGTAAAGGTATAGGTTCATCCTCACTTTACCCAAAATATTTAGCTAGACGTTATGGAAATAAATGATATAAATTTGAAATATATTGTAGAAACAGAATTCGTTGTTGCAGAAAAGCTTACAACAAATAGATGAAATGAGAGAATTACTGTTCTATTACATGAACGAGAGAAAATGGGATGAAATCTAAGTTCCTATGATAATCTTCTAGCAAGATGTAAGAAAATTAATCCTGACTCCTATATCCTACCTAAAACTATATAAAAAAAAACCTAGAAAATTGTGCTCCAGAATGTTCTAAAAAAAGGAAAGATAAAAGATGTCATCTTTTCATAATTTTTTACTTTTATAGGCTCTGTCAGCATCGTGTCCCCACAAATGAAAGTTCATGTCACCACAAAGTGTGTCCTGCAGCACTTAGCTTTCGCTCTTTAGTCCAATTGTCACTTTTTGTCTAATTTCCTTCAAAAATTCAATTGCCAACATTAGAATATAAATGATCTATATAAATTTTTCAGTACTTGCAACATTCCATTGAATTTTCCAATTAATTGCATTAACTTATGATTTAAATCCAATGAAATATGCCAAAAATCTTTAATTTACTAGATGAGTTAGTGACTCATCAAACACCTTAGCACAAGATATGTCGGGAGTCAGACACCCTTGGACTCAGCACAAATTGTGCAATCTCATAATACTTTGCTAGATATCATACTTTCCTCAATTTCAATAAAATCTTCTAACCTAGAGTTCAGTATTTTCTGTCTTTTATGACTTAATTCACATGCATTCCAAACCGCTTAGCCCTATCACTTCTTGATTTTGTTATATATCATATATTTTGTTAATAAATTGATTCCAGTAATTTCAAATAAAACTTAGAACCTTTCTTTATCTCAAAAATTCACTTTTACCATATAATTTCATAGAAATCTCATCGATTGTTCTTAAAATATATTACTGCGATTCTTAAGGGTTCTTACATATAAGAATAAGACTAAGACTCGGGAATACTCCCCTTACCTGGAAATGAGTTTGAACACTAAATTCTTCGTGAGTTTCAGGAAGAAACTCCACGTTTCACCCAGTCAAACTTTCTAATAACTATAGTTCTTTCTAACATCATAGAAGAGATTACTATGAGAAGGAGAAAGAACAGAGAAATAGGAACTAGAGTTGAGCGTTGAGCTCCAGAAACTTACTCAGATTAAAAAAGAATGAATGTTTGAGCTCCAATCCAACAAAGATTCAGAGATATTGAAGGCTTTCTTTGTAATGGGAGAGGGAGAGAACAGAGAAATATTAGAGGAAGATAAGTGGTTTCGGTGAGAAATGAAATTTTTCAACGTAGAAGTCCTTAAATACCCTTCAAACCTGGGCGATCTTGCTTGAGCGAGCACACCTCGCTTGAGTGAGCTCTTCCTCGCTTGAGCGAGCTAATCAAACAATGGTTTTTTTGATATCCTCGCCTAAGCGAGGACAGGTCCAGAGAGTTCCGGATTTCTCTGCTACACCTCACCTGAGCGAGCCCTATCTCGCTTTGGCGAGCTGCTTCTTGCCTGGGCGAGCTCCCTTCTCGCTTGAGCGAGAGGACAATTAAGGCTGCTCTATCCCTTCTTGCTTGAGTGAGGCCTACTTCGCTTGAGTGAGATTGCTCCAAAACGCACCATCCTAAAATATTTGTCTCACTTGAGTGAGGCATATCTCGCTTGAGTGAGAAGTCCTGCACCAAAATTCTTCCAGAAATTCTTTATACTCTTTTCTAAGTGTACTCTAATACTACTTAATATTGAACAAAACATAATTTAGTGAAAAAAATGAAAAGAGGGTGTTACAGATACAGCGAAAAATTGGCTATACAATCTTCTTGTTGGATTCATTACAAGCTGGGATAACTTCAAAAGATTGTTCTTCGAGAAGTTCTTCCCTACATCCAAAGCTGCCTCGATTAAAAAGGAAATTTATGGCGTAAGGCAGTTGAATAGAGAAACTTTGTATGAGTACTGAGAGAGATTTAAGAGGTTGTGTGCTAGTTGCCCTCATCATCAAATCAATGATAAACTCCTGATCCAATATTTTTATAAAGGACTTTATCCAATAGATAGAAGCATGATTGATGCAGCTAGTGTAGGTGCCTTAGTGGATAAGGCTCTAGCTGCGGCAAGGAATTTGATTTAGAATTTGGCTTTCAATTTTCCTCAGTTTGCTTTTAGGCAAAACTCAATCATCACTAGAGAAGTTAATAAAGTCTGAGTTGCAGACCATAGTAAATTGGAAAATAAAATTGATGAGTTAGCCTCTATGGTTAAGCAATTGACTTCAATGCAGAAATCACCAACACCATTAGCTCAAGTAGGACTTTGTGAGATTTGTTCTTCAATAGATCATCCTACAAATGTTTGCCTCACTTTACAAGAAACAAATACTCCTGAAGATAATCCTCAAGCTTATGTTACTAATATCTATAATAATAGACCTTTTTTTCAGCAGCAGCAACAACAAAATTGAGATTTATTTTCCAACAAATATTATCTTGGTTGGAGAAACCATCCAAATTTAAGGTGAGCAAATTCATCATAGCAACAACAACAACCTCCACATACAATTATTCTTTCTTTTGCCTCTTCTTAGCCATCATTAGAAGAGTTGATGAGATAGATAGCCATGAATAATCTAAAATTTCAGCAAAGAATAAATGCTAGCATGAAAACCTTAGAGAACCAGATTGGACAATTAGCTAGTTCTCTAAATTACATGCAATCTAAAGGTTCCGGTAATCTACCTACATCAACAATTGTCAATCTAAAGAATGTTAGTGCCATCACCTTGAGATTAGGAAAGAACATTCAAGGTTCTTAGATGAAGACATCATTAGTACTACTCCAACAAGTGATTGTAGTAGTAATAATAATTCAACAACTGTAGATTTTGTTCCCTATTCATGCTACTTCTACTAGTACAGTTGAAAATTTTGAGCAATCTGTTCCTCTTCTATTTCCACAAAGATAGGTTATGCAGAGTAGAAGATTGGAAGAGTCAAATAAGGAGATCTTGTATACATTTAGAAGGGTAGAGGTGAACATACCTCTACTTGAAACAATCAAGCAAATTCCAAGATATGCCAAGTTCCTAAGGGAATTATGTATTCATAAGAGGAGACTTAAGGGTAATAAGTGGATTAATATGGGCAGAAATGTGTTGAAAAATTTCAATTTAATTAGCTTGACATGTTCCCTAGGGTTAGGTTCAGGGTGAATGGGTAGTGTTCCTTAACCATTCTTTCATGAATTTGTTGGTTTACTACACCATTTGAAATTATAATTATTGCCTAAGAAGTTGGCCTTGTCAGTCTCTGGAGGTTTTGTTAATGGATCTTGTGCCTTTAATAAAAATTCCATTTATTTTGACAGAGTCTCCAACTTATTTGTTATTGTGTTGCTGCTTTTTGCCTGATAGATTGGAGTGATTTCTTTCTTTTTGCCTTTGTGATGGTCTGTATACCATTAAAAATTGCTGGATTCTATCTTTTCTACCAATGTGTAGGCCTTAACTGACTCTTTGCTTAGGAAGGCTCCTCTAACCATCACATTAACTGTGGCTCAATTGGAAGGTGAGAGTCCACTATAACAGATGTGCATTTGTTTTCACACAGGGAACCCGCGATGTGGACATCTCCTTAAGAGTTCTCTAAACGACTCTCACGTCTCAAACAGAGATTCAGACTTATATTGTTGAAAATTAGAAATATCTATCATAAGCTTCACAGAGAGTGATGGTGGAAACTATTTGGCCAAGAATTGCTGGGTTAGGTTGTCCCACGTTGTAATTGAGTTTGATAGAAGTGTGGAGAACCATGCATTCACTCTTTCCGTGATAGAGAATGTAAAGAGACGAAGCCTTACAACATTTTTGGTGATACCATTATACTTTATGGTGTCTATAAGTTGGAAGAACATTTTCAGATAGAGGTAGGGGTCTTCATCTGGTCGCCTCATAAATAATGTAGTGTTCTGGACTAGATTGGTCAAGGCGGGCTTCAACTCAATTGCTGGCCTCTATATTAGGGGCTATAATGTTCTTGACATCACCCTTAGCAATGGGTGTCATGTAATTCAAGATTGGTCGTTCTTCTGTCATCTTCTTCTTCTTCTTTCTACACTCCTTCCTTAGCTTAGGTGTTGTCTTCTCGATTTCTAGGTCAAAAACAAGTTCTGTAATAGGCTTAGAATGAGTGAGCATGAAACAAAATAAAAAAAATGTTTAAATCAACTAAATACTCGATTTTCTTTGATATTGAAAATTTATTCCTGATGTAACACCTTAAATTTAGTTTCAAATAAATAATACCTTCGCAAATTCAGAATAATAAAAGTTTCATTAAACATTTCGAATTAGAGAAAGGGTTACAAGTTTATAACAAATAATTGCTACAGGACCATTTTAAATACAACAATTTCAAATTAAGATTCTCAGCCTTATAGTAGTTCCATCCAACTCTTCACTGAGTCTGATGCTGTTCATCTTGATTATCTGAAAAATAAATGTAAGGGTAAGTACTCTACACTACCTAACACACAAACAAGTATAGAGTCTCACCTTACATATAATTTACATTATTTCTAATACACTTCACACAATATAATCACAAGTAGCATTACCACTCAATTAATTTCTAATTCAACTTCAAAGCTGATGAATCCACATTTTATTGGATTTTTACTTGTTATTTTAATGTTTCTTAATAGAAAAAAGTAAACTTAGGGTTGTAAATAACATAAAAATATCATTTTGGTCAATTTATAATAGATTTCTTAATTTTAGATTAATTTTCATTGATTTACATATATATAGTTAGTAATTTTGATCATTTGAATAATTGTACAGGAGTTTCTAGACTTTTTCCATGGATTTTTAGCATTTGAGAAAGTTTGAGGTGAAAGTGATCACTTTGGAGTCTATAGTGAACACTACAGCAAGCTTGTTCCAGAAAGGTAGACCAGAGTGATCACTATGAACCCATAGTGACAACTCCTGAAAGGCCAAAAAGTACAAGATCCTGCGCGTAGCTACTATGGAACCATAGTAGATACTCTGGAGCAGCCAAAGTTATCACTCTGATGCCAAAGTGACAACTCCAGAGAGGGCAAAAACACAGGACCTGCGAGTAAATACTATGGAGCGAGAGTAATCACTTTGGGGCGTTGCGCGTTATCACTATGAAGCCAAAGTGATAACTCCAGAGAGATCAAAATCACAGACCTTGCGCGTTATCACTATGGAATGTGCGTAATCACTTTGGAATGCTGCGCGTTATCACTATGAAACCTTAGTTGTCACTTTGGGCGAAAATTTCTGCACTATAAATAGAATTTGAGAAATTAGGGTACGGGAGCTTTTTACATTTTCTTATATTCTTTTGCCACTTTTGGAGCATTTTGAGAGCTTGGAATCCTTGGGTGATAGCCAGGGGTCCATTATAGGTTTTAATTTCCAATTTCTCTTTGATTCTCATTGATTTTACATTGTTGTTGCTTACGTTTCTGCATTTCCTTCTTTCATTTGTGAAGCCCATCCACATGGAGGGCTAAATTCTCTTGTAATTCCTAGTCAACTCATATGGTTCTTGAATTCTTGGGTTTAATGACAATATTATTCTTTCTTTCCTGGGATTTATTAACTCCAATCTTTGAATGAAATGAAATTTGCATGAGGGGAACATTGCTTAATGAACCCTAAATTACCCAAACGAAATTCTAATCCAAAATTGCTTAATTTTTATTAATCTTTGAGATTGCTTAATCTTAGGGATAGAGATTGGAGCCTATTAAGATGCTTAATTTTAATTGGGATGCTAAAGTTAATTTTCGCTTGTTAGATTAACTTAATTCAAGGGAAAAATAGAGGATTATTGAATCATTTGAAAGAATAGTGATAGAACTCATTGATTGACAAGAGATTACTCTTCTTAATTGAGTGAATTTTATTAGTTTACATTTTGCTCTTGATTAAAATCTGGAAATTGACAAACCTCCCCCCAATTTACTTGCTTTAAAATATATGTTTACACTTGTTCGATGTATGTTCCCAACCAAAAATTCCTTGGAGACAACCTAGGACAACACCCTAGTATTGCATTCATTTCTTTGCATATTTGATGAGGATTAACGACAATCTTTGTGCATAATGAGTAGCAAAAACTCGCATCATCAAATTGGCGCCGTTGCCGGGGAATGTTTGGTATTAATTTTGCATTGAACTTGTTAGTTGCTCTGTTTTTTGTTTTTCTGCATTATTACTCTGTTTTTGCTGCACATTTCTGCAGAATTTGTTAGCTTGTGTTGCGTTTTCTTGCAATTAGTTGTAATTTCTTTTCTATTGTTGTTGCTTAACTTCTTCGCTTCATTTTACTACACATAGACATTAGTTTTCTGCATAATTGTCATCTGATTTTCTCTGTATTTTTGTTGTTTCATCTAGCTTACTTCTTTTCATTCCTTATAATTAGTTTCTAGTGCATGACCAAATCGAATCCTGGAGACTTGTATCCACTTGGCCCAGAGATTGATAGGACATTTCATAGTAGCATTAGAACACATAGGAATAGTTCTGAACATTTTGAGGAGTCTTCATCTCCTTCATCTATCTATTCATCACCTCATTCATTAGAATTTGAAATTGAAAAAATGGCTGACAATGAAAGAACATTAAAGGAACTGGCTGCACCGGATGTAACATATCAAACTTTATGCATACAGTATCCTGATATTGATGCTCCTTTTGTTCTAAAAACTGGACTAATACACTTGTTGCCAAGATTTCATGGCCTTGCAGGTGAGGATCCACACAAACACCTCAAGGAGTTCCACATTGTTTGTTCAACCATGAGGCCACAAGGTGTGCCTGAGAAGCATGTCAAATTAAAGGCATTTCTGTTCTCTCTGATGGATGCAGCCAAGGATTGGCTTTACTATCTCCCTCCAGGATCCATTGCTAGTTGGGACAACTTGAAAAGGTTTTTCCTGGAGATATTTTTCCCAGCATCAAAAGCTGCATCCATAAGAAAGGAAATATGTGGGATAAGGCAACTTGAAAGAGAGACCTCTATGAATATTGGGAAAGATTCAAGAGGTTGTGTGCTAGCTGCCCCCATCACCAAATTAGTGATCAATTGTTGATACAATACTTTTATGAGGGACTGCACCCTATGGACCAAAGCATGATAGACGCTGCAAGTGGAGGGGCGTTGGTTGACAAAACTCCGGTTGTAGCTCGCAACCTGATTGAGAACATGGCCGCCAACTCCCAACAATTTGCAACAAGGAAAAATTCTTGTGTTACCAGAAATGTGAGTGAAGTACAAGTTGCTGAATCTAGTAAGCTGGAACACAAACTTGATGAATTAGCATCCATGGTAAAGCAATTGGCTTCCATGCAAAAGAGTGCTACTGCATCTTCACCTCCTCCCCCATCCATTCTAGCCATGTTGTGTGGTATTTGCTCAGCTACAGATCACTACACTAATAGCTGCCCCACACTACAAGAGTCTAGCACTCTAGAAGGTAATTCTCAGGCTTATGCTGCAAACATTTACACTAATAAATTTCCTTTTCCAAATTCGCAGCAACAACCCAATTGGGATCTATCTTCCAATAGATACAACCCAGGCTGGAGGAACCATCCAAATCTAAGATGGGGAAGCAATTCTCAACAACATAACCAGCAGCAAGGCACTCAATATCAAGCACATCATGCTGGCCCAAATAGACCCCATCAATCCCAACATCAACCACAACAAGCCCAGCACTATCATCAACCATCTTCTTCACAACCAAATGCATCCCAGGAAAATGAACCATAATTGGAGGAGCTCATGAAGCAATTGACCATGAACAACATCACTTTCCAGCAGAGAACTGAGGCTAGTATCAAAACTTTGGAGAATCAAATGGGACAGTTAGCCTCTTCTCTAAACCAGATGCAATCTTAAGGCTCAGGGAACCTCCCTGCACAAACTATTGTGAATCCCAAAAATGTGAGTGCAATCACCCTGAGGTCTGGGAAAGTGATGCAAGAGCCCACAATGCCCAAAGAGAAGGAAGACTCAAGCTATACTCCAGCTACAGTTGGTCAAAATGAAGAGGAAATGACTCAAGAACAACCAGAACCTACTTCTACCCAACCAAAGGTAGCAGAAAATGTTGAAAGGCCTATTCCTTTACCATTCCCTCGGAGAGTTATTCAGCCAAGTAAAAAGATTGAAGAGGCTGAGAAAGAGATTTTTGAGACCTTCAGGAAGGTAGAGGTGAACATACCTCTACTAGATGCAATCAAGCAAATACCCAAGTACGCCAAGTTCTTGAAAGATTTATGCACCCATAGGAGGCATCTTAAGGGTAATGAGAAGGTAAATATGGGTAGGAATGTGTCTGCACTTTTTGAAAAACAAAGGTCCACAATGCCTGAGAAATGTAAGGACCCAAGAACGTTCACTATCCCATGCGTTATTGGTAATAATAGGATTGAGAATGCTATGCTAGATTTAGGAGCATCTATAAATTTCATGCCTTTGTCCATTTTTACTTCACTGTCTCTTGGCCCTCTACAGCCTACAGATGTGGTTATTCAGTTAGCCAATAGAAGCATAACAAACCCAGTTGGGATTGTTGAAGATGTACTAGTCAGGGTGAATGATCTCATCTTCCCAGTCAACTTTTACATTTTGGACATGCAAGAGGGAGAGTCAATGAAGAGTGCTGCACTAATCATATTAAAAAGACCGTTCTTGAAGACCGCAAGAACGAAAATTGATGTGCATGCCGGGACATTTACCATGGAGTTTGGGGACAACATTGTGCGCTTCAACATACTTAATGCCATGAAGCATCCATCTAAAGAACATTCTATCTTCCAAATTGATTTATTTGATGATTTGATAGATAAACAATTTTCTGAATTTTTAGAAACATATTTTTCTTTTGATTTTACTGAATGTATTGATACTTCTATTTGTGAATATTATAATAATTCTTCTATGTGTGACTCTTGTGTTTCTGACTTTTTGAATGTGAATTCTGCAAATTCTAATATTGAAGAGATTGACAAATTGATAGGGGAAGCATGTGATATTTTGAAATCAGCAAGTACAATTGAATCTAACCCCTTTGATTTGAATGTTGCAGCGATTTCTTCTATTGGGAGTGCTAAACCACTTCCCTCTGTGGAGCAACCTCCAGCACTAGAACTTAAACCTTTACCAGAACATCTGAAATATGCCTATCTAGAGGCAAATGAGAAGCTCCCAGTGATAATCTCCACCAAGCTAAATGTAGAACAAGAGGAGAAACTCCTAGAAGTGATTAAGAGGCACAAGAAAGCTATAGGCTGGACCCTTGCTGATATCCCTGGAATCAGCCCATCTCTTTGTATGCACAGAATATTATTGGAGGAGGGTGCTAAGCTAGTGAGGCAGCCTCAGAGGAGAGTGAATCCCATTATTCTAGACGTGGTGAAGAAGGAGGTCACCAAGTTGCTGCAAGCTGGGATTATCTACCCTATATCAAACAGCACGTGGGTCAGCCCGGTCCAAGTGGTACCAAAGAAATCTGGACTCACTGTGGTGAAGAATGAAAAAGATGAGTTGATACCCACCAGAGTCCAGAATAGTTAGAAAGTCTGCATAGACTACAGAAGGCTTAACCAAGCAACCCGGAAGGATCACTTCCCATTACCTTTCATTGATCAAATGTTGGAAAGGTTGGCTGGTAAGTCTCATTATTGTTTTCTTGATGGTTTTTCCGGTTATTTCCAAATTTGCATTGCACCTGAAGACCAGGAAAAAATCACTTTTACATGTCCTTTTGGCACTTTTGCCTATAGGAGAATGCCCTTTGGCTTATGCAATGCCCCAAGAACATTTCAAAGATGTATGTTAAGCATTTTTTCTGATTTAGTGGAGCATTGTATAGAAGTTTTCATGGATGATTTTACTGTGTATGACCCATCTTTCTCTGCATATTTGAATAATTTGGAAAAAGTATTGGAAAGATGCATTGATACTAACCTTGTGCTGAATTTTGAAAAATGCCATTTCATGGTAGAGCAAGGTGTAGTGTTAGGCCATATCATATCTGAAAAGGGAATTGAAGTAGATCGTGCAAAACTTGATGTTATTACACAATTGCCTTACCCCTCTTGCATTTGAGAGGTTCGTGCTTTCCTTGGCCATGTAGGGTTCTACATGAGATTCATTAAGAACTTCTCCAAAATAGCCATTCCCCTGTCCAAGCTTTTGCAAAAGGAGGCTGAGTTCAACTTTGATGAAAAGTGCAAAGAAGCATTTAATATGCTTAAGGAAGTCCTGACCACCACACCCATCATCTAACCTCCAGATTGGACCACACCATTTGAATTAATGTGTGATGCATCCAATTTTGCAGTGGGGGCAGCATTGACACAGTGGGTTGGTAAGTTTCCTCATATCATTTATTATGCTTCTAGAACTTTGGATTTAGCACAACGTAATTATACCACAACTGAAAAAGAATTATTGGCCATAGTTTTTGCACGGGACAAGTTTAGATCATATCTGTTAGGGTCAAAAGTTATGGTTTTTACTGATCATGCTGCCTTGAAGTATTTACTGAAAAAGACAGATTCTAAGCCCAGACTTATAAGATGGATGCTTTTACTTCAAGAATTTGATTTAGAGATCAAGGATAGAAATGGAACTCAGAATTTGGTAGTCGACCACCTGAGCAGGATAAAGGGAGTTCTAGACCCTATTCCAATTTTAAATGATTTTCCTGATGAACAACTCTTGGAGATGTATGCTTCACAGGCACCCTGTTATACTGATATTGTTAACTTTCTTACTGCAGGAGTTTTTCTAGCAGGTGCACCAAAGGCTAAAAAGGATAGGATAAGGAGTGATGCCAAACATTACGTTTGGGATGACCCTTATTTATGGAAATTCTGCAGTGACCAAGTCATCAGAAGATGTGTGCCTAATGAAGAAATTCCATCCATACTGCAGTTCTGTCATGCCTCAGCTGTAGGAGGTCATCAAGGGCCTCAGAGGATAGCAAGAAAGGTGCTGGATGCAGGGCTGTATTGGCCATCTATTTTTAAAGACTCATAGCAAGCATATTCTACTTCTGAGATATGCCAAAGAGCGAGAGGAGTAATCACATGGAGACAAGAGATGCCCCAACAGCCCATTCTCTATTGTGAAATCTTTGATGTCTAGGGTATTGATTTTATGGGGCCATTCCCCTCCTCTTTTGGTTTTCTTTATATGCTCCTTGCTGTTGATTATGTCTCAAAATGGGTGGAAGCTAAAGCCACCAGAACTAATGATGCTAGAGTTATTGCAGAGTTTGTTCGTAGCAACTTATTTTGCAGGTTTGGAATTCCTAGGGCCATCATTAGTGATCAAGGAAGTCATTTTTGCAATAGGACTATGGAAGTCTTGTTTAAGAAATATGGAGTTGTACACAAAGTTTCCACTGCCTACCACCCACAGACAAATGGGCAGGTCGAGCTATCTAATAGAGAAATCAAGAAAATACTTGAGAGAGTAGTGCAGCCCCACAGAAAGGACTGGAGTCGCAGGCTTGATGATGCCTTGTGGGCACATAGAACAACATTCAAGACACCCTTGGGAATGTCACCATACAGGGTGGTCTATGGAAAAGCCTGCCATCTGCCAGTTGAGATGGAACACAAAACTTATTAGGCAGTAAAGGCTTGCAACATCCATTATGATTCAGCTGGAGAGCAGAGGAAATTACAACTGCAAGAGTTGGAGGAGCTACGTATTGAGGCGTATGAGAACTCCAGAATTTATAAGGAAAAGACCAAACAATACCATGATAAGAAGATTTCAAGCAAAGAGTTCTTTGTTGTTCAAAAGGTTCTCTTGTTTAATTCTCATCTTAAACTCATGCCTGGAAAGCTCAAATCAAGGTGGCTTGGACCTTTCACTGTTACAAAGGTGTTTTCCCATGGTGCAGTGGAGATCATAAGTGACTCCACTAGCAAAAGTTTTATGGTGAATGGGCACCGCTTGAAGCCATTCTTGCAAAACTCAGCTACCTTGGAAGAAGTTAAGAAGATTAACTTGATATCACCATGCACTAACCTCCATTCTCATACGTCAAGCTAGTGACGTTAAAGAAGCGCTATGTGAGAGGCAACTCACAAGTTGATTAAGATTTATTTTTATTTTTACTTTTATTCTTTGTGGTTCTTTTCATCCAATAAGTATTTTTATGATTGAGCTGTGAATTGAGATGCATTCAACATGATTTTATTACATATTCTTCATTCTTGTTACAGTGGACAGTTTTAAATTTTGAATCTAATTCATGCAGAGACCATAGGAAGTCCCTATGCAACAAGACATATCCAAGGTGTCCACTTCCATTTCATAGTAGTCACTTTCGTGCTAAGATAAGTGAATCCACTTCTCTGTAAGCCTATAGTGATCACTTTGAAGAGGTTTTTGAGTCATGGGTCTGCGCGTCATCACTCCCACTTCATAGTGAACACGCACAGATGACTGGAATATAGAAGGCTCTCTGTAGTTATCACTTTGGTTCCATAGTGATAAGTACAAAGGCACCTCCAAGACTAAATTTGATGCGTGTAGTTACTCCCATCTCATAGTAACTACGCGCAAGCCACTTCACCAAAAGCCTTCTCTGTAGTTATCACTTTCACACCATAGTGATTACACGCGCCACTTCACTTGCCAAATACAAATGGACGTGTTCACTATGGTTTGAAAGTGATAACGCTCGAAACCTATATAAACTGAAAGTGTTCACTCTCGCACTCACCCTCTCTAAACCTCTGAGCGCTCTCACTCTCATCTCCCACCCCCCTTGATTTCCCCTTTTCCCTTTGTTATTTTGTGTTCAAACCTACTCCATTCTGCATATCTGCAACAATATCGAACTTCTATCCAGGTAAATTTTCCAATTTCATCGCTTTCTGTGTTAGGGTTTATAATGGATAATTTGGGGGATTTTGATCTGGGATTATATACTTTGAAATTTTTGCGTGCATCCTGTTAGTTGATGTAGGATTGCTGATTCAAAGGGTTTGGGGGTGCTTAATTGTGATGCATTGTACATTTCACCATTGCTCTAGCCCTGACTTGCTCGCTGTCAATTGGAAACTTTGATTTTAACTCTCGTTTGTGGGATTTTTATGCAAATACTTTCAATTTGATCATGATTATGTGTTTGAAGGGGTTGGGGTACTTTCAGTTAGGAAATATGCGGTGTTCCACCATTATCACCCCTAGGGTAGTCACTCTTGTTTGAAATTATAGATAATTGTAAATTCTGATGTAGTGGCAACCACTCTAGGCCTATAATCCACTGATTTTAGCTATGCTCACATGCACAAGGTCTGAAGTCCTATCTTGGATAATTACTGTAAATTGGGAATTCTGTTTTGAGCCTTTGCACTGAAATTATTTTGAACACTGTTATTTGCAATCTGAAATGTTTGTGGAAGGGAATTAAAATTGTGTGCTTGCTTAATGATTCATTCCCCTATGTATACATTACCTTGAATAACACTCTGTTCAATTGTTCTATACTCCCATTTGTCAGACTTTAACAACTGTCACACCATGCATACTTGCATCCCCAAATTTTCAATTCTTCTGCTATAATTCTCATTGTGCCTTACTGCATAGTGGTAAATTCAGAATGCCATTTTCACTCTCTGTACACCTATGTATTTTCATTTCATTTATGCATTCTAGAATTTAAAGATTGATCTGCTTGTGCTTGAACCTTGTATGCATAACAAATGTGATGACAATTCTGATATACACTTGTTTGATAAAAAGGGATTGAGAGTTGTTACTTTGGTTATATGTGTTCTATATTATTGCTGCATCATAGGGTGCCTACTTCTATTTTTAGTAGTGACTATCTTGTATGTTTAATACAATAAGGATTAATTTAATTTTCTGCCTGCATGATATTCACTAGTTCACTGCAGCCATTAGTGTACAAGCATGAAATGCACTTTATTCACTCTGCATTACCTTGACGTACTTAGCATATGCATATCTGCTACATACTCTCATTCTCCGCATTGCTGTGCTATTATGTTAATGCATGTCTGGCCCTAACTGCACCCTATTGAGCTTACTTCACCTCTGATACACTCTGAACACACTTCTACTGATCTTTGCTGCTCCAAATTAATCACTTTTATTTTGTTGTGCACATTACTTTAATGGAAAGTGGCTAATTAGATTACCCCCATGCATATTTCGTTATTCATGTTGAGCTGCATAACTCCACTGTTCCACTGCATACTGTTTAATGTCAAGACTACCCTGTTTGAATTGATTTGTTTAATTTTTCTGCTTTAATTGATTGATGCCCTATGTTTCAGCATAATCACTGTCAACTAGCATAGTAGTCTCTGCAAATAGAAAGTGAACATATTTGTATTTGTCTGCATAGTTCTTGACATTTTGCTGCCATACAGAATGGTCTGTTACCACTTGTTTGCTTCATGTGCACTTAATTTCAGTTTGCTGCATCATTGCCTATGTCTAATTTGGTTGTCTTAATGCTGTTTTGCCTGAACCATAATGTGATCACCTTGCATTGTATCATATTCCTGATGTTCTGGTTTGCTGTCTCAATTAGTTGAATATTATTTTGTTTGATATACATCGTTGCTGCAGAATATCTCACACAGATTTCCCTTTTCTCTACAGCAAAAATGGTCAACACACTAAGGAAGAGTACTCCAAGGTCCAAGAGGGCCAAAACAGCTGGTGCCTCTTCCTCTGCACCTCCTCCTAACCATGACCCGAGGTTTAGGTCCTTGGAACATAAATAATATTTTAAAACAAATATCCTGAGAAGGAAGCTGGTGCAGGACCGTGACTTTGAGATTCAAGAAGGCACCTATCCCCAATTTGAGGAGGAGATTCAGAGAAGAGGATGGGACCTTTTTACAACTTTGTCTTTGGAAATGGGTGGAAGGAAATCACCCAAGAGTTCTTCGCCAACGCAATGAGGATTAAAAGCGACACTCTCCCTCCCAGACACAACATGGTGAGGGGAAAACTGATCAACTTCACCCCCTCCAACATCCAAAGAGTTCTGAATATCCCAACTGTGCATAAGTCAGCTGGCCAACTGGACTTTACAACCTTCAGCATCCAAGAGGATAAGGACTACAAGGTCATCCTTGAAACTGTTTGTAAAGAAGGTGAGAATTGGGAGTTTGACTGCAAGATGCAACCCAAGAACTTGACCACCAAGCACCTCATCCCTGCAGCAAAAATCTGGAGTGTCTTCATCCTCAGTTCTTTCATGCCGGTCCTCCACTCCTCTACCTTAGCAGTTAAGCGAGCAGAGCTTATTTATGCCATTCTGACAGGAATGCCCATCCATGTGGGTGAGGTAATCAGTAGTGCCATTATGGATATCTTGAGCAGAAGCAAAGATTCCATGGGTTTCCCATCCATTTTCACCATGCTGTGCCAAGACGCTGGGGTAGATTTTGGGGACTACCTGCAGAAGATTAGAGCAGCCCCTCCTATTACTACTGCAATGGTGAAGGACTTCTTCAAACCCAGAAAGAATGCTGACCTAGGACTATCTCTACCAGTTGATTACAGGAGGGATACTTCAATGAGGATGAGGGAGCAGATGAAGCAGCTTGCTCTGAGGCAGGATTCCATTCATGCTGGGCAGAAGGCCCTCATGACTCTGATGGACACTATGCTGCTGAATATAAGGAAAAAGTTGGGGATGACTACCACACAGCTTTATGAAGCTCCTACTTTCAGTGCCTCTTACCTGCGACCAGCAGTCCAGAGTGACCTTCCACCCTTTCCTCCACCTGCCCCTACCAAAGCTGAAGCCGATGACAACAGCTTCAGTACCTCTGATGACGACCTTCCAACAGCAGCAAAAGAATATGATGATGATTCTTCCTTTTCCAGCTCTGATGAAGATGCTATCTAGTCTTAGTTTTTTCGTTTTCACTGCACTCACTTTTCACTTACTTTCTGTTATTTCCTTGCATTTACTGCTAACCATCAATTCCTTGTAAATATCATACATTTCAGTTTCAACCTTTACTACTTTATTTTCTTATTGTTCCTCTTAATCTGAACATCTCCAACATTTTCGTTTATATATATATCTATTCTATTTTTTGGCTTTATATTTGCTCCCTATACTGAATCTATGTATATTTGTGCAGAAAGTGCCCTCAGTTCCATCAAGAGGAGCATGAATTTGACCCCTGAGTTGTGATTCTACTTTCTATGAAAGGGGGGATGATCTCTTTACCTCTATTTCCATTGTTCTTAGTCTAATTTTCTTGCACAATGTTAAATGAAAATACAAAAATATTTTCCTTATCTCTCTTTTAATATAGTCCAGTTTTGTAATTCCATAGTTATATTTTGATTGCACTTTCCATTCAACTCATGATCATCCTCTGTTTTTGAATATTTTTGTTCCTACCATGTTGCGCATATTTTCTTGTAAGGTGAATTGTAATCACATATTGTTAAGTATTTATCACCTTTCACCATGGTAGAGAATTGAGCCTTTAAATTCCTTTCTGTGTGCAATTTACATGTATATTTGCATTCAGTTCTTAATTAAATATGCATTGTGCAATCTTCCATCTAGCTGATTGAGGCCATCTTTGCATGCACCCACCAACCCTTCAACACCTGTACATCTAACTTCCCTTGTTTTACATTCCTTCTTTTGCCAAACTTAATTTGCAAAAAAATCTTCCTTCCCTTAATCAAGGTATTTCTTTTGAGTTGCATCAAGAGTGAATGCAATAAATTAAGTTTGGGGTGCTGATAATGATTGTAGTTGCTTGAGGACAAGCAAGCTCTCAAGTTTGGGGTGGTGAGGATTTTACATGTCAATATTACATGTCCAAAAAAAATTTTGCTTGAATTTGAAGAAGAGAATGATTGTCAAAGTCTTAAAAAAAATGATGATGAAAGAGAAATATAGCAAGTTATTTTGATAGAAAAAGAATTCTTCACATAAGGCAAAGTAAATGAAAAATATGGTGAAAGAGTGCTTGAATATCATTCGCTGCATCATTTTATGCATTCCACTCTTAGTTATTGTACTCACTCACTTAAAGGAATTGCCTCATCTTAAAAACCCACTTGAACTTTTGACCCTCGTTGATCAACATTTTGACCTAACTTAATACATTTGTGACCAACAAAGTCCTCTTGATAGGTGGTTCCTTGTATTTAGGCAAAGGAGATTGAGAACATGGGTAAGCATATGGTAGGGTGAGGCAAACTGCATGAATTGAGGAAAAACACTTAGCCTGAAATATGGATGAGTGAAGAGTGAAACACCATCTTTTGAGTTAGATAATTTCTTTGCATCGTGTGGATTACATGAAACCTTGCTAGATTTTTGGCTCAGTTTAGTGGGACTTTGCTTGGAATTAATTGAGTTGGGCATAATTTCTTTGTTGAATGAATCCATGATTGTGGAAACATTGGAAGTGTCAATTAGAGTTTGATTTTGGAATGCAAATTTTGAAAGAAAATTTTAGGATAAATCCAACCCTCTTACAATTGACTTTATTGAATTTTGATTTGCTTGAGGACAAGCAAAAGTTTAAGTTTGGGGTTGTGATGAATCCACATTTTATTGGATTTTTACTTGTTATTTTAATGTTTCTTAATAAAAAAAGTAAACTTAGGGTTGTAAATAACATAAAAATATCATTTTAGTCAATTTATAATAGATTTCTTAATTTTAGGTTAATTTACATTGGTTTACATAGATATAGTTTGTAATTTTGATAATTTGAATAATTGTGCAGGAGTTTCTAGACTTTTTCCATGGATTTTTAGCATTTGAGAAAGTTTGAGGTGAAAGTGATCACTTTGGACTCTATAGTGAACACTACAACAAGCTTGTTCCAGAAAGGTAGACCAGAGTGATCACTATGAACCCATAGTGACAACTCCAGAAAGGCCAAAAAGTACAAGATCCTGCGCGTAGCTACTGTAGAACCATAGTAGACACTCTGGAGCAGCCAAAGTTATCACTCTGATGCCAAAGTGACAACTCCAGAGAGGGCAAAAACACAGGACCTGCGCGTAAACACTATGGAGCGAGAGTAATCACTTTGGGGTGTTGCACGTTATCACTATGAAGCCAAAGTGATAACTCCAGAGAGGCCAAAATCACAGACCTTGCGTGTTATCACTATGGAATGTGCGTAATCACTTTGGAATGCTGCGCGTTATCACTATGAAACCATAGTTGTCACTTTGGGCGAAAATTTCTGCACTATAAATAGAATTTGAGAAATTAGGGTACGGGAGCTTTTTACATTTCCTTAGATTCTTTTGCCACTTTTGGAGCATTTTGAGAGCTTGGAATCCTTGGTTTACAGTCAGGGGTCCATTATAGGTTTTAATTTCCAATTTCCCTTTGATTCTCATTGATTTTACATTGTTGTTGCTTACGTTTCTGCATTTCCTTCTTTCATTTGTGAAGCCCATCCACATGGAGGGCTAAATTCTCTTGTAATTCCTAGTCAACTCACATGGTTCTTGAATTCTTGGGTTTAATGGCAATATTACTCTTTCTTTCCTTGGATTTATTAACCCCAATCTCTGAATGAAATGAAATTTGCATGAGGGGAACATTGCTTAATGAACCCTAAATTACCCAAACGAAATTCTAATCCAAAATTGCTTAATTTTGATTAATCTTTGAGATTGCTTAATCTTAGGGATAGAGATTAGAGCCCATTAAGATGCTTAATTTTAAGTGGGATGCTAAAGTTAATTTTCGCTTGTTAGATTAACTTAATTCAAGGAAAAAATAGGGGATTATTGAATCATTTGAAAGAATAGTGATAGAACTCATTGATTGACTAGGGATTACTCTTCTTAATTGATTGAATTTTACTAGTTTACATTTTGCTCTTGATTAAAATCTGGAAATTGACAAACCTCTCACTAATTTACTTGCTTTAAAATATATGTTTATACTTGTTTGATGTATGTTCATAACCAAAAATTCCTTGGAGACAACCTAAGACAACACCCTAGTATTGCATTCATTTCTTTGCATATTTGATGAGGATTAACGACAATCTTCGTGCATAACGAGTAGCAAAAACTCACATCATCAAAAGCACTCATGACACCAAACAGTTTACACACATGTAATTATCAAACAATACTCTCGTGCATTTACTGCACGCCAGCCACGCTTACTGTGACATTGTGATCACAGATTTTTTTACTATGGATGGTCGCTAGTTACCCCCACCTTACGGATACCACGTGGGCAGTCACATGTCGCTTAGCAAAGGTAGTGGTCAGAGGTCTAGTCAGAAAGAGAGTGTGTGGCCTGTGGTGCACCTGCTCCCACAGTTAATGTCACCACCACTCCCTCTTCCCCAAGGTATTTCTACCGTCCTCATCTTCCACACCCCCATTGTATTGCTGAACCATTCACAGAATGTTACATTGGCATTAATCACGCTCCATTCACACACATTACAATATTCATTCTCAGTATACGACATAAAGCCCACAATCATGCATAATACATGGCACTAGGCCCTCATTCATTTTACAGTATACGATAGAAAGCCTATATTCATTCATATTACATGGCCCTTGGGCCCACACTTGTTCATAATATTCATTCAAATATATGGCACAAGTGCCCACATGTATTTACAACATAATTCATTTCAACCACACGCACAACATTCACCATTGTACAATGTTCTCAGCCTACACCTATTCACATTACACAACACACACATTGCCCTTATTTACTCACACAATACTTTCAGCATAGTTCACATTTACATTCCTCATTAATCAAGTATTAGCATACTCACACCACATAGTCACCCATCATAGTTTCCACATGCTATCACACCTCATAACACACAACAAATTCCATCAAATACATATTTCCTACCCTTTTTCTCAATTACACTGCAATTTTCATCAAAATACATGACAATCAAACCCAAAGAGATATGTTAGAGTCCCTCTTTACCTTGGATTGAACCACAGAAGTGCTCCCCACACGTATTTCAACCTAAATACATGGAAGAACTCCATGATAATCCAAGGAAACTGAGAAACAGAGAAAGGGGATGAAAAACAAAAATCATAACCATTAAAACTCACCTCTAAGCATTTTCAACACAAATTCAACCTTCAATCAAGCTCTCGAACGGCTTTGGAGGTAATTTAATCGGTGGGATAGGGTTTTGGGTTAAAAGAATCGAAGGAATTTCAAAGGGAAGGTGAGAAATAACCTTTATCAAACCCTAACTCCCTTTAAATCTTCTAAGATCGCGACACTCTCACTATAGCGAGGCATCTCTCGCTGCAGTGACTTCCCCTGTCATTACAGCAAAAATCTCAGACGAAATTGCACCTTGGTTTCTGCAGAATCTCGCTACAATGAGAGTGCACCCAGAAATGCATCCCAAACTGTGGCTTTGTCATTATAGCGAGACACTCTCACTATATTGACAAGGCGACAGTTTCATGCCTTCCTCCCAGGGTCCTCTCGTTACAACGAGAATCCTCTCGCTACAGCGAGAGCACTCTGCACCAAGCACTCAACCTAATTTCCAAATCCCGCCACATACACACATATATATGTATATGTATATGTATATATATATATATATATCCCTATTCATACATATCATCGTTATATCAGTCATCACGAACTCAAATGCAATTTCAATATTCATTCACATTTACACACACACACACACACACACACACACATATATATATATATATACATATATCAATAATCAATATTATAAAATTCGAGGCGTTACAGCTAACAACGGCGCTAAAAACTTGTTTGTGGGCAATTTTAGCCATAGAACATCTCGATTTAATTGTTTAAACTAAAAAGGTGTATAATGAATTAAAATAAATAGAATTTAAATTCAAAGGCAAATTGAAAGGACACAAAAGTAATTTTTGATAGAAATTATATGAGAAGAGACTAAGGCATATGGTTTCACCTAGTACATATTTCAATGTTTTCTTTAGTTTAATTTCAATATTAGTTTCTTTAATGTTTATGAACCACTCATACTTATTCTATTAACACCCAATGATCATGCAATATTAATATTCTTTTTCTTAGGCAATTACCGTCAATGATTATGCAAGGCAAAAGGTAGAGAAAACATAAGGACCCTATAAGTTTGACAATTTAATAACAGTTGGACAAGAGGAATTAAGTTTGATCCAACTAACTCTTTGTCCCATTTTATCTTATAGTTCCATTAATTATATATGGTACAACTGCCTACGATGTAACTAAATATGAGATGCTAAGAGTAATGAGGTCTTAACATGCAAAATTTGATTAGATAGGATAAAAACTAAACATTAAAAAGAAACTAACATTGTCATTAAATATAAAAATCACATAGAGTATGCAATAGGTTCCACCATAGCCCTAGCTATGGATTTAGCTACTCATAACAAAACAAACAACAAAAAACATGATAAACAAATCTATAAACTCAAAGGAGAATTTGAATTGAAAATGCCCAAAAGGAAAAATGATGAAAGCAACTTTTGTTCTCTAAGGGGTGCTTAATCACTCGCTCAGACTCCAAAGGGACATTTTTCATCTTTGCCAATGATCTCTAATAACTCTCAATGATTGATTAAGTCAAAAGTTAGGAGAAGAAGATAGTGTGTAGAAGGTGTCTCTTTCAGAAGCATAAGGCCTCTTTATATAGGGTGTGCACTGAATTCCCTCATCATCACTCGATCTTCAACGAATGAGCTTTATCTTTTTTAATGAAAATTGATTTTGCCAACTTTTTGGAATCCAAACTAAAACCTCTTTTGACTTTTCTGAACTCTACTTAGATTCAAATTCTTGAAATTCAAAAATTAAATTTCAAAAATTTGATCCTAGATTAAAGCAGCATGGTCATGCTAGATAATGAAGCACATCCATGACAAGTGCAAAGCACAGTTGTGCTTCCTTGCGGGGTCAACTGCATTGTCTGATTTTTACTTAAAATACTCCTATAATGTATCAGTACGTAGTTCTCTCATGTTTAAATAGAAAAATTAACAATAAAATTAGTGTGAAACACCCACAGAATAAACTCCAACTATATAGATATAAGTCATAAAACACATCAAAATATAAACTTGTCATACTCTTCTATATATAGACCATTCTTATTATTATTGTTACTAAAAAAAGTCTTTTTACCAAGATAAATTTTATAGGACCTCTAATTTTGAGAGGATATTAGATGTGCTTCGTAAGTGTATTATTGTTAACAAAACATGTAATAATAGTTTGACTTTGAGTCTTTAAGAAGTCATTTTTATAAGAAATCATAGCTTTTCATTGTCCCGTATATTACAAATGTCTTAAGAATCAGATTGATTATTGAATCAATAAAGGTGCTAGTTCAAGGTTTAACAGTTCATTATGGTTGAATGTAGTTAAATTGATGATAATCAAATATATTAAAATTATATAGTATATTAAATAATGAATTAACATAAAATATTCATAAATTACAAAAAATAAATTTAAAATAATATAAAATAATTATATTATATGTTTTATGCAAGAAAAATTAATGTTAAAAAGATAAATGGTAAAAATTTATGTACATAATTTATGTAATTTGTCATTAATTTTTCATTTAGTTTAAAAGAATATTTTAAATAAAAAAGAAAAAATAACTTTTTTTTTAAAATATTTTTACCACCAATTTTGGATCAGGTCAATCAATTTTTGATTGGTTCTCATTAGTTCTCAAACTAGTCAATTTTTCTAAGTTAAACATATTAGAACACAGACTAGTTCCTAGCTCAACTGGTCAAATTGAATGACCAGATCCAATTTTCAATACAATGTTTATGATTGATCAGTCTATGCTAATGGGAGAATAAAGCAAAGTATTAACCTTTTAACTTTGAATCTATGGGTAGAAACCTTCAAAGCCAATATTGAGATTGCACATATCAAAAGGCACACTTAAAGGATAAACGATCTCATGGATTAATTAAAGGATTTTTCTTGAATAAGTATTGTTACTAATTGAACTAGCTTGGAAAATGATGAAAAGAAATTTGTTGCAAATCCTCATCAAAATATAAATAGCAATTAATATAATACTAAGGTGTTAACCTAGGTCGACTCCAACGACAATGGTTGAGAATATGCATCAAACATGTTAAAAATATTAATTATAAAAGCAATTAAAAAAGGGGGTTTTGTTTGATTCCAAAATTAATATGAAGGACAAGAAATAGAATTATAATGTTCAATCAATAGAAAATAGTAATCCCTAGTTCATTCATGTGGACTCTATCCTCATTCCTTTCAAGATTTTAATGCACTTCCTCTCCTCCTAGAATTAGGTTAATTCAACAAGCGAAAATCAATCTTTTGTTTTCATATGAATTAAGCAATCCAATGAACTCCAATCTCTCATTCCTTGATTACACAATCTTAGAATTAAACAAGAATTAAGCAATTCAAATTTAGAATTTTATTAAAACGAATTAGGATTCATTACGCAATGCTCCCCTTAGTCACCTATTAATTTAATTCAAGAGATTAGGAAGAAGAAATTCATGAAAGGAAGTAAATTATATTAATATTCAAAACCTAGGAATTTAAGAGTCTAAATGAACTCTTTAGGGATTACATAAGAGTTTAGCCTTCAATGAGGATGGGTCTTACAATTATCAAATGAAAATAGAAGGAAATTACCAACATTAATGCAAGAATTAAAGAAAGCTAGGAAGAAAATGGAAATCAAACCCTATTCAGTCCTTGGCTGTCACCCAAGGATGACCTAAGCTCTGCAAGCGTTCCTAAATTGGTAAGAAATCTTAAGGTATCAAAAAGTTGTGACCTAATTTCTAAAATTCTATTTATAGTGCAGAAGTCGTCTCCTATAGTAGCTACTATGGTTTCATAGTGGCTATGCGTAGTGCTCCTATAGTAGCTACTATGGTTTCATAGTAGCTACGCGTAGGTGTTGCTTGCCATTGACCTTCTCTGGAGTGTCTACTATGGAACCATAGTAGCTATGCGCAAGTCTGGGTGAAATTAGCTTTATCTGGAGTGTCTACTACGGTACCATAGTGTCTATGCAAGTCCTTTTCAAATTGGGGTCTCTGTAGTGTCTACTATGGAATTAGAGTGATCACTTTGGTCTGCCCTCTGGATCTAGCTTGCTGTAGTGTCTACTATAGAATCCAAAGTGGTCACTTTCAACTCAAAATTTCTCAAAGGCTAGAAATCCATGAAATAAGCCTAGAAATTCCTGCACAATTATTTAAATGATCAAAATTGCAAATTATATCTATGTAAATCAATGTAAATTAACCAAAAATTAAGAAACCTATGATATTTGATCAAAATGATGTTTCTATGCTATTTACACTCCATAAGTACTTTTTCTATTAAAGAACACTAAAAATATAAGTAAAAATCAAATAAAATATGGATTCATCAGAAAGAATAGGTTTTGTATAGAGAATTAAAGAAAGTTGAAGTTAAGGTAAGAATCTCAACAAAGAGTAGTAGCTTATATATCTAGGCAAGTAAAGTTGTGACACTTTTAATTTCTTATTCAAATTTTATAATAATCCATAAAGAGACAAATGAATTTCTTGTTAAAATAATGTAATATGAAAATATGATAAAATTAAAACTTTCTTGTAAAGAAGTCCATTCATGAAAAATTCAAAGGCATTAAAAATAACAATTGATAAATTGTATCTTAATAAATAAATTTACAATGGAGTCAATAAAGAAACAATATACATAACTAAATTCCATTTATGTAAAAAGTTTAATATTTACAGGTTGCATTTAAAATATACATTAGGACTTAGTTTGCATAATTACGATATCAAAAATAGTCTAAGTCACAAGAGTAGCTGATATCCACACCAAAATACCAAGGTCATGATTCTAGTCATTGTTCCCAAACCAACCCTTTATCTTTGCCAATTCCTTCGAAGTCAAGTCCTCATCCTCACTAAGATCACTGGTATTGGCCGCCACCTTAGTGCAAATCTCCTATTCTAAGGTGAACTGAGTTGGTATTCTAAAGTAGTCATAATCAAGGAAGGTATATACATAATTCATAGCTGCTGAGGTTCTGACTATCACTCTGTGTATATGAATACTAAAGGTGTGATGAATCATATTATTTACAGGATAATCAAAAGGAACACTATAGTCCAGTGTCATTTCTAGGGTAGAAACATTATTCGGTTCATTATCATAGTCTACAATAAATTTAAAATAATATAATCACTGATATTCTATAAATACATATTTTAACCTACAATTTACAATATAATCAGCTAGTGTCATTAGCCTCAGAGATTTAGTCATTCTTGTTTTCTAAAAGATTTAGTAAGGATGAACATCTTTCTCACCATTAAACATAATATAAATACATTATTACACATCAGTAGTTTCCAAAAATGCATACGTACTCAAACATAACTTTCATACAATTCTCTTCCTCAATTACACACTTTTCATGCATGATGATCGTAGATATTTGATGCCTTCAATACTTCATGAGGTCTTATACAGATAGGTAAATAGTCTCCAGTTAGCCCATGCACACAGATACAACATATACAATAATGACCCCTTAGTAAATGTATAGTTAAGAGTCTAGTCAGAAAACGAGTATGAGGCCTTGTAACGCATTCGCTCTTAGATAGAGTGTGTACACATACACAAATGTCATTTTCTACCCTACATTTCTCTCAAATTTCTGACATCATCTCCGAACTATATACCCTCAGTGTATCTTTGTAACAATTCACACTAACTCTTTTTATCATTTTGTACTCATCCCATACTTACTTTCATATATCATTATAGCTAAAAAGATTATACTTAGAAAAGTACTTCCAGACTAAGTCCATATTACACATATCATGAAGAATACAACACAATCACTCAAAACTAACCAAACATATATCATCAGTTTTTCACAACAAAATAATATCATTTAAACATGCTTTTACAAACAAGACAAAGAATACATAACAATACTCTTGTGAGCACAAAATATTAACTATGCCTTAATGATGGGATATAGCTTTCTTTACCTTGAGATAAAGATTCAGAAGACTATTTGTGAAAGATTTTGTCCAAAGAACAGAGCTCTTCCTAGATATCACGAAAGAGAATTCTTGGAGAAAATAGAAATTAGAAAGTAGAAAGAATCAAACTGAGTTTGGAGAATTGAGTTTTGAATGAATTCAATCAGAATGAAAGTCCAAGTCTAAATTCAAGGAACAATCGGGGTTCAAGGGAGTTTTTTTTTTTAGGAAACAAATTGAGAGTTCAGCGAGAAAATAAGAGAAAGGTAACTTGGATTGTATTGCAAGTTTTTTAGGTTGAGCAAGTACCATCTTGCTTTGGTGAGACATATCTTGCTTGGGAGAAAATATCAGAAAATGGTTTTGTAGGCTTTTTTGATATTCTTGCCTGTGCGAGAAGGGGTTTAGAGAGTTCCTCATTTTCCTGCGATTCCTCACCTGAGCGAACCCATCTCGCCTGGGCGAGAGAACAGTTGAGACAAATTTATCTTATTTCATCTAGATGACACTCATTTAGCCCGAGCGAGAATGCTCTAAAATTACCAAGTCTAGAACGCTTAGTCTCGCTTGAGTAAAACATGTCCCCCTTAAGCAAGACTCCTTGAAACAAACATCATTCAAGAATTTTCAACCCAAAATAAAAACCAATAAGAAATAATGATAAATAAAGCTATTAAGAAAAAAAATAAGGTGTTACATTTCAAGCATAAATGAGCAATATAAATCCCCTAAAATCTAAAAAAGGACTCTCTAAAAGCCAAAGTTCATGACTCTTCAAAACTACAAATACCCGTTTAAGATTTTTACTTCAACCTACTTTATTCCAACGTTGCTCTTGAATCTCCATGAGCATGTAATTATCTAAGGACATGTCTAAGAAAAGTAATCTTAACCTAGGAAAAGTCACTTCATTTCAAATGGGTATAGGTAATCTGTAATTATGGAATGATTTTATCCTATTATCCTAGCTTGTAGTGACAATAATCATACTCCACGCATAGGCAGAGGAGGTAATTTTACAGGAAGATTTTAATAACTTTTATTTATATTTATGCATAATTGATGTTTTAGGCTTGGAGCTTGAAATGGGAAGCTTTTCCTCATCCTATGTTACAAATCCTTTGGAAGAAAAACTCCAAGAAAAACTATTTTCTAATAAAAACTTAGTAATAGAACATATAATGACATAAAATGTAAATAAGAGACTATCAAACCAATAATAAGAATAATAATTAGTGTCAAATGGTAGCGTCCTTGTTGCCAACAAAGAAAATAGATGGTGGTCCATGATAATAGTTTTCAGTGATGAAGAATGAAGAAGAAGAAGGATGAGTCGATGAAAGGTTTTAAGAATTAAGAACTAAGATGTTTGTTGGTGATAATTACAGGGACTAAAATGCTTAGAGAGTAACATTCTGAAGGACTAAAAAGAAATGAAAACATATACCATGCCACTTACTGCAATCAATTATACATGTCTCTTAACGTGGCATGTTAATATTTTGTTACTGTCTATTAACAGTGTCTGGGTCTAAGGACTAAAATGTCAAACAAAGATGGAAGTCTGAGACTAACATGACATTTTTAAAATCTCAGGGAATAAAATACCTAGCATTTATTATTTAAGGAACCAAAATGAGAGTTTGGGTCATTAGTAATGCCTAAAAATAAGGGTTATATTTGTTTTTCAATTTTGACTCCAACTCTATTTAAATAGAGCTAATGCATAATAGAAAGACAATCCTCTGCAAAACATATAAGTTCTTCTCTTATTCATTCAACATTTGATATCTACAAACTAGCATAAAAGCTTTCATTTTGAGAGACTTGTGAGTTAAGAGAAATAATTATGGAAGCAAACACATCACACATAATACCACTATTGGCATTTTATAGTGAGGAGTATGAATTATAGGTTGCAAGAATGACCACTCATCTTCAAGCGTTGAATCTTTGGGGGCTAATAGAAGAAGACTGTGATGTTTCTAAACTACCTACAAATCCTAAGTTGGCTCAGAGGAAGAATTACAAAGAGAAGACAAAAAGGCTAAGGCTAAAAATTGCTTTTTTTTTTCTATAGTGTAAAAAATTATATTTATATAAATTATGATTTAATTGAAGCCTGTTGAAGACATTTGGGATTATCTCAAATTAGAATATCAAGATTATGAAAGAACCAAAGGCATGTAAGTGCTCAATTTAGGCAAACAATTTGAGATGCAAAGCATGAAGGAGACAAAAACCATCAAAGACTATGTTGACAAGTTGTTAAGCATAGCAAATATAGTGTGATTTCTCAGTAAAGATTTTCTTGATGAAAGAATCATGCAGAAAATTCTTTTCATTATACATGGAAAGTATGAATGAAAGATATCAGCATTGGAGGAGTCAAAAAACCTGTCAACCATCACCTTGGGATAATTAAGAAATGTTTTTTAAGCACAAGAGTAAAGAAGAATGATAAGACAAGATGAAGAGCTACAAGATTCTTTTCATATGAAAGCACAAAATTCAACAAGTGTTAAAGAGATGAAGAACAATGTCACAAGCTCAGAGAGCACTAACTAACAAGTGTATTAGTATAGTTATAGCAAGTTATAAAAGAAAATTAGAATTCAATTAAGTCCCAAGCATCGTCCTCAAGGATTCATTCTTTCAATTATCACTTCACATACCAATAACCATTTGAACTAATTGAATATTAGAGAAGTTTTGAACAAGTATAAACTAAACCATAAAATGCAAAAAATGTAAAAGTATAGTAAAATTGGATTACGAAATTGAATTGTAAAAGTACATGGAATGTGGTTAGGGACTACACCAAATTCTCAGTTACAACTTGATTAAGTTCTGAACATCAAGCATTCTAATCAATTGATAATCAATTTCAGTAAGTTAACTAAAGTTCAATCCCTTGATTCAATAGTCCTAGTTCATAATTTGACTACCCTAATTCCTTAAGTATAATTCAATTAAACACTACATTAAGCATTGGAAATTATAGGACTACAAGATTATTAACACTTATCCCTAAGTTATCAACAATGTAATGTCCAAAATTTTGTACTATTATTTTATTATTAATATAAATATGTGAATTACTATTGAATGTGCATTTGACTTGTGTGGTGACGTTAATATGTGTGTAAACACATATAGATGTGTATATATTTGAATATTATGGTTGAAATATAAGTGTGGACTTGTAATTGGATTGAAATATAGGCAAAGGGTGTGCAGTAGGGGTATTCTTGCTGTAGCGAGAAGGCCCCAAGCGAGAGAACTACACCTATTGTGTTCTCATTGTAGCGAGAGGGCAACAGAGAAAGGGTGCTTTCGGGGTGTAGTCTCGCTGTAGCGAGATTCTGTAAAAAAATGAGCTACAGAATCCTCTGATATTTTTGCTGTAGCGAGAATATCTCGCTATAGCGCGAGTGTCGCGACTCATAGGGTATTGGAGGGGTTTAGGGTTCAGGAAACTCATTTTTCACTCTTTCTCTTCGTCCCTCTTTCGATTCTCTCAATTTTCAATCCTATTTTACCAATTAAATTGCCTCTAAAGCCAATTGTAAGAAAGATTAAAGGTTTGGTTGCGTTTAGAGCATTTGGAGGTAAGCTCTACGAATTAGGGTTTATATTTTTCGTTCCTTCTCCAATCTTCTTGGTTGTTCATGGATTATTCTATGTATTTAGGATGAGGGTACATATAGGGAGCTATTCTACTATTGATTTGTATTCTGAATCTTCAATTCGAGGTAAAGAGGGACTTTATCCTATCCAGAATTTGTTTAATTTGTCGTGTATTGGAATGTGATTGAAATATAATGTAGAAAGATGTGTATTTGGATAAAAATGACTTGATTGTAACAAGGTGTAGTGGAAATTTTGTGTGGAACTTAGTGTCATTGATATTGAGAAATGTGTGTGATGGATAATGGATGATGTGTGATAAAATGATTTGATTGTCGTGGGGTTTTGATGAAAATTGGATGTTTGAGTGTAATGTAATTGAATGTGGGCATACTTACCATGTGTGAAAGTGAATGTATGTGTAGACATGCCATTGATCAATATTAAAAAATATGAAAAGGGCGAGAATGTGTCAACCAAGTGTAATTGTGTTTGAATTGGTTGGAAACTATGAATAGTTCAGCGATACACTGGGGGCACAAAAGATGGAGGAGGTAGAAATACCTTGGGCAAGAAAGGGTGGTGGTGACACCAACAGTAAGCGCGGGTGCACCACAAGCCACACACTCTCCTCCTAACTCGGCCTCTAACTAACACCTTTGCTAAGAGGGTTGAGTACCGCACACTTTCTATCCGTGGAGTTGGGCTATCCGGCGACCATCAATGGTATGAAACTGAGTAAGTCCTTGAGGTTAAGGGCGTCAGGAAACTGTGATCATAATACCATAGTGAGCGTAACTACGTGCAGTGAGCGCACGTGTGTGTGAATTATTTGATGGTGTAGTGAGCGCATCTGTTTGTGAATTGGAATAGAATGTTGAAAAGTATTATTTAATGATTGTTGATGCATGACTTGAATTATGGTAGTAAATGTGTGAAATGTGCAAAGTGAGTCTTTGTGCTTGTGTGTGATAGTGTAGAGTACTTTGTCAGGCCTGTAATTTATTATTGAGTAATCTATAATATTTTGTACTTGTTAAGAGTTAATTGAAGGATTATTTGGTATTGGAATAGATTTAGATGGAGTTTTAAAAAAAAAGTGAACAGTAAGACAACATGAACAATAACTCCGGCATGAACAATGAGGCAGTGTGAATAGTAACTCCACGCATAAACAGTGCCAATTTTTTTTTTCAAAATTTTGCCTATAAATAGGGGTCCTTGCACAAAATTTTCAATTCTTCACACTTTTCAAAGGTTTTAGAGATACCCAAGGCAATATAACACCATTTTCTCTCATACTAAACCTTCTTAAACTTAGATTTCTCACTAGATCTGAAATTCTACGTCTATTCTGAAGGATTTGATGTAAGTTTCTATAAGTTTGAAGTTAGATTTACTGTTCATTTCTCTTCTTCTTCGCTTTCCTATAGATAGTTGATGATATCTTAGGAGAAACTCTATTGTAAAGCTAAATCTGCTGTGAATTTTGCTTTTGAAAAAAGTAATGTTTGGTAGATCTGGTGTGAATCATTGTTCTAAGGTAAAGGGAGATTACTTTAACTATTAAACGATGTTTGAAATGATTTAGTATGTTATTACAAGAAGTTTTGAGATCTTTTTGTCAAATCTCTTGGATAAAAGCTATTTTTTATGCTGTAACTGGTGTTATATGATTTAAAAGCTAAGATTTGGCTGAAATATTATGAATTGTTTTAGCTAAGTTGTTGAGAATATGGTTTTGTTTATGCTGCATCATGCTGAGATATATGCCTTGCATCATTATAGAGCTAAGTTACACGTTTAGGTAGGTAGACATGTAATGATAGAGCATAATGAGCTATGTTGTGCTATGCTATCTAGATCCAGATACTGGAATAGGTAGCTCTTGGACCGGCTTGGTTCCTTCTGGATTACTTAGGCTAGACAACTAGTTGTAATCATTTTCATGTTGTGCATTAGATGGGTTGTGTCACAACCCCTTTTTATAAGGAACCGAGAACATTGTTTCTACATCACACACTTATTTAAGATAAATAAATAAAAGAGAATATAAGTATGAAATTTTCTTCTCATTCAAATAAAACAAAGTTTCTTACAACAAATATCCAAATTATACTACGTAGCTCCCTTTACATGAGGTTTCAAATATAAAGAAAAAGGACTTTAATGCATTATTACTTATCTCCAGCTTCTAACATTTCTTCACTGGCCCCTCAGCCTGTGAAGTAGATGCAACACCTGCTATATCTACTCACGTACCACCGTACGATCATCGTAGTACACACACACGACAACATAAAAAGAAATGCAAGGGTGAGCTTACCAAACATAAACTAAAATCGTATATATATAACAAAAACATTATTCACAGCAACAGTCTCATGCATTACCAGCCCATCTAATGCACAACATGAAAACGGTTTCCAACTGGTTTCACTATCTAGAAGGAACCGAGCCGGTCCGGGAGCGACCCATTCCGATATCTGGATCCAGACAACACAGCACAGCAGCTCAGCATGAACTTACCGTTACACGTCTACCCACCTAAACATGTAACTCGACTCTATAATGATGCAAAACATATATCTCAACATGATGCACACCGCCAAAATTATTTTAACAGCTCAGCTAAGGCAAGTTTATAATACATCAGCCAAAATCTCAGCATTTTAAATCAATTAACAGCAGTTACAGCTTAGAAAATAGCTTTTATTCAATAAATCTAACAAAATTATATCAAAACATCTTGAAATAGCATATTAAATCGTTCAAAACATAAATTATAGGCTAAAGTAAGCTCCCCTTACCTCAGAACGATGATTTACACTAGATCTACCGATTATTACTTGTTTTATAACAAGATTCACCGAAGATTCAGTTTTAGAACGGAGTTTCTCCTAAGAATACCATGAACTTCTATGAGAAAGAGAAGGAGAAGAGAAACAAACGGTAAATCTAGCTTCAAACTTAAAGAAACTTACTTCAAATCCTTCAGAATAGACGTAGAATCTCAGATCTGACGAGAAATCTAAGTTTAGGAAGGTTTAGTATAAGAGAAATGGTGGTATTTGGCCTTAGAACCTTTGAGAACCTTGGATAGGGGTGAAGAAATGAAAATTTCGTGTGAAGCTCCCTTTTTATATAAAATTTTTGAAATTTACTGTTCACAGCCGGACTGTTCACGCTGGAAATACTGTTCAAGATACTATTTACGCCAGAAAACACTGTGCACGCGTACTGTACACGCACTGTACGCGTATGTGATGTCAGCCATGACGTCATGATGATGTCAGCAGTCACTGTTCATACGCGGTTTGTACTCAGTGTCACTGTTCACAGGCGGTTTTACTGTTCATTAACATTGTTCATATGGTACTGTTCATATGCCGATTTTTTTTTTTTTAAATTTTTAAACTCCATCTAAATCTATTCCAATACCAAATAATCCTTCAATTAACATTTAACAAGTATAAAATATTATAGATTACTCAATAATAAATTACAAAACTGACAGGCTGGGAATGCATGGGGCTGTTGTTCTGAGTAATATTTTGCTCTATGTATATGATTTTATTTTATTTTTGTAAGCTCACCCTTGCATTTCTGTCTATGTTGTTATGTGCGTGTGTACTGCGATGATTGTACGGTGGTACGTGAGCAGATGTAGTAGGTGTTGTATCTACTTCACAGGCTAAGGGGCTAGTAAAGAAGTGTTAGATAGCTGGAGTCGAGTGATTTTGCATTAAAGTCCTTTTCCTTATTTTTTGAGATCTTATATAGAGGGAGTTATGTAGTAAAACTTTTGTGTAATTGAGTATTATGAATTCAATGTAATATTATGTTGTTTGATTGGATATTTCTGTAAGGAACTTTGTTTATATTGAATGAAAAATAAATTTTATACTTATATTCTCCGTTATTTATTTATCTCAAATAAGTAAGTGGTGTAGAAATAATATTCTCGGTTTCTTATAAAAAGGGGTCGTGGCATACTCATCCTTACATTAATTTTTCAGGTGACCAAAACGATCAGTACCAAGTTCAGTGAAAGAGATGAATGAATTTGCTATAGGACTTAGAAAATTTATTTTTAACACTGTGATATATTGATAGGTCCTGTAGCAATAATTTGATTCAAAATTTGTAATCCATCCTTATTTTGAAATACTTTAATGGAACTATGCGATAAGAACTAGTTGAATGAAAATTTTTATTATTCCTATTTTTGTAAAATTTATTTATTTTGGAAATTAAATTAAGGTGTTACAAACAATCTTGGAAATTAATTTAGATCCAAAAAACTAACTCAACTTCCAGTGATGGAAACTTCTTTAGGTTCAATTTAATTGAATGATTAATTCAATAATTACATTAATAACAAAATTAGTTGCTCAATCCAACCAAAAACCCAAGGTTTAGATACAAAATCAAGTCACAACATCAAATTTGTATCCATAGATTCCTAACAAAAGAAGCTCAAAAGCACTTTACAAATGGAAGAGAGAAATAAAGAGAACAAGGAGAAGAGCAAAAGAACATCTTCATGATTCCAATCCCCTAATTTGATTCTTTAGTATTCAGAACTTGGAAGTTGCCTCGAATCTCTCTCTATTTCTCTTTGACTCTCTTAAGGTGTAAGATCCAAAAATTTTGAGCTTAGGAAGTATTTATAAGTTTTTCCCACCTTTCTCGCGTAGTTACTTTTTATAAGAAAAGTAGCCATGCAAAAGGTTTTTGATGAGGTTTCAAGTTTGGAACAATCACTATTTTCAAAAACAGTAGCAACGTAGAGGTGTAATACTTCATAAGACTTGCGTGTTGCCACTATTTATGCAGAAAGTAGGCACGTGCAAGCTCTCTCCCAAATCTCCTTTCTGAAATAATCACTATTTATGAAAATAGTAGCAACACTGAGGTTGTTTTACATACTGGTCATATGGGACAACTATTGGTAAGGAAAGTAGCCACACGCAGTTTCATCTCTTCACCTAGACTTAGGCATGGCTACTATTTGTAAAAATAGTGAACATACGCAACTTCATTCTTCTACATTACTACTTTTTATGCAGCAAGTATTAACATGCAACCTGTTTCTTCTATCTAGTCTCTAGAACAATCACTATTCTTGCAAATAGTGATAATGGCTAGAAAAAGTAGCCACTTTTCTTGCAAATAGTAGGTACGCCCAGTACTTATCTTTGTTTTCCCAATCTTTGTGTCTAGAGTTGCCACTTCTGTCTAATTTCTCCTCTGAAAACCTTATCCTCAAGACTTTTAGCTCAAAACTTCCTACAAAACATATTTCAATCAGCAATATTTCACAAAGAATCTACAAAATCTAAACAATTTGAACTAATTCATCAAAATTGAATTAAATTGAATACTTGACATTTTTATGGGACTTTAGGCTTTTTAATACTACTTTGCTATTAGAAATATGCTTGAAAATTGACTAAAACACTAGTAAAATATAGATTTATCTCAAACATCAAATAGAAAAACAAAAAATTAGAAGATTCCAACAAATAATAGGGTAAGATTTTTCCTCCTTGTCTTCATTGTAAATCCTTAAAGAAGATGTTATAGAGGCCAAATGTCAAGAGTAGAAAATGACGCAATATGGGACATGGAGAGAGAATCTGCAAGTCAAAATCAGCGGAGGCTAAAATGATCACAAAAGAATAAGAAGATAAGTAACTTTTTGCTGCAACGTGCTTTGCTACAAGCAATAATTCAAGTGATTCATAGTTAACAGACAACAATTATACAAACCATGTGACTAACGATTAAACATTGTTTAAAGAACTTGACAAAACCATACTTTCTAAAGTAAAAATTGGAAATGGTAATTTCATCATAGTTAAAGGCAAAGGAATTGTTGCTATTAGAAACTTGATAGGTTTGAAATATATCTCTAATGTCTTATATGTCTTTGATATTAATAAAAATATTTCTCAGGATTGCACAACTTGTAGAAAAGGATTTTGAAGTCATATTTAAAGATAGTTGTGCTTGATCAAAGATGTAAAAGATAGAAGCCTATTCACATACGTATACACATACACATTAAATCACACAGATCCCTATTTGGGGTACCAAACATGTCACACTTAATAAACAATAATCTCATGATCTTATCCTATAAAAATACTAATACACACAACACTTGGTCAACGAACTAGTCCCATAACCCAGGCTTGTTAGGATGAACTGCTCTAATACTAAATTATAACATCCTCAATTTCTTATTTAAAAATAAATAAATTTTTATATTGAAAGAGAAAAATAGAAAAAAATGTTATTCTATTTTATAGATTTAAGAATTGAATAAAAGAAAAAATTACATTCCTTTTTGAAAAAAATCTTATAGAATTTAAAATTATTTAAAACTTCCAAAGGAATAATTTTGAGACTTTAAAGTATTAAATAAAACTTAAATTTTTGTCTAGCAAATTATTTGGTTCACAATGTACGCGTATAATCTTAGGACATAATCGATGATACTTCAAAATTATTAAATACAACAAAATTTATCAAAGTATTTTAGAACTCAAAAATTGACATTTAACAAATTTACAGAACTTTGTCAACTTAACATGTAAATCTAATAAACATTATAATTCTTCAAATTATTCTAAACCCTATAGAGCAATTTTCTTTTACAAGGTCACTGGATTATAGACTCAGAGTGGACTAACCAACAGATAGCTGCTGGTTAGCTGCAGCAACATGAATACACACGTGTGTCGACTCGACCCTTTTTAACAAAGGTGTAGTTAGTGGTTTAGGTCAGGAAATGAGTGTGAGGCTTGTGGTGTCTTTTCTATCTATTTTCATTAAATTTTGCACAATCATGGAAAGACATCCACCACCCCCATTTCTCCCAGATTTCTTAATCGCCCTCATCTTCCACACCCCAATGTATCTATGTGACTATCTATACTTATTCCATTTCTCTTTCCCAACATTTCTCATTTCATTCTCATTCTCATTCTTCTATATATCCTTCTCATATATCAACATGTCATAATACGTGAGTCTTGATTACACAACTTAATGTATTACAATACATGTATTATGAGTCAATCTATCTGACTAATATTACAATCACATCTCTTATAATTCTTTCATCATGTGATATCATTTACTATTATACATAAAACTCTTTCTTCTTTCATTAACAATATAACACTTTTCATTAATAACCTAATTTCATCCATTTCAATATACCTCAGTCATCAACAAACATTCATATAAGACAGAAGACTCTCAAACAATTTCATATCACATGGATCAATACAATGTGCTGGAAGTTAGACACCTCTAGACTCAGCCATTCGTATAATCCAACATACACATTTTTCAGCATTAATAAGATTGCCTATCCTAATGTTCAATATTACTTGTTCATACATAAATAATAGTAAAATCTTAAAAATTCCTCAGAAACTTAGTTACTCATCTTTTCACTATAATAATTTATCTAAATGATCTTTGGATTAAATTATTGGCTCCTCATACCCAAAATTTCATTTTTAGTAATACAATTTAAAGAACTATTAAGGTTCTATTACCCAAAATGAAATACCGAAGTTAGGGTTCAAAACAGGATTTTCTCATAGGAAATGTATTTTCTACACCATGATTTTACAGAAAAGCCTTATAGTTTTGTTACTTAGAATCAAGTAGTTGAGGTTTCTATATTAAACTACATAAAAAAGATTTAGGGTTCAGAATCAACTCCCTTTAGCTGGAAATGAGTCTCTCAGATTGGGTTTTCCTAGAGATTCAAGGGAGAGACACAACTTCTCTTCTTAAGGGTTAAGGTTTCTTGGATCTGAATGGTTGAACCTCCAAGCTCGGATAAGGAAGATTGAAGTTTGGAGGAGGATTTCTGAGAAGAGAGGGTGAGAAACTAGAGAAAACAGAGGGGAGGTCAAGATTTTGGATTGTAATCCAAAGTTTTCTAGGTTGAAGTGTAATGCCCCAAATTTCGTCTACTTAGCTAGTGACTCTTAGATCTTAATTGTTTGCTATTTTTAGCTTGCTAGTGTTGGAATAATTAGCTAGATGCTGATATTTCTATTTTATTCTCTAAGGAAAGTATTAATTTAGACCTCTGAGTTATGCATTTTACAGTAACTGCATGCAATTCACTTGGCTTCAATATCATCCAAAAATTTCTTGATTATTTTCAACTATGATTGCCCAAAATACCATTGAGAATCTTGTTCAAAAAGCCAAATTTTGTCTTATTTAAATTATTGAAAAATCATAATTATTTGTCTCAAAAAACGTGAGATTTTATAATCATTGCAAAGATTTTGTAATCATTGCACTAAATTTTTAATTATTTATTAGCTGCCATAATCATTACACAAAATCTCACAAAATCTAGTAATCATTACCTCAAAGATTTTTGAATCTAGTGTTGCCTACTAGATTTTCATGTAAAATGTTCTTGTCACCTAAATTGCAAACATCATGATTACCCAAATCTTTCCAAATCTAGTATTGGGCACTAGATTTTCATGCAAGAAGTTTTTGTCTCATAGTTTGCAAACATCATTATTATGGAATATTCTTTTCTTGTCTTCCAAATAGCCGACACTATGATTACGTTAATTAATTGAATTTCTTGAAGTTTGCACCATGTCGAATGTCTTGTCCACATGTCAACCTAGTCATGTCATATTCCTTATCATCCAATCAAAATTCATGCAATGTTGCCCAAAATCTTCTTGATGAATCCATATTTTTACTAATACTTTAATATATTTTTAATCCATTTGATATAGAAAATATGTTGGAAAAAGCAGAAAAACTCATAAAAATAGAAGGATTGAAGGTTGTCTTTAAATACATAGTTATTTTAGCATTTGTGTATTTTTTGCATAGAAATTAAATAATTCAAGCATGTTTTTGTAGAAAATCCTGAGCAATGTTCATGAAGATGGAAGATCAATGGAGAGATAGAAAAAAAGTAGCAAGTCTGGACTCAAAGAACAAGATTTATGGTGTTTGGGTTGGGCGTGATCACTCTTGCCAGTGAAAGTAAGTGTTCCAGAGTGTTTCTCAGAAGAACACAGTGTTCGTTGTCACTTTCATTGGTGAAAGTGAGCATTCCAGAGATGCTTCAAACATTGCATGATGTGCGTTGTCACTTTCGCTGGCGAAAGTGAGCGTTCTAAAGGACTTCAAACTCAGCCTAATAGCGCGTTACCACTTTCGCTGGTGAAAGTGGATGTTCCAGAGAAGCTCTATTCAGAGCGAGTAATGCATGATCACTCTCGCCAGCAAGAGTGAACGTTCCAGAGAGACCTTCAGCTCTGCAAGTTGCGCGTGGCCACTTTTACTCATGAAAGTGAACATGCACACAACTCGACCTCTAGCGTTGCCACTCTTATGAATGAAAGTGATCATTCCAGTCTTCTAGAACATCATAGAAGCCTCTGTGTGGCCACTCTTATGAATGAAAGTGTAACGCACGGAGGCAGGAAAATCTATAAATTGCAAAAATGCTCAGATTTTATGATCTTTTGTTCATTTTCGTTTCCACCTTGTTCCTTGGTGTAGAGAGAGTTTAAGAGAGAGATTGGGGATGAACTTCATGCTCCAACCTAGAGGATTCAAATTGGGGATCGACTGAAGATGGATCTTCTGTGTTCTTCCTCTTCTTCTCCTTCTTTTTCTTTCTCTGCTGCAATGGCTGTGTAATTTCTTCATAGCTAGGGGTTGTAGATCCAAAACAAACATGTTGAATTGATTCTGGATCTGGATTTCAAGTTTTGGAATGGATTGAGTGGTTGATTTCGCACCTTACATAGTGATTGAATAGAAATTTAATTAACTAGCTTCAGAGGAACTTTTGTCGATGGAAATTGAATTTGTTCTTCAGATCTGAATCAATCACCAGCATTATAGCTTTATTATGGATAAGAGAACTTGATCTTGCAATCTTTTGGTTTCTCACACTTAAAGCAACATTGAATTTAACTAGATATAAGGGATTAGAGTGATTTAATTGAATGCTAGGTTCACTGAGTTAAGGAATAAACCTCTGAATAATACAATGTGAATCTGATTGACATTCTTTCTAATTACTTGTAAGTTCAGAACTTTATTGATTCAACATTAGAGTTTTGGTGAAGCAACTCCCTAGCTATGGTTTCTACCTCTGTTTTCTCATATTTGCTTGTTCATTGTTCTGTGTTTCTTCTGATTTTAACACCTGTCAGTTTTAATTCTAAACACTTTGAAATTCGTGAAGCTCAATTAATTGTGGCCTTGTGAAGTGGTAATTGAACACTTTTATTCCCTGAGATCGATACTTGGAACTCTAATACAGTTCTATCAATTTTTATAACTTGCTACATCAATACTAGTACACTTGCTAGTCAATTCAACTTTCGTTTAAAATGTGACACTTCTCTTTGGTATTTTGTGCAAATTTCAGGATTTGTATCAGCCAAAACTGTATGCATGCAATTGGCAAACCATTTCATTCATTTTGCTTGCTGAAAGTATGTATGTTTTGCTTGTAAACTTTTCTAAAGTTCCTATTTCAATTTGAAAATCGTGGTTCACCTTTTCTTATATGATTTTTACCCATTTCACTTCAATTTTAATGTTTTGGATCGTGTACAACTTTGGAACTTCCAAAGCTTGTCCAAAAAGCCAAAACTGTGTGTTCATCTTGCAATTGGCATTTTGCATTGTAGCCTTTCATATAAATTGGGACAATTGATTCATTTTCTCACTTTGGCTACCAAAATCAAGACTCCTTTCTCTCATTTCTCTCTTACTTTTGCTCCCTAAAAACTGTGAGCTACAAATCTCCCATTCTCTCAACTTCTCTCAAAGAAACCGAGAGGTTCCAACCCACAAAACTCCATCATCTTCTCACCTAAACCTTACAAACCCTTCATCATTTCTTCACCAACATACCCCTTCATCTCTCCTTCAAGTTTGTGCTGCAAAGGTGTGCTTTGGAGGAAGATCTAAAACCCTCTTGGTGCTGATTTTTCTAGTCCAGCCAAGTTTCTTTGGAGACCACAAGTTACAGCCCTTTCTTCTTCATTTCATGCCTTAAACTCAAAGGCAAGGAGGAGTTCTCACTTACTTTTCTTTAAATTGCTTTCCGTTGATTGTAGTTTGTGAAAATCCTTGAAAAGTTTGTGTTTTTCTCTTCAATAACTTTTGATAAGGTGAAGTTATCCCTTGCATGTCAATTTTTCCTTTTGTACTTCACTTTTCTTGCCCCTTAATGCTCAATTTTGCTTTTAATGAAATAATCTCTTAAAAAGCTTGAGTTTTTGATACTTGCATGTTGATTTTCCTTATGCATGTCAAGGATTTGCCTTTGTCCAATTGATTTTCATGTTTAATTGATAATCTACCTTTGGAACTATGAAACCGTGAGCTTGCATGCTAAGTTTCTTTCCTTGCATGTTAATTTCAAGCCTTGTATGTTTCGGTTTTCCCTCTTCTAACCTTGATCTTCAAAAATTCTACACTTGAATGATAAAAAAATGTGTTTGCATGTAAGTTCTTATCTTGTATGTCTCAAATTTCCTATTTTCCCATGCTTGATTCCTTTTGATTTAAATCTATCTTCATGGATGACGAAAGTTAAGTGTTTGAGTGCTAAAAACCCTTGTGTGTACCTCGATTTTACCCTTTCTAAACTTCAACTCTTGAAATAAAGTTCTGCACTTGGATGATGAAGCAATGTACTTGGATGTTGGTTTTTCTATCTTACATGTTATGGATTTCAGTGAAAAAATGAGCTATAATGCTGGACATATTTGATCTTTTCGAAAAATGCTAGTGTTTTCATATTTTGATGCCTTGAACTACTTAGAAAAGGTTGTGTAAGCTATGAGAAGGAATTACATAAAGAGATGCACTAATTTTGCTTTGAGTATCTCGATTTTTAACTAATTTAAAACATTATAAATATGAAATTTACCTTGCATGTCTTGTTTTTTTGTAAGGAAGCTAAATGAAAGTGAAAGAGTTTCACCTTGACTTGATTGATTGAATCCGTGTTGGACTATGCATGTTTGAATGGTTGTTTGTTGCTTGTAAACTTGAATGATCGACCTTGTATGAAAATGAGTGCATGTCTTGATTTTACTATGCTATGGTGTTGTAGAAATTCTGAATTTACTTATGGGTAAAGTGCTGGAAAAGTGTGAATGATGTGAACTTGAACACTATTCATTCTTGGTTTTTTCACCTAAAAAACCGTGAGGGAACATGCTAAAATTCTATGTTGCTAATGTCAAAAACATGATGTGAAGCATGGTTGGAAAATCTGTTACTTGATGTTTGTTATGAACTATGCTATGAAACTACTATCTATCTAGAATCACATGCATCATTTGCATTCTACTATGAAAGACTTGATGATCTATACTAATGTGCAGCTAATCTGATACTAAAACTCTATGAGCTTTATGACCTAGTGCCCTTGGGGCTGTTTTAATGAAAATGGACTATGACTATGTATGGAATTGATGGAAATTCTATGATCTAGCTATATTGTGAGTAATTGAGTGTGAGGAATGAAAAATTAGCAATTGTTCTATGAGGAAAAGAAAAAAAAAACAAGAGGAAAGAACCTTGTGTGCTTAAAAATTTATTTCATTATTTAATGGTTTAAAAGAGCCTAAGATTGATTGAGATCTCTAATGGAAAGTGAAAAATCCAGAGATAATAACCTTGGGTGCTTGTGAATCAATTTGACTAATTGGTGGTTTAGAAAGAGTTTAAGTTTGATTAAAACTCCCTAATGGAGAGAGAAAAACTGAGAGGAAAGAACCAAGTGAGTTAGAATATAATTTGATTATTTAATGGTCTAGAAGGTGCTTGAGGTTGATGAAAACAGATAGAATCATTAGGATGAACTTGGATGGCGAGATTACATGGATTGAGAGATGAAATTGGACTAAATTAAAAGAACTAGACTTGAAACATGAAAAAGAATAAAGTGAACCGAAAAAGAGGATGTGAATAAAGGAGGATTGAATGAATTGACTAAGCTATGATATAGACTACTAAATGCTGCACTAAAATGTCTATGACTATGAAACTATCAATCTATGATGAAAGATCTATTCTAAGCTATGAGTTCCTGAAACTATATTGCTTTGAAACTACTATAAACTCATTGAAACTACTATGAAAGTCATGGAGTCTGTCTATCCATGCTACTAAATAAAACTCATGGAGTCTATCTATCCATGCTGCTAAGTTTATAATGACTTCTAACTCTATTCTTTATTCTGTGATGCTAAGCCCATGATAGCTTCTATTCTTACTGTGTAATAGTCTCGAAGCGGCTAAATGAAATGACAAAACTATAAAAAGAAAATTGAAAATGCTACTTCATGCATTATACTATCTTTTGAACTACTTGATGGCATTACGGAGGCACAGTTGTAGGTATTAAAGGTTCGGTCTCGAGTAGACCTCCAGTGGGTGGCAAAAGGGGGAACATTCAACCTAAGTGGCACAGCCAGCTGAGCTCCCTATAGCAAGGTCGTGACCCACTTCAAGACCTTAGCCAAACCTGACAAGAACTCCACATCCTAAGGTCATAGAGGTCCATTCCTGAACACGTGCCAATTGCACCTCACATCGAATTGATGTGCTACTACCTCTAATTCTATTTCTAATCTTAATGTGCAAAGTAAGGAATGGAGTCCTCCGATCGCTATACAACTTGAATGTATCTATCTATCTATCTTTATGCTAAAAGCTGGGCAAGTTGCCAGTCTAGAAATGAGATCTTCATGCATCATCTGCATGCTATTGAAACATGAGAGACTATATGGATGATGTAACACCTAGATTTTAATTTTTCAAATAAATCAATTTTGCAAAATTGGGAACAATAAAAATAATCATTTAAATAGTTCTCAAATCATGGTTCAATAAAATAGTTCAAAATAAAGATAGATTACAATCTGTATCAATCATTACTACAGGACATAATGAATACATCAAATTTTTAAAATAAATCCCTAAGTCCTATAGCAGTTCCATCCATCCTTGACTAAATTCGGTGCTGATCGTCTTGGTCAGCTGAAAAATAAATGTAAGGGTGAGAACTTTACACTACTTAACACACAATCAAACATAGAGTCTCACCTTGCACATGATTCACATAATTTTTAATACTTGTCGCACAAGTATAATCACAAGCAACAATGTCAAGCAACTCATTTCATTTCACAATCGATGTGCCATCAACAACATTTCACACACAAGTGTACTCACTGCACTTAGCCACGCTCATTGTGGCATTGTGATCATATATTCACACCATGGATGGTCGCTAGTTACCCTCGCATCATGGATACCACGTGCACAGTCACGAGTTGCTCAAAAAAGGTAGTGGTCAGAGGTCTAGCCAAGAGGAGAGTGTGTGGCCCGTGGTGCACCCACGTTCACTGTTGGTGTCACCATCACTCTCTCTTCCTTAAGGTATTTCTACCATCTCCATCTTCCATACCTCCAAGGTATCGTTGAACCATTCATAGCATCATTACTATGGCATTTAACATGCCCTATTCATAAACAATTTCAATTGCATACAACATTGATATTTGCATACGGTGCATAGGCCCTTATTCATATTACATGATACCTATTCATTCATAGTACACAGCATAAACGCCCACATTTATTCACGTTACTTTTAACGCACAACAATTCTATGCACACAACAATGAATGCAATCTACATTCATTAATCAAGGGCATGACAACCCAACCATAATCATCATTAAATGTTCATTTCATCATATCTAATATGGAATTGCTATCAAAACATACATATTTCGACCTCTTATTTCAATCACATGGTCAAACATAGCAAAATAAATAAAATCTAACAAAATAATATAGGGTAGAGTTCCCCCTTACCTCAAATTAAAGACCCACGCACAAACTCAATCAAGGAGATACTTTCCACCCAAATTTTATCCTAAATACATGGAAGAAACCCATGAGAACTAAGGAAAATTGAGAAAACAACGAGTGGGGACGAGAAACCATAAACCCTAACCATGGAAACTCTCCTCCAAAGCTCCAAACGTGTTTCCAATTTTCAATCTTGTACCCCAAAAGGCTTTGGAGACAATTTAATCGGTAAGAATGGCTTGGGGATCGAGGAAAATGAGAGAGTGTTCAAAAGGAAAAGTGAAAAAATGATTTTTCTCAAACCCTAACCCCTCAAATACCCTTCTGGTCGAGACACTCCCTCTCTTGCTACAGCAAAAATCTCAGAGGAAACTGTAATTTGGTTTCTGCATAATCTCAATACATTGAGACCCTCTTGCTACAGCGAGATTGTACTCAAAATTGCACCTCAAAATGTCACTCTCTCGCTACAACGAGACATCTCTCGCTGCAGCAAGAACACCCTGCACCAGACACTTAGCCAATTTTTCATCAATTTAACTAGCCACAGCCCAATATTCACAGCACACACATATACATATATGTATGTATGTATGTATGTATATATATATATATATATATATTCTTATAATCGGATATTTATCCATACGCATTCATACGCATCACCATTCAATATTCATCACGCACTAAAGTATCTCAAACATCCATTGACATTTACATACATATATAATAATATTCTATATTACAAAAATCAGAGCGTTACAGATGAGATTGAAATTTGTATTCATGCATCATATGCATCACTAATAGGAATGATTGATTGATTGATTATGAATTTGGTAATGACTATGGATATTGTCTATCATTCTATTATACTATTGAATACTTGATGATGGTGAATGTTGATTGTTGAATTGGTGTGTGATTGTGACGTCATCTTCCTTGTGGTATGGCTAATTGATTGTTGATTGTTGATTGTGTATGGAGAACTCAACCCTTTGATTTGTATTGCATTGTGTTGCTTTTTCTTTTATCTGTTTAGATGGACAGTAACAAGGTAAAGGTATGGATTCTTCCTTCTAAGGAGGACATGTGGGTATTCAACTCCACAGCTCAGGAGAGTATCTTTTGCGGAATAGCTCAAGTGATTTATGGATTTGAGAGTGAAGGCTCATAGATCACCCAATTTGCTACTGATACCTTCATAGAGATTATCTTTTCTGTTCCTCCTGGTGACATCTCCTATGTCAATTGATCCCCATTCCTATTTCTAGACCAGTTTCCACACCTGTTCCTTTTTTTTCTATGAACCCTATTTCCCCACTCGTACCAGCCGAGAGAGATGTCCATGTTGTTAAATCCTCTATTAGGTACGCTACTATGCTGTCCTATATGCATCATGCTTACCCATCTAACTCGTTACCCAATACTGCTACTTGTTCACGTCCTCGCACTATTGGATGGATGGAGGAGAACGGTGGAGACTCTGTTGTTGTTGCTGCTGTTGCTTTTAGTTCTACATCCCCTACTTCTTCTGAGGAGTCTGATCCCATTGAGGATTACTCTTCTTATGACTGATGTTTTATTTGTTTATGTATTAGGGGAACTGCTCTTAGGAAGTCTAGTCCTATTATGTTATGTTATTGTATTGGATAATGTTAACTTGTCTTGAACTATGAGTGAGCACTATGACTTTTAACTAGCTGGATCAATTGATATCTAATATATTGAGGTATTTTCAGACTATGAGATTGTGATTAATCTTACTCTACTATGCCACTAGCAATGAGATTGAAATGTGGAATGATAATTACCTATGGAATCGTGAAGTGTGGAAATCATATGCATGTTAACTCTCTCTCAGAAAAAGGAACCTATACTTATATTTGATATATATATATATATAAAAAAAACACCAGATTTTGGTGTTTTCTGAGTTACTATATTATATTGTGATGGTATCAGAGTTAGAATAATTTTGGGTCGCTACATGTTAAATACCCCTTAACTCACGATATTCTCGCTACAGCAAGCTAACTCTCGCTACAACAAGCCATCCTCTCGTTGCAGCAAAAAAAAACTAGACAAAATTTTCTTTTGTTTTCTGTCATTTGCGCTACAACATATTCAAAGTGAAAGTGAGAGCAAAAGCTATGCTCTAAATATGATAGAGAAAAAGCAAATATCTTTTTCATGCATGACCAATAATGTTGAACTATGGCAAAAAAGACTCTTGACATGTTCACCTTGTTGGACTTTTATACATGCAAAAGCATGGGTTGGTGAAAGGTGTGACATTGCTTGATGACAAGATGGTTGATTGCATGGCTTGTCAATATGGCAAGCAAATTCGAAGACCATTTTTGTATCCCCAAACAGCTTGGAGAGCAACACATAAGCTGCGTTTGGCAAATATAGATGTTGGAAGACCTTATAGAATATCATCTTTAAATGATAATAAATACTATATTACATTCCTTAAATCTACAAAAAGTGCTATAGAAGACTTTAGAAAAGAAAGGAGTATGTATAAGCATATATTGGAACTATACAAGACATGTATGGGAGGGTAATTGCATGTATTAGAATTTCTAGAGGTGTATCTAAGGACTTCTCAATAGGAATATGTTTACATCAAGGCTTCACTTTGAGCCTTTATTTGTTTAATCTAGTCTTAGATGTACTTACAAGTGTCATACAAAAGATTATCTCTCTCAGTTCATGTTATTCACAGATGATATACTATTGGTTGATGATTCAAAAGAAGAGATTAATGTTAAACTTGAGTTATAGAGGGAGACTTTAGAGTCTAAGGATTTTTGTTTGACTAAAAGTAAGACAAAGTGTCAGGCTTCTAATTTATTATTGAGTAATCTATAATATTTTATACTTGTTCAATGTTAATTGAAGGATTATTTGGTATTGGAATATATTTAGATGGAGTTGAAATTATTTAAAAAAAAAAAAAAAAAGTGAACAGTACCGTGTGAACAGTGCAAACCGCGTATGAACAGTGCAAACCGCGTACAAACCGTGTATGAACAGTGCCAACCGCGTATGTACAGTCAATGCTGACGTCATCGGTGACGTCACATACGCGTACAGTGTGTGTACAGTACGCGTGTACAGTGTTTTCCGGCGTGAATAGTAAATTTAAAAAATTTTCTATAAAAAGGGGGCTTCACACGAAATTTTCATTTCTTCACCTCTATCCAAGGTTCTCAAAGGTTCTAAGGCCGTAAACCACCATTTCTCTCATACTAAACCTTCCTAAACTTAGATTTCTCGCCAGATCTGAGATTCTACATCTATTCTGAAGGATTGGAAGTAAGTTTCTTTAAGTTTGAAGCTAGATTTACCGTTCGTTTCTCTTCTCCTTCTCTTTCTTATAGAAATTCATGGTGTTCTTAGGAGAAACTCCGTTCTAAAGCTGAATCTTCGGTGAATTTTGTTATAATCAAGTAATATTCGGTAGATCTAGTGTGAATCATCTTTCTGAGGTAAGGGGAGTTTACTTTAACCTATGAACTATGTTTTGAACGGTTTAATATGTTATTTCAAGATATTTTGATATGATTTTGTTAGATCTATTGAATAAAAACTATTTTCTAAGCTGTAACTGTTGTTAATTAGTTTAAAATGCTGAGATTTTGGCTGATCTATTATAAACTTGCCGTAGTTGAGCTGTTAAAATAATTTTGGTGGTGTGCATCATGCTGAGATATATGTTTTGCATCATTATAGAGCCGAGTTACATGTTTAGGTGGGTAGACATGTAACGGTAAGTTCATCTTTGAGTCTTTGTCTTTGTCTTTGTCTGGATCCAGATACCGGAATGGGTCGCTCCCAGACCGGCTCGGTTCCTTCTGGATTACTTAGGCTGTGAAACCAGTTGGAAGCCGTTTTCATGCTGTGCATTAGAAGGGCTGGAAATGCATGGGGTTATTGCTGTGAGAAATATTTTGCTCTATATATATAATTTTATTTTAGGTTTGGTAAGCTCACCCTTGCATTTCTTTCTATGTCGTTGTGTGCGTGTGTACTGCGATGATCGTACGGTGGTACGTGAGCAGATGTAGCAGTGTTGCATCTACTTCACGAGGCTAAGGGGCCGGTGAAGAAAAGTTAGAAGCTGGAGTTGAGTAATAATGCATCAAAGTCCTTTTTCTTTATATATGAGACCTCATGTCGAGGGAGTCACGTATTATAATTTTTTTGGTATTTTGAATATTATAAACTAAATGTAATATTATGTTGATCTGTTGGATATTTGTTGTAAGGAACTTCATTTTTACTTTGAATGAGAAGTGAATTTTTTTATACTTATATTCTCTGCTATTTACCTATTTTAAATAAGTATGTGGTGTAGAATCAATGTTCTCGGTCCCTTATAAAAAGGGGTCGTGACATTTTAGTGGTATCAGAGCATGGTCTAGGTAAACCTACGGGGTGAGGTTGTTAGGCGTCAGTTGTGCATATTAGACATATAAGTTTTAGCTGTGAATCATATATCATAATTTCTATTCATCAAGTTGTGAGGGAACGAGCTTGATCACCTCGATTCTCAGACATGATTGATGTAGGAAACTTGGTATATGATACTTGGGTGAGCTATAGGTGAGTCATACTGTGTGAATAAGAGACTGTTAAGCTAAGCTGTAAATGATTGCTGAAATGAGTGTGTTTGCTATGCTATGTGAATGTTGATATGTTGTTATACTGAGTACTAAATTGATTAAAATTTTATGATATACTAAATATGAATATATCACCGTAAGTGAATCTGTGAATATAGCTATGTGGTGGTATTCTTTGAATGTGTTAAACGTTAGTAATTTAAGCTAGTCTATATATTAGAATGGCTAGACCAAGAAGATCTGCTGCAAATCCTCCTCCTGCTGATGTGAACCAAATGGCTCATGCCATGGAGGCCATGGCAGCCACCGTTAGGCGAGTCTAGATATGATTCAAGCGGCAAAGTCGCAAATCAAGCCGCTCTGCGGCACGGGCAGCGGCGGCCGCCTCTTGCACCTCTTCCCGAATACCATGGGTTGTCGAGTTCGTAAAGAATGATCCTCCTCAATTCACGGGAGTGGATGGACCGGTTCTGCCGAACTCGGATCGAGAGATTGAGAAGATCTTCCTAACCATGGGTTGCGCCGAGGAGAGAAAGGTGATATATGCTACGTATATGCTGATAGGGGATGGAGAGATGTGGTGGCACGGAGCTCGTACTATGCTAGAGGCCCGAGGTGAAGTCATTACTTGGGCTGTATTTAGAAGTAGTTTTACGGGAAAGTTTTTCCCTTCTCATGTTCGTGCTGCCAAAGAACGAGAGTTTCTAAACTTGGTGCAAGGAAACTCATCGGCCTATGAGTATGCAATACAGTTTGAGCGGCTCTACAGATTTTATTCTCACCCAACTTCAGAGGAGTGGAGATGTCAGAGGTTTTCGGACGGGCTGAGAACTGACATAGAGGATTTTGATCCCACTCAGGATCACGGAGTTTGCTGACTTGGTGGATCAAGCCACCATTATAGAGAGTCTTAATGCGGAGGATGTTGGTGGAGTTGGGAAGGCTCCATCTAGTAGAGCTGCTAGCAGTTATGGTAATGGAGGTAAGGGCGCTAAGAAGGGTCCCTACAGTCGGTCGCTACGCCAACAACAGTCTCGATCATATCAGTCAAGAGGATCGGCAGCATCAGCCCCGGTGCCAGTAGGGACTGTTACTTCTACATTTCAGCCTAGGGGAGCAATTTCTTCTTCTCCTAGAGTCTCAGTGCCGCATATTGTCAGATGTTTTAGGTGTGGTGGACCACACTATCTGAGCCAGTGCCCACAGATTGATGTAAGAGTTTGCTTCTCGTGCCGGCCGGGGCACCTTGCAAGGGACCTGTCCTACGCCTAGTAGGGCGGTTTCGTCTTCGCTAGCGCCTTGCACGCTATTAGGCCTAAAGCAACTAGGGCTCCAACAACAACCGGATCGAGAGCGGAGGGACGTGTATTCACTACTTCGCATCGAGGCAGCCCAGCGATGATCTTGTTCAAGGAACAGCGGTAGTGGCGGTACTTTTCTTTACGTATTATTTGATTACGGAGCCACACACTCTTTTATTGCGGACAATTGTGTGAGAAACTTAGGATTACCGGTGGGCGATCTAGGATGTGACTTAGTAGTATCGACACCTACTTTAAGTTCAATTAAGACTTCGACGGTTTGTGTTAGGTGTCCCATAGCAATTGAGGGACGAAGATACAAAGTAAATCTTATTTGTATCCCGATGTCGGGGTTAGATGTAATCCTGGGTATGGATTGGCTAACGCCAATCGTGTGCTAATTGATTGTGGCGGAGGTGTTTAATCTTTCCTGAGCAGCAAGATTGTGTAGAATTGATTTCTACTCGCCAAGTAGAAACATACTTAGGTGAGGGAGTATCTTGTTTTGTTTTGTTGGGAATTATGAATGCGAAGTGGAGCAAAGCCTTCATCAATACCGCAGTACGAGAATTCCCTGAGATTTTCCCGAGAGGATATTCTGGAATACCTCCACGTAGAGAGGTAGAGTTTGCTATAGATTTGATTCCTGGAGCCGAGCCGGTGTCCGTAGTACCGTATAGAATGGCGCCAAAAGAGTTAATTGAGCTTAAGGAGCAGATCGAGGATCTAATGCGTAAACAGATGATTAGACCAAGTGTATCGCCTTGGAGAGCCCCAGTTCTCTTGGTGAAAAAGAAGGACGGAAGTTTTAGATTATGTGTGGATTATCGTAAGTTGAATAAGTTAACAATTAAGAACAAGTACCCATTGCCGCGAATCGATGATTTGATGGACCAGCTGAGAGGTGCTAAGGTATTCTCTAAGATTGATTTGAAGTCCGGTACCATCGGATCCGAGTGAAGGATGAAGATATTCCTAAGACTGCTTTTCGCACTAGATATGGTCATTATGAGTATATAGTGATGCCTTTTGGAGTTACAAATGCTCCAGCTGTGTTTATGGACTACATGAATCGGATCTTTAGACCTTTCCTGGATCGATTTGTGGTAGTCTTTATTGATGATATTTTAATTTATTCTAATTCGTCAGATGAACATGAAGAGCATTTGAGGACTGTACTTAATGTTTTAAGGGAAAAACAGTTGTATGCTAAACTGTCTAAGTGTGAGTTTTGGCTAGAGGAAGTGAGGTTCCTTGGTCATGTTATTTCAGCTAAAGGAAATGCAGTTGATCCTTCCAAAGTTGAAGCGGTGTTGCAGTGGGAAAGGCCGAAGACAGCCTCAGAGATTCGTAGTTTTGTGGGCCTAGCAGGTTACTACCGGAGATTTATAGAGGGATTCGCGAAGATAGCTGCACCATTAACACGGTTAACTCGCCGTGATCAACCCTTTGTGTGGACTGAGGAATGTGAGCAAAGCTTTAATGAGTTAAAACAGAGACTAACTTCTTCGCCGGTATTTATTCTCCCTGATACTAGTCTACCTTTTGAGGTGTCTTTGTGATGCTTCTCATCAGGGATTGGGGTGTGTGTTGATGCAAGATAAGAGAGTGGTAGCTTATGCATCTCGCCAATTACGAACTCATGAGCGAAATTACCCGATTCATGACCTTGAGTTAGCTGCTGTAGTCTTTGCTCTGAAGGTGTGGCGACACTATCTTTATGGAGCTCAGTTCGATGTATATAGTGATCATAAGAGTCTGAAGTATTTATTTGATCAGCGAGAGTTAAATATGAGGCAGAGACGTTGGGTGGAATTCCTTAAGGATTATGATTTTCAGCTCCAATACCATCCAGGAAAAGCTAACGTGGTGGCCGATGCATTAAGTAGGAATGTGGTTCAGGCATTCTCCCTAAGAGTCAGTGAAACCCTTTTGGTAGAACAATTCCGAGACCTGAACATACATGTGGACTTATCACCCGAAAAGATTAGTTGTAGCCGAATTGTGGTGACTAATAATTTCTTACAGGAAATTAAAGATAAACAATTGTGGGATCCAATGTTATGTCGGATTGTATTTCTCTTAGGGACAGATAAGACAAAGGGTTTCAGTAAAGGTGTTGATGGTATTCTCATATGTCAAGGTCGAGTTTGTGTCCCTAGAGATACTGAATTAAAGAGAGCAATTCTAGAAGAAGGACATAAGGGTAGTCTCAACATTCATCCTGGTGTTACCAAGATGTATCAAGATTTAAAGCAGATGTTTTGGTGGCCAGGCATGAAGCGAGAGATAGCTGAGTTTGTTAAAGCCTGCTTGACTTGTCAAAAGGCAAAAGCGGAGCACCAAAGCCCTCCAGGAGAGTTACAAACGATGAAAATTCCAGAGTGGAAGTGGGACCATGTGACTATGGACTTTGTGTCCCATCTACCTAGAACAGTTAGGAATCATGATGCAGTGTGGGTCATAGTTGATAGGCTAACCAAGAGTGCACATTTCTTGCCAATTAACATGACCTTTAGCTTGGAGAAATTAACAGAATTGTACATTAGAGAGATTGTCAGGTTGCATGGAGTACCTTCTAGTATTATCTCTGATAGGGATTGTCAGGCTTCTAATTTATTATTGAGTAATCTATAATATTTTATACTTGTTCAATGTTAATTGAAGGATTATTTGGTATTGGAATATATTTAGATGGAGTTTGAAATTATTTAAAAAAAAAAAAAAAAAAAGTGAACAGTACCGTATGAACAGTGCAATGAACAGTGCAACCGCGTATGTACAGTACAAACCGTGTATGAACAGTGCAATGAACAGTACAACCGCGTATGTACAGTACAAACCGTGTATGAACAGTGCAATGAACAGTGCAAACCGCGTACAAACCGTGTATGAACAGTACAAACTGCGTATGTACGATGACCGACGTCATCGGTGACGTCACATACGCGTACGATGCGTGTACGATACGCGTGTACGGTGTTTTCCTAAGCATGAATAGTTCTCGAACAGTATTTTCCGGCATGAACGAGAAGGCGGTGAACAGTGTTTTCTCGGTGAACGATAAATTTCGAAAATTTTCTATAAAAAGGGGGCTTCACACGAAATTTTCATTTCTTCACCTCTATCCAAGGTTCTCAAAGGTTCTAAAGCCGTAAACCACCATTTCTCTCATACTAAACCTTCCTAAACTTAGATTTCTCGCCGAGATCCGAGATTCTACATCTATTCGAAGTATTGGAAGTAAGTTTCTTTAAGTTTGAAGCTAGATTTACCGTTCGTTTCTCTTCTCCTTCTCTTTCTTATAGAAATTCATGGTGTTCTTAGGAGAAACTCCGTTCTAAAGCTGAATCTTCGGTGAATTTTTGTTATAATCAAGTAATATTCGGTAGATCTAGTGTGAATCATCTTTCTGAGGTAAGGGGAGTTTACTTTAACCTATGAACTATGTTTTGAACGGTTTAATATGCTATTTCAAGATATTTTGATATGATTTTGTTAGATCTATTGAATAAAAGTTATTTTCTAAGTCAGAATCGTTGTTAATTAGTTTAAAATGCTGAGATTTTGGCTGATCTATTATAAACTTGCCGTAGTTGAGCTGTTAAAATAACTTTGGTGGCGTGCATCATGCTGAGATATATGTTTTGCATCATTATAGAGCCGAGTTACATGTTTAGGTGGGTAGACAGGTAACGGTAAGTTCATCTTGAGTCTTTGTCTTTGTCTTTGTCTGGATCCGAATACCGAATGGGTCGCTCCGGACCGCTCGGTTCCTTCTGGATTACTTAGGCTGTGAAACCAGTTGGAAGCCGTTTTCATGCTGTGCATTAGAAGGGCTGGAAATGCATGGGGTTATTGCTGTGAGAAATATGTTGCTCTATATATATATAATTTTATTTTATGTTTGGTAAGCTCACCCTTGCATTTTTTTTTCTATGTCGTTGTGTGCGTATGTACTGCGATGATCGTACGGTGGTACGTGAGCGGATGTAGCAGTGTTGCATCTACTTCACAGTGAGGGCCGGTGAAGAAAAGTTAGAAGCTGGAGTTGAGTAATAATGCATCAGAGTCCTTTTTCTTTATATATGAAACCTCATGTCGAGGGAGTCACGTATTATAATTTTTTTGGTATTTTGAATATTATAAACTAAATGTAATATTATGTTGATCTGTTGGATATTTGTTGTAAGGAACTTCATTTTTACTTTGAATGAGAAGTGAATTTTTATACTTATATTCTCTATTATTTACCTATTTTTAAATAAGTATGTGGTGTAGAAATAATGTTCTCGGTCCTTTATAAAAAGGGGTCGTGACAGGGATCCTCGATTCACTTCCCAGTTTTGGCAGAGTTTCCAAGAATCTATGGGCACACAGTTGAGGTTGAGTTCTGCATACCATCCGCAAACAGATGGTCAATCTGAGCGTACTATTCAGACCTTAGAAGACTTATTGCGGACTTGCATTGTAGAGCAGAGGAGTAATTGGGAGGATATGCTTCCTTTGGTAGAATTCACTTATAATAATAGCTATCATTTGAGTATAGATATGGCACCATTTGAAGCTCTATATGGTAGAAGGTGTAGAACCCCTATCTGTTGGTTCCAAGATGGAGTACATTTGATGGTTGGACCTGAAATGCTGCAAGAGACTAAGGAGAAAGTTGAACTTATTAGAGAAAAGCTAAGAGCTACCCAAAGTCGACAGAAATCTTATGCTGACCGACGCAGAAGATCCCTAGAATTTGAGGTTGGTGATCATGTATTCTTAAGAGTATCACGCACTACAGGTGTAGGGCGAGCCTTAAGAGCCAAGAAGTTAACACCTAAGTTCATAGGACCGTATCAGATATTACATCGTCGAGGACCAGTAGCCTATGAATTAGCGTTACCACCTCGGTTATCCGGAATACATAATGTTTTCCATGTGTCGCGACTAAAGAAGTATGTTCCATTTGTCTCATGTAATTGAGCCTGATGTTGTGGAGTTACGAGATGACTTGTCTGTGGAGGTCCCAGCTGCTCGTATCGAGGAAACTAGAGTTAAGAAACTTAGAGGTAAGTCTATTCGGTTAGTAAAGGTTGTTTGGGACCAAATAACTGGTGATGCCACATGGGAGTTAGAAGAAAGAATGAGAGAGTTGTATCCTCATCTTTTCTCTGGGGAATGAAATTTTCGAGGACGAAAATTTATTTTCGGGGGGAGAATTGTCAGCTTCTAATTTATTATTGAGTAATCTATAATATTTTATACTTGTTCAATGTTAATTGAAGGATTATTTGGTATTGGAATATATTTAGATGGAGTTGAAATTATTTTAAAAAAAAAAAGTGAACAGTACCGTGTGAACAGTGCAAACCGCGTATGAACAGTGCAAACCGCGTACAAACCGTGTATGAACAGTGCCAACTGCGTATGTACAGTGAATGCTGACGTCATCGGTGACGTCACATACGCGTACAGTGCGTGTACAGTACGCGTGTACAGTGTTTTCCGGCATGAACAGTAAGGCGGTGAACAGTGTTCCGGCGATGAACAGTAAATTCCGGTGTGAATAGTAAATTTCAAAAATTTTCTATAAAAAGGGGGCTTCACACGAAATTTTCATTTCTTCACCTCTATCCAAGGTTCTCAAAGGTTCTAAGGCCGTAAACCACCATTTCTCTCATACTAAACCTTCCTAAACTTAGATTTCTCACCAGATCTGAGATTCTACATCTATTCTGAAGGATTGGAAGTAAGTTTCTTTAAGTTTGAAGCTAGATTTACCGTTCGTTTCTCTTCTCCTTCTCTTTCTTATAGAAATTCATGGTGTTCTTAGGAGAAACTCCGTTCTAAAGCTGAATCTTCGGTGAATTTTGTTATAATCAAGTAATATTCGGTAGATCTAGTGTGAATCATCTTTCTGAGGTAAGGGGAGTTTACTTTAACCTATGAACTATGTTTTGAATGGTTTAATATGTTATTTCAAGATATTTTGATATGATTTTGTTAGATCTATTGAATAAAAACTATTTTCTAAGCTGTAACTGTTGTTAATTAGTTTAAAATGCTGAGATTTTGGCTGATCTATTATAAACTTGCCGTAGTTGAGCTGTTAAAATAATTTTGGTGGTGTGCATCATGCTGAGATATATGTTTTGCATCATTATAGAGCCGAGTTACATGTTTAGGTGGGTAGACATGTAACGGTAAGTTCATCTTGAGTCTTTGTCTTTGTCTTTGTCTGGATCCAGATACCGGAATGGGTCGCTCCCGGACCGGCTCGGTTCCTTCTGGATTACTTAGGCTGTGAAACCAGTTGGAAGCCGTTTTCATGCTGTGCATTAGAAGGGCTGGAAATGCATAGGGTTATTGCTGTGAGAAATATTTTGCTCTATATATATAATTTTATTTTAGGTTTGGTAAGCTCACCCTTGCATTTCTTTCTATGTCGTTGTGTGCGTGTGTACTGCGATGATCGTACGGTGGTACGTGAGCAGATGTAGCAGGTGTTGCATCTACTTCACAGGCTAAGGGCCAGTGAAGAAAAGTTAGAAGCTGGAGTTGAGTAATAATGCATCAAAGTCCTTTTTCTTTATATATGAGACCTCATGTCGAGGGAGTCACGTATTATAATTTTTTTGGTATTTTGAATATTATAAACTAAATGTAATATTATGTTGATCTGTTGGATATTTGTTGTAAGGAACTTCATTTTTACTTTGAATGAGAAGTGAATTTTTTTATACTTATATTCTCTGCTATTTACCTATTTTAAATAAGTATGTGGTGTAGAATCAATGTTCTCGGTCCCTTATAAAAAGGGGTCGTGACACAAAGTATGTGTATTGTAATTTTAGCTAATAATAGATGAGGATCATGTATTGGAAATTAAAATTAGAGATGATATTATACCATAAGTTTATAGATTTAGGTGCTTCGAATTAACTATACAGAATGATGAAAAATTAATAAAGATTTTACTCATAGAATACAAGTTAGGTGATTAAAGTAGAGAAACACATCAAGAATTATTTGCACCTATAAAGTAACTTTCAAGCTGAAAGGAAATTTTATAGTACTCAAATACAACTAACTATCATATATAGTAGTAAATGTTGGGCCTTAAAGGAACAATACAAGAAAAAAGTGAGAGTGGCAGAAATGAGAATATTAAAGGTAGATGAATGGACACATGAGAAAGGACAAAATATGAAATGATAATATACAAGAAAATATTTGAGTAGTACTTAAAGTATGATTAATGAAAATTGTCTAAGATGGTTTACATGACTCTTAGTTCGATAAAAAAAAAGGTCGAGAGAGACCTAAAAAAATCTTTGACGAGTTTATTAAAAAAGACTTTTTCACTAACCATATTTCTAAAAATTTGATTTTTGATTAAGTTTAATGGCGTTGTATGATCCATGTAGTTGACCTCTCCTAGTAGGATAAAGCTTGATTGTTGTTGTAATTGTATTTTTTTAAATCCAAGATGAGGTTGCTAATATATTTTGGAAATATAAAGCATTGGTAGAGAATCAAAGTTGTTGTAGGTTACACACTAAAAGACAGGGTAACGAAAAGGAATATGCAAACGACACCTTTGACAAATTTGTGAAGCTGACATAGAGCGCAAACTCATTGTACCTTACACCCCACAATAGTCACTCCATGGAGATGACAAGTTGTATGTTGCATGAAAAGGAGTTGCCAAAAAAGCTGAGTAGAGACTATAGTCATTGTAGTATTTTTGCTTAATAGGCTTCCAACCAGAGTTTTGAATAAAAAAAAATTCATTTGAATGCTAGTTTGGTTACAAACCAAATTTACAAAATCTAAAGATTTTTTGTTGTGTGTATTTCTCTTATGTTCCACAAGTTAAAAGGGCCAAACTTAATAAGAAGGTAGAGCTTGAAGTTTTCATTTGATACAACAACACTTTCAAAGCGTACAGGCTCTTCCAACCACAAAATGAAAGATTTTGTATAAGTAAAGATGCCAAATTCATAGAAGACAAACAATGAAATAAGAAATAGCTAATAAAGGAGTAGTTGCTAGAAATTCCCCAATTTTTATGATGATATAAGATAATATTCCAGTTAGAGGTACAAGACCTTTATCTGAAATTTATGAATGAAGTAATTTACCAGTTTTAGAACTTGAATATTTTTAAAAAAGCTAAGAAGTTTGACAAATAGAGAGGTGCTATAAGGAAAAGCTAAGGATGATTAAAAAAAAATGACACTTCCAAGCTAATGGATAGACCTCAACACAAGCAACTTATAGGAGTAAAATGGGTTTATAAAACTAAACTAAATGCAGAAGATTTCATAAATAAATACAAGACCAAATTGGTGGTGAAGGATAGGCTTAAGTGTTTGAAGTGAATTTTTCAGAAACATTTGCTCTGATTGCACGTCTCAATACAATTAGAATACTACTTGACATATCTACGCATAAAGGATGGAAGGTTTATGATTTAGATGTAAAATTTGCCTTTTTAAATAACTATTTGGAGGAGGAGATTTTTATGGAGCAACCTAAGGGGTTATCAAGTCAAGGGACAAAAGAAGAAGGTCTACAAGCTAAAAGAGCCTTGTATATTCTTAAACAAGCTTGGCAAAATTGATGATCATTTTCAAAATCTTGTATTTTTAAAAGTCCAAGTGAATCTACATTATATGTGAAAGTGACTGTTGGTGATTTTATTATTATTTTTATCTATGTTGATGACCACTTTGTGATAGACAGTAAAAAGAAACTAATAATGGAGTTCAAAGCAAAATGGTCTAAATGTTTGCGATAACAAATCTTAATTTAATATCATTTTTTTTGGAGTAGAGGTAAAATAGGACCATGAGGGAGTCTTCATATGCCAAAAGAAGTATGCAAGGAAAATGCTAAAAAAAATAGATAGAGGATTGCAAAAGTTTCTAATGAACCAAAAGGAGAAACTTAGCAATAATGATGGAGCAAAAAAAGGTGGATGAATACTATTATAGAAGCCTAATTAGTTTCTTAATGTATCTTATTGCAACCAGACCCAATATTATGTTTATAGTAAGTATATTTTCAAGATTCATAAACTACAACAATGAAGTGCATTTACAACCAATCAAACAAGTTAATAAGGGGAATGTTGACCTATGTTGCAAGGATACAAGTATGATACCGATACTGGGTACGAGATATGAAATTTTCTAAAAAAATAAGGTACAGGTTTGTCTATTAAAAAATTATCTATAAAATAAAAGCACACAAATTTTAGCATATCATATATTATATAACATAAAAGAGGCATATATTTGTTCGTAAAGATAATAAAAGATCTTACAATACAAAATTACAATACTTAAATTGTTCAACATGACATAACAATACTAAAACATAATTAATAGAATCAAACTATAACAATATCAATCTCATTATTTCTTTCCCCATCATTAGTAAAAATAGCAGTCTTCAAATCTGGTTCATCAAGAGAAAGACTAGCAACTTCAAGAATCCTAACACCTTCAAGAGGATCCCATTCATCTCTACCAATATTGTAACACCTTAATTTAAAATTTTAAAATAAATTAATTTTGCAATAAATAGGAATAATAAAATTTTCATTTAAATAGTTTCCAATACATATAGTTCGGTAAAGTATTTCAAAATAAGGATGGATTACAAGTTTGAATCAAATTATTGGTACAGGACTAATTTAATTACATCAAAGTTCTTAACATAAATTTCTAAATCCTATAGTAGTTTCATCCATCCCTTCACTGAACCCAATGTTGATCATCTTGGTCACTTGAAAAATAAATGTAAAGGTGAGCCCTCTATACTAGCACACACAAGCACAGAGACTCACCTTGTATGTTTCACACATTTACTAACATAACTCAATCGTGCATCAAACACGCACAAAGGAATAATTTCAACATTTCATTCTTATTCACACACAGGTGCGCTCACTACACCATCAAATAATCCACACACAAGCGCACTCACTGCACGCCAGTCACGCTAACTGTAGCACTGTGATCAAAGATTCCTGATGCCCTCAACCTCAACGACTTACTCAGTTTGACATCATGGATGGTCGCCAGATATCTCCCGCTCCACGGATACGTGTGAAGTATTAAGCTAGTGTTAGTCAAAGGTCGAGTCAGGAGGAAAGTGTGTGGTGTAACACCCCAAAATTTGTCAACTAAGCTAGTGACTCTTAGATATCGATTGTTTGCTAATTTTGGTTTGCTAGTATCAGAATAATTAGCTAGATGTTGAATTTTCTATTTTATTCACTGAGAAGAATAGTGACTTGATCTCTAAGTTTTGCATTTTAGAGTAACTGCATGTAATACATTTGGCTTCAATATCTTCCAAGAATTGTCCTAATTATTTTCAGCAGTACTGTCCAAAAATACCCCTGAGAATCTTGTTCAAAAAGCCACATTTTGTCTTATTTAAATTATTGAAAAATCATAATTATCCATATCAAAAAATGTGAGATTTTGTAATCATTTCATAGATTTTCTAATCATTACAAAATATTTTATAATCATTTCAAAAAATTTTATATTTATTTCAAAAGATTTTATAATCACTGCAAAAAGATTTTGTAATCATTACATAGATTTTATAATCATTACAAAATATACTATAATTATTTCAAAGGATTTTATATTTATTTCAAAAGATTTTATAATTATTGCAAAAGAATTTATAATCACTTCAAAAGATTTTGTAATCATTACTTAGTCCTGTAATAATTACTCCAAATCTTTACAAATCTAGTATTGACCACTAGATTTTCATGTAAAATATTCTTGTCTCCTAAATTGCAAACACCATGATTACTCCAAATCTTTACAAATCTAGTATCGGCCACTATATTTTCATGCAAAATATTTTTGTCCTCTAAATTGCAAACACCATGATTACCTGAATCTTCCAAAATCTAGTATCGGCCACTAAAATTACATGCAAGAGATTCTTGTCTCCCGATTTGCAGACATAATCATTTTGAAACATTCTTTTCTTGTCTTCCAAAATGCCGACACCATAATTACCTTAATTAATTGTGTTTCTTGAAATTAGCACCATGTCAAATGTCTTGTCCACATGTCAACCTAGTCATGTCACATTCTTTTCTGACCAATCAAAATTCATGCATTTGCTGCCCAAAATCTTATCTTTGAAATTTTGTGCCAATTTTTGGGAATTGCCCCACCAAAACCGTGTGCATGCAGCCCTAAATTATTGCATGCATTTTGCTTGCCAAAATGTGTAAACTTTGCTTGCAAGTTTCCCTAAAATTTACTATTCCTACTTAAAAACCGTGACACCCCTCCTTATCTAATTTTTCACCAAATTCTTCAATTTTACACCATTTGAGCTGTCTGCAGTTTTGGACTGGGAAGCCTTACTAAATAAGCCAACCATGAGTGTTTAGTGGCAATTGGCCAATCTAAACTTAGACCATCCATATAAATTGGCCAACTTACCTCATTTGTGAATTTTACTATTCAAAAATTGAAACCATCCCTCTCTCATTCTCTCCATTTTGCTCTCTCACTTCTTCATTCTCTCAAAACCTCTCACAATCTCTCAAAGTCTCTCAAGAAAATCGAGCAGCTCCAGCCCCACAAACCTCACAAATCCTTCATCTAAACCACCCAAACACACCACCTCAACATCACTAGCATCTTCCTCCACCATTCCTCCAACTTTCATGTTGAAGGAACTCACTTTGGAGGAGGAACTTGAAGATCTTTGGTGTTGTTTTCTCACTCCAGCAAGCGTTCCTTGGAGATCTACCACTTCCAGCCCTCTTCTCTTCCATTTCACGCTCAAAAACTCAAAGGCAAAGGGGAGTTCTCACCTTTCCACCTTTTATTTGCTTTCTTTGGTTGAAATTGTGTAAAACTTAGTAAAGATTGCATCTTTGTCTTCACCAACTTTGAATAAATAGAAAGCCTACTTTGCATGTCAAGTTTTTATCTTGTACTGCACCTTTTTGGTCTCCAAAATTCTCAGTTTATGCTTGGATGAGTTGGTTTCTTTGAAAGGTTGCATTTTTGTCAATTGCATGTTGATTCCTCCTTGTGAATGTCTCGATTTTCCACTTAGTTTGCTGGATTTCTTGTTCAAATGATGATCCACCCTTTGTAACTGATGGAACGAATTTTTGCTACTCGTTATGCACAAAGATTGTTGTTAGTCCTCATCAAATATGCAAAGAAATGAATGCAATACTAGGGTGTTGTCCTAGGACGTCTCCAAGGAATTTTTAGTTGGGAATATACATCGAACAAGTGTAAACATAGATTTTAAAGCAAGTAAATTGGGGGAAGATTTGTCAATTTCCAGATTTTAATCAAGAGCAAAATGTAAACTAGTGAAATTCAATCAATTAAGAAGAGTAATCCCTAGTCAATCAATGAGTTCTATCCCTATTCTTTCAAATGATTCAATAATCCCCTTTTCTTCCCTTGAATTAAGTTAATCTAACAAGCGAAAATTAACTTTAGCATCCCAATTAAAATTAAGCATCTTAATGGGCTCCAATCTCTATCCGTAAGATTAAGCAATCTCAAAGATTAATAAAAATTTAAGTAATTTTGGATTAGAATTTCGTTTGGGTAATTTAGGGTTCATTAAGCAATGTTCTCCTCATGTAAATTTCATTTCATTCAGAGACTGGGGTTAATAAATCCATGGAAAGAAAGAGTAATATTTCCATTAAACCCAAGAATTCAAGAACCGTATGAGTTGACTAGGAATTACAAGAGAATTTAGTCCTCTATATGGATGGGCTTCACAAATGAAAGAAGGAAATGTAGAAACGTAAACAACATTAATGTAAACTCAATGAGAATCAAAGAGAAATTAGAAATTAAAACCTATAATGGATCCCTGGCTGTCACCCAAGGCTTCAAAGCTCTGGAAAGAAAAATGTCCTAATTTGGCAAAGAGAATGAAAGAAAAATAAAATTCAAGTCGAAGCCCCCGTACCCTAATTCCTAAAATCTATTTATAGTGGAGGACATGTCAGCAAAGTGCCTACTTTTGCCTTTGAAAGTGTCCACTTTGGCTCTTGAGAGCGTTCACGCGCATCTTGCAAATTCTCTGGAGTTGCCACTTTTCAAGCTGAAAGTAGCTACTTTGGATGCGCGTAGCCACTATTAAAGGCAATAGTGTCCACGCGTAAATTGCTTCCCAAGTGGCGTCCCTGGAGCTTTCTGGAGTTGCTACTATGAAGGTTGAAAGTGGCTACTTTGGATGCGAGTAGCCACTATGAAAGGCAATAGTGTCCACGCGCATATTGCTTCCCAAACGGCGTCCCTGGAGCTTTCTGGAGTTGCTACTATGAAGGTTAAAAGTAGCTACGTTGGATGCATTAATGCCCAGACTTGCTGTAGTTGCTACTTTTGCTCCTGAAAGTGGCTACTTTGGGGTCAACTTTCATCCAAGGGCCAAGATTTCTCAAAATTAGCTTGGGGACTCTGCAAAATTATCAAGATAATTAAAATTGCAATCTATATCTATGTAATTAAATGCAAATTAACCAAAAATTAATAAACCTATGATATTTACTCAAAATGTGATTTCTGTATTATTTACACTATCTAGGTCCATTTTTTCTATCAAGGAGCACCAAAAAGGCAAGTAAAAATATAATAAAAAGTGGATTCATCAGTAACCATGAAACCATGAGCTTGAATGATAATTTCCTTCACTTGGATGTAGATTTCAACCCTTGAGTGTTTCGGATTTCCCTTTGTTTAGTTTGAACTTTATTTCTAACCAAAATCTAGTATTTGGATGGTGAGACAAAGTGTTGCATGTTGATTTCCTACCCTTGCATGTGTCGGATTCATTATTCTAAAAGCTTAATCATTCTTGGAACAACTTACTTTCAAGATCTTTGGAAAATTAAATGGTTAAGTGATAAAACTACCTTGTATTGCCTCGGTTTGGTCCTTTTGGGCATAATCCCTTGCTGAAAATAAAAGTCCTGCACTTGGATGAGGAAACCTTATATTTTGCATATTGATTTTTCTCTATTTTACTTATTTTGGACTTGACAAAAAATGAGTTGTAAGGCTGGACAATTTTGATTGTTATGAGAAAAAGGTTAAAACTTACATATTTTGAAACCTTGGAACATTTAGAAAGGATTGACATGAATTGTGGGAATTAATTTCATAAAAAGAAAAGGCCAAATTACTTGGATAATCTCGGTTTTGGCATTTAAAGTGTTGCATAATTTGGAAAATATCTTGCATGCTTTGAACCTTGATGAATAAATAAAGTATGTTGCTGGACAGTTTTAAGTTTTAAGGAAAAGACTTGAACTTTTGTATTTAGAAGTCTTGAAACTATTTGGAAAAGGTTAGTGTGAACTTTAATAAGAAATTACACAAAAGGAAAGGCTAATTCTAGTGGACAGCCTTGATTTTGAATATATAAAACACTATAAAAGTTTGAAATACATCTTGTATGCCTTGTTTTGTGTAAGGAGCAAAAATAAAATTGAAAAGTGTATTACCTTGGCTTGATTTGATTGAATCGTGATGAATCTTGCTTGTGTGAAAAGTTGATTGTTGCTTGCAAACTTGTATGATTGATCTTGGATGAAAGTGAGTGCATGTCTTGATTTTACCATGTTATGGTGTTTGAAATTTATGAAAATTACTTGGGTGAATTGCTGGAAAAATGTGAATGATGTGAGATAAAATATTATTCATTCTTAATAATTTTTCTTGGAAAACCATGAAGGAGCTTGAAGTGATACATGGCTGAAAACTTGAGTTGATTGCTATTTATTATAAATTATGCCATGAAATTACTATTTTGAGAGCATCACATGCATCATTTGCATTTCACTATAAAAGAATTGATAAATTATATTAAGGTGCAGCAAAAATGATTATATTATATTGTGTTCTTAATGATCTAGTGCCCTTCAGGGTTGTTTGATGGAAATGGACCATGAATATGATTGGATTTATTGGAAATGTTACAATCTAGTTATGTTATGAGTGATTAGGTATGGAGAATGAAAAATCAGCATGTGACCTATGAGAAAAAGTGTGATGAACCGAGAGAATAAGACTTTGAATATTGGTGAATTAATTTGACTAAGTTGGTGGTATAGAAAGAACCTAAGTTTGATTTATCTTCCCTAATAAAGAGTGAAAAACTGAGAGGTAACAACTTGAATTATTGTGAATTAACTTGTTTAATTGATGGTTTAGAGAGGAATTAAGTTTGATGATTTGTTCTTTTATGGAGAGGAAACCGAGAGGAAGAAATCAAGAGGGTAAGAGTTGAATTAAGTGATTTATGGTTAGGAAGGTGCTAGGGATTGATGAGAATAATAAAATGATTAGGATGAATTTAATTGATGAGATTGCTTGAGTTGAGGAATGGGATTGTACTAAATTGAAAGAGAGATTAGACTTGAGATATGAAAGAAGAAGAGTAAAGTGAGAAAAAGGAAAATAATTATAAAGGCTTGAATGAATTGCCTAAGCTATGGTCTAATATATATTATATGTTGCACTAAAATTATCTGAGTATGAATCTATAAAACCATGAGACTATGAATCTATGATGAAAGATCTATTATAAACTATGAGCTCATAGAACTATACCAGTTTGAAACTACATGAAACTCATGGAATCTATCCATGCCACTACTATGAAACTCATGGAATCTATCCATGCTGCTACATGAAACTCATGGAATCTATCCATGCTACTAAGCCCTGTGATGGCTTCTATTCTACTATGCCTTAGCCTCAAAGTGGCTACATGAAATAAGAAAACTATCAAAGAAAATTGAAAAATACTATTTCATGCATCATACTATTTCTTTGAATGACTTGAAGGCATTACCACGACACAGCTTGGAGGTGTTATAGGTTTGGTCCCGAGAGACCTACTGGGGTGGCAAAAGGGGGAACAGTTGACCTAAGTGGCAACAGTGATGTGCCCCTGTGACCGAGTCGTGACCCACTACAAACCTTAGCCAAACCTGACAAGAACTACACATTCTATAGTCGTTGAGGTCCATTCCCGAAGAGACCCATCTTAGGCCAAACACCAGTGGTGTTCTACTAAAGCTAAATGCTGCTTCTATTCTATTCTACTATGCCAATCTAAATGCAGGGAATGGAGTCCTCCGATCGCCTTACGACTTGAATCTATCTATCTATTTGTGAGACTCTATGGTAAAAGCTAGGCAAGTCGCCAGTCATAGAGTGATGAGATCCTCATGCATCATTGCATACTATCGAAACATGAGAGACGATAATGGGTGAGGTTGAAACCTGCATTCATGCATCATATGTATTATTACTAGAAATGATTGATTGATTGCGAAATTGGTAACGAATATGAATATTCTTTATTGCTCTCCTATATTTTGAGTACTTGATGATGGTGAATGTTGATTGTTGAAAGTGCTTGTGTTTGTGATGCCGCCTTCCTTGGGGTATGGCTATTTGATTATTGTTTGCACGTGGAGAACTCACCCCTTTGAATTGTGTTATATTGTGTCGTTCTTCTCTTTTATCTATATAGAGGGACAAGAACAAGGTGAAGGTATGGATCTCACCTTCTGAGGAAGATATCTATCACTCATTCATCTCCTCGCACTACTGGATGGATTGAGGAGAGCAGTAAAGATTCTGCTACTATTGTTGCTACTTCTAGTTCTTCTTCGCCTATTTCTTTTGAGCGGTCTGATCCTATTAAGGATTAATCTCCTTATGACTGATGTTTTATTTGTTTATGCATTAGGGGAACTGCTCTTAGGAAGTCTAGTTATTTTATCTTACTGTATTTGGATAATGTTATCTTATTTTAAACTATGACTAATTTTCTTGATGGATCAACTGATGATTATAATATATGGAGGAACTTTCAGATCATGGTATTGTGATTGATTTCACTCTACTATAATATTGATTAGGAGATTTTGATATTAGAATTCATTTATGAAGTGACAAGGTGTTGGATGTAATTCAGATATGCATATTAACTCTCTCTTTCTAGAAAAAGGGAACCTATACTTATATTTGTATATATAAGAAAAAAAAATTACCAGATTTTGGTGTTTTCTGAACTACTATGATATAAAAGTTGGTATCAGAGTTTTAGTACTAAAAAGGTCGCTACATGTGGCTTGGGGTGCACCCATGCTCACTGTTAGTTACACCACCACCCTCTCTTCCTTAAGGTATTTCTATTGCCCTCATCTTGCACACCCCTAGTATATCGCTGAATCATTCATAGTTTTCCAACATATTCAAACATAATCACAATCACAATTAACATGTCATTTCCACACACTCTCAACCATTTCATATCATTCGTCATCAATAAATGGCATGTTCACACATATCAACCACATTATACTCAAACACAATTTTCAACACCATTTCATCACACACAACATTCATTATCCATCATACACATTTCTCAAATAGAAATCACATTATATTGCACACCACATTTCCATCAAAATTCCATCACAACCAAATCATTTTCATCATAATACACTTCTTCCTACGTTTCATTCTAACCACATTACAATACACTTCCAAATAAACGATTTCTAAGTACAATGAGATAGGGTAGAGTCCTCCCTTACTTAAGATTGAAGACCCAAACACAAAATCGACAATGAAAAGGCTCCCCACGCGGATCTCGTCCTAAACACATCAAAAATCTCTTTGAGAACTCATGAAAACGAAGAAAAGGACAAAGGAACAAAACCCTAACACATAAAACTTACCTTCAAATGCTCCAAACACAATCTCAACCTTTAATCTTTCTCACAAATGGCTTTGGAGACAATTTAAAGGATGAAATAGGGTTTAAGATTAAGAGAATCAAAGAGATTTCAAATAGAGAAATGAGAAATGAATTTTTCAAACCTTAAATCCCTCAAATACCCCTTTGGTCGCGATGTTCTCGCTACATCGAGGCAGCAACACCCTCTCTTGCTACAGTAAAAATATCAGAGAAAACTGCACGCTGATTTCTGCAAAATCTTGCTACAGCGAAACTCTCTCACTATAGCGAGACTGCAACCTAGAAATGCACCCCTCTCTGTTGTCTTCTCGCTACAGGGAGAATGTCCCTGCAACACACTCTTAGCTTATTTTCCAATCAATACAAACCAATCACAAGTCAAACATTCTCATTTCAACAATCATATACAAATACATTTATTCACATCCATAAATATTTACAAATATTAACATCGTTATCATATAAATCAAATTGCACATTCACTTAGAAATCCATAATATACATATATTAATAAACAAAAATATATTACAAAACTCAGAGCGTAACAAATATCACACATTGTAATCTCACCCTCAGTATAATTCTTACTTTTCCTTGAGGAGAAGACGAAGATTTGTGTGTATACATACTAAATCTTCAACTTTTTTTGGATTAAACCTATTTCTTTTCAAAGAGTGGATAAAGGAATGTGTACTCAAATTTCTATTACAACAAGAAGAACATTGTTGTGATAGAAGCTTCAAGGCAATGGACTAAAGGTTGAGAATTGCAGCTCCATACATAACCAACCATTCCTTTGGTTTTAAGTTCCACTTATCTTGCAAAGAATCAAATTAGTTTTAAGATGTTATAAACTACATCATAGTAGGATGAATGTTGATTCAACTCCTTGCCCTCATTTTGATATATTGCTAACTTCACTTGCTCAATTATAGAATCTCATTTCTCATAAACTAAGTGAAGACTTGGCTTATTAGTATCAAAAGAACAATGCATATCATAAATAGACTTTGTAAAGTTTAGAACATAATCAACTTTATTTCACCAATTATCATTTAAAATTGTTTCTTTTACAAAAGCAGTCTTTTGAATATCCTCTTCCTTATAGTGAGACCATTCTTCACTAATAATCATAGATTAGAGACCATGCTTAATAATTCTCAATCTTTTAAACATAATAATGGTTGAGGCAAATATAGTCTCAATAATTGCAAGTAGCTTCAAATGCATAAATTGATTAAACATGGCTAGTATCATAAAATGATTCATGATAAAATTCCTAATGAAATAAGCATCATTTCTTACAAATATTCATCTAACACAGATAAACAAGTAACTATCATATGTCTCTTTTCTTTTAATAAATGGGATTTCACTCTAAAATAAGAAACCTTGTAGATTCTTTGACAAAAATGCCAACTTGCATTTCCTCTTCCATCTTTTTAAAAAAAGATTTTCACCCTCTACTGATCCTGTAGCAAATTTATTGGTCAAAGATGTCTCAGAACCACTATCAAACCCACTACTAGAATGTTGTGATTGCATCTATTATAGAATAAATTAATAAATATGAATCACTAATTTATTTTAGAATTCAAATCAAGTTTAGTGTTTCTAAAATACACAAATGTTTGGAGCAGATTTGATAACATGCTTTATGGATAAAAAGTTAAAAACTTAATGTTTATATACGTCCCAAAACCACGCCATGACCTCACATGAGATTCATTTCAAATTTGAAGCTTACCTTTGAGCAGAGATAGAACAAAGATGGAGGCTAGTGTATGGGTATGGGGAAGTGGAGGCTAGAAGCTTGACTGCAAGTATGTGAGGAGAAAGGGACCGACTTAGACTTTTGGGCCCAATAAAAAACCTAAAAATTTAATTTTTTCTTAAAAAAATTCTCCTTCTCATACCACAAATGTACATGTGTACCCACTTTATGTACTCACGTTTTTTACTTTTTTTGTGTGGATACATACCGAGTACATACTCATGACGTACTCATACCCAGGTACTTAAAGGAAAGAAGTATATTCATGCTTTAGAGCTGCTAACTATGACGTCAAGTATACTCACTCTCAAAATTTTCAACTTCGTGTGTTTTCATGGTGTTAAAAAGAAGTAAGATGTCATGGCTCAACGTATAATGAGGCAGAATATTTAGCTGCTGTGAATCTAACCATTTGGCTGAGAAAAGTACTTTCACATTTACATATGGAGCAGAGTATACCAACACAGAATTTTACTAGCAATCGAGCTGCAATCTCAATTTCAAGCAGTCATGTTTTTCATGGCAAGACTTAACATTTTAAAGATCATGTTTGTTTTTCTTAAGGGAGGTGCGGAGAGAAGGTGAAGTCAAGCTATTGTTTTGCAAGACTGAAGATCAAAATGTAGAGATATCTTAACAAAGGGTCTTCCAAAATCCATTTTTAAAAAGTTTTAATTTTCTGTAATTTAGAACCTAGTCTTTAGGAGCTTTTAATTTTGTTTTCTATTAAATTAGAATACTGTTAGTAATGCTTAAAAATAAGGAATGTATTTGTTTTCAATTTTGACTCTGCACTATTTATAAGAGGTAATGCATAATAGAAAAGACAATCATCTGCAGAACATATTTGTTCTTCTCTTATTCTTTCGACATTTGATATCTCCATTAATATTTCTCTTTGCCACCCAGGATATGCAAACTTTTTTTAATGTAAATTTTCAATGAAAATATTTGAACCCATGAAATTTAATGAACTTGGATTAATTGGCCTCGTGACCATATGATCACCTTATATTCTTTGAATAAAATGATCGTTGTTTTTGAATTCTTGATCACTGAGGAGGCATGGTTGTTTGGACACCACGAGCAGAAACTAAATTACCCAATTGCCCTTGTTTTTTGGTCAAAATCTGACCTGTAAAATTAGTCAATCCTTATCCAATAGGGACACAGCGGAATACACCGCCAAACACAACCCAGTATTAGAACAAGACAGAGAATTAAAATCGGGTAAGTATTATTAATTATAAATAAGGAGACCAAACAAATCGAGTGGAGCATTGGTATACGGATAGCATCTCCCTGACAGCACAGCATTCACGTGCGAATCAAAGTCATCTGAAGTCTGCACCAACAGCATCTTGAACGGATTTGAAACCATCTCTTTCCAAGCATTCCGCTAATTCACCCTAAAACCAATGAGTGAAAACGTGTCACGTTGTGTAGTTAAATCTTATATTGAAAACATTGATCACAAAAAGAGAAGAATTGGTAATCCCCTCCACATAGACTTTAAATAATACCTTTTTTTATCCGCAAGTACACGTATAACAATACTGTACCATACATATATGTGCTAAAATATTTCTGAATAAAATGTAGCAATTGGTCTAGTAGAAAGTACAATATGAAACAAGACAAACCTCACACATACACCATACTCAACATATAGAAACATTCCATTCTTATACTGTTCATTTTAGAGGCTTAATTTTGGTGAATAAGTAATGGTATTTGATTTTTAGAGTCATCAATCAGCCAGTATTTAAGATGTGTACGGCTAATACCTTTATCTGAGGAATAAGTGCAGGTCCCCCATAAGCAAATGCAGTATAAAGCTGAACAAGAGTTGCTCCAGCTCGTATTTTCTTGTATGCCTCCTCCCCACTACATTGACATAAAGCTTTGGAGAATTAGTTGTATTATTATTTATTCTTTAAAATTATTCATAAGGAATACTAAAGAGAGCTACAGCAATGAAGGAGAATGATTGGGAAATGTAGCTTTTACCAGCTAATGCCCCCACAGCCAATCAAAGGAATCTTGCCCTGATAAATATGAAACTATCAAGTTGTCAAGCATGACTAACATGTATATAAACAAACCAAATTGAAGCAAGAACATCATACGACAAAACACTAGAGCACAGAAAATTAGAGCTCAACTAATGTAGATGGGCATTAGTAAGATAGCCAAATGAGGGAATAATATGTGCATGTTTGGAATTGCTAATTTTTAGAGAAATGATCGCTAATTTTTCAAAAAATCTCTCTTATGAAGTTTAAAAATATAAGTGAGTATTTCTTTAAAATAAGTTAAACCAAATACACCGTATCCTAGCTGCATAAAAAAGAACTAAAACAAATCAGTGAGATGATAGATCTAGGAGTGTAGAGTAGAAAGAAGGGAAGGGAATAGGTGGGAAACTCACTAACTAATCAATTTTAGAGGTTATGACAGATGTAATTTTGTATTAATTAATGTTATAAATAGTCATATGATGGATTAGTTGGGCAGTTATGTTTTCTGTCATTGATATTTGAGTAGGAGTTGGAGAGTGGGATTCTCTCAAATAACCTCGTGGTAAACAATTGTAATTCTTTCACCTAATTCTAAATCACTATCACTCTGATACTGACTTTGGAATTAGGGTTCTCAATAAAATTAGAAGTTCTTTTCTTGTATTTCTGATCTAGTTCTATTGATGAAAATTAAAGAAGGTTCATTGAAGAAAAAGACTTGAAAGCATTGGAAGGGCTTCAAAGACAAATAACAAGGATAAAGACAAAAAAAGATAAAGAAAAACCTGAAGAAAATGATTGCTGTCTTATTTGAAAGTAACCCAATTTGAAGTTAAAAGAACTTAAGATGGTCAATTACATATACTTAAAAAACTTAGACTCTAATGAGTCTCATTAAGATTTAATTACTATGTTTAATTTAATTATTTTAATGTTAGTCATAACTTGCTTTGAGCTTTTATTTAAGATAAAATCTTGTTATTTTCTTTAATTATTTGGATTTGGGCTTGTTGGTACAAGAAGTTTGTTAGGATTGTGTTTGTGTTGGTTTATGAGGAGCTTTCATGGGTTAGCAAGCTTTATAGGCGCTTTATGAGATTTTTAGTATCATTGCGGCACCCTTAAAAGAAGTTGTCAAGAAAAATGTGAGTTTTAAGTGGTAAGGGAAACAAGTCTTTAATACTTTGAAGAATAAATTTATGTATGCACCTATACTTGCACTTCCTAATTTTGTTAAATCTTTTGAATTGGAGTGTGATGCATCAAATGTTGGAATAGAGACTGTTTTGATGCAAGAAGGACATCCTATTGCTTACTTTAGTGAAAAACTTAATGGGGCATGTTTGAAGTATCTTACTTATGATAAAGAATTCTATGTTTTGATTAGGGCACTCAAACATGACAACATTACCTTTTACCTAAAGAGTTTGTGATCCATAATGACCATGAATGAATTATTGAAGTATCTTAAGGGTCCAGGGAAATTAAATAGAAGGCATGCTAAGTGGGTAGAGTTCTTAGCACAGTTTTCTTATGTTATTAAGCATAAGTAAGGTAAAATGAATGTAGTGGCTGATGCATTATCTAGACGTTATGTTTTGCCTTCTATACTTGATACAAAATTGCTTGAATTTGAACATGTAAAGGAACTTTATGCACATGATAACTTTGCTGAATTATATGCGTTTGTTTAAGGGGAATAAATTGTGTGCCTAAATGCTCAATTTGTGACTTTCTTGTAAAGGAAGCTCGTGAGAGTGGTTTGATGGGATATTTTGGTATACTTAAAACCTTAATAATCTTGTAAGAACACTTTTTTTGTCCTAGAATGAAACACTGTGTTTATAAATTCTATGAAAGGTGTGTTGCATGCAAGAGGGCTAAATCGAAGATAAATTCCCATGGCTTATCTACTCCATTACCTGTTCCAAATTGATGTTTGTATGAATTTCATTGTAGGTTTGTCAAGGACAAAGAATGATGATGAAGAGTCAAATTTGAGGACAAATTCTCATGAAAGAGGAATTGATGAAAATCAAATATGGACCATTGAAGAAAGAGGCTTGAAGGTATCGGAAGGACTTCAAGGACCAATGACAAAGGTAAAGACAAAGAAGATAAAAGAAAACCTAGAAAAGATAGTTGTTGTCATATTTAAAAGTAAACCCAATTTAGAGTTAAAAGAACCTAAGATAGTCAATTACATATACTTAAAGAACTTAGATTCCAATGTGTCCCATGAGAATTTAATTATTATGTTTAATTTAGTTATTTTAATGTTCGTTATGACTTGCTTTGAGCTTTCATTTAGAATAAAACCTTATTTTATTTAGTTATTTGAATTTGGACTTGTTAGCACAAGAAGCCCATTAGGGTTGTATTTGTGTTGATTTATGAGTGTTAGACATATATATACTCTTGTAGACACACTTTTAATTAGTTTTGAATACAATTTGAGATTAAACACTCTTGTGAGAGCATGTGACTCTAAATTCTTCAATGAGCTAATTTTTCATAATCTTATCAAGAGGGTAAGACTCTTGTGGCGATTGTTCGTTTAACTTATCAGTCTTGCAATTATGGTATCATCTTTCATCTTTATTCTATTTTCGCTTTATTATTTTCTTCTTATTTCAATTTCTATTCTTATCTTAATAATTTTATTTTTTTTGTTGTCTATAATTCAATTCAAGATCATTTAATTTGACAATACACATCGTGTTTGTCATCATCTATCAACTTGTATCATAGCGCTGATTTGGTACCATGGTGCCGGTCAAAATCTATGGTGAATAGAGGGATGGAATCAAGGATTGAGATCTTGGAGCAAACACTTCAAGGCAAATAGTGAGAGAGCATCAAGAGAACATCCAACATGAGTGCTTCCAAAAACTCGAAGATATGATCAGGAATATCACAGATGTGCTACCTACAAGTATTGTCCCAAGGATAGAAACAAAATTGTGCACAAAATGCTGATGACGAGGGTTTGAGTGTAGGGTTAGAGAGCAAATGACTACAACAAAGCCACAATTCTCGACGGCAAAAACTCGATATACCCATTTTCGCAGGGGAGGAGGCATATGCGTGGACAAATAGATTGGAGAGACATTTCCATTTCAAAGAGAGGGATATGGGTGGACCAATAGATTGGAGAGATATTTCCATTTCAAAGAGGTGGATCCAACCGGTGATGATAGCATTGGAAGAAAAGGCCCTAAACTAGTTTCAATGGGGGAATCTTGTAATCCAAATTCAACTTAGGAATCTTTCAAAATGACAATGGTAAAGGGGTTCCAACTTACTAGGATGAAAAACCAGATTGAAATTCTGATTGAATTGATGCAAATGGGCACCATAGAGGATTACATAGAATAGTTTGAGTAATATGTGGGGTTCTTGAAGGGAATTGAGCAAGATTATTTGGTGGGGATATTCTTAATATAAAATTTTCATTCTTGCATGGAGACTAAGAAAAGGAAGTATATATAGATATTCCCCTAGGATTTGCCACCATTGATGGTGGAAACAAAGTGTACAAATTGAAGAAAGCTCTATATGGGCTCTCCCCGTGCTTGGTTTGAGAGATTTTCTCAGGCTATGGTGTCCTTAGGATACAGGCAAGGTGATCATATTCTTTTCATAAACACTCACAAGATGGTGAACTAAAACTTGTTAATTTATGTGGGTGATATGATCATTGCAAGAGAGATGAGATTGAAAAATAGAACTTGAAAGGAGAAACTAGCTGCTCAATTTGAGAAGAAAGATATAGGAAGACTGAAGTACTTGGGAACTGAGGTGACTTACTCAAAATAGAGAATTTTTATCTCTCAAAACAAATATGTTCTAGATTTTCTCAGAAATTGGAAAATTGGAATGTAAGGCTACTATAATCTAGAGTACCTATAAAACAAAACCATTGAACAAGAGAATAGGAGAGTCCTTCTGTAGACAAAGCCCAAAACCAAAAGACGAGTAGGAAAGCTAATCTATCTATCTTATACTAGACCTAACATTACATATGCTGTTAGCATTGTATATCAATTCATGCATGATGCACATGAAAGATATTTACAAGCAATGAACAAAATTTTCCAACATCTAAAAGGAAGTCTTGCAAAGGACATTCTCTTTAAAAGGGGAGAATCTTTCTCCTTGGAGATATATATAGATGTTGACTATACAGGTTTCATTGTAGACAGAAGATCCACTTTAGGATATTAAATATCTCTAGGAAAAAATCTAGTGACATGAAGGAGCAAGAATTAAAGTGTTGTAGCCAAATTAAGTGTTGAAGCTGAATTCCAAGCTATAGCTCAAGGTGTGTGTGAACATCTATGAATGAAGATCATTCTTGATGACCTTAAATTAAAAGTTTAGTGGTTCTATAAAACTTTCGTGTGATAACAAGCTTGCAACGTAGCTCATAATCTTGTCCAACATAATATGACAAAACAAATAGAGTTTGATTGATATTTCATTAAAGAGAAATTGGATAATAGTCTCAACTACCACTTGTGTCCCTTCCAAAAATCAACTAACGATATATTCATTAAGGGATTAGCAGCTGAGCCTAAGCAATTCCAAGATCTTTCATGCAATCTGGGAATGATAGATATTCATTCACCATATTGAGGTGAAGTGTTGAGAATGTCTCCTAATTATTATAATTTATAGTACTTATTTATTTTTATTATCTTTGTAATTATTTGTCATTATCTCTATGATTATTAGAAGATAATCTAGGATATTCTCTCATGTAAATATTAGGATCAGACTCCTATATATACATGTAAATTACAATGTATAATGACAATAAAATTCAGAATTTCAAGTGCTTCCCTTAACATGGCCTAGCAACAGGCTTCCTCAAATTCTTCAAAGGCAGCTAATCAGATTAATCCAACAAGCTTCACTAATTAGTCTTTCTATTTTTCTTCTTTTTTATCACTTTGTTTTTGTTAAGATGTCCCACGTTGATTAAGATTAGGAATAGAGCCAAAATACTTTTTATAAGGGCTACTCCTCCTATGAGCTAGCTTTTGAGAATAAGTTAAGCTCAAATTTCTTAACATGGTATTAGAGACTATTCAATTTGAACATTAGGCTACCCACAGATGTCCAGTCCTGTTGGATCCACCCATGCAGATGTACAATCCTGTAAATTTCACGCACAATATGTCCATGCCTGGACGTACGGGAATATGTTAAGATGTCCCATATTGGTTAGGAATAGAGGTCCAGAGTATTCTTTATAAATGCTAGGGTAGTTCTCCTCCTATGAGCTAGCTTTTGGGAGTGAGTGAGGTGTGATAGCTTTTAGTTTGTATTGAACTTTTGAGACTTATGCTATTATGTTATTATGAGATCTTGTTATGAGGCATATGATATTATTTGATGATTTACTATCAATTAGATTCTTAATTTTAACACGTATTTAGTTTTCGATTTTATATCACATTTTGCACCTTTATTTTATATATATATTTTTGTAGATATATTATATTATTTTATTATGGCTGTCATGGCACCCGCCATAATTTTATGGTAGTATTTTGGCTTTCCACCATGACTTGTCATTTGCGATTGATAACAATTGATAACATTGGCATGAACTAAACGAAATTTTATCTCATTAGTGTTTAAAACAAACTTACAATATAAACCAACATCCATACCTTTGTCAAGATATACATCTCCTTCAAGATATTGGTAGAGAGATCAAAGAGAGGCTTCCCACTCAGGCCGCCAGTTTCTGCAGCCACTGGATTCCTACTGACGGAATCTGGTCTTGAAATGGTTGTATTTGATATTATCTACAAACAAAAATAAATTAATGTAAAACGAAATGGATATTATACAATGTTCTTCTATGGTTTCTGTATCATAAATGAGTTGTATACTAGAACAGGCAAGATAGAATAATAAATTTGACAGCAAGTTTTCATCACAAGTGAAAGTGTAAAACAATGTATGTTATTTCCCTTCTGTCATCTCTATATGCTTATCATACAAATTTGAGAGCCAAGGTGGTATAGGGATCTTATAATCCATTTAGGCATCTTCTACACTGTCTCCTAACAAGGCTGGTCAATCAATAAAGTAAAGTAAAGCAACAGAAATAGACAGAATATCCACATATGAATATAAATAAAATTACAGCAGAGAGAATGTGAGGTACCAGTCCATCCAAGTGAAGAGCCAAGGCAACCTATCATCAGAATATAAATTGTTATACAGAATATGACATGATAGAAATTGGAACAAGTACATTAACAAGCATATACTTACCGCTGCAATATCTTCAAGGTCATCTTTTGACAAATCTGGAGCAATTTTTACAAGCAATGGCGGGGGGCCCTCTTCACCCCATTGCATTTCATCACGAGCAGCTTGAACCTTCAGGAAAGCATATTTTGCTAAAGTCAATCTCTCAATTATGCCAGATATGCACCCAGAGAAAGCTTCAGATAGTAGTTTCTACCTTACTCACAAGATCCTTCAATTGATTTCTTCCTTGAAGTGTGCGCAGGCCAGGGGTATTGGGTGATGAAACATTAATCACCTGGAAAGGGATAAAAGAAGTCTAATCAAATATAGTATTTTAACCAAAAGCAAAGACTCCAAATTATCCAAAGTGCATCAAGTTTGCAGGCCACATATTTATCTTTCTTTTTATGTGGGTCATGTGCTGTACTGTTCTAGCCTAGAATCAATTGGTCATTTGATTTTGCCATCAAGTCCGCTACTTATGTCACTTTATGTGGGCCGGTCTCTCCCTAAGTACAAAAGTAATTATATTTGAATTTTCACCTTGATACTAGATACATTTAAATTTACTAGATGGATTGATGATGGATTTTTATTTTTAATATGTTGGGTTTTAATGTTTTTGAATGTTTTAAATTTATTTGATCGGATATATTAATTTTTTGAATGCTATATGTTGAAAATATAGGCTTAACTTAACTATACACTAAATAGATTTTTAAACAAAAAAGAAATAATGAGTTGTTATGCAGGCCATCCCACATTGGCTCGGGTCTGGACTACTATTTTAGAGGTCCGACAAATTGGGTACTTTTTTGGCTCAACCCAATAAGAGCCCACACTAACATATCAGGTTGGGTAGCCCTTACCATCAATTCCTTAATTATCTTCTTTTTTTCCTCTTCTTTCCCCATTATTTAGAAGAAAATTCCGCTTTTCTTTTCTGTTGTTAGAAATTCAGCATAACCAAAACCTTTCTTCTTTAAAATAACAAGTTAAAATTTCATGACATACATTTCAAGCCCAGTGAACAGAGGAGGTTACTTAATCATTGACTGAAACCTATCTTATCTTATCTAACCTCAAGACATCCCTACCATGTAAGACATGAATCAACTGTACACAAAAATGTCAGGGAAGGATTAAAAATTTTTGTTTTATCTTTTTCATTTCTATTTTTGAGTAAAAATATGTAAGAAAAGATTACCAAGTAATCAGCATACTGGGACAATGAATGAACTCCTTGAACATAGTCTGCTGCAGCATCTTCACTTGTCTTGTTCTTTCCAAGATTGACACCAAGAATGCCAGGGCCAGATTTTCCCCCATTTTTTACTTCATCATTGGAAGTTGTGCTTGAAGTTTCATCTAATTTCCTCTTACCATGCTGAGCACCCAGCCTCCTTGCTACAGCAACAATTCCCTCACCATTAAAGCCACATCTATTTATAACAGCGCTGCACAGTGCACATTAACTTGATCAGTCTTGAAGAAAAGACAGCATAAACAACCTAAAAACAGTACATGTAATCAAAATTAACAATTTTCATATCTCAAAGTCACTTCCTCCAGTGTTGAAGGTGATATAAATGCCAGAGATTAATGAAAATAAATAGGATGATATGGTAAATAGGGAAACAATGTGATTCGTGTGATTTTATATAATTGTAAATCATGTATTTATTATGACTTATTATAAATAGATAGCTCTGCCATATATTCAAAACACATGAATTCATCCTATGCCTTCTTATTTCTCTCCTTAACATAGCATCTAGAGCCTGATGAGGGCAACCTTAATTCGTGCTTTCTTGGTGGACTTATGCCCATTGAGATAAAAATTTTCAGAAACCATTTTGTTCCCAATTTTTTGTTTGTTTCCAGTGCATTCTCTCTTTGATTGATACTGTTCATGGCCTTTTTTCTCTCTCTTCCACATTACCCATAACTGCTCCTGACCCCTCCAAGGCTGAACCAGCCATTTTTACTAACCACGTCACTGCTCCTTTCTCTATTGAGCAATTGGATGGTAAAAATTATGCTGCTTGGGCTTTTAATATTTGTTTTTGGCCTGTAGGATGCACCACAAAGGCTAAAACTATTGCTGAAGTTGATCGCCCTTGTTAGAAGGTTGATGCCAACTTTGTTGCACCTGTTTTTCCATGCCCATGAGACATGTAAGCTATATGGGCATAGACTAAGTCCCTATATGCCAATAACATTCAATGACTATATGTGGTTTGTCATGAGTCTCATAAATTTATGACTGGTATTAGTGCTTGTTCTCTTGATGATTGCATAGCTACCTACTTTGCTTGGGTCTTTGGTCTCTTTCTTGATTTCAACAAGCTCTTACTTCTTGTCGACAAAATTGGCAAGGAGCTTGAGCAACACCAATAATTCTTTATGTTACTGGCCCTATATGGTTTGCCTGTGACTTATTCTAATGTTCGTGATCAAATCTTGGAGTGCTCCATTGAAAGTTGGGCTACTCACAGATGTCCAATCTTGTTTAGTCCACCCATGCAGATGTCTAGTCCTGCAAATTTCACACATCAGATGTTCAGTCCTAGGCGTGAGGGAGGGTGTTAAGATGTCTCACATTGGTTAGGAATAAAGCTAGAATACTTCTTATAAGGGCTAGGGCAGTCCTCCTCCTATGAACTAGCTTTTGGGAGTGAGTTAGGCCCAAGTTTCTTAACAGTTCTTACTTTGATGGTTAAGACATCTTTTGAGGTGGCTCGTCCTCTTGTGGACTTCTCTTCTGTGGTGTTTCATTAGGGTGACTATACTCGTTCTTGCAAATCAGGAAAATCATGCATTCAGTGTGATCATTGTCATATAAGTCTAGTCACACCATTTATTGCTGTTATACTGTCCATGGTCACCCTCCTTCCATAGCTCATGTTGTTCATTTTAATCCATAGGTCCTTTCTGATTCTTCAGTTTATTGCCTGCTCCTTAGACACCGTCTATTTTTTATGATGACTTCTGAAGTAGTGTGAAGCCTGTCAAACTTTTAGTTCTATTGTGTTGGTTGTGCAAACCAGTAATTCCTTTACTGGCATCTCCTATTCTCTTTCTCTTGATCTTTGTGTTCTTGATTATGAAGCTACCGATCACATTAGTGGTAATAAATCAATTTTTTTAAGATTTTTTTCCTCCCAATCACTATGACTAATGATTATCAAACACAGCCTCAAGTTATTGACACTGTATCCATTCTTCTTTTTTTGTTATTGATAATGTCTTTTTTGATGTCCTTAGATCCCCTTTTAATCCACTATATCCATTGTCTCTTACTTGTATTATTGATTGTTATTTTATTCACCAATGATTGTGTTACTCTCTGCTCATGTTAGAAATAAGTCAGGTTTCGCCGAAAATGAAGAAGACGACCGGAACTTGGTCAAAAATGATGACTTGCACCAGATAGTGACACCAATGATGGAGGACAAAGCAAGAGAACGAGGGATTGAGGTACATTTTCATCTTGACTTGTGAAGACAAAGAAGCATAGAGCATCGTGATATAAAAGGGGACGGAATTCCAAAATTTGCCCTCGTAAAAAGCATTCCAACTTTTACATAAGGAAGGGCAAATGTGTCCTTTTGCCACTGTTTGACATAACAGCCGCGATGGCCACAATTTTTCCCTTTCACGGCCGCGAATCATGGCGCAAAAGCTGCTACATTAAACCATGAAACAATGGCCCCAAAATTGCGGCAGGGAGCCACGCGATTGCACCCACTATTGACTACTATGCCTCAAACCTAGTTTTTAACGAGAGGACCAAGCACATTGAGATAAACTGTCACTTTATTAAGAAAAAGATTTTATTTGAAGATATTATTACTCAATTCGTCAATATAATGATCAACTAGTATATATCTTCACTAAATCCTGGAGGGAGCTTCATATCAGTTATATATGTATCAACCCTGGTGCATAAGATTTATATGCTCCAGCTATGTAATTAGTGTGATTTTAGATACTTGTAAATCATGTATTCCTTATGACTTATCATTATAAACAGATAGCACCACTATGTATTCAAAACACACAGATTCATCCTACGTTTTCTTGTTTCTCTCCTCAACAATAACAAATGATGACAAGATAAAATTGATACAAAAACTATTAAAGTATTAATTAGTAAGAGAAGAGAAAAAGAAACAAAATAGAAACTCCTACCCTTCCTCTCGCAACCTAAAGATGCGGGGCTTTGGATTGCCATCTTGGGGAAGAGGTGTAACAGAACCAACCTCTACAAAGCCAAAGCCCAAACCGAGTAACCCATCTACAGCCTCAGCATTTTTATCAAATCCGGCAGCAAGACCCAGTGGATTGGAGAACTTTCTTCCCCAAACTTCTAGCCCTAAGCTCGATGGATCAAGCCTCTTCTCCCTTGGAACCCAACCACGAGCTGCAGCCGAGACACCTAGTCTATGGGCAACCTCTGGATCTAAGAGAGCAAATAAAGGATTGACAAGTTTTGTTGCTGAGAATAACCATCCACTGCAAAGAGCATAACATCAAATTAGGACCATTCATTTGTGAGGTGTACAATTTCATAAAAATGATAAAAAAATATGCAAGAGAGTATCTCCATGTGGTACCGCAAACAGGGTTGATTCCATATTTACCAAGTGAATAAAGAAAGGAAACAATCTTAGCTAAACTACAAGAATACTAATAAGGAAAAACATACTCATAAAATCGGTATCTATCACAATTCATAATAGCTCCAAAAATTAGTGTCAAATTATCAATCACAGATAACTTAATTAGGGCCTGATTGTTTAATCAGAATCTCCTGTAACTTTAATTTAGCTTGTCGTGTAGTGATTCATGGAATGGCATCAACGCCTCCATGAACAAGTAGTCTAGAGTTCAATCTTTGTTGTAGTGTGTATGTATATATATAAGGTATAATTCAAAAGGAAAAATATAATAGATAAAAAAAATGGTTTTGTTAACATCAGCTCATAAGGCTGATTTTATGCATACAAAAGTAGAAAGTTTTTACTAAAAAATAAAGTATTTATTGTACTTTTATATTTTTTATGTAATAAATACTTAATTTTATAATAAAAAAACTGTACCACTTTTGGATGGTTGAAAATTAGTTCTAAAGGCTAATTAATGTTAATATTTTCCATTAAAAAAATTCTAACTTAAAAAGAAAATTACCAGAAAGTAGCTTCATCCACAGTACTCACATAAGCTCCACCAGCTATAACAAGGCCTATGGTAGCTCCAGTCAACAATCTTCCCTACAAATCAAATTGATAATCAAGGCAAGTCCCTCTGGATTAGAAAAAATGACATCAACTAATAAACAAACATCACATTATTAAAAGATACCACGAAGTTATTAATTCAACAGGTCAGAGAAAAAATCAACATGATTAGACAAAAACAAATCGCTTAGACCATGTTTGACGTAAAACATAATGATTAGAATACTAGTCTAGATTTAATCACAATACTGTATATTTAGCAACAATAGTAAAGTCAATCTAGAACTAACTTAGAGTAAGCAACACAAAATTTCTGCAACAAGTCACTAGGATCAATGCTGCAAAGTATCAGCATGGAAACAAAGAAAGAGAGTACCGAAGAGAACGCAAGAGGAGAAAATGCGTACCTTCTTGGAAGAGTGAGGAACTTTAGGAGGTGAAGAAAAAGAAGAAAAGTGCGTGAAGCGATGAAGTGGAGTTGAGCGCAGTGACAAAACGTGTCTGAGGAACTTTCTAGAAGACCGTGTGGCCATCACTCTCTGGCTCTATAAGCAGAACAGAAACTGAATGCGATTGATTCTAAATGGGGTGTGTTGGCGTAAGAAAGCGGCACCACTTGCTTTGCTTCCCCTTGTTGTCCGGTGAATGAAACAAAGCAAAGCCTTCTCTTCTTCTCGTAACAACATTGGGCCCCTCAAGCCCATCCAACATGCTATTACTATTTGTCTTTGTCAAACTTTGCCCTTCGTAACTTCAAATCTAAAGTGGACTCGTTGACCTAAAAACATATGTAAAGTGGACTCTGCCTTCTTCAATGCAAGAGCCTCCTTAGTTTTGAAAGTAACTCAAAACTCTTTTGAGAAACACATTTATTTTATTTTTTAAAGATATTCTCTGCAATTTAAACTGAAACAACTTTTTGCCAGTTGATCTTTGTTTTTGCTTTATAATTATTATTTTTTATAAAAATATTTGTCATTTTCACTTATTTTTTCTTTTATATTATTCTTTTAAAAAATCAATTATTTATACTTTCACATTAATAATTTCAAATTTTTTTATATCATTTCAAAAACCTCAATTACTTACATTTTAATATTTTTTATTTTTATCATAAATTTAGTTTTACTTTCTCAAATCTCAGTTGTCCCAATTTTTAAAATATTAACGTACACTATTTTCGTACCACCAAACAGTACATTATCTTCAAAACTATTTTTTTTCTTTATTTTCCTTCAAATAATGAGATCTGTCATTTTTCATCTTTTATCTTCAACCTGAATTATGTATGTATACATCTCTTATATTTTTTTTTTCAATTCTTATACTTTAAATTTTACCTAAATCTGATGAAGTAATAATTAATATGAAATACTTGCTAGTGAGGGGTGTTGAAAATTGAAACAAACCGTTTTCAAACTGCTAAAACAATATCAAAAAAATAAAAATGGATTAAACTAAAAATTACATTTTATAGTGCGTTTTGATTAAATTTGTTGTTCTCCTTCTTAAAACTAAACCTAAAAATATTTATAATTTTTATTATTTTTATTATATATTTTTTAATTTTTTTTTACTCAATTTTATCATCATTGTATAAATATATAGTGCATCATTTCTATTTTCCTTAAATTCTCATTTTTCTTAATTAAAGATTTTTTATTTCTCTATCAATAATTTATAATTTTATATTTTTAGTCATTATTTGTTTTCTCTATTTTTTATTTGTTTTAATAAACTCATTTTAATTTTTAAGTAGTAAATATAAATAAAAATTCATATAATAATAAATAAAATTTCAAAAATAAAATAATTTAATAATAAACAAAAACTGAAAAATTGATCCAAAATAAACTAATGTTTTGTAATTTAATTTGGTTTGGTTTTCAAATTACATTCAAATTGTTATTTAGATGAGTAAAAATAAAAGAGAAAGAAATGAAAACAAAGATCTCTTCTTTTATTGACGAGTTAAAAAAAAGAGTGAAAAGAATTAAGTAGATTGTATAAAATATATTTGTATAAATTATAATAATTAAAAATAAAAATATTCATATAATTATTTTTCTTAATAGTTGTTTTAAAGTTTTATATTATTTTAAAGATTGTTTATATTATAATAAAAAAAGAAAAAAAAATCCACACTCCCCTTCCAAGATCGCAAAACTATTGACAGAAAAGTTTGTTGCGCGCCTCACTGTAACACTTTCTTTGTGTGTCGTGATCGAAAGCGCTGTAGGAAAATAATTATTTTTCGTCTTAAAATCATATTGCTTTAGTTTTCTCTTTTATTCTTTGCATATTCGTGGCATCCAAATACAGCATAAATGTCTCGTATAAGATTCACGTACATGAAATGAACAATATGCAATGAACATTCCAAGCCTATCTATCTCAAGCTTCCTCTAACTAAGTATCCAACACAACTCAAATATTTGAGATTCAGCTACTCCTCAGATGATAAGACAAAAGAAATTACTCTTTGCAGATAGTCATGTAAAATGTGTTATTGAATCCTTTGAGATAATACACATTTTTGGGGTCCTTTTTCCTTCAATCTTTGATCCCCACAATTTTCTCACAGTTAATGTATAGATGATAGAACTAGATCATGTGGGTCTATTTCATCAAATTGAAATCTGAAACATCTTGTTTCAGAAAATATTTCATTTCTGTAGTTGAAACTCAGTTTGAATGCAAGCCAAAATGCTTGAGAAGTGACAATGGTCCATACTTTTAAATTCATAATTCTAAGCATGCATCTAACAAAAATTCAATTTATGTTTATTAGATTGAAGTACCTGAATTGCTTAAAGTTTTATTCTATTTTCCGTTAAAGAATGACACGTTCTTCTTAATCTTTCTTATTTAAATTTTATTTTTAAATTTTAACTAATTATATATTTATAGCTTTAATATTTCCTCTTTTAATATATATTTTTATATACTACCCATATTAGTAATTTTTAATTTTATTTTGTCTAAATTACAAGTATCTTTTTGTAATGACAATTTTGTTTGAGCCTAATAGGACTACTATGAGACAAAGCTCGTTCTCTAAATATTTAACACAATTGTAGTTATTGAAATTTAAACTCAAGACTACATTCTAAGTTAGAACAACACTTCTACTAGTTGATTAACATTTAATAGTTGATAATTTTTAATTTAAACCTTAATGAAAAGTTTTGTTTTATTTTTTAAAAAAGGGCAGGGTGCTTTCCCTCCCCTCTTTGTTTCATTAGACAGTGCCTTCCAATTCTTTACGTGGTTGCAAAACTTCCTTTACATTCTCATCTCAAATTAGTTTCCTTTATGTATGAATTTTCATTTATTTATTTATTTGAGATTTTAGAAAAACTCTTATTATTTATTTATTTTTCTATTTGACATAGATAACTTTAGATGAAATTTTTAGAGTTAAGAATAGTGCCTTAAGAAAAAGGGGTATTACTTATGCAGAAAAAAAAAATTGAAATCCAAACTTACGCTCACAACTTAGGATATAAGATAAATTAATTTATGACATGTTTTATTTGTAAGGAAGATATATTTTAAAATTTTGAGTATAAATGTAGATCCAAATAATTTTCTAAAGTTTTGATGAATGTTGATAATGTCCATATTCGTTGGTTATTAGCTCTCATGTGGTTTTTGGAATAATTTTAAAAAATAATTTAGCGATTCTCTGCTATTATAAGTGAATAATGCTGTTATAAGTGAATAATGATAATGATATATTTTTAAATTATACTTTCTATTATTTATTATGTGGTATTGTCTATAAATTATTTGTTTAGAAAAATAAGTCTTGAAAATTTTTTTTTTTTATCATATGAAAGCTTATAGTGAAATAGATTTTTTTTTAAATTATATAAATTATTTGTAAAGTCTGAAGGAAAAATGTTTTTATTTTATTTTATAGTATTTAATCATGAGAAATTAATATTTTTATTGTTGAAAATAAATTTAATTTGGGTATAAGAATGATTTTATACAACATAAATATTTTTTGGAGAAACTATATTATAATCCCATAATCATTAGCAAATATAATGGTCTAGCTAGATGCACCTATCAATGCAACAGAGGACTATCAATGAGGTAAAGTTACTTCTGTTGAGTTTAATTACAACATAATGTATACAAAAGAGAGTTACTTGTTAGATGAAGCTACTCTAAGAGAGAGACTGCTCTTGGAGAGAGATATTAGTGGATGGAACTACTTGAAATTTTATTTTCTCATTAGTGATCTTTATAATATTATATTGACATTTGCTTTTATAATGTTTTAGGAAATTATTATTATTTAATTTGTGTATATACATATACTTTATTATAGTATTTGTGAACAAAATAATAACGATATAAATTTGTAAACGTTTGCTATGAACAAACTATTGAAATAGTAGTTAAAATGGACATTTTTTAAAATGATGTGTTATAAATATGTTTTATATTTGTTAACTACTCATTTGTTATTTTTTTTCTTATTTATTATAATTATTATGCCATCTTTGAGACTACGTGACTTACTCTCTATTTATATAATATTTTCATATTATCAAATAATAGAGTAGTAAGCTATATTCATTGTTAAGCTTCTATTATTTGGTGACCTTATTTCTCTTTATATTTGTTATGTTTTAGATTTTCTATCATTATTAAGGAGTTACTTTTTTAATTTAGTTATACAATATATGTTTTAATATTGATTTTATATGTCTTAAATTTTATTAATGATGCATAAATTATAGACTGATGGTCACATGTCATAATATTTTGAAATGATGAAAATACGTATAAAACTGTCAAATTTTTGCAAAACTTATCATATTATTGTTTTAAAAAAATAATTATTTCATATGTTTGTTTCTAAATAGGTTTCTTAGATTAAGATATATTTTTAAATAACCTATGTGTGAGGTGTTAATTTTGAGTAGTGAAACTTAAAAAGGCAATTACACAAAAACTTAGTAAGAAAACTTTACTATTTTTAATATTACTTTTTAACTTGAGGACTAATAGGGGGGTTGGTTAAACCCATAATACCTTTATTATACTTTAATTTTTTAAAATATGTAGATTTTTAGTTATAGCTAAACTTAAATTATTCCGTGAAACACGTGTTAGTTACTTGAACATTCAATACTTGAAAAAAGAAAACTAGATTAAATTCTTTCTTTCTTTTTTTTGTAATTATAAGAGTATGCTAGTCAACTTATTTTAAAAAAATATTCATTGACTTTAGTTTTGGCATAAATTTGGTTTAATAGAATTAGATTTTGAACTTTTCATATTTACTTTTTCTTACAATTCTTTATATTAATATTATTTATTTTCTATTTTCTATTTTCATTACATTATCGATCTTTGTTTTCCTTTCTTTTGCTCATTTCACAGATCACAAGTAGGTTTCACATTATTATCCAATATGATTTGAGGCTAGATTGGATCGATGCATGATTTGATTTCTTCCAAAAATATTCTAATCGTTTCAATGATTTCGGATCGGAGGCAAACACATATCATTATGAATTTTTATGCTGGTGACGTTGAAATTGAAACGTGACCTTTATGCCTTAAGTTTCAAACTTAATAATAATAATAATAAACAAAAGTGAATATCATGAATCTGAACACAGATGGGTCTTGTACGGTGGCTTTGTTCGTTACTTTGAACACTTCTCAACGATAGATATACAACAAGAGGTTCAACCCTATGTTAATCAATTACTATTAGAACGATTCCATAGCTCCGCACTACCATGAAAATTTCTACCTTAATTTGATAATAATTAATAATGTCCTATACGAAATAGTAGTATTCGTTTTCTTCGTAAGCAATCTAACTTATTCTTATAACCAACGTGAATACAGCGGCAGTTCCAAATCCTACACTAAATTATAAATTAATGTCAACACTTGATCAAATTGTACTTTAGTTAAATGCCATATGCAACCACCAAAGCGTATAAAAATTCCACTGGCCTCAAGCTGGTATATATTGTCTTTTCCTAATGGTAATATGTAACAATATTTAGCTATATAAAATGAAAGAGAGTAACCTTGAACCGGAAGAGAATTGTTCAATGGTAGACAACTTCAACTAATACCTATTTTAATTTTCTGCTTACAACTACACTCATTTTGTTTGCCAAAGCAAAACCCCATTAGTCAATAATCATCACATTCACCTCTTTCAAAATGAACCTATAAATACATTCGTTTCAGTACAACCTCTCTCCACCTCTTCCTCTGTAATCAACAACATCAAATATACAAGCATAACACAATAGACTTCCTGTTGTCTTGCCCTTAAATTGCAACTTTCATTGTTCTACATAATATTAAATGGATGTTACTCCACACATGATGCTCTCTACCGTGGCTCTGATTCTATCTGTTTCATCGTTGGCCTCAGCATCTCTGCAAGTGGGTTTCTATAGCTCCACATGTCCATCTGCTGAGACAATAGTGAGAAACACCGTAAACCCAGCAATTTCTGTCAACCCAGGCGTAGCTGCTGGTCTCATCAGAATGCATTTCCATGATTGCTTTGTCAGGGTAAGTTCACAATATTTATAATTTTCAACACAACAATGTCAGCGGTACACTCTTTTTAACACACATTTTATTATTAGTCTATTTTTTGATAAGTAAACAACATCCAAAGCACCTAAAAGACTATACGTACCCAAATTTTGTCCTTGAAGTAAACAAGTACTAATTACCCAATTACTGTGCAAGTCTCTGATGAAGCTGTTGGGTCCTCTATATAAACAGGGTTGTGACGGTTCTGTGTTACTAGCATCCACACCGGGTAACCCAATAGCTGAAAGAGACAGCTTTATCAACAACCCAAGCTTACGTGGCTTCGAGGTGATTGAGAATGCTAAGACGCAATTAGAGGCTGCATGTCCTCAAACAGTATCATGTGCTGACATTCTTGCATTCGCAGCACGAGACAGTGCCCTCAAAGTTGGTGGCATAAACTATGACGTGCCATCGGGACGCAGAGACGGTCTCATCTCTATCGGTGATGAAGTGCTAACGAATCTACCTGCACCAACCTTCAGTGCTGGTGAACTTGTTAACAATTTTGCTCGAAAGGGGTTGTCAGCAGATGAAATGGTGACTCTTTCAGGTGCACATTCAATAGGTGTATCGCATTGTTCCTCATTCTCAAAACGCTTATACTCTTTCAACGACACGTTTACACAAGACCCCTCAATGGACCCTTCTTATGCTGCATTGTTGAAAACAAAATGTCCTCCACCACCAAGCAGCACAGATCCAACAGTGCCTCTTGATGCTTCCACATCAATTCGTTTGGACAATAACTACTATGAGGGACTTGTTAACCACCGTGGCTTGTTAACATCAGATCAAACGTTGTTAAGCAGCGAACCCACAAAGGAAATGGTTGTAGGAAATGCATACTATGGTGCAAGTTGGGCTCAGAAGTTTGCACAAGCAATGGTACACATGGGTTCCATTGAAGTGCTAACTGGCTCTGATGGTGAGATCAGGAGGCATTGTAGCTTTATTAATTAGTCTAAAGCTGCACCACTCTTTCCCTGAAATTTTGGAAAATTAATTTGCTGCTACACGTGTTTGTTTTTTAACCTCTTCATTGTTTATTCTTATGTTTGAATTTGAAGGTTTATGGCCAGTTCAAGTGTATATGGATGTTCTATATGTAGTTGCCTTCGTACGTGTTTATTTTTGTATTGGATGATTTTTTTTTCTTCCATTTGAATTCTGTTTGGATTCATTACAAGTTAAATTGCTACTTCGATTTGTAAATTGATTATTAGTATTCAATTTTGCATCTCGCATTATCTTATTAGCGAAGGAGTCAAAACTATGACACTGATGATTAACTAATGTATACAATGTACATACTAATATTATACCCCTAGATAATGTACTTGTTCCACGGTGATTTTGCGTGCATGCAACTGTATACAATTTCGTTTACTGTCGAACATGTCGATGAGCGGATGCAGACCTAGATTCTCTCCAGCGGTTGCACGGTGCGAGGAACAATGCCGTAAGATTGTTAACAAACTGCCGCAAGACCTTTAAAATTAAGCTAGGTTTCATTCGGCTGAAATTAATCTCTTAAATTTGAAATTCTAACGTAGTTATTGCCGTAAAAAGACTTTAAAATTAAGCAACAAACTGATAATTTGTCATGTTAAGTAACACATAATAATTTATTTTCAACACAAAATAATGTTATTTTAAAAATAATTTATTTTTATTTTTAACTTTTAACATTTTGAACAATAAAATCATTTCTTATTCTTTGTCCCGCCTTCTTCCATAATATATTTTTTCATATTTACAGTGGTCAAAAGAAAGAAGACTTCATGAAAAAAAGTGAAACAAAAGACAAGAAAGGACTTTATTACTTGAAATGTTAGAAGTTAAAAAAAAATATTTTTAAAAGACTTTAAAATAAGGTAAATTTTGTATTTAAACTGACACATGTTATTTAATATGACAAATCATCAATTTTATTATTTAATTTTAACTTCTCTTAAAAATAATGACTAATGTAATTAACGATTTTTAATTTCAAGAATTAAAATTTCAAAATTAAAATTTTGAAAATTAATTTTACTCAAAGTTACATAATTTAGGACTAAAGTGAGAGTTTGACCTTTTTTTTCCTTGTCTCTTCTCATTAGACTATGCAACCAGTGGAATAATAAGATGTTGGTCTTCAAAATCTATAATACCTTCAGCCCTGATCTTGTGTTCAGCCAAACTACAGTAGTAATGTTCTCTTCTTCTAGCCGTGAGAATTGGAAGCTTATATATATATAACAGACTTTAAACAACAAATCCGGCCGTTAGAACTATTAATAACTTAACCGATACGGTTGAATGCTCATATAGACTGGACAAAGAAAGCCCAGGATTATGAACTTACATGGGTCAACTCGCATAATAAATCATTCAATTTTTTTCTCACTCAGAAAGCCTATCTTGTGTGTGGGTATATGCACATGTGTATATATATATAAAACGTTAAAAAAAATTAACATATGGAATCAAACAAATTTTTAAGAAATTCAAAATACATTAATACTTAATATTGATATCCATCTAAAATTTTTTTTAAAAAAATTATCATTAATTCATTCTATAAATTTTAAAAACAAATACTTTAAATAGTTTTAAGTATTTAAAATAAAAAATTAGATCTGTTATACTTTGTGTCAAATTCGAACAATTACACCACTTAATAATTTTTTATAAAATGTAAGATTAATTAATTTAACTGTAAATTTAAAAATATTTTATAAAATAAATTAATTTTATATAAAAATAATAAATACTTTATTGTATTATTTCATTTGAATATATAATATATTTTAAAATATAAGTAAATGTTAAGTTTTAGACAACATACTTATAAATGTTCAAATTATATAAAATTTGATATATATTATTATAAAAAAAGACAATTTAACATTTAGATTAATGAATCTTGTGTTCTTTAATAAGTTATTAGGCGTTGTAAATATTTAAGTTTAACAGCTAATGCGTTAATAGATTTTGACTCTAAAATATCACTTCCTTTTTTAACTAATCATTATTATCATTGTCATTTATAAATTTTATTTAAATCTTTGATTTGGTTCCATTATTAAACGTGATCCGAAAATGTACATTAATGAATTTAAAGGTCATGTTATTATAAGAGTTGTCAATATAAGCTATAACCTACGGCCCACTCCACATAACTCACTACGCAACTCCATTTTTTTAAACTCTATATATAGTAAGTTTACTTTAATCTTAAACTCTAATATATATATATATATATATATAAAAAGCAGGTTAAGATTAAAGTTAGAGTGGATAAATTATCCACCTTTTAAAGAGTAATTAATAAATATTATTTTATTTTTTTAGTAAAAAACACGTGTTTAATTATCATTTTTATTAAATTATTTTATTTAAAATTAAATAAAATTTATATCTTAAATATAAAAAATTCTATCAATTCTACAAATTAAGTTATTTTACATTAAAAATAAATTTATCAAATTAAGATGAGGCAAAATTTAAATTTGTAAATATTTATTAATTTTTATAAAATTTATAAGTTTCTTATAACAAATTGGCTGTCAAATCAGCTTAATTATGTGTTTATTATTCTCTTTGAATTGTATTGAGTATATCTAAAGTGTATGAATTTTTATATATTGGAATGTATATAAATAAGGGTTGTATGTTTGCTGGATTAAGAGCAGTGTAATTGTTGTGCTCTGTGATAATGTTGTTGAATATAAAGTACAGTGTGAGTCGAAAATGATTATTAAATATGTTGTATGTAGGATAATCTAGAAAGTAGGATTAAGAATTGGTATTATCTCACCCGAAAGAGAAATTGTGGAGTTCTGGGTATAGGGTGCCTCGCTCAAGCGAAGGTAGTCTCACTTCAGCGAGGAGTTGTCATGCATAATTAGGCATTTTGGGACATTCTCGCTTAAATGAGAGTAGATAGTATCACCCTAACTATCCCCTTGCCCGGGCGAGAAGGAATCCCGCTCAAGCGAGAGGTTCTGGCTTAAGCGAGGAGTCGCAGGAAAAGTGGATAGCTCTCTGGACCCAATCTCACCCAGGCAAGAATGCTACTCACCCAAGAGAGACTTAGCTCGCTCAAGCGACGTGTTGCTCACTCAAGTGAAAATAGCAAAAATCTGAAAGATTCTACTATTTTGTTTTAGTTCGTTAGGCAAGTGTACCTATCGTGAAGTAATAAAGAATTCCAAAACAAGTTCTCAAAATATCGTCCCACAAGGATTGATTTTCAATTACAAAAAATTTCTTAATTCAATTGTTTGAGCCTAAAAGATGTAAAATTTAATAAGAACCAGAATTTAATTATAAAAGTAAATAACACAACACACGTCTTGGTTGAACTTATAGGAGAGGAACTAGAGCGTATGAGTTTTCTCATTCAATCCTTTATGTTATTTTTCTGTTTTAACTCTAAATTTAATTTCCTTATGATTTCTAATCATTCATATAAATACTATTAATATCTAATGATCATGCAATACTAATATTATTTTTTCTAAATTAATATCCTCAATGATCATGCAAGACATCAAGTAAAGAAAGCATAAAGCACCTATAAACTTGTTAATTTAATAATGATTGGAAGAGAAAGATTGGTTTGATCCATCTAATCATTCGTCTCGTTTTACCCTATAGATCCATTAACTAATCGAGGTACGATCACCTAACGATATAATTAATTAGGATTATAATTATGCATAATAGGATAAAAGCTAATCACGAACAGAAATCAACTATAGATTCAAACTTCAAAATCTCATAAATTCATGAACAATAGTTTCTATGGCCCTAGATATGAACTTAGTTACTCATGCTAAAGGAAAGAATTAAAACAATCATAAGTAAATCTATAATAAAAAAAAATAGCAAACTAGAGTGTGAAATGAGTCTTCGATCATCAAGTATGATAGCTCGAAGCTCTAAGTCCTGCTAAGAGAATACAAAAAATCTCGTATAAGAGAAACGAGATGAGAAGTATATAAGAAAGGAAAGAAGGTGTGTAGAGAAGTGAAAAAGTATCCCAAGTGTGGAGCATAAGGCCTCTGAGTTTCTAGTCAGTTGAACTTTATCTTTTCAAATCAGTTTTATCCACAATTAGAATCACTTCAAATCTTCATATCTAAGTTTAAATTTTATATTCAAAATTCAAACTCAGCTTCACATAGTACAGCCAAAGACTAAAATATATAATTTTTTTTAGAATATCTCCATAATGCACTAATAACAACTTCTAGCTACAACAATTAATAACATAATTAATGTAAATATATATAAAATAGCATTTAAGTATATAAATATAAATCATAAAATATATCAAAATATGAACTTATCAACCCTCTCATACTTGAGATTTGCTTGCCCTCAAGCAAAAGTCTTGGCTAAAGAATAAAGGAACAATTTGAAACATATCATCAAAACAAAAAACTCAAAATAACAGATATACAAATAACACAACACTAATATCATTGAGTTCAAGTAATTAAAAGGTATTTAAAATTTTATATTCTCTATCTTCTTGCTTGATCATCAAACTTTGAAACTCTACTCTCTTCTCTCTCTCTTTCAGTGTATAAGGACAAAAAAAAAGAACGGCCTAGTCCCTCTACGAAGAAATATACTACCATAGGCTTGACGACAAACCAACTCTCTACTAAGTCAATTGAATGTAATTAAAAATCATAAGGTCTTTTACAAGTTATAATGTGGTCAAAAGGTTATAATAATCAAGAGAGAGCAGATAGGATCACCCTAATTGTCCCATCGCCCAAGCGAGAGGCAACCTTGCTGAAGAGAGAGGTTCTCGCTCAAGCGAGGAGTCACAGGAAAAGTGAGTAGCTTTCTGGACCCAATCTCGCCCAGGCGAGACGTAGCTCACTCAAGCAACGTGTTGCTCGCTCAAGCAATGTGTTACTCACTCAAGCGAGAATAGCAGAAATCTGAGAGGTTCCACTATCTGATTTTCTCGCCCAGGTGAGAATGAGCTCGCCCAAACGAGAGTAGAGCTCACTCAAGCGAGAATTAGCTCGCTCAAGTAAGGGTGTGCGGATCTTGAGGGATATTTAAGGGGCCTCAAAGCCCAAAAATATTCATTTTTCACTAGACAACTTCCTCTCTCATTCTCTCTCTATTCTCTCACTATTCTCTCACCACCTTACTCTAGAGAAAACTGTCACGACCCCTTTTTATAAAGGACCGAGAACATTATTTCTACACCACATACTTATTTAAAAATAGGTAAATAATAGAGAATATAAGTATAAAAATTCACTTCTCATTCAAAGTAAAAAAAATGAAGTTCCTTACAACAAATATCCAACAGATCAACATAATATTACATTTAGTTTATAATATTCAAAATACCAAAAAAATTATAATACGTGACTCCCTCGACATGAGGTCTCATATATAAAGAAAAAGGACTCTGATGCATTATTACTCAACTCCAGCTTCTAACTTTTCTTCACTGGCCCCTCGGCTGTGAAGTAGATGCAACACTGCTACATCTGCTCACGTACCACCGTACGATCATCGCGATACACACGCACACAACGACATAGAAAGAAATGCAAGGGTGAGCTTACCAAACATAAAATAAAATTATATATATATAGAGCAAAATATTTCTCACAGCAATAACCCCATGCATTTCCAGCCCATCTAATGCACAACATGAAAACGGCTTCCAACTGGTTTCACAACCTAATTAATCCGAAGGAACCGAGCGGTCAGGAGCGACCCATTCCGTATCTGGATCCAGACAGACAAAGACAATGACTTAGCATGAACTTACCGTTACATGTCTACCCACCTAAACATGTAACTCGGCTCTATAATGATGCAAAACATATATCTCAGCATGATGCACGCCACCAAAATTATTTTAACAGCTCAACTACGGCAAGTTTATAATAGATCAGCCAAAATCTCAGCATTTTAAACTAATTACAACGATTCTGACTTAGAAAATAGCTTTTATTCAATAGATCTAACAAAATCATATCAAAATATCTTGAAATAGCATATTAAACCGTTCAAAACATAGTTCATAGGTTAAAGTAAACTCCCTTACCTCGTAAAGATGATTCACACTAGATCTACCGAATATTACTTGATTATAACAAAATTCACCGAAGATTCAGCTTTAGAACGGAGTTTCTCCTAAGAACACCATGAATTTCTATAAGAAAGAGAAGGAGAAGAGAAACGAACGGTAAATCTAGCTTCAAACTTAAAGAAACTTACTTCCAATCCTTGAGAATAGATGTAGAATCTCGGATCTCGAGAAATCTAAGTTTAGGAAGGTTTAGTATGAGAGAAATGGTGGTTTACGGCCTTAGAACCTTTGAGAACCTTGGATAGAGGTGAAGAAATGAAAATTTCGTGTGAAGCCCCCTTTTTATAGAAAATTTTCGAAATTTACATTCACGCCGAAATTTACTGTTCACTTCTTGGGAAAACACTGTTCACCGCCATATCGTTCATGCTTGGGAAAATACTGTTCAGGGAACTATTCATGCCGGAAAACACGTACACGCGTCGTACACGCACCGTACGCGTATATGACGTCACCGATGACGTCAGCTGTCACTGTACATACGCGGTTTATACTGTTCATACACGGTTTGTACGCGGTTTGCACTGTTCATTGCACTGTTCATACACGGTTTGTACTGTACATACGCGGTTGCACTGTTCATTGAACTGTTCATACACGGTTTGTACTGTACATACGCGGTTGCACTGTTCATTGCACCTTCATACTGCATCGTTCACTTTTTTTTTTTTAAATAATTTCAAACTCCATCTAAATATATTCCAATACCAAATAATCCTTCAATTAACATTGAACAAGTATAAAATATTATAGATTACTCAATAATAAATTAGAAGCCTGACAATTCTCCCCCCGAAAATAAATTTTCGTCCTCGAAAATTTCATTCCCCGAGAGAAAAGATGAGGGTACAACTCTCTCATTCTTTCTTCTAACTCCCATGTGGCATCACCGATTATTTGGTCCCAAACAACCTTTACTAACCGAATAGACTTACCTCTAAGTTTCTTAACTCTAGTTTCCTCGATACGAGCAGTGGGACCTCCACGGACAAGTCATCTCGTAACTCTACAACATCGAGGCTCAATTACATGAGACAAATCTGGAACATACTTCTTTAAGCTGCGACACATGGAAAATATTATGTATTCCAGACAACTGAGGTGGTAACGCTAATTCATAGGCTACTGGTCCTCGACGATGTAATATCTGATACGGTCCTATGAACTTAGGTGTTAACTTCTTGGCTCTTAAGGCTCGCCCTGCACCTGTCGTGCGTGATACTCTTAAGAATACATGATCACCAACCTCAAATTCTAGGGATCTTCTGCGTCGGTCGGCATAAGATTTACGTCGACTTTGGGTAGCTCTTAGCTTTTCTCTAATAAGTTCAACTTTCTCCTTAGTTTCTTGCAGCATTTCAGGTCCAACCATCAAATGTACTCCATCTTGGAACCAACGAGATAGGGGTTCTACACCTTCTACCATATAGAGCTTCAAATGGTGCCATATCTATACTCGAATGATAGCTATTATTATAAGTGAATTCTACCAAAGGAAGCATATCCTCCCAATTACTCCTCTGTTCTACAATGCAAGTCCGCAATAAGTCTTCTAAGGTCTGAATAGTACGCTCAGATTGACCATCTGTTTGCGGATGGTATGCAGAACTCAACCTCAACTGTGTGCCCATAGATTCTTGGAAACTCTGCCAAAACTGGGAAGTGAATCGAGGATCCCTATCAGAGATAATACTAGAAGGTACTCCATGCAACCTGACAATCTCTCTAATGTACAATTCTGCTAATTTCTCCAAGCTAAAGGTCATGTTAATTGGCAAGAAATGTGCACTCTTGGTTAGCCTATCAACTATGACCCACACTGCATCATGATTCCTAACTGTTCTAGGTAGATGGGACACAAAGTCCATAGTCACATGGTCCCACTTCCACTCTGGAATTTCCATCGTTTGTAACTCTCCTGGAGGGCTTTGGTGCTCCGCTTTTGCCTTTTGACAAGTCAAGCAGGCTTTAACAAACTCAGCTATCTCTCGCTTCATGCTTGGCCACCAAAACATCTGCTTTAAATCTTGATACATCTTGGTAACACCAGGATGAATGTTGAGACTACCCTTATGTCCTTCTTCTAGAATTGCTCTCTTTAATTCAGTATCTCTAGGGACACAAACTCGACCTTGACATCTGAGAATACCATCAACACCTTTATTGAAACCCTTTGTCTTATCTGTCCCTAAGAGAAATACAATCCGACATAACATTGGATCCCACAATTGTTTATCTTTAATTTCCTGTAAGAAATTATTAGTCACCACAATTCGGCTACAACTAATCTTTTCGGGTGATAAGTCCACATGTATGTTCGGGTCTCGGAATTGTTCTACCAAAAGGGTTTCACCGACTCTTAGGGAGAATGCAGAACCACATTCCTACTTAATGCATCGGCCACCACGTTAGCTTTTCCTGGATGGTATTGGAGCTGAAAATCATAATCCTTAAGGAATTCCACCCAACGTCTCTGCCTCATATTTAACTCTCGCTGATCAAATAAATACTTCAGACTCTTATGATCACTATATACATCGAACCGAGCTCCATAAAGATAGTGTCGCCACACCTTCAGAGCAAAGACTACAGCAGCTAACTCAAGGTCATGAATCGGGTAATTTCGCTCATGAGTTCGTAATTGACGAGATGCATAAGCTACCACTCTCTTATCTTGCATCAACACACATCCCAATCCCTGATGAGAAGCATCACAGTACACCTCAAACGGTCGACTAGTATCAGGGAGAATCAACACCGGCGAAGAAGTTAGTCTCTGTTTTAACTCATTAAAGCTTTGCTCACATTCCTCAATCCACACAAAGGGTTGATCACGGCGAGTTAACCGTGTTAATGGTGCAGCTATCTTCGCGAATCCCTCTATAAATCTCCGGTAGTAACCTGCTAGGCCCACAAAACTACGAATCTCTGAGGCTGTCTTCGGCCTTTCCCATTGCAACACCGCTTCAACTTTGGAAGGATCAACTGCAATTCCTTTAGCTGAAATAACATGACCAAGGAACTTCACTTCCTCTAGCCAAAACTCACACTTAGACAGTTTAGCATACAACTGTTTTTCCCTTAAAACATTAAGTACAGTCCTCAAATGCTCTTCATGTTCTTCTGACGAATTAGAATAAATTAAAATATCATCAATAAAGACTACCATAAATCAATCCAGGAAAGGTCTAAAGATCCGATTCATGTAGTCCATAAACACAGCTGGAGCATTTGTAACTCCAAAAGGCATCACTATATACTCATAATGACCATATCTAGTGCGAAAAGCAGTCTTAGGAATATCTTCATCCTTCACTCGGATCTGATGGTACCCGGACTTCAAATCAATCTTAGAGAATACCTTAGCACCTCTCGGTGGTCCATCAAATCATCGATTCGCGGCAATGGGTACTTGTTCTTAATTGTCAACTTATTCAACTTACGATAATCCACACATAATCTAGAACTTAGTCTTTCTTTTTCACCAAGAGAAGCCAGGGCTCCCCAAGGTGATACACTTGGTCTAATCATCTGTTTACGCATTAGATCCTCGATCTGCTCCTTAAGCTCAATTAACTCTTTTGGCGCCATTCTATACGGTACTACGAGACAACGGCTCGGCTCCGGGAATCAAATCTATAGCAAACTCTACCTCTCTACGTGGAGGTATTCCAGGAATATCCTCTGGAAAAATCTCAGGGAATTCTCGTACTACTGGTATTGACTGAAGGCTTTGCTCCACTTCTGCATTCATAACACCCAACAAAACAAAACAAGATACTCCCTCAGCTAAGGATGTTTCTACTTGGCTAGTAGAAATCAATTCTACACAATCTTCTTGCTCGGGAAAGATTAAACACCTCCGGCCACAATCAATTAGCACACGATTGGCAGTTAGCCAATCCATACCCAGGATTACATCTAACCCTGACATCGGGATACAAATAAGATTTACTTTGTATCTTCGTCCCTCAATTGCTATGGGACACCTAACACAAACCGTCGAAGTCTTAATTGAACTTAAAGTAGGTGTCGATACTACTAAGTCACATCCTAGATCGCCCACCGGTAATCCTAAGTTTCTCACACAATTGTCCGCAATAAAAGAGTGTGTGGCTCCGAGAATCAAATAATACGTAAAGAAAAGTACACCACTACCGCTGTTCCTTGAACAAGATCATCGCACAGGCTGCCTCGATGCGAAGTAGTGAATACACGTCCCTCCGCTCTCGATCTGGTTGTTGTTGGAGCCCTAGTTGCTTTAGGCCTAATAGCGTGCAAGGCGCTAGCGAGAAGACGAAACCGCCTACTAGGCGTAGGACGAGTCCCTTGCAAGGTGCCCTGAGCTGGCAGCACGAGAAGCAAACTCTTACATCGGTCTGTGGGCACTTGGCTCGAGATAGTGTGGTCCACCACACCTAAAACATCCGACAATCTGCAACCTTTGAGACTCTAGGAGAAGAAGAAATTGCTCCCCTAGGCTGAAATGTAGAAGTAGCGAGTCCCTACGGCACCGGGCCGATGCCGCCGATCCTCTTGATCGATATGATCGAGGCTGCTGTTGGCGTAGCGCCATTCGTAGGGGCCCTTCTTAGCGCCCTTACTTCCATTACCATAATCGCTAGCGACTCTACTAGATGGAGCCTTCCCAACTCCACCAACATCCTCCGCATTGAGACTCTCTATAATGGTGGCTTGATCCACCAAGTCAGCAAACTCTGTGATCCTGAGTGGGATCAAAATCCTCTTTATGTCATTTCTCAGCCCGTCTGAAAACCTCTGACATCTCCACTCCTCTGAAGTCGGGTGAGAATAAAATCGGTAGAGCCGCTCAAACTGTATTGCATACTCATAGGCGATGAGTTTCCTTGCACCAAGTTTAGAAACTCTCGTTCTTTGGCAGCACGAACATGAGAAGGGAAAAACTTTCCCAGAAAACTACTTCTAAATACAGCCCAAGTAATAACTTCACCTCGGGCCTCTAGCATAGTACGAGCTCCGTGCCACCACATCTCTGCATCCCCTATCAGCATATACGTAGCATATATCACCTTTCTCTCCTCGGCGCAACCCATGGTTAGGAAGATCTTCTCAATCTCCCTGATCCGAGTTCGGCGGCATCCGGTCCATCCACTCCTGTGAATTGAGGAGGATCATTCTTTCGAACTCGACAACCCATGGTATTCGGGAAGAGGTGTAGCCGAGGCGATGGCTAGCTGGCCGTGTGTCTTTGCGGCGGCTTGATTTGCGACTTCTTTGCTCTTGAATCATATCTAGACTCGCCTAACGGTGGTCGCCATGGCCTCCATGGCATGAGCCATTTGGTTCACATCAGCGGGAGGAGGATTTGCAGCGGATCTTCTTGGTCTAGCCATCCTAATATATAGACTAGCTTAAATTACTAACGTTTAACACATTCGGCAATACCACCACATAGCTATATTCACAGATTCGACTTACGGTAATATATTCATATTTAGTATATCATAAAAATTTAATCAATTTAGTACTCGGTATAACAACATATCAACATTCACATAGCATAGCAAACACACTCATTTCAGCAATCATTTACGACTTAGCTTAACGAGTCTCTTATTCACACGATCGACTCACCTATAGCTCACCCAAGTATCATATACCAAGTTTCCTACATCAATCATGTCTCGAGAATCGAGGTGATCAAGCTCGTTCCCTCACAACTTGATGAATAGAAATCATGATATATGATTCACAGCTAAAACGCCTAACAACCTCACCCTGTAGGTTTACCTAGACCATGCTCTGATACCACTAAAATGTCACGACCCCTTTTTATAAAGGACCGAGAACATTATTTCTACACCACATACTTATTTAAAAATAGGTAAATAATAGAGAATATAAGTATAAAAATTCACTTCTCATTCAAAGTAAAAAAAATGAAGTTCCTTACAACAAATATCCAACAGATCAACATAATATTACATTTAGTTTATAATATTCAAAATACCAAAAAAATTATAATACGTGACTCCCTCGACATGAGGTCTCATATATAAAGAAAAAGGACTACGATGCATTATTACTCAACTCCGACTTCTAACTTTTCTTCACGGCCCCTCGGCTGTGAAGTAGATGCAACACACTACATCTGCTCACGTACCACCGTACGATCATCGCGATACACACGCACACAACGACATAGAAAGAAATGCAAGGGTGAGCTTACCAAACATAAAATAAAATTATATATATATAGAGCAAAATATTTCTCACAAGCAATAACCCCATGCATTTCCAGCCCATCTAATGCACAGCATGAAAACGGCTTCCAACTGGTTTCACGACCTAATTAATCCGTAAGGAACCGAGCCGGTCAGGAGCGACCCATTCCGTATCTGGATCCAGACAAAGACACGACACAGACTTAGCATGAACTTACCGTTACATGTCTACCCACCTAAACATGTAACTCGGCTCTATAATGATGCAAAACATATATCTCAAAGCATGATGCACGCCACCAAAATTATTTTAACGGCTCAACTACGGCAAGTTTATAATAGATCGGCCAAAATCTCGGCATTTTAAACTAATTAACAACGATTCTGACTTAGAAAATAGCTTTTATTCAATAGATCTAACAAAATCATATCAAAATATCTTGAAATAGCATATTAAACCGTTCAAAACATAGTTCATAGGTTAAAGTAAACTCCCCTTACCTCGTAAAGATGATTCACACTAGATCTACCGAATATTACTTGATTATAACAAAATTCACCGAAGATTCAGCTTTAGAACGGAGTTTCTCCTAAGAACACCATGAATTTCTATAAGAAAGAGAAGGAGAAGAGAAACGAACGGTAAATCTAGCTTCAAACTTAAAGAAACTTACTTCCAATCCTTCAGAATAGATGTAGAATCTCGGATCGCGAGAAATCTAAGTTTAGGAAGGTTTAGTATGAGAGAAATGGTGGTTTACGGCCTTAGAACCTTTGAGAACCTTGGATAGAGGTGAAGAAATGAAAATTTCGTGTGAAGCCCCCTTTTTATAGAAAATTTTCGAAATTTACTGTTCACGCCGAAATTTCTTGTTCACTTCCGAAAACACATTCACCGCCATCTTGTTCATGCTTGGGAAAATACTGTTCAGGGAACTATTCATGCCGGAAAACACCGTACACGCGTCTTGTACACGCCAATGTACGCGTATATGACGTCACCGATGACGTCGGTACATCCTTGTACATACGCGGTTTGTCTTGTTCATACACGGTTTGTACGCGGTTTGCACTGTTCATTGCACTGTTCATACACGGTTTGTACTGTACATACGCGGTTGCACTGTTCATTGCACTGTTCATACACGGTTTGTCTTGTACATACGCGGTTGCATGTTCATTGCACTGTTCATACGCATCTTGTTCACTTTTTTTTTTTTTAATAATTTCAAACTCCATCTAAATATATTCCAATACCAAATAATCCTTCAATTAACATTGAACAAGTATAAAATATTATAGATTACTCAATAATAAATTAGAAGCCTGACAAAAACCTTCTCAAGATTGAATTTATTTCTAATCCAAGTAGGAACTACTGTTTAGTGTGGATCTAGGTGAGATCTGGAGACCTTAATCTTTAACTTTGAGTTTTATTTCTTGGGTTCCTCTTCTCTAAAGTCTCAAACTCTTGATAGTAAGGAAATCTATAATTGCGAGTGTTGTTTCTCTCATGAAGGATCCATAAGAAGTTTAATATGAGGATAACTCATTCAAGGTAAGGGGAGCATACTCTAACTGGCTTGATTTAACCAGCTAATATAGAAATGTGTAAATATATAAAGATGTCATTCTGACTAAGGATAGTTTGATGTATGAGAAAAACCTTAGGGTAGAACCCAAGGTAAATATGGTTGAGCCGTTGATTGTTATTGATGTGTATGATGAGTTAGATGTGCTTGCGATGAAGTTTTATGTTGTTTCAGTATGTAGTAAATATAAAGATGAGAAAACTGTGAAAGAGTGGTTGCACAATATGTTGAGACTGATTGACGAGTATTATAAATGATATGTTTTAATGTTAATTATGTGATGATGTTGAAATTGTATGGAAATGTAGTAGGTAAATATACTGAGTGGTAGGTCAATGTGATGAGTAGTAGGGCATGTGCTGAGTGGTAGGCTTCCTCTGGACTTATTAATGTTGTGGTACCAGTGGAGCTGAGTTGTTGTTATTATTGCTGTTGATATAGTTGTTATTGTTGTCATCGTCATAATTGTTGGCACTCAATGAGTTAATAAAAAGGTTGTATTGCAAAATAATAAGTTGTATGAACAATTATATTCACCACTTTCTTCTATAATTATGTTTGGTAATTCATAAGCTCACCCTTGCTATTTTGTCTGTGTTAGGGTGTGTGTTTGGCAATGATCGTACTGTGGTACGTGAGCAGATGTGACAGGTTCTGTAGTTACTTTTCATGCTGGAAGGTCTAGCTGAGGAAAGCATGGAGTCAATAGTTTTGTGAAGATTGTAATTTTTATCTTATTAGTCTAGGTCTGGGTAGCGAGTCTATACTATCTAATTACAGTCTTCAATAATGTAATTATTATTATTCAAAAACTTGTATTTTGAGCTCCTCGTAGAGCAACCTTTGTATATGTATAAACATATTCATGTAAATTCTTAGATTATATGAAAATGCCTTTAGAGTATTATTATCCTGTTGTTTGAGATACTGAAATTCAACTTTTAAAAAAACTTATACCCCTATTCTATGGGTACATTATTCTATAAGTAAATAATTGAATCAGGAAAAATTAATGTAGAATGTCATTAACCCTTTATAAAAAAAAAAAAATTTGAAGTCGTGACACCGGTAACTTATTTGGGATTGATGATTGTCCCCACAAACTAACAAGATTGATGATTGTCCCCACAAACCAACATAAAACTTTTCAATGTACTTTGTCCTCACTCACACACTTCCCAAACTAACAGGATTGATGGTTGTCCCCACAAACCAACATAAAACTTTTCAGTGTGCTTTATCCTTACTCACACACTTCCCGATAACTTCCCAGAAGGTCATCCATCTCCTAATTTTCCCAAGTTAAGCACACTTAACTTTGGAGTTCTTAAGTGCTTGGCCACCAAAAAGTAAATGCATTTTGTTGGAATAGATAGTCCTAATCAATTCCTTTAAGCTATCCTCAACTATATATACAGTCTCTGGGTCCCTCTCATTCCAGTGTAAGTTTGATTCATTTATTTGTCCCTTATTGGTAGAAGCCTGCCAAGAACCACTCCTTGTCCATGCCACATTGCACCGGCGATCACTCCCCGCCCTCACATGGAAACTTGCCAGGAGCCGCTCATTGTTCGTGCTATCATGCATCAGCGATCACTCCCCGGCCTCGCTTAGCTTGGATGTCTAAATTGTAACACCTTAATTTAATTTTCAAATAACTAAATTTCATAAAATTGAGAATAATAAAAATTTTCATTTAAATGGTTCTCAATATATAGTTCAATAAAGTAATTCAAAATAAGGATGGATTACAAGTTTATATCAAATGATTGCTATAGGACTATTTCAAATACATCAGAGTTTTCAAAATAACTTTATAAGTCTTAAAGCATTTTCATCCATTCCTTCACTAAGCTCAGTGCTGATCATCTTGGTTACCTGAAAAATAAATGCAAAGGTGAGTACTCTACACTATCACACACAAGCACAAAGACTCACGTCACACGTTTCACCCATTTACTAAGATAATTCAAAACGTGTATTAGACAAACGCAAAATAACACTTTATAACATTTCATTCAAAATTCATATATAGGTGCGCTCACTGTACCATCAAACAATCCACACACACATGTGCTCACTGCACGCAGCCACGCACACTATGGCATTGTGATCACAGAGTCCTGACATCCTCAACCTGAGGGACTTATTCCGTTCACACCATGGATGATTGCTAGATAGTTCCCGCTCCACAGATACAACGTGTGCGGTATTAAGAGCCCAAGCAAAGGTATTAGTTAGAGGCCGAGTCAGGAGGAGAGTGTGTAACCTGTGGTGTATCCATGCTCACTATTGGTGTCACCACCACCCTTTCTTTCCCAAGGTATTTCTACCACCCCTATCTTCCACACCCCACTGTATCGCTGAACCATTCATAGTTTTCCAACATATTCAAACATATCCACATTCATGTTCAACATGCCATTCCATATACTTTCAATCATTTCATATTATTCAACATCAATCAAAGGAATGTCTACACACTTCACCCATATTATCAATCACATTATAATATTTATGTTCGCACACGACACGTATGCCTATATTCAATCACATTGCATTCCACAGAAATTCCATTACAACCCAATCACAATCAAACCATTTCAACACATATAATATCAACTAACATCTAAAACGCCATGTCCAACACAAAAATCTATTGAAACACAATGTTCCTATGTTCTATCTCAACCATATTACAAATAGTATGTAAACAGCTTTTCAAGCAAAATGAGATAGAGTAGAGGCCCTTTACCTCAAAACGAAGACCTAACTCAAAATAATAGCAGAAAAATGTTCCCCACACTGTGCTTCATCCCTAAAACATGGAAAATGATGAGGACATGACCATGAGCAAGGGCAAGGATCCACTTGAAGGACTTGGAGGACCTATGACAAGGGCTAGAGCAAGGAGAGAAAAGGAAGCTCTTCAACAAGTGTTGTCCATATTAATTGAATACAAGCCCAAGTTTCAAGGAGAAAAGACCAAGGTTGTGAATTGCATTATGGCCCAAATGGAGGAGGACTAATGCGCCACTTTGCTTCACTATTTAAGTATTTTGTTGTAAATAATGACCCAATCCTTTGTAAAGTTGGCTGACCAAATTATGTTTGGGGTTAATCAACTAGTGGGCTTTAGTTTGGTTTTATTTCAAGTTGTATAAGGGCCCAATTGGCAACTTAGGCATCAACCTTTGGGAGACCAAGAGGCGCATACTTGGTGGCTTTTAGGTGACTTTTGGTTGCCACAATTTCAGTTACAATCAGTTATTAAGTAGTTTTCATTCCCTAGGTTAGTGGATCATTACTAGCTTAAGTGGAATTTATTTTCCTTTATTGAAAACCTTTGTAATTCTGATGGTAAAGATTCTATATACCTTAACCATTTTTATCAATAAGGCAAGTTAAGTTTTATTTAGAAATATTAGAGTTTATCTCTTTTATCTTAGTGAGAGTGATTTTCCTAAGTTCTTGAGTGATTCAAGAACATCATGGCTGTATCAAAGGGCTTTCACTTCCCTTTGTGTGTTGCCTTTCTTGGAAAGAATGATTCTTTCCTTCCCCCATTCAATTCTTCACCAAAATTTCAGAAAACTCAAATCTGCCTAGAATTATCTCATAATTATATCTTTCATTCTACTCATCCAAATTGAGTGATTCTTGAGCCTAAATTAAAGTTCAGAAGGAGAAATTTCACGTCGTTTTGGAATCACCTCAATTGGAGTTCTATAACTCGAGATGTCGTTGTTTCTAAAATTCTATCCAGCCACCACCAAACCAGTGTTTTTGCTTCCTTTTTCATTCATTTTAACACCAGGATCCAACACCTAATTTTCCTAGAAATTCATCACTAAATTTTCTAATTTTCCTATAAGGTTCTAACCCTAAAGATCCTAAGTTAGCGCTTGTGCAAATGAGGTTCATATCATTTGGTTATCAGAGCTCCGGTTTAAGGGTTTGAATGTCAAATTGGTAACATCCTTCCTTTATTCTCTTTTTGCCAATTGATTACCTTATTGTTCATATTATTTGTGATTATGTTGAACCATTGCAAAAGTTAGCCCTTGTGAAAATTCAAAAAAAAAAATCATATAAAAAACAACAAAAAAAAAAGAAGAAATTTTGGGCTAAATGATTCATACTTTTGAACAATTTGTTATAAGGTAATATATTAGTGTTCTTAAAGGATTGTTGCTAATTCTCTTGTTTACCAATTTTCCTTTACCTCTTTGTTTTTGTGATTTGTTAGCCTTTTCTTTGTCTACGTAGCCTTACCTTGCACATATTGGTGGATTATTCTTTGTTGTGGCCATAGTCTCTTAAATTGCCTAAGAACCCAAGGAGAATTTGAGTGGTAAAAGGCAAGAGTGTTGTCATTAGAGAAAAAAAGCCATAATTGTGTCATACACTTGAGTGTGGTGAGGTTTCAAATTCTACTTTCTATTTGCTTGTTATGTTTGAATTTGTTTGTTTGTGATGGCAGAAGGAAATCCTAATCAAGGAGGAGGCCTTTCTCAATTCCAAATGCAAGCCTTGACACAACATTTGGTAAGATTGATGAGGCAAGAAAATGATGAGCTCCACAAAAGATTGGACCTATTGGAGAATAGAGGTCGTGATGAAGAAGAAAGGAGGAGAGGAGGGAATGACGGTGCTCCTAGACAAAATTGAATTGGAGTCAAAATTTCTATTCCTCCATTCAAAGGAAGAAGTGATCTAGAAGCTTCTTTGGAGTGGGAGATGAAAATAGAGCATATTTTCACTTGTAATACCTATGAAGAGGCCTAAAAGGTAAAATTTGCAGCCATGGAGTTTTCCAATTATGCTCTTATGTGGTGGAACAAATTGCAAAAGAAGAGAGCTAGGAATGAGGAGCCATTGGTGGATACATGGGTTGAAATGAAAAGGATCATGAGGAAGAGATATGTGCCGGTAAGCTATTTTAGGGACTTAAAATTCAAACTTTAAAAATTGTCCCAAGGTAGCAAAGGCATTGAGGAGTACTACAAGGAAATGGAGGTGCCATGATTCAAGCCAAGATAGAAGAGGATGAGGAGGTAACTATGGCTAGATTTCTTAGTGGTTTGAATAATGATATTCGTGATATTGTTGAGCTGCAGGAATTTGTTGAAATGGAGGACTTGCTTCATAAAGCAATCCAAGTGGAGCAACAATTGAAGAGGAAAGGTGTGGCCAAAAGAAGCTCCACTAATTTTGGTTTTTCTAGTTGGAAGGATAAGGGAAAAGGGGCTGCCACTTCTAGTGCAGCGCCTACACCAATAAAAACTCCTCTAAAAACTCAAGAGCAACCCTCTAAAAGGAGTCAGGATGTGAAGTGCTTTAAGTTCCAAGGCTTAGGACACTATGCATATGAGTGCCCTAACAAAAAACCATTATTCTTAGAGATGGAGAGTATATAAGTGAGTCCGAAATTGAAGAGGGAGAGGAGAATGAGGACGTTGAGGAGGAGGTGGAGAAAATACTAGAGGGAGACGTGTTGATGATAAGGTGGTTACTTGGTAGCCAATTGAAGCCTTTGGAGGAGAGCCAAAGAGAAAACATATTCCATACTAGATGTTTGATCAATGGTAAACCTTGCATGGTGATCATTGATGGAGAGAGTTGCACCAATGTGGCGAGTGCAAGACTTGTGTCTAAATTGAATTTAGTTACAAAGCCACATCCTAGGCCATGTAGGCTTCAATGGCTTAGTGAGGATGGAGAGGTGCAAGTAAGGAAGCAAGTAGAGTTGGATATTTCTATTGGAAGATACAATGATAAGGTACTTTGTGATGTTGTTCCTATGGAGGCCAGCCACTTACTCTTGAGGAGACCATGGCAATTTGATAAAAGAGTCAACCATAATGGTTTCACCAACAAAATCTCATTCATGCACCAAGACAAGAAGATAGTGCTCAAACCTTTGAGTCTGCAAGAGGTGTATGAGGATCAAAGAAAAATGAGAGAAAAAATTGTCCAAGAAAAGAAAGAAAAAGAAAGCCAAACACTTAAGAACTCAAAAAGTGAGGACAAAAAGAGAGAAACACATGAGAGAAAAAAGAAGAGTGAAACACTTGAGGTGAAGGAGAGCTTTTTAGCTACAAAAAGTGAGGTCAAGAGGTTGTTTCTATCTAAATAGCCTCTATTTTTGTTAATTTGCAAAAACTATGTTTTGACCACTAACACTTTTGATAACCTTGATTTGCCTTCTAGTGTAAAGTCTCTTTTGTAGGAATTTGGTGATGTGTTTCCAACAAGTATACCAAGTGGGTTGCCACCATTAAGAGGTATTGAGCATCAAATTGATCTCATTCCAGGAGCTTCTTTGCCTAATAGGGTAGCCTATAAAAGTAACCCTCAAGAGACCAAGGAGATCCAAAGACAAGTAGATGAACTCATTAGTAAGGGATGTGTATGAGATAGCATGAGTCCTTGTGCTATCCCGATAATTTTGGTTCCTAAAAAGGATGGGACATGGTGCATATGTTGTGATTGTAGAGCCCTTAATAACATCACCATTAAATATAGGCTTCCTATACCTAGGCTTGATGATTTACTTGATGAATTGCATGGTGCATATTACTTCTCTAAAATTGATTTAAAAAGTGGATACAATCAAATTAGGGTTAGAGAAGGGGATGAATGGAAAATCGCTTTTGAAACAAAATATGATTTGTATGAATGGTTGGTTATGCCTTTTGGCTTAACTAATGCTCCTAACACTTTCATGAGATTAATGAACCATGTTTTGAGAAAATTCATAGGAAAATTTATTGTGGTGTACTTTGATGATATTCTTATCTATAGCACTTCACTTGAATTGCATGTCGATCATTTAAAATTTGCCTTGTGTGTGCTTAGAGAAGAACAATTGTATGCCACTTGTGAAAAATGCATCTTTTGTACTAACCATGTTGTGTTTCTTAGTTTTGTTGTGAGTTAAAAAGGAGTACAAGTGGATGAGGAAAAGGTTAGGACTATTCAAGAATGGCTTATACCTAAGTCCGTGACCGAAGTGAGAAGTTTCCATGGTTTAGCAAGTTTCTATAGGAGATTTGTGAAGGATTTTAGCACATTGGCAGAACCTCATAATGAAGTGCTCAAGAAAAATGTTGGTTTCAAATGGGCAGAGAAACAAGAAGAAGCTTTCAATGCTCTTAAGCAAAAGCTAACTAATGCCCCCATACTTGCTTTGCCAAACTTTCAAAAATCTTTTGAAATTGAGTATGATGCCTCAAATGTTGGGATTGGGGTTGTGTTATTGCAAGAAGGCCATCTACTTGCTTATTTTAGTGAAAAGCTAAGTGGTCCTACCCTTAACTATTCAACTTATGATAAGGAGTTGTATGCCCTAGTGAGGGCTTTGAAAACATAGAAACACTACCTTTATCCGAAGAAATTTGTCATTCATAGTGACCATGAGCCCCACAAATATATCAAGGGACAAGGCAAGCTTAACAAAAGGCATGCCAAGTAGATAAAATTGCTAGAGCAATTCCCTTATGTTATCAAACATAAAAGGGAAAACGTAATATTGTAGTCGATGCTCTTTCTCAGCGACATGTGTAACGCCCTGAGTTTTATATTATTAATTAATCGTGTATTTATATATATATTTTTATTTTTATTTTGTGGTGTGTTGATTGATTTTATGGTGATATGGATGTAAGGATGTGCTTTAGTTTAATGGGAATGTGTGTGTGAATACAGATATATGCAAATGTATGTATATATATATATATGTGTGTGTGTGTGTGTGTGTGATTGGAATTTGGATTGAAAGAAATAGGTTCAGTCCTGGTGCAAGGCAATCTCGCTGTAACGAAAGATCCCTGAGAGGAAGGCATGCGACTATCGCCTTCTCGTTGTAGCGAGAGTCGTCTCGCTGTAGCGACAGAGCAACAGTTAAGGGTGCATTTTTGGGTGCAGTCTCACTGTAGCGAGAGGGTCTCACTGTAGCGAGATTCTGCAGAAACCAGAGTGCAGTTTTCTCTGGTTTTTTCACTGTAGCGAGAGGGCATGTCGCTGCAGCGAGAATATCTCGCTGTAGCGAGAGTGTCGCAACCAGAAGGGTATTTGAAGGGTTAGGGTTCGAAGAGGGGGTTATTTTCATGATTTCCCTCTCTCTCCTTTCTGATTCTCTCCACCCAGCTTATTCTAACCGTTTAGGACCCCTCCAAGACCTATTGGAAGCTAGATTGAGGATTGGGGAAAGTGTTTGGAGCTCTTGGAGGTAAGTTCTATGGCTAGGGTTTTAGTTTTCATCCTTTCCTTTCATTTTCTGAGGTTTTCCTTAAGTTCCCTTGGAATTTCTGTGTGTTTTAGGGACGAAATTCGTGTGGGGAGCTGATTCTACTATTATATCACGTTGGGTCTTCGTTTTTGAGGTAAGGGGAGTACTTTACTCTAGTTATCTTTGTTAGGAATGAGTTTATTTGAATGAATATAGTAATGTGATAGAAATAGGAGATGAGGTTATGTGTATTGATGAATTGTACGAATTGGGTTAAGTCTGGAGGTGTCCGATCTCTGGCATATTGTGTGAAATTGAGTGATGTGCTTGTGTTAGTTGTCATTGGATGCAAGGAAATGATGTGTGTATGATAGAAATGTAATTGTGAATAAGTTGAGCATGATTTGTGACGATTGTGATGAAATGGTTGGTTGTAATATGAATGAAATTGTGTCGACATGCCCTTGATTGCAATTTCAATAATGTGAATGGTTGAAAATGAGTGTGGATGGCATGTTGAATGAATGATGATGTGTTTGGGTGTTAGAACTATGAATGGTTCAGAGATACACTGGGGTGTGGAAGATGGGGGAGGTAGTAATACCTTGGGGAAGAGAGGGTGGCGGTGATACCAACAATAAGCGTGGGTGCACCACAGGCCACACACTCTCATCTTGACTCAGCCTCTAACTAACACCTTTGCCTGGGGGGCTCAATACCGCATATGTTGTATTCATGGAGCGGGAGCTATTCGAGCGACCATCCATAGCATAACTGAGTAAATCCCTGAGGTTGAGGACATCAGGAATCTGTGATCATAATGTCACAATGAGCGTGGCTACGTGGAATGAGCACACGTGTGTTTGTGTAAATACATGTATTTGTAATTGGTTGTCGGTGCAGTGAGTGCACCTGCCTGTGATTCAATGCTATGGGGTAACGGGTTAAAGTGTCTAAGATAAGTGTTAATTATTTTGATTGCCTGATTAATAAATGTTATAATTGATCTGATATTTTAGAATGTGTTTGCTGAGTATGAATAGCTAGAAAGAGCATGACTAGTAGAGGTAGAGGTAGAGGAGCTCGGGACACCGAGGATCCTATGGAACGCATAGCTCAAATGCTGGAGGCCTTAGTGCACAACTAAGGTGGAGAACCAGCGGAGTGCAGAGGGTTGTCTGCCCTCACTAGGCATGACCCCTCAAAGTTTGAAGGGGGATTTAAACCTGAAGGAGCCCAGAGGTGGGTGGCTGACGTGGAGAAAGTATTCAATGCTATGGGGTGTCGTGAGGAGCATAAGGTCCCCTATGCCACCTACTTGCTGTGTAGGGAGGCTAAAGATTGGTGGAGATTTGTTAGCCAGACCTTGCCACAAGAAGATGGCTACATACAGTGGGAGACCTTCAAGACCGTTTTCTTGGGAAACTACTTTCCCCAGGACCTGAAGAAACAGAAAGCTAGAGAGTTCCTTGAACTGAGACAAGGGAGTATGACTGTGGGGGAGTACGCTGCCAAATTCCAAGAGTTAATGAAGTATTGGCCCCACTACCAGCACGGGGATGGAGAAGAAGATCTGTGATCTCTTTTTGAGCATGGGCTGAGGCCAGACATCAGAGTTGCAGTCAGTGTATTCCAATTGACAGACTTACCCACCTTGGTGGGTAAGAGCAGAATTTTCCAGGCTAACTCAGAGGGTAAAACTGTGGACACTAGGGATGATGAAGTGTTTCCAGTGTGGAGGGCCACACATGCTGAGGGATTGTCCGCATCCAAGGACGAACTGCGGGAATTATGGGAAGTTGGGGCATACCGCCAATGTGTGCTGGTCTCTAAAGAAGAGTGGCAGTACAAGCTCAGCTCAGAGACCTGAGTCTAGAGGGAGTACTGGGCCGACCACTGGGCTGAAGCCGAGCATACTAGAAAGAGTCTTTGCTATGAGCGAGGCAGAGGCATCACAGTCAGAGGAGCTGATTCGAGGTAAATGTGTTATTAAGGATAGACTACTCAATGTACTATTTAACTCTGGTGCTATGCACTCCTTTATTTTTGTGGAGTGTGTAAAGAATCTAAATTTGTGTGTAAAGGAACTGCCGCGTAATGTTGTGGTGACTACCCCTACAGGTAGGCTAGTTGTGACGTCGTGGGTATGTTTGGGGTGTGTGATCACGGTGCATGGTCAAGGGTTTGAAGCGGACTTGATTTGCTTGCCTCTATCTTAATTAGATGTGATTCTGAGGATGGATTGGCTAGCTGCCAATCATGTGTTGCTGGACTGTAGAGAAAAGACACTTATCTTGGGTACATCGATATGGAAAATTCCCAGACTTCCGAGCCAAGGGACATGGGAAGATACAGTGGAAGCTAAGGCCTTCATAGTCATGTTTTCAATGGAGGCCGAGAGTGCAATGGAACCAGAGTGTATACCAGTAGTGAAAGAGTTCCTAGAAGTATTTCCAGAAGATGTTTCTAAGTTACCGCCCGAAACAGAGATAGAGTTTGCTATTGATCTCATTCTGAGAGTAAGTCTGATTTCTGTGGCACCTTATAGGATGTCACCAGTAGAGTTGGCAGAGGTCAAGAAGCAAGTGGAGGACTTATTACAGAAGAGGTTTGTGCGACCAAGTGTGTCACCATGGGGAGCGCCAGTATTATTAGTAAAGAAGAAGGACGGAAGTATGAGAATGTGTGTGGACTATCGACAACTGAACAAGGTCACAATTAAGAATAAGTATCCACTGCTGAGAATCGACGATTTGATGGACCAGTTGAAGGGGGCTGCAGTGTTCTTGAAGATTGACTTGAGGTCAGGGTACCATCAAATCAGAGTGAAGGTGGATGATGTTTCTAAGACGGCGTTCAAGACGCGGTATAGTCACTATAAGTACTTGGTGATGCCGTTTGGAGTGACTAATGCGCCTGCAGTGTTCATGGACTACATGAATAGAATCTTTCATGAGTTTTTGGATAAGTTTGTGGTGGTGTTCATTAACGACATCCTCATTTATTCAAAGACTCAGGAAGAGCACGCCGAGCACTTGAGGATCGTCTTGCGAATTCTGAAGGAGAGGCAATTGTACGCAAAGTTTCCTAAGTATGAATTCTGGCTAACAGAGATTCAATTTCTAGGGCATGTGGTGTCAGAGGAAGGAATTAGAGTGGACCCTGCAAAGGTGGAAGCAGTAGTCAATTGGCTGAGCCTGACGAATGTAACTGAGGTATGTAGTTTTCTGGGGTTGGCAGGCTATTACAGGAAGTTTATTGAGGGATTTTCTAAGATAGCTCTGCCTCTAACGAAGCTAACCCGCAAGGGGAAGGAGTTTAAGTGGACCAAGGGGTATGAGGCTAGCTTCTTGGAGTTGAAGATAAGGTTGACTTCAGCACCAATGTTAGCTCTACCCGACCCAAAGCGGAAGTTTGATGTGTATTGTGATGCATCCGGGCATGGACTTGGGTGTGTCTTGATGTAGGACAGGCAAGTTGTTGCCTATGTTTCAAGACAGTTACGTCCGCACAAAGTCAATTATCTGACTCATGACTTGGAGTTAGTTGTGGTGGTGTTTACCCTTAAGGTGTGGAGACACTACCTTTATGGAGCGAGGTTCGAGGTGATCAGTTACCACAAGAGCCTGAAGTATCTGTTTGATCAGAGGGAGTTGAACATGCGACAGAAGAGATGGATGGAATTCCTCAAAGACTATGACTTCACATTGTCTTACCATCCTGGCAAGGCAAATGTGGTAGCCGATGCGTTAAGTCACAAATCACTGCACGTGGCAGTGATGATGGTGAAGGAGATAGAGTTGATTGAGAAATTTTGGGATATGAATTTGGCTATGGAAGTGAGACCAAGGAGCTTGTATCTTAGGATGACGACAATTCATAATGACCTTCTAGTGTACGTCGGGGAAGCTCAGCAGGGAGATGCTTTCTTGCAAAACATGATGAGGCGGAAGGGTGAGGGAAAGGATTTAGGATTCTACCGTGATGAGAATGGAGTAATTAAATTTCAGAACCGAGTATGTATTCCCTAAGTGGATGAGCTGAAGCAAATGATACTTCAGGAGGCACATAAGAGCAGGATGAGCTTTCACTCTAGTGTGACAAAGATATATCGGAACCTCCGGAAGAGTTTTTGGTGGAATGGAATGAAGAGAGACATGGCTGAATACGTAGCTAAATGTTTAACTTGCCAGAAAGTAAAGGTAGAACACCAGCGTCCACCTAGATTGATGCAACCATTGGAGATCCCTGAGTGGAAATGGGATAGCATTTCTATGGACTTTGTTTCTGGGTTGCTGAGGACCAAAAATAACCATGATGCCATTTGGGTGGTAGTGGACCGATTGACTAAGGCCGCGCACTTCCTTCCAATCAATATGAAGTATAAATTGGAACAACTTGCAGAAGTGTACGTGAAGGAGATAGTCAGGCTGCATGGAGTGCCGACTAGTGTAGTGTCAGATAGAGACCCAAGGTTTACCTCGAGATTTTGGGACAGCCTACGAAGGGCGTTGGGCACTAAGTTGAAGCTCAGTTCGGCGTATCATCCGTAAACTGACGGCTTAATCGAGCAAACTATCCAGTCTCTAGAAGATTTGCTGAGAGCTTGTGTGCTCGAACAACAAGGGACTTGGGAGGAATGTTTACCATTAGTGGAGTTCACGTATAATAACAGTTATCACGCCAGTATTGGGATGGTACCGTTCGAGGCTTTGTATGGACGAAGGTGCAGAACTCCATTATTTGGTATGAGGATGGAGAGGCTACTCTATGTGCACCAGATATGATCCAAAAACAGACTGAACAGATCAAAATGATCAAAGAGAAAATGAAGGTTGCATAAGATAGGCAAAAGAGCTACTATGATAAGAGGAGGAAACCTTTGGAGTTTCAAGTGGGTGACTATGTATTTTTGAAGGTCTCACCTGTAACGGGAGTTGGGAGAGCCCTAAAATCTTGGAAGCTATCTCCTAAATTCATTGGACCATTCGAAGTGCTGAGTAGGATTGGTCATGCAGCGTACTAGATAGCATTGCCTCTGAACCTCTCAAATCTGCATTCGATATTCCACGTGTCATAACTCAGGCAATATGTGCCGGATCCTTCTCACATGATTAATCCCGACCCGATTCAAGTGAGAGAGGATTTGTCGTATGAGGTGTACCCGATGAGGATTGCAGATTATCATATTAAGCAACTGAGGGGCAAGGAGATCTCATTGGTAAAGGTGATATGGAACTCTAGCGATGAAGGAGATGCCACATGGGAGATGGAGAGCCAGATGAGAGAGTTATATCCACACTTGTTTATGTAGTTTGGTTGAATTTCAAGGACGAAATTTCTTAAAGGATGGGAGAGTTGTAATGCCCTGAGCTTTGTCTTATTAATTAATCATGTATTTGTGTATATATATATATATATATATACTTTGTGATGTGTTGATTGATTTGATGGTGATATGGATGTAAGGATGTGCCTTAGTTTAATGGAAATGTGTGTGTGAATACATATATATGCAAATGTATGTATATATATATATGTGTGTGTGTGTGTGTGTGTGATTAGAATTTGAATTGAAAGAAATATGTTAAGTCCTGGTGCAGGGCAATCTCATTGTAGCGAGATAATCCTCACTATAACGAGAAGTCCCTGGGAAGAAGGCATTCAACTGTCGCCTTCTCGCTGTAGCGACAGAGCGATAGTTTAGGGTGCATTTCTGGGTGCAGTCTCACTGTTGCGAGATTCTGCAGAAACCAGAGTGCAGTTTTCTCTGGTTTTTTTGCTGTAGCGAGAGGGCGTGTCGCTGTAGTGAGAGTATCACGACCAGAGGAGTATTAGAAGGATTAGGATTCGAAGAGGGGGGGTTATTTTCATGATTTCCCTCTTTCTCCTTTCCAATTCTCTCCACCCAGCTTATTCCGACTGTTTAGGACCCCTCCAAGACTGATTGGAAGCTAGATTGAGGATTGGGAAAAGTGTTTGGAGCTCTTGGAGGTAAGTTATATAGCTAGGGTTTCAATTTTCATCCCTCCCTTTCATTTTTTGAGGTTTTCCTTAAGTTCCCTTAGAATTTCTATGTGTTTTAGGGACGAAATTCATGTGGGGAGCTGATTTTACTATTGTATCATGTTGGGTCTTCGTTTTTTAGGTAAGGGGAATACTTTACTCTAGTTATCTTTGTTAGGAATGAGTTTATTTGAATGAATATAGTAATGTGATAGAAATAGGAGATGAGGTTATGTGTCTTGATGAATTGTATGAATTGGGTTAAGTCCAGAGGTGTCCGACCTCCGGCATATTGTTTGAAATTGAGTGATGTGCTTGTGTTGGTTGTCATTGGATGCAAGGAAATGATGTGTGTATGATAGAAATGTGATTGTGAATAAGTTGAGCATGATGTGTGACGATTATGATGAAATCGTTGGTTGTAATATGAATGAAATTGTGTCGACATGCCCTTGATTGTAATTTGAATAATGTGAATGGTTGAAAATGAGTGTGGATGGCATGTTGAATGAATGATGATGTGTTTGGGTGTTAGAACTATGAATGGTTCAGAGATACACTGGGGGTGTAAAAGATGGGGGCAGTAGTAATATCTTAGGGAAGAGAGGGTGGTGGTGACACCAACAGTGAGCGTGGGTGCACCACAGGTCACACACTCTCCTCCTGACTCGGCCTCTAACTAACACCTTTCTCTGGGGGGGCTCAATACCGCACATGTTGTATCCGTGGAGCGAGAGCTATTCGGGCGACCATCCATAGCATAACTGAGTAAGTCCCTGAGGTTGAGGGCATCAGGAATCTGTGATCACAGTGCCATAGTGAGCATCGCTACGTGCAATGCGCGCACGTGTGTTTGTGTAAATGCATGTATTTGTAATTGGTTGTCGGTGCAGTGAGCGTACCTGCCTGTGATTGTTGTTGTGTGCCTTGAGTGAGATAGTTCAGGTGAGTCTTATGCTTGTTTGTGTACTTATGCTAGAATAGAGGACTCACCCTTACACTTATTTTTCAGATAACCAAGACTATAAGCACTAGGCCCCCTGAAGGAAGGATGGATGACACTGCTATATGACTTAGAAGTTTATTTTGAAAGTTTTAATGTATATTTGAGTCCTGTAGCAAGCTATGAAACAAACTTGTAATCATTTCCTTTTAAGAACTACTTTATGAAATTGAGTTTTTGAACTACTGTTTGAATGAAAATCTCTATTTTGTTAACATTTTTACAAAATTTATTTTATTTAGAAATTATAATTATAAGGTGTTACATTATGCTTTGTTTTCTATGCTTGAAACAAAATTGATTGGTTTTGAAAGTTTGAAAAACATGTATGAAAGTGATGAAACTTTTGGTGAAATTTTTAAAAATTGCAAAAAATTTTCAGAAAATGGTTTCTTTAGACATAAAGGCTTTCTATTCAAAGAAAACAAATTGTGTGTGCCTAAATGTTCTACAAGAAACTTGCTTGTTGGTGAAGCACATGAAGGAGGTTTAATGGGGCATTTTGGAGTCCAAAAGACTCTAAAAACATTACAAGAGCATTTTTATTGGCCTCATTTGAAAAAGGATGTGTAGAAATTTTGTGAACATTGCATTGTTTGTAAAAAGGCAAAGTCAAAGGTAAAGCCTCATAGATTGTATACTTCATTGCCAATTCCGGAGTATCCTTGGATTGATTTATCCATGGATTTTGTTTTGGGGATGCCAAAAACAAGTAGTGCAAAGATTCAATTTTTGTGGTTGTTGATAGGTTTTCTAAAATGGCTCATTTTATTCCATGTAAAAAGGTGGATGATGCTTCTCATGTAGCTGATTTGTTTTTTCAAGGAGATTGTGAGACTCCATGGTTTGCCAAGGAGCATTGTTAGTGATAGGGACTCTAAGTTCCTAAGCCATTTTTGGAGGATCTTGTGGGGCAAGTTGGACACTAAATTGTTATTTTCAACCACTTGTCACTCATAAACGGATAGGCAAACAGAAGTTGTTAATAGGACATTGGGAACATTGTTTAGGACAATTTTAAGAAAGAACTTAAAGACTTGGGAAGTTTGTTTACCTCATGTTGAGTTTGCTTACAATAGGGTTGTTCATAGCACTACTAATTGTTCTCCTTTTGAGGTTGTTTATGGTTTTAACCCACTAACCCCTCTTGATCTTTTGCCTATGCCTAATGTTTCAGTTTTTAAGCATAAAGAAGGTCAAGCAAAGGCAGACTATGTGAAAAAGCTTCATGAGAGAGTCAAAAATCAAATTGAAAGGAAAAATGAAACCTATGTTAAACAAGCCAACAAAGGGAGAAAGAAGGTTGTCTTCGAACCCGGAGATTGGGTTTGGGTGCACATGAGAAAGGAAAAGTTTTTGGAGTGCTTGAAAGAATCAATGACAATGCTTACAAAATTGAGCTGCCCGGTGAGTATAATGTTAGTTTCATGATCGCAAGTGTCGTGCTCGGACAAATTAATAAAAATCGAATTGCATAAAAATTATGTAGTAAGAGGTGCAATCCGAGTCGTCTCCCAACGATGATAACGTTATATGATTATAAAATTAGAGGGGGTTTGATTTATAGAATAACACTAATTAGAATCAAAAGTTAACAAGAATTAAAAACTTTAATCCAAGAATTTAGAAGAACTACGACCACTCTATCATCGGATTCCAAGAAGATGCATCAACCAACAAATTAGTGATTAACATTATATTCGAATGAAACCTCAATTTAAATTAAGCATTCATACAAGAACCCTCATGCATTCGATTAACACACAATTCGCTCAAAGTTCAGAGACCTTTAGAACCTAATCGATTTGTGTTAATTTAATTCACCAATGCCATTAATCTTAGATCTCAAACCTGAAAATCTAATTCACACTCCTTCAAGAATTAATTATATACATCAACTAAATAATATATAATCAAACAACAGCAGAATTATTAATCCAAACGAAGAACTTCATTTGAAATCATAATTAGTAAAAAGAGAAAGAAGGAAGAGATGAAACTGAATTTGTTGTTGAATAAATTGCGAAACCATTCCTCAAGAGTATCTCAATCCTTTTTCAATCCTTGGACTAAATGACAGTATAGGCCTCCATTAATGGAGGAAAATGAAAAGTAAAACGGAAGAGAAAACAAATGAGAGAGAGGAGAGGAGCCAAAAACAACTTAAAATTCAAAATTAAAAATTAAAAAATTGCAATCATCACTTTATTCTATTTTTTGGCTATGAAAACGACCTCTTTTTGGTTTCTATCCCGAAGTACAATTGTAGCCTTGGATGTTAGCTTCAAAACGCCACTAAAATGGGCTTAATCGAACATCTGTGGACTGAGATATGGCCCAAATACTGCATCTTGCTCAGGATCTGCGACTGCAGCGTTTCGACTTCTTGCAGGCCCAATTTCAACTTCTTATAATCAGAATTGGTTTCTTACCTCTGCATAGCAATTGTGCACCTTTCTCTTAGCTTTCCTAAAAATCAAGAATCAAAATGAAAGAAGTTCTACAACTCAAGATGTAGTCCAGAAACCAAAACAGTATCAGAATTTGCCAAATACGGGAAAAAGTAAATAAAGCCTAAATAAAATTCAAACATCATAAAATGATCTAATTCAACCAATTAAGCATAAAAGAGGATTAATGAGCTAGGAATGAGAGGAAATAATGTTATAAAAATCCAATTGATCAAATTCCCTCACACTTAACTCTTGCATGTCCTCATGTAAGACACAATCAAGCAAATAAAAACATGTAACCTAAAAAATCATATAATAATCAAAACAAATAAACAAATTCTCCAATGAATCCTTAGAAGTGCTGAACTTAGGGACACAAGATCAAATAAAGCATCAAGAGTTCTATAACAATCAAACATCTAACTCCCAACCTCTCAAAAATACAAGCCAAGCAATATCATTCAAAGTGTATAGTTCAAGCATGAAAGATCTCACAAGATGGTGTATACAACTCAACTCTCAAGTGTATGGTTCAAAGTGTTTCACTCAAGTCACCTCAAAAGACAATGCATTACCATAAGCTTGTTAATCTTCTACTTCTCCACTACTTACAATCATATGCAAACACAAATTAAGAGGACTTTATTCAATGGTTGTAATATGGCTAATGTAAAATGACAAGATACAACCAAAGAGAATAGGAATAACATTGGTCCTTAGACAAATCAAGCCATAACACACATTTATTCTCTTTGGACTTCCTTTTCCCTACATCAAAATTTTCCCATTTTCTTTGTAATAATAATTTTTTTTTAATTTCTTTTTCTTCATTTTTTTTTCTTTTTCTTCTTCTTCTTGCATTCTTTCCGAGCCCCCACACTTGAAATGCAATAACATTAATGAAACTAATGCATTCCCTATTCCCTATGGTTAGGTATAACATGGTTTTCCACTTAAAGCTTATAATGTGCTAGAAGCTAAAGAATGGTCCATAAGGTTCAAAGGGGTTAAACAAAGGGTAAAATGTAAGGTAAGCTATATGGCCAAGTGGGTACAAATTTGAAAGAAATGCCTCTATCATGTTCATAATTGCATATGAAAATTGTAGCCTCAAAGAAGAATCAAAACAAGTTCTAGAATGGCAAAATCTAACAGGGAAAACACACAAGAAAGAAAAGAATGGCATGAATTTCAACCATCCAAAAATAAGGCTCAAAAGCTCACAAATGTAAAGTCTAACATACTCAATCATATAAATCAAAATCAATCACCCAATTCACATATATTAAGAGGAAGAAGCAAAAATGAAATCATGTAGGAACTCTATCCTCCTTAATGACTAATGCCTTAACTCAACAACTTCCAATTCAACAAAGGAAAACAAAACAAAATAAAAAACAATGCTAAATAATAAAGTTACTCTCCCCCCACACTTCAACCTTACATTGTCCTCAATGTAATGTATAATGGAAATGTAAAATATAGTAAAGAAAAGGTAAAGGGGAACTCCCTATTCAAGCATAAGTGGCTGCTAGCAAGCGAACCTCCCCAATGGTCTCCAAGGGTATGTCCTCATGAAATGGCTTTAAGCGGTGGCCATTCACTATGAGTACTTTATTTGTTCCAGGCTTCAAAATCTGCACAGCACCATAGGGAAAAATCTTAGTCACGATATAAGGACCAAGCCACCTAGAACGAAGCTTACCAGAAAAGAACTTGAGGTGAGAAACTCAAATGCAAGACCATTATTGAATGCAGAAAATAAATTGAAAACTTCTAAAAGAAAAAAATAATTATTGTGAGTTGTATCTCTAAATATTCCTCCTTTTTCTCATAAATTTGCAGCACTTCATTTAATTGAGAACATGGAAGAAATAGCCGTGGAGGGATTTTCAGCTGCTTCATGAACTTAATAAGCTTCTCTTCATGCTCTTCATTTCCTTGATGTACAGAACATCGTGTCTTGCTGCTATACCTAGAATGCTTCCTTGAATATACAATGATGTAATATTTATATTTCAATTGCTCAGGAAATGACTTTAACTCAGATGCAGGGGGAAACTTTAGAGAAGGAGACAATGTAAGAATTGGAGCAGAATCTGCAGTGGATGCATCATGATTTACTTTTCCAGAATATGCAATAGCTACATCAAAATCACCATAAACATATGTATCAATCTCAACACAGATGCTACATTTTGCAGAATCATTACATGCATTGCAAGTAAAGGAATCAGAATAATTGGCTAGGTTAGGATAATTAATACAATATGAAAATTCAGAAAACTCAACCAAATTATCATCAACTAAATCATTCAACAAATTATCAGATAAAACCGAATGAAATGGAAGAGAAATAGATTGCTCAAAATTTTCTTCTGCCTCGGTAGAAGTGGCATGAGCAGTAGGAGAAAATTCTACACTTGCTGGACTGCAATCACTTGTTAGAGCAGTAGCGTTGAGATCTTCATCTATTGGTTGCTGCTCTTATGAGTCTTGAATGGTCTTTCTTGAACTCAAAGTAACATTCTCTGACTCAACAACTGGTTGTGCAGAAAGATTACTAGGACCTTGAGACTTCAGCTCGTTTACTGTTGTTGTCAACTGACCAATCTGATTTTTTAAGTTTTCAATAGATGCTTTTGTTCTTAGTTAGAAATTTAGATCGTTAATTACCATCTCCCTTATCAACTCTTCCAAGGAAGGCTCATTCTTGGAAGGTGCAACATTTTGTGGTGGGGGTTGATATTTTTGCTGCACAAAATTCTCCCATCCCAAGCTTGGATGACTCATCCAACCTACAGGCTCATACAATATAGGACAAAAATCAGTATGATGTTCAGGTGAATTACAAATTTCACACAACATTGTAGCCATTTGTGGCAATGTCAACTACTCGATTAAAGAAGCTAAATCATCTAGCTTATTCTCTAGTCTTCTATGATCAATCATATAAAAAATTCTCTAAGCCATAATATCTAAATAAGAATGAAAAAAAATAATAATTTTTTTTTTCAGAAACCACCATCCGGCCTTTGACCTATTGCCATTGCGTAGATCTCGTCGAGCTATATGAAATGCATATATTACAATAAGAAATAGGAGTTGTATGCAAAAAGTTATGTCACTTTTAAGTTTGGACAGAGATCTACACGTTCAGATACATGGCTGTATACTTTTTTGATGAATGTAGAATGCAAAAATGCAGAAACACAACACAAAATGTAGAGAATTGAATGATGTAATATTAAGCAAGGATAGATGACTACCTACTATGCTATTCAAAGGCTACTAAAACAGAATGCATAGACACAATTATGCTAAATGAAAAATGCTAATTATACAGAATCCTAATTCGATGAAAAATGCTAATTATGCAGAATCCTAATTCGATGAAAAATGCTAATTATGCATAATCCTAATTAGATGTAAAACGCAACACAGAATATGCAATGCAATCACACTAACACAAAATTACATAATCAAATAACATCATCATCCCCGGCAACGGCGCCAAAATTTAATCGCAAGTGTCGTGCTCGGACAAATTAATAAAAATTGAATTGCATAAAAATTATGTAGTAAGAGGTGCAATCTGAGTCGTCTCCCAATGATGATAACATTATATGATTACAAAATTAGAGGGGGTTTGATTTATAGAATAACACTAATTAGAATCAAAAGTTAACAAGAATTAAAAACTCTAATCCAAGAATTTAGAAGAACTACGACCACTCTATCATCGGATTCCAAGAAGATGCATCAACCAATAAATTAGTGATTAACATTAAATTCAAATGAAACCTCAATTCAAATTAAGCATTCACACAAGAATCCTCATGCATTCGATTAACACACAATTCGCTCAAAGTTCAGAGACCTCTAGTACCTAATCGATTTGTGTTAATTTAATTCACCAATGCCATTAATCTTAGATCTCAAACCTAAAAATCTAATTCACACTCCTTCAAGAATTAATTACATATATCAACCGAATAATATATAATCAAATAACTGCAAAATTATCAATCCAAATGAAGAACTTCATTTGAAATCATAATTAGCAAAAAGAGAAAGAAAGAAGAGATGAAACTGAATTTGTTGTTGAATAAATTGCGAAACCATTCCTCAAGAGTGTCTCAATCCTTTCTCAATCCTTGGACTAGATGAAAGTCTAAGCCTCCATTAATGGAGGAAAATGAAAAGTAAAATGGAAGAGAAAAAAAATGAGAGAGAGAAGAGAAGAGAGGAGTGGAGCCAAAAATAACTTAAAATTCAAAATTCAAAATTAAAAAATTATGTTCATCACTTTGTTCCATTTTTTTTGCTATAAAAACGCCCTCTTTTTGGTTCCTAGCCTGAAAGACAATTGTAACCTTGGATGTTAGCTTCAAAACGAAACTGGAATGGGCTTAATCGGACATCTGTGGACTGAGATATGGCCCAAATACTGCACCTTTCTCAGGATCCGCAACTGCAGCATTTTGACTTCTTCTAGGCCCAGTTTCAACTTCTTATCATCAGAATTGGTTTCTTACCTCTTATAGGAATTGTGCACCTTTCTCTTAGCTTTCCTACAAATCAAGAATCAAAATGAAAGGAGTTCTACAACTCAAGATATAGTCCAGAAACCAAAACAGTATCAGAATTTGGCAAATACTAGAAAAATTAAATAAAGCCTAAATAAAATTCAAACATCATAAAATAATCTAATTCAACCAATTAAGCACAAAAGAGGATTAATGAGCTAGGAATGAGAGGAAATAATGTTATAAAAATCTAATTGATCATTCCACCTTCAATGTGTCTGATTTATCTTTTTTTGATGTAGATGGAGAATCTGATTTGAGGACAAATCCTTCTCAAGAGGAAGAGAATGATGAGGATATGACAATGAGCAAGGGCAAGGATCCACTTGAAGGACTTGGAGGACCTATGACAAGGGCTAGAGCAAGGAGAACAAAGGAAGCTATTCAACAAGTGTTGTCCATATTAATTGAATACAAGCCCAAGTTTCAAGGAGAAAAGATCAAGGTTATGAATTACATCATGACCCAAATGAAGGAGGACTAATGCGCCATTTTGCTTCAGTTTTTAAGTTTTTATTTTGTTTTAAATAATGGTCCAATCTTTTGTAAAGTTGGTTGACCAATGCGCATACTTGGTAGCTTTTAGGTGACTTTTGGTTGCCACAATTTCAGTTATAATTAGTTATTAAGTAGTTTTCATTCCCTAGGTTAGTGGATCATTGCTAGCTTAAGTGGAATTTATTTTCCTTTATTGAAAACCTTTGTAATTCTGATGGTAAAGCTTCTATATAACCTGAACCATTTTTATCAATAAGGCAAGTTTTATTTAGAAATATTAGACTCTATCTCTTTTGTCTTAGTGAGAGTGATTCTCATAAGCTCTTAAGTGATTCAAGAACATCATGGCTGTATCAAAGGGCTTTCACTTCCCTTTGTGTGTTGCCTTTCTTGGAAAGAGTGATTCTTTCCTTCCCCTATTCAATTCTTCACCAAAATTCTAGAAAACTCAAATCTGCCCAGAATTATCTCATAATCATATCTTTCGTTCTACTCATCCAAATTGAGTGATTCTTGAGCCTAAATTAAAGTTCAGAAGGAGAAATTTCACCTCATTTTGGAATCACCTCAATTGGAGTTCTATAACTTGAGATATCGTCGTTTCTAAAATTTTGTCCAGCCACCACCAAACCAGTATTTTTGCTTCCTTTTTCATTCATTTTAACACCAAGATCCAACACCTAATTTGCCCAAAAATTCATCACTAAATTTTCTAATTTTCCTATAAAGTTCTAGCCCTGAAGATCCTAAGTCAGCCTTTGTGCAAATGGGGTTCATATCAGAAAATCTCCATGAGAACTCAAAAAAATGAAGAAAGTGACGAAGGAACGAAACCCTAGCCCATAAAACATACCTCCTAACGATCCAAACGTGATTCCAACCTTCGATATTACACCCAAACGACTTTGGAAGCAATTTAAACAGTGAAATAGGGTTGAGAGTTGAGAAAATCAAAGAGATTTTGAAGAGAGGAATAGGAAATGAAATTTTCAAATCCTAAACCCCTCAAATACCCCTTTGGTCGCAATGTTCTTGCTACAACAAAAATATCATAGGAAATTGCACTCTAGTTTTTGCAAAATCTTGCTACAGTGAGGCTCTCTCACTAAAGCAAGACTACAACCCATAAATGCACCCTCTTCTATTGCCTTCTTGTTGTAGCTCGCTCTAGTGAGAACACAATAGAATCACGCTTCTCGCCTAGGGCCTTCTCGCTACAGCGGGAGTACCCCTGCAACATACACTTAGCCTATTTTATCAATCAATCTAAACCAACTACAGCCGAACATTCTCAATACAGAATCAACATTTACACTGATACTCATATTCATGTATTCATACACATCCATGTCATTATATATATTCACATCATCATATACATCAAATACACATTCAAATAGAATTCCACAATTTATATTAATATATAAAATATCCTTACAAAATTCGAGGTAGTGATATTCAGTACACTGCAGGACCAATTCTACTCAGCACTTCAAACGGCCCAATGAACTTAACAGATAGCTTTTGAGATTTCAGAGCTCTCCCAACTTTGGTCATAGATGAGACCTTCAAGAACACATGGTTACCAACCTAGAACTCCAAAGACTTCCTCCTCTTATCATAGTAGCTATTCTGCCGATCTTGTGAAGCCTTCATTTTGATCTATTTGTTTTGCTTCTAAACCATGTCTGGTGCATATAGAGTGGCCTCTCTAGTCTCATACCAACACAGAGGAGTTCTACACTTCCACCCATACAAAGCCTCGAATGGTGCCATCCTAATACTGGCATGATAGCTATTGTTGTACATGAACTCCACCAATAGTAGGCACTCCTCCTAAGTTCCCTGCTGCTCAATCACACAAGTTTTCAACAAGTCTTCCAGGGATTGGATAGTTCTCTTCGTTTGACCATTGGTCTGGGGATAATAAGCTAAACTAAGTCTTAACTTAGTACCCAACACCCTCTGCAGGATCTCCAAAAACCTCTAGGTGAACCTCGAATCTCTGTCGAATACCACACTAGTTGGCACTCCATGCAGTCAGACTATTTTCGTCACATATATGTTTGCCAATCTCTTTGACTTATACTTCATGTTGATCGGGAGAAAATGTGCAGTCTTAGTCAACTGGTCCACAATCATCCAAATGACATCATGGTTATTCCTGGTTCTTGGCAACCCATAAACAAAATTCATGAAAATGCTATCCCACTTCCACTCAGGGATCTCCAATGGTTGCAACAACCTATGTGGATGTTGGTGCTCTACTTTCGCCTTCTAAGAAGTTAGGCATCTAGCCACATATTCTGCAACATCCCTCTTCATCCTATTCCACCAAAAGCTCTTTCGGAGGTTCTAGTACATCTTGGTCACACCGGGATGCAAACTCATTCTACTCTTATACGATTCCTAAAGTATCATCTGTCTCAACTCATTGATGAATCCATATTTTACTAAATTTTTATACATCATTTATTACTTTTTATAGAACAGAATAGACTTAGATAGTGAAAATAAGATGAATATTCCAAATAGGCTAAATAATATAGGTTTCTTAGTTTTTGGTTAATTTACGTTGATTTAGATAGTTTATTTTACATGTTTTGATCATTTGAATAATGTGGCAGGAATCCCCAAGCTTATCTTGAAGAATTATTGGATTTTGAGGAATTTTAGGTGAAAGTAACTACTTTCAAAATTGATAGTGACAACTACAGCAAGCCATTTCCAGCAAAGGGACCAAAGTGATCACTTTCAAAGCTTAAAGTGACAACTACAGCAGCCCAGAATCCACTAAACCTGCACGTGATTACTATGAATATTCATAGTAGTCACTCCAGAGCATGCAGAATTGAAGGTGCTGCACGTAGTTACTATCAAAATTCATAGTGACAACTCCAGAGAGTCCAAAATGTCCTAGTGTTGCGCGTGGTTACTATGAATATTCATAGTAATCACTCTTTATTTTGATGAGTCCAAAAATCCAACTGATGCTGCACGTGTCTACTATGAAAGAATGAAAGTAACTACTTTGGGCAGCGCCAGATTTAGTATCAATAGATTTTTACCAAATTAGGGTAGGGAGTTCTTACACTTTTTGAACCTTTTCTCTTCTTTACTCAATTTAGGATATTTTCCAGAGCTTAGGGCAACCTTGGGTGACAGCCAAGGGTCCAACCTAGGGTTTGGTTTCTCATTTCTCTTGCTTTTACATTAATGTAAATGAGTTTTCTGCATTTCCCAACTGCGTTTTTGACCCCCATTTCCATGGAGGGCTAAATTTTGTGTAATCCTTAGTAAGTTCGCATAGATTCTTGAGTTCCTTGAATTTAATGATAATATAATTCCTTTCTTTTCATGAATTACTTCTTCCTTGTCTCTTGAATTGAATTAATGGTTAATGAGGGGGGTATTGCTCAATTAACCCTAATTTCGTTTTAAGGAAATTCTAAACTAGGGATTGCTTAATCCTAGGTTTAATTCTAAGGTTGCGTAACTTTGAGATAAGAGATTAGAGCCTAACAAATTGCGTAATTTCGTTGGGACCATAAGGTTGATTTTCGCTTGTTAAATTAACCTAATTCATGGAAGAGAGGATGAATGTTAAATCTTGAGTGGAATGAGGATAGAATCTTTGTGGATGAACTAAGGATTGCTGCTTTCTATTGTTTGAACTAATTAAACTCGTTTATTTGTTACTCTTTATTTTGATTTGAAACCACAAAACCCCCCCTCCTATTTTAATTGCTTGTTCAATTAATGCCTTCAACATGTTTAATGAAGATTAATAGCCAATGTTCACGGGAGACAATCTAGGGTAACCCTAGTACTACATTAATTTGTTTAAATTTTGATGAGGATTTGTGACAAAATCTTTTAAACACCTCAAAATAACCCATCATCACTCATCCACTTAGAAAACGTACACTTGGTTCTAAAACTTGATCACCCAGTCTCATGATAGTGGAACTCTAAGTCCTTTCCCTCACTCTTCTGCCTCATCATGTCTTGGAGGAAAACATCTCCTTGCTGCGCATCTCTGACATACACCAAGAAGTTGTTATGAATTGTCGTCCTTCTAAGATACAAACTTCCTAGCCTTACCTCCATAACCAAGTTCATGTCTCGAAACTCCTCAATTATCTCTATCTCTTTTAGCATCATTGTTGTCACGTGAGCAAATTTTGACTCAGCCCATCGAAAATGAACCGACCGAATATTGGATGCCATTTCCTATGCCCTGTAAGTCATGAGTCCATGACACTGGCACATAAAAAAAAAAAGGTATAGGAAAGATGCTTTTTTTCTCTCTCAATATCAGAACCTATCTTTTCTACTTCTAACTTTCTAACTATTCTTTTATTTGCATACATATTTTTCTTTTCCGACTTCTTATAGATCAGAGACCAGAGAAGGAAAGATAAGAACCACAGAAGAAAGAATTGCTTACTTTAGTTTTATTAAATAAAATATGTCACATGTACTACAAAGTTATATATATATATATATAGAGAGAAAGAAAGAAAGAAAGAAAGAAAGGATCTTCTTACAATAGTGTAAGTCTAAAAACTCTTACAGTTAATTTGAACATTTTATTTAACTTACATCTAACGGCCAGTGAAGTAATAAATTATAATCATTAGATGTAAGTTAAATGAAAGGCTCAGACTGAGTGTAAGAGTTTTTAGACTTACACCAGTGTAAGACGATCTTGTTCCATGTATATATATATATATATATATATATATATATATATATATATATATATTTAACTCAATTAATAACTAAATAACTTATTTAATTTATTAGATGTTATATTTAATACTCTTTCACAAGTTGGAGAGTATATATTGATTACTTTTAATTTAGATAAAAGATAGTTAAAAAGAGAAAGATTTATAAGCAATCATAATATTTGTATGCTGATTTTGACTAGCAACAGAGAATAAATGAAAAAGTTTTACTTAGAGCTTTCTAAGAAGAATATGACAATCAAAATCAATATCTTTGGTTCTCTCGTAAAAAACATTTGTTGCAATGTTTAACTGATTAGTGACATTTTTGGTAACACTTGACAAGTGAACCGAGTTTTGTTTTGGTAAATTGATATCTTCCTCAGGGATTTGGTAATAATAGTGATTTCCTTTCTTGTTCATATACATAAATGGAAAGCATGGTTGAATAGTGATTTGCATGAAATAAACAAAAGCAAATACAGTAAGATTTCGTAGAAAATCTTATGCAAGAAAGAGATTATATTCAAATGCACTTGGTAACACTTTATTTTTAATGAGTAAATATGATTTCAACTATCTTACTTCCACATTCATTGAGTAACTTAACTAGATCCCTCAAAATTAAGTCTTAAGGTAGTTAATCCTAAAACATGATTCATCTGTGAGTAAGAATAACACCTTACATTAAAAACAATAACTTGAACATAAGTCACAAACCCAAGTCTATTCCTAGTACGAGAGTTTGTTAAGTGTGATGATTTAGTTCAAATTAAGAAAATATTTCTCAACAAAATTCCAAACCCTAGTTCATAAAACAGGTGATCAAGTCAAAATAAGCATTAAGATTAGAATCACACACAAGCAAGGTAACTAAATATCATATAAACTTAAGAAGAAATAGAGTTAGTAATTACATTGAATCCAATCCAAGAGAAATCAGCCACTGATGGTGAGGGCCATAGCAAGATACAAAATGAAATTACAAGAAGAGGAAGAAATGGAGAACGGTCATTGTTCCCAAGCAATTTGTTCCCCATGTCTTCCTTGTGCTCCGTTTTCTCTTGGGTCTCTCTTTCTTTCCATATATGGATGTCTCTTAAGTCTCCCCCCAAAATCCCCTTTTATACATGTCTTCAAAATAAGAGAAATTTGCAATTTTTAATTCCACCATTGCAGCTACGGATTAACGGCTACAGCTGTTAAGATATGGATTGTCTTTCATTTTGTTGCATAATTTCATGGTTGCAGCTGTGGATTTGGGGGTGTAACCCTGGACTTCAAACTTCATCAAATTCTACACAAAAAGAGAGCTATTTTAAACCAAAACACTACCACTCTGGTGACTTCTTGAATTAGATTAATTTACCTACTTGGGAGATTAATATACCCAGAATTATTTACATTTTAACCCAAAAAGAGTACTAAATTAATGATAAAACATGAATTTCTAGGACTTAACACACATTCATTTATTAATGTCAATATGTTTGGTTCTCTTGTAGAAAATAACATTTGTTGCAATGTCTAACTGATTCATTATCATAATAAGGTAATCAAGGTAAAAAAAAAGATAATAATAAATCCTTTAGTAAGTAAGTGAGCCATTAAAGCTCATAAATTGTGTTGGCTAAGACTAGATATTCAACCTTTGAAGTAAAGATCTCTAGATGGTAGTTTGTTTCTGAGACTTCCGTGAAATAATTAAGTTACCTTAGTAGATGCAATATCTAGTGATGAATTTTTGAGTGTCAATGCAAGATGCCCAATTAGAGTCACTAAAAGCCTTAGTTGCAAAGGAGATGTAGCAAGGTAAAAAATTCCTTGACCAGGAAAGCCTTTCAAATATTGTAGAACATGAGCAACAACATTGAAATGAGTGTTGGTAGGACATAACATGAATTGACTCAATTGATAAACAACAAAACTAATATATGGTCAACCAGTAGTTAGATAGAGTAATTTTTCAACTAATTTTTTATATCTAGCTGCATCTACATAAGGATCACCATCTTATTGATGTAATTTGGTTCTCTTAACCATTAAGGTGACAACTAGTTTTACTTTAAGAGAACCAAAGTCAGATAATAAGTCTAAAGTGTATTTTCTTTGAGAAATTATGATCATAGCCTTAGATCAACAACCTCCAAATCAAAGAAATACTTTAAATGAATCAATTCTTTAATCTTGCATTGATTATCAAGATTTTTTTTAATATAATTAATTTCTAAATTGTTAGTTTTACAATAATAAGGTCATCAACATAAACCAATAGAGTATATCATAATCCATTATGATGTTTTGTAAAAAAAAAAGTAATCATTTATGGATTATTTATAATAAAGTGATTTTAAAAAGTGGACAATTTGGCAAACCATTGTGAAAAGCCTATTTGAGGTCGTACAGAGATTTATAAAACTTACAAACCATATTAGGATTGTTACACTCAACAACATTTAGAATTTTCATATTAACTTCCTAAGCCAAGTCTCTATGAAGAAATGCATGGTTAATGTACAATTAATTGAGATACCAGTATTGAGAAGTTGTTATAGCAAGCAAAAGTATAACAGTGGTCAACTTAGGTATTGGTGTAAATGTATCAAAATATCAAGACCTTCAATTTGGCTATAACCTTTGGCTACTAATTTGGTTTGTAGCTTTCTATTGTTCCATTGAATCCATTTGATCTTCTATACCTATTTATAACTAATTGGAATCTTACTAGGAGGCAATGTTGTAATAGTCTAAGTGTTATTTTGTCTTAGAGCATGAAACTCATCTTGCATAGCCTTGATCCAGTGTTCGAACTTGATAGCTTTATGATAGCTTTGTGGTTTTGAATGGGTATTAATAAATAATGCAAAATGATAGTGTTGTGAAGAAAGCTTATTATAAGAAAGAATGTATTGGATAGGATGCTTGACATTTTCACTAACTTTAGGTACAATACTTAGTTAACAAATTACAATGACAATCCTTTAAGTAACTAGGTGTTACCTTAGGCCTACTAGATTGTTTCGGCTGAGGAGTTATATTTTCTATGAGTTTAGAGTTATTATCAATATTTAAAGTATTAGTGGAATTATTAGTGAGTTTAGGATTAATTTATGTATTATCATATAATAAAGGAACATCATGGATTAAAAATTATGAGAAGTCAATATTTTGTTGACTACATACCAAGTCATCCTTACACACAGGAAAAGGCAAACAATGTTCATAAAAATAACATTTCTAAAAAAAGTTCCTTCTTCAATTTTTAAATCAAGTAAAACATACCTTTTTATTCCTTATTTAAAATTGATAAATACATATCTCCTAATTCTATGTTCTAATTTTATTCAGTTATATGACAAAGTGCTTGCTAGCATAAACTTTTAAAAACTCTCAAGTTATTATAGGTAGAAGGCAAGCCAAATTGTTTTTCAAAAAGTGATTTTCATACTAACACTTGAGATGGTAGTCTATTAATAAGATGAATGGAATGAGATACAACATACCGAAAAGACATGAGAAGCTTGTTCGGTGGGCAAGTGTACTTGTCAAAAAGTATAAAGGATCATTAAATTAAGTTCCTGAATTATCGTTTCACAAGGATTATTTTCCAACTACTAAGAATTTGCTAATTCATTTGTTTGAGGTTCAAAGATATGAGATTAAAACAAGAATTCATAAAATCAATTAAAAAACTAAGAACAAGAAATACAATACACATCTTGGTTAAACATATCAAAGAGGAACCTAAGACATATGAGTTTCTCATTCAATCCTTTATGTTATTTTTTTGTTTAATTCTAAATTTAATTTTGTCAGATCAGTGTATTTTCATATATGTATTATTTCTTTTGAATTATGTTGTATACTTTAAGTGTATGGATTTTCAACCATAGGAATATGAATACGAAATCTATATCATGGTTGATTTAGCAGCTGAGTAATTGCGTTGTAGAATGGTTATCATTGAGTGCATTAGGTATATGATAACCTAAGGATTGTAGCCGAGAACTTGTATTGCTTTATTCTAGCAAGAATTAAGAGTTCTGAGTGTTGATCAATTAGATTTTTATATACTTATTTTCTCTCATTCCTAGCTCATTAATCCCTTTTTGTGCCTAATTGGTTTTAATTGGACCATTTTATGTTGTTTGGATTTCATTTGGGCTTTATTTAATTTTTCTAGCATTAGGCAAATTCTGACATTGTTTTGATTTTTGGGTCTTATCTTGAGTTGTAGGGCTCATCTCATTGTGATTTTTTATTTGTAGAAAAGCTTAGAGATAGGCCCACAAGTTGTATGCAGAGGTCGAAGACCAATTCTAGTGTTAAGAAGCTGACTTTGGGCCTAGAAGTGAACTGAAGCGGTGCAGTCGCGGATCCTGAGCAAGGTGCAGTACTTGGGCCATATCTCAGTTCACAGACATCTGATTAAACCCATTCTAGTGGTATTTTGAAGCTGACATCCAAGGCTACAATTGTCCTTCAGGCCACCAATCAAAATGAGGCCGTTTTCATAGCTGAAATAACACCAGAATGTGACAAACGAAATTTTTAGGGAGAATTTTGAATTTAATTTGGCTCTCTCTCTCTCTCTCAGCCCCTCTCACCTATACGACTTGTTGTTTTCCCTCCATTCATGGAGGCTTAGATTTCCATCTAATTTAAGGATTAAAAGGGATGTGACACTCTTGAGGATTGGTCTCACATTCGCATAAATTCAATAACAAATTCGGTTTCATCTCTTCCTTATTCTCTCCTTTTACTAATTATATTTTGGAATTGAAGTTATTCGTTTGGATTGATGATTATACATCTGTTTGATTATGTATTATTTGATTGATGTATGTAATTCAGTTTTAAGGAACATGAATTGGATTTTTAGGTTTGAAAACTACGATTAACGGTATTGGTAAATTAAATTAGTACAATTCAATTAGGTTCTAGAGTTTTCTGAACTTTAAGTGATTATGTGTTAATCGAATGCATGAAGGTTCTCGTGTGAATGCTAAGTTTGAATTGAGGTTTTATTCAGATTCATTGTTAATTATTGAATTGCTTGTTGATGTATTCTCTTAAAAATCCGGTGATAGAGTAGTCATTGTTCTTCTTAATTCTTGGATTGAAATTTCAATTTCTATTTACTCTTCATTCTAATTATAATTAGTTGCATTTTTTTTCTTTTATAAACAAACCCCCCGTCTTATATACTCTCTAAATAAATTAATTCATCCTCATGATTCTTTGAGAAACGACCCTAGTTGCTTACCTCGTACTATAGTAATTAGGTGTATTTTGACCCATGTGTGACCTCGTGTCAAGTGTAGAGTGTCTCACTCAGGCGAGGTAGCTCTCACTCAGACAAGGTAGTTCTTACTCAAACGAGACTGAGTCGTGTAAAATTGAGTACTCTGGAGTGTTATCACCCCAATTGTCCCCACATCTAGACAAGAAGGGATCTCGCTCAAGCGAGAGGCAACATCGCTCAAGCAAGAGAAGCTCACTCAGGCAAGGAGTTGCAGGAAAAAGGGTAGCTCTCTGGACCCAATTTCACTTAGACAAGACGTTTTTTCCTCAAGCAAGAATAGAAGAAATTTAGGGAGTTTCATTGTCTGGTTTCCTTGCCTAGTCTAAGATAATTTCACCAATCCAAGAGCAGGGTTCGCTTAAGTAAGGATTAGCTCGCTCAAGCGAGAACGCGTAGGCCTGGAGGGGTATTTAAGGAACCCTAGCATAAAGAAACGTCCATTTTCTCACCAGACAACCTTCCTCTCCCATTTTCTCAAGACCAAACTTCTTTCGATCTAAGTGGGAATCCTTGTTTAGTGCGAATCTAGATGAGCTCTTGGAACCTCGTTCTCCAACTCTACATCTTGTTTCTTGAGTTTCTCTTCTCTAAAGTTCCTTTGTCCTAATAGTGAGAAGATATGTTCCCTCAGGAGTTATTTCTTCCTTAGAACTAGTGTGGAGTTTGATTTAAAGAAACCTAGTTTCAAGTAAGGGGAGCTTGCCTAAACTAGCCTTATTTATTTACTAGATGCTGAGATAATTACATATATAATTTTGTTTTAACTAAGAAGGAGTTAATGTATGAACAAACCTTAGGATAGGACCTAGTGTAAACACGGTTGAGTGGGTTGACCATTGTTGATGAATGTAACAATGCCTAATGTGTTTGTGATGGGATTTTCTGCTGTCTTGTGAATATGCTCATGTTTGAAATGTTATAATGAAATGTGCTGAAATTAGTTGGTAAATGTTGATATTGGTTGAGTAAATACCTGATGTTGCAGTATAAGTGCTGAGACTAGCTGATAAATGTTGTAAAATAATATGCTGAAATGCTTATTATATGGTTGTGTTGTAATTGTATGAAATGTTGTCATACTAAGGCCAAGTCACATATTTAAAAATGGCGTAGGTATGAGACGATTAGAAAATATGCTGAGTTGATGGCGTAGGCATGTAATAGTTGAGAAACATGCTGAGTTGAGTTGTGCTTTATCTATATCTAGGTACTGGAATGGGTCACTCCCAGACCAAAAGATTGTAGGTTCCTTTTGGATTTACTAAGGCAGTGATGTTAGTTGGAGCTGAGTTGTTGTTGTTGCATTAAATGAGTTGATAAAAGGTTGTATTATTGTGTTAAGTGTTGAGAATGGTTGAAATAATAAGTTGTACAAATATTTATATTCGTATTGTAATATATATTTTATCATGATTTTTATTTCATAAGCTCATCCTTGTATATTATCTATGTTGAGGTGTGTGTTGCAATGATCGTATGGTGGTATGTGAGCAGAAGTGATAGGTGTTGTATCTACTTCTCATGTTGGAAGATCTGGCTAAGGAAGGTGTGGAGTCAAAGTTCTTTTGTGAAGATTGTACCTTTATTCATTTTGTTATTCTAGGTTTTAATATTGGGTCTAGACTATTTAGCTACATTCTTCATTAGAGTAGTTATTACTTGTAAAATTGTATTTTTGAGCTCCATGTGATTACTAATCATTCATACAATTACTATAAATATCTAATGGTCATGCAATATTAAATTTTTTCTCTAAATTAACATCCCCAATGGTCATGTAAGACATCAATTAAAAAGAGCATAAAACATCTATGAACTTGTTAATCTACTAACGATTGGAAGAGAAAAATTGATTTAGTTCACCTAATCATTTGTCTCGTTTTATCTTATAGATCCATTACCTAGTGAGATACAGTTGCCTGACGATATAATTAATTAGAATTATACAATTATGTGCAATAGGATAAACACTAATCACATACAAAAATCAAACATAGATTCAAACTTCAAAATCCCATAAACTTATGAATAATAGTTCTCATAGCCCTAGCTATGGACTTAGTTACTCATGCTAATGAAAAGAACTAAAACAATTGTAAACAAAACCATAGAGAAAAGCAAACTTGAATACAATGAATTCACGGTCTTCAAGTACGATCGTTCAAAGCTCCAAGTCCTACCAAGAGTATGCTTAAGATTCCGTGCAAAAGAGACGAGATGAAAGGCGTATCCAAGAGCAAAAGATAAGATGTCCATTTGGATGCTTAAGGTCTCTCTTTTATAGGGTTTGAAAACTCTAAAAGTTCTTCATAATTGGGCTTCCCACAAATGAGCACGGTCGTACAAGGCTATAAGCACGAGTGTTTATGGGTTTGAAGCATCCCTATGCTTGTTGAAAGGGTCTGGTGATGAATCCATATTTTTACTGATATTTTAGCATAATTCTAGCTCATTTAATAAGGAAAATATATGAAGAAAGCAGAAAAACTCAGAAAAAGAGAATGATTGAAAGTTTTATTTCAATTTGTAGTTATTTTCGCATTTGTAGAATTTATGCTTAGTTCTTAAGGAATTTATCTTGTTTTTGAAGGAATAATCTGAGCAAAAGTCATGGAAATGGATTATCAATGGAAAGGAAGAGGAAGAATGGCAATGTTGGACTCCAAAATACAAGAATTATGGGATGCAGGCTGGGCGTGATCACTATTGTTAGTGAAAGTGATCATTCCAAAGCCTAAATGAGAAGAGGAGCTTGTGCATAATCACTTTTAGTTACAAGAGTGAGCGTTGCCAGTGTGCGTTATCACTTTCGCCAACGAAAGTGAGCGTTCCAGAGGCACTTGTATCAGGACAGCTTGCGCGTGATTACTATTACCCACGAAAGTGATCACGCGCAGCCCTTTGACCTCCTGCGTTGCCACGATTATGAATAAAAATGAATGTTCCACAGAAGCCTTCAACTCTGCAAGTTGCGCGTGGTTACTCTTGCTCTTGAAAGTGAACACGCGCACTACATAAAGCTTCTGCGTGGTTACTCTTGTGAAGAAAAGTGACAACGCGCAGAACTGGGGTTTCTATATATACATGATTGAAGCGCGAAAACTAAAGATCTTTTGCTCATTTTCTCTTTTGTTAGTTAGATTGTTGTTGAGAGAGAATGGAGAGAAGATTGGGGTCGAAGCTTGAAGCTCCAAGAAGAGGGATTGGATTGGAGTTCGTGGCCATGGCTGCTCTGCATTCTTCTTCATCTTCTTCTTCTTCTTTCTCTGTTTTTGTTGCAATGTGTGCTTAATTTCCCATAGTCAGGGGTTTATGGAACTCAAATTGATGTATTGATTCGACTTTATCTTCTGAACTTTAAGTTCTTGGATTAATTGAGTTGTTAATTCTGCTTTTCATGCAATCTTTGAATGGAAATTCATTTGATTAATCAAGAGGAATCTTTACCAATGGGAATTGGATTGTTTGCTCCGATCTGAATTGGCAACCAGTGTTTAGGGATTTCTTAGGGATAAGGAGACCTAATTCTGCAATCTTATAGTTCTAATTCTTAATGCAACCTGAAATTGAATCTCACCTAAGGGATTAGGGAGGTTTAGTAGATTGTTAGGGTCAATGAGTTAAGGAATTAACCTTTGGCTAGGTATATGTGAACTGATTGTCAATTATTCAATTGCTTGAATTTTCAGAGGATTTAATTGGATTGATATTGATATTCTTGTGAAATAAATTCCTAACTATCCTTCATTGCTATTTCATTTCATCACAATTTTATACTCCGTTTGTTTGCAAGTTCTTTACCTTTAATTGCTTTGGTTTAGTGTTGTTATATGATACAAATCTCATTCCAAAATTTGTATGACTCAAATGGTTATAATTCTGTGAAGTGGTACTTGAACCTAAATTCCCTGTGGAGACGATATTTGGATCTTAAATTTACTTATCACTTGCTGCAATGCTAGTATACTTGCTAGTGTAGATTGCTAACAACATCTGGGCATGATGACTACTACGAAGCTCTGATCTTTCATCCATTTGGATTCACAACACACCCATAAATTCATTTGTGGTCTCGTTATACTAAACTGCATAATTAACATAAAAATTAATGCAAAGTACAAATAAAATAAAGGCCAAGCATGAATATATGGGCTGTAAAAGATGGTCTAAATACAGACTTATCAAAGCTTAGAGTGAAATAAGATAGATCTAATGACATTTAAAATATGTCTATTTTACCACAGAATTTTGGGTCTTGATGCATGATGTTTGATAAATAGAAAATTATAAAATTAATTCAAAATAGAAATACAAAATTAAGAAAATCAATCAACAAATTAGATTAATCCCTAGTTCATCCATAGTTGGAAGAAGCGTCAATTAATTATTGGGTTCTCATGCAAGATTAAGCAAATTACATGATCTCCAATCTCTGGTGCTTGAAATTAAGTAAACCTAGAACCTAATTCAAAAATAAGCAAACTGAACTATGAATCCTTTGTTAAGAAAAGAATGTGGATTGAATTAAGAAAATAACTCTTGTTTAAATCTAACTTAGATTTCAAGAGATTAGGGAAAATAAAATATATGCAAGAAGAAATTCATATTAACAATCAAACCCAAACTTTAAGAATCATTGTGAACTATACTAGGAATTAATCCTCAAAATTTAGCCTTCCGTAAAGATGGAATCTAACATTACAAGCAATCAATGTTCAGAAAACCAAAAAAACAGAGTGAGAAAAGGAAAAGAAATGGAAACCCTAAAAAGTGAGCTCTGGGAAACTATCCAAAACTCTTACCCTAATCCTATGAAAGTGGGGAAATGAAAATTACAAGAAATGGCAAAATGGTCTCTCTCTTCTAATTGAGAATCTATTTATAGTAAAGTTAATGCCCTCCTAGAGTAATCAATTTGAATGGTGAAAGTAATTACAAAGAAGAACATCTTGCAATGTTGCCCTAAATGGAGTGATTACTATGAGTGCTGGGAGTAACTATACGCAACCTCGTCAGCAAAATAGGCTTAAGCGTAAATACTATGAATGGTGAAACTGATTATGCACAGCCTCGCCTCTCTGAAATGGATTTGAAATGTTCACTATCAATGCTGGGAGTGATTACTTCCACTTGGCCTTTAGAGGGTGCTTGCTGGAGTAGTCACTTTGAATGCTAGAAGTGCTTACTTCCACTCAAATTTCTCTTAAAAGCTCAAATCCCATGGATTATTGCCCAAAAAATTTCTAATTAGCACAATTACAAAAAATGACTATAAAATTTATGTAAATTGAACTAAATTAAGAAAATTGAAATTAATAATAGAATTAATATTTTTATGTTAAATACATTTTATAATTTCATTTTTCTATTAAAAAGATAAGTAAAATATTAACAAAATGTAAATTCATCAAAGTTTCATCAAAGAGTAAAGGAATGTTGAATCGATCTAGAATCATACTCTCTGTGAGATTGTAAGAAAGAGTTACTTTGATAATGTTTAGATTAACTCAAAGACTGTAATAATTTTGGTTAAAATCTACTTTTAATTGACAAGAGTTTATAGATATTTTTTTCTATGTAAATTTGTTTTGAATTTGTGATATTTAGTTAAATTTTGTTGTAATAAGTAATTCAAAGTGTTTGTAATATTGATAGTTAATTTAATGATAATTTACATTTTATTTTAGATAGAAAATTACCCTCTTAATCAACAGTTATTTACGGTTTAAATTTAAATGTATGCGATATAAAGTGTTGTTTCCACTCTAATTTTTATAAATCTAAAGATTTCAAAAATTTTTCTTTTGAAATTGTAAACATTTTTGAGTTTCATAGATAAAATAAAGATATGTAGATTTTGCCTTTTTATTTAAGTCTTTAAGTTATACATATGAAAATAATTTATTTTATTTTCTTCCTTTGTTATAGATTACTAAACGTATTTGAGATATAAAATTCAAGGACGTTATAGGTTCAAGTCCAAGTCCCCAACACCTAGCTGAAATCGAACTTACTTGGCCCAATCATAATAGTTTAGTCCATTGAACTTCACTATGCCATTGATTGTGCCAAACATATTCATAGAGATTGTAATATTTAATACACGCTTAACATTTATGCTTTGAATAAACTTAATGGATTGAAACAATCAACCAACATCAATTATACATCTATGTTCACCTTGGACAGTACCTAAATACATAATTTATCTATAATAATGCTAAAACATTCAAGTTTTAATAGACAATTAGTCACTCAAACTAATATGCAATTCATCTTTGGAAATACAAACACATATTATGGAATGCCTACATGTATCCTTAATGTCATTAATTATAGGCAATGATTCACCTTTGGGTGATCTCCTAACGTTATAATTAATGAGCTAAATTGTTTATTCCAAGTTTCATATTACTTTATGTATCACACAATTCTGAATAATTTCTAACACACAATTATATGCTTAAATAATCCTCAAAGTCAAGTCATTTTGGTGACTAACAAGCTACACATACAATTAAGCATTAAATCGTGAACTTCTTATTATGATCATGTCGCAACAGGGCAGTCGAAACGGTATGGCAAAAAACTTTTTCAAAATAGTAGAGGAGTCGCCACCAAAGTTTATTTTAAGAAAAACCTTGGAAAAACTTAAATACAATACGATCTTTGAAACAAAAAATGAGTTCGGGAGTCATTTACGTGTAGTGAAAGTATTAGCACCCTACAACATTCGTTTAAAAACGGTTACCTTAAATTAATTGTGCAAATTCATCTTAATTTAAAAAAATATTTATTTAACCCCTAAACAACAAATTTTTTTTATTTTCACTTTAGAAGAAGAAAATTTATTTATTAAGATATTGTTTGGTTGGGTATCTTAATAAAGAGAAAATTGATTTTAAAAATTATTTTGACTTGACGGGTTCGGTTCCCGCTCCTACGTATCCCCGGATGTAATGGAAAACTCAAAGCCACATAGTTCTATCTAAAAATTGCAAAGTTGGTTGATTAAAATTAAGCTTAATAAAAAAAATTATTTTGAAATTAAAATTATTTTCATAAAATTATAATGTTTAGGATACAAGATAACGCAATTATACATGTATCCTACGAGAAACAATATAAAAAGTGAAGGAAGATCACATAACTATCTGCAAATCGTTAAAAAAATATTTAATTCGTAAATTACATATTTGAATTTTAATTTTGATTATGATTAATGTTGACAGAGAATTAAAGATAGTGTAAGCTATACATTAATCTCTTATAATTTATTAGACAATAGAAGGCAATGTAAATCACACATTGATGTTGCAAAAATTTGTATAGTAAAATGAAGAAATGATTGGTTATTTAATTTTTAAAAAATTAGAAATACGACTTAAGACAATTTAAAATATGAAATTAATTCTATTTAATGAAATGAATAAATATATTTGAATTGATTAAAAATTAAAACTTTGTTTGATAAATTTATGTTATATAAAACCTAAGGTAACGTTGGTACACTTAGGTTTTAACAATTTATAACACGTAAAGATAGAGTTGCTACATGTTAGGATTATAAATTATTATGTTAGTAAAATAATTTTAATTGATTGATTAGTAAAATAGTAATTATAGAAAATATATTTTGATCAATTATTAAGATAATTTTTCTAATTAATTAAAGATAACATATGATAAATCAATATTGCCTAAAGCATCGGTAACGTTAGGTACACGTAGACTTTATCAATTTATAACACATGACGGTAGAGAAGCTACACATTAATGTTATAAATTGATGTAATTCTATTATTTTAAAAAAAATAATAATTAACAATAATTTACTATTTATGAAATAAAAGGAAGTAAAAATATCAACATCTTACAATTATATAATAAATAAAACAAAAGATGATAATCTTAAAGAATAAATTACCAACATGATAATTAATATATGAACAATAAAATATTATAAAAATTGAAAGAATTTATTATTAATGTTGAATGAGATTAAAAGAAACTCAATAATATGATAAAATAAAAAATATTGCATTTGATTAATTTTAATAACTTCTAAGTATAATTATTTTAATTATTATTGTTCTTTAAAAAAAACAAGAATACAATAAAATAAAGTAAAATGAATTAAAGGACTTTACAACAAAACACTAAACACGGATAGATCTAGAATAAAATTTTAGATAAAGTCAAAGGAAAAAAAAAAAAGACACAAAGCTACGTGATTTGATGGACAGCTAATACATGCACTGTAGCTTTACTTTGAGCCTTGCACCCATTATATCAAATCAAAGGCTTTATATAAATAAAATAATATTAAATGCTGATTATGGAAAGAAGCTAGGAAGAGGACGTTCAGCTATTCTGCATTTTTATTGTTCTTTCAAGTACATTCTGAGAGCTAGTTTTTTTTTTCATTTATATTCATTATGAGAGCAAGTTTTTGAAAGGTAACTAACCTTACGAATACAATAACAACAGATGCAGAATGGTTCAAGCTCTGGGTGGAAGGGATGGTATGATACTCTCTTCTTCTTCTTTCTACCCCTTCTCTTATTCAGATTTTTGAAAACTTCTCCCTCTTTCTTCGAAAATTTTTTTTGCTTTTCTTTCTCTGAAAAAAAGAACCCCCCCACTGCATCTCTTACTTGAGATTTTATATTAGGTTCATTTAAGATTTTTACAAAATGCCAAAATCTGAGCCTTTCCCTTTTCATGCATTAAGTCGGTTTTGAAATTGGGGTCTCAAACTGCATAGTGTAGGGATACCGTTTCCATGAACCAGTCTCTCCCTTTTTTTCAAAATTTTCCATTTCTCTGTAAAACAATTTTATTTTATTTTTATAAATTAAAAAAAAATTGGAAGCCATTCCAGAGATATAAAAATTGGTATTCACAGATCATATAATTTATAATTAACAAACTTGTGGATTCAATCACTTTTAATTCTAAATCAATCTATAAATTTAATGAAATTTGTTTTGTATTTCATTGTGAAGCAAGGTCATGTAATTCCTTATGCACGGTCGTAATATCCTTTATGCATGGTCATGCTATGAAGCACAATTGTGCCTCTCATTATGCATAATTGTGCTCCCTTTTCCATCCAGATTTTGTAAATCATCACGATCATCATACAAATCTCGTAAACAATTATTCTAAGCATCTAAAACCTTAAGGTTTATGTTAATTATATCTTAAATTATCATACAATAGCAAGATAATGACAATCAATCAATCCAATAATTGCAATTTTGGCTAAGCTTAATCCACATAATTTCTTTCTTAGGGTTCATGCAGTTTGAAGAAAACTTTAATGAAGAACTAATCTTTTATGGAGGATCATAAAATTCATAACTAAGATTTTGATACCAACTGTTAGATTTATTCTCTTATGTTATTTCTATTTTTGATTTTATTATTATAAAATTACTTTTTCCATTGATTTTGAATTATATGGTTCTCACACAATATATATATTATCTCACAATCAAGAGTTTAAAAGTACTTACTTAAATCTATTATGTTTTGATGTGATCTTCCTTAAATCCATTATGTTTTGATGTGATCTTCTTTTAATATTTTTAAGCTCTTAAAATTTTCCTTAACTTTTCTTTTCTCTTTAACTTTCTTTTGATAGTTGAGAAAAAGTATTTTTTTTATTACTATAATAATATAAAAATTAAGAAAGAGAACGTAACTTTTGTTTTACTAACCACTCTTTTTATTATTTTTATTATATAAAGAGAAAAAAGAAAGTTTCTTTATAAATGTGTTTATAATTATACTTTCACTTACTCTTTAATTTATATTTATGTTTAAAATCAATCCATGCTATTACTATTATATATCAATTTACATTCATTTTGGGCTTGTACTTTCAAATCCGCCGAATCCCACCCATACATTTATGAACGTCTTCATTGCATAGTCATTAAAACGCTTTAGAAAGTGCGAGTTGGGAAAGTTGATTTTAATGTTCCAGCATTGACTATCTACAGAATGTTACAAGTAGAGCATGAAACATAGCATCTACGTCATATTTTAGTTTTCACTTTTACAATTTAATTTATCATTCTAATTTTGAGTTTCTTTCTTTGAATTGAAAATAAAACATTTATTGAAGCAAGAGGAATTTCTCCAACACTTTCATCTCATCTCTTCTCTTTTCTTCTTTCTTTATTATATTTTGCTAAATTTCTTACGTATGATTAAATTTTAATTTGAACTCTATAATCTGTCTCTATAAAACCTTAATGTAATTTTTGTGATATAGTTGCATTATCTATTTATTTCCTTAATATTTCATAGAATTGACCACTTCAATTACACGAATTAAGAGATTTCTCAAGATTTAAAAAAGTGGCATTTAAAGAGGTGAAAATTTCAAAATTGGAGCAGGTACCTCAATGAAAGAATTCTAAATGATTAAATTACGAAAGATCATTATTAATTCTTACTCTTAATGCTATTTTTTTATCACATTTACCTAACAAATTAATATTTTTTTTATAATTAAAAATTAGAGTAAAGTTGGAAAGAAATTATGGCTCAACTAAGTATATTCAATAATTCAATCAAGATATAATTACTATATTAAAAAATACTTGTGAACATTGGAGGAGAATAAAAAACATTCTTATTCATAACCAATTGAATTGCTCTAATTTACCTTTATCTTTATGTGTTTGCAATATTCATTTCAATTCTATATTTCTACATGATTGTCAAACTCTTTTTATGATATTAAATTTTCACTTTCTGCAAAATTGATATAGAAGCATTGTTTCAATTAATAATTGCTTTGTAGGTGAACATTGATATTCTCACTACTAGAAAAGTGCTAAATACAGACAGATTTTACAGACAAATTTTAATCCATCTGTATTACAGACGGATTTACAGACGGATTTGTGAAAATTTTTTCTATTTTTTTTCTGAAAAATCCGTCTGTAAATCCGTCTGTAATCCGTCTGTAAAATCCGTCTATATTTCGCCCGCCTTTTGGCGCCAAACGTTACAGACAGCAAATATAGACGGATTTTTTCGTCTGTAATTTGAAAATAGGAGGGAATATTTAAGCGGAAAATTACAGACGGATTTTTCCGTCTGTAAATTGGATTGATGCATTACAGACGGAAAAATCCGTCTGTAATGTGACTTTAGAGAGCAGTTCATTAGTAACCGCTCTCCAAGAAAGAGTTTAGAGAGCGATTAATGGAGAACCGCTCTCCAAGAAATCTAAGAGAGCGATTCCGGCAGGACCGCTCTCTAATATGTACTTCTGAGAGCGATTCATATGGAACCGCTCACTTACATGACTTTTGAGAGCGGTTCAAATGAAACCGCTCTCTAATATTGAAATTTCAGAGCGATTCATAAGGAACCACTTTCTAAAATAGAGTTATGAGAGCGGTTTAAAATACAGACAGATTTTTCTGTCTGTAATTTGAAAGTAGGAGACAATATTTAAGCGGGAAATTACAGACGGATTTTTTGGTCTGTAAATGTGGCGGTTTAATTACAGACAGATTTTTCCGTCTGTAATGGCTGAAACCCATAAAACCACGCCTCCTCTTCCCCTCCCCCATTATCACATCGGTTTCTCTCTCTAGCTCCCCCCTCTCTCTCTCTCTCAAAGAGCTTAGTGTTTTGGCCATTGCGAGTGATTAGAGCAACTATTTGAAAGTTTTTTTGCATCATTGTATTCCTGGTACGATACTCTAACTTTTAATCGGTTTAGTTTTTTAATTTTTTATGTTTTTTAGAGACTTAAAATTTCTAAGATAGAGTTGTAGGATTGGAGATTGTATGACTGGGGGGAAGGGCGTAGAGGTCCTTCTTCGAACCTGATTATTGTGTGCTGTGGGATTGTTTGTGTTTATGGAGTTTGTAGAATATGCATGTTGTGGAGTTACAAGGGGATGTGCTCTAGAATGGTTTAGGATTGTGATGTGTTTTTGTTTGATGTATCGAATAATTTATTGTTATATAATTTATTAGTTGATTTTAGGTGAAATTTTCATTGTTGTAAAAAAATGGTAAACAAATGTAAGGAAATTAACATGTATTAGGGGAGATTCTGCCAAAATTTATATTAAAATTTTCTGTAATGTATTTTAGAAGGTTAATACAATATTGTATATTGGTATTAGGTTTATATAGTTGTTGAGGAAGATGTTTCTCAGAAATCGTCAGTGGATGTATGATAGGTTGCACCTAAGTCGAGGGGGAATAAAACCTGAATTCTTTGAGGGTGTAGAGGAATTTATACGCGTCTGTTGTAATTCGCAGCAATTCATCACCAATCAGGTCGTTAGGTGTCCATGTTCTAAGTGCAAGTGTAGAAAGTTCTTGGATATTGATTCAATTAGATATGATTTGTATAAGTTTGGATTTAAACATGATTATTGGATATGGACTGAGCATGGGGAAGAAGTTAATTTAGAAAATCAAGTAGGTAATTCAAATATATTACAATCAGGTAGTCATGTAGGTCATCAGGTAGTCTCTAAACATATATATGGTTTGATTCAGATATGGCAGGTAAAGGTAAAGGTAAGAAGGGTATTACTCAGCAAACTGATCGTGGCAACACTTCTTCACCTACCGCTCCGACTTCGACGTCCACACCAGCAATAGTGTAGACCTCCCAGGTTAGGGGACAGGAGCAATTTATCATGGTGCCCAATCCTGGGTATATTGCTCCTCTCCCTCCAGTAGAGCAAGTTTCACACTCTGCACCCCCTACTACACAGGCCACACAGTCACCTGCTACACAGGGCACAAGAGATGGATCCACTGCTGTCCCATCTTTAAGCGGGCAGCAGTCATCACAGACCCAGACAGCATCGAGATCGTTAGAAACTTTGAGATGAGATGGGTCCACTTGGTAAGTAATTCAATCAAATATGCCTAACATTGCGTATTTTATGTGAATGTTATTAGTTATAATCCACTTTATATTGTGTTATTAGTTGGATACCACCACAGAAAGGTCTCCATCAGGTCACAGATACGATTAAGAAGATGTTTGATGCGCCTTACAAAATTTTGCAAAGGTGCCAAATGATACAAAGAAAGATTGGAAGGTAATAATAGTGTATTAATTTTAACTAAGTGTAATTACATATGACTGTTTGTACCTCTTCTAATGAAATTGTGTTTCTGTAGAGCAACTTTTCCATTCCCCCCTAGGACGAAAAGATGATTTTCAAGGCCTGGAAGAGTCGCACTACAAAGCGACTAAGACAGATGTACACTGAGGCTCGCCAGGACCCTTCTACTACTGATTGGATAGCACCCAACTTTCTTCATGCCTTGCAGGAGTATTGGGGTACATATGAGTTTAAAAATCTCTCTGTAAAGAACAAGACAAACAGGGCATCTAATAAAGAGGGGTCACTGCATACTGGTGGGTCTACGACTTTGGCTGGCACTAAGGCGAACTTGGTATGTGATTTTAAAATTCAGTTAACTCTATCTATAATTTCATATTTGAGATTGTGATTTATTTCTAATTGCAGGAGAAGTCGTTGAAGAGGCCACCTACTACTGGAGAGTTGTTTAAGGAGACACACACTCACAGGCAAGACAAAAACCTGTGGGTTGATACACGATCTCAGGCCACATATGTAAGTCATTGTTATTAATAATATATGTTATTATTAGCGACTTATTAAATAGTTCTCCAAACTAATATCTAATTATCTGAACTGAACTGTAGGATGACTATATTCAAAGGCTTGAAGAAACATCTTCTCAGAATCCAGAGTCAGTAGATGAGGATGCTATGTGGTCACAGACAGTGGGTGGCCTTTATAAAGGTCGCATTTATGGCATGGGGGCCGCTTTGCAGACTCCATGTCCCCTACATCTGTCACTGGAGATGCCCCTTCTCTTGCACCTGAGGATGTGGAGGACATGGTCCGCACTCAGGTCCATGCCCTTAATGAAGAACTCCGAAGCGGAATGAGGAGATGTGGAAGAGTAAAGAAAGTGCATGGAAGAAGAAGTGGGCAAAGAAAATGGAGAAGAAGATAGAGAAGAAGGTGGCGTCGAGAATGCAAAGGGAGGTCCAAAGCGAGATGACGCAACAAAGATATGCAAATGCAGCAGATGCATGCTTATTTTGAGCTCATGAGAGCAAGCAGCTCCACACCTCTTCCTCCTCCTCCACCAGCTCCAGCACCACCGGTTTTCACCTCCATGCATCATTCCTCTACTGACTCCTCTTTTACTGATGATGATGCTCCTTCGGATTATGACTTCACAGATTATAATTGATGAAGACTTGTATTTTATATTTAAATGTATTTATTTAGATGCTTTTTTGTCTTCCTTTGTAATAACATTTAAATTTTATAAATCATTTTGGAATGTTTAGATGCCGAATCTATAGTTTCTATTTTATTTATAAATTATAATAATCAAGAACAGTAGGAAATAACTTTCTATATAAATAAAAAAATATCAATAATAGTAAAATATATCACCGACGGATTACAGACGGAAAAATCCGTTTGTGAGTTACAGACGGAAAAATCCGTCTGTGAGTTACAGACAGAAAAATCCGTCTGTAATTCTTTACCGACGAGGATATTACAGACGGTTTATGTCCGTCAACCGTCTGTAAATCCGTCTGTAATAAAAAAAATCGTCTGTAATACTCTAAAAATTCGTCTGTAAATCCGTCTATATAAACAGACTTTTTAGTAGTGTCTAGTCCTCTATGTCGATGTATACTATCCACTTACTTTATTCTTTGATACAATTTGTAACATGTTGAATTGTTCTCTGTTAATTGACCCACCGGGTCAATCTATTTCAAGATTTTTTATGTATGTATTTCAAATTTTAAGATAAAATAAAAAAATTGTTTATTCAATTTTAACTTATCAATATCTTTTAAACTTAAAAATTACAAAATTAACAAATATCTTTAGTTGTAAATTTAATTTTTTATTTCAATTTTATCTTTAAAATTACTTTTTAAATTCAAAATCTTAGGCCAACCAAATGCTATCCTTAAAGTAGTTTATCAATAAGATCAAACATGCTTAAAAGTCTTTTTGTTTTTCTTGTCCTCGTTACCAGAAAAATAATCATCCATATTTGATTGATTGTTAATAACGTAACATCATAAAATTTATTGCTAATTTACTTTGAAGTGGGTCGAGAGTGATTAATTATAACCTAATTCTCCACTCCCACACGCAAGCGCGCGCGAATAAGTCTAGGGTTTATTTTTTTCCTACCCGAACATATTTACTTGTTCTTAGAATTATTTTTTTATACGACAAAAGGAAAAGCAACAGTATGTATAGTTGCAAATAAATAAATCTCATCATTTCAACATCGGTATTAGAATATTAATTAATTATTAAATTATAATAGTATTTGCGCATTCTTGACCATTTCATTTTACTTTTATTTCTACGTTAAGAAAAAGTATAAGATTAATGTCATAATAAATTTAATTATGCATATAGCAAAATCAAAAACCAAATATGCATCCACCAAAGAATAGAAAAATTCCCCGACAATCATTTATATGATATTTAAATAGCAACATAGAGAGTACTCGTCCCACACTATATGAACATTTGATCATTCCAAAGGAGCCAGAAGAAGTATTCAAATAAAGACAACTTCAACCAAATTATCAGTTAATATTGCCAAAGTAGGACCCACGCTCACCTCCACTAGATCAATCAATCTCTCCATATTACCCCACCTATAAATATATTCCGGCCAGCCCAGATTCTCTTCATCCCCTCAGTACCCAACATCAAACAATACCTCGAATTCTCTTCTTTGTCCTCTCTTTATATCAGAGCGCTTAATTTCTTCAGCAGATTAATTAAACACAGCCAAATAGTACTGTGCCTTCATTTTGCGGTTCCATCAATGGATGTTACTCCACACATGATGCTCTCTACCGTGGCTCTGATTCTATCTGTTTCATCGTTGGCCTCAGCATCTCTGCAAGTGGGTTTCTATAGCTCCACATGTCCATCTGCTGAGACAATAGTGAGAAACACCGTAAACACAGCAATTTCTGTCAACCCAGGCGTAGCTGCTGGTCTCATCAGAATGCATTTCCATGATTGCTTTGTCAGGGTAAGTTCACACTTCAAAATTCCAAATTACTCATATATAAAATTTGATAGAATTGATTTAGAACCATAAGATATTTTCTAGATGTATGGTTAGATGAATATTAATCATCACAGCCACAGAGTGTATGGAAAACCTGTGTCTAACTAACCTTGCTACACATACAGGGCTGCGATGCTTCGGTGTTACTGGCATCGGCACCAGGCAACCCAATTGCGGAGAGAGACAACCCAATCAACAACCCAAGCTTACGTGGGTTCGAGGTGATTGAGGATGCAAAGAACCAATTAGAGGCTGCATGTCCTCAAACGGTGTCGTGTGCGGACATTATTGCATTCGCAGCACGAGACAGTGCTCTCAAAGTGGGTGGCATAAACTACGACGTGCCATCAGGACGCAGAGACGGTCGTGTCTCTATTGGCGATGAAGTACCACAAAATTTACCAGCACCAACCTTAAACGCTGATGAACTTGTTAACAATTTTGCACAAAAGGGGTTGTCAGCAGATGAAATGGTGACCCTTTCAGGTGCACATTCAATAGGTGTATCGCATTGTTCCTCGTTCTCAAAACGCTTATACTCTTTCAATGACACGTTTACACAAGACCCCTCAATGGACCCCTCATATGCGGCAACGTTGAAAACAAAGTGTCCTTCACCACCAAGCAACACAGACCCAACAATGCCTCTTGATGCTTCCTCTCCTATTCGTTTGGACAACAACTACTACGAGGGACTCATTAACCACCGTGGCTTATTGACATCCGATCAAACGTTGTTGAACGCCCAATCCACAAAGGAAATGGTTCTGACCAATGCTAATTATGCTCCAAGTTGGGCTGCCAAGTTTGCACAGGCAATGGTCCACATGGGTTCGATACAAGTGCTGACTGGCTCCGATGGTGAGATCAGAAGGCATTGCACCTTTGTCAATTAACCTCTGCTGCATTCTTTTCATTTCTTTATTGTTTTGGGACAAAACTATTACCAATTGATTCATTCTTTCAACTTTGTAATAACTGTTTACACAGTTGAGCCTGGTCAAATTAATTGTATTTAAATACCACAGTTGGAAATTCATTAAGAAAGTGCGCATTTGACATTTCTATCTCCAAATTGGGAAGTTAGAATTAAAACAGTTTATATTTAGTCGCAACTAAGGGTCACGATATGTTTTGTCTTTTTGTTTTATTGCTTATGGAGAGAAAATGATTGGTTCATTCTTTGAAGTTAGAAATTAATAATTCTTTTCATTCTTTGAATTAGTTTTCATTATATTCGTCACCACCTGCTCGACGATGGCAATTCAAGCGTGCGTATATCATTAGCTGTGAATGCATGATCAAGTTCTTTGCTGTCAATTATTAATTAGAAGTTTTCATAATACATTAGTTTTAAAAAACAACATATCCGTTGACAGAAACAAATCCGAAAAGCAAAACTCGTGTCGTTAGAAACCTTTCATTTTGGCTTAGTATATATTAAACAAAAAAATGTTTACAAATGGGATCTAACATATTTTCTGTTCATTGTTGTTCAAAAGTTCAATTCTAGTGGGCACTCTAGTTAAAAATTTGTGCAGAAACTATCGATGTTTTTTGTCATGGTGTGTTTCCATACATGGCTTAATTAAACGCCTGCTTAATTTATAAATTTTTATCAAAACTGTTTGTTAGTCAGTTATTAGTTATTTCCTGTTATGTTTTCCCTCTCATTCTTACCTTGTTTTAGCAATCCGTTATGTGTATATATGGCTATTCATATTTTTTCTGATGTACACACATATATACCCTTTGAAGCTATATCGCATGACATCTTGATTTTGTTGATCTACACCCTTTTAAACTTGTTTGCGAAAGTCATTGAAGGCCCAAATTTAAACTAGATAGCACTCTAGTTTAGCGTGAATTTGGATTAACTGAAAAAAATTATTTGATACCTAATGATTGTGATAATTGATTATACAAAATAAGTTTTATGTTTTAAATTGTCAAGTGATGAGATGTGATTTAAAATAATTCATTATGTATAATTGTATAAAAGAATCACATTTTTTAAAATGAAACTAAAAAAATGGGGTGTGTGTGTGTGTAATAGTTAGTAGGAACTTCAAGTTATCACATTTGAGTATTCGGTGCAAGAAAATATTACAAATTATTTATTTTGGAATATAAAGATTGTTAAGTGAAAATTTTGTACAAAAATTACCAATATTTTGTTCGGTAAAGAGAGAGATAACCTATGTTAAATGGGTATTAACATTATCAGAATATTTAAGAATCAAAATTGATATTAATATAGTTGTGCTGAATAAATTTTCTACTTTATAGCATCATAAATTGTCACAATAAAAATAAAAACATTTTTCCTACTTTGGTATTGTGATTGATTGAGTGAAATTAGTAGTTCGTTATCTAGATCAAGTTTACTAGTTATTATATTAATGAACAAGGCATAAGGATCTAGTAGTCAAGATGAGCCTTCATGTACTAAATCATTTATCAACTGCAGAGGAAACCTATAAACTAAGGCTCATTGTTGGAATTTCAACTCTAATTCCAACGTTAAGTGGCTTAAGTTCTTTTTCACCTTACCTAATGTGAGACATTGAAGCACATATATGAATGCATTGAGTGCCCCTAGAGCTATATCGCACGAAAATGCTGGTGGGGAGGTGGGTATGATTCTTTAGATGTCTATAATGGCCTATTCGACTTTGTGGCTCTTATAAGATCTCCATGTTGTAATAGAGCTTTAGAGTACTTGTCAAAATCAATTGAGGAAGCAGCGAAACATGCCATTGCGATATTCAGTTTTGCTATCAAACCAGCAGCATAAAGTTAGAAAGCCTGGTCTTCTTGTTTCATCTATGCTACTTAGCTATCAATTTCTTTTGTCAAACAAAGTTGCAAGTTTTATTTTAAGAATAAAATTAATTTAATGACCCTATTTAAATAATTTATTAAGAAAAAGAGAGTGTAAAATAAAGGAAATTTAATTACTTTATTTGAACAAAGATTTTAAAATAAAGAATGTTGGGAACGAAAGAAACTAATTACTCTATAAAAAAAATGATGCAATATTTTTTAATTTCAAATTCTCTAAAATTTAACCCTATCTAAACTCAAATTAAATGCATTTGTATTAAAGCCTAAATTATAGTGATAAATATTTATAAATTCTGGCATAAATATTTATGGCATACCTGAATAAAAAACTTCACAGGAAAGAACTTCACGTGAGAATGTATAAAAGATGATAAGTTAAATATTTTCTTTATACAATAATGAAATTTTACCTTAAATTACAAGATTAAAATACAAGATGCTGATAAATTGGCGTAAATAGGAGGGTAAATTGGTAAAGAAAAGACAATAAACATGTCCGGAATGTTGTGACATGGGAGTTGGAAAGACTGCGTGGTGAATTTTGAAAGGGGTGTTGGAAAGAAAAACACGAAAAGCAAAGATTTTTTGTGTAAGATTATTAAAAAATAAAAAAAAATATTTTAATAATAAAGATATAATTTAAAAAAAAATAGTTTTGATACTTATGTTGGAGCTTGGAGGAGGCAGAGGTGGCAAAAGGAGAGTGGATAACGAGACGTAGCTGGAGATAACAAGAAAGTTGCACTGGCTAACGAAGAAGTACGGAAAGGCAATGGGGTCCCTTGTCCCAACCCCATTTCCCCTTCAGCGCGTCCCTTATTCTTGTTCACCCTAAAACACAATCCTATGCCCATTGCTTGCACAATTTCGTATTCATTCAGAGGTGGCCATTTATGTTGGAATTAAGAGATTCGCAAGATTCGTTCTGTGATTTGAAGCAGACTAATTAAAATGTGACAACCTACACATTGTTATTAAGATACTATCGCTGTAATTAAAACATTAAATTAAAATAATAATAGTGAGTGTGTGTTTGGGGGCGCGTGGGGGAGAATAGGGAAAGGAAGGATAGTGGGGTATGAGCTGTGGGGTGTGAGTACTGGGGCCCACAACCCATGTGCATCCCTTCAGTCTCCACCACCTCCTGTTTCTCACTCAATCATTAACCTTACTGCACCCTCACTCTTCTCTTCTCTTCTCAATCTCACAAACCATAACAAAACCCTCTTTAGTCCTCTCTCACCAACCCAAACTATACTACTAATACTGTTATTTTCTTAAACCATGTCTAACTCTGACGGAGCAACTAACGGCGTCAGCAGCAACGGCGCAATCGTCGAGTCGCAGCGGAACAGCCAGCAGTCAAACGCCCTAGCCGTGAAGAAACCGCCGTCCAAGGACCGTCACAGCAAGGTCGACGGAAGAGGACGCCGCATTCGGATGCCGATCATATGCGCCGCACGTGTTTTCCAGCTGACACGTGAGTTAGGGCACAAGTCCGACGGTCAAACCATCGAGTGGCTTCTCCGGCAAGCTGAACCCTCCATCATCGCCGCAACCGGCACCGGCACTACTCCGGCTAGCTTCTCCACTGTCTCCGACCACAAGCCACTGCTTCCTTCTCCCACTCCCTTCATTCTCGGAAAACGCATACGCCCGGACGACGACGCAGCCGCCAAAGACGACGCCGTTTCGCTCGTTGGGTCTCCCACGCCGCACGCTCTTTGGGCCCTTCCTTCCAGGCCCGATTTCGGCCAAGTCTGGAGCTTCGCCGCCGCCGCCGCAGCCGCAGCGCCACCGGAACTCGTTTCGGTGTCGACGCAACAGCATGGTTCGATGTTCCACCAACATCACCATCAGCAACAGCAACAGCAGCAGCAGCAGCAACAAGCCGCCATGGGAGAGGCTTCTGCGGCGAGGCTGGGGAATTACCTTCCCGGACATCTGAATTTGCTGGCGTCGTTGTCCGGCGGCCACGGGAATTCCGGCCGGCGAGATGACGAGCCTCGTTGATTGTTGAATTGCGATGGCTTAGGCGGTGTTCTTCCCTTTTCGTATATAATTTATGTATTACGCGTGTGTATGTGTGTTTTTGTCTGTGACTTTGTTGTTGTGTGTGGACTGCGGACAAGGAGAAGATTCTTAGTGAAATTTTTAGGGATAGGTGTTCCTAATTTTTTTTTTAGTAGTTTTGAGTGGAGAAGTCCATGAATTGAGGAATTCAATTGGATTAGGGTTTTCCTGGATTGGAAAACAAATTAGGTTGTTAGGAGATGATGAATTTGTTTAGATCATTGGTGGAGGAGAGAGAGTATGTATGATTTTGATGATGAGATGAGATGAATAACTTGGGATTGAGGCTGGAAGTGGTTTTCAGAACCTTGATCGATCGTTTTGCAAATTTGCAAATGCAAGTGTTAATGGAATGAAATTAATTTAATGATGTTATTGTGCAAAGAGTCACGCTCCAAGGTGATTGAAGAGAGATTGAGCTTGTTGCTTCTGTTTCATGAAGTTGGCTAACTCTCACTTTCCAAATTCCAAATTGGGTCACTAAAAGTGATTAGTTAGTCTTCATAGCATTAGGTTGAGTCATGAGTGATTGTCTATCTCATTATCAGCTGTCACTCCCATATTCTTGGAGCAACCTTTCCAATACTGATTGAGAATTCATGTTATTGGGCATCATTGAGGGATTGTGGTCCATCTAAAGTCTTTGTGAGCTAAGCTATGCTGCCTCGCTCTCTCCTTCAATTTGGCGCGGTCTTGGTTGATTCAGAGATGGCTGCTATCTGAAAGACACGGCCTGGTTCTACTCTCTAAGACCTCTGTTTTGAGATTTTTATCTGAAATTCTTAGGCATTCCTTAGATTGATCAGTGTGAGAATAATGTGTTTTCTTGTATGTAAGTGGATTGTTTTGGGTGTTAGCCAAGTTAATAAAGACCCATCTGTTTATTTCTCTCTGTCTCACTATTCTTGCCATTTTATTTGTTTTTTCTTTTCCTTTGTATATATATATATATGATGATCATGAACTCGTTCTGCTACTAGGCATTTGAAATTTCAAATTTAATGGTTTCTTCATATTTGGGTGTTTTGAAACCTGTTTTGCTTTCTTGTCATGACCAAGATATTCTTTTCCCTTGGAGCTTCAGCATTTATAGAAAGATAAGGTTAGGTACATCCTGTGTTCAAATCTTATGATACACGTAACTAAGAATAAGAAGATATAAACCTACATGGTATGGTTACTATTTTTGACGTTTCATTTGGTTAAAATTATTCGTATGTGGTGCATTTGATTCATCATAGTCAATCTGGGTCTTCGTGCTGATATGAGGGAGAGCTCAACATTGGCTGATATAAGTTGTATCTTATTAATGACTTATTAAAATTGGTCGTTATGACATGAGCTTTTATTGCCTCTCCCTTTGAAACAACCATGTGCCCCGGTCCCCCTATTTCTCCTTTCTCTCTCTATCTTATCCTCATAACGAAAGCACACACTATACTCACTGGCAATTGCAAGAAGGATCAGCTGAAGCGTTGATCTTCCACTAACATAAACTGTTGGTGGATTCTATATCAATATTCTCCAACAGTGGATTCTACATCCGCTGAAGCACACGCTATGTTTTGAGGCATAACTTGAGGGAAATAGGAGAAAGATGAATGGTTTGCTGTGATGTCTTGGCAACAAACTGAGATAGTTAACTTTGCACATTAAAGAATTGCATTTCCCTCACCCACTCCCAAAAGAAAATTTAGAAAGCGTTTTTTTTACCACTAAGGGGATATTTATAGGTGCTCTTTTACTTTAAAGTTGTATTTTTTTAAATGCGTGTATACTAAAATAGAAGAAATGGTATATAACCTTAATTTTAAGTGATTCAAATAATAAATTTATTTGTGAATATAATATTATTTTCTTGGTCCAGCTGAGCTGGGAAGTAAACAAGTAATTGGCCAGTTAATACTAGATTTGTTATTCCGTGGTTGTGTGTGAAAGGGAAACCGGAAGGAGGTTGAGTGTAAACCAACCCATCATTTTTATTAATTTTGTACTTTTCTGCAGATGGATTATTGGTGGGGCATTCAAATTTGCGATGCTGACAGGTTTTTGAATTATTGCTCAACACAATACAGAAGGGTCAGCTTCCAATAATTGATGGGTCCCTGAAATTACATGACGGGGTGAAACTAGCTAGTTAGAAACGTTTTATGATTTGGGCCATATTTAAATTTAAAACTGAAGAATGTTGATGAGTGGGCACTATTTTCTTTTTCTTTTAAAGTTCGGAGTATGAGGGATTTTTAAATTCAAAGAATTCAATATTAATCTTTCAAAGGATAAACTTTGCTCGTGCTTCTGAGAGAGAATTTGCATATGATAGGATTTGAATATATGACTTTTTGTAAAATAAATCAATTTCATACATGTGAATATAATAAGGTTTTACGCTACTGCGTCATTCTTTTAAATTAGTAGTCATTATTTTAAAAATAAAAAAATTGTAATATTTAATTTTGTTAATATATGTTTAATAGAGTTTTTAATATCAATTTCCAGGTAATACTTAAAAGATTTCTTTCTTTTCTATAAATTACAATAGAAATGTATTAATACCATTAAATGTCAAGCTTTTCAATAAAAACTTTTCACCTTTATTTTCTTAAGTATTGTCTTAAGAATAATTAGTAAAATTGTTTTAATAAAAAATATATACTTATTAATATTTAATCAATGCTTTAATGACACATCAGAAGGAGTTGAAAAGAACATAGTTTTTATAAGAACTAAGAATGTATTTATTTTTAGTTAAATTTAAAATTATATTGTGGAGTAAATTTATTAAAAATGAATAGATTATTACTAACATTTTTTGGGGTCTTACTTGGGCTAATTAAATGTTTCAAAGTTTGTCGGTGGTATCCAAATGCCCTGGAGTGTTTAAGTTGATTATAAAGTTGTTTCAAATAGATCCTGTCATTTTACATATAAATTAGCGTCGATTGTTTTAGTGGATGAATTTCAACGTATAATTCTCTTACACTTACTATATTTGGTTCAATAGATTTTGGAACATTTTAAGATGAAAAAATATTTTTCCAACCTCAGGTTTGTAAAAGAAAAGGGTGGGAAAAGAAGAAAAATAGTTGACTCCACATGTGTCGATCAAAACAAACAGACAATGGCCGCAAAAACAGGGTGAAGGTTTTATGCAAAGGCCTTTTTCTTTTTATATTTTGGCTAACAAGCATTCATATAAGGGGTAAAATAGTAATTAAGTATATAATACACATTTTCATTCTACTTTTCCATTCATCCAAATAACATAAACATTAACTCATTTTTTCTTTATTATCTTCCCTTTCATTTTCTTTACACATCTTCACATAGCATTAAATTTAAATATATATTTTAAAATAGAAGTAGTTATATTTGGGACAAGAAAAATTTTCTAAGTTAAAATCATGTTAAAAGAAGCTACAGTTCGACAAAAATGTTGAGAATCAGAAAGGAGCCTAAAAATAAGTCTAAACTTGAGAAGTATTGAAAAATTATCTAAGACCTTTTTTGTTTCATATCAAAAGAACATATTTTGAACTATTTTAGAGGTTTTTGTCACCTTGTTAATTTTCTTCTAAAACTGCTCGAACAATAAGACTAATAAGTAAATATTCTAAGTCCACAAAACTGATGGCCTTTTTGAGGAGTTTTCAAGTCTCTAACATCTAAAACTGCTCAAAAAACATGAAGTAATTAGAAAATATTCCAACTCCACAAAACTGATGGCCTTTTTGAAGAGTTTTGAGGAGTTTTCAAGTCTTTGACACCCAAAACTGCTCAAAAAATAGGAAGTGGTTAGAAAATATTCTAAGTCCACAAAACTGATGGCCTTTTCGAGGAGTTTTGAGAAGTTTCTAAGTTCCTAACGCCCAAAATTGATCAAAAAATAAGAAGTGGTCAGAAAATAATCTAAGTCTATTAGCCTAATTGAGCTCCAGAGTCCCTCTAGAATTGCTCGAAAAACAGAAATGAGCAAAGAAAATATTCTAAGTCTACAAGACGAAGACAAACTCTCAAAACTCTAGAATTAGTTGAAAAGAGAAGTTAAGGAGAAATTATTCTAAGGTCATAACACTAAATGAGCCTCTTAGATTTCTCTCAGAAACACTCGAAAGATAGAAAAACAAAAGTCTTGATAAGTCAAGTCATTGCAAAATTCAAAAGCGGTTATCAGCAGTCATCAATATTCACCACTACGCAAAGGAGATCGTGGGCGATAGCAGTTACGAAAGAAGCCTCAACCAATAACACGATCACAAGCAATCGTGGATAATGGGCATCAACAATTGAAGGTAGTTACTAAGAAGTGCCTGCAAAAGGAGGAGAACGGTAGTGATCTTCCTGCTTATAAATACTCCAAAGCGCTATTTTACAGAGGATGACTTTTTGCACCCTGACACCGCACCTAAAACCTCTGCACGCTGAAACCCTGCACTGCGCTAGACACCAGCTACAAGGAGACTCACGGTGGCCGCTGTTCACTGTTGTGAGGAGTCGTACGTTTACATTCTTGCACATTTACCCTTCTACATTTTAATTTGTGTTTCTTTTGCTTATTTCCTTGCACGCAATTTAGTTCCTGTTTCTGCAGTTGGTTTCCTATTTAGCACTTTTTGCAAAGAATTTCTACGTTGTGATTCAGTTTTACGCGTTTCATATTCACTATTTTTGTTAAACTATTTATTCTGAAACGTCCATTTTACTGTCACGTTAACAACACACTTAAAAGAACTCAAAGAAAACCTAATCCAGTCCTCAGATTGTTCTTGAATTATTTGTTTACAAAACTGTCATTTTTCCCAGTAAACAAGTTATAATCATCAATTAAAAAGTTAAAATATAAAAATTGATAATTTGTTGGTTACATATATAGGTGTGTGGATAATATCTTAATTTTTCTTCTTTATTTTATTGACTAGATATGAGATTTTAAATTTAAAAGACATGTCGTATGAGATAAACATTACAGTATTGTAATAATTATACAATTTTATTATTTGAACGTCAAATAATAAATATTATTTTTAATATCACATGTAATTAATTTTTCTTAAAATTTGTAATTTACTTTTCATTTTTGTTATACAAAAAAAAAAAAAAAAAAGTTATCTCCCTTTCCTTGTAACCAAAAAACACTATAATTACACTACAAAATTTTAGACGACAAGCAATGTATGTTTGCCATGGATGGATACTATAGTGGAGAAAGTGCTGGGAAAAAAGAGATAATTTACTGTGTCACAAAAGCCAGGCTCAAGGCAACGTGGAAGCTTTTGTGCGATTTTGACAAAATGGAATTTGACGTTGTCGTAGATTAATGTAGTAACTCAATTAAGGGACCATTGGTGGCTTTTCACATTACGTTGTGTAATCTTGAGTTTGAATATTTAAAGAAAAAAATTTATTGTCTACACTTGTCTAATTCAGTTCAAATATAATTTCTTTCCGTGAATGTGATATATAGAATCTAAGCAGTTCACTTTTGCCCTATTTTCTTTTCGCAATTTGTTAGAGTTTAATAAGTAATATTAAAATCAAAATTGGTACCCCAATGCTCACACCAATGACGGAAACAAATAAAAGCTAAAGTCAAAATTTGGATCCATCCTTCCTTAAATATTGGATTTATAACACAGAAGGATCACTCTGTTCTTTCTTTCTTCTTTAAAAAAAGCTGAGTACCAACGTCCGAATATTGGATTTACAAAGGATAAACATTCTGGTTAAGATTACATATGAATTTGAATTATTCAAAATTGTAATAGAGTTTTAACATCAACCTATAGATAAAAATATTTAAAACATCTGAATGGGACCAATCTATCCTCCTAATCGTATAAGAAGAATAGTAACAATATACTATCTAATCTATTCACAAAAATTTATTGAAAATTATAAAAATAACATACACTACGTTTTATTTTTTCTTTCTCTTAAACTAATATATTTTTTTTGTAATTTTATAATTTTAAATAAATTTTAATCAATAAAATTTATTATTAATATTTCTTAATTATATAATTAAAAATTAATAATTTTTTAATTTTCACTTCACGTACTATTTTCTTATATTGTTATATAGTTAAGTATGAATAGAAATTGAAATATATTAAAGTTGATTTTTTAAAAAATATATTTTCATTATGATATAAACATACTTAAATTTTTCGTTCTTAATAAATGTAACATCGTTATTTATTTATATAATTGGTGAAATAATTTAAACAAAAGATAAGAAATAAATACATTTTATTTATATTTGTAATGTAAGAATTTGACAAAAATTTAAAACTTATACTTTTATTATTATTTGGTTTACAAATTACATAATGATTTAAAATGATCAAAGATAAATTTCTATCAATCCAATGAATTTTACAAAATAAATTTATACTTGGACGACAGGGAAATAAATATATATTGACTTTCGTTAACGTACAAGAGTTTGATAATTATAAATTATGATTCCAAAAATACATCATATACATAATTTACAAAGGAATCAAATAACTTAAGTCCTAATGAGCAATTTGTTTCCACACCAAAAATATTGATGACATGATTTTAGTCGTTGATAAATCTATATTTTACTACATTTTTAACTTAGTTTTTAGTAGTAAATAAATAGTTAAATAATCAATAAACCTGAAAATACTATAAAAATTACATTTATATTTATAGTTGTGTAAATAGTTTAGAGTTTTAGATTTTATCCTAATTCTGCAACACCTTAGCTATTTTGTGTAGAAGCTTGAGTTAGAGATTTTAAAGTTGAGATCTGTAACACCTTAGCTATTTTCAAATAATCATTTCTGAGTAAAATTATTTTTCATAAGTTAAAAGGAGATAATCATAAAAATTTCATTTCAATAACTTCAAGCAATTGTTTCTATAAAGTATTTCAAAATAAGGATGAATTACAAGTTTGAATCAAATCATTGCTACAAGACTTAATTAATATATCATAATTTCAAAAGAATAATTTCTTAAGTCCTATAGCAGTTTCATCTATCTCCTTCACTGAGTCAGGTGCTAATCGTCTTAGTCACTTGAAAAATAAATGTAAAGATGAGTATTCTACACTATCACACACAAGCACAGAAACTCACCTCACATGTTTCATCCATTTGCTAACATAATTCAAATCATGCATCAAACAAACACAAAGTAATACTTTTTAACATTCTACTCCAATTTACATACAGATGCGCTCACTGCACCATCAAACAATCCATATACAACACTCACATTCGCTTACTACACGTAAGTCATGCTCACTATGGCACTGTAACCACAGTTTTCTAATACTCTCAACCTCAATGACTTACTCAGTTTTACACCATAGATGGTCACCAGTTTGCCCCACCTCCCGGATACAATGTGTGCAGTTACGAGACCCTTAGCAAAGGTGTTAGTCAGAGGCTGAGTTAGGAGGAGAATATGTGGCCTGTGGTGCACCCACGCTCACTGTTGGTGTCACCACCATCCTCTCTTCCTTAAGGTATTTCTACCGCTCCCATCTTTCACACCCCAAGTGTATCGCTGTAACAGATCATAGTTTCCAACCATTTCAAACACAATTACAATCACAATTAACATGCCATTTCCACACACTTTTACCCATATTATTAATTATTCATATGTTCATGGAATGCACACACATATTCAATCACATTACATTCAAACCCCCAATTTCTATCACAATCCTATTACAATCAAGTCACTCCATCACACACACAACATCCAACATCCATCACATTATGATTACAATGAATTTCTATCATTCCACACGTTTTCCTATATTCTATCTCAACTACATTGCAACACATAGCAAAATAAACAGATTTTATACACACTGAGATAGGGTAGAGTCCTCCTCTGAGCTCGAATTGAAGACCCAACACGAAATCAACAATGGAAATACTCCCCGCATAGTTTTTCATTCTTCAAACGTGATTCCAACCTTCAATCTAATGCACAATAATCGGTGAAAATAAGTTGGAGATCGAGAGAATCGAAAGAGAGATGAAGAGGAAATGAGAAGTTATGTTTTCTCGAACCCTAAACTATTCAAATACCCTAGGAGTCGCGATATTCTCGCTGCAGCGAGACTCCTTTTCGCTACAGTGAAAATATCAAACCAAATTACACTCTGATTTCTGTATAATCTCGCTACAGCAAGATCCTATTGCTATAGCGAGATTGCACTCAGAAAATACCCTCTCGATAAAACGAGGAGTCTCTCACTATAGCAAGAATGTAACAGATGCACGCCACTTGCCTAGGACCTTCTCGCTACAACGAGAATGTCCCTGTAGTCCACCTTTAGCTTATTTCTCAATCGATTCCAAACACATTCAATTCTTAATACACAATCAACATTCACATTCATACTTATATATACATATTCATATACGTATACACATACATGTCCACGTCATCACACATATACACATATATTCACATCATTATATACATCAAATGAACATTCAATGAGAATTCCATAATTATATTAATAATCAAATAATATTATTACAAAATTCATAGCGTTACAACTCTCCCCTCCTTTAGAGAATTTCGTCGTTAAAATTCAATCAAAATATACAAACAACTTCATATACAATTCTCTCATTCTACTCTCTATATGTGGCATCTCCCTTATCACTTGCTCTCCATACCACCTTTACTAGTGAGATCTTCTTACCCCTCAGCTACTTAACATGGTGATCCACAATCCTCACTGGGTATACATCGTAGGATAAGTTTTCTCTTACTTGAACAGGGTCAAGGTCGATCATGTGGGAAGGATCTGACATGTACTTCCTAAATGTAGGTTCAAGAGATTCGGAGGTAGTGCTATCTGGTAAGCTACAAGACCGATTCTATCCAGCATTTCGAATGGCTCAATGAATTTAGGAGACAAATTTTTAGATTTCGAAGACAACGTTTTGGATTTAAGAGCTCTCCCCACTTTGGTCACAGGCGAGACCTTCAAAAACACATGGTCTCTCACTTGAAATTCCAAAAGTCTTTTTCTCCTATCATAGTAGCTCTTCTGCCGGTCTTGTGCAGCCTTTATCTTCTCTCTAATCATCTTGATATGCTCATTTTGCCTCTAAACTGTCTGGTGCATATAGGGTCGCCTCTCTAGTCTCGTACCAACACAAAGGAGTTTTACACTTTCTCCCATACAAAGCCTCAAATGGTGTCATTCTGATAATAGCATGGAAACTATTGTTGTATGTGAACTCCACCAACGGTAGGCATTCTTCATAAGTCGGGGTAGTTGACCTCATGAGGATGTAATTGCCTCGAGACATGGGCAACTACTCTTCTGTCTTGCATTAAAACACATCTAAGTCCATGTCCAGACGCATCACAATATACATCAAACTTCCTCTTCGGGTCGGGCAGAACCAACACAGGTGCTAAAGTCAACTTCTACTTCAACTATAGGAAACTAGCTTCACATTCCTTACTCTATTTAAACTTCTTCCCCTTATTGGTCAGCTTCGTCAAAGGAAAAGCTATTTTAGAAAATTTGTCGATGAACTTCTTGTAATAGCCAGCTAATCCTAGAAAACTGCAAATTTTTGTCACATTTGTAGGTTTCGGCCACCGAGCTATTGTTTTCACCTTAATGGGATCTACTATAATTTCATTCTTTAACACTACATACCCCAAAACTGAATCTGGGACAGCCAGAACTCACACTTGGAGAATTTGGCAGACAATTGCCTCTCCCTCAAAATATGCAAAACAATTCTTAAGTGCTCGACATACTCTTCTTAAGTCTTTAAATAAATTAGGATGTTGTCAATGAATACCACCATAAACTTATCTGAAAACCTATGAAAGATCTATTCATATAGTCCATGAATACAACAGGCGCATTGCTCACTTCAAACGGCATCACCAAATACTCGTATTGATCATAACGCATCCTAAAAGTCATCTTAGGTACATCCTCATTCTTCACCTTGGTCTGGTGGTACCCCGATCTCAAGTTAATCTTCAAAAGCACTGCAGCTCCCCTTAAATAGTCCATTAAATCATCAATTCTAGGAAGAGGGTACTTATTCTTTATTGTCACCTTGTTCAACTGCCTGTAATTTACGCACATCCTCATACTCCCATATTTCTTCTTCAATAAGAGCACTGGTATTCCCTATAGTGACACTCTTGGTCTTACAAACTGTTTCTACAATACGTCTTCCACTTGCTTCTTGACCTCTGCTAATTCCACCAATGACATTCTATATGGTGCCATAGAAATCAGGCTTGCTCCCGGAATGAGGTCAATGGTGAATTCTATCTCTTTCTCTGGTGACAACTCAAAAACATTCTCGAGGAAGACTTCTAAGAAGTCTCTTACCACTGAAATGTGCTCTGGCTCTACTCTATTTTTTACTTCCATTAAGAACATGACTATAGAGGCCTTAGCATTTACCGTGTTCTCCCACGCACCTCAACTCAAAAGTCTAGGGATTCCCGATATTGACGCACCAAAAATCAAAGTGTTTTCTCTACAATCCAGCAAAACATGGTTGGTAGCTAGTCAATCCATTCCCAGAATTACGTCCAATTGGGAAAGAGGCAGACAAATCAGGTCTACCTCAAAGTCCTTACCGTGTACTATTACCAAACACCCCAGACACATACGATGTTACGACCAGTTTAACCGTAAGGATAGTCACTACAACATTGTACAACAATTTAGTCACATACAACCCTAACACTTCATACAATCCACAGAAACAAATAAGTGCATAGCACTAGAGTCAAACAACACATCTAATAATTTGCCCTCTATAACGCATTTACCTCTGATTAGCTTCTCAGACTGTGAAGCCTCTACTTCACTCATGGCAAAGACCTTTCCCAAAATGCTCAACTTTAGCCCTGTGCTTCTCCTTGATTCTGGCCTATGACTAGTACTCATACTGCCACTCTTCTTAGGAGCAGCCCAGTAAACATTCGCAGTATGTCCCAATTTTTCATAATTACTACAGTTAGTATATAGTTGTGGGCAGACGCTTAACATGTGTGGTCCACCACATCTGAAGTATCTAATTGACCCTCTGAAAGAGTCAAAACCAGAGTCACTACCGTTGCTCCTCTCTTGTGATGAGGTTTCTATAGACTGTGAATGACTGGAGCTCGAGTTTGGCCCCTCAGAGAATCTTGGGGTCTTCTATCTTATCTCATCGGACCATTCCCCCTGGTGTCCACAGTCTTGCCCTTAGAGTTGACTTTAAAGATTCTGCATTTGCTCACTAGAGTGGACAAGTCAGTCAATTGGAATACACTAATAGCAGCATGGATCTCTGGCCTCAGTCCATGCTCAAACTGAAGGAATTTCACATTGTATGTTCCACCATGAGACCTCAAGGTGTTCCGGAAGAGCATGTCAAATTGAAGGCTTTTCCTTTCTCATTAATGGATACCGCGAAGGATTGGCTCTACTACCTTCCTCCCGGATCTATTACAAGTTAGGACAACCTCAAAAGACTCTTTCTAGAGAAGTTCTTTCCAGCCTCCCGAGTTGCATCCATAAGAAAGGAAATTTGTGGAATTAGACAACTAGAAAGAGAAACTCTCTATGAATACTGGAGAGGTTTAAAAGACTATGTGCCAGCTGCCCCCACCACCAAATTAGCGATCAATTGCTGATCCAGTACTTCTATGAGGGATTACACCTAATGGATAGGAGTATGATCGATGCAGCGAGTGGAGGAGCCTTGGTAGATAAGACCCTTGTGGCAGCCAAGAACTTGATAGAAAATATGGCTGCCAACTCCCAGCAATTTGCAACTAGATAGAATTCTTGCATTATTAGAGGTGTGCATGAAGTTCAAGCTACAGAACCAAACAAATTGGAGCATAAGATTGATGAGCTTGCCTCCATGGTAAAGCAATTAGCTGCAATGCAAAAGAGTGTTGTCTCTGCAACACCTTCACCACCAATTCCAGCAAATATTTACACTAACAAATTTCCTTTTCAGCAGTAGCAGCAACAACCAAACTGGGATCTTTCTTCAAACCGGTATAACCCGGCCTGGAGAAATCATCCAAACTTGAGGTGGGGAGGAAATTCCAACCAGCAAAATCAGAAAAGCAACAACTACCAAGCTGGTCAAGGCAGGCCACATCAGCCACGCCAATGGAATGATCAACAACATGGGCAACAACCACACCAATAGCAGCAAGCGTCCTCATCCCAAGCCTCTTTCTGTTAGAAGAATGAGCCTTCATTGGAGGAGCTTGTGAAGCATATGGCCATGAGCAACATTAATTTTCAACAGCGAACAGAGGTCAGTATCAGAACAATTGAGAACCAGATGGGATAGTTGGCTTCCTCTATAAATCAAATTTAGTCCCAAGGTTCAGGCAACCTCCCAGCACAGACAGTCACAAACCCAAAGAATGTCAGTGCAAGTACTCTGCAGTCTGGGAAGGTAATGCAAGAGCTTGAAATGCCTAGGGAAAAGGAGATCCCACGCCCCTTGGTTGATGAAAGGGAGGAAGAAAATGCACCCACCACTCAAGAAGTGATAAAAGAAGCTGAAAGGGCAATTCCACCACCTTTTCCTCAAAGGGTTATAATCACCAAACCAAGTAAGAAAGCTGAGGAGAGTGACAAAGAAATCTTGGACACCTTCAGAAAGGTTGAGGTAAATATACCTTTACTGGAGGCAATTAAACAAATACCCAAGTACGCTAAGTTCTTGAAAGATTTATGTACACATAGAAGGCGTCTGAAGGGTAATGAGAGAATCAACATGGGTAGGAATGTTTCTGCACTTTTTGAGAAACAGAGAACCACAATGCCTGAGAAGTGTAAAGACCCAAGAACATTTACTATTCCATGCATCATTGGTAATAATAGGATAGACAATGCAATGTTAGATCTAGGAGGATCCATTAATGTTATGCCATTGTCTATTTTTCTCTTCTCTATCTCTTGGTCCCTTGCAGCCCACAGGTGTAGTAATTCAGTTGGCCAATAGAAGCACAACACATCCAGCTGGACTTGTTGAAGATGTGTTAGTGAAGGTGAATGACCTCATATTCCCAGCTGACTTCTACATCCTTGACATGCAAGAAGAAGAGTCACTCAAAAATTCTGCACTGATCATTTTGGGAAGACCGTTCTTGAAGACTGCAAGAACGAAGATTGATGTACATGCCGGTTCACTCACCATGGAATTCAGGGAGAACATTGTGCGCTTCAACATATTGGATGCCATGAAACATCCGATTGAAGAACATTCTATCTTCCATATTGATGTATTTGATGCATTAGTGGATGAGAGCTGGATCAAAATTTTGAGAAATTCTTTCCTTAATTTTTCCTATTGTGTAGATGCTTTTGTTTGTGAATCATATGAAAATTCTTTGTATGATACTTGTGCTGAAAATTCTAATTATTTGAATGAAAGTTCTGAAATTTTTAGTGTTGATGAAGTTGATAATTCCATAGGGGTAGAATGTGAAGTATTGGATTTAGCAAATACAGTTGAATCTAACCCCTTTGATTTGAATGCTGTAGAAATTTTGTCAAATGAAAATGCTAAATAACTTCCCTCTATAGAGCAACCTCCCACATTGGAGTTAAAGCCTCTACCGGAGCACCTGAAATATGTTTATTTGGAACCAAATGAGAAGCTCCCAGTTATCATTTCCACCAAGCTTGATAGTGATCAAGAGGAGAAGTTGCTAGAAGTGATCAAGAAGCACAAAAGAGCCATTGGGTGGACACTCGCTGATATACCCGGAATTAGCTCCTCCATGTGCATGCATAGAATTTTGTTGGAAGAGGATGTTAAACCAGTGAGAGAACCTCAAAGGAGGGTGAATCCCATCATTCTAGATATGGCGAAGAAGGACATCACCAAGTTGCTTCAAGCTGGGATCATATACCCAATCTCTGATAGCACCTGGGTTAGCCCTGTGCAAGTTGTCCCAAAGAAATCTGGACTTACTGTGGTCAGGAATGAGAAGAATGAAATGATACCTACCAGAGTCCAGAACAGCTGGAGAGTCTGCATAGACTACAGGCGGCTGAACTAGGCAACAAGGAAATATCACTTCCCACTACCCTTCATTGATCAAATGCTAGAAAGATTGGCAGGTAAATCTCACTATTGCTTTTTAAATGGTTACTCTGGGTATTTTCAAATTTGTATTGCCCCTCAAGACTAGGAGAAAACCACATTTACATGTCCCTTTGGCACCTTCACTTATCGAAGAATGCCTTTTGGCCTATGTAATGCTCCTGGCACATTCTAGAGATGCATGTTGAGTATTTTTTTTTCTGATTTAGTGGAGAATTGCATAGAGGTCTTCATGGATGACTTCACAGTTTATGGCACATCCTTTCATGCATGTTTAGTCAATTTAGAAAAAGTCTTGAAGAGGTGTATTGAAACTAACCTTGTACTTAACTTTGAGAAATGTCATTTCATGGTAGAGCAGGGTGTAGGTCTAGGCCATATAATCTCTGAAAAAGGTATTGAGGTTGATCCTGCAAAATTGGACGTTATTTTACAACTTCCTTATCCCTCATGAGTGAGGGAGGTTCGTTCTTTTTTGGGCCATGCAGAATTTTACAGGAGGTTTATCCAGAATTTCTCCAAGATTGCAATTCTTCTTTCGAAGCTGCTGCAAAAAGATGCTGAATTCAAATTTGATGAGGACTGCAAGGAGGCTTTCAACTTCCTTAAAGAAGCCTTAACCACCACACCAATTATCCAACCTCCAGATTGGTCAATACCCTTTGAGCTGATGTGTGATGCCTCAAATTATGGAATGGGAGCTGTCCTTGCATAGCGGGTTGGTAAGGTCCCTCATGTCATTTATTATGCTTCTAGGACCTTAGACACTGCACAATCTAATTACACTACAACTGAAAAGGAATTGTTGGCCATAGTGTTTGCATTAGATAAATTCAGATCATATCTATTAGGATCAAAAGTTGTGGTGTTCACTGATTATTCTTCTTTGAAGTTTTTGCTAAAAAAGACAGATTCTAAACCCAAGATAATAAGGTGGATGCTCTTACTTCAAGAATTTGACTTGGAGATTAAAGACAGAAATGGAGCACAAAACTTGGTAGCAGACCATTTAAGCAGAATAGAGGGAGTCCCTGAACTCATTCCCCTCAAGGATGAGTTGAAGGCTTGTAATCTGCACTATGACTTAGGAGAGCAAAGAAAGCTTCAATTGCAAGAGCTGGACGAATTGTGTCTAGAGGCATATGAAAATTTCAGAATTTATAAGGAGAAAACCAAGAGATACCATGATAAGTTGATAGCCAGAAAAGAATTTTGTGTTGGTCAAAAGGTGCTCTTGTTCAATTCCCGCCTCAAATTTATGTATGGGAAGCTTCGCTTAAGGTGAATTGGTCCATTTATAGTCACACAAGTGTTTCCTAATGGTGCAGTGGAAATCAAGAGTGAATCCACTACAAATGTTTCACAGTGAATGGACATCGCCTGAAGCATTTTTTAGAGAACTCAGTTCCTTTGGAAGAGATTGAAGAGGTGGATGTGTACTCCCCCATCATTTTCTTCAACCAAGACCCTTGTCATGAGTAAATCACTTCGCACGTCAAGCTAATGACGTTAAAGAAGCGCTCTGTGAGAGGCAACTCATAAGTGAATAAGCAATTTTGTCTTTCCCTTACTTCCCCTTTGCATTCTTTCAATTATATTTTTGTGTTCATTTGAGTTGTAATGAGCTAAGAAATTTCTGATATGCTTCAATTTTGTGTAAATAATTCCTTGTGGATTCACAATTTTCTAGGAATTCTAGCAGCAACACCACTTTGGGCACTCATTCTTGCTAGGTACAATTCATCCTTCATGAAAGTGGCCACTCTCATAGGCTATAGTGACTACTTTGGCTCAAGGTAAGCAACTCCTTCTCTGTAGTTCCCACTTTTACGAGTGAGAGTGTCCACTTTGGCGCCCAGGAGCTCGATCATTTGCGTGTGGACACTTTAGAGACCAATAGTGGCCACGCGCAAATCTCCTTACATTTTAGCCTCTCTGGAGTTCCCACTTTCCCAACCAAAAGTGGCCACGCGCAAATGGAGTGCAACTTAACTCACTGTAGTTCCCACTTTAGCAATCAAGAGTGGCCACGCGCAAATTGGAATGCAATTTAGCCTCTTTGTCGTTCCCATCTTCTTAATTGAAAGTGGACACGCACAAATTGCCCTCCAATTTAGCCTCTTTGGTGTTCCCACTTTTCTTGTTTGGAATAGGCACGCCCACACCCTATTTGCACTATTCCCCTTAGGCCCAACCCAAAGTAGCCACTAATTCCTTTGAAAGTAGACACGCTAACCAATTTCACACAAATCCTTACCTCACACGACGCCAGCATGCACCTAATTTCACGTCCCAATTTCACACACCCACTCACACCCATTCACACCCACTCACACCCATTCACAGCCACTCACTTCTAGTCCCAAGATACACCTTCCCTCACCACACCCAAGGCTTCAAGCAAGGTAATTCTCTCAATTTCTCTCCATTCTTGGTTTGGGTTCTTAGATTCCCCAATTTGGGGCTTTTCAATTTTACTTGTTTTTTTTTTATTGAAATTGAGGTGTAATTCTTGTGTAATTGAGCATTCTTACATGAATTGGAGAGGGTGAGGTCCCTAAATTGCACCCAATGAGGTGTATTATTCCTATCTAATTGGGCGTTCCCACTTTTGCCCCCAATAGTGGCCACGCCCACTCCCTCTTTGCCATGACTCCCATTTGTTGTTTTTGTTATGCTCCCCTCCTTCATTTTTATGCTCTAAACATACCAATAATGCTATTAAATTTCTTGTTCATGTATGTTAGTGCCTGAATTTGGTTCGTGCCCAATTCCAATTAGTTTTGGCCCCTCCATTTTGCTGTTTTGCTTTTCAATTCCATGCCATTTTACTTTTGCTGCACTTGATCCTCATGCACATTACATAATTAACCATGATTGTTGATCTTTCTAAGTGTTGAACATGCTTTTCGTGACTTTAATTTTACTAATTGCTGCATTATGGTCCTTGAGCTTAAAAGCCTTAAAAGCCATATTCTGCTATCCATTGGATTGCTATACATAGTGAACGTATGCCACACCATTCTCTGTGCTTAATTGTTCTTGTTTGTACCATTTGAGCTCTATGTTTGTAGGCTATGTACCATGATTGACATTGGTTGCCCTCTGAGTCATATGTAGCACTATACACCCTTTTGCACACAAATTACTTAGAATGGTATCAAATTATTTTGCAGCCCCTGATTTGATTACTTGCTGTTGTGTGTTACCATGGAAGGTTGACCTAATTTCCCTGCACTATCCATTCACATATTCTTTCTTCTCTGCAGATAATGTCAAGCAATCCTAGAAGGAACACCCCCAGAACCAAGAGGAGCAGGACAGCTGAAGCCTCTTCCTTTCAGCCCCCTCCTACCCATGACCCCAGGTTCAGGTCCCCAGAGCATGAACTGTATTTTAGGGAGAACATCCTGAGGCGCCAGATCGTCCAGGACTGAAATTTTGAAATCCAGCAGGGGACATTTCCACAGTTTCAGGATGAAATAAACAGGCGTGGCTGAGGACTTTTCACCTCCTGTGCAGGTAATGGATGGAAGGACATCACCCAGGAATTTTATGCTAATGCTCTGCGCCTTGCAGATGACCCTTATCCCCCTAGGCACACCATGGTCAAAGGGAAACGAGTTAGCTTTACTCCAGCCACCATCCAGAGGGTTTTAAACATCCCTCCTCTGCAGAAGCAACCTAGCCAGCTAGATTTCACTGCATTCCGCAAACAGAAGGAAAAGGATTACCAGCCTATACTTCAAACAATCTGCAATGAAGGAAAAAATTGGGAATTTGATTGTAAAATGCAGCCTAAGAATCTGACCACCAAACACCTTCTCCCTGCTGCCAAGGTGTGGAGTATCTTCGTTGTCAACTCATTCATGACAGTCATCCATACCTCCACCATTGCAGTGAAGAGGGCTGAACTCATATATGCTATCCTCACTAGCATGCCCATCCATGTTGGGGAGGTCATCTGCAGTGCCATGCTGGACATCCTGAAACGGAGCAGAGATTCCTTAGCCTTTCCTTCCCTCATCACTTTGTTGTGTCAGGATGCAGGTGTTGATTTTGGAGATTATCAGCAGCGAATCAGAATGGTTCCCTCCATTTCCACTGCATTGGTGAAGGATCTGCTCAAGCCCCAGAAATCTTCAGACCCAGGCCTCACTCTCCCAGCAGAATTCAGGCCCGAGCTAGCTCTCCCAGTTAAGGAACAGCTGCACCAGATAGCTAAGCGGCAGACTGCCCTCCATGCTCGCCAGAACGCCATGCTCTTCCTACTGGAAACCATGACGCTGAACATTGGCAAGTAGATGGGGATGACTTCGGAGTAAATCTACTACTCCCCCACCGTTCCTGCCTCTCATCTCCGAGCTGCTGCCCAGCATGACCTACCTCCATTCAATCCCAATGCCCCCAGAGATGTCCACAACTCTAGTTTCTCAGAGGAAGCAGAAGAAGTAGAGGAACATGAAGGCGCCACCTCGTCCACCTCTGATGAAGATGCCATTTAGTCCGCCTTTCGTGTTTTCTTTTATTTCTCTGCTTGTACTTATTTTCTTTTATTTTCCCAAGTAATTAGGAACCACTTGTCCTTTTATTGTCTTTCCCTTCCTGCTTTTATGTTACTTTCCTTCAAATAGTTATGTTACCTCCTTTTCGTTCTTTTACTGAACTCTTATTATCATTGTGCAGAGATGCCCTCAGTTCCATCAAGACGAGCATCATTTTACCCTGAACTTTGCATACATTATCTATAAAAAAGGGGTGAACTCTTTGTCCCTGTTTTGCATTTATTTCTCGCTTACTTTTCCTGATTTCATGCCTTCTCTTTTCTTTTTAATCTAGTCCTGTTTTATAATTTTGCTTTTATGCTCTGATTGCATTTCCCATCCAACCCATACTCATTCTCATTTTTGTACATATTTCTATTCCTAACATTTTGAACATATTTTCTTGCCAGGTGAATTGTGCTCACATTATTGCAAGTTCTTGTCACCTTTACCATGGTAATGAATTGGGCCTCTTATTTTTTTTTCTGTATGCATATTACATGTATTGTTGCATTCATCCTCTAGAACTTGCCTTGTTTCTTAATTGAATATGCATTGTGCAATTTTTCATCTAAATGATTGAGGCCTTCTTTGCACATATCCCCCCACCCTTGTACCTCCTTTCCCTTGTTCCCCATGTCTTACTTTTACCAAACTTAGTCTGCACCAATAATTTTCCTTCCTTAAGAGAGGCATTTCTTTTGAGTTGCCTCAAGATTTAGTGCAAGCAACTAAGTTTGGGGTGCCGATTATGAGTGTAGTTGCTTGAGCACAAGCAACATCTTAAGTTTGGGGTGGTGGACAACATACATGTTAATAATACATGTCAAAATAAAAAAAAATAGAAGAAGAAGAAAAGAATGATTGTCAAAATCCATAATTGCAAAAAAATAAATAAATAAATAAATAAATGGATAAAAAAGAGAAAAAGAAAGAAAAACATAGCAAGGCAATTGAGTTGAGAAAGATGCCCATATAAAGCAAATTAATGAAAAATGTGGTGAAAGAATGCTTGAACCTCTTAAGCTACATCATTTAAGGCATTCCACTCTAGTTGTTGTACTAAATCACTCAAAAGAACTTCCTCCTCTTAAATATCCACTTGATCTTGTGACCTTCCTTGATTAAATTTGAACCTATCATAACCCCCATTTGTGACTAACAAAGCCCTCATGATAGGTGGTTCATTGTGTTTAGGCAAAGGAGATTAAGGATATGGGCAAGCCTATGATAGGGTGAGGTAAAATGCATGAATTGAGGGAAAACACTTAGCCTGAAATGTTATTGAGTGATGAGTGAAACACCACTTTGTGAGCTAGATAGTTTCTTTGCATTATGTGAGTCACATGAAGCCTTGCTTGATTCTTTTGTTTCAATTTAGTGGGACTTTGCATGAAATATTTACATGAACATGATTTCTTTGTTGAATGAATCTATGGTTGTGAAAATTTTGGAATTGCCAATTAAAGCATGAAGTTGAAATAAAAAAAAAATTGAAAAATTTTTTTTTGGATAAATCCAACTCTCCTCATTTAATTTGCTTGAGTTTTGATTTGCTTGAGGACAAGTAAAAGTTTAAGTTTAAGGTTGTGATGAATCCACATTTTATCATGTTTTTACTTGTCTTTTTAGTTTTCCTTAATAGAAAAATTAGACTTATATAGTGTAAATAGTACAAAAATTACATTTTGAGTAAAAATCATAGGTTTATTAATTTTTAGTTAATTTGCATTTAGTTACATAGATATAGATTGCAATTTTAATTTTCTTAATAATTTTGCAGAGTCCCCAAGTTAATTTTTGAGAAATCTTGGCCCTTGGATGAAGGTTGACTTCAAAGTAGCCACTTTCAAGAGCAAAAGTGGCAACTACAGCAAGTTTGGAAATTGAAGGACCCAAAGTAGCCACTATTGCCTCTCATAGTGACCACTCCAGGGAGCTCCAGGACGCCGTTTGGGAAGCATTTCTGTGCTTGGACACTATTGGCTCTCATAGTGGCCACGCGCACCAGAGTAGCCACTTTCAGCACAAAAAGTGGCAACTCCAGAGAAGTGGCAAACCTTTCATCCTGCGCGTGGACACTCTTTTGGCCCAAAGTGGACACTTTCAAAGCAAAAAGTGGACACTTTGCTGACATGGCATCCAATATAAATAGGTTTTAGGAATTAGGGTACAGGACTTTTACACTTTACACATTTTTTCCTTTGCCAAATTGAGCCAATTTCCCAGAACATTGGAGTCTTGGGTGATAGCTAAGGGTCCTCTGTAGGTTTTAATTTCCAATTTCCCCTTTGATTTTTGTTGAATTTACACTAATGTTGCTTACGTTCTTGCATTTCTTTCTTTCATTTGTGAAGCCCATCCACATGGAGGGCTAAACTTCCTTGTAATTCCTAGTCAATGCACATGAATCTTGAATTCTTGGGATTAATTGCAATACAAATCTTTCTTTCCTTGAATTTATTGACCCCAATCTTTGAATGAAATGGAATTTGCATGAAGGGAACATTGCTTAATGAATCCTAAATTACCCAACGAAATTCTAATTCAAAATTGCTTAATTTTGATTAATCCTTGAGGTTGCTTAATCTTAGGAATAGAGATTGGAGCCCATTAAGATGCTTAATTTTAATTGGGATATTAAAGTTAATTTTCGCTTGTTAGATTAACTTAATTCAAGGGAAAGAAAGGGGATTATTAAATCATTTGAAAGAATAATGATAGAACTCATTGATTGACTAGGGATTACTCATTTTAATTGATTGAATTTCATTAATTCACATTTCGTTCTTGATTTAAATCTGGAAATTAACAAAAAAATTCCCCTCCATTTTACTTGCTTTAAAACCCATGTTTACACTTGTTCGATGTATGTTCCTAACCAAAAATTCCCTGGAGACAACCTAGGATAACACCCTAGTACTGCATTCATTTCTTGCATATTTGATGAGGATTAACGACAATCTTTTGCATGACGAGTAGCTTAATTCGTTTCATCACCCACCTTTAGGCTTCTTCTGAGTCAAACTTTCCCTTAAACTTTGGAGGGTTTTGCCTAGTGAAGGCAGACAGCCCTCTATACTCAGCCAGTTCTCCATCCTAATTATGCACCAGGTCCTCCAAAACACAGGTCATCCGCTCGAGGAGGTCATTGGTGATACCAACTCCTCTACCTCTACCGACCATTTCTAACCTTAGTCTAGCAAACATATTTAGCAAATAACATTTTAACAAGTCAGTTCAATGTCAAACATTCATAATTCATGTCAACAAAACATATCAACACACACCTTGGACGCTTCAGCCCCAATACCCCTGTTCGATTTCGATGAACTGCTTTGATACCAAAATTGTAACACCTTAGCTATTTTCAAATAATCATTTCTGAGTAAAATTATTTTTTGCAAGTTAAAAGGAGATAATCATAAAAATTTCATTTCAATAACTTCAAGCAATTGATTTCATAAAGTATTTCAAAATAAGGATAGATTACAAGTTTGAATCAAATTATTGCTACAGGACTTAATTAATACATCATAATTTCAAAAGAATAATTTCTTAAGTCCTATAGCAGTTTCATCCATCTCCTTCACTTAGCCTGGTGCTGATCTTCTTGATTATCTGAAAAATAAATGTAAGGGTGAGTACTCTACAATATCACACAGAAGCACAGAGACTCACCTCCCATGTTTCACCCATTTACTAATATAATTCAAATCATGCATCAAGCAAACACAAAGAAATACTTTTCAACATTGCATTCCAATTCACATACAGGTGCGGTCACTGTACCATCAAACAATGTGCATACAATTCCATGTATGCTTATTGCACCATCAAACAATGTACATACAATACCCACGTGTGCTTATTGCATGTTAGCCACGCTCACTGTGATAATAGTTTCCTGATGTCCTCAACCTCAAGGACTTACTCAGTTTCAAACTATGAATGGTCACCAGTTAGGCCCGCCTCATGGATATAATGTGTGTGGTCACGGGCCCTTAGCAAAGCTGTTAGTAAGAGGTTAAGTCAAGAGGAGAGTATGTGGCCTGTGATGCACCCACGCTCACTGTTGGTGTCACCACCATCCTCTCTTCTCCAAGGTATTTCTACGGCCCTCATCTTCCACACCCTCAGTGTATTACTATAACCATTCATAATTTTCAACCATTTTAAACACAATTATAATTACAATTAATATGCCATTTCCACACACTTTCATCCACATTCGCAATCATTCATAGTGTTCATGGCATGCACACATATATTCAATCACATTACATTCAAACCCCAATTTCTATCACAATCCTATTGCAATCCAGTCACTTAACACACACAACATTCAACATCTGTCACATTATGCTTACCACAAATTTCTATCATTCCACATGTTTTCCTATGTTCTATCTCAACTACATTGCTACATATAACAAAATAAACATTTTATACACAATGAGATAGGGTAGAGTCCCACTTACCTCATATTAAGGACCCAACACGAAATCAATAATGGAAATACTCCCCACATGATTTTTTGTCTTCCAAACGTTCTAAACGTGATTCCAAACTTCAATCTAATGCACAAACGGCTTTTGGATGTAATTTAATTGGTAAAAATGAATTGGAGATTGAGAGAATCAAAAGAGAAATGAAAAGAAAATGGGAAGTTACATTTTTTCGAACCCTAAATCTCTCAAATACCCTAAGAGTCGTGATATTCTCGCTGCAGCAAGACATCTCTTGCTACAGTGAGACCCCTTCTTGCTACAGCAAAAAAAATCAGATCAAACTGTACTATGGTTTCTGCATAATCTCGCTACAACAAAATCCTCTTGCTACAGCGAGATTGCACCCAGAAGACACCCTCTCTGTTGCCCTCTCGCTACAGCGAAAATGCAACAGATGCACGTCACTTGCCTAGGACCTTCTTGCTACAGTGAGAATGTCCCTCCAGTCCACCCTTAGCCTATTTCTCAATCAATTCCAAACACATTCAATTCTCAATACACAATCAGCATTCACATTCATACTTATATACACATATTCATATACATATACACACACATGTCCACATCATCACACATATACACATATAATCACATCATTATACACATCAAATGCACATTCAATAAGAATTTCACAATTATTAATAATCAAATACTATTACAAAATTTGGGGCGTTACAAGATTCAAATGAAGAAAATGGAAGAATTAAGCTTAAAAAGTTAAGAATCAATTGATATGTACTGGGCGTACAACTTTGGGTGCAAAAAGTAACAACTTTGGAGGTTTTTAGAAGTGTAGAAGTTCAAAGTGAACACTTTAAGTGTTCAAAGTTAACACTTTGAATAAGAAAATCCATGAAGAACATGTGCATAACAACTTTAAGTACTGAAAGTGATCACTACAGCAGCAACATATATGAAGAGGCTTGCACATAGCAACTTTAGGTACTAAAAGTGTTAACGAGCAACGTAAAATTCCACAGAAGGCTTGCGCGTAACATCTTTAGCCGCTAAAAGTGTTAACGTGCAGCTGCGCATAACAACTTTATGTGCTGAAATTGTTAACATGTAACATCAAACTTGACAAAACCACTTTCAAGTGACCACTTTAGGCGCTTAAAGTTCTCACATCATCCTAGGAAATTTCTAAAAGACCTTCTATGTTACAATTTTAACCACTTAAAGTGTTAATGTCAAGAAGGGCAGAAAAATTACAAAAAGTCAAAAAGTCAAAAACTCAAATCTTTTGGAATCTTTTCTTATTTTTTTCATTTCTACACCTTAGAAGAGTTAGAGAGGAAGATTGGTGGCGACTTTCAAGCTCTGCACCTTGAGGAATCAGGCCGGGGATTGGATTTGTGAAGAAATTATGCAGCTCTTCTTCTTCTACTCTTTCTTTCTCTTTTTCTTTTAAGAACATGTTTTGATTTCTTTTTTGTAATGATTGATAGATCTGATTTTGATATTTTAAATTGATTGTGGATCTGGATTTTAAGACTTTGATTGTATTGAATATTTAATTCTTTTCTTAACACAATTCTTGGATTAACCATTCAATTGAATTGAACCTAGAGAATTTGTGATCTCTTAATTTCTAATGTCTAATGCAATATTTGATTGATTTACACCGAAGGAATTAGGATAGTTAATTAAATATTAGGATCAATGAGTCAAGGAATTGAACTTTGATTAATCTAGTGAAATTGATTATCAATCAATTCAGGAACTTATAGATCAGATCTACTTCAATTTTGCAATTGATAAAGAGGTGAAATTAGTCCTAACTTCATTAACATATCTTTTCAATACTAAAATTTGTAGCTCTGTTTTACTGAACATTTACATTTTATTGCACCTTTTACTTTTATTCTCAAATGATTCAAAACATCTCCAATATTTGTTTGACTCAAATAGTTATTGATTTATGAAGTAGCAATTGATAGAACTAATCCCTAAGGACGATATTTGGGACTCAAATGAATTATAAATTTTATTACTTACTATAACTATCTAGTACACTTGCTAGTTAACGTTCTCTCATAAATAATGCATTCAAAATTGATTACAAATTTCCATAACTGACAAACAACAATGCATTCAAAATACAAAGACGTCATAAATAATTGATTACAACCTTAATTTTAAAATTAAATAAGCATACACATAACATAGGTCTGACACTATACGCATATGGAATTTTATAGGTTATATAAGATTATTAGAGTCAATGGGTGAATAGTTATTTGATGTTGATTTTTACCAAATTGGTATGATACTAGTTAAGGATTTAACCTTTACCTTGTAAATTAATGTGGTATGATAATAGTTAAGGATTTAACATTTATCAAGGAAGAAAGTCTAACAAGTTGCTTACAATTGAAAGTATGATTGCTTAATTAGACTATACATATGACATACTGTGTGAGAATGATTCATCATTATAAGACTAAGAATCAATTTAATTGGGTTAAAACAAAAACTTGGCATTTGGTTGTTAGGAAAATGTTGTTACAAGCACAGTCGTGCATATGGTCAAAATACTCCTATGTTGGTTGTTGGGGTCTAGGCATACTGACTTTACCAAAGCTCTATTTTTCAACCAATTTAGGTCCAAAACGTGCCCAAAACTCAATTGTAGCCTTCTTATGTCAAATTGCACAATCAATATATGAATCAATATAAAACTTAATTAAAATAATAGTTATACATAGTTATATAAGCTGTAAAAGCTTGCCAAAATACAGACTTATTAGACCACAAAATAATTACTATACTTTAATTATGGGTTAGAGCTCTCCTTACATTGAGATAAAGTTTTATAAAGAGATTTGTGAAAAATCTTGTTCAAAAAACTAAGATCTTCCTAAATATTACAAGCACTTTTAAGAAGAGAGAAAACATAAAAATAGAATGGAGTTTGAAGAATTAAGTTTCGAGAAACTTACTTGGAGTCAATCAGAATGAATGTGCAAGTTTAGATTCAAGGAAGAATTGGGGTTTAAGAGATATTTGTTTGAGAGAAAAGAGATGAGCGATCAAAGAGAAATGGTAACTTGGATTGTAATCCAAGTTTTAGATTGAAAAACCCTTAAATACTCCTCAAACTCGTGACTTCCTTGCTGCAGCGAGCAACTTGCATTGTAACGAGATCACTCTCGTTGGAGTGAGCTCTCCTCTTGCTACTATAAAAAAACCAGACAATGATTTTAATTTTTTTTTTGTCATTTTAACTATAGCGAGAATTTTTTACTACAGTGAGAAGGTTGTTATGTCATCATTATCCATTTCTCGCTTTAGTAAGACTCTCTTGCTGCAGTAAGCACTACTAAAAAGTCTGTTTATACAGACGGATTTTTAGAGTATTACAGACAGTTTTTTCTATTACAGACGGATTTACATACGGACATAAACCGTCTGTAATATCCTCGTCAGTAAAGAATTACAGACAGATTTGAAAATCCGTCTGTAAGTTACAGACGGATTTTTCCGTCTGTGATTTACAGACAGATTTTTCCGTCTGTGATTTACAGACAGATTTTTCCGTCTGTAGTCACAGACGGATTTTTCCGTCTGTAACTCACAGACGGATTTTTCCGTCTGTAATCCGTCGGTGATATATTTTACTATTATTAATTTTTTTTTATTTATATAGAAAGTTATTTCCTGCTGTTCTTGATTATTACAATTTATAAATAAAATAGAAACTATAGATTCGGCATCTAAACATTCCAAAATGATTTATAAAATTTAAATGTTATTACAAAGGAAGACAAAAAAGCATCTAAATAAATACATTTAAATATAAAATACAAGTCTTCATCAATTATAATCTGTGAAGTCATAATCCGAAGGAGCATCATCATCAGTAGAAGAGGAGTCAGAGAGGAATGATGCATGGAGGTGAAAACCGATGGTGCTGGAGCTGGTGGAGGAGGAGGAAGAGGTGTGGAGCTGCTTGCTCTCATGAGCTCAAAATAAGTATGCATCTGTTGCATTTGCATATGATGTTGCGTCATCTGCTGCTGGAGCTCCCTTTGCATTCTCGACGCCACCTTCTTCTCTATCTTCTTCTCCATTTTCTTTGCCCACTTCTTCTTCCATGCACTTTCTTTACTCTTCCACATCTCCTCATTCTGCTTCTGGAGTTCTTCATTAAGGGCATGGACCTAAGTGCGGACCATGTCCTCCACATCCTCAGGTGCAAGAGAAGGGGCATCTCTAGTGACAGATGCAGGGAACATGGAGTCTGCAAAGCGGCCCCTCATGCCATAAATGCGACCTTTATAAAGGCCACCCACTGTCTGTGACCACATAGCATCCTCATCTACTGACTCTGGATTCTGAGAAGATGCTTCCTCAAGCCTTTGAATATAGTCATCCTACAATTCAGTTCAGATAACTAGATATTAGTTTGGAGAACTATTTAATAAGTCGCTAATCATAACATATATTATCAATAACAATGACTTACATATGTGGCCTGAGATCATGTATTAACCCACAGGTTTTTGTCCTGCCTGCGAGTGTATGTCTCCTTAAACAACTCTCCAGTAGTAGGTGGCCTCTTCAACGACTTCTCCTGCAATTAGAAATAAATCACAATCTCAAATATGAAATTATAGAAAGAGTCAACTAAATTTTAAAATCACATACCAAGTTCGCCTTAGTGCCAGCCAAAGTCGTAGACCCATCAGTATGCAGTGACCCCCCTTTATTAGATGCCCTGTTTGTCTTGTTCTTTACAAGAAGATTTTTAAACTCATCTGTACCCCAATACTCCTGCAAGGCATAAAGAAAGTTGGGTGCTATCCAATCAGCAGTAGAAGGGTCCTGGCGAGCCTCAGTGTACATCTGTCTTAGTCGCTTTGCAGTGCGACTCTTCCAGGCCTTGAAAATCATCTTTTCGTCCTAGGGGGGAATGGAAAAATTGCTCTACAGAAACACAATTTCATTAGAATAGGTACAAACAGTCATATGTAATTACACTTAGTTAAAATTAATACACTATTATTACCTTCCAATCTTTGAACCATTCTATCTTTGTATCATTTGACACCTTTGCAAAATTTTTGTAAGGCGCATCAAACATCTTCTTAATCGTATCTGTGACCTGATGGAGACCTTTCTGTGGTGGTATCCAACTAATAACACAATATAAAGTGGATTATAACTACTAACATTCACATAAAATACGCAATGTTAGGCATATTTGATTGAATTACTTACCAAGTGGACCCATCTCATCTCAAAGTTTCTAACGATCTCGATGATGTCTGGGTCTGTGATGATCACGCTGCCCGCTTAAAGATGGGACAAAGGTGGATCCATCTCCTGTGCCCTGTGTAGCAGGTGACTGTGTGGCCTGTTTAGTAGGGGGTGCAGAGTGTGAAACTCGCTGTACTGGAGGGGGAGGAGCAATATACCCAGGATTGGGCACCATGATAAATTGCTCCTGTCCCCTAACCTGGGAGGTGTGCACTATCGCTGGTGTGGACGTCGAAGTCGGAGCGGTAGGTGAAGAAGTGTTGCCACGATCAGTTTGCTGAGTAATACCCTTCTTACCTTTACCTTTACCTGCCATATCTGAATCAAACCATATATATGTTTAGAGACTACCTGATGACCTACATGACTACCTGACTTACATGACCTACATGACTACCTGATTGTAATATATTTGAATTACCTACTTGATTTTCTAAATTAACTTCTTCCCCATGCTCAGTTCATATCCAATAATCATGTTTAAATCCAAACTTATACAAATCATATCTAATTGAATCAATATCCAAGAACTTTCTACACTTGCACTTAGAACATGGCCACCTAACGACCTGATTGGTGATGAATTGCTGCGAATTACAATAGACGCGTATAAATTCCTCTACACCCTCAAAGAATTCAGGTTTTATTCCCCCTCGACTTGGGTGCAACCTATCATACATCCACTGACGATTTCTGAGAAACATCTTCCTCAACAACTATATAAACCTAATACAAATATACAATATTGTATTAACCTTCTAAAATACATTATAGAAAATTTTAATATAAATTTTGGCAGAATCTCCCCTAATACATGTTAATTTCCTTATATTTGTTTACCATTTTTTTACAACAATGAAAATTTCACCTAAAATTAACTAATAAATTATATAACAATAAATTATTCGATACATCAAACAAAAACATATCACAATCCTAAACCGTTCTAGAGCACATCCCCTTGTAACTCCACAACATGCATATTCTACAAACTCCACAAACACAAACAATCCCACAGCACACAATAATCAGGTTCGGAGAAGGACCTCTACGCCCTTCTCCCCAGTCATACAATCTCCAATCCTACAACTGTATCTTAGAAATTTTAAGTCTCTAAAAAACATAAAAAATTAAAAAACTAAACCGATTAAAAGTTAGAGTATCGTACCAGGAATACAATGATGCAAAAAAACTTTCAAATGGTTGTTCCAATCACTCGCAATGGCCAAAACACTGAGCTCTTTGAGAGAGAGAGAGAGAGAGGGGGGAGCTAGAGAGAGAAACCGATGTGATAATGGGGGAGGGGAAGAGGAGGCGCGGTTTTATGGGTTTCAGCCATTACAGACGGAAAAATCCGTCTGTAATTAAACCGCCACATTTACAGACGGAAAAATTCGTCTGTAATTTCTCGCTTAAATATTCCCTCCTATTTTCAAATTACAGACGGAAAAATTTGTCTGTATTTGCTGTCTGTAACGTTTGGCGCCAAAAGGCGGGCGAAATAAAGACGAATTTTATAAACGGATTTTAATCCGTCTGTAATGCGGGCGAAATACAGACGGATTTTACAGATGGATTTTAATCCGTCTGTATTACAGACGGATTTACAGACGGATTTTTCAGAAAATAAAAATAAAAAAAAAATTTCACAAATCCGTCTGTAAATCCGTCTGTATTTAGCACTTTTCTAGTAGTGAAGAGCGCTCAAATGAGTCTAGTTCAGGATGCTCTATCTCAATGTAGCGAGAGATCCTATAACTTTCAGACTTTAAATTCTCTTAATTTTAAACAACATATGCAATCAAATCATATAAAATATAATAATGATTAACAAAAATAAAGATATTACAGTACAAATATAAATTATATATACTTTAAAAAATTATGTACAATGTTATTTTTATAATTTAATTAAAATGCATCAACATAATTAAGGTGTAAATGAATCAAGCTCAGTACTTAAATTCAAGCACTTATGAAAAAAAAATGTTTAAACTTAACTTATTTATGTAAATGAGCCAAATTTATTATAATAATTTACAACTTTTATTCGTAGTTGTTAATTTGTCATTTTTAAATATTTTGAAAAAAATAGATTATTAGTTTTTTTTGTTATCTTCCTATATTTTAATGTGTGCTTAAAACTGCACAAATATTACAACGAGTTTATGATTTTACTATGCGATTATTAACCATGGGGCAAGATAATAATAGCTTTTTATGTAATTAATTTTTTCTCTTATTTATTTTCAGTTTTTCACTTAATTTCCCGTGTTCTTCATCCAAATTGATGCATAATCTCATATTGTATGTTCCAATTGTGAATATATACTGTAATTTTTAATAAAATTTATTCACATTTAAATATTTACTCTTTGTTTCATGGTATTTTTAAAATGTATAATTCATTATATTAATAAAGAAAATATTTATTTTACTCTCCCTTTCTTTCCCTATATATATATTGATTATGTATGATTTAACTTCAACTTATGTAAGGCAATATTTTATACTTATCCGAAACCCTAAAATTAGAGATTTAAATACGAAAAAATTTCTTACCACATTAATACATACAAGGCTTCGTCGCATTGCATAGTTGAGAGGCTAATTTGAATATGAAAGTAGACTTTTCCTATTAAGTTGTTAATGTTATAAATTATGCAACTCAGAACAGATAGATATTTTATTTTATTTTTTTTCAGTTTTGAATACTTCACTTCTCAGCAAGTTTTTATTTTATTTCTTTGTGTGGCAATACATGTGATTTTTTATATTTTATACCCTCGTTCTGTCTTGCAAGCACCTTGAAACCACGAGAAATGTGTTTTTATTAATTCATGAACACGAAAACTAATGAACCACTAGGCACAAAATCGAGTCAGTTTCCAGAACAAACGAAGCAACACTGACATACATAACGGAAAAACAATTAACAATACCAATTGCAACATTCATATCCTTACAGCAAACTCCAAAGGGATAGTTTTAGTGCTATTATCATGTCAATGAATGCCTAACTAACTAAACATAGCCACCATTGACACGAATGACTTGGCCATTGATCCATTCAGCGGCATCAGAGACCAAGAAACCAACGACAGGAGCAATATCTTTGGCCTCACCGAGTCTACCAAGGGGACACTCTTCAACCGCCATATTAACCATCTCCTCTGTCTTCCCCTCGAAGAACATATCCGTCGCCACCGGTCCCGGCGCAACGCAATTCGCCGTTATCACACTCCCTTTCAGCTCCTTCGCCAGAATCTTCGTCATCGCCTCCACTGCCGCCTTCGACGCCGCGTACGTGCCGTACCCCTGTTTCAGCGACGCCGCCACCGACGTCGTCAACAGCACGATCCTCCCTCCGCCGCCCCGCTTCAAGCGATTCGCCGCCTCCCGCGCGCACAGGAACGCTCCGCGCGCATTCACCGCGAAGGTGCGGTTGAAGGACTCCAACGAGGTGTCGGCCACGAAGGGATGGGTGCCGTCGAGGACGCCGGCCGAGTTGACCATGATATGGACCGGCGAGTCGAAGGCTCGCTCGGCCGAGTCGAAGAGCGACTGCACCTGGGCCGAGTCGGACACGTCAGCGTGGATGGAGATGGCTCGCGGCGCGCCGGAAGATGAGTTGGCGTTGATTTCGGCGGCGACTGAATCGGCTAGGTTGGAGTTGGAGGTGTAGTTGAGGACGAGGCGTGCGCCGAGTGAGGCGAGGTGAAGCGCGATTTCTCGGCCGATTCCGCGGGAGGAGCCAGTGACGATTGCGACTCGGTCTTGAAGCGGAAGGGGTTGTGGAGGAGTAGCCATGTCTTCTGGTTGGCTGTGAACTGAACTCGGGAATCGGTAACTCACATACTCTCACTTTGTGCATTGATTGGTTCTGATTTATTGTGGATGTGAAATTTCATGAAAATGCATATTAGCATCATCTTTTATCGAAAAGATAATGCAATTAAGTTAATTAACCAAAGCGGTTGCAGGAATCACCTATAAAAGCCTTTAACGATATAAAATTTATAAATAATAGTATTCAAATAAACCGTAAATTTTCTAATCTTATCCTAAAACAGACTCCCTCTCTTTCCCAAATTCTTTCCGTGAAATGGTGAAAAGATAGTGTACTTTATCGTGTAGAGTTTGTTGGCACTGGACCATCGTGGAACACTGGATTTGACAGCCCTTGTTTGTTTACCAAGGGATGTTTGAAAAGACATAACAGGAGAAGAAATATATTGCATTTTAAATAAATATATTTAAAAAATAAAATATATAAATTATGTTTTTTTATTATTATTAATATATTTTTTAATTTTAAATTAAATATATATCTTTTATTTTTTATTTTTTTAAATATATGTTAAGTTAAAATAAATAAATAAATTTATACCTATTAACCAGACATAAATTAAAGAATAAAAAGAGATTAAAAATAATTGTTAAGAATGATATAATAAAAATAAATAAATAAAAAATAACTATGTATAATAGTTATAATAAGTTTTTTAGATTTTATGTTTTAATAATATATTTTTTATTAATTATAATTCAATATTATTTACAATTATGATTTTTCTCTGCAAAAGAAAAAGAGATAAATAAAATAATAAATTTATAATTGATTTTATGATAAGGATGGAAAAATGATATAGTATGGATTTACTAGCTTATTTACCTTCTATTTGCATGAAAGGAATGAACATTTAAGTTTTGTTTAAGAGTTTAGAGGAAGAGGGAGAAAAAGGGTTTAAAGGGAGAAAGAGAGGAGGAGAATGGAGGTGAAACAAGGTTAAACCTCAATATGTTTGGATATTTAATATTAAGAGGGGAGGTTCTAATGGGAAAGGTTAATTATATAAATGATATTATTATACTTTTTATATTTTTTTATTTTTTTAAAAAATAAAATATAAATATTTTTCTTTTTTTAAAAATTAATGTTTTTAAATTTAATATTTTTTATTTTTTTATAATTTTTTAAAAAAATTCTCACTTGAAAAACTAACATAAAAAAAAAGTTAGAAGTCTAATCGTGAAAGAATACAAGAGTGTGAAAGAGAAAAAAACCTCTAGATTGGAGAAACTCAAAAAATTAGCGTTAAGAAAGCTTTGAAGAGTGTAGAAAACTCCCTTCCCAAACCTTTCCCCTCTTAATTTAGTAACCCCTAAATAAGGTTTAATCCCTCCTTTCCTTTCTTTTTCCCTCCTAAACACAACTCCCAAACATAGCCTTAGAGGTTAGTGACATTGCTTATATGCTTTCCAATTTGTGAGTAATACTAACTTAACCATGTGATGCATCAATTTGGAATTATGCAACATATTCCTTGTGATATATTCTAAATAGATAAATTACATAACATTACACTGCAAGACAAAACATGTGAGAATTGGCATGATAAGTCTAAACATGTCTTAGTCTTATGGGACAGAAGACTAGATTGGGTTATATTGAGCCGCAAATTGGATTATTAAGTTCCAATTCAAAGAATATGGTGGTACATTACTTATACTAAATGTTGGATGATGGGAGATGCAATTATATATACATTCTTGGTAAGTATTTATTTACAATTATTTGATTTATAATTGTTTAAAAATGTTTTTTTTATTTCCAAATTATGATGTGTATAAACTTGTTACATGTTTTTTTGCCATTGTAAGGAGATGCACACAAGAGGGCTTACTACTTGTGCAGTGATGAATAAGTCATTCAAATTTGATGAGGTGTAAGAATTATATGAGACCTGATAAATCTAGATTTTGTTGGATTTATAGTTAGTTTTCTAAGAGATTTTTTTTATAGAAAATTGTAGTTAGGAAGATGAAAATCACATAAAAAAATATAATTGTTCATAAAATTCAATTTAATTTTTAGTAAAATAAATTGTTTGGATTTAATAGAATTCTTATGCAAATTTTGCTATTGAATTAATTTTGCAGAAAATTCTAAGAAAAAACACGAGTTAGAAGCATTAAGAATTTAAATGGGTTATGCGTGATTATTTTCAGAGCAAAAAGTGAGCCTTCTAAAGGCTAAAAATGGATGAAAAGTTATGTGTAGACACTTTGAGGATCAAGAGTAGTCACTACATGTTACTTTCTCAAAAGTTGCATTAAAAGTAAGATTGACTAGCAAGTATATTAGTATAGTTGTAGCAAATTATAAAATATTGAAATCAAATTTGAGTCCCAAATATCGTTTTCAGGGAATAATTTTCTCAAGTATCACTTCACAATTCAATAATTAGTTGAGTCTAACACAATTCAATTGGAATTTGTAATATTTGAAAGCAAATTAACAAGTACAGAGTTCAAAAAATGTAACAGAGCAAAAACTATGAATTTTTGGATTGAAACAAATGAATAAAACATAGTTAGGGGTTTACTTCACCAAAACTTTGGTGTTAATTCAATTAAGTTATGAACGTTCAAGCATTTGAATTGATTGACAATCAGTTTCACAATTTATTAATCATAGGTTAATTATTTAACTCAATGATTCTAACATTCAATTCAATCATCCTAATTCTTTAGATCTGATTTAATTAAATGTTACATTAAACATTAGAAACCATAAGATTGCAAGATTAAGATGACTTATCTCTAAGAAATCAATAATCTTGGTAGTTAGTTCAGATCTGAGAAATAATTTCAACTTCTATTGACAAAAGCTTCTATGTGTTTAGTAAATCAAAATTTCATCCAACAACTACTTGATTAATAGAATTAACTAATCAATCCAATCAAATACTCAAAGTTCAGATTTAACATCAATTCAACACTTTTATTTCGGATCCATAAATCCCTAACTACAAAGAGTTTAGATAGCCATTACCCAATGAAAAGAGAAAGAAAAAAAAGAAGCAGATGAGCAAAGAATCATCTTCAATCCGATTCCTCAAGATGTGAAGCTTGGTGTTCATCCCTAATCTCTCTCTCAGACTCTCTTAAGACAAGAAAATGAAATAAAAAATGAATAAAAGATACAAAAAATTTGAGCTAATTCATATTTATAAAATTTTTTGCCTTTCTAATATGATCACTATTTTTCAATAAAGTAACCATACACAAGCCTTTCTGGCAACCTTCATGACTGGAACAATCACTATTTTTTCTAATCTACCTAACATGCAGAAATCAAAGCAAATGTAACATACTATCATGCAGAAAATTAAAAATAGGGCATAAAAATAGAGTGCATAGCATGTTCAATGTAAAAAAAATAAACACTAATATTCCCTAACAACGTGCTAATTTGATGAAGAGAATTGTCACTACCTCTATCAAAGTTTAAACAAAATTAATGTATTACTAGGCTAAACTAACCTAGGTCATCCTCTTGTGAACATTGGGTATGGGATTATACATCAAACATGTTGCGAGCCTTAAGTTCAGAAAATAAATAAGGGGTTTGTTATTTTCAAATTTAAAGGCATTCAAACAAAAATTTAAGTTGAAAAATTCAATTAGCAAAATATATTAACCCCTATTTCATCCATATCAGTTCCATCATGAATCCTCTTAAAAATCAACACACAATCCTTTCCTAAAATTAGGTTAATTAAAACAAGCGTTAATCAACCCTAATTTCTCATGCAAGATTAAGCAAATCACATGAGCTCCAATCCTGGAACCTTAGTTAGAATAAAGCAATCTGAGAATCAAACTCAAAATTAAGCAAATTGAGCTTTGAATCCCTCTTAAAAATGAAATTAAGATTGATTAAGCAAGAATCTTGATTTTATTCTTAATACAGTTTTTAAGAGATTGGAGAAGATGAAATTCATGAAAAGAAATTTGTATTGGCAATAAATCCAAGATTTCAAGAACCTCTATGAATTTTCTAGGGATTAAAAACAAAATTTAACCCTTCATGAGAATGGAGTTCGGCATTACAAGAAATAAAATGCAACAAAACCAGAGAAACTCAATGTAAAAGTACAGAAAAAGCAAGATGAAGTAAGAAGTAACCCTAATTTTAAACCCTTGGTAGCCACCCAAAGTTTGACTTAAGCCTCTACAAATGTATCTAAAATGAAAAGTACAAGAAATGGCAAAAAGATCCTCATCCTAAAAGTGAAAATCCTATTTATAGTAAAAATAACGCTTCCTGGAGTTATCACTTTGGCTGTTGATAGTGTTTACACGCAATCCATTGCAACTTCTCTTCTCTATGGTGTTTACTTTCACTAGCAAAAGTGATTACGTGCAGCTTCACTAGATAAAATGCATGTGCATGTTTACTATGAATAATGAAAATATTCCTGTTAAGGAAACACTAGTATTCAAGTCTTTGTTCTGAAACGATGACGTCCTTCTGACTGTCGCTGACGTGGGGAGGATACCTACAAAAGGCACTCCGATGCTAAAGTCAGGATTCAGTTCTAAGCAATAAATGTTATTTAATAATGAAAAGTCAACATTTTACCTATACTTCTTACCTTCCTTTTATAGGCATCGTTATGGGCTAATGAGCCTACTGAGTCAGCCTTGATTTTGGCCTTTTACTTAAAGTAGATAATGCTTTGATTATTACCCTTAATTGGATTAATTACCTTCTAATCCTAATAAAAGGTATTCGACCAAACTGGGCCGAATAGGTACTCGGTTTCCTTTCCTATATATAAAACCGAGCAATTTCCTATCCAGTATAGTAGGGGAGTATTGATTTTGTCAGATTGGTGTATTTTTATATATATTATTCCTTTTGAATCGTATTGTGTATGCTTGAATTATATGAATTATTCAAATGTTGGAGTGTAAATATAAAAGTTGTATGATTGTTGATTTAAGAGCTATGCAATTGCAGTGTAGAGTGGTTGCTATGTTTAATATCATTAAATGTATTATGCATGTAATAACCTAAGGATTGTAATCAAGGACATGTATTGCCTTATTTGAGAGTTCTAGGTGCAGGGTGTTTCGCTTAAGCGCTCAAGCGAGACTAAGTCATGCAGAATTGAGCATTTTAGAGTGATCTCGCTCAAGCAAGATAGGATAAGACTTTTCCAGTTATCTTTTCATCTAGGCGATAAGCGACCTCGCTCAGGCGAGAGAAATTCGCTCAAGCGAGGAATCACAGAAAAAATAGATAGTTCTTTAGGAGTCTTGCTTAGGCGAGATTACTACACACTCAAGCGAGATGCAACTCACTTAGGCGAGATATCTCTCGCTCAAGCAAGAATGACAGAAATTTAGGTACTTCCACTGTTTGATTTTCTTACCTAGGTGAGGATAAGCTCGCACAGGCGAGAGTAGGGCTCGCTCAAGCGAGAGTGCACAGGCCTGGAGGGGTATTTAAGGAACCCCAAAGCAGAGAAATGTCCATTTCTCTCCAGACAGCCTTCTTCTCTCATTTTTTTTCTCTGTTTTCTCACCTTCTTCCCTTATTGAAAATCTTTTCGAAGCTGAATTTCTTCCCGATCCTAGTGAGGACCTCTGCTTAGTGCGAATCTGGTTAGGCGATTTGAGCCCTCAAGTGCTGTTTCTTTCTTTGGAACTCACCTGGAGTCTGATCTAAGGAAACCTAGTTTCAGGTAAGAGGAGTTTACTTAGGCTGACTTTATCCATTTAGTAGATATTGAGATATCTATATGTATAACTTTGTCTTAGCTAGGAGTAAGCCAATGTATGAATAAACCTTAGGGAAGAATCTCGAGTAAGCATGGCTGGGTGGATGGACTGTTATCAATGGATGTATTTAGTCGATGCATGTGATGAGATTTTATGTTGTTTTATTATCGGTATGAGATTATTTATATTTGAGAAAATTGTCGAAATGTCATAGTATAAAGTGCTAAGACTAGCTGATAAATGTTATGAAATAATATGTTAAAATGCTTAACATATGGTTGAGTTGCATTTGTACGAAATGTTGCCACACTAGGGTCGAGTCACATATTTAAAGGGGCATAGGCATGTAACAATTAGGAAATATGTCGAGTTGAGGGCATAGGCATGTAACAAGTAGGAAATGTGCGAAGTTGAGGGCGTAGGCATGTAATGATGGGAAAACATGCCGAGTTGAGTTATGCTTTATCTAGATCCAAGTACTAGAATGGGTCGCTCCCAAATCGAAAGATTGTAGGTTCTTTCTGGATTTACTATGGCTATGATGTCAGTTGGAACTGAGTTGTTGTTATTTGCATTAAATGAGTTGATAATAGGTTGTATTACTATGTTTGTGTTGAGAATTGTTGAAATAATAAGCTTATAAATATTTATGTTCGTATTCTGATATTTATGATCATAATTTTTATTTTGTAAGCTCACCCTTGCATATTGTCTGTGTTGGTATGTGTGTTGTAATGATTGTACAGTGGTACGTGAGCAGAAGTGACAAGTGTTGTATCCATTTCTTATGCTGGAAGGAATGACTAAGGAAAGTAAAAGTTAACACGATTTGTAGCTTTAATTATTTTGTTAGTCTAGGTCTTAGTGATAGGTTTAGAATATTGAGCTACAGTTTTCTAGATATGTAATTGTTGTTTATAAATTTGTATTTTGGGCTACAAGCGAAGTATCTATTGTAAATACATATACACTTATACAATTATTGATTCATAGATTTTTCATCAATTATAAATGTATCTTTTTCATAGATTTTTAACAGAAAAATGAAGTTAGAGATTGTAAATACCATAGAAATCTCAATTATGCTAATTATTATAGGTTTCTTGTTTTTGGTTAAATTTACATTAATTTTGTAATTATCTTTGGCAATTTTACTCACCAGAATATTTGCGCAGGAATGTTTGGACAAAATCTATGAAAATTAAGCTCTTGAAAAGAAATATAGTAAAGTAACTACTTTCAATATCTAAAGTAGTCACTACAGCAAGCTATTTCCAAGAGTCAATTGATAGTAACTACTTCTACCAGTAAAAGTAGAGCCAGATTTGAGAGACATAGCTGAGTATGTTCACTCATATTTGAGAGATGTAGGTGGGTGTGTTCACTATCACTGATGATAGTGAACACTACAGAGAGCATTTCCTTCAAGGAGGTTACGCGTGTTGTTGTTTGCAATCTAAACATTAGCAAGTGCACTAGGATTGCAGTAAGTAATGAGTAATTTTTAAGAACAGGATATCGTCTTCATAGGGAATTTAGATTTCAAGTATCAATTCACAAAATTGTAACCATTTAAGCCATACGAATTTGGGAGGAGAGTTGTAACATCCAAAAGCAATAAACCAAAGCAATTAAGAGTAAAGAAAACTTGCAGAAAAACAGATCAATGAATGCAATGTGAGATTAGAAATGGATTGAAAGGTAGTTAGGAATTTACTTCACAAGAATGTCAATATTAATTCAATTATGCTTATGAAAATTCAAGAACTTGGTTAATTAACAATCAGTTTCGCATTTTAATAGTCAAAGGTTAATTCCTTAACTTATTGACCCTAACACGTAACTAAACCACCCTAATCCCTTAGGTGAAGTTCAATTTCATGTTGTATTAAGACTTGGAACATTAGGATTGCATAATTAAGTGTACTTATCCCTAAGAAACCCCTAATTCTGGTTGTTCATTCAGATTAGAGAATCAAATCCAATTTCCATTGGCAAATGTTCCTCTAAGGTTAACCAAATGAATTTCCATTCAAAGATTATGTAAAAGTGCAGAATTAACAACTCAATTAATCCAAATACTCAAATTTCAGAAGCAAGAATCAAATCAATACATAAATTCGAGTTCTATAAACCCCTAACTACAAGAAAACTACTCAGACATGGGAGAAGAGAGAGAGAAAGAAGAAGAAGAAGAAGAAAGAAGAAGAAGAAGAAGAAGAAGAAAAAACTCCAAGAAGCCATGGCCAAAAGCTCCAATCCAATTCCTCTTTGTGGAAGCTTCAAGACTTGACCCCAATCTTCTCTCTCAATCTCTCTCAACGGCAATCTAACAGAAAAATAGAAAAATAAAACCGAATCCACAAAAATCTAGTCGCTTCTGGTATTTATAAAGATTCCCAGATTTGCGCATTATCACTTTCCTAAAAAATAGTAGCTACGCAAAATGTTAGTTGATTGCGCATTAACACTTTTATGAGAAAAAGTGGCCATGCGCAATTTTGTTGAATTGAGAGCTCTTTGGAACTATCAATCTTGCTGATAAAAGTGTCACTGCAGAGCTCAAGTAGTTGCGTGTTATCACTCTTATGAATAAAAGTGACTACGCGCAACTCGCCAAGTTGAAGGCTCTCTGGAACGATCACTTTCAATAACAATAGTGGTTATGCGGAGCTTTCCTGATATTTTGCCTTTCTGGAATGCTCACTTTTAATGATGAAAGTGATAACGCTGAGCATGCTGAGTCTGAGGCTTCTCTTGAACTCTCACTTTTCGTGGTAAAAGTGGTAACGCCCAGGCTTCACTTTTTCTTTGACCTCTGGAGTGATCACTTCCACTGATAATAGTGATCACACCCAACCTGCATTTTCTTGTTCTTGTGTTTTGGAGTCCAGACTTGCTACTTTCCTCTTCCTTTTCATCAAGCCTTCATTTACATGAACCTTGCTCAAATTATTCCTTCAAAAACAAAATTAAAAACTTAATTCCTAAGCAAAAATTTCATAATTGCTAAGATAACTACAAATTGAAAGAAAACTTCAATTCATTCTCTTTTTCTAAGTTTTTCTTCTTTCTTTATATATTTTCTTTATCAAATTAGTTAGAATTATGCTAAAATATCAGTAAAAATATGGACTCATCACGTGTTTATTTTCTATACTAGATAGGGAACTGCTTAATCCTACATATAGGAAAAGGAAACCGAGTACCTATTCGACCCAGTTTGGGGGACTAGTGTACTGGATAGGGAACTTCTCGGTCTTACATATAGGAAAAGGAAACAAGTACCTATTCGGCCCAGTTTGGCCGAATACCTTTTATCAGAATTAGAAGGTAATTAACCCAATTAAGGGTAATAATCAAACCATTATCTACTTTTAAGTAAAGGGTCAAAATCAATGATGATTCAGCAGACATAGCCCATAACGATGCTTATAAAAGGAAGGTAGAAAGTACAGGTAAAATATTAACTTTTTATTATTAAATAGCATTTATTGCTTAGAATCGAATCCTGACTTTAGCATCAGAATATTTTAAGTTAAACAACCAAATTAAATTAATAGTATGGTAATGCAAATCATGCAATACTAACTATTAAGATACATTTTCTAATTCTGCCAATCCAATATATTCATAATTACAAATTTAATCATCTTACATCATAAAATGTTAGCTAAATTAATTAAATTTCATTATATCACATTTATTTCATAACTTGTTATAATATGGAAAATTAATTTAAATTATTAAATTCAAAACATTAATTACTCTCTATCTATTATCAGTACAAAAAATATTTTATATATTTTTTAAAATTATTCAAACTTAAAATATATATAACTAGTTGAACAAAATAATTAAAAAAATAATATTAACACTAAATTAAATAATTATTACAAAATTTAAATTCATAATATTGACAAACCACAAGTTTCTTGAATTAGAAATTTAAAAAATATTAATCAAAATTTCTTTTATATTTACAACTAATAGTATTATTTATTTTATAAATTAAAATGTTATTATTTACTTTATATTAATTTTAAAAATAATTAAAATATATTTTTTATATTAATAAAAATTAATATTTAATTTATAAATAATTATATATATATATATTTTAAATAATAATAATAAAAAAAAACAGTCCGACATGTTGGCCCGCCATTGATTCACATCTTGGGAGGCCAAAACCGGCGGGGTAGTGTAAATTAAATCATATATATATATTTTTTAAAGTGGGTATGCAGTTTTTGCTTGTAGTAGAATAGAGATCGTAAAAGGGAAGTGGAAGCAAGCGAGGCTGCAACAGCAGCAGCGATCGGTGAGAAATGAAAATCTGAGACAATGAGTGGTGCGAGATTATGCACTTTGCTTGGAGAATTAGGGTTCGAAGGATGGGAATCGTTGGACCCTGATAGCTTCGAATGGCCCTTTCAATACGAAGACACTCGCCCCCTTCTCCATTGGATCTGTTCCAATCTCCGTCCCTCCAACGTTCTCTCCCTCTCAGAACTTTCTCAGTTACTCTCTCTCCCTCTCTCAATTTGTTTTTATTAACCATTAATCCTTTGTCATATCCACATTTTCTTTCTTTCTTTCAGGTACGAGCAGTTCAAGCAAGAAGGGAAGTTGTTGGAGGTGATGCAAATACTCTTATTTACTCTTTCCAAAACTGAAAACGGTTAATTAGTTACTGTCGTTGCTGAAACTGAACTGAATTGAACCGAACAGGGCGACGATCTGGACTTCGCTTACGATAGCATTTCGGCCTTCGCTGATAGGAGAGACAACCAGGAAGCAGTTTTCGGCGCCGAGGAAGGATTGAAAGATATCAAGTACTGCTACTATAGCTACTATAACTGTTACTATTCTTTGTTCTGTTCATTCTGTTAGATTCCATGAATACAATAGAAAATGTTGCATTATTGTTTGTGTCTTCGTTTTAGGGAAGCAACTTTGGCTTATAAAGAAGAGGCATTGGACTTGCAGAGGCAGCTGAGACACTTGCAATCTCAGTCTGATATGCTTTCTGGCCAGGCTTCCAATTTGACGCAAGGAAGACGAGCTCGCCTCGCTGCAACTTCTATTGTTAATGGACACCTTGCTGCCATAGACGACAGCCTTTCTGTAAGAAATTTACAGGTAAGGGTTCTAATAGTTAGTTGCAAATGTGTTTCCGTCGAATGTGCCTGGAATTGAGGCATTTCTTGCTGATTGATAGTTATGTTGATTGAATTGTGTTAATTATGTTCTCCAAACAATACAAATCCTACAATTTGTTGGAAAGATGGAAGTCCGATAGTATTTCTCCATGGATTGTTTGTAGGCTTGAATGATGAATGTGCATTTGTAATGTTTTGAATTTTTGTTCTTTTTGCATCCTAAGAAGTATGTATTTCTTTTTGCTTCAAGTATTGTATAGTGTGGTTTGTTTTCATTAATTTTTTTATTTTTTATAGATGAATGCGGTTCTTGAAAGAATTGCTTCCACAGCTCATGAGTTGGCTCATTATCATTCGGGAGATGGTAATGTTTTCCTTTTCTACTTTTCTCTGGATGTTACTTTCTTGTTTTACTCGTTTCTATGAAGTTTGTTTTGTGTGATCCACAAGTGACGGTCTGAAATTTTTTTCCTTTCAAATGCAGAAGATGGTATATATTTGGCATACTCAGACTTTAACCAATTCTTGCTTGGAGACTCATCTTGTCTAAAAGAGCTAAATCAGTGGTTTGCTAAGCAACTGGACACAGTATGTGGGCAAGACAGTTGTTTTCTTTACTTTCTTCTCAATCTATGCTTTTCCTTAGGATAAATACTGTTTGTGTGATTTTTTTTTTTTTAAAATTCTGACAAATTCATTTGTTCTTAAATGCCCCATAGATTTTAGACTTAAAAAATCTGGATAGTAACAGTTGATGGCTGGTTTCTGTTAAGGCTACATTGAAGAATAAATGGGAATAGTGTCAGAGTTAATTGGATGCTTGTATGTCTGAAAATTGCTGTTAGAATAGTGGGGCTTAAATTATGGTAGCAAAGTAGAATGGAGACATTTGGGAATTTAGATTAGTGAACCAAAGCAAAGGCTGGTTTTTTAGAGATTCAATTTCCAATAAGAGAAGCATTCTTTCCTTTCTCTCTTTTCTTCTTCATCAGTTTTTACTATGAAGGATAGTATTCTGTTTGTGTTCCTAACAATTTGGTCTGACCTGTTGAAAATAGCTTTTCATTTTAAATTTTAATTTGGATAGATAATTGTTTAGTTCAAGACCCAAGGTTTGGTGGGGATTACCTAGTCTTGGGTGGGGTTGAGACTGGTTGCTATGAACTAAGTGCAGTAATGGGAGGGTTGTGTACTTGCAAAGGCTTTTTGTCACTCAAGTTCGGATCTGCACAAGAAGTGGAGCAGTAGTGGTAAAGATTTGTCCCTTTTTGGCTTTACCAGATAATTTTATAGAGGCATAGTTGCACTGGGTGGGAGCAATCCATCTAGTATTTAATTTCCCTGGTATTAGGGATTTTGATATTATATAGGATTATAGGGATTCTTCTACCCCTTTTTTTCCCATGAATGTGGAAATGTTGTTGCAATACAAAACTTTCAAGAATTGTGCTGTCATCATATACCAGATCAAAGTAGTAACAACTTCTCCAAAAAACTTGCCTAGTTTGCCTTTGGGATTTGTATAATTTCCTAGTCCAAAGCATTAACCTACCCAAGTTGTACCTTCTTGCTTTCCTTCCTAATGATATTCTTATCATATCAAAAGTAAAGAAGAAAGAAGCTTGTCTGTCATGCTTAAACTATGTGAAACTGTGGTGGCTAATTTATATTTCATGACCACAGTCATGATCAACACTGGTAAGTGGTAAGACCATAAGAATTGATATGCTTAAACCACTGAATAGTGTATGAACTTCCTTTGTTTCTCTAATCTAACTCTTAAATTGTGAGTGATTGAATATTCTAGTTTCACCTTCACAAACAGTTTTATGCTTTGCATTATTCTTTTTTTGTGCTCTGCCTACTCATAAAACATGATAGAATGGAGGAAAGACTATGAACAGGGGAAAAGGAAATATGGAATAAAAGAAATATATGCTACTTCCTGTTCTTAATGGATTTATAAAATTAGGTTAGTCATTGTAACTCCTAATGCATGGGTTTAATTTGAACTTAGGGTAGACATTGTTAAATTTTATGAACAGGCCCTGTCCAAGTCTTGCAATATAGGGAGAATTGCTGGTCTTGTGGGATTGGGCTTGGGGATGCTACTTTGTCCAAAATGTCTAAGGCAATTTGGACTTGTGAACCTCTTGCTCCTATCCCCTTTACTTCTTTTAGTTTTCTCATTTTCAACCAATGTGAGACTTCTTTATTTTACATCAGACATCTAAGGTCAATCTCATGTAGCCATGCCCCTCCTCCCTAGAATTTCCTCAAAAGAAAGAACTTTAGGTTTCTTATTGCAAATTGAAACAGTCTACTGATTTGTAAGTTTTCTGTTTTCAAAATGTTCTTTTTCTTTTCAGATCTGTTCATACCATATATATTGATATTTTATGTAAAATTTCAAAGATTTGGAGCTTGAATCTGATCATGCAGGATGAACTTTTTTCACATCAGTTTCATTTGTCTGTATTTATCTAAATGATAAATGAAATCTTGAAAATCATGGTTTTATACTTGTCCTCTTTTTGGTGTTGATTGTTCTTGATTCTGTTTTGTGGGATATGGTTGTAGCTGTTGACTTAACTATATATGTATCACTCATTCTGTTTTTATTATCTCTTTAGGTCTTGATGCCCTTTTATGATTTTTTTTATTTCAATATCAGGGTCCATTCCGACTTGTTGCTGAGGAAGGGAAATCTAAATGCTCTTGGGTGAATCTTGATGACATCTCAAATACCTATGTTAGAGGTATACATGCTGGTCAATACAATATACTATTCTTCTTCCTCATCCTCAATACTGTAGTATTTCACTTATCAGGCCATCATGACCCCCATCCCAAAGATCTGTCTTCTTCCTTACTGGTAGCAAACATGAGCTTTCTATGTTATTCTTATCAATATAAATATTTTTTGCTGTATATATGATAATTGTTTTTCTAATGATGTGAAAACTAGTTAACAGCAGGAATCATTTATCTTTTAGTTGCTTGTGTTTCTATTGAAGTGATATAGGCAAGGATTTCATACAAATTCTGGCATTCTTTTCCAACCATATGCAGCATAAAGCTGTAGGTGAAAGACTGATAAAATTATTCACACCTCATCTTCTTGGACTTTGTGGGAGGGGTATTAGGATCCCAATTGTAAGGAATGGGACTTGAGTTCCTCATTGGAAGTATGAGATTCTAGTGTGGGGTTTATAAAGCGTTGGACTTTTCAACTATAATGGCTAGCTTTTGTGGTGAGATTCTCCCAAAGTTCTTATCAGCAGTGTGAAGAAATTTAGAATATTAGTTAGCTAGTTAAAGTGAGTTACTGACATGATTAAATAGGAAGGCTAAAGGGGAGGGAGTTCATTCAGATCCATTATCATTTGTAAATTGAACATTAACTCTTTGTGCAAGGTAAACCTTTGGAGAAGAGTTCTTCTCTTTTATTTTGTTCTTTTGCTATCGACCAAGAAATACAATCTTTCTTTCCTTTTTTTATTTTCTATACCAGGTTCTAACATTACCTCTTTTTTAACCTCTGTACTGAACCAACTAAAGATGCTCCTAGAGGACAAAATCAAGGCTCATAAAAAATCTATTGTATTTCACTCTACAGATTAAATACAACTATGCTGTGCCTTTCACGCTGCATATTTCTCTTGTATGAACTAGCATATTGTTAACTGGGTCTGTTGGGTTTTTGTTTGTTTTCTTTCTTTTTGTGGTTGAGCAGATTTGGAAAAATCACATCATCAACGGGTGTCTGAGTTGCAACGGCTACGCTCAATGTATGTGCTTTTTTTCTATAACATTGCAGATTACTTGCTTTGGTACTTTTTGTGGATGGATTTAATGTGTACTCAGTTGTGCTGCCAGAGTAGTAGATATTACACACACACACACACAATAGCTTATTAAACTTGAGTTCTACCCAGATTATGCTTGATAATCATGCCAATATTAGTGCCATGTTAGGCTTTAGTTTGTTACTTTGATTCTAGTTGATGTAGTTAAGGGAAATCTGACACTGACATGAAAGCTTTTGTATCCTGTGTGTAGTCTAATTGTTGGCTTCTTACCATCTGTGATTTCATGGGGTTGCTTCTGAAGACATACATAACATATTTTGCAATATTTACTCTATTTGATCTAATCAGGCTGGATGGATGTCAGACTCATGTTTCAAATATTCCATCAATCTTTTAGTGTTAATGGTCTCTGTAAACTTTCACAGATTTGGTATAAGTGAAAGACAATGGGTGGAAGCGCAAGTCGAGAACTCCAAGCAGCAGGCTATTTTATCGACACTTAAATCACAAGTATCATCAGATGAGGCTCACATCCATCTCGATCTTCATTCTCTTAGGTATTTATAATGTTAATGAGTTCGTCTCTATAGTGCCTTTATGTTTCCTAGCTCGGACTTCTAAATTCTGACCTCTATTCTGACCATATTTCAAGACCATGCCATGAACTTTTGCATTGTGTATTATTAACCTTGATCACTTCATTTGTGATCCCTTAATGTGAAGTTTCAAATAACACACATGAACAATCAATTTACATTGGCATTTTTCTGTCAAGGAATTCTATTTTATGAGTAAATTACTCCAACACCCTTTCTATATTTCACTTGTTACTCGAAAACCCTTCGATTTCTAAAACTTATATAAAACCCCTCCTATATATAAATGTGCCACACTGAAACCTCAAAACTTTGTTTTTGTATAAAACTGAAAAAATACCTTCATTGCTGATTTTGAGTCATTACACAAAACCCATCCCTATTTCTTAAACATTACACAAAGCCTGTTCTATTTTATAAATGCATAACAATTTAATCCATCTCCTATAGTAAAAATTTAGAATTTTTAAATACTTGTATGATAAAGGGTTTTTTTTATCATTCAAGTATTTAATATTTTCAAATTTTTACTTAGGAGATGGATTTGATTGTATTGTATTTGTAAAGTAGAATGGGGGATGGGGGGTGTAACATCTAAAAAATAGAGAAGGGGTTTGTTTAGTAAGTCAATGTGCAGAAATGTATCTTGGTCAAATTTGTATAAAAATAAATGTTGGAGGTTTAAGAGTAGCATATTTATAAAATTGGAGGGGTAATGTGTAAGTTTTGGAAGTAGAGGGGGTTGTGTAAGAATTGCAAAAAAAAAAAAAAGGAAGGTTGAAGTAACGTATTCTTTTTGTTTTCAAACTTCTATTGTCATGTAATCATAGCATGGGCCATGGGGTGTAATGGTCAGGGCTTTCTGAAATGAAATGTTAGCTTTTAAATTCTTTTGACTATTAATTAATTTTTAAAGTTACTGTTTTTATATGTAATCATGTGCTGTGATGTTCAGGAGAAAGCATTCTGAATTGAAAGGAGAACTTTCAAATCTTTATAACCATGAAGAAAAGCTGATATCAGAGGTTTGTTACTACATAGCTTGCATCCAAGGCTTGGTGTGCCTTCTAGATAATGCATTGCCATTGATTTTTTCCAATAAAAATGTGAGGACTTTCCTGTCTGAAGAGTCTTATAATTAGCAATTCAGCAGTTAGCTGTTTTAGTTGTATATCATGTGAATATTGAAGGTTTTATTTGTCTCCATTCTTCAATATTTTCAAAGTCCACATTTTTCTTGTTGTCTGTTGTATGGAGAGTGGGTACTTTTTTTTTGCAAATTCACTCTCAGTTTATTTTTTGCAGATGCCCATTTTTCTATTCAGCTCTAAACTAACTTTGCTTTTAGAACAGGGACCTTGTTGACCCCTAATCACTACTCCTTAGATGTTAACAGAGTTTTTGCTGTATGTATTTAAAGCTATAATGGCCTACATTTAGTTTCATCATAAACTGAATAGAAGGCAACACATATGTTGAAAACAAAGAAAGAAAAAGCTGTGCAAGGAATTGATATGTTTTGCTTTGTCAATTATCCAATTGACTTAAATATTTGAGCTGTGGAAGAAGGAACAAATAATAAGGCCTATTTTGGATTAACTTCTCAATAATTAGTACTTATAGGAGTAAAAAATTAAGTAGTAAAATAAATCAAATTCCTTCTATAAGTTAAAATTAACTTAAGTTTCTCTATTTTTTTGAGAAGTTCTTTTCATTTAACTTCTTTAAAATTTGAGATAAGTTGTTTCTTGTTGGGGCTATTGGCCCAAATGACAGGCTAAGGGAAGGGGATCAATTATTGGATCCTGTTGAGAGACCCAAATTGTGGAGGATGTATGTGAGAAAGTAAGAGAGCAAGGGGGCTATAAAGGGAATTCAATGCATGAGTTAGTTAGGTGGGGCATTATGAGAGTGAGAGGTGGGGGTGGGGAGGCAATAGGAAAAAAGAGTAAGTTGTTGCATTCTGTTAGAGGGAGCAGAATTCCAGTATCTGTTGGGATTTCTGTAGGAGCCATAGGCTCTGGTTATGTGTATTCACCTTTTTCGTATTGATATTCAATAATACTTGCATTTTGGTTTCCATCATTTCTAACTTTAGGGTGAAGTTTTATTCATTCTTTATACTGATTTCTTTTCCTATAAGGATTTCTGTAGAAATTTACCTAAACTGGGTCTAAGTCTTATAACTGACTAAATTAAATTTTGCAATGCATCATGGTATTTCACATTAAGTTCTAAAGTCAATATAAACTAACGGGAGAAATAAAAAGTAATCAATGTGAAAGGGGGAGACAAATGAAATAGAACTCTGACTGAATGAGTAAAAAAGATGGTACTGACTAATTCCATGCTTGGGGATGCCTTCTGGTTTTCTTGGATATCATCAATCCAATATGCAAAAATATTTTACATCTACCATACTATGATTGTATCTTTGTTTAAATGTGCACTCTTTTTAGCTAAATACATTTTATTACCTTTTCAGACTATTCCAGATTTGTGCTGGGAGCTAGCTCAACTCCAAGATACATACATTTTACAAGGTGATTTCTCTGCTCTTAACTATTGGGAAGAAATTCAATTTTGTTTATTTTATTTCATTAATTTGTTTTGTATTTCAGGTTATCCTTTTACAAATTTTATTTAGTCAAATCTTTTATCCTCTCTTAGGTGATTATGATTTGAAGGTCATGCGCCAAGAGTACTACATTAACCGGCAGAAAGCAGTAAGTTTAGCTACTCATGTTGATTGTGATTGTTTTTCGTAAATATGTCCAAAGTCTTGAGATATGTTGATTAGAATCTTGTGTACATCCTCCAATTTAAGATTGGTTCCCTGAGTTTGAAGTGCTGTGTTTCTATTCTCTTCTTGGTCATGCCTAACTATTAAAATGGGTTGCTGTTTCTTCTCTTTTATCAGGCTGTTTGAATCTGTCTTAATTTTCTGATGAAGGTTTCTGAGTTATGTACTAAATTAAAGGTTTTTTTATTCGAGGGGATTGCTAGTTGCCCAAGTTCTTTAGCAAGATTGACGTAGTTGTTTTGAATCTTGGTGGTGTTCATTTTCTGTTTGAGTTTGCTACTTATCAGCTGTTAATTGTTCGTGGGGTTAGGCTTGTACAAATAGCATTCCCACTTGACCAATTTATTACTCTAAATGGGGTATCTGATTAACTAGTTAATGTTTTGTATATTACGTATCACATTACAGTCTATCAATTATAATTTTATTTTCATACGTCTCTCTTTTCCTTTCCCTAATCCTGAACCTTTAAGTCTTTGACATTATTTATAGAATTTTTCCTTTCCCTAAGTGTGTTTGAATAAAGAATTTTAAGGGAGGAATGTAATTTTGAAAGAAATTAAAATGTTAGATGCCTTGTTTGGATATGTGAAACACGACAGTTGAAAATCATAAAAGTACATTTACCATTTTTTAACCCTCAGTGATGACTTTGAAATCCTACCATCTAAATGGAATTTGAAGAATCCTTGGTATCTCCACCTCAATAACGTTGAGCTGATGACAATAACAAAAAGTCATGGCTTCATGCTTTCACCTACTCTGACTTCCTTCCTTGATGCCTTTAGTTCTCCTTTTTTCCTCATTCAATGTGTTTTGATGAGAGTAGTTTTCTAATGAATAAATATATGGTGAGATCTTTTGGGTGCTGAGGAAACATAGCAAAGGAAAAGAAAACTACACTTCCTTAATTTCCCGTCCCTTGAAGTTATTTCATTCTCTTTTGTATTTCACAGTCACACTGTCATACTTCAGCTATCATTAACTAATAACCATAACACCTGCATCTTTTTTCATTTGAACCATGATCAAATTTCACAGCATTATCTTGGTTTTGTAGTTGACTAGTTGTTGAATGTTTAAGCTGAGCAATATCAATTTCTAGTGTTATATGTGGTTAGAGATGAACAGAAACTGTGTTGTAAAATTCAAATGTTCAAATAATTACCTAAATAAATAATGGCATTTGATTGGCACAATTCAATTTCTATGTACTTTAAATTCTATGAAATTTTAAAAATCTCCATCCAAACACAAAATAAAAAAAAAGTTTCATTTAGTCAGTCAAATTTTGGATAGTAAGTATTTCTTTAGTTGTCCATTGTCATTAATTGGGCAGGGAATGTTGGGTTATAAATGGACAATATCAGAAAAATGGGAGTAGTAGAAATGAGAATGTTAAGATAGATATATGGTCACACTAGAAAGGGACAAGATAAAAGAGATTGGTTTGACACATCAAGAAGATGATAGAAAATTAGTTAAGGTGGTTTTTTAGAGATGTGGAGAGAGGGCTACCAGAGGCACTGTGAGTACAGTAGATAGCATGGTTTTTAGCCTTGCAAAAAGGGGTAGAGGAAAGCCAAGGACTTCGAAGAAAATTATTAAAAGGGATTTTATGGTAAAAATAATATCTATGAGAGTTTGATTTTTGACCAAGTCTAGTGTATCATGTGATTCATGTAGCTGACTTCACCTAGTGGGATAAAACTATTGATATTGTTGTTGCCTTGTTGGCCATTGTTACTAATAAAATGTAAAAGCTTGCCATGATTTCTTCATTCTAGTAAGAAAATTCTATATATATTTATATAGTTAGATAGGCAGATAAATTGATTTGGATCTTTGCAAGTTTCATTAGTCCAATATTTGGAATTATTGTATGTGGTGCTACTAACAACATTTTAAATGATTGCTAACCTTTGAATTTTTTAACATGTAACCTGTGGTAATAGAACTCTTAATTCTTGTGCCAGTTCATAAATCATCTCATCAATCTGCTTGCTAGGCATCAATTCTTAAAGATAGCCTGCCAATTGGAAAAGAAACACATGCTTGGAGCATTTTCATTGCTTAAGGTTATAGACTCTGAACTGCAGGCATACTTGTCTGCCACTGAGGGACGAGTGGTATGTTTCCTTACAATTTCCCATCGCACTTTTTCTTGAATTTTTTATGATTCTTTTGTCATTGCTTTCTCATCACATTTTTTTCATTTGTGGTAATGGTATTTGTTAAGAGAGAAGAAAATGAAAAGCATTGATGGAATCTGAGTCTCAACTACACAATGGGCTGAATATTCATAATGATAATAGTAATAATATCAGCAATGATTATAAAATAATTATAGAATATACAATTAACTAATTACCATAATTACAAAGATACTAATTTTCCTAATTAACATATTTACACATATTTAATACTCTCCCTCAAGTTGAAGTATATAATATAAATCATATGCTCCACCTTTGTCACATGTATTTAATACAGGGACCTTTTAACTATTTGGTAAATATATCTACTAGTTGATTATTCGAATTGACGAAACTTCTGGTGATGACTCCGAATAGGATCTTCTCACAAATGAAGTGACAATCTATTTTGCTCTTTCCTAGAAGTTCGGATTCGAGACAATATACAAGGATCGATTATCACAAATAAGTGTAATTTGTGTAACTTGTTCAAATCTCAATTCTTTAAGAAGTTGTTTTAGCCAAATAAGTTCACACATGATTGAGGCCATAGCTCAATATTTTTCTTTTGCACTAAAAAGAGAAATCACATTTTGCTTCTTACTTTTTAGAAAATCAGATTACCTCCAATCAGAACACAATAACCACAAAAAAATTCCTATCTAAGTGCTTGCATAAACTGCATTAAAGTACCCTGCAATCTGAGCAAGACCATTGTCCTCATACAAGAGACCTTTTTCCTAGAAATCCTTTGATATATTTTAAGATGTGAATCAATGCGTCCCAATGTCCTTCACAAGGAGAGTTAATGAATTGACTTATCACACTGACAGCAAAAAAATGTTTGGACAAGTGATGATGAGATAGTTCAACTTCCCCACAACTCTCTTATTCTTCTTTGGATCACAAAGCTCCCCTGACTTGGTAGAAATTTGGAATTAAGATCCATAGGAGGATCCACAGATTTGACACCCATCAAACTTTTTTATTCTAAGATATCCAATGCATACTTTCTTTAGAAAAATACAATACCATTTTTGGATTGCGGCACCTCTATTTCCAAGATGTATCGGAATCTGCCAAGATCTTTTGTTAGTGACATAGATGATTCTTCCATTGTGTAATGTCATGGTAATCACTGTTAGTAATAATAATGTTGATAAAATTTGAATAATTAGCTTCACTTCGAGACATCTTGAACTGTTGGACAATAGTGTTGAACATACCAAATAATGTCTTTGGAGAGATTTTTTAAGGCCATACAAGGATTTTCTTTGATAACAAACTAATCTTGAAGTTTCTTCTTGAGCAACAAATCCAGGAGGTTGCTCTATATAAATTTCTTTATTAAGATCACCATGAAGACAAGGATTTTTTTATGTCAAGTTGATGTATAAGCCAATGGCATATAATAGACATGGATAAGTATAAACAAACAGAAGCCATTTTAGCCACTAGAGAGAAAGTGTCACCGTAATCTAAACCAAAGATTTGAGTATAATTCTTGGCCACATTAATTTAACCATTAGGGCTAACCTTGACAATGTAAATCTACTTCTAACCAACAATGGATTTCCTCGAAAGAAGACGAATGAGGTCCCAATTATCATTGTTGGAAAGCGCACGCATTTTGTCCATTGCTTAATTCCACTCAGTGTGTAAGAAGAAGGCTTCATATGTATTCGTAGGTTAGGAATAGGAACTGAAGACAAATAAGAAAGACTCAAAGAGGAATAGGAAGATCACTCTTAGGAGGCAAGGCTAGAGGAGACAAAGGAGTTAGTTCTTACATTGAGTAAGATGGAGTCTCAATGCTGGCTGATGATGACAAAGAATGGTCATTTGAAGAAAGTGATACATACCTCTGGTGGGTGAAAAACAATTGGAACTGAGGAAAGAGGCATAATAGACCTTGACGAAGAACTAAAAAGTGGAATAGACTCAGAAAATGACATTAGTGGAGATAAGGTAATGCTTAAGAGTCAAGAGAAAAACACTTGTAACCCTTTTGAGAGCGAACATAACTAAGAAAGATACATTTGTAAGTATGAGCAGAAAGGTTATCACCCTTGGACTAAGATTATGGAACACATAACGAGGTAAAGGATGGAGAGATTGGTGAGGAAATACAACAAAGTGTGGTGCCTAGTTGTTGAGAACAAAAGAGGGCAATCAATTGATAAGATAACATGTAAGTACAACATCACCCCAAAAATGGACATTACTATGCAAAAGAAGAGTGCAAGTAGTTTCAATAAGATGCCTATTTTTCCTTTTGGCAAACCCAATTTTGTTGGGGATTTTGAGCACAAGAGATTTGATGAAATATTTTATTGGAAGCAATTAACTGTTGAAAAAAATGTAACAAATACTCAAGCATTTTACTATGCAAAGTGCATTTTGAAATACCAGATTGAATTTTTATTTCATGGTAAAAGGTTTGAAAAATAAAAACAGTTCAGAGCGATTTTTCATCAAAAACAACTAAGTGCAATGAGAATTATCATCAATAAATGTAACAAAATACTAAAATCCTAGAGTAGACATAGTACGACTAAGATCGCAAACATCTAAATGGACTAAACTAAGGGGAGACGCAAGTTGATTGTTATTACAACTATGAAAAGAATTATGAACATGTTTACATGACTCACAAGACAAGGTAGACAACTTGGAAAGACTTGGCACCAATTGTTGTAGCATCTAGAGACTGGGATCTAGGATGACCCAACTGAGCATATATCGTCGAACCAGCATAAGCAATGGGATGAAGGTGAATGGACTAAACTAAGGGGAGACGCAAGTTGATTGTTATTACGACTATGAAAAGAATTATGAACATGTTTACATGACTCACAAGACAAGGTAGACAACTTGGAGCGACTTGGCACCAATTGTTGTAGCTTCTAAAGACTGGGATCTGGGATGACCCAACTGAGCAAATATCGCCGAACCAGCATAAGCAATGGGATGAAGGTGAAAAAGTCCATGTGACTTACATCTAGTGCCAATCATCTGCCCTAAACTTTGGTCCCGTAGGAAAATAGTCTCTACAAAGGAGACAATACAATCTAGAGTACAAGTAAGATGACGAAGGGATAAAAGATTATGTTAAGAAACTTGGGCCTCACTCACCCAAAAGCTAGCTCGTAAGAGAAGGACTACTCTAGCCCTTATAAAGAGTATTTTGGCTGTATTCTTAACCAATGTGGGATATCTTAACACACCCTCTTCATGTCTAGGATTGGACATCTGGTGCGTGAAATTTGCATCTATGGGCAGCCTAATGTTCAAATTGAATAGGCTTTGATACTATGTTAAGAAACTTTGGCCTAATTCACTCTTAAAAACTAGCTCGTAGGAGGAGGACTACTCTAACCCTTATAAAGAGTATTCTGGCTCTATTCCTAACCAATATGAGACATCTTAAAAGATTAAAAGAAAACCCAGGGACATATAAGACATTGTCAACAGGTAAGGAAAGGTCACTGGAAAACCAGAACAGTATGAAGAGTGACTCAGGCAAGAAACATGAACGGTATGCCAGAACAGTACGACCATGAACAGTGTGCTGGAGAGGGAAGACCAGAAACCAGAATTGAAGCGAGGTTTCTCGGAAAAAATTTTCACCAATGGGCAGTTAACCCACCGGGTACACATGGATTTAAAACTATCTTTTCGCTAGGCTCTATGTACTATATTAAAGGGAGATTAAAACAAAAGAGCATTGATGGAATCCATGTGTCTCAACTTCACAGATATTTATATTGATAATAATAATATCAACAATGAGTACAAAATAATTACAGAATATACAGTTTTCTAATTACTATAATTACAAAATGATTTGTATCGTTAATGATTTGTTGACTGTACTTGAAAGTTGAAACATCTTGGTGATTTACATGAAATAGTTAGAAGGTGGTTTTATTATGTAATGCTAAGGATAGTTTATGAAATAAATTCTACCCTTTGTCATTTGCCACCACAATGCCCTTGACTTTACCTTCTAAACTCACCATTAGTTAGGACATTTTCAACCTAAAGCTATATTGGAATCTGAATTTTTCTATGTAGTTTCAAAATTTTACAGTTTTTCATAGAACTACTTGTGAACTTTCCTTGATGGTTTGCAGGGTCGTTGCCTGGCTCTTATCCAAGCAGCATTTGATGTTCAAGAACAAGGAGGAGTACATGACAGTGATCATTTTTTGCATGCTATTAGAGACCTGCTAAAAATTTATTCAAGTGAAGATTTACTTATCAAAATATTAGTATTTATTCTAGTTATAATGGTCATATTAGCCTTCTAATAAGCTATCTTGTCCATTTTTCTGCTACTCTACCTTTTCCTTAGATACTCAAGCTGCACTATCGACATATGTATCTGCACCTGGCATTGTCCAGCAGATATCGGCTCTTCATTCAGATTTGATGAGCCTTCAGTCGGACCTTGAGAGTTCTCTTCCAGAAGACAGGAATAGGTGTATTAATGAACTGTAAGTTTTATGATAAAATTCAATGTACTGTAATTTATGATATCTTTCTGAGCTATAATGGCTTTTGATTCAATAGAGACCTTTGTAATACAAATTCTTAAGCTTCAATAACCTAGTGTAAATAATGCTGCTATTTTGGATGGCAAGAGTATATTTCTACTGCAATCAGAGGATTCGGACATGTTCTATGGAGTTAATCAAAGTCAACCTTACACGAATCCATAACATTTTTGCATAATGAATTTCTCACAAAATCCTCTGTAGGATTGAATGTTTGTGTTGTAAACGTTGTGCTCATAAAATTTCATGTTAAACTCACATTCTTTTCTACTCCTTTGACGTGTCTTAAAACAAAATATAATGTACTTTTTAAAAAAACTAAAATTTCAACCACTTTATCAGATGCTTATTATTTAAATTTTCTAATTTAACATGCAAGTTCTGCATAATAATAATTCAATGGTTGAATTAATCAAGATCAGCCATTAATTGGTGCAAGTTTATGAAGTTTTGCATTGGTGACATTTGATATAATCTGTAAAATCATTGGAGGCTAATATTTCTGTGAATTTAGCATATATGGTATGGTGATTTAGTAAAAGAAGGACAGACAAGCTTATTCAAGTAAGCATTTTTTGTTACTGACAATTGTAGCAATGCTTCTTATCCTGCAGCACAAGAGGCTAAATTCAAATGCTACATGACATCTATTTGCATACTAAACTGTAAAGCATTGTTGTATGGGACATTCCATTTTTCATGAACATTTGCATTATTGTAAAATTTGAAGCCTGTCTCTGAAAAAAGTGTTCGCGATCGTATTTAATGTTAATGCTTATTTTTAGTGAGATAGCAACATGTTTTCTTTTGATTAATGCTCAAGTTTGGAGTGTCCCTCTGTTCCTGATTTGAAAAAGCAAAATGGGGAGAGCATTCATGTCAAGTTTTTTATCTGTAGGTGCAACCTTATTCAAAGTCTACAGCAACTGCTTTTCGCATCTTCAACAACAGCACAGCCAATACTGACCCCTCGGGTATGGCTCCCAGATTTGTACCTTGGCTTCATACTTTCATTGTTAGCAATTTACAGTTGTTTTTCCTTCTCTGGTTTTAGTTGTGTAAATTTGATAGTACTAAGGCTTCTGCCAAAAGGTAGGGAATGTGAAATAAAGAATCAGCAAATGCGGGTAAGGAGGATACAATCAACTGCGGCATAGTGGAATATTTATGTAACAGTGATGAATGAGGAGAGAGGAGGGAATTTGGTTTGAGGGAGCTGGCAGCAAGTTAAATGTGAAAATCAGGGTGAATAGGCTAGGTAAGAAAATTGGGTAGAGGTTTTGAGGCCCTTTTGGCAGGAAGAAACCTCAAAGATCTGCAGTTTTTTCTATCTTTATTTTTTTGTTTTTCAGTTAATCAGGAAGGATTTATCCTATTTTAGGGAGCTATTCTCTATTGTTTTCTATTGTTTTCTATTGGAAATAGTACCTATTAAGTTTTTTTCAGATATATGTTTTGCCCAAGGGAAGGAGAGGTACCACTTAGTACAGTACCTATATAACATGTAGGGTTGAACTCAATGTTGATTTTTAACATCTAAACTCCATTTTTATTAGATCATAGACCAAACTGATTTTGTGTTAGGGATATTTTCATACTTGTGTTCCAAATCAAATGGGAGATAGTCCGAGTGTCCAACTAGGGGAGTTAGATGAAAGCTGAAGTAAACTTTATGGGAGAAACCATTAAGTGACCTTTCTCTAGAAGGTTTTATTGAATGTTTGGTTTCAGTAGCGTCCAGTGGCATTCATGGATACAGTTTGCCTGTGTCACTTAGTGAGATAATGCTTAGTCACTTTAGTGTTGTTACTTTTGTAGGGCTACTACATCCATGTTACTTATTTTCTTAATGGTGAAGAAGGAAAACATTAATCTTTCAATATGGAGCGTTAGAGGTTCAATATTTTTTCATGATTCATTGATTATTCTATAAATGTATCATTAATTCTATTTTGCAACATATTTATCATATGTTAGTTAGGGACATATTAGTAATTAGTTACATTATATTAGTTAATTAGCCTGAATTAGGTTGTAGTTGGGCAAGTTGAGATTGAAGAAGAAATAAGGCATATTGCCTCTGTAAATAAGAGGGAGGTAGAGAGAGAGATTGGCTTGTCAATTGTGAGAGTCGGGTCTTTGGCTTAGGAGGTGCAGTCTCTCAAAAAACTGTTGAGTGTGTTTGCATTTCAGTACATTGGGGAGTTTCTCCCTGTGTTTCCTAAGATATCAGATTTCTATCACATTTTGTTTTCACTTTTTTCTATATTGTGATTTGACATTTTGTCCTGTTTAGCCATTAATGAAAGAGCTTGATGAAACGGAAAAGATTAACGCAAAGCTCTCTGCTGCTGTTGAAGAGGTGACAATAGAGCACGTCAAGAAGAATGAGGTAATGTTGCTTTGAGGTTATGTCCTATCAGATTTGTTCTGCAAAGTACAATATCGTTTTTTAGACATCAAGTTCTTTCATCATTTGTGGGGAACAGTAAACAAATTGTGGGGAAATCGTTTTATAATATGAACTTTTTATAATGTCACCTAATCAGTATTTTCCCCACATCAAATCATTTCTCGAAAGTAGTCTTGTTTATTTAGTAGCTTATAATTTATTTAAATCTGGGGTGTTTAAGTGGATTTTTATCTAGGTCTACTATGATGGATTAAAGTAAATAAAATTGTTAAAAAGTCACAATACACAGGCATCCTCTAGAATTTTTCATTTTGACATGATTCATTTACTAAATTTTGTTCTTTAGTAACAAAATTTTCCGAACTTTTAAGCCTTGTCCTATATTCCTGCTTGTGCCATTCCATTCCTTGATTCTTATTATGGTTGAGGGTTGATAATTTCTAAGTAGGGTTTACAAGAGGAGCTTAACAGGAAGGGTTAAGGCTCAATGAAACACAAGGAACAGCATAAGCATGGCAAATGTATTAGCATTAAAATGCTAGAATTCTTTCTTCTCCGACCTTCCCACCCCACCCAATAAAGTGCTAAGATTCTTTCTGATATAGTCAACCGGAGTTTCCTACTCTTCTTTTCTGACATGCTTGCCTGAATTAAGAATTAGAAACAGAATCTAATTTTTTTCCATGGTAACTTTCATGGAAATATATCTTGGAATTTTTTATTTTTATTTTTTTGTATTATTGAATTTGGCAACTTAAACATAAGGACAATTTTGAAAATTGAGACTCCTTTATCTCTCTCGCTGAACAAACAAGAAAGATATATAGAAGTAATTTTGATTTTTTAAATCTTGTAGTCACTACTGGATTTTTCCTTGAACCAAAACTTATCTCGTATTTCACTCTTCCATTTCCACCACCACCACTTCTCCGCTATATTGAATCACACCTCTATTGCCCAGTTTTGCGTGAGTATAGAATGCTTGAACATATTTCTGTTATATCCATTACTTTGATAGAGCCCGCCACCCGCATCAACTAGATTCTGAACCTACTATTATTTTGTGATGACTGAAATATGGTTTTCACTTTGGCAACCAGATTGTAAAACATCATTCACAAGAAATTGGACTTCAAAGGCGAGTGTACGTTGATTTCTTCTGCAATCCTGAGCGATTAAGGAGCCAAGTTAGGGAACTGACTGCTCGGGTCAGAGCCTTGCAAATTTCCTTGCAACCATAAGTGTACACTCTTCAATTTTCCTCAATTTCACTCTCTCTCTCTCTCTATATCTCTTTCTAAGGTTGTTTTATTATTTGTTCTATATGCTATCATCTGAATGAGCAATGTGCAATCCTTTGTTTACACAAGTGTAATGCTTTCTAACTTTCGAATATATATTACATTAGAGACATTACTACTGTGCAGCCGTCTTCCCCCTTGCGCCTTTTCAAGTCAATTGAGAACTCTTCCATTTGATTAGAAGAATTAAAGGTTAATATAAAAAAAAAAAAAAAAAGGAATTCTTCCGTGTGCCCTTAACCGAAGTGGGATTTTTTAGCATCTGGAGTTGAAGCAACAAGTATTGTACATAGGTAATGGCTATCACTACCATTATTACACGATTTGGTTGATTAGCCTTATCCTATTCTCATATTGCATGCATGTTTGGTTTATATTGATCTTAACCAATTGCCCTTTCTATAAGATATAAATAGTTTTAATACGAAATAAGCTATTTTGAACGCATTGTATTTCAAGAGTGAAGGTGCTTGCTATCGTTTTTAAAATTGAAGACATTTTATACTTTTTTTTTAAATTGACAGTTCTAATTTTTTAAGAATTAAAAGATATTTATATCTTTATAAGATGAATCACTAACATCTATTATCTATTATACATTTTAAAATAATATTAACTATTATGGTTGTTTTACAAATGAAGAGTATAAAATGTTCTCTTAATCTTTAAGACACCATAAAAATTACTATGAAGTATTACATGTGTTGGACATCATTGCATTAAATCTTATATTTCAACAATGTATCATATTATATTATGTGGCGGTTAAAATATATTTGAAAAATTACTTAATTTTAGAATAAATTACTTCAAAGAAATTTTGATTATTTCTTTAGTCATTATTTGTTAGTCTGGTGTGACGTTCTTTGAGGAATGTAATGGTCTACGGAATAATATTTCAATTGGATCAAACGAAAATGATTGTTCAATTGAAAAAAAAAATGCTTTTTACATTTTTATATTTTTAAATTATAAATATTCTTTACCTTGAATTTAATTATAAGAGTTTGATGTTAATATGTTTTATATTTTTTTTAAGTCAGTCACGTGTATACAAACTGAAAAGAATGGGTAATTGACAGTTTATATTAATAAAGGAAAGTAGTCTATTAAATGAACGTCGAACGGGTGAAGGATAAAAAAGAGATATTTGTTGTAGTATTTGTAAATTTGAAAATGTGTTTTATACTTTTTTTATAACAATTATAATTCTTCTAATATTTTAAAATTAAGAGGATTAACGTTTTTTTAATTAAATTACTAACTTTATTATTTATTAATCAAAAGTTAATTATTAAGATTATTTCACATGTAAAGAGAGTACTAAACTTTATCAAGTAAAAAGTACTTGTCAAATAAAATTGTTTATTGTCATTTTCACATTTGTATACAAGGTACACTTTGATTCAAAATCTACATCTGGCTGAAATCATAAAAACTTTGCTCCTGCTTTCTATACAGTTGCAAACATATTTGAACTGTTTGTAATCCACTTAGTTTTGTTAGTTAGTTGACCTCAGTAATATTTCATCATCAATCCTATACAAAGGGACATTTCCAGCAAAATATCAATGGTGTGGAACTGGCTGCAAACCATTGTAGGATAATAATATAGCGTTTTCGTACGAAGGTATCCCTCTGCTTGTGTTTACCACTGAATCTCTGTTGTTTTGTTTGTTGCTCACGACGTACACAGAGGCCGTTACGTAAACGTATTTTCTGTCTCGAATCTTGTTACATACTGAACGTAGTTATAATTTATAGTTTGTGTATTTTAGTCTATGAATCATTTTAGTTTTCTTAGTTTAATTGATTGCACTTAATTTTTGTAGTTTTAGTTGTTCAAATAAACTTTTTCACCACAAAATTTGTCTAATAATTTATAGAAATATAGCAGAAAAGTGATATATATTTAATTTTTATACATTTGCATATATATATATATATATATATATATATATAAGTAATACAAAAAAAAATTTCGTTATTGTTAACACATTTAATTTTTATTTAAATATTACATACATTTCTTTAATTTAAAAGATCAACAATATGTTAGGCTTTTATTATATTTTTGTTAATTATTGAATGAAATTTTAAGATAAAAGATTTAATTTGAATGATTTAAAAATTAAGAGGACTAATTGCGAGTAATTAAAAAAAAAAACTAACTTGCAAGAGTTAAAATGAGGTCCAAAATTGTAATATATATATATATATATATATATATATATATATATATATATATATATGAAAAATCGAGTGCTTTTCTTGATTCTGGTAGTCCTGATATTAGTAAGTGGAAGTTGTATCATCTCTCACCATGAAGTGGGAAATTCTATGCATTACACATGCAAATCAACTACTACATTACATTAATGTGTATATGAAAACTTCTTACTTAAGGAATTGGCATGTACCGCTTGCAAGCTAAATTTGTTGATCATTTCTTATATATGAAAGTCTTGAAAATTTTATCGACTTTTAGTCATTACTGTAACAGCTAATTGTTTCACTTGTAATTCAGAGAACCCTTGCTCCCCATTAGGAGGCTTAGAGGGCTCATTTGAAGTGCTCTCAAAATTATTCCCACATTCTTCGTCTTCTTGATTTTCTTGAGTATCCTTCACGGAACATTGTTCTCCCTCTTTACTTTTACCCCATAAGAGAATATAAGTGCCAGAAATAACCAATACTGATCCTGCAACACTGATTATTGCACATAGGGATCAACGCAATGGAAAAATGTGGAGAAAAAAAGTGACAAGTGAAACCAACCTTCCCAGATAAATTTCCTCCTGCAATATAGAGAAATCAAGTACGGCCACAAACATCTGCAGAAGAGGGGTAAATGCTGAAGTGAAAACTGGACCCCTTTGTTTGACACACCATGACATTGCCACATAGCACAAGCCAGATCCCACCAGCCCCTAGCTCCACACGCAGCAAATTTTGTAAGGATAATTCAGGTTTCATGAATCTTGCAAAAAAGCTTGCTAATAGATATTCAGATTTGAATATAGTAATTTGAAAAGAAAACATATTATCCCAAAAACATTTCTGAATGATGAATTCTATTTTAAAGAAGGATTAAATATGTTTTCGGCTTCTCAAAATACAACACATTTTGATTTCAGACTTTACAAAATTATTATTATTATTATTTTATTTAGTCTCTATATTTTACAAAATTATTGGTTTTGTTTCTAATCACTATTAAATGATTATGGGGTTAACTCCCATATTGTCATATATTACATTTTTTTAAATCATATTAAAAATTGACAATTTTCGAAAATATAGAAACTAAAATAAAATAAAATTATATTGAAATAAAAATATGATACATTTTAAGAAATAAAAATATATTAAAGCATGTAAAAAATATACTTACAGCATATACAACAGTCATTATCTCTATCTTTCCTTTGAGAATCCATTTGGTATGGTTTCTATCGATGACCAAAGTTAATATTGCTGATTGAATGGCAGCAAAAAATGACAAAATGGCTGTGCTAGAGTATTGGCACGGATACCTTTTGCTAATCCTTGCTTGTATAAGAAACCAGGAAGACCACAAGAGGCATCCTGCAGTTAGAAGCACTGAACCTATAATCCATTTCTTTAACTTGGAGGCTGATGCTGTCGATGCCTTGTCTGCAATGTGCTGAGGTTGTTCATTTATTAAGGGCATTCCCTTATAAAGGATCAACAACAAAGCTCCACCAATACACACAATGGTTCCCAAGACCTTTGCCTTAGCACTCATGCTTTTCATATTCACCTTCTCTATCCTTTCATTTTCAAGACAAAAATGGTCGTAGTTATTGTGGGTCTAATAATCTATAATATTATTTAAATTTTTTCATTCAAATTGTCACAAGACCTTTTTTAGCTTTCTAATTTGTTAAAATTATAACTTGGTTTTTTACTTTTCATATCCTTTTATATTTTTTTAGCTATTTCAATTTTATTACTCACAAATAAATAAAATTAAGATATAGTTATTGAGTTTAAATATTTGTCTCTCTCTATTATACTTCATAAGATTATAAGTACACTTTAATTATCTTATTTTACATAATTATTAAACAAATGTTCATTTTTAAATATTTCAATTATAAGTGTTTCCTAAAGGTACTAATTTAAATATCTGCCTATCAAATAAAGCATTCCAATGTTATGAATATTAAATTTACAGTATCAGCACGAACACCCTACCTAGTGCAATAAACTAATTACATTTCACAATAAAGTAACATGACGACTATTCTTTTGTTTGACTTACCCCAATGGAACCGCCATAATGAACGTGAATACAGGTACCATGTTAAGGAATGCACATGAGAATGTGGCAGATGTATATTCAAGTCCAATGAGATAGAGGTATTGAGTGAGTGTTACCCTGAAATACATTGATAAATTCATAATTTTTTTTTTGGATTATAATTAAAATAAAATTTAATATACAGCTAGCTGTGTGTATAGTTGGTTACGAGAGATCCTACCCCACAAGAGCACTTAGGAAAAGGAGACATATTATGCGACCCTCCAGCTTCCTTTTCCTGTAAAATAAGATAAAATAAATCATCTTGTAACATCTTTTGGACATTATGTTATGTAAGTACTAAAATGAAATTTTGTTATTACAGAAAGTTTAGATAGAGTTTTAATAATCAAATCATAATAAAATAAAATAAAGAGATAAAATAAAAATTTCTTGCATTGATTAAAAATAGTTCATGCACCTTAACTTTTTCAGTAGTTTTATTATTTAAATTTTTACAAGAACTTGTGAACTTATAAACTTTATTAGTAAATTAGAAACTAAATACTTATTTAAAAAATGATCTAAACTGGACAAAAACAACTTCTGGTTAAAAAGGAGGCCATTTTTAAATGATAAGCATATGCAAAGGCACATAAATTAGAAAGCAAATCAGTTAAGTAGATGGTACCTTTCATAGAAGCAAGCAATAGGAGCCAAGAATATGGCTGAAATTGCCTGTCGATATGTTAGGATTGTCAAGTAGTCCATTCCTTCGTTAAGAACCTTCTTCAGTAATATGTTGACAAAAGCCAGAGCTAAATTGACTATAATCATCACAAAAATTGGCTTCCACAGACCACTGAAATTCAACGAAGTCATGATTTCTTTTCTTTTCTTTTTCTCCTAATTATACTTTGTTGTTTGTTGAGTTGTGGAAGAATGCTACCATGCTTGATATCTTCATCAATATATAGAGAGGAATTGAGTCCCCCCAAAGAAAGGGGGAAAAAAAATTAAATATCACGATATATTATTCCATTCCATTTTTCTTTATTTTTATTTCTTTGGTGGGAAATTACGACATAGCATACGATATTCTTTAACGTCACATTGATTGACCTCACCTTTCCAAACTTGGGAACATGTTTATTTGTTAATATTAATCAGATCTCTAAATCATGACCATTTCACGTCTACCCTTAAATGAATAGTTTAACACACTCCCCTCACCAAATGAGTCTTTTGGGCTTCAAATAAAGATAATGCACAAACCTAGCTTCTTCTTTTGAACCAAAAGGCTATGTCTTTTATTAAGAAAATATGGACGATCTACACTTTGTCATACTAAGATATCTATATTATGAACCAATTATTGCAATATTACGTGGTACGAAATGTTTGAATACGTGCATGGCACACACACCTAATTTTTTTAAAAGATAAATCGCATTTTTTTCTTTTAAAAAAAGTTTTAAATTACACTGTTTTTGAAAAAGAAAATAGTCTCTTAGAGTGAGAGATTAAGTTATTTATAATTGCTTCATGAAAATCTAAATGAACCTCTTCTATCTAAGCACATGAATGATTTTATATTTAATACCCATCCTTATTTAAAGGAACGAGGAGAACAAGAATTAAAGTCTACAATGAATACGCCATCCCATAAACTTAGTAAAGTAACATTTCATTAAAAAAAATTATATTAATTCAAACGTCTAATTTAAAATTCTTACTAATTATATTATGTCTGTAAAAATTCACTCAATTTAAATACTAATTAATACGTCGTTGTCCTATTATAAAAATTGTATAAATTTTTATAATCACTGTTGATAAAAAAATAAAAAACTGTTAGAGATATCATTTTATCCTTATCCACACACAAATAATTGAATCATCATTTTTTCTCTATATATAATTCACTGGTATATTTATTTTTTTTTTTTTAATTCTAAACCGATATGTCTATCGAAACGAGTATTTTGTTTCAAGTTTAAGCTACAAAATTATCATCCCTTCAATTAATGTTTTTATGTTAAAATAAAGTAAAAAGAATGTTCAAAATTGAAAACCAGGGATTCTTAATTAATCGCATGCCATGCAATTGAAAACTGGACAGCAAGGATCCATTTGCATGTGTGTAGCCATATACATGCAAAGTGGCATCACATTCACATCAATACTTTTAGGATCAAGTTTTAATATTTAACTCATTGGTTCCTTTTCACTTTATATCACTGAGATTTTCTGTCGGGTGGATCTGTGGAATAAATTGCCAAGCATCTCATTTTTTCGCTTTTAATTATTATCAATTGAGATTAGAATTAGCCTCTCTTGACTCGAGTCCTAATAAATATGACTCAGCTTAATTCGCTTCAAGTCTCAGAAAGCACTATCTTCTTACCCTTTCGCGATGAGTATTGCATTATAATTGTGCAAGTGGCTGCAAGCATCGTTAGAAAGCATTGACAGATATGACAATGTCTCCATTTCTTTAGAATCAAAGCTTATTTAGTCATTTTATTACAAAATGGACGAACAAGATGTCAAATTTGGCCATTAAAGGAGCGAAGCTGATACCAACATGCCTTCATGCAAGTGCTGATCGCCATTGCCACTCTCCCCTTTTTGCCGTAGCTGTGTGAGGTTTGCGACTATCAACCAAACTTTTACTTGTTTTCTTATTCATTTTAATTACCATTCTAAGAATGAATTTTTAAATAATTTTTTATCGTATGTCTAAACACACACAATAAACATTATATAATGATAAAATTTTATTAAAAATATTAAATTTAATATTTTAATAACATTAAATATTATCACTTTTAATAAAAAAATTATTGTTTATAATATTTTTATTATTTGTCTTATTTAAAATATTACTATTTAAAACATGACTTGACAATCCTCGTAAGTATATTCTATAATTATATTATTTAAGAATATAGACATTACAAATGACTAAACTCACACAGCAAAAATTTTAACTAATGTTAGCCGGTGATCTAAGGGCTAATGGGTTAAGGAATTAAAAGTACACGACTTTTGTTAGAAAATATTAATTTTAATTTTCACAATATGCGCATATTCGTAAATGTGTTTATATTTATAATAACTTAAAATTTTTATTGGTAACTTTTTTAAAATATCTTTAATTAATAAAATATGAAATTAATTGAAATATATTAACAGTATAAATATTTTTATACTATTACTTGAGCACAAATTATCACATCAGTAAAAACTATTAAATTTTGTAATAATTATCTTAAAATTTATATTATATATTTTAATTGACTGATGATGCATCAAAATTACATTCATAAATTATTTAATTTTTAGTTTTTAAAACAATTATAAGATTAATTTTATTATATAAAAATATATTAAAAATTTATGAAAGAAAGAAAAAATGGATTTAAAGTATTTAAAAATCTAAACAATAATATTTGCTCCATAATTTTTTTTTATTCAGCTTCCTATAACGCTATTCCTTTTTTCCTCAAATTAGAGGAATTAAATTTGTGATATATTTATTGAAGTACATGACCATTAAACCAAAAGTTTGATGATTTAATATTTAAACGCAATTGTTCTTTCTACGAAACAAAACATAAAAAGTGAGTTTTTCGTTGAGAAAAAATTATTGTTTTTTATACTTGTTTATTTACACATATATAAATGGAATATCAACTAGTTCTTTTTGTTACCCTAGTTAATTTCACTCCTTCACCTAATATGTTTTTTTGTTCTTTCAGGACGTACTTAAATGATTGTCTTATGCATATGTGAAAGGAATACTAACTAGCTTTGTTGCTTTCTTATTGCCTTTTGATTTTGACGAAAAGCTTATGGAAAAAGAATCTTTCGCTCAAAAGTGCTTCAACTATTGTAAAGATGAAGAGTAAATAAAATCTAGTAAATGTAAATAGTTATTCTCGTGTATAACCTTTTAAGTTTGTATGGATTGATTACAAGAAAGAAAACATAGACAAAAGAAAATAAGGATAATAATATACTCCCTTTTATTTGATTAAAAAATGGAAAAGATAAAAAGTTAATTGTTAAAAAAAATTCTTTTTTTTTGTTAATTTTATCTTTGATTTAAATTTTAGACTTTCTCCTCCCATAATTGTTTTTATCTAATTTAATCAAAGCTTAAGATATATAATCAATGACTATATGCCTCATAGATAGTCACATATAATATTATAATGCTTCTAAAGAAGAAAGAATATTGCAAATCAGCACACTAGCTAATGAAAGCAAAAGCAGAGAGAATAAAAAAGAACTCATTATTTAGCTAAAGTGAGGTGACTTTTGTTATTTTTTCTTTTTAATTCTGAAATATTTTTTAAGATATATAAACATGAAAAGAAAATGATTAAAATAATTATGTGATATTAATTATTTAATATTTAAATAATAAAACTAATTAAAAAACAAATAAGAATTGAAAATAAGTATACTTGTGTAATCATCTCAATATATATATTTTTTTATTGAAAGGAACACATTTATTATATTAAAATTATAAAAAAAAATATGTTTTAATAAAAATTTATTAGTATTACTTGAAATTACTCATAAAAGTTAAGTGTATATATATAGGGATAGAATCTTCTCATTCTAGTATAAGTCTAAAAATTCTTACAGTTAATTTGAGTTTTTTTATTTAATTTACATATAATGTATTATGATTTATTATTTTATTGACCGTTAGATATAAATTAAATGAAATACTCAGATTAGGTGTGAATATGTTACCAACTGGACCTATAATGCTGGATCAACATATCTTGAAAGGGAAATAACAACATTCCTCTTTTTATACCTTTTATGTGTTATTTCATTTATTAGAAACTCAATTCAAGCTTAAATTCCTAAAATTATAATTATTTATTTATTAGTATTACTTTTTTTTTTTACTTTTTAAAATTATTATTAACTATTTTGTATTTGAAAGCCCACTACTTCTATCTAACTTTCAAAATACTAATTAATTATTTTTCACAAAGTTTCAATTAATCATATCTATTCAATATTTTAATCAGAATAATGAATAACCATAATTCTTCGAATTTGGATCCTCCACCTCCTCCTAAAGAATAAATGGGAAGACACTAGAAAGATCCTAATTTCGAAACTCTTCTTAGTTATAGTGTTACCTTTATTTGTGGACTTTTTTCTTTTTGTGAGAATTCTTTTAATTTTCAATGTCTTTTTTGCCACACCACTTTTGTAACACTCTAATTTTTATCTACATTTTTCTTGTTTTTAAAATAGAAGATTTTTTTTAAAAAAAAGAATATTTCTTTTAACTTAGGAGAATATTCCTTTTAGCTTAAGCGAGAATGGATCAAATTTTCTTATCTATGCTCTTGCTCAAGCGAGAAATCTGTCGTTTGAATGAAAATTCATGACAAAAATGAGTAACTCTCTGTCGTATTTTTGCTTGAGTGAAAATATCCCCGCTCAAGCAAAAATATTAGCAAAAGGGTAGTAATTTTTGTCTTATTTTCTCACTCAAGTGAGAATTTACGAGTTTTGAAGGATGTTTAAGAGATTTTCATTCTAAAACTTATATTGAAAGCCAAGAAACCCTTCTCACACTTCTTTCTCTATTCTCTCATTTTCCTTTCTCAAAGAAAACTCCCTTGAACCCTGAATCTCTTCCAAATCTAAGCTCTAATGTTCTTTCCTCTTGAGCCCAAGTAAATCTCTTAGAGTTCAATATTTTAATCTTACTTTTATTTCTTTATTTTTTTTCCTTTCTTAAAAATACTCTATTTCATAATATTTATGAGAAACTTGATCTTTGTACAACATCTCCTTCAAAATGTTGCACTTCTCTCTGAACCCTAAAGAGATTTTGGTCTTAAAGACACCAACTCTTATTTCTTTAGTCGTGAGAGACCCATTTCTAAGTAAGTAGAGTTGATCTCAAACTCTAACTCCTATTTACATATTTTTAGTTTAAAAACTCAAATTTTTCTTATTTCAGATAGTAAAGCTCTAATATTTACCTAAAACTACAATGTTAAAAATGAACTTTTAAGTATGAAAACCTATTATTTGTTTCGGAACTACACAAACAAAATTTCATAGTAAAAAGTCATGAACAAAACTTGTTTTAAGAAGTTTCTACGATTTTACTATTGATCATTTTGTATGTACAGTTAATATTATAAATTCTTATTTTGAATAATATGTGTGGTGTGAATGATGCTAAACTTTACGATAGAAGATTTTATTTAAGACTAATAGAGTGTGATCTCCGACAATGTATTTCACCTTCAACACATTATATTAATTTTTATGATGTGAAATTGATTGCATACGATAGAAAGACTATTGCTGTGTGTGATTATGTACTCTCTTTTAATTTGAAAATATGAGTAAAGATTATGGTTATTTGTTTAAAGTATTTGAATGACCTAGCATGGTGAAATTATATTATGATGAGAAAGAAAAATATTAGAAATTTGTACTATTATTAGAAAAGTGATGAAATGGAAATAGATTTGATAATTACTAAGAAAATGTGTATCATGAAAAATTGACTAAAATGTGTATAGATAGTTATAGAGATATACTAGGAGTATAGAATATAGAATTGATTGTGGAAGTTTAGGAGAAATATAGGGTGGTGAATGACATTCACTTGTGTGTATACAATCTATTGATTGCGAATGCATCACATAATCTCACACTTATTTCTTGACTATACTTTTGTTGAGGAATAAACTAATCAGCGACTATCTATACTTGTGAAAGACTTCAAGGGATCCTAGAGGCAATGATTGTGAAATTGTGAGATGTGTGATTATAGTACATGAGTCATAATATATTGATTGGTGTGATTATAGTACACGAGTCATAATATATTGATTGGTGTGATTATAATACAGACATTTTAATACATCGACGAGTGTAGATATAATACATGTATTGTAATATATCGATTAATATGATTATAACGCACATATTATGACATGTTGATTTATGTAAGAATATATTAAATGACATGGTTTTAGTGTATGTTTTAAAATATTAGTGACGTGCTTAGAATGGTTGATATATTATAAGTTCATTAATATAATATGCAAACTAGTATTATTTTGATGTATTATATTTAAGAATATTTCTATTTTACTGTTTTATTCATAAAATAAAGAATTTAGTGGGGCGATGAATACTCACCCTTACAACCATTGTTCAGAAATTAAAATGAAGGATGATATGTTTTAGGATCATATTCTTAGTGGTGTTGTAAGGAAGAATCTGCTTTGTTAGGATTTAAGTTGTATCAAGGTTATAATAATTTTGATTAAGTCTTAGTTAGAAATTGATTTTGGTATGTAAACAATTTTATGTCAAATTTAAACACTTAATGATAAAATTTATTGTAAATAATGATTTAAATTATATTTGTGATATTTAACAGTTAATTCTCTCAATTGTATTTTTAATATTAAATTTAAATTACAAAATATATTCTATGTTATAAATGAGATCTATTAGTAAAGTTTTAAGATGTTGATAACTTCTATTATTTTAAGATTTAAATAAATATGAATATTTTCTAATTCATCTAAAATATTACCTATTTTAATTAATTTTCATCAAAATTTATGAATAAAAAGAATAGAGATGTCACATCTTTTAGTATAAATTTAATTATTAAAGTATAGTTTATAATTTGTTGTAATGCCTCGAATTTTGTAATATTAATTTTAATAATTATATATATATATATATATATATCTAAATGTATATTCATATGTGTATGTATGTATAGATGTATGATTGTTTGAATTGGACTGGTTGGGCTGAGTGCAGGGCAAGATACTGAGCTGTTCTCGCTGCAGTGAGAGGATTCTCGTTGTAGCGAGAGGGCCCTGGGAGGAAGGACTAGAACTGTCGCCTTCTTTGGATGCAGTCTCGCTGTAGCGAGAGGGTCTCACTCTAGTAAGATTCTGCAGAAACCAGAGTGTAGTTTTCTCTGTTTTTTCGCTGTAGCGAGGAGGTGTGTCGCTGCAACGAGGAGACCTCGCTGCAGCTGTAGCGAGAGTGTCACGATCAAAGGGGTTTTACAAGGGGGTTTAGGAATTTGAGATTCATTTCTCAAATTTCCTCCCAAATCTCTTCAATCCTCTCGACCTAGAATCCTTGTCCACCGATTAATTGCCTCCAAAGCCGTTCGGGAGCGAGATTAGCTCGGATTTGTGTGGGGAATGATTGGAGGCCGAAAACCGTGTGGGGAGCATTTTCGTGGTTGAGTTCGGACGTGAGTCTTCAATCCAAGGTAAGGGGGACTCTACCCTACTTTTTTATATGTAATTTACTGTTATCTTGTGGAATGTTGTGATATGGCTGAGTTAGAAGATAGAAAAATTGCTGAGATATGTGATGTAAATTATGCACTGAATGTTGTGAATGGGTATGGGCACTCGTGCCATATGATTAAATGAATATTGTGTAGAAATGTGGGCCTGAGGGCTGTGTAATATGAATGGAAATAGGTTACGGGCTGTGTGTCTTGAATGAATTGTGGGTTATGTGCCGTATACTGAAATATGTGTGACTGGAGTGTGCAATGCCGTTGTAATGTGCTGTGAATGGTTCAACGATACACTAGGGGTGTCAGAGATGAGGACGGTAGAAATACCTTGGGGAAAAGGGAGTAGTGGTGACACTGACTGTGAAACGGGTGCACCACAGGCCACACACTATCTTCCTAACTAGACCTCTGACCATTACCTTTGCTGAGTGACCCGTGACTGCCCACGTGGTATCCGTGAGATGGGGGTAACTGACGACCATTCATGGTAAAAATCTGTGATCACAGTGTCAATGTTGTGGCTGACGTGCGTATGAATAAGTTCATGATTTGTGCTTGTAGATGTGATAATGTTGACTGTACTTGTATTTATTTAATGTATTAGAAATGTGCTGGAGGTGAGACTCTATGCTTAATTGTATGATTTAGTAGTGTAGAGTATTCATCCTTACATTCATTTTTCAGGTAATCAAGACGATCAGCACCAGACTCAGTGAAGGGACGGATAGACTGCTATAGGATTTAGATTTTATTTTGAAATTTATTGTAATTGAACTAATCCTATAGCAGTTATGTGATATTAATTTATAACCCTTCACTTATTTTCGAAATCTTTATAAAAATCTGATTATCTGATTTGCGAAATTACTATTTAATTGAATTTAAATTTAAGGTGTTACATTTTTTATTTCTAATTTTTTTTGTATAGTTTTGTGAAAGGATTTATTTACAAGAAAGTTTTAATTTATCACATTTTCATACTAGTTTTAAAATAAATTCACTTTATTTCTTTTATTTTGTCATATTTTACTATACAAATTGAATATAAAATTAGGGATGTTACAACTTCTTCTATCTTCATTTATTTTGCCATCATTTTTTGTTGTCACATTCCTTCTTTGTTGTGCCCTTATACCCTTTTTTATCATTGGTTTAGCCGGTTGTATTTAATACAATAAAAAAAATATTAGAGAGCAATTTAAATCACTCTAATAAGTACTACTATCTAAGTAGATGTCACTTAAAAAGTGGTTTATAAACCATTCTTCAAAGTATATATATAAACCATGAATTTGAAATTTAAAATTTCTTTCTCTGTGAGCTTTGGATTAAATCAAAATTAATTTATTATTACGTTTAAATTTAAATTTATATATTTAACATTCAAAATTTCTTTATTCTTTTCATAAATCAAAATTGATTCTTTATCTCGCGCGTTAAAATTTGAGTTTGTATGTTTTGTTAATCAATCAGTCTACCTGTTATAGAATATTAAATAAAACTTTCTTTTAAGAGAAAATTTAATATATTTAAGATATAAAATTATACAAAATATAATTTAAGAATAAAAATTTTATGATTTTTTTATTCGGTAACTCATTTTTTATAAAAAAAAATAATAATTTTTCTTTTTTTAATTTGAATGCACATTTGGTCTAATATTTATTGACAAATTAGTCCTTATAGTTAACATTTATATTTTAGTCTTTATATGAATTTTTTTTTTTTTTTTACATTTTAATCCTTCTCACATAACGACTTTAACATATTTTTAATGATAAAGATTAATCCAAAAATGTTAAAAAAATTACAAAAATACGAGACTTTATAAAGAATTCATTAATAATTTTTGATTAAATTTTTTTATAAATTTTTAAAAAAATTATCACCAGCGATTTTTTAAAAAAATCATGAGTGGTAATTATTTTCTTTTTATAAATTTTTAATATTTTAAAAAATTGTCGGTAACAACTTTTAAAATTTAATAATTTTTTGTCGTTCTATCAATATTAAAAATTACCCGTGACGATTTTTAAATTTTTAAATTTTCAAATCTCATGTTTCAGAAACTAGTCCTTGAATAAAGTTTTCTTATTTCTCTTAACTTGTCTGATCTTTCCTCTTCTTCTATCGTGGCATATTACTTTTCTTTGTAGCCCAAATTTTGGAGTGTTGAAAGGAACAAGCGAGGCTATGCAACGTTTCGAGGGTCCCCTTCTATATGGGGAATCTCATTTTTCTGAGCTTCACTCATGTTTCTACACCTTGCATATGCAGCCAGCAATAACAACAATCCATGAACGCTGCTTCTCACAGACATTTCATCAAATACCTTCTTTGCACTACGCACAACTCCAAACTTCACATACATATCAACCAACGCAGTTGCCAGTCCTCCCACCATCATTCCGCCGACATACGGCTGTACCTGCCGCGTCATTATCCTCATCCTCGGCGTCGCCATTGCCTCTGGCCTCTTCTACATCCTCTACGACCCCTCCCTCCCGGAGTTCCACGTCAGCTCCTTCCGCGTTCCTAAGCTCAACGTCACCGCCGACACCGCTACCAGCGTCTCCTACATTTTTGCGAACGAGAATTTCACCGTAGCAATATCGGCCGTGAGAACCCCGTCCTCCATTGCAGCTTTAATCTCATCTCGTCTACAATATGGCTTTGGTAACGATAAGTTGCTAATTCATCAATCCAAGTACAACAGTTGTTGACGCTAGACATTAATTTCAAATATTTCTAAATTAGAGTGATTAAATTCTAAAAACAAAATATTATTTTTTAAGGATAAAACTTTAATACTTTTATTGAGTTGTAATGTGATATAATACGAAAAAAATTATATTTAACAATAATTAAATTTAAAATAACAAATTAATTACTTTATATACTATATGTACTAATTTAAATTTAAAATTATAATTAATTTTTGATAACATCTCATTTTCATAATTCTTTTAAAAAAACTGTATTTTAGTAATTTTTTTTCAAAGGTTAATTATTACAAAATAAAATATAAAAAATAACGATGCATTTTTCCAATTTACCAAATCATCATTTAATAAAATTTAGTTGGTAAAAACTAATTCTAAACATTTTTAAAATGTCAATAATTAAATATTAATAACATAATTTTAAAGAAGACTAATTTTTAAAAATATTACTTTTCTAAAAATAAAAAGTATAATTAAACTCTCTATAAAATATTACCACACACGAACTAATTTTATAAATATTATAAAAGATAAAAGAAAATATAATTAAGCTTTCTATAAAATATTACCCACACATATATAAAAACCCGTTTTAAAGTTACTATACAAGATAAATATATATATATATATATATATATATATATATATATATATATATATATATATATATATATATATATATATATATATATATATATATATATATATATAACCTCTATTAGTAATAGGACGTATAAGAGTTTATGAAAAGTTTTTATTAGGTCACTTGAATTCGAATCCACTTACTCTTAAGAATAAAATATTCATTGTAAATATTAATAATTACGGATTTAGATTTAAAAATTCATGTATACGAGAAGTATTAATAGTATAATTTAAAAATATTTGTGTATTATTAATTAAAGTAATTAAATTTTTTAAAATTTATACAAATTTACTCTTAATTTAATCCCAGCTATAATTTTATAATTTTTAATAAATTTCAATTAATAATTAAAATACATTAAAAATAATAATTTAACTAAAGTAAAAAGATATGTAAATTTAAAAAGTAAATTTTTTTTATCTATTATTAATTTATAGTTAATTGTTTTTGTAAAATTCATGAATTTCAAGTAATAAAATATAAGGTCTCATATTTTTTTTCACTTTACACGCCTCACTTTAGAAGTTTAATCTTATTAGAAAGAATGTTTCTATCTAGGCATAATAATAATAATAATAATAATAATAATAATAATAATAATAATAATAATAATAATATTTATTAGAAAAATATTTATTATACTTTTATATTTTTAATAAAAAAACTTACTACATTTCAATGTTAAATTCATCTATCCAAAAATAATAAGTTTTTATTGAAAAATATTTATTATATAAAAAATATAAAAGTATTATCAATAAATATTTATTATTCACAATTTTTTTATTTTCAATATATTTTTATTAGAAATGCTTTTGTTTTTTAATTAATAATTACTATTTTTAAATGCTTAGACTCAATTTTAAAGATTGAGATTAACAAAATAGAATAATAAATAGTAAATTTTTATTAAAATAGCATTTAATAACATTAATATGTATTTATTTTATTTAAGTTTTATAATTTTTGATAAAAAATTACATATAAATTTTTACTATATGTAATATAATATTATATAGGTTAAAAAGTAACTAATATTAAATATTTTATTTTATAATAATTTTTTAAAAGAATTAATTTATATGACATTAAAGTGGATAAAAATTTATATATACTAAAATCTTATTAAAAGAACAAAATTTAATATAATTTAATGTATTAATATTATTAAATATTATAATTTTGAATAAAAATTTACTGTAGATAACTTGTTATTGTATATAATATAATTATATAAATAAAAGAATTATAATTTTGAATACTTCAATTTCACCCATAAAAGTTAAGATTACAAAATCTTAGGCTAGTTTTGGTGAAGAAGATGAATGCATTAATTGACAAGCCAGTTGACGCGGGTTTTGTCTCCCAATGATCTTCTTGATATTGAAAACCGAGTTGATAATAATAATGCAATTTTTTAACATATGTTTAACGTTAATTACGCGATGAAAAAATATATATAATAACTTTTAATTAAAAATTAATATATTCATAATATTTAATAACTTTTAATAGTCTACAGCAATAATAATATACAATTCCCTGATATGAGTAAAAATACTGAATTTGATTAATTTGTGCAGTTGAGGGGTCTCTAATTTGTCTGATACAAGAGAGAATAAAGAAAACATAATTATCAAGTACGAATTCTGTGAGGCTCTATAAGAGGTACTGTTGGTATACCAATTTTTGTTTGTACATAGCTGATACTATCAGTTTGGCAACCCATCACACAATCAATCAATGCTCATCACTCACCAAACTGCATCGATCTCTTTCCCTTTGGAGTCACGTTGCCTTGATCTTAACACCCATTTCTTCACTTCAGAATTCAACAACATCCTTACAAAATTTGCTTGCATTCAACTACTCAGTATTGCATTCTTAAAGAAAATAAATGAAGCCACAAGGTTGTTTTAATGCTACCAAATTTATTATCTACAGTGGAAAAATAGAATTGATTAGTTGGTCTTTCTTCATCCAGTTCAACTTGAAGTTGAATACCCCAACCAACAACAAAAATATCCATTAGGTTCTTATTTATATGATCAAAATTTAATTAGCCTATAGAACCATATGATGAATAATATGTGGCTCTGGCTCCCAGAATACCCAACATTCCAACCTGGATGGGACCAAGAAGAAATTCATGCCACATTCTTCAAATGCATCAGTTGGCAAGTGGAGGAAACCTTGGATACAATCAATTGTCCTTACCATTATTTCTGTGACAAAACATATCCTCCAAATTACCCACTTGCTGTTGATATCTTGGTTCTTCTATTCACAACAGCTTCTTATTTTGGGACTCTTGTCATAGTGATGATGGATATGAATTCAGGAAGAGGAAGAATCTTTTGGGGTCAATCAAAAAGATTCCTTTTACCCTCTGGTCCTATATCCCTCCCACTTATAATCTTAGCATTTGCAAAGGGTCCTCAAATTAACACAATATTTCCACTCTCTTGCACTGGTCCTGCAATTCTTCTCCTGGTTCTCATTTCTGCATTGTCCTTTGACAATGGAGCTGATAAGGACTTTAAGTACACTTTTTTTGTTGCATCAACAGTGTCTGGCATTTTGCATGCAAGCTTATATCTGGATTCTGTTGTGTTGCCTTATTACACAGGTTTTGATGCACTCATGTCTTCAACACTTTCAGGTGAGTGTGCATCTTGTGTATGCAGGAAAGAGGCTTTGGTTGTTGGAGGGAAACTAGTGAGGTATAGGGGTTGGTCAATGACCACATTTTTTGTTGTGGGGGTTCTCTGTTTGAGGATTATATGCAAAATCTCTGGAGAAAATGCAGGGAAATTGTTGTCCATCAAAGCCTTGATGGAAAGGTTTAGCTGGATCTTAATAACCTTTGATTGCGTTTACCTCACAGTTTACTCACCACCAGAAAGATTAATGTTGAGAGTTGCTGCTTTTGGAGGCATATTTCTTTTGATTTTCCTTCATGCCCTCAAAGAGGCAACCAGCCAAATTTACTCAATGGCTTGTGTTGCAGAAAAATTGAGATGGGTATCAACATCATTTCAAACAATATGAAGAAAAAACATAATGTGTTTTGGAAATCAATAGCTTAGTTTTGTTGTGAACCAGAAGCTGTTACATAACATGATCTTGCAATCCTCTGCGAATTATGCCTATTCTTTTTCTCTTAACTTAGTTCTTTTAAGATGGCTCTTAAAATTCAATCTTTATTTTTCTTGATTTTACGTTTAATTGAAAGGAAAAAAAAGTATATAACTTGAATTTCACGCACAAACAGTACTGCAGACTTGCTCCAATTTGCTACTTTAAAGTGAAAAGACATTTCTTTTTCATTCTGTCTATCTTGCAGTTTTCAAATTAATTATGTTCTACTTTTAATTCAAAATAGTATACAAATTAGTATGACATCATGCACCAGGTAGAGTTAGGATGCAGAGATTGGAGAGCCACAATCAAAATTTTAAAGGGTAAGTTCTCACCTAAGTTCGTCAAGGATCATATAATTAAATAAAGAAATTTTACTTATGTTCCAACTGGTTCGGCTAACAAGTTAGATGTGCTGCTCAATAATTACATAACGTTCAGTTAAATGATCCATTCCGATTTTTAGTCCCCTTCGTATATTTTGTTTTGCTACTTTTGAAGCATTCTGTCAAATTTATGTGGTAAAGTTGGGATGGGTATTAAGTTCAATTCAAAACTACAATTATCAAAATCACACCGAATTTCCTTTTTAATTAATAGCTTAGTTTTGTTGTAAAACACTAGCTATAGCTTGCAATTCTTCTCCCATTTTATTGGGGATGAAGGAAGTGAAAAAAAATCAGAGAAATTTTTATTGTCATAGAGAAAATTACCCAAATATGCTAAACATTACAATCAATCCAAATTGTAAGGCGTTAGGTGTATGAATCACTGTCATTTAATTACAAATGTTGCTGTTAGTACCAAAAAAATGGTATGAAATAAGTACGAAAAAATTACATGTCTCTGTTTCAATAAGTTAAAAAAATGAGAAAAAGAGGAAACATGACAGAAAACGTGCCACACGCCACATGTATTAGTCCAAAGTTGGTTTTTTACAGAGCTTACCATTGCTCCCAGTGTATTTGAGCCAGCATTGATACAGGGATCTATAATAATTTAATATATTTATGTTTCTTGAGACTCAAAATCAAAATACATGTTAAAATAAAATAACATTTGTTAGTAAATTCCCGGTAGTGTATAAATATTATTAACTACGAATTTTAAACTGATTTTCTTTGTAAATTTAGCTAAATAGGTTATATTATGGTATATTCTAATGTGAATGCATAGAGATTTTACAAATACTTTGATTTTCATATTATTATTATTATTATTATTATTATTATTATTATTATTATTATTATTATTAAAAGGATTAGAACATGAGATTAAAATCCAAAGTAAAAAGATACAGTAGTTAACTTGGATAAACTCCACCTATTATAACATATTTGATATGCTTCAACATAAAATACTTCGAAGTATAGGTAGAACTCCAACTCGAGAAAGCAGATTAAATTAAAATAACTTTTACTATTTGATTTATATGCTCATAGTATATAGTATAAATAAATAATAAAATGAAAATGTTAATTATTTATATCGATTAATATTATATTATTAATATATTGAATAAAATTTATTTCAACAACCCACGTATAACATGGGAGAAATTACAAAATTAGCTTTAAGTGAAACTAACAGAAGAGAAGAAAGGGAACGTTAAAGTCACACATATTTATTTATTTTTAAGATAAGATAAACTTATTGAATTGAAGTATAAGGAATATCTTCTACCTTTATATTTCTAATTACTCTAGTCTTGAAAACTCCCGAAACAAAAATTACACCTAATAATTGTGTCTTTCACCCACAACCTTTTTGTAAAGTAACATTCTAAGGTTGTCAACGGGTTTGATTACCGTTGCTGAAAAATTATCCTTCCTTGATGACATTTTTTCCTTAATTCGCACCATTTTATTAAATGACGAAACTTCAATTAGTAGTTTTAATAATACTTTTTAATCAAAATTATTGTTTCAATATCTTAACAAAAACCTCACATTTAATGTTATTAAGTTTTACTAAACTGAAACTCTAATTTTAACTGAAATAAAATATTAAAAATACCTAAAATAGCACATAAAATTGTCCTGTATCGAAATAAAAAACAAATTTAACTATATGTTTTGTTGGTGACTTTACGTACGTACGTTACTGAATATCTTTGATGATATACATAACTCATCTTCTTAAAGAATGATTGACGTATTTTTAATAGTTATATACATGCACGCTTCTACAAGAGACCTACTGGCTATATATCTACTCACACACGTATATGGCCAGTTAATAAGTAAGATACTAAATTTCCATGAGAAGAGGTAAGATATACATGGAATATAACTAAGATTAACAGTGAATAGGTATCTAGTAGAAGTAATAATCCACTATCTCTTTTGGATCATACCCATAAAAGCATACGGTTCGTTGTCCAACACACCTGAAATTTGATGTACATAATAGATTTAAAACAACTGAAAAGCAACTTATTATTGTCAACTTTATATATATATATATATATATATATATATATATATATATATATATATATATTGCAGTATGATATTCCACAGGAAAATGGCCGGAAATCTGCGTTGATAACATCAAGTCACCTAATTCACTGAAGAAAACTTCATCTATTGCTCTGCAAGTCATCACGATTCCATAGACACATATCATTGAAGATTGATAATTAGTATAAAATAATTTAGAAAATTTAATTGACAAGTTAATTTTAATCTGGAATGCTGTTGTGAATTCTAAGGGAAAGGAAATATTTTTGTAATTGTATGTTACTATTATTTGAGCTTATTCGAATGGTATTTTTTTTATGCCTTCCGGGGACATGATTGATAAGAAAAGAAGAGAAAGTGATAGATATATATGATGCATGAAAAAAAAAAGAAGCTAAAAAGAGGAATAAAATTAGATTGTGAAAAAATGGTACAGATACACACTAGAAGACACACACTCGTATGTATGAATCAACTAATTTTTTGGTCCACATATATGGATCAACTTTATGCACATTGATTGAACTTTACGTACGTGAGTTACTTTATCCTAAATATTAAAATTGCTTAGAATCTTGAAGAAACTACATACTCCTCATTAGCCAAGAAAAAAAAAAATCAATGTCTTGAAACTTTCTTCAACGGAATATCTATATATATGCATGCACATCTATAAAAAGAAATGTGATAAGAAATTGAGAGCATTGGCAATTAAGATATAGTTGAATTAATACCATTGTTATGGTTGTGGGGCTGTGCCAGCTGAAGATATGGATGAAGGTGTGGAAGCACAGGGGAAGCAAGTTGAAGGATGCTACCAGCAGGTTGCTCTTCAAAGAATGGGAAGTGATCCATTACTTGCACTGGTTTGTTTGCTTCCACTGTAGCCTTCTGAAACTCCAACACTGCTCGGTGCTCCTGAATCTTGGCAAGTGTTAACAAATACAAAATATATCATCTATATATATTAAGCTGGAATATTATGGCTAGTTTTTAATATACGAATAAATCCAAAAATATCCCCAAACGACACTTAATATTTGTTTTGTACATACTCTTACCCAATTGGACAAATTGTTGTTTTCCTCTTCCATGATCCTTTCCTAAATTACAAGAAGACAGAATAATTATGGATGATGTTTGATGCTATTCAAAATAATTGGTGGGGTTTGTGTTGTGTGTGTATTCGAAATATATGTAGTTATTATATATATGTGACCTTCCTTCGCAGATTCTCCATTTGCTGTTGCAAGAGCTCATTCTGCCCGGAAAGTCATGTCAAATAATTAGTGATAATGATGGAATCATAAAAGTAATTAGGTAAATTACAAATAGGAGAATGTTAATAAGTTTAAGTTACGGATTCATAACAAAAAATAAAAAAGTTACAAGTATTTTTTTTATCATAATTTTTAATATATTTTGTTGTCATTTTTCATATATTTTTTATTTACTTAATTAAATACCCTTAAGATATTTGTAGTAAAATTCTTACGAATTATATAATATCCTCAATGTTTTAGTTATTTTAACTCTCATAAGTACATCTTGAAACAAATAAGCTGAGTTGGGATGAAAACAGTATTTACTTTTTTTCTTCTTCCAAGTTTTAACCTTCAATAAGTAGGATTCAAAAACATTCCATAAGTATGACTGAAAATCACTCTTACAATCCTTTTCTCTAAACAGCACAATTTATGCGTGACATATGAAACGTTAAAATAAATATAATTTAACGTTTTTCATTCTAACTTAAATTGTAGGGTAGGGGAATCTATGCATTACAAAAAAAAAAAAAAAAAACCATGTTGTGTATAAGATTTAAAAATGACCAGAACATGAATATTTATTATTGAACTCAAATTACATGCCCTCCTTTTCTATTCCTCTAATTAAAGATAACACATCGATAAATTAAAAAAAACAAATAAGAGAAAAATGTTATTTCCTTTTATAATAACTTTTTATCTTTTAATTGAAGAAACGAGAAACAGAAAATGATAATAGAAGATTTCAGTCTCATATAATACCCATGCAAAATGCTTTATAGATATAAGCATATTAAATCAGTGAATGCTTTATATATAAGGTATAGAAATTGGATTTGTAACAGAGGAACACATAGAGAATAGAAACTACATTTGGCGACGGTAGTTAATTAAGGAAGGCTATGAGCAAACAATGATCAATTTGATATTTTAATGAAATAATTGATTTTTCTGAATTTAACATTAATCATAAATGTATTATTTTCGTTAAACATTGAGATAAAATGTTCATTATCACTTTCATGTTTTATATATATTACTACGCTCGATTAATTAGAAGAAGGACAAGTATGGAATTAGCACTTACCTGACGGTTTCGAACTTTTGCCACAGAGTTCTCTAATTCTTGTTCAAGTTTAGTCAACTCTTCATATTGTAAACAGCCCATGTCCTCTCCAAGATAGCGTTGAATTCCCAATTCAAGACGGAGAGTTTCTTGCCTCAGCATTGCCATGTCATGGAATAATTCTTCCTACAAAATATTTGAGCAATGCAAGGAATTTACTTCAATTATTAATAACTAATATATGGGTATTGTATATATAACTTAATTCATGCAAGCTAGCTAGATAGATCCAATTAATTCATCACAATATTAACGAAAATTTAACACATGGACCTGTACCCGGGGGTGATCACGTTCCATTATGCGAGTTCCTGTTGATCTCTGGTACTTTTCTATTATCTGCTCCATCCTGATGAGAAATTAAAGTTTTCACGTTAATTATTTAATACATTAATAAAACCCACAATATATGCGAAAGCTTAATTATTTATGTAATTAACTTCATATCTTGGGAAAATAAAACAAAACAAAAAATAGTTTCAGTATAACATTTTGGTTCCGGGGTGAAAATCTCTAAATAACCTAGTTAAATACTACATATAATGTACCTCAATTTTGGTCTGACACGTTGAATGATCTACTTAAGAAGCTTATCAGCTCTAACATGCGAATGTAAAAGTATTAATTGTAGGTCAATTGCACAGAATCGATGCAGGCAAAGAGATAACTTTATTTGATTTCATAAATATTAAGCTCAGGCGAGAAAAAAAAAAATGGTTCAGACATGAAAAGTTGGTTCCTTTTAAGAGTTTAGAGTACACTGTATAATCACAAACATATATATGTGGTTGAAAATGAAATCTATAACCCACCACATGCCACCTGAGAAAACAAATCATAGCTTGAACTGATCAGATCTGTTATCACTTTGTCAGAATTGAACATCAAACTGTCCTCAAAGTCCAAGGCACTCAAGTGGGTCAACCTTACCTTTGAGAATGAAAAAGATCGATATAGACCTAAAACCTCCCTCCCAATCATATCTTACACACACATCACTACATCACTTGTATCAATAAATTCTCTCTCATATGCACACACCCTAGAATTAGCACGCATTTGAGGAGAGAAATCAATCAGATTTTTAAAAACTAATTAACACCGAGCATTTTGGAAGAATGAAAGAAGTATAGGAACCCATAACATTTTAAATGACAAATCAAAGTTTACAAGCAAGGGATCTGAGAAATGAAATGAAGGTGAAGGTACCTTAAGGGTTCGGTGCAGTACTGGAACATCTTCCCTGTGCTGGAGAAGATGATGAGGCCGATCTGTGCATCACAAAGCACAGAAAGTTCATGTGTCTTCTTGATGAGGCCAGTTCTTCTTTTGGAGAAGGTGACTTGCCTTGTGGTGGTGTTCTGGATCCTCTTTATCTCAATCTTTCCACGTCCCATTTCACAAACCCTACCTTAAGTTCCTTCTAGCCCTTGTCCCTCCCTATGTATATTACCACATAAAGAAACAAATTAAAAAGCAAAAATTATATATATGTATAATTGTATACCCACACACAGACACTTTTTTCTTCTTGGATATATATTTTGAGTGCTGAAAGCTTCCAATTTCAACCAGTAAAAAATCATAAAAATAAATGGTGGCTTCTATAGCTATTACTTACTAATAATTAACTACTAGTAATTAAGTAAACTGCAGATATTGGTTTTGGAGAAAAATGTATAATTTGTGGCTAGAAAATATATATATATATATATATATATATATATATATATATATATAAAATTGAAAACACAGAAGTTTCTTGATTAGGGCATAGCTTGTAAAGTGAGTGATTTAAAAGGAGACGCCATAAAGAAAATGTTCATAAGAAGGGGGGAGAGAGAGAGGGGGTGGAAGAGGAAGGGAGAAGATGTGTAGTTCAACAATTTGATACCTCAGATAACGAGCTTGAGAAACTGCTATGTGTGAACTTCGATATATAACACACTAGCTAGCTATTAATACCATGAAATATATAAAGGCTATTTCTGAAGCCTATGTTCAAGTCCGAAACTACCACAATGCCTTTTTGCACTTGGCATGAAAATGGAGAGAGGGAGAAAGGGTATCAGCGTCATTTCTCTTTAGTGATAAACGCGGTGGCTGACGCCAATGTGCCATGCAGGTCCACGCCAAAGATGAATTGAATGCATTTTTTTTATCATAACAAATGCGTTTTATTTGAACAACGTTAATTGTACGCGTTTTATTTTTGGAGTGAACCGGTGAAAAGAAAATTAGATAAAAATAGAAAAAAATACAATAAATAATGTGATGTGATAATTTACAAAAAAAGAGAGGTAAAAGCATTGTATATAAAACATAAGAATATTATTGTTGTTTTTATTTATGAGTATATGAATGAGAAAATCAACACAAATGAGCGTCGCATGAAGGGCATTTCATGTAATATTCTGGAAAGGCAAGGCTTCTAGAGTCATCTCGCAATGTATGGACAGAAGGAGTTGTTGCAAAACCAAACCACAATTATTCGTCGGTCTAAAGTGAAATATGAACTTTACCACAATAGGCAAATGGTGAGAATATTAAGGTTACCATAAATGGATCCTCGAGACACATTTAGAAACGACAAAGAATCAGAATCCCTGTGCACAACATTCATTGGCACATGTGCTTGTATTAAGTGGCTTATTACTCTTTGTCGACGAGAGACCAACTACGTTTGAAAGTGAAAATAGTTTTCACAATGTGCGATCTGTATGTGCATATGTGGCTCGATAGCCCCACTTTGCATCACTCTTTCTATCGTCAATATGTGCCGTACCTTGTTTATTACCCCTCTCTAAATTAACAATTATAATAGATAACACAGGCCAATTATTATTGAGAGCATTGGAGCACTATATATTCCTCCAAAATGATCCCTTGTGGGCTTTTTCAACATCAGTTTTTTGTTTACTTTGGCCAAACATTTTAATGAGGCAACTAACGTGTAAATTAACCATACGACCATATTTAAACTTCAATTCTTAGTAGTTTCGATTGAATAAACCAATTCGATTTTATGGTCTTATTGTACAACAATTATTTTGTCATGAATATAAAACAGTTATTATGATGAAAAGTTTAGGTATGGAACAAAATGATGAAGAGCTATAAAGCAAGAAGATAAAAATAAATGGGCTAATTTGGTTGGCATATTGATTGATCTCTGCATGTATTAGTTAAACGCCACCAAAATTCTCTACATCATAATAATGATCAAATTTTATCTTTTCTAAATGATGTATTCAAGGATTAACTCTAGAATTTCGTCTGAATCTTTCTCGTAGGGGGACCAAGGAGACATTATCTTAATATTTATTTATAGGTTTTAGTTATGTTTAATTCGATTTATATCTTTCTGTGTTTTTTTTTCGTGTAATATTAATATTCAGATATTTGATATAAGGATATACCCCAGTTTTTAATGTTAGTCATTTTGTCAAAATATAGGGTGAGTTACTTCGAACAAGATGAACTCAGTAATTAGTCATCGGTACAATGGAAACAACGACCATATATACCTCAAAATGCACATGTATAATCCACTCCAGCCACCTCCCTCGGTCCTATAAATTTTCTCTCAACACATTTTTTTTATCAAGCTTTCAACGTTAGGGTGTTAGAGAATAGAAAGTTTCACCTTAATAGGTTAACAACAAATCAAAAAGGTATATAAACGTAGTATGTCACTCAAAATAAGTCACTCTCTCTCACTTTTAAATTGAGTCCACATATATTCAAAATCTTAGTATAAGTCACAACTAAGTCTAAGCTAGTTAAACTTGAGAGAGTATTAAATAAATAAAAAATGTCACATTGATAGATTAAATAAGAGGATCTCAAGTCTAAATTGCTTAAGACATTTTAGACTAGTAGGTCATTTAAATTTAAGCTCAATTGCTTTCTCTAGACTTAGATTAGGTACATATTTAAAATCTTAATTTAGGCTAAAAATATAAATGTTGATATGAAAAAGAAAAAAGAAACTTAGTCAAATTGCTTATTATAGCTAGACATTGTTGAAAAAATAAAGCAATTAATAAAGTTACCATATTAAATATATATTTATGATTTTTCAAGTTCTTTAATAATTTCCTTGTGTGTGTACCTCAAGTTTATTATCTAGTAGATTTTAAGAATTGTATTATTTAGACCTATGTAGCTTATCAAGAGGTGTCTTGTATATTTATAAATAATCATGCATAGCATTTGCATGTAAGCTAAAAAAAAGGTTAAGAAATAAAATCAAGAGTTTCTAAGAAAAGTTTGAGTGTTATCTCATTTCCTTCTCCACCTATTTCTTTTTTTTTTAACCTTTTTTCAAAGTGAGATCAAAGGCAAGTTTAATTTTAGTAAAAATGTTCAATTTTTCCATTCCAATCCCTAGACTCAAAAGATAATTGTGATAACTGGTGTGCTCGTATAAAAGCAATTATTGGCTTCAATGAGACTTGATGGATGGTAAAAAAAGGATAAAAATAATGAATACCAAACCAATGAAAGAACTTTGAATCAACAACGAAGAAACACTTTGAAAGGAACCACGAAATGGATCAACAATATGCTCTTAGCATCATTCATTCGATATTAGATGATGAAATGTTGTTGGGGAATCCTTTAAAAGACTCGTAAAAATTATTAGATAAAATGAACAATGTGCGCCTTTGAATTTTGAGAGGTGAATTTGCATGCTTGCAAATGAAAGAGTTCAACACCATTCATGATTATTTTACAAAAGTCTTGGCAGTTTCCAAATAAGGAGATGTAATGAAAATTTACTTGCTTATGGTGAAGAAAATTATTATAACTCTTAATTTTATACTTGATTTTGTTTCAACAATCTTTGAACAGTTCAAAAATTCAGAAGCCATGATTGTTAATGTACTATAAGGATCTTTACAAGCCTGTGAAGAAAGATTAAAGGAGTTTCTAGGTCAAGCATTTCAAGCAAAAGTATCTTTGAAAAATTAAGAGCAATAATGTTATAGCCTTCAAAGAAAAGAAAGAGATCAAAATCAAGGTTTAAAGAGATATAAATTATGGTGGTAATTTTAAACTTTTGTGATCATTATAAACTACAAATCTCACTATATAAGTAAGGCCTCCATTTAGAGCAAAAATCATTCCAACGTAATCTAGAATATTTATTTTAATATTTTCTTTTAGAAGATTTATTTATTTTAAGAAATGCAAATTTTACTATATTTAAGTGTGTTTTGTTTTATACGTAAAACAATATTTTTGTTCATAATATTTATTTAATAAATTATATTTTCTATTTTTTAACCATTTTTTTATTATTATTATCTTAATGAAAAGTAGGATAAACAAAATTGAGTATTCACATATGACTTCAACTTTTTTACATAATTTAAAGAAATAAAAGAATTGGTTACACCAAAGTTATATAGTATATTTATGCAAAATCCTTTTATGAAAAACATATCTTGTATAAAGTGTTTAGACTGAGAAGCTTTCTCTTTATTAAGAATATATACTTATAAATTTATATTTTACTAATATTTTAGTTTAGTTTTTAACAGTTATTAAATAGTTAAGTTGATTAGTAAAGTTGAAAGTCACATAAAAAATGCTTTGATGTTCAATGTTTCTTAAATAGTTTAGTTGTTTTAGATTTGATCCAAATTTTCATATAATTTGCTAATTAGAATGAATTTGTCCAGAAAAATATGAACTAGAGGTTATGAGACCGAGAATCAAAGGAAGAAAATAGAAGAAAATGAAAGAATTGGACTTAAAAAGTGAATAATCAAATAATGAATTCTGAAAGTTATCACCCTAGGCGCATAAAGTGATAACTCTCAAGTGAATTCAGCAAAATAAAGTGAAAGTGTTTATTTTAAGTGTTCAAAGTGAACACTCCAGAGGTGTAAGTTTAAGTGAAGCCTACACGTAAATATACTTCAGAAGTGAAAATTCAAAAGTGAACACTTTAGAAGTGTAATTTGAAAGTGTTTACTTTGTTAACTTGGCTTTGACCCTAACATTCAAAGTGAACAGTTCTGAATTGAAAATTCAAAAGAAGTCTGTGCGTAAACACTTAAAGTATTCAAAGTTAACACGCACAGACTTGTTTTCCAAAAGAAGGTTGCACGGTAACACTTTGAGCGTTTAAAGTTAACACGGGCACCAACAAGAGCTGGGCGTTACCACTTTCTACATATGAAGTGTTTACTCAAGAGAAGCTTTGACCTGAAGAAGGTTGCGTGTGTTTACTCTATGCGCTTGAAGTGTAAACACGCATGACAAAACTTTGAAAAACCATATAAAGTATTCACTCTAAGTGTTTAAAGTGATCACCTCAACTTAGAAATGTTCCAGAAGACCTTTTACGTGTTCACTTAAAGTATTTGAAGTGAACACGTCAGAAAGGACCGAAAAAATTATAAATACAAATGCAGTTGAGGAATAGAGAATCTTTTGCCATTTTTTTCTTATTCATTTTCTTATCTTGAGCATGAACACTGATGAGGACCTCACTAGCTTGGAGAGCTTGAGCCAAGTAGAGGATGCTTTGGAGGGGCCCTATGACTAGGTCAAGGGTTAAGAAGCCCTAGGCAGGCTTATGGGCCTAGAGAGTCACCTTGGGCCCAAGCCCATAGAAGGCCACACTTTGAAGACCTATTCTTATTTCTCTTGTATCATTCATGATTCTTAGGTCTCATAGTGTATTTTTGTAACTTGGACTTTTGCCTTCTTGTGTAGTTGGGCCTAGCCCAATAGCTAGTGTATGTTGTTGCCTATATAAGGCACTTTCCCTTTGTATTTTGGTAACTTTGCCTCATTTTTCAGATTTGAAGAAATCTAGTGAGTTTTGAGAAACTCATTTTTCTCTCAAGTGATCTTGGTAGAGACCTCGAGTTTACTTCTTATTGATGGATCCTTCCATCACGGTGAAGATCTTATGACTTAACTCTCTTTGAGAGTGGCGCCAATATCCATCTCATTCTTCTTCCACTTTTTTTCTTTGAAATTTCTTGTCCAATTTTATTTTTCATCAAGGAATCAAGGATCGGTGATTGATGTATCTCTAGGAACGATCCGCACAATCAAAGGAATGAAGCAATTCCTACATCATTTGGTATCTAGAGCTTGCTCCTGGAGGTAATAAAATTCTAGATCTACTTTGTTTTCTTGATTTTTTTTGAAATCCGATTCCCTATTCTTCATCTATACCTTCTCTTTCATATAGATCCATTGGTTGATCATCTTTTCTTTTTAATTTCATTTTTGGCGCCATAACTTAAAACCTAGATCTACTTAGATCTATTTTGAATTTTGAAAATCTGATTGTAGATCCTTGATCTACATTGTATTCTGATCAAAACCTTGTAATCATTTTCATGATTGGACAACTTTCAAATTTTCCCGCCAAATTTCATTTGAATTCATTTCTTAGATCTACTTTGATCTACAAAGAATTTTGAAAATCCAATTATATTTTAGATCGGTTGAGTTTCAATTTTTGGAACCAAATTCGTTCATTCAAATTCAAAATTTCAGATTTTGTGTTCTTGATTCTTTGCCAAATCTGATCCAGTTATTTTGTTTCCTAGTATTAGATAAGTGTTTTAATCAGTTTAGAATTCATAAATCATTATTAGATTGTTCTAATCTTTAGATATTCTGTTGTAAGTCTTTGCATCATTTCATCTTGTGTTCTTCATGTTCTTGCTGAAATTTTTGGTTAGATCCATATGTTTTACAATTGTAAATGCAAAAATGTTGCTATACACTTGTTTTTCAATCTTAGATCTTGAATCATTTTGAATTACATGTGCTGGAAAGTTTTGTGTTTATGTTCTTGGTGTTAATTCGTGAATCCTTTTTGCACTTTTACCTTGTTTTCTTGCTTTCTAGTTCCATTGTGTGTTGATTTTCTTGTTCCAACCACTTCTTTATACTTGTCTTTTTCTTGTTTACTATTCCATCATCTTGCTATAGTTGTTGTTTTTGTTAATTGTGATAACTTGCAAGGGTGAATTAATGTGTTATTGTTGAAAATAGAATTGTTAGTGTGGATTCTTGTATAACATTAAAGATCCATTGCAAATCTTGAAAATTAGTGACATAGGAAAATCCAAAATAACAAGAAAAGAGAAAAGAGCAAATACAAGGAAAAAAAAAAGGCTTGCTGAAAAGAAAAAAAAAGAGTAGTGAAAACAATGGTTAAAGAATGAATTTGAAATATCATGAGATATGCAAACGTTATGTGTTGAATAAAGTCTTTGAAGTGAAACTGGAAGCTACTTTAGTGTGTTAACTTGAATCTAGTTTGTGTAATCTAGAGTTCTAGGTTTCTTTTGAGTGCTTGCTTTCAAAAGTCCTTAATTCTAGCTTGTCTCTTTTTTATTCAAGTTTGTCATACATGAATATTCTCTTTGAGTGTGCTTAATTCTAATTGTGCTTTTTTAGTTTGTCTTTCAAATTTCTCTAGTTTTGTATTTGAGTCTCATATCTTTTTTTTGGCTTCTTGAGATAAATATAGGACTCACTATGTTGGTAGCATATTAGGTGATCAAATTAAGAGTAGCTTGACTTTCTACCTTGATTTCCTTGTTAGTTAAGGAATAGAGAGGGAAAAGACAAGTGTGCACACTATTGAAAAAGTAAAAAAAAAAAGAGTAAACACAAGTTGAAATTTGAGTGAAACATGTGAGAAGAGTGGTGAGGTCCTTGGTCCAAAATTCATATATTAATTGTTGTTTCCCACTAACCATTTCTTTTCTTTTGACACTTGGTGACTTGGAGTTGCACTTCTTGGAAAGCTTTTGTATTGGAGAGCAAAGCCTTGTAATACATTAGCTTGGGAATTTTCATTTTGTGCATTTCAAATCTCCTTGTATTTGGAGACTTTTTCCTTTATTTTTGGGCTAGAATTTTCAATTTTTGTAGAACTTTGTAGTAGGTTTTGAAATTCTTTGTAATTGGACATTGGACATTGGACCTTTGGCTCTATTTAGCCTAGTTATTTAGGGTAATTGCGCATAGGTTGTTAGTTTAAATTTTGCACATGACTAGTATATGCTAGTTTAGGCTTGTGTGATTGTTTTAAAGCTTTTACGATTAGGATCATTGCATAATTCGGGTGTTGGACTAAGATTCTAATCCTTTTCTCCCTCCATTCTTTGCATGTCATGTTAGGATTTCGGAATGTGAAGTAAGAGTTCATACCTTTCCTCTCCCATTCTAAATTTTCTCTAGTTTTCTTGAGTTTAGTAGCGACTAGTTTTGCTAGCCCTTCCTTTTATTGCCTTCTTACATTATTTATTGCTTATAGTTTAGTGTTTCGGTCTAGGTTAAAAAAAAATTAGTGGTTCATTTTTAGTGTGTAGCTTGCGCTAAAATCAACCTCTATTAAAATAAAAGAGTCATGGATAGTGAGGATAGTCCTCCACCATCCCCTAAAACCGCAAGGTTTATGGCTAAAATTGCTAAAATGAGGGATGAAATGAGAAGAGAAAGGGAAGAAATGAGAGCTAGAATAGAGAGGTAAAACTTAGGAGAAACCTCATCAAGTGGTCATAATAGATATGAAAGGCATAGGGAAGAGGGAAATAGAAGACAAAAGAGGGATAAATGGGAAGAAAGGAGTGAGAGAAGTGAAGGCCATAGGAGAAGAAACCATTGAGAGGAAAGAAGACCTAGACGAGAAATAGATGATGAATCTAGGCTTAAGGAAATTAAAATGGAAGTGTCACCTTTCCATGGAAAAAGTGATGTAGAAGCCTATCTTGAATGGGAGATGAGGCTTGAACAAGTATTTAATAGCCATAGGATTACTAGGGAAAAGAAGGTTAGGATAGCTACCTTATCATTTGAAAACTATGCCCTAGTGTGGTGGACCAATTTTTGTAAAGATAGAGATAGGTTAGGCTTACCTCCCATTGATGATTGGGATGAGTTCAAGGCCTTACTTAGGAAAAGATATGTCCCTACATATTATAAGAGTGAGTTACTTGCTAAACTCCAAAGACTAAATCAAGGGTTGAAAAGTGTAGAGGACTACCATAAAGACTTAGAATTTTCTCTAATTAGAACTAATGTACAAGAGGATAATGAAACAACAATAACGAAATTCATAAATGGCCTAAATAGAGACATAAAAAGAAAGGTTGAGTTACTTTCCCATGTAGATTTAGATGAGTTAGTGCATTTAGCCATTAGGGTTGAGGCACAACTCCAAGAAAGAAGAAGTAAGAAGTATTCCTCTAAGGGGGAATCCTCCACCCAAAGGTGGAAGGACAAAAACAAGAGGGAGGGTAAGTCTTACAAGGATAGAAAAGACCCTACACAAAACCCTCAAGATAAAGAAAAAGAAAGTTTCAAGAGATGAGGGCAACTATGAGCTTGCCTTATGTCTCAAGAAGGAGGGATTCCTTGCCAAGATGCAAGATGTCAAAAGAATCCTTTGTAGTGGCCAACCATTGTACCTAGAATGCCATAAGAGTCCTTTGAATCTTGCCACTACTCCTTCTTCTCTTCTAGGGAATTTTAAGGTTGTGTTCCCTAAGGAAATTCCTAAAGAACTACCACTTAATTGGAGGATAACACAAGTAGATTGGACATTAAGTGTCTTTTGTCCCCTAAAAATTTCGTGTATCTCATTCTTTTTACATATAGGACTTGGTAGAATTAAGATTTTCTTATATTCTTTTGAATTGTAGTACTATAGACATAGATCTTTTGTTATAGTTTTTGATTCTAGGCATTTCAGAACACATATATTGTGTATAAACTTGATCCAATTTCCATTTAGTTATAACATGCTACATTTAAGCTCTAATTCATTAGGCATGATAAGTAATAGGTCAAGTGTTTTCTCATTAGAAAATAATGCAATCATATTAATACATGACATTATGTATAATAATGAGTTCATACCACAAAGTAGAATGCATGTATCTCACCTTTCTTATAGTTCAACTTTGTCAAGACAATTCACTTCATTTACTAATAACCATGTCTTTCATAGTTTTGTATATATGTGCTTTCTTATGGACATATCTCATTAATTATCGTATGAACTTTTGTAATAAAATGCTAAAAGTCAAGAGACTAATCTTCGATCCCAGTGGGTTTTTTTCCATAACTACATAACTTGATCCCTATCCTTCACATTTTCTTGAGACTTATATCGTCACCTCTACTTTGTAGGCACATTTCATGGAAAAGATATTGTTATAGATGTATTGCATGCAAATGGGCTAAAACAAAGATGATCGTGAGGATGATGATTTAGATTTGAGGGCAAATCCTCTTGAAGAGGGAGGGCATGATGAGGACCTCATTAGCTTAGAGAGCTTGAGCCAAGTAGAGTATGCTTTGGAGGAACTTCAAGGCCCTATGACTAGGTCAAGGGTTAAGAAGTCCTAGGCTAAAGACCTATTTCTATTTCTCTTGTATCATTCATGATTCTTAGGTCTCATAGTATATTTTTGTAACTTGAACTTTTGCCTTCTTATGTAGTTGGGCCTAGCCCAATAGCTAGTGTATCTTGTTGCCTGTATAAGGCACTTTCCCTTTGTATTTTGGTAACTTTGGTTCATTTTTTAGATTTGAAGAAATCTAGTGAGTTTTGAGAAACTCCTTTTTCTCTCAAGTGATCTTGGTAGAGACCTTGAGTTTACTTCTTATTGGTGGATCCTTCCATCATGGTGAAGATCTTGTGACTTATCTCTCTTTGAGAGTGGCGTCAATATCTATCTCATTCTTCTTCCACTTTTTTTCTTTGAAATTTCTTGTCCGATTGCATTTTTCATCAAGGAATCAAGGATCGATGATTGTTGTTTCTCTAAGAACGATCCGCACAATCAAAGGAATGAAGCAATTCCTACATCAAGCACCAAGCTGCATCTTGAGGGATCAGATTGAATATTGGATTAAAGATATTTCTTTGCTCATCTTCTTCTTCTTTTTCTTTCTCTTCTCATGTTGTAATGGCTTTCTAAACTCTTTGTAGTTAGGGATTTATGGATTTGAAATGGAAGTATTGATTTGATTATGGATATGAACTTTGAGTATTTGATTAGATTGAGTAGTTAATTATGTTAATAAAGTAATTTTTGGATGGAAATTCAATTAACTAAATAAAGAGAAGCTTTTAGCAATGGAAGTAGCATCTTTTTCTCAGATCTAAATTAATTACCAAGATTAGTGTTCTTAGGGATAAGTCATCTTGATCTTGCAATCCTATGGTTTCTAAATCCTAATGCAACACTTAATTTAATTACACCTAAGGGATTAGGGTAGTTGAGTTAAATGTTAGGGTCATTGAGTTAATGAATTAACCTTTAACTAATAATTTGTGAAACTAATTGTCAACCAATTCAAATACTTGAATATTCAAAACATGATTAAGTTAAAAGTAAAATTTTGGTGAAGTAATTTCCTAACTCTAATTCTTTAATACTGTTCTAAATACAAAATTCATGGTTCTATTTTGCTTCAAGTTTACATTTGTCTATACTTGTTATTTCTAATTCTTACATAATACAAACTCTCCAATCAATCATATGGCTCAACTAAATGTTGATTTGTGAAGTGATAATTGAGAAAAACAATCCTTGAAAACGATACTTGAGACTCAACTTTGATTTTAAAAATTTTATAACTTGCTACAACTATACTAGTATACTTGCTAGTGAGTTTACTTTAATGCACACTCTATGAAAGTAACAAGTTTTTGGCATCGTTGCTGGAGATTAGTGATATAACATATTTTATATTTATATTTATAGTTTTATTTTAATTAATAGAAACTTTAATATGCTTTATTTGAATAAATTGAGCTTGTTAAAAATAAATATTTTAATTTCGTATTTTTGGTTATTCTATCCTTTGACTACTCTTTTGACCATAACTTTGTCTACAAATATCTTTTTGCCTGATTTTAGTTGCATTAGATTCTACACATCTAGGGCTTCAAAATTCATTGTATGGATCACTGGATTTGAAGTTGTTTTTGATTTTTTATGATTTTTTGAAGTTGAGGCAGATTTGCTGAATATTGTTACGGGATTGCATTTGGACCTTTGTTATTTGATAATTGTATTTGGGCTTCTAGACATTATTGAGGCCCAAATTTTGGCCACGTAATTTACCCTAATTAAAATCTATAATTAGACTAATAAGGTTTTAAATTAGGGGGAGATTAAACACTTTGACCTTTTGAGATTTAGCCAAAATAAGAATCCTTATTTTTACTTTCTCTCGAATTCTCTCGTTCTTTTCTCATTCTTGTGTTGGTGAAGTGCTTCAATAGAAGGCTAAATCTCCCGTTCAATTTGCAAAATCCAAACATTGTAATTCTTATTTGAGTTTTGGGTCAAATTGCTCTGAGTTTATTCTCTTTTTCTCTAACATCAAATTTGTGTATTACGATCGTGATTAACTTTTCTGTTATTAGAATTTGAATTAGGATTCAATTGATATTCTAATTTGATAATTAATTTAGGTTAGGTTAAATGATAATTTGATTTAATTTGTGATCTACTTCAATTAGGTTATTCGATTGAATTAATAATTGAATTGGGTAAATGTTCAAACTCGAATTAAAATCTTTAAATACTGTGATAATTGGAGTTGCACACATTTGGTATTTTGTGGATTGATATTTTTTTTTTCTACCCAATTTTTATTTTTTTGTAATTTAATTTAATAAATTTGTATATTTCAAACTCCCAATATTTACATGTATTATTTTTAAAGAACCTAATATTGAATTTAACTAAAAATGTGTCTCTGTGAATCGATCTAGGTTGAGCCCTATACTGTAAAATCCTTAGTGAAGCTTAGTTGTTTTGATAGCGACTCGACATCGTCTATCAAATTGGTGCCATTGCCGGGAATATGTTGTCAATTTTGATTTGTTTTAAGGTTTATTATTATTTTTTCATTGTTTTGATTCATAGTTTTTGTTTTTGTTTTTGTTTTGTTTCTGTCTCTATCTATGATTTGGTATTCTTTTTTTGTTGCATTAATTCATTTGTCTAGATGTATTTAATTTTTGTCATTAATAAAGTTAAATAATAAACAGAAAAATTGTTTTCCTTCTATTACTTGTTAAATTCTGCAAGTTATCTCTGTCGTCTATTTTTGTTTTGTTAATTTTTGCTGTTTTAGTACATTTAATTTTGAATTTTAAACTTTGAATTTTGAATTTTTGGATAAGTGCACAATGGCAAAGAACTCTAAGCAATTTAATACAAGAGCCATGACATCAGTGAGAGAAATGCACAATGTGCATCAACCAAACCATACGGTAGCAGATTCTAGAAAATTTAAGAGCAGAATTGATGAGCTCACTACATTTGTAAGACAGCTAGCTGTTGCGTAACAAACTGTTCTACGAGGAGGGATGATTAGAGATTGTCATATTTATTCCTTCATAGAGCACACCTCAGATTGTTGTCCTTTGCTGCAAGATGGTAGCTAATAAGATTCTATCCATGGAGTTTTTAGTAGAAGACAAGAACAATATAAAGTTTTAAATTTCCAGCAACGTCAGAGACAACAACAATCATACCGCTTCTAATACCAATATCATAATCCTGCCTTTAATGATCATCCAAATATGAGATATAGTGCCGTGAGCAACAGCAGCAATAAATTGGCCAAGCAAGTAACAGCTACAGACCACCCCTAATGAGGCAGCAACAAACACATCAGAATTCTGAGGCTTCGTTGGAGAATTTGGTCAAACAAACAACCAAGAGCAATCTACAGTTCCAACAGAAAGTAAATGCTTCCATCCAAGATCTATAGACACAGATTGGTCAACTTGCTAGCATTGTAAATCAGTTCAAGTCTCAAGGTTCTGGACAACTTCCTTCTTAACCAGAGGTTAACCCAGAAATGTGAGTTCCATAATATTAAGGAATGGGAAGGAGCTGACAGACAACCAGAAAAATAAAGAGGTGTAAAATGATAAAGAGGCAGAGAAGTAGCAAAACACAGATCAACAAACTGCCCCTAATAATTTAGAAATTATGCAGAAACCACCTCTCCCCTTTCCAAATAGAGTAGCCAAGCCAAAGCCACCAACAAACTTTGATAAGAAGCTTTTTGAGACATTCAAGAGGGTAAAAGTGAACATTCCACTGTTGGATGCGATAAAACAAATTTCAAAATATGCAAAGTTCCTTAAAGAATTATGCACTAATAAGAGGAGACTAAAAAGGGACGAGAGAGCCAGCATGGAGAGAAATGTGTTAGCCTTCATACAGCCTAATCTACTGCAGAAGTGTAAGGATCCTGACACTTTTACTGTCCCTTATACTATTGGAAATTTCACCTTCAGCAATGCATTGGTTTTGGTGCTTCCATAAATGTGATGCCTACATCAATCTATAAGTCTCTAAACCTTGGTCCTTTGAAGGAAACTGGTTTAGTCATTTAATTGGCAAATAGGAGCATTGCATTCCCTGGTGGAGTAGTAGAAGACGTGCTAGTGAAAGTGGATAAGCTGATATTCTCTGCTGATTCTACATTTTGGACATAGTAGAAGAGTCCAACATGCCTACACTCATCCTTGGTAGACCTTTCCTAAAAATAGCAAGGACAAAAATTGATGTGCACTCAGGAATTCTATCCATAGAGTTTGGAGACAATGTCGTGCAATTCAACATCTTTGAGGCCATGAAGCATCCATCAGAGTTACATAGTGCATTTCATATAGATATTATTGATGTTTTAACTGAAGAGTTTTGTACTGATTTTTCTGATATTTCTAGTTGTACATGCACTGTAGGAGATTTGTGTAAAGTTTGTGCTGAAATATATGCATATTTAATAACTTATGATATTTCATATGATGCTGCAGCAGGTTTGGGAAGCTCTAACTTGATTACAGCAAGTACACATTATCTTGAACCTGCCCAGATACATGTTGCAAAATTAGAATCCTCCACTAGGACACTTCCCTCTATTGTGCAGCTACCTACACTCGAACTGAAGCCTTTGCCTAAGCACTTGAAGTATGCAATTTTAGAGGCTGATAACAAGCTGTTAGTGATCATTTTAGCATATTTGGATGTTGCACAAGAGAAGTTGTTGCAAACTTTAGCAGCATACAAGCAAGCAATTAGGTGGACCTTGGCAAACATTACATGGATTAGTCCCTCCACTTGTATGCACATAATTATACTAGATGAAGATGCAAAACTTGTGAAACAGCCCCAAAGAAGACTGAATCCCACCCTCCTAGAGGTGGTAAAGAAAGAAATGAGCAAACTATTAGCTATTAGTATGATATACCCGATCTCTAATAATGAGTGAGTGAGTCTAATATATATTGTAACCAAGAAGACTGACATAATAGTAACAAAGGACTAGTTTGATGAGTTGATTTTAACCAAAATTCAGAATAGGTGGCGAGTTTGTATTGATTATAAGAAGTTGAATCAGGCTACTCGCAAGGATCACTTTTCCCTGCCTTTTATTTATTCAAGTCTTAGAACAAATAGTAGGAAAATCCCATTACTGTTTTCTAGAAGAATTATCTAGTTACTTTCAAATACACATAGGCCCAAAAGATCAACATAAAACCACCTTTGTAACGTTCCAAATTTTGTAATATTGTCGATTATATATATATATGTGTGTGTGTGTGTGGACGTTTGAATGTGCACTTGATCGTGTGATGAGTTGATGTAAATATGATGATGATGATGATGATGGTGTGAATATATGTGCATAAGTGCATGTTGATAAATATGCGAGTATACAATATATATATATATATATATATATATATATATACACCAGATAACCCAAAGCGGATCAAAGAAAGAACAAGATAAAACAGACAGGGAGGAAAGTAGGCAGTAGCAGGACTACTAAATGAAATGCAGAAAATGTAAAGTACAGAATATAAATAAATTTAATGCATAGAAACTAGAACGGCGGTAGAACCAGCACAGATCTAGTGGAGGGAGAAGAGAAGAAAGCCAAACGACGGTAATCCGAACAGAACCGGCTGAGAGAGAGAGAGAAGAGAGAAAATAATTTGAAATAGCAAACTTTTATTAAAAGATCTGAAAGAGGGAAGGCTTACAAAGGATTGTTTCTCTCAGAGCTTCTCTCTCTAATATCTCTCTAAGATTGCTGAATGAAAGGGTGCCTCATATCATGATTGAGGACTCCTTTTAAAGGAAAATGAAGTACTATTTCTACAGTTCCAGTTGATAACTGGAACTATTTCTATAGTACAAGTTAAAGCTCTTGAATATCAATTCTGAAGTAGTCGTCTTCATTTTGATACATATCTTCGGGATTGTGCTTCGTGGATGATTCTCCTTCTTCTTGGCTTCGTAAGAGTAGAAGAACATTTTGCAGGTTTTTCTTCATTTTTTTCTTTTGAATCATAACTTGATAAAATGGCTGCAATTTTTGATTTTTGATTTAGAAATTGGAATGTTGCCGGATCAGCCAAATTTAACAATTTTGGATTTTTCCCAAAATATTCAGCAACACCTTCGAGACCAGCATGGTCAGCATTGAATTGGTTCCACCATTTCACAAAGGAATACTTGTGAAGCAGAGGGAGAGTTTCTTCATTTTCTGTCTTTCCATATCGATATTGCCATGAGAATACCTATGCTAAGGCAAAGTCAGAAAAATATTTTAAATCTGCAGGAATTCTTGATTCTTTCAGATATCTGCCTTTGTATATTTTGTATCCTTCTTTGACTGGAGTAGGAGGGATATCTTCGATGGGTCCAAAATAGTCCCACATTGGAGAAACCAGTTTGGAAAATCATATTTCTGATTCTTCTTGAAATATATTAACCAAGAATGTCGGTTAAGCTTATTCTGAAACTAGAAACTTCTTGTCCAAGCATCAATATAATCCCAGTAATTATATCCTACTGGGTCGAATGGTTGGAAAACTTTTTATAGGAGTTAAGATTTTTCCCAAAAAGATTTGGATTGTGGAGTGAGTTATAATGGTAGGATCTTTTTGATCTTTGTAATGTTTGATGGAATCTGAATCTGAATCCACTAAGATAAATTCATAAAATTGTCTGGTCTTATTTACCGCATAAGGCCTAAAATGGAATCCAGGTGGGAAGACTTTAGTAATAGTTTTATAGGAATTTTTGTCCCAGAATTCAGGTTCCATTTGTATAACTGAGGAGAATTTTCCTTTCGCCACATAATGGTTCGGGTTTGAGGGTTTTTGTTTTTCTTTTTGGAGGTTAAGTATACCTTCCATTTTTTCTGGATTGGTAATGATTTTCTGGGATTGGTTGTAAGATTGGATTATGGTATTTAGGCTTGCTAAATCTATTTCCATGTCTTCCTCAGAGGCAATATCTGCCCATGATTTCTTTGGTAAGTTACTCAAGCTTCCTTGTTGGATGGCTAAGAGTGTGCTGATTGGCAGAGCATAATCTACTTTGGTCTGTTTGGTGGTTTTTACAGAAGAATCAGTCTTTTTGGAAGATTCTTTTGGAGTTCCAGACTGTTGAGTTGATGACCCAACAATTTGGATTGCCTTTTGAGTTGATGACTCAATAGGGGTAGATGACCCATAACTGGATTTTGAACCTGTCGAAGCAGATTGTTGTGATTTTGATTTGTTTAAAGTAAGGGCAAGTTTTACCCTTCCTCCTCGAGAAATCCTACCCCTGGATGGGGTTATAGCCTTTCTAGGCATTCTATTTGTCCTGTAAAAATTCACGTGTAAGATAATCAGGAAGGGAGTTGGAGGTGCCTTTGAGATATTCAATATCAAAATCAAAAACACTTAAGATTGTTTGCCATCTTGCAAAAATTTGTTGAGGCAAGATTTTTAACATCCTTTTGTAAAATTTCTTTAGCAGACTTGCAATTTACTCTAATAAGAAATTTTTGATTTAGTAAATCTGATTGAAATTTTGAGACGCAAAAAACAATTGCTAAAACTTTTTTTTTAACAGTTGAATAATTCTGTTATGCAGAATTCCAATGTTTTGAAGTGTATGCAATGATATGCTCATGAGACTCAATTTTCTGTTTGAGGATGCCACCATAACCTATGTCAGAGGCATCAGTTTCAACAATTTTAAAAGCTTGAGGAATGGGGAGATAGAGACAGTTTATTCTTCTGACTCTATTTTTTATTTCTTTGACGATATTGGTATGAACATCAGTCCAAGAAGGAGGATTCTTTTTAAGCCTATCATGTAAAGGCTTAATGATATTGTTGAGGTGAGGAATAAAATCACCTACATAATTGAGACATCCTAAAAAACTTTGCAGTTGGGTTTTGTCTAGGATCCTATCAGGAAATTTATCAGCGAATTCGATGAATCTGCTGATAGGGATAATAGTTCCTTGATGAATATTATGACCAAGAAATCTAATATTGGTTTGAAAAAGATTTATTTTGGACTTGGAGATGGCAAGTCCATTTTGTTTGATAACATTGATAAAAATACTTATATGTTTAAAATGTTGATCAATAGAATGGGAAAAGATTAAGACATCATCAATATAGACAATGACAAATTTTGAATAAGGATTGAAAATGTCATTCATGATTTTCTGAAACTCGAAAGGGGCATTTTTCAAACCAAACGGCATGACATTCCATTCGTAATACCCAAAGGGGACAGTGAAGGCAGTCTTGTACCTATCACTTTCACAAATTTGGATTTGCCAAAAGCCAGATTTTATATCAAATTTTGAAAAGATCTTAGCAGAGTTTAGTCTATAAAGAAGGTCTTTTTTGTTGGGAATAGGATGTCTAATCCACTGGAGAGCTTGGTTAAATGGTTTGTAATTGATGACAAGTCTGGGAGTGCCTCTCTCAATTTCTGCAGGTTTATTAACATAAAAGGCAGAACACGACTAGGGACTCTTACTTTTCCTAATAAGATTTTTATCTAAGAGATCTTTAATCTCTTTTTGGCAATAATGAAGGAGTTATGCATTCATCTGGATGGGTCTAGCCTTAGTAGGGATTTAGCTGTCCTTAAAACCTGACTCATAAGGAAGGCTAACAATATGTTTCTTCCTATTCCAGAATGTGGGTAAGTCAGAGCATATGGAAGATTGGATATTATCTAAAAAGGATTGAATCTTCTTCTGGAGTGAAGGATTTTGTAATTGTTTTTCAATGTTAGCAAAAGAAACTTCTGCTTTTAAAAAATTAATTTGATTGATTTTATTCTGAATAGAATTGATATTTTTTGTAAATGGTTTATTTGAAAATTTGACAGTTATTTGTTTCCCTAAATAATTAGTAGAGATCCCATCTTTCGAAATTTGTAAGGGGAAAAGGAGTCCCCAAAATAACTTCATTTTTTAGATTCTTTACAAGAAAAAAGTTCGTTTCAATCTTAAGTCCTTGATTTTCAATTACAGCTTTGGAAAGCTTATAATTAATTTTAAGTTTCGAACCATAAGCAGTGCTGAGTTTTTCAGAAGTCTTTTCAAAATATTTTGTAGAGATTAACCCTTCTAAAATACAGTTTAAATCAGCACCTGTGTCAAAGAGAGCTAAAGTATCAAGAGCAAAATCATCAATAATGATTCTGATGTTAATATAAAATTTTTGAATTTTGACCTTGTTGATCAAACACATAAAAGTCTCTTCTAGATTTCCAGAATCGGCTTTTACAGAATCATTATCTTTAGGAAGTTCTGCTTTTTCAATGTCAGATTCGTCATCTAATTGGGAAAGAATAACTTGATGAATTTGCTGTTGTTCTTTAATCTCCCCGATCTCTTTCTTGAGATTGTTAATCTCAATCTGGAGATCCTGAATAGTGGTTGGTTTAATATTGGAATTCTTTTCTAATCTCTTAAAAATATTTGTAATATCAAACTTGTTTGTAGTAAAATATTCTTTCGGTTTAGGCTTAATTTCTAAAACTTCTTTGAATTTGTTTAGAAATTCTTTTCTTTCTTGAGGATCAGAAATGGAGCTTATAGCTTCAAAAAGAAGATCATGTTGTTTTGTTAAAACATTGATTTCTGGAGTATCATCACTATCAGAAGAGGAAATTTGATCATCATTTTGGATTTGGTTGACATCTTCCTCAGATTCTTTAACAGAATCTTCATCAGAGGATTCAATAAGGAGGTTATTAATATGGTCTTCTATGGAAGGCTCAAGATTAAAGCTGCTAATTTTCTTTTTTAGCCTACAGTATTTGCTGATATGGCTGGGTTTACCACAGTTGTAACAAGTTACACCTGTTCTGGATTTCTTGGGAACATTGGTGGGGATAACACTTTCTCCTTGCTTCTTAGGAAGAGGTTTCCTATTGTACCTACGTTTGTAAAGCTTCTTATAGGGTTCTACAGTATCCTTTTTGGGGATCTGTTTCTTCTTTTTGGTGGAGCAGGATGAAAGGCCAAACTGCTCGCAGAAGGACCCTAATTCTTTCTTACTTAAAGCTTTTTCTTTGACAAGCTGTTTCTAGAATTTGTCCTTTTGACAAGCTTTGATGCCAGTATGGATAATAATGGCAGTAAGCTGACCATAATCATAACTATTGTAATTTATTTCTCCAGTAGGAGACTGATTTCGGAGTTTGCTTCTAAAAAGATCTCCGAAAGCTTTGGGAAGCCCATCAAGATACTTTTCTTTCCAATAGGCTTGGTTGCAGTCCTCTCTAGTTAAAACTCTAGACATGAAGGTATCCTTATACCATTTAAAATGTTCTAAAGAATCACACTTGAGGGTTGAAAGGAATTCTCCGGATCTCTCTCTCCAAAGAGAATGGTCCCCAAGAAAATGCTGGGATATAGTGTATAATAAAGTATACACAGCATCAGGAAGACGCTCATTGTCACTGACAATGGTTTTTCCCTTATCATCAATTTTTACTGCAGAGAGGATATTTTCTCTATCAGTTTTAGTGAGATAATTATTCCACCATCCTTTAAGCTGCCCAGTAAAACCTGCAACTAGAATATAAACAATGGTGTCTTCAGACATATTTTGGTTTGTAAAACAGCCCATAGCGACAACCGACATATTTTGGAGTTTGGCTATGATATTATATTCAGACAAACCATCAATATTCCAAATATAAATATCATTAGAATTAAAACTTTGAATGAAATCTTGTTTTTCTTCAAGAATGAGGTCAGGAGCAGAGGCTCTATTGTAATAGAGTTTGGAAGAATTTTTCCAGTTGTTGATGGGATTGATGGCTAAGGTAGAATCATTTTCTGAACAGTTTTCTGAATCGACTTTGGAAATGATATTGATAGTTTTGTTAAGGGATCTAGTTCTTGGTTTGGCACTAGACTCTTCTGAAGCTTGAGGAGTGTCAGGGATAGTAGTAAGAAGGCTAGTAATCTTACTCAGTAACTCATTTTGGTTGTCTTAATTCACTCTGGTTTTTTCCAATTGTCTAAGTTCTAAGATTTTTTGCTTAGCTTTGGCAGTAATTTTGAAAGGTTTGAACAAAGGTTTTTCTAATTGAGATTGAGTGGATGAAGAAGCTATTTCTTCGACCTTAGGTTTGACAGGATTAACAGAGATTTTGTCACCTAAAACCTGGAGGTACTTATTGGTATAATTGGCATGTTCCATGAGGCCTTGAATATCACTGGGAGTAATAGACTCGTCAGAATTCTTGGTTTTGAAAGGAGTAGCAATAACAGGGTTACCGCCTTTGTCTTTCAGATTAGGTAATTGATACTGAGTTGTAGGAGGCAGTTCACTTTGGACAATTTGTCCATCTTTAATTTGCCAAGATATGACATTAGCAGAGGAAGTGCTAATAACATCCTCTTGCCAAGGGTAATCAATGTTTTTATGAATGGTATAAGCATGATACCAATCAAAGAAAGGGATGTTCTGTTTAACTTTTTCGAGAAATTAATAGAATTCCTCTTGGATGTCTGACCTGTTTTTTCCCTTATAATTTTGGAAGAACCACTCTATTTGAGGTTTCCATTCCTCAGAGTAGAAATCTTTCTTAAGGGTTTCCTTATCGATAATGAATTTATGAGACAATATCATAAGACTCATTAAGGGAAGAGTATGTTGGAGATTGGATACTCTGGTTTTCTTCTTCTTTCTCAGAAGTTTGATAAACATTTCTAGGAATCCTAGAAGAAGTATCTAACCCTTGAAGATTTACAGAAGGATCATGATTAATGGATCTAGGAATTTCAGACCTAGAGGATTGGGACCTATAAGAGAAAGATCTCCTAGCAGAAGCAAAACTAGAACGTCCGCTATAAGCATCAACTCTAGAAGAGAAGGAGTTTCTCCTATCAAAGGTTATTTCAACTTTCCCAGAATTATCTTGAGAAATATTTTTGATTTGAGGAGCAGGCCTAGGGACACAAGGCAAAGCTTTGTCCAAGACCCATTTCTCTGGAAGAGAGACTTCATCCCATTTAATTATCCTAGGTAGAGACACATTAGCCTATGTCATATCAGTGATAAACAAAGTAGTCTCACCTTTTTGGGGTTTGAGAAGGACACGAAAAGCACAAGAGTTCATGGCCTTGTACTGAATCCTATAGATTAAGGCAGCAGGAATAGATCCCTCTTTCATGTTTAACCCATGAAAGCAAACATTAAGGAGCAGAGAGTCAAGAATATGATCATCTAAAAGACTCACTGTTTTGTTAGGAAAACAATTGAAATAAATTGGTCCTTGGCCAAGACTGGTTTCTACAGTTCCTATTAGGAAGTCGTTAAAGTCATTATGGCGAGCATCTCTAAGACACATGAGGATAGCAACATCTATTCCTATGTCTATGAGAGGCTTTATGGCTACCTGGACACATCCTATGTGGAGGTATTTGTATTTACGCTTGTGCTCATTGACGGAAGATTTAGACAGGAGATGAAATTCTTCTCCTAAATCTTTTCCTAAAGGAATATTGTTCTCAACAGTCTTAATTATGTAATCAAAACTATTTTTTTTTTAGTGTTCTTCAGGAACATATAATGTGTCCTGAGGAATTTTTGGAATGGTCCAGTCATCCATACTCTAGTTGATTTCTTCGAAGTGAACTTCTTCATCGAAGCGGTTATGTTTGGGTGTGATTTCAGGAGTTTGTTTCTCCTTATCATTAAAAAGATTGTTTTTGGTAGGAGAGGAAGAAGATGAACTAAAGCCAGAGCGGAAAGAAATATGGGAGAAAGAACGTAACAGTCTAGACATCATAACTTTTACTTTTGGCACATTACCTTCATCTGGTTTCATAACAATATAACTGTTTATTGTTTATAACTATGTTCTTCTGGATATGGACTTTATCTTCTGTTATGAAATTTCTGTTATATATATATATATATATATATATATATATATATATATATATATATATATGTTAAGAATGTATGACTGTGGCTGATTTGGTTTGATTGGAAATTTGGCTAAGTGTGGGTGCTGTAGAGTATTCTCCTTGTAGCGAGAAGGCCTTGGGTGAAGAGCATGAAATTATGTCATTCTCGCTATAGTGAGATTCTGTAGAAACCAGAGTACAGTTTTCTCTGAGATTTTTACTATAGCGAGAGAGGATGTCGCTGCAGCGAGATTGTCGTAACCAAAGAGGTATTTGAAGGGTCTAAGGTTTGGTAAACATATTACCACTCTTCTCTCTTCATTTCACTTTCGATTCTCTCAACTCAAAACCTATTCTTACTAATTAAATTGCCTCCAAATCTATTTAGGAGCTAGATTAAGGGTTAAAATCATGTTGGGAACACTTGGAGGTAAGTTTGAATAGTTAGGGTTTCAATTTATCGTTCCTCTTCTTGATTTCTTCGGTTTCTCATAGAGATTTCCATGTTTTAGGGATATAACTCATATGGGAAGCACTTCCTTGGTTAATTTCATGTATGGGTCTTTTGATTTAAGCTAAGGGGGACTCTACCCTATCTTCTTGTGATTTGAATTCGTTTATTTTTCCATGGATTGAAATGTGGTTGAGATAGAACATAGAAAGATGTATATTTGGATGAAAATGATTTAATTATAATAAAATAGATTGATTGATATGGGTTGCGATGGGAGTATTGTGTGTTTTACAATGTGATGTGTGATGAAAATTATGTGATTGGCTACAATGTATCTAGTGTTAGGTAATGCGTGCACTGAGAATGGTTTGGTTATGCTTGGAAATGCTGTGCGTTTGAATGTAACGTGGATGAATGTGGGCATATGTGTCGTGTGTGAACTTGAATGCAAATTGTGATAAGAATATAGCTGAAATATATGTGATGGGCATGTTAAATGTGGATGTGAATATGCTATGAATGGTTTAGCGAGACACTGGTGGTGTGAAAGATAAGGGCAGTAAAAACACATTGGGGAAGAGAAAGTGGTGGTGACACCAACAGTGAGCGTGTCTCCACCACAGACCACACACTCTGTTCCTAACTCGGCCTCTAACCAACACCTTTGCCTAGCGACTCGTAACTGCACATATAGTATCCATGAGGCAGGGGTAACTGGCGACTATCTATGGTGTGAAACTATGATCATAGTGCCACAGTGAACGTGCTACGTGCAGTGAGCGTATCGGTTGTGAATTGAATTGGAATGCTTGAAAGTGTTGATTGTGGTTGATTATAGTTAAGTAGAATATGTTAGAAAAAATGTGGAGTGTGCAACGTGAGTCTCTATGTTAGTATGTGTTGGATAGTGTAGAGTATTCACCCTTACATTTATTTTTCAGGTAACCAAGACAATCAGCACTTGACTTAGTAAAGAAATGAATAGCACTACTATAAGACTTAGAATATTTATCTTATTTTGAAACTAAAATGTATTGATTAACTCTTGTGGCAATTATTGACTTAAATTGTAATCCATCCTTATCTTTGAAAATACTTTGCTGAACTATGCCTTAGAAAATCGTTTGAATGAAAAGTTTTATTTTTCTATTTTGTAAAATTTATTTATTTTAGAAATTAAATTTAAGCTATTACAACCTTCACTTGCCCTTTTGGTACCTTTGCTTACAGACGGATGCCATTCGGATAGTATAATACGCCTGACACTTTTCAGAGTTGTATGATGAGCATCTTTACAGACTTCCTAGGGACCTCACTTGAAGTATTCATGGATGACTTTACTATTTATGAGTCTTCATTTGATGCAAGTTTAGATAGCTTGTTTAGAGTATTGGATAAGTGCATACAGTTCAATTTGGTTCTGAATTATGAGAAATGTCATTTTATAGTGACCAAGGGGACTATATTGGGGCATGTAATGTCAAGTAGGGGTATTGAGACTGATAGAGCAAAGATTGATGTAATTGTTTCTTTACCTTACCCCACTTTTGTGAAGGAAGTGCGCTCTTTTCTTGACCATGCAAGTTTCTATAAGCGCTTCATCAAGGATTTTAGCAGAATTGTGTCACCATCGTCCAGCCTCTTGCAGAAGGATTTAGATTTCATCTTCAATCAGACCTACAAGGATGCTTTTAATGAGTGAAAAAAGTGCCTCACTTCTATTCTTATAATTCAGCCTTTGAATTGAGAGATTCCATTTGAGCTTATGTGTGATGCTTTAAACTTTGCAGTTGGTGCTATCCTTGGTCAGAAAGTAAAGAAGCAACCCCATGTCATAGCCCATGCTTCTTGCACCTTGGATAAAGAGCAAACAAACCACACCACTACAGAGAAAGCTTTTAGCCATTATTTTTGCTTTAGATAAATTTTGTTCATATTTACTTGCTTCTAAAGTAATTATTTTCTCTGATCATGTAACTTTGAGGTACTTGCTTAAGATGTCATATTCTAAACCAAGGTTGATTCGCTGGATGCTTCTTTTGCAAGAATTTGACATTGAGATCATGAATAGAAGTGGTGCAGAAAACTTAGTAGCAGACCATTTGAGCAGAATTCAGTAGCCACTTAAGGATCTCCCCATTTGAGACACCTTTCCAGATAAGCAGCTCTATTACATTGGAGGGCATGATCTTTGGTATGCCTATTTGGTGAATTATTTGGCTGCCAAGGAGATTCTTATATATTTTTCCAAAGTTCAAGCTGCCAAGCTGAGGAGTGATTCCAAATACTATATTTGGGATGACGCATACTTGTGAAAGATGTGCAGTGACAAGATTATCAAATGATATGTGCCTGAAATCGAGTTCTAGTCTGTGCTTATATTTTGCCATTCCTTGGTTTGTGATGGGCACTTTGGACCTCAACGTACAACTTAGAAGATTTTAGATTCTGGACTATATTAGCCTACCATATTTCGAGATGCATACACCTTATGTAAGACATGCGAGCGATGCCAAAGGACTAAGAACATCTCATGCAGGAATGAGGTGCCCCAACTACCTCTTCTTTTCTGTGAGGTGTTTGATGTATGGGGTATAGATTTTATGGGTCCCTTTCTTGTTTCATTTGACTATGTTTATATTTTGTTAGCAATGGACTATGTTTCCAAGTGGGTGGAGGCAAAGGCCACTCTTACTAAAGATGCTCATATTGTTGTAAATTTTGTGAAGTCACATAGTTTTTGCATATTTGGATTTCCTAGAGCATTAATTAGTGACCAGGGATCACACTTTTGCAATGACACAATGGATGTCTTACTTATGAAGTTTGAGGTTATGCATAGAGTTTTCACACCATACCACTCCTAGACTAATGGACAAGTAAAGATCTCCAATTGGGATATAAAACAAATCTTAGAGAAGACTATCCAACCCAATAGAAAATATTGGAGTCTGCGCTTGGAGGAAGCTCTGGAGGCTTACAGGACCACCTAAAAAACACCAATAAGAATATCTCTTTATCGAGTTATTTTTGGCAAGACATGTCATCTACTAGTAAAAGTGGAGCATAAGGCATTCTGGGCGATTAAGCAATGTAATCTAGATATGGAGGCAGCTGGCTCACATATGAAGCTTCAGTTACAAGAGTTGGAGGAAATTCGCAAAGAAGCATATAAGAACTCTAACATCTACAAGGAGAGAACCAAGGCTTTTCATGATAAGCTAATAGGGCGTAAAGAGTTCCACATTGGTCAACAAGTCCTGTTATATAATTATAGACTTAAGTTGATGCCTGAAAAATTAAGATCTAGATGGGATGGTCCCTTTCTTATTGTTAATGATTTTCCTTATGGTGTTATTAAACTACAGGATATGGGATCTCAAAGAAGCTTCAAGGTTAATAGCCACCGGCTCAAGGTTTTTCATAAGGACTTGCAGAAACATGAATAAGAGGAGACGACTTTTGGATTAGCCACCTACCCCTAATTATAGGGAGTTTTCTTACCTCTCTCTTATTTATTAGATTGTTTGAATTGTCCTTATGTTTATTGTGTTTCCATTGAGCACAATGTTAATTTCAAGTGGAGGGATATTATGTTTTTGGTGTGTATATAGTCTATTCAAGTGATTATTTCATGGCTTTGATGAATTGATTGAATCATTCTTCAATTTGATAGGTGGACTTTAATATCTTGTGTGTTGGATTATTTGTGATAGAATATATACCTTGTGAGGTTTTGAGCCATATAAATGACATTATCATATCATTTTACTTTCTTTCATTGTGCGATTGCACTCATGGTTGTATGATACTAGAAATTGTAACGCCCTGAATTTTGTAATATTAACTTTGATAATTATATATATATCTAAATGTATATTCATGTGTGTATGGATGTATGATTGTTTGGATTGGACTGGTTAGGCTGAGTGCAGGGTGAGATATTGAGTTGTTCTCGCTGCAACGAGAGGATTATCGCTGTAGGAGGGCTCTGGGAGGAAGGACCAGAACTATCGCCTTCTCGCTGTAGCGAGAGACGTCTGTGGTGCATTTTTGGGTGCAGTCTCGCTATAGTGAGAAGGTCTTGCTGTAGCAAGATTCTACAGAAACCAGAGTGTAATTTTCTCTAGTTTTTTCGCTGTAGCGAGGGGGTGCGTCGCTGCAGCGAGGTCAGTGGTGCGATCAGAGGGGTTTTAAAAGGGGGTTTAGGAATTTGAGATTCATTTCTCAAATTCCCTCCCAAATCTCTTCAGTCCTCTCGACGCAGAACCCTTGTCCACCAATTAATTGCCTCCAAACCCGTTCGGGAGCGAGATTGAAGCTTGAATTTGTGCGGGGAATGCTTGGAGGTGAGTTTTAAATGGTCGTTTTCCTTCCCTTTCTCTGTTCTTGGTGATTTTCGGAGTTCTCATGGAATCCTTCCATGTGTTTAGGCCGACGTATGGGGAGCATTTTCGTGGTTAAGTTTGGATGTGGGTCTTCAATCCAAGGTAAGAGGGGACTCTACCCTACTCTTTTATGTGTAATTTGCAGTTATCCAATGGAATGTTGTGATATGGCTGAGTTAGAAGATAGGAAAATTGCTGAGATATGTGATGCAAATTATGTACTGGATGTTGTGAATGGGTATGGGCACTCGTGATGTATGATTGAATGAATATTGTGTAGAAATATGGGCCCGAGGGCCGTGTAATATGAATGGAAATAGGCTAGGGGCTGTGTGTCTTGAATGAATTATGGACTATGTGCTGTGTGTGCTGTGAAAATGAAATGTGGGCCTAGTGTCATAACTGTTAAATGTGGGCTATGTGTCGCATATTTAAATGTGTGTGACTGGGACGTGCAATGCCGTTGTAATGTGCTATGAATGGTTTAGCGATACACTGGGGGTGTGGGAGATGAGAACAGTAGAAATACCTTGGGAAAGAGAGAGTGGTGGTGACACCGACTGTGGAACAGGTGCACCACAGGCCACACACTTTCTTCCTGACTAGACCTCTGACCATTATCTTTGCTGAGCGACCCATGACTGCCCACGTGCTATCCGTGAGGCGGGAGTAACTAGCGACCATTCATGGTGAAAATCTGTGATCGCAGTATCAATGTGAGTGTGGCTGACGTGCGTATGCATGAGTTCATGATTTGTGCTTGTAGATGTGATAATGTTGTCTGTGCCTGTATTTATTTAATGTATTGGAAATATACTAGAGGTGAGACTCTATGCTTAATTGTATGTTTTAGTAGTGTAGAGTACTCACTCTTACATTTATTTTTTAGTAATCAAGACGATCAGCACCGGACTCAGTGAAGGGATGGATGGACTGCTAAAGATTTTATTTTGAAATTTGTTGTAATTGAAGTAATTTTGTATCAGTTATGTGATATTAATTTGTACTCCTTCACTTATTTTGAAATCTTTATGAAAATCTGATTATCCGATTTGTGAAATTACTATTTAATTGAATTTAAATTTACGGTGTTACAGAAATTGCCTTAAGCCTTTTTGAGACTATATTTCTATATGCTTGCATTAATATGATAGAGACATAATTTCTTTCTTGCAAATTACTAACCAAAAAGTCAACCTTACATTATTTCCATTGTTTGAGTCCCTTTGAGCCTAATTGTCTTTTTTCTTGTGATCCTAGCTCATTTCAAGCCAAAGGTGTAAAACAATAACATGACCAAACCTTAGAGAATACAAGAACTTTGGAATTGTTCTGGGAATGATCATTGAAATAAGTGTGGGAGAGATTGCCTTAGAAAATGCAAGAGAAAAGATCCTGACAATATCTATAGCACACTGAGTGATCCAAGATTCACTACTTTCTTCACCATGGGCCACACGAGCTAACTTATGATACATGCTTTGCTGAGCAGCAACTTCAAAAACCCAAAGATCCTCCCCTAATGGCAGGATCCACACCTTGATCTTGTCCCTGTTTCATCTGCACACACACACAAGACAAACAAGTGCAAACAAAAATAGTCAAAGGGTGAGTTCTAGAAACAAAACAAATAAGATCAAATAGTCGTGCCTCAAGGAAAGCGACAACATGTTTACACTCAATGTCAATCAAATAGGCAATGTCAATATAAAGGAATCCAAATATACAAAATCACCATCACAATCCTCAAGTACTAATGACCCACTCAAACAATAATGCATTTGATGTATGATGCAGGTTTATCCTCACCAACTTAACTTCTTTTGTTTCATATACACATGAAATGCATGGGGATCTCATCACTTTATGGTTGGGTACTTGTGCTCACTAGACACATAGAGGCTCACAATAACATATCAAGTCACAAGGTGATTAAAAGACTCTATTTCCTGCTGCAAATGGCACAATACCAAAATATATATCATTATTAACATTAATCAGACACATCACGTCAGTTCAAGAATGGACCTCAACAACCATAGAAATGTAAGGTCCTTGTCGGGTTTGACAAAGGTTTGTAATTGTCACGCCCAGCCACTATGAGCTAGGTTGTGCCCTCTAGGTCAATTGTTCCCATTTTACCACTCTTTATAAGTCAGCATGGGACCGAACCTCCAACACCACTAGTTGTGCCACTATTCATTGCCTTCAATTCATACAAATATGATGCATGTTGTAAATCATTCTTTTTCTTTAAAAAGTTTTCTTGTTTAGTTGTTTAGCTATCTCAAGGCTAATAGCACAAAAAACATTAATAGCCAACATATGGCTCCCATCATGGCGAGGCTTACTCTCTTACTCCTATAATAGCCAACAAGTTTTCACGTTTGTTGCTCCATTAATTAATTCATTCTCAATTAACTAGACCCTTACTCTCTTTTATTATTAGCCTTATCAAACTAAAGTCCATTTCAACACTCTTCTTTTTCTAAGAATCTACCTTCTTTAACTTAGTTAATTTCCATTACTCAAACTAAGTGTTACTATGTTGTCCAAATTTCATTTTAAGTGTTCTAGCTTTTATATTAAGTTCTAAATTGTCCTAAGTTATCATTCTATTCTAAATAAATGAATTAATTTCTCCAACTCACTTGCTTTTGCCTCTTGGTTTTTCACTCTCCAACAAGGGTATTCACTTAAACTCAACTTCTATCATAACCCCATCTTGTTCTCATGTGTTTAGCACACAAAGATCTCCATCAAGTCTACATAAACATTTTGTTCACCATTCTTTTCTCAAACAACCCCAAGGCATAAACTTTTACTAACCTTTCACAACACTTCCACACCAAAAACAACAACATATCACTTCTTCCATTCATCCACCATGTCAAATTCAAGCAAACAGTACCATGAGAATCAAACATAGTCACACACGGCTTCTAAGTCACCAAAACTGAAAATTGTAGTCTTTAGGTTCACATCCATTCATATCTTTCAATTACATCACATGTATGTCAAATTTAAATTTTCTAGCATTACTTCAAAGACAAAATTGAGACCATACACTAAGGTTCACACAATTTTCATCAACTAGATTTGTAGGAAAAATACAATCAAATAAGATCATGTACAGCCCTACACGAATTTAGGAATCACAAAGCCAAAAGGTAACATTTTTCATCTTGCATGTACTTTTATCTACCAAAATCAAAACTTGCATGGTGAGATTTCAAGTTCTAATGTAACACCTTAATTTTATTTTCAAAAAAATAAATTTCACAAAAATAGGAAAGACAAAAATTTTCATTTAAATAATTCCCAACACATGGTTTTATCAAAGTATTTCAAAATAAAGGGAACGATTACAAGTTTACATCAAATGACTGCTACAAGACCAATTCAAATACATCATATTCCAAAATAATATTCTAAGTCCTATAGCAGTTCCATCCATTACTTCACTGAGCCTGGTGTTGATAGTTTTGGTCACTTGAAAAATAAATGTAAGGGTGAGTACTTTACACTATCACACACAAATATGGAGACTCACCTTGCCTACTCCAATCATTATACAATTCAATTTAGATCATTATCGCAATCACATGCACATCAAGTACATATCAATTATTACACGTGTACATGCACTATACACAGAAGTAAATCACATCAATTTAGAGACGGGTGCGCTCACTGCACTGTTAAACAATCCACACACATGTGCACTCACTGCATGTTAGTTATGCTCATTGTGACACTGTGATCACATATTCCTACTGCCTTCAATCTCAGGGACTTACTCAGTTTCACACCATGGATGGTCACCGGATAACCTCTGCCTTTGGCAAAGGTGTTAGTCAGAGGCTGAGTCAGGAGGAGAGCGAGTGACTTGTGCTGCACTCACGCTTACTGTTGGTGTCACCACCACCCTCTCTTTCTCAAGGTATTTCTACCGCCCCCATATTCCACACCCTCAACGTATCGCTAAACCATTTATAGCTTTCCACATATTCAAACACAATCAACATGCCATTTTCCACACTTATTTATTCACATTCAAATTATGGTATTTGTTTTCATCAATGGCACATCCACACATTCCAACCACATTGTAACTAACCATTTCATCATAAATTGCACCCAATGTCAATCACATTGCATTCTACACAAAGTCCACACTACAAATAATCATACACATAATCCAATCACTACCAAATCATATTTTACACGAAATTTCCACTAAGGTACACAATTTCTTGTATTCTATTTTGACCATATTTTAGTATCTAACTCTAACAACGAATTTCAAAGCAAAAGAGATAAGGTAGAGTCTTGATGCCTACATCAATCTACAGGTCTTTAAGCCTCGACCCTCTAAAGCAAACTAATGTAGTCATTCAATTGGCAAATAGAAGCATTGCATTTCCTACGGGAGTAGTGGAGGGCGTGCTGGTGAGAGTGGATAAGTTGATATTCCCTGCAGATTTCTACATTTTGAACATGGCAGAAGAGTCCAGCATGCCTACACTGATCCTTGGAAGACCTTTCTTAAAAACAATGAGAACAAAGATTACTGTGCACTCAAAAATTCTATCCATAGAGTTTGAAGACAATGTTGTGCAGTTCAATATCTTTGAGGCCATGAAGCATCCATCAGAACTGCATAGTGCATTTCATATAGATATTATTGATGTTTTAACTGAGGAGTTTTGTATTGATTGTTTTTTAATTTCTAGTTGTACATGCACTGTAGGAGATTTGTGTAAATTTTTTGCTGAAATAAATGCATATTTAACAACTGATGATGTTTCATGTGATGCAGCAGCAGGTTTGAAAAACTCCAGCTTGATTCTAGCAAATACACATACCCTTGAACCTGCTCAGATACATGTTATAGAATTATACTTCTCTACCAGGACAATTCCCTCTATTATGCAGCCACTTGCACTTAAACTGAAGCCTCTGCCCAAGCACTTGAAGTATGCATTTTTAGAGGCTGATAATAAGCTGCCAGTGATTGTTTCAGCAGATTTGGATGCTATAGAAGAGGAGAAGTTGTTCCAAACTTTAGCAACCCATAAGCAAGCAATTGGGTGGACTTTGACAGACATTCAAGGAATTAGCCCATCCACTTGTATGCACAAAATTTTGCTGGATGAAAAACCTGTGATACAACCTTAGAGAAAGCTGAATCTCACCCTTCTAGAGGTGGTGAAGAAAGAAGTTGGCAAATTGTTAGCTGCTGGCATGATGTACCTGATCTCCGATAGTGAGTGGGTGAGTCTGATCCATGTTGTACCCAAGAAGACTGGCATAACAGTCATAAAGAACCAATTTAATGAGCTAAAGAGGTGCCTCACTTATACTCTTATCATTCAGCCTCTAAGTTGGGAGATTTCATTTGAGCATATATGTGATGCTTCAAACTTTGTAGTTGGTGCTGTCCTTGGTCAAAAAGTGGAGAAGCAACCCCATGTCATAGCCTATGCTTCTTAAACATTGGATAAAACACAAGCAAACTACACCACTACAGAAAAAGAACTTTTAGCCGTTGTTTTTGCTTTAGATAAATTTCATTCATATTCTAAACCAAGACTAATTCGTTGGACGCTTCTTCTGCAAGAGTTTGATATTAAGATCAGAGATAGAAGTGGTGCAAAAAACTTAGTGGCAAACCATTTGAGCAAAATTTAGTAGCCATTAGAGGATCTCCCTATTAGAGACACATTTCTAGATGAGCAACTTTACCACATTGGAAGGCATGATCCTTGGTATGCAGACTTGGTGAATTATTTGGCTACCAAGGAGATTCCTAAATACTTTTCCAAAGATCAAACTGCCTAACTGAAGAGTGATTTCACGTACTACATTTAGGATGATCCATGCTTATAGAAGATGTGTAGTGACAAGATTATTAGACGATGTGTGCCTGAACCTGAGTTCCAGTTTGTGCTTAAATTTTGTCATTCATTGGCTTGTGGTGGACACTTTGGACCTCAACGTATAGCCCAAAAGATTTTAGATTTTGGACTATATTAGCCTACAATGTTTCGGGATGCACACAACTTTTATAAGACAAGCGAGCGATGCCAAAGGACTGGAAACATCTCGCGTCAGAATGAGATGCCCCAACTACCTCTCCTTTTCTGTGAGGTGTTTGATGTATGGGGCATAGATTTTATGGGTCCATTTCCTATTTCATATTGCTATACCTATAATTTGTTAGTAGTGGACTATGTCTCCAAATGGGTGGAGACAAAGGCCGCTCGTACTAATGATACTTGTGTTGTTGTAGATTTTGTAAAGTCGCATATTTTTTGTAGGTTTGGATTTCTCAGAGCATTAATAAGTGACTAGTGATCACACTTTTGCAATCGCACAATGGCTGCCTTACTTCAGAAGTTTGGGGTTATGCATAAAGTTTCTACACCATACCACCCTCAAACTAACGGATAAGCGGAGATCTCCAATCGGGAAATAAAGCAAATCCTGGAGAAGACTGCCCAATCCAACAGAAAGGATTAGAATCTACGTTTGGAGGAAGCTCTGTGGGCTTACAGAACTGCCTAGAAAATACCCATAAGAATGTCTCCTTATCTGGTTGTTTTTGCAAGCATGTCATCAACCAATAGAAGTGGAGCACAAGGCATTTTGGGCGATCACGCAATGTAACCTAGATATAAAGGCAACTGACTCTCATAGGAAGCTTCAATTATAAGAGTTGGAGGAGATTCGTAGAGAAGCATATGAGAACTCTAACATGTACAAAGAGCGCACCAAGGCTTTTCATGATAAACTAATAGGGCGTAAAGAGTTCCACATTGGTGACAAATTCCTTTTATATAATTCTAGACTTAATTTGATGCTCAGTAAATTGAGATCTAGATGGAATGGTCCATTTCTTATTATTAACGGATTTCCTTATGGTGTTGTTAAACTTCAGGATATAGGATCACAAAGGAGCTTCAAAGTTAATAGGCATTGGCTCAAGGTTTTTCATGAGGGCTTAGGGGAACATGAACAAGAAGAGGCCACTTTTGAATTGGCCACCTACCCTAATTTATAGGGAGTTTTCTTACTTCTCTCTCACTTATTGGATTTTTTAAATTGTCCTTATGCTTATTGTGTTTTCTATTAAGAATAATGTTAATTTCAAGTTGAGGGAGTACTATGTTTTTGGTGTGTACTTAGTCTAATTAAGTGACTATTTCATGACTTTGATCGATTTATTGAATCATTTTTTAGTTTGATAGGTGGACATTGATATCTTGTGTGTGATTGATTATTTGTGATAAAATACATACCTTGTGAGATTTTGAGCCATATAGATGACACTAGAACTTTCCTTCATGTGTGATTGAACTCATGATTGTATGACACTAGAACTTGCCTTGAGTCTTTTTTGGACTATATTTCCATATTTTGCATTAACATGATAAAGGCATCATTTCTTTCTTGCAAGCTACACTTTGATTTCCATATGATATACCTCACTGCAATGACACCCCTTCTCGTTACAACAAAAATCTCAAAGGAAATTGCACACTGATTTCTGCAGAATCTCGTTACAACGAGACTACAACAAAAAATGCACCCCTCTTAACTCTATAACACCTTAATTTAATTTTAAAATAATAAATTTTGTAAAATAGGAATAATAAAAATTTCATTTAAATATAATTTCTCAATACAGAGTTTCATCAAGGTTTTTCAAAATAATAAGAGATTATAAGTTTACATCATTAACTATTACAAGACCAATCCAATTACATTGTAATTCCAAAATAAAATCTAAGCCCTAAAGCAGTTTCATCCACCCCTTCACTGAGTCTGGTGCTGATCCTCTTGGTGAGTACTCTACATTATCCAACACACAATCAAATATAGAGTCTCACCTTGTACATGCGTCACATCATTTCGAATACAATTGACACAAGTATAATCACAAGCAATAATACTCCTGTCTCACGGATACTGCATGGGCAGTCACGAATACATTTCGAATACTATTGGTGTCACCACTACTCTCTCTTTCCCAAGGTATTTCTACCGTCCCCATCTTCCACACCTTTAGTGTATTGCTAAACCATTCATAGCAGCATTACAACGATATTTAACATGTCTTATTCACACACATTTCAATTGCACCCAATACTCATATTTGCATATGACATTCAGGCCCACATTCATTCACATTACACGGTCCTCAGGCCTATACTTATTCACAGTAGATGGCACACAGGCCCATATTCACTTACATTTATTAAATCACCAATCAATGGCATTTCATAATACCTAATCACACACAATGGTTTGACTAACTCATCACACATCACATGACATTCAAACATACAAAAATTTCCATCAAAACACATGTTTCCTATCCTGTATCTTAGCCATATTACAATATTTAATCAGAATAAATGGAAATCAAACACGAGGAGATAGGGTAGAGTCCCTCGTACCTCAATTCAAAGACCCACAACATGAATCAACACTAGAATCATCCCCCACATAGGTTCTGTTCTAAATACATGAAAAATTTCTATAAGAACTCAAAGAGAACTATGAAAACAGAGAATGGGGTTGAGAAACCAAAATTTTAACCATAAAACTTACCTCTAACCACCCCAAACGTGAATCCAACCTTCAATCTTGCTCCAAAACGGCTTTGGAGGCAATTTAATTAGTGAAATAAGGCTTGGGAGTGAGAGAATAAATCCTAAACCCCTTTAAATCCTTTTCTGTTTGTGACACTCTCGCTACAGCAAAAATCTCAGAAAAAACTGCACCCTAGTTTCTGTAGAATCTCGCTACAGCGAGACTGCACCCCAAACTATCGCTCTCTCACTACTGTGAGGAGGAGACAATTTCACACCATCCTCCCAAGGCTCTCTCGCTAAAGCAAGAACACCCTGCATCAGACACTTAGCTAAAATTTCTATCCAATTCCAATCGTCTACAACAATTATAGTTCCACTATAATCAGTACACATGCTTATACTAGCCTACATCATCACATATACATATATTCTCGTTACAATGCATATATATATATATATATATATATATATATATATATATATATATATATATATATATTAAGTACACAACACATGAAAATCCCCATACGGCCTTATATTAAAAATCAAATAATATTACAAAATTCGGAGCGTTACAAACTCGTCTAGGGCCTTCTCGCTACAGTGAGAATACCCTTGCATTACACATTTAACCAAATTTTCAATCAATTCCAGCCTAGTCACAAATCAACATCACATTTCAACCACACTATACGGACCTCTTCACCATCATATTCACATATTCATACACTTCCATGTCATCATACACATATACATATCATCATATATATAAATCAAATATACAAACACATGAAAATTTCACATATACCCTTATATTAATATATCAAAATACTATTACAAAAATTCATGGCATTACATCTACACTTTTCAAAATCAAAACTGAGACAATCAAGCAAGATTCATGCTTTCCACTTTGAACAAACATTACCTTTGAATCACATTTGAATCACACAAGTTTTTCAAGAAGCTCAAAGTACCAAAAAATAAAAAATACTAACTTTCAAAGCAAAAATTGAAACTACACATGAATTTCCATCAAAGATCTATGATATGCAAAGCGATTAAACAACATGCAAACACTTGACTTCAATTTGGAGTGGAAATCAAGCTTAAAAAGGAAGAATTTGAGACATGCAAAGAAAGAAAGGCAAAATGAAATAGAAAAAACCAACATGCAAAGAGAGAAATTATACCAATAGACCAAGAACACAAGAAATGGAATAAGCTTTACACTTGCCCACACATGGGGCCAAAAGAAAGAACACAACAAATAAGTGAGAACTCCCCCTTGCCTTGGATGATTAGGTGAAAATGGAAAGGAAAAGAGCTAGAATAAGGTTGATCACCAAGGCTTGGTTGTTGGACTCAGAAAAAAGTCCACCAAAAAGCTTGAATCTTCCTCCAATTTGAGCTTTACTTCACGGTTTCTCGAAGAGAAGGATGGAGGAATGTTTTGATTGGAAGAAAATATGGTGAAGATGAGAGAAAATTTTGGTTTTGGGGTAGGAAGTTCTTGGTTTCCTTGAGAGAAAATGAGAGAAAGTGACTTAGCTCTTGGATAAGGGTTCTTAGTTTTTGAGAGCAAAATGAGAGAAGAATAGGTTTTTTTTCTACAATGAAATGTTGAATGCCAAATGCCAAAGTGTACATGATCAATTGGATTTTTATAACCTTATTTCCTCTCATTCCTAGCTCATTAATCCTCTTTTGTGCCTAATTGGTTTGAATTGGATCCTTTTATGATGTTTGAATTTTATTTGGGCTTTATTTAATTTTTCCAGAATTAGGAAAATTCTGATACTATTTTGGTTTCTGGGCCATATCTTGAGTTGTAAAGATCATTTTATTATGATTCTTGATTTGTAGGAAAGCTAAGAGAAAGGTGCACAATTCCTATGAGATGTCAGAAACCAATTCTGATGATAAGAAGTTGAAACTGAGCCTGGAAAAAGTCGAAACACTGCACTTGCAATTTCTGACCTTGGTGCAGTATTTGGGCCATATCTCAGCCCACAGATGTCCGTTTAAGCCCATTTTAGTTACTTTTTGAAGCTAACATCCCAGGCTACAATTGTCCTTCAGGACACTATTCAAAACGAGGCCGTTTTCATAGCCGAAATAATAGTAGAATGTGACAAATGGAATTGAGAGGAGAAATTTAAATTTTAAATTTGGCTCTCTCTCTCTTTTTCTTTTCTTTTTTTTTTTTCTCTCTCTCTCTCTCAGCCCCTCTCACATTTATGACTTGTTGTTTTCCTCCATTAATAGAGGCTTAGATTTCTATCTAATTCAAGGATTAAAAGGGACGTGACACTCTTGAGGATTGGTCTCACATTGGCATAAATTCAATAACAAATTCGGTTTCATCTCTCCCTTATTTTCTCCTTTTGCTAATTATATTTTTGAATTAAAGTTATTCGTTTGGATTGATGATTATGCATCTGGTTGATTATGTATTATTCGATTGATGTATGTAATTCAGTTTTAAGGAACATGAATTGGATTTTTAGATTTGAAAGCTACGATTAACAGCATTGGTAAATTAAATTGACACAATTCAATTAGGTTCTATAGTTTTCTGAACTTTAAGTGATTATGTGTTAATCGAATGCATGAAGGTTTTCGTGTGAATGTTGAGTTCGAATTGAGGTTTCATTCGGATTCATTGTTAATTACCGAATTGCTTGTTGATATATTCTCTTAAAAATCCGGTGATAGAGTAGTCATTGTTCTTCTTAATTCTTGGATTAGAATTTCAATTTCTGTTCACTCTTCATTCTAATTATAATTAATTGTGTTTTCTTTTCTTTTCTAAACAAACCCCCGATCTTATATACTCTCTAAATATAGTAATTCGTCCTTGTGATTCTTTGAGAAACAACCCTAGTTGCTTACCTCGTATTATAGTAATTAAGTGTATTTTGACCCTGTGCAACCACGTGTCAGTACATGGTTTCCATTTTGTTTACAAATTGAAATTGGAAAGGTTTACAAGTCAAAATGCACACAGTTTTGGCTATCCAATTTTCAAGAAATTCCAAAAATCCACAAGTAAGATTTATGTGTAGCCATGCATGAAAAATGATTGGATGATGTGGAATTTGAGATGTGTAACGTCCCAAATTTTGTAATAATATTTGATTATTAATATAAGTATGTGGATTGTTGTTTGGATGTGTGTTTTGATTTATGTTATGATGTGAAAGTGTATATATAAATATATATTTAGATAAATATATAAGTATATATATATATATGTAATGATTTAAAATGAGAATGTTGACTTGTGTATGGCCTAAAATTTATTGGAAATATAGGCTGAAGTTGAATTGCAAGGGCATTTTCGCTGTAGTGAAAGGATTCTCGCTGTAGCGAGAAGGTCTTGGGCAAGTTGGGTGTCTCTGTTACGTTCTCGCTGTAGCGAAAAGGCAACGGAGAGGAGTAGTTTTCTGGACTTAGTCTCGCTGTAGCGAGATTATGTAGAAAACAAGGGATAGAATTGTCTAAAATTTTTGCTATAGTAAGGAATGCCTCGCTACGCGAGAGATGTACTGCTGTAACGAGAATGTCGTGACTCTTAGGATATTTGAGGGGTTTAGGGTTTGGAAAAAACATAATTTCTACTTTTCCTTCATCTCTCCTTCGATTCTCTCGACCCCTAACCCATTTTCAATAATTAGATTGCCTCTAAAGCCATTTGTGTGCTAGATTGAAGGTTGGGATCACGTTTTGGGCAATTGGAGGTAAGTTTCATGAGATAGGGTTTACGTTTTGTTTACCTCTTTCTTCATTCTCCTCGATTTCTCATGGATTTTTTGATGCAGTGAGCACACCTGTATATGAATTGATTTCAAATATCCATGTGTGTTGTTGAAAGAATACATTAATGTCGTTAAAGCATAATTTTATTATATTAGAGAATGTAATAAAATGGGCAAGGTTAGTCTCTGTGTCTATGTGTGATAGCTTAGAGGACTCATCATTACATTTACTTTTTAGGTAACAAAGACGATCAACATCAAGTTCAGTGAAAGGATGGATGATATTGCTATAAGACTTAAAAAATCATTTTGAAAATTGTTATGTATTAAATAGGACATGTAGCATTTATTTGATTCAAACTTGTAATTCATCCCATATTTTGAAATACTTTATTGAAACAAGATGACTATGTAGATATTTGGATGAGACAATTGACATGGTGCAAACTTCCAAAGATTTTTGCTGATTTGGTCATCATGGTGTCAGCAAAATTTGGATAACTAAAATTTTGGTGATTTCTCTTCCCTCAAAATTTGGATAACTAGACAATCTAGTTGATTTTAAAGCCAAATGAAGAGCATATAATGATTTTAAATTTCAATAAACAATAAATTGTAACATCAAATCAAGCACAAAGAATAATCAAGAGATTTATCAGGAAATCTCTGCACCTAACAACTTATTCCAACATAAACAAACTATTCCAAAAACCAAATCATAAGGAGACATGTCAATAGGAGTTTTAAAAGCAATACGATAAGCCCAAATCGCATTATCCAATTTTAAAGACCAATAATTTCTAAAACTATTAACTATGTGCTCTAAAATCTTTTTTTAACACTCTAAAATAAATTTTGTCCTTCATGTTCATATCTTAATTAGTTATTGGAACATAACTAACTTACGTAACGGATAGCTTGGTCGAATCCTTGCCTATGTGATTTTTTAAGTAAGGTTTTACTAAAAACATATACAGATTCAAGTTTTAAACCGTTAAGAGTTTCTCTGTGCAGAAAATATGAAAGGTGTTTTAATCTAACATGGTGATTTAATTCTGCATTTCATGACTTGCTCGTCGTGGAATAGATTCTGCATGTAGGGATTGAAAACTCATACATAAAATTAGATACGTAGGATATTTAAGTGGGCTCAAGAATAAAAGAGGAAGGCTGGATTTTTGCTACTGGATTAGCAATTAAATGAGTGAACCTTATAGTAGAAAAGGATTAAAGAAGGATTAATATTTTTGGTGTGCATAACATTGTATAGGAGATCATCCTATCCTTCTAAAACCACATATATTGTTACTATTTTTTAGCAATGCCACATTTCTATTTGAGTGACCAAAAATTCTTACTTGCAGTCTAGGGAAATCGGAATGCATATTAGATAAATTAACAAAATTGTAGGACCAATTGGAAGAATAATTTGTGAAAGGAATTTACGCTTGTTTCATGTATACAACAGCAAAAGTATTTTATCTTTAATGAGAAGTTGAGAGTATAACTTGTACATGCAATAGAAATTGAAATTAAGACCACATAATAACATAAGGAAAAAAAAATCTAGTAAGTCCAGGTAGATTTAAATTAATCCTACATTAAAAGATGTAGGTTAACTTGGAAATTAACTTGGAATGGATCCAAATTTAGAGAAGTTAAGTGGAAAAATATGGGGTATTACAAATTGCATTTTGTTTAATGTTGAAATAAATGCTCATCCTTACTAAACATTTTATGGAGCAACGATGACTGAATCTCATGGAGTGATTAAACTAGTAGAGACTATTTTGTAAATTATAAGTTAAACTATGTATTTATGAAATATCAACAATTCTTTTATTTAAATTTGTTGTAGACTGTGATAATAAATAGATTAATGTTTTTACTTTGGAAATGAATTTAGATTATAGTATACCTTTAAATTATCTTGTAAATAATAGGATTGTTGTACCTTGGGTATTTATTTTTATAGAGGAACAATCAAGACTCCAGCAGCTGTTAACTATTTATATACCTTTCTTGATCGTGATCTCTTGGAAGACTGACCCGATTTACTGTTAAGCGAGTAACGGGTGTTGAGGTTAAGTCAATTTTTATTAGCAAATTTCTGATAAATCATTGATTCATCTGGTGTCTAAATATAGAATTCATTTATGAGTTTACTAGATCAAATTTTTTTCATTTTTAACGTTCAAAGATTTCTATAGATCCAATGTCACATTCAGTAAAGATTTATGATACATGTATAGGATGTACTCAATGTGTTCGAGCCTGCCCCACAGATGTATTAGAAATGATACCTTGGGACGAATGTAAAGCTAAGCAAATTGCTTCTACCCCAAGAACAGAGAATTGTGTTGGTTGTAAGAGGTGTAAATCTGCCTGTCTGACATATTTCTTAAGTGTTAGAGTTTATTTATGGCATGAGACAACTTGAAGTATGGGTCTAGCTTATTGATACATTTCAATAAGCACTACACATAGGGGAGTCCACGGGTCAGTTTGGTTCGAGTTTAAGAGAAAAAATAATCCAAACCGATCAAAATTGATTGGTTTGGTTTGGTTCGGATTTGTGAAAAAAATTTGAAAATCTGAACCAAACACGAATGGGTTGTTTCGATTTGGATCATCGGGTTGTCCGATTAAAAACTAAAATAAAATATGTATTACAAAATAAAAAAATATCAATATTTTTCATTCAAATAATTCTTTACACATAATTTTAACACAATTACACAGTATTTCGATACAAATATATAAATTCAAAACAAGTCTCGATCAAAACAAAAAAATCAAATTCAAAATAAGTGTAAGGGATCTCAAAAACCAAAATAATTCAAACACTACAATAACATAGATACTTATTCTTCATTTCTTTGTCTTCATTTTAACTCATTACCACCCTACAATAACATAAATACTTAGTTAGTAAATAGTAGCTAATTAAAGAAATATTATAATTCATCAAGTAATTATATATCTAAATATAACCTTGAACTCAAGAAGTGGATATATTGGGTTAAACTTGAACATCTGTAAATGCTTCAGGCTCAGCCATCTCTAAAGCCAAAATAATTCAAACACAAACATAAAAAAGGGAAAAAAAATTAGTTCAAAATGAAATAAATATAGAACTTCGAATATATAGATTAAAAAATTAACAAGTTCAATACCTTCTCCAAGCATCATAAGTTGATCCATTTCAGCCCGTAAATCAACCTTCTTGCTAGCTTTTATCCAATTTTGGGTACAAATTAAAGCTTCAATAGTTGTGGGACTTAAACAACTACAAAATGGGTCAATAACTAGACCTCCTGTGCTAAATGTTGACTCAGAGGATATAGTGGACACTAGAATAGCCAATATATCTCTAGCCATATAAGAAAGAACTCAATATTTCATTGAGGACTTTGATTTCCACCATTGCAAAATATCAAATATGGGAGCATTGTCTTCAACATCATCCTCCAAGTACCTTTCTATCTCATTCTTTTTCACATTCATTCTAATTTCATCCTCCCATGCATCATCATCATCATTACCATCATTGCTAATATCAAGATTAGACTGAGAGGCAACACTACTAGATTCATCAATAGGATACTGTGCCATATAAAGTTCAACCAATTTATTGATGAGGTCCTTCAACTTTTTAATTAATTCATTGCATTTTTTTGCACCATACATCTGCTTAAAACAAAACTCAAGGTACTCAAGCTTACAGCGAGGATCAAGGAAAACAGCCAAAAATAAGAGATAATTTATAGTGCCACTCTCCCAATATTTGCTAAACTTGACTTGCATATTTTTTGTCATCCTTTGTAATACAATATCATTACTTTGCCTCCACTTATTCAATATTTTTTTTAATATCTTTCAACTTATAGAAGAAAGCATTAGATGTAGCATGCAATGATCCAGAAAAGGAAAGAGTTGCATCAAAGAAAATTTTCAGAAACTTCACAAACATGCGTGCACAAGTCCAATCATCACTATTAGGACACCACCTTTCACTCTCAAGATTTATTAAATTGGCAGGATCATCATACTCAAGACGACTAAATGTTTTCTCATATTTTTCAGCAACTTCTAACATTAAATAAGTGAAGTTCCACCTAGTGGGACAATCAACAATTAACAATGCTTGACTAGGTATATTTGCCTTTTGATCACACCTTTTAAAAATGGCCAATCTAATTGAAGATCCCTTAACAAACTTACATGCAGCTCTAATTCTAGCAATTGAAATATCAATTTCCTTCAAACCATTACCAATAATTAAGTTCAAAATATAGGCACAACATCTCATATGCATGTACTCTCCATTTAATAAAGTTCTACCATTTCAATCACTCATGCCCCTAGTTAAATATGAAATAGCCAAGTTGTAATCACTTGCATTATCAACAGTTATACAGAAAATCTTTGAAATCTCTCAATCTTTCAAGCATTTCTCTAGGTATTTACCTATAGTGTCACCTTTGTGGTCAGTAATCAACCCAAAGCTCAATATCCTTTTGTTCAATTCCCACCCAACATCAATATAATGAGCAGTCACACAAATATAATTCATGTTTTGAATTGAAGTCTAACAATCAGTCGTAAGTGAAACCATTTGATCATTCTTAGACAATATAGCTTTCAACTTCACTTTTTCTGATTCAAACAAATGCACTCTCTAGCAATAGTTTGTCGAGAAGGAATTTTGAATCTCGGTTGAGCCTCAAGCATAAATTCTCTAAATCCGGGACCCTCAACAAACTTAAAAGGTTGCTCATCCATAATTATAATCCTAACAAGTGCTACTCGAGTTTGATCTTGATTAAAATCAACAAGTTTAAAATTAACAGTAGAGGCATTTTCACTCTCCTTTCCAAGTGCAAGTGTTTTTTGTCTCTTATCAAATATCCTATTTGGGTTTTTCGGACAAGACAAAACATGCTTATTCAAGTTTGTGGTTCCATGGGTAGAACTAACTTTTGGCAATAGTTACAAATGGCCTTATCATTTTGTCCAGTGAAATGTTCCCAAGCATTGGATGGCGGTCTACTAGGTTTTCTTTTCAATACCTTGAGTCCTTGTAATTGCGTAGGAGCCTCTTGTTGTGTAAGAGTCTCTTGTCCTTGTGTAGGAGTCTTTAGTCCTTGTGATGAAGCTTCTTGCAATAATGGAGTCTCTAGACCACCGTGCTATAGTTCCAAGCCACTAGAATTAGTTGGGGCACTCTCAGCAGTTTCACTATTATTTGTCATTTGTGGGCTAGAAAACCATAAGCAAAAACAGATTTTAGAGCAGAGTAAAAATTGAAAATAGAAAAAGCAAAGAAAAAATTGCACATACACTCGCTTTGATTTAGATCTGAGATGCAGAAGTGAGAGAAATGCAAGTTGAGCTGTAGCAGAACAACAAAACTAGTTGATGGCAGTTGTCCTCACGATGTGGATCCAGTCGAGAAAGAAGGGATGAACCACACTATTGCAGGAAACAAATGTCTTGGTTTGGATCGGTTTGAATTATTTTTTGGTTTTGATCAGTTTGGATTATCGAGTTTATTGGTTTACCTGATCTAACGGACACTCCTAACCACACAAATACGTTTTTTTTTTATTGACAAAATCTCACTCTCAAAATAGAAAAGCAATTTTTTTTCTATTTTGAACGCGGGTTTTTAAGGTCTAAGTATATCTTATTTTTATCACAAATTATTTTCCTCCTGAGGTGTTGGCTAAGATAGAAGATTGGCATGGTAATGATGACTAGGACTGGACCTTCAATGTTTTGGGTATGGATAAGGACTATTTTAGGACTTAGTTTATTTGGACATTGTAATTATGTATTCTAAGTCCTAATATATTTTGATAAAAGACTTTAAGTATTAAATTTTGTATATAAAAAAGATTCAACTATGTACATTATTTGTTATTGATTCCTGTGCAAATTTAGTTGTTAAGATACAATTTATATTCAGTTATTTCTAATATTCTTATAATTTTTCATGAGTAGACTTATTGATAAGAAAATTTTAATTTTATTATATTTTCATGTCACACATTTTACAATAACTTCATTTTATTTCCTTTACCTTATTATAAATTATATATAATGTTTTTAAATAAGAAATTAAGGGTATTACTCTCCAAAGTAGCAAAGTTATCATCCTCTTTCTTATTTCACACCTTTATACTTTCTTTGAATTTATGGCACTTTCACTATCCATCAGGATTATGCTAAAAATAAGTAGTTGCATCTATTTAATAATTATCATCAATTGTTAAGTTCCTCTATACCAATTTTTTGCCTCCTCTTTTAACATACAAATAAAAAAGATAACATAATTAGTATCCATACTATTCACGATTGTAAATATCTTTTATAACTTCTAAATACACAATTTGGCTCCTTCTAAGTCATATCCACTTTTAAAATTCAAAGGATTATTACATTGGAATTCTAATATACTACTATTTTTAGTTCTAACATTTCCTCTATGCATCTCTTGTACTAGTTGGGTTATGTTGGCAACCATGTCCAGGATAGCATCAAGAGTAGTTACACTACAATTTAGTCGCCCTGCCATAACTTCCTGTGCAACTAAATAATAATATTAGAGGTAATAAACGCAATATTCTAATAGTGTGTATTGGAAAATTATGGTAGAATTTCCAATTTATATCATATAATTTCACATAACAAAATCATGACAAAAACATAAGTTCCTTCTAGACTAAACTACTTTGATACCACCTAAAATAAAATATTCATGTTATCATTTTAATTAATTAATAATTAATTTTATTATTTTGATTAGTTCTTAATCTTATGTTTCACTTGAAATTATGCTTATCACACTATAATGTACAAATTTTATATTGTTTATTATTTTACAGTCTTTTTTTTTTCCTACAAATATTACACAAAATTTAAAGGAAAGCAAAACAAACTCCTAATTTACATTTTTTTTTCTATGTTTTGACATACTAAGGTAACTTTTCCAACTTTATTTCTTCTACTTTTTCTATATCTAACTTTTTTATAACAATTCAAGATGCCTCAAGGTAATGTTCATTGAAAATAGAATTTTTACTTGGTACATTCTAATACAAGTTGTAAGCACATCAAACTTTAGAATAGTGTAGATAATAGCATTTCTAGAGAATATAATGGTCCACCTTAAAGTCTCAAATCTTGGCCCTAAAGCTACAAACAATATTATGGGGGATTGGCTCATTGATCAATTATATTTTTATAACATTATTTCCTCTCATTCCTAGCTCATTAATCCTCTTTTGTGCTTAATTGGTTGAATTGGATCATGTTATGATGTTTGAATTCTATTTGGGCTTTATTTAATTTTTTCAGTATTTGGCAAATTCTGATACTGTTTTGGTTTCTGAACTATATCATAAGTTGCAGAACTCCTTTCATTTTGATTCTTGATTTGTAAGAAAGCTAAGAGAATAGTACACAATTGCTATAAGAGGTCAGAAACTAATTCTGATGATAAGAAGCTGAAACTGGGCCTGGAAGAAGTCGAAACGCTGCGGTCGCGGATCCTGAGCAAGGTGCAGTATTTGGGCCATATCTCAGTCCACAGATGTCTGATTAAGCTCATTCCAGTGGCGTTTTGAAGCTAACATTCAAGCCTACAATTGTCCTTTAAGCCACGAACCAAAAAGAGGCCGTTTTCATAGCCAAAAAAATGGAACAAAATGATAAACGGAATTTTTGAATTTTGAATTTTGAATTTTAAATTTTAAGTTGTTTTTTGCTCCTCTCCTCTTTTCCTCTTCTCTTCTCTCTCTCGTTTTTTTTCTCTTCCATTTTTACTTTTCGTTTCCCTCCATCCATGGAGGCTTAGACTTTCATCTAGTCCAAGGATTGAAAAAGGATTGAGACACTCTTGAGGATTAGTTTCGCAATTTATTCAACAACAAATTCGGTTTCATCTCTTCCTTCTTTCTTTTTTTACTAATTATGATTTTGAATTGAAGTTCTTCATTTGAATTGATAATTCTGCAATTGTTTGATTATACATTATTCGGTTGATGTATGTAATTAATTCTTGAAAGAGTGTGAATTAGATTTTCAGGTTTGATATCTAACATTAATGGCATTGGTGAATTAAATTAACACAAATCGATTAGGTTCTAGAGGTTTCTGAACTTTGAGCGAATTGTGTGTTAATCAAATGCATGAGGGTTCTCGTGTGAATGCTTAATTTGAATTAAGGTTTCATTCGAATTTAATGTTAATCACTAATTTGTTGGTTGATGCATCTTCTTGGAATCCGATGATAGAGTAGTTGTAATTCTTCTAAATTCTTGGATTAGAGTTTTTAATTCTTGTTAACTTTTGATTCTAATTAGTGTTATTCTATAAATCAAACCCCCTCTAATTTTATAATCATATAACGTTATCATCGTTGGGAGATGACTCAGATTGCACCTCTTACTACATAATTTTTATGCAATTTAATTATTATTAATTTGTTCGAGCGCGACACTCGCGATCACTCATTGACATTTATCTTTTTTGAGGTGAGTAAAATTCATAAATTATTTCATAAAAAATAAATCATAACAAAATAAAATACTCCATTACTAATTTTTGTCTTTATATTTTTTTTTATAGTTATTAATTTTTCATTGAGTAACTAATTAATTAATTAGTTTTCAATTCTTATAAATAAGCAATTAGTAGTTTCATGCCTATAATCCATATATTGCCACATGGTACAATCAACTCTCTACTTCAATATAGTGCACTTTATTGCATGGTCACTTCTAATAGTATACTGTTACGACCCTTTTTTTTTATAAGGAATCGAGAACATTATTTTTACACCACTTACTTATTTAAGATAGATAAATAATGGAGAATATAAATATAAAATTTACTTCTCATTTAAAATAAAAGAAAGTTTCTTACAACAAATATCCAATAGAACAACATAATATTACATTTAGTTTATAATATTTAAAATACACAAAATTATACTACATAGTTCCTTCTATATGAGGTCTCAAAATATAAAGGAAATAGGACTTTAATGCAAAATTACTTGACTCCAGCTTCTAACATTTCTCAGCTAGCTCCTCAGCCTATGAAGTAGATGCAACACCTGCTACATTTATTCATGTACCATCGTACGATCATTGCAGTACACACATAATAACATAGACAAAAATGTAAGGGTGAGCTTACAAAAAAATAAAATAAAATCATATATATATATATATATATATATATATATATATGTAGAGCAAAATATTTACTCATGGCACCAGCCCCATGCATTCCTAGCCCATCTAATGCACAACATAAAAACAATTTCCAACTGGTTTCACAACCTAAGTAAACCAGAAGGAACCAAGCCGGTCTGGGAGTGACCTATTCCGGTATCTGGATCCAGACAGCACAATACAGCTCAGCATGATCTATCATTACACATTTCCCACCTAAACGTGTAACTTGCCTCTATAATGATGCAAGACATATATCTTAGCATGATGCAGCATGCTAAAATAATTTCAATAGCTCAGCTAAGATAAGTTTATAATAAATCAACCAAATTTCAGTGTTATTAATTCAGTTATCAGCAGTTACAACATAGAAAATCAACTTTCAAGTATTAAATCATTTATATCTCAGCTCTTATCAAAGAAATCTAACAAAACCAACTCAAACTTTTCTTTAATAACATATCTAACCGTTTAAAACATAGTTTATAGGCTAAAGTAACACTACAAAAAAAAAAAAGCAAATTTAGTTATGAAAATTAGCTATGGAATTATTTCGTAGCAAATCCCTAGCTAATTTAGCTAGAGATTAGTTAAAGATAAAAATTTCGTAGCTAAATTCACAAAAAATAAGTGGTGCCTCATGGAATAAAAAATTTCTTTGATTTAGCTACAAATTAACTATAGGCTTTTGTGTAGCTAAGAAATTTTTAATTTAGCTACATATTAGCTAAAAAAAATTTCGTAGCAAAATTAACTTATGCTGGAAATAAGTGGCGCCTTATGGCAGAAAAAATTTGCTTAAGATTAGTTACAGACTTTTGCATAGCTAAAATTATTTTAATTTAGCTACGGATTAGCTACAAAAAAAATTTGTAGCAAAATAAATTTATGGTAGGAATAAGTGGCGCCATATGACAAGAAAAATTTGCTTGAAATTAGCTACAAATTAACTATAGGCTTTTGTGTAGCTAAGAAATTTTTAATTTAGCTACGGATTAGATAGAAAAAATTTTCGTAGCAAAATTAACTTATAGTGAGAATAAGTGGTGCCTTATGACGAAAAAAATTTGCTTGAGATTAGCTACGAATTAGCTACATACTTTGCGTAGCTAAAAGTTTTTTAATTTAACTACGAATTAGCTATAGAAAATTTTTGTAGCAAAATAAACTTATGGTGAGAATTAGGGATGGAAATAAGTCAGACTAGGTTTTACTACAAGCTTGGCCTGTCACATAAATATTAGGTCTGAGTCTAGTCTGTTACCTATTTAAGGCTTTATTTTCAGCCTAACTTGACCTGACGCCTGTTACAAAAAAATATTTTAATATTAATAAAAATATAAATATTTTATTATCAAATTAGTTTACATATTTTTCTAATTTTATCTATATTATTAATAATTATTAAATAATTATAATAATATTTATATAATTTTATGAATAATTTTTAAAATATTATTTAAGCATTAATTATAAATATTTTATATTAATAAAATTTATATTTATATTTTTAATTAATTTTTTTAAAATTATTTAAATATTAAGTATTTTAGTTTTATTTTAGAAATATATTTTATTTATTTAAAGACATCTTATATTCAACTAATAAAGTTATAGTGAACACCTAAAATTGATCACAAAAAATAATATTTACACAATTTGTTGATTTAATTAAAAAAATTACAAAATATTTATGTTTATTTCTTTCATTAATTTGCTATTGTAAATTAATAAATAAATATAAAATTAACTACACTATAATAGCAATGTAATATAAAAAAAACTACTGATACAATAAATTAAAACACATACTCATATATTACATATAAACTGATAAATTAACTAATAATTTAATTAAAACACGTGCAAATTATAAAAATATATATTATTATATAATTTATTTATAATAATATTATTTATATTATATGTTAGATGGTCTAATTATATATATATATATATATATTATAATAATAAGTTTTTTATTTTGTTTTTTTATCATTTTTTATAAATTTTTACTTTCAATTAAAATATAATTCATATTTAAGTAATTTTTATTTATTATAAATAAAAATAATTATAATATAATATATTAATATAATAATTAAATACTAATAATAATAAAATTAAAAATAAGGAAAATTTATTAATAGAATATTAATATTTTATTTTTAAATTTTAATTCATTTAGTTTTGATTGCAAGGATTTAGAGGTTTTCAGCTTGTTTAAATGTAACAAATATAAGAATTTATGATTAAATAATTTTTTTTAAACACTTGTAATCGTGTATAAATATTTTTAGTTTAGAATATAATATATTTTTTATTTATTATAAATAAAAAAATATAATATAATATATTAATATAATAATTAAATATTAATAATAAAATTAAGAATATAAAAAATAATTATAATATTATTATTTTATTTTTAAATATTAGTTTCTTTAGTTTTAATTGTATTATAATTTCATTTGAAGACTTTGCTACTCTTCAGCTTGTTCAAACAAATAATAATTTACCTTATATTTATATTCAAAATAACCATAAATAATAATAAAACATAAATAAAAAATAAGTGCATCAATTCAAACAAAGTTCAACAATATAGCAAAGTTTTACAATTAATAGCAACAATCCAATAATATTATATCACCAAACTAAATCAAATTGCAATATCCAATAAATTAGCATCAAATCTTCAAAATGATCTCATCTTCTTCTTGAAACTCAAGTACCTTGAAAAAATAGAAGAAATTATTCATATTATTATATCATGACATAATTTAACAAATATAAGGATAAAATTACATTTTAATATATAATACAAATGTTTACAGCAATGGAGGAGAAAATACAAATAAAAGCGACAAACAGAGGAAGAAGATAAACAACTATGAACAACAAATAGAAGTAAACAACAATGAGATCAAAGGAAGAAGATGAAGATAAACAGCAAATGAAGGTGGGGAGCGGCGAGATCCGAGGAAGAAGACAAACAGACACAGCAGTTTTGGCTCAGGCCTCAAAGGTATATGGTTATGTTAGTTTTGTGATTTGTTATGATGTAGTGAATACAATGAATAAAATTTTTTATTATAAATTTGTATACCAATAAAATTATTTAAGAAAAGATAAAAAAAATAAAATAAAAATTGTATAATATTAAAAATTTATAATTATTAAATAATATTAATAAAAATATAATTGTTTTATTATCAAATTATTTTATATATATAAAATTTTTATTTGTGTTATTGATAATTATTAAATAATTGTTACAATTTTTATACAATTTTACAAATAACTAATTTTATAAAATTATTAAATTGTTAAATATTTTAAATATTTTTTTATGATAATTATATTTTATTTGTGTAAAGACATCTTATATTCAATAAATAAAATCACAATAAATACATAAAATTAAAAACAAAAATAACACTCATAAAATTTGTTAAATCAACTAAAAAATTATTATATTTAAAAAAATAAATAAATATCATCGTTATAAAAAGTGTAAATAAAAAAATATTTATATTATAAAATTTATAGATATAGAAAATAACATATGAGCATATGAAGAATTAATTAAATTTATATTTAAATTAAAATAACTTATATGTCTAAATTTTTATCTTAATAAAAAAATATGTAATAAAATTTCATATAAAAATTTAAACTTAATGTACTATATATATATAATAATAATAATAATAACTATTAAATTAAAAAAATAATTACAAAATATTTAATTTTATTTATTTTATTAATTTGTTATTTTAAATTAACAAATAAACATAAAATTAACTACACTATAACATTAATGTAATATAAAAAATATTACTGATACAATAAATTAAAATAAATACTTATATATTACATATAAATTAATAAATTAACTAATAAATTAATTAAAACACGTGTCAGTTACAAAAATATATATTATTATATAATTTATTTATAATTATATTATTTATATTATTTACTACATAGTATGATTATATATATATATATATGATAATAAATTTTTTATTTTATTTTTTATTATTTTTAATAAATATTTACTTTCAAATAAAATATAATGCATATTTAGACAATTTTTATTTATTATAAATAAAAAATTATAACATAATATATTAATATAATAATTAAATATTAATAATAATATATTAAAATATAAAAAATATATTAATCGAATATTAATATTTATTTTTAAATTTTAATTTGTTTAGTTTTAACTGTGTTCTATTTCTGTTCAAAGATTTAGACGTTCTTCAGGTTATTTAAATGTAACAAGTATAATAATTTATAATTAAATAAATTTATTTTTTAAATATGTGTAATCGTGTATAAATATTTTTAGTTTTGAATATAAAATAATTATTTAAAATTTGACATATTAATATCTAAAGGTGTGATTTTGTGGTATAGACCTGGTATAAAAAATTAAATTAATATATTAAGAGTTTAAAAAATATATTAATATAATTTTAATTAAATTAATATATTAAGAGTATAAATAATATAATAATATAATAATTAAATAATTAAAATAATAATAATAAAATTAAAAGTATAAAAAATATTTTAATATTATTTTATTTTTAAATTTTATTTCATTTAATTTTGATTACGTCTTGTTTCTGTTCAAAAACTTAACTATTCTTTAATTTGTTTAAATATAATAAATACGATAATTTATTGTTAAATAAATTTATTATTTAAAAAGTGTAATTATATATAAATATTTTTAATTTTTAATAGAATATAATTTTTATTTATTATAATTATAAATAAAAAAAATTATAACATAATATATTAATTTAATAATAACAGAATTAAAAATATAAAATATATATTATTAAATAAATTTATTATTTAAATATATTTTAACAGTTCTATTCTTAAAAGTTTTTTTTATTTTTATTGATATTATTTATTAATTTATTGATTTTATTTGTTAACTAAATCTAGAGTTTTATTTATGATAATTGTAAATATAATTTCTTATTAAAATAAATTAAATTTTAATTTTAAATCATAAACAGGACTAATTAGAGTTAAATAATAATATAAAAATATTATAATAAGATAATATTTTATATTTAATAAATTATAAGGTTAAATTTAATTTTTTCTGTCTTGAAATTAAATGGAGCATGCTTTTTTTTTTTTAGCATGCTAATTACGTGCTCTAGTGGATTTATTTTTTTATGACTGAGAAACATAGATATAACAAAGTAAAAGATAAACTACGCTCAGCTAGTTAAATAATTTATTAACTTACGTTAAATTCAATTAAAAGTTTTTCTCTTAACATTAACTAAAAATTTTAATATATTTAAGCATAATTTGTTAATATATTTAAATAAAAATATTATTCTTATTTTTTCTTAAAAAAATAATTATAATTATTATTTTGGTCCTTAGGCTAACTACGACTACTCAGGAATAGCGGCGTTTCCGCTGTTGGAAGAAAAGGGATAATCGCCTGTTGTCTCTTTCCTGACCTACTCAATCGAAAGATGCCCACAATCGGATGCTAGTCTCTAAGTCCCTGCTTTGACTGTGCCTTATCTTAGGGCACGGTACCTTAGTTTAAATCCATAGTTTACCGCTTTCCCTTGCAAAGACAAAGACCAGATCTGTCCCACCCGGGGTTTCTTCTAAACCCTAGATTTCTTTCTTGGAAAAAATTATATTGATTTGCATGGAGCATAGCAAGTCATTTGTATTGACGAATGGAAGGAAATGTTGGTTTGCTTGCCACCGTCAATACTTGCCATTAGAATATCCATTCGCTGCAATCGGTACTCTTTTAAGAAGTCAACAGTTGAAAAGTCACTACCACCAAGCCGATTGAGTGGGAAAGATATGTTGAATAGAGTGGCACGACTTGAGAATGTAAGATTTAGCTTGAAGTCTGGCAAACAAAAACAACCTAGCTTTGGTCAATATCACAACTGGGTGAAGAAGAGCATATTATGGGATTTACCTTATTGGTTAACTAATTTGATACGACATAATTTAGATGTCATGCATGTTGAAAAGAATGTGTTTGATAATATTTTTAACATAGTCATGGATATAAAAGGCAAGACCAAAGATAATGCAGCTGCAAGAGAAGATTTCTAATTGATATGTAAACACCCTACCTTAGAGTTGATATATGACAATGGTAAAATGAGAAAACCAAAGGCAACATATGTTTTGAATATGAATCAAAAGAGAATAGTCTATGAGTGGATAAAATAGTTGAAATTTCCTGATAGTTATGCATAAAACATTACGCATTGTGTTAATATTAATGAAGGTAAGATATACGGAATGAAAAGTCATGATTGTCATATTTTTATGCAGCGATTAATTCTTATAGCATTTCGTGATGTAATACCGAGGCCTATTTGGGAGTCAATAACAGAACTTAGTTGCTTGTTTAGAATGATTTGTGCAACCAATATTCGTGCTTCGGTTATGGAGAATCTAAAAGCTTTTGTGATTGAAATAATGTGCAAGTTAGAGAAGATTTTTCTACCATCCTTCCTTGATGTAATGGAACATCTCGTTGTGCACTTGCTTTATAAAACTAAGGTTGGATGACCTGTGCAGTATAGGTGGATGTATCCATTTGAGAGATGCATGTTGTACTTGAAAAGAAAGTTTCGGAATAAGGCGAGGGCCGAAGGATCTATTTTTGAAGCATATATATTAAAAGAAATTTCAAATTTTGCATCAATATATTTTTATCCACATATACAAACAAGGCGCACTAAAGTTCCACGAAATGATGATGGTGGGGAGGTATTTAAAGACAAATGTCTCTCTATTTTTCAACATCCATGTCACCCTATTAGAAGAGGTCATAAGAAATTCTTGACTAATAAAGAACTTGAAATTGCAGAGACATATGTGCTTGTAAATTGCACTGAAGTGGAACCCTATCTTCAGTAAGTCATCTCAATTATTTAGTTTGTAAGAATTTTTTTTATTTTATATATATAGATTTACTAACTATTGCTCTAATTATCAGATAATTTGAGGAGTCATTAAGGGAAACAAATCTCAATATCACGGATGATGAAATTTTAAAAGTTCAGGATAAGGAATTTTGTAAATGGTTAAAAGAACTTGTGAGTACTTCATGTATACATCATTTTTATAAAGACATCAATAATTTTCTTTCTATTAAAATTTCTATTTCTTTTTTATTCTAAGGTACAATCTAGTGGTGTTGAAGACCCAATTATTCGACAGTTTATTTATGATCCTTGTAAGGTTGTGACATTGTATAATGGCTTAATAGTTAATGGGTATAAATTTCATACTAAGGAATATGGAGAAAATAAAGCTACCATGAATAGTGAAGTATGTGTTAGAGGTAGTATATATGGCGAGAATGACCTAAACTACTATGGAATCCTTGAAGATGTATTGAAGTTTTCGCATTTAGGATATAAGAACAAACTCTTATGTAGGACAACCTTGGTAATGCAATGTCACAAAATTGTAGTGAAGAATCATCTTATGATTATACGGAATAAGCTACGGATAACTATATATAGAGACTTTTGCTACAAAATAAGCTACGGATAACTATATATTACAAGCAAAATATTTACCAATTGTACAAATATACTTTATCTATAACTTATATGATTATACTACAGGAGCAAACAACACAAAATGATGTAGTGTCAATCTAATGCAAAGGAAAGAATGTAAAAAAAGCAGTCGAGAGATCATAACAGTATAGGAACACCAAAAGCATTCATCAATATAATTATTATATTACAACTTTATATTCAATGATAAGGCCACACATTCATTACTCACTATGAAACCCAAACAGAAATTATTGATAAGTAATAGACAGAAAGTCTTCCACGGCTAATAACACATAACCAAATTCAAAACAAACAAAAGATGTACATCACCCACTTGAGAATAATATTCAATCTAAAAAACTTGAATTACAATCCAAGTTACTTGTTCTCTTATTTTCTCTCTAAACTCTCACTTTCTTACCTCAGAGAAACCTCCTTTAAGCCCTGACTCCAAGTAAGTTTCTCGAAACTTAGTTCTCCAATCTTTGTTCTTTTCCTTTGTCTTTGATCTTCTCAAAAGTACCCTATTTTTTCATATCTAGGAGGAACTTAATTCTTTGAAAGATATTCTCCACAAATCTCCTTCCTAAATCCTCATTTCAAGGTAAGGAGAGCTCTTCGTCATTATAACATAGTGTATATTTTATGCTCATAAGAGTACTATTGTGTGTTTCTTGCCAATAAATGTATGATTGAATGATATTTAATTGTTGTGAAAGGTTAATAATATATGTTTGCTTGGTTTTGAATGATTGTGTTATATTTCATAATTTATATGTTGCATGGACTTAGTCTGGAAGTGTTTAACTAAGCATGATCTACTTTAGCTGAATAATGAGAATGAGACGAAAGGAAAGGTAAGATGAGTACAAAGTGATGAAAGGAATTTGTGTGAATATTTATAGAGATACACCAGAGGTATAAAGTTCAGAGACAATTAGGACATATGGGAAAAACATAGGATGGCGAACGATATTCGCATATGTGTACACACTCTTTCTAAGAGCGAATACATCACATGGCCTCACATTTATTTCCTAATTAGACTCCTAACTATACCTTTGCTAAAGAGCCCATTATTGTATACATTGTATCCGTGTGCATAGCTAACTAGCAACTATTTACCTATCTGTGTAAGACCTCATGAAGTGCTAAAGACATTAAATATTTATGATCATAGTGCACAAAAAGTGTGTATTTGAGGGAGAGAATTGTATGGAATTATGTTTAAGTATATATGTATTTGAGGAAACTACTGATGTACTTGTTATATGTTTGATGTTGTAATATGTAATAATTTATTTGTATTATGTTTAATAATGAGAAAGATGTTCATTCTTACTAAACATTTCAGGGAACAAGAATGACTGAATCTTGAAGAGTAATTAGACTAATTGAATATCTTGTAAATTGTAGGTTAAATTATGTATTTATGAAATATCAATGGTTATGTTATTTTAAATTTGTCGTGGACTACAATATAATAATATTTCTACCTTAAAAATGACTTTAGACTATAGTGTACCTTTTGACTATTCTGTAAATAACAGAATTCACCACACCCTTAGTATCCATATTTATCGATGGACAATCAGGACTCCATCAACTGCAAATTATGTTTACACTTTCCTTGATCACAATCTATGTGGAAGACCAACTTAGTTTACTATTGAGGGAGTAACAAGTGTTGAAGTAGTGGCTGATTCTGGAGACCTTTGGAAAGAATGAGAACCTAACTTCAGAGGAGCTGACTGAGATAGAGGATTAGCATGGTGATGATAACTAGGACTGAGTCCTCAGTAGTGTGGATAAGGACTACTCTTAGGACTTAGTATATTTTGACATTGTAATTATGTATTCTAAGTCCTAATGTATATTGTTAATAGTTTGTAAATATTAAAATTTTACATATAAATGAAATTCAGTACATGTATATTTTCTATTGTTTTAGTGCAAATGTAAATATTAAGGTATAATTTATCTTTCATTATTTTAACGCCTTGATAAATTTCATGTATGAACTTATTTATGAGAAAGTTTTAATGTTATCATATTTTCATACTACTTGTGTTATGACAATTTCATTTTTATTACTTTACTTTGTTATAAATTATGATATAATTTAAAATAAGAAATCAAGGGCATTACAATTTGGTATCAGAGCAATTTATCCTAACTAGACTGGGGTATGAGACTAGTTTATTTATGTTGTATACTCGTATATTCTTGTTTTACAAGAATATGAAGTAATTGTTTGCTAGTATAACCTATTTGGTTTTCCAAATAGAGAATGGTGTGAATTGTTTGAACTAAATGAATATATGTATCTATGTATGTGTGAATATAGTTGCTAATATGTATGATTGATTCATTTTCATTTCAAGAACTATGGCTAGTAATTAAAGGTAGACCTGCTGAGGCTATGAATGAAATCTTGGCACGCATGACGTAAGTCTTGGAGACTTTGGGGCATAATTAGGACACTGAGCCAACTAAGTACCATGGGCTGTCATCATTCACAAAATACAACCCTCCTAAGTTCAAAGGAAGTTTAATCTCGAAGGAGCTCAGAGATGGATAACAGACATTGAAAAGATTGTTAATGCGATAGGTTGTCACGAAAAACATAAAATGCTTTATTTCAAATGTTTGCTAAGAGAGGAAGTAGAAGACTGGTGGAGGTTTGCAAGCTAGACCTTACCATAAGAGAAAGGGTATATTCAATAGGAGGCATTTAAAGCGAGCTTCTTAGGGAATTATTTTTCAAAAGACTTGAAGAAGTAAAAGATCAAAGAATTCCTTGAGCTGAAGCAAGAAAGTATGTCTATAGGAAAGTACGTTGCAAAATTTCACAAGTTAATGAAGCACTGGTCACACTTTCAACAGAAGGATACTGACAAAGACCTATGTCCCAGTTTAAGAACGAACTGCGAGCTGATATCCATGAGACAGTTAGAGTGTTCTAGTTCACAGATCTGCCGACCTTAGTTAACAAGTGCTGGATTTTCAAAGCTAACTCCAAAGACAAATCAGTAGACAACAGAGTTGAAGGACAAGGATACCGATGAAGACCTATGTGCCCAGTTTAAGAATGGACTGCGAGCTTATATCCGTGAGACAGTTAGAGTATTCTAGTTCACAAATCTCTCGACCTTAGTCAGTAAGTGCTGGATTTTTGTAGCCAACTCCAAAGATAAATTGGTAGACAACAGAATTGGAGGACTAATGAGGCAGGACCACCAAGGTTTTAGAGGGAACCATACTCAAGTCTTAACCAGTCTCAAGCAAGTGGGACTACACCTCGCAGGAGAGACAACAAAGGTTTTAGTTTCTCAAGGGACTGATAAAATGTCTTCAATGTGGATGACCCTACATCGTGAGGAATTGCCTACAGCCACCATCGACTTGTGGTATTTGAGGAAAGATGGGACATTTGGCAAATAATTGTTAGTCTACTCCTTAGAGAAGTGGAAGTGTGAGTTGGAGTAATAACCCTGCATCCAGAGGAAGTAGTAGGTCAAACCCGAACGTGCAAGAAAAAATGTTTGTCATGAGTAGGTCTGAGGTGTCAAAGTCAGACCATTTCATTAGAGGTAAATGAATCATTAAGGATAAACTCTTCGATATTTTATTTGATTTTGGTGTTACACACTCTTTTATTTATATGGATTGTGTAAATTTTCTTGGATTATATGTAATTTTCCTACCACATGATGTTGTCGTATCTACTCCTGCGTAACGTCCCTACCACATGATGTGACAATTTTATGAACTTAATTCTACTTCTTTTCACAAACTTTTTTATCTTATATTCTTTTGGAACATTTCACCTATCTTTAATCACTTTAAATAAAATTTAACTTGCTTTTAAATTTGTTTTTGTTCATACGACTTTTCTTTTCCTTTATGATCCTAGTCAAATTTTATTTTATTTTTTTTATTGATTGTTATATATATATATATATATATATATATATATATAATGTATTTTACTCTGCATACAAATTATTTATTAAGAAATAAGAGAATTTCATGAAAAATTAAGAAGCCTTGCTTTATTTTTCTTTAATTAGATTTATATTAAGGTAGTGTAGAATTAAAAACAAAGTATGAATAAACTAATTTTGTATCCTTTTCTTTTAAAGACTAAAATAAAAGGTTCATTATTTTTTAGGATTAAATAAAGATTTTAGTATTTTTATCATGTTAAAATTTTATATAACAATATCATGCAAAATTTTATGTTTATTTTTATTTTGATAAATATTAAATAAGCAGGACCCTGCAGAAAATTTTAAATATTAACACTGAATTCTACAATGCTGGCACATTTTCTTATCTTACAACCAATGCTATAATGCAATTTAATTAGTGTAAAGTGATGAAGTATCAAGTGAAGAGCCCCAAATGGCCCCCATGTTTCATTGAAGCAACTTACCTGAGTAAAGCAAAGCATTGCTCTCCTTTTATTATCAAATATCACAAATTATAAAAAAAATAAGAGTGTGTGAATTCTAATTAAATTTATAAAATATAATGAGTCCCCTGCGATGGAAATAGAAGAAGCGTCGGTATTTTATTACAGCAAAACGACACCGTCTATTCAGCGTTGGTGTGTGTTTGCTTCCGCGTTGGTTTGTAGTTCTTTTCAGCACGATCAGAAGTAGCTTTTCAATTCTTCTTCCTTCGTTAGCGTTAGGGTTTTTCAGAACCCAAAGTCCGCAACATATGGAAGAGGGAAGTTGCGAGACCGAGACGGAGAAAATCCGCAACATATGTATCATGGCGCACGTCGACCACGGCAAGACGACCCTCGCCGACCACCTAATAGCGGCGGCGGGAGGCGGCGTCATCCACCCGAAGCTAGCGGGTCGGGTCCGATTCATGGACTACCTCGACGAGGAACAACGTAGAGCTATCACAATGAAGAGCTCCTCCATCGTCCTACGCTACAACCACCACTCCGTCAACCTCATCGACTCCCCCGGCCACATCGACTTCTGCAGCGAGGTCTCCACCGCCGCGCGCCTCAGCGACGGCGCTCTCCTCCTCGTCGATGCCGTCGAAGGCGTTCACATCCAAACCCACGCCGTTCTCCGCCAGTGCTGGATCGAACGCCTCACACCTTGCCTGGTCCTCAACAAGATCGACCGCTTAATCACCGAGTTGAAACTCACTCCCTCCGAAGCCTACGCGCGCCTCTTGCGAATCGTACACGAGGTTAACGGCATCGTCAGCGCGTACAAATCGGAGAAATATTTGTCCGACGTGGATTCTCTCCTCGCCGGCGCAGATTCCGGCGACGGCGAGGGTTTAGAGGACTACGATGATAATGAGGATGTGTTTCAGCCGCAGAAGGGGAACGTGGTTTTTGCTTGTGCTTTGGATGGTTGGGGCTTTGGGATTGGTGAGTTTGCCAAGTTATATGCGTCTAAGCTTGGGGCAAGTGTGAACGCGTTATTGAGAGCGATGTGGGGTCCGAGGTATTTTAACCCTAGGACGAAGATGATTGTTGGGAAGAAAGGGATTGGAGCCAAGGGTAAGCCTATGTTTGTTCAGTTTGTGTTGGAGCCGTTGTGGCAGGTTTATCAGGGTGCTTTGGAAGGGGATAGAGTGTTGCTTGAGAAGGTTATTAGGTCGTTTAGTTTGTCCGTGCCGGCAAGGGACCTGCAGAATAAGGATCCCAAGGTGGTGCTTCAGGCGGTTATGAGCCGCTGGCTTCCCCTTTCGGATACCATTTTGGGAATGGTTGTTAGGTGCATGCCGGACCCTGCTGCGGCGCAGCTGTATAGGATATCAAGGCTGGTTCCGAGGCGGGAGGTTGAGGATGGGGTTGATCGCGGCGTGGTGGAAGAGGCGGAGATGGTGAGGAAGGCGGTGGAGGGGTGTGATTGCAGGGATGAGGTTCCTTGTGTGGCTTTTGTTTCCAAGATGTTTGCTGTCCCAGTTAAGATGCTTCCTCCCCAAAGGGGGGAGGCTGCTAACAGTTTTGTTAATGAAGAAGAGGGAGAGTCGGACGAGTGTTTTTTGGCATTTGCTAGGATATTTAGCGGGGTTTTGTATGCTGGGCAGAGAGTTTTCGTGCTTTCTGCGTTGTATGATCCGTTAAAAGGGGAATCGATGCAGAAGCATATACAGGAGTCTGAATTGAGATCGCTGTATCTAATGATGGGCCAAGGGTTGAAAGTGGTGACATCTGCCAAGGCAGGAAATATTGTTGCTATCCGAGGCCTAGGCCAGCATATATTGAAAAGTGCTACCCTCTCTTCTACTAGGAACTGTTGGCCATTTTCAAGTATGGCATTCCAGGTTGCCCCAACTTTGAGAGTTGCAATTGAGCCGTCTGACCCCGCAGATGTCGGTGCACTGCACAAAGGCTTGACGCTTCTGAATCGAGCGGATCCATTTGTTGAGGTCATGGTTTCTGCAAGAGGCGAGCATGTTCTTGCTGCTGCTGGAGAAGTTCATCTTGAGAGATGCATAAAGGATTTAAAGGAGAGATTTGCAAAAGTAAGCTTGGAGGTCTCTCCACCTCTCGTGTCCTACAAAGAGACCATTGACGGAGACATATCCAACGTGCTGGAAAATTTGAAAGTTCTTAGTAGCAGGTCAGATTATGTTGAAAAAACAACACCCAATGGAAGGTGTGTTGTTCGAGTACGGGTTATGAAACTGTTACCTTCACTTACCAAGGTGCTCGATGAAAGCTCTGATTTACTTGGAGATATAATTGGAATAAAGTTGGGGCAGACAGTTAAAAACATGGAAACCCAGAGACCTGGCATTCTTGAAAATGATAATCCAGCTGAAGTGCTGAAAAAACGCATTTTGGATGCTGTGGAGGGTGACATTTTGAGCTGGAATGAGAATGACAAGGACCATGGTGAAAAATATAAATTGAAGTGGCTAAAGATTTTGAGGAGGATATGGGCACTTGGACCAAGGCATACCGGTCCTAACCTTCTCCTTACTCCTGATATTAAAGCAGAAAGCACTGATAGTTCTGTCTTAATACGCGGTTGTTCTCGTTTATCTGAAAGGTTGGGCTTTGTGACCGATTCTAGTATCAGTGACTCAGTTGTGGAGATATCTTCAGACAAGAGCCAAGCTTTGTACATGGATGCTGAGCGCCTTGGGAATAATGTTATATCTGGGTTCCAAATGGCCACTTCAGCTGGACCCTTGTGTGATGAACCTATGTGGGGTTTGGCATTTGTCATTGAGGCACGCATATCTCCGTTTTCAGGTCAGAGTGATGAATCTGAAACACACCAACAATCCGAGCAGTATGGCAGCTTTGCAGGGCATGTAATTGCAAATACTGTCAGAGATGCTTGTAGAGCAGCTGTACTTCAAAATAAGCCACGACTTGTCGAAGCCATGTACTTTTGTGAGTTGAATACCCCTACTGAATATTTGGGTCCGATGTATGCTGTACTTGCCCGAAGACGGGCCCGAGTTTTGAAGGAAGAGATGCAAGAAGGTTCCCCTTTCTTCACTGTGCATGCGTACGTTCCTGTTTCTGAGAGCTTTGGTTTTGCCGATGAGCTTAGAAGGTGGACTTCTGGTGCCGCAAGTGCACTTCTCGTCCTTAGCCACTGGGAAGCACTTCCTGAGGATCCTTTCTTTATACCTAAAACAGAAGAGGAAATTGAAGAGTTTGGAGATGGCTCTAGTGTTCTTCCAAACATAGCAAGAAAGTTAATTGATGCAGTCAGACGGCGTAAGGGCCTTCCTGTGGAGGAAAAGGTGGTGCAGCATGGAACCAAGCAGAGGACCCTGGCCCGAAAAGTCTGATTCTTTTCACATGAAATTTTTGAACGTGAGTGTAGCGGATACTTCATGTACTGTACCGTTAGGAACAATTATTTCAGCATAAGTTTATTTTTATATATCTTCACCAAAGTTCTGTCACATACAATCAAGTTCATGATGATATTTTGCAAGTAAACTTCCATACTGATTCATTTTTGCTTGAGCTACTGCTTAATTACATGCCACATCTAGAGTCAACATTTTTCTTATGCTGATTCGATATTGGGGAGGAGACAATTGCCATTATAAGGGTTAAAGATATCCTTGAGTATGGTACAGAGGAAAGTACTAAAGTTTACGCCATTAAAATGAACATTGGAAATTTAGAATTACTTCTTTTGTGGGCTCTTTTCCTTAAACATGCTTAGTACTGATTGCATGTCTTTGCAAACTTCAACTCTTTCAACTTTCATTAACAATTGCCTCTGCTGGCACCTTCTATTTTATGGACAAGGATAAACTGAAGGTAATTTCTTAAACACATCATGGTTGTCAAAATCACAGTCTCATTTGTGAGAGTCCACAATTCTAAGATTTTGAAGGAGGCACCCCGTAATCACTTCAACTTGTTCTGGTGAGATTGAGTGGAATCAGCATATTTATGCGAAGAATTGGTGGGAGCATATATTCATATGATGCCGACCTGCAAGCCCATTTCTGAGAAGACCACCCTGTGAATCACTTTATTTTGAAGATCATCTTATATTTACATTTATAACTTGTGAATATCCCAATTCAATTTTGGACAATTTCATCTCAACCAATAAAGGCTGCAGTGCAGTCTTGATTTATGTATTGCAGTTATAGACTTGTATATTCTAATTCAGTAGTGCACATATCAGTTGGTTTCTAGTAAGTTGTATCCATTGTCCGATTCTTGTGGATGAAATACCCATCAGAATCTTCAAAACAGACAAAAAGACATAATGAAAACTAGTATGAACGTGATCTTATTATCTCATTAAGGTTTACTCGCCAATCTCCCCTTCTTTTTTGGTTTCTGTGAATGATTGCTGATGGAGTGTGTCTTTTGACTCTCTCTCTGTTGTATTAATTTTTTCTTTATTTTTTATTAATATATATATATATATATATATATATATATATATATATTTTTTTTGTGGCTTTGAATTTTATTCTTCAATGTTTTCTGTTAATATTAATTTACCATTGTTTAAATACTATGGTCGGATGAAGCCTATATGCTGCTGTTCCAATTTATGTATGGCACGTTCTCTGCAATATCTGGTAGAGCAATTAGAGAAACAAAAATCAAGTGTAAATTATGATTGTACAGTAATCTATGTGTAGCAGCGATTTAATAATCCTCAACTGAACTGAACCCTGTTTCTCAGGTACCTTTGCTGATTTTAGGAAATGTTCTGTAAGCTCTCACAATCTTGCAATCAAGGTCTGCCTGCACCTTGGATTGTTAACTTTATGATGATTCATGCTTGTTTAAGTCCTGGGCTTTTCACTATCCAATTCATTATGTTAATCTCTGATGCATTTAGCTTTAAACTTCCCTGATCATTATTGCTAGTTACTAAATGCTCGATTACAATTTTCTATACTCCCATCTGGTGAGTGTTTTGAGGGTCTTTTCTTGTTGCCAGCAGGAAAGTAGATTCAAAGGCAGCTTGTTAGAGCAGAAAATAGGCACTCCTTTTAAATGGCCTCTCTTACTCTCTTCCTCTAACAATGATAGATAAAACTAAAAAAAATAAAGATTTTCATGGTGATGAAAAAACTTCATTTCTTGGGGTTTTATCCTTGTTTTCTCTGCTTTTTATATTAATTAAATGTTCATTTATTTGTTGATTTTGTGTTGTATCATGGTCTCTTCAGCTACCACTTTTTGTTCTTTTCATTTTTAGTATGTTTACACTAAGTTTTGTTGCATCATATTATCATGATATTCAATTCTGATGCATTTTCTTGCAGTTTCATTATCGTTATGTCGTTAGATGCATGTTGATGCTTCTAGTGTTGTTGAGTGCAAGAAGTGCAGAATACATCGGCTTCTCTTGCAGTCATCCTGAAGATAAGGTAAGAGATGGCCCCGCCTACAGTGTCAAGACTTGTTCTGATGCATTTACCATTGTACAAATTACTGCCATGAATTCATCATAAGGTATGCCAAATGGCACCAAAGTGACAGAATTCGAACCAGAGTATAACACAGTATATCAGTAATGGGTGCAAAAGTGCGTCATGGGAGTTAAAATAAATTTATATGCTAGTGGCACTGAGAGTTAAAGTTGATATGATTTTGGCACTGTGTTCATATGTGGTTGGGGTGGGATGTTAGATTTTATATGTAAACTGTCATTGTGTGTAAACAGGATGAGTTAGAGTTATACCATTGCAAAATGTAAACTGCCATTCTATTAATAATATTGTTTCAAAGCATTTGTTGGTGAATGATATTTATATTTGCAAATGTGATGCCATTGTTTGTATGACAAATTGTGCCTTGAGTAAGTAGAATCATTCTGCACCACTAAAAATATCAAGAACTTAGTTATTTTTAATGTACTATGGAAATAAGCTATTTTTGCACTCATACAAACTTGGGTAAGGAATCTTCAATGGGACCACTCCACCAATATGGTAAAACCAGCCCGTAAACGTCGTGGAAGGAAAAAAGTATTCGGACTTGTTGACCACTGAATTTGGGGAAGGGAAAATAATGGGACAGCAATTTGTAGGCTCTGCAAGATTGTCAAGCAAATGAGAAGTGGTCCTACTAAAAAGAAAACCCATAATATATAGATATTAATTCCCTCTAGACAATGAGTGTTTTTGTAGTTTAGAAATGGAAGAAAGCTGGAAACTAGGAGCAGGAATAGGAATGAAAGAAAAAAGAATGAACACCAAGAATGTGACTGATTGACCAAATAGGGTCATTTTTAAAACATATTTGTAAAACGAAAAATTCTGAAAGCTAAATACCATAATGGGTTGTTTAAATAGTAAATTTGGTGCATTGAGGAGGATGAAGAGGCATCATAGTTGGGGGATTGTATAATGATCTTAGAAAATTATTATAGGAGAGTCAGTATATATCTCACTTATATCATTGAAAAGAAATGATTGCATTAATGTTAACGGTCTCTAACAACAGGTACAAACTTTTTGATAACCAATACAACTATGGTAATATTACAGTAAGAAGAGATATACGAAAATAAGAAAAGAAAAATCCTAAGAGAAGGAATAGGGAAACCAAGGAAAGAATTCTAATAACCTTCTCTCCTCAACAACTGAGGTTTTTTCCCCTTATATTGCCTCACTTTCTCTCATTCTCACGATCCTGATTTTCCGAATCAACTGCTCCCTGTCTCGTGTCTTATAACTAATTCTGGTTTAAGCGCTACAAATTGACACGTTAGTCGCGGAACATAAAAAGCACTTCCAATAAGCGTCACAATTGCTTCTAGAACACATGAGAATCATGTAGGGGCAGAAGCAGTTCCAGTAGCGCCACAAGTGACATGTGACAGTCATGTGCTGACCATATGTGCAATTCTTAACCAATTTAAAATTTTTTTTTTCTTTCTTGTGAACATTTTTTGTTTCTGTATTTTTGTTTTATAAAATTGTTGTCTCTTGTTGCTTCATGGAAAAGAAAATTATAAAATATGTTTATTGTTTATATATTAATAAATTTAATTAATATTTTATAACGTTGATAAATATTGTCTATTAAATGGTATATGTATTGATTTAAAATAAAATATAGTATCAGCAATGAATATAATATAATAATATATAGATGTTGTTAAAAAAAAAAGAATATCTATATTTTACCTAAAAATATAATATATGCGCTTTTTCAATATTAGTAATTTATGGAGAGAATATATTTTATTAAATAATAAAATGTGTTAATATTATTATGATAATGTAAAATTAATTTTTATAGATAAATTTATTTAAAAATATTATATGTAGAGTAAATATTAAACATCTATTTCAAGTTAAACATTATTTAATGTAATAGTTGAAATAAAATAAATATTACTTAATATTATAAAAATAAAATAACATTTAGATATATATAACCTTATAGTAGATAATGATGTTGGTATCGTATAGTTAAAAAAATTATATTAAATAAATTAATATTATGTTAAATAATTAATATTTTTCTTCATTCTCTTAAAATTATCTTTATTGGTTACCTTTTCTCCATAACTATTCTTAATCTCCTTCTATTTCAAAGACTGATGAGAGAAATTGCTCAAGATTTCAAAATTGATCTTAGGTTTCAGAACTATGTCGTCTCTGCTTTTCAAGAAGCCACTGAAGCTTATCCTGTTGGTCTCTTTAAGGACACCACTCTCTGTGTCATTCATGCCAAGAGAGCTATTATTATGCTTAAGGATATTCAACTCACTCGTAGAATTAGAGGTGGTAGAGCTTAGGTTACATAACTTTCATCTCTAGTTCAATTAAAATTAGGTTGTTATTTGTTTCACTATGTTATAGATCTCGTTTTGTTTAAAACACGTTTGTATTGTAAGATTCATCTTGTTTCAAGTACGTGAAAATCTAGATCTAAATATAAGTGTATATTTCAATATTTTGACTCACTGTAACATATGATTAAAGCCACATTTGAATAGATTTGATGCTAATTACTACAAAGTAATTCATTTGGTAATAAATGTGTCAAAATGTGAGATAGTCCAACCAACAGATTAAAACTGTTTTGATCTATGTTAATTTGGTTCGAATGTAGATCCAAATTAACAAACCATATTCTAATTTCTATAGAATTATGCATTAAGATGCTATAAATATTTTCTAAATATCTTCCTATAGATGTAAGAAAGTGACACCTCCTTTATCAACAGTTGAGAATTTTTAGTACATAGCTTTAAGATTTCAATGGATAGTATTTTTGTGTAAGCTGACTAAAATGTTATAGCCAGTAAGGGTAATTTTTAGGAGAATGAAGAAGAAGAATAATGGGTAGTTGAAAGGTTTTAAGAACATGGGACTAAAATATCTGTCAGTGACAATCTCAAGGACTAAAATATTATATGAGTAATAATTTTAAGGACTAAAATAAAATGAAAAATATATCATACTACATACGATGTTGTTTTTGCCATGTAATCAATCACACGTATCATTTAATGTAACATATCAGCATTCTGTTACTGTCTATTAATGGTGTCTAAGTCTAGAAACTTAAATGTTCGATGAAAATGGAAATTAGGGACTAATATGACATTTTTAAAATTTTAAAAACTAAAATACCTAGCACTTACTATTTCAAGGACCAAATTGAAGTTTAGTCAATCAGATTTGATTGAATGTAATTGTGTCATAGTGACTTTTGGATGAAATTTATATGAATAAGTTTGTAAATATTTTAATGCATAATTATGTTAAATTAATGTTTTCTACATTATTGATTGTCATATAAAATAAGGATTTAGTAGGACGAAGGATATTTATATACGAAGATTTTGAAATTTTATAAATTTTGATTATTTTAATATATATATATATATATATGGCAATATCTTCTTATACCGTTGTAAGTCTAAAAACTCTTACACTCGATCTGAGCCTTTCATTTAACTTATATTTAATGAGTTATAATTTATCACTTTAATGACCATTAGATGTAAGTTAAATGAAAAACTCAAATTAAGTGTAAGAAAATTATACCCATATATATATGAATTTTTTTAAATTATCTACAATCTTTATCTATTTCCATTAAATTTGTTGAAAATTATTTATAATATAAGGAAAAATAGTTAAATAGATAAGAGTATCATAAATTCAACATTAAAATTAGTCTTTAACATATTTGCAATTATTTGAATTTGTAGGTGGACAAAAAATAGATAATATATTACTTAGTTTTGAAGAAGGGTTGACAACATTAGGGCCAAATGTTAATAATTTATTTGATATTTTCAGGCAAGAAGTAAAAAACATATTGTTGATGTCATAAGAGGAGGACATTGTAGAGGCACAACTCTTAGCTTCTAAACCTGACCCTCCACAGAACATTCTTTGTAAAGAAGCGGAGCTTGAGATGCCAAAATTTGAGTTGAGCAAGAAGGTCTACATGGTCGGCAATGTCAAAACAAAATATAGTTTACTATTCCATCACTTCTACCACGACAGCATGTAGCATGTGCTCTCTCAAAAGCCTCCACCATCGCATGACCCATGTACAGTATCTTCATAACATGGATATTTTGCATAATGATTTTATGGAGCTCTTGTATACTTTTACCCCATAGTAGTAACTTTCAATTATGCAAATGAGTTTCAAATTGTGTTTTGCTATTTTCCTGTTACTATAACAAATGTTATATAATATATAAGTTATTTTTCTAATATATAATTATGACTTCCAGTATAATGTTAGCTTGTTATTAGAGTGGATGTTCACCAACTAAATTTGGAGATAGTATAGAACCACCAAAACTAACTGCATTAGACATTTCATCTACTTGAATAATTAAAACAAAATCACCCTTAATACTAATGTCATTTTCATTACTATCAAGAATTTCACCTTTGTTAGTATTATCACTGCTTGTTTCCCATATATCTATTAAATTCTAACATGGATCATCATCATTTTATAAGTTAACATCCCAGCCTCTAACAACATGTATAAATAATTGTAACATATTAATCAAATACTATATTTTATTTGTATCATTTTTATTTTATTTTATTGGCTTCAAACGTTAGAACTTATATTCCTTTATACATTTTACCATTTGAAAAAATAAAACAATAATTTAACAAAATACAATAATAATGAATAATTTAAACTCAAATTAATCAAACATACTACAACAATTTTAATATAACAAAAATAATAAATTATGTAAAACAAGAACATATCACGTAGAAATTTTAGTTGATTCACAAACATCTCACCAAATATGGTATTTATAGGGAAGGATATATATTAACTTGCAACATAAAAACACATTAAAGGAGCAAGAAAAACCAATTGAATAAATGCTCATACCAGCTCATGTTACATGTCAACTCTTTAAATATGATGTATCTTTATGCAACTCAACACACTAGAATGTGACATTTGTTACACTTTAGTGTGTGACACTTCCATTTATTTTTCTCTTCTCAAGTACTATTAAAACAACTCATATTAAAATTTAGTTTCTAAAATTATCTAACTTAAAATATATTTTAAAAATTACACTATCTACATTAAACTATCTATGTCAATCAATCACATAATGTAATATCAATATATCGAGATAAAAAAATATTTAGTTTCTCTTCCAATTGAATAAGTATTCACATGAGCTCATGTCATGTGTCAACTCTCTAAATATAGTGTCTCTTTATGCAGCTCAACACACTAGAATGTGACATGTGTTACACTTTAGTACGTGACATTTCTTCCATTTTTTTTCACATATACAATTAAAATTAAAATAACATATTAATATTTAGTTTCAAAAATTGTCTAATTTAAAAATATGTTTTAAAACTAAATTCTACGTCAATCAATCACATAAAACAATAATGCAACATCAGTTAGCATAAAAGGAGTGAAAAATATAAATAACATCTTATTCCAGCTTAACTCCAGAGTTCTAATATGTTAATTACTTTGAAACAAAACAAAAGTAAATTTGAGATTAGTGTAAATTTGAAAAGAGGACCCTTTAAGTGTGACCATCATGTAAACAATAATTAACGGAGATTTTAATGGCGTTAACTTCTACAAAGTTACTTAAAATTTTTCAAAACTGTAAGAATTTAATTAAAAATTTAGTGAAACTATGAGAGCTACAGAATAATTTAACATAACTAAAAAGGCTTCAAAAGATTCTTTTCTTAACTAAACTAATGTCATGATGTCTAAGAAATAAATTTTCCTGTTTGTCTTATGGTTAAAAAACCATGGGGGCATGTACAAAGCATGTACATCAGATTCTAGTTTCTGGCTTTATCTGAATTTTTCTCCGAGTCACATTAGTATTCGGTTATCAATTCACCTAAATTGGAAGAAGCTGTAAATGTGGTTGGTTACTTCGTGTAATTGCTTTTATGGAAGTTAGGCGACACAAAAAGGTTATGCTACAGATAATTATATTGTAGTAGTTTTGGATCAGTGGTGCCCTCTCTGCTGTAGTACTATTGTGGTGACTTGATTAGTACAGGTAAAAATCATGAAGAGATCATTTAAGAACTAACTAATTTTTCTTCAGGCAGAGCTTCATATTGTTCAACATGAACTTAAATAAATGGAACTTGGGTTTTAAAAAAAAGCAGAGTATCCGAAATCTGTCATGAATTCAAATGAAAATTACTATCAAATCAAAATCCAAAGTATTGTAAATGTGTAACCAGTACATTTAAAACGCCTTGCATTCAAGGCTTGTAGCCAAAAAAATGATGGTTCTCAAATCCAACAGTTTAGGTCAATATAGTCAAAATAATATGGACACAGCTTACAGCCGAATAATACTGCAATGGTCTTCGATTAAGAACAGAAATCTGAAGAATTCCAGGATAAAAGCCTTGGATAAATTGACTATGATATTACGAGCACAATAGCCCAACTTAATAGCACCAAACGCAACAACTGTCAGAATGTCACTGGCTCGTGAAAATTCCGAACGCAAGAGATTCAAATTCAAAGCTCACATCGCGCCCTATACATCCAACCACACAGAATTCTTTATTCGATCGAACCACCTAAAGGCATCAAAATTGAGAGGATTTGCTATCTTCAATATGCGAACAAACTGGGCAGCTTCCATGCAATTTGAATTTTTCCTTTTCTTTTTCTTTTTATTTACTTTTCTACTTGGAAGTTTTTTTATCCTTCCCCTAGTTGTATTTTCACTTGTTTTTCTTTGATAAAATTTATTTTATCTCCTTATGGTTGCAAGTAGTATATAGATGAATTAAAATCAAAGCAATTAAGCAATAACTTAGGAAAGGATCAAATGTTCATTGTAGAGAAACAACACTGTACAGCATTGACTCCTACATCACAAGTAAAGCAACGAGTTGTCAAAACATCATGTAATGAGTACTATTGTAATAATGTTCCCGGTTAGCAATCAAAGAGACCACATAATTAAGCATCGCCAAATTAATCATAGACACCACCTTCCCATTGAAAGAGAATCATCATCAACCTAAAAATAGGAAAACGAGAGTAGTGGACAGTATCAAGCACAATGGGAAGAACAGAACAAAAATGAAGCAAAGCAATGACTCTTCATGTTTGAAGTGTACCACAAGACCAGGAATAATATTTATCACTGTTTATACTTAACTCTTCAGTGTACTTCCCTTGAATGATGTGTTATATTTCGTCATTTGTACATAAGCAGTAATCACTTTTCCCAATCATGGTTACAAATTTTTTATCTAACTACTACAATTAATATCAGGAATACGGCTGAGATTTCTTCTACTTAATATACTCAGCAATGACCAACATTGGGGCCTACGTACCAGCAATAGCTGACTTCCAAAATCTGAAATTACAAATACACAAGCATTTCCTCTTGTAAATTTTCGGTTTTAAGAACTGGTTCACCAGAGTTTTTTTCCTTTTAATTTAATCAACGGGCTGCTTTGAAATCCATTTTTAAGAAGATTCAGTTTCACAGTCCTCTTTAATTTAACATCTTTCCTTGGCTATGGCATTGCCAGCCTTAGCAAGGAGCTCTGGAAGTGGGGATCAGGCAATAAAGCAGAGCTGGAAGCTGATAATATGTGACTCGGGACTGTGATGGAGTGTTTAGCTCGCTTGCACTCAATCAATCCGCATGCTCTAATATCAGTGTTGTGTCCACAAGTCACTGAATCCAAGACAATTCATACAATATTAGCTGATCAGTTCATCAATCAGACACAAATCATCATCGAACGGCCCTACAAGATAAATATATATAGATACACATTTCAAACTTGAACCCTTGGCAGTTGATAATAAGTGTCAAACCCAATTCATCAAAAAGCCAGAACACAAGACAAACAATCTTACACCATTACTCATTACCAGAAAACAAAAGAGATTCCAAATCATGCTCAACAAAGACAATCATAATCAAACACCAAGAACACATCCCACTGCATTCCAAAGCATGTATAAAATACTGCCACCATTACAGTCCCCATATGCTGCCAACGCACAACCTTGCATAAATCATATGAACAACACTCCCTCAATATCAAGACAGAATCAGCAATTCATTATGTCACATTATTGTTCATACAAATTTGCAATTATTTCTTTTTCATCTAATTTGAAGGTTCTGATGGGTATTTCATTTCATCCACAAGAATCAAACAAAGGATTCAACAAACTAGAGAACCCACTAAGAGTAAAGTACTCACAAATCAGTTAGAAGATACTTTAATTGCTGTAACATAAACCATGACTGCACTGCAACCTTTACAGACAGAGAAGATGACATCAAACCAAAAAGTAAACAGGGATAATCACCTTTCTACATAGTGTATTGCTATGTAACAGAGCAAAAAAAAAAAGAAATAGAATATCTTCACAAAGCTATCTATTATTCATCTGGTACTAGTTCAATTCATACACCAAATGACAGTCACCACTAAAAAATAAAAGCTTTATTTTGTAATGGGTTGTCATCTTCACCATCAACAAGCTGCAAAGTTTCCAACCAACACATACAATTTTCATCCTAAGTTATTTTAGGTATTAAAAAAATTGAGATTCCCAAGATGCATACTTGTAAATTCGTTCCTCCATATGGAAGTCAGACCTACAACGCAGTGGATGCAACAGAATCAATGTCCCAATAAGCTTGGGTCCCCTATATACTCTGCGATTTGTTCGAGTTTCACCTTGACAAGCTCGTGGGTATCAGCATCCCTAGCAATGGCAATTTCCCGGTCCAAATCCCTCTCAACCAGACTCCCATATACACCCTTGTATTTACCAGACAATACAAGAACGGGTCCCCCAGGTCGCGGGATTGCAGTCTCAAGAACATCTTGGGACACCCCTTGAATGATCTCCCGGCTCTCATCCATAGATATATCACAAGTGGTAGGCCCAACCACATCCAGAACCTCTCCCTTCTTCAAATACAACCTCCCCCCCTTCAAATCCCGGCTAATTACCCTAACCCGAATGTGACTTGTGAGCCAAGAAACTCGTTTATGATCCACTCGCCTCTCTTCTCTACCACTAACATCCCCTCTCTTCTCCTGAACCTCTCTCCTACCCTCATCCCTGCCGCGCTTACTCTTTGACCCTCTATCCCTATCATGGCTCTGAATCTTCAAATCCCTCAATTTCCTCAAACACTTCTCTTCTTCAGCAGAACCCAATTCAGCAACATCATCCACCTTCACCTTCACAAGCTCTCCGCTAGTTGAGAGCTTCAAAACAAGCCAATCATCTCCAACACTAGACACAACACTACCCTTCAATCCAGCATCTCTTCCCCCAACAATCCTAACGACCTTCTCCTTCCCTCGTTCTTCCTTCTTCTTTTTCCCATCCTCCTTGTTCTTGCTGTTGCTGCTCCGACTTGGATCAGGAGCATCACCAACAAACCCTAATCCTTCCTTGCCGGTCCTCCGCTTGATCTCCATCACTTTCACATCTTCCTTTGCGTTCTTCCCAATCCCCATCCCTTTGGTCCAGCCGTAGCCGGCGAGCAAAGCCGCGGAGAAACCCTCCACCGGGACATCCTTGAACTCGTCCATCTCCTGGTCCTCCGGCAGCGTGTGCAAATCGTCCTTGAACTTCTGCAGCATCACATTCTCCACTGAGACACGACGCTGCGGCGCTGCGGTGCCGTCATCTTCAGCGTCCGGTATTTTGTTGGCACGGAGGTTGAGGCCGTAGGACATGTCGGATCCGGGTTCGGCGGCGGAGGTGGTGTCTTGTTCGAAAGCGAGGGATTCGGATTCGGAGTGGGTGGTGGGAAGGTGAAGGTTCTTCATTTTCTTGAGGGGTCGCCATTGGTTTTGGATTGGGGGAATTAGGATTTGAGGGGCTGAATGGGTGGGGGTTTGGGAAGGGTCGAATTCGGTGATGAGGTGTTTGGATGCGACGTAGTCGTTTTGTTTGGCGGAAGAGTCATCGAATTTGTTGGAGGGTTTGACGGAGTTGGTCTTCGATGAGGACTTCGAGGAGGGGATGGAGAACGACAACTTCATGGTCTCGTTTTGCCTTCTTCCTCTGCGATTAATCCAGAAGAAGAATTGAAATATTAGGGTTAGGGTTCTCGATTCGAACCAGAGTTCTTCTCAGGTGAAGTCAACTGTTTTTCATTGACTCGTTTTTACAAGCGAGTCACAGCATTTCTGCGAACGATCGATCCTTAAACTGTTTTATTAAAATAAGTTGTATTTAATTTCTTAAACTATTTTCTTAAATTACAAATTATTATTGGTGATTTTAATTCTTTCAATTATAAAAAATAAATTTTATATTTCATAACTGTTTCTTTTTTTAATCTTTATCATCTCTTAGTGTTATAAAATAAATTAATTAACGATACTAATTTTAAAGACTATAGCATATTAATCGTTCTAAAAGTTATAAACTAAAAATTAAATTACTTGGGTAATTCTTTTAATTTTTTAAATATTTACTTATTTTATAATAAAAAAGTTAAAAATCTTAAAAATATAACAAATCCAATTTTATCTAAACAATCCTATCTCATAAACATTTTCAAGAGAAACAAACTTAAAAGGAAAGACACACAAATTTAACAATTAAAAGGAAGAATTTTTTTCACATATGATAGAAAGGAATACTTCTAATCTCATGAATTAAGGGAAGAAGCCCACAGCATTTGTTAATTTTGAAACAAACCAAATGAATAGTACTTGGAATCTATCTCAACCAAAACTTTACCATAATTAAGAGCTTGAACTTGTTAAAAACTCAATACAAAGTCCAAAGTTCAGCTGAAATTAATGAACAATCGCTATGTTTACCACTAAAACCTACCAAAAACTTCTCTTATTCATTTCTAAGCAATTTTAATTTTAGCCAATTTTTAATAAGACTCAAACCAATAATTTCCTCTCTTTTAGATCACATATGAATAAAATTTGCTTCAAAATTAAAAATTAGCATAATAATAGTTCACATATCTCTAAATTTGATAATATTAACAGCTCTATTATTAAAAATTCAGTCATTTTTATGATTCTAAAATTTTCAAATAGTCACTTAAAACAAAATATTTCAAATATGAATACCATTAAAATTATTTTTTGATATTAAATATAGTTATTTGTTTAAATCAAGACTTAAAAAAAGTACATCAATTATTGCATTTAATGGGAGGATTCCAAATGGCATTAACTATAAAGCAATCTCTAAAAATATAAATGATAGTTTCACAAGCAGAATTATATGTAAGACAAATATCATTGTCAGATAAACTTGTTTTATATGTTATTTCGTTTGTAAACAATCTACTGTGAGCTATTTTCCAAAGAAATGTTTAGATTTTTTGAGACTCATGTCAATTCCAAATTAAATTAAAAATAGTTAAAAAAATATTGAAAATTAGAAATTTTAGATAAAATTGTTCAGAGGAGAACCAACTAGCTATATCTTTTTCAATGCTTAAACAAGGAGGAATAATATTTACAATAAGATCATGTACCTAGATAGGAACATAAGGTTTAATTGTATTCTGATTCTATTGAGCATTTTTTTAAAAATATATATATGTAAGAAGAAGTACAACATCAGAAATCTGCACCAAATAAAGAGCACTAGGAATCCAAAAATTAAGTAAGAATTTAACTTTTAACCCATCTTCAATATTTCAAAATAAAGATTTATTTATAATATTCCAAACTTGCTCTGTACCTTTCCAAACAATAAAATTGTCACATTGTTTCTTATAATCAATCATGCAATTAAATGTTTTGAACCTCCAACCTAATTTAACCATACATGCTTTTATTAACTTGGTAAAGGTCTTTAAATCCTAAGCCTCCTTTATTTTTAGGAGAACAAATTTTATCCCAAATATTAAATGTCATTTTTTATGATAAAATGAAGAGTTCCAAATAAAGTTTCTACAAATTTTTTTAGTTTCCTCACAAACACAAATAAAAATAAGGAGAGTTTGCATAATATAGTTTGTGATACTTTTTAAAATATAGCTTAATTAACATGAAGCCTTTTCAACCTTTCAATTGTTTGAAAGAATGAATCACTTCTTAAAAAGAATTATTACGTTATCAATACCTTATTTATCCCAAACAAAATTATTTTGATTTTCTGAAATAAGAGATGAGAGAACAAGTTTAATTATATTAACTAGAATTTTAGAAATAATTTTTAATTTAGTTCTCGTGATTTAATAACTTTTGATTAAGTCCTTATAATTCAAAATTTTTAGTTAATTTTTTAATAATTAACATTTTTATATATCTATTAAGTATGAATGATGTAATATATTTGGTAACTTATATTTTTCTCCTTTCTGACTTTTTGTATAATTATCGTTCATATTTTTTTAATCCCTAAATTATATTGTTATTAGGTGGTGCTTTTAATTTTGAACTGTTATTAGCACATTTAGATTATTCATGCTCATAAAATTGTGAATAAATGGTATTCTAAAACTTTTCCTTGTATTCCACATAAAATATTTTACATAATGTGATGGATGAAGCAGCTCTAGTGGTTGGCAATGGCATATATCTTGTGCAAAACATGCTACATCAATTCTTTTTTAAAAGATAAATACTAAAACAAAAATAATATATATTTTTGTCATTTTTTCTTCAACTCTTTCTGCTTTTTTTCTTCTTCTTTGTCCCTTTTTTTTTCAGGAGTTTTAACAAACTATACACAAATATTTTATTTAGAAAAATAATGAAACATTATATATGAATTTTCCTTACCAAAACTCTGCCAAAATCTTTTATTGCCTTAAGCTTCAGAGCCTTTTTTTTTTTTTTTTTTTTGCAAAAAAACACTTTATTTCGTCAAACTCTGAACCATATTAAGAGTTAAAGATGCTCACTGAAATAGTCTCAACTAACTCCAGAGTTAAGGAACTAAACATATTATATATAGTATCATTTGACAACGTTATTATATTTGATGAATAAAAATTTGACTACTTTTTACTAAAAAATTTATTAAAAAAGTCTTATTCTAATCTATTTAATAAAAACTTTAGTCTAACTTAAGATTAATATAAACTAAATCAGGACCCTAACTAAATAAATTATTCTATTTTATCCTTATTATTATGAATAAAGGCATATATACGATGAATAGTTAAATATTAAAGAACATATTCTCATAAAAATAGGCTAAATATATGCAGAAAAGTGTGAAGATCATTAGCTTTCTCTCGTCGAAGCTTAAGTTAAGCAAACTTATTTTAGCTTCAAGACTTCTATGAAATATCTTATATACAACCCATAAATACATCTTAAATCCAAAAAAATGAACATTACACCCACATGCATTATATCTTAAGAGATATTTTCATACAAATAGAAAAACTTTATTTGATTTATTTTAGTTTTTTTGACCTCTCTTTGTTACATGATTTAGTTATTTATTTATTTTTCTCATTTTAATTTTTTGACTAATAAAATTATTTCAAATAAATTATTTTTTATTAAAAATATTAACTCTATTAAAAAGTTATTGATTGTCATCTTCTTCCTTTTAAATTTCAGTAAAAATATATTATATTCTAGATAATTTTTCAATTTTTTCTCTTTTTTATTTTTTCTTTTTACCCTTCATTTATACTTTCACAACATATTTTTCTCCTTCCTCAAATTCTAAAAGTATGTTTGTTTTCCTTTTTGAAAAGAGTTTTCAGTTTTTAAAATTAAAATACAATATAATTATATTATATTTTAATTTTAAAAACTGAAAACTCTTTTTAAAAAAGAGAAACAAACATAACAAATTTGTTTATTTTTCTCATTTTTTTCTCATCTTATCCCGCTAAAGCTTGCTCTCTACCTTTCTTTAAATTTCAACAAAATAATCTCTTTTTCTAGTCAGTTTTGTTTTTTTGTATGTGTCTTAGAATCATAAGAGAAGATAAAAAGTAACATTTTTATGTTTGTTAAGTAAATTAAAAATAAAATATAATAACTTTGTACAATTTAATAACATTATTATTATATTTTATTTTAATTGAATTAAATTGTACAAAGTTATTATATTTTATTAACTAATCTAACTTGCAATAATGTAAACTTAAATTAAATAAAATTATGTCATTAAATTATATATATTATATACATTCATATTTTTAATATTTTTAGATTTATAAAAAAATAAATTTTTTTATTTTTAAAATATATATTTAAATAATTTAAAATATATTAATAAAAAATAAAATAAAAGTAATAAAAAATTAAAATGATTAAATTTTAATTCTTTTATAACAATCATGATATATGTTATATATTTATAACAAAATTCATAATTATTAAAGTTTATAAAAAGTAAGAATAATTAAAACAATAAGATAAATATATTTATTTTATATTTTTTTAATATATTAAAAAATAATGATAATTGATTAGACATATTTCATAAAAATGATTAAAATTTATAAAAATATATTAAAATTAATCATAATTAAATAATTTTTTATATTAAGTTTATAATTACTTTTTTTTCTAAAAAATTGTTGCTCTTTTTTTTTTTTTTAATGTTATAGTATGTTTGTTTTAAAATTGTAACAAGTTAGAGTACTCCTTATATTCTAAATTTATCTTTAATAAAATATTAATATTTAATAATATATATATATAAAATAATATTAATTAATTAAAATTAATTTATAAAAATTATCAAAAATTTATTTAAAAATTTAAAAATAAGAACTAGTATGATAAAAAAAAAAAGATACGCATCGATATTTTTATTTAATAACTAATGCTATTTTTAAAAAATAATTTTAAAAAAACTGACATAAATAATCGTATTTCATAAAAAATATTAAAATTTACAAAAAATTATTAAAATTAAAATGATAAATTTAAAATAATTTATATTCAATTTATAATTACGGATTTCATAAAACTGATCCCAAAAATATATAAAAATAATGATAACTATATTAACTGAATTTATAAAAATTATAAAAAATTAAATTACATAAAATGCTTACATATATATTACATATGATCTAATAAAAAAATAATTTTTTATATTTATATTTTTAAACTTTTAACAACTTATTTTAAATAAAAAAATATAGGTAAAATTTAACTACACGATGAATTCAAATATATAATTATATAATTAAATTTTTATTTATTGATTTATGTAAATATATTATATTATAATTATATATATAATTTATTAAAAATTATTGTTGAATATTGTACATATTTATATTTGTATTAAAATAACATTATTATATATAGACATAAATTATAATTAACTCATAATTATTAAAATTTATAAAAAATAGTTAAAAATTGATTAAATTTAATTCTTTCAAACTATTTGATGGTTATAAAATCTTAAAAATGAAAATAATAAAATAAAATTACTTGTGTATTCTACTTATAGGTTTATAAACGAATTTATTTTCAAATCAATCAAACATATAAAAAGTTATATTTTAATTTATATTTAAAATATAATTATTTATATCTAAAATTATTTTTAAAAAAAATAATTTAATGAATAAAATTATACAATACACATGTAATTTAATAAAATTACTTAATATACTTAATTTTTTTAAAAATTTATTATTACCAAAAATTTTACTAAATTGTTGAATAATATAAAATATAATTTTTAAAATTTAAATTAATAAAGTATATACTATTTAATTTAAATTGAATTTTTTCAAAATAATAAAAAAATTATATATATATATATTGTAAAAATTATTATAAAACAACTCAATAAAAAAATGTAATGTTGAATTGTAAAATAATTAAAAAAATTATTCAAGAGAATATTTCTGCAATATTTCTTTATTAATATTATAGATAAGGAACCTATAATGTTGTGCCTAAAGGCACTGGTGGCAAAAGAGAAACTAGCTTTCTTAAATTACATGAAAAGCTCATGGTTTAGGTTAGGGTCCGAAGCACGTACAGAGCAGAAAGAGGCACAAACATCACCTTAACACTACACACACGCATTGCAGAGAAGAAGAAGAAGAATGTGGAGGCGCATACTTACAAGAGCAACATATGCTACTACTTCGCGATTTCACCGACACACCCTCCCTCTCTCTAACCTTATTTTTCTCGAAAACCCTCAATTAAGTTCTCATCGTTCCCCCCAAATTGCATGTCTTTTCAACAACCCTCGATTTTTCTCCCATCAAATCACTGACTCCACCCTTGAAAATGAGGTGTACGCGGAATCCATAGAACACGATGCTCACGAACACGGCACTGCAGTAGAAGAAGAGGAACAACATCAACAACAACAACAACAACAACAACAACAACAAGACACGTACGAGGTTGATTTGGACAAGTTGGAGGACGTGCTGCGTCTTCTCCAAACCAGTGCTGATGGGTCGTTAGAGTCATGCCTCGACGACATGCGTTTGACTCTGCATCCAGATTTCGTGACCAAATCAATTGAAGCCCCTTTTGTTTTGGGTGAGAATCTGATTAGGTTTTTCAGGTGGGCATGGACTGAGAAATCGTTCAATGTCAACACCCCAGTTGTGGAATCCCTTGTTTTAGCAATTTGTAGTGTTTTAAGGAAGAAAGAGATTTACTCTCTTTGGGACTTAGTTAAGGATATCGGAGAGAAGGAGAATGGGGTTCTTAATGTGAGGGTTCTCAATGAATTGATAATTTCCTTTTCAAGATTGGGGAAAGGAAAGGCTGCACTTGAGGTGTTTGATAAATTTGAGGCCTTTCAGTGTGTGCCAGATGCAGACACATATTACTTTACGATCGAAGCACTTTGTAGGCGACGCGCATTCGATTGGGCTTGTGTTGTTTCTCAAAAGATGATCGATGCAAAAACCCTTCCTGATGGTGAGAAAGTTGGTAACTTGCTATGCTGGTTGTGTAAGGGCAAGAAGGCTAAAGATGCCCATGCAGTGTATGTGGAGGCAATGGAGGAAGGGAAACGCCCTCCCATGTCTAGTGTTAATTTTTTGGTTGCTAAGCTCTGTGGAGAAAATGAAACTGTACAATTGGCTTTGGAGGTGTTGAATGATATCCCTAGGGAGAAGAGGGAGCGTGCGATAAAGCCATTTTCAGCTGTTATTCGCTCGTTGTGTAGGGTTAAGGATCTTGATGCAGCAAAGCAGTTGGTCTTGAAGATGATTTCGGATGGTCCGCCGCCTGGAAATGCTGTTTTCAATTTCATTGTTACGGCCTATTCAAAGGTTGGGGAAATGGGACAGGCTATGGAGATGATGAGGCTAATGGAAAGTAGAGGTTTGAAACCGGATGTGTACACTTATACTGTCCTTGCTAGTGGATATTCAAATGGTGGTGAGATGGAAGAGGCTGGGAAGATTTTGGTAGAAGCTGGAAAAAAGCATGTTAAGTTAAGCCCTGTGATGTTTCACACGCTCATTCGTGGATATTGCAAATTGGAACAGTTTGACAAGGCTTTGAAGTTATTGACTGAGATGAAAGATTTTGGTGTCCGCCCTGGTGTTGATGAGTACGAGAAGTTGATCCAGTCTCTCTGCTTGAAGGCTTTGGATTGGGAAATGGCAGAAAAGCTACAAGAGGAAATGAAAGGGAATGATTTGCATCTCAAGGGCATTACAAGGGCTTTAATTAGGGCTGTCAAGGAGATGCAGAAGGAGGTTGTGGAGATTGAAAGTATTACTGCTGTGGCCTAAACATTGTTCGCTCTTTGAGGTGGTGAGACATTAATGTGAGAGGCCTGGTAGTTGTAATTCTTTTCTTATTAGCACACCTTTTTATTAGGAGGATACGATCTTAATACTAAAATAATTGAGAGGAGAAATTTTTTGAAGTCATTGTTGATGTGTTTTATGTCTTTTGCAGGCTTTTTCCCCCCTAATGATATTGAATTAAGTTGGCCGTGTTTCATATCCTTGATGTCATAAACATTATTTTTACTTTCTCATGGTGATATGGGATTGGGTTGGATAAGAATCAGTATGAATCCTTTTCCCCTTCAGACTCACACACACAGTCACACCAAGAAGAGGAAAAAAAAAATCTGGTGTTTACAAATTGGGATTATTGTGTCCATTATAGGAATAGCGCTTTACATGGATGCACCAGGCTTAGTAGCTTCCCATATTCGCCATATTTGGTTGATCAAAATTCTCTTTCAATGAGTAGGTGGTGTCTAGATTAATTTGGCGATGCTTAATTAATTGGTGTCTAGATTAATTTGGCGATCCTAAACCAGGAAGGTGATTATAATAGTACACTCACTACATGTTGCATTGACAACATTTAGTTGTTGCTTTACGTATGATGTAGCAATCCATGTTGTATAGTGTTGAGCATTTTATCCTTTCCGAAGTTGCTTAATTGATTGTCTTGATTTTAATTCATCCATAGTAGAAAGAAGTGAAAATAGAGTTTGGGAAGGATGAAAAAATCTTCCAAAGTAGAACTAAATACAAAAAGAGGGAAAGGAAAAGCTCAAATTGCAACAAAGCTGCTCAGTTTGTTAGGGATGCATTGGGAATCTGGTTGAGAGGGATTTGGACCAGGAATTTGCCGTTGTTAGGGGTGCTGATACCCATGAGCTTCTCAATGTAAAACTTGAAGTATTTGCAGAGCTTATAGGGGACCCAAGCTTATTTGGGGGATTTGATCTTTTGCATACGTTGCTGCTATACAGATTTACAAGTATGCATCTAGAGAAGCTTGATTTTTTCTTTAATACATAAAGATAATTTAAGGATGAAATTGTATGTTTTGCTTGAGAACTTTGCAGCTCGTTGATGGTGAACATTATCCATTAAAAATTAAAGCATTTTAACTTTTGAGGAGTGAATGTCATTTCATGTATTGGTTGCATTAAAAAGTACCAGATGGATAATAGATAGCTTTGTAACAATAATCTATTTTCTCGGTTACATATTAATACTCTTTGTTCAAAGATGCCAGATCTTGTTATACTTTAGATTAGCTATGATTATCCCTTTTAATTTTATTGTGATGTCATCTTCCCTATCTGTTAGGCTGCATCGCAACCATGATTTATGTCATTGCAATTGTCGTATATTCTAACTGATTAGTCCTAGTGGAGTTCTCTAGCACGTTGAGTCCTTAGTTTGATTGCTGTGGATGAAATGAAATGGAACATCAGCACCTTCAGATCAGATAAAAGTGATGAATTAACCTTCAGATCAGATAAAAGTGATGAATACTGGACGTTTTCCTGGTATTTAATATAGAAGTTAGACAAGAAATTTGTAGCCATGTAATGAGCACTTACATTTGAGGAAACTAAACTACAGTGTACAATTATAAAATAATGTATACTTAACAAATGAATTAGAAGCAGAAATCTGTCCCAATCTGATTAGTGGCTATACTATCAATTGATGAAGAAGGTTAATAGCTTATTTTAATTTTTTAGAGTCAATTGTCAGATGTTGCCGAGAGGGGAGATGCTGCTGGAATTCATACGATCAATTTTGATTTGCTTTTTCTCAAGTTATAAATGAGTCCTGGTCTTGTGGTACCCTTCACAGATGGAGGGCCTTTGCTTTTCCAATTCTTCATTTTTGTCCCATTCTTAACACTGTGCTTGATGCTGTCCACTACTCTCGTTTTTCGTTTAGATGCCCCTGGAGAATTTGCTGTTCCCCTTACACTGTTGTCTTCATGCCAACGATTATTCTGCTTTCAGTTTTAATTTCAAAAGTAAAAATGAAATTAGATGCATTTAAACAAGCAAAGAAAGGCAATTATTCTAGTTTCACCAAGAACACTCAAAAATTGTCAATACCAAACCATCAAAATCCCCCTATCAGTTTCAGTTTCAAATTTTCAGATACCTTGAGATCTTTGACACATTCATTTCTGTTATAGGAGAATATACTTGATAGAGAGAATATGTCAACGTATTCTTTTTCTTGTTGAAAACTTTTGGCAGCATCTTCCAGTGCGAAAATGTCATTTCTTGTAAAAATAGTATAGTCTCTCCCGCATAAACAAGTCCGTGTTGCAATGTCTGCATTGCATAATAAGCAGAGCCAAAAACCGTGTGTCAATAAATCCTTAATCATCATGATGCTAACAAAATGAAAATTAATAAAGTTCAAATCATCATGAAATCTTCGTCTGCATAGTGATGGAAAGCAAATTCACTTATCAATCACTGAAGCAATTGAAATAATTCTCAAAATGAATACAATAATCATGTCTAACCATGGAAAAGACAAATTGGATGAGAATAGCAATACTTGCACTGCAAGTAAGCTACATAACAATCCCTGTGGCAGAGGCTGCATATCAGTGAACCTGATTTATTTGAAGAACTCAACAACTTTTTTGCACTGTTCAGTCGCAAAAGGGATGACTTATAAAATTGCATAAGATGCAAGAAAGAAAGAACAATAGCTTGATAAGCTTTCATGTCTTCAGGTTTGTTCTTGAAACTTCTGGGTTTTGAGAACTTGTAGACCAACATTGCTTCCTTACATAGAAGTTCCTCATATGGAATTAAAGGCAACATTCTAAGGTGTGCGTAACGCCTACTAGCTTCAGCCCCAAGTGGAAACCAATCACCAGTGGCAAAGTTTACTGCTTCTCCACAGTTAAAACCTGGGATCAACAAATAGAATCAAATAATTGATGTCCATCTCTAGAACTGGAATTTGCATGTCCACAGTTAAAGTCACGAAAACACATGCCAAGAGAGTGATGAATTACCATGACTAAATCCAGCATGATATGCTCTAGGAAAGGTGATGACAAACTCTCCTGGCTTCTGCACAGCCTTGTATACTGCCACATCATGTTGTAACAAGACATTTGGAGGGAACATGGTTGTTTTATGTACAAGAAATTGGAAGGCTCCATCTTCTCCACGTTTTGTTAAGATCTTGTTGCAATACACGTGATGTAAAACAGTCTTTTCAAACTGAGAGGCTGCATAGCCTGGCACACCATACCAAGTTTTATTTGCACCTGAGTGATGATAATTTATGCTGCAAAGAAGACAGTAGTATTTCTGAAGATCGGAGTTAAGTTAAACAATGGGTAAGACAGTGTAGAAGCAGACTGTTCTTTGATATACCTGCACAAATAATGATCTTCCACATGCCATGCAAACATACTAAACAGCATCCCAATGTAAAGCATAGGATCAGTTATTCCCTAAAATTTGGCATTGGAATTAGAAAAGAAAATTAACTTGTGAATTTGGTTTAGGCTTTGAAAAATATTTTCTTACTGGAATTTCTCCATCAACTAAACGCAATGGAGACTGCAGCTGCCGTGAGAAGTCCTGAAATCAAATGCAATAAATACATGTATCAAAGAATGTTACATGTACTAACAATCAATTTATAAAATCTAATAGCCAGCTCAATAATAAATAATTTGAGAAGCAATGCACAAAAGTCTAAAATTTAATATAAGCAGCAAAAGCACAGATGTTAAGAGAACAATAAAAATGAAACGGAGTCAGCAAAAACTCTGAAAAATAACCTTCAAATTCCATTTGCTTGTTCCAAGCCTGTCATCAGGATCACATGAAAAGGCACTACCCTCAATATTGACTCCATACTCAACTGTTCCCTTCTCTCCACGTGCCATCTCACACCAGAACTCCTTTTCCACATATGAAGAAGGAAGACTTCTGGAACTGCAAAATTTTCTGAAAAAAGCCTCCTTTGCTACTGCCTCAAATTCATGATATGTATATTTTCTGGTAGAAACAATGACTACCAACAATTAATTTATTTTACATAAATTAAGTAGCATAAAAGCTAGAAGGCATGATATTGTTTTACCTGCCTCTCATAGAAAAGGTCATTATATCCTTTTCATTCCATTTAGAAAGTCGAAGAGGCTGTACGTTTGTTTCAAACATGAAATCCATTCTCTCTTTCGTTAAGACAAAAGAAGCAGGATTAGAGGCAGCAATTGGAGCAATAATTTTGCATATACCTGAAATATGAGGATGATACAATAAGCATAAAGTGTACAAAAAAAGAAAGACAAAAAAGTGCTGAAAGTACTTGTGCTACTGTAGTTTAAATAAATTATTTTATTTAAACTATTCTTGTTTAAATCCTTTTAATTTGAGTTTTAACTTTTAACACTGTGAGAGAGGAGACCAAAGGAAAGTACAAGAAGAATTAAAGGGAAACTAAATAGAATCCCTAGTATGCCTTAAAATTTAGAAAAAAACTCACATGCATGTGAGATGCAATTATTTTACCTTCTTATTTCCCTCAAATACCCCCTCCTAGTTACACTTTAAAAATCCTGCCATATGAATTTGTAAAATAGAAGTGATTATACTTATCAGCATCTGAATAATCAATTCATTATAGCATGTCCAAGATAATGCAAAAATGCCAAACTTATTTGCAAACCATACTAATATTTTACATCAATTTCTCATACAAGGGGAATTCTTTGTTTAAACTTTTGAACGACAGATGAAGCCCCTACCTCATAAACACAGCGAAGAACTATATGCAATTAAAATATTAAAAGAAAAATATCCTTATGCTGTTGTCTCATACCATATTTAGAAGCCTCAGGAACAATCTTCTGCAGATAAACAAAAGGATGCTCAAACTCATGCTCTGATGGGTGGTATTCTGGACACTCTGGAATCCTGTTGGTCCACTCTAGATCATCTAAATCAAAATTGCTTGGTTTATGTGAGCTATGTCCGGCTCCTGGTTGATTAATTGAACTTTTACCAGCCATTGTTCTCCTTCTTCTTCCACATCTGGCAACTTTGGGAGCACCCATTTTATGTGATCCGTTTATATATCAAGCATTACTAGCATCTACTGCTTCTGCACAGACACCAATTTTCCACCAACCTAAAATATATTCAATAATTATCAGCCAAATTAGGCATTAATTAATATACAAATTTACCAGATTACAACAATGAATATGACATAGCAAAATTGGAGAAATTAAATAGATGAGTATGGACATTATGAAAAACATCATTGTAGTTCATATTTTCTATGATTCAGATGGCCGAAAGATATCATATATGTGCATAGGAGGATTTTTGGAAATAAGCTACATATAGTGAAACAAGACTACCCTTGATCAATTTGCAATAACTTCACCATTACTGTAATATCCTGAGACATTTTACTTTCATCCTGGATTATTTTCCAAATAATTTCAGTATAACAGTGGAATAAACTAAAATTTCAGTCGTTTCAAAATGGCCACAACCGCAGCAGGTTAATACTCATTTAAGTTACGGTTTAAATACCTTTCCCTTAATAGGAAAGTTAGAGATTTGTTGGAAACCAAACATTGCACTTGAAAACCAAAATCATCTTGGAGAGGACAGCTTTAATATCAACATAAATCTGTCAATGATACTGTTTGATGCTTGGTTTGTCAATTATACAAAATATAAATCGTTCATAAGAATGAACAATTTCTAGATTTCTAATGCAATACTACTTTTAATGCAAAGAAGTGATTGCATCAACTTTTAACTATCTTTAAAACACAAGAATGAAGATGAGAAGAAAAACAACCATATCTTCTAAAATAAATTACCACCGCCATATAAAGCATATCAACTAATTGAGTGAATGGGTGCCATTATTGTCATCATTTTTTCAAACCCAATAGCCTTTTAATATCCAGAAAGATATTCAACAGAAATTAGTACGCAGTTCACAGTGCCTGCACGAGGCTCTTTTTCTTCTTAAATCTCTTGTTCAACAGAAACTTGAGAAATGCTGAAGTGGGATCGAAGAATCGAACGTCATGTGTACTTTACGAACATTAATTGGTAAGAAGGAACGAGTTAACGGTTAACAATGTTATGTAACTTCCAACTCCACTTGTAACTGCCATGTAATCTTGTTCCTTATTATTTCTTTTCCTACTGTGTATCTCATTGTATCCAAAATTTATATTCTAGCAATGCCATATACATACATACATATATATATATATATATATATATATATATATATATATATATATATATATATATATATATATATATATAAAACATTTTAAAAAAGATAATTTTATACCTATTCTAAACAAAACCCAAAGTCTTTTAATTTACTCTTTTTTTTAACGACAATCTAAGAGCATCTGTCATTACATAAAACAAAAAAAAAAACATTAAAAATTGACAAAATATTCTAACCATCATTTTTGTTACATTTTTTAAATAAAAAAAGTATTAATTTTTTACCTAATACCATCGAAACATTTTTTAATAAAATTTTTTCTTAAAAAATCTTAAAATGTATATTTGACATTTTTTTAATTGAAAATAGAAAGAAATAAAATTATCTAACAAAATCATATCAATAAAAGGACATATAAGTTGTCACACTCAATTCATTTTTTTTATAATTTTTTATACTAATAAAATTAACAGTAAAAATTGATTCTCTTATTAACATATGATTATTTATTTTAAGAGTCTATACTCAGTAAATATTATTTATTTAGTTTATAATATAAGAATTGAAAGTTGAATTAAATTACATAGAAAAGGTGATTTATAAAATTCATTTAGTATATTAAAATTATTTATATTAATTTTTAATACTATTAATTAAATTAAAAAAATATATGTCATGCACATTGATCAAGTTTTAATGTCTTATTTCTTTGAATGAGAAACTTCTTTATTCTATTATATATTTTAATCTATAATTTTTATTTTTAAAAATATTTTCTATATAATTTTAAAAGCTTAAAAATTTTAATATAAATATTTACATCATTCAAATAAATGAACACATATATAAATATTTATATCATATAAAATAGATATTTATATGACATAAAAATAGTTATCTAAGAAGATTAGTATCAAAATATATTCATCGATAAAATAAATCATAAAAATATTAATTTTTTATATATATTTTAATACAAAAGTTATCTTATATTTTTTATATTTTTGAATTAGATTAATATAATTTCTTAAAAAAGTTTCTGTTCAAATTTGTTGTACCTTTTGCTTGCATGCTACAAAAATTAAGAAGTCTATTATATATATTTTTTTATTTTTGTGTTTTTAAAAATATCTTGAATGACTTAATCTGAGCTAGTCATTAAAACTTTATTTAAAAGAATAACTTATTATATATATATATATAAATCTTTAATAATCATAAATTTATTATAATTATTTATTTCTTTTTTATTAAAATTATATTTATTATTTATTATGATAATAATAATAAATATGAGAAAAAAAATTACTTTTTATTAAGGATAAAAATTTAGTTATTGGTATATTTTCACTTTATATTTAATAATATTCGAATAGAACAAAAATTTAAAATAACTAATGTAATTCTATTAAATAAAAGGAGATAGTTTGATACCCTAAGCGTTAAGAGAACTTAGAAGAAGACTTAAATTGAATAAAAGTCTTTAAAACTTTATTTAAAAGAATTACTTATCATATATATATATATATAATTTATGCTTTATCCTTTTTTATATACATAAATATTTAATAATCGTGAATTTATTATTATTATTATTTATTTTTATTTTTACATTTTTTTATTAAAATTATATTCATTATTTATTATAGTAATAGTAGTAAATACGAGAAAAAAAGAGTTTATTTTTTATTAGGGATAAGAATTTAGTTATTGGTCATTTTCAGTTTCATGCTGTAAACGCGTTGACAGAACATAGAAGAAGCAGATTTATAATCTTTTAATAAGAATAAGTGCTGGAAATATTAAAGTAAAATAATAAATAATCAGGTTAGTGTATTATTGTAATTAATTTTACTCTCACGTATAAATATGTCTAAACAAAACCCGAAGTCTTTTGTTTATTTTTTATTTTTATTTTTTCATAAAGACAATTTAAGAGCATATATTACGGCATAAAACAAAAATAAAAATAAAAATAAAAATTTACCTAGTATCAGAGAAACACTCGTTAATAAAACCTTTTTCTTAAAAAACCTTAAAGATATTTTAGTCTTTTTTTAAAATTAAAAAGAAAAGAAATACAATTCTAACACATAAAACAATCGCATTCAACTGAAGGATACCATATCAAGGAGAGAACACATAGATTGTTACTCTGACCAACTCATTTTTTACCAAATTTTATATGTATAAAATTAATAGTGTAAATTAGGTCTTTTATTAATATATAATTATATATTTTAAAAATTAATACTCAATAAATAAAAAGTTAAATATTTAATAAACATAAAAATGTTAAACATATTAAATATAATTATGAATTATAAATAGGTGTATTTATAATTTTGTTTAGTTTATAATATAAGAATTAAAAATTGATTTATAACTTTCATTTAATATATTAAAATTATTTACATCGATTTTTAATACTATTAATTAAATAACTTCAAGTTTGTAGAAAAATCTGTTACACAAACTTAATTCAATTTTAATGTCTTATTTTTTGAATTTTGAAATATTTATTTTATTTGAGTAATATTATTATATTTTAATTTATAATTTTTATTTTCAAAATCTTCTATATAAATTTAAGAGGTTAAAAATTTTAATATAAATATTTACATTACTCAAATAAATATATGTATATAAATATTCATATCACATAAAATAAATATTTATATGTTATAAAAATATTTATTTAATAAAATTGGTATACAATATATTCATCCATCAAATAAACCATAAATAATTATTTTTTATATTTTTAATAAAAATTTATTTTATATTTTTTATGTCGTTGAAATAGATTAATATTTTTTTTTAATTTCTGTTAAAATCTGTTATATCTTTTGCTTGCATGCTACAAGATTAAGCCCATGTTGTTTGAGCTCGATATTATGTATATGTTGGTTAGTTAATAAGAAGGTTTAACAAAATAAAATATTTTATAACTTTAAACTTAGTTTTGAGTACCAGATCATTAATTATTTGTTATTTTTCAATATTTTATAGTATCTAACATTTATCACGAAGGTTATAAGTTAATAAAATAAATAACTCATAAATAAGTTAGTAAAATAACTCGCTATAATAGATTTTAAAAATTTAAAATTTAATTTTTAATAATTTTATAAATAATGAATCTCAATCTCTTATATATTTAAAATAGATATTCTCTTAACATATATTTTTTTTTATCAAGATAATTATCATTTAAGAAAAAATATCATTATTCATTCACATACAATTATATCATATTTTTTCATACTTGTATTTTTATTTTTCTAAGCAAGTTCAAGAATAATTTAAGAATTAAAAATTAGATTAAATTACATAAAACAAAAGTAATTTATAACATTCATTTAGTATATTAAAATAATTTATTTTAATTTTTTAGTACGGTTAATTAATAACTTTAAGTTTGTAGCAAAATTTGCCAAACACACTAATTAAGCTTTAATATTTTTTAATGGAATTTTTTATTTAAATAATATTATTATATATTTCAATCTATAATTCTTTTTTTAAAAAAAAATTTTTTAATATAAATTTAAGATGTCAAAAATTTTAATATAAATATTTATATCATTCAAATAAATAAATAAATATATAAATTTTTATATCACATAAAATAAATATTTATATAACATAAAAATAGTTATTTGATAAGATTAGTATAAAAATATATTTATTAATAAAAAAATAAAAATGATTATTTTTTAATTTTTCATACAGAAAAGTTATTTTATATTCTACATATTGTTGAATTATATTAATATATATTTTTTTATTTTTTTTCAAATATGTTGTAGCCTATTTGCATGCTACAAATGAAGAATTCTGTTATGAAATAATTCGCATTGCATCCTAAGTATATGCTTCAAGAAGAATTATACAGGTAGATAAATATAGTAAAAATCTTGAGTAAAATAATTACCATTAACTCAACAGATAATTTAACAATAAAGTGTTAAAAAAGGTGTATAAAAAAATGTATTAGCATTCTCTTTCTTTGTAACATGGGAGACTAAACTACCCATTAGAGTGAGGGTTGGTCCTCTCATTCTCCAAATTCAAAGGTTAACAATGGTAAGAGTTAAGATGTCAAGCGTGGCTAAACTTTCTGAGGACGATAATGACTCATTTGAGATTGGTTTAATAGAGTTAGAAGCGTAGGATAACTATTCTAGTGAAGAGGAGGGTGTGTTGCAAGGTGATATCAGAGGTAAGGGTCGTTTGGTTGATTCTGTGATCAGGGGTGAAGTGTTAGTGTCAGCAAAAAGGTGTTTGGTGGATGAGGGTTTGGGGCTTGTTGTGTGGATGCTATAGGTTCGACGGTAATTATCAGTGATGTTGTGAATGAGTCTTTTAAAAATGTGGAGAAGGGAGTTCTAATAGCAAGAGATGGGTTGAATTTATCAGACCCGTTTGGATTAGACACATTGATTTGGAAAAATCTAGGATCAAGGGATAAGGAGACAATTGGAACAGCGCAAGTCGACCCCTTTTAATCCAAAGCTTGTATTGGAAAAGAGAGGGTCAATGTGCATAAATTCCTTCGGAGGACATGCTCTGTGAAAGGTAGTCGAGGTGATGAAAGAGGGAAAAGACATAAGAGCGCAATTTTTATAGAACCCCATAAAAAAAACTTAGGGATTACAGTAAAGAAGCGTCAATGCCGTTGCAACTTAGAAGACATGTATTGCTAGCTGATGAAATCTCGGCTAATGCTGAGGTCTCCTACAACTCGGATCCTTCCGATCCTTCAATGGAGGTGGGGGAGCAAATGGCTACTACAAATTGTGATGATGAGGTAGTGGCATCGAGGTTACTAGACATTGGCAAGAAGGTTGGTATAGTCGTATGGGAACAATGAGCAGGTTCGAGAGAAATTGATTGAGATGGAGGTACATGACAGAACGATTATGAAAGAACATGAGGTTTGCTTTGATTCTAAATGAAGACGGACTCATTTAATTATCGAGGGCTAAGGAGCAAGGTGAAGCGAAAGAAGTGCGTGAGATTGTTTGCTTTGAAGGTTTGGAGTTTTAGCAAGTCAGGAAACAAAACTTGAGACATGTAATTGTAATTTATGCGTATGTCTGTAGGGTTCTGTGGATTTTGATTGGATTGTCTTGCCCTCCGTTGGCAGAAGCGGGAGTATGCTTTCACTTTGGGATACTTCCAAAGGTAAAATACTTTTCTCCTTTTCTGATACTAATTCTTGGGTGTTTTCTTGCAGGTATTGGCTATTGAAAACCTATGCGTTGTGGTGAATGTCTATGCATTGTGTAGACTAAGTGAGAAAAGAAAGTTATGGGATGATTAGCTTATGACAAGAAGGAGTTTTGGAAAATTTATGTGGGGTATATTGGGTGACTTCAATGTTATGAGATAGGTGAAAGAAAGGAAGAGTTGCAAGGCAGACCATGGTATCTTTGAAATGGATGGCTACAATTCTTTCATTCAAAAAATGGAACTTGTGGATCTTCCACTTGTGGGTAAAAAATTTACATGGATAAAGGGAGATACTTCTATGATGAGCAGGCTGGATAGAGTCATTGTTTTTGGTTCCTGGCTTGATTATTGGAGAGATGGTTTTATTCAAGTTTTGAGCAGAGATATGTTTGATCATTGTCTCATTATTCTAAAGCACAAACTAGTTAATTGGAGTTTGAAGCCGTTGTGATTTAACAATTGTTGGCTGACTCATAAGGGAGTTGTGGAGGTGGTAGAGGAAGTGTGGAAAGGAGATATTACCCTTCCATGGGTTGCCCAGAGAGCTAGCTAGAGGTTAAGAAATGTTAAGATTGCATTGAAAAAATAGAATATTGAGGTGTCTAAAAATATTGATAAAGTGATTTCTGATTTGACAATTGAGTTGAGCTTGATTGATGATAAAAATTCTGTGATCAAACTTTCCAATGTGGAGAAGGAGCGTCAACAAATATTGGTGGGTGATATTTGGAAGGTTAGAATAAGGAGCGTTAACAAATATTGGTGCGATGGGAAAGGATGGTGATTTAACTACAAAGTTCTTTCATTTGTGTGTTAACGGGAGGAGGTGACGAAATAATATACATGTGCTTCAAATTGGGGAGAGATGTGTTGAAGAGGTTGATGAGATTAAAGCAAGTGTAGTGTCTTATTTTGTGTATCATTTTAGTAGTAGAGGTTAGCTTTGACCTACTATTGATGTTAATAATTTATTGAGAGTCTCTGTTCTACAAAATGAGGGGCTTGTTAATGCTCTTTTAGAGAAGGAAGTAGGAAGGATGATTTTCGAGTGTTGAAGAGATAAAAGTCTGGGACCTGACGGTTTTAATTTTGTGTTCCTTAAGAGGTTTTAGGGAGTGATCAAGGAAGAAGCGATGAGTATGCTTACTAAATTTTTTAGAAATGAGAAACTACCTAGGTCTTTGTTATCCTACTTTATAGTACTTGTGCCAAAAGTGTCTTGCCCACAACAAATATCTAATTTTTGGCCTATCTCATTGCTAGATTGCCTTTATAAGATTGTTTCCAAGCTTTTGACAAATAGGTTGAAAGGGGTTCTAGATTCAATAATTTCAGAACAAAAATAACCCTTTATCACATGAAGAAACATGTTAGATAGTGTGCTTGTGGCTAATGGGCAGTTGATTATATATGGAGGCATAACAAGAGGTGTTTTATGTTAAAACTTGATTATAAGAAGGCTTATGATTCGATGGAGTGAGGATATTTTTGTTTATGTTACGTAGCTTTGGATTTTTAGAGAAAAGTTAGATGGAAGCTTGTGTGTGTGGGGGAAAGGGGTAGTCTGTCAGCTTTGATTAATGCTTGTCCTTCATTAGAGGATCATATTAGGCGGGGCCTAAAACAGGGAGATCCTCTTGTCCTTTTTCTTTTTCTTATGGCAGCAGAAGTGTTAAGAGTTCTTATACAGAAGGCAATGACTTGTGAGTTGTTCTTTGATGTGAAGATTGGGGTAGGGGAATTGGATATTTCTTTGCTGTAGTTTATGGATGACACATTGATTATGGGAGAGGTTTCGGTTCAGAACTTGTGGACTTTAAAAGTAGTATTGCGTAACTTTGAGTTAATGTTAGGTATAGAAATTAACTTTCATAAAAGTTATGTATTGGAGATTAACATTAGCGATGACTTTAAAAAATTGGTTGCAGAGTTCCTACATTGTAAGATTGGTAGTTTTCCATTAATGTATCTCGGGTTATAGTTAAGTGTTAACCTGAGGAAGCTTAGTGCATGGAAGGGTGTGTTAGACGCTCTTAAAAAGAGGTTTGCGTCATAGAAGCATAGATATTTATCGATTGGAGGCAAGGTGACTTTAATTAATATCGTTCTTAATTCTATGCCATTGCATTAGTTATCCTTTTTTAAGGTGTCAAAGTCGGTGATAAAATAGATTGTCACTATCTAACAAAATTTTTTATGAAAGGGTGTTAAGGATGGATCCAAAATCCCCTGGGTGAAATGGGAAACGATTTGTAGACCATGAAAGAATGGAGGCTTGGGCATTAGGAATGTGCAGTGGTTTAACTGGGCGCTTCTTGGTAAATGGTTATGGCGAGATGTTAATTGTTCTATTCATTGTGGGTGTGGGTGTTAAAAGCTAGGTATGACATATTAGCTTCTTCTATTCAGCGTGCATCAGTCCACAACAGATATTCTTTGTCGTGGCTTGATTTGTTGGAGGTTATTCACCAAGAAAATTCATGGCTGGATGAAAAGTTAGATAGGAGTGTGGGTGCAGATTTGCACACTTTTTTTTGGAAAGATAAGTGGATGGTCAGAGTGCGACTGTGTGAGGCATTTCTGCAATTGTTTGCAGTGGTGAGGAATGTTGAATTTTGTGTATTGGAAAATAGTTTTTATGATGGCACTAGGTGGGTTTGAGATGTTAGTTGACAAAGATGACTCTTTCAACATGAGATCTCAAGCTTTAATCTTTTGTGGAGCTTGTGGATGTAGTTTCTATTAAGGTATTACAAGAAGATAAATGGGTATGGAGGGCAGATTCTTCAGGTTGTTATTCAGTACAATTTGCATATTCATAACTATTTAAACTTTTTGGTGGTCCTAATAGTGTAGATCAGTGTACGACGGACGCCTTGTAAAGGCTATGGAGAAGGAAGGTCTCTCTTAAGTGTCTTGTATTGTTTTAGCAATTGTTGTTGAATGCACTTTATTGTAAAGATTTTCTGATTGATCGTGGTGTTCAAATTGATGATATAATTTGTTGTTTCTGATGGTTTGAAAGATTTTCTAACTTATTTATTTTTAACGTGCTCAGTTTTATCTCAAATCTGATACTTTACTACGCGATATAATTTGATTTCGAATGTTATATTTTTTTTTTTGCTAGTGAACAAGTTATACAACATTGTCAATGATAGTTTATGATTCGATATTCAAATATAATGTGACCTATAAATACCTAATTTTATCCTAGTCTCGTTTAAATAAAATTTTAAAAAATAATAAAAAATTAAATAAAAATTAAATAAGATTTTAAATTTTATATTTATAAGAAGTTAGTATTTTAAATTTAAATTTTAAATAAATAAATATCTTGATTAATAAAGAAAAAAATATAGTATCAATTTTTAAGATATGTGAATTAAACGGTTAAAAAAAAGTGATATGTGATTATCAGGAATAAAGAAATAAAAAATAATAAAAAGTTGTGTCTTATCTAAATTAAAAAAATAAAATAAAAATGTATATTAGATGGTCATTGGAGCTAGTTTCTTCTATACTCGAACTTTTATTCTCATGCTCAATTTCAATAAAATCCATTTTTTTCATATCCTGAATAAATCATCATTCAAATTCCACTTTCGTATGTAATTATGAATAACACAACATGCTGTTACTTTGAGTAGTTGACTGGAAGGTTTATATAGAGGCATCAACTTCAAAATAGGAAACCTGTTTTGCAAATCAATGCTCAATTGTCATTCTAAAAAAAGAGTGTCTGTAGTTGAATAACTCTGTAGGACTCCTTGGTTGTCTGGCTTGGCCTCTATATTCTTGTGCATGATACCTTTCTCCTCTATAAAGGGAAGAAAACCTCTCGTACATGGATAGCCAGAATCAACAAGATAGAACAAACCTACATTACATATAATATATATTTATGAATATTTCTTCATCAATTAAAAATAACCGAGTTATAATATAAGTGCGCACTTCCTTCCCATCTAGAATACATGAATGTAAACATCATATTAAAATCACAAGCACACATAACATTCTGTGTGATAGTTGCCTTTCTATCTTTACATGCAATTTATTTTTTAGCAGGAACCCGTGTACTTATATGAGTGCCATCAGTTACACCTATGCATTTCTATAACAATAACCCAAAATAAAAAAAGTTTAAAACAAGATAGAATAAAAGAAAAAAAAAAGAATTGATTAAAATAACAAATAAGTATTACATACATACCTTGAACCAAAGATAATATTTTGACTCATTTCTAATTTTGCTGCACAATTATGTAGATTCTTGTTTTATCAGCTCTTTTCCCAACAAACACATTACTCTTAATAATTGCTTAAAATAATGAGAAACTATTTTTGTTGAGTGTCGAAAACGATTTGCAAAAACTCTATGACAAACATTCTGGCCAATTATAAATAAAAACATAGCAACCTTATCTACAAGAAGAACATTCTGAGTCACTTAAGTAACTCTTTGCCCTCAACTCATCACAAAATTTAACAAAGCAGTTCTTCTTCATTCGAAGTAACTCAAAGCAAGTTACTCCATATCCATTTAATAACTCTTGAGTATAATTACGACCACTCAATGCAGATGTTCAAATCTTTCTTTTGTTCAGAAATTTATGACCATAATCATAAAGCATGTTAACTAAAAGAAACTCAACTAACTCATCATCACTTGAATCAGAAGAAGAATCACCACTTTTATCAATATGCATTATGATTATAACCTTTCATATAATTCCACAAAATAAAAACATTGATAAAAAAAGATATTCGATGAAAATTATATAATAAAAGTGAAATAACATAACATAAAATTCAAAGTAGTTCATAAAAACACATAAATAAATATTCATCACAAATTAAAAACATAATAATAGATGTCTAATGTTTTATCCTTAAAGCCTAAATAACTATGCTTGTTTCCTATTAGTAGACATAGCAAGAAACATTTTCTTCCAATCAGGCTTCCTAATTTTTTCCAAAGCTTTTACATAAACGTCATCTAGTATGCTTTCAATCTCTTCGAGGGCAGCCACACACTTAGAAATAGAATAATCTAGTGTAACAAGTGAAGAAGTAGCCTCCATACTCCTAGCCTTATACTTCTCAGCTTTTGCCTTAGATGCTTCAGCCTATGCTGCAAGAGCCTTTCCTATTTGTAATGTCCTAGACTCTTTCCTAGACTTGTGCTCTTTTACTTGAATTTTACGTTTTCCACTATGTGAGATGCGCTTCACTTCCATTGTGTTATCATCTGAGCTATTGTTATCAACATTTAAATAACTCCCACTATTAAGGTATTGACTTTCAAGCTTATTTTCTTCGTCCGTATTTGGTGGATCTTGGGTAGATGAATCATCAGTACTCCAGTTGCAGTACTTCTATTGAATATCATTCCCAATAACTTATAATGGTCACATCATTTCTTTTGAAATTGAGTAGCTTTATCATGTACCTAAAATAATATAAGCAAATAGTCAATACAATATTAATTATTGAACATTAAATAAATAAAAAATAAAAATATTAACTATTAAATTAAATCATACCTGTAGATAATTTTTCCATACTTCTTTACTTGCAGTGATAGTGTTGGTTTCTGCATTCTATCCAAATCCAGTTTGTTGCAAAAGTAAAGAAAATTCACAATAAATAGCTCGTAGCCTGTGCATCTTTGCCTTTAATTGTTTTGATTTATATGAACGATTTGTTGTGGAATTTAACTTCATAGTCATCGAATTCCTTGTTCTAGAGTGAAACACACCATTTGGCATGTTTCTTTTTGTAGTTTCATCAACCATAATATCAATGAAAGCCTTAACAACAGAGTGTTGACTCATTGTTATCAACATTAGTTGTCATCTATCACAAAGGAATATTAAAATAAGTAAACATCAATGTGTATATAGTCAAATGAAAATTAAATAGAAGAGGGGTGAATATTGATCAAAGACATAAACACAATTTAATTTATATTATAACTTTCTAAAATTATAAGAAAATGTAGAGCTGAAGAAGAAGGTATTTAATCAATAAAACACATTTTATAATTCAAGAATCTACTATTCATCTTTTCATAAATACATATACATGCCTAATAAAAGCATGCAAAATGAATAAGTATGTGCAGGTATAGGTACAGGCACTTAACATATCAAATAGATGATTTACTCATTTATAAAGACACCTAAAAGTTTGAACTGAGATTGCAAATAGGATTTGACTCGAGCATTGATGATATTATTTGGAGCCTGCAATTACTGTTTAATCAACATACACCAATGGGGAAACAAGTGATGAGCGTTGGCCTTTTGTTAAAAGTGAAACTCACTCTTTGACCGTAGAAAAGAATGGTTCATTCAACAAGGCAAAGGAAAAATTATCTTGGACTACAAAGTGATAATAATTTTAGTCACAAGTCACTTTACTCAATATTGAAGTGATAATAATTTAACAATAACAAATCAAAATCCCCCTTCTTAAACATGTCAAAAAACTTGGACTACGGGTATGCTCATTAACTCTGAAGCAGCACATATTGATATTCCTCAGGCCTACACAAATAAACAATGGCCAAATACACTACAGAGTTGTACATGTCGAATTGAAACTATCAAAACAAATTCTATCTACTATCTCCTTTGCACACTTGCTTCTTGGTGAATCACGAATAATAGTGCACAAACATTAATCATCTATTCTCATAAAAAGGCTTCACAACTCGCAAGAAAACATTCTAATATTTTTATTTTCTAGTAATTACTCAATAATCCATAACTTAAAACTTGTCATACTTCGATTTATTAAATTCACATAACAATCAACAAGAAATAGGTGCAATCTGAGTGAATATAAAAATACGAATCACATTCACATATATACATAATTCATCAATATGTGCATAAAAGGGACTTCTGCAAGGTTATTTTCTGCATGACTTTAGTATGTGTTTATCAGTTCATGGCATCCTTTATGGATTCTGACATATACATGAAAAGGAGGGTTACCATATTTAAGCACTGGTTAGTAGTATGGTGATTTGTTTTTGTGCCACTTTCAAGGAGGATCTTCATTTGTATTTCTTCTATTCAACAAATTTCCTCTTTTCTTTGAGGAAACAATTCCTAATATATTTTTTTCCAAAGGCTTGCAACCAAATCCATGCATCCTATCTAAATCAATACAAGTGAAGAAAAGGTCTAAATTACCATTAGCAATTAACTAAAAGCAATCAAAGACCAAGGGAGGAAGGTAATTTAACCAATAGAATTACTTTTCCTTCTCAAAGAGGCCCTTAATGTTCAATTATCGACAATCATAAGACAAGCAAACATATACTTTGCCAAATATAAATTATTTACACACAAACTAAGCTAGTGTGTACAATTCTTCTCAACTGCTGCTAATATAATAAAATTTTCAAAACAAATGCAAGGACATTCAACCAGAAACGCAAACAAAGCCTTAATACTTAGCTATTGTGTTTGCGTATAAATAATAAATAACGTGAAACATGTAAGGCAAGTAAAGGCATTGATGGAAGCATGAAAAAAATAAATATATCCATCATAATATTCCTATTGTTCAAAGATACAAAGCGGGACAAATCTATGGTGCATAAGCATGTATACTTCTGAACAGTAAAAAAGCTTGAGCTTGGCATATAATTTTGACTAAAATGCAAGAAGAGAAGAATCAAACTTGAGCTTTTTTTTCCAAATATGTTGATGCTTAGTTTGAGTAAGAATCTGAACCCAAATCCAAATCCAAATCCAAATAAAAAATTAACAATGGTGAAAAAGAAATCTAAAATAAGAAAAAGAAAAAACCTGAGTGAATCCAAGATGGTTGATGATGCTGTGAGAGTGTTTGTGTCGATAGTGTTATGAAGATGTGATGTAGACGGTGATAGGGTTGATTTGAAGGCGTGAATGATGAAGTTATGATGTCAATGGGCTTATGATATTCATTTGAGAAAGACTTTGTTAGAAGCTGTAACCTAATTTTAGGTAATTTATAATATTGCCATTAATGAAAATTACATTCTCCATATTTCCAGAATTTTGAGAAGAGTATCATGAAAGGAACTCAAAAATTAAAAACAAAAACACCATATAAGTTATTCTGAATTTTAGATTTAAAAACTGAAAATAAAAAATTGTTTTCAAAAATAATTTTTAAAATTTAAATTATCAAACAATTTTTTTAATTTTTAAATTTTAAAAACTAAAAACTGTATTTAAAAAGGGAAATCAAATAGGCCCTAAAGCTCTGTAGAATATTTAACACACAGATAGAGCGGGAGAGAGGGAAAGAAAATCTAATATAGGGCTGACGGAAAAATTTTGTCAAGAGCTCCAGTTCATTACAAAAGAATTCAACTTCTCAATGGCAGCTAAAGAATTTTACTCAAACGAAGAACGCACTTTGCTGCACGATCCATATGAAGAAGAAGGAAACTCTATCTCTTCGTGATCTTCCAATTTATGGTGACTCAGTTTCATCTCAATGGGCTGTTGATCATGATTTCTCCAAAGAGAATGGCAATAATAACAAGGTGGAAGATAATGATGATGATTTCTTCGAGTTCTTCAGTGAAGAATTCACCTCATCAACTCATGACAACAAAGTCTTTTGAATGCACTTCCTTGGTGTTGAAAGCAAAACTAGTATTCAAAAAGGTGCTATTTTTCAATGGAAGCCACAGCCATTAGACAAAGCAAAAAGACCCACTTGGAAGAAAGGAGAATTAGAAGAAGCAAAGGGTTCAAAGAGTCTTAGATGTGAGTACACATCGATGGGTAAGGTGTCACTTGTGAGGAGTGCCACAAAATCTAGATGGTTTTTGTTTATGTTTGGAATGTCAAAGTTGTCCTCTACCGTTGAGATGGAACTAAGAGACATTAGAAAAAGACAAAGTCGGAGGGCACCGGCGACCATGTTTCCGGCACCGGAGAGTGGGAAAGAAGTCACCCTCAAGGGGAGGACGAACTGCAAAGGAATGTGGAAGATTTTGAAGTCAATATCATTTGTGTTAGCTGCAGTAGTAAGATTGCAAACTGACTTCATAGGTACTAATACCCTTTAAACATTTTTTATGCTTAGATGACTCTCGAATTTAAATATTTTTTATTAAAATTTATTTCACATAATGATATTCATTAACTTTTTTATTAAAATTCATCAGTTGCTTATTAAATTGATTACGACCATTTTTTTTACACTTTTTCTTTTTCTACATCTCCGTGATTATGCGATAAGTAATAGAAAAACTTTATAATTCTGGTTTAAACACCACATAATTAGCATAACAGAATTGCAACACAGGAATCTTTTCTATTTTTTCATTTATGTTATTCCTTTTAGTGAACATTCTAGAGCAACAATGAGCTGTCAACAGATAGTACAGAATATGCCTTTATCCTCAAAAGTTTTTAGGTCACACCAATTCTTTTGTACAGACTATATATATAATGTAATCATTGAGAATCATGAAAGACAGAAATTTATGCAAATTGTCTTTTCTTTTTTTATCTGTTATGGTATCAGAGCCCTCTAAAGGTTCAAACTTTTCTAGCTTACCTCTCTCATGGCCGATTCATGCTCCTCTGGAAATGAGGAGGAAGACATTTCACCTCCTCCTCCCTTTTTTGATCCTAGCCAAAATCCTTCAAGCCCCTTCTACATACACCCAAGTGAGAGCCCTTCATTTGTTGTGGTTTCTCCACCTCTCTCTGCCAACAATTTCCAGTCATGGTCCCGTTCCTTTCGAATGACCCTTATTTCTAAAAACAAGATGGGCTTTCTCAATGGCGCCATCCCCATCCCAGAAACCACCGATCCCTTATACCCCTCTTGGGAAAGATGTAACACCCTGTTAATGTCATGGATTCTCAATTCCCTTTCTCCTTCAATCGCTCAAAGTGTTGTGTTTTTTGAGCGAGCCACTGATGTCTGGACTGACCTTCACGAACGTTTTTCTCAGGGAGATTTGCTTCGTGTCGCTGAGTTACAGGAAGAAATCTATTCTCTTAAACAAGGTGCGCTCTCCATCACCGACTACTACACCTCTCTGAAATCACTCTGGGAAGAGTTGGACAACTACCGAACTCTAACCCTTTGTTCTTGCTCTGCTCGCACCTACCATTCACAGGATTTCATCATCCGTTTTCTGAAAGGACTTGACGATCGTTTCGCCATGGTTCGCTCACAGATCTTATTACTTGACCCTCTTCCCTCTGCTAATCGTGTTTTCTCCATGATAATCCAACATGAGCGCCAATAGCATAACCCATCTTCTTCTTCCATGGAAACCAATCCCTTCATCAATGCTATCTCTGGTAAAGGCCGAGGCCACCAACAGCAAGGGGGGACAAAACAAACTCGCAAATGTGAATTTTGTGGCCGCCTCGGACACACTATTGATTCGTGCTTCTAGAAAAACAACATCACTCCGACAAAGTGCATCCATTGCGATTATGTTGGACATAGCAGCGACGTATGTTATACCAAGTTTGGCTATCCTCCTGGACATCCCAAATATCCAGGAAAGCCACGCCCTTTCAACAACAAGAACACCTTTGGTGGCGGCGGCACAACCACCGGAGGTACTGTGAACAACATTACTGCATCTTCCTCTTCAGATGTTGCGCCGGCCCTAGAAGGAGAAAGGAAAGACACTTCAACTCTGGGCCAAGGTCTTCACATTACTATGGCCCAATTCCAGCAACTAATGATTCTTCTGAACAAAGCCTCTGGATCTGGTGGGGGAAACTCAGAAATCCCTTCAAGGGCCAATCTCTCTCACTCAAGCCCAAACCAATCTCATAACTCTGGTTTTGGCAGTAGGTTTATCTTTTCCATTAACACCACACACACACTTAATAATTTTTCACACACCTCACCATGGATAATTGATTCCGGAGCCACTGATCACATAACAACTTCATTAGATCATTTTTTTAAAATATTCTGAAATCAAGCCATTAAACATCAATCTACCAAATGGGTCTACTGTTCAGGCCCATATATCCGGAAGCATGCAATTCTCTCCGGATTTCATTATCCATGACGTTCTTTTTGTTCCAAACTTTACTTTTAATTTATTATCTCTTCCTAAATTATTAACTACTGCTCCTTGCCGTATAATTTTTTCAAATGAATTCTCTAATATCCTTTGTCAAATACAGGACATGAACACATTGAGGATGATTTGATTGGTTCGGCTAACTTAAAGGAAGGACTTTTTCACTTGACAATCGGAAAGGAAAGGAGCCCATCTACCAATAATACTACTGCCACCACCATCAATAACTCCAACCTTTGGCACTTTAGATTAGGACATTTGTCTAGTAGCCGTGTTAATGTCTTGAATCAACAATTTCCTTTTATTTCAAAAGGTTCTAATGAAATTTGTGACATTTGTCATTTAGCCAAACAAAAGAAGTTGCCTTATTCTCCTAGCTCTAGTAGAGGTTCTAAGATTTTTAATTTGATTCACATGGATATTTGGAGCCCCTTTTCCAAAATATTTATTCATGGGCACAAATATTTTCTTACTATACTTGATGATTTTAGCAGATACACATGGGTTGTTTTATTAAAATTAAAAAGTGAAGTAAAAATACATATACAAAATTTTATTAACTTGGTTGAAAATCAATTTGAAACCAAAATTAAATGTATCCGATCTGACAATGCATCGGAATTTTTCCTAAAAGATCTTTTTAATTCTAAAGGAATAATACATCAAACTAGTTGTGACACACCTCAACAAAATGGGGGAGTGGAATGCAAACATCTAACAAATTCTCAATGTTGCTAGGGCCATCATACTTCAATCCAAAATTCTATCAAATTTTTGGTCCTATGCTATCAAACATCCTGTTTTTTTCATTAACCGCGTTCCCTCACCCATCATTTCCTATAAAAAACGCCTTTTGAACTTCTAAAAGTTACATCCGATTTTTCCATGATCAAAATCTTTGGTTGTTTATGTTATGCATCTACTCACAATCAAATTTATAAATTTGAAACTCGATCTAGAAAAGGTGTTTTTTTGAGTTTTCAAAACAAAAGGATATGTTATTCTGGACATTAATACAAGAGAAACATTCATTTCTAGAAATGTTGTCTTCCATGAAACAATTTTTCCTTTCCACACACCTCTATTACTCTCTACACCCATAACCCAACATACCCTATCCATAGAACCAAATCCAGATTCTCCAAACACACTACCCAGAAAGGCCTCAGAACCTCAAAGTCCCAATCCCAACACGCCTTCACCTTTCACTAGAACGTAGCTTCTCCCTTTTCCCTGAAACTGCGACCTCCAACCCTAACTCCACTTTACCAGAAATTCCAGCCCGCCACACACCGTCCCCAATTGCCGTGCCACCATCGCACCGTTCAGAACGCGACACCCATCCTCCTCCATACCTTTCCGAATATCAGTACAAGCTTCCTTCCCTTAGGTTCGCACAATCATCCACAAGGTGCTCACATCCGATTCAAAGCTTTCTCTCATACACTAATGTCTCTTCTTCCCATCATCGTTTTCTCATGGCCATATCTTCTGAGCGTGAGCCCGCCAGTTTCTACGAAGCAGTAAAGCACCAGTGTTGGCTTGACACCATGCAATGTGAGATCAAAGCCCTCGAGTTGAATCACACTTGGGATGTGGTTGAGACTCCTCACTATGTTCGACCCATAAGTTGCAAGTGGGTATACAAAATCAAGAGGCTGCCCGATGGAAGCATAGAGCGCTACAAAGCGCGATTGGTAGCGAAGGGGTATTCACAAATTGAGGGCATCGACTATTTCGAAACATTCTTCCCGGTCGTCAAAATGACCACTGTTCGTATAGTCCTTGCCTTAGCTTCTATCAACCCCTGGCACATCCAACAATTAGATGTCAGTAATGCTTTCCTCCATGGAGACCTTGCGCAAATCCCTTTACAGGCTGAAGCAATCAAGCAGAAAATGGTACGAAAAGTTATCTAATTTGTTGTTGACATGTGGTTATAAACAGGCTCATGCTGACCATAGTCTCTTCACCAAAAGACATGGTTCAAATTTCACTGCTTTGATAATATATGTGGATGATATTGTGTTAGCCGGTAACTCTGTTGAAGAAATCAACCACATTAAGCATATTCTTCATAGCAATTTTCATATCAAGGATTTAGGAAAGCTAAAGTACTTCCTCGGAATTGAAGTGGCTCACTCTTCAAAGGGGATTTCGCTTTGTCAACGCAAGTACTGCTTAGACTTGCTTATAGATTCAGGAATGCCTGGATGCAAACCCTCCTCCACTTCAATGGACAGTACTCTAAGGCTTCACAATGATGCTTCTGACTATCTTGATGATCCATCGCCTTGTTGGCAAATTGGTGTATTTGACGAATACTCGCCCTGATCTTGCTTTTGCAACACAACAGCTGAGCCAATTCATGTCCAAGCCCACCAAAGCTCATCATGCTGCAGCTATGCGTGTTCTTCGTTACCTTAAAGGTTACCCGGGTACAGGTCTCTTCTTCCCTAGAATCTGTCCTACTCAAGTTTCTGGCTTTAGCGACGCTGATTGGGCCACCTGTGTGGACTCAAGACGTTCAATCACAGGGTATTGTTTTTTTATTGGAAGTTCCCTTGTCTCATGGAAAACCAAGAAACAAACCACCGTGTCCCGATCATCCTCCGAGGCTGAATATAAAGCCCTCGCTTCATCTACTTGCGAGTTACAATGGATCATTTACTTGCTTCGAGATCTCCATATTTCCCTTTCTCAGATTTCTCTACTTTACTTAGACAATAACAGTGCCCTTCACATTGCTGCTAATCTAGTGCATTGTGCGTGAGAAATCCCAAGAAGGCTTGATGACACTGCTTCCTGTTCCTTTTGCTAATCAGCTCGCGAACATCTTCACAAAAGCCTTCACATTCCTTCAAGCTGAATTTATTCAAGCTGCAGTTACAAAACATTTTTGCACCTCCAGCTTGTGGGGGGCTAATAGAAGAGCCTTATAATTATGGTTTAAACACCACATAATTAGCATAACAGAATAGCAGCACAGCAGAGGAATCTTTTCTATTATTTCATTTCTGTTATTCCTTTTAGTGAACATTCTAAAGCAACAATGAGCTGTCAATAGATAGTACAGAATATGCGTTTATCCTCAAAAGTTTTTAGGTCATACCAATTCTTTTGTATAGACTATATATATAATTTAATCATTGAGAATCATGAAAGACAGAAATTTATGCAAATTGTCTTTTCTTCTTTTATCTGTTAACAAACTTATTTAAAATAAAATAAAGAAGTATTAAAATTAAATAGTAATAACTTTTTTTTCTTATCAATGAGCATTCACAGTTCAGGTTATAAATGTTGGCAATCAAGTTATAAACGATCCAAAACTTAGAAGGACTGTTTCGAAAATTATTGTCAATTATTTAAATTTTTAGATTTAAATCATATTAAGTTACAATGAAAAACAAAATCAATGGTTAGTACTTGGCTGGATAATGAGAATTTAAGAAATTTTAGAGGCAATTTCAATATTTAGTTAAATTAAAGAAAATTTACGATCGATGTTAAAAAGTGAAGTGAATTAACATGTAAATATAGATGCTAATTAAGGGAAGAAAAAGTTAGTGATATATTTTATATACGTAAGGATATATGGTCCATGAATATAAGCTCATTTGACATGTTAAATGATTTTGGTTCTAAATTATAATTATGAATTCTACTTGTTAAAAGTGTGTGTCAAATTAACATGTTTACATGTCCTCTAATTTATGGACACGATATGTACTCAAAATATTTTATAATTTTATTACACTTCAATTGATTAGCTGATTCAATTTACTAGTTGATAGAAATGAGAAACAAATGCTAAGGTGACCTTTACATATCCTGCTTCAGTTCGTGTGCCAATTTTCTTTTCCAGCTATGTAAAGTAGAATTCTAATTCAAAATGATAAATGCACATGAAAGAATGTACTTGCAGCTTTGAGTAAACATCGTCATCATAAATAATCATCACACCCACACATGTGGAGGGGCACACATATGGACATAAACTAAACATTAAATTGATACTAAACAAAAACATTACTTATGTTCTGATATGAAATGAATGCAAAGCATGTTTTCACTACTATATCATCTTTTTCTCGATGATCCACAATACATAACAATACAAAGAAGTAGAAAAATATCATTCACAAAGAATATTCAATGACAAGATAAGATTGATCGAAAAAAGAGAACCTTCTCACAGGGAAAGATGGACATGGACCAATCTTAAAATTAAAAAAAAAACGATCTAATCTAACTTTTCAAAATTCAAATTAAAGGCCTATTTACTAATAATAATAATAATAATAATAATTAAAGATTAATAAATAAATAAAATTTTATAAGTCTTTAAATTTTTTTTAATAAACTGAAGGAGGACATTACATGCTCTCTGAATTTTCGAGGACACCATAAATTTTATCATAATAATACATAGATGTTTATTTGAAACTTTGAAACACATCTTTAAATTTATTTAATTTATTTTTAAAATCTTTTCAAATCATCATTTTGATTATAATATTTAATGATAAACATATAAAAAATATAGATCTACATTTCCCCCTTCTTTGAAAGAAAACGAAATGTTATTTTTATAATGAAAAAGTTTATATTAATATTTAACTCATAAAATAAATTTTAAATAATATATATTTTAAATATTTTATATTAAAATTTTATAATCAACTATTGTGATAATATTTTTGCCATTTATTAATAGTATCTAAATTTATTGATGAAATATAGATATAATATTCTTTTGCATGTTTAAATGAATAATAAGAGTGTAAATTGAGTCTTTTATTAATATATAAATATTTATTTTAAGAGTCAATGCCCATTAAATAAAAAGTTAAATATTTAATAAACATAAAAAATTTCAAACATGTTAAATATAGTTATAAATTATAAATTGATGTCTTTGTGATTTTTTTAAATTTAATTTTAGTTTATAATATAAAAATTAAAAATTGAATCATATAGAAAAATGATTCATGACATTCAATTAATATATTAGAATATTTTACATCAACTTTTTAATAATACTAATTAATTATAACTTCAAGTTTATGAAAAATTTGTTATGCACACTTATCAAGCTTTGATATTTTCTTTTTTGAACGAGTAAAATTTTTCATTTGAATAATGTCATTGTGTATTTTAATTTATAATTTTCTGTTTTAACTAATTTCTTCTATATAAAATAAGAGAATGATAAATTTAATATAAATATTTATATTAATTAAATAAATAAATACATATATAAATACTTAAATTACAAAAATAAATATTTATATGACATATGAATAGTTATTTAACAAGATTAAGATACCAATATATCTACGATAAGATAAACTATTAAAATTGTTAATTTTTTATATTTTTAATGAAAAAATTATTTATAATTTTTTATATTATTAAATTAGAGTAACATAATTTAATTATTACATTATTAACATGATAATAATTTTTAAAATATATTTATATATAAAATACATTAAAAACACTTGTTTCACACATCTTTTATATATAAAGTTAATATCTAAATCATAAAGTAAATATTAAATAATATATATATTTTTAATATTTTATATTAAAATTTTATAATAAATTATTGTAACAATATATTTATTATTTATTGATAATATCTAAATTAATTGATGAGACTTAGATACAAAACTAATTAAGTCTTTTACTAATATATAATTGTTTATTTTAAAAGTCAATACTCAATAAATAAAATGCTAAATATTTAATAAACATAAAAAATGTTAAACATTGTCACAATAGAATGATAAAATGTATTAAGAAAAATATTTTTTAAAAATAAAATATATTTTAAAAATTAGAGGAGTTGTTGTAACACCTTTACTTTTATTTTTATTTTTTTTTATTTTTGAAAAAATAAAAATTTTGGTACAGAGTTTTTGGCATTTTGAACCAAGCTTTTTGGAGTATTTTTACTTTAGTGAAAGTGGATAATATTGCCTCAACTGTCCTTTCTCTCTTACTCTCTATTTTCTTTGTTCTTTTCCTCTCTCTTCTTAAAGAAAGTCTCCTCTAATCTCAAATCTCTTTCAGATATGAGTTCTCACGTTTATTCCACTCAAATCCAAAAAAGTTTTCAGAGCTTAGCTCTCAAATCTCACTTTTGTTTCTCTATTATCTCTTTTTATACTAGTAAATCTATCTTGTGATGTTAGGAAGAATTTTGATCCTTAAGTAGTATCTCTGGTCAAGAAGTGGAACTTCTCTCTAAAGCTCACAAAAAACTTAGTCTGAGATACCCATTTCTAGCTAAAGGGAGTTATTCTCAAATCCTAGATTTTATTTCTATGTATATTGATCTTGAAAGAATCGAAATATCCTATTCTAAATAATCTATAAAATTTTTCGTGAAACAATATGGTGAAAATGGATTTTAGGTATAAAAAGAGTTTTGATTTATTTGAAACCACTTAAAACTAAGTTCATAGTAAAAGTCACAATGAAGAATGAGTTTAAGAAGTTTTATAGACAAGTTACTTAATATGTGTGTGTGTGTAATTGACATTGTAAGTTATTAAATCTTTGAATTATATATGTGTTTAATAATGAAAAAGTAAAAAATGTTAAACTTTAGGCGTACTGAAATGAAAAACTTGATTTTTATGAGATTGATGAAATTTGTTTAGCTATTTGAATAAAGAAATGTACTTCATTATAAATACGTGAACTAGACTAAGTTTGGATGTATGAAGTATTAGATATGTTTTACTTAATAAAATGATAAGAAAGAAATGAAGGAAAATATAACAGTGAATAAATGATATATGAGATTTGTGTGTATATATGAAAGTTACTAATGTATGAGATTGGTGTGAATATATGAAAGTTGCTGGTGAATGAAATTGATAGAAATATATGAAAGTGTGGAGAAAATATGAGCAAAATAAAAAGATGACTAATACATATGTCATAAAAACACCGATTGATACGATTATAATATGTATGTTGTAATACATCGATGAGTGAGATTATAACATATATGTTGTAATATATTGATTAGTGTGATTGTAACACATATATTAAGATAATATTAATTGATGTAAATAGTAAGATTTTGATATGCTAGGGTTGAGATATCGTATGGATTGTTCAAAAATACAGATTTTGATATACTACGCTTGTGTAATTATGAACGAGATTTATATATAAGAAGTTTTAAATTTTACTCATTTTCATTGATTTAGATTTTACCTACAAGAAAATCATTTCTAAATTATCTATTTTTTATTTATTTTAATCACATCATATTGATATTTGTATATTTAAAATAAGAAATTATTTAAATAAAGTAAGGATGTTAAGGTTGTTACCAAAGTTTTTTTTTTTAAAAAAAAAAACTTTGAAAAAACTTTTAAAATATTATGATCTTAAAACCAGAAATGAGTTCAGAGAAGATATTAACATCCTATGACGTTTGAATAAGGTATTAGCATTCTATAATGTTTGTTTAAATAATAGCTACCTTATATTAATTGTGTAATTTTTTTTTATTTTTGTAAATATTTATTTAACTCATAAACATTAATTTTTACTTTTTTGTATTTTTTTAAGAAATAATATTTATTTATTAAAATATTAATTCGTATCTTAGAAAAAAGAAAAGTTATTTTGAAAATTATTTTGACTTGACAAGTCTAGTTCTCGCTCCTACATATCCTAGATGCAATGGAGAACTCAAAGTCTATCTAAAATTTATTTTAAGATTAAAATTATTTTCACAAGATTATAATATTTAGAATATAAAATAATGCTATTGATCGCGAGTGTCGCACTCGGACAAATTAATAAAAATTGAATTACATAAAAATTATGTAGTAAGAGGTGCAATCCAAGTCGTCTCCCAACGATGATAATGTTATATGATTATAAAATTAGACGGGGTTTGATTTATAGAATAACACTAATTAGAATCAAAAGTTAACAAGAATTAAAAACTCTAATCCAAGAATTTAGAAGAATTACAACTACTCTATCATCGGATTCCAAGAAGATGCATCAACCAACAAATTAGTGATTAACATTAAATTCGAATGAAACCTTAATTCAAATTAAGCATTCACAGGAGAACCCTCATGCATTCGATTAACACACAATTCGCTCAAAGTTCAGAAACCTCTAGAACCTAATCGATTTGTGTTAATTTAATTCACCAATGCCATTAATCTTAGATCTCAAACCTGAAAATCTAATTCACACTCCTTCAAGAATTAATTACATACATCAACCGAATAATATATAATCAAACAACTGCAAAATTATCAATCTAAACGAAGAACTTCAATTTGAAATCATAATTAGCAAAAGGAGAAAGAAGGAAGAGATGAAACCAAATTTGTTGTTGAATAAATTGCGAAACCGATCCTCAAGAGTGTCTCAATCCTTAGACTAGATGAAAGTCTAAGCCTCTATTAATGGAGGAAAACAAAAATTAAAAAAGGAAAAGAAAAAAAGAGAGAGAAGAGAGGAGAGGAGAGGAGCCAAAAACAACTTAAAATTCAAAATTCAAAATTTAAAATTCAAACATTTTGTTCATCACTTTGTTCCATTTTTTTGGCTATGAAAACGACCTCTTTTTGGTTCGTGGCCTAAAGGACAATTGTAGCCTTGGATGTTAGCTTCAAAACACCACTGGAATGGGCTTAATTGGACATTTGTGGACTGAGATATGGCTCAAATACTGCACCTTCCTCAGGATCCGTGACTGCAGCGTTCTGACTTTTTCCAGGCCCAGTTTCAGCTTCTTATCATCAAAATTGGTTTCTGACCTCTAATAGGAATTGTGTACCTTTCTCTTAGCTTTCCTACAAATCAAGAATCATAATGAAAGGAGTTCTACAACTCAAGATATGGTCCAGAAAATAAAATAGTATCAGAATTTGTCAAATACTGGAAAAGTTAAATAAAGTCCAAATAAAATTCAAACATCATAAAATGATTCAATTCAACCAATTAGGCACAAAAGAGGATTAATGAGCTAGGAATGAGAGGAAATAATGTTATAAAAATCCAATTGATCACTATACATGTATTTTACAATAAACAGTACAAAGAGTAAATCACATATTTATATTACAAATTGTTAAAAATGAATAAATTAAAAATATATATTTATATTTGTAAATGAAATATTTAAATTTATACTTGAATTTGAAGATTAATATTAGAAAGAATTTAAGATAGCTTAATGTATACATAAATCTCTTATGATTTTTTTGGTCAATTGAAGGTGATGTAAATTGTATATCAGTATCGTAAAATATTGTATAATAAAAATGATGAAATAAATTTAAGTAATCAAATGTTTGATTATTTAATTTATCAAAATTAGAAATGTGATATACTTTTAAAGATATATATATATATATATATATATATATATATATATTAATAGAAGAAAAAATATTAAAGAGACAGTTATATTTGCATTGTTTAGTAAAGATAATTATTCAATGAAATAAATAACATAACTTAATAATTTTTACTGCATGAGACCTAAACCAATGTGCTAAAGGTTTGGATACTTTTGGACTCAAACCAGACATACAATTTAACACACACTCTCTTAGTCTTAATAAAATCATTTATTCTAAAGTTTAACATCTTCTAACACATATTATTCATAATAATTAGTTCAATATTAATTGTAAACACATAATAATAAAAAAATCATAAAAACCCCTTAGAAAACTGTTTTAATCATAACTTTTACTGTAAAATTTTGTCTAGATAATTTTTTAAATAAGTTATCAGTCTTTCATGCCCAAAAATTCTATTCTTAGTATTAAAAACTCAAGAAATATTAAGGTTCTATAAATAAAAAGGAGAAATCTTGTGATTTGTAAAACAAAATGCATAAGTAAGAGTTAGGATTTGAGATTAACTCCCTTTACTTGGAAATAGGTCTCTAAGACTGTTTTTCATGAGGTCCAAAAGAGAGATACAATAATCTTGATGGAAGATTTTGTCCTGAAGACCAAGATCTTCCTAGTATTAAAAAATAGAAAACTTTAAAGAAGGAAAAAATAAAGGAATATGAGAGAAGTTGAAGAACTCAACTCTAAGAGACTTACTTAAAATCAGTTAAAATACGTATTCAAGCTTGGATCTAGAAGAGTTTCAGGGTTCAGGAGATTTTTCTCTAGGAAGGAAAGGCGAGAGAATAGAGAGAAAAGAGAGGGAAGGTGGTTTGATTATAAATGAAAGTTTTTAAGACATAAGTTCTGTAAATACTTCTTAAACTGACTTTCTCGCACGAAAAACCCAACAATAGTTATTTATTGTTATTTGTCATTCTACCTATAGCAAGAATTTCTCTTGCTATAACAAGAATTCTGCCTACAGTGATAAGGCTATTGAGTCATTTTTATCTACTTCTATCTACAGCGAGACTCGTTGTTTTTAAAGGGCTTGGTCCAAAATGTTCTGTCTTGCTACAATGAGACAAGAAATCTTGTACTAAAATTTTTATTTTCTAAAATCTTATGCAATAAAAAGGAGGGTATTACATTTCATCACTATTAATATTTATTAAAATAAATAATAAAATAAAATAAACTAAAAGAAAATACTAACACATCTATTTACTTCTAATTATTATAATTTTTTATTGTTAAAATAAAAACATATTCAAACAAGTTTGAAATATATATATTAAAATATAAGAACTCAACAAAGTCAGGCTCCAGATGAAAAAATGACAAAGCTTTTATATATATATATAAGATAAGATAAGATAAGATTTCAACGAAGTTAAGTGATAGATAGAAAAATGGGAGAGCTTAAAGTGATTTGGATCTTTGTAAATTGTGATAGGAAAAGCTAAAGTTTAATATAATGAATATACATATACAACGAGAGAGGTCACGTGAAGTTTGATACGGCTAACATCAAATCAATGTAAATTAATCAAAGTGTTACTATTAATGATCTAGCTTTATATGAAAATGCTCAATCAATTTATAACTCTGGATGAAAGTTTCAATTTTTTTACAAATCAAACATATTTAAAGCAACTAAGGAATATAGAGGAAAATATTCTAATGGAAAAGCTTATACAACAACAATCTTATACAACTTAGTGAGTCAATGGAGATACGAAGATGGGAGCACAACAATAAATCTGTGTGCTTTAATATTTTTTAATCATTTTCTTCTTTCTTTGTTATTTGTTCTCTTGTTGATATCTTTTCTAAAATTTTATTTTCTTCCTCTTACTCTCTTCCCTCTATGCTTCTTCTTTTTTCTTTTTTGTTTTTATCTCATATCTTTTTTTCTTAAAAAGAAATTGCTCTATCTTAAAATTTTTTGTGGCCTCTTTTTTCTAGTTTTTTTATTTTTCTGTTTATATTAGTTACATTTTCATATTTAAAACTTTATGAGGGACCAAATTTTTAAGTTTTTTTTTCTTATTATTATGTATGAAACAAACGTTGATTTATGAGTTTGTTTGTCAGTTGTGTTAATTTTTATTTATTAAAATTAAAATTAAATTTTTTTATTTCTTTAGATTGAATTTTATTTTTTTAAAAATTAAAATTATTTTATTTTTTGGAAGGACAAAAATTTTATTCACAAACATTAAATATAATATAAGTTGGTGTATTTGTAATTTTGTTCAGTTTAATTTAAAGTGTAATAAAAAAATAAAAAATAATGAAATTACATAAAAAAGGTAATTTATAATATCTATTTAGTATATTAAAATTATTTATATCAATTTATTTAATACTATTACTTAACTAACTTTGAGTTTGTGAAAAAAATATATCACGCACATTAATCAAGTTTTAATGTTTTATTTTTTAATGAATTTTTTTAATTTAAATAATGTCATTATATATTTAAATCTATAACTTTATTTTAAAATAGAAATTAAGAGGCTAAAAAATTTAATATAAATATTTATATTATATTAAATAAATATTTATACGAGGAGTAAATAGTAAATAGTTATTTCATAAGTATACACATATATTTATTAATTAAATAAACTATAAAAGTTGTTGAATTTTTTATATTTTTAATAAACGAGTTATTTAATATTTTTTATATCGTTCGAACTAATTAGACTTTTTCAAAATCTTTTTTAATTTCATGTTCAAATGATTCAAATCTGTTGCTTGCAGCTACAAACCGAAGCCGAAAAGGATAAACGAAAATTATGTAGTCTATGCTCTTTGAACTCCAATGGATCCAACCATACAAATATTATTTAAATAAGAGATATTTTGAAAAAAAATAATAAACTTTATTTTTTAAAAACATAAAAAAAGGGAAATAGAATTTTTTGAAACATCAGAAAAAATTATTTATTCATTCATTTATACAAATAAAAAATTATCAAAGAATATTATGATTCTTAAAAATTTATATACTTCAAAGCTCTCTTTAATTTTTTCCTTTTACTACTTCCATATATGTTGTGTGTCCAAACCTAACGTCAGAACTTAGAAGAAGCCGTGGGTTTGGTAATATTTCAATAGGAAAAAAAAATAAGTGCTGAAATGTTACACTAAAATAATAATAAAAACAATAACAATAACAAATAAACAGGTGTATGCATATTTAACTTATAATGTATATTTAACTTTTTTTAATTGAAAATTAAAAAATATAATTTTCCAACGCAGGAAACAAATGGCTTACAATATCAATAAGAGCGCATATAAGTTATCACACTAATCAATTCTCTTTTTACAAATTTTTATACATATAAAATTAAAATTTGTTAATATATTCTCATTTTGTATTAGACTAAGATATTTTTATAGTTATTTCGTCAATTCTTCAATCAAATAATAATATATAGATGTTTATTTGAAACTTTGAAACACATCTTTAAATTTATTTAATTTTTTAAAAGTATTTTCATATCATCATTTGATTAGAATATTTAATGATAAACATATAAAAAACAAATCTATAAAAGAAAACAAAAAGTTATTTTTTTTTTATAAATTAGAGAAAGATAAAATGAGAAATGAGAGAAATAGAAAACAAAATAGATAATATGACTTTATAGAAATCTATTAAAAGGGTGAACAACGCTAACTATCTTGCATAAAAGCAAAATATCTTGCATCATTGTCAGTGTATAGTAAGACTATAAATGAGCCGTGTGATTAAACTCTACCACATGACAAGGTGATGTCTTATCCCTTTCCCTTACCTTCTTCCACTCAAACTCATTCCATGAACATGGCAACTGCTGCATCTGCATGCCTTCCTTCATACACTTGTTCTATTATCAGAACAAACTTAACACCACTTGGATTATTTCACCCTTCAAACCTCCTCAACAAGTCTTGTTCTAAATCTAATGGCTTCAGTTCCACCATCACATGCAAGGCATCATCATCTACGCCAGATTTTGATTTGTATGACCTTCTTGGCATTGATAGCTCCTCTGATCAGTCACAGGTGAAGATGGCATATCGCTCTCTTCAGAAACGATGCCATCCTGACATTGCTGGCCCTGCTGGTCATGACATGGCCATCATTCTCAATGAAGCTTATGCCATTCTTTCTGACCCAAATGCACGCCTTGCCTATGATAAGGTTTCTTTCTTTGTTTTTTCTCCAAAGGATTGCTTTTGCATCTATTAAATTCAATGCTTTCTCATTGTGGACATTCAATAGATCCAACCCATTACTAATTTCATGTTTTAGGACCCGTTTGGATTAGCTTCTAATGGAGCTCTTTATTGAAAAATTTAAGAATTTTACGACACAAGAATGCTAAATTTTGTTAAGTTTATAGGTGTTTATAAAGAAGTTAGGTGAGTGGTCTTTTGAAAAAAATTAAGGTGCATAAGTTGATTTTAGCATATGTAAGAAGTTTAATTCATTTTATTTTTTTTCTCTTGCAAGTTTTTGTTCAAAAGTTTACCACTTTATCTATCAGGGACATAGTCCAGTTTCTAGTTGTTTGTTACAAAGAAGTATTTGGGTCATAAGATTAATATTATGCTTGTTTAATAGGACAGAAAAATAGAAAATTACGAAAATTTGCATTTGAACCGGGATGCGTCATTGTCATTATTGAATGGTAGTGAATGTATGGTTTTGCGTAGTATTTCAAGTGAAATTAATTGTCAATTTATTTTGGTTGGTTGCTTAATTTGACAAAAAATGTGTCACAGGAGCAAGCAAAGAGTTCAGAATTCAAAGGCTTCACCGGCAGACCCCTATACTCTGTTTGGTGTGGATCAGAAAGTGAGCAGAGGGCAATATTTGTTGATGAAATCAAATGCGTTGGTTGCTTAAAATGTGCTTTGTTAGCTGGAAAGACTTTTGCAATCGAGTCAGTGTATGGAAGAGCAAGGGTTGTTGCACAGTGGGCTGATTCCAAACAGAAAATTGAAGAGGCAATAGAATCTTGTCCTGTCAATTGCATTTCGTAAGTGTGTATATACTTCTGCACTTGGCTTCATATTTTGGGAATACTGAAATTCAGAGGATCTAGATGGGCATCATGATTATTACTTTGTTACTTAATTAATACCTTATTTGTTGTGATTTCTAGATATTGTATAACATTCTTTGTTACTTAGCATAGAACCATATTTTGTGGTAAATTGTTCCATACCTTCAGGCTATACTATCTAAATTAAATTTTTCTTCATTTAATATCTCAAAACTTTCCAAAGAGGACCACATTACCAGACCATTCCTTAAAATTCTAATCTAGCAATGGAAGGCCCCATTACAGTTCTCTCCTGCAATTTTGATACTTCTAATTATAAAAGCCACCAATATGTTTCTAGTAGTAGTATCTTTATTTTTTGTGTTGCAAAGACCTTGAGAGTATTGAGAGATAACCCTTCTTCCCAAAATGGGAGATTTGAAGAGGGATTATCTAATTAGCTGATAATTTCTTCTAGAATTTGGGCTCACGTTACATATGTTTTAAGTATTGGCAATTTGTCATCTGAATATATCATCTTTGCTAGGATGTAGTTGTTCAATTTTCCTTCAGATAAGTATAAGGGATAAGAAAATATTTTATGAATGGAAATGTAGCAGTATGAATGTATGATGATAGTTGATCCGGCAATTCACATGCCAGCTCTTAGTCATCCATTCATCAACTATAATTCTTATTTTGGTTCCATACAAGGTTGCAAGATAATTCCTTATTTTTTTTCAAGAAGGATATTTGTCAGATTGATAAACATTTTCCTGATGGATTTTTCATCTTTATAGTTTTCCAACTGTTTACTATGCTTCTATAAACAGGTATGTTCTTGATTGTACACATCTTGAAATGTTTTATTTATAGTGTAACTATCTGGAGACTTGTAACGATAGTTTAGGAGTTTTGACAGCAGGCTATGGAGCTTACTGCTTAATAGTACAGGATCCCTTGATCTAGTTAACTGCTTGCCAAACATGCGGTGGGCTGAAATTCTTGTAGATTTAAGTATGATGTAGTAAATGTCGATTGTTTGGTATTCTATTGTTGATTAACTTGTGTGTACAGATTAGAGAAGATGTTGACCATTTTAGGAGTGCTCCAAGTAGAAAGGTTGCAATGATTCTCTCCGCACTGCAATCTTAGAAATAATGATGTTACATTGGTTGGAACAGAGAGCTTGAAAATTTATAGACAGACTTATTTTGTTACTTGAGAATAAGATGTTTTTTTGGATTCGCACTGGTGTTCCTCTATTGGCTCATTTTTTGTTTGTTCTCTTTGGTCTTCATCCTGATTTCGTGGAAATTCTCCTTTCTTTCTTTCCCCTGTGGAATAATCAACCATGTTGCAGTCAGTCTCTCTCTCCTGTCAATGAAATTTCTTGTTTCAATGCAAGAAAAAAAGTTACAAATTACAATACTTATTCTATAGTTGAATTGTTTTTAATAAAGAGAGATTTCTTTCACCTTTCTCCCATTTGGAATTCCATAGGATCACTGATATTAAGGAAGGGAAACGTTGAGCAATTAGCAAGCAGTGTTGGATAGTTTGTTATTGAAATAGAGAATTGCATTCATAGTACTCAGAATTGTGAAGGATACCTAACAAGACTGAGAATAGCATTCATTGTGCTCAGAAAAGTACATTATCAGTATAGGATTTGTCAATTTCTATAGGCATTAAAAAACTTCCATTAATCTTGGAAGAATTGCGACTTCAGGACTAACGGGAAAAATATTTTAATCAGCAGTTTCTTAAATCACAGTTCTCCCTTTTTCTTTTTGCTTCTTGTGGATGATCATTTTTCTACTTTTGAACAAAATAGGGTTGTTGAGAGGTCCAACCTTGCAGCTTTAGAGTTCTTGATGTCCAAGCAGCCACGTGGCAACGTAAGGGTAGGTGCAGGTAATACAGCTGGTGCTCGTGTCTCAAACATATTTGTAGATGTGGAGAAGTTTCAGACAAGATTCCAGGAAACAATGGAAAAGGCTTCTAGGTGTTCTAAGGTTAGTTTGACATGTAATGTGTAGATCTTCATAGAAAGCAAGAATGGCCATAAGAAATTGTCTTCATTATGTTAAGGTCCAGTTTGGGTAAACTTCTAAAAAAGTTATTATAGGGGAAAAAAATCAGTACAAAAAATGAATAAAACTTCACTCAAGTTAGAAATACCCATCTCCTCAAATTTAGGAGAAGTTAAATGAGAGAGCTTTTGAAAAAATAGAGAAGCATAAGTTGTTTCTGACTTATGAGTTTTTTTCATTTTTCATATTAATTGCTTTTCTTATAAGGACTTCTCTGGAAGTTTATCCAAACTGGGCCCAAGTCTTCAATGCTTGAATCCCTCATTCTCTACTTTATTGATTAACTAGAGAACATCTATTTCAGGAAACAGACCTCCAAAGAGAATCAAGAATGTCAGCAATTCAGGCAATAAGATCAATTTCTAATTGGTTATATTGGCAATCACCTAGTGCCAGTGGTAGCTCATCAAAATCTGAAAAAAGCATGACAAGAGTTGTATATAAATTGCCTGAGCCTGATATTGGCAAGCTCAGAGATGCTGCTGCAAGGAAGAAAGTAAGAGAAAGGACAGGGACCAACCATCGAACCCAATTAAATACCATTCATCCTGAGGAGTATTGGACTCCATCAACTTATGTTCTTCCATCTTCAACTAGAAGTAATGCTACTCAAACACCAGCTGAGAAGCCTTCAGTTACTACAGGACAGAAAAAAACAGATGAAAGAGATATTGACACATATGAAAATGAAAATAGCCCTATAAGGTGGGGATTACCAATGCTTACAGCATTGACTGCAGTGGCTACAGTTCGATTACATGCGGTCGAGTTAACACCTGAGTTGAAACAACATGTGGGTGGTTCTCTAGCTTTGGAAATTGTTAACAGCTCTTGGTTGCAGTGTGTGCTGGCAGCAGCTACATGGTATATGATTGGACTGGCAATTATAGACCTTGTGGCCATCTTTGGAAATAAAAATAGATAGAAGTACATCATATATGCTTAAAAGTTTAATAGCAAAGATAGGATAGATACATGTAATAAGCCGTATATGAAGAAACACATGAATCACAGCAATTGATGTACAACAATTTCCCCATTATGAATGCCATACTTGATTACTTCTTTGACTCAGCTTCTTCTGGAACTCGAAAGTGAAATATTGACCCAAACTTGTTGGGATTTAAAATCTACCACTTTCTTGCAGCTTTTCCCCATATGGTCCAAGGACATTGAAAACTCTACTTGATGTCTGTCTCACAGGTAATGTTCTATTGATGTCGGTATTTCTATAAATGTGTAACTCCCTACTTAATTTGGGATATAACTTAATGTTTGACGTGCCTTTCACTCTATTAAGCACGAGAATAAGGAGGCTAGATTACATTCCTTTCCATTAGATTGCACTCAGAAAATAGATTGCAATGAGTTACACCTGATTTTGAAATGCGTGCTTTACAAAAGAAATTGATTTGACTTGTTCGGAGTAAGAATTAGGAAATAACTATTTATGTTGGTGCTTCTTTATTTTTAGAATCAATCGATTGCATTTTTCCTGCTTGTATGAAGCTTACAAGGATGCTTATTAACCAACAAGGTCTTGGATGATTCAATAATTTTTTCTATATAATTATGATTATTTATCATCTTCGTTGGTTAATATTTTTCAGTAACAATAATATATCTGTTCACCCTTTTGTTTTTCTCTTATGAATACACTTTCACATTGAAGAACTAAATTCCTTAGTTTCAAGGGATGAAGGAAGATGCAGTAAATAACGATATGAAGAACCTCATCTTTTGGGTCACAAGAGTTATTACATACGATCCATCACACAGGATAGGAGTGACTCACTGTTCGAATAACAAACTAACGATAGAAGGCAGAAGCTGAAATAGTTTTGGCAAATGATTTTACAGATGAAAGGAAACTAGTAACGGTATTTGGTGGAGTAATCTTTGGGAGCAATGACGAGACCGCGACCCTTTCTGGCACCTCTATACACAGTTTCAACGATGTCGATGAACTCTTGTTTGTCCTTAAGCGCCCAGTTGATCTTGTTGTTGTTGCCAGTGCCAAGATCAATCATGATGTGTTTGTTCCTGAAGAAGAACATCACCGTCGAAGGATCGTATAGTTCGTACATCGTGTTGAAATCTGGCACCTCCGTGATGTCCACAAGGTATATCACCGCGAAGTTCTTTATCGTTTCTGCAACCGACGCCAAAACCTCGTCCATCTAATACAATCATGATAATAAATCTATGTAAAGGCAAATTAACGCAACCAAATCGATTATTGTTATCATTATGATGATGATGATGATACTGAAATGGATGAAGAAAGTACCTGCATGCAGGTTTCGTCCCAATCATGGCCGAAACGGATAACGACGAGTCGCTCCTCTTCGGCGAGGATGGCTTGATCAACGGCCCAGCCTGAATGCAAGTGAGGCAACAGGTACGACATCTTCGTCCTCAACGCTTTCGTTTCTGCAAACCCTAATTCCCCTTTCCTTCTTCGATTCTTCTCCCACCACTCAATTTTTATTCCTTTGATTTGGGAAGGACTTTTCGGGTTGGGCTTCACAATGGAACCCAATTACCCGTTACCTGGCCCAATTGTCTCCGCTGGCCCGCCCCAATTTTTTTTAATTCATTTTATTTACCTTCCTCGTTTTTTCTGTTTTCTCCTTGAGAATTGATGTTTAGTGTTTTCAACGAAAATAATACAAAAACTGTACAACGAATTACATTTACACGTGATTTGCGTAAAGCTTACTACAACAGTGTGTTTTTTGGATGAAATATTGAGTAATTATTTTTTAAAAAATTTATAATTTTAAGAGTTAAAATTTGTTATTTAGAAATTAAATTTTAAAGAATTTAAAATTTTAGGAATTTTAGTAGATATTTTTTAACAGACTAAAATTGAAAAAATTTAAATATTAAAATGAGAATTTGATTTTTTTTATTTATTAATTTTTTATTCATATTTTTATTTAATTATAATTAATTTAATAATTTAAATTTTATATTTTTTTATTAATTTAATTAAATATAGTGATAATCTTATTATTTTGAATAATGTAAATAATTTAATTATTTATCTAAAAAAATTTGAAACGAAGAAAATTTAATTATTTTATTTAAACAAAATATTTTAAAATAATAAAAATTTAAATTATGTAATTTAAAATTTTAAAATTTAAAATCTCTAAATTTTTTTATTACTTCATCCAAACACAACTTAATTAATTTAACCTGTTAAACATGAACTTGTGTTTGTTAATTTTTCGTTTTACATTTTTCTTGTGCTGTATATAATACGACTCTTTACAAATGGCTTTGGCCTTTTTTAACGAAAAACAAGTCTCATGTATCATACGGTTGTCGTTTTTCAAATTTAAGTAACAGAATATAAGCAAATTAGAAATAGAAAAAAAAAAGTATTAAAAGAAGAGTAGAGTTTGTTAAAATTTAAGCTTTTCTATAAAATTCTTAAAATGATTAAGATGGGATTTGGGGATTTAATATTTTGACATAGAAGAATTTTATAAAACGAACTTATCAGAGAAGACCATATTTTGGAATTCTAAAATATTAATAATTCATATGCTTTTTAAAAATGTTAAATACCATCAATTATTATATAATATTATTACTTTACTGTCAAATTGAGAAATCACAATATCAAATGATAGCGAGAGAAATAGAAATTAAACATTTATTTGTTATTTATTTATTTTTATAAAATGGGACACTAGAAATCATATTAATTGAATAAATATCAAATTTAATCCTTTGAATTGTAAACATTTATCACTTTAATTTTTCACATTATAAAAATATCATTTTAGTCTTTAATATTTTAAAAAAAACTCATTTTAGTTTTTTTTACATTAATTTCTTATTGTCATTTCATATAAAAAAATATCTAAAATAAATGTCATTTTATAAAATCAAGGATTAAAGTAAACTTTTTGTAAATTTAAGAATTAAAGTAATCAGCTCTTACGATTTGAGAGACTAAAATACATATTTACTCTACATTAATTTGATCTCACAAAAAATATTTAATTTTTTTAATAAATGCACACATACAATGTTGTAAACATTAAACGAAACTTGGGTACAAGTTTTTAATTTATTATAATTTATATGTTTTATGTAAATCATCATTTAAATTTAGTTTTAGAATCATATATTTTTAGCATATACAACATTTAGTTCAAAATTGAATATGCTTCTCTAAACTAAGTTAGACAATAATATTAATAATAATAATATTATTATTATTACAAAAGAATTAATTTTTGTATAGTTACTTTAAAAGTCATATATACGATAAATTTTAATTGATAAATATTGTAAATTAATACTCAAAACAAAGTTCTCAGAATTTTATATCTTGGGCTATTTATAATTTTGAATCAGCTTCGCCTACGAAGTTTGATAACAAACAGATATAAAATTTTATATCTCGGCTTTGCATGAATAAGGTCGGGTATGAAACTTTTGTCCTTTCTAAAAGTGGGGAAGTTTCTAGGTAGAATCTGAGGGCAATGGTGGATGGTAGCATCCAGATCATATGTCGTGCATTACAAAACAAAGACATAGCACAGTTGTCAGCACCCCATGCTTGAGCACTCCAAAATCTCTTATAATCAAACATCTTAGTATTTTCACATTCCTTATATAATATGTTTCAAAATTCATGTTTGAACAACATTTTGTCAGCACTTAACTAAATATACATCACAGGTTGTAATGCACGAGTGCATCCCCTCTCGTGCATGTATGATCATATTGCTTAATATTCAACAACAGTATCCTAAAACCACCAACATATCCTCACAAAGGGAAAGTTCCTTTGGACAAATTGGTGCCTTAGCTGCTATCACTGTCCCAATTCCGTACCACGAGAAGGATACTTCATATTTGCTTCCTCATCTGAATCTGAGATCTGATTAGAATAATTTTTTTAAGTTTTAGTACTATATATAAAAACCGATTGAAGCACCCTCTTCCTATACCAAAATACTAGCTTTCTAGCCTTGATTTTCTCATAAAGTGCAACCCTTTATTTCTTCCACTTCAAGTTATGGCACCCCTTGATTTTGATGCTCTCAAAGAGTTGCACAATTCTGCAAATAACCTTCTTCATTCTCCAATGGTCCAACAAGTTATTATCCATCAAAGAGAAGAAAAATGGGTTAACGATGTGTCAGAGTCATCTCTGAGAATGTTGGAGGTATGTGGTATCTCCAAAGATGTTCTTTTGCTAGTGAAAGAACACCTTCAAGAACTTCAATTTACTTTGCGTAGAGCAAGCATTGGTGAGGCAGGAATTGAGGAAAAAATCACAGCCTACAATTGCTATAGGAAGAAGTTGAAGAAAGAAACATTGAAGTGTTTGAAGTGGTTGAAGGGTATGAAGTGTCAAACAGTCACTACGCACACTCCAATGAAGGAGCAAAAACTAGGGTTGGTTGTTGATGTTCTACGAGAAGTAAGGATGACCAGTATTTCCATTGTGGAATCACTGCTGTCTCTTATTTCCTCACCCTGGTTGGATTCAAAACCAGGGAAAAGGTCTTTCAGATCAAAGCTTGTGCGTGTTAGTTTGCAAAATTCAGATGATGTCTATGATGCTATGGTGCTTCAAAGTGCAAACAAAAGGTTAGCAGGGGTTCAAATGGCAATAGAAAATCTTGAGGTTGAGTTGGAGTGCATGTTCAGACGTTTGATCCACACAAGAGTTCTGCTTCTTAACATACTAACCAACTAGAAAATTTGGTGGGAACCCCAACCATACCAATGGCTCAAATCAAACTAGCCAGCTCAAACCCTTTTTAGATACATTCTCTTAAATTAATTTACTTAGATATTTAACCATTCCTTTATTCTTTGATTCTGTCAAATAACTATTGTAAATCTGCAATATAATTGAACATTGTCTATTCCACCCTGAGAATTACAATCTTACAGATTTGTGGAATTTCAGGATATGTGGATAAGCTACCCTTTCTTATGTAGTTTCACTAGTTTGGAATAAAAATATATGCAATCCAATTGCTTGTATGCTTTATGCTGTACAATGCAAGAAAGAAATTTCATAATTTCACGTGCATCTAGCTGTTTGCACAGGATTTTTCTGTCACTATATTATCTATGATTTGAGGAATTAAAAAAGAATAGTTGGCAATGTATGTGTTACTTTTGCTAAACGGTATGTTTTAGAGTTTCCTTGGAATTACGTATATATTAGTTATAGCTCAAAGTGATTGGAAACAGAATGTCTCACAGACTTAATTTGTAGTCAAACATTACAAAAGGTAAATAAATACATTCATGAGAATTTAACATGTGAACAGCATGTAACTAGGGAATTTTATTGTGCAATATGCATGGGAATTTCAATGAGAAAAATTAAAATTTATCAAAAATTACGTAACCCTGTAGGGATCTACATAATCAATGTTGGATAAGAACGTGAATTAGCATCAGCTAGAGTTAGGCGTTTTCCACGTTCTTAAACAAATAATTTGTTCTGGTGACAATGCGGTATTTATGTATGACTTCTTGCATACTACCCATGCTCCTTGTCACTAGTCCGATTTTAGATGGTTTTGAAAAAACTAAATTAAATTGATACAGTTTGATTTTGTTTCTTATATCAATTATTTTTGACAATTTAATACCTTGTAATTATTTAATGAGAAATAAAATGTATTAAACTCACTTTTAAAAGCTATTCTAAAAGAAGAATTGTCAAAATTTTGTAAGTATTTCATCATGTTTCTTTTCAATGTAAGAAAATATCTTTGCATCACATAGTGTCCAATTATAGTGTCTTAATGTATAAATTTTACATTTCAATTATTTCTAATTAAAACGTAAAACAATACAAGTAGTCACGGTTACATGATCTTACCTCCTGTGGACTATCTAAAAATTACTCTAATATGTCATATTTTAATCAATTTATAATTATGTAACTGTGTAAAAACATCTAAGATTGGATTAAATAAGTAAAAGCTTAAAATAGAGTTTTGATGTATACTTCTCCATAAGTTCTCAATCAAGTAGTTACCTCTTTATACATGTCTTGTATAACTTAAATATGTTACATGAACCCTTTTCTTTTCTAAAGTTGTCTATAACATTTCTCTTGATACTTAATCATATATTTTTTCTAAGTCAATAAAAATCATATATAAGTCATTTTCTTTGTAACGATATTATTTTTATTATCTTTTGTAAAAGATATATTACTTATGTTGTAAACTTTTCTAACATATAACTAAATTGATTTTTTACAATCTTAGTTTTCTTTCACAGTACATATTCAATTATCATTTTCAATAACTTTATAGTGTGACTTATAAATTTAATTCCTCGATAATTTTTATAATTTTAAATATCACCCTTATTCTTGTATATAGAAATCAAATTATTCTTCCTTCATTCATTTAACATATTCTTAGATTTCAAAATTTCATCTTTTTTTTTTATCAAATCTCAAAATCTCCTTAAAAAGCTCAGTGAGTCACTCAAGTATTTGTTTTTTCAAACTTTAATAGATATTATTAGCATCAACTGCTCTATCTCTGTTCATCCTCTTTAAAACTTCTTTTACTTTTCTAATTTAAATCCTAGAAGAATGTTAAATTTTGATTATTCACTTGCACTTCTAATCCTATCAAAATTTTCTTGAAGGCATGTTATATTAATTTTTCTACAAATCATACTGTCCACTATTTTTAACGAATTTTCTATCAAAATACCACTATTAAATGACCCAAACTGAAACATGTTTTGTGAGGACCTTTACTCATTTAATGCAACATTTACACATCAATGCAACAACTTTAAATCATTTAACATTGTACTCGAGTTATATAGCTTGTTACTTCCACGCCAACAACTTAATCTTAATACAATACCATTGTGTATAATCCATATAAAAAAGTATTGACAAATTTTATGTTAGTTGCTAAAGGTCTAACACAACCCTCATCCTTTACCTAGTTTGGGACGAACTATGGAACTATAATCAGAGTTATATAACTAGTAAAAACATTTAAGATTTATTGGAACAAAGATAACAAGAGCCAATGAAGATTGAGCTGTCTCATACTCTCAAAAAAAGACTACAAACGGAAAATATACTTTGTCTAATGTCATGAGATCAATTTTGTTTTATTTTTATCAAACCTACTTAGATAAAAGAACAATAAACTGTTAGATTCAACAAAACTAGGAATTTAAAGCACCAAATTGGTAATTTGAAGACAGTGAACAAAGCAAGCAAACAAACCAATTTGATCTATTATTGGAGATTATATGAAATTAAGAGAACCAAATTATCTGAACCCGTTTGTAATTGATATATATATGTATGAAAAATATAAATTGTGAGAACTGTACAGGGATTATTGACTATAATAAGAAAATGATATAGAAATACGAATTAAAAAAAAAAAGAAATAACAAATATTGAACTATATAAATTTTCACCTAGTATGAATACGTTTCTGTCTATTCCTAAAAAACCTAATTGATTACAATAACTTATTTAATAATTTATAATATTTTGGTACTAAATATCATTCATACAAGAATAAAGAATTTGTTTGAAAATTAAATTTGAAAAGGTAGATTAGAAAAACGGTCAAAGAAATAAGGTAGCACAAACGAACAAGTAAATATAATTTTTATAGTCAAAAGACACTCTTTAAAAGCCGACAACTATTATAATCTACTGATATATTTTTAACTAAAACGTGAATACTTGTTCAAACAATGTTTGTAGAGTCCTCATTTTATAAAATGAATATTATAATAGATAGATATATACTATTTCAAATACAAAGAAAAAGAATTATAAGATGGAAATCAATTTGAAGTCTTTCCCAGAGTTAACAAAACCGCAAGTGTACCAATTCTCCGAAGACAAAAAAATGGAAGAGTGCCGTAATTGTCGTTTGCCTCGTCAAGTCATGGCATGGGCATAAAATACACGAGCAAATAGACCTTGTAAGTTGTGGAAAGGCATAAAAATCACCAAAAACATAAAAGAAGCTTTTGATTGATAGTTGAAGCATAAGGCCACATTGTCAGACTCTCGTGCAACAAAATTACACTCATTTGTTTTATTTATTAGAATTTTCCCTCTATTTTATGTTACCTAATTTTATTTAGATTTTGAATAAATGATGTCTTGGCCATAACCAAATCATATTCTCTTAGAACGATATGTAATTCCTTTCGGTGCCAATCACCAATCTACAAGTTCTCCAAAGCGTATCCTGCTTTGTTGCTCAATTTATCACAGAAATGGACTGCCATTTTTTGTTTTCCACATTGCATCATGTTTTCATTGCATAGATAATAACACAAACAATCCAGAGACCGCTATTGACCACTTTTTTAACTTCACCTATCAGCCTTGCAATGCCGAGGTGTCTAAGTTACCGATACTAACGAATAACTTTTACAAGGGGGAGGGGAACACCTAAGAGTGTCCTTCTCTTGAAAACTCATATTTCATCCTCTTCAAAGGGATCTCGTTCAGGGTAGTCACCAACCTAGAAAAGATTTGTAGAGATCAAATCAGATTTCTTATATTTGGACAAATGTTAATAAAATATAATGTCACTAATGATAAATAGAACCTTAATATTTTCTTATTTCCCTGTTTTTTTCACATGGGTTAGGGTAGATATTCCTCTTCCAAGAGGCAATTAAATACCTTTGCTAGATGCCTAGATTGCATAAGAAATCTCAACCATATATGGCTCAATTTGTATAAACTTTCAAGCAAACACTTAAGAAGATATGGAGATAAAATGAATCAAACTTCTCATAAGTTAAAATCAAATTGTGTACATCAACTTTTAGAGAAGTAGGATAAAAAAGTTTCTAAAAAAGCTTATATTCATAAGTTGATTTTAACTTTTGGGAGAAATTTGATTTATTTTACCATCTTATTTTATTTCTTATAAATACTTATTGATAAGCTTTTCTAAACTAAGACATAATCATCTTTATACCGCAGCAATTATGAAGGGGGGGGGGGAGGGGGTAATGGCAGCTTAGTTCACAGCATTAGAAGCAACCAACAAATTGATGGTAAAAATTTTAAAGATTGAGGGCCACTATCATTTCAGTAGAATAAAAAATTGACTGGTGTTCAAAATAAAACCATACAGTATCTATTACCTGATTGTCACACTTGCACATCAAACTGTCATTTTCAAAAACCAGTTCATGGGAAGGTTTTATCACCAAATGTAAGGATACTAACAGCACCCAAACCAATTCTTTTTCACTTGTGTCATCCATACAAATTGATCTAAAAGTTATGAAATGAAACCAAAACTAAGCGAGACTGATTATCAAGCTCTCGAGTTAACTTTCAACCACAGTTATAAGACACGAGTTAACTCCCACAAACCCTGTTTGTCAAACTTGTACAAGTAAACCTGACAAAATCAGCAAACATGATTTTATTGATGAGTTTATGAATCGGAATTTACACATGATTTTGCCCTCAAAAGCACAATCTTGGTCAATTTAGTTGGGAATTGAAGCTGAGTTGCTTCTGTTATACAATATGCATATGGAGCTAATATTATGTTGTTCAGTCAAAACTATAAGATTTTGAGCCAGTAGTAGATTTCAGCTCAATCAAGCATTAAATCTAAACTCAAGTATCAACATCCAATTCAATAACCATTATAATTACAAGGGCATAATATTATAGTTTTTCAAAAGCTTAGTTGGCAGTCAGTTTTTTTTTTTTTTTCCCTTTTATTTCAGTTAATATGCTTTTGCTTGTTATTACAAAAATGCAAAATTATTTCTAATTTCCAGTATTGTGAAGGTAATGGCGAAAACAAGATTCTTTTGTTATCTTCATTTCTTTTGCAAATCCTTGAAACTGACAACAAAGTGAAAAACAGGTAGTATTTTTATAATAATCAGTGAAAACATACCAACCTAAAAAATAAAAAGAAAACTGCCTTGATTGATCAAAGATTTATCCAAGTAACCAATGTTTTGAAAGCAATTCAGTAAATGAAATGTGCAAGGAAAGGATCAATGGTCAAAACCACAGTGCAGCAATGAATAATTGTTGATGAAGAACAGGATGGGGAAGCTTGAGAGGGGGTGGAGACAATCACACGATCAATAATATCATCACCAATTTTTATTTCACACAGGTATTTATCCTAAACCTATCAAAGCAGAACATGTGATTATGTTATCGGTGTATAGTCTATGTCAAACTACACTATGCTTTTGGGAGAGCACTTTGCAGGTAAATCGAGGCATGACACAAGATTTGAACTGGTATAAGAATAGGGGCTTGGATTTTTATTTGGTATAAAGCACATGGCCTTCTCAATTAGGTTTCTATCACATATTGAGCAATTGGTGACTGCATAGATATTCCTTCCTTTGTTCTGGGTATTGTACTAGTGTTAATGAGGATTCATGATCCTCCCATCTTTTTTGTAATTTTTTCTTCTAGTTAATGTTTCTTTCCGTTAATCAGGGAAAAAGAGAAGCACTAGGTGCAGTGAAAAATATTCCAATATTAGAGGACCACTACAGTGTAGTTCTGACAAACCTGCACTTTATCTGGCCTAACCATTCCACCATGAGATGGAGGGCATTCAAAGTAGCGGACTCCTTTGACCCTATAACAATAGCAAGGCAAATTCTAAGATATGCATAGGCTTCTTATGTTTGTAAATGGAAAATACATAATAATTAAGAGAAATTAAGATGAATAGTAGTTTTACTTACATGCCATCATGTTTGCCCAATGGTTCATCATATTGTACTCCAACCCAGAAACCTGGACCCAAAGACTCTGCCCGACCAACAAATTTTACAACACCCCTTTTCTCCCCAGGTTCAACTTCACATCTGGATCCTACCTTAACATTTTGGAAATCGGAGAATACAGTAACAACATTGCAATTCAAAAAGATTCAATTTAAACAAACTAGATGATATGATAAACTTTGGATAATTTGAACAATAAAATACACAATATATCACTCTCAACAATACAAAACTGCAAAGATGCATGAATCACAATTAAGAGATCCAAAGTAAAACACACATGATTTACAAGTCCAACATATAAGTACCACTCAAAGTTCAGCCCAAACAGAAGTAACAGGGACTACAGCCTACTGCTAGCAGTTTTGTAATAGTTATCATTAGTCACTGCCGTTGTTATATGACTATAAATTGATAATAGATACAAATTTTAACACTAACGAAACTTCAATTCATACAGGCTATTTGGTTAGATACGCTGATGTGCCCCAAGTGCTACATGGGCCAAAGGAGATGCTGATCCAGGAAGGAATTACAGGCCCAAAACCATGGTTGGTGTGTGTGCGTAAAAGGAAGAAAGGCATGAAGAATGTGAAGGAGGGAGAATCTGAGGTGGCAAGTTAGTTAGAGGAGAGAGTGAGAGTTTTCTGTTACAGAGGGCGTGTGAATGATGTGTTGGGCACCTTTTTGCATTTTTGGCTTTTGCGGTTTGTATGGAGAGCTATTAAGTTTTTCCTTCTGAGTTTACTCTGGGACAGAAGGGAGAGACCCTTCCTCTGTATTTTTTTCCAAAAATTATCAATATAATCAACTTTTTCTGTTGTTCATCCTTCTGTTTGTCTATATTTCCTTTTCTGGTTGTTTGGTTTGCAACATAGGCATTCCTTACTTTGCCTAGCTAACAACCAATTGATTTCCCTATAGTCATGTAAATCCTCCTCCAACCCTTTCTTCTTTTCATAAGTCATCTATCTCCCCCTCCCTTTTTCCTCCCCCTCCCTAGTGCTATGGAAAGCTTTAAAAAATAAAAGGGTCCATGTAGCATATATTCAGGATATACAAGACATGTATGAGGGGTTAACTACATATATGAGAACTTTTAAATTGTTATTTGATAGGAACTGATTGTACTATAGAATTTAAAGAACAAACGCAGGGAATAACCCGGTAGTACAAACAAATAGAAATAGATAGCAGAAAGGAAACTAGCTGCTAGAGAATGAGATTCCTCCTATGGCAGCAGCCACCCTGAATAACCTCCTTGATAATCCCTACCTCTGCCCTCTGTCCAGCCTCCATATATCCCCTCTCCTCAGCTGCCTCTCTCCTCCCTCTTTCCATCCACGTATGCTAATTTGTTAGGCTGTTAGAATCTGGCCTAATGGCCTCCTTGCTCAACTTTTCCTTTTTAACCCTCCTTTGATATGTCTTTAATGGGGGTCCATTTGGCTTAGACCCAACATTATTGTTGTTGTTGTCGTCGTCGTCATCATCGTCTAATTATAAAACCAACTTCAATTGAACACCCAAATTAATCAAATTTCGTTTCCCTTCTTTCACCCTTCAATGTCAAAATGAAAAATCCAATATGGACAAGAAATAATACTATCCGAAGTATCCTAAGCTGGTTTTCAGTTCATTTATATATTTACCATTTACTCTCTACTCCCCTTGTACGGAGTCAATATGCACACAGTTTGATAAGGTGAATTCCTGTTGTTAACCATGGGATTTTCTAAAATTGACCCATAATTGATGCAAATTTCTTGCATTAAAGCCTAAATTATGCAACAGTTAAAAAGGGAATAGTTGTCTCTAACATGCAAATAGATTTGGAAACATTTAACTTTTCTTGTTCTGTTTTTTTTTTTTTAAGAAAATATTATTCATTCATGATATCTTATTCTCCAAGAAGTTGTATTTTTTTCACTTTCTCTCATTAAAATTTCTTTTACTACTATTAGAATAATAGGATTTGTATCATGTTAGTAGTCATGCTGGACTTGTACTAGTTGAACCATGCTAGTGGTTAAGTGGTTGACCTAATTACTGTAACATCCTAGTTTTTATTTTAATTTTTTTAAGATAGAAAAGTTTCATTTTTGAAAACTGCAGCATTTCTCGCTTGAGCAAGAAATGTCTTGCTCAAGCGATATCGAACCATTTGGAAGGGATGCCTCGGGAGCATTCAGGCAAGAATAGATCAAAATATCTCAATTGTCCTCTTGATTAGGCAAGGAGTCCCTCGCTTAGGCGAGAAGAGGCAGCATATTAAGAATTCTCTAGAATTTCATGTCACGCTCAAGCAAACTTGTCGCGCTCAGGCGAACCTGTCTTGCTCGAGCGAAAATGGTTTTGCTCAGGAAAGATTATCAACAAATGTATAGAAGTTTCTATCTAGTTGTCTTGCTCAGGCAAGAATGGCCTCACTCAAGCAAGAAGCCGTGAGTAAAAAAGGGGTATTTAAGTAACTTGATGTTTTAAAACTTAGAGCACAAAGCAAGTAACCATTCTCATTTCACCCTTTGATTTTTCACTTCCCTTCCACAGCTAAAACACCTTGAGAACTCCAAAACTCTTTTGAATCCGAGTTTAGATATCTTTTTCACGTGATTTCAAGTAAGTTTCTTAGAGCTAATCTTTCAATCTCATTCCTATTTCATCATTTTCTTCCTTCTCAAAAGTTACTCCATTTCGTAATACTTAGGAAGAACTTGATCTTTCGGATGATATCTTTTACAAAACTTTACGTGAATCATTTACTTGAAGTAAGGAGAATTCTTTCCCATCATTAAATGTTATGTATCATATTTGCCTGTGTTAAAGGTTATATGTTTTTCTATATTAGAAATATGAGATGAAATTGATTTCTCTGCGTATTGAAAGATTTGACTCGAGTTATTTGAATAAGAGTTTTTAAGAGAAATTGAGATTTTAGTTATTTGTTTAAGATAATGAATTAAATGATGTATGCTTGATTGTTCCTTGAATGATTTGAAATATGATTTATTGAAATATGCAATTTGGACTAAGTCCAAAGGTGTCCCGATTTACGGCATAATTTGATGTGTATGATGAAAATGAAGATCCCATTACGATGAAAAATGAAAAAGTTGAATTTGTACTATTATAAAAGGTGATAGAAATTAGTGTAGATAGTTACAAAGATATATTAGGAGTATGAAAGATGAAGCCAATTTTGAAAATCTAGGGAAAATACAGGATGGTGAATGTTATTCGTTGCTTACACATAATTAATGAAAGCGAAAGCATCACAAACCTCACATTTATTTTTTGACTCATACTCCTGACCATACTTTTACTAAGAGACTGAGTTTACATACATTGTATCCGTGTTGCGATGGCTAACCGGCAACTATCCATACAGATGGAAGACTTCAAGAGATTCCAGGAGCAATAATTGATTAAGATAATGGTGTACACATATTGAATAATATGATCTTATTATATGTATTATAATATTGGCAATATGATTGTCATTGTACTTTGTTTGTCATGTAATTATTAAATTAATTGTTTAGTTCTATTTTAGTGGTGAGAGAAAACACATCCATACTTACATTTTTAAGATATAAGAATAACCACCCCTCAGAGATCATTTAGGCAAACTGAGTGGAGTTTTGAGAGTAGGTTAAATGATGTATTTAAAGAATGGCAAAGAATCTGCTACTGTAAATTTACTATAGCTAGTGAACGTGCACCCTAATAAGTATTTTCAGTAGAGATCACGGTAGGGTATGATGTCCCCTTTAAGTACTCTATTAGTGGTAGGATTCATCACACTCTCAGTTTATATGCATACAAAGGGACGGTTAGAACTCCAGCCGCAGTGAACTACATGTATATTTTTCATAATCACAACCACTTGGGAAGGCCAATTAGGTTTACTCAAGAACAGATGACTAGCATCGAGGTCAGAGCTGACGCTAGAGACCAGTATAATGAAGATCTGACACAAGAAGAGATAGAAGTAAAGGATTGGTTTGATGAAAACTGATCCAGACTAAAGATCGTATTCTCAGGAGTTTTGGGGTGGGAGTGATTTGCTCATTAGGACTTAATTTTGATCTTGTAATTGTTTAAATTAAGTCGTAATGTATTTTGTTTATGATTTGTAAATATTGAACTCATGTAATTACATAATATCAAGTATGTTATATTTATTTATTGATGTTCAAACTTCATTTTATTTAGTATGTCGTGTTGCAATGAGAACTGTTAATTATATTTTAAACTCCTTTATTCTAGGTATTTCTATACTTTTCACAGATCGAATGGTGGAAAAATGAATGTTCCAAAATGTTGCTAAATTTTTTGGTATCATGATTGATGAAAAATCAATTAATGAGTTAAATTAAATTTAAAAATTTCTCATGAATTATGTAAAACAATTTATCAATTAAGAGTGTCATAATTACTAGTATAAATAATAGTATTATTAGGAGTGCTTTACACACGTTTATCATCACATCTCATATTACTTAAAGTATCTCTACTCTCTTCTCCTATTTTTCCACCTAAGCCCTTACTTTCAACATGGTACTGAAGCAACAGAATTCTTCTAGTCCTAATTCCATCATTAATTTAGTCACTCATCCAACATGGTATCAATCATGCCTTGTTTCCAGCCATAATGAGTAAGGGTATCACCTATAGACTTAGGAATAAAAACAGAAGACAAAGAAAAGAGACAAGTGCGATGGAAAGGAGATAAACAATGATAATTGATATTAACATAATGACGGAAAAGATTACTAATAAAACCTATGCTAATGACAATGGTCACACTTAAGACGAGATTTTCCTATTTTGCAAGAATGAATATGGTCACCCTATTAAGACACCAGAGCACAGGAGTCTACAAGAGAAGAATGAGCAACCTCAAAAGATATTTTAACTGCATCATGAAGAAGGGTTGACTAGGTAGTGTCAAAAGTAGGAATAGTGGAATCCCCAAGACCTGGTCGTGAACATTAGAATAGGTCTCAAGCAAACTACATAAAGCCAGTAACAAAGATTTACTGGCATTGCTTGTGCTCCTTGCCAGTTTTGTCAACGGGAGGTAAGAGCTTGTTGAAATCATGAAGAAGACCAAAGATCCAACCCAGGGAGGTAGCCAAAAAGTCATCAAGAGAGCGAGCACCAATAACAGTCATAAGGTCATAACAAATCCCATAAAACTATAACACTTAAACATTTTGACCATCCAATTGCTCAATAGAGAGAGGAGCAGTGATGTGATTGATAAAGATGGCAGGTTTAGCCTTGTGGTGGTGGGGAGAGGGGGGCAGTTCAGGAGCAGCCATGGGCACCACAAAAGATAGAAAAAGGTCGTGAACAATGCCAACTGGAGGAAGATCATGCTGGAAACAAACTAGGAGTGAAATGGTTTCTGGAAAAAAAAATTTACACCAATGGCCAATAGGCCTCCCAAGAAGCACGAATTAGGGTTGCCCTCTCGTCAAACTCTAGATACCATGTTGAAAAAGAGAAAAAAAACATAAGATGAATCTGCGTATTTATAATACGCAGCAGTACTCTCTGTTTATAGTGATAACTCAATAAATACATGACTTATGGTTACTAGAGTCACACTAATTACATTGTAACCTTATTTGCAATATTGCCCTATTTATTTACATTAATCTCAACAAATATAAATTAGTGTTTAATTGATATATATCTATCATCACATCTCATAATCAATATAACCTCATATTGTTGACACACTTCTGTTTTCCTTCTTTTTCACCAAAACTCATTATAATTTCACAACTATACTTTAAAAAAAAAATAAAGTTAAAAAATGTTGATCGTTTGTAAATTGAGAATAAAGCATAGACATCATAACTGACAAACCTTGATATTAGCACAAAGCTCTTCCATGTATGTGTCTGACATCTGTGTAATGAATGTCAAGTCAATGAAAGTGTCCAATAGTTAACTTGAAGCCAGTACATGGCCCATTTCATGTAATAGACATAAGAAACTCTAATGTAGCTGATAATTTATAGGAATAAAACAAATGGCTAAGTAGGTTAAATACATCAAATACTTACCTTTGCCTCAGCAGTTGATGGAATTTCAGAAGTTAATTTCTCTTTATACTTTCTGAAAGTGTCTGATACAGCAAATAAAACACATACATATTAAGCTACCAAACCCATAGTAAAAGTAATAACTAAATATGCTAATAAAATATTGATATTCTCCAAATTAAACTATTGAGAATAAATTGTAAATAAATAGGAAATACTTATTTACTAGTTAGATAGCATTATTTATGATAAATATGTAACAAAACATTTTATAATTATTATCTAGTTGATAAGCCTGTAATTAGACCTTATTTTATAGCCAATATATTCATATTTGACCTTTATTTTATTTAAGTTTTACACTAATTTATATATTAATTGTGCAGTTTGGTATAAAGAGGTCGCAAGTGGATGTTGGGTGTATTTTGGGCCCAAATTGATGAAAGATTAGAGCTTCGCAGCAGTCAGTGTAACATCCTGTGCTTTGTGTCATGCTTGTATTATATTATTGAGAAAAATCTGTAGTACTTTGTGAGCAGAAAGAAACCGTGTATGTACAGTAGCCCCCTGATGTCATAGGTGATATCACGCTGATATTATAGGTGACATCACGCTGATGTCATTAGCGACATCATGCTGACATCATCGCTTATGTCATCGGCGACCTCAAGCTGACATCATCGCTTATGTCATTAATGATCTCACGTTGACATCATCGCTTACATCATCAGTGACATCACGCTGACATCATCGCTTGCATAGTGCTGACATTATCGCTTACATCACGTTGATGCTGACATCATCGCTTGCATCATAATGACATCATCGCTTACATCACGTTGACGCTGATATTATTGTTTGCATCATGCTGACATCATCGCTTACATCACATTGACGCTGACATCTTCAAAAAAATTTCTATAAATAAGGGGGCTTCACATGAAATTTCCATTCCCATCCAAGATTCTCAAAGGTTCTAAGGCTATATCTCGCCATTTTCTCTTATACTAAACCTCCTAAACTTATATTTCTCTTCAGATCTGTGATTTTTCGTCCGTTCTAAAAGATTTCAAGTAAGTTTCTCTAAGTTTGAAATTAGATTTACCGTTCGTTTCTCTTCTTCTTCTTTTTCTTATAGATGTTAATGATGTTCTTAGAAAAACCTCCGTTCTAGAGTTAAATCTTCAGTTAAATCTTTGTAAAAGCTCTGTTTTGAAGTAAGAGGGACTCTACTTTATCATTTTGTTATGTTTATTACTTGTATTCTCATAGATCTTGTCATGTATGTGATTATATGTGGAATAATCCTTGTTTTATGAGAAATAATCGGTGAAAAATAAGAATAATTAGCTGTTTATGTGATTTTATGATGAATACATGGTGAAAATGTGATATTATGTTCAAATAAGGCATGATAAGGTATATTGAGGATGGTTGATATGATTTTTATGATTTTGTGACATGAAATATACAAAGAGATGGATGTTTCATGTTTGAATATATTGTATTTCATGTTAAAATGATGTGTATTGTGAATATGTCATGATTTGATGGATATGATGAAAAGTATGTGAAAATATAACGAAAAATATGTGTGAACATGATAAATGGCATATGTGAACATGTGAATAAGCTCGAAAGAGTATAAAATGAAAAATGATATGATGTAAATAGTTACAAAGATATACTGGAGAATAGAAGATGAAGACGATATGAGATATCTTGGGAAAATGTAGGGTGGTGAGTGACATTCAGGATTGTGCACGAAATATTGTGTTCGAATGCACCACATGGCCACACACTCATTTCTCGACTTGACTCGTGACCATTACCTTTGCTAAGGGGCCGTCTATTGCATGCGTTGTATCCGTATTGCATTGGGCCATCCGGCGACTATTTACATAGATGTGTAAGACCTTAGGATAGAAGCATCGGATAACTGTGGCCACAGGACGCTGTAAGCGCGGATAAAAGAAAGTAAAAGAAATTGAAAAAATGTGAAATATAATACGTGTTAAGATGAAAAAATGCTTTATATGACCTTGTGATATGTAATGTCATGATGTTTTCTTTAATTGTGATAAGATGTGTTTTGTGATAAATATATGTTATGTATGAGTGGTAGGGTAGAGACTCACCCTTACACAATATTTTTCAAGAAACTAGGATGAATAGTACCAGGCTCACAGTGCATGAATGGATGAGAACTGCTATAGGACTTAGTTATTTTGAGTTATGTAATGGATAATTTCAGTTCTATAGCACTCTTTTGAAACCGTTGTAAAACTACTATTTATTTTTGTTGCTGATGAAAATTTTAAAATCTTTATTTTTTTAAAGTACTTATGAATTAATGAAATTTTACTCTATGAACCTTATATCATTTCCATGTCTGTTTCTAGTTAGAGAGTTTTGAAAGAAAAATTTACTCTACTATTTAACTTTTTATGAAAATTTATTGTATATTGAGAAAAGAAATATAAAGTGTTACAGTCAGCATGTCTAGACCCTTTCAACAAGCACCAGGTGCTGCAAGCCCATGCACATTCGTGCTTAAGGCCTTGCACGGCCGTGTTCATCTGTAGGAAGCCCAATTATGAAGAGTCTTTAGAGTTTTCAAACCCTATTAAAAGGGAGATCTAAAGCATTGTAAAGGGAGACCATTTTTGACAACTAGTCTTTGACACTTCTCATCTCCTTTCTCGTGCATGAGATCCTTGGCACATGCTTGACAAGACTTGGAGCTTCGAGTAATCATACTTGAAGACCGAGAACTCATCTCATTCTAGTTTACTTTTCTTTATGGCTTTATTTATAATTGTTTTAGTTCTTTTCTTTAGTATAAGTAACTAAGTCCATAGTTAGGGCTATTAGAACTATCGTTCATGAATTTATGTGATTTTGATGTCTGAATCTAAATTTGATTTCCGTTTCGTGATTAGATTTTATCTTATTGTTCTTCTTTCTTAATCCTAACTAATTATATCGTCAGGCAACCTTACCTCGGTTAATTAATAGATATATAGGATAAAACGAGACAAAAGATTAGGTGGACCAAACTAATCTTTCTTTTCTAATTATTATTAAATTAACAAGTTTATAAGTTCTTAAAATTTTCTTAAATTGATGTCTTGTATGACCATTGAGAATGTTAATTTAGAGAAAAGAATATTAATATTGCATAACCACTGGGTATTAATAGTATTCATATGAATGATTGATAATCACAAGGAAATCAAATTTAGAGTTAAACAGAAAAATAACATAAAGGATTAAATGAGAAAATCTATATGCTCTAGATTCCTCTCCGATAAGTTTAACCAAGACGTGCATTATATCTCTTACTCTTAGTTTTATAATTGATTTAATAAATTTTTGTTTTAATTAATCTCGTATCTTTGAAGCTCAAGCAATTGAACTAGGAAATTCTTAGTAATTGTAAATCAATCCTTGTGGAACAATATTTTGAAAACTTAATTTAAGAACTCTTTATTATTTCTTGATAGGTGCATTAGTCATTATAAAGTAAAGTCCTTTAATTCATTGTGTCTCTCAATTTCTTCTTTCTCAACATGGTAACAAGAGACAAACCCTAGTCCATGTCTTATCTGGTGGACCCACTATCCATTGGTACTATTTCTGCATGCTTTTCCTTACCTCCTTGCTACCCATGTTGTCTTTTGACCCTCCAAGGATGAGTCTGCTATCTTCACCAATCATGACACTATTCCCATCTCCACAAAATGTTGGATGGTAAGAATTATACCTCTTGGACTTCTAACATTCGTCTATGACTAGTATGACAAGATTATAAAGAACATCTTACTATAAAGGCAGATGATATATCAGAGATCAAATGCTCTCAATGGATAAAGATTGATGCTCAGCTGTGCTGCATCATCAAACCCACATTTCTTCCATCGCTGAGTCCCCTTTTTTGTGCTCATGACATGAGACTTGTAATGGTGTTTAGACACAAACAAAGACCTTATACACCAATAGTATTCAACCTCTCTATGGGGTTTGTCATGACCTCATGACTATTATTGGTGTTTGTCGCGTTGATGATTTTGTGGCTAATTATTTGGGTAAGGTGTCTGGTCTCCTTTGTGACTTTAATGAGTTACTTCCTACTGCTTCTATGCCAACAGTGTCAACAATTTTTCATGATATTTGCTTTGTATGATTTGCCTAAAGAACACCACTAGAATTTTAGATTAAAAACACTAATTGAATAGATAATTACAGTAGAAGCTGTCCCAGAATTTTGACAACTCCTCCAGAGAATAACTCTGTCCAAAGAACTTCCAAATACTCATGTAAACTGTCTGTTTTCATACAATGCATATCATATATGAAAATTACATAACTTCTCCTACAAAACCTAATAACTGTCTACAATCAGACCATACATAAAATAACTTCTTCTAAAGTTACATAACTGAACCTAATAACTGCCAATCATCACACCATACATTAAATAGCTGATCCTAAAATTCATAACTTCCTCTACAGATCTGCCACAAGGCAAATTTCGATGTCCTACACTTCTTTCTAAAATAAACCTTCCAAATGGGAGGTTTCTTTAGGCTTGGATCTGCCAATGAATAGAGTGGATCAAGTTTCTGAGCTCCATCAGATCTCCATGGCAAATCCTTGATTCCTTGTTAGGTTGCAGTGTAGGCTTTTTGGGTCACATGTCAGACCAAGACGAAAATTATACAAGCAACTTTATAACAATTCTTCTTCAATAGTATTCTCTCCCCTTCATCAGCATGGTTCTTCAACTCAGCAGCTCCACAATTTTTCCTTGGAAGGGCACTAATGGGTACCACTACCAGTTCTAACCCCATCCGAGCACAATGCCTAAACTTGCTAGCTAGAAGAGCTTTGGATTATATTTGCTGGGTTCTCATGAGTAGAAATTTTCTGCACAACCGTCGTACCCTGTGATATAATATCTCCAATGAAGTGATATTTAACAACAATATTCTAGGTGTACTCGTGTACATTGTGCTGTTTCCAGTTCATTTAAAATTTATAGCCACCTCAATATCACAAACAAACTGTTGTCTTCTTTATCAATCCAAAATCACTCATTAGACAATAGACCTACAAGTAGCCTCACCTTTACCCTCAGCTAGAGCCACACAAGTAACAACATGATTCAAATCACACTTCAAGAGAATTGAAAAGCTCAATTTTTCAACAGCATTCAATGAACCAGAAAGTAGGTTCTGTCCTGCTAAGTACATAAATAATGATATTACTGTATTTAATTTATCTATAAGGCTTTTGTTAACTAACATATACCTTAAAAGTTTCAATTTTGATTCCTTAACCTATGCCCTAAGGGCATGCATTAAAAAAAGATGATATATGTATATTTAATTACTCAATGTCAAAATTACATTAAACACAGATGTTTGTGACTTTGTGTATATCTGCACCTTTCACCTTTTACAAGAAGTTAAAAAATTGAGGGGAAGGAAGGGACATGCCTTTTCTCTTATTATAGGCTTCTTCAGAAATTTTGTATTTTTCGACCAATGAAGTATCTTCCAGCCAACCACCCGATGTGACAGATGATGGATCAAGATCTATAACATGCAAACGGAACCTGCCACAGGAGAATAATAAAGGTAGCCAACCAGATTGCTGACTGGTTCAAATAACAGTGGATGCAAATCTAGACAGATGCAGAAAGCAACAAGTTTCTGCTTCTATAAATTCCATACCGCAACATACAAGTCATGGAAAACCACACAATAATAGAACTCTCAAAGTACCATTTTATGCATTACACCAACAATTACAATAGCAGAGTCACTCAAGCTCATGTATTTCAATCCTTATCCCCAAAAAAGCCGACAATTGACTGTAATCATTTAAAAAGGAAGACTCCTGATATGTAAACAAAGCAGCAACCATTAAAACCCCAAGCCACTAACCAAGCTCAGCAAACATTTACTCAGAAAATGAAAAGACAAATTATATAAGGTGAGATTAGCAAAGAATTGGCACAGGCTTGATCATCGACCCACACCAACATTCAATTTATACAATTTCACCCAATGAGACACACACACGCACCAAAAACGAAGTCTTCATAAAAATTAAAAACACACTTAAGGAAAAGCAATTAAATTTTTCAGTTTTGAACTTCAAAAACACACATACATATTCAGTGACATACACTTAGAATATATAGAAAACGCAAGAATTATTAAAAAAAAAAAAAAAAAGTGATGAAAGTGAGTAGTAACCCAGGGAGCGGCGAATAGAATCCGAGGGGTTTAGAATTATCGGTGAGATCAGCAATTTTGTTGCGAGCGTCGTCGTAAAGCTCAAGCTGCATGGAGTTCACCGAAGTGCCGCATTTCTTCCAGATCTTCTCTTTCACAGCTTCCACCGTCAACTATGAGAAAATGAAGAACTAAAACTTTGGAAGATTCGTTTGGTCGAATAAAGAAAGAGAGAGAGAGACCTGAAGCGAGAAGCGAATGTCAGAGTTGAAACTTTTGAGATTGGAATGAGTAACACGCAAGAGAACGGAATCATCGCTTTCGATCTTCTGCAAGCTTGATGCCATATCTGCCACTACCACTCACCAACTGAGCAAAGATGGGAAGAGCCTACACAACTCACTCAAAATGCCTTTTAAATCCCACTGTTCATTCACCCAATAGAAGCTCTATTTTTTTATTCTAACTAGTAAACATACCCAAAGGATCCACGGTTTGTTTTATTTATTTACTTATTTAAATTATTTTGTTAAAATAATTTTAAAAAATTATTTAAAAATATTGCATAATTTATATTATAAAAATAATAAATATTTTTTATTTTTAAAAATTAAATAATTTAAATTAAATAGTATATACTTTATTAAATTAAATATACATATTATATTATTTGATGAATAAAAAAATTATTAGTCAAGAGAAATTTTTAAAAAAATTAAATATGTTAAGTGATTTATTAAATTACATATTGTACAAGTTTATTTGTATTTTTATTAGTTTAAAATAAATTAATTTACAAAACAATTATGCATATAAATCCAGCACATGTAATACTTTATTTTCATTTTTAAGGTTTCCTAACTATTAAATGGTTTGAAAAAATTAAATATAATCAAATTTTAGTTATTTTTTATAAATTTTAATAATTATATATTAATTACAATATAACTTATGCATATAATATTTAATATAAATATAAATATGTAAGATCCTAAGTGACGATTTTTAGTAAATTATACGTAGATATATAGATTAAAAATAAATTAAATATGTTAAATAATTTATTTTATATATATATATATATATTGTACAAATTTGTTTAAATTTTATTCAAGTATTTTGTTTAAAAATAATTTAAAATTATATTTTAAATATAAAGAAACATATTTTAAATAAAAATTATAATACATTTTTTAATGTATTTTTATTAGCTTAGAAATATATTAGATTACAAAACTATCATGCATATAAATATAATGTACATGTAATTTTATTTTCTTTTGTTTTAAAGGTTTCTTAACTGTCAGATAGTTTGAAAAATAAAATCTAATTAACTTTTTTATAATTATTATTAATTATAGATTAATTACAATTTAGCTTTATACATAATAAGATTATTTGAATATAAATATGAATATATAAAACACATGATGATTTTTAGTGAATTATATATATGGATATATAGATAGATATATTGTTTGTTCAAAATAATTTTATAAAAAAATAAAAAATATAATTCTAAATGTACATTTAAAATATAATAATTCATAAATATTTACATAAATCAGCAAATAAAAATATGATACATATATTTTGAATATACATATTACTTTTATTTTGTCAATTTATATATAAAAATTATATTAATTTTGTCAAAATTTTTAAAAATTACATATAAAAATTAAAATTAAAACATTATTTTTAGTATTTTTTTATTAATTTATATGTAATATATGACTAAGTATTTTATAAACTTTATTTTTTTATGTGTATTTTTTTATATTAGTTCTCGTTAATTTTATCATATTATAAATTTTAATAATTCTAAAAAAATATATATAATCAATTGTCAATATTCTTTTTTCAAGGTTATATTTTAAAAATATCATTAGATATAAAATAAATCTTTTTATCATATTTTTAAATTAATTTTTATAAATTAAGTTCAACTAATTATCGTTATTTTTATGTTTTTCAGATAATTTTTTAAGAAAAACAGTAATTACAAATTAAATAGATAAACAAAGAGTTTTCATTTGGTAAAACATGATCACCAGACTCTTCTATATTTCAACAAGTTTTGGTGAAGTGAGGGAAGGGCAAAGAAATATAACTTTTAGTAAAAAAGGAGATGATTTTGTAGTAAGTTTTTGAATATGCTATGAAAGAATATGATGGCCGAAAAAACTTGCCTTTTAGTAAAAAATTGGACGTTTTGAGAGAATTTGGCAGATTTTATAATGAAAGATTATTGATGAAAAATGCAAGCTTTAAAATAGTCAAAGTTGGTCGAAATAGAATATTCTGACGTATTTTTTAAAATTTGTCAAAAGTTTAAGTGTAAAAATTCTAAGTCTTGATGATGAAAAAGGTATATAAAAAAATGATGGATTTATATAAAAAAAAAATTCAAATATATTAGGAGTGGTTGCTAGTGATAAAACACATGATAAATATCGTGGACAACATATATGAATGGTTATAAGAGTATGTTTTCAGCCGTTATTAGAATTACATCTATAAATAGTTTTTGATTTTACTTGTTTGGAGTTATGACTTTAACACAAACATTCACACTCACTCATGTAACATCCTTCTTTATAATTTAAAAATTTTCCTTTACTAAATATATAAATATTGATAAAATTTGATTAAAATACTAAAAAACAAGAATAATTTTGAAAAAATTTACATATATACGAATTTGAAACCAATAAAAATTAACAAAATTTAAAACTTTTTATATACATAAGTAGTATAAAATAACTTGCATTTAAGTTTATAATTAGAATAAAACTAACATTATAAATTTTAGCATCTTTTCTACCTCATATTACATATAAATAAGTTTAAAATACAATTAATACTACCAAAAGACAAAAGACAAATGTAAGTTGTAATTAAAATAGTTGACTACCAAATATTACAACTGCACTTCAAATTATTATTTACAGCAAGGTTTATCAAAATACTATAATCTCTAAATGAAAACTTAATCATTATTATTACATTCATCAAAATAAACTAGATTCTATTAAATCACTTTATTTTCTTACAATCGACTACGAGTATGATCATAGAACAGATCCATCTTCTCTTATTTTTTCATTACCTGAAAAATGTTTGTAAGAGTGAGCATGCTCTGCTCCATAAATTTTCATTTTTATAATACAATCAAAGTAGTGTAGGAAATATTTTCTAATACATTATGCATCAAAATATAAATAATTTATTTTTGTATAATATTAATTACAAAAATTATCCATACACATCATTTCACACTTAATCAAATACAGTCATTTAATACAATATACCAAATCATATATTAACAAGTGTTACAACAGATCAAATAGATTATCAATCATATTATCAGTACTTTCTAACATACACTATGTTCATATCATTTCATGCATTCTCACAATATCATAATACGTGTGTTATAACCATATTAATTAATGCATTATAATACATATATCATGATTACATCTATTGATGAATTACAATACTTGTATTATAATCACACGAATCAATCCATTATGATTCACCTATTACAATCACACATCTTCCAATTTCACAATTATTGCCCAACGATCCCTTAAGGTCTTCCATAAGTATAGATAGTTGCTGGTTAGCAGCATCAACACGGATACAACGTATGTTGTCGGCCTCTTTGAGCAAAGACATGTCAGGAATCTCGTCAGAAAATGAGTATGTGACCTATGAATGTTTTCACTTTCAACAATTCATGTGCACCCTTACAAATAGCATTTGTCACCCTTATTTTTCTAAATTTTCTCTAAACTCTATACTCCTAATGTATCTCTATAACCATCAATATATAGTCTTAACATTTCTTATGACACTTACTATAAATATATAATGTATATCATTAATGTTATAAAAATTATAAAAAATTAATAATTTTAATTTTTGATTATTTATATTTTATTAAAGAAATCTCTTAAAATATATAAATATATTAATGACACAAAAATTTATTATTATTTTCAATATTTTAAAACTTTTATAATTTTCTTATAAATATTTTTTTATAAATTTAAAAATATGAATATTTCTACTATATCAACTCAATAACATGATTCTATTTAATTAAAAGTTATATTATTACATGTTGGATTAGTTAACAAAATGTTGACTAATATAATGCACTTAAATTATAAAAAAATAATATAAAATGTCACTTAAAAGTACTATAGTTTTATATTTACGTGACATATACAAATTAAATATTTTAATATAATTTAAGAAAAAAATAAACATAAAAATTATATGTATTTACTTGTTTAAATGACTCTAAAGAGTTTAAATGATTGTGAATCGCAATAATAAAATAAAATAATATATTTTTTGACAAATTATAAAAAATTATGTAAAAATTACTCATATAAACAAATACCTCTTATTTATGATATAATAGAAAAAAAAGAATAAACAATAAAAGAAGCAAATTTATTTTAATATTGTAATTTAAAAAACAATTTATGGGTTTATAGATCATCTGAAACTATTTCTCACTTTGAAGTTTTTCAGGCTATGTGGCAATCAATTTCTCCATTTTGTTTGGCGAATACTTTTTTTTATATTATTATTGTTAATGAATTTTGCCAAGAGAGTTGCAAAATTAACAGTGATTTGACACGCGTCGCGAACAGATGAATTTCGCACATTTGATGGCGAAAATGTCTTCGTTAATTTATTTTTTAATAAAATTTACTACAAAATTGACGAAACAAATGAGAGTCCGACATGTGTCAATATTTTGCTTAATTTTGCGAGTTTGGTGGCGAAATTAGCCCCAAAATTTTTGCAAATTATATGGCAAAATTTAAACCTATACATACCCCCTCATCTCATTTTTCCACCGTAGATAAGAGCAAATTAGAAGAAAATTAGGTATGTTTAATTTAATAATTTCATTGTTTAATTTTTAATATATGAATTTAGTTATTTTTAATTAAAAAATTGTTAAATTAATTAATGAGTATTGTTTATTTTATTTATGTTAATTACTGTAAAATTTAAATATTAAATAAAGTTTATTTGTTAAAATGCAGGATGAGTGAGATTGTTATTATTATATATTGGAATGGTAGAATTTATGAAGGAAATGAAGGAGTGAGTTTTGAAGAAAATAAGAAAGTGATTTAGATAAAACGAGGAATAAGTTATGAAACATTGAAAAGAAAAATTTATTTGAAACTTAATCTTAACCATAATCAAGTTATTTCTATATTGATTTCTTGTTTTTGATTGATGAAAATATTAGACAGTATACAACTTTGGATATATATGATGATGAAGATATTGATTGCATGATAAATGCATTTCAACAGTAATCAAGTAGAAATATTATTGAGTTATATGTAGATATTGTTGTTGGTGGAAGTTCATCAGTGCCCTATAGACGATGAATTTAAAGTTATCACTTTCACAGCAAAATGATAGGACCCTTGTGAGTTGTGATTATAATAAAGGTAAAATTATTTATGTTGTAATATCTTTTAAGTAATATATATAGTTGATTGAATTATAACTAATAAATTTGTTGCAATAAAGGAGTTAGAAATGATGTTGATGAAGATAATGAAAACTTAGATTATGAGAGTTACACTGATAGAGATGATGAACCAGAGATTTCGTTAGGCAGTTCTTCTTCTACTGATGTTGAACGTGAGTTTCATTCCAACTTAAATCTACAAGTAGTAAAAAATGTAGCAGGTAATGTGGAATAATTATTAAAATTTTATTTTTTATAGTTATATATTTATGCTAAATATAATGTAGGAGATACTGTAATTCTTTTTTGGAATGTTACTCTAAAGTATAAGAATATTAATTGAGAATATTCTGATCAAGAAATGAATGAAGAACATATTCAAGAAATCAATTCATGAGTTGAAGGAGATCCTTTATTTGTTGGCTTATTATTTGACAGTAAAGAAGATGTGAAAAATGCGTTAAAACATTACGCAATGAAGATTCATCAAAGTTATTTTGTGGCAAAGTCTAAACCAACATGTTTGTATGCTAAATGCTTAAACTAGACCTCTGGTTGTCCATGGAGAGTGAGGGCTTCATTGTTGAAGAATTCAAACAAGTGAAAAATTACTAGGTGAGGTGGTTCACATACATGTGTCAATATGAGAATTTCTCAAGATCATCAAAAGTTAGATTCTGATTTAATTTGTTCGTGCATTCTTGGTAAGACATGTCATTTGTTTTTGTATTTTTACAATGACACTCTTATTAACTTGAATTTTTTTTATGTAGGAATGGTGAACGAAGAGCCGTCAATACACATTTCATTGATACAAGAGTCAATATGTGCTCAATTTGGATACAAAATTTCATATACAAAAGCTTGGAAGGCGAAGCAAAAAGCCATTGTTAAAGTGTTTGGTGATTGAGATGAATCATATGCTACCTTGCCTCGTTAGTTAGAATACATGCAATTACATTCTCCTGGATCTGTTTATAAAATTGAAACAAAAGAGTATGTGACTGGTCATCAAGTGGATAATAGGTGTAGAGTATTTGAACGATTATTCTGGTAATTCAAACAATGTCATGATACTTTTAAATTCTGCAAACCTATATTACAAGTGGATGGGACGTTCTTATTGGTAAGTATCTTCATACATTGCTTATTATAACAACTCAAGATAGAAACAATTGTGTCCTTCCGATAGCTTTTGCAATTGTTGAAGGACAAACCTTGTTAGCATGCGAATGGTTTTTGGCATTGATTCGTTTGCATTTTATCGATAAATCGGGAATTTGTTTGATATCAGATAGACATCAAAGTATAAAAAGGGCTGTGTCAAATCCACACATTGGTTGGCAACCTTCAAATGCGTATCATATATATTGCATTCGTCATATTGGTAGCAACTTTAATTACTGGTTTAAAAATATAGCATTGAAGAAAGAGCTCATCAAATTTGGTATATATTGGATTTTTTTATCTAGATTATTGTTAAAGTATTAGATAGGCATTGAATCCATCTATGTATCTTTTAATGTTTTGAAAATTGTATATGAAAGTTATACACCATCTAATGTCATATTTTAGCAAAAGTTAACTAGATTTTGCCATAAATCTGAAGATATACAAAGGTGGATTGACGGCATAGCAAAGCAGAAATAGACATTATCTTATGATGATGAATGATGGCGTTATGGACACATGACCACAAATCTTTCAGAATCAGTAAATAAGGTGTTGAAAGGTGCTAGAAACTTACCTATAAATGCCCTAGTTAAAGCCACCTATGGATGATTAATTGAATATTTTGTGAGGTGTGGAGAAGAGGCCATCTCTGACCTTCACAATGGAAGCATGTTTTGTCGTAAAGTAATGTTGCAAATTCAAAAAAATCAACAAGAAGCTTCATCACACCAAGTTCGTCGATATGACATACAAAGAAAAAGTTTTGAGGTTGAAGAAGCTTTTAATCCAATAACACAAAGGGGTGGACACAAATGGACAGTTATATTGGATAGGAGATTCTGTGAATGTGGAAGATTTCAATCTTATCGATTTCCTTATTCACATGTGTAGCAGCTTGTATAGCTGTGAGTATCAATTTTTGGCAATATGTGGATCCAGTTTATTCAATGCAATATGTTATAAATGCATACTCCCCACAGTGGTTCCCTCTTGGAAATGAATGCAACATCCTTACAAATACTGAATGGAAGTTAGCACCTGATATTGACAAAGCAAGAGGTAAAGGCTGACCAAAGTCAACTCGTATTAGGAATCAAATGGACTGGGTTGAGTCACAAACTAGACAAATACAAACTAGACAAATGTGTTCCAAATGTAACAAAGTAGGTCATAATCGACGCCATTGTCCTCAACAAAACAACGTTGGTTAACCATTTCAATTAAGTTGGTGTTTGTATTTTTTTTTTTCTGTTAAATGCATAATTTATGTATTTGTTAAATGATATTGTTATTTACCCTAAAACGCATTAACTATTATAAAGAATGCATAAATGCTAGATCAAGTAAAGGTTGATTTCTAATTAATAACTAGAAACACCATACAAGTCACGAACAAATAATATGTGATCTAAAATAAAGTACTACATATAAAAATGTCATTGCTGCCCTCCCCTATGTGCTTGATGATCATGATGCTCTAGAGTCAAGATGCATTGCCTCTATCTATCTCGAGCTCCTCGATGAGGGTTCTGACGAACCTCTCCTAAATCAGCAACCACACCAAACTCGACATTAAGATCAATACCTGACTCTATAAGATGCATGTCTGATGGTACAGGCTCATTTGGTATGTATATGGAGTCAAAAGGGAATGGTGCTCGTGAGGAGGTGTCAAAAAGAAATCGGGTCGTGGGCTATAATCTTCTGATCCTGTAAATAGTGAAGATGGGGGTTGTGATGGATGATGGGTACCCTGTGATAAATGGAAATAAGTCGGCCAGCACTACTAGAAAAGTGCTAAATACAGACGGAATTTCAGACGGATTTAAATCCGTCTGTATTTCGCCCGCCTTTTGGCGCCAAACGTTATAGACATCAAATACAGACAGATTTTTCCGTCTGTAAATGTGGCGGTTTAATTACAGACAGATTTTTCCGTCTGTAAATTGGATTGACGCATTACAGACGGAAATAAAAAACGCACCGTTTCATTTAACCAGTTACAGACAGATTTTTCCTTCTGTAATGGCTGAAACCCATAAAACCGCGCCTCCTCTTCCCCTCCCCCATTATCACATCGGTTTCTCTCTCTAGCTCCCCCCTCTCTCTCTCTTAAAGAGCTCAGTGTTTTGGCCATTGCGAGTGATTGGAGCAACCATTTGAAAGTTTTTTTGCATCATTGTATTCCTGGTACGATACTCTAACTTTTAATCGGTTTAGTTTTTTAATTTTTTATGTTTTTTAGAGACTTAAAATTTCTAAGATAGAGTTGTAGGATTGGAGATTGTATGACTGGGGGGAAGGGCGTAGAGGTCCTTCTCTGAACCTGATTATTGTGTGCTGTGGGTTTGTTTGTGTTTGTGGAGTTTGTAGAATATGCATGTTGTGGAGTTACAAGGGGATGTGCTCTAGAACGGTTTAGGATTGTGATGTGTTTTTGTTTGATGTATCGAATAATTTATTGTTATATAATTTATTAGTTGATTTTAGGTGAAATTTTCATTGTTGTAAAAAAATGGTAAACAAATATAAGGAAATTAACATGTATTAGGGGAGATTCTGCCAAAATTTATATTAAAATTTTTTGTAATGTATTTTAGAAGGTTAATACAATATTGTATATTTGTATTAGGTTTATATAGTTGTTGAGGAAGATGTTTCTCAGAAATCGTCAGTGGATGTATGATAGGTTGCACCCAAGTTGAGGGGGAATAAAACCTGAATTCTTTGAGGGTGTAGAGGAATTTATACGTGTCTGTTGTAATTCGCAGCAATTCATCACCAATCAGGTCATTAGGTGTCCATGTTCTAAGTGCAAGTGTAGAAAGTTCTTGGATATTGATTCAATTAGATATGATTTGTATAAGTTTGGATTTAAACATGATTATTGGATATGGACTGAGCATGGGGAAGAAGTTAATTTAGAAAATCAAGTAGGTAATTCAAATATATTACAATCAGGTAGTCATGTAGGTCATGTAAGTTGGGAAGAAAGTAATAGTCGTTATCAAGAAATGGTTTATGATGCTGTTGGTCCTCAATTTGGAATTTTTCATGATTTCGAAGCTGAAGAAGAACCTAATGGAGAGGCTACAAAGTTTTATAATGTTTTAGAAGCAGCAAACAAGCCTTTATGGGATGGGTGTGTGCATTCAGAGTTATCTTTAGCAATAAGAATGTTAAGCATAAAGTCAGAAGGCAATCAAAGTCAGAGTTCATTTGATCAATGGGCTACATTAATTAGTGAGCTTAGTCCCGAACCTGATTCCATACCAAAGGACTTTTACCAAGCCAAAAAATTAGTTTCCAAACTTGGATTAAAAGAAGTCAAAATTGATTGTTGTTTGAAAGGCTGCATGTCGTATTACAAAGATGATGTCTGTTTTGACCAATTGCAAATTCTGTGGAGAGCCTAGGTTTAAACCAAGAAGAGGTGGTAGAAGTGGTAAACATAAAGATGTACCGCAAAGTAGAATGCATTATTTGCCTTTGATTCCTAGGCTAAAAAGGTTGTATGCGTCTATGAGTTCAGCTCCTTACATGACGTGGCATGCTGAAAATAAAAGGAGTGATGGGATAATGACTCATCCATCTCATGGTCAGGCTTGGCAATTTTGATCAAGTGTATCCTGAGTTTGCATCCGATCCTAGAAATGTAAGGTTAGAGTTATGTGCTGATGGGTTCGCTCCAAACAATCAATTTAATAAACCATATTCTTGTTGGCCTATTGTAGTTACACCTTTTAATCTTCCTCCTGAAATGAGCATGAAAAATCCATATTTATTCTTGACTGTAATAATTCCTGGTCCAGAAAATCCAAAGGCAAAAATTGATGTATACCTTCAACCTTTGATTGATGAGTTGAAAGAGTTATGGTGTGAGGGTGTATTAACTTACGACGTATCAAGGAAGCAAAATTTTATCATGAAGGCAGCACTGATGTGGACGATAAATGATTTTCCTGCTTATGGAATGTTGTCTGGATGGATGACTCAAGGGAAATTAGCATGTCCAATTTGTATAGAGGATACAAAGGCATTTACTTTAAAACATGAAGGAAAAAATTCATGGTTTGATTACCATAGGAGATTTTTAGATATGGAACATCCTTATAGGCGTCAAGCGTACAAATTTAAGAAAGCAACTGTTGAGAATGAGGACCCTCCCGCCCGTTTAAATGGTCATCAAGTATGGGATAGAGTTAAACACTTGCCAAAAATCACAGAAGTAGGAAAATCCATTAGGTTTCCTGGTTATGGGATAACACATAATTGGACCAAACAAAGTATATTCTGGGAGCTCCCATATTGGAAGGATAACTTAGTTCGTCATTGTTTAGATGTGATGCATGTGGAAAAAAATGTATTTAACAATATCATGAATACTGTAATGGACACTGATCGAACTAAAGATAATGTCAAGGCAAGGCAAGATTTAGAAGAATATTGTAGGCGTCATGAATTGAGGTTACAACAACTTGCAGATGGTCGATGGTCAAAGCCAAAGGCAAGTTACACTCTGACTTTACCACAAAGATAAGATGTGTGTAAGTGGGTGAAGGAGTTAAAAATGCCTGACAATTACGCTTCAAACCTCAGTCGTTGTGTGAATGTTGAACAAGGAAGATTTTTTGGGATGAAAAGTCATGATTGCCACATATTCATGGAGTGTCTTCTACCTGCTGCATTTAGGGAATTACCAAACCATGTTTGGAAGCCATTGACTGAGTTAAGTGAGTACTTTAGGGACTTGTGTTCACCTACTCTAAGGGTTGAAGATCTATTAGTTATGGAGAAAAATATTCCTGTCATTTTGTGCAAATTAGAGAGAATACTTCCCCCTGGTTTCTTTGACTCCATGGAGCACTTGCCTATACACTTAGCGTATGAAGCACGTGTATGTGGACCAGTATAATACAGGTGGATGTATCCGTTTGAACGAGAAATTGGAGGGTTCAAAAGGACTGTAAAAAATAGAGCTCAAGTGGAAGGATCCATATGCCAGGCATATATATCAAAGGAGACATCAAATTTTTGCACATACTATTTTGAACCTCATGTTCAATCTAGGAGAACTCGAGTTGGTCGAAATGATGATGGGGAAAAAAGTAGTAATGAGCCAAGTCTATCTATATTCAACCAACCAGGTCGTGTATCTGGAAAATGCGAAGAACGATGGATCTTAGGTGATGAATCAGAGGCCGCCCACTTGCACATCTTATTAAATTGTGATGAAGTTCAACCATTTAGAACGTAAGTGACTTATGATTGCTTTAATGATTTTTTCTGATCATGGTCATTCAAATCTAGTTAATGATGTTGCAATGTTTACAGATATTTTGAACAATTATATGGTCACGAATCCCTTAATCAATTTCCATTATGGTTCAAAAGTTATGTAAGTCATGACATTTCCCTAACATGTTAGTTAATCGACTTTTTAATATTATTCTGTATTCAATCAATTGACATTGATTTATGGTATGTGTAGTGCGTGATCCTAGTATATAACTTGTCCAGAGGTCCAAAAAATAAAGCATATTGTTGGCCAATTTACTTTGTTAATGGGTATAAATTTCAAACTATTGAATCATGTCAAGGGAGAAAAACAGATAATAGTGGAGTTAGTGTAAGAGGAAATTCAAGTGATGGTGACTGTGATTGGTATGGAAAACTTCATGAAATTGTTGAGCTTGAATATGCTGGTGAAACCATAAAAAGGATTGTCTTATTCAAGTGTGAATGGTTTGATCCAACACGCCCAATAGGTACACGTAAACATAACCATTACAATATAATTGAGATTAACCATACCAAAAGATATAGAGGCTTTAACCCCTTCATCATTGCACAAAATGCAAGACAAGTATATTTCTTATCTTACCCTGGAAAATGTAATAAAAGTTGGAGGATTGTAATTAAAACTAAACCAAGGGGTCGAATTGAAAGTGATGAAGTAGATGATGAAGATGCATATCAAATTGATGACTCAATTCCTTCACGTGTAGTAATAGACACTGTTGTCCCTCCAATTTTATCTTCTCCTTTGAATGAGATTGAAATAATTGACCCTCCTACCCAAGTTATGAGATATAATGAAATGGATGACATCATAGAAGACGAGGATGAAGGAATTATGGATGAACTTTCATCGAATGATGATGAAGGTAGTCTTGAACTATCAGAGTAAATGAGGTAAAGTAAGTAGGTTTGTCAATTTACTATGTTGCCATGATTATTTAATTTGAGTTATCACCAATATTATTCATATTTTAAACAAATTATAGTATTTGTCTCTAAATATATATATGGTTTGATTCAGATATGGCAGGTAAAGGTAACGGTAAGAAGGGTAATACTCAGCAAACTGATCGTGGCAACACTTCTTCACCTACCGCTCCGACTTCCACGTCGACACCAGCAATAGTGCAGACCTCCCAGGTTAGGGGACAGGAGCAATTTATCATGTGCCCAATCCTGAGTATATTGCTCCTCCCCCTCCAGTACAGCGAGTTTCACACTCTGCACCCCCTACTACACAGGCCACACAGTCACCTGCTACACAGGGCACAGGAGATGGATCCACTGCTATCCCATCTTTAAGCGGGCAGCAGTCATCACAGACCCAGACATCAGTGAGATCGTTAGAAACTTTGAGATGGGATGGGTCCACTTGGTAAGTAATTTAATCAAATATGCCTAACATTGCGTATTTTATGTGAATGTTAGTAGTTATAATCCACTTTATATTGTGTTATTAGTTGGATACCACCACAGAAAGGTCTCCATCAGGTCACAGATACGATTAAGAAGATGTTTGATGCGCCTTACAAAAATTTTTCAAAGGTGCCAAATGATACAAAGATAGAATGGTTCAAAGATTGGAAGGTAATAATAGTGTATTAATTTTAACTAAGTATAATTACATATGACTGTTTGTACCTCTTCTAATGAAATTGTGTTTCTGTAGAGCAACTTTTCCATTCCCCCCAGGATGAAAAGATGATTTTCAAGGCCTGGAAGAGTCGCACTGCAAAGCGACTAAGACAGATGTACACTGAGGCTCGCCAGGACCCTTCTACTACTGATTGGATAGCACCCAACTTTCTTCATGCCTTGCAGGAGTATTGGGGTACAGATGAGTTTAAAAATCTCTTTGTAAAGAACAAGACAAACAGGGCATCTAATAAAGGGGGGTCACTGCATACTGGTGGGTCTACAACTTTGGCTGGCACTAAGGCGAACTTGGTATGTGATTTTAAAATTCAGTTGACTCTATCTATAATTTCATATTTGAGATTGTGATTTATTTCTAATTGCAGGAGAAGTCGTTGAAGAGGCCACCTACTACTGGAGAGTTGTTTAAGGAGACACACACTCGCAGGCAGGACAAAAACCTGTGGGTTGATACACGATCTCAGGCCACATATGTAAGTCATTGTTATTGATAATATATGTTATTATTAGCGACTTATTAAATAGTTCTCCAAACTAATATCTAATTATCTGAACTGAACTGTAGGATGACTATATTCAAAGGCTTGAGGAAGCATCTTCTCAGAATCCAGAGTCAGTAGATGAGGATGCTATGTGGTCACAGACAGTGGGTGGCCTTTATAAAGGTCGCATTTATGGCATGGGGGCCGCTTTGCAGACTCCATGTCCCCTGCATCTGTCACTGGAGATGCCCCTTCTCTTGCACCTGAGGATGTGGAGGACATGGTCCGCACTCAGGTCCATGCCCTTAATGAAGAACTCCAGAAGCAGAATGAGGAGATGTGGAAGAGTAAAGAAAGTGCATGGAAGAAGAAGTGGGCAAAGAAAATGGAGAAGAAGATAGAGAAGAAGGTGGCGTCGAGAATGCAAAGGGAGGTCCAGCAGCAGATGACGCAACAGCATATGCAAATGCAGCAGATGCATGCTTATTTTGAGCTCATGAGAGCAAGCAGCTCCACACCTCTTCCTCCTCCTCCACCAGCTCCAGCACCACCGGTTTTCACCTCCATGCATCATTCCTCTACTGACTCCTCTTCTACTGATGATGATGCTCCTTCGGATTATGACTTCACAGATTATAATTGATGAAGACTTGTATTTTATATTTAAATGTATTTATTTAGATGCTTTTTTGTCTTCCTTTGTAATAACATTTAAATTTTATAAATCATTTTGGAATATTTAGATGCCGAATCTATAGTTTCTATTTTATTTATAAATTGTAATAATCAAGAACAACAGGAAATAACTTTCTATATAAATAAAAAAATATCAATAATAGTAAAATATATCACCGACGGATTACAGACAGAAAAATCCGTCTATAACTTACAGACGGATTTTCAAATCCGTCTGTAATTCTTTACCGACGAGGATATTACAGACGGTTTATGTCCGTCTGTAATAGAAAAAATCGTCTGTAATACTCTAAAAATCCGTCTGTAAATCCGTCTGTATAAACAGACTTTTTAGTAGTGCAGTAATCAAATGAGACGAGGGAAAAGGGAACTATGATGGTACAGGGAAGACACTATCAGGTCGCTCTGGCATAGTCGAGATAGCCCACTCTGCTGCCTGCACTTATCTTCGTCGACGTGCCAAACCTCTTCCTTCTCTTCGTTGAGGCGGCTGGTCTATGTGTAAGTCTAGATCGACGGGATTACTACTTTGGACTAGAGGATCTGAAGATGAAACAGGCTCTAATATACGATTCTACTACTTCTTTAGTGACAGGAGAGTCTCAGACAAGTTCTTTAATTCATTAAAGGTAAAGCAATCATGTCCATCAGTACTCAAGTAATGCAATCTCTCCATCATATCACCCTAAAAATATAAAAATGTAATCAGTAGTGTAATTTTGTATATAAAAAAAATACTAATAGTGAACAAAGTATATAATACTCTATCAACATACCGATAAAGCTGCATACCTGATCATCCAACGACGAGTGTGACTAACATACCATCGCATGTACTCTAAATTTGAGCTCAGCAAACCATACTGAGGCTCATTAGTCATTACCCAAAGTCGTCTACTGTCCCAAATTTCTAACATAGCACTGAACTTGGTTGACTAATCTTCTTCAGTCTTCCCTCTAAGGGTAAGGTCATGTAGCTGGTCAGGCTGGTAAGGAGCCCTTAGTATATGCTGAACCATACCAAACTGATGTATTACTCTATCAGGTTGATGCCACTCACATACCTGAAAACATATAAGTGGCACCATTGCCTTCTATAAATCCATACCATCTCTACAAATAGGTGGTAATATATTGATGAGTTCCATATTGTATGACACCCACACAATCTATATTATGACATAAAAGTACGATTAATAACAAATCAAAATTAAATAGTGTAATAGACCCTATTATTTATATCACATTATTTAAATAAGTAATTCAGTATAAAAGTTGGCCATAATACCTCATCACGTGCTAGACGATAAAAAATATATCTGTAGTATTGGACATCTTCCTTTCCCTTTCTCATATCATGGGATAACCATCTGCAAGTAATTTTGACAATAGATCATGAGGTAAAATAAATAACATTATAGAAAACCTAGAAATGCGTACTCAAACAGTCACAATAACAACTTACTTAACACCGTACGGAAGATAGGGAAGTGTATAGGGAGGATTGATAGGTGCAATCTGAGGAAATCTATCCCAAACCCAAATCAAAATCAATGCAGCAAGTCCTCCAATAGCAACACGATCAATGTTGGTGGCCATGCATAGCTCTTGGTACAAATAACCTAGAACTGCAGAACCTCAATTATATTGACCGGTCAGCTCAAAATCTTGATGCAATAGCAAGTACCTCACAGAGACTCTACTGCTAGAGTGGTTAGGAAGCATGAACCCTCCAATAAGCCTCAATATATATGCCCTAGCAAACTGAGTAATCTGCAATGGAGTCTTATTATGCATGGCAATATGAGTGAAGTGCTCGTCCAACCAGCTCATCTTCAAAAAACTCCCTACAAAAGCATCTGATCCTGGTTTGATACCTAGGCTGTCTTCAACAATTTGTGCCCAATCACCTCTAGTGGGTGCTATAACAGGTCTCTCATCTATGCGTAATCCTAAGAGAATAGCAACATCCTAAAGGGTAATAGTACACTCTCCAGGGGGCATGTGGAATGTGTGTGTCTCGGTCCTTCACCTCTCTACTAATGCAGTAATCAATCCCCATATCTACTGGAAGCTGAGACAAGTTAGCCACTCCAATAAAACCTGCTAACTCTAGATGTGGAATAATTTCTTTCAGAACACCCTCTAATCCACCGGGAATATTTAGACTCTGTAACACCTTAAATTTAATTTTCAATAAATAAGAAATTTCACAAATTTTCGAAATAATAAAATTTACATTTTAATTTAAGTTTCATCAACCATTTCAAATAAAGAAAGGGGTTACAAATTATATCAAATAGTCACTACAAAACTTATTCTAATAAAAAAAATTTTCAAAAAATGTCCTAAGTCCTATAGCAGTTCCATCCACCCCTTCACAGAGCCCGGTGCTGATCGTCTTGATTACTTAAAAAATGAATGTAAGGGAGAGTACTTTACACTACCCGAAACACATAGTCAACAGAGAGTCTCACCTTCATAACATTTTCAATACATTAACCAAGCACAAACACAAGCAGAATTTCACATCCATAAGTATAATTCATAAACCCAATGCATATGTACGCCAGCCACATTCACTACAGCACTGTGATCACAGATTTACACCATGAATGGTCGCTGGTTACCCCTGCCTCACGGATACCACGTGAGCAGTCACGGGTCGCTCAGCAAAGGTAATGATCAGAGGTCTAGTCAGGAAGAGAGTGTGTAGCCCATGGTGCACCCGTTCCGCAGTCGGTGTCACCACCACTCCCTCTTTCCCAAGGTATTTCTACCGTCTTCATCTCTCACATCCCAGTGTATCGCTGAACCATTCACAGCACATTATAACGGCGCTAACACGCCTATCCACACATATTCCATTCACGCATGCAATAATCATGCTTACACACATCAAACAGCCCACATTATATTCAAGTATACGGCACTAGGCCCACATTCATTTCACATTACATGGCATATAGTCAACATTCATATATATTACACGGCCCTCTAGCCCACATTTGTTCACACACCGCAAAACATAGCAAAATTCATCAACCACATATTCTCTCATCCATATACATAATATTTATATATCACGGCACATGGCCCACATCATATTTCATAGTAATTTCCTATCCTCTAATTAGCCACATCACAATATTCAACTAAATAACGATAAATCGCATACAAAGAGTAGGGTAGAGTCCCCCCTTACCTCGAATTGACGTCCTACACACTAAATTCACCAAGAAGTACTCCCCCTCGCGGATTTCATCCTAAACACATGGAGAACTCCATGAGAACCCAGGGAAATCATGAAAATAGAGAAAGGGGATATAAAATTGAAACCCTAACTATTAAAACTCACCTCCAAGCCTTCTCCACACAGATTCAACCTTCAATCAAGCTCCCGAACGGCTTTGGAGGCAATTTGATTGGTAAAAAGGGCTTTGGGCATGAGAGGATCGAAAGGAGAGGGAGAAATAACTCTCTCCGAACCCTAACTTCCTTTAAATCCTTTTTTGGTCACGACACTCTCGCTACACCAAAAAAATTAGAGAAAATTGCACTTAAGTTTCTGTAGAATCTCGCTACAGTGAGAAGGTGACAGTTTAAGTTCTTTCTCCTAGGGCCCTCTCGCTACAGCGAGAACAGCCCAGTATCTCACCCTGTACTTAGACACTTTACCCATTTCAGCCTAACCAGTCATGTACACACACACACACACACACACACACACACATATATATATATAGGAATATAACTGTTGATTGTTTATAACTATGTTCTTCTGGATCTAGACTTTATTTTCTGTTATGAAATTTCTGTAACCATGGTTTATAGGCTGGACAGCTGACAGGCCCTTCGGGTGAGACTTGTAATGGTCGTCCCTGTCTGTAACAATGCCACAAACTAATGGTTCTGAAATATTGCTTTTGTACAGTTCTTTGTTTATGAAAATCCTTTACTAGAAGTACAACAGTTCTTAGTTCTTTTGAATAGGGCTGTAGCAATAAGTCCCGTATGGTAAAAGGGCAGTAAGGCTAATTTGACGATGCTGTATTCAAAAGAAACAAAGAACATAAGAAGCTGGTGGCTATGGTAAAAGAATTTCAGAATTTGTAAATTTGTAAGAAAAAAAAAAGTGTCCATAAATAACCAGATCTAGTCGAGTAAGTTATAAATAATTAACAGATGTATTGTTACAGAACCAGATGAAGGTGATGTGCCAGAAGTATTTTTTTATGATGTCTAGACTATTACGTTCTTTCTCCCACATTTCTTTCCGCTCTCACTCTAGTTCATCTTCCTCCTCTCCTACCAAAAATAATCTTTTTAATGATCAGGAGAAACAAACTCCTGAAATCACACCCAAACATAACCTCTTCGACGAAGAAGTTCGCTTCGAAGAAATCAACTAGAGTATGGATGACTGGACCATTCTAGAAATCCCTTAGGACACATTATATGTTCCTGAAGAACACTCAAAGAAAAACATTTTTTATTACATTATTAAGACTGTTGAGAACAACATTCCTTTTGGAAAAGATTTAGGAGAAGAATTTCATCTCCTGTCCAAATCTTCCATTAATGAGCACAAGCGTAAATACAAATACCTCCACATAGGATGTGTCCAGGTAGCCATAAAGCCTCTCATAGACATAGGAATAGATGCTGCTATCCTCATGTGTCTTAGAGATGCTCGCCATAATGACTTTAACGACTCCATTATAGGAACTGTCGAAACTAGTCTTGGCCAAGGACCAATTTATTTCAATTGTTTTCCTAACAAAACAGTGAGTCTTTTAGATGATCATATTCTTGACTTTCTGTTCCTCAATGTTTGCTTTCATGGGTTAAATATGAAAGAGGGATCTATTCCCGCAGCCTTAATCTATAGGATTCAGTACAAGGCCATGAACTCTTGTGCTTCTCGTGTCCTTCTCAAACCTCAAAGAGGTGAGACTACTTTGTTTATCACTGATATGACAAAGGCTAATGTGTCTCTCCCTAGGATAATCAAATGGGATGAAGTCTCCCTTCCTGAGAAATGAGTCTTGGACAAAGCTTCGCCTTGTGTCCCTAAGCCTGCTCCTCAAATCGAAAATATTTCTCAGGATAATTCTGGGAAAGTTGAAATAACCTTTGATAGGAGAAACTCCTTCTCTTCTAGAGTTGATGCTTATAGCGGACGTTCTAGTTTTGCCTCTGCTAGGAGATCTTTCTCTTACAGATCCCAATCTTCTAGGTCTGATATTCCTAGATCCATCAACCATGACCCATCTATAAACTTACAGGGTCTTGACACTTCTTCTAGAATTCCCAGAAATATCTACCAAACTTCTAAAAAGGAAGAAGAGAATCAGAGTATCCAATCTCCAACCATGAGTCTTATGATGTTATCTCATAAATTCATTATAGATAAAGAAACCCTTAGGAAAGATTTATACTCTGAGGAATGGAAACCTCAAAGAGAGTGGTTCTTTCAGAATTATAGGGGAAAAGATAGGTCTGATATCCAAGAGGAATTTTATCAATTTCTCAAAAAAGTCAAACAAAATATCCCATTCTTTAATTGGTATCATGCTTATACCATTCACAATAATATTGATTATCCTTGGCAAGAAGACGTTATTACACCTCTTCTGCGAATGTTATATCCTGGTAGATTAAAGATGGATAAATAGTTCAAAGTGATTTGCTACCCACTATCCAATACCAACTACCAAATTTGAAAGACAAGAGCGGTAATTCTATTACTGCTACCCCTTTCAAAACCAAAAATCCTGATGAGGCCATCACCCCCAATGACATCCAAGGCCTCATGAAACAGGCCAACTATATCAATAAATACCTCCAGATTTTAGGAGAAAAGGTCTCTGACAAATCGGCTAAACCGAAACTTGAAGAAATAGCTTCTTCATCTACCCAACCTCAACCTGAAAAGCCCTTGTTTAAACCTTTTAAGATTAGTGCCAAAGCTAAGCAAAAAATCTTAGAACTTAGACAAAGGGAAAAAACCAGAGTGAATGAGGACAACCAAAATGAGTTACTTAGTAAGATTACTAGCCTTCTTACTACTGTCCCTGACACTCCTCAAACTTCTGAGGAATCTAGTGCCAAACCAAGAACTAGATCCCTTACTAAAACTGTCACTACCATTTCTAAAATCGATTCAGAACATTGTTTTGAAACTGATTCTGTCTTGGCTATCAATCCCATCAACAATTGGAAAAATTCCTCCAAACTTTATTACAATAGAGCTTCTGCTCGTGATCTTATTCTTGAAGAAAAACAAGATTTTATCTAAAGTTTTAATTCTAATGATATTTATATTTGGAATATTGATGGTTTGTCTGAATATAATATCATAGCCAAACTCCAAAATATGTTGGTTGTCGCTATGGGCTATTATACCAACCAAAATATGCCTGAAGACACCATTGTTTATATTCTAGTTGTAGGATTTACTGGGCAGCTCAAAGGATGGTGGGATAATTATCTTATTGAAACTGATAGAGAAAATATCCTCTCTGCAGTAAAAATTGATGATAAGGGAAAAACCATTGTTAGTGACAATAAGCGTCTTCTTGATGCTGTGTATACTTTATTATACACTATATCCCAGCATTTTCTTGGAGACCCTTCTCTTTGGAGAGAGAGATCCGGAGAACTCCTTTCAAACCTCAAGTGTGAATCTTTAGAACATTTCAAATGGTATAAGGATACCTTTATATCTAGAGTTTTAACCAGAGAAGATTGCAACCAAGCCTATTAGAAAGAAAAGTATCTTGATGAGCTTCCTAAAGCTTTTGGAGATCTTATTAGAAGCAAGCTCCGAAGTCATTCTCCTACTGGAGAAATCAATTATAATAGCTATGACTATGGTTAGCTTACTGCCATTATTATTCATAATGGCATCAAAGCTTGTCAAAAGGACAAGCTCCAGAAGCAGCTTGCCAAAGAAAAGGCTTTGAGTAAGAAAGAATTAGGGTCCTTCTGCGAGCAGTTTGGCCTTCCATCCTGCTCCACCAAAAAGAAGAAACAGATTCCCAAAAAAGAAACTGTAGAACCCTATAAGAAGCCTTACAAACGTAGATACAATAGGAAACCTCCTCCCAAGAAGCAAAGGGAAAGTGTTATCCTTACCAATGTTCCCAAGAAACCCAGAACATATGTAACTTGTTACAACTATGGGAAACCTGGCCATATCAGTAAATACTGTAGGCTAAAAAAGAAGATTAGCAGTCTCAACTTAGAACTTTCTATAGAAGAACAAATCAACAATCTTCTTATCGAAACCTCTGATGAAGATTCTGTCAAAGAATCGGATGAGGTTATTAACCAAATCCAAGATGATGATCAAATCTCCTCTTCTGATAGTGATGATACTCCAGAAATCAATGTTTTGACAAAAGAACAGGATCTTCTTTTTGAAGCAATAAGCTCCATTTCTAATCCTCATGAAAGAAAGGAATTTCTAAATAAATTCAAAGAAGTTTTAGAAATTAAACCAAAACCTAAAGAATACTTTACCACAAATAAATTTGATATTACAAATATTTTTAAGAGATTAGAAAAGAATTCTAATATTAAACCAACCACTGTCCAGGATCTCCAGATTGAGATTAACAATCTCAAGAAAGAGATTAAAGAGATTAAAGATTAACAACAAATTCATCAAGTTATTCTTTCCCAATTAGAAGACGAATCTGATATTGAGAAAGAAGAACTTCCTGGAGATAATGATTCTGTGAAGGTTGATTCTGGTAATCTAGAAGAAACCTTTATGTGTTTGATCAATAAGGTCAAAATTCAAAAATTTTACATCAATATCAGAATCATTACTGACGATTTTGTTCTTGATACTTTAGCCCTCTTTGATACAGGTGCTGATTCAAATTGTATTTTAGAAGGATTAATTCCTACAAAATATTTTGAGAAAACTTCTGAAAAACTCGGCACTGCTAGTGGTTTGAAGCTCAAAACTAATTATAAGCTTTCTAAAGCTATGATTGAAAATCAAGGACTTAAGATTGAAACAAACTTTCTCCTTGTAAAAAAATCTGAAAAATGAAGTTATTTTAGGAACACCTTTTATAAAAGCCCCTTTTCCTGCTTCAAATTTCAAAAGATAGAATTTCGACTTATCATTTGGGAAAACAAATAACTTTCAAATTTTCTAGTAAACCATTTACTAAGAATATCAATTCTATTCAGAATAAAATCAATCAAATTAATTTTTTGAAAGAAGAAGTTTCTTTTGCCAACATTGAAAAACATTTACAAAGTCCTTCACTTCAGAAAAGGATCCAATCTCTCTTAGAAAACATTTAATCCTCTATCTGTTCTGACTTGCCTAACGCTTTTTGGAATAGAAAGAAACACATTGTCAGTCTTCCTTATGAGTCAGGATTCAAAGATAGTCAGATTCCTACTAAGGCTAGACCAATCCAAATGAATAATGAACTCCTTCATTATTGCCAAAAACAGATCAAAGATCTCTTAGACAAAAATCTTATCAGAAAGAGTAAGAGTGGGTCTTATTCTGCCTTTTATGTTAATAAACCTGCAGAAATAGAAAGAGGTACTCCTAGGCTTGTGATCAATTACAAACCTCTTAACCAAGCACTCCAATGGATTAGGCATCCTATTCCAAATAAGAAAGACCTCCTTAACAGATTAAATTCTGCTAAGATCTTTTCCAAATTTGATATGAAATCCGGATTTTGGCAAATCCAAATTTGTGATAGTGATAGGTACAAGACTGCCTTTACTGTTCCCTTTGGACATTACGAATGGAATGTTATGCCGTTCGGTTTAAAAAATGCCCCTTCTGAGTTTCAGAAAATCATGAATGATATTTTCAATCCTTATTCAAAATTTGTAATTGTCTACATTGATGATGTTCTTATTTTTTCCCATTCCATTGATCAACATTTCATACACATAAATGTTTTTATCAATGTGATTAAACATAACGGACTTGCTGTTTCCAAGTCCAAAATCAATCTTTTTCAAACAAATATTAGATTCCTTGGCCACAATATTCACCAAGGAACTATCATTCCTATCAGCAGGTCCATTGAATTTGCTGATAAATTTCCTGACAGAATTTTAGACAAAACCCAGTTACAAAAATTTTTGGGATGTCTGAATTATATAGGTGATTTAATTCCACACCTCAATAATATCATTAAGCCTTTGCATGACAGGCTTAAAAAGAATCCTCCTTCTTGGACTGACGTTCATACCAACGTCGTCAAAGAAATTAAGAATAGAGTCAGAAAAATTAATTGTCTCTATCTCCCCATCCCTCAAGCTTTCAAAATTGTTGAAAATGTTGCCTCTGACATTGGTTATGGTGGCATCCTCAAACAAAGAATTGAGTCACATGAGCATATCATTGCATACACTTCAAAACATTGGAATTCTGCACAACAGAATTATTCAACTATTAAAAAAGAAGTTTTAGCAATTGTTTTATGCGTTTCAAAATTTCAATCTGATTTACTAAATCAAAAATTTCTTATTCGAGTAGACTGTAAATCAGCTAAAGAAATTTTAGAAAAGGATGTTAAAAATCTTGCCTCAAAACAGATCTTTGCAAGATGGCAAGCAATTTTGAGTGTTTTTGATTTTGATATTGAATATCTCAAAGGCACCTCCAATTCTCTACCTGATTATCTTACCTGTGAATATTTACAGGACAAGTGAAATGCCTAGAAAGGCAACTGCCCCTTCCAGGGGAGGAACTTCTAGAGGAGGAAGAGTTAGGCTCGCCCTGACTCTTAACAAATCAAAACCATAATCTGCTTCGGTAGATTCAAAATCTTCTTCTGGGTCATCTACCCCCATTGAGTCATCAACTCAAAAAGTAATCCAAATTGTTGAGTCATCAACACAGCAATCTGGAATTACAAAAGAATCTTCCAAAAAGATTGATTCTTTTGACAAACCTACTAAACAAACTAAGGCAGATTATGCTTTCTCAATCAGTACACTCTTAGCTGTCCAACAAGGAAGTCTGAGTAGCCTACCAAAGAAATCATGGGCTGACATTGCCTCTGAAGAAGATATGCAAATAGATTTAGCAAGCCTAAACACTATACTCCAGTCCTTCAACCAAACCCAAAAAATAATAGCCAATCCAGAAAAAACAGAAGGAACCATTAACCTTCAAAAGGGCAAACAAAAATCCACCAACCCTAACCATTATGTGGCCAGAGGAAAATTTTCCTAGTCATACAAATGGAACCTGAATTCTGGGATAAAAATCCTTACAAAGCCATCACTAAAGTCTTCCTAGCTGGGTTTCATTTCAGACCCTACGCGGCAAACAAGACAAGTCAATTCTATGAGTTTATTCTAATAGATTCAGATTCTGTCTCTATCAAACACTATAAGGACCAAAAAGATCCTTTAATCATAACTCATTCCACAATTCAGATCCTGAAAGTCTTGACCCCAAAAGCTTTTGGAAGAAATTTAAATTCTTATAACCTTTTGATCCAGTAGGATATAACTATTGGGATTACATAGACGCATGGACAAGAACTTTCTGGTTTCAAAACAAACTTAACCGACATTCTTGGTTAATTTATTTCAAGAAAAACCAAAGCTATGGCTTCCCAAACTGGTTTCTCCAATGGTGGGACTATTTTGAGCCAATTGAAGAAATCCTTCCTACACCTGTCAAAGAAGGATACAAAATCTATAAGGGCAGGTATCTGAAAGAATCAAGAATTCTGGCAAACCTTAAGTACTTCTCTGACTTTGCCTTGGCATGGGTATTCTTATGGCAGTATCGATATGGCAAAACAGAAAATGAAGAAACTCTCCCATTGCTCCACAGGTACTCCTTCGTGAAATGGTGGAATCAATTCAATGCTGACCATGCTGGTCTAGTAGGTGTTGCTAAATATTTTGGCAAAAATCCAAAATTATTAAATTTAGCAGATCCAGCAACATTCCAATTTCTTAACCAGAAGTCCAAGATTGCAGCCTTTTTATCAAGCTGTGATTCAAAAGAAAAAATGAAGAAAAATTTGCAAGATGTTCTTCTTCTCTTACAGAGCCAAGAAGAAGGAGAATCCTCTACAAAACAAAATGTCGATATTGAAGCCGAGTATCAAAATGAAGATGACTGCTTCGGAATTGACATCCAAGAGCTTTGAAAACCTGTACTATAGAAAATAGTTCCAGTTAACAACCAGAACTGTAGAAATAGTACTAAAATTTTTTCTTTAAAAGGAGTCATCGACCATGTTGTGAGGTACCCTTTCATTTAGCAATCTTAGAGAGATATTAAAGAGAGAAGCTCTGAGAGATACAATCCTTTGTAAGCCTTCCCTCTTTGAGATCTTTTAATAAAAGTTTGCTGTTTCAAATTATTTTCTCTCTTCTCCCTCAGCCGGTTCTGTTCAGACTACCGTCGTCCAGCTTTCTTCTCTTCTCCCTCCACTAGATCTGTGCTGATTCTACCGCCGTTCTAGTTTCTATGCATTAACTTTATTTACATTTTGCACGTTACATTTTCTGCATTTCATTTAGTAGTCCTGCTACTGCCAACTTCCTTTTAGTTTGTTTTATTTTGTTCTTTCCTTGATCCACTTCAGGATATCTGGTATATATATATATATATATATATTTACAACATATATCTAAAAAAATACATACATGAATATACATTTATATTTATATAAGGTTTAAATATGTTTTGACTACCTCCAAATATGGCAAAATTCAAAACACTACCTCAGGATTTTTTTTTCATTTTAATGCCCAACTAATTTTTTTTTCAAATTTCTACCTGACGTGAACCTCCGTCAGTTAACTGGTGACGTGACTAATAGTTTGTCACATCACCGTCGTTCTCTCTCATCCACCTCACCCTAAACTACTACATCAGATTCCACATCAGCATTTTTAAATTTTAACCTAAAAGTTGCATTTGCGTTTTGGATGATGTGAGGGAAAGAGGGCCAAATCTAATATCCTAATTGAAAAATAAGTACAGAACGAAGACGCTGAGGAGGGAAAGAGGGCCAAATCTAAATTTGTAATTGAAGAAGAAGCACTGAACGAGGATGCTGAGGGGGGAAAGAGGGCCAAATCTAAATTTGTAATTGAAGAAGAAGCATTGAACGAAGACACTGAGGAGGGAAAGAGGGCCAAATCTAAATCTGTAATTGAAGAAGAAGCACTGAACGAAGACGCTGAAGACGAACTCGAATGGAAGAAGAAGCAGAAAAGGAAAAGGAAAGTTAGGGTTCTTTATCATGTGTTGTCATTATCCATCTGGGGTTCCGTTTTGAATCTTCATCTTCACAAAATGAGTAATGTGGATGGTTCATCATGCTTATCTATTGAACATGGTATAACTTGCAAATGTAAAAAGCCAGCTATAATTTTGACCTCACACAACAAGGTTAATCCTGGTAGAAGATTTTGGAGATGCTTTGGTTGGAATATAAGTTCAACTTGCTGCAGATTTGTTCTATATTTGCGATTGTGTTTACAAATTTGTTTGTATTTAGTTTGCAGAAACCTAATTCTTGCAATTATTTTTGTTGGGTTAAAGAGCCTGTAAATGGGGACAATGAGTCTGTTGTGTCGAAAGAAATCCATACAATTCAAGAGTTAAAGGCAAAGATTGGTGATTTAATAGAGGTTGAAAAAGCAACTGAGGAGAAAATGGCCAAAACCAAAGAAGAGATGGTGAGACTTCATCAACAATGTGATGATCTCCATCAACAACTTGCATCAATGAAGCTTAAAATATTCCAGAAAAAGAAAAAGATTGTTGTTGAGAGGAATAGGGTGAAGATTTTAGGATGTTTAGTGATTGTGCTTTGGTTTTTCATTACCATTGTAAGCATTGTAGTAGCAATGAATGTTGTTGGTAGGAAAGTCTTAAAATAAAGACAGTTTGTAATTCAATGGAGCAATAGTTGTTTTGAATATGGTTAAATGAATTCTAAGATTTATGCTCATGACTCTTTCAAGTGTGTTTTTTATTTTGTTTAGTCTATTGATTTTGGTTTTTTTATTTTGTTCAGCCTGTTAAATTTGGTTCAATGACATATATTAGCCTCAGCACATTGGTAAATGAATAAAATTTAAAATTGATTCCAGCAGCAAGTAATTACATACATTAGCCTCATGTCAGCATTACACTATATGACTATTTCTGTTTAACTACCTCCATAATTCAATATTGTCGTATTACTACCTCCATTTATCTAATTTTTCATATTACTACCTTAAACATCCAAATATGCACAATGATACCTAAAATTTTTAGATTAAAAAATATGTTAAAATAAGATATCAACATACAGAACAGTGGTCCCAAAAGGTGTGCATGTTGTTTATGTAATCAAAAGACACAACAAGTGGGCCATAAAAGGGTTCCCATTCACATGAATACTAACTTAAAGTAACCTGCTACACATTGTTTAAAATAAAGTTACATTACTCCCAATACAATATAATATTCAGACTATTCTCTCTCCCAAAAAGGTTCCTAAAAAACACAGTCACTTCATTCAGATCTAGTTGGCTAGCTTAGTGGAGTTGATAAAGGTGGTGGAGTTGGCCCTTCATTCAGATCTGCAGCAGTAGCTTCATTCAAATATGCAGCAGTAGATGTTCCTTGTGCTCTTGCACTAGATCTTGTGATTGGTCCCATACGTGGTCTTGTTGGCACCATTTTTGCCTGTAAAGTGTAAAGGTAAATCATTAGCAATTTGACTAAAGTGTTTAAATGATATGGCTAATACATATACTTTTTTCTGAACTGCTTTAGATGGTTATGCATCTTCCTTTTTCTGAACTGGTTTAGATGGTTGTGCATCTGCTGCTACAGATGGAGAAGGTATTGAGCTTTCAACATTTGTCTTAGCTGTTTGAGTGTGTGTTGGTTGTGGATTGGCTGGCTGTGAACATGTTCTTGTGTTATGACCCTGTACACCACATCTTTTACACTTATACTTACCAATATCTCTTGTCAATCTTGTCATATTTGGATTAATCTCATCAAGTTCCCTTCTTCTCAATTTTTTAGGTCTTCCAGGAACCTTTTTATTTTTAGGGGGTAGGATCTTATCAAATTTAGTTTTAGGCCACATGTCCTGGCCATTTGTGGTGGAAATCTTGTGTGCATAACACATGACATAAGTATCCCGAGAATAATGGTCATCAACATAGTTCATCAAGTCCAATTTTTTGAATTGTAGGGCAGCCACAGCATGCTTGCATGGAATACCTACTAGATCCCAGAAATTACAACTACAGTAGTTTCTATTGATATCTATTGTAAATTTCTCACTAGAATGTAAGTGGGTCACTTCAAAGTCTCCATGCCCTCCCCAACTTGCTACCCAATTTCCTGACTTTTCAACCTCCTTATCCAGTCATTTTAAAGGTTTAGGCATAATCCGACCCCTATATAAACTAGCTTTCTCCCTAAGGTTAGAAAACCTAAACATTGTACTAATCGGTTTATCCCTTGCAATCAGAATTATGCTGTTAAATGCTTCACTAAGATTATTCATTAGTATATCACATTTTGGATAATTTGAAAATTTATGCTTACACCATACTTTCCTATCCATATTAAATAGCCACCAGTAGGCAGCCTCATTCAAATCTCTAATCTGCTGCATGTAAGCATTCCAAAGCTGTTCATATGTTGCTTTGGCAGCACCCATCATGAGATCTCTTAGTTGTAGTCCTCCTCCAAACTTCTTCTTGAAATTGTTGTATAAGTGTCTCAAACAAAATCTATGCTCAACAAGAACAAAAAATTCTTCAAACACTTGCATCAAGCCCTGTCGGAAATCAACCCAAAACTCAGCAAAAATATTGAAAAAAATGAACCAACATCTCAACTTGGTTCCCAAGAATTGAAAATGGACACTTACCTTTTGTTGGTCACTCATAAAGACCCACTTGTTATCCTCAATGGAGCCAATATCTTGTAAGAGCAAATTCAAAAACCATCTCCAAGTATCCTTTGTCTCAGTTTCCACCACAGCAAAAGCCAAAGGCAGGTATTGATCATTTGAGTCTCTCCCAACAGCAATCAAAAGCTGGCCACCAAATTTGGTTTTTAAGTGACATCCATCCAGTCCTATCAATGGCTGACATGCCTTCTTAAAGGCTAATTTTGGACCTTCAAGGCATATGTAGAAACTGTCAAACCTTGGTAAAATATCCAAAGATGGCCTTTAAACCCTAATGACACAGGTATTGCCTGCACTTCTTTGTTTCAATTCAGCTACATATCTCCAAAGTAAACCATATTGTTTGTCAAAATCACCATCAATCACACTTTTAGCTATCTGTTTAGCCCTGAATGCTCTTGACAGTGTTATCCCAGTGGAATAATTGGATTTAATTTCTCCAACAATAGCCTTTAATGGCATGTCAGTAGTCCTGGCCTTCATCTTATTAATCAACACCTTCGCAACCCAAGTTGACTTTGCACTCTTATTGTGGAAGACCCTTCCATATGAGTGTTTGTCAACTAGGGTGTTCAACCTATAAGTTTCTGAATTACTGACCTTACTAACATACACAGAGTATTCAGCACAATGCCTACATCTTGCCTTTGCCCTCCTCTTGTCGTTCAAATTGAATCTGATTTCCTTTCCATTCAGCACATTGTATTCTTGAATTGCGTCCTTAAACTCTTTGATGGAAGTAAACTCCAAACCCAACTTCCACTTGTAATCCTTATTCAATTTGTCAGGCTTCTAATTTATTATTGAGTAATCTATAATATTTCATACTTGTTAAATGTTAATTGAAGGATTATTTGGTGTTGGAATATATTTAGATGGAGTATGAAATTATATTTAAAAAAAAAGTGAACAGTACTGTATAAACAATGCCAATGAACAGTGCAAATCGCGCACAAATCGTATGAACAGTACAAGCCATGTATGAACAGTGCAAACTACATATGTACAGTGACTGCTGACGTCATCATGACATCATGGCTGACGTCACATACGCGTACAGTGCTGTACAATACGCGTGCACAGTGCTTTTCGGTGTGAATAGTGCCCTGAACAGTAAGGCGATGAACAGTGTTTCTGGTGATGAACAGTAAATTTCAAAAATTTTCTATAAAAAGGGAGCTTCACATGAAATTTTCATTTCTTCACCTCTATCCAAGGTTCTCAAAGGTTTTAAGGCCAAATACCACCATTTCTCTTATACTAAACCTTCCTAAACTTAGATTTCTACGTCTATTCTGAAGGATTTGAAGTAAGTTTCTTTAAGTTTGAAGCTAGATTTACCGTTTGTTTCCCTTCTCCTTCTCTTTCTCATAGAAGTTCATGGTGTTCTTAGGAGAAACTCCGTTCTAAAGCTGAATCTTCGGTGAATCTTGTTATAAAACAAGTAATAATCGGTAGATCTAGTGTGAATCATCGTTCTGAGGTAAAGGGAGCTTACTTTAGCCTATAATCTATATTTTGGACGGTTGATATGTTATTATAAAAAGTTTTGATATGAATTTTGTTAGATCTATTGAATAAAAGTTATTTTCTAAGCTATAATTGCTGTTAATTGATTTAAAATGCTGAGATTTTGGCTGATATATTATAAACTTGCCTTAGCTGAGCTGTTAAAATAATTTTGGCAGTGTGCATCATGCTGAGATATATGTTTTCATGATTATAGAGCCGAGTTACATGTTTAGGTGGGTAGACGTGTAACGGTAAGTTGATGCTGAGCTGCTGTGCTATGCTGTCTGGATCCAGATACCAGAATGGGTTGCTCCCAGACCGGCTCGGTTCCTTCTGGATCACTTAGGTTGTGAAACCAGTTAGAAACCGTTTTCATGTTGTGCATTAGATGGGCTGGAAATGCATGGGGTTATTGTTGTGAGAAATATTTTGCTCTATATATATGATTTTATTTTATGTTTGGTAAGCTCACCCTTGCATTTTTTTCTATATCATTGTGTGTGTGTACTGCGATGATCGTACAGTGGTACGTGAGCAGATGTAGCAAGTGTTGCATCTACTTCACAGGCTGAGGGGCCAGTGAAGAAATGTTAGAAGCTGGAGTCGAATAATATTGCATCAAAAATCCTTTTTCCTTATATTTTGAGACCTCATGTAGAGGGAGCTACGTAGTATAATTTTGGGTATGTTGAATATTATGAACTAAATGTAATATTATGTTGTTCTATTGGATATTTGTTGTAAGAAACTTTGTTTTATTTTGAATGAGAAGTGTATTTTATACTTATATTCTCTAGAACTTATTTATCTTAAATAAGTATGTGATGTAGAAATAATGTTCTCGGTTCCTTATAAAAGGGTTTAGGTAAACCTACGGGGTAAGGTTGTTAGGCGTCAGTTGTGCATATTAGACATGTGAGTTTTAGCTGTGAATCATATATCATGATTTCTATTCATCAAGTTATGAGGGAACGAGCTTGATCACCTTAGTTCTCAGACATTACTAATGTAGGAAACTTGGTATATGATACTTGGGTGAGCTATAGTGAGTCGTACTGTCTGAATAAGAGGCTGTTAAGCTGAGCTGTAAGCTGAATCTGATTATACTCAGTGCTAAATTGATTAAATTTTTATGATATACTAAATATGAATATATCACTGTAAGCTGAATCTGTGAATATAGCTATGTGGTGGTATTGCTGAATGTGTTAAACGTTAGTAATCTAAGCTAGTCTATATATTAGGATGGCTAGACCAAGAAGATCTGCTGCAAATCCTCCTCCTGCTGATGTGAACCAAATGGCTCACGCCATGGAGGCCATGACAGCCACTGTTAGGCAGAGTCTAGATATAATTTAGCAGTAGCAAGCTGCAAATCAAGCCGCTATCGCAAGACAGTGCAGCCAGCCATCGCCTCAGCTGCACCTCCTCCTGAATACCATGGGTTGTCAGAGTTCAGGAAGAATGATCCTCCTCAATTCACAAGAGTGGATGGACTAGACGCTACTGAACTCTAGATCAGGGAGATTGAGAAGATCTTCCTAACCATGGGTTGCGCCGAGGAGAGGAAGGTGTTATATGCTACGTATATGCTGACAAGGGACGCAGAGATGTGGTGGCACGGAGCTCGTGCTATGTTGGAGGCCCGAGGTGAAGTCATCACTTGGGCTATATTTAGAAGTAGTTTTCTGGGAAAGTTTTTCCCTTCTCATGTTTGTGCTGCCAAAAAGCGAGAGTTTCTAAACTTGGTGCAGGGAAACTCATCAGTCTATGAGTATGCAATACAGTTTAAGCGGCTCTACAGATTTTATTCTCACCTGACCTCAGAGGAGTGGAGATGTCAGAGGTTTTCAGACGGGCTAAGAACTGACATAAAGAGAATTTTGATCCCATTCAGGATCACGGAATTTGCTGACTTGGTGGATCAAGCCACCATTATAGAGAGTCTTAATGCAGAGGATGTTGGTGGAGTTGGGAAGGCTCCATCTAGTAGAGCTGCTAGCAGTTATGGTAATGGAGGTAAGGGCGCTAACAAGGGTCCCTACAATCGGTCGCTACGCCAATAGCAGTCTCGACCATCTCAGTCGAGGGGATCAGCAGCATCAGCCCCGGTGCCAGTAGGGACTGTTACTTCTGCATTTCAGCCTAGGGGAGCAACTTCTTCCACTCCTAGAGCCTCAGCGCTGCAGATTGTTAGATGTTTCAGGTGTGGTGGGCCACACTATCTGAGCCAGTGCCCATAGACTAATATCAGAGTTTGCTTTTCGTGCCAGCAGTCAGGGCACCTTGCTAGGGACTGTCCTACGCCCAGTGGGGCAGTTTCATCTTCTGCTAGCGCCTTGCACACTGTTAGGCCTAAAGTAACTAGGGCTCCAATGATAACCAGATCGAGAGCAGAGGGATGTGTATTCACTACTTCTGCATCAAAGGCAGCCCAAGCGACAGACCTCGTTCAGGGGACAACAGTAGTGGCAGGTACTTCTCTTTCTATATTGTTTGATTCTGGAGCCACACACTCTTTTATTGCGGACAATTGCATGAGAAACTTAGGATTACTGGTGAGCGATATAGGATGTGACTTGGTAGTATCAACACCTACTTTAAGTTCAATTAAGACTTCGACGGTTTGTGTTAGGTGTCCCATAATAACTGAGGGACGAAGATACAAAGTAAATCTTATTTGTATCCCGATGTCAGGGTTAGATGTAATCCTGGGTATGGATTGGCTAACTGCCAATCGTGTACTCATTGATTGTGGCTGAAGGTGTTTAATCTTTCCTGAGCAGTAAGGCTGTGTGGAATTAATTTCTACTCACCAAGTAAAAACATCATTAGGTGAGGGAGTATCTTGTTTTGTTTTGTTGGGAGTTATGAATGCAGAAGTGGAGCAAAGCCTTCAGTCAATATCAGTAGTACGGGAATTCCCTGAGATTTTTCTAGAGGATATTCCTGGAATACCTCCACGTAGAGAGGTGGAATTTTCTATAGATTTGATTCCTGGAGCTGAGCCAGTGTCTGTAGCACCTTACAGAATAGCGCCAAAAGAGTTAATGGAGCTTAAGTAGCAGATCGAGGATCTAATGCGTAAACAGATGATTAGGCCGAGTGTATCGCCTTGGGGAGCACCAGTTCTCTTAGTGAAAAAGAAGGATGGAAGCTCTAGATTATGTGTTGATTATCGCAAGTTGAATAAATTGACAATTAAGAATAAGGATGAAATGCATGGGATTATTGCTGTGAGAAATATTTTGCTCTGTATATATGATTTTATTTTATGTTTGGTAAGCTCACCCTTGCATTTCTTTCTATGTCGTTGTGTGTGTATACTGCGATGATCGTACGGTGGTACGTGAGCAGATGTAGCAGGTGTTACATCTACTTCACAGGCTGAGGGGCCAGTGAAGAAATGTTAGAAGCTGGAGTCGAATAATATTGCATTAAAAATAATTTTTCCTTATATTTTGAGACCTCATGTAGAGGGAGTTACGTAGTATAATTTTGGATATGTTGAATATTATGAACTAAATATAATATTATGTTGTTCTATTAGATATTTGTTGTAAGAAACTTTGTTTTATTTTGAATGATAAGTGTATTTTATACTTATATTCTCTATAACTTATTTATCTTAAATAAGTATGTGATGTAGAAATAATGTTCTCGATTCCTTATAAAAGGGGGTCGTGACACAATTCATCAACATTAAATTTGGAATATTTCCTTCTGTAACCATCTTCCTCAGAGTCACCACTTACTAACTCTTCACTTGCATAACCATGATCAATGTCATCAGCTTGTACTTCTTGTGCCTTATAAAAATCATCTACATTGTGTAAACCTTCACTACACTGACCAAAAACATTAACTCTTTTTTATTGCATCTTCCTAGCACCCTTCTTTTTTTTTCCTTTTTTTCCCACCTCTAGGTTTCTCAACAGCATCCCCACCCCGAACAGCAACATCCCCATCGCCAACAGCAGCATCCCCACCACCAACAGCAGCAGCCCCACCCCCAACACCTGCAACACTACCACCAACAGCCACTCTTCTTTTAGACTGACCATCACTCTGAAGCGCACTTGGTAAGTCTCCTTCAGGGGTTAATTTTTCAATAGAATCTTCATCTTCAGAAATCCAGACAACCTCTACACGAACATTGGAATTTTCAGGCTGATGAACACTCTGATGAACATCTACCTCCTCAGCCTCAACATCTTTGTTTACTTTCTTTGCAAATGACTTCTTCCTTCTTCCTTTTACTCTCCCAAATTCTGCAACGTCTCTATCAAATCCATCATCCATGTCACTAGCCCTATCCTCCTCACTTTCATCTAAATGAATTTCGTTTAGAAATTCCTCCTCACTACTGAAAAAATTGTCCCCAACAACAACCTCATTGCCTCTTTCACAAACAGCATATCTTTCAATCTCCACACTGTTACAAATGGCAAAATTAGCCATGTCCAGGGCTACACTATCACAGTTGATTTCCTTGAAGTCAGAAGGACCAAATTTCCACCATATCCTCACAGGGTGCTCTCTGTAACCTAAGTCTTCTCTTAAAATCTCAATTGCTTCAAAGTATGACCACCTGTCCATATCAATATTCTTTAAGGAATAGCCTCTTTTCCCTCAACATAGTGCATCACAGGGTCCACTTCAAAATGACCCCCGTGATGAATTATAGCATTGAAAGCCATCTACATACGAAAAGGAACAAATTTTCGTGTCAGTTGAAGCACAAATTTATGAAAGAAAACCCTAACTCGTAATACTCTAATCAAATAACACTTACCTTCAACAATGTCGACAATGTCCACAACGTCACCTCTGGTAACAACCACAGTGCTTGAGAAGCAAGGAAAAAACAACAAGGCATATGTTTGTTTGTTTCGAAAACAATAAACAGCAAAAGTGAAGATGAAGATGCAAAACACACTATGCGTGGTTCTTACAATCACTCTGTGTTCAACGGCTTCAAGGATTTTTTGTTTTCTATTTCGAAATATTGCTCTGAGTGTTCAAGATTGAGTAACTTCCCAAGACCCAACTGCGCGCTTAAATTTCTATTTTCTAATTTTTTTCTTTTTCTTAATTTAAAATTGCTGATGTGTAATCAGATGTGGTAGTTTAGGGTGATGTGGATGAGAGATATTCAAATGTTAGCCACGTCACCAACAAACTGTTAGCCACATCATCAATTAACTGACAGAGGTTAACGTCAGGTATAAATTTGAAAAAAAAATTTAGTTGGGCATTAAAATGAAAAAAAAAATTTTGAGATAGTTTTTTGAATTTTGCCATATTTGGAGGTAGTCAATAATTAATATTACAAAATTAATATTACAAAATTTGGAGCGTTACAAACTTTTCCTAACTCTCAATATCGAGTGATCACGTCCATCTCAAATATGTTCAGAAATATGGATACTCTGAAACCAAAGAAGTGATGGATCTTTTGGCTCAGGATTAATAACCCTACTTTATTGTTAAGATGATGCCATCTATACAAAAAAAAAATATTAGTCAAATAATTTCATTTAATAATAATAATAATAATTTATATTTTACTAACATAATTAATATTACATATTTTATAATAGTTAAACAAATTTACTAACAAATCATTATCACATTGTAATGACATAAATATATATATTAATTGCAATATATTATAAATGCAAAATTTAGGTATAATCTCATCAATTAAATCATAACTAATTTTTTTTTACAAAATAAATAACTAAATTACTAACCTATATTTTATATAAATTATAATTTATGCAGTATCAATATTATTTTAAATAAATAAATTCTTATTTACATTTTCATACATATTACTACATATATATAAATGTTTAACTATTGTAATTTTTTTTCATATTAAAATATATTTAATAAAATTTATATAAATAATGTTACATTATTTAAATACAACACTCTAATTACTAGCATAAATTTAAATTAAATTTTTATTTTTTCATATTTCCAATTTAAATTTACATAAATTAATACAGTTTATAATTTAATTTTAAGATTCTTGAACCTCATATTTAATTTTGGAATATCAATTACAAGCTATTTTGAAAAGAACCAATTCCTGTTGGTAAGGTGTCCATATTTTGGTAGAAATGTGTCGATAAATCTATTTGAAGTGAATTAGGAGGAGATTAAAACACTCAAAAAATAAATGTTTACTGAACTTCCATTTAAAATTTAAAATACCAGCTATTTTTATAGCTTCATAATAATTATTAATGTTACATTTTTTAAAGTATATTTATAATTATTTACGTATAAATTTTATACTTTATTATTTTATATTATTATTACATTTCAAAATTTTACAGCCACGTGTGATAACATTTTACAACATTTCAAAATTTACAATTTTAAAATTCTACTTAATTTAGTATATAAATGTAAAAAATATTTATTACAATAACACTAAGTATAAATTATTATATTTAATTATTTTTCTATTATTCTGTATTTTTTTAAATACATACAACAATTTATGCAAACAAATTATATAAATTTAAATTTAACCTATCTTTTTAACAGTTTATTATAATTTTACATTTTAATCAACTATATTATAATTTATTTTTTCTAAAAACATATTAATCTACATACAAATAAATGAAAAACTATTTAAAATTTAAATTGTTTTTACTAACCTTAATAATAAACCTTCAAACAAATTATTTTCTCACTCACTTTCACTGAATCACCTGCATACAATTAAAAAATATTAAAAAAATTAAATATTGGCATTTATCAGATTTTTCAATTAACAAATTAAATTAAAAATAATATATAAATATGCGTATTACAGGCACTATACCTCTTAAACTCGTACAAATTTTTATCCTTTACAATGCAAATCAAACCAGATTTTAGACAAATTTTAGAAGGAAGAGGGCCGTGAATGACGCTGAAACAAATCTTAACGAAGGAGAAGAGGAAGAAAATCAGACAAGAACATTGTTTTGTCACGTGTCATAATTTCATTGCTTTATACTTTCACTAGTACATGAACGAAACATCTGGGATCTCGCCATGTGTATAAAATCCCTCCAGCCATCCATTTTGATTTCATTTCTATGAATTGTTTTTAATTTAAGTGACTTTCGCGATTCTATTGGCAAAACAAGGGCCGTTACAGCCACATGTCACATGCAATTAGTTGCACTTTGCCTGTGGCAAAACTTGGTGATTATTTCGCCAATCAAGCCGCAAAACTACTCTATGTTTGACACGTGGTAGGATCCTAATTATTTCATCTTTTTTGTGGCAAAATAAATATAAAAAATATTAAAAAATAAATTACTTTCGCCAATCATTATGACTAAAGTTAGGTACACGTGACCAAAAAAATTCCAGAGTGAGAAATAGTTTTAGATTACCTATAAATTGATAAATTATTTTTAAAATTACAATATTAAAATAAATTTGCCAATAAAAGATATAAATGATTGTGAATCACAATAATAAAATAAGATAATAAATTTTTTTGATAAATTATAAAAAATTATGTAAAAATTACTTATATAAATAAAGACTTCTTATTTATGATATAATAGAAAAAAAAAAGAATAAACATGACCAAAGATATCTTTTTATATGTTTTATAATTATTTGTTTAAATGTTTCTGGTAATACTTAAATAAATTTTAAACTTGACTTAATTAATTTTTTATATAAATATTTATTAAATTAATTACGTGGTAAAAATTAGTAGGCAATTAACTCCCTAAAAATAATAAGGTTATGATTTTTCCTTTAACGTGACAGTGTCTTGTAGTTGCATCTAAATTATGGTAAGTATCAAATACAAAATAAAAGTAGAGCTACATTCAATATACTCATTATTTATTTATTAACCAATAAAAAACACAAAAATATACATGTCAAACCAAACTTAATGTACAAAATAATTAATAAAATACAATTAAAATATAATTTAATTATTTTGTAATTTTTAATACTTTTATTAATTAATATATTAAAATAATTAATAAAATTATTTGAATAAAGATAATTAAGGTAATTATGTTTTTAATATACTATAGTAAATTTTTCTACTTATATATATATATATATATTCAATTTAAATAATTTTATTAAATGAATTTATGGCTAATATTTTGTTTTCATTTTTAACATTTAATAGCTATTTACATAAAATTTTTATATAGAGTAAATTTTAATAAATTTTTCTTAAATATGTGATATCTTTTGTCTGTTTATAACATTTCATAGTCATTAAAATAAATTTCTGGAATTAAATTCAATAATTTTTTATTAAATTTTATGTTATCTTTTATGAATTATAATAATCATGAATTAATTAAATTTAAATTTATATATAATTAGATTATGTAAAATATTAAATAATAGTTTGCAGTAAATTTTACATAAATATATAAATAGATGCTAACTTTGGATAAATTAAATAAATATAAAAAAATGAAAAATACATAAATAAAAATTGAGAGTGTGTCAATTGTATAGATAGAGATAAAAAAAGGTAAAAGAAATTATTCAAATGTTTAAATGAATTAAAAAAGTGATTTATATTAAAAAAAATATTTTTATAATATTAATTAAAAATTTATTTTAACAAAAATTTTAAATTTTAAATATAATATATTTTTTAATTATTTTTTATAAAATTTTAAAAATAATAAAAGAGTACTCTCCCAATCAATTCTCACCACCTCTTGAAACATTAAAGTTTTTATGATTCCACTTCTTTGTTATATATGCAAGTGATCACTTTAAAATACCTAAAATAAAACAATCACCTAAGGAGAAATTTTCTTGATTTAATTTATTTTTTAAAATTTTCAAAAAAATATTTATAATTTTTTACTTTTTTGAATTACACTACAACACAAATAATTTTTAATGGCAATTTTTATAATTTTTAGTGGCAATAAAAATAGTCATTAAAAATTTTACCGGCAAAAAATTATTTATCGTTATATTCAATGTCGGTAAAAATTTTGCTGACCATTATAAAGAATGTTGGTAAAAATTTAATTTATTGCTGCTAAAAACCTTAATTTATAATGGCAAATGTTAATGACAATTTAAATGGCCACTAAAATTAATTGTAAAATTAATTTTTTTATTCATTTACTAGCTTTTATTATTGTTGCTAAAAATTTAAAATTATTTTTATTTATAATTTATAATCTTTTAAATATTAATAATTTGATTGGTAAAAATTAAAATGCTTAATTTGTTTAAAGTTGGAAATGTTAGTCATATAGCACTTACCCTCATAAATTTTAAATTCTAAAAAATAATATAACTATGCACCATAAGATATATAGATAGCTTACTCTAAATTAACACAACTCAAATCATCTAAACATTAAAATGCTCCAAGATCTAAACACGTAACGTGAAAGCAATACTATAATCTACTTCGAATAATTCTCAATGTAATATCAAAGTAAAAGGATTGTATCAAACAATTGTCATTTTCTTTCATATTGTTATTCAGAGTTGTCAAAACAATTACAAACTATGTCTCTGCATAAGAGAAGTCTGAATTGTTCTGCCATTGGCAAGGTTTCCAACAAGCCCAACTTTTATGCCATCAAGCTTTCCAATCTCTCTTCCCATGGTATAGACATCTGAAAGTGCCTGGTAGAGTTTGAAAAAGTAGTAAAGCTTTAAGCTAAATTTATTGTAGTATTACTTTAGTTACAAAGTCTATCACAAAAATAATACAAGACCTTGCATCTGCCTTCAGAAGTCTTTCCAGCTTTACAAAGACAATAAGAAAAGCATTTAAAAAAAAAACACAAAATATGTTCAAAAGTACTTTAAAACACCAAAACAAAGATGTTATTGAATAGTTTATGGTTCTGGTTTCCAAAACAGAGATGTTAACAAATTTACGATGATAGACAAGCTTGTTTCAATAAAAAAGAGACATTATTAAATTTCACATAGACAAGCTATGATGCCAAGAAAGCTAGAAAGTTTTTGACCTTCCTTTCCTATAGCTTGATTGCGATTATTGAATTTCACATCTATTATTTTTCCTGTAGGCATATTCCATATATCTCTTAATAAGGTTGGACCACGAACTTTTCTTATATTTGAAGAACCTGACATGAAATCATTTAAATGTCATAAATTCAATCAAACAAAAAATATAAAGCAAGCAATTGTTCATTATAATAATGTCACCTGATTCATCATTTTGCTCAACATTAGTGCTATCTGAATTATTCAATTCTCTAATTTGACCAGGAGAGCTATTGTGAATGTTTATTAATTGCTCTATATAAGGCCGCACTTTTTCATCATGGCGTTGTTCTTCAACAAACCTAACGTTACTTTTTTTAACCATTATGACAATTTTTCCTGCAATATTCTTTAATATTAGTACAGAGATCATGATGTATTTAAATAAAATAGACAAAGAAATATATGCATTTTATACCTATTCCAATAAACAAACCTATTATAAACAAAGAACTAGAAGATAAAGTGTGAAGATAGCTGCATGAACATAAAAAGAAAGTATGAGAAATGATTAAATATAAAACTCAAATAAAAAATATAAATATTTGTATTTGAATTACCTATTTTATTAAGAATTATTATCATATTCATTGTCATTTCCTTTATCGACAAGAAGGTTGGATTGTAAACTCACATCAATTATTATCCCTTCAACATTGCTTCTTACCCAATCATTATTGTCATGGTCTAAGTCAGAAACACTTTCTAACAAAGATATGTCACTCACATCATTTTGCATTGATGACTCAAACTGTATATTTTTTTTCATTCCCATATCAAAAATGTCTCGAGGTTTTATTGGCCTAGGGACAAACCATTCATGATCATGGGCATCTTGTACAAAAATCACTTGTTGAGCTTGACTTGCAAAAATAAAAGGTTCATCACTTGCTCAATCGCCTGAGTGTATTAGGTGTGAAACCTAAGTCATCTTTCTTAACTCCTTTACCTTGAGTTACATCAACCCAATCACATTTGAATAAGACAACTTTAAATTCTTCAAAGTAATTCAACTCAACAATATCCTTCAATTTACCATAATAAGTAATATTTCCAGACCTAGGAGCATTGTCACTTGTACTTGCATAACTTTCAATTTTTGATACAACCATAATACCACTATTTTGAGTCTCCATTGATTCTTCATGTTGTTTTGTTCTAAATCGATACGCGTTATTTACATCAAATGCTTTGAATCTTCTAGCAATGTAGCTTGGACCTTGTGCTAAAGCTTTGAGATCATTTTGGACATTAGAAGTAATGTCAAACTCATTAACCTAATCAATAATAATTTACATTAACTAAAAATATCAATATAAATACTAAGATTTTAACTTAAATTAAATAAAAATTAAATAAATCACACTACTTACTTGCTGTTTGAACCATTCAGTTCTTCTATCAAAGGTTCCAAAAACACATCAATGTTATTCCCAGGTCCTTTTGGTCCAGGTATAAGTAATGATAGAATGAAAAAATCTTGTTTCATACATAACCAAGGTGGAAGATTATATGGTATTAAAATTACTGGCCATGTACTATAAACACTTTGCATTGTACCAAATGGATTAAAGCCGTCAGTAGATAATCCCAGGCGTACATTGCGAGGTCCTTTAGCAAATTCTAAGTGATAATTATCAAAAGTTTTCCAAGCTTCAGAATCTGCAGGATGCCGTAAGACTCCATCTTTATTACGATCTTCATCATGCCATCTCATCAATTTAGAAGTTTTTGAAGACATGAATAATCTTTGCAACCTTGATTTTAGAGGAAAATATCTAAGAACCTTGGCAGGAATTTTTTTTTCGTTGTTTTTCCATCTAGAAGCCCCACACTTTGTACATTCATTAATATTCTTGTCAGCTAAATCATTTCTAAAATGCATACAATCATAGGGACAAGCATGAATCTTTTCATACTTTAAACTCAATCCTTTAACTATCTTTTTGGTTTCATAATAAGAAGGGGGTAACTTTTCTCCTTCAGGGCAATGCATCCTTCAATAGTCCAAGTAAAGCATTAAAAGACTCATTTGTCCATTTGAACAATCGTTTTATATGATAAAGATGCAACAAAAAGGATAATTTGCTAAATTTTGTACACCCTGGATATAGTTCTTCATTAGAATCTTTCATCAATTGTTCAAACTTCACCTTTGAATGAGATGCATTTTCTTCTAAGTTTGGCTCAATATCATCACTTTCATTAAAGTTATTATCCATGACTTGAGTATAGCCTCTAAAAGCATCATGTATCATTCCAACCATATCATCACTCTTAGAAGTCTCTTCAACATTAGTCTCTTCAATATAATTTGTCACATTTAGAGACTCTCCATGACAAAACCAAGTATCATATGATAACATAATACCATTAACCACAAGGTGATCATAAGCTTCTGCCCAATTAACTGTGTAATGTAGAACACATTTTTTACAAGGACACTGAATTGTTTCTCCAAATTTTTTATGAAAGGCATGATCTAAAAAATTTTCAACTCCATCCAAATATTCTTTACTAACTCTATCATAATCCATCCATCTTCTACTTCTAGGATTGTCCATGACTATTTGATAACTATCATAAAAAAAATTAATTTAAAATATTTCAATATCAAAATGAAAAAGACAATCAAAGTACTTAAATTATTTAAAATGAAGTGTTTAACCTGAAATTTACTTTAACTGGAAGAATATGTGTCACATAATCTTGAGACTCCAACAATTTTCCAAGATTTGTATAACCCTCAAATGGTCTCCAAATGGCATGTGCATTCAAATAGCAGCATTATAATTCTTAACATAAACTTCTAAATTATATTAATATAAGTGGAGTTCAACTGAAATTACAATCTATGACCAACTACTAGTCCATAATAAGGGCACAAATGATAATATAGGATAGAAGGTCGATCAAATCTGTTTTTTTATTTTTAATCAATATCCTGATACTGATTAGTATTCTCCAAAAATATAATTTAAAACGAATAGAAAAGTTTGTAGTCAAAATAGTCATTTAAGAGACATAAGTAATAGCTCAGATTTGTAGTCAAAAGTAAGCAATAGTCTCATAATTTTGATCCATCCAAATATGAATTTCTTTTCCACCAGGAACAAAATCAGCGCCTTTCACTATTTTTATCACTGTACCACTATACATAAAGAATCACGTTGAATTGACTCTTCTTAGCAGGGACTTTCACCTTGAATTCAAGCCCGCCAGAAAAGACTTCAAATTTTCAAAGAAGCAGCATCTAATCTATATATTTAGTCACATCCTGATATTTTTAACTTAAAAAATTTGTTCAAAACAAAAAAAATGAAATTCGTAATAAAAATTAGTCATATACCACATTCAAAAGAACAATTTAATTCAAAATATATTAATGAAAAAATGTTTAGTTGCAAAAGAGAATTGGTTCGTGAAATTCTCCTATATCAAATAATATTTTAGTTTCAAAACGAAATTTAGTTATAAAGGTATTCTGTAAGAAAAATAAATAATTCAACTTGTTCAACAAAAAAGTGATGGAATTTCTATTGAAGCCATTTTTGGTAGAATAATGAATATGCAATTATAAAACTTCCTATAATGGTCATTATAGATAAACAACTTCCACTGCTTTTATTCCTGTAATATATAAAGAATCATGTTTCGACGTGAAACTTTTCTTCCAAATTAAAACTTATTTCAAAGAAAAAGATATATAAATTACGTTTCTGTATATAAAACAGTGTATCAGGAAATGAATAGAAAATATAATTTAAAAAAAAAAACTCAAGCATCATCATAATTTAAGATTCTTACTACCTAAATTCCATAATGTTTCAACACCATATCTAATAATACCTTGATATGAAAATGGCATAAACTCAATGGCAAAGATCAGAGCAGGACTCCCCAGCATACCAAATGAATGTACTCAAATGTAATGAAGATACATGATGTCTTTTCAATCAAAAAAAGCTCGAAGATCATTTAGAAGTGAACATGATAATAAATATATCAATCTTTTCAAAAAACAAATCCATCATAAATTATAGAAAGCTGAAGACTAGAAGCTTTCATAATAAGTAAAATTAGAAAAATGTTGTAAGGATGGTTTATTTATTTACAAGCTTTTTGTTTAACATAAACAAGTGACTCCACCTAGAGGGAAAGGGCTTTGTTGTTGTTCAACTAAAATAGCAATCTTGAATCAATTGGATAAAACAACAACTAAAATATATCTAGGAATTTCATGTCTTGTGAACAAACTTTGATATTATAAGTTTCTATTCTTTTCACTTCCATAAATACTTATATTTCTAGAATACCATTTTAGCAAGCAACCTGCATACCACTTGCTCTTGAAACAATGTCCATGAGAATTTTTAAAATGACAATCATAATAACAATAATTAAATGGCCCTCCACAGCCAGAAAGAGAGAATCCCTTACCATAATAGCAAGAAAATTCAAGTTGAATGTAAGTGAAACAAATGCAAAAAAAGGAGGTGGGAAGGTGATGACAAACATAGTTAAGAAGGAAGTCCCGTGAAATGTGAAACGAACATAACTTAGTATCCTTGAGTATTAAAATAATTATCAAAACACCTAATCACTTGACACCCTTGAAAGACATTACATACAACTATGAAAAGCCAACTAAAACTGAAAGCAGGGACACACATGCATAATACACAAATTGATATGAAAATGATACTCTTAGCTGAAATAATATATGTTCATATGACCTCAGATGGCAAGAAGTTCTTGTTTTGATGGATCCTTCCATGCAAATAATGTTAGCATATGCAACTTTAAAACAACACAAACAAAGTAACATAAATTGAGGTTGAAATAAAGAAATGGAAATCAACCTTTGTGACATTGGGATGATCAAGTTTATGCCAAACAGCAACTTCCTGTATAAACGCCGCCCTCAAAGAAGCAACTTCTGCTTGTGTCCTTTGGCTTTCTTCGCTCCAATCCAATAATTTCACTAAGCATTAAGCAATCGCAATAATTCTGGTTAGTTCAATACAGAGAGAAAAGGAAACTGGTAATTCTATCTACCCAAAAAATACCCAACGAAACAAAGAGAACATATAGTGGAACATATAGTGGAAACTGAAAATCAAGAGATTGAGCAAGATCGGAAACTCACCTTATAGATCTGAAAATCAAGAGATAGAGCAAGATCACAAACTCGCCTTATAGATCTGAAAATCAAGAGATAGTGAGATTTAAAACTCACCTCACGCTTGCCATGGAATGCAGAATGAGAGTAAAATGAGTGTCGAGCAAGTAGAAATCCAAAAAATGGAAGAAACCCATACCTTACAAAGTGAAAGTTGAATCAGATTATAAGTGAAAGTTAAAACCCATACCCTATGAATCGTAATCAATGGAGCTCTGCTGTATCACGCCATCGTAATCAATGGAGCTCTACTGTATCACGCCATCGTAACTCTATTGTTGATCCTTGATTTTGAAAACAAATGTATTACAATTAAGAATGAGAGCGTAAGAGTGTTGAGTGAAAAAATACAAAAATAATTATTAGAAGTAAAAAGTAAGAATGTAATTTAAATATTTATTAACGGCCATTTATAATAATAGTTACTATAAATTTAATTTATGCCGACTAATATTTAATAAATATATTAATTTATATTTAAAAATAATTTACTAGCAAATAATTTATGGTTACTAAATAATTGTCACTAAAAATTATTTTTATTGTAGAAGAATAATGTTTTAAGGAGAAAAGGATATTACTTGTTAAAAATTTTTTATTCAAATTCTTAAGGAATGGTCACAACTCAAATACATGAGAGAATATTTATTTTTATTAAGTTCTTATCTTTTAGAAAATATATATTTTAAAACTTTAAATATAAATATAAATATTTTATTATTAAATTTAATTCTAAATCTTTATTTAATATTATTAATATTTAACTTTGATGACTTGTACTTTTTTCATAGTTTTAGTGTAATTTTGGTAAGTGAGTTTATTGTTATTCATTATTTATGAGTGGATGATGTTTTTTGTGATATATATATATATATATATATATAATTTATTCTAATATTTATCATGTATTATTACTTAAAAATTATTTATTTGAAGAAACAAATTTTAAATTTATTTATTGATCATATAAAAGTTTATTACAATATGTATTTTATTTAATTACATAAATTTATTTATGAAATATAAAAAAATAATTATTTTAATTTTGTTTGATTATATTTAATTATAAAATATATACATTGAGAGTTTTATTATTGAAAATAAATTTAATTTATATATGGGAATAAATTTTTACAATATAAATATTTTTAAAAGAATTTATGTTAGAATCTTATAATTGAAAAATGAAGTCATTGTTCACAAAGAGAACTATCAATGAAGTGACAAAAATACTTTAATAAAATTAATTGTGACATAATATATGTAATAAGAGAGTTAATTGTTAGACGAAAATACTTATAAAACATAGTACTTTTTATTCTGCAACATCTTTATCATCTACTAACACCTTTAAGCACTAAGATGTTTTCTCCCTAAACTTATTTAGGGATTTCAGTGGTTCATTATACAAAAACTTTTCACTTGTAAGAATAAATGAGCAAATATATAAGGGTAAAGTTGATTTTTTCTTAATATTTAAAATATATTTAATGTATTTTTCACTTTTTAAAATACATAATTGTTAAGAAACATAATTTCTAAAAACTATAGTTTTCTTAAACTTGAAAAGATTTCATAGAGTAAACATTTTCTTAAATTTATAAAATTAAGTCCACAATGTTAATTGTTTGTTTTAATCTAATATTAATCTCTTGCATAATTAAAAAAGGTTAAATTATAAACTTAATCCATATAGTTGACATATTTTTATAATTTAATTTTTACATAAAAAATTTATAATTTAATTGATAAATAAGTAAACATTTTAAAATTAATCCTTTCCGTTCAAAATATGTTAACGAAGTTATAAAATAAAGATTGAAATGTAAAAAAAAATAAAAAAAATACTCGTATAAAGACTGCAACATAAAAATTATTTATACAAATTAATTGATAAATAAATATTAATTATAAGGACTAAGTGCGTATTTAAACTAAAAAAAAATTTGTGGATTTGTTTAAAGAAAAATATAATGTATTGAATGAAAAAATCATAAAATTTTAAAAAGCTAAGAATATATTGTAATTTCATGAAATTGTTTTTTAAAATATTCTTAAATATTTATAAAAATTGATATACAATAAAAATTATAATAAAAATATTAATACTGATACTTTCTTTATTTATTTGAATGTTAGATAAAAAAAATAAAAATATAAGACAAAATAAATATCAATTTAAGTTCTTAGAATTGAATTTTATTAATATTGTATTTAAAACAATTTTAATTCTTGAAAAATAAAAAAATTTACTCTATTTTAAAGATTTTTATTAATCTTTGTCTTTAAAATTGAATTTAAACATCCAAAAGTAAGATGTATTGAAAAATAATGCATGCATTATATTAAAGTTATAAAATTATGAATAAATGCTTCTCATTTTAATAAAATTTTATTATAATTAGTTGCTTAAATTAATACTTTTCATTTTTTATATTTATCTTACCTTCAAATGAATAAATAAAATATCAGCATTAAAATTTTTATTGTAAATATTTATAGAATATTTTAAAAAGGCATTTTTTATAAGAAAAAAAATTTTCTATATCTAAAATATGAAACTATATTAAATATAAATTTGCTTAAAAATATAAGTTTTTAGTCTCTATAAATTTTATAAATTTTTCATTCAGTACTGAACTCTAGGGTAGCCACCCTTATATGATTGAAGGAAATTGGAGGTGTTTAATTTAGTTAATTTGCTGCATCTTTCTCAGGACTAAACCCTAGGGTAGCCACTCTTATATAAAATAGTGATTGTTTTATGCATTTTGCTACAATGGTGCTTACCCTAAGTTTACTTTATGCAAATGGTCGTTATCTTGTCTTAAAATTCACCTTTCCATGGTTAAATTGCACTGCACTTCACTCTGAATTAATCTACCATGTACATAATCCATAATGGTTACTACCATATATATACATAATCCCTTAAGGCTGTGAATTTTGATTTTAAAAAGCGTTCACTTTGGAACCGCATTGCATCCATAGACTCTAGGTGTGATGTTTCCCCTAGTGCCTTATGCCTGACCATGTTAATTTGCAATCTCACTGCTACAATGACCACAATCACTTGCCACACATTCACACACCTTTGTTCAAATTCTGTAGCTTTAAAGTACTCACTTTCATTTCCACAACTCTCACTTTGTTTGTGTGTGAATTGCTTTATTGAAAAGTAGCTAATCAAATTGTCTCACACCACTTACATGATGTCTGTGTAAATGGTTGTACACCCCAACCTGTAGCTTACATTTCCACATCAATTGCATGCATTTTGCCTAGACATCCTTCATTATAATGTTCATATTAGCTACACAACTCCAATTTCCCACTGCACACATACATATCTCTATTTAAATTTTGCAGATTGGAAGTAATCATCCTTGCTATCCGTAATGACCATTTTGAGATTGCATTTTGAGTGATCTTTCTTGAATCTACAATTAAATACATGGTGGTCTGTCACATTACATTTGGGATCCTGCCGTTGTTTCCTTACTTTTCTACATTTCTTTCCACCTATTTTCATCCTGTTGCTGCATCACTGTTTGTGTCAATTTTGCTGCCTTAATGTTGTCATGCCTGAACCATAGAGTAGTTGCTTTGACACTATACTCCATCACAGCACATATTCTGGTTGATCCCTTTCACTACCTGTCTGAACATTATTCTGTCTAAGATATACCTCTGTTGCTTAATATCAGTGTGCATTCAACTCACTATTTCTTCTCTTCCTCCTTGCAGCAACAATGGTCAATACACCCAGGAGGACCCCTCCAAGATCCAAGAGGGCCAAAACAGATAGTGCCTCCTCATCTAGACCTTCACCTGCACATGCCCCTAGATTTTGATCATTGGATCATGAAAGCTACTTCAAAACCAACATCCTCAGAAGATAATTGGTGTAGGATAGGAATTTCAAAATTCAAGAAGGCATCTACCCTCAATTCTAGGAGAAAATTCAGAGAAGAGGTTGGGACCTCTTCACTTCATGTGCTGGGAATGGGTGGAAGGAAATCACCCTAGAATTCTATATGAACGCCATGATGGTAAAAAATGACACTCTCTCCCACCATCATAGCATGGTGTGGGGCAAAGAGATTGATTTCACACCCACAAATATCCAAAGGATCCTTAATATTCCAACTGTGCAGAGACAAGCTAGACAACTGGACTTTACCACATTTAGCCTCCTAGAAGAAAAGGACTACAAGTCTATCCTTCAAGCCATTTGCAAAGAGGGTGAGAATTAAGAGTTTGACACAAAGATGCAGCCCAAAAATCTAACAACAAGACATCTTGTTACTGTAGCTAAAGGCTGGAGTGTTTTTATCCTTAGCTACTTCATGCTTATCATCCACTCATCCACCCTGGCAGTGAAGCGGGCAGAGATGATATATGCCATCCTCACAAGCATGCCCATCTATGTTAGAGAGGTGGTCAGCAGTGCTATCATGGAGATTCTGAGCAGAAGTAGAGACTCAGTTGGTTTCCTATCCATTATCACCATGTTGTACCAGGATGTTGGGGTGAACTTTGGCAACTACCAGCAAAAGGTCAGAGCAGCCCTTTCTATCTCAATAACTATGGTTAAGAAGCTATTCAAACCTAAGAAGATAGCCTATCCAGGATTATCACTACCAGCACAGTACAGGCAAGGCATACCACTGAAGATGAGAGAGCAGATAAAATAGTTTGCTCTACAGCAGGATGCCATACATTCTGGCTAGAAGGCCTTCATGACTCTAATGGATCCTATGCTGCTAAACATAGGAAAGAAGCTAGGGAAGACCACTGTACAACTCTATGATGCTTTCACCTTCAGTGCACCCTATCTTCGAGCAACGGTTTAGAATGATCTTCCATCTTTCACTCCCACTGCCCCAGGGAGCGCTGATACAGAGGACAACAACTCTGACTCTAGCTAAATGAAGATGCCATTTAGCTTCAGTTTCTTTTCATGTCATCTACCTTTCACTTACTTTCTTCTATTTTCCTATTCATATTATTAGTTATCATTTTCATGTAATTATTGTACATTATTGCCTTTATCTCCCCTGCTTTACTTTCATATTACTGTGTTTATGTTGACCAATTTAGAACATCTCCACTTTTATATATATCATTCGCACTCCACTTTCATATTTGCTCTCTATATTTAATCCTGTGTATATTTGTGTATAAAATGCCCTCATTCCTGTCAAGAGGAGCATGAATTTGACCCTTGAGTTGTGAATCTACCTTCTATGAAAGGGGTGATCTCTTTGCCTCTATTTATGAGTATTTAGTCTAAATTCCTTGCACAGTTAATAGAAAACAAGAATTTCCAATTGCTTTCTTAAATTAAGTTCCTGATATCATCCCACAAGGATTGTTTTCCAATTACTAAGAATTTTCTAATTCAATTGTTTAAGCTTCAAAGATATGAGATTAATTAAAATAAGAATTTATAAAATTAATTATAAACTAATAGCAAGGAATACAATGCATGTCTTGGTTAAACTTATCAGAGAGGAACCTAGGGCATATGAATTTTCTCATTCAATCCTTTATGTTATTTTTCTGTTTAACTCTAAATTCAATTTTCTTGTGATTACCAATTATTTATATGAATACTATTAATACTCAGTGGTCACGCAATATTAATATTATTTTCTCTAAATTAACATCCCCAATTATCATGCAAGACATCAATTTAAGAAAGCTTAAAGAACTTATGAACTTGTTAATTTAATAACGATTAGAAGAGAAAGATTGGTTTGTTCCACCTAATCCTTTCTCTAGTTTTACCTTATAGATTTATTAATTAACCGAGGTATGATTGCCTGACAGTATAATTAATTAGCATTAAGAGAAAAGCGTAATAAGATAAAATCTAATCACAGAACAGAATTCAAATTTAGATTCAAACATCAAAATACCATAAATTCATGAATAATAGTTCCCATAGCCCTAGCTATGGACTTAGTTACTCATGCTAAAGAAAAGAACTAAAACAATTATAAACAAAGCCATAATCAAAAGAAATAGCAAACTAGAGTATGAGATGTGTTCCCGGTCTTCAATTACGATCGCTTGAAACTCCAAGTCTCAATAAGCATGTGCCAAGGATCCCGTGCAAGAGAGACGAGATGAGAACTGTATCCGAAAGCCAAAGACTAGATGTAAAAAATGGTGTCCTTTATGATGCCTAAGATCTCCTTTTAATAGGGTTTGAAAACCCTAAAGACTCTTGATAATTGGGCTTCTCGCAGATGAGCACGTCCATGCAAGGCCTTAAGCACAATCGTGCAAGGGCTCAAAGCACCCCGTGCTTGTTGAAAGAGTCTGGGCATGTTGACTGCTGCGAAGCTCTAATCTTCTATCAATTTGGGCTCAAAACACACCAAATAAAATAAAGGTTAAATATAAATATATGGGCTGTAAAATAGGGCCTAATTACAGACTTATCAGTCCCGTTATGAGAAGCATGAATTTGGCTCCCGGGTTGTGAATCTACCTTCTATGAAAAGGGTGATCTCTTTGCCTCTATTTCATGAGTATTTAGTCTAAATTTCTTGCACAGTAATAGAAAACAAAAACATACAAATACATTTCCCCTTTATTCTTTTGTTTTTAATTTAGTCCAGTTTTGTAGTTTCAATTTTATAGTCTGATTACACTTCCCATTCAGCTCATAATCATTCTTTGTTTTGTATATATTTACCATTTCTACCATACTAAATATATTTTCTTGTAAGGTGAATTGTACTCATATGTTGCTAAGTAATTATCACCTTTTACCATGATAGAGAATTGGGCCTTAAATTTCTTTTCTGTGTGTACTTTACATGTATTTTTGCATCTATCTTCTAGAACTTGCCTTGTTTCTTAATTAAATATGCATTGTGCAATTTTTTATCTAGATGATTGAGATCTTCCTTCCACACACCCACCCACCTTAGAACACCCTTGCACCTAATTTTCCTTGTTCCACATTTCCTTCTTTCACCAAACTTAGTTTGCAAACATACTTTTCCTTTCCTTAAGAAAGGAATTTCTTTTCAGTAGCACCAAGAGTTAATGCAAGAAACTAAGTTTAAGGTGTTGATCATGACTGTATTTGCTTGAGGATAAACAAATTCTTAAGTTTGGGGTGGTGAGCATCATATATGTCAATATTACATGTAAAAAAAATGCTTGAATTTGAAGAAAAGAATGATTGCCAAAGTCCAATAAATCACAAAAATGAATGAATGGAAGTGAAAGAAAAAGAAAAATACAGCAAGTTATTTTGATAGAAAAAGAATTTTCAAATAAGGCAAAATAATGAAAAATATGGTGAAAGAATGCTTGCATCTCATTTGTTGCATCATTTAATGTATTCCACTCTAAGTTATTGTACGCACTCACTCAAAAGAACTTCCTTCTCTTGAAAAAAACACTTGAGCTTTTGACCCTCCTTGATCAAAATTAAACCTAACTTAACCTATTTGTGACCAACAAAGCCCTCATGATAGGTGGTTCATTGTATCTAGATAAAGGAGATTAAGAATATGGGCAAGCATATGGTAGGGTGAGGCAAAATGCATGAATTAAGAAAAATACTTAGCTTGAAACACTGATGAGTGAAGAGTGAAACACCATCCTATGAGCTAGATAATCCCTTCGAATTGTGTGAATTACATGAAACCTTGATGAATTTTTGTTTCAGTTTAGTGAGACTTTGCATGAAAACATTTGATATGAGTATGATTTCTTTGTTGAATGAATCCATGATTGGAAATATTAGGAGTGCCAATTACTAGTCTAACATTGGAATGAAAATTTTGAGAATTTTTTTTGGATAAATTAATAAATGCAGATTTTACTAGTATTTTACCTTAGTTTTTAATACATTTGATATGAAAAACATGATGGAAAATGCTAGAAAACTCATAAAAATAATAGAATGTTCAATTCATTTCTAAATAGTTTAATTGTTTAGATTTTGTGAATTTTCTATGTAAAAAGTACTGATTAGAACCTATTTTGCAGGAAACTTTAAGTTGAGATCATAAGGTTGGAGGATTAAGAGGGAAAGGAAGAGAAAGAGTAGCAATTCTGGGCTCAAAATACAAGAAATGAAGAATATAGTCTAGGCGTGGTCACTCTTGCTGGCAAAAGTGAATGTTTCAGAGAGTCCCTCAGCAGAGCACACTGGGCGTTAATACTTTTCCTGACCAAAGTGAGTGTTCCAGAGGGTTTTTTAGAAGAAAATGCTCTGCGTTACCACTTTTATCACTGAAAGTGAACGTTCCAGATACACTAAATATCAGGAAGCTCTGCATGATCATTATTATCACTGAAAGTGAACGTTCCAGAGAACCTCAAATATCAAGAAGCTCTGTGTGATCCCTATTTATCAATAAAAGTGGATGTTGCAGAGAGCATCAACTTAGGAAGTTGCGCATGGCCACTTTTACTCATAAAAGTGAACACGCGCAACTACTCGACCTTTTGCGTAGCCACTATTATCAATAAAAGTGATAACGAACAAAAGGCAGGAAATCTATAAATTGCAGAAACACTTAGATTTTTGAGATCTTTTCTGATTTCCACACCTTAGGAGAGTTAGAAAGGGAGATTGGGGGCGACTTTCAAGCTCTGGACCTTGAGGAATCAGGCTGAGGATTGAATTTATGAAGAAATTCTGCAGCTCCTCTTCTTCTACTCTTTCTCTCTCTTTTTCTTTGATGAACATGTTTTGATTTCTTTTTCTTATGAATTGATGGATCCGATTTTGATATTCTAAATTGATTGTGGATCTGGATTTTAAGATCTTGGTTGTATTGAATGTTTAACTCTTTCCTTAATGCGATTCTTGAAATTGTTATTCAATTGAATTGAACCTAGAGGATTTTCATCAATAGAAGTTGAGTTAATTGCTCAGATCTGAGTTGAATGTCTAGGTTAGGGATGTCTTAGGAATAAGAATTCGTGATCTTGTGATCTTATAATTTCCAACACCTAATGCAATGTTTAATTGATTTACACCTAAGGAATTAGGGTAGTTAATTGAATATTAGGATCAATGAGTCAAGGAATTAAACTTTGATTAACCTAGTGAAATTGATCATCAATCAATCAAGGAACTTAGAGTTCAGATCTACTTCAATTTGCAATTGATGAAGAGGTGAAATCAATCCTGACTTTATTCACACACTACATTCAAACTCTGTTTTTCTGCAAATTTCTTATCTTTTAATTGTTCTGGTTTATTGCTTTTGGTATGATACAACTCTTCTAAATTCGTATGGCTCAAATGGTTATAATTCTGTAAAGTGATACTTGAAATCTAAATTTCCTGTGGATACGATATTCTGATCTTAAATTTACTCATTACTTGCTGCAATTCCTAGTGCACTTGCTAGTGTTTAGAATTGTGAACAACATAAATCAAATCCCTTTTACATGCAACTTTCTTGAGTTTTAATTTGCTTGAGGATAAGCAAAAGTTTAAGTTTGGGGTTGTAATGAATCCACATTTTATTAGATTTTTACTTATCTTTTTAGGGTCCCTTGATAGAAAAAGTAGACTTAGGAAGTGTAAATAACATAGAAATATCATTTTGGTCAAATATCATAGGTTTCTTAATTTTTGGTTAATTTACATTGATTTACATAGATATAATTTCTAATTTTGATCATTTGAATAATTGTGCAGGAATTTCTAGACTTATTCAATGAATTTTTAGCCTTTGAGAAAAATTGAGACCAAAGTGACCACTTTCAGAAGTGATAGTGGACACTACAATAAGTTAGATCCCAAAGGTATACCAAAGTGATCACTTTCAAAGTGATAGTGGATACTACAGAGACCCTAAATTGTAAAATGCCTACGCATAGCTACTTTGAAATCCATAGTGACAATTACAGCATGGGCCAAATTGATCTAGCGCTGCACGTAGCCACTTTCAAACCATAGTAGCTACGCACGTTGTGCGTAGTCACTTCTAGATTCCATAGTGCCAACTCTAGAAAGGAATGACAGGATTAGAGGCTGCGCGTAGCTACTATGATTTTCATAGTACCTACTATAGGTGGCGACCACTGCACTATAAATAGATTTTTTTGAAATTAGGGTGTGAGAGCTTTTTGCACTTTTAGATTTTTGCCATTTTGGGAACACTTGCAGAGTTTAGGTCAGCCTTGGGTGACAGCTAAGTACTCAACCTAGGGTTTGATTCACAATTTCTCTTTACTTTCCTTTGATTTTTACATTCATGTCATTGAATTCTCTTTGTTTTCATCTTGTATTTATGAGACCTATCCTCATATAGGGCTAAATTCTTTGTAATCCTTAGTGAGTTTATTTCGATTCTTGAATTCCTGGGTTATTAATGTTAATACAATTCCTTTTCTTTCATGAATTTCTTTTTCTCAATCCTTTGAATTGAATTAATGGTTGAATGAAGGGGACATTGCTTAATTAATCCTAATTCATTTTAATGAGATTCTTAACTTAGGTTGCTTAATTCTGAGTTAATTTCTAAGGTTTCATAATTTTGGGAAAAACAGTTGGAGTCTATTGAATTTGCTTAAATTTATATGGGGTTTCAAGGTTAATTCTCACTTGTTGAGTTAATCTAATTCAAGGGAAGAGGAAAAGTGTTAAATGTTGAGAGGAATAGAGATAAAATCAATTGAATGAACTAAGGATTGCTACATCTTATTGATTGAATTTGATAATCTCATTACTTGCTTTTTACATTGAATCTGGAAATCAAACAAACCTTCCCTTTTTACTTTCTTTCATTGTGAATGTTGGTAACATGTTTAATACACATTTTCGATCAAAGTCATCGGAGATAACCTAGGCTTGCATACTAGACTACACAAATTTTTTTTTGCATACTTTGATGAGGATTGGCGACAAATCTTTATGCAAATCTTTCGTTCATCAAGGATAAATAGTTATTGGATCCTAGATTATGTTAAATTGTAATTCTTTTGGGCACAAATTGCACAGTTGGTTTCAATCAAGATGCTAATGGTATTCTTCGATATCATGATCGAGTTTGTATTCCTAGAGGGCTGAGTTACAGAGATAGATTTTAGAGGAAGGACATAAAGGGTAATCTGAATCTTCATCATGGAGTGATGAAAATGTATCAAGATCTGAAGCAAATGTTTTGGTGGCTGGACATGAGTGGTGAAATAGCAAAATTTGTCAAAGCCTGTTTGACTTGTGAAAAGGTAAAAGTAGAGCGACGTTGTCTACCTGGAGAACTACAAACCATGGAGATCCCTGAATGGAAATGGGACAGTGTAACTTTGGTCTGTGTGTCCCATTTGTCAAAGACTATTAGGAATCATGATGCTGTGTGGGTCATAGTTGATCAATTGACTAATTATGGTCACTTCCTACCAATTAAGATGACCTATACCATGGAAAGACTTGCTAAGCTGTATATCAAAGAGATTGTTAGATTACATGGAATTTCTGCTAGCATCATCTCTGATAGAGAACCTTGTTTCGCTTCTCAGTTCTAGCAGAGATTTCAAGAAGCTTTGGGTACCCAGCTGAGGTTGAGTTCATCATATCACCCTTAAACTAATAGTTAGTCAAAGTGTACTATTCAGACCTTAGAGGACTTGTTGTGAGCTTCTGTTATTGATCATAAGGGAGATTGGAAGGACATGCTTTCTCTTGTGGAATTTACCTACAATAACAACTATCATTCAAGTATAGGCATGACACTATTTGAAGCCTTGTATGGCAAGAGAGGCCGAACTTCGGTTTATTGATTTCAAGATGGGGTTCATTTAATGGTTGGATCAGAAATGCTTCAGAAAACAATTAAGCAAGTTAAGCTTATACAGAAAACATTGAAGGTGACTCAAAGTCGTCAGAAGTCTTATGCTGATCAACGTCAGAGGCCTTTGGAGTTTAATGTGAGTGATCACGTTTTCTTGAAAATATCATTAACCTCGGGTGTAGGATGAGCCTTGAAAGCAAAGAAGTTGACACCTAAGTTTATTAGACCATATCAGATATTGCATTGCAGAGGACTAGTAACTTATGAGTTAGCTTTACCACCTCAACTAGTAGGGTTACATAATGTCTTTCATGTGTCGCAGTTGAGGAATTACATCCCGGATCCCACTCATGTGATCGAACCAGATACTGTGCAGATACGAGATGACTTGTCGATTGCACTTCTAGCTGCACGTGTGAAAGACACTAGAATTAAAGAACTCAGAAGCAAGTCAATTCGGCTTGTGAAGGTCGTTTGGGATCCAGTTACTGGTGATGCTATGTGGGACTTAGAGGATCAAATGAGGGAGCAGTACTCTCATCTTTTCCATGAGTGAAATTTTCGAGGACAAAAATTTATATTTAGGGAAAGAATTGTCAGATTAGTGTATTTATGTGTTTATTATTCCTTTTGAATTGTGTCGCGTATACCTAAAGTGTATGAATTTTCATATGTTAAAGTGTATATATATAAGGGTTATATGTTTGCCAGATTAGGAGCAGTGTGATTGCTGCGCTGTGTGATAATGTTGTTCATTGTAAGCAGAAAAATGATTATTAAGTGTGCCATATGTAGGATAATCTAGAAAGTATGGTTAAGAGTTAGTATTATTTCAAATAGGAAAAAGAATTGAAGTTATAGTTGTAAAGTGTCTCGGTCAAGCGAGGGTAGTCTCACTCAAGCAAGAATTAATCGTACAGGATTAGGTATCCTAAAGTGTTCTCACTCAATCTCGCTTGAGCGAGACAAGATAAGATCATCCTAACTATCCCCTCGTCCAGGCGAGAAGGGATCTGTTACGTAAAATTTGAGAGAGATACTAACTAGCAAGTGCACTAGGTAGTTGTAGCAAGTAATAAAATTTGGAATTCAATATGAGCCCCAAGTATCTTCCACAATGATCTTATTTCAATTACCACTTCATAATTTAACAATTAGTTGAGCAAAACAATTCATTTGAGAGGTTTGTAACATGTAAAAGTAAGAAATAAAAACAATAAAAAGTAATAAACTTGCTATAAAAACAGAGTACAAATTTTATATTAAGAATGCTATATGGAAAATAGTTAGGAATTACTTCACCAGATTTTCAATTGCAATGTAATCATGTTCTGAACTCTTGAGAATTTTAATTGATTAATAATCAATTTTACTTCTTCAACCAAAGGACAATTCCTTGCCTAATTGATCCTAATACCTAATTAAACCTCCCTAATCCCTTAGGTGAAATTTAATCAAATACTGCATTAAGTTCTGGAAATTATAGGATTACTAGATCATGATACTTATTCCTAAGATCTCAATAACCTAGGCATATGATTCAGATATAAGAAATAAACTCAATTTTCATTGATGAAAATTCCTCTAAATTCAATTGAATGAAGGATTAGTTCACAACTACATTAAGAACATAATCATATACTCAATTCAATTAAAATCTCAAGATCCAATACACAATTACATCATAACATCAAATCTGGATCCATATATCCTTAACCAAAAAAGGTTTAGAACAACATTACAATGGAAGAAGGAAAAGTAAGAGAAGAAGAAGACAAGAAGCAGAAGAACATCTTCCAAGACCCAATCTTCACACTGATTCCTCTAGCAATGAAGCTTGAAAGTAGCTCCCCATCTTTCTCTCTCTGACTTCCCTTGGAAGTTCAAATAGTTACAAAGTGAAAGATAACAAAAATGAACCAAAATCCCATTTTCTGAACCTCTAACTTCTATTTATAGTGTTTTTCCTGCCTTTTTCCTTTCCATACATTAATCTCTGAAAATTCTAGCATAAAAGGTCTTCTAGAAGCTTCTGTAACTGAATTAGGAACTCAAATCGTCTAAAGTTGACACTTAGAAGTGATATTTAAAATTCTGTTACTTTTGTGTAAACACTTTAAGAGATTGAAGTGTCTATACGCAAGTGTTCTATATGGGAAGATCCTCATGCGTAGCTCCTCTCAGCGCTTGGAGTGGCTATGCGTTTACCGCGTAGCTACTCTGAGCACTTGAAGTGGCTACGCGTTTAATTGCGTAGCTACTCTGAGGACTTGAAGTAGCTACGCGCACTGTGCATGAGTGAATTGGCCTTTGGTATAGCTATTCTCAGCACTTGAAGTGGCTACTCGCTAACTGCGTAGCTACTCTGAACACTTGAGGTAGCTACTCTTTTGATCTTCATGAATTTTCTTCTTCAAAGTGTTCACTCTATGTACTCAGAGTGATTACATCATACACATAACACTTGATTCTTCATCTTTTAAGCTCAATTCCTCTACTTTCTTCACTTTAATCTTTAACTCAAATTCTCAGCTCAAGCTTCTGCACAAGGATTCAGTAATTTTAAGTCAAATTGTTCATAATTGGACTAAAAATCAAAAATCAAAACTATTTACACAATTATGAATATTGATGCAATTTTTATGATATTTCCAAGTTTACTTAGCACTTTACTACTTATTTATTAACAAAACTATACTAAAAATTATGGTAAAATGTGGATTTATCAGGATCTTGCACAGGTGAGAGGCGACCTCACTTAGGCAAGAGAATCTCGCTCAAGCAAGGAGTCGAAGGAAAAATGGATAGCTCTCTGGACCCAATCTCGCTCAGGTGAGAATAGTAGAAATCTAAGAGGTTTCAATGTTTGGTTTTCTCGCCTAGGCGAGAGAAAAGCCCGCTCAAGCAAGAACGCATGAGCCTAGAGGGGTCTTTAAGGAGCCTTAATGTCTAAAAACATTTATTTCTCACCAGATAACTTCTCTCTCTCATTATCTCTCGGTTCTCTCATCATCTTATCTTAAAGAAACTTTCTCAAGGCTGAATTTCTTCCCGATCCAAGTAGGAACCGCTGCATAGTGTGGATCAAGGTGAGATCTCAAGACCTTAATCTTTAACTCTTGGTTTTATTGTAACACCCTAAATTTCCTTCACTCTATAAATGATTGTTGAATTATATAAACTTCATTGAATAAAATATAAGTAGAATATAGAGACTCTAGAATTAAAATTTTCTTTAGCAAAATTTACCGAAATGAGTTTGATCGGTAAAGAATCGAGTAACATAAAATATATATATATATATATATATATATATATATATATTTATAAATTTTTTTAGACTATCTAGAATAGTTTTATATGATTTATAAGAGGGTTAGAAAGATCTAAAAATGGAAAATAAACAAAATTGCAAAATTTGGCCAAAATGACCAAACTATCCCTAAAAATACTTAGGATGGAGGTCCCTTTTAGGCAAGCAAATGAATGAGATAAATTTTGGAATTTTTGTGGTAAGTTATTGGACCAAATAGGGTTATGGACATTCAATAATCAAGCCAAAAATCCAAGCACAAAATTCAAACCAAATTCGTCAAAAACTAGCCCACATATGATGTGGAAAATGACCCATTTTGTGCCAAAAACTTGCAAAATTTGTAACATACCCAACCCAATTCAATTTGCATATTTTCTTGGCTTGAAAGAGAACCCAATTGACCAGTAAATGAAGCATGGAAGAAGCTGGAAGGAACTAGCCAATAAGAAACAAAGGCAAGTCAAGGTTTCATGATTAGGATTTTGAATAAGTGGCAAGACTCAATTTTCATCCAATTTTGAACTTAGGAACTGTGAATACCCTAGAAAAATGGGACTAGAAGATACACTCTAAAGTAACTAAAAGAATTAGAAAGCAACCAAGAGGATTTGAGTACAATTGGACAAGGAATCTAAGGATAAGAGTCAGGATGGAGGGCAATTTTGGCATTAGGAAAGATGGCCATGTGTAGGCTTATGAGAGAAGCTTCAATTGAACCCCAAAAATCTCCATACTTGCTACAAGAGGGAGTAACCGTAAGGGGCCTAGGGAGAGAGAGAAAGAGCCAATAAGAGAAGAGTTTGAGTCATCTAAACTTTCAAGAAATGATGAAGGAATATTGACTAAAGTCAATACATTATCCCTTGCCAAATTTTCTCATTAAATCATGACCAAACCCTTTCCAATGAAACTAATAATTGAAGGAATTAAGAGGAAAAAAAACTAGACTTAGCAAACTAAAGAATTAGAATCAAATTGGACAAGTACAAAGTCATAAAACATGACATCATGACTTGGAAAATTGCTAACCATGCTTTGAAACTTTGGGAACAATTTGAACATAGATGAGAAACTTTAAGGAGGCTACCTTGTGAAGCAAAAATACTTGTCTAAGACTCTTCTATTTAGTCTTAAGCCACCCACAACAATTTAGCCAAGACAAAATTTTAGAAACCCATTCAAAGTAAAGTTCCATTTCACATAAGAATGCAGCAACCATGCAAGGGAGAGAGAGTTTCCAAACTTAACAATCTTTAGCAACCTTAAAACACTTCTACAATCAGTCCCACACCTATCTCTTGAACTCCACCAAGTTGAATCATCCATCAACTTGCCATAAAAGTCCTAAAGTAAACAATAAACCTAAACAAAATCCACAAAGCAACCAACTTTCTCGATGGAAGCCTTCATCACGTGGAAAAGGAGACCAAAGGAGGTGGAAGATAACTTTCAAGAGGAGGAAAAGAGTAAGAGAAGGAGAGAAAGAGGATTTCACAAATATCAAGTCAAGATAAACCAAAAATCAAGTAAGGGAGAGTACTATTTCACAATTAAGAGAATACTTTGCTAAATGAATTTTTGAGTCAAAGGGGAGCCTTTAACCCTTTTTGTATGATGAAAATTTCGTGGTTTTGGTATACATATGAAAGAAAAATTGATTGGAAAAAGAATACACAAAAAAATCACTAAAATAGCAAAAACAGAAAGTTTTGCAAAAAAATTGAAATTAACTGTAAAATAATATTTTAATAGAATTTTGTTAATGACTTTGTTTGCTATGTGTTATTTTCATGAATCCATGATATATTCATGTGGATTTATGCTTTGGAATTGATTAGATGGACTTCGAGAATTTTCTACGAAATTGCATATTTTCTGTCATGGAATAAATATGGGTTTTCTGTAAAATTTGTTTCTAAGAGTGTATTCTGAAATTTTTCTCTTTGATCTATGTTGTGTGATTTTATTTGAGGATAATTATGTAAGATATATGATTTTCTCTTTGGTTTGGCCTATATTGAAGTTAAAAAGTATTTTTGGAACATTATTGAAGATTTTCGTATGAAACTTTAATAAGAAATGGACTAAAATTGGAAATTGACTATGAAGAGGACCTATGGAACCTTGAACATATTTGGAGCCTCCGGACTATATGAGAAATATGATGAAAACAAAGATATAAGATTAAATTTGAAAGATTGAACCTTGACATGATGATGGACTATGATTTTGGACCAAAATATACCTTAAAAGTGCAAGACACTGACCACCTATGTGGTAGAACCAAGAGAATATTTTAGAACTTGTGGAGACATGATTCAAGACCCAAAACTCATTAGAAATGTTCTGGACTATCTAAGAATTACCAAAAATTGAGAAAAGGACCTTTTTACAATTAACATAAAATAAAAGGACTAAACTATAAATAATATAACATATGAGAAAACCTTTGTAAGAATTTTTGTTAGTATTTTATTCATGTGGATAGTTAAATTTTGAAACTTTTTCCACTGGTTTTACCTTATTTGGATTTAAATTGAATTAGTTATGATCTTTTTAAAGTTCTGCTACATGAAAATAGTATTCTGGGGGCAGTATGCCTTGATTCAATTTTGTTTTAATTTCTCTCTGTCACATTATTTTATATATATATATATATGTTTTAGAGAAATATACTTATTAATGGAACTTTTCTCACTAGTTTCATTTGATTTGGATTTGAAACAAAATAGATATGAATTTTTGAATATAATGATGTGTGTGAATGATTTCCTGAGAATAACTCACTATAAGTTCTCTTCGTCTTAAGTTCCATCCATAGTATTATTTTATTCATATTTTTTTTTTATAAAATTAGACTTCATAAGTAAAATATTCACTCTGAGTTTGCAGAAATTGAAGTTAAATTTAAATACTTATGATTTTCTGAATATGCTGTTGTATGAGTGTAACATTTTGTGCATGCTACTGAGAAACCTATTTTTGTTTTAAAATTTATAAGTGGCATTATTTTATTATTATTTTTGGATGAAAATAGAGACTATAAGAGAAATATTCCCACTGGTGTGATGAATTTTGGACTTAAAATAAAATAGTTATGACTTTTCTATTTAACTTATTCTGAGAAGTAATGGTACTAAGAGTGGCAGAGGATGTCTAGGACTTATTTTAGAATCTGGAAGCTATAAATTTTTAATTATATTTTTCTATGAAAGTAGATAACCAAATTGAAACAATTCCACTTGTTTCATGAATATTTTTGGTGAGTTGAATAACTTATGATTTTTCCAATAGGTTGTTGTTAAATTGTGCTATTATGTGACGTACTGATAAATTAAAGCACGAATTGATGTATGGGAATAATTTGATTTTGGAAGTATTTTTACATGAAAATAGACATGTTAATGGGAATAATCTCACTAGTCTCATGTGTTTTGGATGAGAATTGAATTTATTATGAATTTTTCAATATGCTGGCTGTTTAGTGAAATGATCTGAGAACAACAGAGGTTAACTGAGATTTGATTAATTCTTTGGAAGATTTTTTATTTTTACTATAATTTTATATCACAGTAGACATTTAAAAGAAGAAAACCTTGGTAATTTCATGATGTTTGGACTTGTATCGAATTATTTATGAATTTTACAAGTTAGTTCATAAAATCTGGAAAATTTTGATTGTTAGCCATGTCCATGTAATTGATTGTTCTCTTGAAATAGAGATGTTATAATGTACCTGTTGGACAATTAATGGCTATGATATTATTTGTGTTTTTGATTGTGAAAGAGGTTGAATACGCCACGGTACACGCGAGGAGCAAATAGTGTTAGACTTATCATAGGGGATAGGGGAGTGCCTAAGACTTCCAAGGGACCAAGTCTAGCTAACTTGTGTCGTAGGCAGTGAGAGCTTTGCTAGCTTATCCTGACAGATTCTAGAGCATACCAAGATTGGTTTGAGTGTGGACTACTGATAGTGATCATAAATGAGAATTATGCACTTATGTTCTGTCTCCGGTAAATGGAGAATATGTACCTATGACATTAGCCGAATTGCAGACACAGAACTCCAAATCTCAACCTGAAAAATAAAATGTTGGATAATTAATTAATTACTCCATGGAGAATTCACAAATAAAAAACATTGAATAATTATGACTTGATGCTTGAATATTGTTTTGTTCATTTAAGGACAAGTATGGGGATACTTGATATTATTAATGCCTAACTGATGTTTTATTCATTTAAGCATATGTATTGCCTTGTATTATTGTTTATGAATGTTTGTACTCACCCATTTTCTTTGTTTTGTGTCTTTTGACAATGTTATGAATACAGAATGACTCTCATCTAAATGGACCAAAGAAGTAGGGGATGAACTAACTAGGGAGTAGCTTAAGATTGTTGCAACTATTTACATGTTTAGTGATTTGTTTTTAAGAGTCACTATGTAGACCTTCGGTTCTTTTATTATGTAATTAATTGAATGACAAGAAAAAACTTAGAAGGTTTGTAACATATTAAGCACTATAATATTATGCCATTGTATGATATTAGTGCTTTTGTGTAGAAGAGTTAGTTGATGCTTTAGACATAATTGACTCTTATATACGTTATAAAGAAAAAAAAAACTTGGGTAGTTTCCTAAGAAGTATAAGATAATGAAGATTGAACTATTGGGAATAAGGACGTCTCATTTATTTCTTGGGTTCCTCTTTTCTAAAGTCTTAAACTCTTGATAGTGAGAAAATCTATACCTGTGAGCGTTGTTTCTTTTATTCAGGATCCATGTGAAGTTTGATATGAGGAAAACTCATTCCAACTAAGGGGAGCTTATCTGAGTTAGCTTATTTGTCTAGTAAATGCTGAGTTATCTAGGAATTTAATTCTATTTTAGCTGAGAATAAGTTATTGAATGGTCAACTTTAGGTTAAAACCCAGACTAGGATAAATGACTGGATCTCTCCATTGCTTAACGAGTACTTAAAATACTGTAAAGAGGCGTGATATGCCAAAATACTGTGAATATGTGCTGAGAATATTGAGCCTGATGTGTTGTGATAGAGTTTGGTTGATTTACGTGTGTAATATAAAATTATTTATGTTCTAGATAATTGTTGAAATACATCTGTACAATAGGCTGAGACTAGTTGATATGTGTTATGACAGATGTATTTAAATGCTTATTATATTATGGTGTTGAAATCTTATGAAATGGTTATAGCAAACGTGTCGAGTGGTAGGAAAATGTGCTGAGTGGTAGACAATCCTAATCATCGTCCCCGAACTAGCCCTTTATCTCTGCTAGCTCCTCTACAGTCAAGTCCTCTTCTTCTTTGAGATCTCAAGAATCAGCCACAACCTCGATGCCAGTATCTAGCTCTTGAGTAAAGGTACGTTGTCTACCCATCTAGTCATGGTCATGGAGGGTATACATATAGTTCACCATATTTGGCGTTTGAACTATTCCTTGATATATGTGTAAGCTGAGCGTATGATGAATCTTACGACTAGCTGAGTAATCAAAAGGGATACTATACCCTATATCCATTGTTAAGGTAAATACATCACTAAGTTCATTATTTACAATAAACTTATAGTGACAGAATCGTTGCCACTCTCTAAATATATAATTAAATCTACTACCTACAAAACACTCATTATTTACAATAAACTTATAATGGGTCTCTGTAGGTCTGTCATCCTGGTTCCCTGAAAACATTTGCGAGGATGAGTTCCTTCCTCATCATTAAAAACATATAGAGTTTTTAAATATCACACTTTTTCAAAGTATCAAATATCATAATAACACATCAAAATGTCACCATAAATATATTTTCATCACATAATCAATATATGTCTCTCTCATTTAAGCACCTTCTCGTGCATTATGATCACAGTTATTAGTTGCCTTCAACATTTCATGAGGTCATAGACAGATAGGTGAATAGTCACCGGTTAGTCCTTACACACAGATAAAACATATACAATATAGGGCCCTTTAGCAAAAATATAGGTAGAGGTGTTAGTTTAGAAATAAGTGTGAGGCCATGTGATGCATTCGCTCTCAGATAAGTTATGTACACTTGGACAAATGTCATTCACCACCCTACATTTCTCTCATATCACTATAATAGGCCCTATATTCCATACTCCCAATGTATCTCTATAACTACTCACACTAGTTCTTTTATCACTTTTTATTTATAATATCCCTTCTTTCATCTCATTTGTATCATAATACAATTTCATCATTTTTAAACATACTTAACTTCAAAACCAAGATCCCTAATTACACTAACATGTCATTCATATATAATCAATTCATCAACCAATTTGCCAGAGGTCAAACACCTCTAGACTCAGCCTAAATCATAAATTACAGCAATTATATTTCATATCATACAGAAAATAATCAAGTATACATCAACTCTTTGCAACATTTAAAATCTCATTCAAACATACATTCACAACAAGGAAAACACACCATTGTGCTCTCAAGAGTACAAAATATCTGTTATGTTTTAATGATGGGATAGAGCTTTCTCTACCTCAATGAGATGATTTTGTAAAGGGTTTTGCAAAAGAGACTGTCCAAAAACTAAGTTCTTCTTGGAGTTGAAAGAAAAGAAAATTTGGGCTTGGATTGGAAGGAGTTTGGAGCTTGAGAGGGGTTTCTCTGAGTATAGAAGGTGGAGAATAGAGAAAGAAGTGAGCGAGAGGTTTCTTAGATTACAATACAAGTTTTAGAGTGAAAAACCCTTAAATACTTTTTAAAACTTGGAAATTCTCGCTTGAGCAAAACCATTCTTGCTTGAGTGAGAAAATCAAACAAAAGTTGCTACTCTTTTGCTAATATTTTTGCTCGAGCGAGAGTATTTTTGCTTGAGTGAAAACACAGCAAAAAGCTACCCCATTTTTGTTGCAATTTTTTGCTTGATCAAGAATACAATTGAGAAAATCTAATCCATTCTTGCTTAAGTGAAAATTTTTTGCTTGAACTAAAAGGAATATTCCTTTTTTTAGGAATGTTACAGGGGAAACCTCAAAGAGAAATTAGATAGAGTTGTATCTAATGACTCTTGGCACCTATCTTTTACCAATAGCTCTGTAATTCATGTTGAATTACTTAAACTAGAATCATATTTCCAAACCTTGATGTGGGAGTGAACTGCTCATTAGGACTTAGTATTCTTGATTTTACAATTATGTAAATTAAGTCCTAATGTATATTTTTAGGGTTATGATCCATAAATATCTAACCTTTGTATCTAATTAAAAGTCAATATATGTATCTTTTCTTATAGTTCAAGTGTAGATTTACTTAGCAAGTTATAATGCAATGGTAAATATTTATTTTATATCATTCTAAATATCCTTGCATTTTCATAAATTGAATGATAAGAGCAAAAGTTTTAATTTTTTGATTTTCACATTATAAGTAAAAATAAATTCACTTTATTTTTCCTTTCTTCATTAATAAAACTATTAGATAAATCAAATAAGGAACTAAGAGCATCATATAAGTTATGTAAAGCATTACATAATAATTTACAATGAATTTTATATAAATATATAGATTAATAAATAAAAACAAAAAATAATGAAAAATAAATAAATAAATAAAAATGATTAAAGAATTGTGACATATGATCTACAGCTAAGACTTTCTGCTAGAGTACACAACTGAAGCCTAATAACCTCACCTCGTAGGTTTACCTAGACCATGCTTTGATACCACTAAATGTCACAACTTCTTTTTGGAAAAGATTTATGACATACTTTCCACTTATAACCTATATAAAGTTTAGGCATTTAAAAGGATTGAAATTTAACTTCAGACAATTGACGAAAAATAAAACTCACATTTCCATAATAAAATAGGATCTCAATACATCGTTATAAGATTCTCTCTCTCTCTCTCTCTCTATATATATATATATATATATATATATATCCTTCAACAATGTTTACAAGAGTTGCTCAAGATGGAGATCAAAAGAATAAAAAGTTACAAATAAATATTTACATTCCATAATCAAATTTGTAGCAAAATAGTCTAAACTCATGACTAAGATCTATATTGGCAGACTAGAGCTACAGATCCAAAAAAATGTTAGACTTGAGTCTCTCCTCAATCAGACTCTCCAGCATGGGAAGTGGATGTACCACATGTTACACTTGCTTACATGCCACTGTATAGTCATCGTAGCACACACACTAGCATAAACAAATGCAAGGGTGAGCTTACATGGAAAATAGTTATAAGAATGCAGAAAATAATCTAATTATTTGTAATGTTTAATATATCAACAGTTTCCAACAAATCAATGCAACATGTTTTACCCATTCCCAACTCATCTAATGCAAATGTAATAGCTCAGTTTCAACTAGTTTCACAGCTCAAATAATCTAGAAGGAACCTATAATTTTTTGGTCTGAGAGCAACCCATCCTAGTATCTGGATCCAGACACAGCACAACACAACTCAACATTTTTCCTATGTTATACATCTAACCACCTAAACATGTAACTCAGCTCTAGAATGATAAATATTAGCATGATTCAGCTCAGCTATATATATACATATTTTCTCAGCCAGTATAAACATTTAAAACACTTATCACAGCCATAACCAGTATAAAATATTAGCATTTACCAACCAATTTCAGCATTTTCAGCACATCATATCTCATCAGAACATTTCAAACGTTTCTTCCACACATAACCTATAACGCCACGATTTTTGTAATATAGCTTGTTTATTAGTATAAGTGTTTATGTGGACTTTGATGTGTTGTGTATTTATTATATATGTACATATAGGTATGAAGTGAATGGATTGGGTTGACTGGACTGGATAAATTGAATATATATATATATATATATATATATATGTGTGTGTGTGTGTGTGTGTGTGTGTGTGTGTGTGGGTGCGCGCGCGTGTGTGTTTCTGTAGCGACAAAGCCATAGTTTCGGTTGCATTTCTGGATGCAGTCTCATTGTAGTGAGATTCTGCAGAAACCAGGGTATAGTTTTCTCTAATATTTTCGCTGTAGCGACAGGAGGCATCGCTACAGCGAGAGATGCCTCGTTATAGCAAGAATTTCTCGCTATAGCGAGAGTGTCGCGAGTAGAGGGGTATTTGAAGGGGATAAGGTTGGAAAAATTCATTTCCTATTTTTCCTCTTCAAAATCTCTTCGAATCTCTCGATCCAAAACCCTATTTCACCGATTAAATTGCTTCCAAAGTCACTCGTGAGTTAGATTGAAGGTTGGATTTGTGTGGAAAACGCTTGGAGGTGAGTTTTAATAGTTAGGGTTTTAGTTTCTCATCCCCATCCTTTGTTCTTTTGGTTTCCTTGATTCTCATAGGGTCCTTCCATTTATGTAGGTCAAAGTTCGTGTGAGGAACACTTCTTAAAGCGAAATTCGTGTGTGGGTCTTCAATTCAAGATAAAGGGGGAACTCTACCCTATCTCATTTGCTTGAAAATCTATTTAGTTGCTATGTTTTTGTAATGTGATTGAGATAAGATGTGTAGAATTGTGTATTTTGATGGATAATGTGTGGTGGGTGCCATTTTGATAATGTGAAAGCTAATTATGAGTGAATTATTAGGAAGAATTGATGATTGAAATGTTGTATACAATATGGGTCTATATGCCGTGTGTTGTAAATAAATATGGGCACTTGTACCGTGTGTGCAAATGAATGTGGGTCTATGTGCCGTGTGCTATGAATGAGTAATGTGTGTGGTTAAAATATGTGTGTGAATGTGGTATGTTGAATGTCGATGTAATGATGCTGTTAATGGTTCAGCGATATGTTGGAGGTATGAAAGATGAGGATGGTAGAAATATCTTGGGGAAGAGAGAGTGGTGGTGACACCAACAGTGAGCGTGGGTGCACCACTGGCCACACACTCTCCTCCTGACTAGACCTTTAATCAACACCTTTGTTAAGCGACCCGTGACTGCCCACGCGGTATTCGTGAGGCGAGGGTAACTAGCGACCTTCATGGTGTGAAACTGTGATCACAGTGTCACAGTGAGCATGGCTAGGTGCGGTAAACGTATGTGTGTTAAATGTTAGTGCAGTGAGTGCATCGATTGTATTTTGAATTGGAATAGATGAATGATGATTGTGATCGAGATACTTGTCTTGTGAATGTATGATTTAAAATATATAAGTAAATGTGTAGTATTTGAGGTGAATCTCTATATTTATGTGTGTTGGATAGTGTAGAGTACTCACCTTTACATTTATTTTTCAGGTGACCAAGACGATCAGCAGAGGATTCAGTGAAGGAAGGATGAACTGCTATAGGACTTAGATTGTATTTTGGAAATCATTATGTAATTGAATTAGTCCTATAGCAGTCTTTGATGTAAACTTATAATCCTTTGTTGTTTGAACTGTTTTATGAAACCCTGTGATGAGATATTTTATTTAAATAAAAATTTGATTCCTCTTATTTTGCAAAATTATTAATCGAAAATTAAATTAAGGTGTTACATAACCAGCTTCATACCATTCACCAAAACAACTGAAAATCCCCTCAACTCATTCTCAGCTAAAACAAGATTATATACAATATCACAACACTTGAGCGAATAATAAAGGCCATTTAAGGTAAGCTCCCTTTACCTGGAATGGGTTTCTAAGATTGCATACCTTATGAGTCCTAAAGAGAGATATGACGCCCAAAGAACTTAGATCTCCTAGATCTATACAAAATAGAAGTTTACACTCAAATCGGGAAGAAGTTTGACTTTGAGTAGGTTTTCTCTAAGAGAAGAAGGTGAGAGAATAGAGAGAAACAGAGAGGCAAAAGTTGTCTGATGAGAAATGAATGTTTTTGAGGGCTGGAGTTTCTTAAATAACCCTCTAAATCCGTGTGTTCTCACTTGAGTGAGCCAACTCTGGCTTGAATGAGCCTTGCTCTCGCTTGGGCGAGAAAACAAGATAGTTGCATATACCCAGATATCTGCTATTTTTTCTTAAGCGAGAGACATCCTCGCCTGAGTAAGATACATCTTGCCTGAGCGAGAGACATTCTTGCATAGAAGAATGGGTTCAGAATGTTTCCCATTTTTCCTGTGACTCCTCGCTTGAGCGAGCTCACCTTGCCTGAGAGAGGTCGCTTCTCGCCTAAGCGAGATATCTTTTTGCCTGGGTGAAAGAATAGTTATCTCACTTAAGCAAGATCGCTCTAGAATGCCCAATTCAGCACGACTTAGTCTCGATTGAGCGAGAAACCCTGCACCAAAACTCTTATTTTTTTTAAAAATGAAGGCAATACTAATCCTCTACTATAATCCCTATGTTAGTACACATATAAAACACTTAATGATTAATCATGAACCTCCACTGCTAATTACATCAAACAAAGTAACCACACAACATTAAAAATGCACAGCTCTTTATTCAGAAACTATACAACTTACATATTTCATTTTAATACATAAATTCAAACAATTACAACCCGAATGAAAAGGAATAATACATATACACATACTGAAATGAGTAAGTTTACAATCACTATATTCATTAGCTAAGTACTAATCAAATGCTTAACAATTTATTAGTTTGTTTATTATCTTTGTATGTAGATGGATTTGAAGAACTTTTGGTTAGCGTGTCAAAATGGAAAAGAAAAACATAGATAGTGTTAATCTATAGCTCTTATATACAACAACTTGGATAGCTGGTCGTATTGTAATACAATAAAACTTTTCTTTCAGGCTGATAGGTGCTTTACGATCACAAATGGCTCTTGATATGTTTCTCCACTTTAACCACCTAACTTGTATTCTATCAGTAACATTTTCATTAATTTCTCTATCATTTTGTATGATTGATCTCAAGTATATGAAATTGGAAACTTATGGCATAATATCATCTCTAATTTTAACTTTCAACACATGATCCTTGTTTTCTACTAAACCTATAATGTATATACTTTGTCTTACTTTTACTCAAGTGGAAACTCTTAGATTCTAAAGTTTCCCTCCATAACTCAAGTTTAACATTAACCTCTTTTTTTCAATCCTCAACCAATACTATATCATCTATAAAGAGAATGCACTTAGGGATAATGTTTTGTATATCATTTGTAAGCACATCTAAGACTAGATTAATTAAGGGTTCAAAGTTGAGCCTTGATGTAAACTTATTCCAATTGAAAAGTCTTTAGAAACGCCTACAAAAGTTCTTATACATGTACTTATCCCTTTGATATATGTCTTGTATAGCTTGAATATATGCTATATGGATTTTTTTTTTTTAAGCTTTTATTTCATAGCACTTCTATAGCTCTGCTAATATATATTTGACAAAAAAAAAAAAAAAACTGTTGCTTTTATTCTTTCTTAAACTTTCTGCTCTATTAGTGCCATGATTGATGGATTTAAGGATGATATTGTTTTCAGGTTTATTCTTTTTAATTGAATGACTTTTGATATATGAAGTATAAAAATCGAAAAACTCTTGCCAAATATATTTTAACTTTAGGATCATGCCATTAGTTTATATGGGATGGCTGGAATTTTATTTTATTTTTTTTTGTTCTTAGAAATGTTGTATTTCATAGTTGTTGGATGGAAAACTTCAATTATGTTTTGAAAAATAGGCTCTATTCTTTACGTATAATATCATTAGTGAAGTTGTAGGCATGTTCCGACTCAATCTTCGTTTTTTGGCATGGTAGGTTAATAATGCTTGCCTTAGGCAATTAAAAACAAGCCATATCTTATTTTATAAATTGTTACTTTTTTAAGGAGGGAGGTGTGAGGCAAAAGTATGGTTGCATTAAGCCATTAACCATTGCATATAACGAATTAGGAAAGTGCTACATTTATTTTATACTTTACTGCCTATCTTTTGTTATCACTTTATTATTTTTGTAAGATCATAAAATGTTCATAGCTGATTAACATATCTTTCTGATAACAATGTGCTTGAAAACTTTGTTTGATTAAATAGAGAAAGCAGTTGATCCTCTGTCTCTCCCTCTTTCTCTATAAAAACCATAAAAATTTTGGACTGATGACTGATTTGCTAATGACTATAACATTTTTCCCCTTCAGCTCTTATAGACTCAAACAACAACACCACATGGTGGGACTTGCAGCAGTCACATGTCAAATAGTATATTCTAGTCACTCCCAAACTGCTCCCATAGAGGCTTCAAGCACAATGGCTATAGTCGTAGCTTAACTAGAACTTCCAAGCCTCTTGTCTTTCTAGGTAATTTCCCTTACTTGATTTGCATATCAGCTAGCTCCACATACCCATCATCTACAATAAATATTCTGGGTGATCCAAATGTAGTAAATTAAGCAAGCAATTGACTACATGAAGCAGTCTTCCATTGCTTGGAACCACCAAGTCTGATAAATGATGAGGATGTCCAGATGATTTCAGCCGAAGATGGGGTCATATTTGCTAAAGCATAGGCATTAACTCTGTTAGTATTGTTGGATCTGCACTGGAGACAACTAGAGCATTCCAACTTTTGGAAGTACTAAACCTTTTCAGCATTCAAATACATAAACTTTAAACCATTGGATTGAGTTTAGGTACGTAGGCATTGACATAGGTCAAGTCTAATCCGAATAAAAACATCTAATGTATTCAAGCTTGAGGTGCTACTTGATCAACTAAAATTTGGTTCAAGATGACCACTTCCTTTTACTTTATTAATGGTCTTTTTTTATCGTGACTTTATGAATGTTTTGAAGAGTTCACTTTGCGTACTTGTTAAGACTCAAAATAATAACAATATTGTCTAATATGTTAACCTCGCGTCAATGCTGGTAAATTCTCGTTAAAGACAAAAGAGAGGGGCTAAAATGCAAAGAACTCCCTCAAAGTATTATTAATTGTCAGAAAACTCGTGAAGTTTGGAGCCCAACAACTAAAATTTCTTAAGTTATTAAATGCATGCTTGAAAATAAATAAAATTATGTTAAATAAAATTTAACATGAAACTTATAAATTAAAAATATATTCATATTTCAGTAGATATTTTGTTTAGAAATAGTGAGATAAATATTGTTTTATTTGTGTAATACTATGTGTTTTAACTACGTAATGAAAAATATATTTATATTGATATAATAATAATAATTATAAAATATTCAATTTTCTAATTAACATAATTATAAAAATAGACTTATCTTACTATTATAATTACACATATTTAACAACATTAAATGTCAGAGAAAAGAAATGAAAAAAGATATTCAAAAATCAATAATTTAAATTCAAATATATGAGTACAAAGAAAATAATTAAAAAATAAAAAGGTGAAAAAAGAAAATACAAGAATGAGATGAAAAAGATGGGTTGTTTGGATGACTAAAAATAAAAGAGAAAAAATGGAAAAATTTACTTTATATATTTGGATGAATGAAAAAGAGACTAACAAAATAGATACTTTATATAAAAGTATTTTTCTAATATCAATAATAAAAATTTTATTTTAATAAAAAATGAAAAAATTTAATATAATATTTTTTTCTTAATTATGTAATATTTTATTATTTTTATCATTTTAAAAATTATTTTCAACAAAATATAAAAAATTCACAACTTTTATCACACAAAATTTGATCCAAAAGATAGATTTTATGTGAGAAAAATGTGTGATGAGCTCCACAGAAAATGTTATTTTTCACTTATATAACCATCCAAACACATTAAAAATGTTATTTTTCTATATATTTGTAATTCTTACTTAATGTTTCACCAAAATACACAATAAATCAAAGTGATTTTCTCTCAAATATAAGACTACTAAAATCGTACGTCTTTATCGTATTAAAACCTGACATCTTGGTGCTTAATGTAAGAAAGGATTGATATCATTGAACGTCATAAGAAGTTGTCTGAAGATACACAAAATAATAAAAAAATGCGAAGGGTCGAGGTTGTTTGAAAATCACTGATCTTTCATAACTTATCATGAATGTAAACATGGGACAGAGCACAGTATCTTATCAGAATATAATTGGAAGATGATTTTTGTCCATACAATATGTTTGTGGAGTGTTGATTTCTGGTTCAACAAAACCCAGTTTTTCCCCATTGATTGACAACTGAGATTTTAACATGTTAGGCTTCTTTTGTCTCCCAACTCCACATGCAACGAATCCTTTACAACATGGTAATTTCGCCACGCATGCTCCTTTTCGGTGTTCAAACACTTCCCACGTGTAGTTACATAACTGCCAATCAATTTACGCCACGTGCACACATTCTCCCTTAGTGATACAAAATTTAAGTACATTTTTTGCTTAGTTTTTGTCATATTGAAGCCTTGCCTTATCCACAACCACATTGATTCTTTGGATTCCAGAGAGATTCACGACCAATGAAACATTTTAGGCACTGGAATCGAATTTAGAACTTAAGATAATGTTGAACCTGACATAATCTGCACACTTATCTTCAATCTAAACATCAATTCAATTACGTACATATTCAGCATTCACATATTCTAATTTTGAATATTTTATTTACTTGTACATTTGTTTCCTGCACAAGCACATTGATCATGCAGAGGGTAATCGGAGTTTGCTAATGGGAAAAGAATCTATCTCTAGGACAAATGAAAAAGAAAAGAAAAAAAATTGATTATCTTTCAGGGACAAATTGCTTTGGCCCCACTTTCTTAGCATTTTATGAATTCATTTTTGATAGGTCTGAATCTTCAATTTCACGTAAATATCTTGTTCCTGAGTGTTATCTTCACTGGTAATCCATGTTTGGGCACAGGAAAAGGACCGTATTGGATTCCATCCTCATTTCCCACGACTTGCCACCTAAAGCAACCATCAAAATCCGTTTCAAAATTTGACACTTTTGGCAAAACATAGTTTAGTCCATATGCTTCCAAATCATCAGAATTAGTGTCATATATTGGAAACTTATATTGTGTACATATATTTTATATTAAAGTGAATATGATTATGCAATAACGATATATTTTGATTTGATCAAATTGACAAAATCATCCATCATGTCAATGCAAAGTACTGATCAAAATGCAGGCATCGCATACATTCTAACATTCTCCGACTAATGAACAATAACATTGTTTCAAATGTAAGAGCAAAACGGGTAGGTGGGTCAGGGTCGCGCTCAAATTAATATCTATGATGAGGACAAGGTGAAATATGATGTGGTGTGTGATGCAGATCTTCGTGTGGTGTCAAGCAAAACATCTTCCATTGAAATTTGACTGCTAACTATCTAACATTATGGACTTTTGTCTTGTTAGTCAGAGTTCTTGTCATTTGATCAAGCTGGCAAATTTCGTGGACTAATTTTATTCTATATATATATATATATATATACACACACATGTTTAGATAATTAAAAATATAAAAATGGTTTAACATATTTGACACATTTTCTCGGGAAAGTTTTTTAAAATTACATGGACAACCTGTTTATTTTGAGTAAACTGAATTCCTCGCGTTTGTTCTTAATATTACAAGTTGATAGCTTGTAAAATATTAACTCTTAACGTGTTTATTAGTTGGTTATTTTATTATTTAAGTAAGAAGTGTAAATAAAAAAGGTCTTATATTGAGTCAAAATAAATAATATTTGAGTAACATACAAGTGATACAAAAATATGGTTTGATATCTTATAATTTTTTGATTAAATAAGATATATATGTTATTCGTGATTCATAATTACTTATGGCTTGTTTGTCTTTGCTTTCTAGGTGGAGTTGGTTAAAAGTGAATATCTATTTTTTCCATTGTAATAACATTGACTCTTGAATTCAAGGGTTAATTGAGTAGAATAAAATAAGATTCTTTTGAAGTAGAGCCCTTAATAAATATATTTTTTAAATTAAGAAATTTTCTTTACCTCAAATTAAGGCTTATTCTTTTTTCTCTCTTCAAAACTTTTGTTTACCAAAAAACACATACAAACTCATGCACCAAAGGCTAACTTTTCTAAACTATAAACTGCTAGGTTTAAGCATATGTAAATTAAAGAGTTGATTAGTTTTAGAATTTTTTTTGTTTTTGTGTTTTTTATTATAAAATTATCACTATTTTTTATTCTTTTTATTTTTAAATATTTATGCAATAAATAGTAAAATAAAATATATTTTCATTATTTTTGTATAATTTTTAAAAAATGGAAAACAACAAGAATTTTATAATTAAAATAAAACTTTTTTTGTTTAAGCTAAATAGTCCCTAAATTTTCAATGAGTTTAGATTTTTTAGGTTGAAGCAGTTAAAAGATATATCACGTAACAATTTCCTATTTCCATATCTAATATTTTACGCAAATTAAACATAGATAACTTCTGATCGATTAAATTTATTGTTGGCATCATTTGAAAAAGAAAGGCAAGTCTACTTTATTCACAGTGCTATTCTGTGATTGAGAGGGTGTCCTTTGAGTGTGAAGTTTTGAGTATTTCTGGACCAGGTTTGCTTGGGAAACTAAAGGACAATTAATCCTTATTGGCTGAGATAGTAATAAAGATCAGTGTAAGGTCACACTCATTGATTAAGTGGCTATGAAAAGAGAAGGATTTTTCATTTGAGTAAAATTTTTTTATTCTTTTAAAAATATAATTGTTATTGTTTTGATTTTTAAAAAAATTAAAAATAAATTAACTTTTTTAAGAATAGAAAATAACATCAAAATGATCTTTGTGTGTACTAGATCATTTAGAAACTAAAAGTTTATATGAGTAAGGGACTAAATTAGTGTCAATATATCCTTAAGTTAAGATATTTGATATCACTGATTAATATAACGAAAAATTACTTAATTAAGAGGACCAAATTAATTATTGTTATACCTCTATAGTACTAAATATACAATTCACTCGTTGATATATACACTCACTCCTTGCATTCAACTCTTGGATACATATTGAAGATTATTACACTACCTTTAATTGAGTTACCTTGGTAGTAAAATTATATATATATATACCTCTTTTCATTATAAAAATATATTTAGTGTGCACTCGATTTAACTTATTATAAATAAATAACTGTTTTTTTAACCTATTAAATATATATCTACACCTTTTTTCATTAAAAAATATATTTAGTATGCATTTGGTTTAACTTATTATAAATAAATAAGTGCTTTTTGAACCAATTTTTGGAACAAGCTTAAACAAATGCTTGTTACTGTTCTCTTATTTTGTCATTTTAAGGGTATATTATGTGTATTATTTACACATAAAATAAGAAATTATGTGGTATTTAATTTTAAAGAAAAGGATGTTAATGTGTAATAATAATATATAAAATAAGAAAAATAAATATAAATAAGTATAACTAACACTAACTTTAGCAAAGTGTAAATAAAATACTTCCTATACACCATAAATTTAGCAAGAACTTTGTTTTATGGTCTCTAGGCAGCTAGGAAGATGACAAAGTTGTGAAATACATGTGCAGTATTCTTATGAATACGTTTGGCAACAATACCATGCATGTGTGCCACGTATACGTATGAAATACATGGTTGTTGATGAGATATATGCTCCCTAGTTAACTAGCTAATACTTTAAAAAGGACCACTTCCACATCCTGTGGAACACACTAATTAGGACCACCTTCAATGATCAATCAATCTTCTAATGGTCAATTGAGGGATCTCGAGTAGCAGACAAACTAATTGTGCAAAAAAGTTCACTCAAGATCCATATACTAATTGTTTGGTCGTAATGGACTAATCTAAAATCCAAAGGTGTTATACACCTACAAAAGTGAGGGTTAAAGTCATAATTAAGTTTCGAATCTATCATCATTTGCTCATCGCTGTGACAATCTTACCCTCATTTTGTATATAATAAACCTAATTAATTATAATTTCATACATTATAAAAAATATTATTCATTAACAAATACAAAATTGTTATACCTTAAGATAATCTTTATCAGTATAGTTTTTATCAAACCAAAATTAACATTTTAATAATTTTTTATGATTAATATCATAATATTTGTGTATTTATATCAACAATATAATGAACAAAGTTGCATTAATTTGAATAAATGATACTAATCAACATTCATGTGTGTGTGTGTGTGTGTGTGTGTGTGTGATATTGATGATGGAAGAAATGTTAGACCTGTAAGAAACGGTGAGGTGATGGAGGAGGACAAGAAGCTCAAGCTTAGCCAGCTCACTACCTGGACAAGAGTGGACTCCATTTCCAAATGGCATGTATGTGTTTGGTCTCGGTGGCACCTGCATCATCACATAAACTAAGTCAACCCCATATCCCTTTAAGGCCTCTTGTTTCATGTCCTAGTACTACTATATATATATATATATATATATATATATATACAAAGGATATAGAAATTTATTTTACATTCTACTAGCCTACAAACTTAGATCACGTGCTCTGATATTAGCAGGCCTGTGAAGACACATGATCACCTAAGTAGAGGGAAGATTCAAATAGGTAATGAAAGGGACTTTACATCATTGATATAACCTTATATTTCTGACATAAAAGATAAAATATAACCCTTCATCATCCCCTTTCTATAACCCTTGGTCCCGAAATCTTTACTTGAGTTTTTATTGATTTGTTTTGTGCCCACGTACCCAATTAGATAATGGGATATTTTGTTGGGTGTTTAGGGACCTCAAAATCAAAGACATTTTCATCAAGTCAGATATAATCATAGTGCTCATCCAAATAAAGACTAGAACAATAATAACCTTTGACCACAGATCTTAAGATTATTAGATGATCACTCTGTGCACTTTATATGGCCTTCAAGTAATTTATTTTACATTTTTATCATATTTTACCTCGAATCTTGAGGGGTCGAACTTCTCTGGTTGAGGGAAGAAATCAGCAGAATGATGAATGCTTCTGAAGAGTGGAAGGACCTTCCAACCTTTAGGAATCGAGTAACCTTCCAGCTCAACATCTGTTACTGCTTCTCTGAATGTGAACGACAGTATGCTTGCACTTCTCAATGTTTCTTGGATTACCTGAAATCTCATTCTCAATTCATCACAATTATTTCACAACCTTTTTGATATTTAACTTAATCATGATTTAGATATTAAACTTCCCATTTAAAAAATAAAGAAAAAGGAGATTTAAGTTGGGCCTAGGAGCTGAGCTAAGTCTAATAGTTTAGACGAGTTTAACTCATCACAGTGATACTTTAATTTACCACAAAAAAAATGGAAAAAGAAAAAAAAATCAAATATCCAGTTCTTTTTCATGCCTACCTGGTATAATATCTTGTCTAATTTTCCGATTTTATAGTAACATCAAATTGGTCGATGTCAATTAATGTCTTCCAAGTGATTTTTAGTGAACAAAATTGATGGTATTATTTGTCATTGAAAAACTAATTTGATTTTGACCAAAATCAAAATATATATCATCTTTTAAGAAACAGAAAAGAGAAAACAAAATCAAGCAAATTAAAATTTAATTTACCCGGGTAGTGAACGGCATCTGCCTGGTATCATCCCATGAAAGTCCACGATTTTCCATAGATAGCTTGTTTTTTATTCCTTCTTGCTCTTTCTGCACCAATTAAGATTTACAGTAAAAATAATCTAAATCAGGAATAATGATCACTTAACACGTCTTGGAATATATATACTTAAGTAAAAATAAATGTGATAGGTGATATATTAAAGTAAAAATGAAAGAGAAATAAGTGAAAAAAATTAAGTATAAGGAAAACATAATTGGATTATGAATGAGAGAAAAAAAATATTTGTATGATAATGTTGTGATAAAAGCTAAAAAATACAAGTGATGCGATAAAAAAAAAATAAAAGCTTTGATTAATCTTAAATTCTTAAGGATGATTTTAAATATTTAAAAATAGTAAAATTTACTAAAAACATGATATTTATTATGTTTTTATATTCTTAACTAAGAGTAAAACGAGTAGAATTTGTAATTGTTTAACAGAAGTTAACATTTTGACAAAATAAAGAACTGAAAATTGAATAATAGAAGGTAGTGAGGGAGAGTGTGACCGTGACAGCTTCCAATAGGTTAACGTTGTCGTGCAAGTACTTTAGGACCCATGTTAGAGCACTGGCTGTGGTATCATGTGCAGCAAAGATAACACCAATTAGATTATCAGCGACTTGAGAATCAGTGAGTTGGTATATCTTGTGACCTCTCGCTTGCAACAGAACTCCCAATAGTCCCCCACCATAGTTCTCCCCTTCTCTTCTTCTCTCTATGATCCTCCTTATACTCTCACTTAGAAGCTTCCTTGCCTTCATATAATAGTTTTTACCAATATATTAATTACTAAGAGAGCACTGCTTTATCATCATAAATCTTTCAAAATAATTAACCACATAAGTACAGTCAAAAGTAATTCAAGTATCTTTAATTATCAGTCATACTCCAATGCATTAATTGTCATTGTTATATAAGTTTTGTTAATATCTCGTGACTAATAATTTTAAACAATTAAAAGTGATCAATTTTTTATCAGATAAACTGTTACATTAAAATTATAAAATTTATCACTTTTAATTAATATATTTAAAATTTATAATAATCATTGCTTAAAATGTATTCTAAAAATTAATTTAACATTTTTATTTTTGGGTAAGTGAGTCCATGATGCCCGTAAATAACAACTTAATTATATTCATTTAATAATTTTTATTCTATAAAAAATATATATAACAAATTAGATTATAAAATTTATTGACATAAGTCGAAAAGAATTGATGAAACTCAGGGACTATTTTAATAAATTCTTTCAAATACACTCTCCCACCATCATAAAAACTAGTTATTATTCGTTTAAATATATAACAGTTGATTACTAATTGCACATAAATTAAAAAGTAGTACAATTAATTAAGATATAGTTCCTTAAATTTCAAAAAATATCTTCAAAGTTGGTGTTATAAAGTTATTAAATTGTACATATTTCGACAAAAAACTGTGTATCAGTCATGCTATACGGTACGAAAAATCTCAACACGAAGCCACCAACCGAATCGGAATCAACGTTACCTTTCATTGTTAAATAATAAGTCTTACTTCTGTATACGAAGCATCGTTGCGTGACTTGTGTCCAAATTATTACTTTCATTCTCCTAACTTATTGTTTGGTTTGTTAAACTAATAAAATAAAGGCACGTTCTCTCTTAATGGATTCGTACGGAAAAAATCTCTCGTAATAAATTCGTATCAAAATCTTTCGTATTATGCAACGATTTGAGATAATTAGTTAGTCCTGGATTACATATTCATAAATGCTAAAACAGTAAAAAAAATAAAAACAAATAAAAAGAAAATGCATTTTACCTTCATTGCTTTCCAGTAGGAAGTTCCAGGAAGATGTAATGGATAGGAGTTATAGCCCTTCTCCAAACAATGATAAAGCTCTCTGATTTCCTCCATTTCTAGCTCCTTTATTTCACCAAAGGCCGAAATTGCAGCTACTTCAAATGCATACTATTCATCATACCAAGAAAATTTCTTGAGATTCTTGATGCATAGAATGAAACAAATATTTTAATATATGGCTTTTTTTATCAGTTATAACCGACATGTATATGAGGTCATTAAGTGACAAATTTTAAAACTACCCATTTGACATCTTTATCTCTATAATTTTTCCTTTTTGTCACGTTACGTCTCTTCTCAAATCTAATACTATTTTTCTGTTTTATTATCTTTTTTTGTCAAACATTTTCCATAGGTGATGGATGTAATGAATATGTAACATACCTTTTTCATCTCTTGCAAGGTGTTGATGGTTGTGTTGGCCCAATTTGGCACCATTTTGATGACAATTTGGTCGACCTCAGAGACTGAGTTCTTAATTGTGGAGGGTAAAAATGAGGCTTGAACTAACTTTTTGAGCATGGTGTGATAGGCACCTTGCTGAAAGAACACCGCCTCTGGCCCTATCATCTTCTCTTTGCTTGGAGGGTATGTTGGCTTGAAAAGATGAGCTTGAGTCACAAGCACAATTCTAGCTGCCTCCGGGCTTGATATCATCACACAAGGACAACCCAGTATGTGTGTCTTGAATATATCTCCATACCTGTACGTACAATTCATAATTCATGACACATCAAAATAAAATCATGGTTTCCTTTTGAAATCATGTCAATTTATTTTGTATTTTATACTTTTACAATTCAACTTAGAAATAAGTTTATTTAATCTAGTCAAGATTATTATATGAATATCTGATTAAACTGGTTATCTAAAGACACCCTTTTATATACTATATAATATAGTTTGCCTTGTTTCTTATATGTGAGATGAGAAAGTAGATATACAAGTCACATGCACACATAATCAATACCGTTTTTGCCTGTTGGAGAAGAAGGAATTTGGGTTTTCAGTGTAAAGTCTGAGGGTCTCTCCTATGTAGGGCCAACCCATGGAACCAGGGGGTAAGCGTTTGTGTTTGTGGTGGTGCCACCATTGGAGGAAAGGAAGGAGAAAAAAGAGTGATATGATAACAAGAATGAAGTGAGAAGAGAAGAAAGAAAAGGAGGGTGATGTGAAAAGTTGCATGGTGTAGGACGAGGTATAATTAATTTGGACACAATAATAAAAAAGAGGTTGTGGTAGCAATATATGGAATGAGATTGGAGGTAGCAGATAGTGATATGTATTAGTGAAACTCAAAAATAAATAAAAGGGTGTCGGTGTGTGTGGTGCTTTGGGTGGAAAAAGGCTTTATAGAGAGTGGCAGGTTGGGGTTGGGACAAGCGTCACCAGCATCATGGGAACACCTTGATCTTCTCTGCCTCTTTTCTAATGCCACAAACACTCCAATACTATAAACTATTAAACAAACACAAAAATCTACAAAATTTGTCCAATTTTTGTCTTGTTAAGGAATAAAAAATGATAAAAAACCCCTGTTTTCTATTTAAAAAAAGAAGATTTTTTTTAAAGTTAACAATAGTACCAAAGTAGCTAGCTATTAACAAATCTCATACATGAAATTATGAGATTTATTTTTAAACTCTTAATATTATAAGTAAAATTTAATTATTTGAATCGTGGATTATTTTTTTTTCATTAATATTATTTTTAATAATAATAATAATCTGTAAAAATTGTAGTGCATTGACAAATATTAGTTAAAATTATTATATAATTTATCTTACAATAAAATATCCTATAATTAGTGACAGTCCAAAGTTACAAATAATGGTGTTGCCCACAGTTTTTTAACAGTAAAAAAAATTGTCAATAATTTCTCTATTAGTAAATATTGTCAATGGCTAAATTTAAAGTCTCAATTACTAAACCATTCAAAAATATGTCATGTAGGATTTGTATGTCTGAGGAGAAAATATTGAAAAGAAATTGGAGGAAAGAAAATAAGATTAAGATATTTGGATGAGGAAAAACAAGGGAGAAGGAAATAGAAAAATGTGGGATTTACTTAAAAAACACTTCCCCTATAAAGTAGGGGGAATTTGGAGGATGGCAAGTAGAAATTTTTTAAAAAAATATTTTTTATTTTAAATAATATTTTAATATAATTTAATGAAAATTTTACAAAAATTAATAAATATTTTTTAATAATTTAAAATATATTTAAAAACTCAATTAATAAGAATACACAAAAAATAGTCTTATAATATGTGTTAGAAGATAAATAAAACTTATAATTTAATGTAATGAAGAAAATGGATTTAATTACTTGTGTTATAGCTTGAGACTGTTAGATTTTCTTATTCCAGTATGTAATTTTTATTTGATATGACTATTATCATTTTCCATTTATGACTTTGAATTATGTTATTTTCACAATACCATACATGGTGCTCACTTAATCAAAGGTTTAGAGAGCACTAATCTAAATTTATTGTTCTTTAATGTTACCTCTCTCTTTGATGTCGTTGATCCCTTTATATTTTTCCAACTCTTCTTTCTTGTTTTAGCTTTTCTCTAATGGTTGAGAGAAAGTTTATTTCTTGCGTTTATCATGAGCACACTTAGAGACCATGAAAGTGATAGAGAATAGAGAATGTCATAAACTCTATTTGGTAACCGCTCTTTTATTTATCTGAAGGGAGAGGGGAGGGTTTTCTTATAATTATATTTACAATTATACCCTCAATGACTCTATATTTTATATTTAACCACTATCACATTAAATCATTAATTAGAGTCAAGTCATAAGTTACATAGGCCACTATAATAAAATTATTAATATAATCTAACAATCTTCCACTTGGCCTATGTGACGACTTGAAGATTCAATGAACTGTAAATGCGCATATCATTGATATTATCAAGTCATCATCTTTCAATGATTTGAATTGATTTGATCATGGCGGTCACAAGTCATTTAACGACATGATTCCTTCTAAGTATCACCGAACCAACTCAAATCAAGATAGTTTTAATCAGTCATATACAGACTATAACTCTGATAAGTCACTAACTTATCTAGAAAATTAATAGTTTTTGGCATATTTCATTGAATTTAAATTATAAGTTAATGCAATTAATTGAAAAATTTAATGGAATGTTGTAAGTGCTGAAAAATAGATGAATCAATTATATTCTGATGGCTAGCAGTTTAATTTTGAAGGAAGTTAAAAGAAATTGGCACTTTGGACTTAAGGAGGTGAAGTTGTTTGTTGCAAGACACTTTTGTGGGGACACAGATTCTCATTCTTTTCTGTCCTAACCATCATTTCATTCTCTCGATAAAATTAGACATTAAAACTATTCCTTTCCTGGCCAGAGGAATGTCAGAATTTATTGCAGACCATGGCCAGACTAGAGAAGAGTTCATTTAATATGAAAGGAAGAAAGGTAAACCCATAAGTACCGCAAAGATGCAGCTATAAGGCCCGATAACTACAAAACTAACCCTTCAAGACACAAAGTGTAATTGAGCCAAAGATAAAGAGATACTTGCGGACAATATGCTGGACTTCGAACTCAATATAAAAAGCATTGAGTTCAATAATTCCACTTTAAAGAAATTGGTATTTGGCAATCTACTTCAATATTCAGATGGCAACTTTTGAGACACCTTAATACAAACCTTTTGAGGTCATTCTCTACTACTGAACGCCTGAACTTGAAAGATTGAAAACACTTCCAATCTCTCTGTTTCAAGGAGATGCCTGGCAGCCATTAAGGGTTTTTATGTTCTCTATGAAGCTAGAATAAAAACAAATGAGGAAAAATTAAACAGTTACACTTTTGGATGATCTCGATAAGAAAGGGAGGGAGATTTAACTTCTAAATTCAGACCTGAGCCTCTAACTCCGCAATTCTTTGCAAGGAAGCATGCTCAATCTTAGCACGGCACTTACGTTCTTCCTCTAGCAAACCAAGAATTGGTATCTCAGTTCTGCCATTTCCTGAACTAAGTCCTCTGCTTCTTCTTTGGCCTTCATCTTTTCCCCTCTTAATTCTTCCTAGTAAAGGAAATCAACATACCATATAAATCTCCAAGCTAAAAAAATGATTTGAACCATGGAGTATACAAAATGTCTAATTAACAAATTCACACACTCTAATGATTAAGCTTAGATGAATGGCCATACCTTCAGTTTCTTGACAAGACATTCATATTCTTGAATCTGATGTGACATCTCCATCTTCCCTTCCAAGTCTGTAGCTGGATCTAAGATCACTGTTGATCTTTCCTTCCAAGACACTTTAATGGGGATACGATGTTGACTGAGCATATAAAAGCCAAAAATTTCTAAAAAGGCAACATCTTTTTCTTTCCTTTTTAGTACATTCTGGAGGCGTATAATTCTAGGTTTTTTCATACAGTGTACGTAGAATATGGTAGCTAGGTTATTTTCTTTACATTTTTGCTAGAGGATCTTCATAGGAACTTAGACTTCATCTCACTTTCTCTAATTTATGTAATAGAACAGTAACTTCTCATTTCTTCTACTTGCTATAAACGTTTCTGTGAACATAAACTCTATTTCTGCAATATATTTCAGTTTTATATTATTTGTTTTCCTTATGTCTAGCTAAATATCTTGGGGTTGAGTGAGGATGAGCTTATACCTTTACCCTTTGCAATGAACTAACCTTGGATATAGCTCAAGATACAAGCTTTATTCTAATATTTTGATTCTGAACTTAGTGCCTCGCTGTTCTCCTTGAATGGGGTTGATGAAAAGGAGTTCATTGCTGGAAAGTTATGAGCTTTCTTGGACTAGAACCAAAATGCTGATTATAAATTGTTTAGGAATAGAAGTTTATAATGATGTGGTCTATTGGATTTTAAATCTTAATGCTGAATTTTTTTAGTTGTATCTAAGGAATTAGGACACTAATTTCATTTTAGAACCAATTATCAAGGAATTGAGATTTGGTATTTTAGAAAATACGACCATTAGATGAAGTTGTATTTTGAGTTATGCATATACTTGTAAGCAAAGGAAAAAGGATAAAGGATTCCGAACTCAACCTATTTTTAATTATGTTTAGACCCATCTCCAGTAATTTAGACATTTACATTCTGCAATTATTTTAATTATTACTCCACTTTTAATCTTGTAGTTTTTGTTCATTTATAAATATTAATCCCAATACTTTTATTTCCATTTTTACACTTATGTAATTAAGTACTTTTTATTCTGTTATACATTATTTTTGGTGATCCAACTAGTGCTATTCTTGTAGTTTGGTACTTAGCATTAATCCCTGTGGACGATAATCTTTTGTTACTTCAACAATTTGGTGCACTTGCCAAACAGTTTATCAAGTTTCTGACGTTGTTGCCAGGGATTAATTGTTAATATCAATTGTAATGAGAATCTACTAGCTTGGGTTAATAATTTCTGTTGTGTTTGAAGTGTTTGCAGGAATTTCTAAGTGCAGTAGCTAAAACGATTGATGCGAGGCAAGGAGAATATAAAAAAGAGTGATTCATCTACAAAACTTGATCAGCCAATTGTTAATTTCAAGAAAAAAAAAACAAAAAGAAAGGACAAACTTCAGAAAAAGAAAAAGACTTGCAAGAACAGAATTCTGCAGAAATGGCAGAAAATCTCACTGAAGAATGGAGGACCTTAGACGACTATGCATATGCAAGACTAAGAGGAAACCTCACCTCCATTGTTCGACCTCCCATTCAAGCAACCAACTTTGAGATTGGGTTAATAATTTCTATTGTGTTTTAAGTGTTCGCAAGAATTTCTAAGTGCAGCAGCTAAAATGATTGATGCGAGGCAAGGAGAAGATAAAAAATAGTGATTAATCTACAAAACTTGATCAGCCAATTGTTAATTTCAAGAAAAAGAACAAAAAGAAAGGACAAACATCAAAAAAAGAAAAAGACCTACAAGAACAGAATTCTGCAGAAATAGTAGGAAATTTCACTGAAAAATGGAGGACTTAGACAACTATGCATGTTCAAGACCGAGAAGAAACCTCATCTCCATTGTTCGACCTCCCATTCAAGCAAACAACTTTGAGGTCAGACTTGACCTTATGAAAATGGTCCAACAAGAACAATTTGTTGGGAATCCTTCCAAAGATCCTCTCTTGCACATTCAAAATTTTTTTACCATTTGTGGAATGATTAGAATGAATGGTGTGAGTGACAAGGCTATCTGGTTATATCTTTTTCCATTTTCTTAAAGGGATAAGGCAAAGAGCTGGTTGTTATCCCAACCAGAAGGAAGTATCACTACTTGGGATGATTTAGAGAGCAAATTTTTAACGAAGCATTTTTCAGTCTCTAGAACAACCAAGTTGAGGCAAGAAATTCTGTCTTTTTCTCAAAAGGAAGATGAAACATTGCAAGAGGCATGGGACAAATTTAAAGAACTTTTGAGAAGCTGCCCTTACCATGAGCTACCTAAATGGCTTCAATTAAGAACTTTTGATGATGGGCTGAATGTAGCAACAAAAATAATGGTGGATATAGCAGCTAAAGGTTCATTTGTTCAAAAGACCTTGGAAGAAGCATGCCAACTTATTAAAGTCATAACATCCAACAATTACAATCATAGGGAGAGGAATTCTTCAAAAATAGGAGTGCTAGAACTGAACACATTGGATGCATTGTTGGCTCAAAACAAAGTAATGTCACAATAATTAAATTTCCTCAATACCAAGCTTGAAAACATGAAGTTAGAAGGGAATAAACCAGTATAATATGTAGCCCCACTAACCAAAAGGAATACCCTGGAGGAACAAGTGAAGACAGAGTTGAATATATGTAGCAACAATGGCTGAACAAGTGAATTTCATGAATAACATGCCAAGGCAGCAAAATTTTAATTCAAAACCATAGTGGCAGCAGCAGAATTTTTAGCAAAAGCCTGTTTATCCACCTCAACAGCAGCAGTTCAGATCAAATTCCAACTTAAATATCAGGCCACTGAACCAATCATACTATACTCCACCTACACAAAGGAAAAATCAGCAAGGAGGACAGTGGCAGCAACAGAACTTTCAAAATGCAGGACCAATGCAGCCACCAAACCAACCAGCAAATGATCAGGTATCATCTCTTGAAAAAGCACTTGTGCAATTGGCTCAAACTACAAATTTATTTATGCAGGATTCAAGCACAAGGATGGCTAATCAAGAAGCATCCATCAAGAACTTGGAGAATCAGATAGGCCAAATTTTGAAGAAAATAAATAAACTAACTCAAGGCTCTTTTTCTGGAAATACAGTGAAAAATCCAAAGGAATTCTGCCAAGCAATTATTACAAGGAGTGGAAAGGTGGTAGAGCCACAAGAAGATAATGCAAGTGTTGGACAAGAAGAAGAGGTAGCAGAACAAAAACTAGCACCAGAATTGGAGGATGAAAAAGAGGAAGAAGAGGAGAAAAATCTACCAAAACAAAAATTAGTGGTGGATGAGGCATATTGGAACAGATCTAAGAAACAAATTTTGGAAGATTCATGCAAGCCTCAAATCCCTCCCCCCTATGTTAAGCTGCCATATCCACACATTCCCAAGAACAAAAGGAAGGAAGAGTAATTTTCTAAATTCCTGGACATTTTCAGAAAGTTGCACATAAATATACCATTTGCAGAAGCGCTGGAACAAATGTATGCTAAGTTCATGAAGGACTTGCTTTCAAAGAAGAGAAAATTGAAGGAGGATGCTACGATTGCTCTTACGGAAGAATGCAGCGCAATATTACAGCAAAAGTTGCCTCCAAAGTTGAAAGATCCAGGTAGCTTTACCATCCCCTACACTATAAGGGATGATTTACCCCATTTCCGATAGTGAATGGGTTAGCCCAGTGCAAGTGGTACCCAAGAAGGGAGGACTCACTATGATAAGAAATGAAAACAACGAGCTCATTCCCACCCGCACTATGACTGGTTGGAGGATGTGCATTGACTATTGGAAGCTAAACCAAGCCACACGTAAGGACCATTTCTCACTTCCATACATGGACTAGATGTTGGAGTAGCTGGTCGGACAAGAGATCTATTATTTTTTGGATGGCTATTATGGAGTACAACCAATTTGTTGTTAATCCAGAAGACCAAGAGAAGACTTCCTTCACCTGCCCATTTGGTGTTTTTGCATACCGCAAAATGCCTTTTGGACTTTGCAACGCTCTTGCAACATTACAACGGTGCATGTCCATATTTTCTGATATGATAGAGAAGTTTATAGAAATTTTCATGGACGATTTTTCAGTCTTTGGGCATTCATTTGATCTTTGTCTGATAAATTTATCTTGTGTGTTGCAGAGATGCATAGAGACTAGCCTAGTTCTCAACTGAAGAAAATGCCACTTCATGGTTTATAAGGGCATAGTGCTGGGACATAAGATTTCTGCAAGAGGAATTGAAATGGATAGAGCAAAGGTGGAAGTCATAGAAAATCTGCCACCTCCAACCAATGTTAGAGGGATAAAAAGTTTCCTAGGCCACGCTGGTTTTTATAGCAGATTTATTTAGGATTTTTCAAATATTGTTAAACCCCTCTGCTCACTTTTGAACAAAGACACTCCCTTTATTTTTTATGAAAACTGCCTGCATACTTTTAATGTTATAAAAAAGAAACTGATTACTGCACCTGTTATTACTGCACCTAATTGGTATCTTCTATTTGAAGTTATGTGTGATGCTAGTGACTTTGCAATAGGAGCAGTTTTAGGGCAGAAAATAGGAAGAGTTTTTCACCCAATTTATTATGCAAGTAGGATTTTAAATGAGGCATAAACACATTATGCCACCACAGAAAAAGAATTACTTGCAGTTGTGTTTACTTTGGAAAAATTCAGATCATATCTTATAGGATCCAAAGTAATCATTCACACAGATCATGCTGCTCTAAAATTTTTATTTTCCAAGAAAGAGTCTAAACTAAGACTAATTCGTTGGGTATTATTGCTTTAGGAATTTGATCTGGAATTTTGTGACAAAAAGGGAAAGGATAATGTCATTGCAGACCATTTGTCAAGGCTGGAAGGAACTCAATCACCATGTGTAGCAGAAGAGATACAAGAAAATTTTCCTGATGAACAATTGTTAACCGTAATTGAAAGACCATGGTTTGCTGACATGGCCAATTTTAAAGCCTTTAATATCATTCCAAAGAATCTGACATGGTAGCAAAAAAAGAAATTTTTCAAGGACTCAAATCAGTACATATGGGATGACCCCTTTTTGTTCAAAATTGGAATGGATCGAATACTCAGGAGATGTGTGCCACAATCTGAAGTTCAGAGTATTTTATGGCACTATCATGATTCTCCTTAGGGAGGACATTATAATGAGGATAGGACAGCTGGAAAGATGTTGCAGAGTGGATTTTTCTGGCCAACAATTTTCAAGGATTCCTTTGCTTATACAAGAAGGTGTGATAAATGTCAGAGGATGGGAAACATTACTAAGAAGAACGAATTGCCACTGAACAACATCTTAAAAGTTGAGGTATTTGATTGCTAGGGCATAGACTTCATGAGACCATTCCCATCGTCATTCCAAAACAAATACATTTTGGTGGCAATTGAATATGTGTCCAAGTGGGCTGAAGCAGTTGTAGCACCCTTAAATAATGCCTAGACTGTGATCAAGTTCTTAAAGAGAAATATTTTTGTAAGGTTTAGGGTGCCAAGGATTTTAATCAGTGATGGTGGCACTCATTTTTGCAACCAGCAGCTTCAATCTCTCTTCAACAAGTACAATGTCAAGCATAAGGTGGCAACACCTTATCACCCACAAACAAGTAGGCAGGTTGAGGTGACAAATAGAGAAATCAAAAGAATATTGGAGAAAATAGTGGGCAACACTAGAAGAGATTGGTCAACAAAGTTAGATGATGCTTTGTGGGCCTATCAGACAGTTTACAAGAGCTTCACTGGAATGCCTCCATATCAGTTGGTATATTGAAAAACGTGTCACCTTCCATTGGAATTATAGCACAAAGCACATTGGGTAATCGAGTATTTGAATTTGAATGAAAAAGTGTCACAAGAATAACAGAAATTGCACCTCACTAAGTTAGAGGAATAGAGGAATTTGGCTTATCAAAATGTTGCAATCTACAAGTTGAGAGCCAAGACCTATCATAACAAGGCCATCAAACACAAAGTCTTTCAACCTGGACAACAAGTCTTATTATTCAATTCTAGACTGAGGCTGTTTCCAGGCAAACTAAAGTCAAAATGGTCTGGCCCATTTTTATCAAGGAAGTCTTTTCTTTCGGAGTAATCACCATTCAAGATCTTTCTTCTGTCAGAGTGTTCAAAGTTAATGGATAATGCCTTAAAATATATCTTGGAGGAGAAATTCAGAGGAAGAAGGAAATTGTTCATTTATCAGACCCTCCATAAATTAGGATACAAGTAGCAGTAGAATAATTTAGAATAGAATTATTTTGCTTGCAATTTTAATTTTATTTCTCTAAGTTTAGTTGTTAGAATTTTAGTAGGTGTTGTTTTAAATTTTTGTTATTAATCCTTAATTTCAGGGTTGATAAGTAGCAGAGTGTTAATTGATCTAAAAGGAATGGCCACATGAAAAAGTCATTTGTGAGGACACGACACTAGGGATGGGCTCTTTCTGGACATATAGACTTCAAGAAATTTCTAAGTTAAAAATCCCATGTAGAATTTCAAAAACGAGTGCCACACAGGTTCTATTTGTCGTTTAGCAAGCATTTAAATAAGTAGTATTATATTAAAAAAAATAAAAAATTTATATATATAATATAATAATAATAATAAAATATAATATTTTAGGGTTATATTTTTTAAAAAAAGAAGAAGGAAGTTTAAAAGGGCAGTAAGGTGTGCTCAGTCTCTAAGCAGTTACTCACTATGTCTTTGCAACTCCCATTTTAATGCTCCCTCATTAATCCATCAGCACCCATTCACTTTACTTTTCATTTTCCTAACCCTCTTCATTCCCGGTTTCTCTCTGCACCCTCATTTTCCCCTTCCGGTAGCCATTTTTGAAAGTTTAGAGCTTCTAAAGGTACGTTATTTTGCACTTTCTTGCTATGTTTTTGGTACACTTCTTCATCCCTCTTATTCTTCATTCTTGCATCTGTGTGTTGTACAATTTATCCTCCCAAGTTTCTCATTTGTTATGTATTCTTTATGGGTCCTTGCTAGCACGTTGTTTCTATTTTAATATTTGGGTGCATTTCTAAGTTGTGAAAAAGGTGATGATTGTGTTTTTATGCTTGTTGTGTATTGTGTGTAATTTAGGGCATAAAATTTTTCCCTTTTTTTTTATTTTTGCACCGATGAATGACCCTTCAATGTGCTTTGAGATATTTTATAAATTTTGGCATACTCCTCTAATTTTATTCACTGAATTTTCTTGAAAATCATTTTAACAGTGACGCTGTGAATGCCTTGTTTTTCTGTTTGCAATTTTCTGTTATTACTTTGTTTTGTTTAATGTTCCAGTTATTCGATAATGTGCAGTTTTCATATTTTTTATTGTCCTTTCTTTTATGCAGTCTTGAAAATTTATGGGTCTCCATTATTTCCTCAGTTGAATACACATTTTGCATGTTTTGGGTCATGAATAGATTCTCTGTTCTGCGTAAATTCTATATTATTTTGTGAATTTTAGTGTGTTTTGTTGTGTGCTTCCCTCTATGAACTCCCTCTTGAAATTGTTATTTGCTCCTTGAAATTCTTGTTTTATGTCAATGTCTTTATGAGAGCATTCAATTTTTTTCAAAGGGATTTTACATTATAATGATGTGGTCTGTTGAATTTTAAATCTTAATGCTGAATGTTTTCAGTTGTATCTAAGGAATTAGGACACTAATTTCATTTTAAAACCAATTACCAAGGAATTGGGATTGGGTATTTTAGAAAATTTGACCAATAGATGAAGTTGTAATTTGAATTATGCATATACTTGTAAGCAAAGGGAAAGAGATAAAGGATTCCGAACTCAACCTATTTTTAATTGTGTTTAGACCCATCTCTAGTAATTTAGACATTTACATTCTGCAATTATTTTAATTATTACTCCACTTTTAGTCTTATAGTTTTTGTTCATTTATAAATATTAATCCCAACACTTTTATTTCCATTTTTACAATTCTATAATTAAGTACTTTTTATTTTGTTTATACACTATTTTTGATGACCCAACTAGTGTTATTCTTGTAGTTTGGTACTTAACATTAATCCCTGTGAATGATAATCTTTTGTTACTTCAATGATTTGGTACATTTGCCAAATAGTTTATCAAACTCTGATGTGTTTTTAACACTTAACTTTTATTAAACTCAAATTATACATGTACATTAACATAATTCAGATAACAAGTAAACAAGCAAAAACAATACTCTTATTGAATGCCCAAAAATGTCTACAATAATATGAGCAAAATAATTTATACACATATATGTGAATCACACAATCATGCTAACAAGAACTTGTTTATAATGCTCATTCTTCCAACAGAGCCAGAAAACATTTTAGGGGATAATCCCTTAGTTAGCGGATCCGCTATCATCAAATCAGTACTAATATGCTTAATAGACACTTTCTTTTTTCGCACTTTTTCTTTCATTGATAAGTATTTTCAGTCCATATGCTTGGCTTCCTTTAAATACTTATCATTCTTAGAGAAGAAGATAGCTGCAGAATTATCACAGTACATTCTTAGCGGCTTTTCTATACTGTCAATAATACCAAGCTTTAAGACAAAGTTCTGCAGCCACAAAGCATGAATAATGGCCTCAAAGCACGCCACAAATTCCGCTTCCATGGTAGATGTAGCAATAATGGATTCATTTCTACTCTTCCATGAAATTGCACCTCCAGCCAATAAGAAAATATAGCCAAAGGTCGATTTCCTTGAGTCTACACATCTAGCATAGTCTGAATCTGAGTAGCCAACCACTTGCAAGTGACTAGATTTCCTATAAGTAAGCATGTAGTCGTTGGTGCCTTGTAAATACCTAAGGACTTTCTTTGTAGCCTTCTAGTGGTCCATTACGAGATTACTTTGATATCTGCCTAACATTCCAACAACAAAGCTGATATCAGACCAAGTGCATGTCTGAGCATACATTAAACTCCCAACCACTGATGCATAGGAATAGATTCCATTGCTTTCCGTTCTAACTCATTCTTGAGACATTGAATTTCACTAAACTTGTCTCCCTTTTGAATTGGAACTACTTCTGATGAGCACTTTTCTATTTTAAATCTCTCTAATACTTTGATAATGTAGCCTTTCTGAGACAATCCCAATAATCCTTGTGATCTATTATGAAATATTTATATTCCAATCACATAGGAAGCCTCACCCATATCTTCTATCTCAAAGTTCCTAGAGAGAAACTCTTTTACATCATTAACAAGCCAACATCATTAGTAGCAAGAAGAATGTTATCAACATATATGACTAAAATGATGAACTTGCTCCCACTAACCTTCATGTAGATACACCGGTCAACGATGTTCTCTATAAAATCGTATGACGTGATGGTATCATTGAACTTAAGATACCATTGTCTCGAAGCCTGTGTTAACTTATATATTGATTTCTTTAACTTACACACCAAACTTTCTTTGCTCGTGGTCAAGAAGCTATCTGGCTTATCCATATAAACTTCCTTTTTCCAAGTCATCATTCGGAAAAGCAATCTTTACATCCATTTGGTGGAGCTCTAAGTCATTATAAGCCACTCAAGCCATAACAATTCTTAAAGAGTCCTTCTTTGAAACCAGAGAGAAGGTCTCTTTATAGTCTATATCATCTTTTTGAGTGTATCCTTTAGCAACAAGTCTAACCTTATATCTCTCAACGTTGCCTTTTGAGTCAAGTTTGGTCTTAAAGACCCACTTGCAACTGACTCGTTTTGAACCTTCAGGCAACTCGACTAGATCTCATACCTTGTTGTCACTCATTGATTTTAACTCTTTTTCATGGCATTCAACCACTTTTCAGAATTGTTACATTCCATGGCTTGCTTAAATGAGACTGGATCCTCTTCATCAATACTCAAGTCACATTCATGCTCAAGTGAGTAAACCATATAATCATTTAAAATAACAAGTCTTTTCTACCTTGCAGGTCTCCTTAATATTATCTCTTATGGTTCACCTTCCTCTTGCTCGTTTGTGACTTGCGCATTGTCAGCTGGTTCATCCTCTATATGTTGTTCTTGTGGGTTTGGAACATTAATTTTTTTTGTCTCCTTATGTTGTGTGACCATAATACAACAAGAGGAACAACAACTTGAGAAGAGACATCAACTACAGGAGTTTTCGCATGTGTCTCTTTAATTTTCACTTTTCGTGTTTGACCACTCCCACTAAACTGACCATTTTCAATGAACCTTGCATTTCAGAACTCAATTATTCTCATACTATGGTTAGGATAATAGAATTTGTATCCCTTTGATTTCTCAGGATAGCCGATGAAATAACCACTAATAGTTCTAGCATCAAGCTTTTTTTCATGTGGATTATACACTTTTACTTCTGCTGGACAACCCCAGACATAAAGATGTCCTAAACTAGGTTTCTTTCCTGTCCATAGTTCATAAGGAGTCTTTGGAACTGCCTTACTAGGAACTTTGTTAAGCAGATACGCAGCAGTCTTTAATGCATACATCCACAAAGATATAGGTACAGAACTGTAACTCAACATACTTCTAATTATTTTTATAATAGTATGATTCTACCTTTCAGTCACACCATTTTGTTGTGGTGTACCAGGCATAGTATACTATGTACATATGCCTCGACTTTCTAGAATTTTCGCAAATGGACCTGAACATTGTCCAGTTTCATCATATTTTTCATAATATTCACCATCTTTATCTGACCTTACAACCTCTACCTTTCTATCTTGTTGCCTTTCCACCTCATTAATGAACACCTGTAAGATATCCACTGATTGAAATCTTTCATGCAATACATACAAATAGTAATAATGTGAGTAGTCATCAATAAATGTAATGAAATATCTTTCACTACTCCAAAATAGGATGTCAAATGGACCACAAATATCAGTGTGTATCAACTCTAAGAGTTGACTGCTTCTTGTGGCTAGACTCTTTGGTGTGTGTTTGGTTTGTTTTTCTTTAATACAATCCACACATACATCTTAGTCAGCCAAATTCAACTGAGGTAAAATTCCATTTTTCATTAACCTCATCATCCTTTCTTTGGATATCTTACCTAACCTTTGATGCCACAAGAAAGTAAGGTATTTATTACGCATATTCAAATTACTACTAACAATATTCTCGACATGAAACAGAGATACAGAAAATTTAAAATTAAGATTGAAACGATATAAACCATTAATTAATGTACCGATCCAAAATAGTATGAGTGTTTATACAAATAAAAAATATCATTTTCAATCTTAAAATTAAAACCAAATTCGTCCAACTTTGCAACAGAAACTAAATTTCTAGCACATTTAGGAACATAAAGACGCTTTTCTAGATCTATGCAACAACCAATATGCAAGATCAATATGTAAGTCCCTATTCCTTCTATTCATGCCTTCAATCTATTCCCCATGTGCAAGAACTTTTCAGTTCTGCTTATGGGCTGAATCGAAAGAAATCCCTGCATTACATGTCACACATGAGTAATTGCATCAGAATTTAACCACCAGGTTTTTTTACGTACCTTAGTAAGATTTGATTCAAAGTATACAGAAACATAATATATACCTTTCTCTTAGAACAATTTTTCTTGAAGTGACCAGTCTTCTTGCAAAAGAAGTACCTCTGGCCCTTCTGGATCCAGCCTTCATGAACCTTTAATAAGACCTTATCCTTCTTGTCCTTGTTGTCCTTCTTACCTGGCTTAGCCTTGCTACTACTAGCTCGTTCATGAAATATGAGACAGACGAAGTGTTCTTTCACCTTTTTCAGCCTCTCTTCCTCCTAAACCAATATGGCCTTAATTTCCTGTATGTTTCATTTATCTTTAATGGTGTTGTAATTCACTTGGAATTGACCAAACTCATGAAGAAGTGAGTTCAAAATGAATTGTACTAGAAAGAATTCCTCTACTCCATGCCTATTGATTTCAACTTTGTCGCTTGATTGATCATGTTAGGCACATGGACATGAATAAGCCGTGACTAATCAAACTTCTCAGTAGTCAGCTCAGTCAATAGGGTACCTGAAATGGACTTGTCAATAATGTTCGATTGTGCATACTCTTTTACCTTTGCCATAAATTCCCTAACATTTTCAGTATTTGGCATTGATGGCTTCACATTTTCAGCCATAGTCATTTTCAGCAAGCTCAAGCTCATCCTGTTTGACCTTTTCCAAGCCTCACGAAAAGTCTTTTCCTCCTTAGTACTGGTCTCTAATTTGGCTATAAGCTCTTGTTTTATAATGATTGCTAGGTCTAACTCTATAATACCTAGCTGTAATTGAACTTGCTCAGCCCAATCATCATAATTAAGCCCATTGAACTTGACTACACCATTGCTCATGCGATTCGTACTCATAGGTACTGAAATATTTAACATATGCTTAAATATTTACGCTTGAATAAACTTAATGGATTCAGACAACTAACCATCATCAATTATGCATCTAAGTTTACCTTTGACTAACGCCTAAATACATAATTTATCTATAATGATGCTAAATAAATAACTTTAATTGACAACCAATCACTCAAACCAATATGCAAGTTATCTTTGGATATACAAACATATTATGAAGTATTTTTATGTCTCCTTAATGTCATTAATCATATGCAATGATCCACCTTTAGGTGATCTTCTACCTTTATAATTAATGAGCTAAATTGTTCACCCTTTATGTTACCACATAGTATCAAACAATTTTGAACAATTTACAATACACAATTAAATGCATGAACAAACTTTTAAAGCCAGGCCACTTTGGTAACTAACAAGCTACCCTTAAAATTTAGCACTAAATTGTGAGATTTTCATTATGATCATACAACTTAGAATTAATTAATTTGAGAATTTAATCACTGTAGTGAGTAAAATCCACTTTGATGTAGTTCTAAAGTGATCTATAACTTTAATGAATTATGTTCCTTATTCTGCCGTGAAATCATTATGCACAGTCGTGCTTATAATTGATACATGGTCATGCTTCCGTTATGCAACATTGTGCTTGTTCCTGATGTGTGGCCCTACTCCCTGATGCATGGCCTTACTCACTGATATATGCCCCTACTCATATTACAAATTCAAAACCTAACATTTCTAGCTTCTAAAACTTTAGGGTTTTCAATTATTCAATCCAAAACAATTATTTAACATCAAAATTATGTCAGTCCATCATATAAAATAGCCAGGGTTTATGCAATTTGGAGAAAATTTTAATGGAGAACCAATCTTTTATGGAGAATCAACAAAATTCACAACCTTACTTTGATACCAACTATTAGATTTTCTTATTCCATTATGTAATTTTCATTTGATATGACCATTATAAAATTACCATTTCCCACTTATGATCTTGAATTACGTTGTTCTCACAATACCATACATGGTGCTCACTCAATCAAAGGTTTAGAGAGCACTAAACTGAATCCATTGTTCCTTGATGTTACCTCTCTCTTTGATGTCGTTGATCCCTTTATATTTTTTCCAACTCTTCCTTCCTCTTTTAGCTTTTATCGAATGGTTGAGAGAAAGCTCATTTCTTATGTTTACCATGAACACACTTAAAGACCGTGAAAGTAATAGAGAATAGAGAATGTCGTAACCTCTATTTGGTAACCGCTTTTTTATTTATCTGAAGAGAGAGGGGAGGATTTCCTTATAATTGTATTCACAATTATACCTTCAATGACTCTATATTTTATATTTAATCACCATCATATTAAATCATTAATTAGAGTCATGTCATAAGTTACATAGGCCAGTATAATAAGATTATTAAAATAATCTAACAGAGAAAATAAATGAGGCCAAACATAGATTGTTTTAAGATTAAACAATGGTAAAAATTGTAAAAAGATTAAATGTGAGCAATTAACTTAAGAGAACTAAAATTATACATAAATTGAATAATGAAGATTAAAAGTGGAATTAAGCCAAAAATAAAATAGTTTTCTTTCCTATTACGGGTAGGATCATCGCAAATTGGCCACCTTTGTTATCTTAATGTCCTCATCCATGTTTTCCTGGTTGTGATGGGCTTTAATGTCATCATAGATTTCATGATGAGGCAAGTTTGATAGGTGGCTCTTCCATAATTGTTAACTCATTTACATCATCAACTCGAGCATCATAAATGCATCACAAAACCATTTGATACATTGGAACAATTTTTTCTTGGTTATCCATTGTTACTTTGTTGTTTGAAGCACCTGTATAATTTTCATTAATGTTCAAGTCAACCTATAGTTCCACTTCATCATGTTAACTTCCAATGTAGGAATTCACTATAAAAAGCCTTCCTTATAACACAAGCAATTACCTTTGCATTTAATTCAAGGACATCCATTCCCTTCTAATCATTTAAATACAGACAAATATTACACATTCTCTTATTTTACAAGGAGCATCAACCGGCACCATTTTACACAAATAGTAGAAAAAACACCAACCCACTTCTCTGAACTATCCTTGTGTAAATTAAAATTTTGATATCATCCAAAATAATATAAAATTCAATTACCATTTCCAATAGATACATTTATATAATACAGTGTAAAATTAAAATTGGTTTGCTGATATATCTGAAGTAATAAAGGTGAAAATAGTCGGAGTTGCATAAAAGAAGCAAAGATTAGTATAATAGCGTTTTGGCATATAAATATCTTCATAAAATGTAAAAAACTGTATAAGATAATTTTATAGTTTTGGGAATTAAACATCTTGGTACTTTTATATAAAACATTTTTTAAAAGAATGAAAAAATATATTTAAAATAAAAAAAAATGTCAACCTCTGGACCTTTTTTTTTTTTTCTTTTTTTGTCATACTTCGTTCTTTTGCTTTATGAATTCTCATTTCTGTGTTATTATCTACATTTCATGGTGTAAGCAAACAACGGCTAGTTTCTGCAAGATGGTTCATTTTGTGTATATAAATTTGATAAAAGATATTCATCCAACTCAACAAGCATATATGCAATGGATCAAAAAGAAAGGATTCAGTACAAACCGCAATACCCCCCACCTCGCAGGAAAAAATGGAGTATTCATACAGTGCTTAACAAAGAAAACAAGATAATAACCAACCCAAACTAGATGAAGTGGATTGAACAAGATATTCATAAACTATGAAACATGCAATTCAGGTGCGATAAACAAGAAACATAGAAGCACGTTAGATTTTTGGGTTGCCATAGTGCGTTTGAAGATGGATGTATGAGTGCTGTGTTGTCATTAATCAATATTTAGTTTAATTGAATTTGGATTTTCAGTAAATTCCCTAGACTGACTTCTAACATCAGACCAAAATCAATCCCACAAAATTTCATCATTCGTTGTATCAAGAAAAATAGGATTACAAATACAACTTCCTTTTCATTGAGACAAATCAACAATGGGAGTCTGAAGTCAAAGGATAACTAGCTCCATCTTCTCCTGTCTTCTTCTTCATCCACTGGAGTGTACCATTCTGGTCTACGTTTAGTGTTGCTCAGCCTGTAGTTCAAGAGTAGTTCCTCATCTTGGACAACCCTAGTAGCTATCAAAACAAGAGTTTTCAGTGTTGGAACTTGTGATCCACTATTTCTTGACCCTCCAGTTTTGAACCAAAAGCTGCCAAACTTCCTCATATTTACTTCTGCATTTCCAAACAAAACGTTTGGAATGTAAACTCTCATGTCATTTTCAGTCAATGGAAAGTCATAAGGGCAAATCATGACATTTGGTAGCACCCCTTTTGGAGGGTGATTGGCAAAATGAGCCAAAGCTAATGGGTTTCTACGCTCAATTACTTCTCTGTTATCACCTTGGTTTCCTTCCAAAGGCTTACTCAGCAGTTTCCATAGCCTGTCTGAACCTCTCTCAGGCTCAGCTCCTTTCATGTCAGCCTTGATTTCTCCTATTTTTCTACCATTCCACAGTTCTCGGTTGTCACCTCCAAAACCCCAAGGTTGGGCATTGATAACATTCCCATCATATCTTGTAATCAAATAGGGGTTCTGTGCATCAACCTTTGGGTACCCTGGAATGTAACGATAATAAGCTGGAGAGTAGACTACACCAGGATAAAAGGCCACCACAGCACCAACGTCTACTGCGCCGTCTAGGAAAAGACCCTGACCAGCATCCTTGTGAGATATTTGAGAAGGTTTAACATTAAGCGTGTATCCAAGTTGATCTTTTAATTTCTGAGAAACTTCAGTTTGACTTAATGGTCTTGTCTCGGGGCCAGCTGCTCCAAAAGCATATCAATGACAAGCGGCTACAGTGAACAGCCAACAAGGGGAAATTTTCCCAACTATATGAAATTATAACTGAATAATTAAAGTAAGTTGTTACTAAAATGGGATAGTTTCTGTACCCTTGTGAATCTGAAGGGAATCAAACATCATGAAACGATTAAGCAGAAATTAAAAAATGTGGTGTTGAAATAAACAGACATGTCAACTTAATCAATATTTTATAAACTTTGGCATTCCTTATCTGGAAAACACAGACCCATAATATTTGCATATATTCATTTATTAAGGAGCAACAAATGTCAGCTTCATGGCCTTTTTTATTCTAGAGCCTATACGACCCACACAAAAAAAAAGAGTAAAAATGCTGGCTCTATCAGAGGTTATATGGGGTGCTTAAAACTTAAATCATGTCAGGGATGAGGATATTCAAATTAGGAAACGATGTCTCAGTTTAAAACAGGCAGATTGTATCTGGTTGCTAATTCCTAATCCTAAGGCCCCTTCCCCACAAATTCTAACTATAATAGAACCCCTATATGACAGTCTTTATTGATGACAAGAAAGTTGAATAAAATGATGAAAAGATTGAAAAAGGCAACAGAAAGGGGGGGGGGGGGGGGCGCGCACTCACCAGGACTGTTATGGGCTGGATCGCTCCTACCAACTGCAAAACTAAGCCCACTTTGGCGAGGAGCAGTGCTTTCTTGTTGATGTTCATTTACCATCTTCTCATTTCGAAGTAGAATTTCATCCATGAATGAGCAAAATGTTTTGATTTGTGAATGAAGATTTTCTTGTATTTGCATTTGTTGATCAGCAACAGAGGCCCTACTGGCCATTTCAATAATCTCTTCTGCATCTGCTTCATTGGCATTTCCCCCAAGACGATTATAGCTGGATATTTAAGTCTTTGCATGAGCAAAATATTTTGAGATGTTAAAAAGGAAAAGCATCACAAACACAACAAAATCTGAATTACTCGCATTAAAATAATATGAACCCACAAATACATAACAACAACTTATATTGTATTAACATCTAAGAACTAATATCCTATAGTTCAAATTTACTTAACATCTCAAACAATGTGCTCTTAATGCAGACAACAGAAAATCACTGACCTCGAATAAAGGAACAAGCGGTTAATATCAGCTTCAAATTGTAGTTGTCTAGGATCCTTAGCAAAAGCAGGGTGTTTTGCAAGGGTTTTCACAGCCTGAAAACAAATTCAGACCAAGATTGATTATTGTGATAAATTTCGCAGGATTTAAAACAGTTAACTACTAAATACTCTACAACTTAGCATAGCACAAAACTCTAAAGCATTCATATCACAATAATCCCAGCAAGAATTGATATATCACAATTTAATAAACAAAGTATAGAATCCCTGATTTCAGAACATTGAATTTCTCAAAATACATATGGAACAATGGACCATTATGCTAATACATCACATAGTTTTATAACCTGGAGATAAAAATTCTAATAATTTAATCAATGGTCACGAAACAATACAAAATAGAAGACTAAGAATAGATAGAATTGAAGTTTCTTCTATTTCATGCTTCCTAGGAGCATGGAAAAATATTCATACTAACCACCTTGAGTTTTTTGGAACAATGGATCATGTCCTACCATTACCTGGTTCCAAACAAAGACTTTTATGATCCAAATGAGTTTTTGTCACTCATTGTCGACTGCATAGTACAAATCCATGTTACTTATTTACTTGTCTTTTCTCCATTTTTTGTTTTGCTTCATAAATAAACAATACTTCATACATATTTTGGCATAATCTGACCAAACGGTAAGGAAAGAATTCCCTTATAAAAAAAAAAACTTGAGGACTTACTGTCAAAATGATAGTGTCATAAGATTAGCATATACCTCTTGAAATTTCTGGAACAAAAAAGCCATCTGTAACTGGATGAAAAAGACAGGCCTATTCACAACAGAACGTATTTTCAGTGCAACATAGTGTTTTTTATGCTGGAAATGTACCACCAAAGAAAAGAATGGATCAACATGGTTATGAGCTCGTAACATCGAATGCAAATTAAACAGGCTTATCTAAATCACACAGTTATATGAAAATTGTTGAGAAACCTTATCCAGTCATCACTACAAATTGGATAGTACTTCAAGAAAGAGAGAAGAAGTAATCAATCAACACTTTGCAAATGCCTAAGCACCTACTGTAGTTACAACCTGCCTGCCTATATGCACCTTCTTTGTCTAAGTAATCATTAACATTTCGTTTATTCTTTTGAAATTATCAACACAAACTAAAACCCTTATCTACTCACTCTTACTGGAATGGCAAACTATTTCCAACACAGTTTATAATATACATTGCCATCATGAAAACACGAATTTTCAAATCTATGTCACTAACTACTTCGCTGAATCATGTACGCATTATTAGCAATATTCATAGGCAACAACAAAATAATGGTCCAGCTTATGATCTGAAAACCCAATAACCCAAAAGTTGAAATAAAAAGTGCTTTAGTCTAAAAGTAAGGTTCGAAGGAATGAAACAGGGAAATAGGATTTTACATGAAGAGAAAATCGAACCTTGGAATGGTGATGCGCAGAGTCACGCTGCAACTGGAAATTGATGCCATGAAAAAGATCATAGTCAGTGAGGAAGGCTTGTGGACTTGGGCTTGGTCCTGGGCTTCGGTCCATCTTTATAAAAACTACTCTTCGAATAGCAAAACACAAATAAATTTATTTATATCTTTCTTTAAATTGTTAAATCAAATAATTGTCAACAATTTTTAAAATTAATAATATATTTCAATAAAATTTATGATTAAGATTAATTTAGAAATATATTAATTTATTTAATAGTTTAAAATTAATTTTACTGAAATATAAAATGGACCAATACTAACCATGAAAATATAATAATTGCTTTAAACTATCTATGGCTTAAGAAATAGATAAATTTGAATTGGTTGAAATATTTTTACAATATTAAAATTAGAAAAGTACAACATAGTTACCAAAACAGAAAAATCAAACTTGGAGGCTCTAGAAAGATTTTGTAACAACAAAATAAAAAAGATTATTTTAGTTCTTCTGATTTAATTTTTATTTATGAAAATGGCAAGATTTTTTCAACACTAATTTCATATCAATTAATTCTTAAATTTTACTAATTTAAAATAGATATAATAAACTAAGTTTTATTATTTTCTTTGTTCCTTCAATTTTTGAATTCTAACTTTTTACTGACACATAATGTTTGGAAAAATGAATTATAACAAAAAACAAAAAAAAACTAATGAATGGTTAGAATTTATAGTAAATAAAGAATTTAATTTTTGTACGTTGTATTAAAATTTTTACACTGTCAACTAATTAGAATATATCTTAGATATGATTTTTTTTATAGTAATTATGACAAAAATTAAAAAGTTTTGCTGATATAACACTTTATGATTAGATGACAGGATAAAAGGTCGTTACGTTATTAATGTATTTAAATAAAATCATAAATAAATGGTTGAATTTTTTCGTTAATAATTAAACTCTAAACTAATAGAAGGGGTTATTTATAAATAGAGTACAGCTCAAAAATTAATTGGGATGAAATTAAAATTTGAAATATTTATTTATAAAATTAAGTAAAGCTTGAGTATCAAATAAGATAATATTAAAGTTCAGAATATATATTATAAGAAAAAAATCAATAATTAATTAAGACAAAATCAAAGTTTGAGTTATATTTTGAAAAAATAGAAATGAAATACTCTTTTTCATATCAAAATTACAATAAAGATTCTTAAAGTTGGCAAAGTCAATAAAGATTCCTCTGCCTCTATAGAAAATGTCTTACTTATAAATGATCTTAAACATAATCTATTAAGAGTTAGTCAGTTATGTGATAAAGGATATTATATATTATTTGATTCACTTTATTGCTTTATTGAAAGCAAAAAGGATAGACAAGTAAAGTTTATAGGACATAAAATAAATAATGTATAAGTGATAAACCTAGAAGATATTCCTTCAAATCATGCACAACTTCTCACAGGTAAAGAAGATAATTTATGGTTATGGTATAGAAGAATTGTGAATATTCACATGTGTGAATATCGATTTTTGCCTTCCCCATATTGCCTCCAAAATTTTAAAAAAATAATAATAAAATTATTTTACAAAAAAATAGAAAATATTTTGAAAAAAAAGTTTGGTTCCAGAAGTGAGTCCTGTGCTATGCAAGTTCATACCCAGTATCAAAGACCAGTCTTAAGCATGAATATGGAAATACTCAGAACTTTTAGCATTTTGCAAAAACCCTAAATGTACCAGTATAAAATCAGAAGTAAAAAAAATCAAAGGAGAATTTTTATTTTTTTTTGAAAAAAAGAGAGAGAGAGACAACAGCTAGTTTGAGGGGAGAGCAAAGCAACTTTTTTTAAAGAGGATGATCTGGGATCAAAAAGGGAGATGGAAGATAAGAAGAAAGGTTTTCAGGAGATGAAAAAAATGAGAAACAATTATTTTTAGAGAGGAAGAATATTAAGAAAAGAGAAAAATAAGTGCTTTTTCACCACCACAAGTGCTTCCGTTAGCCTTAGCCACCATATTCGCTACACCTTGCCAAGGTAAGTTTTACTTCACATATCCCTGGCTCTCATCAATGTATCTGTAATACGAAATGTATGAATGAAGGAATTATATATTAAGAGATACAAAATAACTAAACGATAAAAAATGACTCTCGGTTTTTTTTGGCATTTTACTTTATTTTCTTTTTTATCAAGTAATAGTACATTGTTTTATTTTTTTTTAATGTTGTGAAATGAAATGTAATCTTATCCCACGGTCATACGCAAGGCTCGATGAATAGGAATTAAATCCAGTTTTTGACTTTCGCTGTATTGCTTTATGCTTTTTCTTTTCTTTCTTTAATTTTTTATTCTTTTATTAGATATAGTTGTTGGATATAGTACACTGATTGCTACACTCAGTAGCATTTTGCTTTTGGATTGTGATTTGATCTAAGTTGCTTTATCCACGGTTGATTAGATTTGTGGATCTTTTTATTAATTTTTTTTATTTTTAAGTTTTCTTTTCATTTTAGGGTATTCTTATTTAATTCAATAAAAATAAAAGAAGTTCACCTCTTATCTTTTTAAAAATTTAGCTGTTTTAATTTTATTTATCAATTAAATAATAATAACAATAATAATAATAAATGATTAAATTTAGTTTATGTGATCTACAAATTTTCATAATATATTTAGTCTCACTTTTTTATTTAATTTCTTAGTTTGTGTTCTATATTTTTTTTTTATATAATTTTTGTTACATTAGTTTTTTTTAATTGTATTGTATAATAGTATATGTTGGTATAATTTAATTTTATATTATACATTTTATTACTATTTTATTAATCAATCAATCAATTTAAATTAAAATTATTTTATTAACATAATAATTTATAATACTAATGTGTAGCAACTCTATCTTTACGTGTTATAAATTATTAGAACCTACGTATACCAACATTACCTTAAGTTCTATATAACATAAATTTATCAAATGAAGTTTTAATTTTTTTTAATTAATTCAAATACATTTATTCATTTTCATTAAATAGAATTAATTTCATATTTTAAATTTTCTTAATTTGTATTTCTAATTTTTAAAAATTAAAATAATCAATCATTTCTTCATCTTTTTTATACAAATTTCTATAATATCGATGTGTGATTTACATTGCCTTCGATAGTCTAATAAATATAAAAGGTTTATGTATAGCTTACACTATCTTAAATTTATTTTAACATTAATCATAATCAAAACTAAAATTTAAATACTTTATTTACGAATAAAATATTTCTTAACGATTCACAATATAGTTATATGATCTTCCTTCACTTTCTGTATTGTTTCTCGTTGGATACATGTATAACCGCGTTATCATGTATCTTAAATATTTTATGAAAATAATTTTAGTCTCAAAACAAATTTTCTTTACTAAACTTAATTTTAATTAACTAACCTCATAACTTTTTAGATAGAACTACGTGACTTTGAGTTTTTCATTACACCCGGGGATATGTAAGAGCGGGAACCGAACCCGTCAAGTCAAAATAATTTTTAAAAATAACTCAAATAATATTTCAAATAAATAATATTTCTTCTTCTAAAATAAAATAATTAATGTTTAGGGGTTAAATAAATATTTTTCAAAATTAGAATGAATTTGCACAATTAATTTTAGGTAACCGTTGTTAAACGAACGTTGTAGGGTGCTAATACCTTTCCTACACGTAAATGACTCCCGAAATCATTTTTGGTTTCAAAGATCGTATTATATTTAAGTTTTTCCAAGGTTTTTCTTAAAATAAACTTTGGTAGCGACTCATCTGATATTTTTGAAAACGTTTTTTGTCGTACCGTTGCGACTGCCCGATTGCGACAGATGGCGACTCCACTAGGGAAATTTTTTAAAGAGTCAAGCTTTTGATAATTGATTGTGGAAATTTGTCTTATTTTGTTTCTATTTGTTTAATCCCTTTCTTTTTTTTTTTTTTACTTATTTGAATTAATTGTACTGTGTCTTTTATTCGTGCATGTATTTCGTGTATGAATTGTGTAATCTCATTGTATGCTCATATTGATATTGTTATTAATCGTAGGGTAGATGACTATTGATAATTTGTGTATTCTCGTGTTTTTTAATTTTTGCAACTTTTTATTTGTTGAGTTGATAAGGTTTGTATGCTTCCTCACTCACTACCACTTACACATTCATCACACACTTTGAGTGGGGCCCTATACCTGGGTTTGAGTATGCTTAGGATTAGAGGGATTATGTAGCAGTGTCATTTTGGATGCACGTCCTATTTGGCTATCGTGAAAACCCTAACTAGAGTTTGACCTTTTCTTGATGTCCTGCATTTAGTAGACTTCCTACTGTTGTGGTCAACATCAAGGATTGGATCTTAGCTCTAGTGACCTTTTAGGATTACAAACCACCTTTTGTGAGTTTTTACACATAAGAGAAAGTTGTAGATATTTAAGTTAGACCCTTTAGGTGACCTGAAATAGGACACAAAAGGGGGTATTCTTTCCTTATTTACTCTTTTAGAAATCATGTGAATTATTAGTGCCTTAAAGTTTTAAATAAAAAAGGAGAAGAAATTTTTTTACTATATTTTGGAATAATATAAGGACTAGTGATTCACATGATTCTCTCAATTAATTTTTCTTACATCATCATCATTTCATATATCATTGCATATCATTTCTTTGAATATCATGCTTATTGCCATCCTTCTGACACTTGTAATAAATTTAAAATCAGTTTTAAAATAAGGTTAAGGATGACAATTTGCATAATTTCTTACATCATTGCATTGTCATATGAAGTATTACCCTTTTAAGTATCAATTTAGATTTATCAAAAATAAAATTAAAAAGAACTTAAAAAGGGTAATGATTCATATTGTTCTCGCATTATCATGGTCATCACATATTTGTCTCATTAATGTAAAAGCCTAGTAGATTATCGATTCATTTAAAATTAATGTTGATTCTTATACGGACGTTTATCTGTTTAAAATCAATATTAATCCTTATGGCTACTAGGATCCTATATTAATGAAACAAATACAAAATTTGAAATAATTTCTCATCATTTTCTTTTTATTTATAGGTTGAGAATCACAAAGTTGTTTGAGTATTCAAGAAAATGAAAATTAATGTGGGATCAAGTAGCAGTGAGGTGAGATCAGTCGAATTGAGAAGAAAATTGCATCTGAAAGTTAAAAAGGCTGACACTACTAGTTTGAGAGAATTAGGGAAAAAGCTAAAGACAATCCAACAACTCACTTTAGTGAGGAAGTATGGAAATATTCTGAGATTGATGGAAGTGCATGTGCAAGAAGATGCCATAACAGCTCTAGCCCAGTATTATGATTCCCCATTGAGATGCTTCACCTTTTAGGATTTTCAGTTGGCTCTGACTCTAGAGGAATTTGAGCAATTTTTGGACCTGCCTTTAGAGGGTCAACAGCCATATCTTCCTCTAGAACATCATGCATCTCTTCCGACTATAGCCAATGTCTTAAGGATCCATCCAGCAAAGTTGCAACAAGCTTATCAAGAAAAACATCAGAATAGGATATTCACAAGAGAATTTCTTGAACGACACATGCATAATTTGGTAGGAAAAGAAGATTGGGAGACTTTCATGGATGTCCTAGCACTCACCATTTATGGCATTGTGCTCTTCCCTAAGCATGACAACTTTGTGGATTTAGCAGCAATAGATGTGTTTCTTGCATGCAAAAATCGATCTGAAAATCCTATCCCTGCAATACTAGCTAATGTTTATTGTACACTGAGTTTCTGCCATGAAAGGAAAGGAAAGAAGATTATATGTTGTCTACCTATGCTTTATATATGGCTCACAGCTCATATCTTTAAAAGTCTAAGTGAGATCAAGTGTCCGATCACTGATTTGCTGAGGTTTCAGATTGGGTAAAAAAAATGGTCAAGAGTGGGCTAATCACTTAGCCAGTTTGAATGAAGGACACGTCAGGTGGCACACTCCATGGCAATAGTTAATGACCATTGTTTATCACTGTGGCAATTACCCAAATGTTCCTCTTATGGGTACTCAGGGTTGTATTAATTACAATCCAGTTATGGGACAATATCAGCTCGCTTATCCTATGATGGGACCACCTGCTGAGGAATTGTTGATTCTTTTTGTTGTCTATTATGAAGATGGAAATTTCACGGAGTTTATCGAAAAGGCAAGGAATGCTTGGGCAAGGGTTGTTCAAAAAGGAAAAGAGTTAGGCGTGAGAATTTGTGCAGTGAAAGTAAGTTATCGTCAATGGGTTAAAGAAAGAGTCCAAGAGATTAAGTTACCATTCAAAGATTCAGGTACCTCCCAAGAAAGTAAGCCATCTAATCCAGAATCCTTTGAGAATAAAGAAGTAAAAGAATTAAAGGTAAGACTGGCTAAGATGATTGAGAAGAATGTGAGGGTAGAAAGGGAGCTTCGAGAGAGCCGCCAAACTTGCACCATTTTGAAAAGAGAAAATAGTGAAAAACAACAAGCCTATAAAGAGGTTTGTAAGAAGCAGAAGTTTGTGCAAAGCCATACAACCAAAGTCCAATGTTGCCTTGAGGCAGCAAGCAAGGAATTGGGATTGAGGGTGAAGGAGCGAAATACAACTTTATATGAGAAACAACAACTAAAAGGTGCATTATACAAGGCAAAAAGAGATAAAGAAGAAGCCTTGACTCAAGCCAATGAACTCCAAACACGAGTGAGAAACATGGAAGAGCAGATAAAGAAAATTATCATGGCATGTGAGGCCGAAATTAATGCTGAAAAATGGAAAGTGATCAGAATCATGAAAGAGTACGAAGCTATTATGAAAGTGAAAGATGGTTAGATAGAAGAAGGAGATAAGCTCATTGAGTATTGGATTAAGCGCTTTATACAACTTGCATCATTAGCTAATGCCGCGATTGATGACGTCCCATATATGTTGTCAAAGGCCAAGACAGCTACTTTTTTCTACATGACACCTCAAGAAATTAAAGATTTCTTTAGCCATTGCAACTGGTTAGTCTCAGAGATGAAAGGAATGATAGCTAGGGCTAGGAAGGGGTGATGTAATGATTTGGGGTATGGGTAGACTATGTATGGGTAGGAAAAAGAATATGTATTTTGAATCAAATTCTTATGCACTTTGATGTTTTAATTTGATTATGGATTATATTTGGGTGTGTTTCATTTGATGAGGATCCTACATTAATTTCCATTAAAGACTTGAAGGCGCTCAACAACTGTGATGATTCTTTAATCTTTGGTTGTTTTTTTTTAAAGTGCATTTTTCATTTTGATTAATTCTTTTTTGACTACAAACTATTTCAAAAAATTAAACAAATATAACGAGGAAACATTTTCTAAAGCATCCTTATAGAACTTGCGCTTAAGCAAGGATCATGGATGAGTTAGAGAAGCACAATGAAGAGCTGAGAAACGATGTTAATCAGTTGAAAGAACAAATGGCACAAATCCTAGAGGCACTGAAGTCTTTAGAGAGAAGAACCACAGAGGGGACCCCTATTTAAGCACCTCCAACACAACCCACTCCTACCTATCCACCAGGTTTTACCCCTACACAAGGACCGTCCCAAAATTTTCCTCCTCATGAAACAATGGTGCCTTTGACCTTACATGTAGAAAGGCCTCCACAACAAGCTTTCAATCAACAAGATGTCCAATTTCTCTCATATGGCCTTCCCCAAGGTTATACACCACCGATAGCTGAGAACCCACCAAACACTGACCAACCATCAAATCAACCCAATCATGCACAACCTTCACACCACCGATAGCTGAGAACCCACCAAACACTGGCCAACCATCAAATTAACCCAATCAGGCACAACCTTCAGGTCCACAAATCCAACCAACCCAAACATCCATCCCATCATATGCTTACCCTCAAAATACCTATCCCTAGGCAGCTCATATACCCCACACTATACCTACCCCAAACCAACCGATCCACCACCAACCACAAATCACTAATCCTAGCCTTGATGGAAACCCAGCCATATCACCATTCCATTCCCATAACACCTTAGAAGAACCCCAACCCAATTACTCAGAGGAGCACTTCTAATCCAAAGAAAAATTGCAAATATTGGAAGAAAGATTGAGAGCTATCGAGGGGAGCAGCTATGGCATTGGAGAAGCTGCTGATCTTTGCTTGGTCCCAGATGTGATAGTTCCTCCAAAATTCAAAGTGCCTAATTTTGATAAGTACAAAGGAACAACATGCCCAAAGAGTCATCTGATCATGTACTGTAGAAAGATGGCATCACATGCCCATGATGATAAGCTGCTAATTCATTTTTTTCAAGATAGTTTGATTGGAGGAGCTTTGAGTTGGTATATGCATCTTGAGCGTATTCGTATTCGTAGTTGGAAAGACTTGGCTGATACTTTCCTAAGGCAATATATGTTGAGTCACACGACTTGGTTGGTGTCAAAAATAGACCCAATCAAATACATCTTTGAGAAACCAACCCTTACTGGAAGGATTGCTCGTTGGCAGGTCCTATTGTCAGAATATGATATTGTGTATGTTACTTAAAAAGCAATCAAAGGCAGTGCTCTTGCAGATTTCCTAGCTCATCAACCGGTGAATGATTATCAGTCAATACAGTATGAATTTCTTGATGAAAATATAATGGCGTTGCTCAATGAGAAAGAATCTTCAGCAAGAGATGAATGGGTCATGATGTTTGATGATGCTTCTAATGCACGCGGACACGGGATTGGTGCTATACTGATTTTCCCAGAGAAGCAATCTATTCCGATCACAGCTAGATTATCATTCGATTATACGAATAATGTAGCTGAATATGAAGCATGTGCTATGGGAATTCAAGCAGCTATAGAGTCAAAGATTAAAATTCTCGAGGTATATGGTGACTCAGCTTTGGTTATTCACCAGCTGAAAGGTGAATGGTAAACCCGAGATGCCAAATTGATCCCTTATCAAGCCTATATCAAGTAATTGGTGGAGTATTTTGACAAAATTACTTTCCAGCATATTCCTCGTGAAGAGAATCAATTAGCCAATGCTTTAGCCACTTTGTCATCAATGTTTGTAGTGAGTCAAAAGGAAGACATGTCATTCATAAAGATGTAATAACTTGATCATCCTACCTATTTTCAAATGGTTGAGGAAGAATCTGATGGTAAACCTTAGTATCATGACATTAAAAATTTCCTCAAACACCAAGAATATCCATTAAATGCTGCTGAAAATGACAAAAGGACGTTGAGGAAGTTAGCAATGAGTTTCTTTCTGAACAAAGATGTGCTCTACAAAAGGAATCGTGATATGGTTTTGCTTAGATGTGTGGATGCTTCAGAGGCACAAAAAATCATGGAAGAGATTCATGAAGGTTCATTTGGGACTCATGCCAATGGACATGCTATGGCAAAGAAGATTCTAAGAGCTGGATATTACTAGTTGACAATGGAGGCCGATTGCCTTCGTTATGTAAAGACATGTCATAAATGCTAGACATATGCTGACAATATTAATGTTCCTCCAACAAATTTGAATGTCTTATCATCACCTTGGCCTTTTCAATGTGGGGAATTGATGTAATTAGACCCATTGACCCTAAAGCCTCTAATGGTCACCGTTTTATTTTAGTTGCTATTGACTATTTTACAAAATGGATTGAGGCTGCCTCATATGCTAGTGTGACCCGAAATGTGGTGGTGAGATTCATTAAAAAAAATTTGATTTGTCGGTATGGCCTCCCAAGCAAGTTGATAACAGATAATGGCACTAATTTGAACAACAAAATGATGAAAGAATTGTGCGACAATTTCAAGATTCAACATCATAATTCCTCTCCCTATCGCCCAAAGATGAATGGAGCAGTTGAAGCAGCTAATAAAAATATTAAGAAGATCATCCAAAAGATGGTAGTGACATATAGGGATTGGCATGAAATGCTGCCATTTGCCTTGCATAGATACCGAACTTCAGTTCGTACTTCAACCGGGGCAACTCCATACTCTTTATTATGTAGAATGGAAGCAGTACTTCCTATTAAAGTCGAAATTCCCTCTTTAGGAGTAATAATGGAGACCAAATTGGAGGAAGCAGAATGGGTGCAATCTCGTTTTGATCAATTGAATCTCACTGAAGGAAAACGGTTGAATGCGTTAAGTCACGGTCAACTATACCATAGAAGGTTGAAGAAGGCTTTTGATAAAAAGGTTCGCCCAAGAGAATTTAGTGAGAGAGATATGGTGCTTAAAAAGATTTTGCAACGCATAAAGATTATCGTGGCAAGTGGTCCCCAAATTATAAAGGACCATATGTGGTAAAAAAGGCTTTCTCAGGAGGGGCTCTAATCCTCAAAAACATGGATGGACAAGATCTTCCAAACCCCATCAATTCTGATGCTGTAAAAAAATACTATGCTTAAAAAAATTAATAATTAAAAAAAGGAAGAAGAAAGAGAAATAATAATAAAAAAAAATAGCTCGCTAGGTTGAAAACCTGAAAGGGCGACCTAGGCAAAAGTTAGAGCGACCTGGTGAGTTGAAAACTCGAAAGAGCGGCTCAGGCAAAAATTAAGGTCAAAGGAAGGGCTTCAGATCGAGAAATATGATCGACTGGAATACTAAATTGGGGCAATTTTGAGAGGTTAAAGTTGATTCAAACGGAAAATGGATTCAAAATACCATATTGGGGCAATTTTATTTTGGCAGTTTTGTTAATGGATGATCAATTTACGTGAGAGATTAGCACTGTTCATTTGGAAGACATCACTTAATCGGCATAATACTTCACTATTTTTATAGTCATTTTGATCTTTTGATGTATTTGCTTTTTTTCGTTACTTATGTCCTAAGTCTTCTTTGTAAATTCACTATTTCTTTATTACAGTCATTCCTATGTTCCAAAAATATTTATCTTTGACTTTAGTCACCTTCCATTCAGCTTATATACACCACTTTGTTTACTCAACTTCTTCAATAACATTTTTATTATCATTTCAATAATTATATACTAAAAGGAAACATGCAAACTGTTAAAAGGGTACTAAGAAATACGATTACAATAATAAGATATACAGTAAGTTTGATGAATCTCCTGATAAGTTTAGCGTGACAGAAGAAGTTGACTCCTCTTGACGATTCAAAAATAAATGGCAGTCCAATTTTGTTGATGCCTTGCTCAGCTCAGATTTCATGAAAGAATTGATGTAAACCAAAAAAGTCACTCATTCATGAACCTTGACACACATGTTTGGATAAGGTTGGAGGACAGTTTATTTTTATTTAATAAGTCTTTTTATTGCATTTGACCTCATCATTTAATAAATTTCATTCCAAGTGTTAACATTTCATTAAGTTTATGCAATCGTATCATCACATTAGCATGTATTTGTTTTTCTCTATTATCACCTTTTGAAGTTTAATTTAAATTAATTATCTACTTTACAACCTTTATGTTCAATCAAAGACTATGATCTAACTGAATACTTTACTTTTCATCAAAATTCAGAAGCTGACTAATGTCTTTATTTTTCTTTCCTATTTTTACTGTTAAAGTTCAAAGTCTGACTGTCCTTTTATTTTCTTTTGCAATCCAAAACATGATGGACTTTTTATTCTTTTTTGTCTTTCTTTTTACCTTTCTTGTCCGAGACCCTTTATGTTTTTTTGAAGCCTAAAACTTGACAGCATCTTTCACATTTTCTCAAAGCCCAGCACCTAACTGGCACATTTTATTTTCTGTCAAAGCCCAGAATTTGACTGACACTTTTCCCTTCTCTGTAAAAGCCCAGAACCTACCTGGCACATTTCACTTTTCTGTTAAAACCCAGAACCAAACAAACACATTTTATCAAAGGCCAGCACTTGACTGACACATTTTACTTTTCTTTTAAAGTTCAAGATCCGATTGACACTTTTTACTTTTCAATTAAAGCCCAGAACCAAACAGACACATTTTATCAAAGGCCAGCACTTGACTGACACATTTTATTTTTCTTTTAAAGCCCAGGATCTGACTGGCACTTTTTACTTTTCAATTAAAGCCTAGAACCTGACTGATACTTTTAACCTTTTTATCCTATTGTTTAAGCCCAGTATCTGCCTGGCATCCTTTGTTTTTAGTTGAGACTTCATGTCGCTTCACATTTTCGTTCAACACAAATTGTCATAAATTACGACTTTCCCTAATAGTTGAGTGTTCATTGTATTCATTATACACCTTGTTCGTTTCAGACAAAAATTGATTCACTTCTTTACTCAGTTCTTATCAACTCTAACTTCAAAATATCTCTAATTGATATGAACTGAGTAAAGAGGGGCAACTGTGAATACCAATTTTTGCCTTCCCCATATTGCCTCCAAAATTTTTTTAAAATAATAATAAAATCATTTTACAAAAAAATAGAAAATATTTTGAAAAAAAAAGTTTGGTTCTGGAAGTGAAAGTCATGTGCTATGCAGGCTCTAATGAATCCATATTTCTACTGATATTTTAGCATAATTCTAGCTCATTTAATAAGGAAAATATATGAAGAAAGCAGAAAAACTCAGAAAAAGAGAATGATTGAAAGTTTTATTTCAATTTGTAGTTATTTTCGCATTTGTAGAATTTATGCTTAGTTCTTAAGGAATTTATCTTGTTTTTGAAGGAATAATCTGAGCAAAAGTCATGGAAATGGATTATCAATGGAAAGGAAGAGGAAGAATGGCAATGTTGGACTCCAAAATACAAAGAATTATGGGATGCAGGCTGGGCATGATCACTATTGTTAGTGAAAGTGATCATTCCAAAGCCTAAATGAGAAGAGGAGCCTGTGCGTTATCACTTTCGCTAACAAAAGTGAGCGTTCCAGAGAAGACTCCATTCCTGATGAGCTGCGCATTGTCACTTTCGCCAACGAAAGTGAGCGTTCCAGAGGCACTTGTATCAGGACAGCTTGCGCGTGATTACTATTACTCACGAAAGTGATCACGCCCAGCCCTTTGACCTCCTGCGTTGCCACGATTATGAATAAAAATGAATGTTCTAGAGAAGCCTTCAACTCTGCAAGTTGCGCGTGGTTACTCTTGCTCTTGAAAGTGAACACGCGCACTACATAAAGCTTCTGCGTGGTTACTCTTGTGAAGAAAAGTGACAACGCACAGAACTGAGGTTTCTATATATACATGATTGAAGCGCGAAAACTGGGATCCTTTGCTCATTTTCTGTTTTGTTAGTTAGATTGTCGTTGAGAGAGAATGGAGAGAAGATTGGGGTCGAAGCTTGAAGCTCCAAGAAGAGGGATTGGATTGGAGTTCGTGGCCATGGCTGCTCTGCATTCTTCTTCATCATCTTCTTCTTCTTTCTCTGTTTTTGTTGCAATGTGTGCTTAATTTCCCATAGTTAGGGGTTTATGGAACTCGAATTGATGTATTGATTCGACTTTATCTTCTGAACTTTAAGTTCTTGGATTAATTGAGTTGTTAATTCTGCTTTTCATGCAATCTTTGAATGGAAATTCATTTGATTAATCAAGAGGAATCTTTACCAATGGGAATTGGATTGTTTGCTCCGATCTGAATTGGCAACCAGTGTTTAGGGATTTCTTAGGGATAAGGAGACCTAATTTTGCAATCTTATAGTTCTAATTCTTAATGCAACCTGAAATTGAATCTCACCTAAGGGATTAGGGAGGTTTAGTGGATTGTTAGGGTCAATGAGTTAAGGAATTAAGCTTTGGCTAGGTATATGTGAACTGATTGTCAATTATTCAATTGCTTGAATGTTCAGAGGATTTAATTGGATTGATATTGATATTCTTGTGAAATAAATTCCTAACTATCCTTCATTGCTATTTCATTTCATCACAATTTTATACTCTGTTTGTCTGCAAGTTCTTTACCTTTAATTGCTTTGGTTTAGTGTTGTTATATGATACAAATCTCATTCCAAAATTTGTATGACTCAAATGGTTATAATTCTGTGAAGTGGTACTTGAACCTAAATTTCCTGTGGAGACGATATTTGGATCTTAAATTTACTTATCACTTGCTGCAATGCTAGTATACTTGCTAGTGTAGATTGCTAACAACAGGCTCATACCCAGTATCAAAGACCAGTCTTAAGCATGAATATAGAAATACTCAGAACTTTTGGCATTTTACAAAAACCCTAAACGTACCAGTATAAAAGCAGAAGTAAAAAAAATCATAGGGGAGTTTTTTTTTTTTTTTTTTTTTTGAAAAAAAGAAAGGGAGATAATAGCTAGTTTGAGGGGAGAGCAGAGCAATTTTTTTGAAAAAGGATGATTTGGGATAAAAAAGGGGGACGGAAGATAAGAAGAAAGGTTTTCAGGAGATGAAAAAAATGAGAAACAAGTATTTTTAGAGAGGAAGAATATTAAGAAAAGAGAAAAATCAGTGCTTTTTGACCACCACAAGTGCTTCCGTTAGCCTTAGCCACCATATTCGCTACACCTTGCCAAGGTAAGTCTTACTTCACATATCCCTTGCTCTCATCAATGTATCTGTAATGCGAAATGTATGAATGAAGGAATTATATTTTAAGAGATACGAAATAACTAAGCGATAAAAAATGACTCTCAGTTTCTTTTGGCATTTTACTTTATTTTCTTTTTTATCAAGTAACAGTACATTGTTTTATTTTTTTTAATGTTGTGAAAAGAAAGGTAATCTTATCCCTTTGTCATACGCAAGGCTTGATGAATAGGAATAAATCCAGTTTTTGATTTTTGCTGTATTGCTTCATACTTTTTCTTTTCTTTCTTTAATTTTTTATTCTTTTATTAGATATAGTTGTTGGATATAGTACACTGATTGCTACACTCGTAGCATTTTGCTTTTGGATTGTGATTTGATCTAAGTTGCTTTATCCATGGTTGATAGATTTGTGAATTTTTTTTTAAAAAAAAAAAGTTTTCTTTTCATTTTAGGGTATTCTTATTTAATTCAATAAAAATAAAAGAAGTTCACCTCAGAATCTTTTTAAAAATTTAGCTGTTTTAATTTTATTTATCAATTAAATAATAATAACAATAACAACAACAACAACAATAATAATAATAATAATAATAATAATAATAAATGATTAAATTTGGTTTATGTGATCTACAAATTTTCATAATATATTTAGTCTCACTTTTTTTTATTTAATTTCTTAGTTTGTATTCTACATTTTTTTATATAATTTTTGTTACATTAATTTTTTTTAATTGTATTGTATAATCTTATATGTTGGTATAATTTAATTTTATATTATACATTTTATTACTATTTTATTAATCAATCAATCAATTTAAATTAAAATTATTTTATCAACATAATAATTTATAATACTAATGTGTAGCAACTTTACCTTTACGTGTCATAAATTATTAGAACATACGTGTACTAACATTACCTTAGGTTCTATATAATATAAATTTATCAAACGAAGTTTTAATTTTTTTTAATTAATTCAAATACATTTATTCATTTTCATTAAATAGAATTAATTTCATATTTTAAATTTTCTTAAGTCGTATTTATAATTTTAAAAAATTAAAATAATCAATCATTTCTTCATCTTATTTATACAAATTTCTATAATATCGATGTGTGATTTACATTGCCCTCGATAGTCTAATAAATATAAAAGGTTTATGTATAGCTTACGCTATCTTAAATATCTTTCAACATTAATCATAATCAAAATTAAAATTCAAATACTTCATTTACGAATAAAATATTTCTTAACGATTCGCAATATAGTTGTGTGATCTTCTTTCACTTTCTGTATTGTTTCTCTTAGGGTACATGTATAATCACGTTATCTTATATCTTAAAAATAATTTTATTCTCAAAACAAATTTTCTTTACTAAACTTAATTTTAATTAACCAACCTCATAAGTTTTTAGATAGAACTACGTGACTTTGAGTTCCCCATTGCACCCAGAGATACGTAGGAGCGGGAACCAAACCCGTCAAGTTAAAATAATTTTTAAAAATAACCCAAATAATATTTCAATAAATAATATTTCTTTTTCTAAAATAAAATAATTAATGTTTAGGGGTTAAATAAATATTTTTCAAAATTAGAATAAATTTGCACAATTAATTTTAGGTAACCATTTTTAAACGGACGTTGTAGGGTGCTAATACCTTCCCTACACGTAAATGACTACCAAACTCATTTTTGGTTTCAAAGATCGTATTATATTTAAGTTTTTCCATGGTTTTTCTTAAAATAAACTTTAGTGGCGACTCCTCTGATATTTTTGAAAACATTTTTTGCCGTACCGTTGCGACTGTCTGGTTGCGACAACATGGATCACTTAAATAAATTGCTTTCAAAAGATCTAGTAATTGGTCTACCAAAACTCAAATTTAAAAACAATAAACTATGTGATGCATGTCAAAAAGGAAAAGCAAGTAAAGGTCTTTTATAAATTTAAAAATATCATTTAAACAACTAGACCTTTACAACTTTTGCATATGAATCCTTTTAGTTCATCTAGAACTGAGTTTTGGAGGAAATTATTATGCTCTTATAATTGTGAATGATTATTCTAAGTATACATGAACTTTTTTTTCCTTGCTCATAAGAGTAATGCATTTTATGCATTTAGAAAATTTGCATAAGTTATTCAAAATGAGAAAAATCTTAACATTGCATCCATAAGAAGTGATCATGGTGAGGATATTTGAAAATGTATCTTTTAAAAATTTTTGTAATGAACATGAAATTGAGCAGAACTTTTTTGCCCTAAGAATACCACAACGAAATAAAGTTGTTGAGTGGAATAATCAATCTTTAGAAAATATGGCAAGAACTATGCTAATGACTAAGATCTCTCAAAATATTTATGGATGGATGGAATAAATATAGTTTGTTATCTTATGAATAAAGCCTTGATAAGGCCAATTTTAAAGAAACCCCCCTACAAAATATACAAAGAGAGAAAAGCCAATACTTTCTACTTTCATATCTTTGGACATAAATGTTTTGTTTTGAACAATGGTAATGATAATTTAGACAAATTTGATGCTAAATCTAAGGAAGAGATATTTCTTAGTTACTCTTTACATAGTAAATCATGTACAATTTATAATAAAAGAAATATGACTATAGAAAAGTCTATTCATGTTGCTTTGGATAAGACTAACCTCCATAGGCCGAGAAGGAAAATTATTGATGATCTTGTAAATGCTTTGGAAAACACTCATATTTAATGAAAAATGTTAGAGCTTAAGAAAGAAAAAATTAAGAAGGAAAATTCACTTCAAGAGGAATTAAGAGTAGGGATGAAAATAGGCTAGGCTAGAATTTACAAAAATAGGCCTGTCCTATCTAATAATTTTGAAGTCTAAGCCTAGCCTATTACCTGTCATAAACTTTTTATTAAGCCTAGCTTGTCATTTTTAAAAGTCTGGTTTGGCCTATTAGCGTTTTTAATGGCCTACTTGGTATAAGGGATGACAATGGGTAAAGTACTCAATGGGCACCCACAAAATTTATCTACAATAGGTAGGGTATTTACTAGGGATGGCAATGGGTAAAGTACCCGATGAGCACCCGTAAAATTTACCCACAATGGGTGGGGTATTTACCCGCTATACGGGTACGGGTATGGGTATGGGTATCTAAGTACCTACCCCGCCCCATACCCGCATATATATATATATATATATATATATATATATATATATATATATATATATATGCTTGAACTTTATTCTACAATTATGCATTAAATTTTTGTATTATTATATTACTTATGTGAAGTTATATAAGATTAATATAAAAATATATTTAATAATAAAGTAAACCAAAAAATTTATTTTAGTTTATATTTTTAATAGAAAAATTTATTTACTATTTTATATCATTTAATTAGGCTAATACAATTTAATTATTACATAGTTAATATGAGATTGACTTTTTTAAAATATTATTTATATATGACACACATAAAATATTTTTTACACAAATATTTTTGTTAATAAAATCATATTGATGTTTAAATTATAAACTGAATGATAAATAATAAATATATTATAAATTTTACAATCACCTACTATTACCGTAAACTTATTATTTATTAATAATATTTAAATTTTATTTTTTATATTTTAATTTAAAATAATATTTTTCTATGCAACATATGTATTACAAGCACAATTATATTCTATTGAATCTAAATAATACTATTCTTATTATTTATTCACATTCAAAGAAGTTTTTGAAAAGATATAAATATAAAAAATTATTGTTTATTTTTATTTGTTAATTTTTTTAGATAAAAAAGTATAATTTTTTTAATATCCACGTATATTTCTTTATTATAAAATTTTATTGTAACTATTTATCTTTTATTCAAATTCTTTCTTTTAAAATTTATATACATTATAAATATTTAATTCACTAAAATAATTTTTCAAAAATTTATATTTTTGATAAAATACTTTCATATAGTATATTATATTATTTTAATTAAATCTATTATTTTTCATACAATTTCAAATTCAAAAGTTAAAAAAAAATATTTTATGTATTCACTTTCTGTTGTTAGTATTGAACTTCTCTACTCTAACTCTATTCTCATTCTCAATGTCTGTCTCACTAAAACTTAACAATTATGAAAAGTTATTCATTAGAGTTAGTTGTCAATGCCGTCACAAAAGGTTACCAAGTGATCCCACACGAAGGGACAACCATTGTACAGATCTATTTCGTTGTTGCTTTGACATTACCAATCAATCAAATCTCACACAAGATAGGATTATCACTGATAAATAACTTGTGTGTTTAGTTTTGCTTATTGTTTCTAAGAATTTTAGTTTAGAAAATTATTATATTAAGATACATTTAACATTTATGATCTTTGAATATTTATTTTTTATCTATGTTTGTACCTTGTTCGGCAACTACATATTGAATTTTTGTATTATTATGCTACTTATGTGAAGTTATATAAACATATTTTTCTTTATAAATATTTTTTTCTCAAACAAGCGCGGGTAATGGGTACAAGACGGGTATGCGGGTACCCAGAGGATATGAGTACGGGGATTAATGTTCATACTCACACAGGTATGGGACCGGGTACGAGTATTTTTTTAAAACGCAGGTATGGGGATGGGTACTGTAGTACTCTACCCATACCCTACCCATTGCCATCTCTAGTATTTACTTGCTATATGGGTATGAGTATAGGTATGGGTAAACACCCGCAAATTTTAATGGGATGGGTGCGAGTACAGGTATCTAAGTATCCAATATATATATATATATATATATATATATATATATATATATATATATATATATATATATGTTTGAACTTTGTTCTACAACTATGTATTAAATTTTTATATTATTATATTACTTGTGTGAAGTTATATAAGATTAATATAAAAATATATTTAATAATAAAGTAAACCAAAAAATTATTTTAGTTTATATTTTTAATAGAAAAATTTATTACTATTTTATATTGTTTAATTAGACTAATACAATTTAATTATTACACAATTAATATGATATTGACTTTTTTTAAAAATATTATTTATATATGACACACGTATAAAATATTTTTCATACAAATATTTTTGTTAATAAAATTATATTGATATTTAAATCAAGAAAGAAAGGGTGAGTAAATCATTCATAAATTATATCATAAGAAAATATTAATTGCTTAATAAAAGTAATCAATTAATACATTTATAAATCAAACAAGCATTTCCCTATTGTTTATCTGTGTTATTCTTTTTCCATGAAAAAATTAATTATCTATTTAATTTCTTGATTTTTGATTGGGAGTTTTGTGCCTGCAATCCAAATAGTGCCATAAGTGCAATATCCTAAATAGGAAACTCAGTAATAGTGCGTAATTCTATTATAGTTACTCCCAATGGTTCACACTCTAACCAGTCTTGGCACTCTAGTATCTATAAGGATAATTTAGCATATTTTCCATTGTCTACGGTAAAAATTAGCTAAGTTTCCTTTCTTTATAAGACTTGGGTACTTTGTTATCCTTTATTGTCATAATAACACTCTTTGTCCCTCACCTGTACGTAGCATTTTCAACCATTCTTTTTATAAATTAATTCACAATCACAACACAAATTCCAGCCATCAAATTGTTCATTAGGTACATATTAATCATAATCACACATCCCTTAAACAAAATAAGAATTCATATCATGGACATGGCTATTTTTAGATTTTTCTAAATTTCATATACCAACTTATAAAATTCATAACTAAACCAATACAAATCTAAAAATCATAAAATCACTAAAGTTTTATCTATTTAAGTATCTATTTTCATATAAAAATAGACATATAAATCATTCTTTTAATTTCCCTCTATTGTTCCCAAAATACCATTCTTAGCACTAAGATAATGAAAAAATTGTAACTAATTTATTATAACTTCAAAAATTATAAAATTAACCAGATTCTCTTTCTTTAAGTAACACTCAACCCATTTTCAATTTAATGTTCACATAATGCCATGTTCAAGAGCTTGCAAATTGAAATTCATAACTAATTCAATATACCTACAAAAATAATGAAATCAACAAGGTTCTATTTCAAATACATTCACAGAACAAACCCTTACAAATTCTAATTTGAGACCTATTTTGTGTCGGTTGGTCACAAGTGAAGTTGTTCTCTTGTATATATATATATAAGGAACAATACATATTACATGAGGCTCACAGATCACACTACTGAGAACAAACTTCCTCTATAGGTTTTTCAAACAATTCCAATACATGAAATCACATATAGTCATCGTAATATCTTTAGAATAATACATAGCAAGCAAATTTATCAATAAAATCTCCTAAAAATACTCATTTATAATTTGTCAAGATTTTTCTATAAAATTTTCTATTTTTACTGTTTTTAATGATTTCTTTAGATTTTATTGTTTCAATCAATTTTATTTTCATATATCAACTAAACCCGTAAAATTTTCATCAAATATAAAGGGTTAAGAATTTTTCTTGACTCAAAAATTAATTAGCAAAAGTATTTCTCAATTTATGAACTATACTCTTTTTCCTTACTTGATTTTATCTTGACTTTTAATGGGGTTGCAAGTATATGTTAGTCTCTTTTCCTTCCTATCTTTTTTAATTTTATTTGAACCTTTTTCTTGTTCCTCTAAATCAGCTTTGAATGTGCCCAAAATTGTCCTCAAATATTAGAGTATGTTTACTTAGATGTCTTAGTGATGAGGTTATTGATGTTTTTGAAATTTTTATATTTTGTTGATATAGAGGATAATATGTGTAACACCTCAATTTTTATTTGTATTTTCTTATTTTCAAAATGGAATAATTTTCTTAAAATAAAATAAAAAATATTTCATTTACTTCAAGCAAAAAATAATAATATTTTCTCACTTATATTCTCGCTCAAGTGAAAAATACATTAATTAAAAAAAATTTATAATATATATATAAGGTAAAATTTTTTACATTAATATAAGTCTAAAAATTTTAATAATTAATTTAAATTTTTTATTTAATTTATATATAACAGTTTATTTTTTATTTATATAAATTATTAAATATAAATTAAATAAAAAATTTGAATCAAATGTACGAAGTTTTATACTTTCATTAACGTGAAATGATCCTTTTACATAATTTATATATAAAAAAATAAACCAACCTTGAAATTGTAACGTTGATACGACGGGGTATAATAATCATTTGTAGCTCGTTGGAAGCGTCACTGTAATAGTCGTCCATCTTTTCCTATCTTTTATTGAAATCGTGTCGTCAAGGATGAGGTGCTACATTGACTTTTCTTTAGGGGTAGGGTGTGGGCTCGACTGTTTGGAGTATCAACAAATAATAATAATAATAACGTTTGATTATTTCGTACTTTTCATTAAAGTAGATAAAAAAAATGTTATGTTTATACCATGATTTTTTTTAAAATTTTTTATTTATTTTAAACCTTGTATAAAATCAAAATAATGAAAATTATTTTCTCTTTAATATATAAAAATATATATTCTGTAATTTTTAAAAATAAAAATGTATACTTTTTTATAGAAATTAAGAAAGTCTAATTTTTAAAAATAAACAAATATTTGATCTTATTAGAAATTTACTATTTCTTTGAATTTGTGGTTTTATTGAACAAGTTTCGAGCTAATAATCTGCAATAAGAATGAAATAATCCATCTCTATATAATTTATGTCTAAATTTTTAAATAAAAGTATTTCTAATAGCGATTTTAAATAAGAAATTTTTTAGGTGTTAATTCTCTTCTTGATTATGCTATGTAATATATCAAGCATGCACTTTTAATTTTTTAAATTTAATTTTAATTTAAATGTTATCTTTAAAATTTCACAATTTACTTTTTATTTTAATTTTTTCCTTCTTTAGTTTAGTCTTATTTATTATTAGTAATTTAAATATTTTTGAAAATTTATAAAATTTATCAAATTAAAAATAATAATAAATTCAAATTTATTAAATTTAAAAATGATTATACTTTGTGCACTTAACTAATCTTAATTCCTTTCTATATTTGATCTTGTGAACAAATTTTTCTTTTTCTTTAAAGTGAATATTTACAGGCATAGGATACTAATTTCTCAGTTGATGATAACTTTTGTTCTAAAAATTTATTTTATAGAATTCTAGATTATATGTTTCCATATTATTTAAAGATAAATTTATTTACTTTATTTTTTCAATAAATAAACTTATTTCTATAACTTTTTAATCATACTTCTATAACTTTAAATGAATGTTAGTGTTTTTTTTTATTTGGGTATAAAAATTAAAGATGTTACAATTTATACAACAGTATATATTTAAGGTAAAAGCATCAACAAACTTTATGTGTAACATTATTTTTTTATAAACTTGTTGCAACTGAATGGCTACATGAAGAAAATAATTGTTAAAATAAATTGATTGTAGAGGTAGATTAGATTATTATTAAATAATTAAATTTACTTTGAGGCAATTTTATCTTTATTTAGGACTTTTCGATAACAAGTTGTGATATGTGTGAGATAAAACTATGTTACTTCTACGTCGAGTTTTGACTAATTAAATTTTTTAATTTTTTATAAAGATTGTTACTTCTACGTAGAGTCTTAGTTATTATTTTTTTAGAAAGAATAAATCTTGGCCTTTGAATATTTTCTCATGTTCATAAAATTCAAAGTTGACTTTTTAAAGCAACACGTATGCTAAGCTAATAATAAATACAGGCCGATACCATATTTCTAACCCAAGCAAATAACTAACAAGAGATAATGATATGGGCAATAATTTGGGTCTTGTACTGCAAAGTAAAAGTTCTAAAACTAGCATTACCATTATTAATCGATGAAATAAAATTTAAAAAAAACCTGACAAAGAAAAGCAATTACAAGCTATAAAAATAAATAATAAGAATGATGAATCTTGTGTATTAAAGAATAGTTTTTATGATAGCATTAAATAGATTTGAGATGTTAATTAGCGAAAAAGATTCTTTTAACATAAAATTTTAATCTTTAATCTTTTGTTGAAATTTGTAGATGTAATTTCTATTAAGGTGCTACAAGAAGATAAATAGGTATGGAAGATGGATTCTTCATGTTGTTATTCAGTGCAATATAAGTATTCATGGCTATTTAAACTTTTTGGTGGTCCTAATAGTGTAAATCTGTGTACGTCGAATACTTTACAAATACTATAGAGAGAAAAGATTCCTCTTAAGTATCTAGTATTTTTTTGGCAATTATTGTTGAATGTACTTCCTTATAAATGTTTGTTGATTAATTGTGGTATTTAAATTGATGATATAACTTGTTGCTTCTATCATGGTTTGGAGGAACTACCAACTCATTTATTTGTAACTTGCTCAGTTTCATCTTAAATCTGGTATTTTACTGCGTGTTGGCTTGGATTCTCACTGATTTTACCTTTAAATTTATAAATTCACTTGCTTTCTTGGGTTAGTGTTGGTTGTAATAAAAGAGAAGGGATATGTTTATTAATTGTTTGAGTAAGTACAGTGTGATCTTTGTAGTTGCATAGAAATAAAATAATATTTTCTAATAGTGTTTTAGATGAAAGAGAAGTCTTATATTTTATTATTCTAAGGTCTTGGAAATGACTATTACTTGTTAGTAAGGGAAAAACTATTTTGTTAGTTAATTGGTATCTGAACTCACGAAATTGCATTCGTCTTAACTTTGCATAAGTATGTTTCTGCTTTTTATTTTCCCGAGTAAGTATTAATTTTTTCTATTTGTATATAAATTTTGAGTTCTCCTTTAAACTCTTTCTAATAATATATATTTTGCCTATCAAAAACTATATGTTTATAAAAATATAGTGTCATAAAATTTTTTTTAAAATTGTAATAATAATTTTTTATATTTTAATTATTTTTTAAAATTTATTATTAATAATTTTAAATTTTTAAAATTTTTCTTATTTTAAAAAATTTACTATAAAAAAATTTTAAATTTTTATAAAATTTTAGTATTCCTTTAAGAAATTATTGTTGATAATTTTTTAAATGTTATAACTTTTAATTAATTGTTTTTTTTTGCACTTATAACAAAATTTGTCATTGATAATTTTTAAATATTATTTTCTTCTAATTTATTATATATATATATTTATATAATAAAATCTCTTCGTTTAAAAGTTTTTATATTCAATTTAAATTTTTTATTAATTTACATTTAACAAATAATAATTTATTATTTTACTAATTATTAAATATAACTTAATTAAAAGATTAAGATTTAATCTAATAATTTTTAGAATCATATCTTTTATGTATGTAAATATAAAAATTTTTACATTAACTTTTTATTTAACTTAAATCTAACATTAACCTTTCATTTTACATACGCTAATTTAAGAATCCTTTTCCAATTTTAAAATTTATATATAAAAAATCAAACCAACGTCACTCCGTGTTTTGGGATCTATCTTGTTGATATTACAAAATAGTGACAATCTTTTCTATATTTTCACAGAAAACGTGAGAATTTCAGGAAGGTATAACCAAACACGTTTCCTCATAGTTTCCTTTTTTTTTTTTTGTTGAAAATGAAATCAGAATCCATGCAAACCAAACGTGCTCCAAGTTTGCTAAATACCTCTAGAAAGAAAGAAAAAGAAAACGACGGAGTTGTTTTATCTTTCTTTGTTTTTGGTCAAACTGTGGAGTGTTGAACGAGGTTTGTACTCTTGTACTTTGAGTGATGTATGTATTTTTTGTTATGAATTTTTTAATACGTATTTAAGAATGAGAAATTATTAAATTGAAATATTTTATTTAAAATTATAATATTTAATATTGATAATAGATTTATTTTTGTTATATCTTATAAATATTAATAAAATTTTGTTAAATAAAAACTGTTTCTTAGGAATACAATTGAAAAATTATTTATGTTATTAAAAATTCTTGATTAAAAATATATTAATTTATATCTTTTATTTTAAAAATATTAATTTTAAATATATTTATCTTACATGCATAATTTGTTTTCGCTTTCCTTCCCTTTCAAAACTCCCATTCTAGACAACCTCTTAAAAGTTTATAACAAATACTAAATATGATTTTTTCAATATGTATTTAAGAATGAAAAATTATTAAATTATAAAGTTCATTAAGATTATAATATTTAAGATTGATAATAGATTATTTTTTTTATTAATTTTAATATTGTTATATAAAAATTGTGTTATTTATGAATACAATTAAAATATTATCTATATTATTAAAATTCTTAATTAAAAATACATGGGTGGTATGATAAAACATCGAGAATTATTTGTTTGAAGAGTGTTAAAAATATTTTAAATATAATTTGTTTATTATTTAAAAATTATAAATATATAAGTGAGAACCGTTATTTTTAAAATAAACTTATATAATTTTAATTAATAATTTGTGTAAAAAAAATATGTTATTGATACTTTTCTATTTAATTTTTATTCGCGATGAATGTCATTTACTCTGGTTCTCTGGCATAGCGTGAATATTGCATTCCCTCATCCTTAAATCATTTTTATTTTTCTTTTTATTGTTTGATTATGAATCTATTATAACTAAAAGTTAAATAAAAAGAAATGATAATTCTATCTGACTTGAAACACCTTTTGATAAAAAATGATTTCCTTCCAAGATTGAGTTCAAAAATCCACGTTAGCGGTTATATTTTAAATACTGGTTCTTGAAAATTTTCATACAATGAGAACAGTGGAACCATGGGATTAAGGGTACCACACGTGCTAGATAGTAGTATACACAAGTAAATCTTACAATAACATAACACAAAACTTGTTTATAACATTATTTATAGTATACATATATAGAAAAGATGCAAACGTAGGAAAACAAGTGCGAGAATAAAGGTTACATAACGTGGTTTTATTTATTGCTAGATTATCTTTTATTCTATATTGCTAGCAATATACAGAGATTTCAAATTCCTGGTCAGTGATTTCTACTTATAAAATTCCATCACTCCTGTCATAGCTGTGAGGTCAGTGGATGCAATATGAAATTTGGAAAAACCAGAACTCTTGCACAAGTTCCGAAATTCATTCTCAGTTCTTTCCTTTCCATCGTGTGATAAAAACATGAGATTGTCGATGGCACAAATATGCTTAGATACGTTGCTTGAGTTTGGAACTTCTGGCATTATAAATTCCAGAACAATCACCTTTCCATGCTGCGGCAAAGCTTTGTGGCAATTTCTTAAAAATTTTATGCAATCTTCATCTGGCCAATTATGACATACAAGCTGAAATGACCAAATACAAGAAAAATTTTAAAAATTACTTGTTATATTGAATTGTTTAAAAATTGAAACTCTCATTTGGTTCACCAACCTTTAGTATAATTGCATCACCTTGTGGAACACTTTCAAACATATCTCCTCCAACATGCTCTATCCCTTCATGCAAAATGAGTGTTTGCTAATTAATTATTCCATCTTTTAAAAATTCAAAGACTGTATCTAATTTCTTACCTGGAAAAGGAGTTGCCCCTTTAATCATCTGAGGCAAGTCAAAATTAATTCCTTTGATTGAAGGATAAGCAGATATAATCTGTTTTAGGGTCTGCCCTGTTGACCCTCCTACATCAACCAACGTTGACACTCCCTCAAACCCTTTATATATTGTCAGTACCCTTTTCACTTCTAACGGGGCAGCGTAGTTCATTGCTTCGTAAAAAAATTTATTCATCTCCTCGTTTGTCTCCATATATTCATACGGGGGCATTCCATAGACACTTTCAAAATGTGTATTGCAATTAGGGTCCAAAATTGCATCCTTCACATTTTTCCTATCAGAAAACAAAGACAAAGAATCATATTCAAAATAAAATTGTAAATCTTCTTAATTACTAAATAAATAAGTTAAAAAAATAGCTAATAAATTATAAATTAACTACCAAAGGTCATGAAATCCGTGGTGTTTTAAGGTTGAGAGAGGAGCCAAAGAGTGTCCATCATGGAGATGTGAAAAGTATTCCCCAACGGGTGAGAGCAGATAAACCCTTTCTCTCTTACCATCTTCATTGGTGCGAATGGAACAACTCAGAAGAGAATAACTAGCTAGCAGAGGCAATATGCGGTCAAGCCTTTTAGCCAATTCTGGGTGTGGATTTGGAAACAGAGAAGCAATCTCAGAGGCAGACACGCTTGAATCACGTGACCTTTGTGCCTTTGCTATGATATCAAACAAATTGAGATCAATAGCAGCATTTAGAATTGTAGGGAAGACTCGACTGAAACTTAGTACTAAAGCAGAGAGATAAGCATCATCGACCTTTGCTACCTCTGCGGAAGGCTTGTTCTGTTTGGAATCAGAACTCATTTTTCCTTCTTATTTGGTTTAGTTGTTGTTTAACTCACTTTTGAAGTTGCTTTTATAGCAACAGTCTGCACGTCATACGTAACTGCATTAGAAAAAGTCACTCATGGTATCTTGTAATAGTTGTCCATCTTTTGTTGAATAGCGTCATGGATAAGGTGGTGCAACCACCATAATAGTTGTTGAGTCTTTAATATTTTTTCTTTGTTCTCTTTGCAACCACCATAATACATATTAAACAATGTTGTTGAGTCTTTAATATTTTTTCTTTGTTCTCTTTGAGTTGGTCTACACATAGTTAAAAGAAAATTCATTTTAAAATTATGGTGATACAAATCATAAAAATAATAATTCACGTATATTTTTAACTTTTTGTTTAATAATTTTTCTTTTATTTTTATATTCGTATATATCTCTAACTTCTGTTGGGTAACTACTCTTTTATTTATGTAAAAAAAAAAGAGAAAAAAATTTTCTTATAATTATATTGATAATTATATTTCTAATAATTTTATATTTTATATTTTATATTTAATTACTGTTATATTAAATCGTTAATTAGAACCATTTTATAAGTTACGTGTGTCTCAGTATATATTATTAATGCCACTGTATCAATTATTAAAATAATCCTAATGATTCAATGACTTTCGTTTTGTGTAGGTTGCAGTATTTGGAGTTGCAATAAAGAGACATAATAATGTTTGTGTATAGGTTGAAGCTGCTCGTGATGAAATGCAATGGGGAGGGCCTCTCCATTGCTTGTAAAAATTGCTCCTCACCACAATGTTTCAAATAACAATGGATACCATTATTTCAACTTTTTAATATGAATTCTGTATTCCTAATTTTTTCGGTAATACGGAAAATAGTGGAAAAAGTGAGCAAGAAATGAAAATCTTCCTATATCTATGTCTATGATACATGAATGGCAGAAAAAAAAACTCTTGTTATTTTAGTTAGGTTTAAGTCTGACGAGAATAGTATTTTACAACCAGCAATTCATTTAACTCTTCACCCATTCCAATATAAAGGATTAATCAATCAGAGATTTCTCCATGAAAAATATGAATTGGAATTTGAAGAAGGGGGAGGAGTCCTCGACCCGCAATAGATAGAGGAGGATTTTTTTAATCACATAGTTTGGGCTCCTAGAATACCCTTGGCCATGAACCTCTCCTTTGGTTTTTAATTCACTTAACTCTTCTATTTTTGAAGTCGAAGAGAAGAAGAAAAAAGGAATGAAAAATATTAAAAGTTAATAATTCGAAATAAACTTCTGAAAGATTTTGTTCCAATTAATGTAGTACAGAAATCATTAAGTAATATAATGATTTGGAAATACTACCCGAATGGTATTTCTTTCCCATATTTCAAATACTTCGTATAGTGCCCAATAAGTTATTAGGCGTTCTTTTAATGGTTTCGGTACCAATGGGATTATTAACAGTACCCTTTTTGGAAAAGAAATATCTTGTTCTTTCTTCAACAATTTCTGATCACTAGTGGACCTCTCAGTAGGATTCGAACCCAAATGAAGTTCTGACCATCTGTCAGAGAAAAAAGAACGATTGGCTCTTGCAGGATTCCCAAGAAATTCTTCAAAAGGATCTCGAAGACCCACCAACGTACGAAAGCCGTGATTTTTCAGAAAAAAGGATTCCTATTTGAAGGTTGCATAACCGCATGGATAAGGGTTCTAACAATTGATATTTTTCCACAAATAATTGAAATTCCATTTCTTGATCTGTATCCTTAATTTTTGGAAACTTAAAAAGTCCTTCTGTTAACCCCCGATCAATGAACCTGAGACGGTATTTTGCAAGTACATAATTATCTTGAATATATTAACTATTTCTTTATTTTCCCATTGCCTGTAAAAATTGGATAGGTCCTATCTATGGTCATTAGAGCCTCCTAAAAAGATCTACTAAATTCATCGAGTTGGTCCAAAGGATCAAAACGGCTAGTTATTAATGGAATTCCTTTTCAACTTCAGGCGGAACTCCGGGTTGAGGAGTTACTCGGAATGCTGCCAAGATATCAGTATCTTTGGTTTCATAGTCAGGAGTATAATAATTCAATTTATGCATTAGCTATCCACTCTCAGGTTGGACAGTAAGGGTCGGAAAAGGGCAATCACTCATTCTTAAAAACCAGTATTCTTAAGACCAAAGAGTCGGAGCTTGAAGAAGGAAGAGATAAGATGGCCCTATGGAGAATGTGGTTAGAAATCCATAATAGGTGGGTAGGTAGAGAATACCTAGGGGCGCGAGACAACTCTCTCTAAAAAACTCGGCAAAATAGCCCTGTAACTTCGAACTTGGTGGTTAAACTCTACTGCGGTGACGATACTGTAGGGGAGGTCCTACAGAAAAATAACTCGGCACCAGGATGATAAAAAACTTAACACCTCTCATTCTTATTACTTTTTCAATGCATGCTAATTTACTTGTTCCAATCTCTATAATGTCATATTCTGTATAACAATTTATATTCTGATGATAGGTTGCCTTGGCTCTTCACTTGGATGAACAGGTGGTACCTCACATTCTCTCATATGTTTTGTTTATATTCATATATGGATATGTGCTGTCTATTTCTGTTGCTTTACTTTATTGATTGACCAGCCTTGTTAGGAGACAGTGTAGAAGATGCCTAAATGGGTTATAAGATCCCTATACCTCCTTGGCTCTCAAATTTGCATGATAAGCATAGAGAACAAAGGGAGATGACGGAAGGGAAATGACAAATTGTTTTACGCTTTCACTTGTGATGAAAACTGGCTGTCATATTTATTATTTTTCATTAAATAGATTAAAAAAACTTATGTTTATACCATGATTTATTTTAAATTTTTATTTATTTTAAACCTTGTATAAAATCAAAATAATGAAATTTATTCTCTCCTTAATATATATATATATATACATATATATATATATATATTGTAATTTTAAAATTTTAAAAATGTATACTTTTTTTACAGAAATTAAGAAAGTCTAATTTTTAAAAATAAACAAATATTTAAACTTATTATATGTTTAACATTTCTTTGAATTTGTGGTTTTATTGAACAAGTTTCGAGCTAATAATCTGCAATAAGAATGAAATAATCTATCTCTATATCATTTATGTCTAAATTTTTAAATAAAAGTATTTCTAAAAGCCATTTTAAATAAGAATTTTTTTTTTGGTGTTAACTCTCTTATTGATTATGCCATGTAATATATCAAGCATGAAATATTTAATTTTTTAATTTTAATGTTATATTTAAAATTTTCACAATTTATTTTTTAATTTAATTTTGTTCTTCTTTAGTTTAGTCTTATTTATTATTAATAATTTAAATATTTTTGAAAATTTATTAAAATTAAAATAATTATAAATCCAAATTTATTAAATTTAAAAATAATTGTACTTTGTGCACTTAATTAATCTAAATTCCATTTTATATTTGATCCTTTTTAACAAATTTTTCTTTTTCTTTAAAGTGAATACTTACATAAGTTGGCTTAGAATAATAATTTTTTAATTGATGATAACTTCTATTCTACAAACTTATTTTATAGAATTCTAGATTATATTTTTACATATTATTTAAACATAAAGTTATTTACTCTATTCTTTCGATAAATAAACTTATTTATAAAATATTTTAATCATACTTCTATAATTTTAAATGAATATTAATGTTTTTTTTTATTTAGAACATAAAAATTAAGGATATTACAATTTCTACGATAATATATTTAAGGTATAAGCATCAATAAACTTTATATGTAACATTCTTTTTTTATAAACCTATTTGTAGAGTTTGGTCAATGTAAACTTGTTGCAACTGAATGGCTACATTAAATAGAGAGAATAATTGTCTGAATATATTGATTCTTGTAGAGGTAGATTAAATTATTATTTAATTAATTAAATGTGGTTTGAGAAAATTTTATCTTTGTTTAGGACTTTTTAATAAAAGTCATAATATATGTTGGGTAAAATTATGTAGGAACATACTAGAGTTTGTCAGCATCCACTTAATTTATTTAATTGATGAAAATTTTTGCAAAGATCATGAATGACTTTCTAAAATATTATTTTCAAGAGGAAATTAATTTTATTAGTTTTATAAATTAATGCAGTATAAGATTTTACTTTCAAATAAAACTTTCAGGAAAAATTAATACTCTAGAGATAATTAATATACTACATTAAAACTTACCTTGAGGCTGAGAATAAAATGAGAATCGAGATAAGAATGATTAAATGTGACTTGTTGTCATAATTTTTTTTCTTAAATATTTATTTTATCTCTAATAAAAATATGATATATCAAGAAAGAAAGATGCTAGATTTAAATTCAAAATAAAAAATCTAAAATTTAAAATTTAAATTTAAAATTCAATTTTAGATTCACTCTTGCAAGCCCTTAAAAATCTCTAAGTTAGTTTTAGAAAATATTTTATTTTTAATGGATGTTTTCTAAAAGCATGTCAATTGTCTGGTTGTGACCTACGTTGTGAGGGATATTCTTAAAGGGTAAAAGTACTCTTTAGTTGTAAAGAATTTAAAGTTAGTGGAACTCTCAAGTAAGCTTGAGAGACTAGATGTAGGCCACAAGAGGTGACCAAAGCAGTATAAATTAATTTTACATTCTCTTGTCCTTTATCTTTTTGCGTTTATTGTAAGTTTACATTTCATTATATTGTCTATCTATATTATTAGAACTTTAAATATCTTGCATTCTCATCCATTCTATTAGATTTCAATCTAATTTTGTATATCTCATTAAAAAAGGAATTTGTAACACTCCTAACATAGACTCCAACGACTCACCTAGGTGCCTCATACCTTCATGTACGAAGTAGCATATAACATTTCTATGCGTGCTTGGGTAGATAAATTACATAAGGTAGATAAAAGAGTTAGTGTGCATAACGTATTTTTATTTTATTTTATTTTATTTTTTACTTAATAAAAACATTTTGGCATTCTTGCATAATCACTTAATATGAAGTAATCTTTGTTTCGATGGAGATATAATGACTTACATTTATTGTACACAAAGTATATCTCAAAATAGTTAGTTATTCCATTTAATCCTAAGAGCAGTTTTCACCCTATATTTATATAAAGGTGGCAGTCATAATAATCCATAGGAGGCAATGTGTTGCTTGAAGAGTTTGACCATGTGCCTCGAAGGACACTTAACGAATTGGACCCAAGGTCATCATCACACAAAGGGCATACACCATTGCTAGGTTGAATTGTAGAACCACATGTCCTCTGCTAATGATAGGATCTATACCTCGATTAAGTCTCGTTTATCTGCACACACATGCAACAAACAAACAAGCAAGGAAAAGGACACAAAACACACAAGGGTGAGACCATACACTCAATTAAGACAAATTAAGCCACACAATGATTTATGGATTACATTCACGATCTTTCTGCCTCAACAATTCATCATAGAGTAACATAACACAATTGCATATGCGGGATGATGCAGGTCATTTATGAGTTTCTCTCTTGTTTAGTCACATGATGTAGTGATCCCAATTGCTTATAATATCATCATCATAACCGTTTAACATCAGAGGTGGTTGGAGGACTCTATTCCCTACTTCACATCCAAGCACATTAAAATTATACATATATCAAATTGTCGACAACACACACGCCAAAAGCGTCCCATTCAGGAATGGATCTACCACGACCCTGATAATGGGTGTTCACGTTAATATTGATAAGGGTTTGCTGGAGAAGTGACCTGGTCACAGTGAGCTACTCTGCACCATTGTGTCATCTCCCTTTACCACCCCCAAGGTTCATCATGAACCTAACACAAAGCGCCCCACAACTGTGCCAACTATAGCCTCGACGATTCCTTCTTTCATATGTTCATGATGCATCAAAATCAATTTCTATCATTTCTTTCCTTTAACAATTTACTTGACTTTCTCCTCCTCTCTGAGGACTCCATATTCAAGCACACCCTTATACACATTTGTGTTAATTAATACACACTTTCAAAAGTTTCAGTAGAAGATTTTCAAACTGTGATCAACTTCGCTAAAAGACACTAATCCTTTCAATCTTAGTAGCAGATTTTTATATACATTCAGTTCAATTTAAGATTATATTCACGCAAGTACATATATGCAGTTTAATCAATAGTTCAGAAAGTTTAGTAGAATTTTACACTTGTGTCGTTTATATTTAAACCAAGATATTCATCCTTCTCAAATAAGAGAAAGGAATATTACATATACAATTCATTCACAATCCTATTCTGTATGATTGCTTAACAAGGTGAAATATGTAAGGTGCAATAAAATTCTAAGTAACTCATTCTTGATCATTGTGGGTCCTTAATATAATATACGGGGTGTCAAAGAAATTACATGCTATTAAGTCTTGCTCTGTCCTCAATTTTGTTGTTGTACATAGGATTATCTAGTTATACGTCATAGTATATTATCAATCTTATTTGTTGATCTTGAGTATCAGTCTTCCTTCTTTACTAGAAAATTTTAAGGGATAATTGGACTTGCATTATTCTTTACCTTAGGGATTAAGTTTAATATCAATATTTATTTACCTACATTATTGACTTATTTGGTCTAGGTCTCTAGGTAATATCTCATATAAAAATCTATATTTTTACTATATCTATCCAATTAATCTACCATACATTTTCTATCCCTGTTTAGTTATTTCCTCCCTCCTTACAAAGTGAACTCGTGGTTATGTGCCACTTACGAGTGTTCTGTTCAATAGTCCTTACTTATAAAAATGAGATTTTATCTATGCAGATTTCACACCTGAGTTTGATTTTAGTATTCTAATCATGTAAAACTTAAATGATTATTTTATATATATATATATATATATATCTATACTCAATTAAATATTAGCTTAATGTAGGGTCGGATTAGCAGTTCCGTTTATGCGTAAAAGTGAAATTTATTGAGATTCAATATTAGCATTTAATTCCTGCAAGCCCATTTTATTTAGATGCGTAATTGCTTAGTCATTATTTACTTTATGCAGAGACAATGTTAGTTCATACATTGTACATATGTTCTGCAGCTAATATGTATGACGTGTAGAGAACCTATATTCTTAATCCTTCACTATCCATGGCATGTAGAGGTTGGAATCAGCATATGTTCACTGCATTCTTATTAGTTCATCATTTACTTTATATAGTGGTAGGAAAATGATCCAGTACTTCCTTTATATATATATATATATATATATGAGGGAGAAAGAAAGAAAGTTAGACGACATTAGTCCAAACATAACCAGCTAAAAAAGAGAGAATAGAGAAAAATATACAGAAAAACAAGGTTTTATTGAAAACTTAAAGAAAAGGCTTACAAAGACTGTTTCTCAGATATATATATATATATATATATATATATATATATATATATATATATATATATATATATCTGAGAAACAGTCTTTGTAAGCCTTTTCTTTAAGTTTTCAATAAAACCTTGTTTTTCTGTATATTTTTCTCTATTCTCTCTTTTTTAGCTGGTTATGTTTGGACTAATGTCGTCTAACTTTCTTTCTTTCTCCCTCCACTAGATCTGTGCTGGTGCTACCGCCATTCTAGTTTCTATGTTTTAAATTTTATATTTATATTCTGCATCTTTATTTTCTTACATTTCATCTAGTAGTCCTACTACTGCCTACTTTCCTTTGAGCATTTATTTCTTCCTTTGATCCACTTCGGGTAATCTGGTATCAGAGCCTAATGGGAAAGTAAGAATATAATTGTTAATTGGTTATAACTATGTTCTTCTGGATCTAGACTTTAATTTATTTTAAATTGACATTTCTGTAAACCATGGTTTATAGGCTGGACAACTGACAGACCCTTCGAGTGAGATCGTTATTGGTGGTTTCTGTTTGTAACAATGCCACAAACTAATGATCCAAAAATACTGTACAGTTCTTTGATTTTCATGATATGTTTTTACTGGAAGTATAATAGTTCTTAGTTCTTTTGAATTGGGTTGCAGCAGTAAGACACATGTGGATGAAGGGTAATAAGGCCGATTCGACGATGCTGTATTCAAAAGAAACAAAAAAATAAGATACTAGTGGCTATAGTAAATGAGTGTTTCCATATAAAAAGCAAGAGTTCACAAATAACCAGATCCAGTTGAAAAAGTTTTAAATGATTAATAGATATATTGTTATAAAACCAAATGAAGGTGATGAACCAGATATAATTTTATGATGTCTCGTCTCCTCCGTTCTTTCTCCCTATATCCTTCCATTCTGGTTCTAGCTCTTCTTCCTCCTCTCCAACCAAAAATTCACTCTTCAATGACCAAGAGAAACAGTCTCTTAAAATCACGCCTAAACTCAATCTCTTTAACGAAGAAGTTTGCTTCGAAAAGATCAACCAAAGTATGGATGACTAGACTATTCCAGAAATCCCTCAGGATACATTATATGTTCCTAAAGAACAATCCAAGAAAAATAGTTCTGATTACATTATCAAGATTGTTGAAAACAATATCCCTTTAGCTCAAGACATAGGAGAAAAATTCCATCTCTTGTCTAAATCCTCCATCAATGACCACAAAAGAAAATACAAATACCTTCACCTAGGATGTGTTCAAGTAGCAATCAAACCTTTGATAGACATAGGCATAGATGCTGCTGTCCTGATGTGTCTTAGGGATGCTCGACACAATAAGTTTGGTGATTCCCTTATAGGAACAATAGAAATAAGTCTCGACCAAGGTTTGATCTACTTCAACTGTTTCCCCAATAAAACGATGAGTCTTTTAGATGTTCATATTCTTGACTCTCTGTTTCTTAATATTTGCTTTCATGGCCTAGACATGAAAGAGAGATCTATTCTTATAGCTTTAATCTATAGGATTCAGTATAAGGTCATGAACTCTTGTGCTTCTAGAGTCCTCCTCAAGCCCCAGAAAGGTGAGACTATGTTTATCACTAATATGACAAAGGCCAATGTTTCTTTACCAAGAATCATCAAGTGGGATGAGGTCACTCTCCCTGAAAAATAGGTATGGATAAGGCTTCTCCTTGTCTTCGTAGACCCGCTCCTCGGATTCAAGATATTTCTCAAGATAATTCTGGAAAAGTTGAAATAACTTTTGATAGGAGAAACTCCTTTTGCTTTAGAATTGATGCTTATAGCAACTGATTTGATTTTGCTTCTGCAAGAAGATCATTCTCTTTCATATCTCAAAACTTTAGACCTGAAATACTCAGATCTGTTAACCATGATCCTTCCATAAATCTACAAGGTTTAGAAAATTCTTCTAGGATACCTAGAACTATTTACCAAACCTCTGATAAGGAAGAAGAAAATCAAAGTATCCAATTTCCAACCTATTCCTTCTTTAATGAGTCTTATGATATTGTCTCATAAATTCATTATTAATAAGAAAACCCTTAGGAATGATTTCTACTCTGAGGATTGGAAACCTCAAAGAGACTGGTTTTTCCAAAATTACAAGGGTAATAATAGATCTGATATCCAAGAGAAGTTCTATAAATTTCTCAAAAAAGTTGAGCTAAATATTCCATTTTTGATTGGTTTCATGTTTATACCATTCAAAACAATATAGATTATCCTTGACAAGATGTTATTAGTACTTCTTCTGCAAATGTTATCTCTTGGCAAATCAAAGACGGATAAAGTGTTCAAAATGAACTACCTCCTACAATTTAATACCAGTTGCCAAATTTAAAGGACAAAGGTGGCAATCCAATTATTGCTACTCCCTTCAAAACTAAGAATCCTGATGAGTCTATTGCTCCTAGTGATATTCAAGGTCTTATGAAACAGGCCAATTATACCAACAAGTATCTTCAGATCTTAAGAGAAAAGGTCTCTGTTAATCCTATTAAACCAAAAGGAGAAGAAATAACTTCTTTTTCTCAAACCCAATTAGAAAAACCTTTGTTTAAACCATTTAAGATTAGTTCCAAAGCCAAACAGAAAAACTTAAGGCTGAGGCAGAAGGAAAAATCCAAAGCCATTGAGGATAATCAGAATGAGCTACTTAGTAAAATTACTAGCATACTCACTACTGTTCCTGATACACCTTAAACTTCTAAAGAGTCTAGTGCCAGACCTAAGACTAGGGCTCTTTCGAAAACAGTCAATGCCATTTCTAAAACTAATTTAGAACAATGTTTTGAAACAGACTTTGTTTTAGCAGTTAATCCAGTTTATACTAGTAAAAACTAGAAGACATCCTCCAAGCTTTATTATAATAGAGCTACTGCTCTTGATCTAGTTTTAGAAGAAAGCCATGACTAACCCATTCAAAGTTTCAATGTTAATGAGATTTATATTTGGAATATTGATGGACTTTCTGAATATAATCTTATTTCCAAACTTCAACACATGTCTGTTGTAGCTATGGGTTACTTCACTACTCATAACTATGATGAAGAAACCACAGTCCATGTTCTAGTTGCCAGTTTTACTAGTCAGCTCAAAGGTTAGTGGGATAATTATCTCATTGAAACTGATAGAGAACGTATCCTCTTTGCAGTTAAAATTGATTATAAAGGAAAAACTATTGTCAACAATGATGAACAATTTCCCGATGTTGTGTATACTCTATTATACACCATGTCACAACATTTCTTAGGAGATCCTTCCTTATGGAAAGAAAGATCTGGTGAATTATTATCCAACCTCAAGTGTAGAAACCTAGACGATAATAAAGTTTACAAAGATACTTTTATGTCTAGAATTTATACCAGAGAAGATTGTAACCAACCTTTTTGGAAAGAAAAATTCCTTGATGGTTTACCTAAATCTTTCGTAGATCTTATTAGAAGTAAACTCTGAAATCATTCTGTTAATGGAGAAATACCTTATGACAGTTTTAGTTATGGCCAACTCAATACTATTATTGTCAGAAATGCCTTAAAAGTTTGCCAGGAAGATAAGATCCATAAACAGCTTGCCAAAGAAAGAGCCCTAAACAAGAAAGATTTAGGTTCTTTCTGTGAGCAATTCGGTCTTCCTCCTTGTTCAACCAAAACCAAAAAACAGACTCATAAGAAAGAGAATGTTGAAACTCATAAAAATCCTTAGAAAAGGAAGTACAATAGAAAACCTCCTAAGAAACATAGGGAAGACGTCATCCCTAGCAATGTTCCTAGAAAACCCAGAATAGGTGTAACTTGTTATAATTGTGGAAAACCCAGCCATATTAGCAAATACTGCAGACTCAACAAGAATATCAATAATCTTAATCTTGACCCTTTTGTAGAAGACCAAATCAATAACCTCCTTATTGAATCTTCTGAAGAAGATTCTGCTAAGGAATCCAATGAAGATATTAATCAGATCTAACAGGATAATCAAGTTTTTTCTTCTGACAATGATGAAACTCCAGAAATCAATGTTTTAACAAATGAACAAGATCTTCTTTCTAAATCCATTAATTCTATTCCTGATAATCAAGAAAGAAATGATTTTCTTAGCAAATTTAAAGATGTTTTAGAAACAAAGTAGAAACCAAAGGAATTTTTTTACAACAAACAAGTTTGCTATAACCAATATTTTAAAAAGATCAGAAAATAATTCTAGTATAAAACCAACTATTATGCAAGATCTTCAGATAGAGATTAACAATCTCAAGAAGGAGATTCGTGAAATCAAAGAACAACAACAAATTCATCAAATTATTCTTTTGCAACTTGAAGAAGAAGATGAATCTGAAGTTGCAGAAGAACAATTTATTGAGAAAAAAGATTCTGAGCAAATTGATTCTGAAAATCCAGAAGAAATTTTCATGAATTTAATCAACAAGGTCAAAATCCAAAAATTTTATATTAATATCAGAATCATTATTGATGACTTTTTTCTTGATACTTTGGCCCTTTTTGATACAGGTGCTGATTAAAATTGTATTTTAGAAGGATTAATTCTTACTAAATATTTTGAAAAAATTTATGAAAAACTCAGCACTGTTAGTGGTTTGAAGCTTAAGATTAATTACAAATTGTCTAAAGCTGTTATTGAAAATCAATGTTTTAAGATTGAAACAAACTTTCTCCCTGTTAAAAATCTAAAAATTGAAGTCATTTTGGGAACTCCTTTCATTAAAGATCTTTTCCCACTTCAAATTTCAAAAGAAAGAATTTTTACTTATCACTTAGGTAAGCAAATAACTTTTAAATTTTCTAATAAACCTTTTACCAGAAATATTAATCTCATTTAGAATAAGATTAATCAAAATAATTTTCTGAAAGAAGAAGTTTCTTTTGCTAATATTGACAAGCAACTAAAGAATTCATCACTTCAGAAAAAAGACATATTATTAGTCTTCTTTATGAATCAGATTTTAAAAAAAGTCAAATTCCCACCAAAGCGAGACCCATTCAGATGAATGAGGAACTTCTCTAATATTGTCAAAAAGAGATTAAAGATCTTTTAGACAAAAAACTGATTAGGAAAAGCAAGAGTCCTTAGTCTTGTTCTACATTTTATGTCAACAAACAGGCAGAATTAAAGATGGAACCCCTAGATTAGTTATCAATTATAAACCTTTTAACCAAGCCCTTCAGTGGATTAGGTATCCTATTCCTAATAAAAAAGATCTTCTTAACAGACTCAATTCTGCAAAAATCTTTTCAAAGTTTGATATAAAATCTGGATTCTGGCAAATTCAGATCTGTGGGGAAGATAGATACAAAATTGCCTTTACTGTCCCCTTTGGGTAATATGAGTGGAATGTAATGCCCTTTGGACTAAAAAAATGCTCATTCTGAATTCTAGAAGATTATGAATGATATTTTCAATCCTTATTCCAAATTTGTCATTGTCTACATTGATTATGTATTAATTTTTTTCTCATTCTATTGATCATCATTTCAAACACATAAATGTTTTTATTAATGTTGTCAAACAGAATGGCCTTGCTGTATCCAAGTCAAAAATCAATCTTTTCCAAACAAAAATTAGATTCCTTGGTCATAATATTTATCAGGGGACTATCATCCCTATTAGCAGATCCATTGATTTTGCTAACAAATTTCTTGATAGAATCCTTGATAAAACTCAATTATAAAGATTTTTAGGATGTCTCAATTATGTAGGAGATTTTATTCCTCATCTTAATAATATCATTAAGCCTTTACATGATCGGCTTAAGAAGAATCCTCCATCTTGGACTAATATTCATACCAATGTGGTTAGGGAAATCAAAAACAAAGTTAAAGAAATAAATTGTCTCTACCTTCCCATTCCTCAAGCTTTCAAAATTGGATGCCTCTGACATAGGTTATGGTAGCATTCTCAAACAAAGAGTCGATTCTCATGAGTATATCATTGCATATACTTCAAAGCATTGGAATTCTGCATAGCAGAATTACTCATTTGTTAAAAAAGAAGTTTTGGCAATTGTTTTATGCGTATCAAAATTTTAATCTGATTTACTAAATAAAAAATTTCTTATTAGAGTAGACTATAAGTCTGCTAAAGAAATTTTACAAAAAGATGTTAAAAAACCTTCCCTCAAAACAAATCTTTGCTAGATGGCAAACAATTTTAAATGTTTTTGATTTTGACATTGAATATCTCAAAGGCACATCCAATTTTCTTCCTGATTATCTCACTCGTGAATTCTTATAGGATAAATAGCATGCCTAGGAAGGCGACAACCCTATCTAGGGATAATACATCCAATAGAGGAAGAGTCAGGCTTGCCCTGGCTCTAAATAAATCAAAATCAAAATCTGCATCAGCAGATTCAACATCTTATGGGTCATCTACCCCCATTGAGTCATCTACTCAAAAGACAATCCAAATTGTCAAGTCATCAACTCAACAATTTAGAACTTCCAAAGAATCTTCCAAAAAGACTAATTCTTCTTCCTAAAACATAACCACCAAACAGACTAAAGCCGATTATGCTTTACCTGTCAGCACACTCTTAGATATCAAACAAGGAAGCTTGAGTAGCTTACGAAAAAAATCTTGGATAGACATAGCCTCTGAAGATGAGTTAGAGGATATAAATTTATCTTGCCTAAATTCTATTATCCAAACCTTTAACTAAACTCAGAAATCTGTCAGTCTTTCTGGAGAAACTAGCAAGGCTATTAATCTCCCTGAAAGCAAACAAAAATTTTCAAATACTAACTATTATATGGCTAAAGGAAAATTTTCTTTTGTCATTTAAATGGAACCGAAATTTTAGGATAAAAACTCATACAAATCTATTACCAAAGTTTTTTTTCCCTGGTTTTCATTTCAGACCTTATGCCTTAAATAAAACTAGACAATTTTATGAATTTATTTTGGTGGACTCAAACTCTATTTCCATTAAACATTATAAAGACCTAAAAGATCCATCTATTATTACCCATTCCACAATTTAAATCCTCAAAATCTTAACACCAAAGAACTTTGGCAAAAATTTAAATTCATACAAGAAATTTTCTTAACCTTTTGACCCAACAGGATATAATTATTGGAACTATATCGATGCTTGGACTAGAATTTCTGGTTTCAAAATAAACTTAATCGACATTCTTGGTTGATTTATTTTAAAAGAAATCAAAATTATGATTTTTCGAATTGGTTCCTCCAATGGTGGGATTGTTTTGGACTTATAGAAGATATCCTTTCTTCCCTAGTAAAAGAAGGATACTGATAACTCTGTAGTTAGGCCCTTTTTTACAGCTCATATATTTATATTTGATCTTTATTTTATTTGGGTTTTACACTAATTTATATATTAATTATGCAATTTGGGATAAAGAGGCCGCAAGTAGATTTTAGGTGCATTCTGGGCCCAAATTGATGAAAGATTAGAGTTTCGCAGCAGTCAGCACGCCCAGACCCATTCAATAAGCACGGGGGGTGCTTCAAACCCATTCACGGCCTTGCTTAAGGCATTGCACGACTGTGCTCATCTGCGGGAAGCCTATTTATAAAGAGTTTGTAGGGTTTTCAATTCCTATAAAAGGGAAGATCTTAGGCATTGTAAAGGGACCATTTTTGACATCTTGGCTTTGGCTCTAGAATACATTTGATCTCGTCTCTTTTGCACGGAATCCTTGGCACATGCTTGGCGACACTTGTAGCTTCAAGCAATCATACTTGAAGACTGGGTACACATCTCACACTCTAGTTTGCTATTTCTTTTGATTATGGCTTTATTTATGATTATTTTAGTTCTTTTCTTTAGCATGAGTAACTAAGTCCATAGCTAGGGCTATGGAAACTATTGTTCATGAATTTATAGAATTTTGATATTTGAATTTAAATTAGATTTTATCCTATTGCGCTTCTTTCTTAATCCTAATTAATTATATCGCCAGGCAACCGTACTTCGGTTAATTAATAGATCTATAGGGTAAAACGAGACAAAGGATTAGGTAGACTAAACCAATCTTTCTCTTCTAATCGTTATTAAATTAACAAGTTCATAGGTTCCTCAAGCTTTCTCAAATTGATATCTTGCATGACCATTGGGGATATTAATTTAGAGAAAAGAATATTAATATTGCATGACCATTGGATATTAATAGTATTCGTATGAATGATTGGTAATCACAAGGAAATCGGATATAGAGTTAAATAGAAAAATTACATAAAAGATTGAATGAAAAAACCCATATGCCCTAGGTTCCTCTCTGATAAGTTTAACCAAGACGTGCATTATATTCCTTGCTCTTAGTTTTATAATTGATTTCATAAATTCTTGTTTTTAATTAATCTCGTATCTTTGAAGCTTAAACAATTGAATTAGGAAATTCTTAGTAATTGAAAATCAATCTTTGTGGGACAATATTTTAGAAACTTAATTTAAGAACCCTTTATTACTTCTCGATGGGTACATTTGCCCTCCGAACAAGTTTTTAGCGCCGTTGCTGGGGATTGCTTTTTTAATATTAAGAAAATATCAAATTTAATTGATTTAAGCAATTTGTGTTTTCTTTTATTTTAATTCTGTTTTGTTTTTTGTTAAATTTTTTTTGTATTTATTTTTTATATTTATTTCACAATTTCTTTTAATGTATGCTCACTCGTTCTAAGTGTTCTGCAACTTGTTTATTTGATTCGGAGATTGAAATAACAGTTTATAGACAAAGAAAAGAAGTGAGAGAGCAAAGAATGCCAGAGGGTAGGAGATCAATTCAAGATTATATGACACCCACTGCTAGGAGAACTCCTGGAAGCATTGAGGCACCTAATGTGGAGGCCAACAATTTTGAATTGAAACCAGCACTCATAACCATGGTCCAGAACTCCATACAGTTTAGAGGCATGCCTAATGAAAACCCCAATCTCCATCTGGCAAAGTTCCTCTGATTGACAGACACCATCAAATACAATGGAGTCTCCAACGATGCTATTCGACTTTGCCTTTTCCCCTTCTCAGTATCTGAAAGGGTGAATGCATAGTTTTCCTCACTCCTAGCTAACTCCATCAAAACTTGGGAGAATCTCACTCAACAATTCTTGGAAAAGTACTTTCCCTCATTAAGGTCCTCTAAGCTTATGACGAAGATATGTTGCTTCCAACAATATGAAGCAGAATCCTTATTCGAAGCATGAGAGCGATTTGGAGAGCTTTTGAGGAGATGTCCTCATCATGATTTTTCGACGTGGAGACATGTACAAATTTTTTACAGTGGCTTATCAATCACTACTAGGGCTACAATTGATGCCGCAGCAGGAGGGTCTCTCATAAGAAAAGATCTAGATGATGCATACAAGCTGATTGATAAGATAACATCTTCTAGCTTTGAGTGGCACACTGTTGACTCTTATGACATCAAGAGGAAGGAGACTTTACTAGGCAGAGAGCAGCAGCCCACTAATGAACCAAACGGCAGCCCTTACAAAGCAACTAGAATCTTTAATGAAGGCTCAAGACCAACCTGTAAGAGCTCCTGCAAGCCCAGAATCTAAGCAAGAGGAGGCAAATTTCATGGGCAATCACAGTTCATGGTGGAGGAGTAATCCTCCTAACTCTTGGGGGAATGGCTTTGGAAGTCAAAATTCAAGTGTTTATCTCCCTCCTCATATGCAAAGTCAAGGAGCAAGACCTGAAGGAAGAGAAGCTTCTAGATCTTAGTTCAACTTTCAAGAACAGATGATGCAATATGTGCATTACTCTGATAAGAGGATGACAGAGCTTGAATCCAAATTGGAACAACATATTGAGAGAACCGATAAGAAGTTTGTAGAGGTCAAATCTGAAATATATGCCAACTCTTCTAAGATGAGTGCACAATTGGAGCAAATTACAAACCTTTTGAGTCAAAGAGTGATAGGAACACTGCCATCTCAGCCTGAACCTAATCCAAGGGAGCAATGCAATGCCATCACTCTTAGAAGTGGAAAGAAATTACAAGAATCATAGAACAAAGGCACATGTACGCCCATGCTTGTTGAGAAGCATGCCCATGCTGATTCTACAAGCACACTCGTGCTTACTGATGAGCATGCCCCTGCTACAATAGAAGCACGACCGTCCTTATACAAGCACGCCCACGACAGTGATAAAAGCACAGCTGTGCATCACTATGAGCAAGACCGTGCTTCAAGCAAAGAGCCTAGAAAAGAAAAGAAGAAAGAGCCTCTTGTTCAACCAAGGCCCTATGGGCCTAAGATACCTTTCCCATAGCGACTGCAAGGTCACCCTCCTTATGATGAAGAGTTCCACAAGTTCTTAGACTTATTAAGCAAAGTGCACATCAATATGCCTTTCATTGATGCTATCTCCAAAATGACCAAATATGCTAAATTTTAAAAGAGATTTTGACCAATAAAAGAAAGTTGAGAGCACACGAAACTGTGAAGCTCACCCAAGAGTGCTCAGATATAGTCCTTAAGAAGCTTCCACCTAAGCTTAAGGACCTAGGGAGTTTTACTATTCCTTGCACAATTGGAAAAACTCATATTGGTAAGGCTTTATGTGATTTAGGAGCAAGTATCAATCTTATGCCTTATTTTATTTTCAGGAAGCTTGGAATGCATAAACCTAAGCCGACCACCATGTCACTTCAGCTGGCAGATAGGTCGATTACACACCCTAAAGGCATAATGAAGAATGTACTTGTAAAAGTTAGGGAATTTATATTTCTGGCTGACTTTGTGGTACTTGACATGGAGGAAGATGATGATGTCCCCATCATATTAGGGAGACCGTTCTTGGCCACTACTAGGGCCAGACGTACAAGAAGGGAAGCTCACACTGAGGCTAGATGATGAGGAAGTTGTATTTTAAGTTTTTAATTCTTTCAAGTACCCTTCTAGCCAAGAGTCTTGTCACTTTGTGAGCATTGTGGAGGCTGCTTCTCCTCTTCCAATTTATATGAAGCATGGAACAACAAGAAGAAGGCCAAGGAGGAAACAATATAAGAAGAAGAAAAGACAAAAGCTTAAACCATCCATTAATAAGCCTCCTAATTCGAAGCTTAAATTTTCTTCTCTTTATTCTAATCCCCATCTTATGAATAATTTTTTTGATGTAATAGGTGTTGGGGAGGCAAAGCTGCTGGGTAGACAATTACATATCAAGAGAGTCACCTTTGAGACTCATGCCTTCTTCTCACCTTGATTTAATAGGAACGTCAGGCTTGTGACGTTAAACAAACGCTCTCAAGAGACAACTTGTGTCTTTTATTTTATTTAAATTTTATTCCTTTTTGTTTATTTTAATTTTGCTATTGTTATTTTATTTTTAGAATAAAGAATAAGCATATTGAAGGATTGCAAGAACTAAGTTGATTGTTTCTGCACACAATTTTGAGCTCTGATATGAAAGCACGCCCGTGCTCATCCCATACATGGCTGTGCATTCAGTTGCAATTGTGAGAGAAGCTTTACAACATAAGCACGGGTGTGCTTAAAATTTCAGCATGGCAGTGCTCGAAGCTGTCGCGCTAAGAATTATCAGGGAACCTCTTTCCTTTTTATTCAATTTTCCTCTTTGCATGCTTTTAATTTGATTGCTTTCAAACATTGAGGACAATGTTTCGCTTTAAGTATGAGGGAGTAGTTCCTAATTATATGATTGTTATTGTATGTTATTGAGTAAAGTGTTTATGTTTTTTTTTTTTATGATAATTTAAAACTTTTTCCCTCATGAAACTCAATTTTTCCAGATAGAAAAGCATGTTGAGTGATTATTATTGGCATTATACTTTCATTTGGAAACTAATAATTAGCTAAGTTCCTTACTTTTATGCTCTACATTAAACTTTAACCCACAGATGTGAGTTTTGAGCCTTAAAGGAAATTTTTATCTTAATTTAATTAATATACCCCTTTCCTCATTGTTTTATGTGATTATCTCCTTAAGATTTGTGCTCTAGAACTTGACTTGGAACTGACTTAAGACTTCTCTTTTTAATTGCATGGTTTTAATATGATTGAGGCATAATAGGATTTTTATTCTTGGCCTTCAACATGTTTGAGATACAACTAGTTGTCCACTTTGAGCTTTATTGATTTTCTTGGTCCCTTGCATTAAATTTATAAAAATATTTTGATGACCTTAAGTTTATGAATGGAGCAATTGAGTTATTGAATTGTTTGATAAATTCTCCTCTATATCTCTTATGTGCAAAAAGAAATAAAGAAAGTATGAAAAAGAAAATGAAAGAAAAGAAAAGAAAAGAAAAAGGGTTATATATGATTGAAAGGAGAAAAGAATAAAGATATTGTTCACATACAAAAATATAAAAATTACTCCAAGAGCTTCATTTGTAAACTTAGGGGATGTTTATAATTTTTATAATTTATTACCCCTTTGTATATCCCTTTCTTTCATTTATCTCACCTCAATTATTATAACCCCTTGGCCACATTATAACCTGAAAAAGACCTCATAATTTTTACTTGTATTTAATTTATTTAGTGGAGAGTCGATTTATAGTCAAGCCTATAATAGTACACTTTTCTTTAGTAGAACTGAGTGATATCTTATTTTGTCCCTTATTTTGTCCCTTAGTGAGAAAGGAAAGTAGAGTGCCTCAGTTTGATATTTGAGTGAAAAGTATGGAAATATAAGATTCTAATTGGGAATCCTTTTGATTGCTTATGCTTAGTGATATTATTCTTGTTGCTCTCCTTATCTCCTCATCTCGGGTTTCTTGTGTGGTATTATGTTTTAAGTTATTATGTTAATCTTAACTAGCACTTTGCTTGAGGACAATCAAACATATAAGTATGGGGGAGTTGATAAGTCTGCAATTAGGCCCTCTTTTACAACCCATATATTCATATTTGATCTTTATTTTAGTTAGATTTTACACTAATTTATATATTAATTCTGCAAATGTTATCTCTTGACAGATTAAAGATGGACAAATTGTTTAAAGTGAACTATCTCCTACAACTCAACTCAATACTAGCTAACACACATTTTATAAAGTCATGTGGACCTGTGCAGTATAAAAAATTTAAATACACACACTGAAACTATCGTATGCAGAGATGTGTTTCATTATACAGGTTTTATGAAAAAACTCAACTTAATTATTTCACTCAGGTAGGATATGCATACTTTGTAGATATGTTCACTTGAATTAGCGATAACTCTACGCTAAAATAAAATAAGTTCAGTATACTTGAATTAATATTCTTCTACCAAAATGAATGAATACCTCATACATGTTATAATTCAATACATACACTATCTTACTTCAATACTTGTAAAGGTAAGGTCCTATATATATACTTATTGTATGTAATTATCTAGTTAAGGTGCCTAGCCACTGCATACCTAAGTCTGTGTCAAAGACTTTGATTCATTTAAGTCTTAAGTTATTTTCTTTAATCTACTCTCCATTTATGTTTATAAGCCATCAGAGTTAAAATTTTGTCTTCTTGTCTTTATATATATATATATATAAATAACGAGAGAGAATTTGTGATTCATTTGGTAATGTAACAATCTTTTTGTCTTTATATATATATATATATATATATATATATAAATAAATAACGAGAGAGAATTTGTGATTCATTTGGTAATGTAACAATCTTTTTTGAGCTGAGACTCTCTATTGGGACTAAATCTAATTTAATCACAATCTTTATCAACTGATACATAAGTGTTTTGCATATTTCACTTACTACTTATTATATACAAATACGCTACCACCAAACATATATTGTGAACCTGTTATAATCTTATTATTTGTGGAGGGAGATCCAATATATGCATCCTATATGTACTAATCTAGTTGCATTCCGCATGCATAAGCAAACTCAGTATAAACGTTATACCCAACATACAGAGACAGGAATTAATATGAATCATATATATCAGATTCTTTATTCACAGCATGCAGAGACACAGACCTACAAGTATCATTCATATTTACAAGGAATTTTGGAAGCTTCAGTTCATAAAGGTCGGGCAACTTTTGGTGACTTTTCTTTCATTTCTGAACTACAATGGGATAGGGTGCAGCAGCAAACAAGATGAATGTAAGGAGAGATATTAATGGTGAAAGAGAATTGGGGATTCATTATTTAGTGTGAGGAGAATATGTGTAGAAGTTAGGCAACCTGTTTCTTCTTTTTATACAACATGAAACCAACCACTAAATTCTCTAAACTTAAAGTGGATTATGAGCCATTACACGTGCAGTGTAAGGATAAAGCCACTTGCATTTATTTCATGCAAATTTGGCGAGGTGGAATCAAGAAAGAAAGGGACATTCATCTAATTGTCTTTCCTTACACTTATTACTTAAGATTGTGAAGTCATCTAGGTGCTCTGGTCCCCAAAATACATTCATACACTTGCCTTATATTAGAGGTCAGAATTTGGTGAGTGGAGGATGGACAGGTGTAGCTTAAGTACAGTGCCATCTTTACGTTCTCCATGCATGAGGTCTGAAGCTAAAATCAGTTGTTGTATTCTATTCCTGTGAGGAGGTTTTTCATGGAATTGTTTCCTGCTGGGAGTATAAAGATTGTACTCAATTTCTGCTGTGAGAATTTAAGCCTAGTTGTAATTTTACTTAGAGGCAGTTCATATGATCCAGTAACTGGTTATATAAAAGAAATGTCTTCCACATAATGAAAAGAGGTTCTGGTCTTGCATCAAAGTGGGAGGGGAAAATGGTCACAATTTGCGTCACATGATCATGATTTAGCTGCAATGAGTGTAATTATCTTGAGCAGGTTATGGAAGTTTACACGTGCAATTGCAATGCACAACCTACTTATTTTTAATTCACGCTATGTGGTGATGAAAGAGGTGAATGAGTAAGGCTACATTAGAAGGAATTAATGAGAATGCTGCAGCATTCCTTGGTTCGTGATCTGTTGAGGGAATTAGATGGGTCTGTCCTAGACTTACCTCTACAATTTAGTTATCGCTACTTTGAAATCAAAGCTTGGCAGGTGGTCTCCCTCTCCTAGGCAGTTTTCGTAGCTGTTTCAATGAAGGAATGGAAGGTTTTATTCTGAACAAGAAAGTTCAGTCCTACTCTAATTGTAAGTGGAAAAGAGTGACTACAAGTTTTAAAACTCTGCACAATTGGGTTACTTATCAGCCTCCAAATTTGGACATTTGTACTGTTTACGAATTTACAAGCGTAAGCAAAAAGTATGGCATTTGGAGCTTGTCCATGCAAATTAATAGATAGAAACGAGAGTAAGGGAGAGGGAAATTCTGGCTGTGCCTCCTATATATTCTCTAATTAACACTAATTTTAGAAGCAAAGACCGTGGAAACTCCCTTGGACTAACTTCAAAATCAATTTATCAAAAAGAAAAACTGCATATTGGTACCAAGACGCTGCCTTTCATGATTGTGTCCTAATTGCTGAAAGTTAATCAATTTACGTGGTGTTAGGGGTTTATACGGGTAGCTTGGTGAAAACCCAATCTAGGTAATTTATTATGTAAAGTCTTAGGCTTAGAAGGGGTCCACAGAGGGATAGCTTTGGGATATGACGTTCAGAAAATCTTTTCCCACATGACTTCATTTGGTGCTTGGTCCGTACAGCAGCCTGATCAAGACTAGATTAGGAGGAGATTAAACGTGCAGTGGAAAAATAGAAGCCCCCATTGCATTTATTCTTCATGCGGTAAGACGTTAGGGAATCTGAAAGTTCATTATCATTAAAGATATCATTTAGCCAGCATTTCTTAGCATAAGAGATGATATCAAAATTTTGGAACAAATATTATAGAATGACTTAATTTATGTGCATGGTTACAAGATTTCTAACAACGAAAAGGAGTGAAAATTTAATCTAATTTGTCAAAGCGCACACATACAAAATAAATAATTTGAGATGAGAAAATTAGCTTTGCTAAATTTTATTTTATATATATATATATATATATATATATATATATATATATATTTAGAGAAACCAGAGTGAAAAATTTGGAGTATTATAGAATTATAATTATAAATAAAAATAAAGTTTGAGAACTCAAACTCATTATTCTTAAATTCGTTGAGGCTACTTGGATAATAGGTTATAAAAAAACTAATCTAAAGTGTAATAATCTTTAATATATATGGAATTTAGTATTAATTAAAATATGATTCTTTAAGGTTAAGTTGCTTAATTCTGCTTAAATCCTATGTTAATTTGAAGATAAACTTTAAAATAGTATGTTAATAAAACACCAGAAGTTCTTTTGTTAATTTATATATTATGAAACTTTCTTATGCTCCTTCGTTCTAATAAGATCTTCTATGCGTTTAACATGATTTTCTCTAATTTACATTCTTAACATCTTTAAGCGTTGCCCAACAGTTGATGACATCAACCACGTCCACAAGACTTATTATATGTTAGGACTAGAGTACTAGTATGATAACTCACAACTAAAAGAAGAGATGAAAAATAAGAGCTAAAAAAAGGAAAATAATAAAGATAATATAAAATTATCACAGAAAAAAAATTACACTACTCATTCTCTATTAAAATTCACTCCTCAGACTATTACTTCTACCAAGTATAAATGCACAAGGTAGATCACACGAGGAGAAAGGGAGAAGAATGAGAGATTTTGGGATGGATGGATTAGTAGGACTCCTTGCTTTTTATAAGCAAAGGAGGGGCCCTAGCCCTTTACTCCCACCGATGTGGGACTTACAATTCTCCCACTTGAAGATTATGATTAAGTTAATCATATCTTCTCACATTCATAATACATTACAATTATATGTTGCTTATATTCCTAATAGGCTATACAAGGATCGACACCATGGAAACTTGTCATTGTTCACTGACTTTGTCATTATGTCTGCTATGTTGTCTTTGGTATGAATCTTTTGCATATCCACTTTATCTTCCTGTACTACTTCACGAACAAAGTGGTATTGTATACTTATGTGCTTTGTTCTAGAATGAAAGAATGGATTCTTTGTAATATACGAAGCACTTTGACTATCACAATACAAAGTAGTAATCTGCTATTTGTGCCCAAGTTCCTCCAATAGCCTTTGAATCTAAATTGCTTCCTTGCATGCCTCAGTAGCTGCCATGTATTCAGCTTCTGTAGTAGACAAAGTCACAATAGTCTGCAATTTAGATAACCAGCTTACTGCCCCTCCAGCAAATATAAACACATAACCAGTAGTATATTTCCTTTTATCCAGATCTCCTGCAAAATCTGAATCAACATAGCCTTTTATAATAAATTTTGATCCTTCAAAACATAATACAACATTAGAGGTTCTTTTTATGTATCTAAGGATCCCTTTTGCAATATTTCAATGCTCTTTACCAGGATCTGCCATAAACCTACTGACTGCTCCCACTGCTTGTGCAATGTCTGGTCTAGTACAAATCATGGCATACATAAGACTTCCCACTAATGATGCATACGGCACTCGAGACATTTCCATCCTCTCTGCTTCATTGCTATGCTTCATACTTGAGGATAATTTGTAATTGACAGGAAGTGGGGTAGAAATTGGCTTACAATCTTGCATGTTAAAGCGCCGCAAAACTTTCAATAAATAATTCTTCTGAGAAAGCCAAATCTTCCTATCTTTTATGTCTTGGTGAATTTGTTTCCCTAAAATCTTGTTTGCTGATCCCAAATCCTTTATATCAAACTCCCTAGCCAATTGTGCCTTTAATTCTTGGATCTGATCTTTATTGGGGCCTACCACCAACATGTCATCCACCTACAACAACAAAATGATGAAATCATTTTCATCAAACCTATTGTAATACGTACAATGGTCTGACTTTAGTCTGTTGTAATCAAGGCTAATAATGAAGGAATCAAATCTCTTGTACCAACATCTCGGCGCCTGTTTTAGACTATACAGAGATTTGGTCAACCTGCAAACTAAGTTCTCTTTTCCTCGTTCTTTAAAACCTTCTCGTTGGAGCATATATATTTCCTCTTCAAGTTCTCCATGGAGAAAAGCAGTCTTTACATCAAGTTGCTCAAGATGTAAATCAAATGCAACACACATTGTCAGAACAATTTTGATTGTGGTTAATCAGACTACTGGAGAGAATATCTCATTGAAATTAATGCCTTCTTTTTGAGCATATCCTTTAACCACTAATCTTGCACGATACCGCTTCACTTAATCATTACCATCTCGTTTGATTTTGTAGACCCATTTACAACCAATGGCTTTTCAATCTTTTGGAAGTTCAATAAGTTCCCATGTCTTATTTTTATGTAAGGCCTCAATTTCTTCCTGCATTGCTGTCATCCATAATGAAGCATCTGAACTCCTCAAAGCCTCATGAAAGGTTGATGGTTCACCCTCTTTATTTAGAAGACAATATGCATCATGGCTTGTCATAACATAGTCTAAGTGCCAAGATGGTCTCCTTATCTCATGTCTTGTTTGTTGAGCTTCTCCATCATTGGCATCATTTGGTTCTTGTTCTCCGTGCTTTTGTTTTGCTTTAGAGGTGTCATCTTCTTTAGACTTCCTTTCTATCACTACTGAAGTAGTGTCTTTGGTAGTACTGTCATTTTTCTGCTCCTTTTGCAGTTCATTTTCTGCAAAGACTACATATCTGCTAACAACAGCCTAGCAGGCAGTGGGATCCCACAAGCGATACCCCTTAACATTGTTAGCATAACCCAAGAATATACATTTTCTGGATTTTGGATCTAGTTTTGTTCTTTCTTGGGAATTATACATCACGTACACAGGACATCCAAACACATGTAATGAAGAATAATTAGGTGGCTTTCCATTCCATACCTCCATTGGTGTCTTCAAATCAATTGTTGTTGATGGTGATCGGTTTATCATGTAACAGACAGTTTTCACTGCTTCTATCCAGAAAGATTTGGCCACTCCTGCTGTTCTTAGCATAGCTCTTGTTCTTTCTAGAAGAGTTCTGTTCATCCACTCTGCTACACCATTTTGTTGAGGTGTATAAGGCACTGTGAATTGCCTTGAAATACCTTCTTGCTTGCAGAATGCCAGAAAATCACTATCTACATATTCTCCTCCATTGTCTGTCCTTAAGCACTTAATTCTTTTTCCAGTTTCAAGTTCTACTAGTGTTTTGAATTCCTTGAACACTGAAAACACATCTGACTTCTTCTTGATTGGGTACACTCACAATCTCCTTAAATGATCATCAATGAATGATACAAAATATTTTGCTCCTCCAATAGATACTTTCAATGATTCCTATACATCAGAATGAATCAAGTCCAGTATGTGTCTGCTTCTTGTAGTCACTTTGGCAAACTTCAATCTATGTTGCTTACTTGTCACACAGTGCTCACAAAATGGTAAGGTTACCATTTTGAGCCTTGATAAGAGATTACGTTCTGCTAGAATTTTCAGGCATCGTTCTGACATATGACCAAGTCTACGATACCACATCATTGTTTCTTCTTCTTGACTAATTGCAACTGATGCATCTGCTTCTTGCAAAGTATCTCCCAAAAGCATGTATAAATTAGTTGTGATAAGCAAAGGAGGGGCCCTAGCCCTTTACTCCCACTGATGTGGAACTTACATTATATGCATATGAACATATACTTATTTGTTAGCTAAATTCTCCTATTATTTTAAAAAATAGTAAATAGTGTTAATTTGACTTGTTTAGAATTAGGTCAATAACATGTTAACAAATGAGTTTGTCAAAGATAAATAAACAAATATTGCAAAATGAGCAGGATTGGCAGACTAGCTAAAAATGCTTAAATTGTTTTTTTAAATAATAATAATAATATATAAAAAGAATTTATTAAATAAAATAAAATAAATCAAATTTTTAAATTGCATTATTCTTTTGTGAAAATTTCAAAATATGTTATTAAATATGATTGTGCTAAGCTTAACTTGGGAAATGCTGGTAAGAATATAAATCATTCAAAGATGATGCGACTCAAATTTAACATAATTGTGAACAATGTAATTTTTATTTAAAAAAATATGAATTTTAATATTATAAAAAATAAATAGTAAAGGATTTTAAGAAAAAAAAATTATCTTAATAAAATGAGAAAAATTCAGAATTAATTCTTAAAAAAATAAAATATTATAAGTAATCAAGCTCTTAAAACCAATGTTATTTCATATGTAAAAAAATAAATTTTTAGATTTTTGGTATTTTATGAAAACTCTAATAATAAAAGGGGAGAGGAACCATGAAAAAGTAGTTTAAGAATTGGAGAGGAGATTTTTCTAAAAAATATAGAAAAAAAGAGCTAGTGGAAAGGAAGAAGAACAAAAAGCAAGCAAAGGATTTTAAAAGTGTAAATAAGTTTTATCATGCATTTTTAAATTTTTTGTTTCTTGACACATTCCTATTAAAAACATATTATATATTCATTCAACCATATATATATATATATATATATATAAATTTACAAAACTGCCTTTGGCTGTCATGTCCCTATCGAAGCTCCACCTCCAGCTACCATATCTCTTCATTATAAAAAATTCATACCTCAATCATTTGTTTTCTTTTCTCTCTTCTAATCCACCATTTTCAACTATTTTTTTAAAATTATTATTACTCTCTTCTCTATCTTTCTTCTATTCTTAAAACCATCACCTTCAATCACTCAACGTTCATTTTTTTCTTCTCCAAATCATCATTTACTGCAAAAATATTTATATTATTCATTTTTTATTTTTTATCTAATTTTTCTCCCTCTCATATATAAATCTATCATTCAAATAAAGTTTTTTTTTTTTTTATCATTTTTACTTCAAATCTCTATCATGTTCTTCCCTTGAAAAATGCCTTCCATTTACTAAAAACCTTATACATAGCTCAAATTTTGCAATTTTACATTATTTTGAGCTAGTTTATGGCCCAATTTGGATGTTGACTTTTTTACAGCCTGGTTAGATAGCTTAATTTTTTGTTTGACTTTTTTGGTTGACTTTTAATTTTTGGACGAGTCTGTGGCCCAATTCCAATGTTGACTCTTTTTTTTTTTTTTGCCTAGTCAGGTGGCCAAACTTTTTATTTGACCTTTTTCTTGGACTAATTTGTGCCCCAATCTGAATGTTGACTTTTTGATTGACTTTTTTTCTTCTTTTTCTATTTTTTTTAAAAAAATTTTATTTAGTTATTTATTTGCATCTAAATTATTTATTTATGTCTTTCTTTATAGCATCATTTTTGTCTATTTTATTGTATAATTTTACCATGTTAGTAAAATTTGATTTTATTTTCATGTTTTGTCTTCTATTTCATAATTAGTGAATTATATTTTTTTTTTATTTTCGTATATGATGATTTCAATTTGTAATATTAATGTATAGTTTCTCTAACACCATGTGATATAATTGATAAAGCCTATGTTATCCAAATTTTATGGAACGTAAATTCATAATAGGTTATCTTTAATTCATTAGATAATTATCTTGATAATCAACTAAGAGGCATTTTTCCCTTTAATTAATAATATACTTATTAATTAATTTAAATCAAAGTTATTTTTATTAATACAATAATTTAATACTAATCTATAGTGACTTTATCTTTATGCATTATAAATTGTAAATATCTATGTGTACCAACATTATCTTAGCTTTTACACACCATCAATATATTGAAAATTTTATCCAATTTCTAAAATTAATCAATTATTTTTTATTAAAATATATCATCTAGAATATTTTCATTATATTAATGCAACGATTTCTAGTATTATTGTGTAGCATCTCTATTTGTATACACTTTAAATTATTAAGACTTTTGTGTACAAACGTTACCCTTAGATCCTATGCAATATAAATTTATCAAATAAAATTCTAATCTTTTTCTTAAATAACTATTTTCTTTAATCAATTTAAATATTTTTATTCTTTTTCATTAAATGAAATTAATTTTATATTTTAATTTTTCTTAAGTCATATTTTAAATTTTGATAAATTAAATAAATAATCATTTCTTCATTTTATTATACAAATTTTTGCAACATCAATGTGTGATTTACATTGTCTTCAATTATCCAAAAATTATAAGAGATTTATGTATAGCTTACGCTATCTTAAATTCTCTTCCAATATTAATTATAATTTAAATATAAATTTAAATATTTCATTTACAAATAAAGATATTTTTTAAATGATTTGCGATATAGTTGTGTGATTTTTCTTTACCTTCTTGTAGGATATATGTTTAACCGCGTTATCATGTATCCTAATATATTATAATCTTATCAAAATAATTTTAATCTCAAATTAATTTTATTTTACTAAATTTAATTTTAATGATAGAATTTTCTTTTACCAACTTCAAAATTTTTATTATAGAACTATGTGACTTTGAGTTCTCCATTTCACTTAGGGATACGTAAGAGCAGAAACCGAATCCATCAAGTCAAAATAATGTTTAAAATACTTTTTTTTTCTCTTTTAAAATACCAATTAACATTTCAATAAATAATTTTTCTTCTTCTAAAATAAAAATAAAAATAATTATTGTTTAGGGGTTAATAAATATTTTTTAAAAGATTAAAATGAATTTGTACAATTAATTTAACGTAAATTGTTTTTAACTGGGTGTTATAAGGTGTTAATATCTTTTCTACAGGTAAATTACTCTCGAACTCATTTTTTGTTTCAAAGTCGTATTATTTTAAAATATTTTTTCAATATTTTCTTAAAATAAATTTTGGTGATGACTCCTCTGATCTTTTAGAAAATATTTTTTTTAATCTTAGAAGATATTTTTCTTAACACGTTTTCACTGTATCATTGCAACTACACTGTTGTATATAATATTATAATGAAATGACATGTGTAGGATCTGGCTAGGATATGGTAGGGAAATAGCTATGTTGTAAAGAAGAAAGGGAGATATTTTCAATGAATTGAGTTTCTCTATGGCTCTTAGGAGTTTTTCCTAAGGGATCGTGAAAATGTGTTTTCTTTTTTGAGTGCGTGAAAGAGGAATAAGTGAGGTATCAAAACCAACCTTAACATACCTAAGATAATACCATATGAACTAGGCTAAAAGAAAAAATCTTCTACAAACTCATGGTGGTTAAAATGCCAATGGACTTGTGATAGCTCATATTTTGTTCTCACATTTATAGTCTTATTGCATCCTTTACATGTCTTTTCATTCCCTTATTTCTTCCATTTAATGTGTTTTTGCATTTATCATATTCATTAGGAATTTTCGTAAAATATAATACTTTTGTTCATGTTTTCTATTCTGACCTTTTGTTACTAATTTGATTATAACTTTTTTTGTAGATATCCTTTTTGGCTGATTCTTTTTGCATTGGATTCCTTACTTCCGGGGCTTTAATCTGGATATTTGGATCGTGCTGTTTGGAGTTCGGAGCTATTTTCTACGAATTTTAGATGTTTAGACTTTTAGTTTACTATTGTATAGTTTTTATTTTGCTTTTATTTTGCGGTTCTTTTGTATTTAATTTCGGCCCAGCTTTGGCCCACTCCATTTTTCTCTTTTAGGATTAGTATTTATAGAGGTCAGGGGCTGATTGGGAAGGATTTTTTTTTGATTCATTTTTTTGTTTTTCAGTTTGCAATACCTTTCCCGCTTCCAATAGAACCTTTTTTTTTACCATTCTTCTTCTTTTCTTGCATTTTTCCATTCTGAATTCGTATGCCTTTGCAATTACAATTGAAAGACGTTTAAGATTCTACAAATTCGAGATGATTTCTGCTATGTTTCCCTTTCAATTTCATTGCCAAAGTCCAGATTGCATTTGTTCAAGACGTTTTTGATGCTCTGAGTTTATTTTTCGATCTCACATTTTTACGATTGTATAGAAGCATTGTTCGATTGAATTGTGCATTGTTCTTAATCGTATAACAATCAATTGATTAATTGTTTGTTGTGCAGAAGAGATTTAAACAAATTCGATTTTCATTCAATCTTAGTTTTGGATTTTTGTGCTTTGGATTTCGATTTTAACTTTCGGTTTCAATTCTCTGCAATTTCGTTTGCTGCAAATTTTGTTTTCTGCAAATTTCATTTTCTGCATTTTAATTTTGCAATTCAGTTTTTGCATTTAATCACAAAACCCCCAAACATACAACCTTTTATGCATAATTGAGATTAGAGCAATGTGTATTTGCATCCTTGTGAGATATGACCTAGGTTGCTCCCTGAACTGCATGTTTTTGTGAGGAATTTAGTTGTTTTTTATACCACTGCGACATGGCTATCAAAATTGGCGCCGTTGCCGGAGATGCATTTTGTATTGTTTTGATTCAATGGTGCATTGTGTTTTCTGTATTCTGTATTTGTGTAGTTCTGTGTTAAAAGAAAAAAATATATATAATTCTGTGGTTCAATTGTGAATTGTGTGTTTGTGTAGTTCAATTGTGAATTCTGTAAATTCTGTTTTTTGAATTATGTAATTGTGTAATTGTGCATTGTAGTGTGTTTAGTGTCCTGTGTCCAGTATAGTTCGTATGCATTTAGTTATGTTATACAATTGTAGTTTTGTGATTTGTGATTCATGAATTGTTCAGTCGCATATGATATGGTGTGTTCTGTTCTGTTCTGTTCTGCAATGATTCATGTTGCATGTGTTTGTATTGCATGATATATAGGTGTTGTGATTCAATTCGTGTTTGAGTGTGTGACTAGGTTCAATAGATTTGTGATAGCATTTTGTGTAAGTTTCAGTTTAGTGTATGCATGCTGAAAACAGAGGACTAGTAGAAATCGTGTTTGCCTTGCTGAATTGCTGAATTGCACTATTCTTGCACTATTCATCCATTATTCATCAGATTTTGGAAAATCTCAAAAAATATTAAATGGTTGAATTTTGGCCTGAATTTTTGTGTCCACATTACATTTAGTGTATAATAGTGCATAGAGTTGGTAGATTTGAAAAAGCTTTTGTAGACAAGGAGATGCATCTTGGTGGCCAAAAAAATTTTTGTGAAACTTCAAAGTGGCATAACTTTTGCTAAAAAAACTCCAAATTGAGCATATTGCATATGCATTTGGGGTAGAAAAAAATTTCCTATCCAATGCAACCCGCCTTGCTAGTTGAGGCTGCCCAGAATTTCAAAAATCGCCTGTTTTCTATTTTTTTTATTTTTTAGCATTTATTGACCTATTTTTCTTGATTTTAGGCTTCTAGTTTCCGTAGTACATCAATTCAAAAAATTCTGAAAATTTTTGTGGTGTTATCCTATACCATTTGGGGATTTATCATGGTCTTACTTCAACCATTGCTTGTGTTTTGATGGTACTTGCTTTGTTAACTGATTCTGTGCATTCAGGATTTGTGTGTTGTTCCTTGTGACCCTAACCTTGTATGACTAGATCTAATCCAGGCATACTGCATTCATTTAACCCTGAGATAGAGAGGACGAGATTGAAGCTTTTGAAATTGAGGAAAGAGCACAACACTACTCATAGTCAGTTTACTTCACAAACAAGCAACATGGCAAACAACCAAGAGAGGACCTTGAAGGAGCTTGTTGCCCCTGATGTTGGACATCAACCTTTATGCATTCAACCACAATTACGAGAGGGAGTAGCAAGTTATGAATTGAATTCTGGTCTTATTCATTTACTTCCTAAATTTCATGGTCTTGCAGGAGAAGATCCACAGAAGCATTTGATGGAATTCCATGTAGTTTGTGCTACCATGCGGCCAGTAGATGTGCCTGAGGACTTTGTCAAGATGAAGGCTTTCCCATTCTCATTATGTGACATGGCCAAGGATTGGTTGTACCTGCAGCCAACACCAATCTGTACATGGAGCGACATGAAGAGGAAATTTTTAGAGAAATTCTTTCCTGCATCCAGAACAGCAGCAATAAGGAAGGAGATTAATGGCATTCGACAGCTGCAAGGAGAGAGTTTATATGAGTACTGGGAGAGGTTCAACAAGTTGTATTCGACCTGCCCAAACCATCAGATAAATGAGCAGCTTTTGATTCAATATTTCTATGAAGGATTGATGCCTATGGAGCGCAGCATGATTGATGCAACTAGTGGAGGTGCTCTGGTGGATAAAACTCCAGCAGCTGCAAGATATTTGATCTCCAACATGGCAGAAAATTCTCAGCAATTTAGTTCCAGAAATCTGACCACTAGAGTAGTACATGAGGCAGCCACAAGCAGTGCTGCTGTTGCAGTTGATAACCAAAGGTTGGAAACAAACTTTCAGAATTGACTTCCTTGGTGAGGCAATTAGCCATGGGGCAGGCAGTTCCACAGAGCTAGCAAACGTGTGGCATATGTGCAGGTGACCATTATACTAATTCTTGCCCTCAGCTGCAAGAGACAGCCCAACCTTCTCATTTGGTAGCAGGCATACACCCTCCTTACCAGAGTCACCAGCAGCAGTCTCAACAATATAATCCTTTCTCCCCTACATATAATCCAGGGTGGAGAAATCATCCCAATCTGAGGTATGGTCCACCAGCACCACAGCAGCAGAAGCATGTGTATCAGCAGCAACCTGCATACCCTTCATATCACCAGCCATAGCACCACCCTGTACAGTAGCAGCAACCAAAGTATCTGCCTCTTCCTTTGAGACAACAACAGCAGCAGCCTGCACAGCAAAATCAAGCTTAGCAACAACTCCCTCCACAGCCAAGCAGTAGTGGACCTTCTTTGGAGGAGTTGATGAGTCAAATGGCCACTCAAAGTCTGCAGTTTCAGCAGAACGTTTCAGCCACCATTCAGGACTTACAGACCCAAATTGGGTAGCTGGCAACTTCAGTGAATAATTTACAGCAGTAAGGGTCTGCAACACTTCCTTCGCAGCCTGTAGTTAATCCGAAAGGTAATGTAAGTGCTATTACTTTAAGAAGTGGCAAGGAACTGACCAATTGTCCAGTGCAGGCTAGTAAAAGTAGTGGAAGTGAAGAGGGAGTCCAAGATAATTTACCACAGCACCAGATTCCCCTTACTTTCCCAACCAGAGTTCCTCCACCAAAGAAAATAGAAATGGACCAAGAGTTGCTGGATACCTTCAAGAAGGTGGAGATTAATATTCCTTTATTGGATGCCATCAAACAGATTCCTCGATATGCGAAATTCTTGAAGGAGCTCTGTACTTATAAGAGGAACTTAAAGAAGAGGAATGTCCAACTAGTTTCATCCTTGTCCCAATCTAGCCTTCCATAGAAATGTGGTGATCCAGGAACTTTCTCCATTCCCTGCACAATTGGAGAGTCCTCTTTTGCTAGTGCCTTGCTGGATTTGGGAGCTTCAATCAATGTTATGCCTTCAGCCGTATATAAGATGTTGCATTTGGGAGACTTGAAACCAACCAACGTGATTATCCAGTTAGCAAACCGAAGCACAGCTCAGCCCTTGGGAGTGCTCGAAGACGTGTTGGTAAAAGTTAACCAATTGATTTTTCCGGCTGATTTTTACATTCTTGATATGCAGGATGAGAACTCGACCTTAATTTTGGGTAGACCATTCTTGATGACTGCGAAAACAAAGATTGATGTCCATACAGGCACACTGTCCATGGAGTTTGGAGATGATACAGTTCATTTCAATATCTTTGATGCCATACGACATCTAGCTAGCTGAGAGCCATTCGATGCTTTCTGAGTGTTCTGATTTATCTGTTTTTCTTATTAATATAGTAGATAAAAATTCTTATTTGGATTCTGATACAGTTCATGTAATTGATTCTGATTGTAATTCTGATATTGATATTGCTGTAGATTTGGATTTAGAATTAGATCCAGATTTTGACTTGTCTCATTTTTTAGATTTAGATTTAGATGCTTTACCAGGATGCACCTGTGATAGTGGCAGTTGTTCCATTTGTGCTGAGATTAATACTGCCATATCTTTTGCTGTTTTACATTCCATTGTAGGTGCTCCAGATTCTATGATACCCATGGCTGCTACAGCCCCCCAACCTCCATTATCAATTATTCAGCAGCAGCAGCCACCTTCTTTGGAGTTGAGCCCTCTGCCAAAGCACCTTAAATATGTGTATCTGGATGCAGAGCAGCAGAGATTCCCAGTGATAATATCCAGCAGCCTTCTGGAGGATCAGGAAGAGAAGTTGTTGCAAGTGCTAAAGGTGCACAGGAAAGCCATCGGTTGGAGCTTGAGTGACATTCCTGGAATCAGTCCAGCTGTATACATGCACAGGATTCACTTGGAGGATGAGTCTAGGCCAATGAGGCAGCCCCAAAGAAGACTCAATCCTACCATTTTGGATGTAATGAAGAAGGAGGTGACCAAGCTACTGATGGTTGGGATCATCTACCCCATTTCTGATAGTACATGGGTGTCACATGTCCAAGTGGTACCTAAGAAGTCTGGGATTACTGTGGTGCAAAACCAGGAGAATAAGATGGTTGCCACCAGAGTCGCCAACAAATGGAGAGTCTGTATTGACTATAGGGGACTCAACCAGGCTACTAGAAAGGACCACTTTCCTCTCCCATTCATTGATCAGGTCATTGAGAGGTTAGCAGGTAAATCCCATTATTGTTTTCTGGATGGTTTCTCTGGCTACATGCAAATTCATATTTCTCTTGAGGACCAGCACAAGACCACTTTCACCTGTCCTTTTGGCACTTTTGCCTATAAAAGGATGCCATTCGGCCTATGCAATGCACCTGCTACTTTTCAAAGGTGTATATTAAGTGTTTTTTCTGATTTAATTGATAATTGCATGGAGGTGTTTATGGATGATTTTATTGTTTATGGTTCTTCATTTGATTCATGTCTGCATAGCTTAACCAGGGTGCTAGAGAGATGTGTTGAAACTAACCTTGTGCTGAATTATGAGAAATGCCATTTTATGGTAAAGGAAGGTGTAGTTTTAGGACATCTTATTTCTGAGAGGGGAATACAGGTTAATAAGGCGAAAATTGATGTTATTTCCTCTCTATCTTACCCCGCGTCTGTGCGGGAGGTGCGTTCTTTCCTTGGACATGCAGGTTTTTATTTATCAAAGATTTCAGTACCATTGCACTGCCGCTGTCCAGTCTTCTACAGAAAGATGTACCATTCTTATTCTCTAATTCATGTAAGGAGGCTTTTGAGGAGTTGAGGAGGAGACTCACCACACCACCTATCATGCAGCCACCAGATTGGGAGCTCCCCTTTGAGTTGATGTGTGACGCCTCTGACTATGCACTTGGAGCTGTTTTATCTCAGAGAGTCGGTAAATTTCCTCATGTTATTTCCTATGCCTCTAGAGCTCTCGATGCAGCCCAGATAAATTATACCACCACTAAGAAAGAACTCCTGGCTATTGTGTTTGCATTAGATAAATTTCGTTCTTATTTGCTTGGTTCCAAGATAACTTCTTTACAGATCATGCTGCACTGAAATTCCTACTGAAGAAGCCAGATGCGAAACCTAGATTGATTAGATGGATGCTTCTTCTGCAGGAGTTTGATATTGAGATAAAATACAAGAGTGGTGTTCTGAATCAGGTTGCTGATCATTTAAGTCGTATTGAAGGGACTATAGACCCTTTACCTATTCATGATAGTTTTCCTGGTGATTATTTATTTGCTCTGAACTCTATAGATTCTATTCATGGTTTGCTAATCTTGTGAATTATTTGGTTACTTCTGTTACACCTCCTGATGCATCTAGATCCCAGATAGATAAATTGAAAAGTAATGCTAAATATTATGTCTGGGATGATCCATACCTGTGGAAGTTTTGTAATGACCAGGTTATCCGTCGATGTGTTCCTGACCAAGAATTTCAGGACATTCTGCATTTTTGTAATGGCACATCTGTAGGAGGCCATTTTGGACCACAAAGGATAGCTAGGAGAGTTTTGGACAACGGATTCTATTGGCCCACCATTTTCAGAGATGCAGCCAGATTTTCTGAGAGCTGTGAGATATGCCAGAAGGCAGGAGGGACTATTACTAGGAGAAATGAGATGCCTCAGCAACCCATTATTTTCTATGAGATCTTTAATGTTTGGGGCATCGATTTTATGGGTCCTTTTCCTGTTTCTGCTGGATATTCTTACATACTGCTTGCTGTTAATTATATGTCTAGATGGGTGGAGGCAAAGGCCATTAGAACTAATGATTCTAAAGTTGTTTCGGATTTTCTCCGTACTCATATTTTTTGCAGGTTCGGTGTGCCTAAGGCTGTCATCAGTGACCAAGGAAGTCACTTCTGTAACAGGACAATTGTAGCATTGTTCCAGAAGTATGGGGTTACACACAGAGTTGCTACACCATATCATCCCCAAACTAATGGACAAGCTGAGGTATTCAACAGGGAAGTCAAGCACCTGTTGCAGAAGTTAGTGCACCCGAACAGGAAGGACTGGAGTAAGTTTCTGGATGATGCTCTTTGGGCTCAGAGGACAGCTTATCGGACACCATTAGGCATGTCTCCATTTCGAGTGGTGTTTGGTAAAGCATGCCACCTTTTGGTGAAAATTGAGCATCGATCATATTGGGCTGTGAAGAGTTGTAACATAGCACTTGAGCAGGCCAGAATTGAAAGGAAGCTCCAGCTTCAGGAGCTTGATGAAATGCACTTGCAAGCCTATGAGAATTCTAGATTGTATAAAGAGAAAGTTAGGAGATTTCATGATACACATATTCTGAGGAAAGAGTTCTCTGTAGGCCAGAAAGTGTTATTGTTTAACTCTCGATTGAAATTGATTGCAGGTAAGCTTCGATCTAGATGGGATGGACCTTTTGTGATTACTCATGTTTTTCCCCATGGTGCAGTTGAGATTCAGGATGCAGCTACCAGCAGGACTTTTAAAGTCAATGGTCATCAGCTGAAATTATTCCAACCAGTGGAGCCGGCTCAGAACATAGTTGATCTATCCTTAGTGGAGCCTACTTTGATGGAGGATGTGTCTTCTTAGGCACTTGGAGTTTGGAGCATTGTGTTCTTTGATCTTTGTTTCTTTACTTTTTCATATATAGTTTTCATTCTATTCTTGGATTGTTTGCATGTTTTGCATTTTATATTTCCTTTTCCCACATTATGGACAATGTGTGTTTTAAGTGTGGGGGGAGGGACTAGTCCTTAGCATATTTTTCATTGGATTCCCTTGCTTTTAGAGACTTCATTCTTGTGAGCATCTTTTCATTTGCCATTCTTAGTTGGAAGTTTCATAACTTCATAGTTGTGTTTCTTGCATTTTGAGTTTAGCTAGTTTTTCATGATGATTAGGTTGTGGATCATTAATTGGTAGAATGCATGCCTTAGTGAGATTTGAACTTATCTTCTTTCTTGTGTGATTCACTCATGTTTGTAGGTATTTTAGAACTTGAATTGACTCTTTTTGATGTCATTTATTCACATGAACTTTTGATATGATTTAGGCCTTCTTTTGATTTTAGCCACTTGGCCAAATTGACTTACCTTGCATGTATTCCATTGGTTATCCCCTTTGAGCCTTATTGACCTTTTTCTTGATGATTTTGCAGCTCATTACAAGCCATGTAACTTGAAAAACCATGATGTGCCCAACCTTTGGGAATAGATGAGCTTTGGAACTGTTTTGGGAATTGGTTAAAAACAAGTGTGGGGGTGTTTTGTACATATTACTTTGAGCATATTTTGATGCATTGTAGGTTGACTAGAAAAGTGGATTTTATAAAAACAGTACAGTACTTACAAAGTTAAAAAAAAAAAAAAGAGAGAGTAAAAAGTACTATTCTATTTCTAGCTTTTGTACATGTGTTCTTGTTTGTTGTGATGTGTTGCTGTTTTGCTTTTACTTGTTTTTAATCCATTCCTCATTGCTCTTCGTTTCTCTTTAGTTTTTAGCTTTGTTGACTTTCTTTTATCTTACCTTTACCTTAGCCACATTACAAGCTTAATTAAATTCCTATTGATCTTTGGTGCATGTGTTTTAAATGGTAGAAATTAGAGGCTCTTCATACATATGGAAATACTTACATTGAGAGAATGAGTGATACACACCCTTGTGAGAATTTTACCAATTGTGATCCATAATTTAATTAGATTGAAATTCTTCTTTACTTTTGATGTTTGGAGCATATTCTTGATTGTTGTGACTCTTCCACACTTTGATTGCTTGCAAGACTGATTTTTGTTGCTCACATTTCTTACACTTTGGGAACCATTGAAAAATTTTGCTTTGTGTTCATTTCATTTCATTTCTTTTCTTTTGCTTGGGATTGCAAAAGCTTAAGTGTGGGGGTATTTGATAGCTCATATTTTGTTCCCACATTCATAGTCTTATTGCATCCTTTACATGTCTTTTCATTCCCTTATTTCTTCCATTTAATGTGTTTTTGCATTTATCATATTCATTAGGAATTTTCGTAAAATACAATACTTTTGTTCATGTTTTCTATTCTGACCTTTGGTTACTAATTTGACCATAACTTTTTCTGTAGATATCCTTTTTGCCTGATTCTTTTTGCATTGGATTCCTTACTTCTGGGGCTTTAATTTGGATATTTAGATCGTGCTGTTTGGAGTCCAGAGCTATTTTCTACGAATTTTAGATGTTTAGACTTTTAGTTGACTATTGTATAGTTTTTATTTTGCTTTTATTTTGCGGTTCTTTTGTATTTAATTTCGGCCCAGCTTTGGCCCACTCCATTTTTCTCTTTTAGGATTAGTATTTATAGAGGTCAGGGGCTGATTGGGAAGGATTTTTTTTTATTCATTTTTTTGTTTTTCAGTTTGCAATACCTTTCCCGCTTCCAATAGAACCTTTTTTTTTTTTTTTTACCATTCTTCTTCTTTTCTTGCATTTTTCCATTCTGAATTCGTATGCCTTTGCAATTACAATTGAAAGACGTTTAAGATTCTACAAATTCGAGATGATTTCTGCTATGTTTCCCTTTCAATTTCATTGCCAAAGTCCAGATTGCATTTGTTCAAGACGTTTTTGATGCTCCGAGTTTATTTTTCGATCTCACATTTTTACGATTGTATAGAAGCATTGTTCGATTGAATTGTGCATTGTTCTTAATCGTATAACAATCAATTGATTAATTGTTTGTTGTGCAGAAGAGATTTAAACAAATTCAGTTTTCATTCAATCTTAGTTTTGGATTTTTGTGCTTTAGATTTCGATTTTAACTTTCGGTTTCAATTCTCTACAATTTCGTTTGCTGCAAATTTTTGTGCTTCTCGTTTATGGAAGGGAAGGCGTTCACGTAGCAGCATCACTACACATCACACGGGTTCTAGAGGTCAATCTTGGACCCAAATCCTGAAAGATGTTGCTTATAGATTTGATGATGATAATTACGATGACTCGGTCACTAGTCACTGAATTATCTAAATTACGTTAAAACAGGAATCTTGTTAATTATTGAGAATGGTTTGATGAATTGCTGGTGTGACAATAACTTTCTAATTTTAAAGATCATAACATTTTACACTTATAAAACTCTAATTTATGTAAATTATATATCTATTTCATGAAATCGCTTCAAGTGATGTGACATACATATTAATATAAAAGAAATATTCTACAATCACTTTTAACATTGATTAATTCTTTAATAATAAAAAAATACATCACCGAAATCTTAATTAACATGAAGTATTACCTTTAATATTCTATTATTATGCAATAAAGATAAAAAAAAATCATATCAAAATACATACTTGTTTCCTAAAAAGAATGATAAAATATAAAAATGTAAAAGTATAACAAAATTTAGAAAAATAAAAAAAAATATTAGAATTTTAAAAAATAAGATATTTATACAAATCTCTAGTTATTTGGTTGAATAAATCTCAAAATTTATATAAAATAAATATATAATTAACGCTTATTTAAAGTTTTACGTAAAAAGTTATATTCTTTCAAACACAATCATGCTTTTGAAAATATAACCATGTTAATGCATAAATTACACAAGAGTAGTATGACCTACATGAAAATTACAAGTCTCCTCACCTGATGTAACTTACATTTATACATGGCTTTACTCAACTTTAGCATAGCTATACTCGATTGTAAGTTGTCCAAACCTCATAACTTATACATAAATTATAATTCATTTCACTTTATACAACTTATGTATAGTACAATAAGGACATATTTCAAAATTTTTGAAAAATTAAAATATTTTTAAAATATTTTTTATTTTAAATAAAAAGCTTATTAAAGTGAAAATCAAATTATCTTTTATTTAATTATTATAATAAAATAATTTTTGTAATAAAAATAATTAATATATAGAGTGGTGTATTGCTAACAGGATGTACGTTGTATATAAAAGATATATAAATATTTGACTTTCATGAAAAAAAAAAGGCATATATTGAAATTAATGAATCAAAAACTCCGTTATATTTTAAAAGTATCATATTATCTTGAGAGAAAAAAAAATAATTATTGAAGCTTCACTATCCTAAACATTCTTTTAATTTGCTGCATCTTGAGGTTTTTTGTAATATTTTAAAAAAATATTATTTATAATTTTTTTAATTGAACTCAATAATATCACATAATTCATATAACCAACTTTAATCACTTAGAGATAAAATTTGACTGTTGACGTATTTATTAAAAATTGTATAAAAGAAAATAATTTTTCAGTTTAGTGTTGCTTAGAATGAATATGCAGTAATTTTTGACTATGTCAAGAGCAAAAATAATAAAAATATTAAAAAAATTAATTTCATATTTAGAATGAGCAAAACTTTCTCACAAATAGAATATATTTTGCTCCTGTAATGGGTGGAACCTTTTCATAAATGGAACACCCTCTGTAAGCAACACGTCATGTAACCCCAAAAAAGCAATGGATAATTGACTTCATTCCTTCTCTTTCAATCTCTCCGCTGTATATAACGATACCCAAACCCATTAATTTGTCCACTTATGGTAATGAAATTTCAACTCTTACGGCCTGATTCTTACTCTTGCTGATTAGATTTGGGTTCGAGTTCTTTTAGGATTGAGTTTGGGACATTGATATTCACCACAAACACGTTTGAATAACTTTTTTCTTTCTAATTATTTTCTTTAAATTATTTCCTTATTTTTAATTAATATTATTATAACAAACACTAATACTTTTTTTTAACACAATTTTTAAAGTAAATAGTAAATTTTTATTTAAAAGCATAATAATTTACTTGTTTGATTTTCAAAATATTTCAAACATAGTTTTAATAAATGTTTTTATATATTTTTAATATTTTAATTAATATCATTTATGGATTTTTCTATCCCGTGCAAATTTACATAAATTAAGCGTTATTAATTATCTATTTTTAACCAATTAAAAAGAAACAATTGTAATAATAAAAATAATAAATAAGAGAAAAAAATGTTTAATTTATTTTTTAATAAGTCAAAAATGTGTATCTAACGAGGCTTTACCTGTGCAAGTTTATGCAAGATGGAAAAATCCTTATTTTAAAGATATTAATTACCATAATCATATTTGTTACTCCATATGTAACTAATTAGTTTTAATCAGAATTATTACTTTGATGACGACAACATTAAGAACTTAATTATAGTTGACCACGAAATCATTAGAATCAGTGATATTATAATTAGGTGAGCATCATATTCAACAACATCGGATTCCATGCGTTACATTCCTTCCTCAAGTTTGCTTTTCATTACATGCTAACATTTGTAGAATAGCCTTAACTACACTTTCAATTTTTTGTCAAACAATTCTTTGACCAACCATCAACTACTTTCACTAACAGTTATTCCTATCTTAAGAGTTTTTTTTATTATTATTGTTTTTGTTTCCAAACAAATTAAGAGTTTGAGTTTAATTTATTTTTTATAAGAAATATTTTATTAAAAATATTATGTTATTGTAAGATTTAATAATAATGGTTTAATTTCAGATAATAACTTTTCAATTAATAATAAAAATCAGTAACAAGTGTGGTGCTATCGTAATTTATCAACAATTCTGGAAATTACTGTAGAGACAAAATTCAATGACAGCTAACTCGACAGTAAAGTAAAAAATATTAATTGAAATAGGAAACTTGAAGATGCGTAAAACAAGAAATAAGATATATCAAAATTTAATCGCGAGTGTCGCGTTCAGATAAATTAATAAAAATCGAATTACATAAAAATTATGTAATAAGAGGTGTAATTCGAGTCGTCTTCCAACGATGATAACGTTATATGATTATAAAATTAGAGGGGTTTGATTTATAGAATAACACTGATTAGAATAAAAAGTTAACAAGAATTAAAAACTCTAATCCAAGAATTTAGAGGAACTACGACCACTCTATCGTCGGATTCTAAGAAGATGCATCAACCAACAAATTAGTGATTAACATTAAATTTGAATGAAACCTCAATTCAAAATTAAGCATTGACACGAAAACCCTCATGGATTTGATTAACACACAATTCACTCAAAGTTCAGAAACCTCTAGAATCTAATCGATTTGTGTTAATTTAATTCACCAATGCCATTAATCTTAGATCTCAAACCTGAAAATCTAATTCACACTCCTTCAAGAATTAATTAAATACATCAACCGAATAATATGTAATCAAACAACTGCATAATTATTAATCCAAACAAAGAACTTCAATTCGAAATCATAATTAGTAAAAGGAGAAAGAAGGAAGAGATGAAACCGAATTTATTGTTAAATAAATTGCAAAACCGATCCTCAAGAGTGTCTCAGCCCTTTTTCAATCATTGGACTAGATGAAAGTCTAAGCCTCCATTAATGGAGGAAAACAAAAAGTAAAAACGGAAGAGAGGAGCCAAAAATTAGATTCCAAATTCAAAATTCAAAATTTTGTTCGTCATTTTGTTCTATTTTTTCGGCTATGAAAACGGCCTCTTTTTGGTTCGTGGCCTGAAGGACAATTGTAGCCTTGGATGTTAGCTTCAAAACGCCACTAGAATGGGCTTAATCGGACATATGTGGACTGAGATATGACCCAAATACTGTACCTTGCTCAGGATCCACGACTGCAGCATTTCGACTTCTTCCAGACCCAGTTTCAGCTTCTTATCATCAGAATTGATTTCTGATCTCCCATAGCCATTGTGCACCTTTCTCTTAGCTTTCCTACAAATCAAGAATCAAAATGAAAGAAGTTCTACAACTCAAGATATAGTCTAGAAACCAAAATAGTATCAGAATTTGCCAAATACTGAAAAATTAAATAAAGCCCAAATAGAATTCAAACATCATAACATGATCCAATTCAACCAATTAAGCACAAAAGAGGATTAATGAGCTAGGAATGAAAGGAAATAATGTTATAAAAATCCAATTGATCAAATTCTCCCACACTTAGCTCTTGCATGTCCTCATGTAAGATATAGTCAAGCAAATAGAAACATGTAACCTAAAAATCGTAGAATAATCAAAATAAATAAATTCTCCAATGAATCCTTAGAAGTGATGAACTTAGGGACACATGATCAAATAAAGCATCAAGAGATCTATAACAATCAAACATCAAACTCCTAACCTCTCAAAAATGCAAGCCAAGCAATATCATTCAAAGTGTATAGATCAAGCATGAAAGATCTCACAAGATGGTGTATACAACTAAACTCTCAAGTGTATGGTTCAAAGTGTTTCACTCAAGTCACCTCAAAAGACAATGCATTACCATAAACTTGTTAATCTTCTACTTCTCCACTACTTACAATCATATGCAAACACAAATCAAGAGGACTTTATTCAATGGTTGTAATGGGGCTAAGGTAAGGGTAGGAAAATATGAGGATATGACAAGATACAACCAAAGTGAATAGTAATAACATTGGTCTTTAGACAAATCAAGCCATAACATAGATTTACTTTCCTTGGACATTCTTTTCCCTTTGTCTAAAATTCCCATTTTCTTTGTAAATTTTATTATTATTATTATTATTTTTCTCTTTTTTTTCTTTTTCTTCATTTTTTTCTCTTCTTGCATTCTTTTCGAACCCCCACACTTGAAATGCAATAACATTAATGAAACCAATGCACTCCCTATTTCCTAAGGTTAGGTATAACATAGTTTTCCACTTAAAGCTTATAATGTGCTAGAAGCCAAAGAATGGTCCATAAGGCTCAAAGGGGCTAAACAAAGGGTAAAATGCAAGGTAAGCTATATGGCCAAGTGGGTACAAATTTGAAAAAAAAATGCCTCTATCATGTTCATAATTGCATATGAAAATTGTACCCTCAAAGAAGAATCAAAACAAGTTCTAGAATGACAAATCTAAGAGGAAAAACACACAAGAAAGAAAAGAATGGCATGAATTACAACCATCCAAAAATAAGGCTCAAAAGCTCACAAAGGTAAAGTCTAACATACTCAATCATACAAATCAAAATCAATCACCCAATTCACATATATCAAGAGGAAGAAGCAAAGATGAAATCATGTAAGAACTCTATCCTCCTTAATGACTAATGCCTTAACTCAACAACTTCTAATTCAACAAAGGAAAACAAAACAAAACAAAAAACAATGCTAAATAATAAAAACCTATTACTCTCCCCTCCACACTTCAATTTTACATTGTCCTCAATGTAATGTATAATGAAAATGTAAGTAAAATATAGTAAGGAAAGGAAGAGAGGAACTCCCTAATCAAGCATAAGTGGCCGCTAGCAAGCAGACCTCCTCAGTGGTCTCCAAGGGTATGTCCTCAATGGTCTCCAAAATTTTTGTTCTCCTACTGCAAAATTCAGAATTATGCAGAAACGCATGTCAAATAATAAGGTAACATGCAGCATGAAGTGTTTATGCATCAAAGATGTGTAGCAACTTCATGAATTATCACAACTCAAATGCAAGACCATTATTGAATGCAGAAAATAAATTGAAAACTTCTAAAAAAATAAAATAACTATGAATTGCCTCTCACACAGTGCTCTTTTAACATCACTAGCTTGACGCTTTATGATCTTTAATTCTAAGAGATACTTTTATTGGTAACGGTTTCAATTGTATCCCTAGATATTTCTCTTTTTTCTCATAAATTTGCAGCACTTCATTTAATTGAGAACATGGAAGAAATAGTTGTGGAGGGATTTCCAGCTACTTCATGAACTTAATAAGCTTCTCTTCATGCTCTTCATTTCCTTGATGTGCAGAACATCGTGTCTTGCTGCTATACCTAGGCTGCTCCCTTGAATAAACAATGATGTAATATTTATATTTCAACTGCTCAGGAAATGACTTTAACTCAGATGCAAGGGGCAGCTTTAGAGAAGAAGGCGGTGTAAAAATTGGAGCTGAATCTGCCGTGGATGCATCATGATTTACTTTTTCAGAATCTGCAGTAGCTACCTCAAAATCACCATAAACATATATATCAATATCAACATAGATGCTACATTTTGCAAAATAATTACATGCATCACAAGTAAAAGAATTAGGATAATTGGCTAGGTTAGGATAATTAATACAATCTAAAAATTCAGAAAACTCAACCAAATTATCATCAACTAAATCATTCAACAAATTATAATGAAAAACTGAATGAAATGGAAGAGGAACAGGTTGCTCAAAATTTTCTTCTGCCTCAGTAGAAGTGGTATGAGCAATAGGAGCAAATTCTTCACTTGCTGGGCTGCAGTTAGTTGCTAGAGCAGTAGCATTAAGATCTTCATCTATTGGTTGCTGCTCTTGCGAGTCTTGAATGGTCTTTCTTGAACTCAAAGTAACATTCTTTGGTTCAACAACTGGTTGTGTAGAAAGATTACCAGGACCTTGAGACTTCATCTCGTTTACTGTTGTTGCCAACTGACCAATCTAATTTTTCAAGTTTTCAATAGATGCTTCTGTTCTTAGTTGGAAATTCATATCGTTAATTCAGATCGTTCAAGAATCAAAATGAAAAGAGTTGTACAACTCAAGATATAGTCGAGAAACCAAAATAGTATCAGAATTTGCCAAATACTGAAAAAATTAAATAAAGCCCAAATAGAATTCAAACATCATAACATGATCCAATTCAACCAATTAAGCACAAAAAGAGGATTAATGAGCTAGGAATGAGAGGAAATAATGTTATAAAAATCCAATTGATCAATGGGCTATAGGATTCTTTTCAGCTATAAAAAGGGAATGAGTTCAATTGTAAGGTGTGTGTGAGTGAGAAATTTTAGAAAATATAATCATATGATAAATATCACACAAAAAGAGGGGCAGAATTATCAATCTACCTTGCTTTTTCAATAATCATGGTATTAACAAGAAGCCAACAAGAGGGACAGAATTATCAAGGAGGAACTTCTCGTCAATAGGAAGGTGTGACACCTAATCAACCGATCCCTGAAGTTGTGGCCGCTAGGGAGGGCGATGAAAGCCTATTTTCTATAGTAAGACAGCTCCAGGCCGTGATGAAAGAAATGCAACAGGCCAGAGAGAAAGATGCTCTTGAGATGTCGGCCTTAAGAAGAGAGAACAGTAATTTAAGGGAGGAAATCAAAACCCATATACCCAATCATACTACCCCTTTCGCTCAAGAGCAAGGAGAGTCTTCGACATTGCAAGAAAAACCAAAGGGAACTCTACAAGTTGGAAGCCCTACTGAATAGGATGACGGCCCGAGTCGAAGCCTTTTTACTCAGCTTATCTTGGAGGTCAAGTTACCTGATAACTGGAGAGGTTTAACATTAGAAAAGTATGATGGGACGTCTGACCCAGGAGAACACTTGGATATTTTCATGACTCAAGTCGTCCTGTATACAGAAAACAATGCCTTATGGTACAGGATTTTCCCCACCTCGCTTCGAGGACCAGCTCTTAGTTGGTTCACCTGACTCCCCCCTTCATCTATCGACTTTTTTGCAACTCTTACAAGACGATTCAACCTCCAGTTTGCCATAACCCGACCTCACCCCTTGACATCCCTAGCACTTGTCAACATTTGTCAGGAAAAAGGAGAATCACTCCGAGCGTTCATGGAACGATTCGGCAAGGTGACCCTTTCAATTCATAATCTGGAACCAGCCATGGCCAGGCACCACCTTACAACGACCTTTAAGCCAGTCCTTTCATTAACAACATATGCAAAAAACCACCAGCTAACCTGGATGAATTACGGAGTCGGGCTGCAAAGTATATGCAGATGGAGGAATTAGCCGACTATCAAAATCAAGTTTGGACGGACTAGGGGTGTAATTCAAAAAATATAGATAAGAGAGAAACTTTCAAATCTCGACAAGAAAACAAAGAAAGAAGGAATGAGCTTGAGAGGCCGCTCAGGGGCTCCAAATATCCCTCTTACACTACACTCAACACTAACCGGTCCAGGGTACTTGATTAGGCCTTGGCAACAAAAATCTTGAGCATGCCCAGGCGTGCCAATACCCCCCCCCGGGCAGATAAGAGCAAATCTTGCTAGTATCATCACAATAGGGGCCATACGTCAGAGGAGTACACAGTCTTGAAAGATAAAATTGAGGATTTGATCAAAGATGAACACCTTAGAGGATTTGTGCAAACAAACCCCATTGGTCATTTCGAAAGAGGGAGAGATCCCTACCCCGAGTCATCAAGAAGATACCATAATAAGTAGCCCAAAAGACAACGAAGTCGGTCAAGGGAACCTCCCACCACACGATACGATGAACGTGGAAGTATCCTAAGAGGGTTATTAATACCATTGCCGGTGGATTCGCAGGTGGAGGACCCACCCATTCGGCTAGAAAAAGACATTTGAGGCAAGTATGCTCCGTCAACAATGTGTCATTGGGTAGTAGAATCCAGATCCCACCCATTACATTTACGGACAAAGACTTTCAGGGAGTAGATCCAGTACAGGATGATCCCATGGTCATAAGTGTGGACATCTTTAATTGCACCGTTCAAAAAAGATTAATTGATCAAGGAAGCTCGGCCAACATCCTGTACTAGAATACGTTTAAGCAGCTGGGCATACTAGAAGAAGAACTCAGAGAATATCAAGAACCCCTAGTTGGTTTCTCTAGAGAACGAGTAGAGACCCAAGGATGTATTGACCTTTACACCTCATTCGGGTCAAAACACAAGAGAAAACGTATCAAGGTCACTTACCTGGTTGTACACATGAATACCTCATATAATATACTACTCAGCAGACCATCCCTTAACAAGTTGAAGGCCATAGTGTCTACTCCTCACTTGGCTATGAAATTTTTGTCAAAAAAGGGCCAAATTGTTACCATCCATGCTGACCAAAAGACAGTAAGGGAATGCTATTTCGTAAGCCTACGCCTCAAACCAATTCTAGATTGTAGACGAGAAGTCAATATTGTATCCCCTCGGCCTGGGAAGGCCTTGGAGATTGAGCTAGATCCTAGGGTTGATGAGGGGTGTCGGGTTGAACCCAACGAAAATAAGCAACCTTTCCAGCTTGGACCGAAGCCTGAACATGTTACTTATACGGGGGTCGGTCTGTCTGTACAAGAGAGGCAAAACTTCCAAAAAATATTGCAATGTAACGCTGATTTGTTTGCCTGGTCAGCTTCTGACATGTCGAGCATCGACCTTGCATTTCTCTGTCATCACCTATCGGTCTATAAGGGGGCCAAACTGATAACATAGAAGAAGAGGAAGATTGACAGCGACAGAGCGAAGGCAATGAAGGAGGAAACTGGTAAGTTGCTACAGGTCGACTTTATTTGAGAGGTCAGATATTCCACTTGGTTGGCCAATGTGGTCATGGTTAAAAAAGAAAATGGTAAATGACAAATGTGCACAGACTTCACGGACCTCAACAAGCCATGCCCAAAGGATGCATATCCTCTACCAAATATTGATACCCTGGTGGACAGTGCAGCCAGCCATATGATACTCAGTTTTCTGGATGCTTACTCTAGGTACAATCAGATCCGGATGTATTCCCTAGATGAAGAAAAGACGGCATTCATCATGGACTTAGCAAATTTCTGTTATCAAGTAATGCCATTCGGCCTAATAATGTAGGGACAATATATCAAAGGCTGATGAATAAAATTTTTGAAAGACGAGTGGGAAAATGTATGGAAGTGTATGTAGACGACATGGTGGTTAAATCTACTACCTTGGAACATCATTTGGCTCATTTAAAGGTGGTATTCGGGGAAGCCAGGAAACATGGGATGCAATTTAACCCCAAAAAGTGTACGTTCGGGGTCACCGGTGGCAAGTTTCTGGGGTTTATGTTATTTGAAAGGAGAATCAAGGCAAACCTTGACAAGTGCCAAGCTGTAATCGAAATGACCAGTCCCCAGAATATTAAAGAGGTCCAAAAACTTGTTGGGTCGTATTGCTGCCCTTACCAGATTTTTGCCCATAATGACAGACAGGCCTCGGCCTTTCATTAACCTACTTAAAAAATTCCAAAAGTTTACTTGGACTGACAAATATGAAGCGGCCTTAATCAAATATAAAAATATGTTAGCGGCACCGCCTGTGTTGAGAAAACTGAAGCCAGAAAATGATATGATTATTTACTTGGCCGTGTCAGATAACGCCATCAGTTAGGTCTTACTACAAGAAACACCCAAACCGGCCCCTGTATACTTCATAAGCTAAACACTTCAAGGCCCTGAAACATGCTATCAGTTAATGGAAAAAGTAGTGCTGGCCCTAGTCCACAAAGCTCATCGATTAAGACATTACTTCTAAAGCCATCGGGTGGTGGTACGTACATATTGCCCAATGGCCAAAGTTTTGAGAAAACCAGAGTTGGTTGGTCAGTTGGTAACATGGACAATTGAGTTATCCCAATTTGATATACATTTCGAAAATTGATGCCCTCTTAAAGCTCAAATCCTTGCAGACTTCGTCAATGAGTCCACGGCACAGAAACACACCAGCTCCGACATGTGGAACCTGCATGTTAATGGATCATCAAACCGACTAGGTAGTGGCATAGGAATTATACTTGAAGGGCTGAACACTATAACTATTAAACAATCTATTCAGTTTGGATTCAAATCCTCCAACAATCAAGCTGAGTATGAAGCTCTACTAGCGGGTCTCAGATTGGCAAAAGAAATTAGAGTAAAATGCATCACTTGCTGCAGCGATTCAAAGATAGTGGCCGAGCAGGTCAATGGAACATATCAGGTGAAGGAACAAGCCGATAGGCTTGCCAGACTTGCTAGTCAAAGGAAAACTGGGCAATTACAAATAGTGATTCATCAGGAAATCCCTCAACCTAGTATTGCCAAACAAGAGTGCATGGACATAGAAAATATGCCTCAAAATTGAATGACTCCGATTATTCAATACCTCACCAGCAGCAACTTACCAAAGGATCTAGCTTCGGCTAAGAAAATACATATGCATACAGCTAAGTACCTCCTTCTTGGCAACAAATTATACAGAAGAGGAATTTCAACACCTATGCTTAAATGTCTCAATGAAGCTCAAGCCAGCTATGTCATGAGGGAAATTCATGACGGTATCTGTGGTACCCATGCGGGTGGACACACCATGGCCGCTAAGATACTTAGAGCCAGATACTTTTAGTCGACACTTACCTAAGATTGCCAAAAATTTGTGAAGAAATGCATCCTCTGTCAACAATATGGTCCTCATTTACATCAACACGCCCACACCCTTCACCCCATTAGTTCTCCTTGGCCCTTTGTTATTTTGGGAATGGACCTTCACGGTCCTTTTCCCTTGACAAAAGAGCAATGTAAATTCCTGATTGTCGCCGTGGATTTCTTTACCAAGTGGATTGAAGCCGAACCACTCGCCACCATCACGGCCAAAAATGTCCAGAAGTTCACTTGGAAAAACATTATTACACGTTTTGGTCTTCCTCATGCCTTAATTACAGATAACGAGCTACAGTTCACGAATCACTGGCTTAATGAATTTTTGGACGGGCTCTACATCAAACATAGGGTCAGATTTGTTGAACATCCCTAGACTAATGGTCAGGCCGAGGCTGCCAACAAAGTCATTTTACATGAACTCAAAAGAAAATTAGGTTCAGCAAAAGCAGAATGGGCAGAGAAGTTGCCTGAGATAGGCTTATCGGTGTATGCCCCAAACGACTACAAAATAGACCCTTTTTCGGCTCACATATGGCACTGATGCCATGGTGCCAGTCGAGATTGGAGAACCATCATTTTGAAGGCAAAACTTCAAGGAATCGGCCAATGACGAATCCCTAGCCATTAACTTGGATTTATTGGATGAAGTACGCGGTCAAGCAGCAATAATGACCGAGGCTAGCAAAAGGATGATGGCAATAAAATTCAACTCCAAAGTCAACCCAAGACAATTTTATGTAGATGACTTAGTATGGCGAGTAACAGGGGATGCACAACAGGACCGACGAGAAGGCAAGTTAGTTTCAAACTGGGAGGAATCCTTTCGGGTAACGGCGTGCCTTGATAATGGGTCATACAAGCTGGAGACACTTGAAGGAAAGCTAATACCGAGGACTTGGAACATCACGCATTTAAAACATTACTTTAGTTAAACACTTGTAATAATATGTAATAGGTGCACTCTTTTCCTCAGCCAGGTTTTGTCCGCTTAAAAGAAAGTAAAAAGGGGTTTTTCTTGGGAAGGTTTTTAATGAGGCACACATTATAAATAAAATCTCTTCTGAAGCTATTCGATTATTTTGGATTCTCATAATTATTAATTCCCTCTCGAGTACCTCTACTCGGTCAAGGATGAATCACTTATTAAAATTTTCCTCCCAAGTATTTCTACTTAGCCAAGGTTAAATTAACTAATTCCCTCCCGAGTACCCCTACTCGGTCAAGGACGAATCATTTAAATTCCCTCCCAAGTATTTCTACTTGGCCAAGGTTGAATTAATTAATTCCCTCTCGAGTACCCTTACTCGGTCGTGGATGGTGCAATAAATATAAGCTTCCTCTCGAGTACTATTACTTAGCCAAGGTTGAATCAATTAATTTCCTCCCCAGTACCTCTACTCGATAAAGGATGAATAACTTATTAAAAACCCAAGTACTTCTTATATCCCCTACTGCGTATCCCTACTCGGTCAAGGATTAGTTGTTAGAAGAAATTGTTATAATAGTTAATCGATTATACCTAATGGGTTGACGTCAGCGTTGCTCATATAAATATTACTAGTCAGCTAACAATAAGAAGCAGTTTCAAAAAATGTTGATATTCATTGACCAATGAGCATTATAAAAAAATAGGCACTGTTGGCCTCTAGTAACAAAAAAAAACAAAACTATATCCCCTCTTCGGTGCCTTGATGGAGTGGGGCATCCTCTTCAGTGGGGTTCCTGTGGTGGCTTGGTGCCAAGGCGTCGGGTTCCACCTCCTCATCTACTTCATCATATGGTAGGAATTTCCCACCAAAGAAGTTTCGCGTTAGGTCAAAACTAAAGCCCGAGGGGATCTAGCAGAACTCCACAGCTTGGCAGACAGCATGATTGAAACTGGCTTCGTGCTCTGCAACGATTTTTATATTACACTCGTCAGTCAGAGCCCTCAGCTCGGTTTCAGACCTTTGCTTCTCTTGGTCTAATTCTGAGTCCTTCGCCTCCAATTCCGAACTCTTTGCCTTAAGTTCAGAATTTTTTTGCCTCCAGTGCCTCCTCGGTAGCCCGGAGCCGGTTACCCATGCTATAGAAGTGCTCTTTCAGCTGAGCCACTTCCTCCTCCAGTGACTTATTGGCCTCGACCAAGTTTGATCGGACCTCTTCACTCTGGGCCAGAGCCTATTTGGAGGAGACGAGTCGGCCTTGGACCCTTTCTAGCTCTTGCAGGGGTTCCAATGCAAAGCTACGTACCATCGCCATGGCTCACACCTGAAACTCGCAATACCATTGCCAGCGAGTCCTGTGGGTCTGCTTATTTATAAGGACTCGTGCTGACTCTAATAAGGAATCCAGACACACCATTCGGTTGACCCGAAAACCTTCAGCAAAGAACGATTCCAATATGGTGTCAACCGGCATGACAGTGGGAGCAGAGGAACTTCCCCGACCACTTGACCCAGCGTCACAAGCATGCTTGGGTCTCTTCTCCTTCTCTGACTCCTTCTCCTTGCCTTTGTCTTTTCTTTTCTTTGATCAACGTTTGGCAAGGGCAGGGTCTTGAGGAGGAGAACAGGCTTCAGTTACTAAGGGCAACTGATCTATTACAGGGTGTCGGTGGACATGGGCCGGAGTGCCTTCAGGAGCCTGCAGCTTAAGACCATGCCAATAGCCCAATCCAGCTCCTCTTTGCGCCATTAACCTTGCAATACAAACAGGTCGAGTCAATATAACCCAATGTTCATGCGAAACAAAAGCAAAAATATGAAACATACTATCCAGATCCACCCAGGGTTAGGGGGACTTCAACAACAGAACTAAGGAGCAGGCAGGGAGCTCCCTAGGTAGAGTCTTTATATACTCCAAAGCCGACAATTCCTCAGCTGACAACATTTCCTCGGGATAAATGTTATATCGACGAGGTACTCGGGTCCAGTGGAAAGAAAAAAGGGGTCGATTTTCCTTATCAAAAAAATATTTCTTACCTATAGGGTTCACGGTTACCTTAAAGTAACCGGTTTTAAAACCCTTAAAGGAAACAGTATAAGGTTTGAATAGGGGCAAATCGGCTTGCCTTATTAAAGACACCCATTTCACCTTATCAGATGGACGCGTACAAAGAAAATGCAAAAATAAGCATACCCTAAGTTCTATGTAATGAAATTTACAAAGGACCTGGAACGCTTGCATGGCCGCCCACCCATTCAGATGCAGTTGAGTAGGTGCAACGTTCAACATCCCTAATACTCTCGTTTGGAAGTCGTCAAAAGGGAGTCTAACACCTAACTTCCTGAACATATACTCATATACATAAAAGTTGTCAACCCCCTCAACCTCATTCCCTAAAAATACTAAGTCTAGGTGATCGATCCTATCGCCTTGACAGGTGTTTATTGCTATAGGATACGGATCTGAACCCTCCCACAAGGATATGTCACAAGTATCTACAAAGGTTTGAAGACATTTATTCTTTTGGAAACGCAAAAAGTAGGCAGCCACTTCACCATGCACCCATTCATATCCAGGTATGGAACATGGGGGGAAAACATGTCTCTCTCTTGGGGGGCTCGTATTCGGCAGAGGTTCATCTGACTCAGCACTTGCTTGGGATGATTCGGCCTTGTCTTCATCCTCCCTAATATTAACCTCAGAATTATCCCTATTCGGTTGTGAAGAAACTTCCTCAAACCTATCATTTGTGAGTCTCTCATCCTCGGCAGTAGTAGTCGGCCTCACATGATCCGAGAGGAAGTCCTCCCACACTAGTAAACTAGCCATGATGATAATAGGAAAAGAGAGGAATAAAAGAAGCAAAACGTATCTTTCGGTTGAAGAAATAACTATGCAAAAGCGAGAAAGGCCATGCACAAAGGGTACTCTTCGGTGTAGAGCAAAAACGTGTGAATGGAAGGATGGTCCACCACATATTTATAGAATCCAGGGCATCGGATAAGCGAAGGGTCACACCTTCTCTGAACCGTTAGATCTTCCTCAAATCTGATGACTAGGATCCTGCACCCTTTCATTTCACAGGCTCTATGCACAAGGAAACCCTAGAGATTTAAAACCCTAATTCATTAACGCTGATATCATCATTCTTTTTCTGCTAAAACTGAATACTTGACATGAACATATCATCAGAAGCAAGCCAACTACCATGTCATCTCTTTGCCGAGAACTCCACCAATGATTCCAGCCCTCTCGTCTTACATCCTCGGACTCGGGGGGCTAGTGTACCAGATAGGACATTACTCACTCTTACTTACAGAAAGAGGAAATCGAATACCTACGAAGGACGAGTACCTCACAAAGCATGTTAATTATAAATTAATTATAATTAATAAATTAATTATCAGGATCAGGGCTGACCCACAAGGCTCATTAGTCCATAATATCTCCTATAAAAAGAAGGTAAGAACTACAGGTAAAAGGTGAACTTTTAATTAAACAATAGTATTCATTACTGAGAGCCGAGACTTGACTTCAACATCAAAGTACCTTTTGCAGGTACCCTCCCCACGTCAAGCAACGTCAGCAAGATACAAAAGGAGGTCTCCCTATCCAGGCAGAGACTCGAAGACTGGTGTTTCCATAGCAGGAACATATGATAAAATTAATACATTATTAAATGAGTTTAAATTCTATGATTATCAATAAAAATTTATACAACTTATCCCGCATAATGTAAAAATATTATTATTGTTACACAAATGATCAATCATCACCATGTCGTGCATGTAATGTTTCAATAGATTAACCTCTTCATATAACAAATGTTTAAAAAAATTATTGCAAATGAACTACTTTTGAATATCGATTTTTTTACAGTGTGAAGTACGCTACCATTTAACGTTGATGTTTCAATTGATGCTAAATATTTCACGTTGATTTTGATAGTACCATAAAACGGGTTTTAGCAGTGGTGTGTAGTGTGCTTACAGTAGTTAAAACTATTCTTATACAAACTGAATCACCACCGTTTCACATTGATGCCTCAAAAGATGCGTAACTTTTTCATACAACGAATTAAAAACTGCAAATAAACTGTTTCAGAGTATCGATTGTTTTATAATATGAAATACGTTGAGGTAAAGCGTGAAGTAAACTACCATCTCACGTTGATGTTTCAATTGCTAAACACTTAATCACAAAACGGGTTTTAGCAATGGTTTAGTGTACTTTTACGAAATGTACAATTATTATATACTAACTGAGACTCACCGGATCCACGTTTTTTGAGATGCTTCCAAGACTAGTTTTCACATTTTTAACTCACGTATGATTATGTTAAACGCAATTCCAAATAAGCTATGAATCATAATACTATATTTTACGTTGATGTCTCAATAAATGCTAAACTTTTTATACAAAGGCTGTTTAAAATAATCATTACAAATAAACTAATCTTGATCACTGGTTTTCTTAAAGTAAGTGGTATTTTTTTATTTTTTATTTTTTTGCATTTGGTAATTAATAATATATGGTTACACCATCAATCTAATGAGTTTAAACAGCATAATATTAAATATAATGTAATTTTTATACTTTATAACAATATATAAAAAGATTGAATTCATTATTTTAATGTGCATTGATATTTTTTTAATTATTAGAAATGAGAGAGTAGCCAAACATAGCAGACACAATTAATAGAAGAAAATAATAATAATAATAATAATAATAATAATAATAATAAAGTCTATAACTGGTTTGGTTGTCGTTAGCCTTAAATGACAACATAGAAGGTTAATAAAATAAAATGGAAAAGCTTGTTACCTAAAGCAGGCGTTTGGCAAGTTTTGTCACATTAATCAAGAATAGCACGTGTTTTGTTTCTTTTGGTAATTATACGTTTCTTGCTAATGATAAGGTACCCATATACGAGTGATGTTGTCAATAGTGTTCAACTCAATATATAATTTATTTAAATACCCAACTAGCTAGTTATGGTGATATGTTCATAATGATATGAAAATTTAGGACCTTAAAACTGTACAAATGTGTGGCTATTTAGGTAATCAGCCACACCCACTCCTCATCTTCCTTGGCCATACCATAAAAAGTGTCACCTCATTCTTAAGTCCTATTTGACACTCAAACATTAACATAGCCACAAATCTATTTCCATCAAGCACACACCTTGATCATTCCCAAAGTAAACCACAACCTCCCAAATCGAAACCGCAGTTCAAGCAAAAGATGCCACACAACCAAGTACTTTGTTCACTGAAAAAGTAACTAATTGGTCACACAACACTTGATCTCACCGAATCAAAACCGCTTGGTAAATCAAAGCACGCCAAGAAACACACACCTCATAGAACAAACGTGATCAAGGCATCCCCAAAATCACTCTTCAGATTCACCATCATGCTCATGCATCTCCACATATAAGTCCAACACCACAACCAAAGCTAGCAGCACTAGCTTCCTCAACCTCACCACCTCTTCTTCCAAGTCCTCCAACATGGCAATATCCATTGGAAACATGCTCTCCCTCAGACTCTCCCTCTTGCAACACATCCAAATCCTTGAAATCACCATTGCAGCCATGGTCTTCATAGCCATGCACTATGTGAGCTCAAAGAGGCATTATGGCCTACCCGTTTGGCCTTTCCTTGGAATGCTACCATCCTTGCTCTTAGGACTCAAAACCAACTTGTATGAATGGCTCAGTGAGATTCTCAACCGTCAAAATGGAACCTTTATATTCAAGGGACCATGGTTCACAAGCCTCAACTGCATCATCACCTCTGACCCTCAAAAGCTTGAGCACATTCTCAAGACCAAGTTCTCTTCCTTTCCCAAAGGAAAGTTCTTTAGGGACACAGTTCGTGACCTTCTTGGAGATGGCATATTTAATGCAGATGACGAGACATGGCAGAAGCAAAGGAAGACAGCAAGCATTGAGTTTCACTCCTCAAAGTTCAGAAAACTAACAACTGAGTCACTCTTTGAGCTTGTCCAAAAGAGGCTCTTACCAACCTTAGACTCATCTGTTAAGAAATCAGCTATCATAGACCTTCAAGATATCTTGTTAAGGCTCACTTTTGACAATGTGTGCGTGATGGCCTTTGGTGTTGACCCTGGTTGTTCACAACCCCACCTGCCTGAAATTCCATTTGCAATAGCCTTTGAGCATGCAACTGAAGCCACCTTGCTCAGATTTATCACCCCAGTTTGCATTTGGAAGGCCATGAGGTTCCTCAACTTGGGGGTGGAGAAGAAGCTGAAGAAGTCAATAGAGAAAGTTGATGAGTTTGCTGAGAGTGTTATTAGGACAAGAAAGAGAGAGGTTTGTCTGGAAAGTAAGGAGGCGAAAAAGGAGCACAAGAGTGACTTGTTGACGGTGTTCATGAGGCTCAAGGATGAGAATGGACAAGCTTATTCAGATAAGTTTCTGAGGGATATATGTGTGAATTTCATGTTAGCTGGGAGGGACACTTCTTCGGTTGCTTTGAGCTGGTTTTTCTGGTTGCTTCATCAGAATCCTGCAGTGGAAGAGAGCATTCTGGAAGAGATTTGCAGGGTGGTCAGTCAGAGGAAGGACTTCAAGATTGAAGGGTATGCAAATTCTTTGACCTTTAGACCAGAGGAGATAAAGAAGATGGACTATTTGCATGCTGCTATTTCGGAATCTCTCAGGCTGTATCCTTCTGTGCCTGTGGATCACAAGGAGGTAATTGATCAATTTACCTTTTATTTTTATGTATTCCTTTCTTTTTTATTAGCTTCATTATAATTCCATTTTGGTAATTAATTTCTACATGATTGATCACATCACAAAGTCCTAGTTGAAGATATATATCTTTTTTGCTTTTGTTTTCTTTGGCTAATTAAATTCTTGTATATATGCACCGCATGTTGTTTATAAATTAGAAATGTGTTGTCTCTCTTCCCTACAACCAATTGTCTTGATTTTTTTAATCAATTTCTTCAGACTGACATTTAGCCATTTAAGACATTTAAGTATTATTTTTGGTCAACTTCTTGTTTACCTAACAAACGTAATCTTTGTCAGGCACATAATTTCTGAAGGTTTTTTTTAAGGTAAGCATAGTTGAGCGAACCAATCACTATAACTTATCCATAAATTACTGTAGGATAAAGCAAAGTAGACTTCAAGTGTTAGTAAGACTTAAATGAAAATTATCTTTAAATGTAGCACAAATTTTATTTTAAAAATTGCTTCTGGCAAATATGTGGGCTCCCATATGACTAATTAGTTAAGAAGATCACACAATTCAAGGTAATATTATTAAATGCAACTTGGGATGGGAACCGAGACTGAATGCAATTGTCAACCATTGAAACAAGTACAGATTAATAAAGTATCAGTTTTCTCGCTAAGAAATTAAAAAAGTAACAATTTTTTTATTAAAGTTATTGATATATCAAGTTTTACACTACTTTATAATTTTTAATAAAAAATATTATTCATAAATTTTTATTGTGTGTTTTAATGTATGTATTAAAAAAATTGATAATTTGTTACAACCTTATTATTAGTTAAAGAATTGAACTCTGTCTAAGGGATTTTAAGTTGTTAACTAGAATAAATAATTTCATCTTAAATGAATTAACGAGACTAATATATTAAATTGAAGATAGTATTAATTTTTTATTTAATTTCTTATAAATAAAATTGTATTAATTTACTTAAGATGAGAGATTGTTTATTGCATGTGATAACTTATATAAATCCTAAAGATTGTAGTACAGAAACTAAAAAATACAATCAATATTCTTATTTTTTAAAATTTTTATATAATTTTCTACTATTATATTTTTTACATCTCATGTATTATATTTATTTTAATTTCTCCTTCTATAATTACTTAAGTTTGACGAAATTGAAACAAGGAACTTTATTAGTATTATAAAATAACAAATAAAAAAATGAGACTTTTTAAAATGACAAATAATGTATATAACTAAAGGAAGTACAATTTTTCAGGTGGTGGAAGATGTGACTTTTCCTGATGGAACTGTGCTGAAGAAAGGAACAAAAGTGTTGTATGCAATATATGCCATGGGGAGAATGGAGAGCATATGGGGCAGGGATTGCAAGGTGTTCATGCCAGAGAGATGGCTTAGAGATGGTATATTCATGACAGAATCTGCATACAAATTTACTGCATTCAATGGAGGACCTCGCTTGTGCTTAGGCAAAGATTTTGCGTACTATCAGATGAAATATGTTGCAGCCAGCATCATATTCAACTACCATGTTAAGGTGGTGGAGACCCACCCTATGGTGCCAAAACTTGCTTTGACTCTCTACATGAAGCATGGATTGAAAGTCAATCTTCACAAGCGTCATGTGGCAGAAATTCAGAAGCACTTTAAGTTTGGTTAAATATGAATTAAGTAGTAATATATGATTAATAATGGATACCGTGCTTTATTATGAATTACTATTGGTTCTTATTAGGTATATGATTTTCATATTTGTTATGTTTGAAGGTTAAAAGTCATTAAGAAACAACATGTATTTAGTCCTTGGAAGTTAAAATTTTACGTATTTATAATAGAGTTTATATATGTTGATTATACTGTGTATATTGGATCTTTTGCCTTGTTATTATTGTTAATTTACCTCACGTAACTGTTTAGCTTTTTTTTTTTCCATTTATTTATTTAAGAGTTGCCTATGAAAAAAAGTTTTGGAAAGAGAAGAATGTATATTTATATTTTAAATATATATTTTTTAAATTAATATTTAAAAAATAAATTTAATGTATTAATTATTTATTTATCATTGTAAATGATATATAGATCTTTTAATTTAAATTTAAAAAATACATTCTTCTTGTTTTTTAAATTTCTCTCCTAAAAATCCTTTAAAATTAATTTAGAATAAAAGAAATATAATATAAAAAATTATTTCATCTGATTTTAATTCACAGAGTCACTAAAATATGATAAATTTATCTTGTCATTTTATCATATATTTTAATCTCTTATTCAAAATTAATCTTGTTAAAAAGGTTAGAGTTACATGTCAATAAAATAGAATAACAATTAGTTACATATTTTAAGGATAAAATATTTTTAAAAAATAAGAGGAGTTGTATGTAACACTCTCTTCTCATTTTTCGGTAATTTATATTTTATTTATTGTTAAGTAGTATTAGAATGCATTTAGATGTGAGCTTGAAGGATTTTAAAGGAACTTTAGTGTAGGAGATCTCGCTCAGCGAGGTAAATCTCGCACAGGAGAGATTAGTCATGCAAGAATATACAGTTGCAAGGCTATCTCGCTCAAGCGAAATGATTCTCGCTCAAGAAAGATATGATAAATGCAGCCCAATTGTCACTCGCCCAGGCGAGAGTGATTTCGCTCAGGCTAGCTGGGGATCTCGCTCAGACGAGATGGGTCGCTCAGGCGATGACTCAGAAAAAATAGCATGCTCTCTAGACACTCAAGCGAGATAGAATTTGCTCAAGTGAGCATATCAGAAAATAGTGGGCGAGATAATTGTCTACATATCTTGCTCAGGCAATAGAACCGTGTCACACAATTGGAGAAGTAACTAGCAAGTGTACTAGGTAGTTGTAGCAAGTAATAAAATTTGGAAATTAATATAAGTCCCAAGTATCGTCCTCAAGGATTAGGTCTATTAATTACCACTTCACAAATCAATAACTAGTTGAGCCAAACAAATTTGGAGTGTTTTGAATCATTTAACAAACAAAAACAATAAAGTACAGAAATCTGAAAAATACAGCAAAACAGAATACGAATTTTGTATTAAAATGCTATATGGAAAATAGTTAAGAATTAATTTACCAGATTTTCTATTGCAATGTAATAATGTTCTGGACTCTTAAAAATCCTAATTGATTGATAATCAATTTCACTTCTTTAACCAAAGGACAATTCCTTGCCTCATTGATTCTAATATCTAATTAAACCTCCCTAATACCTTAGGTGAAATTCAACCAAATATTGCATTAAGTTCTAAAAATTATAGGATTACTAGATTATGATACTTATTCTTAAGATCTCAATAACCTAGGCATATGATTCAGATCTGAGAAATAAACTCAATTTCTATTGATGAAGATTCTTCTAAATTCAATTGAATGAAGGATTAGTTTACAACTGCATTAAGAACAGAATCACATACTCATTCAATTAAAACCTCAAGGTCTAGATCTAAAATTACATCACAATATCAAATTTGGATCCATGGATCCCTAACAAAAAGAAATTAGAACATGTTCCTAAAAGAAAAAGAGAGAGAGAGAGAGAGAGTAGAAGAAGAGGAGTTGCAAAATTTCTTCATAAATCCAATCTCCAGCTTGATTTCTCAAGGTCCAGAGCTTGGAAGTCGCCCCCAATCTCCCTCTCTAACTCTCCTAAGGTGTAGAAATGAAAAGAAAATAAAAAATGGCAAAATACTTCCAATTCTAAACTCTTAACTTCTATTTATAATATTTTTTTCGCCTTTTCCACTTCCACACTTTAATCTCTGAGGATTATAGCATGAAAGGTCTTCTAGAAGCTTCTATAACTAAATTAGGAACTCTAATCATCTAAAGTTGACACTTAGAAGTGATATTTAAAATTCTGTTACTTTTGCATAGACACTTTAAGTAGTTGAAGTGCCTACGTGCAAGTGTCTTTTATGGAAAAAACCTCATGCGTAGCTACTCTCAGTGTTTGGAGTGGCTACGCACTTACTGCGTAGCTACTCTAAGCACTTGAAGTGGTTACGCGCATTAACTGCGTAACTACTCTGAACACTTGAAGTGGCTACGCTCACTGTGCATAAGTGAATTGGCCTTGGGTGTAGCTAATCTGAACACTTGATGTAGCTATTCTCTTAGTCTTTGTGAATTTTCTTCCTCAAAGTGTTAACTCTATGTACTCAGAGTGGTTATGCCCTACACATAACACTTGATTCTTCATCTTTAAAGCTCAATTCCTCTACTTTCTTCACTTTTATTTTCAACTCAAATTCTCAGCTCAAGCTTCTGCGCAAGGATTAAGTCATTTTAAGTCAAATTGTTCAGAATTGAACAAAAAATCTAAGATTCTAAACTATTTATACAATTATGAATATTAATGCAATTTTTATGATATTTTCAAGTTTATTTACTATTTAACTCTTTATTTACTAATAAAAATAAGCTAAAAATATAGTAAAATATGGATTTATCAAGTCGTCCATGAAATTTGATCCTTTTCAACAACTCTCCATAAACTCGTTTTCAAGGTGAGGAGAGCTCTATTTTATCGTTACATTACAATATTTATTTTATGTTCATAGAGTACTTTTATGTGAATATGGTATGAGAATATATCATTGAGATATCTTTTGTGTGAATAATGGATGAAAAGATGCTTATTTGATTGTTCGGACTATTTGATTGTTTGGATTAAGTGGTTGAAATATATGGGTATGTGTACTATATGATGAGTACTTAATGTGGATGATGATTAAATTTGTTGAGTGATTTGTGTGATTTTATGAAAGATGTCTGAGTAAAATGATATGAGAAAATGATGTGGATATGAAAGATTTATAGTTGAAATTGTATCAATGAATGTATGAGTGGAATGGAAAAAGTCTAGAAGTGTTTTACTAAGCATGATATAGTGTAAATAGTTACAAAGATATAGTGGGGGTATAGAGTTCGAAGACGATGAAAATCTGGGGGAAATGTAGGGTGGTGAACGGCATTCGTGTATGTGTACACTTTTTCTCAGAGCAAATGATTCACAAGGCCTCACACTCGTTTCCTTACTAGACTTCTGACTATGCCTTTGCTAAGGGGCCTGATTATTGTACATGTTGTATATGTATGCATGGGCTAACCGGAGACCATTTACCTAGTTGAGTAAGACCTCAAGAAGTGTTCGAGGCATCGATATCTATGATCACAGTGCACTGGGAGTGCGTATTGGAATAAGAAAAAGGATAATGGATAATAAATTGTTAAATGTTATGTGTGATATGAATATGTTTGTAATATGAATTCATAAAATTGAATATGTTGTATTTACATTAAAATTTTGATTTTATGCTAAATGTTTGTAAAGGATAGAATAGACGCTCATCCTTATTAATAATTTCAGAAAATCAGGATGAAGGAGCCTCAAGGAAGGATTAGACTAGTAGATAGTTCAGTAAATTTTAGGTTGAATTATATATTTAATGAATACCAAAGAGTATGTTATTTTAAATTTGCTGTACTTGTAGAAGATGAACCTAGGGTTTTTGTTATGGTAGAGATAGATTTCTCTTGTAGTATCCTTTTTGACTTTCTTAGGAGTAAAATACACCAGACTTTGTGTGTGTATATATATAGAGGTACTGTTAGAAACCCGACAGCTGTCACGTATCTATTTACCTACCACGACTATGACTCTATCGGAAGACCGTCCAGATGAACCTTTGAGTGCATCACTAGCACAGAGGTTAGAGCTGATTCAGGCAATCACTACCTGGGATCAAAAGAGGATCTGGACTCTGAAGATTTAGCTGAGATAGAGAATGGGAAAGTTGGAGATGAGTAGGATCGGTCTTCAGTAGTTGGTTTCGAGGAAGATTGCTCTGAGACTTGTATATGTTTATGGATTGTAAATATTATGGTTATGTATATATTGTGTTAAGTCCCATTCATTTTGACAAACAGTTTGTAAAATTTGATGCTAATGTATGTAATTTATATTTAGGTTTCCCAAAATAAAGAATACTCAGTGCAATTGTAATATTTATTTATTCTTTACAGTATTTAATATTGTAGTTATATTAGTATTACAAGTTTTAAAATTTTCATTTACATATAGAACTTAAGGAAAATTTTCAGTAATTGGCTAAAATCAATTCATTGAATTATGTAAAAGATGTTCTATTTTAAATGATTAACAAGGACTCATACATTGTACGGATTTTGAGATAAGGATGTTACATTGTCACCAAAATTTATTTAAGAAAACTTTAAAAAAACTTCTAAAATAATATGATCTTTAAAATAAAAAATGATTTCTTAATTAGTTTATATTTATTTAATTCCTAAACAATAAGTATTGCTATTTTTATTTTTAAAGGAGGAAAAAATTATTTCTTGAAATGTTAATTGGTATCTTAAAACAAGAAAACAGTAACCTTAACTTAGTTGTGAAGATTTATTAATTATTTACCTGGATGTGGTGGGTGAGTCTACCACTGTAAATTTTTGCATATACAAGAACTCAAATCCGAGACCTTGCTTAAGCGATACCAAGTCACTTGTCGCTTACCACCAACCTCCGTTAGTTAATAGCTTTTTGTTTAAGCTAGGCTAACATAAATAAAAAGCAAATAAAATGAATAAAAGTAAAAATAAAATAATAAGAATCCTATCTTTAGATGAACACTACTACAAACTTGCATATATAGACAGTTTTACAGACAAATTTTTAAACAATAACAGACAATTTTTTAAACTACAAACAGATTTACAGACAGACCAAAAGTCATCTATAATATCTTCATTGGTAAATAATTACAGACAAATTTCACAATCCTTTAACTTATAGACAAAAAAATTCGTCTATAAGTTATAGACAGACAAAAAAATTTGTAATGTACAGACAGAAAAATTTATTTGTAAGTTATAGACAAAAAAAGCTGTATGTAAGTTATAGATAGAAAATGTAATCCGTTTGTGATATATTTTACTATTTTTATTACTTTTTGTTTATATACATAGTTATTCTTGCCTATTCCTGATTATCACAATTTATAAACATAATAAAAACTACAAAATTAAATCTAAAAATTCAAAAATGATTTATAAAATGTAAAATTTAAATGTCATTACAAATGAAGACATAAACATCCAAATAAATAATGTTAAAAATAAATTACAAGTGTCCATCACGAATAATCTGTATGATCATCATCTGAAGGAGTATCACTATCAATAGACGAGGAGTCAGAAGAGAAATGATGCATGATAAATCCATATTTTACCATGTTTTTAGCATAGTTTTTGGTTAATAATTAGGAAAATAGTTCTAAAAATAACTTGAAAAGATCACAAAAATAAAATAATTAGTATAAATTGTTGTTTTGTTGAAATATTAAAAATTGTTTAGATTTTTGTAGGAGTTCATGCAAAAGATGGAAAGATGTTGAAAGTGCTTAAAGGAAGGATTAAAAGCTAAAATTAAAGAAGAAAATATAGCACTGTGTCTGCGTGGCTACTCTGAGTGATGTGCGTTAACACTCTAGCAACTGTAACTAGATAATTGCCATTGCATTGAAACGCATATCACTTGGAGCTTTGGCGCGCAACAGAGAGTGGCAACTCATAACAGATGGCGTAGCAACGCAGAGCTGAGCATATGGAAGAAGCGTTCACTAAAGTGTTGTGCATTGAAACGCACATCATTTGAAGCTTTGGCGCATAAGAACGTGTTGCAACGCAGATCACTTACAACCAAGGCGCGCAATCGCGCGTCTTCACTTCAGCCATTGCGCATTTTGGCACAAAACTCTGCAATTTTTATAACTTCTTTTTTTCACCAATACTGGACGTTTGGAGCTTTTGTATCACTTTTAGAAGATTCCAGAACACCTGCGGATAACTAACTTTCAGAATTCCAAGGGTTAAGTCAAAGAATTAGAGGAACTCTATGAATAGGAATTAGAAACTTAGAAAAGGAGCTTTTTGTCATTTTTTAGTTTTTGGTATTCAGTTGTAACCGTTTTAACTTCCAAGGGAAGTCAGAGGGAGAAGAGAGGAGCGACTTTTGTTCTTATTTGCTAGAGGAATCTGGGGAAAGACAAAGTTATGGAGATGGCTCTCTCCTTTTCATCTTCTTTTCTTCTTGCTTCTCTTCATTTTATTGTAATGTGTTTCTAACTCTTTTTGTTAGGGATTTATGAATCTAGAATTAATATATTGATTTCGTTTTGACTCTGAACTTTGAGTATTTAATTTGATTGAGGGATTAATTCTGTGTTTACTTGATCTTTGAATGGAAGTTCAATTGATTAATCAAAAAGTAACATTCACTAATGGAAATTGGGTTTATTGCTTAGATCTGAATTAATTCCCAAAACTATTGATTTTCTTAGGGATAAGTGGTCTCAGTTTTGCAATCTTTTGGTTCTAATTCGAATGCAATATTGAACTAAATTTGGCCTAAGGAATTAGGGAGATTTGGTTGAATATTAGGACCAATGAATTGAGGAATCAATTTTTGGTTATTATAAAGAGAAACTGATTGTCAATCAATCAATTGCTTAAATATTCAGAGGCAGAACTGAATTGATATTGATATTCTAGTGAAATAAATTCGTAACTTTCCTCCATTCGTGATTCATTTAAATAGTACAAATTAACATTCTGTTTTTAACAATTTCTCATTTCTTTAATTCTGAAATTTACTTTCTTGCATATTGGAACTTGTTCAATGAATTGTTTGGTGCAAATGATTATTTTCTTGTGAATTGGTGATTAAAAATAAGATCCTAGAGGACGATACTTGGGAGTTAATCTGATTTTCACATTTTATAACTTGCTACAACTACTTAATACACTTGCTAGTAGTGAATTACACCATTTAAGTACTACGATAGAAAATGTGTATCAATGCATGGAGCTAAAAAATGGTGAAGCTGAAGCTGGTGGAGGAGGAGGAAGAGGTGAGGAGCTGTTTGCTCTTATGAGCTCAAAATACGCATGCATCTGCTGCATTTGCATATGTTGTTGCTCTATCTGCTGCTAGACCTTCCTTTGCATCATCGATGCCACTTTATTCTCTATCTTCTTCTCCATTTTCCTTGCTCACTTCTTCTTCCATGTACTTTCCTTGCTCTTCCACATCTTCTCATTCTGCTTTTGGAGTTTTTCATTAAGGGCATGGACCTGAGTGCAGACCATGTCCTCCACTTCCTCAGTGCAAGAGAAGGGGCATCTCCGATGATAGACGCAGGGGACATAGAGTCTGCAAAGCGATTTCTCATGCCATAAATGCGACCTTTATAAAAGCCACCCATTATCTGTGACCACATAACATCCTTCAACTGACTCTGGATCCTGAAAAGATGCCTCCTCAAGCCTTTGAACATAGTCATCCTATAGTTCAGTTCAAATAATTAGATATTAGTCTAGAAAACTATTTAATAAATCACTAATAATAACATATAGTATCAATAAGAATGACTTACATATGTGACTTGAGATCATGTATTAACCTACAAGTTTTTGTCTCCCTTGTGAGTGTATGTCTCCTTGAACAACTCTCTATGCGTTGGTGACCATAATAGGTCAACAAGAATATGGTTTATTAAATTGATTGTTTAGAGTGAACCCATCAGCACATAACCCTAACCTTACATTTCTAGGATCAGATGCAAACTCTGGATACACTTGATCAAAATGTTGCAAAGCCTCACCATGAGATGGATGAGTCATTATCCCATCATTCCTTTTATTTTTCAACATGCCACGTCATGTAAGGAGCTGAGCTCATAGACGTATACAACCTTTTTAGCCTAGAAATTAAAGGTAAATAATGCATTCTAGTTTGTGGTACATCTTTATGTTTACCACTTCTACCACCTCTTCTTGGTTTAAGCCTAGGCTCTTTAGAATTTGCAATTGGTCAAAACAACATTATCTTTGTAATAAAGCATGCAACCTTTCAAATAACAATCAATTTTGGCTTCTTTTAATCTTAGTTTGAAAACTAATTTTATGCTTGGTAAAAGTCTTTTGGGATTGAGTTAGGTTGGGGACTAAGCTCACTAATTAATGTAACTTATAGATCAAATGAACTATGACTTTGATTACCTTCTAACTTTATGCTTAACATTCTTACTGCTAAAGATAACTTTGAATGCACATACCCATTCCATAAAGGCTTGTTTGCTGCCTCTAAAAGATTATAAAACCTTGCAGCCTCTCCATTAAGTTCTTGTTCAGCTTCAAAATCACAAAAAATTCTAAATTTAGAACTAATAACATCATAAACCATTTATTGATAACGACTATTACTTTCTTCCCAACTTACATTACCTACATCCTCACCTGATTGCAATATATTTGAATTGCCTACTTGATTTTCCATATTAACTACTTCTCCATGCTCAGTCCATATCCAATAATCATGTTTAAATCCAAACTTATACAAATCATACCTAATTGAATCAATATCCAAAAACTTTCTACACTTGCACTTAGAACATGGACACCTAACCTTTTGGTTGGTAATGAATTGTTGTGAATTACAACAAACATGTATGAATTCCTCTACACCCTCAAAGAATTCAAGTTTTATTCCCCTCAACTTGGTGCAACCAATTATACATCCACCGATGATTCCTGAGAAACATCTGGATCAAGAATTATATAAACCTAATACAAATACACAATATTGTATCAACCTTCTATTATACATTACACAAATTTTTTTAATATAAACTTTGGGAGAATCTCCCCTAATACATGTCAATTTCCTTACATCTGCTTACACCTAATACAAAAATCAAAATTTTCACCACGCATAACTAATATACTATATAACAATATATTAATCAATGTATAAAAAATAAACACATCACAATCCTAAACCTTTTTAAAGTACATCTCCTTATAACTCCACAACATGCATACTCTACAAACTCTGTAAATACAAAGAATCCTACAACACACAATAATCAGGTTTGGAGAAGGACCTCTATGCCTTTCCCCTCAATCATACAATCTCTAATCCTATAACTTTATCTTAGAAATTTTAAATCTCTAAAATACATCAAAAATTAAAAAACTAAACTGATTAAAAGTTAGAGTATTGTACCAAGAACACAATGATGCAAATTATCTTTCAAATAGATGCTTCAATCATTCGCAAAGGCCAAAAAAATGAAGCTCCTAAAGAGAGAGACACAGAGAGAGGTGAGAGAGAGAAAATTGCGCAAAATGAGGAAGAAGAAGGAGAAGGCGTTGTTTTATGTTTTTCACACATTACAGACAGAGAAATTTGGGGTGTTATAATTGCAATGTTCACAAGAGTAAACTTTCACTTTTTCTCTAAAATGTAAAGATTTATCAAAACAATCATTTAAAATTAAAATTTTAAATTTTAGTTTCCAAAATTAACCAATATTAATCTCTTTAATTTTTATCGTCAATAGACATTAAAATTAAATAACAGATGGATGATTTGTCATGTTAAGTGATATATGGAATGATACAAAGCGATATTATTTTAAAATTTTTAAAAATAATTCATTTTCATCCTTGATGTTTGGTATTTTTAAACAATGACGTCCATTATCTTCGTCCCTTCTTCTTGTTTATCTTCTTCCATGGCAAAGTGATTCATGGCGTGAGACTCAAAGGTGAAGAAAGAAAAGGTCAACAACACTTTGATCAAATGACAATGACGTTTATAAAAAGAAAGTTGTTTCACCGTAGTTGGAGGTGGAGAAGATGGTGGAAAAAAATATTTTTAAGGTGATTTTTTATGCAAAGCTTGGGGTGAGGGAGAAAGGTCATCGATTATTTGGCCAAATAATAGCAACGTCAACAACAAGAGGATTGTTCATAGTGGTTAAAGAAGAAAAGATGACTGAAAAACAAGACTCTATAAAAGAAGATGAATCAGAGAAAAGGAAGAAGACGATGAACGTAATTGCTTAAAAATATCAAAAGTAAAAAAATATTATTTTTTAAAAATCCAAATAATACGTCACTTTGTATTTATTTTTTAATATGTCATTTAATGTAACAAATCATTATTGAGCCATTTAAAGTGCTGAGTAGAATTGGTCCTGCAGCTTACAAGATAACATTACCTATGAATCTCTCAAATCTACATCTGTTATTCCATATGTTACAAATTAGAAAGTATGAGTCAGATCCTTCTCACGTGATCGACCTTGACTCGATTCAAGTAAAGGAGGATTTGTATTATGATGTGTACCCAGTGAGGATTGCGGACCACCATGTTAAGCAGTCGAGAGGCAAGGAAAATTTGTTGGTGAAGGTGATTTGGAGCTCAAGTGATGAGGGAGATGTCATATGGGAAATGAAGAGTAGGATGAGAGAGTTGTATCTGGAGTTGTTTGTATAGTTTGGTTGAATTTCGAAAAAAAATCCCTAAAGGAGGAGAGAGTTATTGATAAATCCATATTTTTACTAGTATTTTAATGTTATTTTAATCCATTTAATAAGGAAAATATGTTAGAAAAAGCAGAAAAACTCATAAAAATAGAATGATTGAAGATTTTCCTTAAATAAATAGTTATTTTAGCATTTGTGAATTTTCTGTGTAAAAATTAATAATTCAAGCATGTTTTTGTAGAAAATTTTGAGCAAAGTTCATGAAGATGGAAGATCAATGGAAAGATAGAAGAAAAGTAGCAAGTATGGACTCAAAGAATAAGGTTTATGGAGTTTGAGTTGGGCGTGGTCACTATTATCAGTGAAAGTGAGTGTTCTAGAGCATTTCTATCACGACTCCTTTTTATAAGGAACCAAGAACATTGTTTCTACACCACATACTAATTTAAAATTGGTAAATAATAGAGAATACAAGTATAAAATTCACTTCTTATTCAAAGTAAAATAAAGTTCCTTACAACAAATATCCAACAGAACAACATAATATTACATTTAGTTTATAATATTCAAAATATCCAAAATTATACTATGTAGCTCCCTCGACATGAGGTCTCAAATATAAGGAAAAAGGACTTTGATGCATTATTACTCAACTCCAGCTTCTAACTTTTCTTCATTGGCCCCTCAGCCTGTGAAGTAGATGTAACACCTGCTACATCTGCTCACGTACCACCGTACGATCATCGCAGTACACACGCACACAACGACATAGAAAGAAATGCAAGGGTGAGCTTACTAAAATAAAATAAAATCATATATGTAAAGTAAAATATTTCTCACAGCAATAGCCCTATGCATTTCTAGCCCATCTAATGCACAGCATGAAAACAGTTTCCAACTGGTTTCACAGCCTAAGTAATCCAGAAGGAACCGAGTCGGTCCGGGAGCGACCCATTCCGGTATCTAGATCCAGACAAAGACAACAAGAATTTCAGCATGAACTTACCGTTACACGTCTACCCACCTAAACATGTAACTCGGCTCTATAATGATGCAAAACATATATCTCAGCATGATGCACACTGCCAAAATTATTTTAACAGCTCAGCTAAGGCAAGTTTATAATAGATTAGCCAAAATCTCAGCATTTTAAATCAATTAACAGCAGTTATAGCTTAAAAAATAGCTTTTATTCAATAGATCTAACAAAATCATATTAAACCGTTCAAAACATAGAATATAGACTAAAGTAAACTTCCCTTACCTCAGAACGATGATTCACACTAGATCTACCAAATATTACTTGTTTTATAACAAGATTCACCAAAGATTCAGCTTTAGAACGAAGTTTCTCCTAAGAACACCATGAATTTCTATGAGAAAGAGAAGGAGAAGAGAAACGAACGGTAAATCTAGCTTCAAACTTAAAGAAACTTGCTTCAAATCCTTCATAATAGACGTAGAATCTCAGATCTGGCCAGAAATCTAAGTTTATGAAGGTTTAGTATGAGAGAAATGGTGGTTTACTGTTCATCGCCGGAAATACTATTCACTGCCTTACTGTTCATGCCAGAAAACACTGTTCAGGACACTATTCACGTTGGAAAACACTGTGCACGCGTACTGTACATGCACTGTACGCGTATGTGACGTCAGCCATGACATCATGATAATGTCACGATGACGTCAGCAGTCACTGTACATACGCGGTTTGTACTGTTCATACACGGTTATACGCAGTTTGTACGCGGTTTGCACTGTTCATAGGCAGTTTTACTGTTTATTGGCACTGTTCATACGGTACTGGTCACTTTTTTTTTTATAATTTCAAACTCCATCTAAATATATTCCAATACCAAATAATCCTTCAATTAACATTTAACAAGTATAAAATATTATAGATTACTTAATAATAAATTAGAAGCCTGACAATTTCTCAGAAGAACACAATGTGCATTGTCACTTTCACTGGTGAAAGTGAACATTATAGAGAAGTTCAAAATATTTCATAATGTGCACTGTCACTTTTGCTAGCGAAAGTGAGCGTTCCAGAGGACTTCAAATTCAGCCCAATAGTGCGTTATCACTTTTGCTAGTGAAAGTAAGTATTCCAGAGAGACTCCATACATAGCGAGAAGTGCGTGGTCACTCTCGCCAACGAAAGTGAATGTTCCAGAGAGACCTTCAGACCTTCAGCTTTGCAAGTTACGCGTGGTCACTTTTCCTTATAAAAGTGAACACGCGCACAACTTGACTTCCAGCGTTGCCACTTTTATGAATGAAAGTGATCACTCGAGTCTTCCAGAACATCATATAAGCCTGTGCGTGGCTACTCTTGTGAAGTAAAGTGATAATGCGCTCATGGCAGGAAATCTATAAATTGAAGAAACGCTCAGATCTTTTAATCTTTTGTTTATTTTTTATTTTCACTTAGTTCTTTGGTGTGGAGAGAGTCTGAGAGAGAGATTGAGGATGAACACCGAGCTTCAACCAAGAGGAATCAGATTGAAGATCGATTGAAGATGGCTCTTTTGCGTTCCTTCTCCTTTTCTCTTTCTTTTTCTTTCTCTGCTGTAATGGCTAAGTAATTTCTTCATAGTTAGGGATTATGGATCCAAAACGAACATGTTGAATTAATTTTGGATCTAGATTTCAAGTATTGGAATGGATTGAGTGATTGATTCTGCACTTTACATAGTAGTTGAATGGAAGTTTGATTAACTGATTATAGAGGAACTCTTGTCAATGGAAATTGAATTTGTTCTTCAGATCTGAATCAATTACTAGCATTATAGATGTATTAGGGATAAGATAACTTGATTCTGCAATCTTATTGTTTCTCATACCTAAAACAACATTGAATTAAACCAGATCTAAGGAATTAGAGTGATTTGATTGAATGTTAGGTTCACTGAGTTAAGGAATTAACCTCTGAATAATAAAACGTGAAACTGATTGTCATTCTTTCTAATTACTTGAAAGTTTAGATCCTTATTGATTCAACATTAAAGTTTTGGTGAAACAACTCTCTAGCTATGTCTTCCACATCTATTCATCACACATTTACATATTCATTATTCTATTTTTCTTCTGATTTCAATATTTGTCAATTCTAATTCCAAACACTCTTTGAAATTCGTGAAGCTCAACTAATTGTGGCCTTGTGAAGTGATAATTGAATACTTTTATTCCTTGAGATCGATACTTGGGACTCTAACATAGTTCTATCATTTTTATAACTTTTTACATCAACACTAGTACACTTGCTAGTCAAATTAACTTCTCTTTAGAAGTAGACAAGTTTTTGGCGCTGTTGCCGGGAAATATTGTTTTCAATATCATTAGTAACAAGAAAATAACTAGATTGAGCATTTCTTTTTGTTGTTTTGCTTCCAAATTTTTCTGCATATTGTCTAATTTTTCTGCATAATTTTTTTCTCTTTCTACATTTTGTGTAGTTTTCTGAATAAATTTTTTGTATTCGTTTGCATTTCTTGCATAATTTTGTTTTTCATTCTTCTACATAATTTTAATTTTTGTTCTGCATAAATTTTTGTGTTTTCTACATATTCTGTTTTGTAGCTTTTCTGTATTCTTTTGCATTTTTCTGCATAATCTTGTTTTTCATTTTTATGAATAATAGTAAATTTCATTCTGCATAATTTTCTATATTGCTACATGTTATGTTTTGTAACCTTCTGCATAATTTCATATTTCATTTTTTCTAACTACAAATTTGATTTGACTTTTGTTTTCTTTCTTTTTGTATGCAAGGAAAAACTAGAAAAATAAGTTGCTTTATTCTTTGATTGCAACTAACATGTACTAGAATTTTCACCAAAGCCAAGTTGCAAGAATAGAACCTTATGAAGCAGATGCTTTTGAAGCTTTAATTAATAATTTTTGAGTTAGAGTTGCCCAAACTAACCCTTTGATGTGTGATTTTTACAATGAAAACAATTTGAATGAAACCTATGATATGGCTGCACCAGAATTTCAAGAAGAAATCAATTATGGAGGAAATTTTCAAAGACCTCAATCTACCTTTCCTTATGATTATCAATGTCAAGCTAATATGAGTCAGCCATATATGATTGGAATCAACAAATGATTACTGCAACAACACCATTCTCCAGTCCTCAATTTTCACAGCCTTACTTTAAAGCATCATATTCTCAACTTCAAAGAGGACAACAGCCTTCAAAGACTCTTCTAAAAAGAAATAATGAACTTGAAGAAACTTTGTTCCAATTCATGGAATTTACTCAGTCAAGTTTTAAGAATCAAGATGCATCCATGAAGAAGATGGAGAAGCACATAGGACAAATTTTAGAGCAATTGTTAAATAAGAATGATGAAAAATTGCCTAGCAATACCATTGTGAATCCAATAGAGCAAACCCAAGTTTTCTGCACAAGAAGTGAGGTGGAAATTTCAAGTCCTAAAGCTGAGAAAGAGGCGGCATTAGATAAATATGAAGAAAACAAGATTCAAGATAAGTAACAAGAGGATTGTAAGGAAGAGTAGCTAATAATTTTAAAGAAAGAAGAACCAAAGGACAGCAGCAAGACACAACCAAAAAGAACCAAAAAGTGGTTGTTTGAAGATGCACCTAAGCCAATAGATGAAGCTAACCATAAAAAGCTTCGATTTCTTCAAGAGTGCAAAATTACAAGCAGGAAAAATAGAAGGATGATTCTATTATAAGAGAAGTCCATGCTGCAGTGGCATATTGAACTGATAAAGAGGAGGGAAAGAAGCTTATTGAATTTATCAAGCTGCTGGAAGTTCCTCCACTGTTATTTAATCCAGGTTTTGAATTAAATGAAGAGCTGCAAGTTAGTAAGAGAAAGGGAAAACGTTTAAAGATAGAGCAAGAGCCGTTATCATCAAAATCTTCTCTTAAAACCAAAGATCAATAGGCGTCAAGCTAGTGACATTAAAAAAGCGCTTTATGAGAGGCAACTCACATTTCTGAACTATTTTAAGCTTTTTGCATTACATTTGAATTTTCATTATTCATTTTGTTCAATTTTTGCAATTTCATTTCTATGATTCTGCTGCATCTGTATTTTAGGATTGATCTGATACATGAATTGAGATTTGATGTTGTGAGTGTGTATTGAGAGGATTAGAGTTGAATAAGTGAGATATTTGAGGTTTTAGAGATCTTTGATTGATGAAATGAGTCACTATGTTGCAGGAAAAGAGTCACGCAGAGACTGCATTTTGATGTTCTCCTCTGGAACAATCACTTTTGCTGATAAAAGTGATCATGCAGAGGCATGAAGAGTAAAACACGCCCTTCTGGAACATCCACTTTTGATGGTAAGATTGACCACGCAGATGTCTGAAGGAAATACCTCCCTTTGGAACACTAACTTTCCCTGAAAAAAGTGACCACGCACAGGTAAGTATGAGACATCCCTTTGTACGTTTTCCCTTTCATTGATAAAAGTAATCACGCTCAAGAAATAAGCTTGTGCGTTCACTTTACTCAACAATAGTGACAACGCGCATTTCAATTATAAAATCAACCTCTCTAGAATGCTCACTTTGTTTGAAAATAGTAACCACGCTGGATGCCTTTAATATTGTAACATTCACTTTTTCCTTAAAGAGTGGTCACATGCACATGCGTGACTATAAATATTGCTTAAAGTGACCACACATACACTCTCATCCCTAAAACTCACATTTCTCTCTACGTTTTCTCTGATTGTCATTCTCTGTGTATCGACCCAGCATTATTTCTTCTTTCATACACTTGAACCTACATTTATGCATCTCCATTCCAGGTAGATTCTTCATTTCTGAAATCTGTGGTTAGGGTTCTTTATGTTTGAAAATTTGAGAAAATGTTTGAATAAGGCAAATGAGAAATTTTTCTGAGATAAATTGTTTCGAACATGGAACTAAAAGAGAATGTGGCTCGATTTTCACTTCATTTTATGTTCTTATTGGAAGATTCGAAGCCGCATTATGATATATACATGAACAAATTTCTGCAGAATATGAGTTGACCTATAAGACTTCATTGAAAAATATTTGAATTGAAATTCTTGAATTTGATTGTCTGAAATTAATTGTTGCTCTGTATACTAAGACTTAATGTTTGAAAAAATTCATGACAATTAGTTCTGCATTATCCTGATGAAACTTCTTGTTACTGAAAATGAGTGGGTTGAAGAATTTTATTGAAAATTTATTGAAAACTTGAATGTGTCCTTCTGTGTTACCCTAATATGCAAGAACTTTCAACAACACTCTAGTAGGATCTTCAAGGGGACCAAGAGGGGCAGACTAGCAGCAGCTTCATCCTCAAGACCTGTTGCCGAGCATGATCCAAGGTTTTGGAGTATAGCTCATGAGAACTACTTCAGGGCTAACATTCTGAGAAGGAAGATAGTTCCAAATAAAGCATTTGAGATCGCTGCAGATAACTACCCTGAGTACAAAGAGGAGATCCAGAAAAGGGAGTGGGAATTTTTTTGCTCAATGGCTGGCATAGGCTAGAGGGAAATTACAAAAGAGTTCTATGCCAATGCCATGAGGTTCAAGGGAGACCAAATACCCAGGTACCAAACAATGATCAAGAGGATGAGAGTTAATTTTTCTGCTGCTAACATCAACAGGGTGCTGAACATCAACATTGAAAGGCAACCTGGACAACTAGACTTCAGTGACTTCAAGAATAGTCCAGACAAGGACTATGTGGAAATCTTACAGAGGGTTGGAAGACCAGGGACAACTTGGCAGCTAAACCAGGCAAAGAAGCCCAAGTGCATCACCACCAAGAATCTTCTGCCATTTGCTGAAGTCTAGAGTACCTTTATTCTAAACTCCTTTATGCCAGTAAAGCACAGTTCAACACTAGCAGTAAAAAGGGCTGAACTCCTATTTGCTTTTGTAAATAGCATGTATATTGATGATGTAAGGGTAGTGATCAATGAATGTATTGTGAATATCCTAAAAACAAAAAGAGATTCATTGGCTTTTTCCCCATTAATAACTGTGTTGTGTGAGGATGCAGGGGTAGAAATTGGTGATTACCAAGAGAAGATTAGAGCTGCACCTTCAATCTCAGTTGCAATGGTGAAGGAGATCTATGCAACTACATCTTGCACTTCAGAAGCTCCTATCCCTTCTCAGTTTAAGAAAGAAAAATCAATGAAGATGAAGGACACACTAACACTGTTGGCTAAAAGGCAAAATTCACTGGCTAAGAGGCAGACTAAGCTCCACAACAGTGTCAAAGCTGGAATCATGTTGCTGGAGCGTGTTCTACTGAACATTGGTCAAAAGATGGGAATGACCAAGGATGAGATGTACCACACACCAAATTTAGCAGAAAATGCCCAGTGCCTTCGCTCCTCAGTTTTCAAAGATCTACCAATTGATGAAACGATATTTTAGCTACTCGTCATGCAAAAGATTGTCGTTAATTCTCATAAAATATGCAAAGAAATGAATGCAGTACTAGGGTGTTATCCTAGGTCATCTCCAAGAAATTTTTGGTTGGGAACATACATCGAACAAGTGTAAACATAGATTTTAAAGCAAGTAAATTTGGGAGGTTTGTCAATTTCCAGATTTAAATCAAGAACGAAATGTGAATTAATGAAATTCAATCAATTAAAATGAGTAATCCCTAGTCAATCAATGAGTTCTATCATTATTCTTTCAAATGATTCAATAATCCCCTTTCTTTCCCTTTAATTAAGTTAATCTAACAAGCGAAGACTAACTTTAATATCCCAATTAAAATTAAGCATCTTAATGGGCTCCAATCTCTATCCCTAAGATTAAGCAACCTCAAGGATTAATCAAAACTAAGCAATTTTGAATTAGAATTTTTTTAGGTAAATTAGGGTTCATTAAGCAATGTTCCCTTCATGCAAATTCCATTTCATTCAGAGATTGGGGTTAATAAATTCAAGGAAAGAAAAATTTGTATTGCAATTAATCCCAAGAATTCAAGATTCATGTGCATTGACTAGGAATTACAAGGAAGTTTAGCCCTCCATGTGGATGGGCTTCACAAATGAGAGAAAGAAATGCAAGAACGTAAACAACATTAATGTAAATTCAACAAAAATCAAAAGGGAAATTGGAAATTAAAACCTATAGAGGACCCTTGGCTGTCACCCAAAACTCCAATGTCATAAGGAATTATCCCAATTTGCCAAAGGAAAATTGTGTAAAATGTCAAAATTCCCGTACCCTAATTCCTAAAATCTATTTATATTGGATGACATGTCACCAAAGTGTCTACTTTTGCCTTTGAAAGTGTCCACTTTGGGCCTTGAAAGTGTCCATGCACAGAATGAAAGGTTTGCCACTTCTCTGGAGTTGCCACTTTTTGTGCTGAAAGTGGCTACTCTGGTGCGCGTGGCTACTATGAGAGCCAATAGTGTCCACGCGCAGAAATGCTTCAAAATTAGCGTCCTGAAGCTTCTGGAGTTGCCACTATTGGTCTTGAAAGTGTGAACTTTGGATGCGCGTAGCCACTTTGAAAGGCAATAGTGGCCACGCACATCATGCTTCAAAATTGGCGTCCCTGATGCTTCTGGAGTTGCCACTTTTGGGCTTGAAAGTGGCTACTTTGGAACCTTTAATGCCTAGACTTGCTGTAGTTGCCACTTTTGCTCCTAAAAGTGGCTACTTTGGGGGAAACTTTCATCCAAGGACCAAGATTTCTCAAAATTAACTTGGGGACTCTGCAAAATTATTAAGACAATTAAAATTGCAATCTATATCTATGTAATTAAATGCATATTAACCAAAAATTAATAAACCTATGATAATTACTCAAAATGTGATTTCTATATTATTTGCACTATCTAAGTCCATTTTTTCTATCAAGAAGCACTAAAAAGGCAAGTAAAAATATAATAAAAAGTGGATTCATCACCAATCTATAAGACTCACTTCCCCAGAAGCTAGTTAGCATACCGCGTCCTGAACGCTGCCTTAGGCACATCCTCATTCTTCACTCAAATTTGGTGGTATCCCAATCTCAAATCAATTTTCGAGAACACTGTGGTTCCCCTCCACTGATCCATCAAATCTTCAATTCTTGGAAGCGGATACTTGTTCTTAATCATTACCTTGTTCAATTGCCAATAATCTACACACATCCTCATGCTTTCATCTTTCTTTTTCACCAAGAGCACTGGTGCTCCCCACGGTGACACACTGTCTTACAAACTGTTTCTGTAACAAATCTTCTACTTGCTTCTTGACCTCCGCCAACTCCACTGGTGACATCCTGGAAGGTGCCACAGAAATTGGACTTGCACTCGGAATGAGGTCAATAGCAAACTCTATTTTCCTCTCAGGCGGTAGCTCAAAAACATCTTCCGGGAAAACCTCTAAGAAATCCCTCACCACCAGAATATACTTCGGCTCCACCATGCTCTCGGCCTCTATTGAGAACATAACCATGAAAGCCTTGGCGTTTATAGTGTTCTCCCACGCCCCTGGCTCGTAAGCCTTAGAACCTCTGTCATTGTCATACCAAAGATCAAAGTCTTCTCCCTATAGTCCAGCAGCATATGGTTGGCAACAAGCCAATCCATTCCCAGAATCACATCCAATTGAGAAAGAGGTTGTAACGCCCCGAATTTTGGTATTATTATTATTATTATTATTATTATTATTATTATTATTATTATTACTATTATGTATGTGTGGATGCATGATAGTTTGGATTGGACTGGTTGGGCTGAGTGCAGGGTGTAACACTTGGCTGTTCTCGCTGCAGTGAGAGGATTCTCGCTGTAGTGAGAGGGCCCTGGGAGGAAGGACTAGAATTGTCGCCTTCTCATTGTAGCGAGAGATGTCTCGCTGTAGCAACGGAGCGACAGTTTGGACTGCATTTCTGGGTGCAGTCTCGCTATAGCGAGATTCTGCAGAAACTAGAGTGCAGTTTTCTCTAATTTTTTCGCTGCAGCGTGAGGGAGTGTCACTGCAGCGAGGTCTCATATACTAAAATGTGGGCTATGTGTGTGACTGGGGCGTGTAACAACATTGTAATGTGCTGTGAATGGTTCAGCGATACACTAGGAGTGTGGGAGATGAGGACGGTAGAAATACCTTGGGGAAGAGGGAGTGGTGGTGACACTAACTGTGAATATGGGTGCACCACAGGCAACACACTCTCTTCCTAACTAGACCTCTAACCACTACCTTTGCTGAGTGACCCATGACTGCCCACATGGTATCCGTGAGGCGGGACTAATCGGCGACCATTCATGGTGTAAATCTGTGATCACAATGTCTGGCGTGCATATGCATGGGTTCATGAATTATGCTTATGGATGTGATAATGCTGCCTGTACTTGTATTTGTTTAATGTATTGAAAATGTGCTGGAGGTGAGACTCTATGCTTAATTGTATGTTTTGGTAGTGTAAAGTACTCACCCTTACATTCATTTTTCAAGTAATCAAGACGATCAACACCAGACTTAATGAAAGGGGCGGATGAAACTACTATAGGACTAGGATTTTAATTTGAAACTAATGTATCTGAATGAGTCCTGTACTAGTGACTTGATAGAAATTGTAACCTCTTTCCTTGTTTTAAAATGTTTAATGAAATTTGGATTAAAAATGGAAGTTTTATTATTTCAAAAATTTGTGAAATTCCTTATTTATTTAAAATTAAATTTAAGGTGTTACAATTTTGGTATCAGAGAAGTTCATCCAAACCGGACTGAGGTATCGGGCTGAAGCGTCCAAGATAAGTATTGATTGTTTTGTTTGCCTGAATTATAAATGTATTAGATTGATGTGTTGGACTGTGACTATTAAATTGTGTAGCTTAGATATGTCTGGTAGAGGTAGAGGTAGAGGAGCAAGAGGCACCAATGATTTCATGGAACACATGGCTCAGATTCTGGAAGCCATGGTGCATAATCAAGGCGGGAAGTCGGCTGAGTACCGAGGGTTATCTGCATAATCACGTCGCAATGGTATCAAACAAACTAGATTTTCTTAAAAATTTTATAATAGAAGGAGTAAACCTAGGTCATCTCACAAGGACATAAGATACATTCTGTTTCTGGTTCCATTATGTAATTTCAAATTAGTTTAGGGTTGTTTTGAATTAAATTGTAAACAGCATAAAAGAAAAGAACAAAGAATAATTATAACGAAACGAAATATGAAATTCAACCAAATCAAGATCTCAATAACTACAACGCAATTCTCATTGTTACACGAATACAATTCCAACGAATTTCCAATCAACACTAATTCAATATGACATTAATAACCGAAAATCTAAATCTAGATTATGAATTCCATCAAAACAAGAACTGCAATCGCAACTCGAATGCTCTAACAAAATTCAAAATAATTAATTTATTGAATTAGGTGAATTCATTTATTTCAAATTTGAAATTCTCATTCTCTATTTAGAATGAAAATGAAAAATCAATATCATGAAAAACATAATTATCCTAATCAGAAAAGATGAGAAAGAGCGAGAATTCGATAGAACCTAACCCGAAACTCAAATGCAATGTTGTTCTTGAAACCTTGAACCGATTGATGGATTAGCCTTGCTTCCTGATCATGCTTGCTTCGGCCAAAACCAGAAAATATGTAAAGATGGAAGGTAGCGAGACGAAAATAAAGAAGAAAGAATTTAAAATAGAGACTTTTTGATTCCTAACAAAATTGTGGAAAAAAAAAAACAAGGATTCGTACATGGAGTCATAACCTCTATTTAAAGACAAAATAATTGGGCTTAATTAAGGCTTAACTCCCTAATGACTTTCCTAAACGCCTAACTAAGTAAAAGACATAATAATTGGGCTTAATTAAGACCCAACTCCCTAACTAAGTAAAATCAACAATACAATCAAATTTTGAAAATTTCAGTGCAAGGCCGACATATTGTGACGCAATTTTGGACCTGAAGATGCTCGAACTGGGCTTTTCTCCTAACAGAGACGTTGTAGATCTCTGTCTTAGCTTTCCAAGGACACCAATTTTGCCCAATTCCGATAGTGTAGCTCTAGATATGGTCTTTGCAAGAAACTGTATCAAAATAAGAAATTATAGCGAGAATTTGGAAAGATTTATATTTAAATCCTAAATTACTTACTAACACAAATCTAAACTAACACATCAAAATAATATACTAATGAAGCTCAATTAAACTAAAAACATGGAAAGAAAGATGTACTAAAATATGACTATCAAATACCCCCACACTTAATCCTTCGCACTCTGGGGCAAAACTTTCTAATGAATTTCCAATGGAAAGAATAAAGAAAGAGAACAAACATTTCTAGAATCAAGGCAACAAACAATCAATGAGACACAAATGACATTAAAAGTAAGCAAGAAGGCAGGTTAAAATAAAGAAAGATTCGAAAATGATAGAACCTCACAGGATAGTGTATAGCTCTCAACTCTCAAATATTTTCGGCTAGTATTTACGCTCAACACAACATGAAAACTAGCACAATCAAGCTTTGACAAGCTTCTAATTTCCACAACTTGAAACACATGCTATTAAAGATCAAAGGGACTTTTATTTAGCTTGTAATGTGGCCAAGGTAAAGGTTAGATGGAAAAGACATTTAGGCTTAAACAACCAAAGAGAAAAGAGGAGTAATGAGGAATAAGTTTAAATAAGCAAAAAGATTACCCCTAGAAAAATTTCCTAACCCCAATGGTTTTTCACACACACACACACACACACACACAGATATATATATATATATATATATATATATATACACTTTTTTTTTTCTTTTGCATGCTTTTCTTTCTTTCTTTCTTCCTTTTTTTTTTTTTAATACCAAACAACTCAATATCCACAATATAGAAGTATTTCGTAGAGGCACCCCCACACTTATTAAAGACCCATTCCCAAAACAATTCCAAAGCTCTTATAATCCCTAAGGTTATGGAACATCATGATTTTTCACTATATGGCTTATAATGAGCTAAAATCAAGGAAGGGTTATAAAGGCTCAAAGGGGGTAAACAAGAGGAATCAATGTAAGGTAAGTCAATTTGGCAAAGTAGCTACAATTTGAAGAAAGGCCTAAATCATATCAATAATGCATGTGACAAGAAGCTTCAAAAAGATACAAGGTAAAACCAAAGGTAATCTAGCAACATGAGTGAAATCACACAAGAAAGAAGTAAAGTATGCTCAAAATTCTCACAAGGTTCATATTCTATCATTAATGAATCAAACTCAAATTTTTCATGCAACTTGCTCAACTAAAAATGTAAAAATGACTCATATCAAGTATTGCAACCTATCAACTAAAAATGGTGTAACAACTTTCACAATTCCTACATCTAGAAATTAAAAAGAAAGGATGAAAACTCCAACAAAACATCATCAAAACAAAAAAAATAGAAGCACAAAAACAGCAAAAATTCAATACATAAAACTGCAGAATTTGAAAAACAGCAGAAAATAGAAAATGAAAACTGTAGCAGAAAATGAAAAATAGAAAATGAAAACTGCAAAAAATGAAAAACAGAAAACAAAAAATAGAAAATGAAAACTGCAGAAAATGAAAAATAGAAAATGAAAATTTGCAGAAAACGAAAACAACAACACAATTTTTTCATGCAACTCCCCCCACACTTAAAAGTTACATTGTCCTCAATGCAGCCAAACAACAAAGACAATTTCAAAGAATACAGAATGGGGAAAGAACTCCCTCAAGGTTCAAGAGTTGGTGCTTCCAAGGACATGCTTTCTACAATTTCCTCCTCCAACTTTGGACTTTGATGAAATTCCTTGAGTTGATGTCCATTGACCTTGAAAATGCTACCGGTGACTTTGTTCTTAATTTCAACTGCACCATGGGAAAACACATTAGTAACAACAAAAGGACCATCCCATCTAGATATATGTTTACCGGCTATAAGTTTTAGGCGAGAATTGAACAAAAGCACTTGTTGGCCCACTTTGAACTCCTTTCTCAAAATATGTCCATCATGAAAGTGTTTGACTTTTTCCTTGTATATTTTTGAGTTCTCATAGGCTTCCAAACAAAGCTCGAAGCTTCTTTTCCATACCTGCTTGTTCAAACTCCAAGTTACAATGTCTTACCGCCCAATATACTCTATGCTCAATCTCAACAGACAGATGACATGTTTTACCAAACACAATCCTGTAAGGAGACATCCCAATTGGTGTCCGGTAAGCCGTCCTATGAGCCCAAAGAGCATCCTCCAAAAATTTGCTCCAATCTTTTCTATTGGGGTGTACTATCTTCTGCAAAATCTGCTTGATTTCCCTGTTAAAAACCTCGGCCTGTCCATTAGTTTGGGGATGATAAACTGTAGACACTCGATGCACAACCCCATACTTATGAAGCGAAGCCTGCATGCTTCTACTGCAAAAATGGCTTCTCCTATCACTGATAATGGCTTTAGGCATACCAAACCTGCAAAAAATGTTAGATCTAACAAAATCCACAACAACTTTAGAATCATTAGTTTTGGTGGCCTTAGCCTCCACCCATTTGGAAACATAATCTACATCTAGTAAAATAAATGTGTAACCAAAAGATACAGGAAATGGACCCATAAAATCAATATCCCAAACATCAAAAACCTCACAGAAAATGATCGGCTGCTGGGGCATCTCATGTCTCTGTGTAATTGCCATCTCTGCTCTCTCACACTGCTCACAGGTGCTGGAGATTTGATGTGGATGTCTGAAAATGGTAGGCCAGTAAAACCAACTCTCCAACACCTTTCTATCTATCCTATATGATCCATAATGTCCTCCAACAGGTGAACTATGACAAAATTGAAGCACAGAATGGATCTCCTGATCTGGAATGCACCTTCAAATCACTTGGTCACTGCAAAATCTCCACAGATAAGGGTTATCCCAAACATAATATTTAGCCTTACTTTTTAGTTTGGTTATCTGTGCTTTAGACACATCTGTAGGAAAGACACCTACAACCAGGTAATTCACAATATCAGCAAACCAAGGAGTAATATCATGTAACTGCATCAACTGCTCCTCAGGAAAATCATCTTTAATCGGAAAGGGATCAACATTCCCCCCTTCAATCCTACTCAAGTGATCTGTTATCAAATTCTCTGCACCACTCCTATCTCTGATCTCAATATCAAACTCCTTAAGGAGAAGCATCCATCTGATCAATCCAGGTTTAGCAATAGGCTTCTTTAACAGGAATTTCAAAGCTGCATGGTCAGAATATACAATAATTCTAGAGCCTAGCAAATATGAACGAAATTTTTCTAAAGCAAATATAATAGCTAGAAGCTCTTTTTCAGTAGTGGTGTAATTAACTTGAGCTGCATCCAATGTGCGAGAAGCATAAGCTATTACATGAGAAAGCCTCCCAACCTGCTGAGCTAGAATAGCTCCAAGTGCAAAGTTAGATGTGTCGCACATGAGCTCAAAAGGAAGCTCCCAATCAGGTGACTGAATAATAGGTGTGGTGGTAAGCCGCCGCTTCAGCTCCTGAAAAGCTAGCTGACAAGGCTGATAGAAAACAAACTCTACCTCTTTCTGCAGAAGCTTGGACAATGGCAATGCAATCTTGCTGAAGTCCTGTATAAATCTCCTGTAAAAACCTACATGTCCAAGGAAGGAACGCACTTCTCGCACAAAAGTGGGGTAAGGTAGAGAAGCAATGATATCAATTTTAGCCTTATCAACCTGAATACCCTGACTGGAGACTAAGTGACCCAAGACTATACCCTCTGTGACCAAAAAATTACACTTCTCAAAATTTAACATAAGGTTAGTTTGGATGCACCTATGTAACACCTTAGATAAATTCTCTAGGCATGCATCAAATGAAAAACCATAGACAGTAAAATCATCCATAAACACCTCCTTGCAACTCTCCAAAAGGTTAGAAAATATACTCACCATACACCTCTGAAAGGTGCCCGGAGCGTTGCACAAACTAAATGGCATCCTGGTGTAAGCAAATGTGCCAAATGGGTAGGTGAATGTGGTCTTGTGTTAGTCCTCTGGTGCAATATGAACCTGCATCTATCTAGAAAATCCATCTAAAAAGTAGTAATGGGATTTACCTGCTAGCCTCTCCAAAACTTGTTCGATGAATGGAAGAGGGAAATGATCCTTGCGAGTAGCCTGGTTAAGTCTTCTGTAATCTACACAAACTCACCAACTATTTTTAACTCTGGTTGGAACCAACTCATCATTCTGATTCTTCACCACAGTCATCCCAGTCTTCTTTGGGACCACCTGCACATGACTAACCCACTTACTGTCAGAAATTGGATAAATAATACCTACTGCCAGTAGCTTTGTGACCTCCTTCTTCACTACATCTAGCATAGTAGGATTGAGTCGTCTCTGTGGCTGTTTCATGGGTTTAAACTCATCCTCCAATAAAATTTGGTGCATACAAATAGCAGGACTAATTCTAGGAAGGTCAGCAAGAGTCCAACCAATGGCCTTCCTATGCTCTCTCAAAACCTGCAATAATCTCTCCTCTTGATCAGAGTTGAGATCACGAGCTATAATGACAAGAAGTCTCTGGTTGTCCTCTAAGTAAGCATACTTCAAATGTGCAGGCAAAGGCTTAAGCTCTACTGATGGAGGTGGAGATAGGTCAGCAGTGTTGAAACATCTACTGGTGTAACTATATCTGCTGCACCAGCAACATCAACACTACAAATAGCACACATAGATGAATCATCACAAGTACAGGATGGGTTAGTGAAATCTGCAAAATCAGCAAACAAATCATCTAAATTTTTGCAATCATCAACAAGTAAATCAATAACATCCAAACTGAAAATAGAATGATTCTCTGTTTGGTGTCTCATTGCTTCAAAAATGTTGAAATGCACCAAATTGTCACCAAACTCCATAGAAAGGGTCCCTGCATGCACATCTATCTTTGTTCGCGCGGTCCTCAAAAATGGTCTCCCAAGGATTAATGTAGCATTGCTGGGTAGGTCGTCCTCCATCTCTAGAATGTAAAAATCAGCAGGAAAAAGAAGATCCTCAACCTTGACAAGAACATCTTCCACGACACTAAGTGGCTGCACAGTGCTTTTGTTGGCTAGCTGGACTACAATTCTTGTAGGAATCAAATCTCTAATCTGCAATGATCTAAAAACAAATGCAGACATAACATTAATTGAAGCACCTAAATCCAACATAGCATTTGTAAAAACTTCCTCTCCAATAGTACAAGGAATGGTGAAAGTTCCTGGATCTTTGCACTTATATGGTAACTCAGGTGGAATGATCGCCGACACATTCTTATTCTGGAGAAGTGCAGAACCATTTCTCCCCATACTCACTTGCTTATTACCCTTCAGCTTCCTCTTGTTAGTACACAATTCCTGTAGAAACTTTACATATTTTGGAACTTGTCGGATGGCATCAAGGAGAGGGATATTTACTTCTATTCTGCTAAACATGCCCAGCAACTCATTATCCGACTCTGGTTTTTTTTTCTTGATGCTACTGGTTTGTTCGGGAAGGGCAGTGTAACATGTTTCTCAGTGGCTGCATCACTATTATTTTCAAAATCTGGTGCTGCAACTGCAACTGCAGCTGCTGGTAATTCTTTTCCACTTCGTAGTGTAATAGCACTTATATTTCCCTTTGGATTCATGACTGTTTGAGAAGGCAGATTACTAGAACCTTGAGACTGAATCTGACTCAATTGAGTTACTAGCTGTCCAACCTGAATCTTCAAATCATGGACAGTTGCTTGCATGTTCTGTTGAAACTGTAGGTTGTTTGTAGCCATCTGTTGCATCATCTCTTGGAATGATGACTCACTTCTTTGTGCAGGAGGGGGTGGTGGAGGTGGCTATTGCCTGAATAGAGGTTGATATTTGCCTACAGCAGGTTGAAATGAAGGTTGTTGGCTTTGTTGCTGCTGCTGCTGCCCCCTCCCCCCCATTTCAGGTTTGGATGATCTCTCCAACCTGGATTATATGTCTGGGAGTATGGGTTATAATTCTGATGCTGCTGATTTGAAGATCTATATTGCTACTGTTGGTTTGTGTAGATTCCAGAAACATTCGCATCTGTTTCTTGCAATGTAAGGCATGAATCTGTAGGGTGCTCAGTGAAAGTACATATGCCACAGACTTTTGCTGGTTGCTCACTTACTGCAATTACTTGTTGTTGACCAATTGCCAAATGCCTCACCATGGTGGTCAACTCGTTGATTTTGTTTTCCAGCCTCTAATTTTTCACACCATAGACAGCACTATTACCAGCACCAAGTGCTATCTCATTCACTCCTTTAGCAGCTTCTCTGAATTCGAATTGTTGAGTGTTGGCTGCCATTTTTGTAATAAGTTGCCTTGCAGCGTGTGGTGTCTTATCTATCAATGCTCTTCCACTTGCCACATCTATCATACTCCTGTCCATCAAAGTTAGTCCCTCATAAAAATATTGAATTAGTAATTGCTCACTTATTTGATGGTGGGGACAGGTATCACACAGCTTGTTGAATCTCTCCCAGTAGTCATACAAAGTCTCCCCACTCAGATGCCTTATACCACAAATCTCTTTCCTTATTGCTGCAGTTCTGGAGGCAGGGAAGAATTTTTCCAGAAATAACCTCTTCATTTAATTCCATGTAGTGATTGTTGAAGGTAGGAAGTAAAGCCAATCTTTTGCAACACCATCCAGAGAGAAAGGAAACGCCTTCATCTTGACATGGTCTTCAGGCACTCCTTGAGGTCTCATAGTGGAACACACCACATGGAACTCTTTTAAATGCTTATGAGGATCTTCACCTATAAGTCCATGAAACTTTGGCAACAAATAGAAAAGTCCAGATTTAAGCTCATAGGAAATTGTTTCGTCTTCAGGATATTGGACACACCATGACTGATACACAACATTAGGTGTGGCCAATTCCTTCAAAGTTAGCTCAGGGTTATCAGTCATGTCCTTAATTTCAATCTCAGATTCACTAACGATAAGATTAACAGTTTCAGAAACACCAAGTACACTACTACTGTTTTTGCTAGCTCTTATCCTACGAAGTGTTCTTTCTATCTCAGGATCAGGTTGATTCAGTACACTAGGGTTGGCCCTGGTCATATAAGGTCAGAACCAAAAAGAACAAGTACTCAATGAATACACAAAGTAGGTTTACAAAGCAAGTACCATCAAAATGCAAGATATGAATGAAGTGGAACCATGATAAATCTCTTTTTGGTATAGGAAAACACCACAAAAATTTTCATATTTTTTTGAATTGATTTACTATGGAAACTAGAAGCCTAAAATCAAGAAAAATAGGACAATAAATGCTAAAAAATAAAAAACTTTTAGAAAACATGCGATTTTTGAAAATTGGGGCAGCCTCAACGGGCAGTGTGGGTTGTAGTGGATGGAAAAAAATTTTCTACCACAAAGTCATGTGTGGTGGGTTAAATTCTGACATTCCTAGCAAAAGTTATGCCACTTTTAAGTTTCACAAAAATTCTCTTGGCCACCACAATGTATCTCTTTTTCTATTAATGTTTTTTACAGTCTACCAACTCTAAACACTAATAGACACTAAAATAAATGTGGACACAAAAATTCAGATCAAAATTCAATCTCTAGGTTTTTTTTTGGAATTTTTCAAAATCTGATGAATAGTGTATGAATAGTAAAATCTGATATCAAAATATGCAGCAACTATGTTTTTCGCATGCAGCCACAACAATTGAACCACAAGGGAACCAATCATAATCACACACTCAATTGCAATGAAATAATGGAATAGACAATTAAAGGATCACGACTAAATATTAAAACACAAATTGATCAACACACACATACGAATTGAAATGCAAAACTAAATCTGTAAACAAACACAAAAAACACAGAATACTTAGTTTCAAAGTTTGCAAACAAACACAAACACAATACGCAGAATGGAATAGACGAAAAAAATGCACTATGAAATAAAAACACAGATAAAATGTAGCACAAACACAAAAACACCAAATCAGTTAGTACACATGATGAAATAAAAACAATTTGACTTATGTCCCTGGCAACGGCGCCATTTTGATAACCACGTCGCAATGGTATCAAACAAACTAGATTTTCTTAAATTTTTGCAATAGAAGGAGTAAACCTACGTCATCTCACAAGGACATAAGATACATTCTATTTCTGGTTCCATCATGTAATTTCATATTAGCTTAGGGTTGTTTTGAATTAAATTGTAAACAGCAGAAAAGAAAAGAACAAAGAATAATTATAACGAAATAAAATATGAAATTTAGCCAAATCAAGATCTCAATAACTACAACGCAATTCTCATTGTTACATGAATACAATTCCAACGAATTTCCAATCAACACTAATTCAATATGACATTAATAACCGAAAATCTAAATCTAGATTATGAATTCCATCAAAACAAGAACTGCAATCGTAAATCCAATGCTCTAACAAAATTTAGAATAATTAATGTATTGAATTAGGTGAATTCATTTATTTCAAATTTGAAATTCTCATTCTCTATTTAGAATGCAAACGAAAAATTAATATCATGAAAAACGTAATTATCATAATCAGAAAAAAGGAGGAAGAGCGAGAATTTGATAGAACCTAACTCGAAACTCAAATGCAATGTTGTTCTTGAAACCTTGAACTGATTGATGGATTAGCCTTGCTTCATGATCATGCTTGCTTCGGCCAAAACAAGAAAATATGTAAAGATGGAAGGTAGCGAGATGAAAATAAAGAAGAAAGAATTTAAAATAGAGACTTTTTGATTCCTAAAAAAGTTGCAGGAAAAAAAATAAGGATTCGTACATGGAGTCATAACCTCTATTTAAAGACAAAATAATTGGACTTAATTAAGGCCCAACTCCCTAATGAGTTTCCTAAACACCTAACTAAGTAAAAGACATAATAATTAGGCTTAATTAAGACCAAACTCCCTAATTAAGTAAAATCAACAATACAATCAAATTCTGAAAATTTCAGTGCAGGACCGCAACATTGTGATGCAATTTTGGACCTGAAGATACTCGCACTGGGCTTTTCTCCCAACAGAGAAGTTGTAGATCTCTGTCTTATCTTTACAGGGGCACTAATTTTGCCCAATTCTGAGTAGTTTAGCTCCATATATGGTCTTTGCAAGAAATTGTGTCAAAATAAGAAATTATGGCGAGAATTAGGAAAGATTTATATTTAAATCCAAAATTACCTACTAACACAAATCTAAACTAACACATCAAAATAATGCACTAATGAAGCTCAATTAAACCAAAAACATAGAAAGAAAGATGTACTAAAATATGACTATCAATCCTGCAAAGTTTAAGGGTGGGTTCAATCCCGAAGGAGCCCAAAGGTGGGTGGCTGATGTGGAGAAGATCTTCAATGCAATGGGGTGCCGTGAAGAGAACAAAGTTGTCTATGCCATTTACTTGCTGTGTGGAGAGGCTAAAGACTGGTGGAGGTTTGCTGGTCAGACCCTGCCATAAAAGGATGGCTACATCCAGTGGGAGACATTCAAGACTATATTCCTAGGAAACTACTTTCCCTAGGACCTAAGGAAGCAGAAAGCTAGGGAGTTCCTTGAATTGAAGAAAGAAAGTATGACTGTGGGGGAATATGCGGCTAAGTTCCAGGAACTAATGAAGTACTGACCTTATTATCAGTATGGTGATGGAGAGGAGGATCTGTGTACTCAGTTTGAGCATGGATTGAGGCCAGACATCCGAGCTGTGGTTAGTGTGTTTTAGCTTACAAACTTGCCCACGCTGGTGAGCAAAAGCAAAATCTTTGAAGCTAACTCAAAGGGAAAGATGGTGGACACTAGGGGAACTGGTCCGATGAGACATGATAGAAGACCCCTGAGGTTCTCAAAAGGGCCGTATTCAGGCTCGAATAGTTCTCAATCCCGAGGAAGTTCTTCTCAAGAGAGGAGTAGTGGAAGTGGTTCAGGATCAAGCTCTTTTAGAGGGCCGCTCAAATGCTTCAGGTGTGGAAGGCCACACATGGTGAAGGACTGCCCACAGCCGAAGATAACTTGCAGCAACTGTGGAAAGTCGGGGCACGTTGCCAATGAGTGCTGGACTGCTAAGAGGGGAGGCAGTACAAGTGCATCCCAGAGGCCGGAATCAAGGGGAAGTATGGAGCCGAGTACAGGGCAAAAGTCGAACATTCCTGGTAGAGTCTTTGCTATGAGTGGGGCAGAGGCTTCACAGTTAGAGGAGCTGATCCGAGGTAAATGCATTATTAAAGGCAGATTACTTGATGTGTTGTTTGACTCGAGTGTTATGTACTCCTTTGTGTCCGTGGACTATGTGAAGAGTCTGGGCTTGTATATGACTGAATTGTCATGTAATGTTATGGTGACTACCCCTATGGGTAAGCCAGTTGTGATGTCATGGGTGTGTCTGGGGTGTGCAATAATAGTACACAGTAAGGAGTTTGAGGTGGACTTGATTTGTTTAACTCTTTCTTAAATGGATATAATTCTGGGAATGGATTGACTTGCTACCAACCATGTGCTGTTGGACTGTAAGGAGAAGACTTTGATCTTTGGTGCGACTATGACAGAGGTTCCAAGGCTTATGAGCCAGGGAGCATGGAAGAATGCGGTAAATGCCAAGGCTTTCATGGTTATGTTTTCAATGGAAGCCAAAAGTGTGTGGAGCCGGAGTATATTCCAGTAGTGAGGGATTTCCTAGAGGTTTTTTTCCGAAGATGTTTCTGAGCTACCGCCTGAAAGGGAAATAGAGTTTGCTATTGACCTCATTCCAGGAGCAAGTCCAATTTTTGTGGCACCTTACAGGATGTCACTAGTGGAATTGGCAGAGGTCAAGAAGCAAGTCGAAGACCTATTGCAAAAACAGTTTGTGAGACCGAGCGTGTCACCGTGGGGAGCACCAATGCTCTTGGTGAAAAAGAAAGATGAAAGCATGAGAATGTGTGTGGATTACCAGCAGTTGAATAAGGTGACGGTCAAGAACAAGTATTCGCTTCCAAGGATCGATGAATTGATGGCTTAGCTGAGGGGAGTAGCAGTGTTTTTGAAGATTGATTTGAGATCAGGATACCATCAAATCCGAGTGACGGATGCAGATGTGCCTAAGATGGCGTTCAGGACGCGGTATGGTCACTATGAGTATTTGGTGATGCCATTTGGGGTGACTGATGCGCCTGCAATGTTCATGGACTACATGAACAAGATCTTCCACAAGTTTTTAGATAAGTTTGTGGTGGTGTTCATAGATGACATCCTTATTTATTCAAAGACTCAGGAGGAGCATGTCGAGCACTTGAGGATTGTTTTGCAAATTTTGAGGGAGAGACAGCTGTATGCAAAATTCTTCAAGTATGAATTCTAGTTGTCAGAAATTCAGTTTCTAGGACATGTAGTGTTGAAGGAAGGGATCATGGTAGACCCTGCAAAAGTGGAAGCGGTGGCTAAGTGGCCAAGGCCGACAAATGTGACCGAGGTTCGTAGTTTCTGGGACTAGTAGGTTATTACAGGAAGTTCATCGAGAGATTTTCCAAGATAGTAAAAGGAGTTCAAGTGGACCAAGGGGTCTGAAGCTAGTTTCTTGGAGCTGAAGATAAGGCTGACTTTGGCACCGCTGTTAGTGTTGCCCAACCCTGACCGGAAAGTTGATGTGTATTGTGATACGTCCGAGCATGGACTTGGGTGTGTTCTGATGCAGGACGGGCGAGTCGTTGCCTATGTCTCAAGATAGTTACGCCTTCATGAAGTCAATTATCCGACTCATGATCTGGAGTTAGCCGCGATGGTGTTTGCTTTTAAGGTATGAAGACATTACCTGTGTGGAGCGAAGTTTAAAGTGTTCAGTGACCACAAGAGTTTGAAATACCTGTTTGATCAGAGAGAGTTGAACATGCGGCAGAGGAGATGGATGGAATTCCTCAAGGACTATGACTTCACATTGTCTTACCACCTTGGCAAGGCAAATATGGTAGCTGATGCTCTGAGTCAGAAATCATTGCATGTGGCAGCAATGATGGTGAAGGAGTTGGAGTTGATTGAGGAATTTCGAGACATGAACTTGGCCATAGAGGTGAGGCCAGGGAGTTTGTATCTCGGAGCAATGACAATCCACAACTCACAATGACTTCTTGGTGTACGTTTGAGATGCTCAGTAGGGAGATGACTTTATACAAGACATGATGAGACAGAAGGATGAGGGAAAGGACTTGGATTTCCACCGTGATGAGAACCAGGTGATCAGGTTCCGGAATCGAGTGTACATTCCTCAAATGGATGAGCTGAGACAGATGGTGTTGAAGGAAGCAAATAAGAGCAGAATGAGTTTTCACCCCGGTGCAACTAAAATGTATCAGAACCTCTGGAAGAATTTTTGGTGGAATGGTATGAAAAGAGACGTGGCTGAATATATAGCTAAATGCCTAACATGTCAGAAGGCGAAAGTAGAGCACCAGCGTCCACCTGGGTTGTTACAGCCGTTGGAGATCCCTGAGTGGAAATGGGATAGTATTTCCATGGACTTTGTTTCTTGGTTGCCTAAGACAAGGAACAACCATGATACCATCTAGGTGGTAGTAGATCGGTTAACCAAGGCTGCACACTTTCTCCCGATCAACATGAAGTATAAGTTGGAGCGACTTGCAGAGTTGTATGTGCGGGAGATAGTCAGGTTGCATGGAATGCCAACTAGTGTGGTGTCAGATAGAGATCCGAGGTTTATCTCGAGGTTTTGGGAGAGCCTGTAACGGGCGTTGGGGAATAAGCTGAGACTGAGCTCGGCTTATCACCCACAGACTGACAGTCAGACTGAACGGACCATCCAATCCCTGGAGGACTTGTTAAGGGCTTGTGTGCTCGAGCAACAGGGAACTTGAGAAGAGTGCTTGCCGCTAGTGGAATTCACGTATAACAACAGTTATCATGCCAGTATTGGAATGGCACCGTTCGAGGCCTTGTATGGGTGGAGGTGCAGGGCTCCGTTATGTTGGTATGAAACTGGAGAGACAACTTTGTGTGCGCGGGATATGATCCAAAGGCAGAATGAGCAGATCAAAATGATCAGAGATAAAATGAAGGTTGCGCAAGACAGGCAAAAGAGCTACTATAATAATAGGTGGAAACCGTTGGAGTTTCAGGTTCTGAAGGTCTCACCTATAACCGGAGTTGGGAGAGCTCTGAAATCTTGGAAGCTGTCTCTTAAGTTCATTGGACCGTTCGAAGTGCTGAGTAGAATTGGTCCTGTTGCATATCGGATCGCGTTGCATCCGAATCTCTCGAATCTACATCCAGTGTTCCATGTGTCGCAGCTAGGCAATATGTGCCGGATTCTTCCCATGTGATTGATCTTGACCTGATTCAAGTGAGAGAGAACTTGTCGTATGACATATACCCGATAAGGATTGCGGACCACCGTGTTAAATAGCTGAGGGGTAAAGAGATATCATTGGTGAAGGTAATATGGAGCTCGAGTGATGAGGGAGATGCCACATGGGAAACAGAGAGTAGAATGAGAAAATTGTATCCGAGATTGTTCTTGTAACTATACATGTTTGGTTGAATTTTGGGGACGAAATTCCTTAAAGGTGGGGAGAGTTGTAACGCCCCAAATTTTGATATTATTATTATTATTATTATTATTATTATTATTATTATTATTATTATTATTATTATGTATGTGTGGATGCATGATTGTTTGGGTTAGACTAGTTGGGCTGAGTGCAGGGTGTAGCACTGAGCTGTTCTCACTGCAACGAGAGGATTCTTGCTATAGCAACAGGGCCCTGGGAGGAAGGACTGGAACTGTCGCCTTCTCACTGTACCAAGAGACGTCTCGCTGTAGCGACGAAGTGATAGTTTGGGGTGCATTCTCGCTATAGCGAGATTCTGCAGAAACTAGAGTGCAGTTTTCTCTGATTTTTTGGCTGCAGCGTGAGGGCGTGTCGCCGCAGCGAGAGTGTCGTGACCAGAAAGGATTTAAAGGGGGTTAGGGTTAGGGGAGAGTTATTTCTCCATCTCCCTTCAAAATCCCTTTGATCCTCTCGTCTCCAAACCTTTTTTCACCGATTATATTGCCTCCAAAGTCATTCGGAAGCTTGATTTAAGGTTGGAGTTGTGTGGGGAACGCTTGGAGGTGAGTTTTAATGGTTAGGGTTTCGGTTTTTCGTTCCTTTTCTCTATTTTTGTGATTTTTCTCGATTCTCATGGAGTTTCTCCATGTGTTTAGGATGAAATTCGTGAGGGAGAAGCATTCTTGGTGGATTTAGCGTGTGGGTCTTCAATCCGAGGTAAAGGGACTCTACCCTACTCTTTTATGTGTAAATTACTATTATTTTGTGGAATGTTCTGATGTTGCTGAGTTAGAGGATAGGAAATTGTTGAGATATGTGATGTGAATTATGTACTGTATGTCGTAAATGGGTATGGGCACTCGTGCCAAAAAATTGAATGAATATTGTGTGAAATGTGGGCCCGAGGGCTGTGTAATATGAATGGAAGTAAGCTAGGGGCCGTGTGTGTGCTGTGAAAATAAAATGTGGGCCTAGTGTCGTAATTGTTAAATGTGGGCTATATGTTGTATACTGAAATGTTTGTGACTGGGGTGTGTAACGCCATTGTAATGTGCTGTGAATGGTTCAGCGATACACTAGGGGTGTGGGAGATGAAGACAGTAGAAATACCTTGGGGAAGAGGGAGTGGTGGTGACACTGACTGTGGAATGGGTGCACCACAAGTCACACACTCTCTTTCTGACTACACCTCTGACCACTACCTTTATTGAGCGACCTGTGATTGCGCACGTGGTATCCGTGAGGCAAAGGTAACCAGCGACTATTCATGGTATAAATCTGTGATCACAGTGTCAATGTGAGTGTGGCTAGCGTGCGTATGCATGGGTTCATGAATTGTGCTTATGGATGTGATAATGCTGCCTATACTTGTATTTGTTTAATGTATTGAAAATGTGCTGGAGGTGAGACTCTATGCTTAATTGTATGTTTTAGTAGTGTAGAGTACTCACTCTTACATTCATTTTTCAGGTAATCAAGACGATTAGCACCGAACTCTGTGAAAGGGGCGAATGAAACTGCTATAGGACTAGGATTTTAATTGAAACTAATGTATTTGAATGAGTCTTGTAGTAGTGACTTGATAGAAATTGTAACCCCTTTCCTTGTTTTAAAATATTTGATGAAATTTGGATTAAAAATGGAAATTTTATTATTTCAAAAATTTGTGAAATTCCTTATTTATTTAAAATTAAATTTAAGGTGTTACAGAGGTAAACAGATCAAGTTCACCTCAAACTCTCTGCCATGTACCATTATCGAACACCCTAGACCCACCCATGACGTTATAACTAGCTTACCCGTAGGGGTAGTCACCACAACATTTCACAGCAGTTCGGTTACATATAGACCCAGACTCTTCACATAGTCAAATAACATATCAAGTCATTGCCTTTAACTATGCATTTACTTCAAATCAGCTCCTCAGATTGTGAAGCCTCTGCCCTAGTCATAGCAAAGACTCTCCCAGGAACACTTGGCTTCTGCCCTGTACTCGGCCCCGCGCTTCCCCTCGATTCAGGCCTCTGAGTTGTACTTGCATTGTCACTCCTCTTGGTGGCCCAACACACATTAACAATGTGTCCCAACTTCCCACAGTTGTTATAAGTAATCTTCAGCTGTGGGCAGTCCTTCACCATATGTGGCCCTTTGCACCTAAAGCACTTGAGTAGTCCTCTGAAAGTACCCGGTCCTGAACCACTCCCACTGCTCTTCTTTTTAGAAGAACTCCCTCGGGATTGAGAACTATTCGAGCCTGAATACAGCCCATTTGAAAACCTCAGGGGTCTTCTATCATGTCTCACCGGGCCGGCTCCCTTAGTGTCCATTGTCTTCCCTCTTGAGTTGCCTTCAAAAATTTTGCTGTTGCTCACCAGAATGGGCAAGTTTGTCAGTTGAAACACACTGATTGTAGCCCAGACGTCTAGCCTCAATCCATGCTCAAATTGAGCACACAGATCCTCCTTTCTATCATCATGCTGATAGTGAGGCCAGTACTTCATTAGCTCCTGGAACTTAGCTGCATACTTCTCCACAGTCATGTTCCTTGCTTCAGCTCAAGGAACTCTCAAGACTTCTGCTTTTTCAGATCCCGAGAAAAGTAATTTCCTAGGAAAATCGCCTTGAAGGTCTCCCATTGAATGTAGCCACCTTCTTGTGGCAATGTCTGACCGGCAAACCTCCACCAGTCTTCCGCTTCTCCACACAACAAGTAAATGGCATAGGCTACCTTGTGCTCCTCACGGCATCTCATCGCAATTGAAAACTTTCTCTACATCCGCCACCCACCTTTGGGCTCATTCGGGATTAAACCCTCCCTCAAACTTTGGAGGATCGTGCTTAGTGAAGGCAGACAATCCTCGGTATTCAGCCAGCTCTCTGCCTTGATTGTGTACTAGAGCCTCCAACATTTGAGCTATGCGCTCCATGGGATCATTAGTAGTTCTAGAACCTCTACCTCTACTAGACATGCTTAAGCTAAGCTAATCACAAATCAACAGTCACATCTCAGCATATCATATCAACCAATACATTTATAATTCAGGCAATAAAATAATCAACACTTAACCTTGGACGTCTCAGCTCGATACCCCAGTCCAGTTGGATGAACTGCTCTAATACCAAAAATTGTAACACTTTAAATTTAATTTCAAAATAATGAATTTTCACAAATTCTGGATAATAAATTTTCACTTTTAAATACCACTTCAGTACGTGGTTCCATCAATATTTCAAAATAAAGTAAAGGGTTACAAGTTCATTATCAAATAACCACTACAGGACTTATTCAAATACAACAAATTTTAAAATAGTGTTCTATGTCCTATACATCTGCCCTTCACCGTGTCTGGTGTTAATCGTCTTCATTACCTGAAAAATGAACATAAGGGTGAGTATCCTACACTATCAAAATACAGCAATCAATCATAGAGTCTCACCTCTGAATCATTAAAATACATTAATACAAGTATAATCACAGTTAGCATTATCTCACAGTACATTTTAATTTCATAATTGATAGCATATTATACCGGCGCTTCACGCCCATTCACAGCATATCATACTGGCGTTACCCGCCCCATTTACAGCATATTATACCGGCGTTATACACTCCTTTACAGTACATTATCCCAGTGTTAGCACGCCCCATTATAGCACATTATACCAGCATTAGCACACCCCATTACATGCATGCAACATTCATGCCTCATACGACTCCCAATCCACATTTCATTCACAATATACGACACTAGGTCCACATTGATTTCACAGCACAGGGCACATAGCCTACAATTATCTATAATAAATGGCACCTAGCCCATTTTCATTTGTATTGCACAGCATACAGCTTACATCCACTAGTAATTCACAGCACGTAGCTTACATTCATTTACACGTCACCGTACACAACAATTCCCATCCAATACATATTCTCTTGTCCTCACACACGATATTTACATGTCACGGTACATGGCCCTCATCACATTTCACAATCAACTTTCATTCTCTACACGTTTTATACCTTCTAACTTAGCCACAACTCCATATTCAATCAATTACACATAAAAAGAGTAGGGTAGAGTCTCCCCTTATCTTAGATTGATGACCCATACTCGGATTCGACCCCGGACATGCTCCCTACATAGATTGCGACCTAAAAAATATGGAAGAACTCCAAAAGAACCCAAGGAAACCCAGAAATAGAGAAAAGGGGATGAAAAACAGAACCCTAACCATTAAAACTCACCTCCAAGCATTCCCCACGTGGATTCAACCTTCAATCAAGCTTCTGAATAGCTTTTGAGGTAATTAATGGTTGGAATGAGGCTTTGGGTCGAGATGATTGAAGAGATTTGGGAGGGAATTTGAAAAATGAATCTCAAATTCCTAAACTCCCTTTTAAAACCCTTTTGATTGCGACACTCTTGCTACAGCAACAACTCTTGCTGCAGCTAGGCATCTCTCGCTGCAACGATGCCCTCTGTAGCCATAGTGAAAATCTCAGACAAAACTGCATCCTAATTTCTGCAAAATCTCGCTACAGCGAGACCCTCTCGCTACAGCGAGATTGCACCCAGAAATGCACCCTCCTCTATCGCTCTCCCGCCACAGCAAGACGTCTATCGCTGCAATGAGAAGGCGACAATTTGCCCTTTTCCTCTCAAGGTCATCTCGCTACAGCGCGAATTCTTCTCGTTACAGCGAGAATGCTCTCTGCATCTAGGCACTTAGCCTATTTTTGGCCCAATCTAGTCATGCACACATATATGTACACATCCATAACAATAATTAATATTATCAAAATTCAGGGCGTTACAGTGGTCAATGACCAAACATTAAAAAAATTATTTAAATTCAAACTTAAAACGTAAAAAAATATATATATTGAAGGAATGCTTTGGTATAAGTTTGAAGTTGAGCTTGCGTGAAAGAGGGCCTTTGTAGTCTACATGCATTAGCTGGAGCAAATAAATTTATGGTTTAGATTAACAATACTACATCAAGAGGTAGCAAAACAATCTTATAAGACAATAGTGGACAATTATTTTCAATTTATAGACACTCATTTTAATTCTACTTTATTACTCAAATGAATAATGAAGAGTAAAATTGACATAAGATCGTGAGGGGAAGAAAATTCCTTAGACCAGGCCCCACAAACTTCATCTTGTATGACCTTTTGTAGCTATCTCTCTCTCCACATTACCCTATCTTGTGCAAAACACACAAGAAAGTCCAAATTCCATTAATTGGAGTAAACAGGAAATAAAAATAAAGATTAACCATAACCAAGGACAAACCAAAAATTCACAATGTACAACCAAATTAAATTCAACACTTGAACAACAAAATTCAAAACCAATTTGAAATTCACATAAAAGAGTCAAAAACACAGTTCTTACATACATAAGCAATAAATTTTATACTTGGTAACACCAAATACATCATCTTAAAATATAAACATACATAGGATTGGGGTTTCTCCCTCAATACTTGATGAAAATTAATCAAATGTCTATGGATTCCCTTTTTTTCAATGCTCTACAAGACCCATGTAATTTTATTTCAAATCATAGTTTCTAACATCTTAGATAACTCTGTTAAGTGTCTATTTTGTATAAATTCTAGCAAGTATTTAGACATTTAAGAACTTGATTTAACTAGAAATTTTGTTTTTAACCACTTAATCTTTAAGAAAATCAAAAGGAAATTTAATTATTGTATTTTGTTGAGAGTTGTTGGCTTTTGGAACTAATTTTCTTTCATTTTAACCGTGCAAGACTTAGAAAGTTTTTGAAAGATTTAGAGTCTCTCAATCGCTCAACCTTTGGGGAAGCACTAAGTGGATTGGAGGCAGAGAGTAAGCTTTGGAAGTATGTCTCAACCGCTCAACTATTTTATAAGCGTTCAGCGAATTGGTTCTAGAGAGGATGGAGATCTCGGCCTTCGAAGTGCCTAGCAATTTTCCAGGAGCCTAGCATTTAGGTTTCTTAATCATGAAGAATTCTCTCAACCGCTTAGCCATTTCCCAAGCGCTGAGTGGTTTCCTCTCTCTCCAGATGGTATAAACCAAAAACAGAAAAAGAAGAGAAAGGGCGAACAGAAAAACAGAGAAAGAACAAAGGACCACAGAGTTGGGGATTTAACCTAGGAATGGGAAGATTCATCATTTCATCTTCTTCTACTTCATTCTCTCTTGTATTTTGGGATTGGCACTCATTACAATGAGTAGCTAAATCACTTTTTTTTTGAGATTGAATGTAATCTATCAAACTCTCTTGTATTCCTTTTTTATTATATTTATGATATATATTATTCAATGTAAGTGATTGTGATTATGCTCTTAATATTTTAGATGAACTGATCACTCGTCTTTTAATTTTTGACTTTGATTTAAATTAGAAAATGTTTTTTTAAGTCTGATATGAATCATATCACCTAATAGCTCTAAATGCTAGGAATAAATTTGGAGTTATTAGTTGGTTAGGTTCTTAAACTTAATGCAAGGATTATAATTTGATAAACTAAGGAATCGTTGTTGGATTATAATTCTTAATAACTCTAAATGCAAGGAATTAATTTAGAGTAGCTTAAGAGAACTCAATAGCATTGATTAATGGAATCGTATTTATATAACATTAAGGATCAATTGAGCTAGATAGATGAAATTCAATCTCAACAGTCTTTCTCTTATTGTTTTCTAATTTTATTTATACTGTTTAATTTTAATCAATTTATATTTCAAATCAATGAATATAAAAATGTGCATATATAATGTATATAGTTCTTTTCTCAAGCTTTAAATAGAATATTAGAACCTACTGTTATCTTACAGGTCCTTATAGTTCTATTAAATATACTTAGTTCGCTTGCCACATGTAAAAATTACTTAACAAACTCCATAAAAAAGAGTGAGTAGTTTGAGATTTTTCTTATGATTTCTCCCTCAATCCTTGATGAAAATTCACAATTTTGGTGTCAAAAGATTTAAAACTTCTTGTATTATAAAAGCCCTAAGGAATTGAAACAATTTTTCATAAACTTATGGTTTGAGGTTTTTCAAATTCGAATTGGATTCAAAAGTTAGAGTTGATAATTTTGAAACCAAAATTTTCCTTGTACACTAATTTGTTTCACACAATTTTTATGTCAATTTATTTATAATATTACTGATAATAAAAGTCTCAAATCAATTTCAAGATTAATCAAAGAAAAATCAAAATCTTAAATTGATCTATTAGATATTGTTGCACATATGAATATACATTTTCTAACAACTATAATATCACTAACATATCAAAAGTAAACCAGGCTCTAATACCACTTGAAGAAAAAATAAGAATCTAATTCTCAATATGACAAGTGATAAGCAAACACTATAATAGGATTAGGTGTTAGAATTATTTGGAACAGTTGAGATTGATGAGTCCATGACTAAGTGCTTCCTTGATTGATGAGAGAGAAACAAAAAACAGAAAGAACTCATCCTATCACCCTTCCATACGTACATTGTATCAATAGCGCAACAGTTATTCTAAAGTGGTTAGGAGCAAGGTCCTCTCTAATCAATAAGAAAATAGGTCAAACCTACCCACAACGGCTCAGCTCAATAATAATAACCGTAAAATCATATTTATTAATAACTTTAAAGTTATTACAAATAAGTTAAATAATAATAATTATTTATAATATAAATTTTGACATCTAATTAATTTAAAATTAAACTAAAATTATAATAAAATTTAATTTATGTTAGTGCACACATAAAATATCTAACACTATATGCATATCAATGCCAACTTCATTAAAATACTAAAATTTGAATTTTAACTTAGTTATAGCTTTAATTTTTTTATATTATTACTCATTATACATGTCTTCTTTATCCGATCTCCCTTTTTTTTTAAGGCCTAATAAAAATTACAACTAAAAATAAGTTAATTAGCAACTACAAAATTGATTAAACAAAATTAAATTTCAATTGTTATATTAGGTAGCAATAAACTAAAAGTGATCGGTAAAATTTTGGTCATAAAATTTAAGTTTAATTATATCTTTAAGTATCTAATAATATTCTTTAAAATTAATCCTTAAAAAATTAATATTAAAATTTTAATATTTTAAAAATATTTAAAATTAATCATTATTGTTAACTAAATTTTAATAAGTGAGTGATGAACTAAATAACATAATTTTAGTTTATCACCGTCATATTATTATTATTATTATATAAAATTTTAAAAATTTAAATATACTTTTAATTTTTATATTTTAGTAAATTTTTTATTTTAATTTTTAATAAATTTATGTATTTCACTATTATTAAATTTATGTATTTTAATCTTTATTATTTTATAAATTTTTATTTTTAGTCTCTAACACTAACATGGTTAAATCAAGAATAAAAATATTTTAATAAAAAAATTATATTAAAGATTATAAATAAAAAGTTACAAGTAAAAAAAATTATTTATAAATAATATAAAATCTAAAATTCTCTAAAATGTGATAAGTGAAACATTTAAAACTGAAAGTTTGATATTTACATAATAAAATTCTTCTTTCTTCTTCAAACTCAGTCTCCCGTAAATCTCAATTAGACGAAAAAAAATAAAAATCAGTGGGCAACCTGGGCAAGCCATGAACGGCCACCGCCTCAAACCCTTCCGACAACTCCACCGCCTAGATATGCAGCGCCACCGCCACAACGTTGACAACAGAAATCCCTGAAGCGAAAACAACATAAAGCCTTTCTCTTTCCGCAACGAGTTGTTCAGCCCCTTTGAATCTGTTCGAGGCACACCTTGACCTCATCCCCCACACATCACATCCTCATCCGAAATTTCTGTGCAAAATATCTGTGGTTTAGAGTAAAGGAAGAAGCAGAAGGGCAAAGTGAGATGGACATAATGTTTATGTACGCAGTGACTCCGACGTTTCACATAAATGATACCGACATAGACGTTTCACATAACATAAATGATACCGATATAGACGCAGTTATTCAACTGATTCAAACTCATTTTTTTTTATAGTTAATATTACTTTATATTATATAAAAAATTCTCAAAAATCTTTTTTTTTAGAGATTATTACGGTAATCAATAATTTTTAATTCTTGAGTTTAAGAATTTTTATATAATTTAAGTAATATATTAAAATTATTTTTATTTTTTAATTAAATGATTTATATATAAAATTCTATTTGATCTATGGTTAAGAAATAATAATTATTTTTATCTATAAATATTTTATATCTGTTTATATCTGATTTTATTTCTATTTTTTAATTATTTTATATACTATTTTTAAATATTAAATTCTTTGTTATTTAAAAATTATGAAATTGTCCTATCTTTTATGTGTATTAATTGAAATATTTATAGATAAGATATTTTTTGGTTTTGTCTGATTATAATATTTATTATCTGAATTACTCTTTTTTATGAATACATAAAAGAGTACATTGAGTAATTACTCTGAATCTTAGCAATTGAAATTTTTGAAATAATATTTATTTTATTTTTTTTATTTGATAGTGGATTCTTTCAATCTTTTTTTATACTTTAAATTTAGACAAACTACTGTTTTATAGTATTAATTAAATAGATATTTGATATACTTGAATATTTGTAAGATTAATAATAATTCAAAAAAAAAATTAATCCATCAAGTCTAAGTAATAAATTTGAACTTAATTAAAATTAAGACTTTTGACCAAGCAATTGAATGAAGGAGAAATAAGTTTTCTTACATCATTCATGATAAATTAACTTGTTATAATTTTGATAAAGTATACTATCTTTAGAGTTAATTCAATACTAGAAAAAAGTGTTATGTTATTTTCTAATAGTTTTTGAAGATAAAATATATTATTTTATATAACATTGGAGAGTATTGCTAGATGACCTATAAGTATTTTATCTTTGAAAAAAAATTTCTTATTTGATAATTAAAATTATAGAATTTATTTTACCAAATCATAATATTTCTTTTAAGTGAAATATTATTATATTATTTGCTAATACCAAGAATATTAATAATAAGATAATCAAATCATAATATTATTTTTTTTATAATAATCAATTAAACTTAATTCAAATGTTAAAATTATATATATTGGTTTAAGAAAGTGAGTTGATCAATGAGTTATTAAAAGGAAAAAAAAAACAAAACAGCTAATTACAAGGTAATAGAACAAAATAACAAGAATTTAAAAAATTGATTTTTTGAATGTGCACGTTGAGACATCTTTATTTTCTATAAGTATTTCTCAATATCATTCCATCTTTTATGATGAGTAAGGGATAAATTAAAACATTTATCAACTACTTTATTTCAAATAAATATACACTACTATACATATTATATAAACAGATAAAGTTATGTCTAAGGCATAAGATTCAAAGTGCATAATAACACATTACAGACCACCTAATTTTCTCAAATTATTTAAATATTTAACATTATAAGAAAATATAATAGCTAAGAAAAGCATACAACACATATCACATAAAATAAGATAGACTTCTTCGCTCCTCTTGACTTAATCGTCCAATGCATCTCGAGGAGGGTCAAGATTAATGTTAAGGCATGTTGTTGCATGGCAAAGAGGAAAAGGTACCTATAATCTATCTTCTCCATGTAGGTAGGATTAATATAAGGGTTATTAACAACAGTCATAGTTAAAATAGTAAAACCCTGAAAAATCATAGTTTGGTTAATGTCATTGGAACTTTACTTTCTAGCTCTCATACTAAAGATCAAGGTATGCGCATGGGCGATTGGTGTACTTTTACCCATTTTGCATAAATATACATTGAACACATCAAAGAAAAAGAAGAATTGAGTACAAGCATTCATAAGCAATTAAATAGGCAATACTTATGTTTAAATGATGTAAATCACAATTAAGTAAGCGACCAATCATTCAATCAATCAAATTCTTTGTTTGTGAATTTTTCACGAAGTAATTAATTAATTATCTAATATTTTATTTTCATGTTGAGATTGAGAGTTATGTGTCTGAAGTATGACTAATATCATAATTACATCTTTTCCCTTTATCGAAGATAGAACATAAGCAGCCTACACTCAAACCAATCTTGGTATGCTCTAGTGCCTGTCAAGATAGGCTAGGAAAGTTCTCATTGCCTATGGCACAAGTTAGCCAGGCTGGTCCCTGTAAGACTTGGACACTCTCCTATCCCCTATGGTCAGGTCAACACTATTTGCTTATACCTGTACCGTAGCGTGTTCAACCTTTTTCATAATCACAAACACAAACAATATCATAGTCATTAATTGTCCAACAGTATGTTATCATATCTCTATATCAAGAGAACAATTAATTACATGAACATGGCTAACAATCAAAACTTTTTCAAATTTCATAAACTAACTTGTAAAATTCATAACCAATTCAATACAAGTCCAAACATCATGAAATCACCAAGGTTTTCTTCCTTTAAATGTCTACTGTAATATAAAATTACAATCAAAATTCAAACACTTCTAGAGAATCAATCAAGTCATAGTTTATCTATATTATTTTTATATCAATTCACTAAACAATCTGCATATTAGAAAATTCATACATCATCAATTCACCACCAAAATACATGAAACTGGTGAGTGATATTCTTTCACTTTGATTATCTAATTCCATAAGAAAATACAAGTAAAAAATTATTACTTTCAGATTTCAAAACAAGTCATAAATATTCTCTATTACTCATAGTAATTTACTTCTCAAAATTAATACAATAGAAAAATTATAATTATTTTATTTTAAGTCTAAAATTCATTAAAATAGTGAGGACATTTTTATTATAATATTTTATTGGAAAAATATTAATTAAATAGCACCACTTATATCCTTTAAAACAAAAATAGGTTTCTTAGTAACATGCACAAAAAACTACTTTCATACAATAGCATCTTAAGAAAATCATAAGTATTTCATTTTAACTCCCAATTGATCTAACTCAGTGAGCATATTTTCCTTATGAAGTTTTTTTTCATAAAAAAAATTAAACAAAATAACATCACTATGAATTTTAATCAAAAGATAATTTAAGATATTTTATTCTCAGGATATCATTCACACATAACAAAATATTCAAAACTGTGTAACTATTTTGTTTCATATCCAAATAAAGTAAAACCTGTGGGCATAGTTCCATTTAAAAGTATATTTTTATACAAGAATGTAAAAAAAAATAATGTCACACATAGATGTTAAGACGAAAAAAAAATCAAGGCAAACTACTCTAAGAATACTATTTTCATGTAATAAAAACTTAGAAAAATCATAACTAATTTAATATAATTTTAAATAAAGTAAAATTAGTGGAAAAATTATCAAAATTTAACTATCTGCATGAATAAAGTACTAAGAAAAAATTTTACAAAGATTTTCTCATATTTTACATTACTTTCACTTTAATCCTTATATTTTATATTAATTACAAAATGTCCTTGTCTCCTATTTTGGTAAGTCTCAAATTGTCTAACATGTCTCCCACGTGTTCATGGTCATTAGGTCATGTCCAAATATGGTCCAAATCATTTTTATGGTCCTACTACATATCTGGTTAAATATCTTGCACTTTCAAGGTACTTTTGGGTCCAAATCCGAGGTATTTTTTCCATTATTGGGTTGAATTTTCAAAATTTGTCTTCATTATATATCCATATAGTCCATAGATCCAAATATGTCCAAAAGTTCAAGAGTCTTCATCATGGTCACTTTCCATTTTTAATTCATTTCTTTTTAGAAGTTTCTTTGATATATCTTCAAAAATAGTTTAGAAATTCGTTTTGACTCCAAAATAATTTTAATCCAAAAGAAAATTATGAATCTAACTTAGATACGATAGAAATAAATCACAAAATCATAGACTCACATGAAATATGCAAGATTTTCATGCAACCAACTACATAGCAAGTAAAGTCACCAACAACACATACTTTGTCGTCCATAGTGGTTTTCGTATATTTACTTGTTTCCGTCAAACTTTTAACCATGGATTCACTAAATCAACACAACCAAAAAGGATTAAGCCTCTCCTTTGACTCAAAATCACTTAAACAAAGTATTTCCCTTGATTATGAAAAGTACCCTTTAGTCGATGTTTTTGGGTTGATCTTGGCTTGATCCTTGGGTGATCTTTCTCCTTGGTCTCCTTTTTTCTTTCTTTCTCCTCTTGGAAGTGAGTTTCTTTCTCCCTCGGCTTCCTCCTTGCTCACATGACAATGGTTTCCAAGAAGAAAAGTTAGAAACTTTGTGGGGTATCTTGGTGTTTTTAGTGGGGTTGAAGGTTTGATTCAAGACTTTTATGGTTGCATATTGGGTGATCTAACCTTGTAGGATTCAAGAGAAGTTTTTGAGATGAACTTGGATGTATTTACTGAGAATTGAGATGAAGAATGAAGAACTCTAGGTTTGCATGAAAATGGATGAAAGTTCTTATCTTTGCATACATGTCTTTAAATAGCAATTTGTCTTGATTTTGGCCCCTCTCAAAAGAATATCACGTCTACTCCCCTCTTTCACAAGTGTTGAGTTTTGATTTTGGTTTCTTTTTGGCTATTCTACAAGCCTACACATGTGCGCATTTGTAAAGACCTTTGTACTTTTATGGATTTTAACCTTCCTAGTTCCATTCAAATTAATTTTTCAAACCAAATTAGTTCAAATCCAATGGTCATGGTTACCGTTCAATTAGATCCATTAGATGGAAACTAATCCAATCATTAACACAAATTACTCATCATTAGTCTTATCTCCTTAATGATTACTCTGTTAACTTGTCTTGACTTCGTTGGTTCTTGTAGAATATATCCATCTAGCTAAGATTAAATCATAATTAATCCTTATACCTTTATCATGATTAGTTTCACATGGGCTCTAATGGGTCACATGGCTCCTTACTATTATTCTTAACCCACTTTCCTTCATTTACACTTGATTTTAGACTTCTTTTTGAGGAATTTTGGATAATTTCTATACTTTCTTTTTGAGTTCCATAGCTACACGTCCATAACCTCTATATATGGGCTATCTATCATTAGAACTTTAGAATTTATCTCCTTCATTTACTTATCCATAATGGACCTCCATTCTAGGTGTTTTTAGGGATATTTTAGTCAAATTTTCTAATTTTATTTATTTTATACTTTGAATCTTTTTAGCCCTATAATTCATATAAAACTATTTTAGATGGTATAAAATTATTAAATAAAATTTTTTTGAGTATTTTTTTCTTTTTATGTTATCTGATTCTTTACAGATCAGACCTGTTTTAGTAAATTTTGCTAAAGAAAACTTAATTTTCTAGTCTCTATGTACTACTTATTTTTAATTAAATGAGATTAATATGATCTAATAATTATTTATAAAGTAATAAAAATTTGAGATGTTACACACTTGAACCAAAATAAAAGAAAAAAAATTAGTTTCTTTCCTCTTTTACTCGTATAGTCTCATCGTTTCATATTCAAAGAATTGACACAAATAGATTAGTTTCGTGAATCTACATAGTGCATTCATATTTTAGAAAGAAAAAAGAAAAATTTTAAACTTTCAAGAGTAAACTATTTATGTATATATATATATACTAGATTATAATATATGTTGATATATCTTAATCTATTAATTAATCTACAATATTTATACAATATGTACGTCATACATAGTTTTAGATTAACGAGGATTTATCTAATTTCAAGTTTTCTTCAAGTGTATTTGGATCGTAACATATGCCCTAATTTATTAGATGAATTTTGTTCTGAATGCTATTGTATTTTGTAAATGAGATAAGAAACCAAAATTGATATATTTTTTCTTTCTTATGCCACATATTTAGACATAAGCTATTAAAATTTGTGTATGCCTACTAGTTCTGAATTTTGTGTATGAGATGCAAGTTGCAAAACATGTTAAATTATTTGATTGCAAAAGATGGCTTAACAACTAAGCGACTTGTAATTAAAAGAATTAATTATATAGCATAAGATATTTTTGTTTAAATTTTATATTAAATGCCTAAATTATATGGAGAGTATTAAATTTAATTAATAGAATGACCTAACAACTAGGAACTTATGTGGTATAATATATTTTTATAAGTGAATGTAATACAACTTTTCTAAAAATATGTGTGAGAGGACTTGATAACCAAATAGCTCGTTCATAGTTTTAAGATTTTGTTACATAAAAATATGTTCTGACATAATTGTGTTTTTACTATATGCTTGATCAATAACATGTCTTCACTTTCTGTTTGTGGCATACTTGAGTCTAAAAAATCTGTTGGAGTTAATTATAATGATTGGTATCACTACTTAAGAATCGTTCTCATGCACGAGATGCTTATTAATATAATTGATAAGCCTGTTTAAGCAGCACCCAACATGAATAATGTTGAGGCAACCAAAACTTATCAAAAGTATTTCGAGTAGTCTCTCAATGACAAATGTATTATTTTGACATCAATAAGTTTAGAACTCCAGAGACAACATGTGGTTATAGATCCACAACAAATCATTATACATCTTAAGAAGAAGTGTAGTGTTCAGAGAAAGACAACTTGATACTAGTTATCTAAGACTATGTTCAGGTCTACAATGCTTGAAAATACTCAAGTTGGACTACGCGTTTTCAAGATGATTGATCTCATTAAGCAATTGAAAAGTCATATAAATCTGGGAAAGAGCTTTCTTAAGAATTAATTGTGCAACTTTACCTTATAAATTTGAACTGTTCATTGTAAACTTCAACTATATTGCAACCTATAAATAAATAAAAATAATAATAGAAAAATATTTCAAATTTTGTATTTGTTTCATTAACACAGGATCCTAGGGATGATAAGGATATATAATAATTCTAAAAAAATTAGTTAGTTAAAAAAAATTTATGAAAAGAAGGAGAACTAAGAGTATGTTTAAAAAAGATATTTAACTGAGTAATTTAATTTTTGAAAGAATTTATAATCTTCTGAGTTAAAATTTGTTGTTTGGATAGTGAATTTTAAAGAACTTAAAATTCTAAAATAATTAATGAGAATTTTTAATAGATTAAAATTAAAAAATTATAAGTCTTAGCAAAAGAGTGAGAATTTGACATTATCTATTTCATTTATCATGTGTTCTATTCATATTTTAATTTAACTGTAAATAATTTAATAATTTAAATTAAATATTTTTACAAAAAAAATTAAATATTTTTAATTAATTTTGTTAAATACAACAATAATTTTATTTTTTTAAGCAGTTAATTTAATTATTGTATCTAAATAAAACTATTTGAAATGGAGGAAATCTTAATTACTTTATTTTAAAATAATAAAAATTTAAATAATATAATTTAAATTCTCTAAAATTTATAATTATCTGTCCAAACACAACTTAATAGTGTATTTTGAAAACCAGTTATTCAAATATTTATTTATTAAATTTTATTTTTAATTAATTACTTAAATTATAAATTTAACAATAAAATTTATTAGGATAATTAATACCAATGGAATTAACATTAAATAAGGAAAGATTAAAAGTATTACAATTTTCATAGATATTAATATATTAACTTATTTTAATAACCTTTTTTCTCAATCTATAATATATACATATATCGGAAAAGATCTTCTCACACAAGTGTAAATCTAAAAACTCTTACATTTGATTAGTAAAAGTAATAAATTATAATCTATTAGATATAAGTTAAATAAAAAGTGTAAAAAATTTTAAACTTACTGTAACACCCTAAATTTTGTAATATACATTTTGATAATTATATATATATATATAAATGTATATTCATGTGTGTATGTATGTATGTATGGATGTATGATTATTTGGATTGGATTGGTTGGGCTGAGTGCAGGGCGAGATACTGAGTTGTTCTCGCTGTAGCAAGAGGACTCTGGGAGAAAGGATCAAAACTGCGCCTTCTCGCTGTAGCAAGAAACGTCTCGCTGTAGCGAGAAACGTCTCGCTGTAGCGAGAAACGTCTCGCTGTAGCGAGGAGGCGTGTCGCTGCAGCAAGGTAATATCTCGCTGTAGCGAGAGTGTCGCAATCAGAGGGATTTTAAAAGGGAGTTTAGGGATTTGAGATTCATTTCTCAATTTTCCTCTCAAATCTCTTCAATCCTCTTGACCTGGAACCCTTGTCCACCGATTAATTGCCTCAAAAGCTGTTCGGGAGCGAGATTGGAGCTTGGATTTGTGTGGGGAACAGTTAGGAAATAATATATCAAATTGTATATTACTTTATATAGATGATACGATTGATTCAGTCTTGATTTGATTGAGTTGTTTATTCCTTAATTATAGGATCTAGACATATTGTAATCTCTATTTATTGTACTCTGTTCATAGTGAAATGCAATTGCACAAAAACAGTTTTACCAATCCTTATATGGTATCAGCCTATCTTCGGTCCTGAAATTCTTTTATCCTTTCTTTTCCTTGTCTTGCTTCATGGCCACTCCTGCTCTATCATCCGAAGGTGCTTTATCCTTCAACACTATGATCTATATGCTAAACATTTGCCTCACATCCACAAACTTCATCCTATGGCGTCGTCAACTTCTTCCTCTCCTCCTACAAGGACAGGCGATTTATGATGACATTGATGGAAGCACTCCTGCTCCTTCCCCTACGCTACCAACCACTGATGCCTCTACGCCCCCCACTGATAATCCAACCTTCATCTTCTGGAAACAACAAGATCAGCAACTTGTTAGTCTTCTTCAAGCCTCTCTCACGGAGGAAACCTTGGCTGAGGTTCTCCACTGTGATATTGCTCAGCAGATCTGGTCTACTCTTGAGTCCCTTTATGGTGGAGACTCTAAACAAAGAGAAATCAGTATTCGTGACCAATTATTACATCTCAAAAGAGGTTCATACTCTGTTCGAGAATTTTCAAAATCTTTTCGAGCACTTTGTGATCAACTTAGCCTCATGGGCAGACCTGTCGATGATCTTGATAAATTAAATTGGTTTCTCTGAGGATTGGGTCTGACTTTTACTAGCTTTGGTGCATCGCAGCTAGCAATGCGCCCACTGCCTACTTTTAGGGATTTGGTTGCTGTTGCGGAAGGATTTGAGTTATATATATCTGTTGTGGAAGATACTCCACCTCAGGCTACTTTTCATTCCAATCATCGTCCCCACCAAAACTCTAATTCATGCTATTTGAATGCTTCACGTGCTTCCTCTTATAGTCGACGAGGGTGTGGACAGAATTCTGCAGGACATGGGGGTCATGGTCGAAACAATCGAACCATTATTTCCCAAATCTATCGAGGAGAGGGGCATTATGCCACCACCTGTCATCAACGTTATGAAAGCGCTTCTCCTCACTCTACAAATCTTGCAGAGTCCTTTGCTACAACATGCAATGTCTCCTCCTCTGAAAAATCAGATTGGTATCTAGACACTGGTGCCTCAGCACATATGACACCAAGTTCCTCGCTGTTGGACTCTATGGAGCCATACTCGGGTAATCACACCGTTTATGTTGGAAATGGTAATATTTTGCCCATATCCCATATTGGTTCTTGCCGTTTGGCCTCAGATTTAAGTTTCCTAGATATTTTGGTTGTGCCTGGACTACAAAAGAATCTTATATCTATTAGCAAACTTACTCATAATTATCCTATTGATGCTATTTTTTCTGGCAAATCCTTTATGCTTCAGAAAAGGGGCACAAGGGAAATTCTAGCAAGAGGGAGGCATGAACAAAATCTCTATGTTTTGGAGCATGGCCAAGCTGTTTTTCTTTCTGTTTTGAATTCAAATAAATTACGAGGATCCTTTGATTTATTTATGGCATTCTCATTTAGGACATGTCAACTATGATATTATTTCTCAATTAAATAAGGCTGGTCATTTGATAGTATCTTCCATTCTACCAAATCCTTCTGTTTGTGATTCTTGTGAACTAGCCAAAAGCAAAAGATTACCATTTAACATAAATGAAAACCGTGCCTTACAACTATTAGATTTGGTTCATTGTGAATTATAGGGACCAGCACTTGTGTGTTCTAATTCTGGTTTTCGATACTATGTCATATTTGTGGATGACCACTCGAGGTTTACTTGGCTATATCCATTGCGCTTAAAATTAGAATATTTTGATATCTTTGTTCGATTTAAAACCTTTGCAGAAAATCAACTCAACACCTCAATTAAGGCTTTTCAAAGTGATGGTGGTACTGAATTTACAAACAAAAGACTCCAAGAATTGTTCCAAAAGAGTGGTATTCTTCACACCATGTCATGTCCCTATACACCAGCTCAAAATAGCCGAGCGGAACACAAGCACCGCCATATCACAGAGACGGGTCTTGCCATGCTCTTTCAATCACATTTACCCATCACTTACTGGTTTGATGCCTTTTGTTGTGCTGTGTACACCATTAATCGGCTCCCCACCACATTGCTTCAAGGCATTTCCCCATTTGAAGTTCTTTACACTACCAAGCCAAATTACGCCAACTTTCATCCCTTTGGTTGTAGAGTCTACCCATGTTTGCGAGATTATGTCTCTAATAAATTGTCTCCTCGCAGCACTCCCTGTATCTTTCTTGGATATAGTAGCTCACATAAAGGTTTTTGATGCCTCCATGTTCCAACCTCCCGTCTACATATACTCGTCATGCCAAATTTGATGAGCTTTACTTCCCACTCTAAAAAACAGGGACTGTTTCTTCAATTTCTGCCTTGGGTTATTCACTCTTTGATGAACCTTCTCAAGCCACTACTAATTCATCCACTACTAAGTCTCAACAAGAACAACAGCTGCCTCCAAACCCTGTGCCTTGACCATGTGGATTATGTCCCTTAGAAGATACATCACCAATAGCATCTCAAGCACCTCCACTGGTTGAATCTCCACTGGTTGTGCCTACCCCTCCAAGCCATCCCATGGTTACTCGTTCTAAGGTAGGTATCTTTCGACCTCGCTACTTTGCAGACATTTCAACCTATGGGTCTTCCCCTCTATTGTATGCATTACTTTCTACTAATGAGCCAAAAGGTTTTAAATCTGCTGCCAAAGATCTAGGTTGGTTAGCTGCCATGAATGAGGAGCTAAGAACATTACATTCCAACAAAACATGGGATCTTGTTCCACGCCCACCAAATCACAACATTGTTGGATCCAAATGGGTATTTCGAACGAAATATTTGTTTGATGGCTCCATCGCTTGTCTCAAAGCTCGCTTAGTGGCATAAGGCTATACACAGACTCCGGGCTTAGATTATAGTTACACCTTCAGTCCCGTCGTAAAAACAGCTACTGTACGAGTTATTCTCACCCTTGCGGTAATGAAAAATTGGCCTCTACATCAACTAGATGTCAACAATTCCTTCCTAAATGGATACCTATCAAATCAAGTGTATATGGAGCAACCTCCTAGCTTCATAGATCCTCAATTCCCTAACCATGTTTGTCACTTGCGCAAAGCTCTTTATGGCCTTAAACAGGCTCCTCTAGCATGGTTCCAGAGATTCAGTGCCTTCATTCTCAAACTTGGTTGGCAGATCCATCACTCTTTGTCTTTCATAAAAAATATGTCACCCTATATCTCCTTGTATATGTGGATGATATTATATTAACTGGAAGTAATCAATAGGCCATCAATAACATTCTGACCAAAATCAATACAAAATTTGCTGTCAAAGATCTAGGAAGACTGAGTTACTTTTTGGGTCTCGAGGTACATTACACTCCCACTGGTATTTTCTTAGTCAAGCTAAATATGCACATGATATTTTGAGCAAGGCGCAAATGTTAGATGCCAAACCAGTGGCCACACCTCTTGCCTCTAATATTCAATTAACAAGCAATGGTGATCTGTTTCATGATCCAACTCTTTATCGATCTTTGGTGGGCGCTCTTCAGTACCTCACAATCACTCGCCCAGATCTTTCTTTTGCTGTCAACAGTGTCAGCTAGTTCCTCCAAGCTCCAACTATTGATCACTTCCAAGCTGTGAAGCGAATATTGCGGTATGTTCAGGGAACATTATCCTTTGGTTTAACCTTTAGCCGTGGGTCTGCTCTCACTGTTCTTGGATACTCTGATGTTGATTGGGCTTGTTGCATTGAGACTCGCAGCTCGACCTATGGATACTCTATCTACTTAGGAGGAAATCTTGTGTCTTGGAGTGCCAAAAAGCAACCCACCGTTGCACGATCAAGCTATGAATCTAAGTATCGAGCTATGGCAAATATAGTAGCCGAACTCATGTGGTTCTTCTATCTGCTGCGTGATTTGCACATTTCTGTGTCAACCCCAACTCTGCTTTGTGATAACAAAAGTGCCATATTTTTGTCTCAAAATCCAGTTGCTCATAAGCGCGCCAAGCACATTGACATTGACTACCATTTTGTTCGAGAATTAGTGTTATCAAAGAAGGTTATCACTCAATTCATTCCCACTCATCTTCAAATTGCAGATGTCTTCACCAAAAGCTTGTCTCGTCCTCTGTTTCAGTTCTTTCATTCCAAGTTACATGTTGGCCCAAATCCCACTCTTAGCTTGAGGGGGGATGTTAGGAAATAATATATCAGATTGTATATTACCTTATATTGATGATAAGATTGATTCAGTCTTGGTTTGATTGATTCGTTTATTCCTTAATTGTAGAATCTAGACATATTGTAATCTATATTTATTGTACTCTGTTCATAGTGAAATGCAATTGCACAAACACAGTTTTACCAATCCTTATAGGAGTGGTTCAAGGTGAGTTTTAAATGGTTAGGGTTTTTGTTTTCCTTTCCTTTCTCTGTTCTTGATGATTTTTGGGGTTCTCATGAAATTCTTCCATGTGTTTAGGCCGAAAATCGTGTGAGGAGCATTTCCGTGGTTGAGTTCGGACATGGGTCTTCAATCCAAGGTAAAGGGAGACTCTACCCTACTCTTTTATGTGTAATTTGCTGTTATCCTGTGAAATGTTGTGATATGGTTGAGTTAGAAGATAGGAAAATTGTTGAATATGTGATGTAAATTATGTACTGGATGCTGTACATGGGTATGGACACTCGTGTCGTATGATTGAATGAATATTATATGGAAATGTGGGCTCGAGGGCCGCGTAATATGAATAGAAATAGGTTAGGGGCTGTGTGTCTTGAATGAATTGTGGACTATGTGCTGTGTGTGCTGTGAAAATGAAATGTGAGCCTAGTGCCGTATACTGAAATATGTGTGACTGAGGTGTGCAACGCCGTTGTAATGTGCTGTGAATGGTTCAGCGATACACTAGGGATGTGGGAGATGAGGATGGTAGAAATACTTTGGGGAAGAGGGAGTGGTGGTGACACTGACTGTGGAACGGGTGCACCACAAGCCACATACTCTCTTCCTCGCTAAACTTCTGACCATTACCTTTGCTGAGTGACCCATGACTGCCCACGTGGTATTCGTGAGCCGGGGTAACCGGCGACCATTCATGGTAAAAATCTATGATCACAGTGTCAATGTGAGTGTGGCTGGCGTGCGTATGCAAGGGTTCATGATTTGTGCTTGTAGATGTGATAATGTTGCCTGTGCCTGTATTTGTTTCATGTATTGGAAATGTGCTGGAGGTGAGACTCTATGCTTAATTGTATGTTTTGGTAGTGTAGAGTACTCACCCTTACATTCATTTTTCAGGTAATTAAGACTATCAGCACCAGACTCAGTGAAGGGATGGATGGACTGCTATAGGATTTATATTTTATTTTGAAATTTAACGTAATTGAACTAATCCTGTAGCAGTTATGTGATATTAATTTGTAACCCTTCACTTATTTCAAAATCTTTATGAAAATCTGATTATCCGATTTACGAAATTATTATTTAATTAAATTTAAATTTAAGGTGTTACACTTACACTAGTGTGAGGAGATACTACATATATGAATTTATGGTAGTCATTCCTTCAAATTGATCTCAACTTAGAACAAACTTTTTTGTGGAAACATGTAAGGTCTTTTTTTTTATAGGCAAAACATATATTATTAGAGAGAGTTCAAGGAGAACTCAAAACTCATATACATAGAGAAAAAAAATTAATATTTACTTATAAAAATAAAAAGCAAAAACATACTTATACATAATTAAGACGAATGCAATTTCGTAGGTTCAAATATCAATCAGTTAATAAAATAACTTCTCCCTTACTAACAAGTAATAGTCATTTCTAGAACTTCAAAATAATAAAATCTAGAACTTTCTTCTCATCCGAAACACTATTGACACATTATACTTACCCAAATAATTAATAAACATATCCCTTCTCTTTTACTACAACTAACACCAACCCAAGAAAGCAAGTGAATTTATAAATCTGAAGGTAAAATCAGTGAGAATCTAAGCTAACGCACATTAAAGTACTAGATTTGATATGAAACTAAGCACGTTAAAAACAAATGAGTTTGAGTTCTTCCAAACCATGACAGAACAAGTTATATCATCAATTTAAACACCACAATCAATCAGCAAATCTTTACAAGGAAGTGTAATAAATAACAATTGCCAAGAAAATACTAGGCATTTAAGAGAGACATTCCCTCTCCATAACCTTTGCAAGACGTTCACTGTACACTAATCTACATTATTAGGACCACCAAAAAGTTCAAATCATCATGAATACGCAACTTATACTGAATAACAATTTGAAAAATCTGCCCTCTATACCTATTTATCTTCTTGTAGTACCTTAATAGAAACTCTATCCACAAGCTCCAACAAAAGGTTAAAGCTTGAGATCTCATATTGAAAGTGTCTTCTTTGTCAACTAACATTCCAAACCTACCTAGTGCTATCATGAAAACTATTCTCTAATACACAAGATTCAACATTCCTCACTACCGCAAACAATTATGGAAATGTCTCATATAATCACACCCCACCTACCCACTTATCTCTCCAAAAAGAGTATGCAAACCTGTATCTATACTCCTATCCAACTTCTCATTTAGCCATGAATTTTCTTGATGAATAACCTCTAGCAAATCACATCACTACAAAAAATATCTGTTGTGGACTAATGAAAGTTGAATAAAAGAAGTTAATCTGCCATACCTAACTTCTAATACCTGCACCTACAATAAACTAAAACAATTAACACCTCGTCACAATCATTTATCAAGAAGCATCCAGTTTAAGTGCTGTACATTCTTAATGCCCAAACTACCCTTCTAACATATAGGGTCTTATGTTTTAAAGGTTTGACAGGAAATAAGAATTAGATATGGTGTTCGATATTGAATATCTCAACAACAATCAGATTTTAAGAAAAATTGGTGTCATTTTCTTTTTTATATATATTTTTCTGTCTCTGTCTCGTCGTATTTAAGTTTAAATGAGGCTATTCTTCGTTTGATTGCTCTCGAAGTTTGAAACTAACATGATTTTATAATAATGTTTTAATTTAATCCGCATATTAACTAACCGAAAGAAACCCTTATATATATATATATATATATATATATATATATATATATATATATATATAATATAGTCGCCTTTCTTTATCATACACACAAAACGAATGTTTTAATTAATTTAGGTAAGCTTTTTCTTTTATAAATTTATGTTGGATCTAACTACAATAAATTTGCCAACGCAATTTTTGTTTGCATAATTGATAATACTATACTCTTTTTGTGATTTTCGTTACCAACTCCATTTACACGTGAAACTATATGTTAAATTGTCTTATAAATTATGATTAATTATAAATGAAAAATTAATTTAGAAATTATACGTAATGAATAAGACATTATTTTCCTCTACAGTAAAAAAATTTAATTACAAGAAATAAAATATGTTTCACGCATAATTTTAAATATTAAAAGAGATAGTTTTGCTACGGTGACTCTAATAAAATTACTTCCAAAAAAATTGATTATTATATATCATTTTAGTTATCTTTTTAATAAATAAATATCAAATAAAATATATTAATTATTTTGAAAGATAAAAAATATTTAATATTTTATTCATTTAATAATTAAAAATTATAAGAATAAAAGGTAAAATAATTTTTAAACTGTTAGTTTTAAAATCTTATTACATATCAGTTACAAGAAATAAAACATGTTTTACGCATAATTTTAAATATTAAGAGAAAGATTTTTGTTGTGGTCTTAGATACTTAACTTTAATAGAATTATTTTTAATAAAAGATATTTATGATTTAGAAGAAAAAATTTAATTGTTGTATATTATTTTATTTATTTTTCCAATAAATAAATATCAAATAGAAAATATATTAATTATTTTGAAAAGATAACAAATATTTAACATTTTATTCATATAATAATTGAAAATCATAAGAATAAAACGTAAAATAATTTTGAAATTATTGATTTTAAAATCTTAATACGCTTGCGTAAAGAACTTATTTTCTTTCACGGTGAAAGAAATTTGATTATAAGAAATAAAACATGTTTCACGCCCAATTCTACATAAGTCGAACAGAATTACTTTTAATAGAAGATACTTGTGATATATATATATATATATATAAAAGTTTTATTGAACATCATTTTTAGTTATGTCTCTAATAAATAAATATCAAATAAAAATATTTAATATTATATTCATTCAGTAATTAAAAATTACAAGAATAAAAGGTAAAATAATTTAAAATTGTACGTTTTAAAATCGTAATACGGGTGCATACGTCTGAAATGTTAATACACATGATAGAGTAACCACAAAAATTGGTTAAGATAAAACATGAGTGGTCCTCAATTCAAAAATTTCACCTGATCCCCACCAATTACTAATAACTCTGTCATACATAAACAAGTCATTTTTCATTCTCGTCAAGCCTACACGTAACTAATTGAATATGCATGGTTATACCTCCTTGAGGTAAAATGTGAGTAGTGACGTTTTCATTCCCTCTCAGTTTATTCTTATTCTTGGTTATTGTTTTCATTTAGTTAAATTTATTGTGTGTATATGCAACAGGCATGCACGTAAACTAGAAGTACCTTGAAAAAGCCTCCAAATATATAAATTGAAGTGGAAACGTGAGGAAGTGTAAACGTGTGAGGAAGGAAGGGTTGGAGACTGAGAAGGGACAAAGTCCAAGTCTTCTCTCCAAACCATAACTTTAATATGCATCAAAATAAAAATAAAACAAATGCACACATTCAACAAAACCATTTCCTATACCCTACCCCATTATTATTATAATCATGCTTTCAATTACAACATCATCACTAGCGACTAAGCCAACCATTCGAGTCTCAAAAATTCTCCATCATCGTGATCATGTTCATGTTCATGTTCACCCCTTATTAATTTTCCTAATCTCTCACCCTCTCTTCCATGGCCAAGCCCAGAAACACAACTCCATCAAAACCCAAAACCTCTATTTTTCTCTGCTGCTTTGGGCCCTCCCTTGCCATGGAATCAACCACCAAAGGATCTGATCCTATTTCAAAGAAGAAAAAGAAGAAAACTAGCTGGTTTTCGTGGCGAAGGATTCGACTCAACAAGAATTCAGCTTACAAAACAGTGCCGCTTGAAGCCTCAATATCTGATCAAGCTCATTACTCCAAGTCCAGGTCAAAGTCAACTCTTCATCTCAATTCTCAAGCTCCGGCAACCAATCATCCACCGCCTCCCCCCACACCCTATTATACACCCTCTCAGGTATTATTTATCTATCATTTCTTTTATTTGAATATCTATAAATTGACTTAGTTTAAATATTTTTATACTATGTCTGTTTTTAAGATATATATTTATCCTAAAAATATTTTTTTAAAGTTAATTTTATTTATTATACTCCTAAACTTTTCTTTATCAATTATGTTCACAATATTTTTTTTATTTTTAAAATACTTTAAAATTATTTGGCCATAGTTTTCTATTTTTATCTAAAAATTTTCAAAATAAAAATTAAACATATTTAAGTGCGTCGTAATTTTAATAAAAGGAATATATACTTTTTAAAGTATTAATTTTTTTGGTATTGTGTACGCTCACACTGGCGATTTCAGTTTCGATGAGTTGGATGACCTGTTCTTATTCGTGATGTTGTGTTCCAGACGAGGCATGGTCCCAACAATGTAGAGGACACGCGTCAACAAGATAGAGCTTCTCCAACTCAAGTGAAACGGCAGGCGAGGCGAGTGTCGTCATCAATGCAAAGCCAAACGACAAGCAAGAAGCACAAAAACGCGAGGAGATCGTACGACTCTGTCGTTGGCATGTCCGTGCTTGCGGTGACCTTGCTGATAATGATATTTTGGGGTCGTTTATGTGCCATCCTCTGCACTTCCGCGTGGTTGTACTTTATTCCGCGTTTCAAGAAGAGCGATAATGAAAACGACGATGGTGATCCTAATACGACGATGAAATCAAACGGCGTGGATCTGGATTCGGAGGAGTACAAGAAAAAGGTGATCATGGAGGGGCTTCTGGAGAGAAATCACAAAGCTGCTCTGTGATTTGATTTTCTTGCAATTAGGTAGGTGGGTTTGTTGTTGATCTTGTCGTTTTGACTGTGTCTGCTTCCAATTTTGTCTAAATTACTACAAAATTGAAAATTGAAAAACAAACTGTAAATTGACGAATTTTTGTTGACAATGTTACAGTGAAAACAATTTTAAAATATAATATTCTTTTTTAAATCATCGTGATTTTTATTTTTATTTCGCATTGTTGCACGCAGCTACTTAACCGATTAAATCAAATGCTCAAAATCATCTCTATGGAGGTCCGTTGGGTCATAATAAAAATTTGTTCATTACTTAGATATGTTATATATTATGAAATTTTAGTTTTGTTATACTTTTTCCAGTATCGGCACTTTTTATGATACGAATAATATTAGTTGTTAATTTTAACAATAAAAATATATAATCTAATTAAATAAATTAATCAATATTTAATATTTATTTAAAATGGACATTTTTGTCTAAATAATTCTTATTTTTCTCCGGTACTTGACCAGTTGGATAAGTCTTGTAACATTTATAAAGTCATCCCATGTGCAATTTATTTTTGGGTGCAATTTATTAAATTCGAGTAATAAAAACTTTTGCATCATAATTAAATATATTATATTGATTATGATTCAAGATATTAAAAATAAAAATAGGTTAGATTTACGATCTAATTTTCTAAAATTTAGTTTGATTTGATCTATTTAAATAATAAACTTAATTTAAATTTTTAAAAAAATTTAATTAATTAAAAATGTCAGATTTAAACTTAAAAATAAAATTTATTAAACCTATTAGAATAATTTATTTAAAATTTAAAATTTTTAATATATTAAATAATTTTATATCAAAATTATAATATAATATTAGATTAAATAAATTAAATTTTAAAATAAATAAAATCTTAAATTATGAATCTTAATTTTTTTGTTAGAATTTATAAGTGTCTCTATTATATATACCTTCTGAGAGGTAATTATGCTTGTTAAATTCTTTGGAGTTATTGTTGTTTGATTTGTTGTACACAATTTGTATTTTTTACTATCTCGATTAAGTCTTTTGATAAAATAAAAATTTTGTAATTTTATTATACATATTTAAGGTATTGTACTATTTTTTATAATTTTTTTATATATAAGTCTTATATTTTCTACAAAGGCATATTTATTTAAATAGTTTAATAATTTATTTATAAAATAGTTTAATGATTTATTAAAAGTTTAAATATAAAGTAGATTAGTAAAAAGGCTAATAAACTAAAATAATTTTTTTAAAAGATGCTTAATAAAAATTCATAAAAGATAAGATTTAAAATTATTAAAAAAATTAAATTTATTTATGTAAAATTTAGTCTAACTTATTTTCATCTCTTTGGTTATTACTAAACAAAATGAATATTATATTTTAAGAATACAAATATGTTTATTCTGATAAAACAAATTATCACATTTACAAATTTATCACTTTAAATAAAAAAATACTATTGTTAACTTGCAATAGTTATATTTTTTAATATTATAATTAAGAAACAGATATTTAATAGTACACATTAATAGGGACTTGAAAACACGAATTTTTCTTCATTAAAATGTGGAATTTTCGTTGCCGGTTACCTGGCGGCGATCTCTGAATGGCGTGTACGGGAAAGTGTATGCCGAACCCATAAATAGAAAATTGAAGTCAAAGAATTCGTACAGATATTTTTTAGATTTATTTATTGATAAATATGACTACTTTTCATTAACCTGTTATCTTACGGTATTAATCATTAAAAAACTTTGGGTATTTAACTTATCCGTTTGATTTCCTATACTTCCTTCTGAATTATTTGATTTATGTATGATGCGAGACACATGATATTTAATAATGTTAGGATTTAAAATAATGATAAAAGATATGCAGATAAATAGATCTGATTGTGTTGGAGATTTATCAACAAACCTCGGAAAATCTGTGTAAAACGATTAAGGGTTTGGTTTGAAACTTTTGTATGTTACTCCATTGTTTGAGTCAGACAAATCTATCCACTTTGAATTTTTATTACAGTCCAAACAAATAGCACAAAGAGGTTCGTTCACACTAAATATTATTTCTCTTTTGCACTTTAAAATCATTGTTACTAAGTTATAATTTATTTAAACTAATAAGTATTTCATTATATTAAATAATGCTAAATTAAAAATATACATATTTAAATAATTAAATACAGCAAGATGCAATGATTAAAAGAAGTTGGGACTGTGATGGCGGACTCAACAAAGATGATTGGTGCAATAAAATAATTGAAAATGAAGTATTAAAAGAAGACAAAAACACTTGCGATGATATTTTTTCCCCACTGTTTACTAAACGATCAACGGTTATTTGTTTTGTTTGATGGATTTTTCATATGGTATTCAATATATGTGAATGTGAGTTATATTTACTTTTTCTAACTTGACTTAGTCCATGCTTTGTTTTTTGTGTTGAATTTTGTTTTTCGCAGTAAATCAAGGAACACATCTTCCACTGTTTACATAATATGCACACACACACACATGTATTTGTGTTATTAAAGATAGGATTTTCAATAGTCAAAATGCATTTCAAAGTCATCTTTTCAAGTTTTTGCTTTCAAATATTGAAGGCTGGACTGGTGAAGAAGTTTCGCTAGATACAGGGATCACGCGTTGTGATGGAAGGTGTGAATTCTTATTGAAGTTGTGAAAACATGACAAGTTTGGTGTTTATTCGCATATTTAATTTATTTTAGTACTCATTTATAAAATTATTTTGTTAGGTTCATTAATTTTGCAAACATAAATTAATTAATTTTGTTTAAGGTGTGTCAAATGAGATATATTAAGAATTATTAAATATATTATATTAAATATTTTTAATTATTATAAGAAGCGTCTTGTGTGGAAGATATGCGTGGTTTAGGGCAAAAGAATAATCATAAAAAGTATATATTAATTTTTTTATGATATTGAGATAATAGCTAATTTTTTTTAATTACAAAGTCATTTATTTTTAACTTTTTAACATATACTCATAAATACACATTAAGAAAATTGAAAATTAATCAAACCTAAACAAATTAGATAATTTCTTTTTAACATATTTTAACAGGATTTGTTTAAGTTATTTTAAGAGATAAATAATATTATTTTATGTGAATTAATAATATTTTATCTATATAACAACTATAAAACTTTATCATGACATCATCATGTTATATAATTTTAAAATTGAATTTTTAGAGATATATTTAGCATAAGATTTTTTTTAATAAAAATTTTCTTTAAAGTTATTTTTTTCCTCTATCTATTCTAGAATTTTTTTTTTCTAAACCAACATTACGAGAGTTTTGAAGGATTTAAAAAAACCTTCTAACAATTCTCCTCTTAATTAAGTAACTTTCAAATAAAGATTAAACCTCACTAATCCTTCCATTTTCCTCTTAAATATGAAATCCAAACATACCCTAAGTTGAGATTCTAATACTTTCTAAGATTTAATTTTTTTTTTAAGGTTTCATTATATAGGAAAACTGCTTAAGGAATTTCACCCATTTAACATGTCTTTGGTTAAGCTTATTTTGACCCTTTAAATACTTCAAGGATAACATCCCAAATTTTTATTAATCTTTATTAATAAGAACATCTATTAATTCAATTAAATTATAAATAAAAAATAGATAACAATTTAAAAATTGAAACACGATAAATGAAATTAACCCATAATCAAGTAATTAAGGAAGAATTGTCAAATGCAAACATAGTGTGATCTAGTTAGAAGTGAAAAATATTTTTCTAAATCACCTTAGTTGATTCTGTTGGAATTATTTTATTCCAATAAATAATGTGTGGGCTACATATTAAATATAATAATACATTTATATTAAGCTATTTACACTAATTGGGCTAATTGCAAGTGATCTGCATCGGGTGAGCCCATTTGAATTACCGTAGGAAGTAATGTGGGTCCATATGAGTGGATACCGGGCTTGGCCTATTTCGGTATAGTGGGAACCCTAATAGGTAAATATAAAAATAAGCCCCTCTAGCGGTGCTGGTCCCCAATAGACCAAATCAAAAAAAATATTGCCTCTATACTTCTTTCCATCAGGAGTTTGGCTCTCAAGTCCTTGTAATTGGGATTACGGCGATTTGGTTGAGGAAGACCATAACACCACCATTCTTGAATCAACTTGCAATAGGAACGGTAATCACTCATAGTGGAGTCCATTACCTAGACTAAAGCTTCCGCTGTCATTTAACCTCAGCAAAAGCGTAGTGGATTCAGGTATGTACTTTGTACTCTAATGAATATCTAATAATAAGGTCTGTTATTTATCTTTCTTATTAATCTAATATGGATGATCAATTGGGTTAATATATAATAGAGAATTTTCTAACAATTGGTATCAAAGCTAACCATAATTGAATCATTAAGAAAGTTATATTCATTATAGATATTCAGTCGAATAATTTAAACTGGGATTGTTCAAATCCATTCAGAAATTCTTTGACAAATAATATCTTCAATAAGGTATATAGATTTCTTCAATAAAGCAATTTTTTTTTTATGTGATGATAATGGACAATTCTTTCAACAATGGAATCCCTGATGACATCGATTCAATTTATTTGGTTCCAAATAAAGATTATGATTTCAGCTTGATTATGATTTCAATTATATATATGAACATTTAGTTATTTTGATTTGATATTTGATTTCAATCATTAAGATTATATAATGGTCATAATTGCATACAAATTTAAAACCAAAAGTAAACGTTATATTTCTGTTTCGGAAATAACAAAACCAAAGGTTATCATATTGATACTTTCTATTTTTTTTTATTATTTCCGTTTCTGTTGTTATCACATAATTGATGACAATTATTATTATTTGCATTTAGGAAAGTTATTATTATTACCATCAATGTTATCGTCCATGGGGTCAAGTCACTGTGATAAATTTGACATTACATACATATATATATATATATATATATCTATAGCCTTATATCAATTTAATATATAAATATTAAATTTATTATTTGGATAATAGACTCTCTTTATTTTTCTTAAGTCCGGTAATTCTTTAATTAGATTAGTTGTAGCAACATATCTCCAAAGTGATCTCTATTGTGAAAATTGATTTAATTAAAATTACTTGGATGTTTGTATGAAATTATTTATGCATTTTGTGTTCATCCCAAAGGAAGACGCAATTTGGCCAAATAATAACATACTTGTGACGATAAATATGTGACAATTATAACGTTGTATTCATGTGAAAAACAGTCGGTCCAAAGAAAGACTATTTTTTTGACAGAATTAATTGTCAATGTTTGATCGTTGCATTGAGAGTACCACTTACAAATTAATTTGTACGTCCAGAGACGGAGAATTAATGTTGTCCTAGGTATCTTGTTTGGAGTCTATTATGAATATTATTTATGTATATTTTTGTGTATATTAATTTTTTTTTCTTTCCCATTTTCTCAATGTTTTCTTACAGTTGCTATTGCTAATACTGCTAACTTGACTGCTCAACTTAATTGTATCCCAATGCTTAATGGGACAAATTTTAAGGTCTGGAAGGAAGCAGTTGAGATAGTTCTTGGCTGCATGGACCTTGATCTGGCTATTCGGATTGAGAAACCCATTCCAACTCTGGAAAAACCGGAAGAGGATAAAGTTGAAAAATGGGAACGCTCAAACCGAATGTGCCTGATGATCATGAAGCGATCTGTCCCAGAAGTTTTTCGGGGCTCTATTTCCGAGAGTGAGAGTGCAAAAGGTTTCCTTAAAGCTGTTGAAAAGTATTTCTCCAGTAATGAGAAGGCTGAAGCAAGCAGTTTACTTGCCAAGCTTATCTCTATGAGATACAAAGGCAAAGGAAACATAAGGGAGTACATTATGGAGATGTCTAATATTGCATCAAAACTGAAAGCACTAAATTTAGAGCTGTCTGATGACTTGCTCATGCATCTGGTTTTGATTTCTCTTCCTACACATTTTGGGCAGTTCAAGGTGAGTTACAATACTCAAAAGGATAAGTGGACCTTGAATGAACTCATTTCACACTGTGTGCAAGAAGAAGAGAGGCAACAAAGAGACAAGACTGAAAGTGCTCATTTAGCCTCAAACTCTCAGAATAAAAAGAGAAAGTATAATAAGGTTGCTGCAGAAGGGACTTCTCAGTAAAAGAAAGTTAAGAAAGATGAGAATATACCTACTTGCTTCTTCTGTAAGAAGACTGGGCACATGAAGAACGAGTGTACCAAGTACGCCATATGGCGTCTAAAGAAGGGGTTGTCTTTGGAGCCGACCGCCAAATGATAACAAAAGATTTATCTTTATGGGCGATGGCAACAAGGTCACCGTGGAGACAATTGGAACTTTTAGATTACTGTTAAAGACTGGTTTTTATTTAGATTTATTTGAGACTTTTGTTGTGCCGTCATTTAGACGAAATTTAATTTTTGTTTCCATTTTGAACAAATACGGTTTTGATTATTCTTTTTAGAATAATTTTAGTCTTTTTCAGAATTCAAATTGTGTTGGTACTGGTTCTTTAATTGATAATTTATATATGCTAGATATAGTAAGTTCCAATAAAGAAATCCTTCACATTGAGTCTCGTGGTATGAAGCGTAAATTGAAAGAAAACTCAGCCAACTTATGGCATAAGCATTTAGGCCATATCTCTAAACAGAGAATTCAAAGGCTTGTGTCAGATGAGATTCTTGGACCCTTAGACTTGTCAAACCTTGAGGTCTGTGTTGAGTGTATTAAGGGTAAACGAACAAACTCTAAAGGATTAGGTGCCGAGAGAGCTAAGGACGTTTAGAATTAATTCACATTGATATATGTGGACCATTTCCTACGGCATCTTGGAATTGACAACAATATTTTATTACGTTCATAGACGATTATTCAAGATACGGCTACCTATTTTTAATCCATGAGAAGTCCCAATCCCTAGACGCATTTAAATCTTTCAAAGCCGAAGTTGAGCTTCAACTTGGAAAGAAAATTAAGGCTGTCAAATCTGACCGTGGAGGTGAATATTACGGCAGATATGATAGATCAAGTGAACAGCGTCCAGGGCCTTTTGCGCTTTTCCTTCAGGAATGTGGCATCGTTCCTCAATATACCATGCTTGGAAAACCCAGCTTGAACGGTGTCGCAGAACGAAGAAACAGGACTTTTAAGGATATGGTGAGAAGTATGATTAGTCATTCTTCATTACCAGAGTCTCTGTGGGGAGAAGCACTCAAAACTGCAGTTTATATCCTCAATAGGGTGCCAAGTAAATCAGTTAACAAAACTCCTTATGAGCTATGGACCAGAAAACGGCCAAGCCTAAAGCATCTACACATTTGGGGTTGTCCGGCAGAAGCCTGTCCTTATAGGCCGCATGAAAGCAAGCTGGAATCGAGGACTGTTAGCTGTTATTTTATTGGCTACCCTGAACACTCTCGGGGCTATAAGTTTTACAATCCCACTACTAAATCAATTTTTGAGACGGGTAATGTGAGATTTTTTGAGGATGTTGAGTTTGGGAGGGAAGAGAACATAAGGAATGTTGTCTTTGAGGATGAATCTGTCATTGACAGTGATCATGTCCTAGTGCCTATTATTGTTCCAGTATATTCTCCAGTAATAGATGACAATGATGGAGTTACTCCTGAAATTGTCATGGCACAAGACAACAATGAGGTTCCTCCTCAAATACCCATTGAGCAACCTCAACAACCTCAAGAAGTGCCATTAAGAAGATCTAATAGAGAACGGAGAAGTTCAATTCCGGATGATTATGTTGTGTTTCTCCATGAGCATGAGGATGGCATAAGATTAACAGAAAATGATCCATTCACCTTCTGCCAAGCCATGCAAAGCTCTAATTCTCAAAAGTGGATTGATGCTATGAATGATGAGTTAAAGTCTATGAAAGACAATAATGTATGGGATCTTGTCAAATTACCTGAAGGTGTGAAGCCCATTGGTTGTAAATGGATATTTAAAACCAAGCGGGATTCAGAAGGTAATATTGAGAGATATAAGGCCCGCTTAGTTGCTAAAGGCTTCACTAAAAAAGAAGGCATTGACTATAAAGAAACCTTTTCTCCGGTATCTTCAAAGGATTCTTTTAGGATGATTATGGCACTTGTAGCTCATTACGACCTAGAGCTCTATCAGATGGATGTTAAGACAACGTTTCTAAATGGTGACATTGAAGAAACAATATATATGGTACAACCAGAAAACTTTGTGACTGATGATCCAAAGTCTATGGTATGTAAGCTAAACAAATCCATCTATGGTCTCAAACAAGCATCTCGTCAATGGTATCACAAGTTTCATCAAATCATCACCTCTTATGGTTTTGAGGCTAATGTCGTGGATAACTGTGTATATCATAAGTTCAGTGGGAGTAAATATATATTCCTGGTCTTATATGTCGATGATATATTGCTTGCTAACAGCGATATAGCCTTAATGGGTGAAACCAAAAAATTTCTGAATGAACATTTTGAGATGAAAGATCTTGGAGAAGCCTCTTTTGTGCTAGGGATCAAGATACTAAGAGATCGTTCTCGCGGTATCCTAAAGCTATCACAAGAGAACTATATCGATAAAGTGTTGGATAGATTCGGCATGAAAGATAGTAAACTAGGGGATACCCCGATAGCTAGAGGAGACAAATTTAGTTTGAATCAATGCCCGAAAAACCATCGTGAAAGAGATGAAATGCAAAAAATTCCGTATGCCTCAGCAGTGGGAAGTTTAATGTATGCTCAAGTATGCACTCGTCCTGATATAGCATTTGTTGTGGGAGTTTTGGGTAGATACTTGAGCAATCCTAGAATGCAGCATTGGAAAGCGGTGAAACGTGTTATGTGTTATTTAAAGAGAACGAGAGAATATATGCTTACTTATCAGAGATCTGAGAGCTTAGAGGTCATTAGGTATTCAAACTCTGATTGGGCTGGATGTCAGGATAGCAAACACTCTACATCAGGATATATTTTTATGTTGGCTGGAGGAGCTATTTCATGGAAGTCAACTAAACAGACACTTATAGCAACTTCAACTATGGCTGCAGAGTTTATTGCTTGTTTTGAGGCATCTAACCATGGAATATGGCTGCGAAATTTTGTCACTAGTTTACGTATAGTAGATGGTATAGAGAGGCCATTGAAAATTTATTGTGACAATAAGTCTGCAGTGCTTTACTCTAACAATAATATGAGTACAACCAAGTCTAAGTTCATAGTTATTAAGTACTTGGCTGTAAAAGAGAGAGTTCAGGATAAACAGATTTCTATAGAGCATATAGGGACTAGTTTCATGTTGGCTGACCCACTTACTAAAGGCTTAGTACCTAAAGTATTTCTTGAGCATGTTGCTCACATGGGTGTGATTCCTGATAGTGCCTTAGTTTAGTGGGAGTCCCATTTATATTATTTATGGAAACTTCATTATTTCAGTTAAATAATATTGATGTCTATTATTTTTCTTGATTATTCTGAACTCATATAATGCAATATATATATATATATATATATTCATTTTCTAGACCTCTATAAAGTTTAAATTTTGGACCAATTGGAAATAGGCATGTATTAGATCACGTAACATGTAATTTCCATACCACTCATCCACATTTGATCTATGTCATTAAGTATATTGACTATAGTGATTGTCATGGTTTAGTCACACTATAAAGTGGCAAAAGCTGTGGCTGTTCTCAATTGATATATGAGATGGATTAGATTGTTAAAGGGTAATCTAAAAGTAAATAGCGTACAGTTGCACGCCTAAATTTTTTTTTCTGTAATATAAATGTCTCAGCTTGATATGAAGCCCAAGTGGGAGATTGTTGGAATTATTTTATTCTAATAAATAATGTGTGGGCTACATATTAAATATAATAATACATTTATATTAAGCTATTTACACTAATTGGGCTAATTACAAGTGATCTGCATCGGGTGAGCCCATTTGGATTACCGTAGGAAGTAATGTGGGTCCATATGAGTGGATACCGGGCTTGGCCTATTTCGGTATAGTGGGAACCCTAATAGGTGAATATAAAAATAAGCCCCTCTAGCGGTGCTGGTCCCCAATAGACCAAATCAAAAAAAATATTGCCTCTATACTTCTTCCCATCAGGAGTTTGGCTCTCAAGTCCTTGTAATTGGGATTACGGCGATTTGGTTGAGGAAGACCATAACACCACCATTCTTGAATCAACTTGCAATAGGAACGGTAATCACTCATAGTGGAGTCCATTACCTAGACTAAAGCTTCCGCTGTCATTTAACCTTAGCAAAAGCGTAATGGATCCGGGTATATACTTTGTACTCTAATGAATATCTAATAATAAGGTCTGTTATTTATCTTTCTTATTGATCTAATATGGATGATCAATTGGGTTAATATATAATAGAGAATTTTCTAACAGATTCTTAATTATCTAAAATAAAGTATACTAAGATTATATTTAGTTGTATAAAAACAAAAATAGAAATTCAAGGCAAGTTATAAAATTGGCTAAAACTAAAAATAGTTTAAAATAGGCCTAGAGTGTCACTCCATTTTCTATAAGTTCATGATTAGAAAAAGAAAATTAAAATTTTTATGACATTAAGCTTAGTGAAAAAGCATAGGGTGCCTAAAAATTCAAAGAAAGAATTCACCAAAAGTCTTACAAAATCAACCAACAAATTATATGAATTTGGTCCAATTTGGAAACAAAATTGTCAACAATTCAAGGCTTCAAATTATAATCCATTTGCATGGCTAAATCCACTTGAAAGAAAAGCTAAGTACATATAATTAAAGCATGAGCTCAGCTAGATTGATAAGCCAATGAGAGAAGAGCTTGAGTTTATCAAAACTCCAAACTATGATGCAAGGATGTGGACTTAAGTTTATGTGTTATCCCTTACTAACTTATCTAGTTAAACCAACGCTAAACCTTTTCAAATCAACCATTAATTGGAGCTATTATGAGGAGGGTGGTGTGTAAAAATCAAATTACTGGGCAAGTGTACCTGTTGTCAGAGTAATATTATGAAAAATAGAGTACCAAGTGTCGTATCCACATGGACTGTTATTAAGAAATTCTTCCTTAATTGCGTAATTGTTAATAAATATGAAAAATAAATTTTGTTGATGAAATTGCTAAAAGTAAAAGAATAATAAATTAAAAGGAACAAATATTCTTGTGAAAATAAATTATAGAAAATTATGGCTAAAAGTATTCAAGGGAAATAAGCAAGTATTTAGACTGTAAATCCCCCTAATTATCCAAATAACTAAAATTCTTCTTCAACTACTTGGTTTCAAACCCTTATCGCTGCAAGAAATTCTAAGTTTAAATCAATACATTTCTCAAGGATAATGATTCCTAACCCTCAGTTGATCAATCAAAATCTCTTCCTTAATTAATACTCCTAGGTTGCATTAAGTTCATTATAAATTCTATAATTAGAATTAATCCTAATACAGAAAACTCACGTCTTTCTATCTCTAGAAATACATTCAAGTCTTTTTAATTGAGCAATATTAATTTCATGCAAGAATTTTACTCAAATTCAAACAAGAAAACAAGATAGAAGAAAATTGATACTACTCAATTAAACCCAAGAGAAAAGAACATGAAATAGCATTAGACGAATTCTAGAAAATTTAGTCAATTAGGATTCATTACGTCTAGATACTCAAAGGAAAATTAGAACCTAAACATCTTGAAACTAAAATTATAAAAGAGATGAATTAAAACACTTGATCTCATCCTCCTACCGTCTCTGAGTCTTTCGTCTCCAAAAATAGCCTCCTTTAGGTTTGAGTCTAGTCTTCCTTTTATAGGAATTGTCCTAGGGTTTATTTTCTCACAAAATTTTAATTTCTGACGTACGTAAAAGTACACGCCTAAGTACATAGCCATATACTTTGGCTGTGTACATCTCTGTTTTCTAATAGGAGCCCTTCAAACCTTTTCTGATAAGTACACGCTCATGTACACAGTCGTGTATCTGGCCATGTACATCTCTGGTCTCTGATACTTGGCCTTCACAATCTTTATAGGCAGTACATGCTTATATACATGGTCATGCACCTTGACCGTGTATATCTCTGGTTCAGATGATGCATTCCTTGACAACACCAGTGATGTACACGTTCATATACACGGGTGTGTATCTGCCCGTGTATATCTCTGGTTTGATTATTTACATGTTCTCTGCATTCCAGTGAGATACACGACTATATACACGGGCGTGTATATGCCCGTGTATATCTCTGGGTTCTTCTTTCTTCCATTCTCAACATCTTTAAGGTTTCACATCCTTGATCCTTTTTCCTGAAATATAAATAAAATGAGATTAATTATAGCAATTTCTATCAATGAATAGCTTAAAAACTCTCAATTATCATAATGTAGGATTAAGTATTTAGAGCATTTATCAAATTTTTCCGAACTTGAACGATTGCTTGTCCCCAAGCAAAGGAATGGATCAATTTTACCCTTGAGAACAAAGAATCAAATTCCTGAATTTTTATTATTGTTATTTTTATTTTATTTTTCAAATTTTTAGAGGGAAAGTAATTCTTAAACATCAAAGTGTGCCTTCTTTTGCCATCGACCTCTGTAACTTCAGACAGAACTGAAATAAGGACCTCTCTACCATTAGCTCTTAAAATTTTAATTCAAAACTTTGAATTCTTCCACAAGGTGTTATTTAATTTTCTTCACTTTGAGCCAAGATCGGCTAATAGGGTGCATTTTATGCTTGTTGTTAGCAATCTACACTAGCAAGCATATTAGCATTGCAGCAAGTGATAAGTAAATTTAAGATCCAAATATCGTCTCCACAGGGAATTTAGGTTCAAGTACCACTTCACAGAAAAATAACCATTTGAGCCATACGAATTTGGGAAGAGATTTGTATCATATAACAACACTAAGCCAAAGCAATTAAAGGTAAAGAACTTGCAGACAAACAGAGTATAAAATTGTGATGAAATGAAATAGCAATGAAGGATAGTTAGGAATTTATTTCACAAGAATATCAATATCAATCCAATTAAATCCTCTGAACATTCAAGCAATTGAATAATTGACAATCAGTTCACATATACCTAGCCAAAGGTTAATTCCTTAACTCATTGACCCTAACAATCCACTAAACCTCCCTAATCCCTTAAGTGAGATTCAATTTCAGGTTGCATTAAGAATTAGAACTATAAGATTGCAGAATTAGGTCTCCTTATCCCTAAGAAATCCCTAAACACTGGTTGCCAATTCAGATCGGAGCAAACAATCCAATTCCCATTGGTAAAGATTCCTCTTGATTAATCAAATGAATTTCCATTCAAAGATTGCATGAAAAGCAGAAGTAACAACTTAATTAATCCAAGAACTTAAAGTTCAGAAGATAAAGTCGAATCAATACATCAATTCGAGTTCCATAAACCCCTAACTATGGTAAATTAAGCACATATTGCAACAAAAACAGAGAAAGAAGAAGAAGAAGATGAAGAAGAATGCAGAGCAGCCATGGCCACGAACTCCAATCCAATCCCTCTTCTTGGAGCTTCAAGCTTCGACCCCAATCTTCTCTCCACTCTCTCTCAATGACAATCTAACTAACAAAACAGAAAATGAGCAAACGATCCCCGTTTTCGCGCTTCAATCATGTATATATAGAAACCCCAGTTCTGCGCGTTGTCACTTTTCTTCACAAGAGTAACCACGCAGAAGCTTTATGTAGTGCGTGTGTTCACTTTCAAGAGCAAGAGTAACCACGCGCAACTTGCAGAGTTGAAGGCTTCTCTAGAACATTCACTTTTATTCATAATAGTGGCAACGAAGGAGGTCAAAGGGCTGCGCGTGATCACTTTCGTGAGTAATAGTAATCACGCGCAAGCTGTCCTGATACAAGTGCCTCTGGAACGCTCACTTTCGTTGGCAAAAGTGACAACGCGCAGCTCATCAGGAATGGAGTCTTCTCTGGAACGCTCACTTTCGTTGGCGAAAGTGATAACGCACACTGGCAATGCTCACTCTTGTAACTAAAAGTGATTACGCACAGGCTCCTCTTCTCATTTAGGCTTTGGAATGATCACTTTCACTAACAATAGTGATCACGCCCAGCCTGCATCCCATAATTCTTGTATTTTGGAGTCCAACATTGCCATTCTTCCTCTTCCTTTCCATTGATAATCCATTTCCATGACTTTTGCTCAGATTATTCCTTTAAAAACAAGATAAATTCCTTAAGAACTAAGCATAAATTCTACAAATGCGAAAATAACTACAAATTGAAATAAAACTTTCAATCATTCTCTTTTTCTGAGTTTTTCTGCTTTCTTCATATATTTTCCTTATTAAATGAGCTAGAATTATGCTAAAATATCAGTAAAAATATGGATTCATCACCACCCCAAACTTGAATTTTTGCTTGTCCTCAAGCAAATCAAACTAAACCAAGGGTAAGTTCCTCCATTTTCAAATTCAGTTCATAAACTGCTTATTTCATATTTTTCTAATTTCTAATTCTGTGTTCTCTGCAAAATTTTCAATCAAGTTGTTCATCCAAATACTCATCATGATATTCCTACTGCATAATCATCATTGAGTAAGAATTGCTACCTAAGTTCATATATTTCATCAAAATTCATGTGAGTACAATTAATCAACATGATCACAGCTCACTTGGAAGTGTTTCTCTCATCACTCAACAGTGTTTAGGTGCTGTTTTCACTCTAGATCATCAATTTCACTGCACCCTACCATATGCTTGCCCAATTTCTCCATCTCCTCTGCTTAGTACAATTAATCACACATCTAGAGGACTTTTTCAGGTTATAACAAGGCTAAGGTTAGGGTAGGTATCAAAGAAAATGGAAAACAATACATGCAATTTCAAAAGATCAGAGGCATTTTGAGTGATTTGTTTTAAAACTAGCCTGGATCTGCATTATTCCTCCTTAATTCTCTCACTTATGCAGGAAACAGAATTTTTCTTGCAGCAGAATTTTCATCTCTTTTCTTTGATATTCTTTTTCTTTTTCTGCAGCACTTTGCTGCACTTCTTTTCTTTCGAACTCACATTTTTGTTCTTTTCACAGCTTTGCTTCATAAATTTTTCATTTTGCTGCAGCACTTTTGTTCTTTCTTTCTGGTTTGTTGAACTCAAACTTAGATATTTCCTACCCCACACTTAGAACATTGCTTGTCCTCAAGCAATTAAAATCTGGATGCCACCCCAAACTTAGTTTTAAAACTCGTTCTTGATTAAACTCATTATGCCTTTGATCTTTTGAATGGTAAAAATTAGTTTTTCAGCAAGGCTTATAATGAGGTAATTTCAAGAAAAGGGATATTAAGCTCAAAAGGGTGAACTAAGACATTCAATCATAAAGGAAGGCATTTAGGCTGACTAGGATATCAATCATGGCCTCTATCATGTGGGTGAAAACTGTAACATGCATATTCAATTTAAGAACAAGGGCAAGTTCTAGAGAATGCAGCCAATTATGATTAATCACACAAGAAAAAGAATTAGACAGCTCAAATCTCACTAGGTATTTATAAGTGATCATGTGGGTTAATGAAAACACAATGCACTTTTCAGAAATCTATGCACCTAGTGGCAACTGCCTCATTTTTGAAGATACAAGTGTGATCTCATTTTGAGAATGGGAAAAACAACTTAAAAAAAAAAAAATTCACACAGAATTCACAAAATTGTCATTCATTTTTATTTGATTAACAGCCAGCAATTTATTATCTATTCTAGTATTTTGGTGTTTTTCAAAAACAATTCAGTGTAATGTGAAGCCAACACATGAACAAGAGGTAGAGAATGAAACCTCCCTTTCATGGTAGCTTGTGCAAGTGTCACCATCCAATGTGTGTGAGTGTTGTGTGTGTGACATTCTCTGCACAAAACACCAAAATTCCATCCATTAGCAAGTAAAAGGTAATTAATAAGAAAGCTAACATAAATGCAGAACAGATATGTGAAAATTAACCCAAATTGTACCAAATTGTAATTACAACCCAAAAAGTTTGAAACCTAACTACATCAATTTACAAAACTCCTAATGACAGAAAAATAAATTCCTAAACTAGTCTTCTTGGGCATCCTCTTCATCAGAAATTTCATCTTCATCTTCTTCCTCTTCCTCCACCACTTCTTCAGTTGGCTGTGGAAATTGAGTCTTGTAGATTGGCAAGTCTTTAAAGACTGATGAGCGTAGACATTGAGCATTCTCGGCCAAATCTGGTGTGTGATAAAGTTCATCTTTAGTCATTCCCATTTTCTGACCAATATTCATCAACACACATTCCACTAGCATAGTTCCTGCCTTCAAACTGCTGTGGAGCTCAGTTTGTCGTTCAGCCAATTGATTTTGCTTTTCAACCAAAAGATGTAGGATGTCCTTCATCTTCATTGGTTTCTCCTTTCTGAACTGGGTGGGGATAGGTGCAGCTGAAGTGCAGGAGGTGGTGGCATAGATTTCCTTTACCATTGAGACAGAGATAGGGGGAGCAGATCTGATTTTCTCTTGGTAGTCTCCAACTTCAACCCCTGCATCCTCACAAAGTAAAGTGATTAATGAGGGAAAGGCTAGTGAATCTCTTTTTGTTTTCAGAATATTTAAGATACATTCACTAATTACTTCCCCCACATCAATGTACATATCATTAACGATAGCAAACAATAATTCAGCCCTCTTTACTGCCAGGGTTGAACTATACTTGACTGGCATGAAAGAGTTCAACAGAAAAGTACTCCAGACTTTAGCAAATGGTAACAGGTTCTTGGTGGTGATACACTTGGGTTTCTGGGCGAGGTTCAGCTGCCAAGTTGTGCCTGGCTTTCCAATTCTGTGCAGGATTTCAATATAATCCTTGTCTGGACTATTCTTAAAGTCAGTGAAGTCCATCTGCTCAGGTTGCCTGTCAGTGTAAATTTCCAACACTCGATTGATGTTGGCAGCAGTGAAATCCACCCTCATACCCTTCACCATTGTGTGAAATTTGGGAATTTGGTCTCCCTTGAACCGCATTGCATTTGCATAAAACTCCTGTGTAATTTCTCTCCAACCATTATCAGCCAAGGAGCAGAAGTTGTCCCATCCCCTTTTCTGAATTTCTTCTGAGTACTCAGGGTAGTTTCCTTCAGCAATTTCAAAGGCTCTATCTGGGACAATCTTCCTCCTCAGAATATTTGCCTTGAAATAGTTTTCGTGAGCAATACTCCTGAACCTTGGATCATGATCAGTAGGGGTAGAGGTAGAAGGAGCATTTCTTCTGGTCGGCTGAGGTGGTGAAGAGGTTGCATGTGTGGTTACTCTTGGCTGAGGAGGGTCAGCGATTTCAATGGGTGAGGACGGTGAGACACCAGCAGTTCTTGCTCTTTTTGTGGTTGGAGAATTCCTGGCTGTTCCAGCTTGCATATTCCTGATAGATCTCCTTCTTGGAGTGTTGCTGGCAGATTTAGCTTTGGTCTTCTTAGCAGGTCCAACTGGTGTATTCAACGAAGTTCTGACCATTTTGAAACGGCTGCAAAAACAAGCAAGTAATTTGACAGTTTAAAATTCCTGACACAAAATTGTGACAGTATACATCTCTTTACTAGATAAATTCAATCAATCCATGTGCAGAATTCCAATTTGCAGTATGTATCTTTTTACAATCAGTTGCTGTCATGAGAATGTAATCATATAAACACACAAGCACTATTGCAAATTACTAAGCAATCACAGTCAAAATTGGTTAAACCTTTAAATTTGTAGTTGAGAGTGCACACTTTCAAAGCACATCAGGTTAACACATAGATGCAAAAAGAATCACAATGTTCAACCAGATTTCAACTACTAATGGTTCCTAAAAGAAATTATCTTCTGACAGTAAAATTCCATCCAGAATATTGCCTATTGTTTCTTTGAATTACATACAATTAGAACAGTGCACTCATTCATTGTCATCAGAGACTAAATATCAGCTTAATGCAGGACCATTAGTATGCTATCTCAGTACAATCAGCAGTGCAATATACAGCGATAATTCGTTCCATATAACTCAGTTCAGACATCAACATTCAAATATTTCATGCAAAGAGTATTTTCGTTGATGGCAACTGGAATATTTCTATTTCTTTCAAAGTCATGTTCAGATTTTTCGCATAATGCAGATGTGAATATGTTAACAGAGGAGATTGAATGACTTTGAAAACCTATTCACAGTATTTAAAGTTCCTTAAATCGAATACGCTCAAGATATTTCCCCATTTGCCATTTTTGACCTTTTTCCAGAGTTGCAGCAAAGAAAAACCCTAAATACAATTTCAGAGAATGCAGAGAACGTACCTTGAGCTTCAAAAATGTGAATGACAATGAAAAAGAGGGAGAAATTGCTTGCTGGTTGCTTCACGAAAGATTTAAAGTCAGAGAAATTTCAGAGGGAAATGGGATTTAGGTTTAAATGGATGTGAGCGTGGTTCCTTTATATTGAATCTGGGGTCACGCGTGTGCACGTGCCCACTTTTTAAGTGAAAAGTGAACGTTCCCTTATTAATAAAATGCTGCGTTATCACTCTTGTCGAACAGAGTGAGTGTTCCAGAGAGCTTGGAAATTTTGAATGCAATGCGCGTTATCACTATTGCTGGGAAAAGTGATAACGCGCAGGCTTATTGCTTGAGCGTGGTTACTTTTATTAGTAAAAGGAGTAACGCGCTATGAAATATTCTATACTTACCTGCGCGTGATCACTCTTGACAAGGAAAGGAAGTGATCCAGAGAATGTGTTTTTCTCATCTGCCTCTGCGTTATCACTCTCATCAGCGAGAGTGATTGTTCCAGAGAGCTGTGTTTCCCAGTCAGTTTCTGCGTTATCACTCTCATCAGCGAGAGTGATTGTTCCAGAGGAGAAATCTCAGAATTCCATCTCTGCGTGATTGCTTCCCTGCAAAAGAGTGATTCCTTTCATCAATCCAAGTTCTCCAAACTTTAATTGGCTCACTTAACAAATCATAATTATTTCGATACACACTCACCATATAAAATACCTATTTCCCTCATCATGTTCACCTTTAATTACATATGCAACATTCATCCAAGGCTGAATTCTGCAGAATTTCTACTTAACATATTCACAATGCAATTCTGACTTTTCCATAACACATTATAGTATGAAGTCTAATTGCATTTATCAGATTCGCTACAAATGACAGATTTAGCAGAATTTTATTGCAGAAATTACAGAAATTTAACTAACATGAACAATGAAAATTCTAAAACAAAATAGGAAGCTTAAAATGGGTTAGAAAGTGGATGTTCCAGCAATTATAACAGTCCTTGCAGACCCTTTCAGCTTATGCTTAACCACATTTTTAGGCTCAAAGTGGAAGTTCCAAAGAAACTACCGGTTCCTTTGTCAAAACAATTGCAAAACAACCAGAACTCAGATCATGCAAAAAAAATATAAAACTAAAAACCAGAAATTAACAAAATCTAAAGGGAAAGAAGTGTGAGTTGCCTCTCACAAAGCGCTTCTTTAATGTCACTAGCTTGACATTAGTTGTTCCTCACTCAAGAGGAACCAATTTCAAGCACACTTGGGCTTTCTCAAATTGACCTCCATGATAGATTTTTAGTCTTTGTCCATTCACCTTGAACTCTCTCCCATCCTTTGGATCTGCTATTAGTACAAAGACGATATGGAAATACCTCTTTCACCACAAAAGGTCCGGACCACTTAGATTTTAATTTCCCGGAAACAATCTCAACCTTGAATTAAAAAGCAAAACAGACTTCCCAGGTTGTATATCTCTTTTCAGAATAAACTTGTCATGCAGCTTCTTGGTCCTTTCCTTATACATTTTGGCATTTTCATATGCATTGAGTCTAAACTCGTCTAATTCATGCAGCTGTAACAATCTTTTATTTCCTGCACTAACTTGATCAAAATTCAACCATTTCACAGCCCAAAAAGCTTTATGTTCTAGTTCCACCGGTAAATGGCAGGCTTTTCCATATACTAACCGATAAGGAGACATGCCAATTGGTGTCTTGAAAGCTGTTACGTATGCCCACAAAGCATCATCCACTTTCTTAGACCAGTCCTTCCTTGAACTACTAACTATTTTCTCCAAAATCTGTTTTATTTCTCTCGTTGGAAACCTCCACTTGACCACTTGTTTGAGGGTGATAGGGTGTAGCTATTCTATGCTTTACTCCATACTTCTCTAGGACTGATTCTAGATATTTGTTGCGAAATGGCTTCCTCCATCACTTATCGAGTGCTGGGCACTCCAAATCTTGAGAAAATGTTCTTTTTAATGAATGCAACAACAGTCTTAGCATCATTGGTTCTCGTAGGAATTGCTTCCACCCATTTGGAAACATAGTCCTTTGCTACAAGCATGTACTCATTCGAGAATGAGGTAGGGAAAGGACCCATGAAGTCTATTCCCCACATGTCAAACAGTTCTACTTCAAGTATATTTTGTAATGGCATCTCATGTTTTCTAGATATATTCCCCATTCTTTGGCATCTATCACACCTTTCCACATAGTTCTTAGCATCTTTGAACAAAGTTGGCCAGAAAAGTCCAGATTGCAAAACTTTTGCTGCTGTTCTTGAACTTCCATGATGTCCTCCATATTCTGAATCGTGACAATGCCACAAAACATCTTGCTGCTCTTCCTCTCGGTATACACCTTCTCGGCCAATCCATCTATTCCAATTTTGAACAGCAAGGATCTTCCCAAACATAATATTTGCTATCATGGAAGAATTTTTTTCTCTGCTGCCAATTCATCCAATTTGGAACATGATGTATAGCTTTAAAGTTGGCTATATCAGCAAACCAGGGCTGTGATTCAATCTTGAATAGGCTTTCATCTGGAAATTCTTCTTTAATTTGTTCCACTCCAAATAGTATGACTTCAAGTGGTAATCTTGACAAGTGGTCAGCAACACTGTTTTCTTTCCCTTTTTTGTCTTTGATCTCTAGCTCAAATTCTTGGAGGAGTAGAATCCATCTTAATAATCTGGGCTTTGCATCTTGCTTTGTCAAAAGATACTTAAGAGCAGCATGATCAGTGTATACAATTACTTTTGAACCCATTAAATATGATCTGAACTTATCAAAAGCATGTACAACAGCTAAAAGTTCTTTTTCTGTTGTTGTGTAATTCACTTGTGCATGATTTAACACTTTGCTTGAATAATAGATAGCATGTAATTTCCTATCTTTTCTCTGTCCTAACACAGCACCTACTGCACTATCACTTGCATCACACATGAGTTCAAAAGGTAGTGTCCAATCTGGTTTTGCAAGAATAGGTGCAGAAATCAGTTTCTCTTTTAAAACAGAAAATGCATGCAAACAATTATCATCAAATATGAAATCTGCATCTTTTACAAGTAAATTACTCAAGGGTTTAGCAATCTTGGAAAAATCCTTTATGAATCTTCTATAAAAACCAGCATGTCCAAAAAAACTTCTAACTCCTTTAACATTGATAGGTGGAGGCAATTTATTAATGACTTCTATTTTAGCTTGGTCCACCTCCATTCCTTTCTCTGAAATTTTGTGACCAATGACAATGCCTTCTTGTACCATGAAATGGCACTTTTCCCAATTTAACACAAGATTAGTGTCTTGACATCTCTGCAAAACAGTGGATAGATTAGCTAAACAATCATCAAAAGAATCACCAAAAATAGAGAAATCATCCATGAATACTTCTATGATGTCTTCTACCAAATCAGAAAAAATGGAAAGCATGCATCTTTGGAAAGTGGCAGGGGCATTACATAGACCAAATGGCATTCTCCTATATGCAAAGACTCCAAATGGACATGTAAATGCAGTTTTCTCTTGATCTAAAGGATCTACAGCTATTTGATTATATCCTGAATACCCATCAAGAAAACAATAAAATGAATGTCCAGCAAGTCTTTCTAACATTTGATCGGCAAATGGTAGTGGGAAATGGTCTTTTCTGGTTGCATCATTTAATTTTCTATAGTCTATGCACATTCTCCATCCAGTCACAGTCCTAGTAGGGACAAGTTCATTCTTTTCATTAGGTACCACTGTCATACCACCTTTCTTTGGAACAACTTGGATTATAACCTCTTTTTTTACTACCTCTTTCATGGCTGGATTTAACCTCCTTTGTGGCTGCACAACAGGTTTGAAATTCTCTTCAAATAAAATTCTGTGCTTACAAAATGAAGGATTTATACCTTTCAGGTCTGCAATACTCCATCCAATTGCAGATTTGTGTTTTCTCAAAATTCTGAGCAATTTTTCCTCTTGTTCTTCCTTAAGTTCATTATTGATGATAACTGGATTTTCATGTTTCTCATCCAGAAATGCATACCTCAGGTGTGAAGGAAGTTGTTTCAGTTCTAGCCTTTGCTTTTCCTCTTCTTTATCATCCTTTTCTAGCTTCTCCTTCACTGAATTTTCTGTAGATTTTCGAATTGGAAGAGCTTCTAGTTGCTGCTGCACTTCCATACTGTATTCTCCATGCAGAAGTTCAGATTTATTGCTCCCTGCAGATATTATTTCTTCTAACACCGCAAGTTCATCAATTTCATTAATATGGTGTTGTGTAATGAAAGCATCCAGTATATCTACCTTCATACATGTGCTATCTTCAATTGGATATTTTAAAGCTTCAAACACATTAAATATTACCTTCTCATCTTGAACTCTAAGCATAAGTTCACCTTTCTGCACATCTATTAAAGCTCTCCCTGTTGCAAGAAATGGTCTCCCTAGGATCAAAGGAATGTTAGAATCCACCTCCATGTCCAGAATTACAAAATCTGCAGGAAAAATGAACTTGTCAACTTTAACTAATAAATCTTCAACAACTCCATATGGATAAGTGTATGATCTATCAGCTAGCTGCAGTGTAATGTTGGTGGGCTTCACTTCCTCTATGCCAAGTTTCTGCAGAACAGCCAATGGCATCAGATTTATGCTTGCTCCCAAGTCACACAATGCTCTTCCCACAGTGCAGTTTCCTATTTCACAAGGAATGCTAAATGATCCAGGATCTTTCAGCTTTTGAGGAAGTTTTCTCTTGAGAATGGCACCGCACTCCTCTCTGTCAAAGGTACTGTTTTATCATGCTCTAGCTTTCTTTTTCTAGAAAGTAGTTCTTTCATAAACTTTGCATATGAGGGCATTTGCTCCAAAGCTTCTGCAAAAGGAATGTTAATTTGTAATTTCTTAAAGACATTCATAAACCTTTCAAATTGTTCCTCTTGTTTAGGATTTTGGACTCTTTGAGGATAGGGCAGCCTCTTGTATTTTTCTCGGGTCTATTGGCTTACAAGCTTCCTCAAAGAGTTGCTTTTTGGTTTTCCTTTCGTAATTCATAGGAACATCTACTTTTTCTTCGAATGGTCTTTCATCAATAGCTTAAAATTTCCTTGCTGCAGATCTTGTTCAATATTTCTTTCTGCTGCAGCATTCACTTTCTTTTCTGCTGGTTTAGGGCTTGCAACTACAGCTCCACTCCTTGTAGTTATGGCTTGACATTGCTCTTTAGGATTGATTACTGTATTGCTTGGAAATCTTCCTTCATCCCTGCTAGATAATTGTTTAGCTAATTGTCCGATCTGTGTCTCTAGTTTCTTCATGGAGGCTTCTTGGTTTTTGAAGCTTGTTTGAGTCACCTTCATGAATTGCAGCATAGTATCTTCCATCTCGGTCAACTTCTCATTCATAGGTCTGGAAAATTTTTGATTTCCTTGAGGTTGAGTGGATGAATTCCTCTGAAAATAAGGCTGTTGTGTTGCTGGACCTGCATTAGAAAAAGGCAAATTTGAGTTAGAATTCTTTGCAGTGAGAATATTGATTATTCCAATTAGAATACTGCTGAGTTCTATTATTTGAAAATTGAAATCCAGGGGATATGATGGTACGTTGTCTCTGAAAATTATTCATATAATTCACTTGCTCTTGTGGTTCACTTGTGGATGCCTCACATGCACCATTTGCATGGTTTCCTCCACAAAAATCACAACTTAGCTGACTGGTAGCCATACTCCCTGTTTGCAGATTGTTGATTTGTTGTGTTAAAGCAGCTAATTGTTCTGAAAATATTTGATTTTGTAGCTGATTTTGTGCAAGAAAAGTTTCCAGAACCTTAGCTTCATGACCAGAATTTCTTCCTTGATTCCTTGAGTTTGAATTCTGATACATTGAAGATGCCATCATGTCAATAATCCTTTGAGCTTCTTCTAAGGACTTTGTATTTAATGAACCTCCCGCAGCAGCATCAACCATTGTTCTTGTTACTGCATTCATCCCATTATAAAAAGTTTCCAATTGCATCCAATCTGGAATACAATGATGTGGACACCTCCTAAGCAATTCCTTATATCTTTCCCAAGCTTCATACAATGATTCTCCATCTTGCTGCACAAAGGATGTAATTTCTCCTCTCAACTTAGCAGCTTTGGATGGAGGGAAGTACTTAGTTAAAAACTTATTCACAAGTTCTGTCCAGGTTGTGATGCTTCCTTGTGGTTGAGCTTGTAACCAGCATTTTGCTCTATCTCTCAAGGAAAAAGGAAATAGTCTTAATCTGATAGCTTCTTCACTAACTCCATTCATTCTTATAGTGTCACATAGCTGCAGAAAATTTGAAATACGCAGGTTAGGATCGTCAGAATTTCCTCTAGAAAACTGATCCTGTTGGACTAAATGTAGTAGGGCAGGTTTAATCTCAAAATGGTTGGCTTGAATAGTTGGCCTAATTATAGAAGAGTTAAAACCTTGCATGTTAGGAATTGCATAGTCCCCTAATGTTCTAATTCTATTTTGTTCTGCCATCTCTATTTCTGAATTTAGTTGTCTCAAAGATGTAGGTGTTCTGTTTACTCTAGGATTGTTCAAATTCGGAGAATGGACAGCTTCTAATTCACTATCACTCCCTATGACTTTTTCTACTCTAGATTCTTTTCTCAATCTCCTTAAAGTTATGTCTATGTCAGGATCAAAGACTAGAGTTGATTTGTTTTTGTTTTTGCCACGCATATACAAATCAAAATGAAACAAAAGTAAACTACAAGTAAGTATTCAGAACTGGACCACAAAAATTATGCAGCAAATATCAGTAAAAGTAATTGAAACACAAGTTTAAAAGCTGCAGAATTACGCAGAATGGACAAAATGTCTAACTATAGACTAATACTACAGAAATTCAGAGAAACAAAATACTCAATCTAGCTATTCTTATGTTACTAATGATATTGAAACTCAAATTCCCCGGCATCGGCGCCAAAAACTTGTTGTTAGCAATCTACACTAGCAAGTATATTAGCATTGCAGCAAGTGATAAGTAAATTTAAGATCCAAATATCGTCTCCACAGGGAATTTAGGTTCAAGTACCACTTCACAGAAAAATAACCATTTGAGCCATATGAATTTGGGAAGAGATTTGTATCATATAACAACACTAAACCAAAGCAATTAAAGGTAAAGAACTTGCAGACAAACAGAGTATAAAATTGTGATGAAATGAAATAGCAATGAAGGATAGTTAGGAATTTATTTCACAAGAATATCAATATCAATCCAATTAAATCCTCTGAACATTCAAGCAATTGAATAATTGACAATCAGTTCACATATACCTAGCCAAAGGTTAATTCCTTAACTCATTCACCCTAACAATCCACTAAACCTCCCTAATCCCTTAGGTGAGATTCAATTTCAGGTTGCATTAAGAATTAGAACTATAAGATTGCAGAATTAGGTCTCCTTATCCCTAAGAAATTCCTAAACACTGGTTGCCAATTCAGATCGGAGCAAACAATCCAATTCCCATTGGTAAAGATTCCTCTTGATTAATCAAATGAATTTCCATTCAAAGATTGCATGAAAAGCAGAATTAACAACTCAATTAATCCAAGAACTTAAAGTTCAGAAGATAAAGTCGAATCAATACATCAATTCGAGTTCCATAAACCCCTAACTATGGGAAATTAAGCACACGTTGCAACAAAAATAGAGAAAGAAGAAGAAGATGATGAAGAAGAATGCAGAGCAGCCATGGCCACGAACTCCAATCCAATCCTTCTTCTTGGAGCTTCAAGCTTCGACCCCAATCTTCTCTCCACTCTCTCTCAACGACAATCTAACTAACAAAACAGAAAATGAGCAAAAGATCCCCGTTTTCGCGCTTCAATCATGTATATATAGAAACCCCAGTTCTGCGTGTTGTCACTTTTCTTCACAAGAGTAACCACGCAGAAGCTTTATGTAGTGCGCGTGTTCACTTTCAAGAGCAAGAGTAACCACGCGCAACTTGCAGAGTTGAAGGCTTCTCTGGAACATTCACTTTTATTCATAATAGTGGCAACGCAGGAGGTCAAAGGGCTGCGCGTGATCACTTTCGTGAGTAATAGTAATCACGCGCAAGCTGTCCTGATACAAGTGCCTCTGGAACGCTCACTTTCGTTGGCAAAAGTGACAACGCGCAGCTCATCAAGAATGGAGTCTTCTCTGGAACGCTCACTTTCGTTGGCGAAAGTGATAACGCACACTGGCAACGCTTACTCTTGTAACTAAAAGTGATTACGCACAGGCTCCTCTTCTCATTTAGGCTTTGGAATGATCACTTTCACTAACAATAGTGATCACGCCCAGCCTGCATCCCATAATTCTTGTATTTTGGAGTCCAACATTGCCATTCTTCCTCTTCCTTTCCATTGATAATCCATTTCCATGACTTTTGCTCAGATTATTCCTTCAAAAACAAGATAAATTCCTTAAGAACTAAGCATAAATTCTACAAATGCGAAAATAACTACAAATTGAAATAAAACTTTCAATCATTCTCTTTTTCTGAGTTTTTCTGCTTTCTTCATATATTTTTCTTATTAAATGAGCTAGAATTATGCTAAAATATCAGTAAAAATATGGATTCATCAATGCTCCATCCCAATTAGCACAAGGTATTAATGGAAATTCCACCCCTTACTTTCCACATTGGTACCTCAAACAATTTCGGGGTTCTAGGATGTGGTATCCGGACATTGCCTGCAATCCACATTTAACTAGATATGCTTCTATGACATGCTCTTTTATTTTTTAGCAGAGCCCCAATTTTTTCAGATTTTCCTAGTTTTATTAATTTCAAACATGTTTAAACAATTTGGCATAGATTCAAGGTCCTCAATTCAGAAAAACCTACCGATACTTCGATCGAGAAACAATTAAAAACATAATTCCAATATCTAGAATAACTGCATATGAACTTTATTTTTGTTTTGTTTTTATTTTCAGGAATATCATCTCTAATGCAACAGTAAAATTGACTCAGTATTGCTCAAGAATAAAATAACAATTCAGTTCAAACATCTATAATTATCTTCTATAATTATCTATCCCCACAGTGTAAGATTTGCATTGTGCTCAATCAAATATAAGAAATAGAGTGCAACTAAAACTTCCCTAAAAAGTAAGTAAATAAGCAAAGAGTCTTGGGAAGCAAAGCTAATCTGAGATTGAATTGGAAAGGGAACGTGATCAAAATTGATTTATAAGAAAATTTATCTCAGTTCAGAATGACAAGAGCAAAGAACTATCAAAATAATGCAATAAAGAACAAAAGTAATAAAAAGACAAAAGAAATTTAAATCCTAAAAATAACATAAGTAAAAGGAAATTCAACAACTTTTGCTATCCTAATTTCAAGCTAAACTAAACTGCAACACTAGCATCGCTCGAGTCTTCATCATCTGTACTGAAGAAGTGATTAGAAGGGGTGGAGAATCGTCGGTGCTGAGATGCCAAAGTGATTAAACAAAGCAGCAAAGTTGGCTTCGACTGTGGATTCCAATGCCAAACGATGAATACAGTCTCGGTGGCTACTCATCAAAGATCGCTGGGATGCAACGATCTGCTGCAGGTGATGGTGAATAGGGCTGGGAGCTTCAGTAGGTGTAGGGGGGCTGTCGACCCTAAGTGGTAATGAGGGGAGCTCATTAAGGGGGTCGTCTTGGGCAGCAGTGGGGGTATCGGCTACTGGTTCAAAATGCATGGCTCTCATTGTGTCGTGCAGGATAGGGGCCATGTTATTCACTAGTGTTAAACCAGAATCGTTGCTTAAAATTCCTAACCCTTTAGCCAGGCAAATGACATAAGGACCCACATAAATACTCCTAACCTGATTATCACTGGCTTGAGAGAACAGAAATTTTGCTAAACAAATACCTAGGTGGATTGGCATTTTGTCAATCATGCTACGCAGATATTTTAGGTCCTTTGTACCCATAACCCCAAAACTGTGACCTCTCCCAGTGAGAGTGTGGGCTAACAGGGCATGTACATATCTCGAAGCCGGGTTCTTCAATGTAGAGGCCTTCGATCGAGCAGGATTCCAATATTTCTCAGCAGCGCTAATCCTTCTCCAGAATTCTCTATTCGAGCAACCGAAAAGGGGAATATGAGCAAGGTTGCGGTACTCTTCAGTGAGTACAAAATCAGTTGTGTAAAGCCCCATTCGGAAGGAGAATTCAGAATAGCTCATCTTGTACATGGTGTTCATAATCCTGAATTGAATGGAATCTTCATAGTCCCAACTAGAAAATTTTTGTTTAACAACTAAGATGGTGAGGAATTCTAGAGTGAGTTCTTTATAAGTAGGCTCAATGATAGAAAATAGAACTTTCTAATGTCCTACTCCTATCAATTCTTTCACTTCATCAACCAAATTGTGATGTTGTAGAACCTCCCAATCTATATATTTTCTCTGGCCCCAAACCCTTGTTTTTAACTTATCATACCTTGTGAGATGAGCAAGGGCGTTGAATTAGAGTAGCTGGGATGGAGTGGTGGTCGCTCAGTCTGAGAACAAGGGCGCTTTCTCACTGGTTCCTTGCCTCTTCTTTGCGTTCTGGAAGATGACCCGTCAGCCATGGTGGTTGCAGAGAAGGAAGACTGGGTGTGGGGGAAAGAAGAGGTAGTTGCAAAAATTTTTTGTGCAGAGGGAAAAGGAACAGTGTGGGGTGTTGAAGCTTGTGGCTTTTGGGATTGAGATATATGAGAGAGTGATCTAGAGTGTGAAAGGGAGAGAGGGGTTTCGAGGTTTTATAAAAACAGAGGGTATAGCGCGCAGGATGAAAGATAGGGGAGGGAGAAACTTTTAAATTGTTGCGCCAGATACACGGCCATGTATCTGGGCATGTAAATCTCGGCCCATGGGATTTTTTAAACAGAATACGAACTGGACATGTACACGGTTGGATACACGGCCGTGTATCTGACCGTGTACATCTCTGAACCACAGAAAATAGAACTACATAGGCGTGTAATAGAGCATGTACATCCCTGCCCAACTTTGCCTAAGTACAATAGAAGTACACGACCGTGTATCTGGCCTGTACATCTCTGCACAACAGAAATATCATGAAACAAAAGTACACGACCATGTACATGGCCGTGTAGTTGATCATGTATCTCACTGCCCTCTCTATCTTATTATTTCCTTCAATTAATTTTTATTTTTTTTATTATTATTATGATTATGAATAATTGGAAACAATTGAACCAAACACCAACTAAATTATAATAAACTAAAACTTCCTAACCTAAACAAATAATTAACCAATATGAGCATTGGGGGTCTTCATCTTGCAATCCATCAAACTGGACAAACTGCTGAACCATTTGAATAACATTGGGCTTTATTTCAAAATATCCCTGCACATCCGGACGGACAATGCTAGATTCTGTTCCCGTTAATGATGAACGAGCATAATTGGATATGGTCCTTGGTTGATCTTCATTGTTTGCCATTCCTTCCATGTTGGTTTGTGCGTTTTCTCTCTGTACCAGCAGTCGCCTCTCTTTCTGAATTTTTCGCAAAGTTCTTTCGATCTTTGGGTCAAATTCAAATAGTTCTTCAGATAGTGCAGCAGATCGGGTTCTGATCATACACCAGAAAAATTAGCTCTTAAAAAGAATAAAGGCAAAAATAGAAAAGTTAATTCAAGACTAAAGAAATAAAGAAAATTAGTAAATATGTAATCAAGGGAATCCTAATTAATCAGTCCCCGGCAATGGCGCCAAAAACTTGATGTGTAAAAATCAAATTATTGGGCAAGTGTACTCGTTGTCAGAGTAATATTATGAAAAATAGATTACCAAGTGTCGTATCCACAAGGACTATTATTAAGAAATTATTCCTTAATTGCGTAATTGTTAATAAATATGAAAAATAAATTTTGTTGATGAAATTGCTAAAAGTAAAAGAATAATAAATTAAAAGGAACAAATATTCTTGTGAAAATAAATTATAGAAAATTATGGCTAAAGGTATTCAAGAAAAATAGGCAAGTATCTAGACTGTAAATCCCCCTAATTATCCAAATAACTAAAATTCTTCTTCAACTACTTAGTTTCAAACCCTTATCACTGTAGGAAATTCTAAGTTAAATCAATACCTTTCTCAAGGATAATGATTTCTAACCATCACTTGATCAATCAAAATCTCTTCCTTAATTAATACCCCTAGGTTGCATTAAGTTCATTATGAATTCCATAATTAAGGTTAATCCTAATACAGAAAACTCATGTCTTTCTATCTCTAGAAATACATTCAAGTTTTCTAATTGAGCAATGTTAATTTCATGTAAGAATTTTACTCAAATTCAAACAAGAAAACAAGATAGAAGAAAATTGATATTACTCAATTAAACCCAAGAGAAAAGAACATCAAATAGCATTAGAAGAATTCCAGAAAATTTAGTCAACTAGGATTCATTACGTCTAGATACTCAAAGGGAAATTAGAACCTAAACATCTTGAAACTAAAATTACAAAAGAGTTGAATTAAAACGCTTGATCCCATCCTCTTGCCATCTCTGAGTCTTTCGTCTCCAAAAATAGCCTCATTTAGGTTTGAGTCCAGTCTTCCTTTTATAGGAATTGTCTTAGGATTTATTTTCTCGCAAAAGTTTAATTTCTGACATACGTAAAAGTACACGCCCATGTACACGGCCATATACTTTGGCAGTGTACATCTTTATTTTCTAATAGGTACCCTTCAAACCTTTTCTGATAAGTACATGCTTATGTACACGACTGTGTATCTGGCTGTGTACATCTCTGGTCTCTGATACTTGGCCTTCACAATCTTTATAGGCAGTACATGCTTATATACATGGTCATGCACCTTGACCGTGTATATCTCTGGTTTAGATGATGCATTCCTTGACAACACTAGTGATGTACACGTTCATATACACGGGCATGTATCTGCCCGAGTATATCTCTGGTTTGATTATTTACATGTTCTCTGCATTCCAGTGAGATACACGACCATATACACGGGCGTGTATCTGCCCGTGTATATCTCTGGGTTCTTCTTTCTTCCATTCTCTACATCTTTAAGGTTTTCACATCCTTGATCATTTTTCCTGAAATATAAATAAAATGAGATTAATTATAGTAATTTCTATCAATGAATAACTTAAAAACTCTCAATTACCATAATGTAGGATTAAGTATTTAGAGCATTTATCAGAGGGAACTAGGCTCAAGTAATCAAAAAGTTAAAAACAAGTTAAGGCAAGTACTAAGTCTTAACAACATGACATCATGGTTGAAAAATTTCAAAACATGTTTAGGACTTTGATGGTAATTTTACTTAGAAAAAGAGCTTAATGGGGGCAAACATACAAAGCAAAATATGGAAGATTTAATACCAAAACAATTACTAATTTTCTAAGCAAGAACAAGATCAATATTGTTAGAGAAAATATGGAGGATTTGCCATTATTAATTGAAAGACCTAAAGCAAGATAGAACTCAGTAAGGACATTATGAATGACATTAGCTTGGTGTTGGTCAGCCTTGGCCACTAAAACTATATTATCTAAGAATAAATGAGATATATTAGTACCAAGACTATTGAAAGAAAAGGGAACTCAATCCTGATCTATAATTTTATCCTGAATTAAATGGGCCAATCTTTCTATGCATATGACAAAAATAAGGGAAAACAAGATCCCTCTGCCTAATACCTCTGGAAGGCTTAAAAGCATGGATGTTATTATTATTCCAGTTAACAAACATAGAACCAAAATGGATACATTGATGGATGAGATTCACAAACTCAAAGTTTAGACTAATTGTTTTGAAGGGTATTAACAATAAAATCCCTTCTAAGCCTATCATAGGCTTTTTCTAGATCAATTTTAATAATCATATAACCACATATACTCTTTACTTTGGCAAAGGAATGAAAAAATTCTTGAAGGATGAGGACATCATCTATGCCCTATCTCCTTGGAATAAAACTTGTTTGGTTAATAAGCACAAAGCGAGGCAAGGATTCCTAATTTTATTGATTAACAGCTTAGTAACAATTTTATAACTCACATTACACAAAGATGCAGGTGTAAAAATTTTAATGTATTCAAGATTCTCAGACTTAGGGATTTGAGTAATGGCATTGAAAATGTCTTAAGACAAAATTAAATATAATAGGGGCCAACAAAGGCCACTAACTTTTAAAGAAAATAGCATGCAGTCATCAGGACTAGGGGATTTGAAATTTCTAATACTAAAGAGAGAAGCTCTCATTTCATACATGGACAAGCTAGGGTAAAGTCTATCCTTATCATAATCCCTAAAGGAAAGGAAGGAAGTTACACTGTTTAAATAAGTAGCATAAGGATTTAGATCAGAATAAAAATTTCTACAAAAGATCCAAAGTCATGAATTTTAGTTTTAAAGGATCAAATTCCCATTCATTCTTATCATTTTTTAAGCCTTCTATCAGATTCTTTTGTTTACAAATCACAATAGCCTTATGAAAAAACTATTGTTCCTATCTCCTAACCTAATCCAGTTAGTTCTGTAATGATGGTACCAAAACGGGCTTAGATCTCCTTAGTATTACAAAATAGAAACCTTTGAGAAGAGAAATCCAAGAAATAAGGAGTAGAGTTAGAGAATCAAGTCCCAATGAAAAGCTCTGTTATAACCCCTATATTAGTACACACACAAAACACTTAATGATTAATCACAAACCTCCCACTGCTAATTGTATCAAATAGAGCAATCACTCAACATTGCAAACACATGACTCTTTATTCAACAACTATATAACTCACATATTTATATTCTAACATATGAAAATTCATACAATACAAGCATATACGATTTCAAAAGGAATAATACATATATGAATATACAGGTCTGGCATCTATGGTTGAGCTAAATTCCATTAGTTCTCTCCAACAATTCACTCTCTGCCTTTCTTGAGGACTAACATAAATAAAGGAGAAAATCTAATCACTCTGACCTTGACTACTAATTTTTAAGTGAATAATATATCTAGTTTTTTTAAGAACAAAAAAGCCTTGATTTTCGTAGAGTTCCAGTAGCACCAAATGCCACTTGAAAACCCAACAACATCCACCTTAACTTATTCTTCTAGGTTAATCTTTTTATTAATCTTGTCAACTTTTTTCTAAACTAATCCTAGGTTCAAATAAGGCTATAAAGTCTTGTATATAAATTACAATCAGATTATTTATTAACCTCAAGAAGGTCTTCTCCTAGTATCCCTACAATTTCAAAAGAGAAAATTCATAAAGACTAAAGCAAAGGAGTAACAACATCCTTCGGATGATGGGTTATGTAATTGTTATAAACAAAAAGATGGTCATCTTTGAAGGCTATAGGATTTTCCTTAACCATTATGTCTATCTCTATGGAAGGGTTACTATCATGGGTCTATCAATATAGGCATTATTTAACAAGTGTTGGGAATTCTAATGGTAAGAAAGATTAAGACCAATTAGATTCAGGACAAAGTTAACATACTGATGATTCATATTTTGTATACACATTTATAGTTTTATTACATCTTCCAAAATACATTTTCTCTCTTTATTTATTTCATTTAGTATGTTTTTGCAATTCTTGCATTAAATTGGAGTTTTCATGAATACTTGTATTTCATATTTTCTCTATTTTGATTTTTATCCACTATTTCGGCCATAACTTTTTCTTTAGATCTCCTTTTTGGCTGATTCTTTTTTGGAATGGATTTCTTCTTGGGATTCAATTTGGACATATGGATTGTGTTGTTTGGAATTTGGAGCTATTTTCTATTAATTTTTGACGTTCAGACTTAAAACATACCTTTTATATTTAGATTTTTTATTTAGGGATTTTATTGTAATTGCTTGTGGTAGCCTTGGCCTATTTATTTCTATTTTTATTTAAGACCAGTATATATAGGGGTCAAAAGGTTGACTTCCTGACCTCTCCTTTTCATAATTTTGGATTTTGTAAGACTTTTTCCTGCTTTCGAGAGAAAACCTTTTTCATTCCATTTACTTGCCTCTTTGCGCATTTTGGTACATTTTCAATTATTCTTTTCTCGCGAACCATCTTGTTTCAAGCGTGGATTGCAAGATTGATTGATCACTCCGAGTTTGTCTTTTTACTTTCTCGCAATTCTTGAGTAAGATTGATGTATGCATAATTCGATTGAATTTGGTTTTATTCTTGAGTGTAATATTGATCAATTGATTTCTTTTGCATTTGAGATTTAGGCAAATTCGATATAGTAATCCTAGTTCATGCCTGTGATTTGTGGTTTCAATTGTGTTTATTCATTTTAATCTGCATTTTTTTCCTCTCAATTCATTTTTATTTTTTGTTTTCAATTTGTTTTTCATTTTCATTTTTTCTGGGGTTCGTCTTCAATTCGTTTTCATATTTCATTTTCTAATTCGTTTTTGTATTTCGTATTTAATTTTTTGTATTTTGTTTGTCATTTTTTATTTTTATTTTTCTAATTCATTTTCGTTTAAATTGATGTTGTTTTGATTGCTTTTGTTTGCCTTTCTTCAATTTCTGAGTTCAATTCGTGTTCATTTTAATTGTTTTTACCTACGTTCATTTTGATTTGCATTGGTTTTCCCTTGATTCATTTTTGTTTCTAGATTTAATTTGAATTCTAGTTTAATTCATTTATTTAATTCAATTTCAATTTAATTTCTTTTATTACGTTTTCTGGGTTTACTTCAATTCTCTGTTTAAATTCTTAAAAATCACGAAAACTCACCAATCTAACCATTGTTGCATGTTTAAAAATTGGAAATAGAATGAATTTGTGTCTCTGTGTGATGATCTAGGTTTACTCCCTATATTGCAAAATTATTTGAGGAATCTAGTTTTGTTTGAAACTATTATAACATGGTTGTCACATACTCATTCCTATCTTGGAGTTCCTTTTGAATCTATTCATTAGAAGCAGGGTATCTACATTATCATGGTTATCTTTTTGTTGGCTATTCAAATTATTACATGAATCATTCAAAGTTCTCATTTAGAGATTATCCTCTTTGTCCTTATCCAATTTCTCGTATTTAGGCAGTTATTTATTCTTAGTCATTTTTTAAGAGGATTAAGCCTCAAACCATTATTATGTTTATGATCCAACTTAGGAAAAGATACATCATGCTGACTTAATTCTTTAGATCTATAGAACACAAGAGCCTGTTGAGGCTCAGAAGACTTGTCTTGACCAATATTCTGCACAAAATTACCTAAGATATCAAAACAAGAGCTTGAGGATGTCTCTTTCCCTTTCCCATTACTAATAGGAATACTATTTGATTAGAAGTGACTCAATTTCTTCCTAAAAGGTTTTCTTACTAGTATCCAAGGACTAAACTGATCAATTTCTTTAATATTACTCCTATTTTAACTACCTTGAGTTTGCTCTATATCATTTTCCTCTTGGATATCAGACTCCCTATGTTGCCCTTCTTACTTGGATCCACAGCTAGTCATAAGATTATTATTACTATAACTATATTCATTGATTTCAGTGTAGTTCTCCTGCTATGTCTATACCTTTCATATTTGAAGCAAATAAAATACAAACCCTCATATTCTACTTTGAATTCTTGACCTAGAACCTTAAAAGAGGGAATTGGTATTTTCCTAAGGTCTATCTCTACAAATTCTGGCAAATATACCCTTAGATAACAAAGTGGTATGGGGTCAATTTTTAACATTGACCTCAGACAGGCTCCAACTTGCCACCAGAACTTCTCGTTATACAATTCTAAAAGGAGCTCAAAGATGCGTACCTTGGTAGCAATCTTTCTAGGGCTATAATCCTTTAGCCTAAATAAAGGCCTCCATCTCTAAACAATAAGATAATGGTCTAGGATAAGCTAAGGTCCCTCAAATAATACATGCTTATAATTCTCTTTGTTTTCAAATTTAACCAAAAAGAATTTATCATTAAGATCCAAGATATTAAGGGGACCATTCTTAGTTTCTGATTTAGGCAGTTTAAGCTAATAGATTTACTTAAAAATTTAACTATTTGGGTAGATTTTCACGAAAAACACCATATTTTAGTCATCTAATGGGATTTTTAAGTTAGGGCATACACTACACCAAAAATGAGATGTTAGAGCGATTTTGGTTGTTCATAGAGAGCGATTATAAATGCTATCAAATCCTGCACTATGCAATGTTTTGAATTTTGGAGATCGGTTATTTAACCGCTTTGAAATGTATACTTTAGAGAGCGGTTATGCGCATAACCACTCTCAGAAGTTAACTAAAGAGAACGGTTAACTGTGTAACCGATCTCTATTCATATAGCACTTTGGAGAGCGGTTATAAGTGAACCGCTCTTAGAAGGTGGACCAAAGAGAGCGGTTCACAATTAACCACTCTCTTATTTTGCACTTATAAGAGCGGTTCATAATTAACTGCTCTCTTATTTTGCACTTATAAGAGCGGTTCTTTCGTAATCGCTCTGCAAAGTTCAATTGTGAGAGTGGTTTCCTTTAACTGGTCTCTTTATTGTAGTTCTGAGAGTGGTTATTTGGTGAACCGCTCTCACAAGTGAACTTTGCAAAAAAATACTACAAATCTATTGTGCTTAATGTCTCCTTTAAATATCTATGGTACAGATGCACACTACTCCTTTTGCACTTGATGAATCCTGTTGTTAGGAAAAGTTGGCATCTGCACCTCTGGAAAGTACTGAATACAAAACAATAAAACACAAAAATTAATTAATTAATTAAGTCAAATAATAAGCATATGATAGATAGTTAGCATATGTAAGGGTCTTACATTAACTGGGATTACAATTTGTCCATTATGCAAAGCATCCCCAATGAATAGACACATATAATATTCACAATCGTCATTATTTGTTTGCTTTGGACACTGTGTGGAAGATAAAAACAAATAAACCAGGATTAACTAAGATAGATATACAGTGTTATTAATATTTACCTAAAAATTAAAAACATATTGTATGATAGTGTTACCTGTATAGTAACCCATCTTGTTTGATGCATCTTTGTCATATTATGTAAGGAGTCCCCAATCACTATATGATATATTCTCCTTCTTGCGACCAGGTGAAAGGAGTGTTCAAGTATAGCAGACAGTTATGATCACCCTACAAAAACAAGTTTGTTATATTCTTTTCTAATTAAATCAAAAGTAGTAAACATTAAAAGGTAAATAATGATTTAGTGGAGCTTAAATACCTCTGCAATGTCAACAGATGCAATTGGTGTGCAGCTACCTCTATGGCTGGTAAAAGGTGCATCTCCAGTCATTTTTGGACCAATGTCTGCCATTGGTTGCATTTGAAGAGCAATATTGATAGGGGGTGGCATACATGGTGGTGGAGGGGCAGTAGGATTGAACGACATCTAACCTAACATGAATGAGGCAGTCCCTGACCCCTTGTCAATTGTGTCACTACATTGGTCAAATGCACTACCCAATGCTTCATGTTTAGCCACTCGGTAGATGATGGATGTGGACATGATGGTGCTGACCCAAATGTAGATTTTTGGCTCACCCTAAAACCTACAACTCTCACACGACCTGGATGCTCTCTTACACCAAGTGTTTGAGAGAGTATGTCATTTCGGGCTGTTGATTCAGACTCAGTGTCTGGAGTGACCTATGAAAGAATTTCCTCAATTAAACATAACATTAACTTACACGTCGTTAAAGGAGAATTCATATACAACTTTATGTATAACGAATATACTAACACACTAGCAATAACCACTTACAAATTCATGAACCATTTTTTGAACTCCTTTGTCATCAATGCCACCTTGTTTGTTGACCCTAGCAACTTTTCATAGGACATGTAGAGGTACTGAGGTTAAATTAGACCTAGATGTAGCAATCTACACAAAAATTAAGATTAAATGCCCTCGTTAAAGAAAACATAAGAGTCAAAAAATCATTACAAGGTTACATATGACATAAAATTACATACCAAATCTTGCTCTAACTGGACATATCCCTTAACTGATTGCCTGTATCTGTACAACATTCCTTTCGCCATTATTGCATTAGCCTCACTTTTTTTTTTCCTGAAATTAGGCATTAAAAAACGTACCAAATCAATAACCATGTGTACATGAAATGATAATTAAAGTATTAGCCCGAGACAAATTACCTTAAAATTTTCTATGTAGGATTGGTTGACAAAGTCCATCCAGTGATCAGTGACTGTGATGAATCTATAATACTTCTCTGGAGGTTGGGGGACACAATTTCCATCTTTGTCGAAGATATGTTTCCTCATCCGTGTGCGGAATGCACGAAGATCCCATCTAGCTAATGAAAGAACAATATCTTTGTGGATAGATTCCATCTCAAAAGTTTGCTACAATGGATTCAAAAAACATATCAGATACCACATAGACACTAAACTAAATAAAATTACTGAATGTAATCGTGTATCTCAACTTGTTCCCAAATGTGTTCTTTAAGATTACTAGAGACATTTGTCCAATCAGAATAGCTAATTGGCACTGCGCTCCTCATAACAAATCCAATGATTTGATTTGTTAGGGTCAATTAGTTGCCCTTTTGTATTCCAATCGATTTATATGCAAATATAAGTGATGAGACATACAAGTGTTACTAATATTAGCATAAAAGATCAATAAAATCAGTAATATTAATTGATGGTTTCAAATTACCTGTAGTTTGGTAATTCCTCAACCATTTTTCTTTTTTTCCTTTGAGCAGTGATGTGGGGGACCTCGGTCCATGTTATCTGAATGAGTCATCTCTGCAAGCAATAACAAAAAGGTTAACATTAAATAATTATATACAAGTGAGAAGTAAAATCATAAAAATATAATATAATCAATTCAAATTTAGTTATAGATGCACCTTTTTCTTTTTTTAGGAGCCTTACTAAGTTTCTTATGACCATTTATGGAATGAAATGATGGATTTAACCAAATACCCTCTTGATGATTATGTCTTGCAATTGACATGTGTTCAACACTTCTCAGAGGATCGTCCTCCACATTAACTTCTTCTTCTGTTAATTCTCCATCAGTTTTAGCATTTACTTTATTAGACAGCAAGACAATTGACCATGACTTATCAATAGGATCTGGGATGTAGAACACTTGTTGAGCCTGTGATGCAAGGATAAACGAATCATTTTGATAACCCACCTTTTTAAAATCGACCCTTATGAAGCCTAAATCGTCAATTCGAACCCCACTGTTGTTATCCATCCACTTGCATCCAAACACTGCTACTTGAAACTTAGTGTAGTCCAACTCCAATATGTGTTCAATGACTCCAAAGTATGACATATTCGCATATATTGGATTTCTATCCTTTGCACTGAGATATGTAATGATTCAGCAACAAGAGTTACCCCACTGTTCTGCATTGTGCTTTAGTCGTCATGTTCTTTTGTAAAAAATATGAACCCATTGACTAAGTAAGAAGTGTATGAAAAAATATCAATACAAGGATCTTTTGACAACCATCGAATCTTTTTTGAGACAAAATTATTCATCTGTACCAATTGTTCACATACATGATCTTGTAGCCATCCAACGAATTACTGGTTATGTTTTTTTGTTATCTAATTGTCACCCCTGTTAGGATTTCTACGCTTCAGAATATCTTTGTGCATGCTTATATAAGGTTTAATTTCAAGGGTGTTGATAAGTCTATAATTAGGCCCTCTTTTACAGCCCATATATTCATATTTGACCTTTATTTTACTTGAGTTTTACATTAATTTATATATTAATTGTGCAGTTGATATAAAGAGGTCGCAAGTGGATTTTGTGTGCATTTTGGGCCCAAATTGATGCAAGATTAGAGCTTTGCAGCAGTCAGCAAGCCCAGACCCATTCAATAAGCACGAGAGTGCTTCGAGCCCATGCACGGTCATGCTTAAGGTCTTGCATGGCTGTGCTCATCTGTGGGAAGCCCAATTATGAAGAGTTTTTAGGGTTTTCAAACCCTATTAAAGGGAAGACCTGCGGCACCATTGAAAAATTGTTTTTACACTGGCTTTTGCTCTGGGATACATTTCATCTTGTCTCTCTTGCACGGGATCTTTGGCACCTCTTGGCGGGACTTGGAGCTTCAAGTGACCGTACTTGAAGATTGGGAACTCATCACACTCTAGTTTTGCTATTTCTTTTCTTTATGGCTTTGTTTATGATTGTTTTAGTTCTTTTCTTTAACATGAGTAACTAAGTCCATAGCGAGGGCTATGGAAACTATCGTTCATGAATTTATGGAATTTTGATGTTTGAACCTAAATTTGATTTCCGCTTTGTGATTAGATTTTATCCTATTGCATTTCTTTCTTAATCCTAATTAATTATATCGTCAGGCGACCATTCCTCAGTTAATTAATAGATCTATAGGGTAAAACGGGACAAAGGATTAGGTGGACCAAACCAATCTTTCTCTTCTAATCGTTATTAAATTAACAAGTTCATAGGTTCCTTAAGCTTTCTTAAATTGATGTCTTGCATGACCATTGGGGATGTTAATTTAGAGAAAATAATGTTAATATTACATGACCATTGGGTATTAATAGTATTCGTATGAATGATTAGTAATCATAAGGAAATCAGATTTAGAGTTAAATAGAAAAATAACATAAAGGATTGAATAAGAACACCCATACACCCTAGGTTCCTCTTTGATAAGTTTAATCAAGACGTGTATTGTATTCTTTGCTCTTAGTTTTATAATTGATTTTATAAATTCTTGTTTTTAATTAATTTTGTATCTTTGAAGCTTAAACAATTGAACTAGGAAAACTCTTAGTAATTGAAAATCAATCCTTGTGGTACAATATTTTGGAAACTTAATTTAAGAACCCTTTATTACTTCTCGATGGGTACACTTGCCCTCCGAATAGGTGTTTTGTAAAACATACAAGCGTGCGTGATCCCATTGCAGTCTAGGGACCTCTATTTGTTGACAACCACTGCTACCTTCCTCTAAAGTTCTTCCTGTGTGACATAATTTTGGAATACTACTTGATTTAACATTTGACAGGTATTCATTGCAAAATTCAACTGCTTTTTCCACTAAACATCGATCAGCAATATAACCCTCTGGTCTGCTTCTATTCTTAACATACCTTTTTAAAATCTTCATATATCTTTCAACGGAATACATTCATCGCATATATGCAGGGCCACATAATTTTGTCTCTTCCATCAAGTGAATGGTCAAATGAACCATGATATCAAAGAATGACGACAAAAAAATACATTTCAAGCTCACATAAAGCTTCAACTATTTAGTTTTGCAAAGCTGGTAATCTCCCAGAATCAATCACTTTGCTACATATTGCTTTGAAAAAGAAACACAACTTCGTGATTGCCATGCAAACCTTTTTTGGGTAGAATAGACTGTATAGCAATAGGAATTAAATTCTCCATTAGGATATGACAATCATGAGACTTCAACGCTTTTAACTTTATCTCCTTAAATGATACAAGACTTTTAATGCTTGATGAATACTCCTCTAGAACCTTAACTGAATAAAGAGTCTCACATAAAGTATGTTTCTCATTTCTAGACAGGGTACATGCTGTGGGCGGTAAAAACATTTGCTTTCCCTTCTTCGTTGGAGCCAAATTGGATCGTATTTCCAGCTTTACCAAGTCAAGTCTTGCATTGATGCTACCTTTCTTTTTGCCCACGATGTTCAATAATGTACCAATCACACTTCCACAAATATTTTTTTCAACATGCATAACATCAACAAAGTATCTTACGTATAAAGATTTTTAGTAGGGTAACTGAAAGAAAATTGACATTTTCTTCCAACCTGCAGTTAGAATTTGTTTGGCAAAAGGTTTTCTGAATGTTGTTCTAATATGCTTAACCTCATCAAAGATTTCTTCTCCACTTTTCAAATAAGGACATCGTCGTTCTTCACAACTTCTATTAAAAGCTTTTTTTCATTTTTCTGAAAGCATGATTTCGTGCCAACCACCTACGATGCCCCATGAAAACATTCTTGTGACAGTGTTCTAGTCTTAGGTAATCTATTTTTTTCCTCACATATTGGACATCTATATTGACCTTTTATGCTATAACCAAAAATATTTCCATATGCAGGAAAATCGTTACTTGTTCCATACAACATTGCGTTGACCATGAAATATTCATCTCTAAATCCATCATATACTTCTATGCCATTATCCCACAACAATTTCAAATCTTCAATTAAAGGAGACAAGTACACATCAATGTCATTTCCAGATTATTTAAGACTAGAGATTAACAAAGAAAGCATCATATATTTTCGCTTCATGCAAATCCATGGTGGTAAGTTATACATTATTAAAATCACAGGCCATGTACTATGGGTGCTACTTTGCATGCCATGAGAATTCATTCCATCGGTTGCAACGCAAAATGTATATTCCTTGTTTCAGTTGCAAACTCTTCATATTAGTCATCAAATTTTTTCCACTGTGGAGAATCTGCTAGATGCCTAAGCTTTCCATCTCTAATTCTGCCTTTAGTATGCCAAGTCATCTATTTTGCATTTTTTGCACTGTGAAATAGATGTCTTAATCTGGGTTTTACTGAAAAATACCACACGACCTTCGCAGGTGTTGATTCTTTCTTTAGGTATCGTGATACATTACACTTTGGATATTGACTTAGTGATGCATACTCATTTTGAAACAAAATGCAGTCATTAGGACAAACATGTATCTTTTCATGGGTCAATCCAATGGAAGCAAGTACTTGTTTAGCATAATATGTTCTCGTTGATAGCACAATATCCTCTGGTAGCATCTCATGTAATAAACTTAGCAAGTCTGTGAAGCTTTTATCAGTCCATCCATTCGAGGCTTTTAAGTTATAAAGCTTTAAAACAAAGCTCAATCTTGTGAACTTTATGCATCCATTATACAATGGTGTTTCTGCATCATCTTTCAGCCTCTCAAACATCTTTGGATAATCTCTAAGATCTTTTTTGACAACATTTAGAATTTGTTCAGCATGACCACTCTCATTTATTCTAAATATCTCTGAGTAATTGACATTCGATTCCATGTTAGTTGATGTACTTCCACCTTGTATCTCACCGTACTTTGTCTAACAAGTATATTTTTCATCTATCTTATTGCACATTAGATGTTCTTCCAATTTTTTCACATTTACTTGTAACATATTCAAACAATACCAACAAGGATAGGGAATATGGTTGAGATCAGTTGCATGCTTAATCACAAATCTAATAAACTCTCTGACTTTGTCTTCGTATTCTTCACTTAAACGATCAGCTACCATCCAACTTCGATCCATATTTGCTCTAACTACGGTAACAACATTTACAAATGTGAATGTCTTATTAACTCTCACATAGTAGGGCCTTATCCCATTTGAGAACATACTTTTTCATACCTTAATTAACATTTGAGAACATCCAAACTCAAATTTTGTTAAGTATTAGTTACAACATTATGAGAAGCAAATGCTAACCAATGAATGAATAAGTTTGTTCATAAACTATCAAACTTAGACAATTTGAGATTAAAAATAATGATTTATTACTAAGGTTTCACTCAATTTTAGATTTCAAATCATACCCTACAAATTTAATCACTAACAATAATCATGCATTCATAACATTCTATAAGACAGAACATCAGTTTCATTCATACACAAAGCAAATATACATAATGGGGGCAAAACAAACAACAATATCTTGTTTAATACATAAACTTATTTCAAGTCCCAAAACAACATATATAACAGCATGTTCCCTACTTTTTATTTATATTGGAACAAAAAAAAAACACAATAAAACATAAGACTTCAATTCAGAAAATCAATTTTTACAATAATCAAATGCATTTTCACATTAATCACCTGCATTACAGTTAACCAGTGTTGAATTTTCACATTAATCTCTTGCATTATAATTAACCAGTGTCCTATTATCATGTTCAACAAATCCTAAAAAACCATTCAAACAATATTTCAAAGGTTAACTAACCTAATGTTTCAACCTTTTCAAATCAACTTTTACAAAATAAAAACAAATTTCATGCTTTCTGTCAGGTAGCAATGGTTAAAATTTGAATATAATCAGTTCATACAAACATAACAACACTAACCTAGAATGAAAGATGTTCCACCAATTTGTGCAGTTCACTTGAAGCCACTTATAGAGGACAGACCACTACGCCAAAAATGAGATCTAAGAGTGGTTCTGTCGGCTTTAAGAGATCGGTTATTAGTGCTCTAAAATCCTGTGCTATGCAATGTGCTTCCATTTATTAGAGCGATTAAATAGCCACTCTCATATGTTAACCCTTGGAGAGCGGTTAGCGCCAAACCGCTCTAATAGTTGATTAGATTGGAGAGCGGTTTCCCGCCTAACTGCTCTGTAAGGTCAAGAAAAGAGAGCGGTTACTCAGCCAACTGCTCTCTAATGTCATACTTTCTGAGAGCAGTTCCAACTAACCGCACTTCAAAGTAAGTATTTAAGAGCAGTCTTTTACGAACTGCTCTCTAAAATCTAATTGTTAGAACGGTTGTCTCATGAACCGCTCTCTAAAGTGTGGTTATTTTAGCTGTTTTTCTTTAACCGCTTTCTAAAGTGTAATTTTGAGAGCGGTTCTTGTTGAACTGCTCTCTTAAATTTAAAACTATTTCGCCAGGTTTTATCACAGAATATCATTATCCCAATTTTTTGCATACATATTACCATAAAATATTGCAAACAGTTTACAACAACCTGTGATAACAACAAAGATAAACCAACCACATTACAGATACAATTACATACATATTAATCAGAAATCAAATAAATTTTGCAACATACGAATATATCATTCCAAAGTATTAGAACATGAATACATAATAAATGATTAATCTGTATAGGTACAATTACACAGAATGTTCACAATTAAAAAGGCTCATTATGTATTATACACTTTTGGCTAATGAATGATAGAATTATGACTATGTGTTTTAAAAAAAAAAGTACTAAGAATCAATTGTGCTTAATGTGTCCTTCAAATATCTATGGTACATATATGCACACCACTCCTTTTGAACTTGATGAATTCTGTTGTTAGGAAAGGTTGGTAATTGGAACTCTGGAAAATACTGAAAAGAAAACAAAATATAAATCTTAGTTATATTAGATATAATTCAAATGGGCAGACACTATCCTAATAAACACTTAGTAATAAAAAATTATTTTGGATATGCACTCCTCTTACATTAAATGGGATTGTAGTTTGTCCATGGTGCAAAGCATCTCTAATGAAGAGACACACATAATATCCACAGTCATCATTATTTGATTGCTTAGGACACTGTATGTGGAGGAAAAAACATAACAAGCATGATTAATAAATAGACAATATTGAGTGTAAATTATGCAGTGTTATAAAACAAGTTAAAAGAATTTTTTCTCAAATGATATTGAGACTTGTATAGTGACCCAATTTGTTTGATGCATCTTTGTCCTAGAGGGCTGCACTTCTCTCTCAACTCAATACGTGACAAGAGCACTAACAATAAAATGAAAGAATAAATTTACAATTAAACGAAAGCACATTCATATGTGATAGACCAGCTAACAGGTAAAATCATGTATACTTACTTATTAAATATGTTTTGCATATGTGGTCTAGTCTTTAACTATTTGCAGAGGGGATCCATATAATACGTTGTCTCATCAGAGGTGTTGATAGCAACTAGGATCCAATGTTGCCTACCAAATGTTTAAGATTACAATAATTAAATATGATAATGAAAATTATAAAACTTATATGCATGGTCATAAGATTGACTTACCCAACATTGTAAGGTGTGAATACCAAGTGATCTTCACCCATATGACACTTTAACATGTCAGCTATATGTTGATGTGGGGTCTGATTGAGGTTTGCATCCATTTCATAGGGAGATATAAATGAAAACTTACTTGCCATATTGGTCCCTTCCATGTAATTTTCACACAAATATCTTGTAGTTGAAAAGATGAATGAAATTCCATTAAATAAGATAGTTAACATCAAGTTTCGTATGGGAGAAAGATATTTATACAATTGGTATAAATTAAAGAATTACCTAATGTAAAGGTTGATGCTGGAGGCACTCAACCAATGGCGACGTATGACCTCTTGTATGTTTTCTTTTCCCACAATATCAGTAAATTCTTTTCCCCAATGCTGACTTGTCATATGAATACTTACATTGTAAATGGCTTGATCACTTCTTATATAGAGCTTCATCATATCGAAGCATGCAGCACCTTAAGCCTGTGCCAACTCAGGAAGGTTAGATGAATTAGAAATAACACCTTTATTGCTTGGACCAGCAATGGATTCCTTTGTGTGACCTGTCCCTTTCCCTAACCCTCTACTAAATGATGGGGCAACCTGAAATAACATCAAAGAGTTTGTGCAATGAAATGAAAAATTATTATGGTTACGTACCTTGGGTCGTAAAGTTATTAGGGACAATGGCCAGGCAACATAAGTTCCAATTGCATCTCTCAGGTAATTGAGGTTTGCTTCTTCATTAGGAACAGACAATGCAGTCTCTTCTTTATGTCTTTGCACTATCTCTATTGAGACCTTACAATGGTGAGGAGGAAGAGCAGTATTGTGTAAGGAGTCCCCAACCACTGTTCTTGAAACCCCCAGTCAACTGTGCCGCAACACTTGTCAAATGCACTACCCAATGCTTCATGTTCTGCCACTCAGTAGATGATGGGTGTGGATGTGAAGCTGTTGAGCTGAATGCAGCCTTTTGGGTAACTCCAAAACCTGCAACTCTTACACGACCAGGATGTTCTCTTACACCAAGAGGTTTACCCAATATGTCGTTTCTAGCCGTTGATTCAGACTCAGCCTCCATACCCACCTGTGAAAGGGTTTCCTATAACGAACAAAACAAAATTATGATGAGTATATAAAAGGTATTGTTCAAATGGAGAGACAACTACCGAAAGTGTACTTATGTTATTATTTATACTTACAAATTCAACCACCATTTTTTGAACTCCTTCATCATCAAAACCACCTTGCTTATTAACCCTACCAGCCTTCCATAAGACATGTCAAGGTACAGAGGTCACATTAGACCCAGAGGCAGCAATCTACAAAAAAATGAACATTAATTAATTGCAACTCTTCAACATTTGATTACATAAGACTATAACCTAATAAATGCATATATCAAAATAGTAGAGATAGTACCAATTCCCCAACTGAGCATATCCCTTAGATGACCGCCTATATCTATACGACATTCCTTTTGCCCTAGCAGCATTGGCCTCATTTTCTTTCTAAATATTGTTTTTCAAAATGAAAACAAAAACATATTAGCAGAGATTACCAAGTCGAACACAGATAATAGAAATATATAATAAAAGTGTATTTATATTACCTTAAACTCTTCTGTGTAGCTTTGGTTTACAAACTCATTCTAGTGATCAGTGACAGTAATGAATCTCTGATACTTCTCAGGAGGGTGGGGGAGATAATTACCGTCTTTATCAAAGACATGCTTCCTCATCCGTGTATGAAATGCACGGAGATCCCATCCAACTGATGCAAGTACAAAGACTTTGTGCATTTCTTGCACTTTAAAGGTTTGCTACAATGAAAGCCAAATAAGTGAATCAGCTTTACCCAACATGATTTATTAATAATACTACACGTAGAGAAAGAATTGTAGTTTACCTTTACTTGCTCCAAGATATGGTCCTTCATATTAGTAGGCACATTTGTCCAATCACATATACTAATTGACACTGTACTTCTAGTTACAAATCCAATAAAATGGAAGAATTTAGATATATTAGGGTCAATGGGTTGCCCTTTAAAATTCCATCCAACCTACAAAATTTAAATAAAGTGATGACACTTATTGAAATTTATAAGATGTGATTAAAAAACACATAAAAGCATTGGTGAATTCAACCCATACCTGTAACTTTTGTCCTAACTTCCTTGCCTTGCTAATTGCCTTCAATTTTGTTATTCCTCAAGTGTTCTTCCTCTTCAATCGTTGTGTCTTAGAAGGAGAACCTCCTTCAATGTTATCAGAAGATGTCATCTCTGCATAATAGATTTATATTAGTATAAATTGTTCAAATAATAGTGAAATGTAAAATAATAAAGACACATAAAATTATGTTTAAATCGAAATGTGTATTAACCTTTTTCTTTTCTTAGGGAGCTTAATAAGTTTCCTATGCCTTTTAATGGAATGAAATGATGGATTTAACCAAATACCCTCTTCATGATCATGTCTTGCATAAAGGTCTCCATCATTTATTATTATATCCCTCATTGACATTTGTTGTACACCTCTTAAAGGTTCGTCCTCCACATTAACTTCTTCATCCATTAGTTCACCATCGGTTAAAGAATTAAACTTATTAGACAACAACACAATACTCCATGACTTGTCAATAGGATCAGGGATATAGAACACTTGTTGTGCCTGTGCTGCAAGGATAAATGAGTCATTTTGATATCCTACCCTTTTAAAATTGACTCTTATAAATCCTAAATTGTCAATGTGAACCCCACTGTTATTGTCAATCCACCTACATCCAAACACTGCTACTTGAAACTCTGTGTAATCCAATTCCCATATGTGTTCAATTACCCCAAAGTATGACATGTTGGCATATATGGGGTTTCTATCCTTTGCACTCGATATATGAAGCGATTCAGCAACAAGTGTCACTCTACTGTTTTGCATAGTACTCTATTTGTCATGCTTTTTTGTATAAAAGGTAAACCCGTTCATCAAGTAAGAAGTATATGAAAATGCATCAACACAAGGACCTTTTGATAACCACTGCATCTTCTCTATAGCAGAATTGTTATTCTCAAACACGTGCTCGTAAACATACTCTTGTAGCCATGGAATGAATCTCTGGTTATGTTCTTTTGTAATCCAATTCTCACCTCTGTTTGGATTCACACCCTTCAATATTTCTTTGTGTATTATTATAAAAGGTTCAATTTCAGGGGTGTTATATAAGACATATAAGTGTGCTTGGTCCTGTTGTACTCTTGGAACCTCAATTTGTTGATAATCAGTGCTATCTTTTCCATCCATCTTTCCTGTGTGACGGCATTTTGGAAGACCAATTGATTCAACATTTGACATGTACTCATTACAAAATTCAACTGCTTCTTCAACTAAATATCGCTCAGCAATGCACCCCTCTGGTCGGCTTTTATTCTTTACATACCCTTTTAAAATCTTCATATATCGTTCAACGGGATACATCAATCGCATATATGTGGGACCACATAATTTTGTCTCTTTAATCAAGTGAATGGTCAAATGAACCTTGATATCAAAGAACGAAGGTAAAAAATACATTTCAAGCTCACATAAAGTCTCAGAGATGTGGTTTTGCAATGCTGGTAATTTTGCAGGATCAATAACTTTGCTACATATTGCCTTGAAGAAAAAACACAGCTTGGTTATTGCAACGTGGACCTTTTTTTGGTAAAATAGACCGTATAGCGCAAGGAATCAAATTCTCCAATAAGATGTGACAATCATGATGAGACTTCAACCCTTTTAACTTGAGGTCCTTCAACAAAACAAGATCAATAACTTTGCTGCATATTGCCTTGAAGAAAAAACATAACTTGGTTATTGTAACGCGGACCTTTTTTGGTAAAATAGACCGTATAGTGCAAGGAATCAAATTCTCCATTAAGATGTGACAATCATGATGAGACTTCAACCCTTTTAACTTGAGGTCCTTCAACAAAACAAGATCAATAACTTTGCTGCATATTGCCTTGAAGAAAAAACATAACTTGGTTATTGTAACGCGGACCTTTTTTGGTAAAATAGACCGTATAGTGCGAGGAATCAAATTCTCCATTAAGATGTGACAATCATGAGACTTCAACCCTTTTAACTTGAGGTCCTTCAATGAAACAAGACTTTTGATGTTAGATGAATACCCCTCAGGAACCTTAACTGAATAAAGAGCCTCACAAAATGCATGTTTCTTATGTCTAGAAAGAGTGCATGCTGTTGGTGGTAAAAATGTGTATTTTTCCTTCTTCACTGGTGCCAAATCAGATCTAATTCCCATCTTTACCAAGTCAAGCCTTGCATTGATACCATTTTTTTTTCCTTCAATGTTCAATAACGTACCGACAATACTTTCACATACATTTTTCTCAACATGCATAACATCAACAAAGTGTCTTACGTGTAACGATTTCTAATAGGGTAACTCAAAGAAAATTGACATCTTCTTCCAACCTCTACTTGAAATGTCTTTGGCAAATGGTTTCCCAAAAGTTGTTTTGATATCTTTAACCTCTTCAAAAATCTATTCTCCACTTTTTAAATATGGACATCGTCGTTCATCACAACTTCCATTAAAGGCTTTTTTCATTTTTCTAAAAGGATGATTTTGTGGCAACCACCTACAATGCCTCATGAAAACATTCTAGTGATAGTGTTCAAATCTAATATAATCTGTATTTTCAGAACATATTGGACATGCACATTGACCCTTTATGCTATAACTAGAAAGATTTTCATAAGCAGGAAAATCATTAATTGTACCATACAACATTGCCTTAAGTGTGAAACATTCATCTCTAAACCCATCATATATTTCAATGCCGATTTCCCACAACTGCTTCAAATTTTCAATTAGAGGAGACAAGTAGACATCAATGTCATTTCCAGGTTGTTTAGAACCAGAGATTAACAAAGAAAGCATAATATATTTCCGCTTCATGCAATACCATGGAGGCAAGTTATATATTAATAAAGTCACAGGCCAAGTACTATGGGTACTACTTTGCATGCCATGAAGGTTCATTCCATCGGTTGCTAAAGCAAAGCATATATTCGTTGTTTCTGCTACAAAGTCTTCATATTCATCATCAAAATTTTTCCACTGAGGAGAATCTGTTGGATGCCTAAGCTTCCCATCTCTAATTTTGCCTTTAGCATGTCAAGTCATATGCTTTGCATTTTCTGCAGTGCGAAATAAGCGCCTTAATCTCAGAATTACTGGAAAATACCACATGCCTTTGCAGGTGTAGATTTGTTCTTTATGTAATGTGACTCATTACACTTTGGACATTAGCTTAGTGATGCATACTTTTTTCGAAACAAAATGCAATCATTAGGATAAGCATGTATCTTCTCACTGGTCAATTCAATGGAAGCAAGTACTTGTTTAGCATCATATGTTCTCGTAGGTAGCACATTATCCTCTGGTAGCATCTCATTTAATAAATTTAGTAACTCTATGAAGCTTTTATCAGTCATCCATTCATTGCTTTGAGGTTATAAAGCTTTAACACAGAGCTTAATCTCCTGAACTTTCTGAATCCATTGTACAATGGTTTTTCTGCATCATCTTTTAGCCTCTCGAACATCTTTGGACAATCTCTAATATCTTCTTCAACAACATTTGGAATGTCTTCAACATTATCACTCTCATCTATTTTTAATGTCTCTGAGAAATAGAGACTTGATCCCATGTGATGTGATTTACTTACACCTTGTATCTCATCGTGCTTTGTCTAACAGGTATATTTTTCATCAATCCCATTGCACATTAGATGTTCTTCCAATTCTTCCGCATTTACATGCATCATAGTCAAACAACACCAACAAGGGCATGGAATAAGGTTGACATCAGTTGCATGCTTAATCGCAAATCTAATAAACTCCTTCACTCCATCTTCATATTCTTCACTCAAACGATCAGCAACCATCCAACTTTGGTCCATATTTGCTCTAACTACGGTTATGACAAATCAAATGTGAATGTCTTATTAAGTCTCACATGGTAGGGCCCTATCCTATTTGAAAACAAAGTTTTTCATACCTTAATTAACAATTGTTGCATAAATGTGTTATTTTATACTTAACAAAATTTTGGCAGCATTTCGCATTAGTCTCTTAGTAGACAACTTAAAATGAGATGATTTACCTCAATCAAGCACGCACCAAGAGACAATGACAAATGCATTGCACCGAACTTTTGTTAAGAATTAAATAAAACATTATAAAAATAGCATTTGCTAACCACTGAATGACTAACTTTGTTGACAAACTGTCCAACTTGGACAATTTAAGATTGAAAATAATAATTTATTCAATCATTATTTTGAACCTTAAATGGGAAACTAAGGTTTTACTCAATTTCAAATTTCAAACCATAATATCTAACAACATAACTTCAACAATAATTATGCATTCAGAACATTACATAATTTCTAACAATATAACATCAACAATAATCATGCATTCAGAACATTCCATAAGTCATAACATTTAAAAAAGGAACAATCTTATTTCATCACTCAAACTAAGCATAGGATTTCACTTCCTATATTCCAAGTCTAGTATGCAATTTGAGGCCAGGTTTGATGAACTTATTCAAGGTCTAAAACTGCATTATAAAATTATGTAAGACCACTAAATATGATAATATTTTTTTCACTAGACCACTAAAATTATGTAAGACCACTAAACTGCATTATAAAATTATGTAAGCCCAAGTTAATTTATTCACTAGACCACTTCTACTCCTATTCCAAAATAAAATGATCTCATTTGTTTGACGTTGATTTAATTGTAAAAATCAATTTTTTATCTCATTGTCTTCTCCTGTACTCTTTATTAATTAATTATATTTTGGGCTAGTTCTCATCCTAACTAAAACACAAATTTTACTAATTAAAAATTACAGAGAACGAAAATTAACAAATTACCTAAAAATTAACAATCCACTAACCTTTAAATAATGTTGGGTCGCAATTATGTTGTAGAGAATGAAAATGCTAAACAAACACACAGAACCAAAAATGGCAGAGAGGACATTTATGTAACTATTAACCTAAAAATAAAATGTTGTCCAGTCAACACAGAGGACCAAAATGCTAAACGAAAGTGATAAAGACAGAAACAATGAAGAAAATACCTTCTCAGTGGGAATGCACAGTCAACGGTGGTGTTCTCCAAAGCAAAATCCTCAGCAAACACAAAAATTTGGACATATAGAGTAGGCGCGAGGACAGTTATGACCAGATTTGGGGGTTAGGGTTTATTTTGAAAATACACTTTAGAGAGTGATTAAGTCGTTAATCGCTCTCTAATATAATCTTTTAAAAGCGGTTGAACCAAAGAACCGCTCTGTAATCTTTATGAGAGCGGTTTCACATGTCAACCGCTCTCTAAAAAATGGAACTTATGAGAGCAGTTACTAAATGACCGCTCTCCAAGCTAGTTTAAGAGAGCGGTTAAATTTGAACCGCTCTGATAAGTGATTTTAGAGAGCAGTTCCTTTACAACCGCTCTCTAAATTGTACATTAGAGAGCGGTTCGTATGCAACCACTTTCAAAGGATTAAATTGGAGAGCGATTAAGCGTTACCTGCTCTCTTTATTTCTGATACAAAGCGGTTTTCACTAACCGCTATCTAGGATTGCGCTGCAAGAGCTCATTTTTGGCATAGTAGACATTTGTAACAATTCAACGTCAATAATACAAGTGTGTTTCAGTGAATAGAGAGAATGAGAGAGTGGAAAGTCCAAACATAGCCAGAAAACAAAGAAACGATTATGACTATACCTTAAAATTCTGAATGCGATGTCAATGGTACTTGTTCTTCTGCAAAAATTTCTCAAAAAACACTGAACATAGACAAAAATTTGAAGTAAAGACTTGGTGCGTGTCACACTTCAAACAGAAGTTGATTTGACTAGCAAGTGTACTATTATTGATGTAACAAGTTATAAAAATGATAGAACTGTGTTAGAGTCTCAAGTATCGATCTCAGGGAATAAAAGTGTTCAATTACCACTTCAAAAGGCCACAATTAGTTTAACTTCACGAATATCAGAGAGTGTTTGGATATAAAATTGGCAACTGTTAAAATTAGAAGAAAAACAGAACACTGAACATACAAATGTGTGATTAACAGATGTGGAAAACATAGCTAGAAAGTTGTTTCACCAAAACTTCAATGTTAAATCAATAAAGTTCTAAACTTTCAAGAAATTAGAAAGAATAATAATCAATTTCATGTTTTATTATTCAGATGTTAATTCTTTAACTTAGTGAACCTAACATTCAATCAAATCACTCTAATTCCTTAGATCTAGTTTAATTCAATGTTACTTTAAGTATGAGAAACCATAAGATTGCAGAATCAAGTTATCTTATCCCTAAGACATCTATAATCTTAGTGATTGATTCAGATCTGAAGAACAAATTCAATTTCCATTGACAAGAGTTCCTCTGTAATGAGTTAATCAAACTTCCATTCAATCACCATGTAAAGTGCAGAATCAATCACTCAATCCATTCCAATACTTGAAATCCAGATCTAGAATCAATTCAACACGTTCGTTTTGGATCCATAATCCCTAACTATAAAGAAATTACACAGCCATTACAGCAGAGAAAGAAAAAGAAAGAGAAGAAGAGAAAGAATGCAGAACAGTCATCTTTAACTGATCTCCAATCCAATTCCTCTAGGTTGAAGCTTGGTATTCATCCCCAATCTCTCTCTCATACTCTCTCCACACCAAGAAACAAAGTGAAAATGAAAAATGAACAAAAGATCCAAAAATTTGAGCAATTCTATAATTTATAAGTTTCCCTGCCTTCTACGCATTATCACTTTTCTTCATAAGAGTAGCCACGCAGAGGCTTATTTGGTGTTCTGAAAGATTGGAATGATCACTTTCATTCATAAAAGTGGCAACGCTAGAAGTCGAGTTGTGCACGTGTTCACTTTCATGAGTAAAAATGGCCATGCGTAACTTGCTTTGGTACATACCTCTCTGGAACAATCACTCTTGTCGTGAGAGTGATAACGCGCTACTCACTAAGATTGAGACTTCTCTAGAACATCCACTTTCACCAACGAAAGTGAGCTATTCTGCTGTGATTGGAGTTCCTTTGGAACGCTCACTTTCACCAGTGAAAGTGACAACGCGCTCTTTGTTGAGTCTGGAGCTTGTCTAGAATGTTCACTTTCACCAGCAAAAATGACAACGCGCTACTTGCAAAGTTTGAAGCTTGTCTAGAATACTCACTTTCACCACTGAAAGTGACAACGTGCAATGTGTTCTTCTAAGAAACTCTCTGAAACACTCACTCTTATGGATCAGAGTGATTACGCACAGACTTCACTTCTCATTTAAGCTTTGGATCAATCACTTTCACTAACAATAGTTATCACGCCTAGCTCAAACCCATAAACCTTGTTCTTTGAGTCCAAATTTGCTACTTTTCTTCTATCTTTCTATTGATCTTCCATCTTCATGAACTTTGCTCAGAATTTTCTACGAAAACATGCTTGAATTATTATTTCTACACAGAAAATTCACAAATGCTGAAATAACTATGTATTTAAAGACAACCTTCAATTATTCTATTTTTATAAGTTTTTCTACTTTTTCCAACATATTTTCTTTATTAAATGGATTAAAACTATAGTACAGTACTTGTAAAAATATGGATTCATTAGCGCGGCGATAGGGACAACCAGATTAGGGCTTAGGGTTTAATTTAAAAATTGTAACATCTGAGAGTGGTTAAGAAATAACCGTTCTCTAATCTACACCTTTCAAAGCGGTTCTACATGTCAACCGCTCTGTAAACACTATGCCAAAAATGAGATCTAAGAGCGGTTTTGCTTGAACTAAGAGAGCGGTTAGTGGTGCTTTAAAATCATGTGCTATCCAATGTCGTCATTTTGCAGAGCGGTTATTTAACCGCTCTGAAATGTATATTTTGGAGAGCGATTTGGCGGTTAATCGCTCTCAAAAGTTCACTAAAAAGAGCGGTTAAGCGCGTAACCGCTCTTGCAAATGATAGTATTTTGGAGAGCGGTTAAATTAGAACCGCTCTCCAAAGACTATAATTTGTAAGAGCGGTTACATGCATAACTGCTCTCTTTAGTGACTTCTGAGAGCGGTTCAATATTAACCGCTCTCCAAGTGAACTTCTGAGAGCGGTTATTATTTGAACCGCTCTCAGAAGTGCACTTTAGAGAGCGGTTCTTCCAAAGTTAAGAAAATTTTTATAATATTTTAATAAAACTGGCATAAAACCTTTTTTTATAGCATACCTAGTATTATACAGTATTCAGAACCAATTCAAACAGAATTCAGAACCAATTGAAATAGAATATAATTCTCAAACAAAGTCTGATATAGCAAAATTTCAGAGCTATTTGCACATTGTATTATTGAATTACAACTCATATGTACATATTACAATCAAATCAGAGTCTCATATTTACACATTTTTCCTAGGGTTGAAAGAAAATTGTCTAAATATTGTAAAAGAACATTAATAATCTATTGTGCTTAATGTATCTTTTAAATATCTATGGTACAGATATGCACACCACTCCTTTTGAAATTGATAATTTTTGTTGTCAGGAAAAGTTGGAATCTGCACCTCTGGAAAGTACTGAAATACAAGGACAGGGAAAACAAAGCTTATTTAATTAAGTGAAATAATAAGCATATGGCAAACAAATTTGAAAGTGTAAGATTATTACATTTACTGGGATTACAGTTTGTCCATGGTGCAAATCATCCCCAATGAATAGACACACATAATATCCACAGTCGTCATTATTTGTTTGCTTGGGACACTGTGGAAGATAAAAGTCAAATAAAATAGCATTAACTAAGAATAATATACAGTGCAATTACGATTTAGCTAAAAATTAAAAACATGAGATATGATATAGTCTTACCTGTATAGTGACCCATTTTGTTTGACTCATCTTTGTACTAGAGGGCTGCACTCCCTTCTCTGCTCGATACGTGACAGGAGCACTAAGAGTCGTACGTGAACCAAAGAAATTAGATACATTTGAACCACTTAACATTAATCATAGTGTATTGATATAAATGAATGCTTAATTATTAAATAGGTTTTGCATGTGTGTTCTGATCTTCAGTTGCTTGCGTAGAGGGTCCATGTAATAGATAGTCTCGTCAGCAGTATTGATGGCAACCAAGACCCAATGTTGCCTACCACGAGCATAAATATCATTTTAAGATTACTAAGTTATATGCTAAATTATAAAATATAAAGCAGAGTCTCAATGAGATCAATTGACTTACCTAACATTATAAGGTGCAAAAATCAAGTGATCTTCACCCATATGACACTTCAACATTTCAGCTATATGTTGATGTGGGTTCAGATTGAGCGGTTCATCCATTTCATACGAAGATATAAATGAGAATCTATTTGCCATTGTCCCATGCAAATAAGCTTCACACAAATATCTTGTTTTGCACAAGGTGAATTGAACATTAGTGATATGAATGAGGCGTTAAAAGTTATAAATTGACTATATAATTTGAAATTTAATGTACCATATGTAAAGGTTAATGCTAGAGGCATTCAACCAATGTCGACGTATGACCTCTATGATGTTTTCCTTCCCCACAATGTCACAAAACTCTTTACCCCAGTGCTCACTTGTCAGTTGAAATGTAGCTGTATCAATGGCTTGATCACTTCTCACAAATAACTTCATCATATCCAAGCATGCAGCACCTTGCGCTTCTGCCAACTTAAGAATCTCCGATGACACACAACTAGTGCTACCTTTATTGGATGGACCAGCAATGGACTCTTTTGTGTAGCCTGTCTCTTTCCCTAACCCTTTACCTGATGAAGAGGCAACCTAAAAAGAACAAACCCTTTTAATTGTAACATCTAGCAATAGGAACTATAAAGAAACACGTTTATATACCTTGGGTCTTAAAGTGATTAGGGACAATGGCCAAGCAACATAAGTACCAATGGCATCTCTCAGGGAATACAGGTTTGCTTCTTCATTTGGGACAAGCAGTGCAGAGTCCTCCTCATGTCGTTGCACTACCTCTATAAAAACCTTACCATGCTCTGGAGGAAGAGCCATATTATGTAAGGAGTCCCCAGCCACTGTATGATATACTCTACCTCTTGCAACCAGGCAAAAAAGTTTGTTCAAGTATAGCATACAGTCATGTTCACCTTACAAATGAAAGTTTGTTATATTACGCAATAATTAAATCAAAAGTATTAAACATTACAAGGTAAATGATGATTTACTGTAGCGTCAATACCTCTAGAATCTCAACAGATGCAATTGGTGTGCAACTGCCTCTATGGCTGGTAGAAGGTGCATCTACAGGTTTTTGGGGACCAATATCTGCCATCGGTTGCATTTGAGGAGCCATGTTGAAAGGGGGTGGCATACATGGTGGTGGGGACTGAGTAGGGTTAAATGGCATCTGACCTGACATGAATGGGGGTAGTCCTTGACCCCCTGTCAACTGTGTCACTACATTGGTCAAATTTGTTACCCAATTCTTCATGTTTTGCCACTTGGTAGATGAAGGATGTGGACATGAACCTAGCCCAAATGCAGATTTTTGGGTCACCTCAAAACCTATAGCCCAAACGTGACCTGGATGCTCTCTTACACCAAGTGCTTGAGAAAGTATGTCATTTCGGGCTGTTGATTCAGTCTCAGCGTCTGGAGTGACCTGTGAAAGGGTTTCCTACAATAAAGATAACAATTAACCATTAGATCATTGTAGGAGAATTCAAAATTAAACTTAACATATTTGAAAATACTAACACATTCGTATTTACTACTTACAAATTCATTGACTATTTTTTTAACTCCTTCGTCAGCAATGCTACCTTCTTTATTTACCCTAGCAGCTTTTCAAAGGACATGTCGAGGTACTGAAGTCAAATTAGACCCAGATGTAGCAATCTACACAAAATTAGACCCATTAAAATCCCTCGTTAATAGGTTTAACATAAGACAACACATTAGCATCACATTATTACATAAGACACAAATATACATACCAAGTCTTGCTCTAACTGAGCATATCCCTTAGCTGACCTCCTGTATCTGTACAACATTCCTTTCGCCCTTTGTGCATTAGCCTCACTTTCTTTCTAAAATTAGGTATTCAGAAACGTACCAAATCAATACAAATTGTGCTGGTGATAGTAATTTGAAGTAATAATGTGTGACATGGTACCTTGAAGCCTCTGTACAGCTTTGGTTGACAAAGTCCATCCAGTGATCAGTGACTATGATGAATCTCTGATACTTCTTCGAAGGATGGGGGACACAATTTCCATCTTTGTCACAAATATGTTTTCTCAAATGTGTCCAGAATGCACAAAGGTCCCGTCCAGCTAAAGACAGAACAAAATCTTTGTGAACAGGAGCCACCTCAAAAGTTTGCTACATTGGAAACAAAAAACAATATCAGATATACCCTCTTCGGTAAACCAACATGTAATAATTGAAACGATTCATCTTGTGTACCTTAACTTGCTCCCAAATGTGGTTTTTAACATTTGTAGGGACATTTGTCCAATCAAAATAACTGATTGGCACTGTACTCCTAGTAACAAAGCCAATAAAATGTGCAAACTTTGATCTTTTAGGGTCTATCGGTCAACCCTTTCCATTCTAGCCAACCTATATGCAAATATAAACCATAAAGTCAAATTAGTGTTTGATGATATTAGCATAAAAGATTCCTACAATATCATTACAAAATTCATTGATGGTGACAATTTACCTATAGCTTTTGTCCTAACTTTCTTGATTTGCTAATAGACTTAAGTTTGGTAATCCCTCTACCCTTTTTCTTATTTGCCCCAGCGGAGTGATGAGGGGGACTCCCCTCCATGTTATCTGAAGAAGTCATCTCTGTAACAAAAAAGGTAAAGGTTAGATATAAATTATTACATTCAGGGATAAAGTAAAATAATAAAAACAAAATATAATCAATTCAAATAAAATAATAGATGCATCTTTTTCTATTTTTAAGAGCCTTACTAAGTTTCATATGACCTTTTATTGAATGAAATGACGGACTTAACCAAATTCCCTCTTCATGATCATGTCTTGCATATCCTCATCATCTGATAATGTATCTAAAATTGACATTTGTTCAACACTCCTCAAAGGATCATCCTCGACATTAATTTCTTCTTCAGTTAATTCTCCATCGGTGAAAGCATTTATTTTATTAGACGTTAGGACAATTAACCATGACTTGTCTACAAGATCTACGATGTAGAACACCTGTTGTGCCTGTGATGCAAGGATAAACGAATCATCTTGGTAACCAACCTTATAAAGCCCATATCGTCAATGCGAACACCACTGTTATTGTCTACCCACTTGCATCCAAAGATTGCTACACGAAAGTTAGTGTAATCCAACTCCCATATATGTTCAATGAATCCAAAGTATGACATATTTGCATATATTGGATTTTTATCCTTTGCATTGGAGATATGCAATGATTCAGCAACCAGAGTGACCCCATTATTTTGCATTGTGCTTTGGTCGTCATGCTGTTTTGTGTAAAATGTGAACCCATTTACTAAGTACGAAGTGTATGAGAAGGCATCAATACAAGGACCTTTTGACAACCATCGAATCAATTCTAAAATCGATGTGTTCTTCTGTTTCAACTGTTCACCAATATGTTCTTGTAGCCATCCACTGAATCACATATTATGTTCTTTTGTTATCCAATTCTCACCTCTGGTAGGATTTCTACGCTTCAGTGTCTCTTTGTGCAAGCTTATGTATGGTTCAACTTCAGGAGTGTTTTGTAATACATACAAGTGTGTTTGTTCCCATTGCAGTCCAGGGACCTCTATATGTTGACAACCACTGCTACCTTCTCCTAAAGTCCTTCCATGGTGACGTGATTTTGGAATGCCACATGATTCAACAATTGACAGATATTCAGAACAAAATTCCACTGCTTCTTCCACTAAATATCATTTAGCAATACAACCCTCTGGTCTGCTTCTATTCTTAACATACCCTTTTAAAATCTTCATATATCTTTCAACGGGATACATCCATCGCATATATGTAGGGCCACACAATTTTGTCTCTTCAACCAAGTGAATAGTCAAATGAACCATGATATCAAAGAATGACGGTAAAAAATACATTTCCAGGTCACATAAAGTTTCAGCTATTTGGTTTTGCAAACTTGGTAATCTTCCAGGATCAATCACTTTGCTACATATTGCCTTGAAAAAGAAACACAACTTCGTGATTGCCATGCAAACCTTTTTGGGTAGAATAGACCGTTTAGCAACAGAAATTAAATTCTCTATTAATATATGGCAATCATGAGACTTCAATCCTTTTAACTTTAGGTCCTTAAGTGATACAAGACTTTTAATGTTTGATGAATATCCCTCTGGAACCTTTACTGAATAAAGAGTCTCACATAAAGCACGTTTCTCATTTCTAGACAGGGTACATGCTGTTGGAGGTAAAAAGGTCCGTTTTCCCTTCTTCACTAGAGCCAAATCGGATCGTATTCCCAACTTCACCAAGTCAAGTCTTGCATTGATGCCATCTTTCTTCTTTCCCACGATGTTTAATAACGTACCAATCACACTTTCACAAACATTTTTTTCAACATGCATAACATCAACAAAGTGTCTTACGTATAAAGATTCCCAGTACGGTAACTGAAAGAAAACTGACATCTTCTTCCAACCTGCGGTTGGATTTTGTTTGGCAAAAGGTTTTCCAAATGTTGTTCTTATGTGTTTAACCTCGTCAAATATTTTTGATCCACTCTTCAAATAAGGACATCATCATACTTCGCAACTTCCATTAAAAGTTTTTTTCATTTTTCTAAAAGGATGATTTTTTGACAACCACCTACGATGCCCCAAGAAAACATTTTTGTGACAATGGTCTAGTCTTATATAATCTGTTTTTTCCTGACATATTGGACATGCACATTGACCTTTGATGCTGTAACCAGAAAGATTTCCATATGCAAGAAAGTCATTAATTGTTCCGTACAACATTGCCTTCACAGTGAAATTTTCATCTCTAAATCCATCATATACTTCTATGCCATTATCCCACAACAACTTCAAATCTTCAATTAAAGGAGACAAGTACACATCAATGTCATTTTCAGGTTATTTAGGACCAGAGATTAACAATGAAAGCATTATATATTTTCGCTTCATGCAAAGCCATGGAGGTAAGTTATACATTATTAAGATCACGGGCCATGTACTATGGGTGCTACTTTGCATGCCATGTAGATTCATTCCATCTTGTTTCAGTTGCAAACTCTTCATGGTCATTGTCAAATTTTTTCCACTGCGGAGAATTTGCTAGATGCCTAAGCTTTCCATCTCTAATTCGGCCTTCAGCATGCCAAGTCATCTGCTTTGCATTATCAGCACTGCAAAAACGATGTCTTAACCTCGGTATTAGTGAAAAATACCACACAACCTTTGCAGGTGTTGTGTCTTTCTTTAGGTATCGTGATACATTACACTTTGGACATCTCCTTAGTGATGCATACTAATTTCGGAACAAAATGCAGTCATTAGGACAAGCATGTATCTTTTCATGGGTCAATCCAATGGAAGCAAGTACTTGTTTAGCCTCATATGTTCTCTTTGGTAGCACATTATCCTCCGGCAGCATCTCATGTAATAAACTTAGCAGCTCTATGAAGCTCTTATCAGTCCATCCATTCAATGCTTTTAAGTTATAAAGCTTTAAAACAGAACTCAATCTTGTGAACTTTGTACATCTATTATATAATGGTGTTTCTGTATAATCTTTCAGCCTCTCAAACATCTTTGGATAATCTCTATGATCTTCTTCAACAACATTTGGAATTTGTTCAGCATGATCACTCTCATTTGTTCTAAATGTCTCTGAGTAATTGACACTTGATTCCATGTTAGTTGATGTACTTCCACCTTGTATCTCACCATACTTTGTCCAACAAACATATTTTTCATCTATTCCATTGCACATTAGATGTTCTTCCAATTCTTCTGCATTTACTTGTAACATATTCAAACAACACCAACAAGGACAAGGAATAAGGTTGACATCAGTTGCATTCTTAATCGCAAATCTAATAAACTCTTTGACTCCGTCTTTGTATTCTTCACTTAAACGATCAGCTACTATCCAACTTTGATCCATATTTGCTCCAACTACGGTCACGATCATTATAAATGTGAATGTCTTGTTAACTCTCACATGGTAGGGCCCTATCCCATTTGAGAACAAACTTTTTCCAACCTTAATTAACAAATGCTACTTAAATGTTGTATATTTTACTTGACAAAATTTGGACAGCATTTTGCATTAGTCTCCTAGTACACAACTTGAAATAAATGAGATGATTTATCTCAATCAAGCATGCACCAAGAGACAATGAGAAATGTTTCAAACTCAAATTTTGTTAAGTATTAAATACAACATTATGAGAAGCAAATGCTAACAAATTAATGAATAAGTTTGTTCACAAACTGTCCAACTTGGACAATTTGAGATTCAAAATAATGATTTATTAAAACATTATTTTCAATCTCAAATGGGAAACTATGGTTTTACTCAATTTTACAATGGTAAATCACAACCTACAAAGTTTCATCACTAACAATAATATGCATTCATCACATTCTACAATACAACATCAAATTGATTCACACACAGAGGAAATATACATTTTGGGGGAAAAACAAACAAGAATATCAAAATTTTTAAATGCTTAAGATCATAGGTTAACAAACACAATAGCATGCTCTTCCATTATAACTAACCAGTTGTGTCCTAATATCATGTTCAACAAATCCTAAAAAACCATTCCAACAACATTTCAGAGGTTAACAAACTAAGATTCAACCTACCCATATCAACTTTTACAAAATAAAAATTCATTTCATGCTCATTTGTTCACGCGGCAGCAATGGTCAACATGTAAATAATATTCAGTTCATACAAATTCTAAACACAACAGCATGCACTAACCTGGAATTAAGAAACGAGTGCAAATTTGTCGTAGTTCAGCAGGAGACCAGAAATGGAGGAGACGTTGTCACTGTTCAATGTCAAAAACAGAGATACGTATAAGTGAACAGAGAGAATGAGAGACTGCGAATGGCCAAAAATGGCCAAAAAACAAAGAAAAGATTATGAAAATACCTTTAATGTGCAATTGCGATGTCAGGTGTGCTTCTTCCTTTGCAAAAAATTTCTCAAAGAACACTGAAACACAGAGAATTTTGAAGTACAGGCTTGGCGGAGCGACAGGGATAACCCAATTAGGGTTTTAAAAATACAACTTCTGAGAGTGGTTATGAAATAACCGCTCTCTAATATGGATATGAAAAAAACTGCTCTAAGAAGTCTATTTTAGAGAGCAGTTCCATATGAACCGCTCTGAAATGTCAATATTAGAGAGCGGTTCCAGTTGAACCGCTCTCACAAGTTCATGTTAGAGAGCGATTTCATTTGAACTGCTCTCATAAGTATATATTAGAGAGAACTGCTCTCTAAGATTTATATACGAAGCGGTTATTACTAACCACTATCTAATTTGTCCCTCGAAAAGCCAATTTCTGGCGTAGTGAAAGTTGTAAGAGCGGTTCCACATGTGAACCGCTTTCTAAAGTATAGCACTTCTGAGAGCGGTTATTTAACAACCGCTCTCCAAAATACAATTACCAGAGCGATTCCAGATGAACCGCTCTCAGAAGTACATATTAGAGAACAGTTCTAAATGAACTGCTTTCAGAAGTATATATTAGAGAGGAACCACTTTAAGAAGTTAAATTTGGAGAGAGCAGTTAGGGAGAAACCGCTCTCTTAGTGTTTTATGCAAAGTAGTTTTTACTAACCAATATCTAATTTGGGACTCCAAAAGCCAATTTCTAGCGTAGTGATACATCTTGATTTTTATAAAAAATTTCTCCAAGCTTCTCATTTTCAGAGTTAATATTTTAGTCCTCAAGCACAAATTGGACTATTTTCTCATCTCCTAGAATGAGATTTAACTCTTTATACTCAAGAACCTTAATTTTATAAGAGATATATTCAGATCTAACGAGTTAAGAAGGCACTTGATTTGTATGCAAATCTATAAAGGACTCCTCTTGCATGTTGTCCCTCGGCTCTTCCATAGGTGACTCAGTATTGACCTTTACTTTTTTTGTGTTCCATTCATCTGGTCCAACTCCTTTGTGAATGCTTTTCAACTTCAAGGTACTCTATTCTGCAAAGGCCACTAGGGCGGTCAACTTCCCTTGGGATGACACCTTCGTAGGCCATTGAATTCTGGAGAGATGACAGCACTTAGGCTCTCAGGAAAACCCTAGGACAAGAAGCCCTAGCGCATAAGCCTCTCGTTTCTTGAAAAAGATGAGAGTCTTGGAGCCTTCACGAACCTTAATAATACCTCCCTTTAATATTATCAAAGATAAAATTTAGGGAGTGATTAAAAAAAACTCGTCCAACTAACAAACGAGAGTACCATGTGTGTGTGTGAGAGAGAGAGACTAGTTCAAGAAATAATTCTCCTTTTATAATTGATTAAGTTAATCCGAGTAAATTAATTATTGTGCTAACCTCTTTTCTTTTCCCCATATTTGAGTGCTTCATGATAGCATTCATTTGGATCCTTATTGGAGTAACACTCATATCTGTTCTTCTTTCGTGGAAGAGTATGGTTTCGTGATACACTATTTAATCCTATTTATAATATATTTTTAACTAAATTATATATATCGGTTAGAAAATTGTTAAAATTAATTACTGTATGAATTTTTAAAATCAATTATAATATTTTAAGATCATTCTTATTTAAAGTTAAATTCTATTATCCTACTCATTACAGAAAAGTTAAAGAAGTTCAATATTCATTAAATATAAATATGAAAAATTAATAAATACTTCTAAAATTTTCTTAAAAATCTTACATTAAGGTTCATAAAAAAGTATTTAAAAGGGTTTCGACAAAAGATATAAAAATGTTGGACCATAGTTAATTGTTTAACAGCCTATGTCTCTGTAGATATGGCTTCAATTTTAGTTAATTAAAATTTTATATTACGGCGGAATTATTTATATATTGTCAAATTGTAATATAAAATAATTATGATCACAGTCCAACTCTTTTAATTACATGATATAACGCATAATTAAATGAAAGTAAAATCGTTTTAAACATAATTATACAAAATGTGTGATATTACTTGTTCAATATTCTCCAACTAATTATTCCCTTATATCTTCTTTTTTTCGTTTACGAGCAATAGCTTATCCGTGTAAGTATGTAGCTTTCTATGCCTATTTGAAAACACAAAAAATAATTGTAACCATATGTTGCATTTTAACGTATTAGTATAAAAATATTAGTATAATAGTACTATAATAGTAAATATTAGTATAAAAATAGAAAAGTACGTAGATTTAAGCACGTAGCAAAACTAGTTAAATCTCGAGTTTTCCTTGAATAGGGGTAAAACATTGCCATGATTCATATCTCAAGGCAAATTTTTAACGTGCCACCGTTGCACCAACAGAACTAGTAAGTGACATTTTCTAAACCGTTGAATTCTGCCAAAAAGAAATTTTCTATCAGATATTCAGATTCAATTCAATGGTTAAAAAACTACCTCAATGGTGATGTTGCATCGTAAACTTGGCTAACTAGTTCTTCAACATTGAGGGTAGGCTTTGATTCAAGAAAAAAGGTGTAGATTTTGTCTCCATCATTAGTTTTCTGCAATTTCTTTTATTTGGATTTATCATAGGATCAATGATTGATGCTATGGAAGGGAGAAAGATTTGACACTTTCTGAGATGATTACACACGAAATTCTTGACATGTTTCAAGAATTCACAAGACATTGTGCTTTTGGATGTGAACAAGGCTCAAGATTTTGGATTCACCAAAGGGGATCCCATGATGACATAGATGTGTGAGATTCACGTGCAAACAATGAATTCAAGGTTTGAAGAAACAACAAGGAATTCAGAGATTTTTTATTTTAGTTGGAAGTGTATGTGGCATCTTGTGAGAGAAATTAGGCCACCATGTCACGTTGGATTTCATGGTGTTCCAGTTACATAAGATAGTTTCTGATCACTGATTTTACATAAAATATCATGTTAGAACGCGTTCACGTTGTTGGAGAACACGCGTAGGGAACGAGAACAAGAGGAAGCCTCAAGCACAAGGCAATTTTGTTTGAACATAGAAAGAGAGAGTGAGGCAAAAAGCAAGAAATTGAAGGGGAGATAGTTGCAGAGGAGGGGTTAGCATTAGTTGGATCTTCTTCTTGTGGAAAGCCCCGTGATTGTGAAGCCTCTTCTGCAACGACACTTTCCCGGGGTGACTCCCTTTTTACATATTCCAATTTTGACGACAAGAAGACAAACTTTACAGTAGGATATAACATGTTTCTTTCAGTTAAAGATACATAACTCAGCAAGATAATTTACTCATTGTATCCATTAGCAATTAACCAGCGTTTCAGCATAGCGATTGAATATTCTAAGTTATTTGCTCCACATTGGTTGGTAGATTCTGGTGATGGAATCCAAGGTTTGAGTAGCTGATCACTGGGTTCATTTGGGTGCATAATATTCTATTAACAATGGTAATTATCTACACTTTTCAATTTCCCATTGTGTTAGCTTTCTTTTTATGCCCTTTAGTGAAATGAGCTTCACTTATGTTAAATGGTTCAAATAAGAAGTTCATATTCACTTTGTATTCTCCTTAGTGTCTGCATCCCTCATAAGCTTTTGCTCAAATTGAGTTTAGTCCTGGAAAAATATTAGGCAGTAAGTGCTTTATTGTGATGTTGACAAATTGAACTGCACAAATCCTAACAATATGGCCATATTATTTTCCATTCTAATTACTCTAAAGTTTGTGATATATGTTTTCACTTTTATTATGGATGCCAATGTTTTAAAGGAGCTCAAGAAGCATATACTATATTATTATTATATAATGTTATTATAGTACTGGTTTTCACTTATGATTGACCTTTATTTGTAATGTGGGAGATATAAACTCAAACCAAGGTTCTATTCTGTCGATAAAGGCAATGATTATTCTGTTGAATGCACAGGCTGGTCAACTCAGCTTTGTAGTGGGATCTCATGTTTGGGTTGAGGACACTGATTTAGCCTGGATAGATGGAGAGATCCAGGAATCTAAAGATGCAGAGATAACAGTTAACTTTGAATCGGGCACGAGGGTGAGTCTCCTGAATCTATTGTTTATCGATACATACACACACAAGATTTTCTTATTTTGTATGGTTCATTTCTTTTCTTTTTTATTGATCTCTGTACAGTATTTTGTTTATTGCTCATATGGAATGATAAGCTATACCAGCCTTTTTAGGATTAGTAATGAATGATTTCCTTAACTGCAATAGGAAGACATACTGGTTATATATGTAAATTGTTTTCTTTTCATTTTTTTTTTCCTGTATAAGAGAAAGTGATCTTAATACTAGAAATAGAAGAGACAACATAAGTAGATATTTTTGTTGAACCCACAAATGTAGAAACAAAGAAATCAACAATAGAAGAATATATATCTGTTTGAATGACACAAATTCCCTGAAGCGTTGACAATGACAGCAATCACCCATGTAGTAACATGCACAATCCTATGTAAAGCAGCTAGAAATGATTGAATTTATTGCATAAAATTGGTCGCATTATGTTTCAACCAAATATTCTTCCTCCACATACAGTACATCTCTGGAATACATTTTACCTCTTGAGGCACTTTTTAGTTGGTAATGTCTATCATAAGCCCTTAGTTGTATATCATGAGTCTTGAGAAGTAAAATTGTTTGTAATTGATGTCATATGTGCTATATATTCAAGTTTTAGCAATACTTTGAACATTGATTCAATTTTATTTCATTTTTTTATAAATTTGAGTTAGAACTTAGAACTCCCTATCTTTTAAGTGTTGTTGCCAACAAACATATAGTTCAATGGGAATATTGATACTTCTTTTGCAATGAATTGTGTAGTTTTACTCAAATCTCATCAAAATAATTCTATGTAAGCTTGTCTATTGCTACATATTTAGAGTCAACCCTAAAATCTAACTTGTCTGGTGAGAATTGTCTAACCCTTAATAAGCTCTACTTTACCCATATCTGTAGTTGATGCAAGATCTCAACAGAGTCAAATTGCTTCATTTACACTATGAGATTATGACAGCATTCAAAGCGCTCATAACAGCAAAAGAGAAAGTAGAAAATTTTCATGTGTTTCTACAGTCATATCATATTAAAACTATCTCTATTGCAGGTGGTGAGTAAATCATCTAACATCTATCCCAAAGATCCTGAATTCCCCCCCGACGGTGTAGAAGATATGACAAGGTTGGCATATCTTCATGAACCAGGAGTACTTCAAAATTTGCAAATTCGATATACCATAAATGAAATTTATGTAAGATATCACCTCTGTTTTCTGCTTTGACTTCTCTAATCTATCTTGTGAAATGTTTAGGGAAGTGTTTTGTTTTGTCATCATAGTCATTATTGATGAAGCTTTAACTTTTGCTGATGGCGTCTACAGACTTACACAGGAAATATATTGATAGCTGTGAACCCTTTTCAAAGGTTACCTCATTTGACTGAACATAGTACCATGGCAAAGTATAAAGGTGCAGCTTTTGGTGAGCAGAGCCCACATCCCTTTGCAATTGCAAGTTATGCATATAGGTATCTTGTTGCTTCTCTCAGTTTTTTGTGCTATGGTCATCGCTTTTAAGTATTCTTGGATTTAAGATGATAATAGTTCCAGATAATTTTTCAGTTGATAAGAAATGAAATAAAGTTGAGATATCAATTTTGACAACTGAAGCACCCCGTGATATAAAGATTGTCAAATTATGTCCTCCTTGGCTTGTTCAAGAACATTTCATATTTTTTAAATTGATAATGAGTAAACTCTCGATTTAGTCCTTAAAATATACAACTTATTAAAATTACTTCTTGAAATTTAAAATTTTAGTCCTTAAAATTAATAATTAGTAAATTTTGTTAGTCCTTATCATTAAAAAAATATTAAAAATAAGTAATTGAGTAATAATTTGTCATGATAGTACATTTTAGACACAGTGACATTCTAAAATATTTTAAAAATAAGTCATTTTTGTCCTTGATGTTTAAAATTTTCAAGTAATAAGGTCAATGCCTCATCTTCTGTTTCACCTTCTTTTGGCCACCGTTTTAAGGACATTTTCTTCTTCCATGGTGACTGTTTGATCTTCCACATTCTCTGTCTCACTCTCCACAATTTGCCCATTTGTTCAACCCAAGATCCCATGTTTTCTCTCTCAACACAACTTAACAAGCTCAAGTTCCCATCAACCTAAGCCTCATCTTCAACCTCCTCTCCCTCCATTGCCGCACCCATCAAAATCACCTTCAAATCTAATGTTTCTATCAACCCATTCCATACCTCACAACTCCCTTAGACCCCACCAACGTTGCCGGGCCCAAACCTTTTCTGACTTCATCAAAATCGGTCCCTACTGTGCCTCCTTTCTCATCCAATTTGTCTTGGATCTAGTGGCTCATGTGGGAAAACCTGATATGAAGGAGGTTTGAAGTGTGAACGCCATTATAGTGGTGGCCAGAGGAAGAGAAGAAAACATCATTGAAGAAAGCAGATAGGCGCCTTCTTGCTTGAAAATTTCAAATTTCAAGAATGAAAATGACCTACTTTTAGAAAGATTTTAAAATGATATCATTTTGTGTTTAAAATGAAAATATTTCAAGAATTAAAGTGAATGTTTACTCTTGTAACAATCCATTGTAAAACTTGTTGCATAAAGGTTTTAAACATTATTTTGGGCTGTATGGTTTTAGGAAATGTCTTTTTATTTGATTTTTTATTTCTACTTTTAATTACAAAAAAAAACACATCTTTTTCATTTTGTTTCTTGTTTTTAAATATTTGTAAATGAAACAATGAAAACAATTTAAAAACAGGAATCAAGAAGAAAACAAATTTGTAATTTAAAGTTACAACAAAAAACATTTCTGAAACCAAATAACCCCTAAATTTTCTTTATAATCCAATTGCAACGTGGAATGGAAATCATTTAATAGTTTTGTTTTTGGGTTATGCATCCATGACCAACAAGACTAGAATCCAAAACTTTGTAGCAAATTAGACTAAATTATGAAAAGATGTGTCTGCATTAATTCACCAAAAATGATAAGTATCTACTACAGGAAGATGATAAACGAAGGAACAAGTCAATCTATTTTGGTTAGTGGAGAAAGTGGAGCTGGTAAAACTGAAAGTACGAAGATGCTTATGCATTATCTTGCCTTTTTGGGAGGGAGAGCAGCAACTGAAGGACGGTCTGTGGAGCAACAAGTTCTAGAGGTAAGAAACGTCATAGAAATGTTTGCAATACACTCTTTTAAACATATTCTTACCCACATTCCTTGTTAAACTAGAAAGCACAGACACGACGAGCTACGGACATGAATCGACACTGACACGGTGACACAACACGGCAACAATACATTATGTAAAAGATAAAAAAATGAATGTATTTCCATCACAAAATAAAATATTTTAAACATAAAAATTCAAGTCTTTAACATAAGGTCAAATTTTAATTATTACTTATCTAGCTTTGAATTTTGAATTTATTTTTTCTTTTTATAAAAATTTGATTAAAGTTTGGAGTTCAAAACCTTAACAGTGATAGTTCAAAGTTCATTGAACATGATGTCATTCAGCTAAAAAATGTTGCTAAAGTAAAATAAATAAACAAATCCATTATCCTTTTGTGTTTCCCTCGTCGGTTAACTGCCAAAATATATTCTATAAGGCACCATGACATGCAACGTGTCCATTTGTGTTTGTTTGTGTCTGCAGTGTATCCAACGATGTCATTACAAAATATTTCCAGACATGTATCACTCATTCTGATCAATCACACGAAGTGGTCCATAAATTGATCACTTTTTAAAAGTTCCTTAACATTTTAAAAGTTGACAAGTGTGTTGCTAGCATTCCTGGAAAACTAAATATGGTCGGGATTGTGCTTAAGAAATAAGAAATTTAATTTTGGGTGTTATTATTCATTATGCTCGTTATTCACACTTCTGCAGTCCAATCCTGTTTTGGAAGCATTTGGCAATGCAAAGACTGTTAGAAACAATAATTCAAGGTATTAAATTTATTGTTTAGTAAGCTCATCTTTTCCCCAGCTTTGAATTTCCACCCGTTTATCTCTTAATTGATTTAAAATCTGTCCTAAGCTTACATAGTATAATTTCAGTCGTTTTGGTAAGTTTGTGGAGATTCAGTTTGATCAAAAGGGGAGAATTTCAGGAGCTGCTATCAGAACTTATTTGCTGGAACGATCCCGTGTTTGTCAAGTTTCTGATCCAGAGAGAAATTATCATTGCTTTTATATGCTTTGTGCTGCATCACAAGAGGTACACAATCCTTCCCTTCTGGAAAATAAATTTAGTCCAATATGAATTAAGATCCGCTTCAATGATTTTTAATAAATGTTTAACATAAAGCAATCTTCTATGTATTGTGGGATTGTAATATGTGATATAGTCTCCAATGAAGGTAGCTAGAAAACTGTTTTTAGCCAAAAATATTAGAAAAAGATTCATCACTTTCATCAAAATTAGAAAGGAAATTTGCATGATATTGTCTAGCATGTTCATATCACAATGAAAAAACCCAATTGACTCTGTCTAGCTCTTATCAAACAAGAACCTTTGGTCTTTGTCTCTAAAGTTCAAGTTTAGCTGCAGATTACATAGGAAAAGCATTATAAATACAATCTTAAATTAAGACTAAAATCATGGTAGCAAAGAATATGTTACCTAATTTTTAATGATTATTTCAAAGCAATTAGTGATTGTTACATTTTGCATAGATGAAATGCTCCTGTGCTGAAGGGGCAAGGATATTGTGAGATTCACGGTTTATTTACGAAAGTTACTGAACACCCTATTGATGTTGCTGAGCTTCAAACTCCAGGATTCGAATTTTGCTTGTTTGTTAATCTTTTTAACTTAGTCTACGATTATGAGTGTATGATGTGAATTTATTTTTATTTGAGCTTTCTCCATGTCTAGAACGTTGATAGGTACAAATTGGGAAACCCAAGGACATTTCATTACCTTAATCAATCAAATTGCATTGAACTGGATGGGGTGGATGATTCTAAGGAGTACCATGCAACTAGGAGAGCTATGGAGGTTGTTGGGATCAGCTCTGATGAGCAAGTATAAACCTCAGTAGCATCCTTACTGGAGAGTTTTCTTTTTCTCTTTTTTTCTTTCTATTTTCATTCAAAGAATTTGTCATCTCTCTTCTCAGGATGCTATATTTCGAATAGTAGCTGCTGTACTTCATTTAGGAAACATTGAATTTATTAAGGGAGAGGAGGACGAGATGGATTCCTCTCAACCCAAAGATGAACAATCCCGTTTCCACCTAAAAACTGCAGCTGAGCTTTTTATGTAAGTGAATTTCTTTCTTTATTGGTTGCTTCTCTTATAGATTAGTATTCAAATCTATAACATCTACAAGTATTTTTTTTTTTATTTGATTATGGCAGGTGTGATGAGAAGTCCCTTGAAGACTCTTTCTGCAAACGTGTTATGGTGACTCGTGGTGAGGCCATAACAAAATCACTTGATCCAACTTCTGCAGCTCTCAGTAGAGATGCATTGGCTAAAATAGTTTATTCAAGGCTTTTTGACTGGTAAATTCTGTGAAGTTTATGAAAATATAAATATGTTTATGTATCTTTATGCAAGCTCATTTTAATATATGTAGGAAATATAGAAAGGTTAACTGCAAACACACATTTTCATTCATACTAAAATCCTTTAAATACAAGAAATTTATAATTGATGATAACAATTTTACCTAATTCTTAAAATAAATGACAAATGTAAATAGCCATAAAAATGTAGCAGCTCATAACGCCCATGATTACCACTAATAATGCTCGTTATAACATATAAATTCTAATAGTAGATACTGATTTATATTCTCAAAACTCCTCCTTGGATTAGTATTTATTGACGACAAGTTTTTCTCTCAAGTTATCGAACCTCCCTTTAGGAAGTGCTTTTGTGAAAATGCCTGCCAAATGATCTTCTGTCTTGCAGTATCGCAATGAAACTTCTCCTTACTTTTGGATTTCTCTGAGAAAATAAAGCTTAGCATTTATATGCTTAGTCTTTCCATAAAAAACTGAATTATTAGAAATTTCAATTGCTGCTTGATTATCTATAAACACCATGGTTGAATCTGTTTGAGTCATTTGTGATTCAAGTAGAATTTTGCTCAGCCACAGGGCTTGATTAAAAGCATTTGCAGATAAATGCGAATTCTGCTTCTGCAGTTGACTATGCAACAACATCTTACTCCTTTAAGGCCCAAGAAAAGAATCGAGAACTAAATGTAAAACAATAGCCTGAATTTCTTTTCATATCATCTAAAGAACCTCCCCAATCACTATAAAAGAATACATAAAAATTTCTTGATTATGTTTGAAGCAAATTCCATAATTAGTAGTTCCTTTAACATATCTAAGGACATATTTAGCAGCTTCAAGATGCACTTCACTTGCATAATGTTAAACTCCTGAAAGAACAATTACAGCTTGCAAAATATCAAGTCTTGTTGCTATAAGATACATGAGACAGCCAACAAAACTTCTATAATCAGTCTTATCAACTCTTTTGAACCATCCTCCTTACTTAGTTTCAACTTTTGAAATATTGGAGTACCCATAGACTTAGAATTTTCCATTTGAAACTTCTTTAGAATTTCTTTTGAATGATAAAACACCTTCTCATCTTGCCTGACTTTTAACCCAAGAAAGAAAGTCATTCCTCTACCATCAGTCATCTCAAAAACCTTCATCATATTTAGCTTGAACTCCTCAACCAAACAATTTTGTTTCCTGTCACCAAAAGGTCATCCACATACAAAGAAACAATTAAAATTTCAGAATTCAAGCACTGTACAGTGAGAGTTGACACAAATTCTTTTTGTGAAGCCAAGACTTAGTAACTCATCAATTCTACTGTACCAAGCCCTTGGAGCTTGTTTTAAGTCATACAATTTTTTTTTCAGCAAATTGAGCTTGTCTTTGTGTCCTTTAACAGCAAAACCTGCAGGTTGCTCAATATATTTCTCCTCCAGCAAATAACCATTGTGTTAGAATTTTTGAACATGAAATAAATTGAGAGAAAATAGAAGAAATAAGAATGAATTAATGCAGTAGATCAAAATACAATAGCACCAATATATATATTGGTGAAGTGTGATAACTAACTAACTACAAGTCTACTGGAGATTAGTTACAACAGAAACGTATTACTCTAACATTCTCCCTTTAATTCGAAGGTGAAAGAACTTAAGAAGAGTTGATTTCAGTGAAATAGTCAACTACTCTGAGTTTGCTCTGAAGTTTTATGAACCTAGTACTTCCAAGGAGCTTGGTTAGAACATCAGAATATTGATCTTGGAACATGTCAAATGATTAGATCTTGTTTAACAAATTTTTCATGAAAAAAGATGTCTACCTCCATGTGTTTTGTGTCGATGTGGGAATTCAACACATCCTCTCATGCTATAAATTGGACATCTAGACTGTGGAATCATAGGACTTTCCTTTTTTTAATATACTAGATAAGCCACATGACTAGGTAGGTGGCACTTGGAAAGTTGCAGGACCAGGTAAATTGCACTAGGCCAGATAAGTTGCTTTAATACCATGTTGAATTTGGGCTTTAAACCTAACTCAACCCTAAGCTAACTCGTAAGGTGAGGCTTGCTTTATCCTTTATAAGCTATTATTTAGATATAGATTTCTTTCAATAATATTCAGAAAAGGTTAATTTCTTTGTCTCTTTTTCTCTCTATCCTCTCTTCTTCAACAAAAACTTACCTCGGGTTCGGCCAATTGAAGTTGCTTTTGGACCAGGTTAGGTTTTCTTCTCCCTTGTGGAGCAAGGTAGGTGTGTTTGCTTTTGTTGGCACTAAGTCATTTTTTTCTTTTCCTGAGGAGGAAGGAGGAGCCAATTCCTGCATATGACAAGGATTAAGAGGAAGGAATGACTAAGATTCATGAGGATCAATAGACTCAACTTCTTGTAGATTCTCCCCTAAAGTGGAGGTTAAGAATAAAATGACTCTGTTTATTAAAGGAAATATCGACTCGAAGGGTGATAACATATATAGCCCTTTTATTTTGAGTATACCATATAAAAATATATTTAACATCACAACGAGCCAACTTGCCATGATGTTGATTGTGAACATGAACAAAGGCAGAACAACCAAAGGCATGAACTTAAAGGCTATCCATAATAAGAATTGAAGGATACAATGTAGACATTGGCTGGATAGGACTAGAGCCATTCAAAATGTGATTGGGAAACTTGTTGATTAAATAAGCAACCGTTAAAACTGCTTCTCCCTAGTATGATTTTGATACTGTCACTTGCAATAGTAAAGCTCTAGTAACTTACAAGAACAACTCCATTTTGTTAAGGGGTATCTACACACGTCAACTCATGAACAACTCCTTTCTCTTGTAGAAATTGAGACAATTTTTTGTTCACCTATTCTTGTCTGTAAGCATTTAACATGTGTGCAATCATCAATAAATGATACAAATAGTTGAAGTCCTACGTCAACTATAGATATTACTAAATAAGAACTTATAAAGGCTATAGCAATTCTCACCTTACAAGCTAACTTTTGAGATTGAGTTAGGCTTAAAGCCCAAATTCAACACAAACCATTTAGTTCCAAAAATATAAGCACACATCACATTGAAAAGACTCCACTGATTTTCTAAAAAACAAAGAAGGAAACATGCTCATAGGTATACTAAAGGGGCCTATGTTGAAGCCAAATTTGAGAGGAGACATAGGAATGGAGATTAGGTTATTGGAGAGCTTAGGGACATGAAGCCAAAAGAAGACTGATTATAGGAATCGACCTCCCTTCTTCCAACATTGTCTTCAACTTCATTTTGCACTGGCTGAAAGTAATATAACCCTCAAGACAGGATCTTGAAAAGCATAATAGATGAAAAAAGTTACTGCACAATTTATATCACATGATTTTATGAATGGAGATAAGGTTATTGGAGAGCTCAGGGACATGAAGAACATTTTTTTAATGGAAGTGAGTTGCTGAGTTAAATATTACCTCATCCAAAAATAGGAATTTGTGAACCAATTGCATGCAACTGTAATTTGATTTGTACCAAATAAAGTGGAATAGAAAGTAAAAGAAGAAAGATTAGGAATCATGTAATTGGAAGTACTAGAGCTGGTTATCCAAATATCCCCAGGTACAGATCATGAACTATTAAAAGAAGAAACTAGAATTCTTAGTAGTCATGACAAGAAAGCAAGTGCCCGAGGAGTTACTTGATCAAGTGTAGATAATGGCTCGCAAGCATTCTAATTTATCTTAGTGAGAGCAGCAAAGTTCTTTTGTTCAGCCATGGTGCAGAAATAAAAACACAGATTTTAACGAGAACACATTGGTTTGTGTTGAGAGAGAAAATATTGAATCCGTGTGTTTAGGGCACAGCAGAGTTATTCCAATTTTTAAAGAAGAGTACATAATTACAAATATACAGTTACTATATTTACAAGATTCTAATAGATTCTAACACTCCTCCTCAAGCTGAAGCATATAGGTCATGTGCACCAAGCTTGTTACATATGTAGTTAATCTGAGGACCCCTTAGTGACTTAGTAAATATGTCTGCTAGTTGGTCATAGGAATTGACAAAACTAGTAGATATTTCTCTCGACATGACTTTTTCTCTAACAAAGTGACAATCAATTTCAATGTGCTTTGTCCTCTCATGGAATACTGGATTTGAGGCAATATGCATAGCAGCTTGATTATCACATATAAGTGACATATGTGTGACCTCTTTGAACTTTAGTTCTTAAAGCAACTGTTTAAGCCATATAAGCTCCTAGCTTGCTATAGCCATAGCTCGATACTCTACTTCTGCACTCCATCGGGCTAAAACATTCTGCTTCTTACTTTTTCAAGAGACAAGGCGGATCTTCTATCTATGGGAGATCCTGCCCAATCTGCATCAAAATATCCCACAACTCGAGTGTGTCCTTTGTCTTCACACAAAAGACCCTTTCCTAGAGCTCCTTTGATTTATCGAACAATGCGAGTCACTGCATCCCAATGTTCCTTACATGGAGAGTTGAGGAATTGACTTACTACACTCACTACGAATGAGATATCTAGACAGGTAATAGTGAGGTAGTTTAGCTTCCCTACTAATCGTCTGTAACTTTCAAGATCTAGAAAAGGCTCCCCCTGATTTGGCAGGAGCTTGACATTAGGATCCATGGAAGTGTCGACTGGCTTGGAAGTTAACATTCTTGTTTCTTCCAAAATATCCATTACATACTTTCTTTGGGAAATGATGATCTCATTTTTTGACTATGCTACTTCTATTCCCAAAACATATTTGAGTTTACAAAGATCCTTTGTTTGAAAATGTTTAAAGAGATGTTGCTTCACCTGTGCAATGTCATAATGGTCACTACCTGTGATGACAGTGTCATCAACATAAACAACCAAGCAGATGCAACCGGTAGGAAGTGGCGATAGAAGACAGAATGGTCAGCCTTACTCCGAGTCATGCCAAACTGTTGCATCACAATACTGAATTTGCTAACCATGCTTTGGGTGACTGTTTGAGGCCATATAAAGATTTTCGCAGTCGACATACAAGACTAGAGGACTCCCCTTGAGCAACAAAGCAAGGCAGTTGCTCCATGTAGACTTCCTCGAGCAGATCACCATGTAAGAAAGCATTCTTAATATCCAACTGATAGAGAGGCCAATGACGTATGGCAGCAATGGACAGGAATAGTCGTAAAGAGGGCAATTTAGCCACGAGAGAGAAGGTGTCGCCATAATTCAAGCCCGAAGATTTGAGTATAGCCTTTGGCGACAAGATGGGCCTTAAGCCGGTCAACCTTGCTGTCTAGACCAACCTTGACTGTATACACCCACTGACAACTGACTTTCCTGGTGGTAGAGGAACGGGTCCCAAGTCCCACTATTCTGTAATGCACACATCTCGTCTACCATAACTTGTTTCCATCCAGCATGAGAAAATGCATCACCTACACTCTTAGGAATAGAAACAGAGGACAAGAAAGAAAGGCAAGAATAATAGGAAGGAGAAAGATGATAATAACTTAAAGAAATATAATGAGGAGAAGGATTACGAGTAGAATATATACCTTTTCGAATGGCAATGGGAATGTCAAGTTCAGAGGGCGGGACCAAAAGATGAGGCGAAAGAGGTGGCTCGAAAGGTGAGTCCATGGTGTTGTTAGTGCTCGGTGGCTCTAATACAGGATGAGTACAATGCTGATATACCTACAAAGGTAGAGGAGATAGGTGTGGAGGGGATGGAGATGCCAATGAAAGATAGAAAAGGATTAAACTAGGGGCAGTCGTAGACGGGGAAGACTCGAGTGTAGATATTCTAAGTTCAAAGAATGGAATGGACTTGAAGAAAGTAACATCAGCAGAAATGAAATACCTGCGAAGAGTAAGGGAATAACACTTGTATCCTTTTTCAGATCGTGGGTACCTGAGAAAAACACACTTATGAGACCGAGGAGAGAGCTTGTCAATGCCAGGACCAAGAGCATGAGAAAAACATGTAGAACCAAAGAACAGAGGTGGTAAAGGATGAAGAGAGTGGTGGGGGTATAGAACTTGATAAGGGATTTTACCTTGTAAAACAAAGGAAGGCATAGATTAATGAGATAACATGTAGTAAGTATCGCATCACCCCAAAACTGATGAGGAACATGAGAGTAGAGAAGAAGAGTGTCTCAAGTATATGCCTATTTTTGCGTTCTGCAATTCTATTCTATTGGGGGTATGAGGACAAGATGTTTGATGTAACACGCTATGTGATGCCATTAAGTTCTAAAACTGAGTAGACAGATATTCACGTGCATTATCACTTTGTAAAGTGCGAATAGGGATACCAAATTGATTTTTTATTTCATAAAAAAAGACTGAAATATGGAAAAACTTTCTAAACGTTCTTTCATTAAGTATAGCCAAATACAATGGGAAAAATCATCTATAAAAGTAACAAAATACCTAGACCCTAATGTAGAGGAAATATGACTTGGACCCTAAACATCTGAATGAACCAAAAACAAAAGAGGACGAAGCCTGACTCATAGTGCGACTAGAAAAAAAATTACGAACATATTTACCTAATTAACATGACTCACAAGACAAAGACTCTAACTAAGAAAGACTAGGGTATTGCTGTTTCAACTTATCAAGACCTAGATGTCCTAATCGAGCATGAATCAGAAGTGGAGATGTTGCTGCCGAACCAACAAGAGAGGGCTTATTGAGCTGATAAAGACCATGGGACTCACATCCGGAGCCAATCGTCCTCCCCGTAATCTGGTCCTGCAAGGAAACAGAATTTTTGGTAAAAGAAATGACACAATCAAGAGACTGGGTAAGTTGACTAATGGACAATAAATTAAAGAGAGCCCTAGGAACATAAAGGACGTTGTTAATAGAAAGAGAAGAGGATGAACAATACCAACACCTTGGGACTGAGTTTGAGATCCATTTGTCATGGTAACAGAAGGTAAATATCTAGAAATAGAAAGAGAAGGAAAAAAGGATTTATTACTAGTGATGTGATCGGTGGCTCTAGAGTCAAGGACCCAAGGGCCTTAAGAGTGAAAGAGACCAACGAAGGAATTACTAGTGTGTGCAACAGCAGTAGTGGAACCGAAGGCCTAATGATCGCCATACCATTTTAAGAAATCGTCATAGGAAGGTGATGGATGTGGATCCAAAGCCAATGATAGAACAAAAGTGGATGAAGGAGACACAGAACTTTGGGCCACCTGGGCAGTGTGAGGAGGTTGACCATGTAAAGTCTAGCACTTATCAATTGTGTGTCTCGGTCGGTGGCAATGATCACACCAAGGATGTCCTTTGCCGCCCTTATGTTGCGGAGATCGGTTGGTGTTGCAAGAAACCAAAGCTGAAGAGTCAATAGGAGTGGGAAGCAAAGGCTCAGAGGAGGATTTGGGAGGCACACAAAGGAGGGTCGCCTAGGTACTGTCCATAGTAGCTTCTGTGAGGCCCCCCAGGATCTGATCACGAACATGAGAATATTCTGGGGGCAGACAGTATAGAGCCAAGGACATGAAAAACTTCTTGCGATTGTCAAGTTTTGCATCTGGAGTTGCAGCAGGAGGAAGCAATTTGTTGAACTCACAAAGAAGGCTTGATACCGAGCCAAGATAAGTTGACATAGAATCCTTAATCTGATAGGCACTAAGGACAATTATGAGATCTTTACAAACTTGGTAGAGTCACCGAGAATTGTTTGTAAAGAGTTGTTAGGCTTGTGTCCAAATAGCTTTGCAGGTTTTGTGAGTGCGAAAGACATCACAAAGAGATGGGTGAATGGTGGCTCGAATGATACAGCACAGCTGAGCGTCAACCTTTTTCGGTAGAGGACGGTCGGCCTCTGGGACATCGTCTACTGTTTGGGTGAGATGTGTCTCATAACCCTGTCCAACAATGCAAAGTTCAATGTGAGAAGCCCAGGAGGAGTAGTGCTTACCATCCAACTGCTCAGAAGAGAGAGGTGCAGTGACATGTTGATAAAAATCTGGGTGTCGACTTTTGGAGTGCTAGAGGCAGCCATTGGTCAGAGAAAAGAGAGAAAATGCCAAACAGCAGCAAAAAAAAGGGCAAAAGAAGGGCGAATAAATGTCCAAATAGCTAATCGAGACCAGATACAGGAAGAGGAGAGAGGGGCGAGCAAACACCAGTCAACGGCGTCAGAAAAGGACGCTGGACGCGCCATCGCACGTGGAGAGAGAAGGTGGCGCGTGGGGGCTCTGATGAAGGCGCAGTCAACGGGGTTCAGCCAATCTGACAAGGGCAACCACAACGGCGGGGTTTCTGTAGTGATCGAAGGTCAAACGAGGGCAGCAGTGTCGAAACAATGGCGAACAGTAGCGGCAGCGCAGGAAGAAAAGGGCATCGGTGAACAGTAGGTCCACCGAAAAAAAATGGATTAGGATTGCCTCTCTAGGCTCTAGATACCATGTTGAGAAAGAAAATATTGAATCCATGTGTTTAGGACATAGCGGAATTATTCCAATTTATAGAGAAGAGTACATAATTACAAAATATACAGTTACTATATTTACAAGATTCTAATAGATTATAACAATTTGGAGAAACAACATTCTAAACGTTTGCCCCTTGGACAGAAAAGGGTCCTAATCAATAAAGGAGGTCCCGATGAATAGAATGATATTTGTGGTGAGGTGAACGAGAGCATGGCTTTCACGTGTCAGCAAGGTGTTCTGTGATGTGCTGGCGCAGATGTACACCATATTGAAGAGGGCCTAATTACAAAGATAATGACAATAAATATTTACAATAAATAGTAGTAATATAATATATTCTTAACTCTAAATCCTTTAAATACAAGAAATTTATAACTGATGGGAATAATTTTACTTATCACTTGAGAAAATAAATGACAAATGTAAATACCCATAAAAATGTAACAGCTCATGATCCCTACTATTACCACTAACAATGATTATTATATAACAAATAAATTCTAATAATGGATACTGATTCATATTCTCAACAATATGCATGAGCTTATGTAATTCAATTGATGCAGGATCGTGGACAAGATTAACAACTCTATTGGGCAAGATCCAGATTCAAAGAACTTGATTGGCGTTCTAGATATATATGGATTTGAGAGTTTCAAGACAAACAGGTCCTTAGCCAGTACGCTATTTTGCTTGGTGTTAAAAATAAAATTTCATGCATAGAATTTTGTGAAATAATTTTGATAGATGAATTAGGATTATGAACTAAGGAACTTATATGCTTTGTGCCTGTGCGTTATAATACAAAAGTTGATAAATCAGTTGGTTTTTGTTTCATGCATTAGTGGATATTGTCCCAGACTTTTGATGTTCTACTGTAAAAGTTCTCTACGAGGGAACAATATTCTTGGCTTTGCCTCTTTTCTTCTGTGACTGGTAGTTTTTTGTTTTGCTTGATGTACTCACAGGGGATAAATGAACTGAAAAATAATGATACTAAAGAAATAATGCACACAAGATTCTAATGTAGCTTGCGCTGTAACCTAAGTCTACATGTAAAGATGACAGGTAAATGGGCATATATAGAAATTCATATTCACTTACAGATTTTCTTATGTGTGGCTGTCATCAATGAAGCATTATTATGATTGTAATGTTCTGCTTGTAATTAATGACTATCATGCAATGTCTTTCTGTGCCTTTATTACTAATCTTTTGATGTCTCATGTAATATTCAATTGTTCTTCACAGCTTTGAGCAATTTTGTATCAATTTAACAAATGAGAAATTACAGCAACATTTCAACCAGGTTTTATTCTTTCATTTTTCAGTCTTCTTGGGTTTCATTATCTGGCAAACTATTTCTGTTGATTCAATTAACATTTCATTGTGCAGCATGTATTCAAAATGGAGCAAGAGGAATATACAAAGGAAGAGATTGATTGGAGCTATATAGAGTTCGTTGATAATCAAGATGTTCTTGATCTCATAGAGAAGGTGTAATTCACACTTCCATCATTATGTCGTTCTAGTAAAGTTCTTTCAGTTTATCATCTCATTCTTGTATTAAATGTACTTTCATTTATATTTTGATGATCCCACCATTGATTTAAGATCATCATATTTAGTGATACTACATGTATATTATATCACATCTTCATTATGATTTTTTAATTTTCAAACTTCCCATTCAAATAAGTATTAAATACTCCTAAAAGTAAGTTAATCTGTTTGAAGAAAGATTATTCTATTGACGATATTAGCACCTAGATATTTTGACAAAATAATGGCATTGATTCAGTTTTTATTTTTATTTTCTTTTTTATCTTACCAGTTTTTTATAAAGGATGTAGATTGCTAGCTTGTACATATAACTGCTTATATGCTTGAAATCTACCAGTTATTTTATTTTTCTAATGGATGTATTGTTTTAACTTCAGAAACCTGGTGGTGTTATAGCTCTCCTGGATGAGGCCTGGTATGTATTTAATGATTGAGTGTGCAAATACTTCTAATATGATTATTCATTTAAATATAGAATAGCTAGTATTTAACATTTTACATTACGTATTTGTCTATGTATAGTGACATCTGTATATTCATATACTCTGAGATTGAGATTTTCCTGCTTATGTTTTGTAGTATGTTTCCAAGATCAACGCATGAAACATTTGCTGAAAAGCTTTACCAAACATTTAAAGAAAATAAACGATTCAGCAAGCCAAAGTTGTCTCGCACTGATTTCACCATTAACCACTATGCTGGTGATGTAAGTGAAGCATATTTTGGTTTACACAGTTATACACCATCAATGATGAAGGAAAAAAGGCTTAATATATGATAATCTTTAATTTCAGGTCACTTATCAAACTGATCTTTTCCTTGACAAAAATAAAGACTATGTTGTTCCAGAGCATGCTGCCCTACTTAGTGCTTCCAAGTGCCCATTCGTTTCAGGGCTGTTCCCACCTTTACCTGAGGAAACTACTAAATCAACAAAGTTCTCTTCTATAGCCACTCAGTTTAAGGTCTGTTTTGTTTTGCACAAGCCTATAAATGAAAATTATCTGCCTTGTATTTATATGTCTATTCTTAATACATGTATTATAAAGCTACAACTGCAAACTTTGCTTGAAACACTGAATGCTACCGAACCACACTACATTCGTTGTGTAAAGCCAAATAATCTTCTTAAGCCAGGGATATTTGAGAACAACAATGTGTTGCAGCAACTTCGATGTGGAGTAAGTTCTACACCATTTTGTCCGTATTCTCTCATATGACATGATTATTTTTGTGAAGTGACTTGAGACTTTAAGGATTCCATTCACAGGGAGTAATGGAGGCAATTCGAATAAGTTGTGCTGGTTATCCTACTAGAAAGAACTTTGATGAATTTGTTCAGCGGTTCAGTATCCTAGAACCTAGGGTTCTGGAAGAATGGTATTTTCAACCCTTTCCATTTTCTGTTTTCCTTTTCCCAGTCATAGATGAAAGTGATTGTGGAATATTTGAAACAAATTAATAATAACCATATATTTGCAGCCCTGATGAGATGAATGCTTGCAAGAGGATTCTAGATAAATCAAACCTTAAAAAAGATTATCAGGTGCCATTTTATCCTAACTGGAATTTCTATTAATCTGAGTTGTAATACTTACGCTTCTTGCTGGTTACTTGAATGAGATAATGCTACTTGTTCCTAGCACGTTATATTATAACAATGAGTAGAATAAAATGTTGTAGGAGATTATATTGTTCCTTTTCCACTGGTTTAAACTAACACCCCAGAGAAAGAAAGAAATGTTCCAGCTTGTTACTAAACAAGTTTACTTCTATTGCATCCATGCGCTTTTGTGATTTCTGGATATAAATCTTAGCATACAAGGAAAGAAAAATACTCTTGCTGAATTATTGCAATTGCAGATTGGAAAGACGAAAGTGTTTCTTAGAGCAGGTCAAATGGCAGAACTAGATGCATGTCGTGCTGAGGTCTTGGGAAGATCTGCAACCATTATCCAGAGAAAAGTCCTCACATTTCTTTGTCAGAAATACTACATTCTATTGCAGTTGTCTGCCACAGAACTTCAAAGGGTTGCTAGAGGTGTCAATTATGTGAATCCTTTAGGGCTATTTACAGCTTTTGACTTTGAAATCAATGAAATATTGAATTTTGATTATATATTGCTATTGTATGAATTTAATGTAGGACAACTTGCACGACATCAGTATGAATGCATGAGGAGGGAAGCTGCTTCTTTGAAAATCCAGAGACATTTCCGCATGCATCTTTCCAGAAATGCTTACAAAACTATTTATGCCACAGCTATTTATATTCAAACTGGTATGCGTGGGATGGCTGCTAGAAATGACCTTAGATTCAGGAGAAGGACCCAAGCTGCAATTGTTATTCAGGTAGGATAGAGCATTATTTTCTCTTAATCAAACGGCTATTATCGGAAGCTTTTGTGCTAAGTTTTCCAATTTATATATTTCCCATGTTAGCATTGTTTTCTTTTCAATCAAGGTTATTGTGACTCCATTGTGTCTGTCCTGACACTGAAATGGAAGGAACTTCATTTACTGGACCGGCCATTATATATTCCTTACCTTATTTTGAAATTCACTTTCTTGGTCAACTAGATGTCTCAACAGAAATTTGAGTATTCTATTTACCGTTCCTTTCAAAGTAATATGTTTCATTTTCTATAATAGCCTAGGATTAAAGAATTCAAAGTGTTGCTCAATTGTTCATACCTGAATAATCATTTATATTCATATTGTATGATATTTGGTGCACTAATGCACACAAAACATGGTTAAATAATGTGGGAGTTTTTTTTTTATCATAGGGTCACCGCAGAGGTTATTTAGCCCGTACTTATTTCAAAAGGTTAAAAAAAGCAACAATATCGGTACAATGTTCCTGGAGGAGAACAAGGGCGCGTAGAGAACTTCGAAAGCTTAAAATGGTGTTCCCTCTTCCCTTGTTTTCTTTCCTTAATTCTTATTATTGTTAGTGTTATTTCACTTTTTCCCCTTTACAAGTCTTTGAAAATTTATTTATGTCACTAATACTATACTTCTTTGCTTTTAGATAGTATAATTTCGTTGGAATTCAATTTTGTGATTCTTTTGATATTATTTCATGGAATACATAAGTTTGCACAAACTGATAAAAATGGATTTTGAAAATGGTTTTATCATTGGAAAAGTGTTGCTCCCCACCCGCGGCCCCCAAAATGTGAAATAATATGGGTATATCTTTTTGAAATGTGAATTTGATCCTTTCAACTTGCTATGATACAACTGTTTTCTATATGGATTTCTTGTATCTGTTATCTTGCCCGAGAAATATCTAAATTTTAACTTCCTTCAGGCTGCCAAGGAAGCCAAGGCTCTTGAAGCTGCCAAAATTAATCTTGAAAAGCAAGTCGAAGAATTAACTTTGTGTCTAGAAACAGAGAAGAGAATGAGGGTAATTTACTAATTTACAGTAAATGTAGATGTAGATGTATGAAAATGTTTCATGTGTACTATTGCTATTATTTTTTTCTATTACCTCTAAATGTTTTGTCTTAGTTACTATTTCACTGACTTTCTAACTGTTTTGGTTCATTGTGATATTGAGGAAGCCAAGACACAGGAAAATGAAAAACTACAACAAGCTTTGCAAGAGATGGAGCTTCAGTTCCAAGAAACTAAGGAATCCAAGACACAGGAAAATGAAAAACTACAACAAGCTTTGCAAGAGATGGAGCTTCAGTTCCAAGAAATTAAGGAATCCAAGACACAGGAAAATGAAAAACTACAACAAGCTTTGCAAGAGATGGAGCTTCAATTTGAAGAAACTAAGGCCGTCAAGACAAAAGAAAATGAAAAACTACAACAAGCTTTGCAAGAGATGGAGCTTCAGTTCCAGGCAGTGCTCATTCAGGAACGTGATGCTGCTAAGCAAGTAGCTGAGAATGCTCCAACTATACCGGAGACTTCTATTAATGCTGTTGACAATGAATTGATCAATAAGCTTACTTCAGAAAATGAACAACTTAAGGTAAGCATTACATAAAAAGTGTTGGAAGAATTTATGCTTCTGGACTTGTTATAGTATCCAGAGTTATTGTTAATTTTGATGCTTACAGGAACTGGTTAATTCATCGGAAAAGAAAGCTGCACAGGAGCTTCCTGTCAATGTCACTGACAATGAATTGATCAATAAGCTTACTTCAGAAAATGAACAACTCAAGGTAAGCATTACATAAAAGGTGTTGGAAAAGCTTATGCCTTTGCGTGTGTTATAGTGTCCGAAGTTATTGTTACTTTTGATGCCTTCAGGAGCTGGTAATTTCATTGGAAAAGAAAACTGCACAGGAACTTCCGGTCAATGCTACTGACAATGAGTTGATCAATAAGCTTACTTCAGAAAATGAACAATTAAAGGTAAGCATTACATAAAAGGTGTTGGACAAATTTATGCTTCGGGATGTGTTATAGTATCCGAAGTTATTGTTACTTTTGATGCTTAACAGGAACTAGTTAATTCATTGGAAAAGAAAGCTGCACAGGAGTTTCCAGTCAATGTTACTGACAATGAATTGATCAATAAGCTTACTTCAGAAAATGAACAACTCAAGGTAAGCATTACATAAAAGGTGTTGGAAAAGTTTATGCCTCTGGGTGTGTTATAGTGTCCGAAGTTATCGTTACTTTTGATGCCTTCAGGAGCTGGTAATTTCATTGGAAAAGAAAACTGCACAGGAACTTCCTGTCAATGTTGACAGTGAATTAATCAATAAGCTTACTGCAGAAAATGAACAAGTCAAGGTAAGGATTACATAAAAGGTGTCTGAAAAATTTATAATTCTAGCTGTGTTATAGTATCCAAAGTTATAGTTACTTTTGATGCCTTACAGGAACTGGTTGATTCATTGGAAAAGAAAGCTGCACAGGAGCTTCCTGTCAATGTTACTGACAATGAATTGATCAATAAGCTTAATACAGAAAATGAACATCTTAAGGTGTAAATTTCAAATGAAGTGCTTGAAATTATGTTCTGGGTTATCATATCTAAAAAAACCATTGCTACTTTGCAGGACCAGGTTAATTCATTGGAAAGAAAAATTGATGGAACAGAAAGGAAATATGAAGAATGTAACAGGCTTAGTGAAGAGCGCATGAATCAAATTATAGAGACAGAATCAAAAATAATTGACATAAAGACAAATATGCAGAAGTTTGTATATTGGCCTTTGTTTCTTAAACGTTGCATTAAAAGGAATACCTTCTGTTTTCCTTAGTTTAATATGTTGTCTCTGCTGTGTGCTAGGCTTGAAGAAAAACTGTCAGATATGGAAACTGAGAATCAAATTTTGCGGCAGCAAGCCTTGTTGAGTTCGTCGTCCAGGAGAATGTCAGGAAAATTTTCACCTGCTACTACTACGGTAAATACAAAATATTGTTTATTAAGTGAGGCTGTTGGTATGCTTAATTATCTATTCGCAATCCCCATGAAATTTAATTTAAAATTTTAAAACATTCTCGATTAAATAATTTTTTATTGAAACATAGTCCAAGTAATTGTATCTTAGTTGTTTATTCACATATAATCAAGCACAATTTGGAAAATTTCAATGAAAATAAGTTAATGAGTAATGTGATTCAATAATTCTTGGTCTCAATAATCTCATAATTTCATCTTTGTTTCCCTTATTGGAGATTATATTAATATCTTTTCCTGCTCTTGCTACTACAGGCGTTGGAAAATGGTCAGCAGGTGATACGGTCTTTTAGATTTGAAATCCCTGTTACTTTCCTAGTAATTTTATATCATATTTGTATTTTTCAAGTAAAAATAGTTCTCTACCTATCCTTTTCTCATGGTTTTGAAGAAAAATCTATTTTCTATAGGCACCGCAGAGTTCTGCACCAGCAAAAACATTTGGTTCAGAGGCTGATAGTAAACTAAGGAGATCTATTATGGAGAGGCATCAGGTATGTTCATGCCGAACAATTGTTGCTTTAGATATATTTAATTTGCATTTTATATATTTCCATTCATGTAGTCAGATTATCTATTTTTTTGCTTTCCTTGTGTGCAGGAGAGTGTAGATATTCTTTTCAAATGTGTGACAAAAGATCTTGGGTTCTCTGAAGGAAAACCTGTTGCAGCATTTACCCTTTATAATTGTCTGCTACATTGGAAATCTTTTGAAGCAGACAAGACGAGCATATTTGATCGCCTTATTCAGCTGATTGGTTCTGAAATAGAGGTAACTTGCTGTTTACTCAAACCATTTTTGTGTAGGTTTATTAGAGGTAAAATCTGTTAAGGATTTTGTTCGAAAAAGATTCTAGTACTGGAAATGATTTATAAAAATTTCTAGTAATGGAAATGATTTTTAGATGCTTATTAATACCTACCAAAAGTGAATGTTAGTCAACAAGAACAACAATAACCAAGCCTTATCCCACTAAGTGAGATTGGTTTCATGGATCACCAGTCATTGAGCTTGGTCAAAAACCAAATTCTCAAAGATATTATAATCAATAGATACATTTTAATAACTTCCTCTAAGGTTCTTCTTTCTCCCTCTATCCTTGTTTACCAAATTAAAAGTCATGTCATTCACTCTCCTCATTCGTGCTTCCAGAGGTCTTCTCTGCACATAACCAAACTACCTTAAATAGTTTTCAGTTATATTTTTTACTATAAGTGCTACTCCAATATTCTCACTTATACGATCATTTCTTATACTATCTTTTCTCATTTGTCCACTCATCCACCTTAACATTCTCATTTCTACCACCCCCATCTTTTTTCTTGTGTTGTTCCTATAAGGCCTAATATTTACTACCATATAGGATAGTTGATTGTATTGCAATACGATTAAACTTTCCTTTCAACTTGATAGGTACTTTATGGTCACAAATAACTCTTGACGTCTTTCTCCACTTTAACACCCAGTTTGTATTCTAAGTAACATCTTCATTAATTTTCTCATCATTCTATAGAATTGATCCCAAGTACTTGAACTTGGAGACTCGTGGTATAATATCATATCTAATTTTCACTTCTACACATGATCTACATCTTGTTTTTTGCTAAAATTACAATGCATATATTTTGTCTTACTTCTACTCAAGTGAAAATCCTTAGATTCCGAAGTCTTCCTCCATAACTCAAGTTACCTCTTGTTTTGAATCATCTAACAACACTATGTCATCCATGAAGAACATGCACTTAGGGATAATCTTTGATATGTAACTTGTAAGCACATCTAAAACTAGGTTAAACAAGGGCTCAAGGTAGAGCCTTGATGTAAATCCATCCCTATAAGGAAGTACTTCGATACACCTTCATGAGTTCTTATACATGTAGGTACCCCCTCATTCATGTCTTGTATAGCCCAAATATCTGCTACACAAACCCCTATCATTTCTAAAATCTTCCATAACACTTCTTTTGGTACATGGTCATATGTCTTTTCTATGTCAATAAAAACCATATATAAGTCCTTTACTTTGTAGTGATACTTTTCCATCAACTTTTGTAAAAGATATACAGTTTTTGTTGTAGACCTTCCTAGCATAAAACCAAATTGATTCTTTGCAATCCTAGTTTCATCTTAGTCTATGCTCAATGTTACTTAAATACTGATAATTTTTGTAATACTGAAAATGATTTGTAGTTAGTTGGTTGTCTAATTCAGCTAGTTAAATACTTATTTCATGGCAGTATGATTACAGCTTGATTGCCACCCCAAAGCTTAATATTTAGAGGACCTTTGATGCCAATGGCCAATAGGGTAAATTTGTTTTGAGAGGACTAAGAACTATATTTTAATTGATTTGGGGGATGCAACAACAACCAAGTATGCCTTCAGATTATTATGTATCAAAATAACGCTCCATACCTACAAGCTACAATGCCTATTATTTTTGTAGATAATAACATATCACGGTTTTCTATAAAATTTTCAAGATGTGCGTGTAGTGTAGCATGACATCCCAATAGTTGTCACAAAAATATGCGGACATGAATTGGCTTACCAAAATCACTCAAAGGTAGATGTTCTGAAAATGAGGCACTTCAAATTACGAATGCCCACCATCATCATATACCTATTTGGACTTGGTCCTCCTAATCCAATCCCTATTATTACATGAATTGAACCTTGCTAATCTTTTACAGTGAGTATTGTATTAAGTAGGGTAGGGTTTGGTTTGTTTCCTTTTTCAATTGATATGTTTTCACTAAGCCCTATAAAAGTTGGCACATCTCACTTTGTTTCTTGATTTCATTAATTTTCAAATGAACTTGTTTTCACCATTTCTTTAACAAAATCTTGAAAAAAAATTGAAAAGAATGTGAAAACAGTGTGGCATTTGTGTAATCATAAATGAAAACATATCAACTAAAAATAAAAACAAAATACACATTAAGAAATGGTGTACTTGATGCTTTAAAAAGGGTGATACATAGGAAGTGGCAACAATCAAAGTTGGGACCACGGTTATTTCATATTGTCACACAGTATTCCATTTAACTTTCTTTCAGGATCAGGACAATAATGATTGTATGGTATATTGGTTATCCAACACATCTGCTTTGTTTTTCCATCTTCAGCAATGTCTTAGAGTACCTACAGCACGAAAACCACCCACTCCAACATCTTTTTTTGGGAGGGTGGCCCAGGTATTAAATTTGTTTCTAGCTATCTAATTTAACAGATATTGAACGTAAGTGCCATGTGAACTTCTTGCTCATACTGCCATAAATATTTCATTTACACATATATTGCTTAGATGCTATATATTATACACTGCCATGGATTTAGATAGGCTATGCAGTGCTTCCAAAATACAAGTGCAATAATTGAAGGCTATTAGTAGGATTTGTTTGTATCCTTATTATCCAAAACATGCTATATGAATACACTTTCTAGAATGCTAGTGTCTAAATATCGTTATCAATAAAGGCCAAAGAAAATGAAAGGAAAATAATATGGATGGATTGGTATCCAAAATCAATAGACTTTCAATTTGCGTAATTCAATTATATTTCTATTATACACCTTGTTATAGGTCTAACATTTTTTGTTGATAAAAAATGATAGATTTATGAAAAAATATTATGCTTTTCCTCAGTAGTATCAGCCATACATTCATGATTTTCATTTTAAATAGACGCCTATACGTATTGTAACTAATGATTGTAGTTATAGATAATGCCATTAAATTCACAGTATGGAATTAAATGTTGTGTATCAGGGTTTCCGCTCATCTAATAGTCTTTCCAGCAGTGCATTCGATGTTGTAAATCAGGTTGATGCCAAGTATCCAGCTTTGCTTTTCAAGCAGCAGCTTGCAGCTTATGTGGAAAAGATATATGGAATCATTCGAGAAAACTTTAAGAAAGACTTGTCACCCCTGCTTTCTTCTTGCATTAAGGTATGGTGGCAGTATATGTTGTCATGAAATAAGTCTTATGTATTTACATGTGTATGATTCCATTTTGCAGTAAAATTTATGCTATTAGGACCAGTATCATATGTGGTAGCTTTTTCTACCAGGACTTAACTTTGTGCTCTAATCTAGTGCAAATCTTACCAGCAATTTTGTCGTCAGTGCAGAACATTCACAGTAGCCTCCTATTGAAATTTATTTAACATCCAAATCATCAAGAATTTTATTTTAATTTTTTTTTATTCCTCTCAAGTCTCTTTCTCTCCCACTGGATATTATTCTTCTGCTCTTCTGTTTTCTCCTGATGTCTTTATATATATTGGTGTCTTGTTCACTTCCATATGCACGCAATTATTGAACACTATGTTTTAGATTTTAGATTGGCACTTCTCTGGAAAAATAAAAGATGTTCTCTTAAACCTTTAAAATAAAATAAAATAAAATTGGGGCTCATGGTTGGCATGAAGATGTCTTCCATATGCCTGTAGGTGGAGGTCAATCTATATCTAGTTGACTATCTCAGTGAAATTATGCTTATTCCACTTAAATATGTTATTGTGACTTCAGGCGGATGGAACATCAAATGACAACAGCCAACCTACTACTTCTTGGCTCAGCACTACTGAATGCCTAAATAGATTTCTCAAGATTCTGAAAGAAAATTATGTATGTGAAGGTTTGACAATACTGTGAATTGGTATCCTTACACGCCTTGCCTTTCCACTTCTTTTTCTGTTATCTAAATTTTAGTTTTGTTTCAGGTGACTCCTGTTCTAGTTCATAAGCTTTTTAGTCAAATTTTACAATACATCAATGCAGAGCTCTTTAATAGGTAAGCCGTCTTGTTTTATTCAGCCCCTTTTATAGTAATAGACTAATTATAAGCATATATGGGTTGAGTGACGAGTTGGCAATGCAATATTCTATAGCCTTCTATTAAATCGAGAATGCTGCACTTTCAAAAATGGAGAATATATAAAATCAGGGCTGGATCAACTAGAACAATGGGGCAATGAAGCAACAGAAGAGGTACACTATATTGACCCTTTTATAATTTTCCTGGCCATATTTAGGCCACATATATCATGTGAACAATTAGGTCTTATTTCACTAGTAACCATTTCTTTTACAGTGCATTGGCTCATCTTTGGATGAACTCAAACACGCCACGCAAGCAGTTGGATTCTTGGTACACCTATTACTTCTATAAACATTTTTGTTTTATAGACAGATTTCAAGTAGACTACTGATCATTGATATTTTAAGTAATATTTTCTTTTCTATTTTTCATCATATTTTATTTTCTCCTTTGGTGTCTCACTCACCTTGGATACATTTAAGCAAATTCATTAAGATTTTTCCCTAGGCTTGTGAATGATTTTTTTTTCCTTTCCCCGTTCCAAGATTAGTAAGATTCCATGTGAAGGGCCACTGCCTTAGTTGGCCTTTATTGTTATTACTGTATGCATAATTAATAATATATTATAAATTTAGAATGCAGCAGAATAAGTTTCCTAAATCCTCAAAAATTCATCTCTCCCTAACGTAATTTGGATGCAATAATTTCTCCAGGTTGCACAACAGAAGGATGGACTGTCTTATGATGATCTTACAAATGACCTCTGCCCTGTAAGTTTTTTCCTCTAACACGAGTGATTGATAACAGGAATAAATTAAATCTTTGAATGGATGAACATACTTGTAAAATAAATATAAATAGTTAATTCTCAACTGCCAAACATTAACTCATCTCAAAGCTAAAAATGATCCATAACTTTGTCCAAGTTTATCCCACTAGGTGCGATCAGCAACATGCATAAGGGCATCACTGGATTCTATTAAATGGTAATATAGATGACAAGTGAGTTCAATATTTCTGTCACTCTAACATCTACCTATGCTGAATTCAGGTCCTGAGTGCTCAGCAGCTTTATAGAATATGTACATTTTATTGTGATGAAAAAGACAATACTCAAAGTGTATCGTCAGATGTAAGTTGCAGAAAGCAAGAAAAATACCCAAACTCTTTCAACTTGGCAAATTTCTCTTATAAGAATATTAGTTATTGTAATTTATGCTTATGTACTTGTGCAGGTCACTTCTAGATTGAAGCTTCTAATGACAGATGATGAAAATGAAGACGACAAATCTTTTTTGTTGGAAGACAATTCAAGGTAAACTCACTCATATGATACAGACATAAATTCAAATACAAGAAATTTTGTTTCAACTGAAAACTTTAGTAACACCTTTTACTTTTTTCAAATTGCAGTCTTCCTATTATCGTTGAAGAGATTCCTACTTCCCTTCAAGATAAGACCATGCCAAAAGTAAAACCTCCTGCAGAACTTCTTGAGAATGCAAACTTCCAATTTTTGCATGATTATTGTTAGTCCTCCTTTTATGCAGCTTAGATTTTAAGGTTCCAAATTTGTTCTCTAATTAAACACCATGATGTAAATCCACCCACTCTCACCCCCACCCCTCCCTTTTTCTTGTATTTTTTTAGTGGCATCCATACTGTATTGGTTGTGATAGCAAAAAGGCAGGGTAGGTTTCATAATATCTGTTAACATTTTATTTTTGGCCTCTTTTTAAATTAGATTATATAGATGTTCACTTGGGGGACAAATCTTTGTATTAGCATGAAGAAAGAACAGTAAAATTTGTAAAATGATAGGAATTGATCCCATAGACTGTTGTTCTGCCCTTAAATTTCTGGCATTGTAGAAGGTAGTATATTACCATCAAATGCAATGGTGATATTGGCCACTTATGTAATAGAATCATCCTTTGTGACATTGAAACAATGGATTATGAAGTGAATTGATCACTTTTAAATTTCAACTAATACTAAAGCATTGAATCTGTCATCAAGTGAATTGAATGTGTAGTTGATCATAAAGGTACGAGGCTAGATTACTTATTATATAATTATGAGGTACGACAAATCAGTGCACTAAATAGTCAATATAGAAATGTAAAGGAACTCATGAAGCAACTGTTCCAAAAGAATTTTTTATAACAAGAATCTATTCTGCAAAGATTTCTTTATTTATAGTCCTTAAATTCCCAAAACATCATCCAACAGTGGTTAGTTGTAGTAGAATGGAATTATAACTATGGAAAAGAGAAGAGTTGTTTGAATATTGTTGTGTATTGCATTTGACCCAAAAGTCTGAATTGATACAAGTGTACAAGGATCTATATTAAGTAGAGAATATTATCTAATAAATGTAATCCTCATATTACATTTTTAATTACTGTATTTACATAAATGTAATTCTGATATTGTGTTCCTAATTGCCATACTTACGTATCAACAATAACCTTAGACGAATTTTATTTGCATGTTAGGATTTAAATCTATGTATGAGTTTCTACAAGTTTTATATTGGCTTTTGAGGGTCTAACACAACCCTTCTCCTTTACTAAGGCTTGGGACCGATTATGAAACTATAGGTAGAATTTATTAAGAGTTATTTGTGACTGAAAACCTACATATCAAAATCAAAAGAAAGTTTTATCGAACTCTAATACGACCAATTATTGTATTTGGTAGTGAATGTTAGGTTTTAAAAGAACTACACAAGAAAAACGTAAGAGTAGTACAATTGAGAATATTAAAATGAATGTATGTTTACATGAGAAAAGACAAGATAAAAATTTATTATATGAAGGAAGGATTGCAGTAGCACATGTCGAGAAAACAATGACAGAATATTGGTTAAGGTGATTTAGACATACAAATAAGGTCATTAGATGCATCAGTGAAGATGGTTGATTGTATGGTCTTTAGTCTTAAGAAAAAGAGTACATGAAGACCAAAAAAAACCTTGGAGGAAATCATCAAAAGGGTTCTCATGAAAAATAATATCTTTGAAAATTTAACTTTTGAGCAAGTTCAATAGCATCATATGGTCCTTGTAGCCAATTTCACCTAGTGAAATGTGAAATGAGACTTTGTTGTTGTTATGATTTAAATAATAGGCTCGCGCTACACTAAAAATGACTTTATCTATTCACCACAATTTCCTGAGGATCATTCTCACAATTATGTGCTTTTAATTCCTTTTGTAACCCAAACTTACATTATTTTCTTCCTTCCTAGACCTCTCATGTCGTAGCTCATTATGACAACAATTGTAACATCATCACTTTTACCAATTATAGACCTTTAGTAATCTCAACTAATTAGAAATTTTTTGTTGCTTTGAAATTAACATAGGAGTTAATTTAGAATTTAATCAACTAGAAATCTGTTTAAGGAACTTAAGAGGTCTAATTGATTTAATCAAGGATTGTATTGTTATTTGTTAAATGAGGTTTACACAAGAAATATTGACCTTAGGATTCAACTTAGAAATTGAACACTAAAGGTAGGCTTGTAGTCCACATGAAGGCTAAGGGAATTGTAAGCCAATTGTTGAATTAACTTGGACGTTCACTTAGCAACTTGAGCCTACATCCAAAAAGGCAACAATTTTAAGGCCTAAGGAATATATTTTTCATTTAGTTAGAGTCAAGTATTAGTTATAACTGAATGGGAACAATTAGGAGAAACTCTCTTAATTAATTAACTATTTTCTATTATTTCATAAATAATTTTTCAATAAAATTTAATTGAAATAGATAAGAATTATAAATGAATTAGAAAAGTTCATATTTATATAAATTTTAAAATAATAGAAGTTAGTAAAATCTTAAAACATTACCTATAAATCTTCTTCATTACACAATTGCAAGGAAACACACATTAGTTTTATTCATAATTAAGATGAAAATTTATCTTTGCAATTTAAATTTTTAATTAAAGTAAAGAATAAAGTTACAATTAAGCAATTAACTTACTTTATGTTATATATATATATATATATATATATATATATATATATATATATATATATATATATAACAGTTTAAGATATAAACAAAACTTCATAGCAGCAAATTAAACTTCTAAATAAGCTCGGATTTAAATTACAAGCAAAATAATTAACCTACTAATTATTACAAATACTCCTTAATTTATTATTTAAAACAAAGTTTATCAAAATATTATAAATTCTAAAGTCAGCATTAAAATATTTATATACCATTATCAACTTCAATTGTGACTTAATCAAATTTATTACAACATCAAAATAAAATAAGTCCTAACAGTGTAAATCTTTCCTTATACAAAACAACTAATAATATAATATTAGAAAGGATCAATTTTCATCGAACATATTATTCTCATTTACTTCATTTGCTTCTTCATTTTTACTTCGTGAAAATAATTTTAAGGGAGAGTATTCTCTGTCTCACTAAATCCTTATTTTATATAACAAACAAATAATATAGAAAACATTAATCGAACTCAAGTATGCACTAAAATAATAACTCATTCATATAAATTTCACCCAAAAGTCACCACAACATAATGTTTCACACTCAACCAAATCTGATTGTACAATTTGTGAATTCATACCACTTTGATCATCTCAATTCTAATGGATCCATCATTTATCGGTACTTTCAGTATCCATGAGTTCCAAATTGCTGTCAAGCCAACATGTCTTTCCTGGCCATGAAGGACTTATGCTGATATGGATAGCCATTGGATAACAACCACACTCAGATAAAACGTATGCCTTATATGGCCCCTTAGCAAAGATATAGTCATAAGTATGAGTCAAGAAATGAGTGTGAGGTCATATGATATATTTGCTTTCAAATGAATTGTGTTTGCGAATATCATTCATCATCCTCCATTTCCCTCAGATTTTTAAAATCGACTCCTTCTTCTATATGAAAACTTAACAATGACAGTTTGCACTAAATTCTAGTATTCCACACATATTTGTCACTCTTTCGTGACATGCACTTTCTCAACAATTCTTTTCATTTTGGGAATGTAACTCCAAATCCACATTCACAACCATTTACACCAACTTTCTTTTCATAATTTTCTTTCTCATGCAATCAATTTCACACTTTCTAAACAATTCAAAATATCACATTACACAAATCAATTCAATATGCCAAAGGTCAGATACCTTCGAACTCAACCCAATCATACAGTTTAAAACACGTTGAAACTAAACAACATACTATAGATACATTGTTGAAGATCATGTTCTATTATTCTTAATAATAAAAAAAAAAAAAACCTATCCTAAGGTTTAGTATTTCCTATTTTTCATCTTCCAATACATATATTGTTCAAAAATAACAGTTCACAACATTAACAGCACATACATGATAATGAATAGCAAAATCATGAAAATTTCTTAAAACTTGTTTTACGACTTAACTATTACTTTAAAATTCTATTTTAGGTGATTCTTAAACCAAGCTAGGTTTTCATACCCAATGAACCCATTTGCAACATTATAATTTCATTTAGAATAAGCAGTTTTCAAGTCAAAACACATTATTGGAGTTAGGGTTTGGGATGAACTGCCCTTACCTGAAAATGAGTCTTTCACAATAAAGAGGTGAAAGATGATGTCTCTATAACCAAGTTCTTCTTGAGATCAAAAGGAAGGGTGCAAAGTTTTTATGGAAAAATGTTGTTCAAAGACCAAATTCTTCCTAAATATCACAAAGTAGAGTAACTCTTGAGAAGAAAGAAAATGATGAAATAGGAGTGAGATTGGAAGAAAAATCTTTAAGAAACTTGCTAGAAATCACGTGGAAAAGATGTTCAAGCTCGAATTCAAGAGAGATTTTGAAGTTCAAAGGTGTTTTCTAGTTGAGAAAGGGAATGAGAGAACTAAGAGTGAGATGAGAATGGTTATTTGCCTTTAAGTTTTAAAAATGTTAGTGACTTAGATACCCTTTTTCTCAAGGATTCTCTCTTGAGCGAAGTCATTCTCAATTGAGTGAGAAAACTAGACAAATTTTTTTTACACATTTGCTATTATTTTCGCTTAAATGAAATCATTCTCGCTTAAGTGAAAACCTTCTAGAGAATTCTTATTTGTGTTGTCCATTTTCACTTGAGCCAGAATACAAATGAGCAATCTCTATCTATTCTTGCTTGAATGAGGCGTTTCTCACTTAAGCTAAAAACACTTTTTTTTTTAGAACTCTTCCATTTTGAAAACAAAAACAATGAAAATTAGGGTGTTACAGTGTTGGTATATGCACTAAAAACTTTAATATTTTTTATTATAACCAAATATAAGAAATACTTATAGAGGTCACACACATAGAACTAAAAAAGTAATATTTCAATTGAACTGAAATAATACCTTATTCAATCAAACTCATTAAGAACGAGACAGGTCACAACAGGTATGAGAGAATTAGGATTAGCCACATCTACATGCTTATAAATAGAGTATGAGATGCTTAGACCCAAAACACCATATGGAGAAACCCTAGTGTCAGGCTTCTAATTTATTATTAAGTAATCTATAATATTTTATACTTGTTCAATGTTAATTGAAGGATTATTTGGTATTGGAATATATTTAGATGGAGTTTGAAATTATTAAAAAAAAAAAAAAAAAAGTGAACAGTACCGTATGAACAGTGCAATGAACCGTGCAACCGCGTATGTACAGTACAAACCGTATGAACAGTGCAATGAACAGTGCAACCGCGTATGTACAGTACAAACCGTGTATGAACAGTGCAAACCGCGTACAAATCGTGTATGAACAGTACAAACCGCGTATGTACAGTGACAGCTGACGTCATCGGTGACGTCACATACGCGTACAGTACGTGTACAGTACGCGTGTACAGTGTTTTCCCAAGCATGAATAGTTCCCTGAAACGTATTTTCCGCATGAACAGTAAGGCGGTGAACAGTGTTTTCCGGCGGTGAACAGTAAATTTCGGCGTGAACAGTAAATTTCGAAAATTTTCTATAAAAAGGGGGCTTCACACGAAATTTTCATTTCTTCACCTCTATCCAAGGTTCTCAAAGGTTCTAAGGCCGTAAACCACCATTTCTCTCATACTAAACCTTCCTAAACTTAGATTTCTCGCCAGATCTGAGATTCTACATCTATTCTGAAGTATTGGAAGTAAGTTTCTTTAAGTTTGAAGCTAGATTTACCGTTCGTTTCTCTTCTCCTTCTCTTTCTTATAGAAATTCATGGTGTTCTTAGGAGAAACTCCGTTCTAAAGCTGAATCTTCGATGAATTTTTGTTATAATCAAGTAATATTCGGTAGATCTAGTGTGAATCATCTTTACGAGGTAAGGGAGTTTACTTTAACCTATGAACTATGTTTTGAACGGTTTAATATGCTATTTCAAGATATTTTGATATGATTTTGTTAGATATATTGAATAAAAGCTATTTTCTAAGTCAGAATCGTTGTAATTAGTTTAAAATGCTGAGATTTTGGCTGATCTATTATAAACTTGCCGTAGTTGAGCTATTAAAATAATTTTGGTGGTGTGCATCATGCTGAGATATATGTTTTGCATCATTATAGAGCCGAGTTACATGTTTAGGTGGGTAGACATGTAACGGTAAGTTCATCTTTGAGTCATTGTCTTTGTCTTTGTCTGGATCCGAGATCTAATGGGTCGCTCCGGACCGGCTCGGTTCCTTCTGGATTAATTAGGCTGTGAATCCAGTTGGAAACCGTTTTCATGCTGTGCATTAGATGGGCTGGAAATGCATGGGGTTATTGCTGTGAGAAATATTTTGCTCTATATATATATAATTTTATTTTATGTTTGGTAAGCTCACCCTTGCATTTCTTTCTATGTCGTTGTGTGCGTGTGTACTGCGATGATCGTATTTGCATGGTACGTGAGCAGATGTAGCAGGTGTTGTATCTACTTCACAGGCTGAGGGGCCAGTGAAGAAAAGTTAGAAGCTGGAGTTGAGTAATAATGCATCAGAGTCCTTTTTCTTTATATATGAGACCTCATGTCGAGGGAGTCACGTGTTATAATTTTTTTGGTATTTTGAATATTATAAACTAAATGTAATATTATGTTGATCTGTTGGATATTTGTTGTAAGGAACTTCATTTTTTACTTTGAATGAGAAGCGAATTTTTATACTTATATTCTCTATTATTTACCTATTTTTAAATAAGTATGTGGTGTAGAAACAATGTTCTCGGTCCTTTATAAAAAGGGGTCGTGACACCTAGCCATCTCTCTCTTCCTTAAGCTACTAGCATTGTGGCAAAGGAATATTCTATAGTGTAAAATTGGTGTTCATAACACCGGCAGCAAAAAAAAATAGGATTTATTTTGTACCAAAATATATTAGAGCAGATGAAAAAACTTTAAAATTTCTTGAATTGTAAAAATTTCTTCAATAGTGTGAAGACTCCACATGTATCCACATCGAGACTAATCCTCTTGCGTCAACTCTTTGACTGTGAAACAATCACCAACAAAATATGAGAAAGAGAGAGGAAATCCCTTTTGTATTTGTATTCGCGGTCCATGTAGCATGTTTGCCCAAAAAATTTAGTAATATATTTGCAATGGTTTTACCAACCTTTCACGACTGTTTTTACAAACCCTTGGTGATAGATTTTACCAATCCTAAAAAGGTGGAAGAAGTGTAACACCCTCAATTTTTGGTGCCCTTGTATGGGAAAAATAAGAACTTTAGTACAGGATTTCTCGCCCAAGCGAGACAGGTCTCGCTCAAGCAAGATAGATTTTTTAAAAAAGGGCATTCTGGAACTTCCTCACTCAAGCGAGATGAGTCTCGCTCAAGCGAGAAAGGGTAAGGTTGACCCAACTATCCTCTCTCCCAGGTGAGAGAGAATCTTCTCAGGCGAGAAGTGGCTCACTCAAGCGAGATGGAGTTCACCCAGGCAAGGAGTTGTAGGAAAAAAAGGAGGTCTTTGAACTCAATCTTGCTCAGGCGAGATTGTACGTTGCTTAAGCAAGAGTATCCTCGCTCAAGCGAGAATAGCAAAAAAAAAGTAGTTTCACTATCTGGTTGTCTCACTCAGGCAAGGAATGCTTCCCCAGACTAGGGTAGAGCTCGCTCAAACGAGAATTTGCTCGCTCAAGCAAGAATGCGCGGGCTGAGAAAGGTATTTAAGGAACCCAACCCCAAAAATATTAATTTTTTTCACCAAACAGCCTTCTCTCTTTGTTTTTCTCTGTTCTTCCTCTATTCTCTCAAGAGAAGCTCTACCAAACTTGGAATCTCTTCCAAATCTGAGCTTAAACATCTATTCCATTTTGAAACCAAATAAGTTTCTCAAAGTTCAAATCTCAAGCTTTATCTCTTTTCTTCGATTTTCTCTTTCTCAATAGGTGTTCACCTTGTAATATTTAGGAATATCTCTACATTTTGGACAAAATTTTCTATTTTGGATGTGTTGTACCTTCCCTTTGGACCGCTAGAAGAATTTGTTAGTAAAGACTCATTTCCAAGTAAGGGGAGTAGATCCCGAACTCTAACTATTATTCTATGTCTTGGCTTAGAAACTTTAATACTTTTGTGCTAAATAGTAAAGCCTTCATTAATTGGGATCTTTGGAATATAAAAGCAAGATGATTTATTTTTGAACACACCTGGCTAGGATTTTGTAATAGAAATTAGAAGTAAAACAAGTTTTTAAGAAAGTTTATAACCTTAAGGTTAACATGTATGTATAATTATTGCTAGTCATGACTTTGAATAATAGATGATAAAAAGTGTTGAACCCCAAGATAGACGATTTTATATAAGACCAAGAGAGCGTAATCTCCAGCAAATTTTCTTCCATGATTTAGCTTAACGTGTGTTAAAAATGTGCAATGGTCTGAGTCTGAGGGTGATTGACCTTCGGCACACTTTATTGATGTGAAATAGGTAGATTGGTGATCAATATTGAAATTTTGTAGTGTACTGAATATGAATTCGTGTTTGATAACGGATGAATATGAAAGTTGGTGAATTTATGTTCTCATGGAAGGTATTTGATTGTTTTGAATAGTAATGTTTTATTAGTAAGAATTCATGAATAAAAAGGGGTGACATGAATAAGTGAGCATGTTAAATTAAATTTATTTGTGTTATCAAAATAAAAAAGGAAATGTTGATGAATTATGAGAAATATAAAATGTTGAAATGATGATGAGATATGTGTCATATGAAATGATGAAGTGCTGATAAATGAATTGTAATGAGAAAGACTAAGAAATTAAATGTATATGAAATATTGAGAAAGTAGGGTCATGAGAAATGCTGAGACCCGGTATAGATAGTTATAAAGATACATTGGGGGTATAGAGTTTGGAGAATATTTGAAAAATCTTGGAGAAATGAGGGTGGTGAATGCTAATTTTAAGAGAGTGCACAATGATTTGTTAAAAGAAAAAACATTCACAGGCCATACACTCATCTCCTGACAATACTCCTGACTATACCTTTGCTAAAAGGGACAGGGGGAATACACGTATCTGTGTTGTTGAAGTTAACCAGCAGCTATCTATACATATGTAAGAGCTCAAGGGATCCTAGAGGGAATGAATGTAAGATTGTGAGATGAGTTTATAATAGGTGAATCATAACAGATTAATTAGTGTAATTATAATACTGATTCTGTACTACATCAACGGGTGTAATTATAATGCATGTATTATAATACATTAATTAATATGGTTGTAGTGCACTTATTATAGCATAATGCTTGATATGAAATGAATGAAGTAGTAAGGAAATTGTAAATGTTTGATGTAATGGTGATGTGATAGGATAATCTATTGATTTATGGAACATATGTTAGTGAAAAGCTTGGATTGATATCATATCAGTGCATGATTTAAATTATAATTAACATGATTGTTGCTGCTATGATTTTATTAATTTTGCATTGAAAATAGTATTATTTACTATGTTGGCACAAGAATCTATATCTCTTGTTTTAATTTGGATGATTTTTAAACTAAAGAATTATTGGGAACAAGATTGCTCACACTTATAAACATTTTTCAAGAATTTAAAATAAATGATAGTTCGTTCTAGGATCATATTTTCAGTGATGTTGCAAGGAGGAATCTGCTTTGTAGGCTTTAAATTGTATTTAAAGTTGTGAAAGTTTTGATTTAGTCTTAGTAGAATTAAATTTCTGATATGTAAATAATGTGTGATGAATTTTAACATTGAAAGGTTTGATAAGAATTATTGTAAATAATAATTTAAATTATATTTGTAGTATTCATCAATTAACTTCATTAATCCTATTATTTTTACATTGAACTTTTTTTTTTAAATTGAAAAAATGCATTTCTAATATTTTTGCAAAGTATTATGAAATAATTCATTTTTAAGAAAGTTTCAATGTCATTGCATTTTTATGCTACTTGTTTTATCTTATAAATTGATTTTATTTCTTTCAAATATTTATAATTTAAATAGTAAAAATATTGTAAATATGTTCAATCGAAGAAAAGTTCAAATTTTCTCACATATTTATATTTCAAGAATTGAATAAAATCAATTTATTCTTTCACTTTACAATAAATTATTATTTATTTTTAGAATTCAAAAAGTAGGATGTCATAGCTGTCTTATTATTAATATTCTTGGTGCTAGCAAAAAATATAATAATATTTTACTTAAAAATAAATATTATTTATTTGATAAAATAGATTCTACAACCTTAATTATCAAATAAAAAAATTCTTTTGCAAAGATTAGAACCCTCGTTAGTTTGTGACCCCGTAGGTTTAATATTAAGCTGATAATAAATTAATAATAATTAATTTTACTAATCAAGGTTGGTGTCTAGCAACACTTCTTAATGTTCGGATAACATGAAGTAATAAGTTTACATTCAAGAACCATTAAAAAATAATATAACATTTCCTTTCATCCTTACAGCTTTGAATTAACTATAGAGTATGGTATAATTTGTCAATACTCTAACAAGCTAATTTATCATGAATGACTTAAGAAAACTCATTTCTTCTTTCATTCAATTACTTTGGCCAAGGTCTTAATTTTAATAGAGCTCAAACTCATTACCTAGAGTTGATGGATCCCTTCTTGAATTATCATTAATCCCACAAGCATTTAATTATATTCAATATCTATTCAGCTAATGCTTTAAAGTAATAGGTGTCCAAAATTAATGTTCGGATAGCATGAAGTAATAAGTTTACATTCAAGAACCATTAGAAAATAATATAACATTTCCTTTCATCCTTACAGATTTGAATTAACTATAGAGTATGGTATAATTTGTCAATACTCTAACAAGCTAATTTATCATGAATAACTTAAGAAAACTCATTTCTTCTTTCATTCAATTACTCTGGTCAAGGTCTTAATTTTAATAGAGCTTAAACTCATTACCTAGAGTTGATGGATCCCTTCTTGAATTATCATTAATCCCACAAGTATTTAATTATATTCAATATCTATTCAGCTAATACTTTAAAGTAATAGGTGTCCAAAATTAAAATATAAGAAATGACTTGTTGATTACTATGATAATCTTAGGTCAAAGGAAAGTTCATATTTTTCTAGGAAATTTTTTGTTGATAATATAAGGTAATATTAATCATAAAAAATTCTCAATTTGAGTCAGTTCAATGACCACATTCATATATGTGTCATCTATATATGTAAATTAATAAATGAGATATATTAATATTCATCGAATGAATATTATCATATATATTGATCTGTGTAGATTATTAATATCTTATTTATAATAATCCTATGATCAAGAACAATTTAGATCAAATTGTGAGAGATATGTTTCTCTTTTTCATAATCTCTATTATGATAACAAGTCTTTAATTTAATCAAGGACCTTTATCAAATAAACTATTATGTCAAAATAGTGTATATAATATAAAGAAAGAAAATAATACTTTATTATTATAACAGGAATGAAGTACATGATAACTTTAGGTTTTGGGCATACACACTTATTCCTAACATATTCTGGTGGGAAGTGTTTAGGAGGACTTTTATACAGACACAAATATCACAACCATGTTCATGCCCACGCAAAAGAGAATTTTTATTCATCTTTAATTTCTATTGCACTATCCGTGTTTAACTCCCTATAAGAAGTACACAAATAGAATGTTTAGAAAGACAAGGAAAAATTAGCTCACAACCAAGGAAGTTTCTAAAGATTTTATATTGATGAAAAAGAGTTAGAAAGAATCTCCAATGCAAGCAGAGATGCCTCCAACACTTATCAGAAGATGGGAAGAGCCAAGTGACTAAGTGAGCAACAAGATCTACAACAGCAAGTAAAGAATGCAAGACATAATGATGAATGAAGCATGCAACGATTATTATATACTAGAAATGAAAGTAACAAAAAAATAGAGAGTTAGAAGTTGAAGAAAAAATAGAAAGATGGAAAGTTAATATACAGAATCATGAATCTACTACACCTCACATATCTAAAATTCATATTCTTTTTCTTCTGAACGAGGGTACATACCTAGACATTAGAAGTACACAAGTTGTTCAAAGCTTAAATGGGACACTACACTTATCTCAAACCAAATACATTATTGAAGATTTATCAAAGGGGTACATACCTATGCTAGTTTGTGGGTGAAACACCCTCATTTTTATTGCCTATGTTTTTGAAAAATAGGAATTTTGGTGCAAGTTTCTCGTTTAAGCAAGACAGAATTTTCTAGACCAGACATTCGAGGGCTCTCTCGCTCGAGAGAGAGGATAATATCACTCCAACTATCCTCTCGCTCAGGTGAGAACTGACTCACCTAGGCAAGGAATTACAGAAAAATAAAGAGCTCTCTGGACCTATTCTTGCTCAGGCAAGAATGTCTCTTGTCAGGTGAGAATATCATAAAATGGGTAAAATCATTCCCTCGCTTTCTGTTTCTACAAGTCTCTCGAAAAGTAGTTTTCCAGAAAGTAAGTCCTGAATGCCTTCTAGGAGATATACCCCTCTTCTTGAGACAGGGTTTGGCTGGCAAATTTTCACCAGTCTTCGGCTTACCCACGTAGCATGTAAGTGGCATAGCCCACTGTGTGCTCTTCACGACCGCCCATCGCATTAAAAATCTTCTCTATATCAGCGATCCATGTAACACCTTATATTTCTTTCCTCAATATAAGATAAATTTTCATAAAAATTTAAATGGTAAAATAAATTTTATTTTTTTTAAAAAAAAACTCTCTAATGAGAAAGAAACAATGAAATGATAAAAGTTTCATTGAGTAAAATTTCATTAATTCATAAGTACTTTAGAAAAACAAAGATTCTAAAGTTTTCATCAGCAACAAAAAAGAAATAGTAGTTTTACAACTGTTTTAAAAGAATCCTATAGAACTGAAAATATTTATTACATAACTTAAAATAACTAAGTCCTATAGCAGTTCTCATCCATCCATGTACTGTGAGCTAGGTACTATTCATCTTGGTTTCCTGAAAAATGTTGTGTAAGGGTGAGTCTCTACCCTACCACTCATACATAACACATATTCATCACAAAACACATCTTATCACAATTAAAGAAAACATCATGGCATTGCATATCACAAGGTCATAAAAAGCATGTTCTCATCTCAACATGTATTATATTCCACAGTTTCACAATTTCTTTTACTTTCTTTTATTCGCGCTTACCGCGCCCTGTGGCCACAGTTATCCGATGCCTCTATCCCGAGGTCTTACACATCTATGTAAATAGTCGCCGGATGGCCCAATGCAATACGGATATAACGCATGCAATAGACGGCTCCTTAGTAAAGGTAATAGTCAGGAGTCAAGTCGAGAAATGAGTGTGTGGCCATGTGCTGCATTCGAACACAATATTCTGTGCACAATCCCGAATGTCACTCACCACCCTACATTTCTTCAAGATATCCTATATCGTCTCCATCTTCCACTCCCCAGTGTATCTCTGTAACTATTTACATCATATCCTTTTCCATTTCATACTCTTTCGAGCATATTCACATGTTCACATATGCCATTTATCATGTTCACACATTTTTTTCATTATATTTCCACATACTTTTCATCATATCCATCAAACCATGGCATATTCATAATATACATCATTTTAACATGAAACACAATATATTTAAATATGAAACATCCATCTCTTTGTATATTTCATATCACAAAATCATAAAAATCATATCAACCATCCTCAATATACCTTATCATGCCTTATTTGAACATAATATCACATTTTCACCGATTATTTCTCATAAAACAAGGATTATTCCACATATAATCATATACATGACAAGATCTATGAAAATACAAGTAATAAACATAACAAAATGATAAAGTAGAGCTCCCTTACCTCAAAACAGAGCTTTTACAAAGATTTAACCGAAGATTTAACTCTAGAACAGAGGTTTTCCTAAGAACATCATTAACATCTATAAGAAAAAGAAGAAAAAGAGAAACGAACGGTAAATCTAACTTCAAACTTAGAGAAACTTACTTGAAATCCTTTAGAACGGACGTAAAATCACAGATCTAAAGAGAAATCTAAGTTTATGAGGTTTAGTATGAGAGAAAATGGCGAGATAAAGCCTTGAAACCTTTGAGAACCTTGGATAAGAATGAAAATTTCATGTGAAGCCCCCTATTTATAGAAATTTTTTTTAAGATGTCAGCGTCAATGTGATGTAAGCGATGATATCAGCATAATGCAAGGGATGATGTCAGCATCAACGTGATGTAAGCGATGATGTCAGCATCAACGTGATGGAAGCAATGATGTCAGCATGATGCAGGCGATGATGTCAGCGTCAACGTGATGTAAGCGATGATGTCAGCATGATGCAAGAGATGATGTCAGCGTGATGTCACCAATGATGTAAGCGATGATGTCAGCGTGAGATCATTAGTGACATAAGTGATGATGTCAGCGTGAGGTCATTGATGACATAAGCGATGATGTCAGCATAATGTCGCTAATGACATCAGCGTGGTGTCACCTATGATATAAGCGTGATGTCACCTATGACATCAGCATGATGTCACTGTTGACATTAGGGGCTACTGTACATACACGGTTTCTTTCTGCTCACAAAGTACTACAAATTTTTCTCAATCATATACTACAGGCATGACACAAAGCACAGGATGTTACAATTCACCCTTGGGCTCCTTCAGGATCAGACTTTCCCTTAAACCTTGAAGGGTTGTGTTTTGTAAAAGATGATAGTCACTGGTACTTCGCTGGCTTAGCTTCCTGGTTCTGCACTAGAGCTTCTAGTACTTGAGTCATACGATTCATGATTTCATTCATGACTCCGACAGATCCACCTCTACTAGTCATGATTCTATATTGAAAGAAGTTAATCAACTTATCAGCAACCATTATTCGTGCCAGTACACATAAATAATCAAGGCAAACAAATCACATACATTTCCATTTGGAGAACCAAACAGACTATTCTAACAATCAATCAATGTATATTCTTGTTAAGCAAGAATATAAGAGTACCTAGAATAGACAAACTAGTTCCATACCCTAGTCCGATTTGAAAATTTGTAACATCTTCATTTTATTCAAAACAATATGAAAATAATTTTAGAGTTGAAAAGGAATAATTTAGTTAAATCCATTTACTAGCCAAGTATAACAAATGGAATTATAAAATATTCTTTTTATTTTGCTCAAACTTATAAAAATTTAAATAACAAAGTAATAGAAATCAAATAAATTTAAGAGAAAACATCGAAATAACATTAATATATATACATTGTTCTAAAGAGTTTACAAGAGGTTATCATTAGCAAAATATACATAAAGAAACACATTCGGACTCATTTACAAAATACAAAATATAAAAAGTCCTAATGAGCAGTCTATCCACCAAAAGACTAAAAAAGATACTAGTCTTCTCCATGCCACCTCTCTATCTATGCAAAATTCTTAGAATCAAGGTCCTTATCTAACCCGAGATAAAGATCTCCTAAATCCGTAATGGCTTGCTTGCTAGTAATTTGCTCAAAAGTCCATCGGGTTGGTCTTCCAAAGTGGTCATGATCATGATACGTGAACAAGTAGGTCACAACTGCTGGAGTTCTAACTGTGTCTTGGTAGAGGTACATACACAGGGTATAATGGATTTTATTGTTTATGGGAAAATCAAAAAGTACACTATAAGATAGTTCCGTTTCTAGCATAATAATATTACAAGGTGTAACATCCTGTACTTTGATTAAATAAAATGAGGTTTATTAAAGTATAATTAGAATAGATTTGGATAGAATTTATATATATATATATATAAAGTGAACAGTAAAACTGCCTATGTACAGTGACCAATGATGTCATCAGTGAAATCAGCATGACATCATGGCTGGTGTCACATCCGGGTACAGTACACGTGCACAGTGTTTCCAGCATGAACAGTGACCGCAAATAGTGTTTCTGGCGTGAACAGTGTTTCCGGCGGTGAACAGTAATTTTCAAAAATTTTCTATAAAAAGGGGTTTCACATGAATTTTTCGTTTCTTCACTCCTATCCAAGGTTCTCAAAGGTTCTGAGGTTATATCTCACCATTTTCTCTTATACTAAACCCTCATAAACTTAGATTTCTCTTCAGATCTGTGATTCTACGTCTGTTCTAAAGGATTTCAAGTAAGTTTCTCTAAGTTTGAAGTTAGATTTACCATTCATTTCTCTTCTTCTTCTTCTTCTTCTTCTTCTTATAGATGTTCATGATGTTCTTAGGAAAAACTTCATTCTAGAGTTAAAATCTTTGGTTAAATCTTTGTAAAAGCTCTGTTTTGAGGTAACGGGGGCTCTACTTTATCATTTTGTTATATTTATTACTTGTATTCTCATAGATCTTGTCATGTATGTGATTATATGTGAAATAATCCTTGTTTTATGAGAAATAATCGGTGAAAAGTGAGAATAATTGGTTGTTTATGTGATTTTATGATGAATACATGGTGAAAATGTGATAGTGCATGATAAGGTATATTGAGGATGAATGATATGATTTTATGATTTTGTGATACGAAATATACAAAGAGATGCATGTTTCATGTTTGAATATATTGTGTTTCATGTAAAAATGATATGTATTGTGAATATGCTATGATTTGATGAAAAGTATGTGAAAATATAATGAAAAATATATGTGAATATGAGAAATGGCATATGTGAACATGTGAATATACTTGAAAGAGTATGAGATGGAAAAAGATATAATGTAAATAGTTACAGAGATACACTGGGGGAGTGGAAGATGGAGACGATATGCGATATCTTGGAGAAATGTGGGGTTGTGAGTGACATTCGGGATTATGCACGGAATATTATGTTTGAATTCACCACATGGCCACATACTCATTTTCTGACTTGACTCCTGACCATTACCTTTGCTAAGGAACTGTCTATTACATGTGTTGTATCTGTATTGCATTGGTCCATATGACGACTATTTATGTGGATATGTAAGACCTTGGGATAAAGGCATCGGATAACTGTGGCCACAGGGTGCGGTAAGCGCGAATAAAAGTAAACAAAAAAATTATGAATCTGTGGAATATAATATAGGTTGAGATGAGAACATGCTTTATACGACACTATGATATGTAATGTCATGATATTAGTGTTAAGATGTGTTTTATGGTGAATATGTGTTATGTATGAGTGGTAGGATAAAGACTCACCCTTACATAACATTTTCAGGAAACCAAGACGAATAGTATCAGGCTCACAGTGCATGGATGGATGAAAACTGCTATAGGACTTAGTTATTTTGAGTTATATAATGAATATTTTCAGTTCTATAGCATTCATTTGAAACAGTTGTAAAACTACTATTTCTTTTTTGTTGCTCATGAAAATTTTAGGATTTTTTTTTCTAAAAGTACTTATGAATTAATGAAATTTTACTCTATAAACCTTATATCATTTCAATGTCTCTTTCTTATTTGAGAGTTTTTGAAAGAAAATTTACTTTACCATTTAAATTTTATGAAAATTTATCATATATTGAGGAAGGAAATATAAGGTGTTACACAAGGTATGATATCAACATGTAAAACCAACTTAAAATAGCAAAATCTATTATACTCGTTAAATACACAATTTAACCTACACTATACAAAGCTATCTAAAAGTCTAATGCTCCCTCTAGGTGCTATCATCCTGATCAAATGAAAGGTTTATGTAAGGATGAGTCTCTATTCTTATTACCAAACACACATTCACATTTAAGTCACACAATGCAGCAAAGTAATGTAGCAATCAATCACATCACAAAATCATGTTTATATACATGCAACAATCCATATTTATTTAGCTTATTACTCTTCCTCTCTCTTAATACTTGGAGTTCTCATTTTGTACTTTCAATGCCCCTAGGATCCTTCAAGGTCTTTCTTAGCATAGATAGTTGTTGGATAGCCGCAGCTACACGGATACAACATGTGTCGACCTAGACCCTTTTAGCAAAAGCGTGGTTAGGAGTTTAAGTCAAGAAACAAATGTGATGCCTGTGTTGCTCTTACTCTCATTTGTTATGTGCAATTCAAGAAGAGCATCCACCACCCTCATTTTCCTAAGATTTCTCAATCGCCTCCATCTTTCACACCCCCAGTGTACCTCTGAACTATTCATACTTGTCCTTATCATGTTCCTTCCTCATTTCACTTCTCTTTCCATATTTCCCATCTCATCTCGATATTTCTCACTATAAATTTACTCTTCTTATTAGTCATTATGTCCTAAACTTATTATTTAATATAACCTGAACTCATTATCTATTTACTATCATATTATCCATCTCTTCATTTCTCTATTTTACTCAAGTTCATTACTACGTGATATATCAATTAATTGCTGTCGAAGGTTGGTCACCCCTGGTCTCAGTCCACAACATACATACATATACACTCAAAACAAGGATCATACACATCATCAACACCACAAAACATGCTTCAAAAATAACAAAAACATGTTCTCATCTAACATATACTCAAAATCATGCATTTCATCACAACACTTTCATAAACACAAACATACCACTTTCTTAGTAACAAGATAGAGCTCTCCTTACCTTGAAATAGAAGTTTAGTGAAGGGTTTTTAAAAACACTTGTTCAAAACGTTGGGTTTCTCCTAAATATCACAAGAAATCTTATTTAGAGAAGGAGAAACAAGAAAATAATCAAAGGAATGAAGAACTAAGCTCTAAGAACTTACCAAGGAGCAAGGAGAGTGAACTCTCAAGCTTAGATCAAAGAAAAGTTGGAGCTTTACAAGGATTTTCTCTAAAAATGAGGAGAGAGGTCAGAGAGAATGGAAAGGGTCATAACTTGGATTACAATCCAAGTTTCTCAACTTGAAAATCCTTAAACACCCCTCAACTTGTAACATTCTCGCTACAATAGGAGATTCTCGCTTGTCTCGCTGTAGCGAAAAAACCAAACAAAATTTTACTTTACTGTATGTCATTCTAGCTACAACGAGAGCTCCTCGCTACAGCAAGAGAGCGTCAAAGAGCCTGATTTTGGACGCTCATTTCTCGCTACAGCAAAACACATCTAGTTACAATGAGAAATCCTGCAACTCATACACCTAAAACTCTCATAATTTCAATTATCAAGCATTAACAATTCAGACAAAATATAAAATTAATAAATAACAAAATAGGGGTGTTACATCAAACCATAAATCTTATCTATGCATTTTAACTCAAAAAGCCAAATTACCTTATTCTAAATAACAAAACTATAAGATTTTCTTGAAAACATAATGTAGAAAATAGATTTTTTGGTATGAAAACTGATTTGTTTAAAGAGCACCTAGATAAGATTTGTATGGTAAAAGTTATGAGTAAAATTAGTTCCTAAGAAAATTTTTATGATTTTGTTAATATTATGTATATATAGTTTTGTTATTCTAAATGATATGTATTAGATGATGCTAAACTCTAGGATAGATGACTTTATTAAGATCGAGAAAATATGATCTCTGAAAATATATTTTAAAATTGTTCGATTAGGTTGAGTCTGAGGGTATCTGACCTTCGGCGTATTATATTTATTTACATGATGTGAAGTTGATTGCATGATATCTTGTATTCTGAGAACTTCGCATGAGATATATCAAAATGTATAGTATTTAATGATAGGTTATAGTGATTTTAGATGGTTGTTTGAAAAGGCTAAATTTATGTTATGATGAAATAGAATTAATGTAAATCATTGTAAATGAAGATATAGAGTTGTTTGTATTATCAAAGTGGATAGACAAGTGCTGAAAAAATGTACGTCATGAAAAGTGATGAGCATATATATAGATAGTCTAAGAGATACATATGATCTAGGATTATCCATAATTAATGAGATCAAAAGCACCACAGGCCTCTCACTCATTTTCTGGCCTAAACTTCTAACCATGCTTTTGCTAAAAAGGACCGAGTTGGTACACGTATCCATGTTGCAGCGGCTAACCAGCAACTATCTATACTTATGGAAGATCTCAAGAGATCCTAGGGGCAACAAAATATAAAATTGTGATGGATGTGATATAAATTGTATGATTATAATATATGTGTTGTAACATATTGATTTATGTGATTATGATATATGTGTTGTAATACATCGACAAGTATGATTATAACACACGTATTATGATGCGTTAATTGATGTGATATAATACATGTACTATGACATATAGATTGGTGTAAAAATACATGTTATAAAATACTATAACTATGACGGATTTAGTGTTTGCTTTATTGTGAAATTTGTTAGTATAATTTATGAGTTATTATTAATTGACATATTATATATTATGTGTCAGGCTTGTAATCTATTATTGAGTAATCTATAATATTTCATACTTTTAAATGTTAATTGAAGGATTATTTGGTATTGGAATTGATTTAGATGGAGTTTCAAATTTTTTTTTTTAAAAAGTGAACAGTGACATACTATAACGTCACATACACGTACAGTACGTGTACACAGTGTTTTTGGCGTGAATAATGTCCTGAACAGTGTTTCTGGCGTGAACAATAAGGCGGTGACAGTGTTTCAGACAGTGAACAGTAAATTTCAAAAATTTTCTATAACAAGGGGACTTCACACAAAATTTTTATTTCTTCACTCCTATCTAAGGTTCTCAAAAGTTTCAAGGCCATATACCACCATTTTCTCTCATATTAAACCCTCATAAACTTATATTTCTCTCCAAATCTGTGATTCTGCATCTGTTCTAAGGGATTTGAAGTAAGTTTCTTTAAGTTTGAAGTTAGATTCACTGTTCGTTTCTCTTATTCTTCTCTTTCTCATAGAAATTCATGGTGTTCTTAGGAGAAACTTCGTTCTAAAGCCAAATCTTTGGTGAATCTTGCGATAAAACAAGTAATATTCGGTAGATCTGGAGTGAATCACCATTCTAAGGTAAGGAGAGCTTACTTTAGTCTATAAACTATATTTTGAACGGTTTAATATGCTATTAAAAAAAGGTTTGAGTCAGTTTTGTTAGATCTCTTTGGCAAAAGCTGAGATATAAGGGGTTTAATACTTGAGAGTTATTTTTCTATTCTGTAGCTGCTAATAACTAATTTAATAACACTGAGATTTGATTGATTAATTATAAACTTATCTTAGCTAAACTGTTGAAATGATTTTAGCTGTGTTGCATCATGCTTAGATATATGTCTTGCATCATTATAGAGATAAGTTAGACGTTTAGGTGGGTAGACGTGTAACAGTAAAGCATGCTAAGTTGTGTTGTGCTGTCTGGATCCAGATACCGGAATGAATTGCTCCCGGACCGGCTCGGCTCCTTTCGGATTACTTAGGCAATGAAACCAATTGGAAACCATTTTTCATGCTATGCATTAGATGGGCTGGTAATGCATGGGGTTGTTGCTATGAGTAATATTTTGCTCTATATATACGATTTTATTTTTTTTTATATAAGTTTACTCTTGCATTTCTTTCTATGTCGTTGTGTGCGTGTGTACTGCGATGATCGTACGGTGGTACGTGAGCAGATGTAGCAGGCTGAGGGGCCAGTGGAGAAATGTTAAAAGCTGGAGTCGATTAATTTTGCATCAAAGTCCTTTTTCCTTATATTTTGGGACCTCATGTAGAGGGAGCTATGTAGTATAATTTTGTGTATTTGAGTATTAAGAACTAAATGTAATATTATGTTGTTCTGTTGGATATTTGTTGTAAGAAACTTTGTTTTATTTTGAATGAGGAGTGAATTTTATACTTATATTATCTATTATTTATCTATCTTAAATAAGTATATGGTGTAGAAACAATGTTCTCGGTTCCTTATAAAAAGGGGTTGTGACATTGTGTTATAATATTGTCCCACAAGGATTGATTTTCAATTACTAAGAATTTCCTAATTCAATTGTTTAAGCTTCAAAGATACGAAATTAATTAAAAACAAGAATTTATAAAATCAAGTATAAAACTAAGAGCAAAGAATACAATGCACGTCATGGTTAAACTTATCAGAGAGGAACCTAGGACATGGGTTTTCTCATTCAATCCTTTATGTTATTTCTCCATTTAACTCTAAATTCAATTTCCTTGTGATTACCAATCATTTATACGAATACTATTAATACCCAATGGTCATGTAATATTAATATTATTTTCTCTAAATTAACATCCCCAATGGTCATGCAAGACATTAATTTAAGAAAGCTTTAGGAGCCTACGAACTTGTTAATTTAATAACGATTAGAAGAGAAAGATTGGTTTGATCCACCTAATCCTTTGTATTGTTTTACACTATAGATCTATTAATTAACCGAGGTATGGTCGCCTGACGATATAATTAATTAGGATTAAGAAAGAAGCGCAATAGGATAAAATCTAACCACAAAACGGAAATCAAATTTAGATTCAAACATCAAAATTCCATAAATTTATGAACAATAGTTCCCATAGCCCTAACTATGGACTTAGTTACTCATGCTAAAGAAAAAAACTAAAACAATCATAAACAAAGCCATAATCAAAAGAAATAGCAAATTAGAGTGTGAGATATGTTCCTGGTCTTCAAGTACGATCGCTTAAAGCTCCAAGTGTCGCCAAGCATGTGCCAAGGATTCCGTGCAAGAGAAACGAGATCAGATGTGTATCTGAAATCTAAAGTCAAGATGTAAAAATGGTTCCCTTATGATGCTTGAGATCTTCCCTTTTATAGGATTTGAAAACCATAAAAACTCTTTATAATTGAGCTTCCCGCTGATGAACACGGCTGTGCAAGGCCTTAAGCACGACCGTGCATGGGCTCGAAGCACCCCGTGCTTATTGAATGGGTCGAGGCATGCTGACTGTTGTGAAGCTCTAATCTTCCATTAATTTGGGCCCAGAATGCACCCAAAATCCACTTACAGCCTCTTTATACCAAACTGCACAATTCATATATAAATTAATGTAAAACCCAAATAAAATAAAGGTTAAATATGAATATATAGGTTATAAAAGAGGGTCTAATTACAGACTTATCAGTAGAGAATACTCACCCTTACTAATTATTTTTTAGAAATAAAAATGAAGAGAATTAAAAGAAGGTTGGGCGTTTTAAGATCATAGTCCTAGTGATATTGTGAGAAAAAACTGCTCTATTAGGACTTTTTTTTTATTATTGAAGATTGTATTTTATACTAAGCTTTTATTTTAAATTGATAAGATTATGTAATTATCTTAATGTTAATTTTAGAATTTATAATACTTTGGTAATTTTATTATAAATGGTAATTTGAAGTATATATGTAATATTGGTAGTTAACCTTTTTAATCATAGCTTACTTAGGCATTTGGGAGATGGCCTCGACAAAAGGAATTTTGACATGTAACTTTTTCAAGATTTCTAAAAACTTACTGAACCGTGAGTCTTTTTTATTGCTCTTCAGCCTTTATGGGAAAGGAATATTAAGTTCTAAAGGCCTTGGCACCACAAATGACTCTTTTTTTTTCCTCTCGCTTAGTTTCTATGTTTGAATCACAACCTTGCTTAGGGGGTTGCACAGTTGTGCTTCCTCTTAAATAAGGGCGTGCTTATCAGAAAGCAAGGGCATGTTTGTAGGAGGAGCACGAGCGTGCATATCTTGAAGCACGAGTGTGCTGGTGCTTTTGTTCTACGAGTTTTCAAGGTTCTTTTCACTTCTTAGAATAATGGCATTGCATTACTCTCTTGAGTTGGGTTCGGGCTGGGTTGGTGATAATTGTATAAAATAAGTGATTTGAGATGGTGATTTGAACACTTTCCATGTTAAAAGTTGGATTATTTTGTTAAATTCCCCTTAAACTTGGAACTTTTACAAATACTTGTATATTTTAAGAAAAGAATGCAATTGTAGTGTTTTGATTCCTTTTTGACCTATTTTGTAGTTCAAATCAAATGGGAGACATCATTTAAAGTTGAAGAAGATTGGAAAAAGTAAAAAAAAAAAAAAAGAGCAGATAAAGTATGAAGTTGCAGAAAAATAAGCTTCTGGAGGTATCTCGCTGTAGCTAGACACCCTCGCTGCAGCGAGAATGCTTCATTGCGAAGAGGGTAAATTTGTGCTCCTCTTGCTATAGCGAGAATGTGTCGCTGTAGTGAGAAATACTGCTGCAACGAGAGACAAACAAAATGATCTAATTTTTATCTCTATGTCTTGCTATAGCGAGGAGTTGTCGTAATAGCGAGAGAAGTCGAGCATACCAGTATAAAAGGTGACTTTTATGTTTAGAAGGGGGGTTATTGTTCCATTTAAATTTTTAGAGAGGATAACAGCACAAAGCATAGGAAAAGAGTAGGAATACTCGATTTTTGATGTTTTACTCCGTTTGTATCTCAATTCTTGTTACTATGGTTGCCATGAGCAGCTAAATTTTGTATGAGATTGAATGTATATCTTCAAACTTGATGTATTCTTAATAGTTTATATAAATATAGTTGTTTCTTCTTCATTTCTAGTGTTTTGGTGATTTCAATCTTTGTTAATGATTGAATCTGTCTACTTGATGGTTTCTAGAGCTCAGATCTGAGTTATATTTGGAAAATTATTATTTAGATCTAGATATGATTGAGATTACTCAATAATTGGTTACTCTAAGAATAGATTTCAAGTTATTGATTGCTTTTAAATCCTAGTTTTAATGCTGGATAGTTTGCTAACTATTTGAGGAATCAACATTTGAGAAATTATCTTAGAACTATATTTTCAAAGAATTAAATTATAGGATTTTCGTATTTTGCATCAAATTCATTGGAAATAGTTGCTATATTTATCGTTGAATTACTAGAATACAGAGAGGGAGATACATGAAATTCAATCCTAGCTTTTTAACTTGAATTTTATCATATTTTACATTATTGTTTTACATTTTGATTGTTATTCAACATTTCATGAAAATCACCTATTAATTCTATTGTATATAAGCTCAATTAATTTGTATCTTATTAATTAATACATTTGAATTGCTCTCTGAGGACGATACTCTGGTATTCTATCGGTTATTACTTGCAAAAGACCCAATATACTTGCCGTGTTTGAAGGAAAAGTCTCAACAAGTTTTTGGCACCATTGTCAGGGAGCAATTTGCAAATTGTATTAGTTTTTAAGTATAATTAGTTGAGTATTGTAATTAGTTTTATTTAATTTTTGTTTATCTAATTACTCTTTATTGCTAATCTTGTTTCAAGTTCCTTATTTATGATATTGCGAGGAAAAACTACTGCAGATCAGTTATTGTTTAATCCAGAGATTGAAAAAACATCTAGAAGAAATAATAGTGCAACAAGGAAGAAAAAGAAGAAAGCACAATAAGAAGCACCTTCAACTTCACAACCACTGGAAATTCACTCAGATTCAGAAAAGGAAGAAATGGTTGATGTTGGAGAAAACAACCAAGATGGCAATGGGAATGGTGGAAATCCTGGAGGGAATGGAGGACCAAGAGCAAATCCACTACCAAGAAGAACTCTTAGTGATTATGCAATGCATCAAGGGCCAAGGCACTATTCAAGTATAGTGGTTTCACCTAATGCAAGGGCTATAGAAATTAAGCTTGCTTTCCTAAATTTGATTAGTTCACATCAGTTTGATGTAACATATTTTATGTTTACATTTAATGTTTTATTTTGATTAATAAACACTTTTCATATGTTTTATTTTTATTGTTTTACCATTTTCTACTTATTTAAATAAATTGGGCCTTTTACAAATAAATGCTTTAATTTTGAATTTTTGGTTATTCTGATCTCTAACTACTCTTTTGGCCATAACTTTTTTGTATAGATATCAGTTTTGGCTTATTCTAGTTGCATTAGATTCTACACATCCAGGGTTTCAAAATGCATATAATGGCTTGCTGGATTTTGAGTTGTTTTCTATTTTTTTATGGTTTTTTGAAGTTGAGATAGATTTACTAAATATTATTGTGGGATTGCATTTGGACCCTTGTTATTTAATAATTGTATTTGGGCTTTTAGATATTATTAATGCCCTCATTTTGGCCACTTAATTTACCCTAATCAGAACCTATAAATAGACAAATAAGGTTTTGAATTGAAGAGTGATTATACACTTTGAGCTTTTGAGACTTGGCCGAAATAAGAATACTTGTTTTTTACTTTCTCTTGAACTCTCTCCTTCTTTTCTCATTCTTGCGTGGGTTAAGCATTTCGATGGAAGGCTAAATCTCTCGTTCAAGGATCATGAAGACCCATATGCCCATCTTGATACTTTTTATGAGTTGTTATCCACTATGTGATTTGATGATGAAGAAGAAGAGGCAGCATATGGGTCATCAACGACTCTCTTGATCTAACGCACTCTCAAAGCTTCTGTAGTCATCAACGACTTGCCAACACCAAGGTTAAAAGATATGAAAAGAGATGTGAGGTATGAGCAAAATATCAAAACGCTAATAGAAAAGGTGTCCTTAAAGTCACTGCCCTTAGGTTCTTTTAATAGAGTTTGAAAATCCTAAAATTGCTTTAGAGTTGGATTTCTCGTAGGTAAGTACGGTCGTGCAAGACCATAAGCACTGTCATACATGTGGTTGAAGCATCCCTTCGTGCTAGCTACTGGAATTTGGGCGTGCTAACTATTGCGAAGTCTTATTTTTCAATCAATTTGGCCCAAAATGCACCAAAAACTCAATTGTGGCCTTCTCATAGTAATCTGCATAATAATAATAATAGAAATTAGTGTAAAAGCAATAAAATAATGGCTACAACTAAATACATAGCCTATAAAAGCATGTCAAAATACAAACTTATCAATATTACTACTCCTTTGCATTTATTACCAGATTTTGCACAGCTATACACATCTTTAAAAAGGGTTGGCTAGTAGAAACCACTTTGCAATACCGTTTGAGCAGTCTTTTGCAAAGCTATACAATATTAGAGAGCGGTTCTTAAATAACTACCCTCCAAGTTATATTTAGAGAGAAGTTCCTAGTGAACCACTCTAAAAGGTTATTTTAGAGAGCAGTTCAATATTAACCGCTCTTTAAGTTTATTTTTCTAGGTTTACAATTTATTAAAAAAAAAAGAAAACTATTGAAAAGAAATAGGTTTGATTTAATTTCTTTTAAGGTTTTAGGTTTGAATTCTTTCCTCCTTTTTTTCTTTCTTTCTTAATTTGTGTATGTGTGCCTTTTTTATTATTTCTATACTTTATTTTATTTTATCATTGTGGTTATTTTTGTTATTACCATTATTGCAAAGAAATTGTGTGAATAATTTTTATAAAAATCACAAACATGTTTCCTTGCTTCAACTCAAGAAATTATCTAGCCTTTTGCTTCTTTAGATCTATGGGAAAATAATTTTCAAATAAACTTGTCTTAAATGCCTCTTGTAACACCTTAAATTTAATTTCAATTAAATAATAATTTCGTAAATTCGAATAACCAAATTTTCATAAGGGAAGGGTTACAAATTAATATTAAATGACTGCTACAAGACTAGTTCAGTTACAACATTTTCAAAATAAAAGCTAAGTCTTATAGTAGTCCATCTATCCTTTCACTGAGTCCAGTGCTGATCATCTTGATTACCTAAAAGATTAATGTAAGGGTGAGTATTCTACACTACTCAGTACACAACAAGCGCAGAGTCTCACCGTGCATATACTTTACACAAGATAAACATAAACAACATTTTCACACAATTCAATGCAATTCATCACACATTCGCGCGCTCATGGCACGCCGCAACGCTCACTGTGGCACTATGATAATAGATTTTCATTATGAATGATCGTCAGTTACTCCCGCCTCACGGATACCACGTGGGCAGTCACGAGTCACTCAACAAAGATAATGGTCAAAGGTTTAGTCAGAAAAAGAGTGTGTGGCCTGTGGTGCACCCATTCCACAGTCGGTGTCACCACCACTCTCTCCTCCCCAAGGTATTTCTACCGTCCTCATGTTCCACACTCCCAGTGTATCGCTGAACCATCCACAACACATTATAACGGCGCCAACCCGCCTCATTCACGCATATATTTCATTCACACATGCAATATTCATGCTTGCACACGGCACATAGCCTATATTCAATTCATATTACACGGCACATAGCCAACATTTTATTCACAATGTACTGCACATAGCCTTCATTTATTCACAATAACGTTAATTTACCAATCAATGGCATTTTATCACACACAATCACCCTCACGGGGTCTAACTATTCCAGCACACATCATATTGCACACTAATTTTCAGCAAACACAGTTCTTACTCTCTATCTTAGCCACATTGCATTATTCGTTGAAACACATAAGAATTTCAATACATTGAGATAGGGTAGAGTCCCCCCTTACCTCAGATTGAAGACCCAAACGTTAAATCTACCAAGAAGTGCTCCCCTTTACGGATTTCGTCCTAAACACATGGAAAAACTCTATGAGAACCCAGGGAAACCACAAAAATAGAGAAAGGGGATGAAAAATTGAAATCTTAACCATTAAAACCCACCTCCAAGAGTTTCCCACACAAATTCAACCTTCAATCAAGCTCTCGAACAACTTTGAAGGCAATTAATCGGTAGAATAGGGCTTTGGATCGAGAGGATTGAAGAGATTTGGGAGGGAATTTGAGAAATGAATCCCAAATCCCTAAACCTCCTTTTAAAACTCCTTAGATCTCGACAATCTTGCTACAGCGAGAAATTTTCTCGCTGCAGCGAGGATAGCCCAGTATTACACACTTAACCTATTTTCAGCATCAGAAAATCCAATCCAATCAATCATACACCCACGCATACATATATATATATATATATATATATATACATTCATACTTATATAAATAATAATAATTAATATCACAAAATTCGGCCCAAGGGATATATGCATCTTCCTGTGGCAAGGTCTGACTTGGAAGCCTTCACCAATCTTCCGCTTCTCCACATAAGTGGCATATACCATTTTGTGTTTCTCGCAACAACCCATCGCGTTAAAGATATTTTCTATGTCAGTTATCCACCTCTGCGCTTCTTCAGTGTCAAACTTTCCTTTAAATCTCGAAGGATTGTGTTTTGTGAACAAGGATAGTTCACGGCCAATTCAACATCTTGATTGTGCCCTAGAGTTTCTAGTACTTGCATCATGTGATTTAGAATTTCACTTGTAGCTCCAACAAGTCTACCTCTACTAGCCATAGTTCTAATTTGGAAAAATCAAGTATACATATCAACAAACTGTCATTCACACATAACTCATATGCAATCAAGTTAAACAATTCACACAAATCCTTATTTGAAATACCAAACATGTCATACTAACAAATAATCACTTCATATTATTGCAAAACAAGAATATAAGAGTACACAACACAAACGAACTAGTCTTATACCCTAGTTTGGTTAGGATGAACTGCTCTGATACCAAATTGTAACATCCTTATTTTATTTATACTATTTGTGAAATAATTTACATTGAAAGAGAGAATATGAGGTAAATTTACTAGCATTTATAACACAAAATTTGATAAAACCTAAAACTTCTTTCTTTGTTATTCAGTCTATAAAATGTACAAGTATTAGCGTAAAAAAAATAAATGCATTTACGCTAAGTCTGAAATAAAATACATATATGCTAACTTTCATTTATGTATAAGAATTTAACAATTTACAACCATATACCACAAATACATTAGGACTCATATACTAAATTTACAAAAGATTTAAAATAATGTAAGTCCTAATGAGCATAGATTCCACACCAAAAAGACTAAGGGCAATCCTAGTTGTTATCCTCAAATCATCTCTCTATATTTGCTAACTCTTCCGATGTCAGGTTCTCATCCTTACTGAGGTCACAGGTGTCAGCCACTACTTCAATACTAATTACTTGCTCAAAGGGGAACCGAGTAGGCCTTCCCATATGGTCATGATCAAAGAAAGTGTACACATAGTTTGCTGCGTCTGGCGTTCAGACCGTTCCTTAATATATGTATAGGTTGAACATGGTATTCAAAAGGAATACTATATTCTATGTTCATTTCTAAAGTACATATATTACCAGGTTCATTATTAACATCTACAATAAAATTATACTGACAGAGCTGCTACCACTCTCTGAATAATATGCGTAACCTACTTGTACATCGTTCCTTCTACTCTAAAGGTTATCAGTGGAGTGGTCATCCTGCTTCCCTAAAACATTTAGTAAAGATGAGCTTTCTCCTCACCATTGAATCAAGATAAGAATCAACTTAATAATTTTAGCCCACATATATTTAAGATAACATACAAACTAACTCAAATAATAAATATATCAACCATATCACTCATGTACATATAATATTTTTCATAGAGTGTGATCACATTCTTTCAACATTCTTATCATTCTTTGACTACTTATCTCAATCAACCATTGCCCCTGTGGTCCCTTGAGGTCTTTCTTATGTATAGATAGTTGCTGGTTAGTTGCAACAACACGGATACAACGTGTACCGACTCGACCCTTTTTAGCAAAAGTATGGTGAGGAAAATGAGTCAAGAAATGAGCGTGAGGCTTGTGATGCTTTTGTTCTCATTAAGAAATGTGTACCCATTATGAATAGCATTCATCATCTTCATTTTTCCTTGATTTTCAATAAGCTCTTTTGTCACAAGTGGTTCTCCTCTTTCCATAAAGATTCACATATAATTTGAGAGAGAAAAATAAAAGAATATAAGCTCAAACATATTTCAACTTTCAAACAAAGATTCATAATCATAATAACATATCATTATATATATAATCAATTCATCAACAATTTTGTGAGAGGTTGGACACCTCTGAATTCAACTCAAATCGTATGTATATTATCAATATAACACTATTTCGTATCAATAAAAAAAATACTATTTAATGAAATAACCATAGTCTCAACCACTTAAAGTAATCATTTCTCATCTTATACTTTTTCTATCTAATTTTAAATTCAAAAAAAATAAAAAAAATAATGTCAAAATTTTCTTCCTTTTCCTAAAAAGTAAAATTACTAACTTTTTCTTAATTTAATTTGAAAAACAAAATATCAAAATAAGTTTTTTAAAAATTCATTTCTTTTATTTTATGAATAATTTATTTCTTTAATTTAAATTTAAAATAATTTTTTATTTTAAATTATAAAAACTAAAATTTTTATAAGAAATTACATATGTTGAAATGAAATAAATATTTTTAAAATTAAATAATTTTACATAATTAATTAAAAGGTAATCATTTTATTTAATAGACATTCTAAGAGTATTAATATCATTTTTTTATATTTTCTTAATCCAAATTTGATTTTAAATATTAATTTTTAATTGAAGTTTTTTTAATACTTTTTTTATATAAACTTTGGTAGCAATTTTCTATCGTCAGTTTTTATGAAACTGGGTGCAACCTTTTTCACACTTCTTTTGTACACATAATTGTCATCCCTTTGAAAATCTTGATTGTAACGATCATCAAAATTTTACATTTTTAATTACTAATGTATTGGTTAAATATAAATATATGTATGAATTTCCTAACAATTATTAACTACATGATTTTGAATAATTAATTAAAAATCTTCAATAATGATTATAAACATAAAAATGCTAATTATAATAATATAATTAGTTAACTGATAATAAAACAAATATTAATATTATTACTACTAAATTCTTTATTTTCTATTACAAATTAAATTATAATTATTTTTTAAGTACAAAAAATTTTGTAATTATAACTTTTAATAAATACAAATAATCATAATTCATTTTAAAATCTAATAATCACCATATTATTATTTAACTAATAATAACACTGATATAATCAATTATAAGTAAATGTAAAGATGAGTACTCTACACTATTTAACACAATTAAATATAGAGTCTCACATTGTCCATACTTCACATAAGTTCTAATACATTATACGCAAGTATAATAAATTATAAGCAACATTTTTATTCCAATTCACGATCGATACGCTCATGGCACCAAAACATTTTATACTCGTGCACTCACCGCACGTAGTCATGCTCATTATGGCACTGTGATCACAATTTCACACAATGGATGGTCGCCAGTTACTTCCGCATTACGGATATCACATGTGCGGTCATAAGTCATTTGGCAAAGGTAGTGGTCAGAGGTCTAGTCAAGAAGAAAGTGTGTAGTCTGTGGTGCACCTATGCTCACTATTGGTGTCAGCACCACTCTCTCTTCCCAAGATATATTTACCTTCCTCATCTTCCACACCTCTAGTGTATCTCTAAACTATTCATAGTATCATTACAACGACATTTAACATGCCTCATTCACACACATTGCCCACATTCATTTACATTACACGGCACATAGACCCATATTTGGCTCAATTATTCCACTCATCACGTTCCACATCAATTCCATATTCAAATCTACTAATAATAGGCTCTAACATTATTAAAATCATACCCAACATGCATTATCTATCAAAACACACTAGTTCACACATCATATCTCAATCACATTACAGAAACACAACAAGCAAATAGATTATCAAGCAAAATAAGACAGGGTAGAGTTCCCCTTTACCTCGGATTGAAGAACCAAACACAAATTCAGTCCAAGAAAGTGATTCTCACGTGACTTTTGTCCTAAATACATGGAAGAATTCCATGAGAACCAAGGAAAATCAAGATAAGGATGAGAAACCGAAACTCTAACCATGGAAACTCACCTCCAAGCATTCCCAATACGAATCCAACCTTTAATTTAACTCCCAAACGGCTTTGGAGGCAATTTAATCGGTAAGAATGACTTTGAAATCGAGGGAAATGAGAGAGAGTTCAAAGGGAGAAGTCGGAAATGATTATCCCCAAACCCTAACCCCTCAAATACCCCTCTAGTTGCGACACTCTCGCTATAATGAGATATTCTAGCTGCAACGACGCCTTCTCTGGCTACAATGAAAATCTTAGAAAAAACTGCACTCTAGTTTCTGCAGAATCTCGCTACAGCAAGACTGCACTCAGAATTGCACCCTAAACTGTCGTTTTGTTGCTACACCGATGGACCTCTTGCTATAACGAGAATGCGACAATTTCACGCATTCCTCCCAAGACCCTCTTGCTACAGCAAGAATGTCCAAGTATTACACCCTTAATGTGTTTCTCAGTCCAATCAATCTAATCCAATTATATACGAATACATTTATACTCATCCATATGCATTTATACACAATAGCATCATCATCACGCACTTAAGTATAAGTTTTAACCTCTATTCACATTTATACATACATACATACATATATATATATATAACAATGATAATATTACAAATATTCGGGCCATGAGTTTCAACAATATATAATTATTAAGTAGTCCATGTGTTAGAAATTTGACATTGTGTTACAAAATTTTTTTTTTTTAATTTTAACATGTGTTTAATAATTTGATTAATGATATTTAATAACTAAAATTTGCAACTGTGAGACTTGTAATGTTACTTATTCTCAATTAATCTTTAATAGTCTAAATTTAAATTTTCAATTTTTTTTATAAAAATATAAATATTTTATTGTTACATATAATATTTTTTTAATTTTAACATGTGTCATTGTTTGAGGATGAAATTTATTTTTAAAAAAAAGTTAAAAAATTTGAACCAACCACTAATAACAAAATTCAGACAAATAAATTATTTTTTAAAATTTTTTTTAATAATTTGTTTATTTTTAAATATTAAAAAAATAAAAAACCATCAAATCTACGCGGAGTTTAACAATGGCAAACCTTGACCAACAATTTGTTTGGATTTAGCGACGGTTTTACCATCGTTATAACTAATTTCCTACGTATATATTTTTATTTTACCTCCATTCTAATTTTATTCAATTTTCTTTTCAGAAAAAAACCCTTGTTTTTATTTATTTAATTAATGTTAATTATTTATATGCAGGAAAATTTTATCTTTCTAACTGAGGAAAAGAAAAAAGAGAAAGAATTCTCAATTTTCCTTCGTTTTCCGAGAAAGTGGAACAAAACGAAACGCTGATTGAATTCAGGAAAGCAAACACACGCACACAACCCGACCAGATCCGCAAATTGCATCCTCGCGAATCCGCACTTTTGTGCCAAAAGACATTCATCAATCCCAAATTTCGCGTTTTGAGCCGAATCTGATTCGATATCTGGGTCAACAGCCATTTGAATTCGACGACAATCTGAAATGGGTTTGGGTTGTTGAATCGGAAGATTAAGATGGAAAGGGAAAAGTGGAAAGAGCATAACAATGGGTGTTACAATACGTTTTTGTGTGATTATGATGATGGAGAGGTTCTGAGCAGAGAACATAGCCCTACGAAATCTTATTCGGTGTCTTCATCTCCACCAAGACTTGGTTACATCGAACACCATGTTTCCAAATTCGACACTTTGGTTGGTATCGCTATCAAGTACGGTGTTGAGGTACTTTTTCTTTTTTTCATATATCTATTTTATTTTAATTTATTTTATTTAGTTGCTTGTTTGTTTATAATTTCCTTTTGTGCTTTCCTTTTCCTGTTATGTCTCAGCTTGATTTTGATTGTTTAGGAAGTATTAAATTTGTTCTATGGATTGGTGTTTGTTTTTCTCTCATTTGGGGAATTTAATGATGAAATGGTGGCGTAAGAGTCAAATCCATGCAGTGTTTGTGAGACATTGGGGAAGCCTCTTTCTGATACGATATGCATTGAAATGTTTTGGTTGTTGTAATTATCGTCTGTGTAGGGACGCCATTAAATGATGAGGAACAGGTTTTAATAATGTTGAAAACTCAAAAGTAATTTTGTTCTGAAATGTTTTTTTTTTTCTTACGATATTTTTAGTCCCTTGTTGCGTTTTTGTTTCTGAAGTGTTTTCGACTTTAATGTTAATATTGATGTTGTTTACTTTTCTCCTACATCGCGTTTGATGGGAGTATAACATTGTGCTGAATTCTTGTTTCTTAAGTTTCCTTCTTTAATCAATTTGAGTTGTATAATGAAGTATAATTTCTTCAGATCTATTTGCTTTGGGAAATTGTAGGTTGCGGACATCAAAAAGATGAATGGCCTTGTTACAGATCATCAGATGTTTGCGCTTAAAAGTCTCCACATTCCACTACCTGGAAGACACCCTCCTTCTCCTTGTTTATCAAATGGTTCAAATACTCCAGGGTATGTTTTTATGTCTATTGGATTAAGGATAGGCACTAAAGTCAAGAAGCTAGGTCTTAGGTTGTATTTGGTAACAAAACATAACATATAGTTTATGTCTGTGTTTGGTGTACTTCGAAATGGGAACAGGATAGGACATAAGGTATATTTTGGTTCCATCCTTTAGTGGAACCAAGGAGTTTGATCGAAATGACAAACTGTTTCATTCCGTTCTATTTGCATGTCAAATGCTACCAAATTTTGGTAAAAGTATCTTGTATAAAACAAAAGGGAGGGGGCGGGAGAGGAAATTTTTATGTCTTACCTTAAATGGGAGCTTTCATAGGGAGTTTGATATTTTGAGCACGGTTTATGTTAAAATAGCCAGCAAAGTTATTTTGTGTGCTTTAATTAAGTGCATATGTTGGGCATGCTTGTACGAACATATGCAGGTTACAGTGATAAACTGAATGCGTCTAGAATGAAATTCTTTGCTGTGATTTTACAAAATAAATAAATTCAAGGAACAGGGTTTTAGATTGTATTCACTGTGTAAAACCTTTTTATGCTACTATAAACAAAACAGTGCCACATAATTGTAGAAATTGATTTTTGCTTGAAGTGGAGGCTTCTAACAGTTTCTGAAGTAGTTGGCAACATTTTGTTCGCTGACACTGTAAAACTCTTCACACTCTCATTGGAGAAAAATTAAATCCTTATTTTTGTGACATCATTAAGTCAAATTCTTTTAGTTTTGAACTTCTTTTACCCATAATATCATTAAAGTTACAGTTATTCCTTTTATTCTGCTTTATTATGCTATGACTAAATTCTCCTATTATATCGTGTTATTTTCTTCTTTCTTATGACTGTACTTTGTTTCTTCTTTCTGTCGTTGATATCTCCTGGGTCTTGTTTTAACTTTTAGGTGTCATTTGTATCAAGTTTCTTACCATATTAATTTTTATGAACAAATAAATCAGGTTTATGTGTAAGTCTCAGCAGAATTTTGCTACAAGAGAATAGATTTATGTTGTTCTCCATTTATGTTGATCTCAATATAAATTTTCTTTTTGATATCATTACTTCTGAGTGATTTCTTTCCCATTAGCATTTAAATCACTGATAGCCACGAACGTTGTCCCTTCAGATATGGTTACTCCGATCACAGTCCACCTAATCTGGCACACCATGAACTGCTTGAATCATTCCAGTCCCTGGGAATGAAGTCGTTTGAGCGGAAGGTCTCCCCAGCCATGAGCTCATTACAGGGTTACTATGGACTTAAATTGACCTCTAGTTCCTCAGATGGTTCATTCTCCAGAACCTCACCTATGTCTAACCGACCTCTAAGTCATCACCGGAAATCCAAAAGTTTGGTCAATGTAATATTGGAAGAGATTATGGAAAAGTCTGATATTGCACCAGCTGCAAAAACCAGGGAAGTTGACTCCAATAAATTGAATGATAAACTTGTCCAGAGACGTCAGAAATCTGTAGCTGACTTTACCCAGATACCAGAGTTGCTTATGAGGGAGGATAGTAGCAGCAGCGGTCTTCCATCAAGAAAAGGAAAGGGCTTGGCTCTGCGACCGAAAGCGGCTAGCCGAACTGCAGTGACAACTGATTCTGAATCAAGTGCTTTGAATGCTGTGCCTATAGGTGTGGGGGAGGCTTATCTAAATGATGGTTCATCTGGGGTGAGGAAATCATCAAGCACTTCTTGTTTACAAGATGAAGAAAACAGTGGTTCCTCATCCATTTGGCCAACCTCAATGTGGAGTTTGAAACCAGATTTACAGGCATTTTCAACTGCAACAATTGCAAAACCAATCTTTGATGGCTTGCCCAAGCCTACCGGTCGAAGAAATAAAGCTGCACTTGATTAATGTATAGTTTATCAAAACAATTTTGATCCCCTTTGTCAGGTTAAGGAATCATTAGCCGCTACACCTATGGGTAGATTGGAGGAAGTAAAACAATGTAGAAGGGACGTAAAAATCAAACATTACATTTTATTTCTTTGAATAGGGGCATTATTTTTATGCCAGAAAATACTAAAATTTTTTATTTTTAAAATTTGTCTTGGCTCCTCAATAGCCATCTTAAGAACGCTCGACGTTTTTTGGACTACAAATCATTTTTTTTTTTAATAAACAACTAATATATTTAACTCAGTGAATTTTTGCGGGTTTGGTCGTTTTGGCACCTTAAAAGTGATAGGTGAAAGTACTAGTTTAACAGGGGTCTAATTCTGACTGAGCAACATGCTCAAATTTAACACCTGTGATATGATTTCTACGTAATTTGAATTCTCAAATCTATTTTAGTAATTGGCCTATAGATCACTACGGAAAGTTCATTCTAGCCTTTGTGCTTCTTATACTGTCTAAATTTACATTTGCCATAATCACTAGTTAGTTTGGGAACGTTACATGAACAAACGAAGCTGTTGTTGACGTTAGTGAATGGCCAGATAATTATTAAAATATACAGAATGAGTTCGCCACTCATTAAGCAAGCATTATACGTTTAATGGGTTCGGTAAAACCGAAAGTTTTTAATGTCATGCTACCAAAAAAACCATTTCAAACAAAACAAACGTATAATAACTAAGTTGTCATTATTATGTAAGCCGAGATGAAGAAATTTACCATTAAAATTCATTATTGTGAATATCACCTATTTGGTCACGAAATTAAAAAAGGTGTAAAATAGTACTTACTCGTTTATAATTAAAGAAATGTAGTCATAATACATAATCCTAAACTGCCCAATACACTTCGATACAAAATTGTGCAACGTAACATATTACCAAAATGTGTTGGTATGAATAAAAAGGGTTTGAATTTTGTTGTTCGCAATCTAACACTAGCAAGTGTACTAGGATTGCAGTAAGTGATGAGTAAAATTAAGATCCAAATATCGTCTCCACAGAGAATTTAGATTTCAAGTACCACTTCATAGAATGATAACCATTTGAGCCATACGAATTTCAAGAAGTGTTTTAACATGTAATAACAGCGAACCAGAACAATTAAGAGTAACAGAAACTTGTAGAAAATAGAACAATGAACGAAGAATTATATGATAACAGATAAAGAAACCATAGTTAGGGAATTGCTTCACCAAAACTCCAATATTTAATCAATAAAGTTCTAAATTAGCAAACAATTGGAAAGAATGACAATCAGTTTCACGTTATATTATTCAGAAGTTAATTCCTTAACTCAGTGAACCTAACATTCAATTAAGTCATTCTAATTCTTTAGATATGATTTAATTCAATATTGCTCTAAGTGTAAGAAACCAGAAGATTGCAAGATCAAAGTCTTTTATCCCTAAGAACACTATAATCTCGGTGATTGGTTCAGATCTGAAGAACAAATTCAATTTCCATTGACAAGAGTTCCTCTGAAATTAGTTAATTAAATTTTCATTCAATTACTACGTAAAGTACAGAATTAATCACTCAATATATTCCATAGCTTGAAATCCAGATACAAAATTAATTCAACATGTTCGTTTCAGATCTACAATCCCTAACTATGAAGAAATTACACAGCCATGACAGCAGAGAAAAGAAAAGAAAGAGAAGAAGAAACTCAGAATCACCATGGAAGCACGCTCCACTCCAATGCCTCTTTGTGAAGCTCCAAGATTCGAATCCCCACTCCTCTCTCTCACTTCCTCTAACAAGAATCTAATTAAAAAAAACTGAAAATGAACAAAACTCCTTCAATTCCGGAACGTTTCTGGTATTTATAAAATTTTCCAGATTTGCGTGTCATCACTTTTAAGAGAAATAATAGCTACACATAAGGTCTATGGTTGCGCGTTAACACTTTTATCAGAAAAAGTGGCCACGCGCAACTTACCTGATATTGAGAGCTCTCTGGAACTATCACTCTTGCTGATAAAAGTGTCAACGCAGAGCTCAAATAGTTGCGCGTGATCACTCTTATGAATAAAAGTGACTATGCGCAACTCACCCAGTTGAAGGCTCTCTGGAACGATCACTTTCGATGACAATAGTGGTTATGCAGAGCTTTCCTGATATTTTGCATCTCTAGAACGCTCACTTTTACTGATAAAAGTGATAACGCCCAGGCTTTCTTCTTCTTTGAACTCTAGAGTGATCACTTTCACTGACAATAGTGATCATGCCCAGTCTGCATTTTCTTGTTCTTGTGTTTTTGGAGTCCAGACTTGCATCTTTCCTCTTCCTTGTCATCAAGCCTCTATTTCCATGATCCTTGCTCGAATTATTCCTTCAAAAACAAGATTAAAAACTTAATTCTTAAGCAAAAATTTCACAATTACTAATATAACTACATATTTAAACAAAAGTTCAATTTCTTCTCTTTTTCTGAGTTTTTCTGCTTTCTTCATATACTTTTCTTATCAAATGTATTAGAATTATGCCAAAATATCAGTAAAAATATAGATTCATCACTACCCCAAATTTGAATTTTTGCTTGTCCTCAAGCAAATCAAACTAAACCAAGGGTAATTCCTCCATTCTTCAAGAATCATCTCACAAACTGTTTTTCTAAGATTTGCAATTTACGGTTCTATGTTTTCGGCATAATTTTCATTTAAGATGTTCATCCAATTACTCATCATTGCAGTCACAATGCATTCTTCAAATTTTAAGCAAGAATTGCTATCTAAGTTCATATATATCAGCCAAGTTCATGTGAGAAACATTAAAAAGCATGATCACTTCTCACTAGACAGTGTTTCCCTCATTGCTCAACGGTGTTTAGGTACTGTTTTCTCTCTTTAATCATCAATTCAACTACACTCTACCATGCTTGCCCAATTTCTCCATCTCCTCTGCTTAGTACAATTAATCACACATCTAGAGGGCTTTTTGCAGGTTATAACAGGACTTAGGTTAGGGTAGATACTTAATAAAATAGGAAGCAAATGCAATTTCAAAAAAATTAGAGGCATTTTGAGTGAATGACTTAAAAACTAACCTGGTTTTGCCTTATTTCTCACTAACTTCCTCAATATTGCAGCAAACAATTTGTTTTTGTGCAGCAAAATTTTCATGTTGATTTTCTTTTCTTGCTTTCATGGAATTTCTTTTTCTTTTGCTGCAGCATTTTGTTGTAATTCTTTTCTCTTGAACTCATATTTTTCTCATTTCGAGATTTCTGTAGGCAGTTTTGCTGCATAATTTCTTTATTTTTCTGCAGCACTGCATTTTTATTTTCTGACTTTAGATAGCCTGCTATTTCCCTACCTCAAACTTATAAATTTGCTTGTCCTCAAGCTCATTCTTGATTAAACTCACTATGCCTCTGATTAATTGAATAGTAAAATTGGTTTTTCAGCAAGGCTTGTAATGAAGTTAATTCAAGAAAAAGGAATGTTAAGCTCAAAGGGGTAAACTAGGGTATTCAACCATAAGGGAAGGCATTTAGGCTAACTAAGTATATGAAAGATGGCCTCCATCATGTGTGTGAAAACTGTAACATGCATATTCAATTAAGAACAAAAGCAAGTTCTAGAGAATGCAGCCAAATATGATTAATCACACAAGAAAAAGAATTAGACAGCTCAAATCTCACTAGGCATTTATAAGTGATCATGTGGATTAATGAAAACACAATGCACTTTTCAGAATTATATGCACCTAGTGGCAACTGCCTTATTTTAGAAAATACAAGTATGATCTCAATTTGAGAATGGGAAAAATAACTTAAAAAGAAAAATCAAACAGAATTCACAAAATTTTCAATCCTTTTGCATTTAATTCGCAGAAAATAGTTCATAATCTATATTATTATCAGTAAATGTCTAGTGTATTATGTAGCTAACACATGAATTAAGAGGTAAGGAATAACCCCCCTTTCATGGCAGCTTGTGCATGTGTCATCATCCAATGTGTGTGAGTGTTGTGTGAGTGATATTCCCTACACAAAAACACCAGAATTCCATCAATTCGCAAGTAAAAAGCAATTAGTTAACATAAATGCAAAACAGATATGTGAAAATTAAACCAAATTGTACCAAATTGTGATTACAATCCAAAAAGTTTGAAACTACAGAAATTTACAAAACTCCTAAGGACAGAAAATAAATTCCTAAACTAGTCTTCTGCTGCATCTTCCTCCTCTGAGCTTTCTTCTTCAGAACCTTCTTCTTCTTCTTCTTCCACTACTTCTTCAAATGGTGGCTGAGGAAAGTGGTTTCTGTAGATTGACATATTCTTGAACACAGAAGAACGAAGGCATTAAGCATTCTCTGCCAAATCTAGAGTGTGATAATTTAATCTTTGGTCATTCCCAATTTCTGACCAATATTCAGCATTATGCATTCCATCAGTATAACTCCAGCTTTTAGGCTATTGTGAAGCTCAGTCTGCCTTTTAGCCAATTGATTCTGCCCTTCAGCTAGTTGCTTCAGATTGTCCTTCATCATCATAGGCTTCTCTTTCTTGTACTGTGAAGGAATGGGAGCTGTAGAAGTGTAGAAGACAGTAGCATAAATCTCTTTTATCATAGCTGCAGAAATAGATGGCGCAACTCTGATTTTCTCTTGGTAATCTCCAAATTCTACTCCTGCATCCTCACAAAGCAATGTGATGACTGAGGGGAAGGCCAATGAATCCCTTTTTGTCTTTAGAATACCTAGGATGCATTCACTTATAACTTCTCCCACATCTATATAGATGTCCGAGACTATGGCAAACAGCAAAGCAGCCCTCTTGACAGCCAGTGTGGAGCTATGTTTGACAGGCATGAATGAATTTAGAATAAACATACTCCACACTTTGGAGAAGGGCAGCAGATTCTTGGTGATTATATGCTTTGGCTTGTTAGATTGGTTCAGCTCCCATATGGTGCCTGGTTTACCAATCCTTTCCAGAATTTGCACACAGTCAATGTCTGAACTTTTCTTAAAGGATTTGAAGTTCAGTTGTGCAGAATGTTGTGCAGAATTAATTTCCAGCACCCTGTTGATGTTGGCTGGTGAAAAGTCAATTCTCATTCCTTTGACCATGGAGCTAAACTTAGGGATTCGATTTCCCTTAAACCTCATGGCATTGGCATAGAATTCCTGAGTTATTTCCCTCTTTGTTGGATTTCCTCTTTGAATTCTGGGTAATTGTACCCAGCTATTTGGAATGCTCTTTAGGGAACAATTTTTCTTCTTAGAATGTTGGCTCTGAAAAATTTTTCATGAGCCAAACTTTTGAATCTGGGATCATGTGTGGCAAGTGGTGAAGATCCTGAAGGTTCAATTGTTCTTGGTTAAGGTGATGGGAAAGGTGAGGGTACAAGGGATCTTGTCTGAGGTGGTGGAGAAGGTGAAGGTTCAGGGGATCTTGATTGAGGTGGATCAGAGATTTGAATAGGTGAGGAGCTTGAGGCACCATCAATTCTAACCCTCTTTGCTGCTGAAGATTTCGTAGCTTGAAGATTTCTGCTGGATCTTCTTGTTGGAGTTGTGGAAGATGCAGCTTGCTTCTTCTTAGGAGTGGTAGAAGATGGAACTTGCTTCTTCTTAGGAGGCCCCATTGGTGTATTGAATGAAGTTCTAACCATTTTTCAGTTTCTACAAAAGAAAATGTAAAATTTTAACACATATGATATATCTATGCTTACAGAAAATTTTAGCAAATAGTTTACACATTCATTGTTTAACACTATGCTCGTTCAACTACCCACACCCAGCTACACAAACTTAGGCATTCATAGTGAAAGCATATAAAATCCTGCTATAGGCATTCAAAGTGCATACTCTTAGAAAATATCAGGTTAATGCAAAGGAAGTATTTCATGTTATCAATCAATTTTTCAACAAATTATGGCATATCAATCTGTAGATAGAAAAGTACAAGTGCACAGATTTGAACAATCACATTCAAAGAATTCTAAACTAATTTCCCTAGTTTTGTAAGTTTGAGTGCACATTTTCTCAGAAAAATATAGTAATGCATAGGGATATTTATAGATTGTCAATGAAAATTTAACACAGTTATATACTCCAATCATTAATTCACCCTTGTCAAAGAACTTGGTTTATGTCAACTCAGGTTCTGCAGAGATTTGGTTCATATAATATGCAATGAAATTTCAACTATCCCAAAAAAAAATATATATAATACATGACATGAAACACTTATTCAGAGTATTGTTCATTTTATTGTTGAATCAATTAATATCAGATAATTCCCCAAATACCCTATTCAACATTTTTTATTGCATCCCTAAAAGGAAACTTCATTATGTATTTACTATCAAAGCATCTCAGAGTAACACAGAAAGCTAAAGCAAATTCATTAATTAGATTCAAGCATTCACATTCAACAATCATTATCTCAAACTTTTTCACTGAAGTCTTTTTAGGTCAAGGCAGTTTCTGCAACAAATTTGTTCATACAAATGGCACAATGCAGATTCGCATGCTCTAAAAAAATATAGATTACAGCAAAAACCTAGTCTCCTTATTGTGCAGTTCCAATGTTGAATCAAATAACTCAGAACATTCCTAGTTGCCCTCTTTAACATCTTCCCCACAACATTAAACTAGAGTAAGGTGAGAAGAATGTCTTTTTGGGTTGTAATGAAGAGAGTGAGGGTTAGAAAGCTCGCAGAGAGAAAAAGGATTTTTTGGTTGAAGAGTGTGTGCATGTTCACTTTCAACTATATTTATAGTCACGCATAAGCAAGTGACTACTTTTAGGAAACAAAGTGAACGTTATACATTTAAGACACTCAGCGTCATCACTATTTTTGAGCAAAGTGAGTGTTCCAGAGAGTGGATTTTTCAGAGTGAGGCACGTGTTATCACTATTGCTGAGCAAAGTGATAACTTTTTTTTTCAATAAAAGTACTAACGCAGATATATTGGAAGTTTACTTACCTGTGCGTAGTTACTTTTGCCAATAAAAGAGAACGATCTAGAGAGCTAGTTTTCTCATCTGTCTCTGCGTGATCACTTTTATTAGGAAAAGTGATTGTTCCAGCAGGGATTCTCCAAACTTAACTCTCTGCGTAGCTCCTTTTCTGCAAAATAGTGACTCCTCTCATTAATCAAATACCTCTAAAACCTCAATTAATTCAATTTTCACTCTCAAATCCATCAAATACACACTCTAAACATTGAATCTCAATTCAAGTATCCCAAATGTACCTCAGAAAATCAGATGCAGCAGAATATTCACATACATTATGCAGAAACTTCCAGAAATTTGTAAAATCTGATTATGCAGAATTTTAAACTTTTAACTACACATTCACCTCATCAATTCTTAATTTAAGCATCCAAATGCACCTCAGAAAATCAGATTTAGCAGTATTTTTGCAGAGTTTTTGCAGAAAATTGGAAACATGAAAAATGCAAAATTCTAAAAACACTCTAGAAAGCTTAAAATGGGTTAGAAATGTAAGTTGCCTCTCACAAAGCACTTCTTTAATGTCACTAGCTTGACATTAGTTGTTCCTCACTCAAGAGGAACCAATTTCAAGCATGAGATGTTCCTTGTAAACTCTTCTCTATGATAGATCTTCAATCTTCAATCTTTCCATTCAATTACTATGTAAAGTGCAGAATCAATCACTCAATCTATTCCAAAGCTTGAAATCCAGATCCAAAATTAATTCAACATGTTCGTTTCAGATCTACAATCCCTAACTATGAAGAAATTACACAGCCATGACAGCAGAAAAAAGAAAAGAAAGAGAAGAAGAGAAGAAGAAACTCAGAATTCCCATGGAAGCACGCTCCACTCCAATGCCTCTTCGTGAAGCTCCAAGATTCGAATCCCCACTCCTCTCTCTCACTTCCTCTAACAAGAATCTAACTAACAAAATTGAAAATGAATAGAACTCCTTCAATTCTGGAATGTTTCAGGTATTTATAAAATTTCCTATATTTGTGCGTCATCACTTTTAAGAGAAATAGTAGCTACGCAGAAGGTCTATGGCTGCGCGTTAACACTTTTATTAAGAAAAGTGGCCACACGCAACTTTTCTGATATTGAGAGCTCTCTGGAACTATCACTCTTGCTGATAAAAGTGTCAACGCAGAGCACAAGTAGTTGCGCATGATCACTTTTATGAATAAAAGTGACTACGCGCAACTCGCTCAGTTGAAGATTCTCTGGAACGATCACTTTTGACGACAATAGTGGTTATTGATAAAAGTGATAACACCTATGCTTTCTTCTTCTTTGAACTATGGAGTGATCACTTTCACTGACAATAGTGATCACGCCTAGTCTGCATTTTCTTGTTCTTGTGTTTTTGGAGTTCAGACTTGCATCTTTCCTCTTCCTTGTCGTCAAGCCTCTATTTCCATGATCCTTGCTCGAATTATTTCTTCAAAAACAAGATTAAAAACTTAATTCCTAAGCAAAAATTTCACAATTGCTAAAATAACTACATATTTAAACAAAACTTCAATTCCTTCTCTTTTTCTGAGTTTTTCTGCTTTCTTCATATACTTTTCTTATCAAATATATTAGAATTATGCCAAATTATCAGTAAAAATATAGATTCATCAAATTTCAAAAGAACGAGAGGTTGGATGATAATCTTTCTCTCATTTACCTAAAATTGTCACTAATTCATCTATTTATAATATATAAAAGCTACAATGCAAACTATATTGTTAAATTTAAATCAAGTATACATGCAACACAAGTTTTTATTGGCCAAAAGCAATGTGATTAGAATACTTTTTCATCTTCCATTTAATATGACAAAATAATAGCATGACAAGGAACCATTGCCAACAAGAAAAATCAATTGCTATTGAATAAGAATATTTTTATTATTATATGTAGTAAATGTTTGCCTATAGAAAGCATGATGTGAGTTCTTAAATAAAATTTTAAAAAGTTCTTTTCCTCTGTTTCTTAATTTTGCTATATATGAGAGAGTTTAAATAAAATTGGTATTAAAGTTGGTTAGATCCAAAATTGGTAGTGTGAGCTTGAGAGAGGTGTTGGTAAAAAAAAAATAAAGAGAAAAAAATAAGAGTGAGTGAGGAACAATAAAGTTCTCACATTAAAAAAAAATAAAATAAAATTATTTGGATAAGTGCTATTAGAAAGTGAGAGATGACAATCAATTACAATATTGTGTGGTTAGGTCCTAAACTAGATGGGAAGCTTAATTATAATTATTGGAACTTGTATATCACTATCCATTTGAAAGCTTGTAATATTTGAATCTTTGTTGACCCAAGTTTACTAGAAGAAGCTAATGAAGAAAATCAAAGGAAGGACGAGTTGTCATTATCACAAATCCAACATAGAGTAGACTATTCTCTTTTCTATTTTTGTTGCTTAACTTCTTTGCTTCATTTTACTACACATAGACATTAGTTTTCTGCATAATTATCATATGATTTTCTCTGCATTTTTGCTGTTTCATCTAGCTTACTTCTTTTCATTTCTTATAATTAAGTTCTAGTGCATGACTAGATCGAATCCTGGAGACTTGTATCCACTTAACCCAGAGATTGATAGGACATTTCATAGTAGCATTAGAACACATAGGAATAGTTCTGAACATTTTGAGGAGTCTTCATCTCCTTCATCTATCTATTCATCACCCCATTCATTAGAATTTGAAATTGAAAAAATGGCTGACAATGAAAGAACATTAAAGGAACTGGCTGCACCAGATGTAACATATCAAACTTTATGCATACAGTATCCTAATATTGATGCTCCTTTTGTTCTAAAAACTGGACTAATACACTTGTTGCCAAGATTTCATGGCCTTGCAGGTGAGGATCCACACAAACACCTCAAGGAGTTCCACATTGTTTGTTCAACCATGAGGCTACAAGGTGTGCCTGAGGAGCATGTCAAATTAAAGGAATTTCCATTCTCTCTGATGGATGCAGCCAAGGATTGGCTTTACTATCTCCCTCCAGGATCCATTGCTAGTTGGGACAACTTGAAAAGGCTTTTCCTGGAGAAATTTTTCCCAGCGTCAAGAGCTGCATCCATAAGAAAGGAAATATGTGGGATAAGGCAACTTGAAAGAGAGACCCTCTATGAATATTGGAAAAGATTCAAGAGGTTGTGTGCTAGCTGCCCCTATCACCAAATTAGTGATCAGTTGTTGATACAATACTTTTATGAGGGACTGCACCCTATGGACCGAAGCATGATAGACGCCGCAAGTGGAGGGGCGTTGATTGACAAAACTCCGGTTGTAGCTCGCAACCTGATTGAGAACATGGCCGCCAACTCCCAACAATTTGCAACAAGAAAAAATTCTTGTGTTACCAGAAATGTGAGTGAAGTACAAGTTGCTGAATCTAGTAAGCTGGAACACAAACTTGATGAATTAGCATCCATGGTAAAGCAATTGGCTTCCATGCAAAAGAGTGCTGCTGCATCTTCACCTCCTCCACCATCCATTCCAGCCATGTTGTGTGGTATTTGCTCAGCTACAGATCACTACACTGATAGCTGCCCCACACTACAAGAGTCTGACACTCTAGAAGGTAATCCTCAGGCTTATGCTACAAACATTTACACTAATAAATTTCCTTTTCCAAATTCGCAGTAACAACCCAATTGGGATCTATCTTCCAATATATACAACCTAGGCTGGAGGAACCATCCAAATCTAAGATGGGGAAGCAATTCTCAACAACATAACCAGCAGCAAGGTACTCAATATCAAGCACATCATGCTGACCCAAATAGACCCCATCAATCCCAACATCAACCACAACAAGCCCAGCACCATCATCAACCATCTTCTTCACAACCAAATGCATCCTAGAAAAATGAACCATCATTGGAGAAGCTCATGAAGCAATTGACCATGAACAACATCACTTTCCAGCAGAGAACTGAGGCTAGTATCAAAACTTTGGAGTGAAATGGGACAGTTAGCCTCTTCTCTAAACCAAATGCAATCTCAAGGCTCAGGGAACCTCCCTGCACAAACTGTTGTGAATCCTAAAAATGTGAGTGCAATCACCCTGAGGTCTGGGAAAGTGATGCAAAAGCCCACAATGTCCAAAGAGAAGGAAGACTCAAGCTGTACTCCAGCTACAGTTGATCAAAATGGAAAGGAAATGACTCAAGAACAACCAGAACCTACTCCTACCCAACCAAAGGTAACAGAAAATGTTGAAAGGCCAATTCCTCTACCATTCCCTCAGAGAGTTATTCAGCCAAGTAAAAAGATTGAAGAGGCTGAGAAAGAGATTTTTGAGACTTTCAGGAAAGTAGAGGTGAACATACCTCTACTAGATGCAATCAAGCAAATACCCAAGTACGCCAAGTTCTTAAAAGATTTATGCACCCATAGGAGGCATCTTAAGGGTAATGAGAAGGTAAATATGGGTAGGAATGTGTCTGCACTTTTTGAAAAACAAAGGTCCACAATGCCTGAGAAATGTAAGGACCCAGGAACGTTCACTAGCCCATGCATTATTGGTAATAATAGGATTGAGAATACTATGCTAGATTTAGGAGCATCTATAAATGTCATGCCTTTGTCCATTTTTACTTCACTGTCTCTTGGCCCTCTACAGCCTACAGGTGTGGTTATTCAGTTAGCCAATAGAAGCATAACAAACCCAGCTGGGATTGTTGAAGATGTACTAGTTAGGGTGAATGATCTCATCTTCCCAGCCGACTTTTACATTTTGGACATGCAAGAGGGAGAGTCAATAAAGAGTGCTGCATCAATCATATTGGGAAGACCGTTCTTGAAGACCGCAAGAATGAAAATTGATGTGCATGCCAGGACACTTACCATGGAGTTTGGGGACAGCATTATGCGCTTCAACATACTTGATGCCATGAAGCATCCATCTGAAGAACATTCTGTCTTCCAAATTGATTTATTTGATGATTTGATAGATGAACAATTTTCTGAATTTTTAGAAATAGATTTTTCTTTTGATTTTACTGAATGTATTGATACTTCTATTTATGAATATTGTAATAATTCTTCTATGTGTGACTCTTGTGTTTCTGACTTTTTGAATGTGAATTCTGCAAATTCTAATATTGAAGAGATTGACAAATTGATAGGGGAAGAATGTGATGTTTTGAAATCAGCAAGTACAATTGAATCTAAACCCATTGATTTGAATGTTGCAGAGATTTCTTCTATTGAGAGTGCTAAACCACTTCCCTCTATGGAGCAACCTCCAGCACTGGAACTTAAACCTTTACCAAAACATCTAAAATATGCCTATCTAGAGGCAAATGAGAAGCTCCCAGTGATAATCTCCACCAAGCTAAATGTAGAACAAGAGGAGAAACTCCTAGAAGTGATTAAGAGGCACAAGAAAGCTATAGGTTGGACCCTTGCTGATATCCCTGGAATCAGCCCCTCTCTTTGTATGCACAGAATATTATTGGAGGAGGGTGCTAAGCCAGTGAGGCAGTCTAAGAGGAGAGTGAATCCCATTATTCTAGACATGGTGAAGAAGGAGGTCACCAAGTTGCTGCAAGCTGGGAATATCTACCCTATATCAGACAGCACGTGGGTCAGCCCGGTCCAAGTGGTACCAAAGAAATCTGGACTCACTGTGGTGAAGAATGAAAAAGATGAGTTGATACCTACCAGAGTCCATAATAGTTGGAGAGTCTGCATAGACTACAGAAGGCTTAACCAAGCAACCCAGAAGGATCACTTCCCATTACCTTTCATTGATTAAATGTTGGAATGGTTGGCTGGTAAGTCTCATTATTGTTTTCTTGATGTTTTTTCGATTATTTCCAAATTTGCATTGCACCTGAAGACCAGGAAAAAATCACTTTTACATGTCCTTTTGGCACTTTTGCCTATAGGAGAATGCCCTTTGGCTTATGCAATGCCACAAGAACATTTCAAAGATGTATGTTAAGCATTTTTTCTGATTTAGTGGAGCATTGTATAGAAGTTTTCATGGATGATTTTACTGTGTATGGCCCATCTTTATCTGCATGTTTGAATAATTTGGAAAAAGTATTGAAAAGATGCATTAATACTAACCTTGTGCTGAATTTTGAAAAATGCCATTTCATGGTAGAGTAAGGTGTAGTGTTAGGCCATATCATATCTGAAAAGGGAATTGAAGTAGATCCTACAAAACTTGATGTTATTACACAATTGCCTTACCCCTCTTGCATTCGAGAGGTTCGTGCTCTCCTTGGCCATGCAGGGTTCTATAGGAGATTCATTAAGAACTTCTACAAAATAGCCATTCCCCTGTCCAAGCTTTTGCAAAAGGAGGCTGAGTTCAACTTTGATGAAAAGTGCAAAGAAGCATTTAATATGCTTAAGGAAGCCCTGACCACCACACCCATCATCCAACCTCCAGATTGGACCACACCATTTGAATTAATGTGTGATGCATCCAATTTTACAGTGGGGGCCGCATTGACACAGCGGGTTGGTAAGTTTCCTCATATCATTTATTATACTTCTAGAACTTTGGATTCAGCACAATGTAATTATACCACAACTGAAAAAGAATTATTGGCCATAGTTTTTGCACTGGACAAGTTTAGATCATATCTGTTAGGGTCAAAAGTTGTGGTTTTTACTGATCATTCTGCCTTGAAGTATTTGTTGAAAAAGACAGATTCTAAGCCCAGACTTATAAGATGGATGCTCTTACTTCAAGAATTTGATTTGGAGATCAAGCATAGAAGTGGAACTCAGAATTTGGTAGCCGACCACCTGAGCAGGATAGAGGGAGTTCTAGACCCTATTCCAATTTTAGATGATTTTCCTGATGAATAACTCTTGGAGTTGTATGCTTCACAGACACCCTGGTATGCTGATATTGTTAACTTTCTTGCTGCAGGAGTTTTTCCAGCAGGTGCACCAAAGGCTAAAAAGGATAGGATAAGGAGTGATACCAAACATTACGTTTGGGATGACCCTTATTTATAGAAATTCTACAGTGACCAAGTCATCAGAAGATGTGTGCCTAATGAAGAAATTTCATCCATACTGCAGTTCTGTCATGCCTCAACTGTAGGAGGTCATCAAGGGTCTCAGAGGACGGCAAGAAAGATGCTGGATGCAGGGCTATATTGGCCATCTATTTTTAAAGATGCATGGCAAGCATATTCTACCTGTGAGAGATGCCAAAGAGCTAGAGGAGTAATCATATGGAGACAAGAGATGCCCCAACAGCCCATTCTCTATTGTGACATCTTTGATGTCTGGGGTATTGATTTTATGGGACCATTCCCCTCCTCTTTTGGTTTTCTTTATATACTCCTTGCTGTTAATTATGTCTCAAAATGGGTGGAAGCTAAAGCCACCAGAACTAATGATGCTAGAGTTGTTGCAGAGTTTGTTTGTAGCAACTTATTTTGTAGGTTTGGAATTCCTAGGGCCATCATTAGTGATCAAGGAAGTCATTTTTGCAATAGGACTATGGAAGTCTTGTTGAAGAAATATGGACTTGTACACAAAGTTTCCACTGCCTACCACCCACAGACAAATGGGCAGGCCGAGCTCTCTAATAGAGAAATCAAGAAAATACTTGAGAAAGTAGTGCAGCCCCATAAAAAGGACTGGAGTCACAGGCTTGATGATACCTTGTGGGCACATAGAACAGCATTCAAGACACCCTTGGGAATGTCACCATACAGGGTGGTCTATGGAAAAGCCTGCCATCTGCCAGTTGAGGTGGAACACAAAGCTTATTGGGTAGTAAAGGCTTGCAATATCCATTATGATTCAGCTGGAGAGCAGAGGAAATTACAGCTGCAAGAGTTGGAGGAGCTATGTCTTGAGGCCTATGAGAACTCCAGAATTTATAAGGAAAAGACCAAACAATACCATGATAAGAAGATTTCAAGCAAAGAGTTCTGTGTTGGTCAAAAGGTTCTCTTGTTTAATTCTGGTCTTAAACTCATGCCTGGAAAGCTCAAATCAAGGTGGCTTGGACCTTTCACTGTTACAAAGGTGTTTTCCCATGGTGCAGTGGAGATCATAAGTGACTCCACTAGCAAAAGTTTTATGGTGAATGGGCACCGCTTGAAGCCATTCTTGCAAAACTCAGCTACCTTGGAAAAAGTTGAGGAGATTAACTTGATATCACCATGCACCAACCTCCATTCCATCCCTTGGCTCCCATAAATAATTTCATACGTCAAGTTAGTGACGTTAAAGAAGCGCTATGTGAGAGGCAACTCACAAGTTGATTAAGATTTATTTTTATTTTTACTTTTATTCTTTGTGGTTCTTTTCATCCAATAAGTATTTTTTATGATTGAGCTGTGAATTGAGATGCATTAAACATGATTTTATTACATATTCTTCATTCTTGTTATAGTGGACAGTTTTAAATTTTGAATCTAATTCATGCAGAGACCATAGGAAGTCCCTACGCAACAAGACCTATCCAAGGTGTCCACTTCCATTTCATAGTAGTCACTTTCATGCTAAGGTAAGTGAATCCACTTCTCTGTAGTTTTCACTTTCAGCCTATAGTGATCACTTTGAAGAGGTTTTTGGGTCATGGGTCTGCGCATCATCACTCCTAGTTCATAGTGAACACACGCAGATGACTGGAATATAGAAGGCTCTCTGTAGTTATCACTTTGGTTCCACAATGATAACTACAGAGGCACCTCTAGGACTAAATTTGATGCGCGTAGTTACTTTCATCTCATAGTAACTACGCGCAAGCCACTTCACCAAAAACCTTCCCTGTAGTTATCACTTTCACACCATAGTGATTACGCGTGCCACTTCACTTGCTAAATACAAATGCGCGTGTTCACTATGGTTTGAAAGTGATAACGCCAGAAACCTATATAAACTGAAAGTGTTCACTCTCTCACCCACTCTCACTAAACCTCTGAGCACTCTCACCCCCGCTTCCAATCTTTCTGCAAATTCCCTCCCCCTTTTCATTGGTTTGTGCTAAGACTCACCCAGTCATATAATTTTGCACCTCTCTTAGGCTCCTATCCAGGTAATTCTTCAAATTTCCCTTCTTTCTACATTAGGGTTCTTCATTCAATAATTTGGGGTTTTTAAATTCTGGGTTTTCAAATTGAAATTGCATGGGAAAACATGATATTCTGGGTTTGTTTGCATGATTCGAATGAATAGAGGCTGTTAATTTGATTAAATTTTCTGCCTCTATTTGATTAACCCTTAAAGTGCCTACTATGTTTGGGATTTTAAACTGGAGCCTCATAAATTGTTATTTCTGCATAAATTCTATTGGTTGAGGTGTCAATAGCTTGATTAAAATGGACAAGGGGTGTGTAATGGGTGAATTTCTGCAGTTTCTCTCATTGTCGAACCCCAAAGTGCTCACTGTTGTTTTGACAATTTTAATTTGGGGCTTCAAAAAATTGAGGTTAATAAATCCCAACTACAATGTGGAATGTAATTGTCTGTTTGGAAGTGATTACAGAAGTTAATTGGTTAATTTGTTGCATACTGCATTGTTCAACCCTAGGGTAGTCACCCCAAGAGGGCTTACTTTGCATGTTTTAATTGGCAATTCTTGGACTGAAACTGATAATGCACAATTGTCATTATAGGATACTTGTTGTTTGTAGGATGCTGGAGCATTTAATTTGGTTATTTTGTCGAATTTAGAATTGTTGGACCTTAGGATAGCCACTCCTACCTGCAAAAATGCTTGAACTTGAACATTCTACTATGTTGGTGCTTGTGTATAATGCTTAATGTGTGCTGCAACTGTTAAATTTATGGCTAAGTACACAACCCTCTTTTGTGGCTCTGGTTAATTTGGTCCTGAATATGTCCCCATAGTGTTTCCTAGAATCTGCAAAAGTGACTATTTGATCTGAAAATCAGAATGGCATTTGGGGATATTATCATTGCTGCACTTCCACTGCACACACTCCATTGGCCCTGTGAACCTCTTTAATGTGCTGGAAATCTGCATATAATGCATCATACAACACTTTCACCTTGTTGTCCAGTTGTATTCATAGTGAAGAATTCCTTTGAACTTTAATCCAATTGCTTCGTCTTCCTAATTGCTTTTTGAATTCTGTGCATCATAACAAACCATACATTTTGCACTTCTCTGTACTAAAGCCATACTGAAATTCAAAATGTTGTTGAGTGCAATTACAGTTGCATCTGTCCTTTTGTTGTGATAATTTCTGAATCTCCCTAATTACAACCATGCATTATTCTTTGTAAATGCTCTCTGCAAATCAAAATTGAACATCCTTGTTATTTATCTGCATAGTTCTTGACATTTTTGCTGCCATACAGAATGGTCTATTACCACTTGTTTGCTTCATGTGCACTTAATTTCAGTTTGCTGCATCATCGCCTATGTCCAATTTGGTTGTCTTAATGTTGTTTTGCCTGAACCATAATGTGATCACCTCGCATTGTATCCTATTCTTGATGTTCTGGTTTGCTGTCTCAGTTAGTTGAATATTATTTTGTTTGATATACATCGTTGCTGCAAAATGTCTCACACAGACTTCCTTTTTCTTTGCAGCAAAAACGGTCAACACACCAAAGAAGAGCATTCCAAGGTCCAAGAGGGCCAAAACAGCTGGTGCCTCTTCCTTTGCACCTCCTCCTAACCATGACCCAAGGTTTAGGTCCTTGGAACATGAAGAATATTTTAAACAAATATCCTGAGAAGGAAGATGGTGCAGGACCGTAACTTTGAGATTCAAGAAGGCACCTATCCCCAATTTGAGGAGGAGATTCAAAGAAGAGGATGAGACCTTTTTACAACTTGTGCTGGAAATGGGTGGAAGGAAATCACCCAAGAGTTCTTTGCCAACGCAATGAGGATTAAAAGTGACACTCTCCCTCCCAGACACAGCATGGTGAGGGGAAAACTAATCAACTTCACCCCCTCCAACATCCAAAGAGTTCTGAATATCCCAGTTGTGCATAAGTCAGCTGGCCAACTGGACTTTACAACCTCAGCATCCAAGAGGATAAGGACTACAAGCCTATCCTTGAAATTGTTTGCAAAGAAGGTGAGAATTGGGAGTTTGACTGCAAGATGCAACCCAAGAACTTGACCACCAAGCACTTCATCCCTGCAGCAAAAATCTGGAGTGTCTTCATCCTCAGTTCTTTCATGCCGGTCCTCCACTCCTCTACCTTAGTAGTGAAGCGAGCAGAGCTTATTTATGCCATTCTGACAGGAATGCCTATCCATGTGGGGTGAGGTAATCAGCAGTGCCATTATGTACATCTTGAGCAGAAGCAGAGATTCCATGGGTTTTCCATCCATCATCACCATGCTGTGCCAAGACGCTGGGGTAGATTTTGGGGACTACCTGCAGAAGATTAGAGCAGCCCCTCCTATTACTACTGCAATGGTGAAGGACTTCTTCAAACCCAGAAAGAATGCTAACCCAGGACTATCTCTACCAGCTGATTACAAGAGGGATACTCCAATGAGGATGAGGGAGCAGATAAAGCAGCTTGCTCTGAGGCAGGATTCCATTCATGCTGGGCAGAAGGCCCTTATGACTCTGATGGACACTATACTGCTGAATATAGGGAAAAAGCTGGGGATGACTACCACACAGCTTTATGAAGCTCCTACTTTCAGTGCCCCTTACCTGTGAGCAGCAGTCCAGAGTGACCTTCCACCCTTTCCTCCACCTGCCCCTACCAAAGCTAAAGCCGATGACAACAGCTCCAGTACCTCCGATGACGACCTTCCAGCAGCAGCAGAAGAAGATGATGATGATTCTTCCTTTTTCAGCTCCAATGAAGATGCTATCTAGTCTTAGTTTTTTCTTTTTCACTGCACTCACTTTTCACTTACTTCTACTATTTCCCTGTATTTAATGCTAACCATCAATTCCTTATAAATATCGTACATTTCAATTTCCACCTTTACTGCTTTATTTTCTTATTGTTCCTCTTGATCTGAACATCTCCAACATTTTCATTTATATATATCTATTCTATTTTCTGGCTTTATATTTGCTCCCTATACTGAATTCTATGTATATTTGTGCAGAAAGTGCCCTCAGTTCCATCAAGAGGAGCATGAATTTGACCTATGAGTTGTGATTCTACTTTCTATGAAAGGGGGGTGATCTCTTTACCTCTGTTTCCATTGTTCTAAGTCTAATTTTCTTGCACAGTGTTAAATGAAAATACAAAAATATTTTCCTTATCTCTCTTTTAATATAGTCCAGTTTTGTAATTCTATAGTTATATTTTGATTGCACTTCCCATTCAACTCATAATCATCCTCTGTTTTTGAATATTTTCGTTCCTACCATGCTATGCATATTTTCTTGTAAGGTGAATTGTAATCACATATTATTAAGTAATTATCACCTTTCACCATGGTAGAGAATTCAGCCTTTAAATTCCTTTCTGTGTGCAATTTACATGTATATTTGCATTCATCTTCTAGAACTTGCCCTGCTTCTTAATTGAATATGCATTATGCAATCTTCCATCTAGCTGATTGAGGCCATCTTTGCACGCACCCACCAACCCTTCAACACCTTTACACCTAACTTCCCTTGTTTTACATTCCTTCTTTTGCCAAACTTAATCTGCAAAAACATCCTTCTTTCCTTAATAGAGTTATTTCTTTTGAGTTGCATCAAGAGTGAATGCAATAAATTAAGTTTGGGGTACTGATTATGATTGTAGTTGCTTAAGGACAAGCAAGCTCTCAAGTTTGGGGTGGTGAGGATTTTACATGTCAATATTACATGTAAAAAAAAAATTTGCTTGAATTTGAAGAAGAGAATGATTGTCAAAGTCTAAAAAAAATGATGATGAAAGAAAACGAAAAAGAAAAAGAAAAATATAGCAAGTCATTTTGATAGAAAAAGAATTCTCCACATAAAGCAAAGTAAATGAAAAATATGGTGAAAGAGTGCTTGAATATCATTCGCTACATCATTTTATGCATTCCACTCTTAGTTATTGTACTCACTCACTTAAAGGAATTCCCTCCTCTTAAAAACTCACTTGAACTTTTGACCCTCCTTGATCAACATTTTGACCTAACTTAATACATTTGTGACCAACAAAGTCCTCTTGATAGGTGGTTCCTTGTATCTAGGCAAAGGAGATTGAGAACATGGGCAAGCATATGGTAGGGTGAGGCAAACTGCATGAACTGAGGGAAAACACTTAGCCTAAAATATAGATGAATGAAGAGTGAAACACCATCTTTTGAGTTAGATAATTTCTTTGCATTGTGTGGATTACAAGAAACCTTGCTAGATTTTTGGCTCAGTTTAGTGGGACTTTGCTTGGAATTAATTGAATTGGGCATGATTTCTTTGTTGAATGAATCCATGATTATGAAAACATTGGAAGTGTCAATTAGAGTTTAATTTTGGAATGCAAATTTTGAAAGAAAATTTTTGGATAAATCCAACCCTCTTACAATTGACTTTATTGAATTTTGATTTGCTTGAGGACAAGCAAAAGTTTAAGTTTGGGGTTGTGATGAATCCACATTTTATTGGATTTTTACTTGTTATTTTAATGTTTCTTAATAGAAAAAAATTAAACTTAGGGTTGTAAATAACATAAAAATATCATTTTGGTCAATTTATAATAGATTTCTTAATTTTAGGTTAATTTACATTGATTTACATAGATATAGTTTGTAATTTTGATCATTTGAATAATTATGCAGGAGTTTCTAGACTTTTTCCATGGATTTTTAGCATTTGAGAAAGTTTGAGGTGAATGTGATCACTTTGGAGTCCATAATGAACACTGCAGCAAGCTTGTTCCAGAAAGGTAGACCCGAGTAATCACTATGGGAGAGTGATCACTATGAACCCATAGTGACAACTCCAGAAAGGCCAAAAAGTACAAGATCCTGCGCGTAGCTACTATGGAACCATAGTAGACACTCTAGAGTAGCCAAAGTTATCACTCTGATGCCAAAGTGACAACTCCAGAGAGGGCAAAAACACAGGACGTGCGCATAAACACTATGGAGCAAAATTAATCACTTTGGGGCGTTGCGCGTTATCACTATGAAGCCAAAGTGATAACTCCAGAGAGGCCAAAATCACAGACCTTGCGCGTTATCACTATGGAATATGCGTAATCACTTTGGAACGCTGCGCGTTATCACTATGAAACCATAGTTGTCACTTTGGGCAAAAATTTCTGCACTATAAATAGAATTTGAGAAATTAGGGTACAGAGCTTTTTACATTTTCTTATATCATTTTGCCACTTTTGGAGCATTTTGCAGAGCTTAGGATCTTTGGGTGACAGCCAGGGGTCCATTATAGGTTTTTAATTTCCAATTTCCCTTTGATTCTCATTGATTTTACATTGATGTTGCTTACGTTTCTGCATTTCCTTTTTTCATTTGTGAAGCCTATCCATATGGAGGGCTAAATTCTCTTGTAATTCCTAGTCAACTCACATGGTTTTTGAATTATTGGGTTTAATAGCAATATTACTCTTTATTTCTTTGGATTTATTAACCCCAATCTCTGAATGAAATGAAATTTGCATGAGGGGAACATTGGTTAATGAACCCTAAATTACCCAAACGAAATTCTAATCCAAAATTGCTTAATTTTGATTAATCTTTGAGATTGCTTAATCTTAGGGATAGAGATTAGAGCCCATTAAGATGCTTAATTTTAATTGGAATGCTAAAGTTAATTTTTGCTTGTTAGATTAACTTAATTCAAGGGGAAAATAGGGGATTATTGAATCATTTGGAAGAATAGTGATAGAACTCATTGATTGACTAGGGATTACTCTTCTTAATTGATTGAATTTTACTAGTTTACAATTTGCTCTTGATTAAAATCTGGAAATTGACAAACCTCCCCCCAATTTACTTGCTTTAAAATATATGTTTACACTTGTTCGATGTATGTTCTCAACCAAAATTTCCTTGGAGACAACCTAGGACAACACCCTAGTATTGCATACATTTCTTTGCATATTTGATGAGAATTAACGACAATCTTTGTGCATAACGAGTAGCAAAATCTCGTATCATCAGCTATGAACTCCTAAGTTTCTTAATTGATTGATGATCAATTTCACTAATTTAATCAAAGTTTAATTCATTGACTCAATAATTTTAATATTTAATTAACTACTCTAAGGAATCAAACATTGCATTAGGTGTTAGAAATTAATATCTCACAAGATCATAAATGCTTATTTCTTAGATATCAATAACCTTGGCATTCAATTCAGATATGAGAAATTAACTCAACATTGATGAAAATTCTCTAAATTCAATTCAATTGAATAGTTCATCTAAGAATTGCATTAAGGAAAGAATTAAATGCTCAATTTAATTAAGATCTTAGGGTTCAGATCCATAATCAAGTTACAGTATCAAATTTAGATCCAACAATGCCTAACTAAAGAGAATTAGAACGACATTATAGAAAAAGGAGAGAAAGAAAAAGTAGAATAGAAGAGGAAGATGAGCTCCATGAATCCAATTCCTAACTTGATTCCTCAAGATTTAAGCCTTGGAATTTTCCCTCAATCCTCTTTCTCTGACTCTCTAAAAGTGTGGAAAGAAAAAAATGAGAAAAAAATACTAAAAAAAATGAGTTTAAAGCTATTTATAGATTTCCTGCACTTCTGGCATAATCACTTTTTGTGCCAAAAGTAATTACGTGGAGCTTCTTCTCAAATAACAACATTTTGGAACACTAACTTTCTACACTGAAAGTGTTTATGGGTAGGGTCTCTCTCCTGACAGCATTCTGAAATACTTACTTTTAATGGGAAAAGTGTTTACACATAACTTCTTCTCTCTTAACAACATTCTAGAATACTCATTTTTTACACTAAAATTGTTTACGCATAAGGTATATCCTCCTAAAAGCCTCTGCAATGCTCACTTTTAGTGGAGAAAGTGACTACGCTCAATGTATTTCACTCTCAAAGTCTCTAGAATGCTTACTTTTTGCATTAAAAGTGGCTATGCTAAGCCAAATTGACATCTTAAAGTTTTCAATTCATGTGTTTCCTTTGAAATCTCTTGCAAAACTCATTCAACAACAAAAATTACATAAGAACACTATTAAATCCAAACAAATTGAGTTACTTCAAACAAATTGAACTATTTGAACAATTATCATTTTTAATGAGATTTCAACCTTTCTAACTACAATTTTCTATTAAAAAGCTACGAGAAAACTAACTAAAAGTCCAGTGAAATATGAATTTATTACCACCCCAAACTTAGATTTTTTCTTGTCCTCAAACAAATCAAAACACACAAAGGAGTTTAGTCAAAGAATCTATTAAAACAACAATGAAAATCTCTTTACAACATTATTTTTCAGTTTGTACAAGGATTCTTCATTCCACATCTTTCCTTCCAATTGTCCTTTCAATAGATTTATTTATGCATTCAATCATAATGAAAGTCACACTCAAGAAAATCTTTTATTGTAGAATCTTACTAATTTGAGCCAATGAATCAGCAAACCTTCATTTAAAACATTAATGAAAGATATTATCACAGCTCACAAGATAGTGTTTCCCTCTCACTCATCAATGTTTTAGGTGAATGTTTTTCCTCAAAATCATCAAATTTATCTTATCAGACCATATGTTTGCCCATATTCTCAATCTCCTTGCTTGTATATAGTCAATCACACATCAAGAGGACTTTTTCATGTTATAATGGGGCTGAGGTTAAGGTAAGTGTTAAATGTAACGCCCCAAATTTCAGTAATATTATTTATTGATAATTATATAAATCTAAAGGTATATATTTAAATAAATATATATATATATATGTGTGTGTGTGTGTGTGTGTGTATATTAAGTACATAGATGTGTGTATTTATGTGTATACATGACAGGATAGAGCTGAGATGGGCTAAGCGAGAGGGTCCTGGGAGGAAGAACCAGAACTGTCACCTTCTCGTTGTAGCAAGAGACATCTCGCTGTAGCGACAGAGCAACAGTTTGGGGTGCATTTCTGGGTGCAGTCTCGCTACAGCGAGATTCTACAGAAACCAGAGTACAATTTTCTCTGATTTTTTCGATATAGCGAGAGGACATGTCACGGTAGTGAAAGTGTTGCGACCAAAAAGGATTTAAAGGGGGTTAAGGTTTGGAGAGAGTTATTTCTCCCTCTTTCTTCGATCCTCTCATGCCCAAAGCCTTATTCCACCGATTAATTACCTCCAAAGCAGTTCGGGAGCGAGATTGGAGCTCATATTTGTATGGAGAACACTTGGAGGTGAGTTTTAAACGGTTAGGGTTTTTGTTTTCCTTCCCTTTCTCTGTTTTTGGTGATTTTTGGGGTTCTCATGAAATTATTCCATGTGTTTAGGACGAAATCCGTGAGGGGGAGCACTTCTTGGTGGATTTAGCGTGTGGGACGTCAATCCGAGGTAAGGGGGACTCTACCCTATCTCAATGCACTATAATTTTTGTGTGTTTTGTTAATTAATGAAATATGGATGAGATTGAGAGTAAGAATTGTGTGTTTGATGGAAATTAGTGTGTGATGTAATGTGTGCTGGAATAGTTAGACCCCGTATGGGTGATTATGTGTGATGGATTGCCTTTGATTGGTGAATTAATGTGGTTGTGAATAAATGAAGGCTATGTGCCGTATATTGTGAACAATTATGGGCCCGAGGGCCATGTAATATTGATGAATATTGGTTGTGTGCCGTGTAATGTGAAATGAATGTGGGCCTAGTGCCGTGTATTTGAATGCAATGTGGGCTGTGTGCCATTTGTAAGCATGATTATTGCATGCCTGAATGAAATATATGTGTAAATGGGCGTGTTAGTGCCGTTGTAACATTCTGTGAATAGTTTAGCGATACACTGGAGGTGTGGGAGATGAGGATGGTAGAAATACCTTGGGGAAGAGAGAGTGGTGGTGACACCAACTGTGGAACGGGTGCACCACGGGCCACACATTCTCTTCCTGACTAGACCTCTAACCATTACCTTTGCTGAGCGACTCGTGACTGCCTATGTGGTATCTGTGAGGCAGGGGTAACCAGCGAGACCATTCATGGTGTAAATCTGTGCTCACAGTGCTCTAATGAGTGTGGCCATTGTGCGTGTGCACGAGTTTGTGTGTTGTGCTTGTGAATGAGAAATGCTGCCTGTGATTCTATTTGCTTAATGTATTGGTAACATGCTGGAGATGAGACTCTATGCTGACTATGTGCTTTTGGGTAGTGTAGAGTACTCACCCATACATTCATTTTTTAGGTAATCAAGATGATTACAACCAGACTCAATGAAGGGACGGATGGACTGCTATAGAACATAGAATTTATTTTGAAAATATTGTAACTGAACTAGTCATATAGTAGTCATTTGATATTAATTTGTAACCCTTTACTTATTTTGAAATCTTTTATGAAAAATTTGATTTTTTGATTTACGAAATTATTATTTAATTAGAATCAAATTTAAGGTGTTACATTAAACAAATGAGAAACATTTCTAGTATTCTAAAGAGAAAAGGGATATTTTGAGTGGATGAGCTTAAAACTAGCATGAAAATGTATGAATTTTCATTTATGCAAGACAATTTCAATCATTCTTTTCTTTTTGCTTTCATTCACTTTTTTTTATTCCTTTCAGTAATATTCTTTTTCTAACAGCTCTTTGCTAAATATTTGTCTTTTGAGCACAACTTTGTTATTTATTTTCATTTGAAACCATATTTCAGATAGCTTTGCTATTCTTCCACCCCAAACATAGAACTTTACTTGTCCTCAAGCAATTGAAATCTGGATGCCACTCCAAACAATCTTAAACTCATCCTTGATTAGACTCAATTTGCCTCACCTCCTTTAGATGGTTATAATAGTTTTTCATCAAGCCTAGTAATGAGGAAAAGTCAAGGAAGAGATGTTAAGTTTAAAGGGGTGAACTAGGACATTAAAGTGCAATAGGAGGCTCAATTAGGCTAATAGGTACAAACAAACAAGGCCTCTATCATATATGTGAAAATTGCATAATACATATTCAACCAAGAAACAAAACAAGTTCCAGAGAGTGAAACAAAATTATGATCAATCACTCAAGAAAGAATATTATATGCAAGGCTCAAATCTTACCATTGGAATAAAGGTGATAATATCAGTCAAACATATTCACAACTCACCTTACAAATTCATATATGCACAAAATGGTAAGAACCTCCTTACTTTTAAAAATGAAGTGTGACAATCATATGAAGTGCACAAACAAAATTTTACTCAAAAATTAGAAATAGAGCAGTGGAAAGAGGAACCTAATTATTCATCACAAAATGAAAAAAAAAAAATCCAATACACAAACAATTATGAACTAATATATATTTTTATGGTTTCTTTATTTAGCTAAGCAGGAAGTATGATAAAATTCATCACATGAATGTAGAGACAAAGGATTTAACCCCCTCCCTTTTTCAAGAAAGGTGAATACAGTAAGTGTTCCAACAAAACTCTCTTCTTAATATTGCCAAGTATAACCTCCATGTAACCACTTTTGACACTAAGAGTGGAAGTTCCAGCAAACTCTCTTGTATGTTGATACTTTTACCACCTGCAATTAGAAACTCAGATTATGTAAAAAAATGCAATCAATACTAGAAATTGAAAAGAAATTAAAGGAAAGGAATGTGAATTATCTCTCACAAAGCATTTCTTTAATGTCACTAGCTTGACGCTTAATAATCTTTAGCTCTAGGAGATGATTTTGATGGTAATGACTATAACTCTATCTTTATATTTTTCCCATTTTTCTCATCAACTTACAACTTTTCTTTTAATTAAGCACTTGAAAGAGATAAGTGTGGAGGGACTTCTAGCTACTTGATATACTCAATAAGCTTCTCTTTATACTCTTTATTGTCTTGATATCTTACTGTAACAAGGACCTATCTTAGAATAGGATCATCGTCCTATTTTTCCTTCCTAGAATTTTGCACTCATCGAGGAAATAAAAGTCTTTTATACTTAACCTTGTCTATGGACTTACATGTATTTTCAAACAACTACTTTTTGGTTCTTCTTTCGTGTTGTGTCTTGCTATTGTCCTTTGGTTATTCTCTTCTTAAAAGAGAAATTTGTTCTCCTTTGAAGTCATCTTGTTGCTTTTCTTTAATAGCTGACTTTCTCTCATCATATTGGGATCTAGAAATCACTACTTCATTTCTTTTTATGACAACATGTCATTACTCCCTTGGATTCACATTAGTATCACTAGGGAATATGCCATCTTCCTTATTTGCCAACTATTTTGCAAGTTGGCCTATCTGAGTTTCCAACTTCTTTATAGATGCCTCTTGATTTTTGAAGCTGGTCTGTGTAATGTCACAACCTTTTTTTGGAAGAAATCTATGATATACTTTCCACTTGAAGCTTGTATAAATTTTAAGCATTTGAAAAAATATTGAAATTTATCTCAACACAAGTAACGAAGAAATAAAAATTTGATGTCTCAACAACGAAGTAATCTTCAAAAAGGCCATTCTAATAAATTTTTGAATATATATATATATACACACACACATGTACAAAAGTTGCTCAACATATGTAAGATCCACCACTAAGATCAAAATTTCTAGATTAAAATCAAAATTACATTTCTTAGACATTATAACTAAATAGCCTAGATCCACCACTAAGATCTAGACTAACAACATAGACAAAATGTAAGGGTGAGCTTATATAACTAACAGTCATAATCATAGAGTATGAAAATCTATATAAAAAAAATGTTTATACAACTTTCATAATTCTCAGCAAGCAACACAACAATCTCATCCAATTGATGCAGCATGTTCAACCCATTCCCAACCCATCTAATGCAAATGCAACAATTCAATTTCAACTAATTTCACAACTCAAGTATTCTAGAAGGAATTGTTGTCGGTCTGGGAGTGACCCATCCCAGTATCTAGATCCAGACAAAGCACAACTCAGCATTTTCTATTATTACATGTCTAACCACCTAAACATGTAACTTAACTCTAGAATGATGCAAATCAACATAATGCAGCACAACTAGAATATATATATATCTATATATATATATATATATATATATATATATATATATATATATTCTCACAATAAAACCAAGCAACTCACAACATTAATCAAGTATTTCAACATATATTAAACATTCTCAGCACATATATCACAGCTTCTCAGAATGTTATGTTCTATCATAGCATTCCAAAAATTCATCTCAAGCATGGATAATTTCATACCATCTACAGAACAACAAAGAACCCCATCACATGTATGATATTTTCTACACTAAGGTTTGCCAGTATGTCAATCCGTTCTCAGCTAACATAAGATCAAGTACAATATCACAACACCCAAGTGAGTAATAAAGACCTTCTAGGGTAAGCTCCCCTTACCTGGAATGAGTTTTCTTAGTTTGAAATCCTCGTGAGTCCCAATGAAAGAAACAAAGTTCAAGGATCTCATATCTTTTTATTATGACAAAATAAGAAACTTTGACGAAGAAAAATAAAGAAACAAGAGTAAAATATGAGAACCAAGTCCCAAGAACTCACCTAAATCCGCACCAAATAGATGTTCCCACTTGGATTAGGAAGAAGTTTGGCTTTAGAAAGGTTTTATCTTAGAGAAAAAGGTCAGAGAACAGAGAGAAAGACTGTCTGGAAAAATGAAAGTTTTTTGCATGCTCTTACTTGAACGAGCGAACTCTGGCTTAAGCGAACCCTGGTCTCGCCTAGGCAAGCTCATTCTCGCTTGAGTGAGAAAACTAGAAAGTGGAACTACCCAAATTTTTACTATTCTCACTTAAGCGAGCTGCAAATAGTCCAGAGAGCTCTCCATTTTTGCTTCGACTTCTCGCCTAAGTAAGGCTTGTCTCGCTTGAGCGAGGTCGCTTCTCACCTGAGTGAGATCCCTTCTCGCTTAGGCGAGAGGACAATTGGAGGCTCTTATCTGATCTCGCTTGAGCGAGATTGCTTCAGAACGCTTAAATTAGCACGAACCCAATCTTGCATCTATCCTCTAGAACTTGCCCTATTTCTTAATTGAATATGCATTGTACAATTTTTCATCTAGATGATTGATGCCTTTTTTACACACACTGACCCACCCTAGAATAACATTGCACCTAATTTTCTTGTTTTCAAATTTACCCCTTTTGCCAAACTTAGTCTACACAACTAATTTCCTTACCTTCAGAGAGGTATTTCTTTTGAGTCGCCTCAAGAGTGAATGCAAGAAACTAAGTTTAGGGTGTCGATTATCATTGTAATTGCTTGAGGATAAGCAAACTCTTAAGTTTGGGGTGGTAAGCATCACACATGTCAATATTACATGTAAAAAAGAAGAAGAAAAGAATGCTTGAATTTGAAGAAAAGAATGATTACCAAAGTCCAATAAGTTAGAAAAAATAATGATGAATAAAAGAAAAAGAAAAAGAAAAATACAGCAAGTCAATTTGATAGAATAAGAATTCCCACATAAGATAAAATAATGAAAAACAAGGTGAAAGAATGCTTGAACCTTATAAATTGCATCATTTAATGCATTCCATTTTAGTTGTTGTACTCATTCACTCAAAGGAATTCCCTCCTCCTAAAAACTCACTTGAGCTTTTGTTCTTCCTTGATCAAAATTGAACCTAATCTAACAAAGCCCTTATGATAGGTGGTTCATTGTATCTAGGCAAAGGAGATTGAGAATATGGGCAAGCATATGGTAGGGTGAGGCAAAATGTATGAATTGAGAGAAACACTTGGCCTGAAACATTAATGAGTGAAGAGTGAAACACTATACTATGAGTTAGATCATTTCTTTGCATTGTGTGGATTGCATGAAACCTTGCTGGATTTTTGTTTCAGTTTAGTGAGACTTTGCATAATAATAATTGATATGAGTGTGCTTGCTTTGTTGAATGAATCCATGATTTTGAAAATATTGGAAGTGCCAATTGGAGTCTAAGATTGGAATGAAAATCTTTGAGAAATTTTTTTTGGATAAATCCAACCCTTTACATTCAATTTTCTTGAGTTTTGATTTGCTTGAGCACAAGCAAAAGTTTAAGTTTGGGGTTGTGATGAATCCACAATTTATAGATATTTTGTCTAGCTTTTTATAGAGTTTTAATAGGAAAAATAGACTTAGAGATTGTAAATAGTATAAAAATCTCATTTAGGTCAAATATTATAGCTTTCCTAATTTTTACCTTATTTACACTAATTTTTGCAAATATATTTCACAATTCTGAGCATTTGAATAATTGTGCAGGAGATTCTAGACAAATTCCATGGATTTTTAACCCTTTGGGAAAATATGAACTGAGAGTAATCACTCTCAGGTTCCATAGTAATCACTCCAGGGAGCTGATTCTAAAGGATAGGCCAAAGTAACTATTTTCAGAAGCAGTAGTAATCACTCCAGAGCTAAAGAGAACCATAGTGCTTGTGCATAATCACTCTCGTGAGTGATAGTGATCACTTCATAAAGCCTCAGGATGAAGAACCTTGTGCATAACCACTTTCAGAAGTGAAAGTGATCACTCTAGTGAAGACTGAACTAGAACACTCTGCGCGTGTTCACTCTCATAAGTCAGAGTAACTACGCGCGCCCAAAGTAACTACTATTATACACAAGAGTGATCACTACAGAAAGGGAGAAATCTGAGGAATGTTGCGTGTGTTCACTCTTGTTTACAAGAGTGATCACTATGAAGTGGCGTCAGACTTAGTATATATAGATTTTTGGGAATTAGGTTAAGAGCTTTTGCACACTTTAAGATTTCTTACCAATTTAGGAACGTTTGCAGAGACTAGGTCATCCTTAGGTGACAGCCAAGGACCGAATCTAGGGTTTGATTTTTGTTTTCTTGTTAATTCTTCATTAATTTCTACATTAATGTCATTTCCTTCTCTTTATTTCATTTGATAATTGTAAGACTCATCCTCATGGATGGTTAAACTCTTTTGTAATCCCTAGAGAGTTCATTTAGACTCTTGAATTCCTGGGTTTTGAATGTTAATATTGTTCTTTTTCTTCCATGAATTTTTCTTCCCAAACTCTTGAATTGAATTAATGGTTGAATGAGGGGAGCATTGCGTAATGAACCCTAATTCGTTTTAATGAAATTCTAAATTTGAATTGCTTAATTCTTGTTTAATTCTAAGATTGTCTAATCAAGGAATGAGAGATTGGAGTTCATTGGGTTGCTTAATTCATATGAAAACATAAGGTTGATTTTTGCTTGTTAAATTAACCTAATTCTGGGAGGAGAGAAAGAGTATTAAAATCTTAAGAGGAATAAGGATAGAACTCATATGAATAAACTAGGGATTACTTCTTTCTATTGATTGAACATTATAATTCTATTTCTTGTCCTTCATATTAATTTTGGAATCAAACAAAACTCCCTTTTTAATCGCTTTTGTAATTAATATTCTTAACATGTTTGATGCATGATGCATATTCTCAACCATTGTCGTTGGAGTCAACCTAGGTTAGCACCCTAGTATTACATAAAATTCTATTTATATTTTGATGAGGATTCGTGACAAATCTCTTTTCATCACCATCTCTCTTAGAATAAAGGCAACACAATGAGGGTTTTATACCAAAAAGGTTTTGATATACTCTTACATCAAACACACATTAAAAAAAAAAAAACCACTAGTCATATCAAACAAGGCAATCACACACCACTGCAACACACAACTTTTAACCAATAATTGCTCAACTCTCATAATAATACTCCAATGTATGAAAATTCATATGATTCTAGCACTTACAACACAATTTAAAAGGAAAAACATATAATATACATATATACACATACGAAAATACAGGTCTGACATGTAACTTTCATAAATTGTAGCATTATTTCCTCCATTTCATTCATCCTCTCAGACAGAGGTTTTAAAAATTGTTGCCCTCTTGGAGGTTGAGATAAGGATGCTTGAAAATATGATAATGGAGGTTGAAAATTAGCATTGGACAATGGTGTTGCTACATTATTACTCTTTGATGTAGGACTTTATTGATTCCAATGATAATTTGGTTGAGTTATATTGGCTTGATATAAAAAATCAGAATGAAATAGAAGTTGTGATCTCTAAAAATTACCCATGTAACTAATCTACTCCTAAGGTTCTGATGTAAATACATCACATGCTGTCATAAGATTTCCACCACAAAAATCACATACCAATAGGTTCATTTGTGCAACTTCAGCTTGAAAATTACTAACTCGTTGAGTCAAGGATGCAAGTTGTTCAGAAAACAATTGATTTTGCATATGATTTTGGAAAGTACTTTTGCTTCAAATCCTCCTCTTCTTGTAGAATGCCATCATCTTAATTATTTGTTAAGCTTCTTTTAATAATTTTGTATTAAAGATTCACCAGCATCTACATCCACCATTATTCTAGTGATAATGTTCATTCCATTGTAAAAGGTTTCAAGTTGCATCCATTCTACAATGCAGTGATGAGAACACCATTGCAATAGCTCCTTATATCTTTTCCACGCTTCAAAGAAAGACTCACCATCATGTTGCATGAAGGAAGTGATTTCTCCTTTCAACTTAGCAGCCTTTGAGGGAAGAAAATACTTGATCAGAAATTTATTCACTAAGTTTGTCCCAGTTGTTATACTTCCTGTGGTTGAGCTTGAAGCCAATATTTCGCCTTATCCCTTAGAGAAAAAGGAAATAATATCAAACGGATGGCATCTTCATTCACCCCATTAATTCAAATTGTGTCACACAACTATAGAAAGTTAGAGAGTGCAAGTTAGGATCATAAAAAATGCTTCCAGAAAATTGGTCTTGCTATATCAAATGTGATAAATCCATATTTTGTTAGTTTTTAGTTAGTTTTATAGGATTTTTTTAATAGAAAAGAGTAATTTGGGAGATAAAAACTGTACAAAAATATATAATTGTTCAATAAATTCAATTTTTGTTTTTAGTAATTAAAATTGTTTGGATTTAATAGAATTCTTATGTATGTTTGTTGTTAAACTAGTAATTTGCAGGAGATTCTAAGCAAAAATACATGAGTTAGAGGTATTAAGAGGTCAATTGGGTTGAACATTGTCACCTTAGATACAAAAAGTGAATACTTTAGAGGTTTGAAAGACAAATAAGGTGGAGCGTGTAACATCCTTTAATTTACTGTCTGAAATTGCATAATAATTTATACAAGACGAAGAAATTAAATATATTTTGTTCAAAACTTGTAATATAAGGAGATAATAAAATTTAAAACCTTCTTATAAATAAGACCATTCACAAAATTTTACAGAAGTATTAGAATAATAAAAGATAAATTGTTCCTTACTAATCACATTTACACTAAAACATTAGAGAAATATATATATATATATATATATATATATATATATATATATATATTGAACTCCATTTATATGCAAAGTTTTAATATTTACAAATTGTTATTAAAATACATTTAGGACTTAGAACATATAATTAAAATATCAAAATAAACGAAATCTTAAGAGCAGTTACTATCCACACCCAAGACTTCAAGGGTTCTGTCACAAAATTTGAGAACTAACTAGAAAGTGTATTATGTAGTTGTAAAATGTAAAAAAATTGGAAAATTAATGTGAGTTCCAAGTATCATCCTTAAGGATTAGGTCTATCAATTACCACTTCATAAATCAATAACTAATTGAGCCAAACAAATTTGGAGTGTTTTGAATCATTTAAAAACAAAAGCAATAAAGTGCACAAATCTAAAAAATATAGCAAAATAGAAATACAAATTTTGTATTAAAATGCTATGTGAAAAATAGTTAGGAATCACTTCACCAGACTTTCAAATGCAATGTAATCATGTTCTGGATCCTTAAGAATTCTTGTTGATTGATAATCAATTTCACTTCTTTAACCAAAGGACAGTTCCTTACCTCATTGATCCTAATACCTAATTAAACCTCCCTAATTCCTTAGGTAAAATTTAATCTAATATGGCATTAAGTTTTAGAAATTATAGGATTACTAGATTGTGATACTTATTCCTAAGATTTCAATAACCTAGGCATATGATTCAGATATGAGAAATAAACTCAATTTCTATTGATGAAGATTCCTCTAGGTTCAATTGAATGAAGGATTAGTTCACAACTACATTAAAAGTAGAATCACATATTCAATTCAATCAAAACCTCAAGGTTCAGATCCAAAATCACATCATAATATCAAATCTGGATCCATGGATCCCTAACAAAAAGAAATCAGAATATGTTCCTAAAAGAAAAAGAGAGAGAAAGAGTAGAAGAAGAGGAGCTGCATAATTTCTTCATAAATTCAATCCCTAGTCTGATTCCTGAAGGTCCAGAGCTTGGAAGTCACCCCAAATCTTCCTCTCTAACTCTCCTAAGGTGTAGTAATGAAAAGAAAACAAAAAATGACTAAAGACTTTTAACTCTGAACTCTTAACATCTATTTATAATTTTTCCCGTCACCTTCCATGTTGATACTTTAATCACTAAGAGTAATAACATAGAAAGCCTTCCAGAAGCTTCTAAGGTTGAAGTGGGAACTCTAAAGTCCAAAGTTGACACTTAAAAGTAGTTTCTCAAATTCTATTATTTTGTGTGAACACTCTCAGTACTTAGAGTGTCCACGCGTATGTGTTCTGTGCAAATAAGTCTTGTGCATGGCTACTTTAAGTGACTAGAGTGTACACTCGGTTCTACGCGTGGCTACTCTCAGCATTTAGAGTGGACACTCTGTTCTGCGCATGGCTACTCTCAGCACTTAGAGTGGACACTCTATTTGATTTTAATGGATTTTTCTCTTCAAAGTGTTAACTCTATGCACCCAAAGTAGCTATGCCCAACACATAATACTTGATTTTTTATCTTTTAAGCTCAATTCCTCTACTTCCTTGAGTTTAATCTTCAACTCAAACATCTTCAGCTTAAGCTTTTGCACAAAGTTAAGTCTTTTTAAGCAAAATTGTCCAGAATTGAAATAAAATCTAAAATTCTAAACTATTTACACAATTATAAATATTAATGCAATTTTTATGATATTTTCAAGTTTGTTTACTATTTAACTCCTTATTTATTAACAAAAACTAGGCTGAAAATATAGTAAAATGTGGATTTATTAGGTTCAGTCCTAGTCTTCATCATAGTGCCAACCCTCTATCTCTGCCAGCTCTTTTGGGTTTAAATCTTTATCCTTCCCAAGATCTCTAAAGTCAACCTCAACCTTAACACCTGTTACTCGCTCAACAGATAACTGGGTCAGTCTTCCAAAGAGATCATGATCAAGGAAAGTATATAGATAATTCACAGCTACTAGATCCTAACTGTTCCTATATAAATATAAACACATAGTGTTATTTACAAGAAAATCTTAGCAAACACTATAATCCAAGTCTATTTCCAAATTATAAACATGGCTAGATGTTGTTGACAATCTAACACTAGCAAGTTCACTAGGATTGCAGCAAGTAATGAGTAATTTTTAAGAACAGAATATCGCTCCATAGGGAATTAGATTTCAAGTATCAATTCACAGAATTATAACTATTTGAGCCATACGAAAATGGAAGGAGAAGTGTAACATGTAACAGCAGTAAACCAAAGCAATTAAAAGTAAAGAACTTGCAGAAAAACAGATTATAAGAACTTGGTTAATTGACAATAAGTATCGCATATTAATAGCCAAAGGTTAATCCCTTAACTCATTGACCCTAACAAGCAATTAAACTACCCTAATCCCTTAGGTGAAGTTCAATTTCATGTTGCATTAAGAATTAGAACCTTAAGATTGCAGAATTAGGTCTCCTTATCCCTAAGAAATCCCCAAATTCTGGTTGTTAGTTTAGATCAGAGAATCAAGTCCAATTCCCATTGGTAAATGTTCTTCTAAGGTTAATCAAATGAATTCCCATTCAAAGATTATGTAAAATGCAGAATTAACAACTTAATTAATCCAAATACTCAAATTTCATAAGCAAGAATCAAATCAATACATCAATTCGAGTTCCATAAACCCCTAACTACAAGAAATTACACAGACATCGTGGCAGAGAAAGAGAAAGAAAGAGAAGAAGAAGAAGAAAAACTCAGGAAAGCCATAGCATCGAGCTTCAATCCAATTCCTCTTCTTGAAGCTTCGAGGTTTGACCCCACTCCTCTCCTCACTCTCTCCCAACGAGAATCTAACAGAAAAAATAGAAAATGAATGAAAGACCCAGAGATCTGAGCTCAAAAATGTATTTATAGAAATCTCGATTCTTGGCGTTATCACTCTTGCTGATAAGAGTGGCCATGCAGAAGGTCGCAATGTTGTGCGTAATCACTTTTATGAGTAAAAGTGGTCACACGCAACTTGCCAAGTTTGAGGACTCTTTGAAACATCCACTTTCAATGATAAAAGTGGTTACGCAGAATACTCTGAAACTTCGCCTTCTCTGAAACGCTCACTTTCGCCAGCAAGTGTGACCACGCAGAGTATACTGAAATTTTGCCTTCTCTAGAACGCTTACTTTTGCTGATAAAAGTGGTTACTCCAGGCTTGTTGATTCTGAGGCTTTTCTGGAACTATCACTTTAAGTAGGAAAAGTGTTGACGCAGAGATCAATTGGTTGCACGTTATCACTTTTATGAGAAAAAGTGTCTACGCGCAACTTGCCAAGCTTAAAGACTCCCTGGAACGTTCACTTTCAATAATAAGAGTGGTAACGCAGAGCATACTGATATTTACACTCTCTGGAACGATCACTTTTACTAGTAAGAGAGGTAATGTCACGACCCCTTTTTATAAAGGACCGAGAACATTATTTCTACACCACATACTTATTTAAAAATAGGTAAATAATAGAGAATATAAGTATAAAATTCACTTCTCATTCAAAGTAAAAATGAAGTTCCTTACAACAAATATCCAACAGATCAACATAATATTACATTTAGTTTATAATATTCAAAATACCAAAAAAAAATTATAATATGTGACTTCCTCGACATGAGGTCTCATATATAAAGAAAAAGGACTCTGATACATTATTACTCAACTCCAGCTTCTAACTTTTCTTCACTGGCCCCTCAGCCTGTGAAGTAGATGCAACACCTGCTACATCTGCTCACGTACCACCGTATGATCATCGCGGTACACACGCACACAACGACATAGAAAGAAATGCAAGGGTGAGCTTACCAAACATAAAATAAAATTATATATATATATAGATCAAAATATTTTTCACAAAGAATAACCCCATACATTTCCAGCCCATCTAATGCACAAAGCATGAAAACGGCTTCCAACCGGTTTCACACCTAAGTAATCCGAAGGAACCGAGCCGGTCCGGAGCGACCCATTCCTATCTGGATCCAGATAAAGACAAAGACAAAGAAAGCTCAAGATGAACTTACCGTTACATGTCTACCCACCTAAACATGTAACTCGGCTCTATAATGATGCAAAACATATATCTCGGATGATGCACACCACCAAAATTATTTTAACAGCTCAACTACGGCAAGTTTATAATAGATCACCAAAATCTCAAGCATTTTAAACTAATTACAACGATTCTGACTTAGAAAATAGCTTTTATTCAATATATCTAACAAAATCATATCAAAATATCTTGAAATAGCATATTAAACCGTTCAAAACATAGTTCATAGGTTAAAGTAAACTCCCCTTACCTCGTAAAGATGATTCACACTAGATCTACCGAATATTACTTGATTATAACAAAAATTCACCGAAGATTCAGCTTTAGAACGGAGTTTCTCCTAAGAACACCATGAATTTCTATAAGAAAGAGAAGGAGAAGAGAAACGAACGGTAAATCTAGCTTCAAACTTAAAGAAACTTACTTCCAATCCTTCGTAATAGATGTAGAATCTCGGATCTCAAGGGAAATCTAAGTTTAGAAAGGTTTAGTATGAGAGAAATGGTGGTTTACGGCCTTAGAACCTTTGAGAACCTTGGATAGAGGTGAAGAAATGAAAATTTCGTGTGAAGCCCCCTTTTTATAGAAAATTTTCGAAATTTACTGTTCACGCCGAAATTTATCGTTCACCGCCGGAAAACACCGTTCACCGCCTTACTGTTCATGCCGGAAAATACTGTTCGTGCACTATTCATGCCGGAAAACATCGTACACGCATCGTACATACGCGGTTATCACGGTTCATACGCGGTTTGTATCAGACACCGTGACGTCACCGATGACGTCACCGTCACCGTACATACGCGGTTTGTACTGTTCATACACGGTTTGTACGCGGTTTGCACTGTTCATTGCACCTTGTTCATACGCGGTTGCACTGTTCATTGCACTTATTCATTATCTTGTTCATACGATCGTTCAAATAATTTTTATTTTTTTTTTTTTTTTTATAATAATTTCAAACTCCATCTAAATATATTCCAATATCAAATAATCCTTCAATTAACATTGAACAAGTATAAAATATTATAGATTACTCAATAATAAATTAGAAGCCTGACAATTCTCCCCCCGAAAATAAATTTTCGTCCTCGAAAATTTCATTCCCCAAAGAAAAGATGAGGGTACAACTCTCTCATTCTTTCTTCTAACTCCCATGTGGCATCACCAGTTATTTGGTCCCAAACAACCTTTACTAACCGAAAAGACTTACCTCTAAGTTTCTTAACTCTAGTTTCCTCGATACGAGCAAATGGGACCTCCACAGACAAGTCATCTCGTAACTCCACAACATCGTGCTCAATTACATGAGACAAATCTGGAACATACTTCTTTAATCGGCGACACATGGAAAACATTATGTATTCCAGACAACTGAGGTGGTAACGCTAATTCATAGGCTACTGGTCCTCGACGATGTAATATCTGATACGGTCCTATGAACTTAGGTGTTAACTTCTTTGCTCTTAAGGCTCGCCCCACACCTGTAGTGCGTGATACTCTTAAGAATACATGATCACCAACCTCAAATTCTAGGGATCTTCTGCGTCGGTCAGCATAAGATTTCTGTCGACTTTGGGTAGCTCTTAGCTTTTCTCTAATAAGTTCAACTTTCTCCTTAGTTTCTTGCAGCATTTCAAGTCCAACCATCAAATGTACTCCATCTTGGAACCAACAGATAGGGGTTCTACACCTTCTACCATACAGAGCTTCAAATGGTGCCATATCTATACTCGAATGATAGCTATTATTATAAGTGAATTCTACCAAAGGAAGCATATCCTCCCAATTACTCCTCTGCTCTACAATGCAAGTCCGCAATAAGTCTTCTAAGGTCTGAATAGTACGCTCAGATTGACCATCTGTTTGCGGATGGTATGCGTAACTCAACCTCAACCGTGTGCCCATAGATTCTTGGAAACTCTGCCAAAATTGGGAAGTGAATCGAGGATCCCTATCAGAGATAATACTAGAAGGTACTCCATGCAACCTGACAATCTCTCTAATGTACAATTCTGCTAATTTCTCCAAGCTAAAGGTCATGTTAATTGGCAAGAAATGTGCACTCTTGGTTAGCCTATCAACTATGACCCACACTGCATCATGATTCCTAACTGTTCTAGGTAGATGGGACACAAAGTCCATAGTCACATGGTCCCACTTCCACTCTGGAATTTCCATCGTTTGTAACTCTCCTGGAGGGCTTTGATGCTCCGCTTTTGCCTTTTGACAAGTCAAGCGGGCTTTAACAAACTCAGCTATCTCTCGCTTCATGCCCGGCCACCAAAACATCTGCTTTAAATCTTGATACATCTTGGTAACACCAGGATGAATGTTGAGACTACCCTTATGTCCTTCTTCTAGAATTGCTCTCTTTAATTCAGTATCTCTAGGGACACAAACTCGACCTTGACATCCGAGAATACCATCAACACCTTTACCGAAACCCTTTGTCTTATCTCGTCCCTAAGAGAAATACAATCCGACATAACATTGGATCCCACAATTGTTTATCTTTAATTTCCTGTAAGAAATTATTAGTCACCACAATTCGGCTACAACTAATCTTTTCGGGTGATAAGTCCACATGTATGTTCGGGTCTCTAATTGTTCTACCAAAAGGGTTTCACTGACTCTTAGGGAGAATGCCTGAACCACATTCCTACTTAATGCATCGGCCACCACGTTAGCTTTTCCTGGATGGTATTGGAGCTGAAAATCATAATCCTTAAGGAATTCCACCCAACGTCTCTGCCTCATATTTAACTCTCGCTGATCAAATAAATACTTCAGACTCTTATGATCACTATATACATCGAACTGAGCTCCATAAAGATAGTGTCGCCACACCTTCAGAGCAAAGACTACAGCAGCTAACTCAAGGTCATGAATCAGGTAATTTCGCTCATGAGTTCGTAATTTACGAGATGCATAAGCTACCACTCTCTTATCAACACACATCCCAATCCCTGATGAGAAGCATCACAGTACACCTCAAACGGTCGACTAGTATCAGGGAGAATCAACACCGGCGAAGAAGTTAGTCTCTGTTTTAACTCATTAAAGCTTTGCTCACATTCCTTAGTCCACACAAAGGGTTGATCACGGCGAGTTAACCGTGTTAATGGTGCAGCTATCTTCGCGAATCCCTCTATAAATCTCCGGTAGTAACCTGCTAGGCCCACAAAACTACGAATCTCTGAGGTCGTCTTCACCTTTCCCACCGCAACACCGCTTCAACTTTGGAAGGATCAACTGCAATTCCTTTAGCTGAAATAACATGACCAAGGAACTTCACTTCCTCTAGCCAAAACTCACACTTAGACAGTTTAGCATACAAGCTGTTTTTCCCTTAAAACATTAAGTACAGTCCTCAAATGCTCTTCATGTTCCTCTCGACGAACTAGAATAAATTAAAATATCATCAATAAAGACTACCACAAATCGATCCAGGAAAGGTCTAAAGATCCGATTCATGTAGTCCATAAACACAAATTGGAGCATTTGTAACTCCAAAAGGCATCACTATATACTCATAATGACCATATCTAGTGCGAAAAGCAGTCTTAGGAATATCTTCATCCTTCACTTGGATCTGATGGTACCCAGACTTCAAATCAATTTTAGAGAATACCTTAGCACCTCTCACCGGTCCATCAAATCATCGATTCGCGGCAATGGGTACTTGTTCTTAATTGTCAACTTATTCAACTTGCGATAATCCACACATAATCTAGAACTTCCGTCTTTCTTTTTCACCAAGAGAACTGGGGCTCCCCAAGGTGATACACTTGGTCTAATCATCTGTTTACGCATTAGATCCTCGATCTGCTCCTTAAGCTCAATTAACTCTTTTGGCGCCATTCTATACGGTACTACGTACACGGCTCGGCTCCAGGAATCAAATCTATAGCAAACTCTACCTCTCTACGTGGAGGTATTCCAGAATATCCTCTCGGGAAAATCTCGGGGAATTCTCGTACTGCGGTATTGATCAAGGCTTTGCTCCACTTCGCATTCATAACTCCCAATAAAACAAAACAAGATACTCCCTCGCCTAAGGATGTTTCTACTTGGCGAGTAGAAATCAATTCTACACAATCTTGTTGCTCAGAAAGATTAAACACCTCCGCCACAATCAATTAGCACACGATTAGCGCTAGCCAATCCATACCCAGGATTACATCTAACCCCGACATCGGGATACAAATAAGATTTACTTTGTATCTTCGTCCCTCAATTGCTATGGGACACCTAACACAAACCGTCGAAGTCTTAATTGAACTTAAAGTAGGTGTCGATACTACTAAGTCACATCCTAGATCGCCCACCGGTAATCCTAAGTTTCTCACACAATTGTCCGCAATAAAAGAGTGTGTGGCTCCGTAATCAAATAATACGTAAAGAAAAGTACCGCCACTACCGCTGTTCCTTGAACAAGATCTCGTTGCACTGGTCGCCTCGATGCGAAGTAGTGAATACACGTCCCTCTCGCTCTCGATCTGGTTGTTGTTGGAGCCCTAGTTGCTTTAGGCCTAATAGCGTGCAAGGCGCTAGCAGAAGACGAAACCGCCCTACTAGGCGTAGGACGGTCCCTTGCAAGGTGCCCCGGTCGCCGGCACGAGAAGCAAACTCTTACATCGATCGTGGGCACTGGCTCGAGATAGTGTGGTCCACCACACCTAAAACATCCGACAATCTGCGCACCGAGACTCTAGGAGAAGAAGAAATTGCTCCCCTAGGCCGAAATGTAGAAGTAGCAGTCCCTACCGGCACCGGGCCGATGCCGCCGATCCTCTTGATCGATATGATCGAGACTGTTGGCGTAGCGACCGACCGTAGGGACCCTTCTTAGTGCCCTTACCTCCATTACCATAACTGCTAGCAGCCTCTACTAGATGGAGCCTTCCCAACTCCACCAACATCCTCTCGCATTAAGACTCTCTATAATGGTGGCTTGATCCACCAAGTCGACAAACTCCGTGATCCCGAGTGGGATCAAAATCCTCTTTATGTCGGTTCTCGGCCGTCCGAAAACCTCGACATCTCCACTCCTCTCAAGTCGGGTGAGAATAAAATCAGAGAGCCGCTCAAACCGTATTGCATACTCATAGACCGATGAGTTTCCTTGCACCAAGTTTAGAAACTCTCGTTCTTTGGCAGACGAACATGAGAAGGGAAAAACTTTCCCAGAAACTACTTCTAAATACAGCCCAAGTAATGACTTCACCTCGGGCCTCTAGCATAGTACGAGCTCCGTGCCACCACATCTCTCGCATCCCCTATCAGCATATACGTAGCATATATCACCTTTCTCTCCTCGGCGCAACCCATGGTTAGGAAGATCTTCTCAATCTCCCGATCCGCAGTTCAAGAAGATCCGGTCCATCCACTCCCGTGAATTGAGGAGGATCATTCTTTCGAACTCGACAACCCATGGTATTCGGGAAGAGGTGCAGTGAGGCAGAGCTGCTGCTGCCGTGCTGCAGCCGGCTTGATTTGCAGCTTGTCGTCTTGAATCATATCTAGACTACGCTTAACGGTGGTCGCCATGGCCTCCATGGCATGAGCCATTTGGTTCACATCAGCAGGAGGAGGATTTGCAGCAGATCTTCTTGGTCTAGCCATCCTAATATATAAACTAGCTTAAATTACTAACGTTTAACATATTCAGAATATCACCACATAGCTATATTCACAGATTCAAATTTACGGTGATATATTCATATTTAGTATATCATAAAAATTTAATCAATTTAGTACTCGGCATAACAACATATCAACATTCACATAGCATAGCAAACACATTCATTTCGGCAATCATTTACAAATTAGCTTAACAAATCTCTTATTCACACAAGACAACTCACCTATAGCTCACCCAAGTATCATATACCAAGTTTCCTACATCAATCATGTCTGAGAATCGAGGTGATCAAGCTCGTTCCCTCACAACTTGATGAATAGAAATCATGATATATGATTCACAGCTAAAACTCACATGTTTAATATGCACAACTGACGCCTAACAACCTCACCCCGTAGGTTTACCTAGACCATGCTCTGATACCACTAAAAATGTCACGACCCCTTTTTATAAAGGACCGAGAACATTATTTCTACACCACATACTTATTTAAAAATAGGTAAATAATAGAGAATATAAGTATAAAATTCACTTCTCATTCAAAGTAAAAATGAAGTTCCTTACAACAAATATCCAACAGATCAACATAATATTACATTTAGTTTATAATATTCAAAATACCAAAAAAAAATTATAATATGTGACTTCCTCGACATGAGGTCTCATATATAAAGAAAAAGGACTCTGATACATTATTACTCAACTCCAGCTTCTAACTTTTCTTCATGGCCCTCACTGTGAAGTAGATGCAACACCTGCTACATCTGCTCACGTACCACCGTATGATCATCGCAGTACACACGCACACAACGACATAGAAAGAAATGCAAGGGTGAGCTTACCAAACATAAAATAAAATTATATATATATATAGATCAAAATATTTTTCACAGCAATAACCCCATACATTTCCAGCCCATCTAATGCACAAGATGAAAACGGCTTCCAACCGGTTTCACAAACCTAAGTAATCCGTAGGAACCAAGCCTCTCCGGAGCGACCCATTCCTATCTCGGATCCAGACAAGACAAAGACAAAGAAATTTCAAAGATGAACTTACCGTTACATGTCTACCCACCTAAACATGTAACTCGGCTCTATAATGATGCAAAACATATATCTCAAAGATGATGCACACCACCAAAATTATTTTAACAGCTCAACTACGGCAAGTTTATAATAGATCAGCCAAAATCTCAGCATTTTAAACTAATTACAACAGTTACAGCTTAGAAAATAGCTTTTATTCAATATATCTAACAAAATCATATCAAAATATCTTGAAATAGCATATTAAACCGTTCAAAACATAGTTCATAGGTTAAAGTAAACTCCCCTTACCTCAGAAAGATGATTCACACTAGATCTACCGAATATTACTTGATTATAACAAAAATTCACCGAAGATTCAGCTTTAGAACGGAGTTTCTCCTAAGAACACCATGAATTTCTATAAGAAAGAGAAGGAGAAGAGAAACGAACGGTAAATCTAGCTTCAAACTTAAAGAAACTTACTTCCAATCCTTCAGAATAGATGTAGAATCTCGGATCTCAAGGAAATCTAAGTTTAGAAAGGTTTAGTATGAGAGAAATGGTGGTTTACGGCCTTAGAACCTTTGAGAACCTTGGATAGAGGTGAAGAAATGAAAATTTCGTGTGAAGCCCCCTTTTTATAGAAAATTTTCGAAATTTACTGTTCACGCCGAAATTTACTGTTCACCGCCGGAAAACACTGTTCACCGCCTTACTGTTCATGCCGGAAAATACTGTTCATGCCGGAAAATACTGTTCAGGCACTATTCATGCCGGAAAACACTGTACACGCACTGTACAAACGCGGTTATCACTGTTCATACGCGGTTTGTACTGTACACTGTGACGTCACCGATGACGTCAGCTGTCACTGTACATACGCGGTTTGTACTGTTCATACACGGTTTGTACGCGGTTTGCACTGTTCATTGCACTGTTCATACGCGGTTGCACTGTTCATTGCACTGTTCATTACACTGTTCATACGGTACTGTTCAAATAATTTTTTTTTTTTTTTTTTTTTTTATAATAATTTCAAACTCCATCTAAATATATTCCAATATCAAATAATCCTTCAATTAACATTAAACAAGTATAAAATATTATAGATTACTCAATAATAAATTAGAAGCCTGACAGGTAACGCCCAGGCTTCACTTCTTCTTTGAACTCTGGAGTGATCACTTTCACTGACAATAGTGATCACGCCCATCCTGCATTTCCTTGTTCTTATGTTTTGGAGTCCAGACTTGCTACTTTCCTCTTCCTTTTCATCAAGCCTCCATTTTCATGAACCTTGCTTAAATTATTCCTTCAAAAACAAGATCAAAAACTTAATTTCTAAGCTAAAATTGCACAATTTCTAAAATAACTATAAATTGAAAGAAAACTTCAAATCATTCTCTTTTTCTGAGTTTTTTCTGCTTTCTTCATGTATTTTCCTTAATCTACCTTTGTGGTGCCGTCATCCTTATTCCCCGAAACATTTAGTAAGGATGGGCATCTACTTATCATTGAACATAACTTAATCTTAATGACTAACATCACAATATAATTATAATCATAGAATAAAAGAAAACTTAATAATATCAATCACAAAAATAGTATATTAGCGATTCTCACATAATCATATCTACATAGATTTTATCACAAGACATTATATTTCTCTATTTCAAATATGCACTCATAATGCACTGTGATCACATATATACGATGCTTTTAGCACTTCTGAAGGTCTTACATAGCTAGGTAAATAATCATCGATTAGCCCATGCACACATATGCATCATATACAATAATGAGCCCGTTAGCAAAGGTATAGTAAGGAGTCTAGTCAGGAAATGAGTGTCAGGCCATGTAACACATTTGTTCTTAGACCATTCTACGTTTTTCTCTAGATTTGCACATCGTCTCTACACTTTATACTCTCAATGCATCTCTAAAACTATTTACACTAGTTCCTTCCACCACTTTATACTCATCCATATTACTTATCTTATCAATCTCCTTGTTTTGCTAAAAGATCATACTTAGTAAAACACTTCCAGACTAAGCCATAACACAACATGTTTCCAGAATACAATACCACACCAAATTAGCTGAACATTCATCATTAACTTTTTTATTACAATCAAACATTACCCAAATGAAATGTCAAGTTCCCCGATAATATTTGATCTCAATATATCAAATATACACAATCAACTTTTAAATAACGATGAATATCATCCAGATAGATATTTACAAAAAAGAAACACAAAATAGTATTATTATAAGTACAAAATTTCATTATGTTATAAGGATAGAATAGGGCCCTCCTTACTTTGAAATAAAGATTATTAAGGATATTTATGAAGAATATCTTTCAAAGAACTAGGATCTTCCTATATATTTCCAAACTAGAACACCTTTGAAAAGAGAGAAAATAGAAAATCAAAACATATTTGAAGAGTTGAGCTCCAAGGAACTTAATTGGAGTCAAATGGATTGGACGTCTGAGTTCGTATTCAAGGAACGATCAAGGTTTGAAAAGGAAGTAAAGGTTTAGAGAAAATTCAAAGGAAACAAAACTTGAAATGAAAATGAAAATTTTTATGCTAGAAATTCCTTAAATACCTTTCAACTCATGTACTCTTGCTTAAGCGAGGCCATTCTTGTTTGGGCAAGAAAATTAGACAGAAGAGTTTTTCTCAGTTTTCTGATATTCTCGACTGAGCAATGCTCATTCTCACTTGAGCAAGAAGGGGTCTAGAGAGTTAGTCAATTTTTTTGTGAGTCCTTGCCTGAGCAACTCATCTTGCCTGCACAAGATCTTTACTCGCTTGAGTGAGAGGATAGTTGGGCTAAGTTTATCCTGTCTTACCTGCCTGAGTGAAATTGCTCTTGAATTATGTGATTCTGTACACTCTGTCTAACCTTAGCGAGATCCCTGCACCAAACCTCTATTAAACACTCATTAAATAAAATTAAAACATTCCAAAATTACCTAATATAAAACAATTTATCAAATAGTAAATGAAAAGAAAGTGTTACAGAGTGTAGGAACTTTTAGCACAAAAAGTTAGAACTCCAAAGGTTAATAAGTAAGAACGTGGTGAGCAAAACTACTTTTCATGGTAAAAGTAGCCATTCTGAAGGCTTTGGGGAGAAAGGTTATGCGCGTAACTTGATCAAAATGTTGCCAAACCTTACCATGAGATAGATGAGTGATTATCCCATCACTCTTCTTATTCTTAGCATGCCACGTCATGTGAGGAGTTGAGCTAATAGACGCATACAACCTTTTGAGCCTAGAGATTAAAGGCAAATAATGCATTCTAATTTACGGTACATCTTTATGCTTATCACTTCTACCATCTCTTCTTGGTTTAAACCTAGTTTCTCCACATAATTTACAATTGGTCAAAACAACATTGTCTTTGTAATAAAGCATGCAGTCTTTCAAACAATAATCAATTTTGACTTCTTTTAAACTAAGTTTAGAAACTAATTTTTTTGCTTGGTAAAAAGTCTTTTGGGGATAGTTAGGTTAGGGACTAAGTTCACTAATTAATATAGTCTATTCATCAAATAAACTCTGACTTTGATTGCTTTTTAACTTTATGGTTAACATTCTTACTGCTAAAGATAACTCTGAATGCACACACTCATCTCATAAAGGCTTGTTTGCTGCCTCTAAAAGACTATAAAACCTTGCAGCCTCTCTATTAGGTTCTTGTTTAGCTTCAAAATCACAACATCATAAACCATTTCTTGATAATAACTATTACTTTCTTCCCAACTCACATTACCTACATCCTCACCTGATTGGTGAATACTTGAATTGCCTAATTGATTTTCTACATTAACTACTTCCCTATGTTCAGTCCATATCTAATAATCATGTTTAAATCTAAAATTATACAGATCATACCTAATTGAATCGATATCCAAAATTTTTTTACACTTGCACTTAGAACAGGAACACCTAACTTTCTAGTTAGTAATGAATTGTTACGAATTATAATAAACATGTATGAATTTCTCAACACCTTTATAGAATTCAAGTTTTATTCCTCTCGACCTGGTTGTAACCCATCATACATCCATAAACGATTTCCAAGAAACATATGGATCAAGAACTATATAAACTTAATACAAGCAAATAATACTGAATCAACCTTTTATTTTACATTACACAAAATTCTAATATAAATTTTGGCAGAATCTCTCCTAATACATGAACATCTCCTTATGTGTGTTAACCCTTCTAAATTTCCTTCACACATAATCTATATATTATATAAAAATATATTAATCAAAACATCAAAAACATACAAATCACAATCCTAAATCGTTATAAAGCGTATCTCCTTGTAACTCCACAACATGCATATCTATAATCTTCGCAAGCATAAACAATTTCACAACAAACAATAATCAAGTTCAAGGAAGGGCCTCTATACCTCCCAGTCATACAATCTACAGTCCTACCTACAACTTTATCTTAGAAATTATAAGTCTCTATTATACATCAAAAATTAAAAAAACTAAACCGATTAAAAGTTAAAGTATCGTACCAAGAATACAATGATGTAAATCATTTTTCAAATGGATGCTCCAACCACTCGCAAAGGCCAAAAAACTGAAGATGCTAGAGAGAGAGAGGGAGATAAGAGAGAGAGAGAGAGAAGAAATAGTGAAAAGTAAGGAAAAAGGAGGAGGCATGATTTTGATGTGTTTTGCATATTACAAATGAATTCTTTTCATCTGTACATGGTTTAATGAAAAAGAACATTTTGCATGTTCACTTATAGATGAAAAATCTATTTGTAAATCCACCAAAGGCAGTTATAGACAGAAAAATCTATTTGTAATGAGCTATATGAAAAGTCAGTAAAAATTTTCTAAGTTTTCGTCTGTAAATCCATCGAAGGTTGTTACAAACAGAAAAATCCGTCTATAACGAGCTATATAAAAATTCAGTAAAAGTTTTCCAATTTTTCGCTAAAAAATTCCCACTTCATTTTCAAATTATAGATGAAAATTTCTGTTTGTAATGTTTCACGCCAAATGGTGAGCCAATCACAAAGAAAATAACAAACAAATTTTTTTTTTGTATGTAATACAAATGGAGTTATAGACAAATTTCTACAAATAAAAAAATAATATTTTTCATTAGTATTACAAACATGAAAAATCTGTTTGTATTAAGCATATTTCTAGTAGTGAAAGAATGAAAGAGTCTAAGACAATCAAAGTATATTCAAATAAGTTGTTTAACATAGCTAACAAGGTAGAATTACTAGTTATTGTGTTTCCAATTCTAGAATTGTAGAAACAATTCTTGTGACGGTGCCCAAAAGATTTGAGGCTATAATTACCACCGTAGAGAATATCAAGTACTTGTCTAAAATCACAATAGTAGAACTTTTAAATGCCTTATAATCATAAGAACAAAGGCGTGCAATGAGACAATAAGGTGCTATTGTGGGAGCCTTACATGCCACACATCATGAAAATGCAAGATACGACAAGAAAAAAAAATCTTATCCTCCATGTCATCATTATGAAAATATTGGTCATCTTCCTTTCAAATGTTGGAGGAGGCCTAATGCACAATGCAATAAATGCAACCAAATAAGACAATACCAAGATAAAGAGACTAAGATTGTGGATCAAGAAGAAGATCATTTATTTGTTGCTACTTGCTTATCAGACTTTAAATTAAATAAAGGTTGACTAATTGATAGTGGTTACAATAACCACATGACCAATAACAAAAAAACTCTTTAGAGATTTGATGTTCACTAACATTACCAAAGTCAAAATAGGTAACGGTGATAGTAAGCTATTAAGGCACAAAATTAATTTATAATGTTCTTTTAATTCTTAAAATTGACCAAAATTTATTAAGTGTTGGTCAACTGATTAAAAAAGAAAGATTTAAAGTTACTTTTAAAGACAAACATTGTTTGATTAAAGATGAAGTTGGTAAAATTTTAGATAAGTTAAATAATTTTTAAAAAATGAAAAAATATTAATTATTTTTAATTCATTTTACAGTTAATATTTGACTCTTATAATTAAAAAATTTATTTAAATCAGACTTATATAAAATTAAAATAAATAAATAAATAAATTTATCATCTACATATATTATATTCTATAACATAAAATAAGATAGTATAATTAATTTTTAAAGACTTATCCAATACACACCAATAATTGAATACGTTAAATTAACTTTCTTTTATTTATTTATTTTATTATGCAATTAAATAAATTTATAATAAGTTATTAAAAATTTATTAATTTATTAATTTTATTTATTTTTATTTCTTATCATTAAAATTACTAAAAAAAATAATATCCAGTAAATTATGAGATGCTTATCGAGATTTGATCAAAATTTATTAAGTTTATGTTTTATTTTATTTTTGTTTAACTTTTTTATTTTATTTATTCTTAATTATGATTGAACAAACTTTTATTAAATTAATAATTTTATCATGTATTATTTAAAACTAATTAAAATTATAATTATTATTGTGATATTGACCAGTCAATATATATATATATATTTTTGTTGAGATAGACCAATGTTAATTTACTTTGATTTCCAAAATTTAAAGAAAAAATAAAAAATCCCCTTACAAGGATAGACCAGTCACAAAATTGAAACTGTAATAACACGCAGACTCCACGTTAACATTACGTTGAAAAATTCTTGTGTAAAAGAGACAAAAAAGACACAATGAAAGACCGTCTTTCTCTTTCTCCCCTCCACGAAATCGAATCGAAATCAAAACCCATCCCAACAGCATCGTATCTCATGCACAATCAAAGAACGTAGAAAGTTCCCAATCCCCTTCCATTCGCCGGAAAAATGGCGTCTTCGGCGCCGGAATCAATCTTCCTCGAAGACTTCGGCCAGACGGTAGACCTCACGCGCCGCATTCGCGAAGTTCTGTTGAACTATCCAGAGGGAACCACCGTCCTCAAGGAGCTCATACAGAACGCCGACGATGCCGGCGCCACCACCGTTTCCTTCTGCCTTGATCGCCGCTCCCACGGTTGCGATTCGCTGCTCTCGAACTCCCTCGCGCAGTGGCAGGGCCCGGCGCTGTTAGCCTACAACGACGCCGTCTTTACCGAAGACGATTTCGTCAGCATCTCCAAGATTGGTGGAAGCAGCAAGCACGGACAAGCTGGGAAGACTGGTCGCTTCGGGTAATTTTGTTATTGCGTTTGTTGGATTGAAATTATTCTGCTGAAGTGTGATTGGGTTGATTAATGTTGTGTACTTGCTTTGGTGTTGATGATTGACTACAATGATTGGTTCAAAGCCAGGATTTAGGTGTGAAGTTGTTGCTGTAGTTTTAACTGGGAAATGGTGAGAGAAGTGATAGTTTTATTGTTGTAGTGTTCGAGTGTTTTTGGTGTTTTATGGATGGTTTGTTTTGTTGATCTACATTCCCTTTTCATGTACGAGTGAACTGTTAGAACTGAGGCAGGACTTTGTGTATTCTAATGCCAAGGCTCTGATAATGAGAGCGGTGTGTTGGAATGTCATGATAGTTTTTATTCATAAAAATGAATGAGGGATAATGTCGTGTTTTAGTGTCTGTTATTTGTAGTGTATCTGTAGATAAAGTTGTTTGTGTATATATTTTTAAAAATTTTGTCTTCTAGTTTAGTTATCGACATTCTCTTTCCCTTTCTATCATATATTTTTGTAAATAATTTTCATATTAACCCAATATTTAGGTTCTTTGTACTTATCTAATTCCTGTCTTCATTTTTGTTTCTCCGTATGATTCTTAGGGTTGGCTTCAACTCAGTGTACCATTTGACAGATCTTCCCTCTTTTGTGAGTGGCAAATATGTTGTATTGTTTGATCCTCAGGGTTTTTATCTTCCTAGAGTTTCTGCATCAAATCCTGGGAAACGGATTGACTACACTGGTTCATCTGCCCTCTCCTTCTACAATGACCAGTTTTCCCCCTATTGTGCTTTTGGTTGTGACATGCAAAGTACTTTTTCTGGAACATTATTCCGTTTCCCTTTGAGGAGTGCAGATCAGGCAGCCAAAAGTAAGCTCTCAAGGCAAGCATATTCACCAGAAGACATTTCCTCTATGTTTGTTCAACTCTTTGAAGAAGGCATTTTAACGCTTCTCTTTCTAAAGAGTGTGCTGTGCATTCAAATATACGAGTGGAAGGCTGGAGAACCTGAACCAAGGAAAATTCATTCTTGTTCTGTTACTTCAGTAACTGATGATACAGTTTGGCATCGGCAGGCATTGGTCAGATTGTCCAAGTGTTTAAATACCACTACTGAAATGGATGCATTTCCATTGGACTTCTTAATTGAGATGGTAAATGGAGATGAAACTGAGAGGCTAACAGAGAGATTTTATGTGGTGCAAACCATGGCCTCAGCATCAAGTAGGATTGGTTTTTTTGCTACTACTGCATCAAAAGAATATGACATTCACTTGCTGCCATGGGCATCAATCGCGGCATGCATTTCTGATAATTCGCTGAATGTAATTTGCAATATCTTATACTTATGCCTGTTGCCTAAGCCTTCTCTCTCTCTTCCCCCAATACAGAATTCAAGTTGTTGCTATAATTTTAAATTTTACCTTTGGTTTGGCACCCTTGGTAACTGTCATCTACTCATCTTAGTGTGAATGTGGACACAGTTGAAAGTAGTGGCCCATCTAGCCCTGCAATTAATTTGACTGCAACTTTTGATTGAAAGCTAGGCATATATTTGAAGTCTAATAACTTCTTGGGTTTGTTCAGAAAGTCTTAAAAGATTTTACTCCTCTGGTGAGGTTTTGGGAGATCAATTGGGGTAATGTTTCATAGAAAATGCAATGCTTGCTGTTTCTTGTTTGTCTTGGTTATAAAGGAATGTTAGGATCTTAATTACAAATTCATGATTTTATGACAGTTATGAGTTGAGTCTTTTGGCTTCTTTATGGTGTTCTGGTTATAACTTTTAAATCAGAGATGTATCTTTAACTGGCCATCCAGAGGATTTGAGCTCTTTACTGATATAGACATCCTTCTTTGTTTTGAGGTCCTTTCTTTCCTTTTTTTTTTTTCCTTGTAGCCTATGAGATACTCCATAGATGTTCATGTTTCTAGTAGTAAATTTGTCCTTTGTTTATCTGAAAATAATAAATGTCTGAAAATTTAAATTCATTTGAATTTTGCATGCTGTAACTTTACTTTTAGAATATTGTTAAAATTAAAGCTGCCATTTTGGTGAATCTGCTAAGATATTTAATGCAGTCAATGATGCTGATACGTACCAGAGTGACAATATGGAGAATAGAGAGAATCAAAGAAGGAAACACAGTACACTTAGTATTTGTATTATTTGTGATAAAGGAAAATTACACAGAGAGAAACATCCTCTGTCCAGAGCCTAGCTCCTATAGAAGAATCACAAGGAATCTCTTATCCTAACAGAAATTATCCAGCCAAAACAGAAAATGAGCCCCCCACGTACTCTCATCATTCTAAATAACAGAGAATTACTCTCTCTCCTATAACCACCTTCCTGCTACTCAGGCCATAAACTTTCCAAGCCTTAGGATTAGTTCCCAATTCATGGACTAGAGGCTCCTTGGGCCCAATTCCCTTATGTGCTCCATCAATACCTCCCTCTTCAATAATAGTCTTGTCCTCAAGATTGAGGCTAGGAAATTGGCTTCTAAAAATCACTTCATCTTCCCACATTGCTTCCTCTGCTGTCCTGCCAGACCAATGTATCAGCCATTGATTCACCCTTTCACCATGCTTCATGATGCTTCAAGTTGCTAACACTGACTGTGGTTCCATCACTTCAGCAACATCATCTTCTAAATCTGCAGGTAATTCAGCTTGCACCTGATAATCACCAATTGCCTTCTTGAGGAGAGACACATGGAACATGGGATGTATTTTCGAAGATGGAGGAAGTTTCAATCGGTAAGCCACTGCTCCAATCCATTCCAGCACTTCAAAAGGTCCATAGTACCTAACTAAAAGTCTGGGATAGATCTTAGTCATCACAGATTGCTTCCTGTGTGGTTTCATTTTCAAAAATACCCAATCTCCTACCAAAAAACTCCTTTCTTGTCGATGCTTATCAGCTTGAGTCTTCATTCTGTCTTGCACTCTCACTAAGTGGTTCTTCAATTGTCTAAGTGCTTCATCATGGTCGATCAATTCGTGTTGCATAGCTTCTATTCTAACTTCTCCTTGCATACATCTAACCACAATAGGAGGTTTTCTGCCATAAATTGACTCAAAATGAGTAGAAGCTGTTGAATCGTGGTACGTAGTGTTATACTTATACCAATACTCCGCCCATGGCAGCCATTGGACCCATCCCTTAGGCTGATCAGTGATGAAACAACGTAAATAAGTCTCAAGACACCAATTAATCACCTCCGTTTAGCCATCCATTTGAGGATGGTAAGCGGTACTCATCTTCAACATTGTATCTTGTAATCAAAAAAATTCTTTCCAAAAGTGACTCATAAACAAAGGGTCTCGATCACTCACCACTGAATTGGGAACACCATGCAATCTAACTACTTCCCTGACAAAAATTTTGGCAATCCCCTTAGCTGTATAAAGATGTTTAAAAGGAATGAAGTGAGCATACTTGGTCGGCCTATCAACAACCACCAAAATAGCCTCAAACCCCTTTGAACGGGCAATCCTATGATGAAATCTAATGAAATGCCTTCCCAAATTTTATCAGGAATTGGGAAAGGCTGTAGGAGTCCTGCTTGAGCAGTAGCCAAATATTTTTGTAGCTGACAAATGTCACACGTTTGTGCATATTTCTGCACCACACGCTTCATCCCATGCCAATAAATGTTAGCAGCCATGCGTCGGTAAGTTCTATAGCATCCTGAGAGTCCTCGTTGCGATGTAACATGAAATTCCTGCAACAAGTTAGGAATCCATGCATATTTCTCAGAAATTACCAATCTGTGGCCATAGAACAAAACTCCTTGCTTATAAGAAAAACCAGGTTGTTTATTAGATCCTTGTTCCAGCTCCTCAATGATCTTCCTCAACTTTTCATCTGCATGGACCTCTGCTATGATGGCCTGATTGTCTAACCATAAGGAAAATACACCAGAGTGCAATTCCAACTCCTTTCCACGCCTGGACAGTGCATCCGCGCCTCTGTTTGTATACAATCTCAAAGCTATACCCCCAAAGCTTGGCTAACGAATTTTGCTGATTGCCATTGATCACACGGTGCTGTAACAACTGTTTGAGACTCTTTTGGTCTGTATAGACCTTGAACTTTCTCCCTAACAGATAGGGACGCCAATGCTGGATAGCTAGGACTATGGCCATAAGTTCCTTCTCATGTGCCAACTTGGAAACATTTCTGTCACTCAGAGCTTTGCTGTAATATGCAATAAGTTTTTCCTCTTGCATAAGAATAGCTCCAATTCCAATGCTCGAAGCGTCACACTCCACTTCAAACTCTTTCTCAAAGTTTGGCAAAGCAAATACTAGAGCTGTAGTTACTCTTACCTTTAATTCTTCAAAGGCTTTTTGGGCCTTTTCATTCCAACAGAACCCTTCTTTCTTTGTCAGCTCAGTTAGGGGTCTTGCAACTTTCCCATAGTTCTGAATGAATTTCTAGTAGTATCCTGCCAGTCCCAATTCCCTTGTGGGCTCCATTAGATGCATCTATTAGAACCTTTTTTTTTGGGGAGCTATTTTCGTATCTAAATAAGTATGATGAAAATGATAAACTAATCCATGAAAAGGATATTACATGTATAGCATTTAGAAAGTAGGGCTTTATTGATCACAGACCTTGAATATTTTACAGGCACTGTAGATTGCAACAATAGGCTACCTATGGAAAATTGGACTTTAAAAGTTTTTGTAAGTCTTAATCATCCATAAAAATTTAAGGAAAAGATAAAAAGGAAATAAGACAAAGTAAATCTACTAAATTGATTGAGTCACTGTAACATGAACAATAGGCTAATGCTGCCATAAATTCACATCGGAGAAGTGAAAAACTAAGGGTTGTCCAGGTCTTCAAGGTGGCACTGGGAAGGGATCTCCCTACATTACCTTTGACTAGTCTTTTCTTGCATCTGATTTATTGAAAGTTTAAAACAAAAGATGGAACACCAATTTTGACCATTTTTATTGAAGGATAATTTCCACTTATTTTCTTGAAGGGTTTCTTTAATGATATTTCTTCATCCTCATATTGCCATGTTTGGTTTTTGCAGAACAATGTTCTTAGGACTGGTCAGGCATTCTGTTTTCTTCCACTGCCTGTTAGAACTGGCCTCAGCGTACAAGTCAATGGATTCTTTGAGGTTGCATCAAATCGTCGTGGGATCTGGTATGGGGATGACATGGATAGAAGTGGAAAAATTCGCTCTAACTGGAATAGGCTTCTTCTGGAAGATGTTATAGCTCCAGCTTTTGTGCATATGCTGCTTGGCATTAGAGAATTGCTAGGGCCAACGGACATTTACTATTCTTCATGGCCTATTGGTTCTTTTGAAGAGCCATGGAATATTTTGGTTCAACAAATATACAAAATCATTGGTAATGCTCCAGTTATGTATTCAGATTTTAATGGAGGAAGATGGGTATCACCAAGTGAAGCCTTTCTTCATGATGAAAAATTCACCAAAAGCAAGGACCTTGGTTTGGCGCTGATGCAACTGGGAATGCCAGTTGTGCATTTGCCTAATTCATTGTTTGATATGCTTCTACAATATAATTCCAGCAAGGTAGTTACTTCTGGTACAGTACGCCAATTTCTTAGGGAATGTGAAACATTTAATTATTTAAGCAGACCATACAAGCTTCTATTGCTTGAATATTGCCTAGAGGACTTGGTTGATGATGATGTTGGTAGAGAAGCATATGATCTTCCTTTACTTCCATTAGCAGATGGAAATTTTGCATCATTTTCGGAAGCATCAAAAGGAATCTCTTATTTCATTTGTGATGAATTAGAATACAAGCTGCTGCAGCCAGTTTTTAATAGAGTAATTGATCATAACATTCCTCCCAATATCTTAAGCAGACTCTCTGGTATAGCAATGTCCTCAAAGACCAATGTTACTCTTTGTAGCATTCATCATTTTGCTCAACTATTCCCTGCATTTATGCCAGCTGAATGGAAATATAAAAGTAAAGTGTTCTGGGACCCTGAGTCTTGTCAAAAGCCATCATCATCATGGCTTTTGCTATTATGGCAATATCTAGGAAAACAGACTGAAATATTGCCGCTATTTAGTGATTGGCCAATTTTACCTTCCACCTCTGGGAACCTGTTAAGACCTTCCAGACAACTTAAAATGATTAATGGAAGCAATCTCTCTGATGAAGTACAGGATATCCTTGTGAAAATCGGATGTGATATATTGAAGTCAAATTATGCAATTGAACATCCAGATTTATCTAATTATGTGTGTGATGGCAGTGCAGCAGGTGTTCTGGAATCAATATTTAATGCATTTTCAAGTGCTGATGTTGTGCAAGTTTCACTTGATATTCTAGTAACTGAAGAGCGAAACGAGCTCCGCAGATTTCTTCTTGACCCTAAATGGTATCTCGGACACACTATGGATGAATTTAGCATAAGGTTTTGCAAGAGATTACCTATATTTCGAGTCTATGGCAGAGAGTCTATTCAAGATTTCCAATTCTCTGGCTTAGAGAATCCTCAAAAGTACTTACCACCATTGGATGTGCCGGAGACTATTTTGGTGGGAAGTGAGTTCATGGTCAGATCCTCAGATATCGAAGAGGATATTCTGTCAAAATATTATGGAGTTGAGAGAATGGGGAAAGCACAGTTTTACAAGCAACATGTTTTTAATAAAGTTGGGGATTTGCAAGATGATGTTCGTGATAGCATAATGTTATCTGTTCTACAAAATTTGCCACTTTTGTCCCTTGAGGACATATCTATTAGGGACTTGTTGAGAAATTTGAAATTCATCCCGACACTCACTGGTGCTCTCAAGTGCCCTTCAGTTTTATATGATCCTAGTAACGAAGAACTGAATGCATTACTAGAAGACTCAGATAGTTTCCCTGCTGGTGCTTTTCAAGAATCTGAAATACTTGATATTCTGCGAGGCCTGGGCCTCAAAACTTCTGTGTCTCCAGATACTGTTTTAGAAAGTGCTCGATGCATAGAACGTCTGATGCATGAGGATCAACAGAAGGCATTTTTAAAAGGGAAAGTTCTTTTCTCTTACCTAGAAGTTAATGCATTGAAGTGGCTTCCAGATCAAGTTGTTGACAATAAAGGAGCAGTTAACCGAATGTTGTCACGAGCAACAACTGCTTTTAGGTCTCGCAGCATAAAATCTGATCTTGAAAAGTTCTGGAATGACCTACGGCTGATTTCCTGGTGCCCAGTGATGGTCTCTACTCCATTTCAGTCATTACCATGGCCGGTTGTGTCATCAATGGTTGCTCCTCCAAAACTTGTAAGACCACTAAATGATTTGTGGCTAGTCTCGGCTAGCATGCGGATACTGGATTGTGAATGCTCTTCTACAGCTTTCTTATATAGCCTGGGATGGATGTCTCCACCTGGAGGAGGTCTAATTGCTGCCCAATTACTGGAGCTTGGAAAAAACAATGAGATTGTGTCTGATCAAGTTCTTAGGCAGGAATTAGCCTTAGCAATGCCAAGGATATACTCAATACTGACTGGAATGATAGGTTCAGATGAGATTGAGATTGTAAAAGCTGTTCTTGAAGGAAGTCGGTGGATTTGGGTGGGGGATGGATTTGCAACTTCTGATGAGGTTGTCCTTGATGGTCCCCTTCATTTGGCTCCATATATACGTGTTATACCAGTTGACTTGGCAGTTTTCAAAAATTTGTTTCTAGAACTTGGTATTCGTGAAATCTTGCAACCTGCTGACTATGGTAATATTCTTTGTAGGATGGCAGTTAGAAAAGGATCATCTCCTCTTGACATGCAGGAGATCAGGGCTGTGACACTAATAGTGCATCATCTAGCTGAAGTTTACCATCATGAACAAAAAGTTCAGCTCTATCTGCCAGATGTGTCAAATAGACTTTTTCTTGCTGGTGACTTGGTTTACAATGATGCCCCCTGGTTGCTTGGCTCGGATGATCCTAATGGCTCATTTGGCAATGCATCAACTGTGCCTTGGAATGCAAGGCGAACAGTTCAAAAATTTGTGCATGGAAACATTTCTAATGATGTAGCAGAAAAGCTTGGAGTCAACTCTCTTCGCAGGATGTTGCTGGCTGAGAGTGCAGATTCAATGAATTTTGGTCTGTCTGGAGCTGCTGAGGCTTTTGGACAGCATGAGGCTTTGACTACACGGCTTAAGCATATACTTGAAATGTATGCTGATGGACCTGGGACTCTATTTGAGCTGGTACAAAATGCAGAAGATGCAGGAGCTTCTGAAGTAATATTTCTATTAGATAAGTCTCAATATGGGACTTCTTCTATTCTTTCTCCTGAAATGGCTGATTGGCAAGGTCCTTCTCTATATTGTTTCAATGACTCAGTTTTTAGCCCTCAAGATCTTTATGCAATTTCTCGTATCGGTCAAGAAAGTAAACTTGAGAAGGCTTTTGCAATAGGAAGATTTGGTCTTGGATTTAATTGTGTCTATCACTTCACAGACATCCCCATGTTTGTTTCTGGAGAAAATATTGTAATATTTGATCCTCATGCCAGTAATTTGCCAGGGATTTCTCCTTCACATCCTGGTTTACGAATTAAGTTTGTTGGACGACAGATTTTGGACCAATTTCCTGATCAATTTTCTTCTTTGCTGCATTTTGGCTGTGATTTACAACACGCTTTTCCTGGTACTCTATTTCGATTCCCTCTTAGAACTGCAGGTGTTGCCACCCGTAGCCAAATTAAAAATGAAGTTTATACACCCGAAGATGTCAGATCTCTCTTTGCTGCTTTTTCTGAGGTTGTTTCTGAAACATTACTTTTCCTACGAAATGTGAAATCTATTTCTATTTTTGTAAAGGAAGGAACAGGACATGAAATGCAGCTACTGCAATGTGTAAGCAGAACCTGTATTGGTGAGCCTGAAATTGGATCTACCAAAGCCCAGGATGTATTCAACTTTTTCAAGGAAAGTAGACGTGTTGGAGTGAATAGAGTTCAGTTTTTGAAGAAACTTGGCCTATCCATTGGCAGAGATTTGCCTTATAGATGCCAGAAGATCCTAATTACAGAGAAAAGCTCAACTAATCATAATTCACACTATTGGATAACCACAGAATGTTTAGGTGGTGGGAATGCTCAAAAGGGAACATCTGAAAGAGCCAATAGTAACTGCCACAATTTTGTTCCTTGGGCATGTGTAGCTGTATATTTGAATTCTATTAAGCTTGATGGAGACTTGGTTGAAAGTCCAGAAGGGAAGGATGAATGTATTGTTTCTCCTAATCTGTTTCGAAGTGCTAGTTTTCCTACACATCTACTGGAAAATTTTGAAGGTCGTGCATTCTGCTTCTTACCTTTACCAATCTGTACTGGTCTTCCTGCCCATGTAAATGCATACTTCGAATTATCATCAAATCGCAGGGATATCTGGTTTGGTTCTGATATGACTGGAGGTGGAAGAAAGCGCTCAGACTGGAATATTTACCTCCTTGAAAATGTTGTTGCCCCTGCCTATGGTCATTTACTTGAGAAGATAGCATCAGAGGTCGGCCCTTGCAATTTGTTCTTCTCATTATGGCCAACAACATTAGGCTTAGAACCTTGGTCATCAGTAGTACGAAAACTTTACCAATTTGTTGCTGAATTTAATCTTCGTGTATTGTATACTGAAGCTAGAGGAGGTCAGTGGATTTCAACCAAGAATGCTATATTTCCCGATTTTACTTTCCCCAAGGCAGCTGAGCTTATAAAAGCATTGTCTGGTGCTTCCCTACCTGTTATTACACTTCCACAGTTACTTTTAGAAAGGTTTAAGGAAATCTGTCCATCATTGCATTTTCTGACACCGAAGCTGTTAAGGACTTTGTTAATCAGAAAGAAGCGTGAATTCAAGGACAGGGATGCAATGATTTTGACCCTCGAATATTGCTTACATGACTTACAAGAATCCATGCAGTTTGATGCTATATCTGGCTTGCCTTTGTTACCACTTGCAGATGGCTCCTTTACTTCAATTGATATGAAGGGGGTTGGAGAAAGAGTTTACATTGCACGTGGTGATGAATACGGCCTTCTTAAAGATTCCATTCCTCATCAACTTGTAGATTGTTCTATTCCAAAAGAAATTCATAGAAAACTTTGTTACATTGCCCAAACAGATGGCACAAATATTTCTTTCTTGTCATGCCAGTTGCTTGAGAAACTTCTTGTGAAATTACTGCCTGTAGAGTGGCAGCATGCTCGACAAGTAAGTTGGACTCCTGGTATTCATGGCCAACCCAATTTAGAATGGTTGCAACTACTGTGGAACTATCTGAGATCATATTGTGATGATCTTGTGATGTTTTCTAAATGGCCTATATTGCCTGTTGGGGATGACTGCCTGATGCAGTTAACACCAAATTTGAAAGTGATAAAAAATGATGGATGGAGTGAGAAGATGTATTCTTTGTTGTTAAAGGTTGGATGTTTATTCTTGAGACATGACCTGCAATTAGATCACCCTAAATTGGAATACTTTGTGCAGTCAGCAACAGCAAGTGGTGTATTAAATGTGTTTCTAGCTATTGCCGGGGAGCCACAGAAGATTGAGGGGTTCTTCATTGATGTGTCTGAAGGGGAGCTTCATGAACTCAGAAGTTTTGTTCTTCAGTTGAAATGGTTCTCCGAAGAGCAAATTTATAGCACACACATTGAAATCATCAAACACCTCCCGATATTTGAGTCATATAAAAGCAGAAAACTAGTAAGTTTGAGTAAGCCTACTAAATGGCTTGGTCCTACTGGTGTTCGTGAAGATCTTTTAAATGATAATTTCATAAGAACTGAATCGGAAATGGAGCGGGTCATTATGAAAAGGTATTTGGGGATGAAAGAACCAACAAAAGCGGAATTCTACAAAGATTACATTTTCAATCACATGTCAGATTTCTGTTCAAAGCAAGAAGTTGTTTCAGCCATTCTGCATGATGTACAGCTTTTGATTAAAGAGGATATCTCTCTCAAGCCTTTGTTCTCTTCTGCACCATTTGTTCTAGCAGCTGATGGATCTTGGCAACAACCAGCTAGGTAATATCACGTGTGTATTTTCAAAAAATTCTCTCGTCTTCCATTATTATATAAAAAAATTCCTTTTCTGTGATTTTGCTTCTAAACGCTCAGTACTGGTAGGTCAGTTTTGTACTAGGAACAACATTAATTTCAAATTTGCAATTTAACTTGTTCAAGTTTCTTAAATTTGGAACTTAAATTCTTTCAACAAATAATGCAAACATGTATGTTGTCTGTAATGTTTCCTCATCTTTATTCTTTTTTTAATTGGTTGATGAATTTGGTTATTTAAAATCATTTGTGTAACTTGAATGTTGTTATTACTTATTACACTAGACGTATTTTGGCATTAAAAAAAATGGTAGGAAACATCTTTCATATCTGAAGAGTTGTCTACTAACCTTTTATTAGAAGGCTGTTTGTTATGGTTGAGTAGTATTTGCCATTTTAGCATTATTTTAAGCTGTCACTCATCTCCCACAATTGCAATATTTGGTATAGATGTATAATATAATTGTATATGTGATTAATATTTATGGTGTTTGTACTAGTCTGAAGCTCTTATAAGAAACCATGCTATTTTGTACCATCTGAACTTGCTGATGTTCCCCCTTTACATATAATCTGCTTGTGGGACCAAAAGCTAAGCTAGCTTAAATATGAAGACATAATATGATTTCAATGATTTGTATTAATGAGGAGTTTATTGATATTTCAATGATCTATATTAAATTAATTAGCTTTAATAATATTTAAAAGAATGGCATTAACCTGCTACCTTAACTTGATTGGAATTTAGTCATGCTTTGACATCAATATATGTTTGCAGTTTGCGTTGGAGTTTGACTCAACCAAAACAGGTCATGAATCAATTACTTTGATAAAATCATACTGTAATTACTAATTAGACACCAAAGTATTTGTAGATTAATCCAACTAAGTTTTTTAAATGCATCCATTGAATTTCAGGTGCAGCTATCGTTGATGTCTTATCCTGGAAGGGTTAAGCTGCTTTATTAAGAATTTTAGTTGCTTAAAGCCTGACATCGTTTGGATTGCTGACTATAATGTTATTGCAGGCTTTATGATCCTCGGGTTCCGCAGCTTAGAAAAATGCTGAATGGGAATGTTTTCTTTCCATGTGACAAATTCTTAGATCCTGAAATTTTGGATACTTTAGTTTGCCTTGGACTTAGGACAACTCTGGGTTTTACTGGTTTGGTTGATTGCGCTAGATCAGTCAGCCTGTTGCATGATTCTGGGGACACTGAAGCCTCCAAGCATGGTAGACAATTACTGGTTTTTTTAGATACATTAGCATTTAAGCTCTCAAATAAAGGAGAAAGTAATAATGATGATCAACAAGGAGTCATGGCTGCAGGATGTAGCACTGTAATGGATGATGCTTTTGTATATGATGGCTTTCCTAAAGATGAGAACTCACTTACTGATATTGCTTCATTTGTAAGCAACTCGATTTGTGATATGGTAGAGGATGAATTTTGGTCTCAATTGAAGCTAATTTCTTGGTGTCCAGTAATTTCTGATGCAGCTGTTAGGGGACTTCCATGGTTAAAACCCAGTAACCAAGTAGTAGCACCCCCCACTAGTGTGAGGCCTAAATCACAGATGTGGATGGTATCTTCCTCAATGTTCATTTTAGATTGTGAATGTGACATGATATATCTACAAAATAAACTTGGGTGGATGGATTGCCCAATAGGTGTTTTAACGAGACAGTTAATTGAGCTGTCCAAGTCCTATCAAGAGCTTAAGACACATTCACTGCTGGATCCTGGTTTTGATGCTCAGTTACAAAAGGAAATACCTCGCCTTTATTCAAAATTGCAAGAATATATTAATACCAATGACTTAAATGAATTAAAAGCAGGGTTAGATGGTGTTTCATGGGTTTGGATTGGTGATGATTTTGTATCACCAAATGCACTTGCATTTGATTCACCTGTAAAATTTACTCCTTATTTGTATGTTGTTCCATCTGAACTGTCAGAGTATAGAGATTTGATGATAAAGTTAGGAGTTAGATTAAGTTTTGGTATTTCAGACTATCTTCATCTATTGCAAAGGTTGCAGAATGATGTGCATGGACTTCCTCTTTCAACAGATCAGTTAAATTTTGTCCATTGTGTACTTGAAGCCATAGCAGAATGTTTCCTGGAGAAGCCACATTTTGAGCCTTTTGATAGTCCTTTGTTGATTCCTAATGATTTTGGAGTTCTGATGCATGCTGGAGATCTTGTATATAATGATGCACCTTGGATGGAAAACAGTTCTCTTACTGGGAGACATTTTGTACATCCAAGTATCAGCAATGAATTGGCAGACAGACTGGGTGTACAGTCTGTTCGATGCCTCTCTTTAGTCAGTGAAGATTTAACTAAAGATCTGCCATGCATGGACTACAATAAAGTAAATGAGCTTTTGGCCCTGTATGGAAACAATGAGTTTCTGTTGTTTGATCTTCTCGAGTTAGCAGATTGCTGCAAAGCAAAGAGATTGCACCTGATTTATGACAAGAGGGAACATCCTTGTCAAACTTTGCTGCAGCACAATTTAGGTAACTTTTTTAGTTATTTTTTAAATAAACTTTCATATTTTTGTTAAGGAAAATATATAGGCTTTTCTTTCAACAGAACTGCAGATATTAATGTGGTTGATGCTTCTTGTAATCTTGTTTTGTTGTTATCCTCATCATTTGAGAAGCTCATGCTATTTGTCATATAAACTTTTTATGGCGTGCTAATTTGATCTCTGGTTTTAAGCATTTCCCCAATAATATTAATAAATGGAAGATTTTGTGATGTGTCAATTTTAGCTGTAGTGCAGTGTTTATGGTTGGATGCTGATGATGCCTTTAAAGACCAGATTATGTTGCTGAATACTTGATAATTTAATTGGTGCTCTGCTTCTCTCCTTCTAAATGCTTAGCATCATTGGAGGATTTTATGATTTTTACTTGGAGGGTTCTATTCTTTTTCCTTTGTTCTATATGGTTTTGGAGGATGATGTTCTTCTAGGTCTGAGAGGTGGTGCTAATTTTTTTAACTCAAGTAGTGGGGTCACCAAGGTAATGGAAATTGGCTTTGTCTGTCTGGGTTGGACTGGTGGATTGGCCATAATGACCTGCCTACTCCAAGTTGGGAGTTGAGCTATGTGATCTGAGAAAAGGCACGTCTTATTAGGTCTTACTTTTGTAGATTGGAGAAGAGTCAGAACTAGCATGGTAGTCAAAATCGCAAGTTAACACGTAAAATCGTACGATTTTACGATCTGACGCAGGTCCAATGATCCCGATCTTGGGCTGGAACTCGTTTTGGTGGGATCTCTGGGATCGCATTATCTTCCTCGTGAAATCGTGGAATCTGCGATCCTGGGCGAGTTGTTTCTGCCCTATTTTTAGGGTATTTTTTTTCACTCTTCTTTCCGATTTCTTGCCTCTTTGTAACCTGCGAAGCGCACTTCTCTTCTTCCTCAGCACAGCAAATCTGTTCATTCCATTCTCTACCCTTTCTCCTTCAAATCGCCTCTTTCTCCACTATTTTTGGACGCAACCAAGACTTTGCAACTTCATTCCTCTGTTCTGCGATCCCTATAGCTTTCGCTCTGATGACTGTGTCTGCTCCGGCAACCTTGTCTGTGTCAGCGACTTTGCTCTGTGCCGGCGACCTTGTTATAGCAGAGTGTTCTGCTGTGGTGGCCATCGCAGCTGTATTTGCAGCCAACGTAGCCTAATTCACAGTGTGGCTGGAGTAAAAGTTATTTAGGGTTTAGGGTTTTTTAAGGGTAAAAACAAGACTTCTCATCATTTAAAAATAATTTGGCTTTCCTTTTTTACCCTTAAAGTGGCTCTGTTTTAAGTTTCTTTTAAGGATAAAATAGTCTTTAGGGTTTAGGATTTATGAAGCAGATTTTAGGGTTTTTTAAGGGTAAAAACAAGACTTCTCATCATTTAAAAACAATTTGGCTTTCCCTTTTTACCCTTAAAGCGGTTCTGTTTTAAGTTTCTTTAAGGATAAAATAATCTTTTATCAGAATACAATATTTAATCCATCTTTTCCCTCTCTGTTTCTGTTCTTAGTATCTCTGATTGAGGTGGGGTTGCTCACTTCTCTCATTTGTCCTCTGGTCTTTATATTTATACTATTTTACATGTATTTATACAATTTTGTAGAATCTTACGATTCATGTTACAATCCTACGAGTTACGATTTTTCATCTCCTCTCCGATCCTACTTAAAATCTCGATTTTGACTACCTTGAGAGCTAGACCACTTTATTGAGGGGACCCAAATAGAAACAGTCCTTTCTCAGGCTAAGTTTTTTTGGTCAAAAGGACAAAATACATGGATTTGCCTTTTTTATCTGTGGGGTTGAGGGAGGCACTGTGAGGATCAATGATGCTCTGCTTCACTGGAGATGTGGGGGCCTAAATAGAAAGAGAATCATTGTTGAGGCCAACTTTAAGATTTTTAGTCAAAAGTAAAAGTACATGGAAAATTCACCTTTCTTTTTGTGTTAGTGGTGGAGGCTCTGTGAGGATCAATGATGGGGCACTGCCTCAGTCTGGCTTCACAGGGTAGAGAATATTTCCTGCTACACTTCCAGCCCATCATGCCTGAGTCAAGCGTTTTGAACCATAAGTTTTCTATAAATAACCATCAAAGAATTAACTTATCAAGTAGGAGGATGTGGCTCAGTTGCTGTAACTCATGCATATGTTCTTCTAGTGTTCAGGAAGTATTTTTTTTCTTGTTCTCATCCAGCAGTTATGTTGCTGCCTTGTGACATGGTGACCACAAGTTCTAGTCACAGAAACTTCTCTGCTCCAGTAGATAAGAGACTGGACTATCCTAGACTCTATTTGTGGGAGCTTCGTACACAGGACTGTCCTTTTCTTACAAATAAGTTTGAGACATCATTGTATGCAACAGTGTTAATAAGCTAATTACATCCTCATGGAATACCAATAGTCAATCTGCAGCTTAGGGAATTTCAAAGTTTATGCTGTTTGTTGGTTGTGAAATGACCATGCTGAGTGCTTCAACTGTTTTTGATAACTTTCCTAAATTGCTGTTAACCTGGCAAGATTTATTTATACAGGTGAATTCCAAGGGCCTGCTCTTGTAGCAATCTTTGAAGGTGCTTGCTTGAGTCGAGAGGAATTTTGTAATTTCCAACTCCGTCCTCCATGGCGATTACGTGGCAACACAATTAACTATGGTTTGGGATTGGTTTGCTGCTATTCTATATGTGACCTTCTCTCAGTCATTTCTGGTGGCTACTTTTATATGTTCGATCCTCGTGGTTTGGTACTTGCTGCACCTTCAACTAATGCCCCCTCAGCAAAGATGTTCTCTTTGATAGGTATATTGTATTGATCGTCTAATGCAGCTTATATTAATTATTTTGTTTTATAAAATAAAACAACTTAATTATTCTTTTATTCTTTTTTTCAATTTGAAGAATGAATTCATGAATTTTGATTATTTATTAATTTTATTGTTAATTTCCCATACAATTTTAGAAAACTAAGTTGTTTATTTTGAGGTTTCAGGAACTGATCTGACACAAAGATTTTGTGATCAATTTAGTCCAATGCTTATTGATCGGAATGACTTGTGGTCATTAGCTGGTTCTACCATTATTCGCATGCCTCTGTCATCTGATTGCTTGAACGTTGGACCTGACTTTGGATCTAACAGAATAAGGCATATTACTAACTTATTTATGGATCATGGATCTAGAGCACTCCTGTTCTTGAAGTCAGTTTTGCAGGTAAATTTATAACTTTTCTGCTGTAGATTGATGCAGGTTGGATAAAAAACATGGGATTTGATTAAAATTAATTTTTCTTCTGATTAAAAGTAGATATTAGAACTTGGGGAACTGAATGTTTGTATGGGATATGTGGGGGAAAGGTGGTTTTGAAAGTATTAGATTGAGCCATTGAGGATTATGGGATATGAGTAATGCATGCTAGATTAGGTTTTGTGGCAAATACAAGTAAGAAATGCTAGGAATTTGACATGGTGATGGTGAAAAGTCTTGTGCTTTCTGCTGGGGAAATATGATTGGGTTGTTGATGCAACTAAGAAATTAGAGTCAAGGATGAGAAAGGAAAATTTCTTTCAGTGTCATAACAGTTGTTTAGGCATCAGGTCCAATAGAAAAGCATTGCAACACATGCCTGGTGCTAGCTAGGGTTTTTTCATATAAATTTCTTCATTCACTATTTTATAGCTGCTTAATAACTTATTTAGGATTTTTCAGACCTGGGGGCTTTCTTTTTTTCTTTTTCGAGAGAAATGTGTCTATTGTTTACAACAGTCCATTTTATTCATACCATTAGTGCATTAAGTACAGGATCCAATCCAGTATTAATTACAAAGTTAATTAACCTCAATTAACTATAGATCTAATCAATATTGTCAAGATCGGGATCTTACCTAGGATCGGGAGGGGGGTCAAAAATCGTAAATCGTGGGATCGTAAAATAGATCTTAAGATCCTACCAAACATGTAAAACTATACTTAAACATATATATAAGCATAAAAAATAACATACATAAGGAAATTAACATCAAAGTCACATAACTTAATTAAACATAACTTAAAAGTCATAGATTCTAGATCCAATACAACACCTATTTAGTCAAACTAGTACTAATCTATTACAATAAATTTTGCAAGCCTCAATCTCGATAATCATCTTCTAGATAGTCATCTTTATCAATATTATCTACATTAGCCTCTTCATCATCATCAGCAAGTGGAAGGTCCAAATCATCCATAGGTGTACTTGCACTACCAACACCCCTACTTGCTTCTCCATCTTGAATCAAGTTCTCATCTAAATCCATATCTAATAGTAGCTCATTCTCCTTCTCTACAATCCAGTCATCATCAGAAGCAACATCCTCAATGTCAAAGTTAGGCTCTACAGCTCCACTTGATTGAATTCCCTTTCCTTTTTCACAGTTACCAACTTTCTTCCTAATATTATCTGCCATGCAGCAATGAAAGAACAAATAAGAGGGGAAATGAAGAACTGAGACCCATGCAGATCCACCCACACAGAACTGAGACATACTCACCCAAATAGAACCGGCACACCCACGGAGAATTGTGAAACAGAGCAGCGAACCAGAATAGCAAACCAGAACAGCAAACACCAATCAACACGAAACCAATAGGAAGAGCAAATCAGAACAGCAAACAGCAACAAACATCAACCAACCAGACCAGCCTGGGTCGCACAGAAGAGGGAAGATGAGAGACTATGTCGCACGGAAGAGAGAAGATGAGAGAAAGGGAAAAAATTACCCTAGAACTATTTTTAAAAACTGGGTCAGAAAAACCGGACCCGGAAATCCAACCCGCAAAAGCCCAACCTAAAAATCCGAGGCCAGAATCTGACCCAAAAACCCATGCCCAGGATCGGATCAGATTGCCGATCCTATGGGAGAAAATCGGGATCCCAGCTGATCTTACAGATTTGCGAACCCAGTTCCGATCAAGATCGCGAGGGAGGTTTAGGGTCGTAAAATCGTACGATCTTGTGATTTTAATCGCAATTTTAACAACATTAGATCTAATGAAGGAGTATTTTTTTTTGGGGGGGGGGTGAATAGTCAAAGCACTAATTAAGTATGTAATTTTTTTTGTGGATACCTTACCCTCTGTTATTAACTGGCTCTTTTACTTTATCTATTATTAATAGAAAATTCTTTATGAAAGACACCTGTATACTTCCTGTGTTTTGTTTTTTGTTGCTACCTTGTGAGATAACTCTTGTCTGGAATGCTTTCATAAATCTATTTTGAGCTGCATTGAAATTGACATGACTCTTGCCTTTCAGGTCTCAATATCAACATGGGAAGAAGGAGATTCTCATCCATGCCAGAATTTTTCAATAAGCATTGATCCATCATCTTCTGTTTTGAGGAATCCATTTTCAGAAAAAAAGTGGAGAAAGTTTCAATTAGCAAGACTATTTAGCAGCTCCAATGCTGTGATAAAGATGCATGTAATTGATGTGAATTTATATTTAGAAGGAAATACAATCATTGATCGATGGCTTCTTGTACTCAGCTTGGGTTCTGGTCAAACAAGAAATATGGCTCTTGATCGGTATGGTTTTAAGTGCAGAATGTGGTGGATATCATGTGGTATTTATGCTCAAATATCATGGATGTCAAAAATGCATCTTGATGTCCTACAATAACTTGGTTTTTGTAATAGAGGACAATGTCATTTGTTGAATCTGTGTTGATGACTTCCTATAACTTGGTTGTTATTTTCCTTTTATCTACTTGATTTAAAAGACCTTTTCACCTGTTGAGGCTCAGCATGAGAAAGCAATCTCAAAAATATAAAATGATTTTTTTAACATGTGCTTGGGCACACAATACAAAAATCAATAAACAGTAATTTTTTATTGAAAATTGTACATTTAATGTTTCAATGCATCAGATTCTTTGACATTGTGTTATTTATATTAAAACCTTAAACTTGCTATATATAGGTTCTTATTGAGTCCCCTGGGCAGGCATAAAAAAAAAAAACACAAATATGAAACAGAATAAGAATTGGAAAGAGTGAGAAGTTTATGAATGTGGAAGATATTTTCCATAGTTTGGTCTATTTCTGGATGTTTTTCATTTATTTGGGCATTGCTTCTTTGTCTTGGTCTTAAGCAAGAGTTCATGCTTCAAATTTTTAATTCTGTAGTCTTTTTCAATTAAAGTTTTAAGGAGAGTAAATAAGGCTTGGTTTATGTTTAAATTCAATTATTCATTAACACAATTGAAGTTTCATGTTCCATATTCTGTCTATCTCATGAAAATTCTGTAATCTGAAGTAATTTGTTTGATAGCATCTATTGAACTTCCAAATTTTCTGTTCAGGAGGTATCTTGCCTACAACTTGACTCCTGTTGCTGGAATAGCAGCACTTATATCCAGCAATGGTCATCATGCAAATGTTTACTCAATGAACTCAATTATGGCTCCTTTTCCCTTGTCTGGTTGTATAAACATGCCTGTTACTATCCTGGGTTGTTTCCTTGTGTGTCACAATAGAGGTCGTTATCTCTTTAAATACCAAGACAGAGGGGCTTCAGCTGAGGGCCACTTTGATGCTGGAAATCAATTAATTGAATCTTGGAACAGAGAGCTGATGTCTTGCGTTTGTGATTCCTATGTTGAAATGGTTTTGGAGATTCAAAGGCTAAGGAGAGACATTTCAAGTTCTATAGTTGATTCTAGTTCCAGTTCTGCAATCAGTCTCTCTTTAAAGGCATATGGAGATCAAATCTACTCCTTTTGGCCACGTTCTTTTGAGAGGCATGTTCCAGGTGATCCACTTGATAATCAGGATAAGACTCCTTCAAATAGAACAACAGCTCTTAAAGCTGACTGGGAATGCATTAAAGAATGGGTAATACATCCATTTTATTCTCGTATTATTGACCTTCCAGTGTGGCAGCTGTACTCAGGAAATTTGGTGAAGGCTGAAGAAGGCATGTTTCTTTCACAGCCTGGGAGTGGGTTGATTGGTAATTTACTTCCAGCTACAGTTTGCAGCTTTGTAAAGGAGCATTATCCTGTATTTTCGGTACCATGGGAATTGGTAACTGAAATTCAAGCAGTGGGTTTTTCAGTGCGAGAAATTAGACCAAAAATGGTTCGTGATCTCCTTAAAGTTTCTTCAAAATCAATTGTTCTACGATCAGTTGACATGTATATAGATGTTCTTGAGTATTGTTTGTCAGATTTTCAGCAAGCAGAATCATCCAGCTCAGCCAGAGATAATGATCCTGCTAGTGCCAATGTTCTTTGTCGAGAAACTGATGTCAGAATTACTTCTTCTCAGCCAGAGTCTAATATCCACAGCTCCTTTGGCACAGCCACACAGGGAGCAGCCAGCTCTGGGGATGCACTGGAAATGATGACAAGTTTAGGGAAGGCTTTATTTGATTTTGGTCGAGGTGTTGTTGAAGATATTGGTAGAGCAGGAACACCCTTGGCTTACAAGAATGCTGTGAAAGGCATAGACCAAAACAGGGATCACAAGTTTATATCAATTGCTGCAGAACTCAAAGGTTTACCGTTTCCAACTGCAACCAGCCATTTAAAAAAATTAGGCTTAACTGAACTTTGGATTGGGAATAAAGAGCAGCAGTTATTAATGGTTCCCTTGGGAGAAAAATTTATTCATCCGAAAATATTAGACAGGCCTCTCTTAGGTGACATTTTTTCTAACTGTTCCCTTCAATTGCTGTTGAAACTGCAGAACTTTTCTCTTAATCTGCTGGCCAATCATATGAAACTAATTTTCCATGAAGAATGGGTGAATCATGTAATGGGATCACATATGGTTCCATGGCTTTCATGGGAGAAACTGCCTAGTTCTGGTAGTCAAGGGGGTCCTTCCTCTGAATGGATTAGATTATTCTGGAAAAGCTTTAGGGGCTCACAGGAAGAATTATCTCTTTTCTCTGATTGGCCCCTAATTCCTGCTTTTCTTGGGAGGCCAGTCTTGTGCCGTGTAAGAGAGCAGCATCTGGTCTTCATTCCACCTCCTTTGGAGCAACGAACATTGACAAGTGGGATTTCAGAAAGAGAATCCACTGAACATTATGCAGGTGGGGTTAGGGTGTCCAGGGATGGTACTTCTGAAGCTGAGTTAGCTGATTCCTACGTTTCAGCTTTTGAACGATTCAAAACTAGTTACCCCTGGTTGTTGCCAATGTTAAACCAGTGTAATATACCCATATTTGATGAGGCATTTATAGATTGTGCTGCTTCAAGCAATTGTTTTGCTATGCCTGGTCGATCACTAGGTCAAATTATTGCATCCAAACTTTCGGCAGCTAAACAATCTGGATATTTCACTGAACCTACTAACTTCTCAACCTCAAATTGTGATGCACTTTTTTCATTTTTTTCTGATGAATTCTTTTCTAATGGCTCTGGCTATACACGCGAAGAAATTGAAGCTTTGCGTTCTCTCCCTATATATAAAACAGTTGTTGGTTCTTACACTAAGTTGCAAGGTCAAGATCAGTGTATGATCCCTTCAAATTCATTTTTAAAGCCATATGATGAGCATTGTCTTTCTTATGCTACCGATTCAACTGAATGTTCATTTCTTCGAGCTCTTGGGGTTCTGGAGTTGAATGATCAACAGATCTTAGTACGCTTTGGCTTGCCTGGATTTGGGAGGAAACCTCAGAATGATCAGGAGGAAATATTAATATATGTTTATAAAAATTGGCATTATATTCAATCAGATCAATTGGTGGTTGACGCTTTGAAAGAGACTAAATTTGTCAGAAATTCTGATGAGTTTTCGACGGATTTGTTGAAGCCCACAGATTTATTTGATCCAGGTGATGCTATTTTAATATCTATTTTCTTTGGTGAGAGAAGAAGATTCCCTGGAGAAAGGTTTAGTACAGATGGGTGGCTTCGAATATTAAGGAAACTTGGCCTTCGAACTGCTACTGAAGTAGATGTAATAATTGAATGTGCCAAAAGAGTTGAGTTTCTTGGACTAGAGTGCATGAAATCAGGTGATTTGGATGATTTTGAGGCAGACATGTCCAACTCTCCATCTGAAGTTTCACAAGAAGTGTGGGCATTGGGAGGATCTGTCATTGAGTTTGTTTTCTTGAACTTTGCTCTTTTCTTTAGCAACAATTTCTGTGACCTACTTGGCAAGATTGCATGTGTACCTGCTGAACTGGAGTTTCCTAGTGTTGGTTGCAAGAGGGTGCTTGCTTCGTATAATGAAGCTATTTTGTCTAAAGATTGGCCTCTAGCTTGGAGTTGTGCTCCCATTCTGTCCAGACAACACACTGTTCCTCCAGAGTATTCATGGGGAGCTCTCCATCTACGGAGTCCTCCTCCTTTTTCCACAGTTTTGAAGCACTTGCAAGTAAAAAGATACTTTTGGTTTTACATTTTTATATCTGCATTACTTATCTACGTGCATTTATGCTAGCTCTGTTTTTCCCTAGGTAATTGGGAGAAATAGAGGTGAAGATACTCTTGCTCATTGGCCCATTGCTTCAGGAATGAACATTGAGGAATGTATCTGTGAGATTTTGAAATATTTAGACAAAAATTGGGATTTGCTTTCTTCCTCAGGTGCTTCACTATTCTCACCTATTCTTTTTGGGCTAAGGGTTGAGGGAAAATAGTGGTGTCTGTTGCTACCAACCTCAAATATAGTACTTTTTATTTTCTATTTAATGCTGCATTGCTCTTGGGGGTTGACATGATAATGTTTTAGGTGGAGCGATTGTGATCATCCTGTTATTCTTGTTAGATATTGAACCATTCTTGAGCACTTACCTAATACCTAACAACCTGTGCTTCTGAGAGAATTTGATTCTGACCTTTAATGAGTCTTGCAAATGCACGTGATGGATGCTAACATACAGTTCTTATTTTTTTGGTTGACAATGATTGTGAATATTGAACTTAAATCTTGGGTTTTTGTGGTTGTAGAGGGCAAGATAGGGGAGTAACACAGGTTCTGATTGCAGAAGCAGCCTCTTCGCTCACAAGTCCTGCCAGGCTTGTGAGGGGAATGTAATTTGGTTTAGAGTGGATTGGCTGGTTCTACTCTTTCCTCCTCTGCCTATCTAGACTCTAGTTATCTCTAACTTTTAAGATATATTTGTCTGAGTGTTTGGATAAAATAATTTAGGAAGGGAATATAATTTTTATGTGAATTTAAAATACTTTTTCACACAAAAATGTTGTGTTTGGATACTTATTCAAAAGATTTTTAAATTTATGATAATTTAAACGAGAACCTAACATTGGCAGTTTGTGCTTTGTGCATTGGGATGCCTTTGTTGTTTTGGTTGAAGGATGGACTGGGAAACTTCTGTGAATATTATTACTAGTTGTCTTTGTTTTGTTGGTTAATTTGGTTTAAGAATGGGTTGGTTGGTTCTACCCTTTCCTCCTATGCTGCTCTACTTATCTCTAATTTTTAGGATCAATTTGACAGTTCTTTGGTTGATTTACGTATAAAAATCAAATCCTTTCCTCTAATGCTTCTATGGCTGATTTACATATAATTTATGAATTTCTCTTTGGACTAATCCATGGGGTGAAATCCAGTGGTTTAGACTGTCTTTAAGGTATTGGATGATTAGATTGATGGCATTTTCAGAATATTTGGATTTGGTTATTCCGTATTCTTCAGTAGTTTAATCTTTTGAGTTTTGGTGAAATGGGGAAAAAATTACGAGAACATTCAATGGACTAGTGTGGCAAAGAAATTGTGACATTCTCTTATTTGAAGACTTGAATAGGAAAGGAGTTTGGGTCTACAGAACTTGGCTTGCAAAAATTCTATTTTCATGATAGGTCTTATTAGAAATATATACCTCTTTGATGGTCAAATTATTTTTTGGCTTAAATATATTTGTAGTCCCTTTAAATATTACTATTAAGAAACTTGGGCCTAACTTACTCTCAAAAGCTAACTCATAAGAAGAGGACTATTCTAGCCCTCATAAGAAGTGTTAAGAAACTTGGACCTAACTCATTTCTAAAAGCTAGCTCATAGGAAGAGAGGAAAGAGGACTATCCTAGCTTTTATAAGGAGTATACTGGTTTTATTCCTAACCAATGTAGGATATCTTAACACACTCTCCTCACGCCCACGACTGGACATCTGGTGCATGAAATTTGTAGGACTGAATATTTAGTTCCAGCAGGACTGGACATCTATGGGTAGCCCAATACCATATTAAGAAACTTGGGCTTAACTCACTTCCAAAAGCTAGCTCATAGGAGGAGGATTACTCTAGCCCTTATAAGGAATATACTAGCTCTATTCCTAACTAATGTGAGACATCTTAACACTATCTGTTGGGTAAAAGGAGTCTAGGTAGGAGCCTCACAACAAGTAGGACACCACAATGTAACTCTAAAACCTTAAGGCAATGGGTGCATGGATTCATATCCTTATAGACCCCTAACTTGCCCATATCCTATTTCCTGGGAGACACAATTCACACTTAATTCCAACACTTCTCCTCAAGTGTGAGTCTATCTATTTCATATTAGCTCCTTTTCTAGCGAAAGTTTTCTTTATCACGAGTATCCATGGTCTATACCAAAGCAATTCTTGCTCTCTTCCACGTGGGCTATCGTCCACTCAACGATACATTTTGGGCTCTACACCCTTCGCATGTGAGTGCCACCAGCTCTCTACTTGGGCTCATCTAGTGTCACCGTTTCCTCTGCGGTGCACTCTTACACTGATCATGGTTCATTTGCTTGTTTGAGCCGGTCACCTAAAATGATCTAGTTTTGATACCACTGTTGGGTAGAGGAGTTTAGGTAGGGAGCCTCACAAGTAGGACACCACAATGCAGCCCCAAAACTTTAAGGCAATGAGTGCATGGGTCTCTCTTCTTATAGACTGCTAACTTATCCATATCTCATTTCATGTGCGACTCAATTTACACTTGATTCAAACAATTACCAAATTTGGTTTTAGTCCTTTAAATTGTTTTTATTAGTTTTGGTTCTTATAAATTTTATAATTTTTGAAAATGGCTCATTACTTATTGGAATTATGTTGTTATAGTAATATTATAAATAGGAAAATTAGTATCTTTGTAATTATAGTAACTTCTTATTTTGTATCAATAATTCCTATTATAAATATGTGTTCCAATATGTAGTCAAGACACACGGGTTCATCCTGATTCTTGTTCTCTTTTTTCAACATGATATCAAGAGCCTAACAAGGAGGAAACCATAATCCATCCTTTCCTTGCGGGCCCATTGCTCATAGGGGTAAATTTTTTTTTTAGAGACTCTCTAATTACTACCAGCAACTTTTCTGCATGCTTTTTTCTTTTTTTACCAGCTTTCTTTCCTCTGGCGCATCCAACACTGTCTCCGGCTACTGCTTGTTTTGTGCTGTTATCCTCCAATCTGTCCTTTATTCTTCAATCTAGGTTACAGATCCCTAATTTTTTATGCATTTCTTTTCCTGTTTGGTACTGTTCATGCTGTGCCATGGCTGCCTCTACTCCTTCCTACATCAAAATTCAGCAACTGCCAACACATGCTCCTTCACCCACATACAATGACTTTCTTCGATGGGAGGAGTGTCAGGCCTTTGGTCCCACTGCTTTTGTTGTGCACACGGGTAATTCTTTTGTTGGTATCTCTCCCTCTTCCTCCTTGGACCATGGGTCCTTGATCTAGGGCCACTAACCACATCACTAGTAATAAATTCTTTTTCTCCACTGTTTCTACATTTGATTATTTACCCTCTGTCACAATGACTGATGAGTCCCAAACACAATCTCAGGGTATTGGTAGCGTCCACCCTTTTTCCTCCCTCTCTATTGATAATGTTCTTTATGTTCTCGGATCCCCTTTTAACTTTCCATTAGTCATCTCACTCGTTCCCTTCATTGTGTTATCTCTTTGACCAAAGATTCTGTTTACCTACAGGACCGGAGCTCAGGGAAGATGATTGGCATCGGATGTGAGTCTTATGGTCTTTACCATTTAAATGCTTCTACTCATGCTGGTTCGGTAATTGATTTACCTCTTATTCATGCTTAGTTAGGACATCCTAGTTTAACTAAGTTACAACACTTAGTACCAATTCTTCCTAAGTTATCTACTTTGTTCTGTAAGTCGTTTCAATTAGGAAAACATACTCATTCTTTAATTAGGTGTGTCCATCGTTGTTCTACTTCTCCCTTTTCTTTAGTTCACACTGATGTGTGGGATATAAGTCGTACTATATCTACTTTAGGTGCAAAATATTTTTTTATTTTTATTGATGATTATTCTAGATGTACTTGGTTATTTTTAATGAAAGATTGTTATTTTATGGCTTCTAATGGTATCATTCATAAGACCTTTTGTGCCCATACTCTACAAACAAAATGGGGTTGCTGAATGAAAAATATACATGTTATTGAAACTGCTCATACTCTATTGTGTCATAGTTAGGTTCCTCTTTTGGAGTGATGTTCTCACCATGCTCTCACAAATGTGTTTTTCTAGGTTAAGCTAGGTCTCAGAAAGGTTATAAGTGTTACTCTTCAGCTCTTCGTCGCTGTTTAGTTTCAGTTGATGTCACCTTCTTTGAATTTGTTTCTTTCTTTAAACCCAGTTCTCCTGTTTCAATGTCTTAGTCTCCTGCTTCCCCTCCTCTTGCTTCTGTGCCTTTCCATTATTTTCCACCAGAACCATCTCATGTTTCTGCCACACCACCTCCTTCACACCCTCTGCAGATATATCACCATCGCCGGCCCCTCTCTATAAGGCCAATAATTTCTATTATAAATATATGTTCTGATGGGTGGTCAAGACACACGGATTCATCCTATGTTTTTTGTTCTCTTTTCTCAACATTACTATTTTGCAATGATGTGGCATGCTTCTAGTCATTTCATCTTAGGGATCATTCTAAAGTGACAAGTACTGTTGTCATGTTATTAGTAAGGGGTAACATGGAATATTTTTAAAATTTTTAAAATTTTTGAGGAATAAAATTGATAAAAACTCTTTCAAAGGACTAAGACCAAATTTAGCCATATTTCTAAGGACTAAAATCATGTTTTACCCTTATTTTATTTGAAGATAAATCCTCAATAGGATTGAAATTCATTTGAAATTACACCTTCCGATGCTATTTCCCTAGTTGTGGGTTAATTGGGAAATAGGAGTTTATCTCTTTTTGCATTGTACAGTGGCTACTTTCTTATGGCATAGTCTGTTTGGAGTTCTATTTGGAATGAAAATACAGGCCAAAAGCTTCGTGGCAAGGTGGAATTTATTCTGGTCATTGGTGTATTTGGTTGGGGAAGTGCTTAAATGACCCTTCTTAATTTTTGGAAATAGTATTGTGTCTGTTTTGCCCACTATTTTTAAGTCTTATCATGGAAGTTTCCTCGTCATATATGCTGATGCTGAGATTTTCAATTTTAAGCATTTTAGGCTCTCTTGTGTTTTATTTTCCCTTTTCAGTGGCATATTTTTTCAACCACCATTGTATGTTTTCCCTTCACTTTCTATAATTACCAGACCTGACCACCTTGGCATCATTTGTCTTTGAATTTCCTCTCATGCTCTGTTGAATTGATTAAGCACTTTTGCTTAGGTTGTTGATCTAATGATGTATCATGTATTAAAAAAAGCATAAAGATGGTATATGCATTATATTGATGAATTTTTAATCACTTTTGCATTTCCAGATGTGGCATCGCTTCGTGAAGTGGCTTTTCTTCCTGTTGCAAATGGAACGCGGCTTGTGACTGCTGATGCTCTTTTTGCTCGTTTGATGATTAATTTGTCTCCATTTGCTTTTGAACTTCCTGCTGTATATCTCCCATTTGTGAAGATTCTTAAACATTTGGGACTTCAGGACATGCTAACACTTTCTGCTGCAAGTGATCTTCTATTAAATCTTCAAAAAGCTTGTGGATATCAGCGTCTAAATCCCAATGAACTACGAGCTGTGATGGAAATTTTAAATTTCATTTGTGATCAGATTTTTGAGGGGAACACATCTGATGGTTCAAACTGGAAATCAGAAGCCATAGTTCCTGATGATGGCTGCAGACTTGTTCATTCGGTATCCTGTGTCTATGTTGATTCTTATGGTTCTCGATATGTAAAATGTATCAATACTTCAAGAATTAGATTTGTCCATGCAGATCTTCCTGAGAGAGTCTGTATTGTGCTAGGCATAAAAAAGTTGTCCGACATCATCATAGAGGTACCTAGATTTAAGATACATTTTCCTATTTAATGTTATATAGGTTTTGTCTGCAAATGGCTTTTACTTACTGCAATGTTTCTGTTTTGGATGTTTAGGAACTAGATGACAATCACACATTACAGACTTTGGGATCCCTTGGGTCTATTTCTCTGGAGACCATCAAACAGAAGTTATCAAGCAAATCTCTTCAAATTGCTGTATGGACTATTGTTAATAGCATGGGCAGTCATGTTTCTGCATTCAATAGCTTTTCATTGGAGGAGCTAGAACGCTTATTGATCTCTACTGCAGAAAAACTGCAATTTGTTAAGAGTCTTAAGACAAAATTTATGCTTTTGCCCAATTTAGTAGATGTTACTAGGACAGGCAAAGATTTCACCATCCCAGAGTTGAAGAATGAATCTGGACATCAAGCACTTTATTTTATGAATCAATCAAGAACCTGTATTCTAGTTGCTGAACCACCAACTTATATTTCCCTTTTTGATCTCATTTCTATTATAGTCAGCCAGTTATTAAGCTCTCCTATCATATTGCCTTTTGGATCCTTACTTGGTTGTCCTGAAGGATCAGAGATTTCAGTTCTTAATGTTTTAAAACTTTGCTCTGATAAGAAAGAAGTTGAACCCATAAATGGCAGCAGCAATATGGTTGGCAGGGAAATATTGGCACAAGATGCCCGTCTTGTTCAGTTCCATCCATTGAGACCCTTTTATTCTGGTGAAATAGTGGCATGGCGGTCTCAACATGGTGAAAAATTGAAATATGGTAAGGTTTCTGAAGATGTAAGACCATCCGCAGGTCAAGCTCTGTACAGACTTAAAATTGAAGTTGGGACAGGGGTTATTCATGCTTTGCTTTCATCACAAGTATTTTCATTTAAAAGTGTATCAGCAAGCAGTCCCCTGAAAGAAACATTGGTGCATGATAGCCCTGTATTAGACAGTAACAGGCCCCGAGTTGATGTCCCAGAGAGTTCAGGAAGGGGAGAGAGCTACTCTCAGGTTCAGCGCTTGAAACTTGTTAATGATTAGAATTTTTTGTTTCTGTAAATTTGCATTCATTATGGGAATTGTAATTCATGATCCATCCTTTGCTTTCCAATAACGCACATGAACAGTATGTGTCAGCACACGAGAGAGATATCTTTTAGTTGTTACGGTTGGGAAGAAACATGAAGCATGCAATTAAGAATATTTTCTTGCTTAGTTTGGGGCAAAGGTCATTGAATCAAGCAGATAAGATCAGTTTGGATAAAATTTTCATCAAGTACTCTTGGGAGTAAAAAAAAAAAAAAAAAAGGTAAAATGAATCAAACTTTTCTAAAATTTGAAATAAACTTATGCACTTTACTTCTATAGAAGCTTTCTCAACTAACTTCTACAGAAGCTAAACTGCATAACTTGATTTTAACTAATGGGAGAAGTTTGATTCATTTTATCTCACTATTTTCTTTCGATATGGAGTTTGTTCAAACAGGGCCATAATCCTTTTATCTTCCTGTAATTGTTGCATATCTCATTAGCCCCCAAAACATATTTATTCATGTTGACATTTTTTGTATTGCTTGTATGTCTCATTGTGCTTAATCTAAATGAGATATCTTTGTGTGCACAGATGCAGCCTGTTAGAGAGCAGTCTGACAAAGTTTCAGCTGCAGAACTGGTGCAGGCTGTTAATGAAATACTCTCTGCTGCTGGGATCAAAATGGATGTCGAGAAGCAGGCTCTACTTCAAAGAACAATAAATTTGCAAGAAAATCTCAAAGAATCTCAGGCAGCGCTTCTGTTGGAGCAGGTTGGTGGTTTTAATTTTAGTACTGCAATTTCTGTGCAATTGTATGTTGTTATGAACGAGGACACATGATAATCTTGAAATTTTTCTGTTTCTTTATCGTATAATCTATTATCAATATGAATGTTTTTGATGTTTCAATCTATTAAATCAATTGATATTTCCTTGAACAATAAGTTTCACACACCTCTTCCATTTCTTTTCCACCCTATAATTAATATTTTCTGTCTGAATAGGAGGGCATTCTTTATTTTCCACTTATTTGAAACCTGTTTCTAGTTTTGTTGAGTATGAGTATGACAGATACAAACCTGTTAGTTATCACATATCAAACAAGAAAAGTTTGAAGTTTTTTCTGCATTGCAGACTCAACTATCTTTTAAGTAGGTTTCTAATTGGGAATTTGGATATCATTGCCTACTGATGTATGGATTGAATCAGATATTATAAGGGAGCATGCCACTTCTAACAATCAATTGAAGAAAATTGCATCTATATTGCTTAAAAGTTTTTTAAGGCTTTGGAGATGGTTTTATTATAGATTAGAAAAAAGTGATTGTAGTTTGCTTGATGCTTTGTAATACATATATCTATCTGGTAGCGTATAGGATAAGTTTTAAATGACATGATATAATGCATTGTATAGGAAAAGGTTGAGAAGGCAACAAAAGAGGCTGATACAGCAAAAGCAGCATGGATTTGTCGGGTTTGTCTTAGTGCTGAGGTTGATATAACAATAGTTCCTTGTGGTCATGTATTGTGTCGCAGATGTTCTTCTGCAGTATCAAGATGCCCTTTTTGTCGGCTTCATGTTACAAAGGCTATCAGAATTTTTCGTCCATAATATCTCCAATTATTTTGGTGATCGCTTGGACATTGTCCAAGTTCCATTCGCCAATAGAGGCTAGCTGATATTAGCCAAGATTTAATCAGCTACATTAGACTGGGACGTGAATAGAATATTTTGCGATTTAGCACAAGAATGGGGAACTTTTGACGTTTGAAGTAAATAGGCCTCAGTGAAAAACAGGAAAGGTTTGGTCAATTACATTTACCTCTTAACGGTCACTTCTTTTAATATCACAAATGTCATGTTTTGGATTGATAGAAGATGGAGTAAGAAATGGAATTGATTAAAATAGAATGGACCGGAATAAAACGTGATGGAGTAAAGATTCCATTAAATTGTTTGGATGTATTAGGATGGAATAAAAAAATTTATTTTAATTATTTAGATAGTAAACGGAGTGGAATGATTTGTATTTTTTTATTCATATAATATTCTAACCTTAAAAACATGTATTTCTATACTTCACTGTATTATAAATTTAGCAAATGACTATTATCAAATAAACGATAATTACAAGTTAAATTAGAACCTTCCAAATGCTTTTTTTTTTTTATTAATCTTTTTTTTCACTTCTAATTTAATATTTTAATATCTGTACTGCTAACATTCCGATTATTATAATTGTTTATTCTTTAATTATTTAGACAATACTAAGTTTCATGGAAAAATGAAAAGTAAAAGGCTGAGAGGGAGAAAAGAACATCTTCATGTTATGATGACTCTGGTGTTTTCCTAACACTTCTAACATTTCGTTATAAATTCCATTGCCAGGCCCAGAAATAAAACATACTAGGTTGTTTCAAATTTTATTGTGGGTACTTCTAAGGAATTTGAGTGATTATTTTTTATTTTGTTTAGTTTTGAATTTCAATCATAACTATGTTATGATTTGCTTTTTTCTGAATATTACACCTTTTTTTTTTTGCATAATTATTTTGATTTTCACTTGATTTTTTTATTGACTAAAAATTATTTTTGATATTAGTCATGTTGTAAATTATAATTTTTTGAAATATTGAAGATGAATGAAATTATTGTTATTATTTACTCAAATGGTAAAATGTTTGAAAAAGTATAATTAAACATGTGACGATGCAATTAACAATCCAATACATGACATAAAAAAAATCTTAAATCGTAGTATTTTCATGGTAAACAAAAACAAAATATGACAATTATATTTAGAATATGCACATGTACAAAATGATTTTAAAATAACAAATTTAAAATATATTAAATTAAACTTAATTAATATGATAAGTTAAATTAAAATTTGATATACTAGTATAATAGTTTTTCACAAATTGTAACAAATACATCTTTTAATTGCAAATATTTTAAGTATCCTTGTTTAGAAGAAATTTGATTTTAATATCGATCTTGTTTGGATAGACTTGTTTTCATTTTTCATTTGATGATAAAAATAAATAAATAAATCATATGTTTAACTCTCAAGTTGTCGTTTATTTTAATGGATAGTTTATTTAAATTATCTTTAAATTTTGATAACATTTTGTCATCTTTGAATATTGATAATTTTGTAGTTATAAGGTCAAAAACTGACAGAATTTTTTTTTTAGTTGTGACATAAATGTTTGGATCATATTTATAAGGAAGAAGTTAGAAAGATTATTTAGAAACGAGTTTTTGTCTTTCTTAAATTTTAATAATTTAAGCACTTATGTGCATTGTATTAGAATGAAATTTACTAAGACTACCCTTGCATGACTATATTTAATTAAAGCTTTATTTTGAAATTTGGAAAGAGAATGAGAAAGAAAAGGTTTTAAGGAAGTAAGAGGGAAGAAAATATATTAAGCTTTTCCTTTATTTAGATGTTTAATTTCGAAAGAAAAAGATAATGAAAGAATTTAACAGATAAATTGTATTCTCACTTTTTTATATTTTTCATTTATATATTTTTTTTCAAAAAATAAAAAATAAATATTTTTCTCTTTTCAAAAAATAATATTTTTAAAATTTCTATTTCTATTTTTTATAATTTTAAAAAATTTTACTCTAAAAACTAACTTTTTTGACAAAAAATTATTTTTTATTTTCTTGTTATTCTAATTCTAGATCGCATTAAATATTTTATTTAACAAATAGAAATATAAATGATAAAGCTTATTAAATGAGTCACTAAAATCCTCTAATTAAAAAAAAAAAGATTAAAAGAGTTGGACAGATTTAGAAAAATTTTCTAACTATTTTCTAATTAACTTTTAAATAAGGGTTAGTGATTACTAATCCCTCCCTTCCTCTTTGCTTTCTTTCCTAACATGAAATTCATTAAAGTTTAAAGTTTAATGTGTATTAGAAATTTAAAATTTTAAAATTGAGATTGAAAAAAAAAGAAACAAAATTCTTCATTATAGTAAAATCTAAATGTGGTGGAGAGTATTATGAAAGAAACTTGAAAGTTGGCATATTTAGCTCTGACCGCTTCATTTTTCCTTTCTCTTATGTAAAATTTGACTCTAATTGTAATTGTCCCAAATTGTAAACAAAATTTCAGTTAAATATTTATGCTGATATTTATTTTTCAAAATTTTGATTCTACTCCATAGTCCACTAATTGTTCACTTTATCTTTATAAAAATTCATTAGTAAGAGATTTACAATAATTACAACTTCATGCTTCTTTTTTATTTGTATTTTTCTCAAAAAGATATGCTTTCTATTTTGAAAAATCATGATTTGTATTAATTTTACACAGCTTCCAGTATTTTTTTTAATAAGAATTTTTTTAACTAAATTACACATTTAAAAAGTTGTTAAAAGTAGTTAATACATTGATTTTTTTGAAAAGATCATTATAATATTTCAAGTTTTTTTTTTCTAGATAATTAGAAACATTTAATTAATGAAAAACAAATATGTGAAAAATGGTAAATGCTTTGAAGTTTTTGTAAAGGGCCACAAACAATTCTAGAAGTTTTTATAAAATAGATAGGTGGAAGTCTTATACTATTGCATTGCAACGCACATTAACTTTTTTGTCAAAACATTAATTTTAAGAATTAGCAAATTAGGTTGTACTATTTTTTTAAGGGTAATCACTTATATATGCAAGAAAGACAAATTCAGATTCATGGTATATAGATAACTCTATAGTCCCTCCTCCGACACCTTTTCGTATAGGTGGCACATCTAAGTTAAAATTAAATAGGTCAAATAAGTGAAATTGAACTTAGTGTTTCCTCATCTACCAAAGTAAGCAATGGATACATTTTTCTAATGCAGTCATCAAGTTATGTCTATCATTTACTGAAACACAAATAACACTTCCATATTTTCTTCTAAGAAGATTCAACTACAATAACTAAAATAGAATATGCTACAAACACTAGCTTAAAAAACAAATTATACAATAAATAAATTTGATATGTAATATTAAGTTTACGTGAAAAGCAAGTGGCCCGTACTACAGTCTACAGTCTACTATAGAGGATTTGAATTTTTTTTGCTACTACAATTCTAGCAACACATGACCGTCCGAATTTTTTTAAATATATTAAATATTTTTTATAGTTAAAGTAGATTATAATCAACGTCTGAATTTGTTTAAATATATTAATTAAATATTTTTTATAGTTAAAGTAAATTATAATTAACGTCTAAATTTTTTAAAATATATTAATTAAATACTTTTTATAGTTAAAGTATATTATAATCAATTTCTACATTATATTATTAAAATTAGTTTAAATTGACTTCCATAATATATAGAATAATAATAATAATAATAATAAATTTAATTTTAATTAATTTTTATATAATTTAAATTAAGATATTTTTATAAAACTTTTTAATTTAAAGCATATACATAATATCTGATTTTTTTTATTTTATTAATATAAAAAACTTGGATTTCACATATAAAGACATGTAGTGAAATCATTGATTGTACGTAAAAAAAATTCTTTTTGTCTCTTGTTCCAATTATCACTCAAGATTGTAGTAAAATAAGTATGAGATAACTTCTTTTAGGTAACAATATTTTCTTAAACTAAATAATCTATTAAGAATTTGTATTTTTTGGAGGTCATAATTAGTGGTCAATTATTTGGTAATTTTTTTTATCAAAATAATCTTTTAAAGATACAAAATTATCACTATTTTTTTATTACCTTAATTCTTTGCATAGACCAATTTGCTAACGATTTTGTATTTTTTAAAACACAATTGCAGTAAAATAAGTTAAAAAGAATTATTATAAATAATTTCAACATTATAAATTTAACACACAAAATTAAAAGCAATATCATCCTAAATTTTAGAATATCAAATTATGAATTTACTTTATTATTTTGAGTTTTTATAAATATTAACGCTTTAATTTTTAATAATAATTTTAGATAATTTATAATTTATCTTAAACTTATAATCATTAGCTACTTAGTTTCTTTGAGATTTTTTAAAAATATTTAGTAGGTATTAAACTTTCTAAAATACAATTTGAATCAACGCCTGTATCAAAAAGTGCTATAGTATCAAGAACAAAGTCATCAATAATAATTTTGATATTAATATAAATTTTTTGAATTTTGATTTGATTAATCAAATCTATGAAAAATTCTTCTTCTAGTTTTTCAGAATCATTTTCAAAAGGTTGTTCTTTTGCAACTTTAGTTCTATTGTCATCTTCAAGTTGTGAAAGAATAACTTGATATATTTTTTTTATTGCTTTCTGATCTCATGAATCTTATTTTTTAGAATCCTGATTTTAGCTTGTTGGTCTTGTATTGTATTAGGTATAACAAAATTGTTTTCCAATTTTTGAAAATTGTTATTTACATCAAACTTATTGGTTGTAATAAGCTCTTTGAATTTTTCTTTTGTTTCTAAAACTTCTTTGAGTTTATTAATAAAACTTTTCTTTTCTTAAGGATCAGAAATATAATTAATAGTCTCAAAAAAAAGATCTTGCTGTTTTTTCAGCACATTCACTTTAAAAATTTCATCAATGTTAGAAGAAGATACTTGATTATTAAGTTAAATTTGATTGATACTCTCATCAGATTCTTTGGGACAATCTTCTTTTGAGGTTTTAATGAAGATATTATTGATCTGGTTTTTAATAGAAGGATCAAGATAAAGATTGTTGATTTTCTTCTTAAGTCTACAATATTTGCTAATATGACCAGGTTTACTACAATTGTAACAAGTAATCCCTAGGAATGTTTTTAGGAATACTCCTTTATAGGTTTCTTGGATTGCTTACTACAATTATACTTCTTCTTATAGAACTTCTTTTTGGGGTTCTACTTCTTTCATAGGATATTGTTTCTTCTTCTTATAGAACTTCTTTTTGGGTTCTACTTCTTTCTTAGGATATTATTCTTTTTATTGGTTGGATAGATAGGTAATCTAAATTGCTCACAAAAGGACCCTAAATCTTTTTTATTTTGGGCTTCTTTTGGCTAATTGTCTTTGGATTTTGTCATCTTGACAAATTTTTAAGACAACTTTCTGGACAAAAGAAATTAACTGGCCATAACTAAGACTATTATTAGAAATTTTCCCATTAACAGTCTGGTCACGGATTTTATCTCTAACCTTATCTCCTAAAGATTTAGGAAAATTGACTAACAATTTTTCTTTCCAAAATGATTTTTTACTATCTTCTCTAGTGTAAACTCTGGATAAGAAGGTGTCTCTATACCACCTAAAATCTAGTAAAGTTCTACACTTAAGGTTTGATAGTAATTCTGCATATCTATCTTTCTATAAAGACGGATCTCCTATGAAATGTTGGGCTATTGTGAAAATAAGAGTGTTGACAGCACCAGGGATCTGATTGTTGATGAATCTACTTTTTATTATATTTTTACTTGCCTTTTTGGTGCTCCTTGATAGAAAAAATGGACTTATATAGTGCAAATAATATAGAAATCACATTTTGAGTAAATATCATAGGTTTATTAATTTTTGGTTAATTTGCATTTAATTACATAGTATAGATTGCAATTTTAATTGTCTTGATAATTTTGTAGAGTCCCCAAGTTAATTCTGAGATATCTTGGCCCTTGGATGAAAGTTGCCCCCAAAGTAGCCACTTTTAGGAGCAAAAGTGGCAACTACAGCAAGTCTGGGCATTAAAGGTTCCAAAGTAGCTACTTTCAAGTGAAAAAGTGGCAACTCTAGAGAGGTCCAGGGATGCCATTTTGGAAGCATGTTGCGCGTGGCCACTATTGCCTTTCAAAGTGGCTATGCGCATCCAAAGTAGCTACTTTCAAGCCCAATAGTGGCAACTTCAGAGAATTGGCAAGATTACGTAAATTGCGCGTGGACACTTTCAAGGCCTAAAGTGGACACTTTCAAAGGCAAAAGTGGACACTTTGCTGACATGTCCTCCACTATAAATAAATTTTAGAAATTAGGGTACGAGGACTTGAACATTTTTATTTTTCTTTCATTCTCTTTGCCAAATTAGGACATTTTCTTTCCACAGCTTTGGAGCCTTGGGTGACAGCCATGGGTCCATTATAGGTTTTAATTTCCAATTTTCCTTTGATTCTTGTTGATTTTCAATTAAAGTTGCTTACGTTTCTGTATTTCTTTCTTTTATTTTTGAAGTCCATCCATATGGAGGGCTAAATTCTCTTGTAATTCCTAGTCAACTCATATGGTTCTTGAATTCTTGGGTTTAATGGCAATATTACTCTTTCTTTCCTTGGATTTATTAACCCTAATCTCTGAATGAAATGAAATTTACATGAGGGGAACATTGCTTAATGAACCCTAAATTACTCAAACAAAATTCTAATCCAAAATTGCTTAATTTTGATTAATCTTTGAGATTGCTTAATCTTAGGGATAGAGATTGCAGCCATTAAGATGCTTAATTTTAATTGGGATACTAAAGTTAATTTACGCTTGTTAGATTAACTTAATTTAAGGGAAGAAAAGGGGATTATTGAATCATTTGAAAGAATAGGGATAGAACTCATTGATTGACTAGGGATTACGCTTCTTAATTGATTGAATTTCACTAGTATACATTTTCCTCTTGATTTAAAATCTAGAAATTGACAAACCTCCCCCCAATTTACTTGCTTTAAAATCCATGTTTACACTTGTTCGATGTATGTTCCCAACCAAAAATTCCTTGGAGACGACCTAGGATAACACCCTAGTACTGCATTCATTTCTTTGCATATTTGATGAGGATTAACGACAATCTTTGTGCATAAGGAGTAGTGAAATTCGTATCATCAAATTGGCGCCGTTGCCGGGGATATTTTTGGTGCTGAACTTATGTTGAACATGATTAGTGCTCTGTTTTTGTGTTTTGCATGTTAGTGTGTTTGTTTCATTTTTGAGTTCTTGAATTATGTTGATAGTCATACAAATTTTATGGTCTGTTTCTACATTATCATTGCAAGATTTTGTGCATCATTCCCTTCATTCAAGTGCTGCAATTTTTCAATTACTCACTTTCAATTTTCTGCACTCATTTTGCTGCATATTACTCTGTTTTTCTGCACTTTTGCTGCATAATTCTGCAGAATTCTTTCAAACTGTTCTTGTTATTTCATTTACTCAATTTGCTTTGGATTTAGTTAGTTGATATCTAGTGCATGACCCGATCAAACCCTGGGGATTTGTATCCATTAGACCAGGAGATTGATAGGACTTTTTATAGGAACATTAGGACACATAGGGATCACTTTGAACACTCTAAATCATCATCATCACCTACTGTATCTTTGCAATCTATGACACCAAATTCTGTTTACTCTTCTCCATTTTCACTTAACTTTAGTATTGGAGCAATGACAGGTGATGAGAGGACTCTTAAGGAACTAGCTGCACCGGATGTCACATACCAAACATTGTGCATCCAATATCCAGATGTGGACGCCCCTTTTGTTTTGAAAACTGGATTAATTCACCTTCTACCTAAATTCCATGGTTTTGCAGGTGAAGACCCTCACAAACACTTGAAGAAGTTTCACATTGTATGTTCCACCATGAGACCTCAAGGTGTTTCGGAGGAGCATGTCAATTTGAAGGCTTTTCCTTTCTCATTAATGGACACCGCGAAGGATTGACTTTACTACCTTCCTTCCAGATCCATTACAAGTTGGGACAACCTCAAAAGACTCTTTCTAGAGAAGTTCTTTCCAGCCTCCCGAGCTACATCCATAAGAAAGGAAATTTATGGAATTAGGCAGCTAGAAAGAGAAACTCTCTATGAATACTGGGAGAGGTTTAAAAGACTATGTGCTAGCTGCCCCCACCACCAAATCAGCGATCAATTGCTAATCCAATACTTCTATAAGGGATTGCACCCAATGGATAGGAGTATGATCGATGCAGCGAGTGGAGGAGCCTTGGTAGACAAGACCCCTGTGGCAGCCAGGAACTTGATAGAAAACATGGTTGCCAACTCCCAGCAATTTGCAACTAGATAGAATTCTTGTGTTACTAGAGGTGTGCATGAAGTTCAAGCTGCAGAACCAAACAAATTGGAGCACAAGATTGATGAGCTTGCCTCCATGGTAAAGTAATTAGCTGCAATGCAAAAGAGTGCTGTCTCTGCAACACCTCCACCACCAGTCCCAGCTACACTTTGCGGAATATGCTCAGCTACAGATCATTATACAGACAGCTGCCCTACATTGCAGGAGTCAGACACTCCTGAAGGTAACCCCCAAGCCTATGCTGCAAATATTTACACTAACAAATTTCCTTTTCAGCAGCCGCAACAACAACCAAACTAGGATCTTTCTTCAAACCGGTATAACCCGGGCTGGAGAAATCATCCAAACTTGATGTGAGGAGGAAATTCCAACCAGCAAAATCAGCAAAGCAACAACTACCAAGCTAGTCAAGGTAGGCCACATCAGCCACGCCAATGGAATAATCAACAACATGGGCAACAACCTCACTAACAGCAGCTAGCGTTCTCATCCCAAGCCTCTTCCTGTCAGAAGAATGAGCCGTCATTGGAGGAGCTTGTGAAGCAGATGGCCATGAGCAACATTAATTTTCAACAGCGAACAGAGGCCAGTATCAGAACAATTGAGAACCAGATAGGACAGTTGGCTTCCTTTATAAATCAAATTCAGTCCAAAGGTTCAAGCAACCTCCCAGCACAGACAGTCACAAACTCAAAGAATGTCAGTGCAATTACTCTGCGGTCTGGGAAGGTAATGCAAGAGCCTGAAATGCCTAGGGAGAAGGAGATCCCATGCCCTTTGGTTGATGAAAGGGAGGAAGAAAATGTACCCACCACTCAAGAACTGGTAGAGGAAGCTGAAAGGGCAATTCCACCACCTTTTCCTCAAAGGGTTATGGTCACCAAACCAAGTAAGAAAGCTGAGGAGAGTGACAAAGAAATCTTGGACACCTTCAGAAAGGTTGAGGTAAACATACCCTTGCTAGAGGCAATTAAACAAATACCCAAGTACGCCAAGTTCTTGAAAGATTTGTGTACACATAGAAGGCGTCTGAAGGGTAATGAGAGGGTTAACATGGGTAGAAATGTTTCTGCACTTTTTGAGAGACAGAGAACCACAATGCTTGAGAAGTGTAAAGACCCAAGAACATTTACTATTCCATGCATCATTGGTAATAATAGGATAGACAATGCAATGTTAGGTCTAGGAGCATCCATTAAAGTTATGCCATTGTCTATTTTTTCCTCTCTATCTCTTGGTCCCTTGCAGCCCACAGGTGTAGTAATTCAGTTGGCCAATAGAAGCACAACACATCTAGTTGGACTTGTTGAAGATGTGTTAGTGAAGGTGAATGACCTCATATTCCCAACTGACTTCTACATCCTCGACATGCAAGAAAAAGAGTCACTCAAAAATTCTGCACCGATCATTTTGGGAAGACGGTTCTTGAAGACTGTAAGAACGAAGATTGATGTACATGCCGGTTCACTCACCATGGAATTTGGAGATAACATTGTGCGCTTCAACATATTGGATGCCATGAAACATCCAATTGAAGAACATTCTGTCTTCCATATTGATGTATTTGATGCATTAGTGGATGAGAGCTGGACCGAAATTTTGAGAAACTCTTTTCTTAATTTTTCCCATTGTGTAGATGCTTTTGTTTGTGAATCATATGAAAATTCTTTGTATGATACTTATGCTGAAAATTCTGATTATTTGAATGAAAGTTCTAAAATTCTTAATATTGATGAAGTTGATAATTCCATAGGGGTAGAATGTGAAGTATTGGATTTAGCAAATACAGTTGAATCTAACCCCCTTTGATTTGAATGTTGCAGAAATTTTGTCAAATGAAAATGCTAAATCACTTCCCTCTATAGAGCAACCTCCCACATTGGAGTTAAAGCCTCTACCGGAGCATTTGAAATATGTCTATTTGGAACCAAATGAAAAGCTCCCAGTTATCATCTCCACCAAGCTTGATAGTGATCAAGAGGAGAAGTTGCTAGAAGTGATCAAGAAGCACAAAAGAGCCATTCACACTTGCTGATATACCAGGAATTAGCCCCTCCATGTGCATGCACAGAATTTTGTTGGAAAAGGATGCTAAACCAGTAAGACAACCTTAAAGGAGGGTGAATCCCATCATCCTAGATGTGGTGAAGAAGGAAGTCACCAAGTTGCTTCAGGCTGGGATCATATACCCAATCTCTGATAGCACCTGGGTTAGCCCTGTGCAAGTGGTCCTAAAGAAATCTAGACTTACTGTGGTCAGGAATGAGAAGAATGAAATGATACCTACCAGAGTCCAAAATAGCTGGAGGGTCTGCATAGACTACAGGCGACTGAACCAGGCAACAAGGAAGGACCACTTTCCACTACCCTTCATTGATCAAATGCTTGAAAGATTGGTAGGTAAGTCCCACTATTGCTTTCTAGATGGCTACTCTGGTTATTTCCAAATATTTATTGCCCCTCAAGACCAAGAGAAAACCATATTTACATGTCCCTTTGGCACCTTCGCTTATCGAAGAATGCCTTTTGGCCTATGTAATGCTCCTGGCACATTCCAGAGATGCATGTTGAGTATTTTTTCTGATTTAGTGGAGCATTGCATAGAGGTCTTCATGGATGATTTCACAGTTTATGACACATCCTTTCATGCATGTTTAGTCAATTTAGAAAAAGTCTTGAAGAGGTGTATTGAAACTAACCTTGTACTTAACTTTGAGAAATGCCATTTCATAGTAGAGCAGGGTGTAGTTCTAGGACACATAATCTCTTAAAAAGGAATTGAGGTTGATCTTGCAAAATTGGATGTTATTTCACAGCTTCCTTACCCCACATGCGTGAGGGAGGTTCGTTCTTTTTTGGGCCATGCAGGATTTTACAGGAGGTTCATTCAGAATTTCTCCAAGATTGCAATTCCTCTTTCGAAGCTGCTGCAAAAAGATGTTGAATTCGACTTTGATGAGGACTGTAAGGAGGCTTTCAACTTCCTTAAAAAAGCCTTAACCGCCACACCAATTATCCAACCTCCAGATTGGTCAATACCCTTCGAGCTGATGTGTGATGCCTCAAATTATGCAGTGGGAGCTGTCCTTGCACAGCGGGTTGGTAAGGTCCCTCATGTCATTTATTATGCTTCTAGGACCTTAGACACTGCACAATCTAATTACACCACAACTGAAAAGGAATTGCTGCCCATAGTGTTTGCATTAGATAAATTCAGATCATATTTGTTAGGATCAAAAGTTGTGGTGTTTACTGATCATTCTGCTTTGTAGTTTTTGCTAAAAAAGACATATTCTAAACCCAGGCTAATAAGGTGGATGCTTTTACTTCAAGAATTTGACTTGGAGATTAAAGACAGAAGTGGAGCACAAAACTGGGTAGCAGACCATTTAAGCAGAATAGAGGGAGTCCCTGAACTCATTCCCCTCAAGAATGATTTCTCTGATGAACAACTCCTAGAGTTGTGCACATCACATGTACCTTGGTATGCTGATTTGGTTAATTTTTTGGTTACAGTAGTTTTCCCTATAAATGCATCAAAAATTCAAAGGGACAAAATCAAGAGCGATGCCAAACACTATGTGTGGGATGACCCTTACTTATGGAAGTTTTGTAATGATCAAGTGATCAAAAGATGTGTCCTTGATGAAGAGATCCCATCTATATTGTAGTTTTGCCACAATTCGGCTGTGGGAGGACACCATGGACCTCAAAGAACAGCAAGAAAGGTGTTGGACTCAGGATTGTACTGGCCTTCCATTTTTAAAGACTCTTGGCGAACATATTCTGTCTGTGAAAGCTGCCAGAAGCCAGGAGGAATGATCACCAAGAGACAGGAAATGCCTCAGCAACCTATCCTATATTATGACATCTTTGATGTCTGGGGTATTGACTTCATAGGTCCCTTTCACCTCTTCTTTTGGTTTCCTGTACATTTTACTTGCTGTTGACTATGTTTCAAAGTGGGTACAAGCTAAAGCTACCAAGACTAATGATGCTAGAGTTGTTGCAGAATTTGTTCGCTCCAACTTATTTTGCAGGTTTGGCATCTCACGTGCTATCATTAGTGACCAAGGAAGTCATTTTTGCAACAAGACAATGGAAGTTCTGCTGAGAAAATATGGAGTTCTGCATAAGGTGTCCACAGCCTACCACCCGCAAACGAATAGCCAGACCAAACTCTCCAACAGAGAAATTAAGAAAATACTTGAAAGAGTCGTGTAACCACACAGAAAAGATTGGAATCGCAGGCTAGATGATGCATTGTGGGCACACAGGACTACATTCAAAGCACCTTTGGGCATGTCTCCTTTTAAAATAATCTTTGGCAAAGCTTGCCATTTACCAGTGGAGATAGAGCACAAGGCATATTGGGCAGTGAAGGCTTGTAATCTACACTATGATTCAGCTGGAGAGCAAAGAAAGCTTTAATTGCAAGAGCTGGAAGAGTTACGTCTAGAGGCATATGAAAATTCTAGAATTTATAAGGAGAAAACCAAGAGGTACCATGACAAGTTGATAGCCAGGAAAGAATTTTGTGTTGGTCAAAAGGTGCTCTTGTTCAACTCCCGCCTCAAATTCATGCCTGTAAAGCTTCGCTCAAGATGGATTGGTCCATTTATAGTCACACAAGTGTTTCCTAATGGTGCAGTGGAAATTAAGAGTGACTTCACTAACAAATGTTTCACAATGAATGGATATCGCCTGAAGCAATTTTTGGAGAACTCAGTTCCCTTGGAGGAGATTGAAGAGGTGAATGTGTACTCTCCCATCATTTCCTTCAACCAGGACCCCTTTCATGAGTAAATCACTTCGCACGTCAAGCTAATGACGTTAAAGAAGCGCTCTGTGAGAGGCAACTCACACGTGAATAAGGAATTTTGTTCTTTCCCTTTGCATTCTTTCAATTGAGTTTTTGTTTTTTTATTTGTTTTCATTTGTAGATATAATTCAATTTTGTGTGAATAATTTTCTGTGGACTTAGAATTTTTGCAGGGATTGTGGCAGCAGCAAACATTTTGTGGTACAATTTGCTTTTCGTGAGAGTGGTCACTTTCATAAGCCATAGTGGTCACTTTGGCTCAAGGTAAGCATATTTCTCTCTGTAGTTCCCACTTTTAAGAGTGAAAGTGGCTACTTTGACACCCAGGAGGTCAATAGTTTGCGCGTGGACACTTTGAAGCCCCATAGTAGCCACGCGCAATTCACTTACATTTTGGGGCTTACTAAAGTTGTCACTTTCTTCAATGAAAGTCACCACGCGCATATGCTCATGAAGAGGAACTCTTTGGAGTTCCCACTTTGAAGCCCCATAGTCACCACGCGCATATGGCCACACACACAACCTCACTGTAGTTGTCACTTTCTTCAGTGAAAGTACCCACGCGCAAATTGGAATGCAATTTAGCCTTTTTGGTGTTCCCACTTTTCTTGTTTGGAGTAGGCACGCCCACACCCCATTTGCACTATTCCCCTTGGGCCCAACCCAAAGTAGCCACTAATTCCTTTGAAAGTAGACACGCTCACCAATTTCACACACTCCTCACCTCACGCGACGCCCAGCACGCACCCATTTTCACGTCCCAATTTCACACACCCACTCACTCCTAGTCCCAAGATGCACCTTCCCTCACCACACCCACGGCTTCAAGCAAGGTAATTCTCTCAATTTCTCTCTATTCATGGTTAGGGTTCTTGGATCCCCAATTTGGGGCTTTTTAATTGTGCCCTTATATGTTGAAATTGATGTGAATCTTTTGTTTAATTAAGCATTCTTGTATGAATTAGAGTGGGTGAGGTCCTTTAATTGCACCCAATGACCATTTTTGGCTGCCACCATGTTCAATGTTCCCACTTTTTCCCCCAAAAGTGGCCACGCCCATTTTCATATGCTATGAATTTCAATTATTGTTTTCGTTATGCCCATTTCCTTTATTTTTATGTTCTCAAACATACCCATTATGCTATTCCTTTTCATATTCATGCACGTTGATGTCTAAATTCAGTTCATGTCCATTTACATTGAGTTCTAACCCTCCATTTTGCTGTTTTGCTTCTCAAATTACATGGTATTTTGCTGTTGCTGCACTTAATTCTCATGGCCCTTCTATAATTAGCTCTAATTGTTGGCCTTTCTGGGTGTTGAACATGTTTTTCGTGACTTTTATTTCAATATTGCTGTGTTATGGCCCATAAACTTAGCAGCCACATTGTGCTCTATAGTCAATTGCTCTATAAGATGAAAGTTTGCCACACCATTTATTTTGTGCTTAATTGCAATTGTATGTATCTTTTGAGCCCTATGCTTTGCCTATAGAATGTATCTTTTATGGAATGCAATGTGTTTTTCCTATGTACCCTGATCAATATTGAATGCTCTCTCAGTCATATGTGGCACTACACACTCTTTATGAGTACAAGTCATTTAGAACATCAAAATAATTTGCAACCCCCTTTCACTGGTCTGACTACTTGCTATTGTTTGTTACCATAGAAGGTTGACCCACATTTTTCCTGCACTACCCATTCATATGCTCTTTCTTTTCTACAGGATAATGTCTAGCATTCTCAGAAGGAACACACCTATAACCAAGAGGAGTAGGCCAACTGAAGCCTCTTCATCTCAACCCCCTCCTACTCATGACCCCAGGTTTAGGTCCCCAGAGCACGAACAGTATTTCAAAGAGAACATCCTGCGGCGCCAGATCATCCAGGACAGGAATTTTGAAATCCAGCAGGGGACATTTCCACAGTTTCAGGAGGAAATAGACAGGCGTGGCTAGGGACTTTTCACTTCTTGTGCAGGCAATGGGTGGAAGGACATCACCCAGGAATTCTATGCTAATGCCCTGCACCTGAAAGATGACATTTAACCCCCAGGCACACCATGGTTAGGGGTAAGCAAGTTAGTTTCACTCTAGCCACCATCCAGAGGGTTTTAAACACCCCTGCTCTGCAAAAGCAACCTGACTAGCTAGATTTCACTGCATTCTGCAAACAGAAGGAAAAAGATTACCAGCCTATACTTTAAACAATCTGCATTGAAGGAGAAAATTAGGAATTTGATTGTAAGATGCAGCCCAAGAATCTGACAACCAAACACCTTTTCCCTACTGCCAAGGTGTGGAGTATCTTCGTTGTTAGCTCATTCATGCCAGTCATCAACACCTCCACCATTGCAGTGAAGAGGGCAAAACTCATCTATGCTATTCTCACTGGCATGCCCATTCATGTTGGGGAGGTCATCAGCAGCGCCATGCTGGAAGTCCTTAAAAGGAGCAGAGATTCTTTATATTTTCCCTCTCTAATCACTATGTTGTGCCAGGATGTAGGTGTTGATTTTGGAGACTACCAGCAGAGAATTAGAGCACTTCCTCCCATTTCCACTGCCTTGGTGAAGGACCTACTCAAGCCAAAGAAGTCTTCAGACCCAGGTCTCACCCTGCCAGCGAAATACAAGAAGGAGACCCCTGCAACAATCAAGGAGCAGCTGCAGCAAATAGCACAGAGGCAGACTGCCATCCACTCTGGTCAGACCAGCATGCTCCTCCTCATGGAAACCATGATGCTGAACATTGGCAAGAAGATGGGGATGACTTCTGACCAGATCTATCATGCCCACCGTTTTCCTGCCCCTTTCCTCCGAGCTGCTATTCAGAATGACCTGCCTCCATTCAATTCTAATGCACCCAGAGATGCCCCCAACTCCAGTTCCTCTGAGGAAGCAGAAGACGCAGAGGAAGATGAAGAAGCCACCTCATCCACCTCCGATGAAGATGCCACTTAGTCAACCTTTCGTGTTTTCTTTTCTTTCTCTGCTTAGATGCCCTCAATTCCATCAGGAGGAGCATCATTATGCCCCTGAACTTTGAGTACATCATTTATAAAAGGGGTGAACTCTTTGTCTCTATTTTGCATTTATTTGTAGCTTACTTTTCCTGCACCGTACTAGATAAAAGACAAAAATATTTCCTTATTTCAATTATTCTCTTTTCCTTTTAATCTAGTTCTCTTTTGTATTTTGCTTTTATGCTCTGATTGCATTTCCCATCCAACTTTTACTCATTCTCCTTTTTGTGCATATTTACTGTCCCTACTATTTTGAACATATTTTCTTGTCGGGTGAATTGTACTCTCATTTTGCAAGTTATTATCACCTTTGCCATGGTAGTGAATTGGGCCTTTTTACTTCTTTTCTGCGTGCATATTACATGTATTTTTTCATTCATCTTCTAGAACTTGCCTTGTTTCTTAATTAAATATGCATTGGGCAATTTTCCATCTAGATGCTTGAGGCCTTCTTTGCACATACCCTTCCCCCCACCCTTGCACTTCACTTCCTTGTTCCCCACTTCTTGCTTTTGCCAAACTTAGTCAACAAAAGTAATTCCCTTTCCTTAATAGAGGTATTTCTTTTGAGTTGCCTCAAGATTGAGTGCAACAAACTAAGTTTGGGGTGTTGATTATGCTTGTAGTTTCTTGAGGGCAAGCAATGTCTTAAGTTTGGGGTGGTGGACAGCATACATGTTCATAATACATGTAAAAAAAATGATTGTCAAAGTCCATGATATCACAAAAATATGAATGAATGAATGAAAAAGGAGAAAAGAAAGAAAGAAAAATATAGCAAGGCATTTGAGTTGAAAAAGGATTTCCACATAAGGCAAAATTAAAAAAAAATGTGGTGAAAGAATGCTTGAACCTTTTAAGCTACATCATTTAGGCATTCCACTCTAGTTCTTGTACTAAATCACTCAAAAGAACTCCCTCCTCTTGAGTACCCACTACATCATTTAACGACAATCTTTGTGCATAACGAGTAACGAAATTCGTATCATCAATTGTCATCTTTAATATTGAATTTATTATTTATATCGATTTTGATAGTGGAGAAGATCCTAGTTTTCTCTTTTTCAGTGAGATAATTATCCCACCAACCTTTAAGTTGACCAGAAAATCCTACGACAAGAATATTGACTATGGTTTCTTTCAGACAGTCACGAGAGGTCTGATAAGCAGTGACTACCATAGACATGTGTTGCAAAGTAATCATAATATTATACTCTCTTTGACCATCTATATTCCATTCATAGATATTGTTAGCTCTAAAACTTTTAAAACTATGCTCATTATATTCTTCAATAAGAAGATATGGACCAGGTTTTACCTGTTGTAATAACTGGATTTACTTCTAGGTTGGAGACAGAACCTTCTTCAAATGCTTGATATGAATCTTAGTTACTAATAACATTAATAGCTTTGGAAGACCTAATTCTTAGTTTACTAGATTCTTCTGAGGTTTGAGGAGTGTAAGGGATAATCTTAAGTAAAGTATTAATCTTACTTAATAGGTCACTAGTTTCTCCTAAATCTTCAGAAAGTTTTGGCCTGTACTGTTGCCTAAATTCTAAGATTTTTTGTTTAAATTTGGCGCTAATCTTAAAAGATTTGAAAAGATATTTTTCTAATTGGGTATGAGAAGAAGATGTTTCCTTCTCTTTATGTTTAATAGGGATAATAGATTTTATCTTTGCTAATCTTTTCTCTTAAGACTTGAAGGTATTTGTTTGTGTAGTTGGCCTATTCCATAAGATCTCAGACATCTTTTGAGGAGAATGGTTACTCAGGAATTTTAGTTTTGAATGGAGTAGCAATAACTGGAATTCCATTATCATCCAAGGCTTTAGGTAATTGATATTGAGAAGTAGGCGGTAGTTCACTCTGAAGTATTTGTTTGTCTTTGATCTGCTAGGAGATGACATCAGTAGCAACAGGATCTTTTATAATGTCTACCTGTCATGGATAATTTAAATTGTTCTTGATGGTGTAAGTATGAAACCAATCAAAGAATGAAATATTCTATTTTATTTTTGAGAACTTTGTAAAATTTCTCTTAGATATCTTTCCTTTTACTACCCTTGTAATTTCGAAAAAATCACTCTCTCTAGAGTTTCCAATCCTCAGAATAAAAATCTTTCTTAAGGGGTTCCTTATCAATGACAAACTTATGAGATAATATCATAAGACTCATTCAACGAGGAATAGGTTAGAGATTAGATACTTTGGTTTTCTTCATCTTTATCATTTTCATAAGTTATTCTAGGAATGCTAGAAGAGGTATCTAGACCACGTAGGCATGAGAAAGGACATGAGATGCATATCTTGGTGTCTCAGATTTAATAACTTGGGATATGGAAGAGAAAGATTTTCTCACAGAAGCACACTCAGATTGTCTAAATGCTTCAATTTTGGAAGAGAAAGAATTTCTTTTGTTAAAAGTTATTTCAACTTTCTCATAATTATCTTGAGTAATAATGTCTTGGATTTGAGGTCTAGAGTAATAATGTCTTGCATTTGAGGAACAAGTCGAGGAACAAAAGATGTAGCCTTATCTATAACCCACTTCTCTGGGAGAGTAACTTCATCCCACTTGATTGTTCTTGGAAGAGAAACATTAGCCCTAGGAATCGAAATAGGTCAAACCATCCGACAAGGGCTTACGACCTAACCTTTTTAAAGTCTGTCCAGTCTAGCCTATTTAATTAATAGGTTTAATTTATGTAACATTTTTGTTTTTATATTTATTATTATAATATTGAATATTGGTTGTATATGTAAAATTAATTAAATTTTGGAGAGTTTAAATGGTGTAAGCTACAGGATATCTCGCTGTTACGAAGAGCTCTTGTTGTAGCTAGAATGACAAACAACAAAGAGAAATTTTGTCTGATTTTTCGCTGCAGTGTGAAGGGCTTGTTGTAGCTAGAGATAGCTCATTATAGCGCGAATATCGCAAGTTAAGAGATATTTAAGAGTTTTCAACTTAGAAAAGTTGGATTACAATCCAAGTTTCAACCTCTCCTTTATCCTCTTTAATCTCTAACCCTTTCTTCTCAAAATCTCTCCTAAACTTTGACCTTCCTCCAAATTTAGGCTTAAAAGTCCACCCAATCAACTCCAAGTAAGTTTTTGAAGCTTAGTTCTCTTATTTTATTTGTTTTCTATGTTTCTTCCTTCTTAAAATGCTCTCTTTCGTGATATCTAGGAAAAACTAAGATCTTTCACTGAAACCCCTCATAAACCTTCCTTCAAAACTTTATTTCAAGATAAGGAGAGCTCTATTTTGCCATTTTAAGCATAATCAATATTTTGTACCCATGAGAGTACTTCGTGTAACATCCTGCATTTTGATTTAAATAAAATAAGGTTTGTTAAGGTATAATTAGAATAGATTTGGATAGAATTTATATTAAAAAAAAAAAGTAAACAGTAAAACCGTCTATGAACAGTAAACCGCATATAAACAGTGATGATGACATCATCATGACGTCATGGCTAACGTCACATCCGCGTATAGTCTATGTACAGTACATGTGCACAGTGTTTCCGATGTGAACAGTGACCGCAAACAATGTTTCTGGCGTGAACAGTAAGGCGGTGAACAGTGTTTCCAACGATAAACAGTAAATTCTGCGGTGAACAGTAACTTTCAAAAAATTTCTATAAAAAGAGGGTTTCAGATGAAATTTTTATTTCTTCACTCCTATCCAAGGTTCTCAAAAGTTCTAAGGCTATATCTCGCCATTTTCTGCCATACTAAATCTCTTAAACTTAAATTTTTCTTCAGATCTGTGATTCTATGTCTGTTTTAAAGGATTTCAAGTAAGTTTCTCTAAGTTTGAAGTTAGATTTACCATTTGTTTCTCTTCTTCTTCTTTTTCTTATAGATGTTCATGGTGTTCTTAGAAAAAAACTCCGTTCTAAAGTTAAATCTTCAGTTAAATCTTTGTAAAAGCTCTGTTTTAAGGTAAATGGGGCTTTACTTTATCATTTTGTTATGTTTATTACTTGTATTCTCATAGATCTTGGCATATATGTGGTTATATGTAAAATAATCCTTGATTTATGAAAATAATCGGTGAAAAGTGAGAATAATTGGCTGTTTATGTGATTTTATGATGAATACATGGTGAAAATGTGATATTATGTTCAAATAGGATATGATAAGGTATATTGAGGATGATTGATATGATTTTATGATTTTGTGATATGAAATATATAAAAAGATGGATGTTTCATGTTTGAATATATTATGTTTCATGTAAAAATGATATGTATTGTGAATATGCCATGGTTTGATGTATATGATGAAAAGCATGAGGAAATAATATGAAAAATATGTGTGAACATGATAAATGGCATATGTAAACATGTGAATATACTCGAAAGAGTATGAAATGGAAAAGGATATGATGTAAATAGTTACAGAGATACACTGGGGAGTGGAAGATGGAGACGATATGGGATATCTTGGGGAAATAGAGGATGATGAGTCATATTCGGGATTGTGCACAGAATATTGTGTTCGAATGCACCACATGGCCACACACTCATTTCTCGACTTGACTCCTGACCATTACCTTTGCTAAGGGGCCGTCTATTGCATGCGTTGTATCTGTATTGCATTGGGCCATCCGGCGACTATTTACATGGATGTGTAAGACCTCGGGATAGAGGCATCGGATAACTGTGGCCACAGGGCACGGTAAGCGCGATTAAAAGTAAAAACAAATTATGAATATGTGGAATATAATATGTGTTTGTGTGTTGAGATGAGAACATGCTTTATATAACACTCTGATATGCAAATGCCATGATGTTTTCTTTAATCGTGATAAGATGTGTTTTGTGATGAATATGTGTGATGTATGAGTGGTAAGGTAGAGACTCACCCTTACATAACATTTTTCAGGAAACCAGGATGAATAGTATCAGGCTCACAGTGCATGGATGGATGAGAACTGTTATAGGACTTAGTTATTTTGAGTTATGTAATGGATAATTTTAGTTCTATAGCATTCTTTTAAAAACAGTTGTAAAACTAATATTTCTCTTTGTTGCTGATGAAAACTTTAGAATCTTTGTTTTTCTAAAGTACTTATGAATTAATGAAATTTTACTCTATAAAACTTATATCATTTCAATGTCTCTTTCTCATTAGAGAGTTTTTGAAAGAAAAATTTATTTTACCATTTAAATATTTATGAAAATTTATCGTATATTGAAGAAAGAAATATAAGGTGTTACACTTTGTGTATGTGTTCTTGTATGATTTTTATGATTGAATGACATTGGATTATTGTGAAAGTATGTTTGGTTGATTTTGTGTGTTAATGATATATTCTGATAATATAAGTGTTGGGAACTTAGACTGGAAGTGCTTTGCTAAGCATGATCTTTTATTTGAGTGGTAAGTTTGATGCAAAAAGGAGTATGGGATAAGTGTAGAAAGTTGAATGGATCTAGTATGAATAGTTACAAAGATACACTAAAGTATAGAGTCTGGTGACGATGGAAAATCTGGGAAAATGGAGGATAGTGAGCAACATTCGCGCATGTGTACACATGACCTCACACTCATTTCCTGACTAGACTCCTAACTATACCTTTGCTAAGGGCTCTTTATTGTATACGTTGTATCAGTATGCATGGGCTAACTGATGACTATTTACCTAGTTGTGTAAAACCTTAAGAACTACTAGAGACATCACATATCTGTGATCATAATGCACTAGGAGTGCGTATATGAAAGAGAGGAATATAATGACTTATGATGATACACATATGTGATATATTGCTTTAAGATTGATATTATTATGTTATCTTATGTTCAATGATTATGATTGTGCTTGATGTTAGTCTTTAAAATAGTATTATATTTAAATGATAAGATAGATGTTCATCCTTATTAAATATTTTAGAAAACCAGAATGACAGCGCCTTAAGAAAGCATAAGGCTAATAGACAGTTTTGTACACAATAGACTAAATTATATATTTAATGAAAACTAGAGAATATGCTAATTTAAGTTTATTGTCCATGTTGATGATGTACCTAAGAATATTATTATGTTAGAGATGATCTATTTTATAGTATTCCCTTTGATTTTCCTGTAAGTAGAATACACCATACTCTATGCATCTATATCTATAGAGGCACAGTTAAGTCCCCAGCAGACTTTACATACCTGTTTACATATCATGACCATGACCATCTTGAAAGATCGACCTAAGTTACCGATGAATAGGTCAGAGGTGTTGAGGTTACAGCCAACTCAGGGGATTTATATCTTGGATCAGATGATGACCTTGATTTTGAGGATTTAGAGGAGATAGAGAGGTGACACAGGAATGACTAGTACTGGGTCCTCAGTGTTGAGATGTATTTTGAGGCTACTCTGTGACTCTATCTATTCTGGTTATGTAATTATTATTTGAGTCCTATATATTTTGACAACAAACATTTTATAAATTATTGGATTTAACATATATAAATGCAGACTTTGTACCCATATTTGTAAAATTATTTCCAGTTGATTATGATTTTTATTTCACTATTACTCAATTAATATTGTATGATTGGTAAATTTTATAACTAACTTTATTCATAAAGAGATATTTTATTTACCTGTAATTACAATGCTTGTCATATAGGAAAAAGTTCATATTTTTTACCAAGTTTGTACAAATAAAACAAACAATTTTAAGACTAAAATTTTATAATATTACAATTTAGGCTTTTAAAAAAGCCTAATTAATTAAATAGGCTAAGCTTGAATTTAAGAAAAAGCTTATTAGGTCTATTAGAATAGTCTATTTAAAATTTATAATAATATATTAAATAAATTTTTATAAAAATTATAATATAATAATATATTAAATTAATTAAATTTTAAAATAATAAAATTTTAAATTAAAAACTCTAATCCTTTTCGTTAAAGTTGAAGAATGTTTCTACTACATACCTTCTAATAGTTGATTTAGATATAAGCCTTATGAATTTTAAAAAGATATACATATTTAAATGGTTTAATATCCTATTTACAAGGAAGCTTAATGACTTGTTAAATGTCTCAATATGAAATAGGTCATTAAAAATACTAATTAATAGGTCAAATCAGGCTTTTAAAAAAATTAAGCTAGGCTTAATAAAAAGCCTATGATAGGTAATAGGCCTGACTCAAGTTTCAAAATTATTAAATAGATCAGGTTTATTTGTGCAAAGTCTAACTTAGCCTAACATATTTTCATCTCTAATTAGCGCTAGTCATATCAATTATAAATAAGGTGGTATATTCTTTCAAAGATTTAAGAAAGACTCTAAACGCATAAGAGTTCATAATTTTGTACTGAATCCTATAGATCAATGTTGTAGGAATGGATCTCTCTTTCATGTTTAAACCATAAAAGTGAATATTAAGAAATAAAGAGTTTAAGATATTTCTATCCATAATACTCACAGTTATTTTTGGGTAACGGTTAAAATATACTAGTCCTTGTCCAAGACTGGTCTCTACTTTATCTAGTAGAGAATTTTTAAATCTATTGTGCCTGATATCTCTAAAAATAATTTTTTTTATAAATTTTATGATATAAAATTAGTAAAAAATCAAAATTAAGTCAACCTCAAATTTTGTAACATGATTCTGGATCTCTTTATTTTAATTATTTATCTTTAATTTTTTAAAATAATTTGAAAATTTAAAAAATTGAAAAGACTAAATATTAGTAATTAATATTTAAAAAATTAAAAACACATAAAAAATATTAATAAAAGGATAAGCATTAATTTTATATACATGAATAATGAACATAAAACAAAAAATAAAAATAAATCATTAATATTTTATATTATTGATATATTATTTAAAATTAATATATTATTATTAGTGACAATTTTTAATTAAATTATTATTATTATTAATATTAGTAATAATATAAAAAAATTATCGCAAATAATTAATTATTACTGACAAATGTTTTATTAGTTACTAAAATATAGTCATTAAAAATTAATTTTCCCGCATGCAAAACTTTGTTAAGATTGAGGGAAAACTTTGTTAAAGCTGAAGAGTTCATTGTTTCGTACATCGTTGGTTGCATTTTGCAGAATTTCAAGTTGAACAACTTTACCAACTTTGGAGTAGAAGAATTCCAAAAGATGCGTTAAAAAGCTATAATCACAAGCGATATGAGAAAATTAATAAATCCCAGTGTTTTTGTACGCATTTCACCTAGAAATTCAATTTACAGAAGTTATTCTGCAGGTTTAAGAGCAAGACACAACATTTATGTACTTAAATTTTGAAGTCGTAAGTGAGTAAAACGAACTCCAAATTGGAGTTGAACTCATTGAAAAGATCATTCTATGAGGAATACAAAACGAAATCCAAAGGGTCAGAAAATGAAACTTTACGCACGGATGTCATAGAAATGCTTGTTACATTTTCGGAGATACTTACTGTTTCACTTGCAAGTTACGGAAATACTTACTATTCCAAACTTATCTTGAGGATTCAGAGTCCAATTAACGAGCTTAAAAGTGCATTATAAAATTTTTCTTGTGAGAAACACGAAAATTGCATGTCAGCTTAAATGGTTACAAAGGCCAGAAAAGAAAAGAACAAATTTGCTCGCCGGTGTTGCAGGACGAATGTTTTCAAGACGTACTTTGGCGTATCTCGGTGATTCAGGCTCCCATTGATGCTCCAAAAAGTGATATGAAAAGCTTACACTGCGTAAAGTTCAAAAATGGCATTGCATGTGGCAATGCATGGCCGATCAAAGCCCAAAATTGGCAAAATAGTAGATGCATGCATGAGAGACACGAGCTTTTCAAAAATACTTTGGGAGAGTTTGGGCAGCCTACCTATTCTGTGTGATTCCCGTGACAAAAAGGGTGATCTGTGGGCCTTCAATCTCGAGCAAATGGAGTCTCTCACAGATCATGGTGATTGGTGGTCTTCCCACGAGGGAACGGTGAAGGTTGTTTTAGAGGAATTTGTGAGAAGGTATTGAAGCTGAATGAAGAGGTTGGATTCAAAGAAAGAGAGTGGGTCGAGAGAGAAAATGAAAATATAAATGACGATTCGTGAATGATATTTGGAAGATGGTTTAGTTATTAAAGTCAAGTGTGGTAAGGTTAAGTCAAATGGAGTAAGGTGTTGTACTCCCTTGACCGAGAATTTTGAGGACCTTGGGTCCTAACCCAAAGAGAGAAATGGTATTTGGAGGGAAACTTACTTAGTTGTGCATTGCCCAACAGTTGCAATGTTTTCTTATACACCCATGAGCGATCACACACCTACACACAAGTATACAGACGACAACAACAACTGTGAGTATATCTTTACTTTTGCCCTTTGTAATTGCCCAAGATTACGGAAGAATAGTTTAGAAATTAAGTGGAAAATAGGACGTCAAGAGAAGAACTGCAGATAAAACTTTCAAGTACACCGTTTAAACTATTTTTTTTTCTAATACCATCTTTTAATATATCATTCATGATTTTCTGTTTTGCATACACATTTTATTTTATTTTTTTCTATTTACTCTTTTAAGCATATTATATAAGTGAATCTTTATCATTTTCTTGATTCATTTCACTTCATTTTTAGTTTCTATTTTTTAATTTCTTACAATTTTATTATGTCCCTAAGTTAATGGTTTTGTTATTAATATTACGAAAGTATTAGAATGAATTAAAGGAAAAAGAAAAGAAAGAAATACAAGAAATTGTCTTTTAATAATTTTGGATTAACTAGCATTTTTGTTTATTGAAATTTCATTTACTAAGTTGGTCCCCGTCCTTTTTGTTTTTATTTTTATAATTTTTTTATGATAATAAATGTATACTTTTTTTTTGTTTTCATAACAATTTATTATATTTCTTTTTTGCTGATCAATGGGGCTTAAAGCTCAAAACATAAAGAAACTTAACTACTCACTATAGGTTAAAAAAAGTTCAAAGAATCAAGTCTCAAAAGAGGAGGAGACTTTGTCAAACCAGCAAGCAAACACTTCAAGTTTAACCAACCAATCCGCACATTGATTGACTTCCCTTAAAATGTGATTAACCCTAACAAATTCAATATTCCTAAGCAAGAGCCTATAATTACCTTAATACTAGGAAAAAAGCGGGTGGTTTCTACCCTGAATGTTAAAAATTAAGGAAATAGCTTCCTTAGAATCACTTTCTATCCAAATAACTTAGATATTCCTATAAATTACAAGTTTAAAGCCCCAAGCAATAGCCCACAATTCAATTGTAGTTGGTGAACAAAGCTGGAGAGATTTGTGAAAGTCAGCTATGAAAATGCCATTGTGATCACAAATAAGACCCCCACATGAAGTAGTCCCCATAAAGTGCTGAACAGAGCCGTTAGTATTGAGCTTAAACTGCTCCTACAGTGGTGAAATCCATCTAACAACCTCAAAGGTTCCATCCTACCAGCTACCATGCTCACCTTGCTCCTGCTACAAGAATAAAAGTATTCAAATTCATGAATAGTTCTTTTCAGCAAGGCATCAATGCATAAACAAGAATTCTAAAAAAACATCAAAGTTTTTGTTATACCATACACTACAGGCAATAAATCCAAACAGAGAAGGCTAGAGAGGATTCTTGGGAAAATTATGGTAAAAAATATTAAACATAATCAAATTATTTAAACCAAGACTAAAACCTTTGTCCATATGTCCGTGGGAAGGATTTTATTCTAAATCTGGCTAGCATACTAGCAATCTCTAAGTACATGCATCATAGACTCAAGAGCCTCATTACATTTGGAACCCACAAAAGAGTTAGTCATCCTATGATTCATTCTCTCCTCATTAGTTAAAAGTCTGTCATGAGCAACATTCCAAAGGAAAATAGTAATTCTAGAGAGACCCTCCTATTTCCAAATAAAATTAAAGATCTGGTTCTCATAATTAATATTTTGGTTGTCTTTCGAAATCATGTTATAAGCAAAATTTATTGAAAATATACGATTACTAGTCAGCTTCTAGAAGACCTGATTCTGCCTATTGGAAATAACAGGAGAATTTAACTAAGCAATCAAATCACAAATGGATCTAGGGAGAATCTACCTAATCTGCTCCCAATCCCAGTTGCCTTGGTTGGAAAAGAGAATCACAAGATCCTCCAAACTATTACTATTAATGGGCTGAATAGCAAACCTAGACATATTTTGATGGTTCCGAAGCCAATTATCTTGCCAGAACTTGGCAATCATCCCATTCCCCAAAATCTAGCTAAGCCCTAAGTATAAGTCCATGGGAGAAGTAATGAGTCTCCAGCAAAGTTTCATTATAAAACATTATAAAAGTCTTATTAACTAGATAGATATCCCTAAAACTTAAACCCCTTTCACTTTTAGGTTTATAGATGGTCTTCCAACTGATTAAGTGACATTTTTTTACCATTCAGAGATCCCTAAATAAAAAATTCTTGCAAATTTTATCAATTTCACTGGACACAGATTTAGGAAGAAAATTGGCTTGCATAAAATAGTTGGGAATACTCAAGATACAATACTGGGCAAGTATAATGTTCCCAGCCATAGATAAGGAGTTCATTTTCCAATTAGATAACTTCTTCCTAACCTTATCAAGTATAAAGCTATAATCATGCCTAGTAAGATTAAGATGATTAATAGGTATATCAAGATACTTACCAAAAGAGGGAGAGCTCCTAATACCTAGTTTCCTACTAATATCCTTAATCAGGCCCAAATCACAGCCTTTAGAGAAATACACAGAAGATTTGTTCTTATTAATTGAGAGGTCTGAGCTAGAACATAATTGATTTAAGACCTCAGAAACAACATCAACATTCCTATCATCTGTTTTACTAACCAAAATAATATCATCCACAAATAGGAGATGAGATATTTTAGGCCCTTTTCTAGTAAAGAAAAAAATTGTCCAATTGTCATCATTCACCTTATCTTAAATCAAGTGAGCCAATCTCTCAATACACATAACAAAAAGGTAAGGGGAAATGGAGTCCCCTAGCCTAATTCCTCTATTAGGCTTAAAATTCTCAGTTATACTATTATTCCAATTAATAGACATAGAGGAGGAAGAAATACACTGACTAATGATGGTAGAGAATCTAGAGATAAAACCAATTACCTATAAAGTATCTTCTATAAAACTCTACTTAAGTCTATCATAGGCTTTTCAAAGTCAATTCTAATAATCATGTAATTATTTCTGTGCTTAAATTTATTAAATGAATGGACAAGCTCATGCAGAATTAAAATATTGTCAATACCTTGCCTGCCTAGAATAAAGCTGGTTTGATTGGATGATATAAGATAAGAAAGAGTTCCCTTAATTATGTTGGCTAATAACTTGGTAAAGATTTTATAACTAACATTACAAAAGAAAATAAGCCTAAACTGCTTAACATGCTTAGGGTATCAACTTTAGGAATCAAGGAAATAATAGTATCATTAACTTCAAATATCTTAGTAGGGTTTTTAAAAATATTCAAGATAAAATTAACAATAAATGGAGCAATAAAATCTCATTGTTTTATTTTTAAAGAAAACAACATGAAACTCGTCATGACCAGGGAATTTGAGGTTTTCTATACTGAATAAAGTAGCTTCAATCTCTTCAACTCTAGGATCAAAATAAATTAACACAGTATCAGAATCCTTGAAGAATTGGAAAGGTTTATTACAATGTCAATTACAATCCTTACTCTTAATTTTCAACCAAAGAGCAGTATGATTATATTTTAAAATAGGAAGATGGATTACATAGTTGTTTTAAAATAACATCCTCTAAGCATCATTAACTACAACACTATCTATCATTTCCCTAATATTACCCCTTTGCTAGGTAAAAGGATTCCCCTTGAAACTGAAATCCTAGAGCCCACAGTAATTAAGGCAATCAGTAAATTGGTTCAACAAGCTAAGCTTAACAGGTCTCCCACTAGATTTCTCTTTTTCAAACAAAACTAAATTGAAGTCTCAAGCTAAACACTAGGAGCAATTTATTGTATTACTGAAATTGATAAAGGACACCCAACACTAAGCTCTAAGGCTTTTCTGAGGACTAACATAAACAGATGTAAGTGATAAAACATATTTTATATCTAGATTTCTAGTTTTATTTTCATTTATAAACACTTTTAATATGCTTTATTTTTATAGTTTTTACTGTTTTTTACTTATTGGAATAAATTAGGCCTATTACAAATAAATACTTTAAAATCATAGTTTTTGGTAATTCTGACCTCTAACTACTCTTTCGGCCATAAATTTTTCTACAGATATTGTTTTTGACTAATTCTAGTTGCATTGGATTCTACACATCCAGGGTTTTAAAATGCATATATGGATCGCTGGATTTGGAGTTGTTTTCAATTTTTTTTTTTCTGATTTTTAGAAGTTGAGGCAGATTTGCTGAATATTTTTGCAGGATTGCATTTGGATCCTTGTTATTTAATAATTGCATTTGGGCTTTTAGATATTATTGAGGCCTGAATTTTGGCCAATTAGTTTACCCTACTCAGAACCTATAAATAAACTAATGAGATTCTAAATTAGGGTGTGCGCGTTTGCGCATGTGATTAGATGTAACATCCTATGCTTTGTGTCATGCCTATAGTATATTAATAAGAAAAATCTGTAGTACTTTGTGAGCAGAAAGAAACCGTGTATGTACAGTAACCCCTGATGTCAACAGTGACATAATGCTGACGCTGATGTCATTGGCGACATCACGCTTATGTCATCGGTGACATCATACTAACCTCACGCTGACATCATCGCTTATGTCATCAGTCATCTCACGCTGACATCATCGCTTACATCATCGATGACATCATGCTGATGTCATCACTTGTATCATGCTGACATCATCGCTTACATCACGATTAACGCTGACATCATCACTTGCATCATCGCTTACATCACATTGACGCTGATATCTTCAAAAAATTTTCTATAAATAGGGGGGCTTCACATGAAATTTTCATTCCCATCCAAGGTTCTCGAAGGTCATATCTCGCCATTTTCTCCCATACTAAACCTCTTAAACTTAGATTTCTCTTTAGATCTGTGATTCTACGTCCGTTCTAAAGGATTTCAAGTAAGTTTCTCTAAGTTTGAAGTTAGATTTACCATTCGTTTCTCTTCTTCTTCTTTTTCTTATAGATGTTCATGGTGTTCTTAGGAAAACCTCTGTTCTAGAGTTAAATCTTCGGTTAAAATCTTTGTAAAAGCTCTGTTTTGAGGTAAGGGGGGCACTACTTTATCATTTTGTTATGTTTATTACTTGTATTCTCATAGATCTTGTCATGTATGTGATTATATGTGGAATAATCCTTGTTTTATGAAAAATAATCTGTGAAAAGTGAGAATAATTGGCTGTTTATGTGATTTTATGATGAATACATGGTGAAAATGTGATATTATGTTTAAATAAGGCATGATAAGGTATATTGAGGATGGTTGATATGATTTTTATGATTTTGTGATATGAAATATACAAAAAGATGGATGTTTCATATCTGAATATATTGTGTTTCATGTTAAAATGATGTGTATTGTGAATATGCCATGGTTTGATGGATATGATGAAAAGTATGTGGAAATATAATGAAAAATATATGTGAACATGATAAATAGCATATGTGAACATGTGAATATGCTCGAAAGAGTATGAAATGGAAAAGGATATGATGTAAATAGTTACAGAGATACATTGGGGAGTGGAAGATGGAGACGATATGGGATATCTTGGGAAAATGTAGGGTGGTGAGTGACATTCGGGATTGTGCACAGAATATTGTGTTCGAATGCACCACATGGCCACACACTCATTTCTTGACTTGACTCCTGACCATTATCTTTGCTAAGGGGCCATCTATTGCATGCGTTGTATCCGTATTGCATTGGGCCATCCGGAAGACTATTTACATAGATGTGTAAGACCTCAGAATAGAGGCATCGGATAACTGTGGCCACAGGGCATGGTAAGCGCGGATGAAAGTAAAAGAAATTGTGAATCTATGGAATATAATATGTGTTGAGATGAGAATATGTTTTATATGACACTGTGATATGTAATGCTATGATGTTTTCTTTAATTGTGATAAGATGTGTTTTGTGATGAATATGTGTTATGTATGAGTGGTAGGGTAGAGACTTACCCTTACATAACATTTTTCAGGAAAACAGGACGAATAGTACCAGGCTCACAGTGCATGGATGGATGAGAACTGCTATAAGACTTAGTTATTTTGAGTTATGTAATGGATAATTTCAGTTCTATAGCATTCTTTTGAAACCGTTGTAAAACTATTATTTATTTTTCTTACTGATGAAAATTTTAGAATCTTTGTTTTTCCAAAGTACTTATGAATTAATGAAATTTTACTCTTTGAATCTTATATCATGTCTGTTTCTATTTAGAGAGTTTTTGAAAGAAAAATTTACTCTACTATTTAACTTTTTATGAAAATTTAGTATATATTGAGAAAAGAAATATAAGGCGTTACGTTAGACACTTTGAACTTTTTAGACTAGGCCAAAATAAAAATCCTTATTTTTACTTTCTCTCGAACTCTCTCGTTCTTTTCTCATTCTTGCATGGGTTAAGCATTTTGATAGAAAGCTAAATCTCTCGTTCAATCTGTGGAATCCAAAATTGTAATTCTGACTTGAGTTCTGCTCTAATTGCTCTGAGTTTGTTCTCTTTTTCTCTCTAATATCAAAATTGTTTATTGTGATCGTGATTGACTTTTATGTTGTTAGATTTCAAATTAAGACTTGATTGGTGCTCTAATTTGATAATTAATGCGAATTAGGTTAAAGGATTATTTGATTTAATTCGTAACTCTATTCAATTAGCTTATTCGATTGAATTAATAATTAAATTGAGTGATTGTTCAAATATAGATTTCAATCTTTAGATACTGTGATAGTTGGAGTTACACACAATTGATATTCTGTGGATTGATATTTCTTAATTCATTTTTTACTTACTTTAATTCTGTTCGTAATTCAATTTGATTAATTGCAATTTTCAAAATTCCAAAAACCTTATTTGTATTTTTTAAAAGAAAATATAAAATTAAATTTAACTGAAAATATATCTCCGTGAATCGACCTAGGTTTGGCTTTATACTACAAAATCTTTAAAAAACTTAGTTATTTTAATAGCAACTCGACAATCGTCTATCAGTAAGCACCTAAACTTCCTAATTATTCCTAATTTTAAGATGGACAAAATACTTATTTTTATCTAAGACAATAACCTTTAATTTCCTAGTATTCCAGTAGCACCAAATACCACCCGAGAACCCTACAACATCAACCTTAACATTTTTAATAACCAAAATCATCTTTATTTAGGATAATTCGAGGCTCAAGGAGAGCAATAAATCTAGATAATGAATTTTGATCAAATCATTAATAAGCCCAGGAAAAGTTTTCCTTCCCAGCACCCCTACAATTCCAGAAAAGGCAATTCATAACTTCAGGAGATAATTTTGGCAACATCCTCAGGATGTTAAGAAGAATCTATATCATCCTGTGCCAATTTACTACATTCAATAATAAAGTCTTCCTAACTTTGGATTCTATCAATGTCCAGTTGTATTATCCCATCAAGAGGTTTATCAGTTGGTTCCAAGAAGGGAGAATCTTGATTTTACCAGGGAAGCCCAAAATTTAGACCTATAAGGTCCAATATAGAATGACCCAAGTTCCTATCTTGATACAAAGTTTTCCGATAAGACCTCGTTGACCAAAAGGTTTCCTTATCCTCTTGACTATAGTCCCTCTTTAGTTCTATCATATGAACCTTAACATGGCTTGGCTTCTCAAACTAAGAAGCTAAAGCTTTACCTTTATTAATCATTTTAAGGCTAGGTCTAGATTTATACCCCTTCTTAGAAAGGTCAGTTAGGTGTGAGTTAGGAAGAAATTTACTTGACTACCTATTATTATAATAGGCCTTAGGACTAGAATCCTTATTTTGGGAATGGTCAGAGGTAGTGTAAGTGGTCAACTTAGTTACCTGGTCTAACTCTTAATTAAAGGTTCCTAATATCTCAAATCTAGAACTTGATGACATTTATTTTGATTTTTCATTTTTGAGATATATCCCAATATTCAAGGCAAAGTTATGTTTTTTCCTAAATGATTTTTTAGATAACCTCCAAGACCCATATAGGTCTTCCTGAATAACTTGCTCCTTATTACTATTGTCTATAACCATGTCCTTATTCATGTTGGAAGCATTTTCCATTAAATCATTCTTACCTAAAGAATTGCTAGGCATATTAGCCTCATTCCCTTACTTCCTTGACAAGGCTTAATATTTTCCACACATTGTTTCTGATGATGGCCACATTTATCACAGTCAAAACATATCAAATGTAATTCCTCATATTCTACCTTGAATTCTTGGGCTAGGACTTTAAAAGCAGGGATTAGTTTTTCTTTAAGATCAATCTTTATACAAATTCTGGCGAACTTACCCCTAAATTCAAGGGAAGTATAGGGGTCTACTTTTAACATAGACCCTAAACAGGACCTAACCTGCTAGAAGAATTTATTATTATATAGCTCAAAAGGTAAGTTTGGAATATGAACCTAAACAATAATCTTCCTAAGGTTATAATCTTTGGTCCTAAACAAGGGTCTCCACCTCTGAACTAACGGGTAATGGTCCAAAATCTTCCAAGACTCCTCAAAAAGGGCCAATTTGTAGTCTTCCATTTTTTTCAAACTTAGCTTAACAAAATTGTTATTAAGGTCCAACACTAAAAAGGTATCATTCCCTAAATACTACTCAGTTTTTGGTTCAAATAGCTGAAACTTATAGATTTCTCTAGGAGTTTAACTGTTAGGGTGTACCTCTAGGAAGGACACCATCCCTCATAGTCATCTAAAAGGATCTTGATTTTCGGGCACAAGTTTTGAATATCCTTAGGATTATCTTCATCCTCCTTAGGTTCAGAGACTATATTGAAATCTTCTAACACTGATTTTCAATTTTGTGTGAAACTTGGTGTTCGAAGAATATTCACTTTGGAATCATTTGATATGAGTTTTCGTTTCAAAGCAGCGAGCATGAATTTTTCCAACTTTTATGATCAGAATGAAATGTTTGCATATTCTCAGTGAGGGATAGAAATTGGCATAAAAAGTTTTATATACTTGTATTACTAGAACGAAAGGCTCTCATATTCTCACTAGGACATAAGAACCAACATAAAAAGTTGATGATGACATTTATTTTGTGTCTTGAGGCTTTCAAACTAAATAATTGGGTGACTATGTTAAAAATAAGAAATATTAAAATTTGTTTTAGGCCTACAAAAATGATGTCTCTGGGATTATAATATTATTTTAGTGAAATTATTATAATTCTATTTAAAATTTATCTTTAAATCTTTTGAATTGTAAAATTATTTATTAAATAATGTAATTAACTTTATTTAACATTTGTTTCAATTGTGAATAAAATCAATCTATTTAGGAATGTTTAGAAGAGTTTATGAGCAAGTTACGAAAATAGTTTGACTCTAATTATTTTAATATAACTTGTAAAAAATATTTGTAATATTAATTTAATTAATTTCTTAATACAGTTTGTGTTATGTGACTTTATATGATAAAAATTATTGAATAAATACATACATAAATAAATTACTTATCTAAATACACTTGTAAATATTTTAATTATTTTTTATCTTCAATAAAATGATATTAATTTATCTTTAAAAAACTTAATTAGTAGTATATAATATGATTACAACCCTTTATTTTAATGAATCAAATAATAAAATAAGAGTCTTATTTTAATAAAAATTTATGTTAGTAAGTTAATATTATTTGTCATATTATTATTAATATTATTATTATTAAGTAAAAAAAATGAGGCGTAAAGCAAGGTTCGTGGGGCCGGTCTTGCTTTTTGGAAAGAAAAATAATGGTTTAGGACACTTTTGTCAGGATATTAAATTGCTTCCGTCCTTAACTTTTTATAGGAAATATTGTGTCAAACTAAAAATCTTTTCAAAGTTATTACAGGAGTTATTAACCACTTAGCACATAAGTAAACAAACTAATAATAAAATCATTTTAAAAAAAAGTTTTATTAATCTCAGTTTTTATGATTAAGTTTAAATATTTATAAATAAAAAATTTTATAAAAAAATATATATAATTATTATATTAAAATTATAAAAATATATTAAATATTTTTTTTAATAAAATTTTACTATTATTAACTACTTATCTTCAGCTTTAAGAATTAAAGTTAACAAAATTTTTTAAAAAATTATTAGTTAATATTGAGTTTTAGAGTAGAAATTTAAATAACTTTAAATTTTTTTTCGATATAATATTACCTAAAAAAACTTATAAATAATACTTGGGTGATTAAGCCTAAAAATATTGTGTAAAAATATTAAGAAAGTAATACATTTTACATCTAATTAGTTGAAATATATCATAGATAAATTATTAACAAGATATTAAAGATTTTACAGTGAACCAATATAATTATGTGTTTTTATTTTTTTTCTATTTTAATTTTTTTAATGTTAAATATATACTAAATTGAAGAAATTTTACTTTTAAAAAAATATTTAAAAATAAATCGTCCATTTGTAAAGTAGTTAACCTAATTAAAAAATTTAACAAATTCAGGCTAACATAATAATAGACGATGGTCAAGTTGCTATTAAAATAACTAATTTTTTTTTTAAGAATTTTGAAACATAGAGTTTAATTTAGGTCAATTCATAGAGACACACATATTCAGTTAAATTTAATTTCAGGTTCTTTAATAATGCGAGTAATAGTTTAAGGGTTTTATGAATTTTGAATCAATTAAAATTATAAATGTAATTAACTTGATGAAAAATAGAATAAAAATTATTAATCCAAGTTTGAACAATTATTCAATCTAATATTAATTTAATCAAATAATATAATTGAATCAGATTAAGAATTAAATCAAATTATCATTTAACTTAATCTGAATTTAATTATCAAATCAGAATATCAATTGAATTCTAGTTTGAATTCTAACCTCCAGAAAAGTTAATCATGATCATGAATCGCAAATCTGATATTAGAGAAGAGGATAACAAACTTATAGCAATTGGTCCAAAACTTAAATTGGATTAACATCATCTAGATTATGCATATTTAATAAGAGGTTTAGCTTCCATTGAATGGCTAATCATAGTGTGAACGAAAAGAATAATATGAGAATTCAAAAAAGGGAAAATTAAGTATTCATAGAAAAAGTTTTAAAGCCAAATCTGAAAATTCCAATTTAAAATTGTCCAACCTAAATTTAGAGTCTCATTAGTCTATTTATAGGCTTCGATTAGAGTCAACTAAATAGTTTAAATTTGGGCATTAATTGCATGTAAAAGTCCAAATACAAATATTCAATAACAAGAGTCCAAAGTAATGTAGTATACAAAATCTGACACATTTGCCTCAACTTCAAAAAATCATAGAAAATTGAAAAAAAACTCTAAATCCATCAATCCATATATTTATTTTAAAGCCCTAGATATATAAAATCTAATGCAATTAGAATCATCCAAAAATAATATATATAGAAAAAGTTATGACAAAAAAAATAGGCAAAAGTCATAATAGTCAAAAATATGAAATTAAAACATTTATGTGTAATAAGCCCAATATATTTTAGTTACTAAAAAATGGTAAAAACTCTAAAAAAAAAAGCATATGAAAAATATTTTAAAATCAAAATAAAACTATAAATATGAACATAAAATATGTGACATCAGTCACATCACTTAACCTAATTCAATTTTGCTATTTTTTTTTAACCTAATCAAACACAACCTATGATTACCCTACTAAAAGAGTTTTTAGCATTAATGTAGTGCTTACTCTTTTTTGACACTTAATACTCTTGATTTGAAACAATTTTAAATTAATGAAAACCATAATTGTTTGATTTCATGATTTTAATATAAAGAACATTGTATACTTTCTTTCAAGTGTCACAATTTCAATATATATATATATATATATATATATATATATAATTCGGGAGCAGTAGCTCTATTATAAGAAAGCTTAGAAGAATTTTTTTTTCAGTTTTTACTGTTAGTATAAACTAGATTAACTGCTAAACCAGAATCTGTTTCAGAACATTGTTCTGAATCGATCTTAGAAATGGTATTGACAGTTTTAGTAAAAGATCTAATCTTAATTCTAGCGATAGACTCTTTATAGGCTTGAGGAGTATCAGGAACAGTAGTAAACATACTAATAATCTTACTGATTAGCTCATTCTGATTATTCTCAAAAGCTTTGGATTTTTCTTTTTGCCTAAGTTCTAAGATTTTTTGTTTATCTTTGGCATTACTCTTGAAAGGTTTGAAGAACGGTTTCTCTAAATGAGTTTGAGAAGAGGAAGTTGTTTCCTCTTCTTTAGGCTTAACAGGTCTAACAAAGATTTTATCTCCTAAAATCTGCAAATACTTATTGGTGTAATTGGCCTATTCCATAAGGCCTTGGATATCACTGGGAAGTTTTTCCTCCTGATTTTCAATTTAGACCTTATGCCATGAACAAAACCAAACAATTCTATGGATTTATTTTCATAGATTTAGATTTTGTTTCTATTAAATATTATAAAGATCAAAAAGATCCTTCTATTATTACCTACTTTACAATTCAAATCTGGTCATCTACCCAGAAAACTATTCAGATTGTAAAGTTATCTACTCAACAATCTGTGATTCCTAAAAAAGACACATCCAACAAGGCTGATTCTTCACAATCTCAAATCAAAATTGCTAAACAATCTAAAGCAGACTATGTTTTTCCTATTAACACTCTTTTAGCTATCTAACAAAGAAGCCTAAATAGTCTATCAAAAAAGTCTTGGGCAGACATTGCTTCAGAAGATGACATAGAAATAGATTTAGCAAGCCTAAACACTATAATCCAATCTTTCAGCTAGTCTCAAAAGACAATCAGTCTTCTTGATAAAATAGAAAAAATCATTAGTTTCCAAAAAGACAAACAAAAAGCCTCAAATACTAACCATTATATGGCAAAAGGAAATTTTTCTTCTGTCATACAAATGGAACTAGAGTTTTGGAGTTTTATGAGTCTGTTTTTACTTTTTGATGGAACAAGAAGGGAGACTAAATTGCTCACAGAGAATCCTAACTCTTTTTTGTTCAAGGCTCTTTCTTTGGCCAGTTGTTTATGAAGTTTGTCTTCTTGACAAACTTTCATGGCATTTTTAATAATAATAGCACTAAGTTGTCCATAGCTAAAGCTATCGTAAGGAATGTCTCTATTAGTAGAATAATTTCGAAGCCTACTTCTAATAAAATCTCCAAAAGATTTGGATAGCCCATCAATGAATTTTTCTTTCCAACAGGGCTTATTACAATCTTCTCTGGTGTAAACCCTAGACATGAAAGTATCTTCGTAAATTTGGTATTCTTCTAAGTTTTTACATCTGAGATTGGATAATAATTCACCAAATCTATCTTTCCATAAAGAAAAATCTCCAAGGAAATGTTGAGTAATGCAGTATAATAGGGTATATACTGTATCAGGAAGTTGTTGATCATTGTTAACAATAGTTTTACCTTTGTCATCAATTTTTACTGCAGAGATGATATGTTCTCTGTTAGTTTCAGTGAGATAGTTATCCCACCAACCTTTGAGTTGGCTAGTAAAACTAGCCACTAAGATGTAAATGATGGTTTCTTCATCATAATTATTATTGGTAAAATAACCCATAGCTACAACAGACATGTGTTGAAGCTTAGAAATAATATTATATTCATACATTCCGTCAATATTTCAAATGTAAATTTCATTGGAATTGAAACTTTGAATTTGATGATTATGACTATCTTCTAAAACTAAATTGGGAGCAGTAGCTCTATTATAATAAAGCTTAAATTTTTTTTTCCAGTTTTTACTGTTAGTATAAACTAGATTAACTGCTAAACCAGAATCTATTTCAGAACATTGTTCTAAATCAACCTTGGAAATGGTATTGACAGTTTTAGTAAGGGATCTAGTCTTAATTTTGGCGCTGGACTCTTCAGAGGCTTGAGAAGTATCAGGAACAGTAGTAAGCATACTATTAATCTTACTGATTAGCTCATTCTGATTATCTTCAAAAGCTTTAGATTTTTCTTTTTGCCTAAGCTCTATGATTTTTTGTTTAGCTTTAGCATTAATCTTGAAAGGTTTGAAAAGCGATTTTTCTAAATGAGTTTGAGAAGAGGAAGTCGTTTCCTCTTCCTTAGGCTTAACAGGTCTAACAGCAATTTTATCTCCTAAAATCTGCAGATACTTATTAGTGTAATTGGCCTGTTCCATAAGGCCTTGGATATCACTAGGAGTAATACACTCATCAGGATTTTTTGTTTTGAAAGGAGTGGCAGTAACAGGATTACCGTCTTTGTCTTTCAAGTTTGGCAACTGATATTGAGTTGAAGGTGGCAAATCACTCTAGACTATTTGTCCATCTTTGATCTGCCAGAAAATAACTTTAGCAGAGGAAGTAGTAATAACATCGTCTTGCCAGGGATAATCAATATTATTTTGAATGGTATAAACATGAAACAAATCAAAAAAATAGGATATTTTGTTTAACTTTTTCGAGAAATTTATAAAACTTCTCCTGGATATCAGATCTATTCTTACCCTTATAATTTTGGAAAAACTACTCTCTTTGAAGTTTCCAATCCTCAGAGTAGAAATCTTTCCTAAGGGATTCTTTATCTATAATGAATTTATGAGACAATATCATATGACTCATTAAGGAAAGAATAAGTTAGAGATTTGATACTTTGATTTTCTTCTTCTTCTTTATCAGTAGTTTGATAAATCGTTCTAGGAATCCTAGAAGAAGTATCTAAACCTTGTAGGTTTATGGAAGGATCATGATTAACGGATCTGGGAATTTCAAATCTAAAAGTTTGAGATCTGGAAGAGAAAGATGTCTTGCAGAAACAAAATCAGATCGATTACTATAAGCATCAATCCTAGAGAAGAAAGAATTTATCCTATCAAAAGTTATTTCAACTTTCCCAGAATTAGACTAAGAGATGTCTTGGATTTGAGGAGCAGATTTAGGAATACAAGGTGCAGCCTTGTCCATAACCCACTTCTCTGAGAGAGTAACTTCGTCCCATTTGGTGATTTTAGGTAAAGAGACATTAGCCTTTGTCATATCAGTAATAAACAAAGTAGTCTCATTTTTCTATGGTTTAAGTAGGACTCTAGAAGCACATGAGTTCATGACTTTGTACTGAATCCTATAGATTAGGGCTGCGGGAATAGATTCCTCTTTCATGTCTAACCCATGAAAACAAATATTGAGAAACAGAGAGTCTAGAATGTAAACATCCATAAGACTTACCGTTTTGTTAGGAAAACAGTTGAAACGAATTGGTCCTTGACCTAGACTGGTTTCAACTATTCCTATGAGAGAATCTTCAAATTTGTTGTGTCTAACATCTCTAAGACACATTAGAATGGCTGCATCTACACCCATATCTATCAAACGTTTGATAGCTACTTGAACACATCCTATATGAAGATACTTGTATTTTCTTTTATGGTCGTTGATAGATAGAGGATTTAGACAAAAGATGAAATTCTTCTCCTATATCTTTACCTAAAAGGATATTATTCTCAACAGTCTTGATAATATAATCAAAACTATTTTTCTTGCATTATTCTTCAAGAACATATAATGTGTCCTGAGGGATTTCTGGAATGGTCCAGTCATCCATGCTTTGATTAATCTCTTTGAAGCGAACTTCTTCGTCAAAGAGATTGTATTTGGGGGTAATCTCAAGAGACTACTTCTCCTGATCATTGAATAGAGAGTTTTTGGTTGAAGAGGAGGATGAGGAACTAGATCCAAAATGGAAGGAAATACGAGAGAAAGAGCAAAGAATGCGAGACATAATGATAAAACATCTAGCACATCACCTTCATCTGGTTTCATAACAATATATCTGTTAATTATTTATAACTTTCTCAACTGGATCTGGTTATTTGTGGATTTCTTTTTAATTTTTTTATTTACACAAACAGAGATTCCTTTACTATAGCCACCAGCTTCTTATGTTCTTTACTTCTTTTGAATACAGCATCGTCGAATCAGCCTTACTGGCCTTCAACTATATGGGTCTTACTGCTGCAGCTCCATTCAAAAGAATTAAGAACTGTTGTACTTCCAGTAAAAGCATTTTAGAAATTAAAGAACTATACATAATAGTATTTCTAAACCATTAGTTCATGGCATTGTTACAGAGAGGGACGACCAATAACGATCTCACCCGAAGGGCCTGTCAGCTGTCCAGCCTATAAACCATGGTTATAAAAATTTTAAAAATAATTTAAAGTCCAGATCTAGAAGAACATAGCTATAAACAATTAACAATTATATTCCTACTTCCCCATTAGGCTCTGATACCAGAATAACTTTGTTCATCAAATTTTTAACAAGAAAAAAGTTCGTTTTAAATTTAAAACCTTGGTTTTTAATAATAGCTTCAGATAATTTGTAATTAATCTTAAGCTTTGAACCACTCACAGTACTGAGTGTTTTAGAAGTTTTCTCAAAATATTTAGTAGGAATTAATCCTTCTAAAATACAATTTGAATCAGCACTAGTATCAAAGAGTGCTAAAGTATCAAAAATAAAATCATTAATAATAATTTTGATATTAATATAAAATTTTTGAATTTTGACCTTATTGATCAAATTCATGAAAATTTCTTTTGGTTCACCAGAATCTTTTTTCTTATAATCATTCTTTTCAAGAACTTTTTTTTCTACAACTTCAGAATCATCATCATCTTCAAGTTGTGAAAGAATAATTTGATGAATTTGTTGTTGATCTTTAATCTCATGAATCTCTTTTTTGACATTATTAATCTCAATTCGAAGATCCTGGATAGTTGTTGGTTTGATACTAGAACTATTTTCTAATTTTTTGAAAATATTTGTAATATCAAATTTATTAGCACTAAAGATTTCTTTAGGTTTTTGTTTTATTTCTAAAACATCTTTGAATTTACTGAGAAATTCTTTCTTTTCTTGTGGATTAGAAATAGAATTAATTGCTTCAAAAAGAAAATCTTGTTCTTTTGTTAAAATATTGATTTCAAGAGTTTCATCACTATCAGAGGAAGAAACTTGATCATCCTGTTAAACTTGATTAATATCCTCATTGGTTTCTTTAGTAGAATCCTCATCAGAGGATTCAATAAGAAGAAGATTATTAATCTGATCTTCAACTGAAGGATCAAGATTAAGTTCATGAATCTTTTTCTTGAGCCTACAGTATTTACTAATATGGCCAGGCTTGCCATAGTTATAACAACTTATACCTGTCCTGGGTTTCCTAGGGATATTAGTGGGGATGACATTTTCCTCATACTTCTTAGGAGGTTTTCTATTATACTTTCTTTTATAAGGTTTTTTGTGGATTTCAACAGTCTCTTTCTTATGAGTCTGTTTTTTTTTTTTTTTTTTTGATGGACCAAGAAGGGAGACCAAATTGCTGCAGAAGGATCCTAAATCTTTTTGTTCAAGGCTCTTTCTTTGGCTTGTATTACTATGCTTTCATGGTTAGGCGTTTCTCTTCTGACTTGAAACCTGTAATTTACTTTAATTGCTTTTACTGTGTTTTTATTATTTAGACTCAAAAAAATTAGGGAAGTTGTTAAATAAAGCAAGACTATCTTATAGATTTATTTCTAATGCAACTATTATAGAATCTTTTACTTTTAATAATTTCATATTTCTTAGAAGTATTAGGATGGAAAGATCTATCCCTAATCTATAATTTGGTTTAACTGCTAATTGAATTAACTCTAGACGGATAAAGTTAAATTCATATTTTTTATTGAGTTCTTGAATAAGAATATTCAACCTTGTGTATCTATTCACTATTATTAAAGGATCAAAATGATTTTTGTTGGTAGACATATTTTTCTTTTATAATTGGGATTGACCAGTTATGTAAAGATTTTTCAATTTCATTTATTGTAATTTATTGTAGAACTATTCCTAATTTTGAGGCTCCATCATCAGACATATCTCTTTTAACTATTTGATTATTGCGATCTAAGTTCAATTTACTCATAGTTCTTAGTAGATTAGTCATTTTTAAATTTTTAACCCTTAATGTGATAGGAACACTCTATCTCACCAACTGTTTAACTGCCATTACAGGACCACTATTTGAGCTTATCAACGTCTAAACAGTTTTCACTGCTGCACCTAGGTTTTAATTTGAAAATGGATTCTCCACTAAGTTCAATGAGTAAATAAACCTAGTCTCTAATCTCTCTCCCCTCTTAAAATCAAAACCTATTAGGCTCTAATACTAACTAGGGAGTAGGGATGAATTGCACAACATTCTGATTTTAATGAAAATATTAAAAATATAACTAAGTATATTGAAAAGATCAAATAAAACTTACAAAAACAGGTCTTGTATTGATATTGAAAACTTCTTACAAATATTGTGGAAGTCTAGTACAAAATATTGAAGAAAAACTATTACAAAAGCTTAAGAAATAAAGTTTCTTTAGCTCAAGAATTATAGAAAGGTTGTGTTTGCTTGGTCGATGCCTTCTTCTTCTTAATACTAGCTTTTATAGAGAATTTTCTTCCTGTTTAGATATTCTTTCTTATCTTCTTGATCATAACTTGTTTGTCATTTTTTGTCACTAACACTTCTTTTCATATTGTTTTGGTCCAACTTTATTGACAACTTGTTTCATTTTGTGCATCTTGTCTTCCACGTTCTTGCTGACACTTTGTTTTATCTATCTTGAAATGGGAGATAAATTTCGTAATAAACATCTTCATTATCATAACCAAAATTCTCTGTCTTCTAGCGAATTTAAATTACCAACTTTTTTCTGAGGCAACATATGATGTTTTCGAAGATATTGTTTGTATTATCTTATTAAATTCTTCTTTGGTCCCTGCTTCACTGAGACTGACTAACAACTGAGTCTTTTGTTGAAGAAAATCTTGATTACTTTTTTATGTTAGTGCCGATAGAGCTGTCAAAATGGGACAAAGCCATGAGACTTACCCTGTTGGCCCCCTATATAACCATATTTTTTTTAAGCCTTATAATTAGTGAATTTAGATTGGCCTTAAGCCCCAAAACAAAGAAAACAGTGGGCTAGAGTCAAGGTTATGGGCTAGCTCATTTATTTTACAAAGTAAGTAAAAACTATTATATTATTTTTTATAATATTTATTAAATTATTTTATTTAAATGAATTAAAAATTACATTTAAAATATAAAAATAATTTTAAAAATAATTTTTATTCAATATATTAAAATTTTATCATAAAAATAATATCAAATATAATTATATTATACAATTAAATTAAATTTAACTTTTTCATTTTGTCAATTTTATTAAGTAAATTTAATATAGTATGTTCATAATTTATGATTTTAATTAAAAATTAGTATTAAATAATTTTAAGTAAACAATAATTAAATGATTAAATAATATTTTATGAAATACTATTTAATAATTATTTTAATAAATTTAACCAATTCTAGTATGTTTAAATTTTTTTAATAATTTTTAATAATTATAGATGCATTATAGCTTAGATTTATACATGGTATTATTATATTTAATATAAATATGTAAAATTTTAAATGATTAATTTTAATATATTTTATACAAATATATATAGGTATAGATATATTTTTTATTATTAAAAAAATATAGTTGTAAATATACACTTGAAATTTAATAATTAGTAAATATTAATATAAATTAATATATAAATAAAAAATTAAATTATTAGTTAATTTATTAATTTACATGTAATATGTAAATATGTATTTTAAATTATCATATACATACTATTTTTTTATATTCTATTAATGTTATGGTATAGTTAAATTTACGTATATTTATGAATTTAAAATAATAAATTAATAAATAAAATAAAATAAAATATTATATATATATATATATATTGCATTTAGTTTAAAATTTTGTGTTAATTTTTATCACAATTTTTTATTAAGAGAAAAATTTAGTAACACAAGTTATTTTTCTGCATCTATAAATTTTATAATGTAAAATATTCTATATCTATAATTTCAATGATGAAAATATTTATTTAATTTTTTTTATACATATTAATTTTTATTTAGTAGATTTAACAAATTTTGTCAGTGTTATTTTTTATTGTTAATTTTATCTATTTACTGTGACTTTCTTTTTTGAATATAAAATGTTCTTACACAAATATAATATGATCCTTAGAATATATTTATAATTAATACTCAAATAATATTTTAAAATTTATTTATAAAATTATATAAAAAATTGCTACAATTATTTAATAATTATCAATAATACAAATAAAAATTATATAAAACTTGTTAATTATATAATAATCATTAATTTTTATTAATTTTATTTAATAACAACAATTATTATAAATATTTATTATTATATAAAATTTATTTTTCTTTTTTTAAAGTAATTTTATTAGAATACAAGTTTATAATAAAAAGATATATAAAATAAATATTTTTATTAGATATTTTAATAATTATCATAATTTATATCAAATTTTGTCAAATCTAATTTTTTAAGAACATAATAAATTTTTTTTACCCACAAAACTTTGACTCTAATTCTGACCTTGTGAGCTTTTAGTCCTACGGGCTTATGAATTTATGGACTTTTTGGTACACAGGACTTTTTGACCCTAACTCACATGGGTTAGAACTAGGGTTAAGGTTGAGCCAAATTTTTGACAGCTCTAAGTGTCTAGTTATCTAAATATCTTGAAATTTTTTTTTATTTGAACTTGGTACTTTTGAATATACTTTTGTAGAGAAGCTCAAGAATAAATTTACTCTACATATATATATATATATATATATATATATTACAATTATTTAATACTTTAAACATTTATAATAAAATAAATACTTACTAAAATTTATAAAAGTAACAACAGCAAACTAAACAATAAGAATTGAATATATTTAGGTTGTAATATTGATATTTCTAAAAACATAACTTTTAAAAAATATGACAATTAATTATATTTAATTTATAAAAATTATCAAAATATATAAAAAATATTAGAAGTAACATGATAAATTTAAATAATTATTGATATTATATTTTTAACTACTGATATTCATAAAACTAATTTTAAAAAATAAAATAATGACAGTTGATTAAACTTAATTAGTGAAAATTTTTAATATTTATTTAAAATATTAAAAAAGTAATGAAAACTAGTATGATTAAAAAACAAGATACATATAAGTAGATAAACTTTAAAAAATAAACTACATTGTAGCTTTAATATAGATTGAGTAATGTATTAACTATATTATAAATTATATTTTTGAAAAAATTATTTTGAACTAACAATATATATGTATATATAGAGGTAAAATCTTTTCACAATAATGTAAGTCTAATAACTTTTACACCTGACATGAGTCTTTCATTCAACTTATATCTAATAAATCATAATTTATTAATTCAGACCATTAGATGTAAGTTAAATAAAAGCTCAGATTAAGTATAAGAGATTTTAGACTTATACTACTATAAAAGGATTATTCTCTCTCTCTATATATATATATAACTACAAATATTTAATACTCTATATATTTATGATTTGATAAATATTTAAATGTCTATTTACAATTTTTTTGACAATTATTTTGAACCAACAAATATATGTAAGATTAACTATACTATATCATTAATACAACATAAAAATAAATTAAATATATTATAAGTTGACATGTACAATTATATATTATCTATAAATTGATAAATAAAATGATGATTTAATATTTAGTTTCTAGTTTAGTGATTCATGTAAATATTTATCCATTATAATATTTTCAATGTATGTTTATTTTAATTTTTTATAAAAATAACTTTAAATAAAAATTTACCTATATCCATATCTACATATCCATATAAAATTTACTAAAAATTATCATTCAAAATTGTAATTTCATTTCCAAGTCTATCAGAATTGAAATTGGTTCAGAATTATAATTTTATATTTGGCATACTCGAAGAAATATATTGTAAAATTAGAATTTTAACTTAAAATCAAATTATATAGTGTAATGTAAGATTTAAATTTTTAAAAAATAATTCAATTTTGCATTAAAATTTTATTTAATAACTATTTCAAAAATAATGTGTTAATTAAAATATAAAATAATTATTAAATAAATTATTAAAGATGATAACTTAATATTTCTTTTTTAAAAATTATGACACAGTAAATTTATTTTTTATGTTTAATTTATCATTAAAATTTAATATTATGTTATGAATTATATTTCATATAAATTAGATAAAAGCATATGAATAGTCACAAATATAATTTAATTCGCAAAATTGAAAATATAAATTGAATATAAGTGCTTTCGAGAATTCTCATTTTGAGACCATAAGCTAAAATACGTAAAAACATTACAATAGATTCTCCTACGCTTATATCATATATTTTTTCTCTTTTATGTAAAATATTGGAAAACTAAAAAAAAACTTGTTTAGCAAGACATAATTGATTATAGCAATTTTTATTAGTTACATGATATAATCGCCTAAAAAGTATACTTTTTACCGTGTCTTTATTACTTTGTTGCATCTAGCACTAATTTACTCTCTTTTTCATTTCTATTGTACTCTTAATAATTCTTGAATTAATTTCTAATATTTTCTCTGACGTCGAACAATTAAAGAAAAGTATTAAACAATTTATTATACAATTAATATAAACAATATAGTTTGCGATAAGTGCAGAATAGCAACGCAACATATTTTCTATTTAATTTTTTAATATATTTTCATGTTTTTCTTTCAATAAAAAATTACTATAACACCCAATATTTTTTTAAGTATTAATTAAAGAATTATGTGATATTAAGTATGATTGGAATAGATTTAGATAGAGTTTGAAATTATATAAAAAAAAAAGAACAGTAAAGCGGTGTGAACAGTAAATTCAAAAATAATAGTAATTCAGACGTGAACAGTAAGACTGTGTGAACAGTAACTTTGGCGTGAACAGTATCCAAATTTTTTTTTCAAAATTTTGCCTATAAATAGGGGACCTTACATGAAAATTTCATTCTTCACTTTTCAAAAGTTCTAGAGACCCAAGGCTATATATTACCATTTTCTCTCCTACTAAACCTCTTAAACTTAGATTTCTCTTCAGATCTGGAATCGTAGAATCATTATAAGCGATTCAAAGTAAGTTTCTCTAAGTTTGAATCTAGATTTACTATTAATTTCTCTTCATATCAAATTTCTTATAGTTATCTTATGGTTTTTAGGATAAACTTTGATTTTAGAGCAAAATCTTTGGTTAAATCTTTGATATATCCTTATCTTAAGATAAGGGAGCTCTACTTTATCATTTTGTTATGTTTATTACATGAGTTCTCATAGAGTTTGTTATATGTGTGATTATACGTGAAATAATGCTTGTTTTGTGAAAATAATCAGTCAAAAGTAAGAATAATTGGTTGTTTATATGATTTTATGATGAATATATGAGTTGTATGGTGAAAATATGTTATTATGTTCAAATATTGCATGATAAGGTATATTGAAGATGGTTGATATGATGTTGTAATTTTGTAATATGAAATGTTCAAAGGGATTGATGCTTCATGTTTGAATATATTGTAGTTGATGTATGTTATGAATATGCCATGGGTTGATGTATATGATGAAAGGTATGTAAAAATATAAGGAAAAATATGTGTGAACATGTGAATATACTAAAAAAAAGTATGAGATGGAAATGAATATGATGTAAATAGTTACAGAGATATACTGAGGGATGAAAGATGAAGACGATATGAGATATTATGGAGAAATGCAGGGTGGTGAATGACATTGAAGGTTGTGCACGAAATATTATGTACGAATGCATCACATGGCCGCACACTCTTTTTTCGACTTGACTCTTGACCATTACCTTTGCTAAGGGACTGTCTATTGCATGTGTTTCATCTATACTGCATTGGGTCATCCAATAACTATTTACATGAAATTGTAAGACCTAAGGATAAATACATCATATAACTCTGGCCATAGGGCACGATGAGCGCGGATAATGAAAAGAAATTATAAATTTATGAAATATAATGTGTTTATGTGTTGAGATGAGAACTTACTTTATATGATACTATGATATGCAATATAATGATATTTTCTTTAATTGTAATAAGATTTGTGTTATGTATGAGTGGTAGGGTAAAGACTCACCCTTACATAACATTTTCAAGAAACCAGGATGAGTAGTACCAAGCTCATAGTGTATGGATGGATGAGAAATGCTGTAAAACTTAGTTATTTTGAGTTATGTAATGAATATTTTCAGTTCTATAACATTCTTTTAGAACAGTTGTAAAACTATTATTTTTTTGTTGCAAATTAAAAGTTTATAATCTTTGTTTTCTAAAGTACTTATGAATTTTACACTATGATTTATATTATTTTCACACTTCTTTCTTACTTCAATAATGTTCAAAGAAATTTGTTTTATTTTCTTAATTGTTTTATAAAATATTATGTATTCAAGAAAAAGAATATGAGGCATTACAATTACAAATTTAAAGTAGATGATTATATATATATATATATATATATATATGTTTACAAATCATTTTCTGAAATAATTGAGGGCAAAGAGGGAAGATTTCGCGAGACTCTGCTTGGCAAACAGGTTGATTATTTGGGACATTCTGTCATTGTCGTAGGTCCATCACTTTCATTACATCGATGTGGATTACCTCGCGAAATAGCAATAGAACTTTTTTAGACATTTCTAATTCGTGGTCTAATTCGAAAACATTTTGCTTCGAACATAGGAATTGCTAAGAGTAAAATTCAGGAAAAAGAACCGATTGTATGGGAAATACTTCAAGAAGTTATGCGGGGGCATCCCATATTGTTGAACAGAGCCCTTACTCTGCATAGATTAGGCATACAGGCATTCCAACCCATTTTAGTAGAAGGGCGTGCTATTTGTTTACATCCATTAGTTTGTAAGGGATTCAATGCAGACTTTGATGGGGATCAAATGGCTATTTATGTGCCTTTATCTTTGGAGGCTCAAACAGAAGCTCGTTTACTTATGTTTTCTCATATAAACCTCTTATCTCCAGCTATTGGGGATCCTATTTCCGTACCAACTCAAGATATACTTATTGGGCTTTACGTATTAACGAGCGGGAATCATTGAAGTATTTGTTCAAATAGGTATAATCCGTGTAATTGCAGAAATTCAAAAAATGAAAGAATTCGAGATAATAACTATAAGTATACGAAAAAAAAAGAAATTTTTTTTGTAATTCCTATGATGCAATTGGAGCTTATCAACAGAAAAGAATAGATTTCAATAGTCCTTTGTGGTTCCGATGGCGATTAGATCAACGCATTATTTCGTCAAGAGAAGTTCCTATCGAAGTTCACTACAAATCTTTGGGTACCTATCATGAAATTTATGGGCATTATCTAGTAGTAAGAAGTACAAAAAAAGAAATTTGTTGTATATACATTCGAACCACTGTTGGTCATATTTGTTTTTATCGAGAAATTGAAGAAGCTATACAAGGTTTTTGTCAGACCTATTCATACAGTATATCTAATCATATAGATGGTTGATATGTAAGATAAGTAAATTTATGCTACCAGTGTGGAATTCAGGTCTCCGTGGTTCAACTAGGATCATAGTTTTCAAATTTCTACGCGAATCAAGATAAAGAAAAGGAAGTTTTCCAATCATTGACTCAAATCCATTGTCGAACTGAATCCCACTAAGTGGAATATGGAGGTACTTATGGCAGAACAAGCCAATCTAGTCTTTCACAATAAAGTGATAGGTGGAACTGCCATTAAATGACTTATTAGCAGATTAATAAACCACTTCGGAATGGCATATACATCACACATCCTGGATCAAGTAAAGACTCTGGGATTCCGTCAAGCTACGGTTACATCCATTTCATTAGGAATTGATGATCTTTTAACAATACCTTCTAAAGGATGGCTAGTTCAAGATGCTGAACAACAAATTTTTATTTTGGAAAAACATAATCATTATGGGAATGTACATGCGGCAGAAAAATTACGACAATCCATTGAGATATGGTATGCTACTAGTGAATATTTGAGACAAGAAATGAATCGTAATTTTAGGATGACCGACCCCTTGAATTCAGTCCATATAATGTCTTTTTCAGGAGCTAGAGGAAATGCATCTCAAGTACACCAATTAGTAGGTATGAGAGGATTAATGTCAGATCTACAAGGGCAAATGATTGATTTACCTATTCAAAGCAATTTATGCGAAGGACTGTCTTTAACAGAATATATCATTTCTTGCTACGGAGCCCGTAAAAAGGTTGTAGATACTGCTGTACGAACATCGGATGTTGGATATCTTACACGCAGACTTGTTGAAGTGGTTCAACACATTGTTGTACGCCGAACAGATTGCGGTACCATTGGGGCTTTCTATTTGATTGTATCAAAAGGCCCAATGAATTGGGATTTCCCTATTGGGCCAGGTCATTTCGGGGCAAGCAGATCATTTATGATGAAGAGGATGAGCTTCAAGAAAATGATTCAGAGTTCTTACAAGGTGGAACCATGCAGTACCAGACACGAGATAGATCTTCCAAAGAACAAGGATTTTTTTGAATAAGCTAATTCATTGGGACCCTGCGGATCCACTCTTTTTTCTATTCAAAGATCAGCCTTTTGTCTCTGTGTTTTCACATTGAGAATTCTTTGCAGATGAAGAGATGTCAAGGGGGCTTCTTACTTCTCAAACAGATCTTCCTACATCTATATATAAACGCTGGTTTCTCAAGAATACGCAAGAAAAGCATTTTGAATTGTTGATTCATTGCCCGAGATGGCTTAGAATCAATAGTTCATTATCTAGTGGATTTTTGTGTTCTAATACTCTATCTGAGAGTTATCAATATTTATCAAATCTGTTCCTATCTAACGGAACACTATTGGATCAAATGACAAAGACATTGTTGAGAAAAAGATGGCTTTTCCCGGATGGTTGTTGCTATCTACTCCAATAACGAATCATTGGTTTAACTGAATAACTCAAAAAAATGGATAGACCTTTCTTTCTCTTCGTCTCAGGTCGATGGATCTTCTCAATTGAAAGATCCCCTATATCGATAATACACATTCCAGTTGACCGAGCCTAATTCTAATTGTTTTGTTCCGAAGCAAAGAGATCTACAGGGCGGTTTGTCCTATTCAGATATTCATGACCAAGAAGTACTAAATTCTCTTTCTTTTCGGATAGGTCCTGAAAGGAGAAGCAAGGTTTGAATGCCAACAGGCGTCTATTATTGAATTCACCCGACCCGAGAGTACAATACCCATTTTGGGAACGTCCGGTGCCAAAGTCATTGAATGGATAAGTCGCCAATCCCTAAAACGGACTATGTAATGTACTTTATCCGCTGGGTTACAGGTGGGCATTTACCAGAGGTTTTTATTGTATCAATCTTCCCCTGTGTGATTCTTCTTGAAGCATATACTCGGGAGGGTGCAGGGCGGACGATTTCAAAATGGACTACCCATTCATTAGATAGAAAAGATCACCAAGATTTCGTGATCCGCTGCCGAACTTATTCCAATTCAATAAGAAATCTCAATATTATGCCTTGAAGAGGACTCGAACCTCCACGCTCTTTAGCACGAGATTTTGAGTCTCGTGTGTCTACCATTTCACCACCAAGGCATCTTGAAAGTGAATCGTATTCCATGAATATGATATCTATCTAGTGTGATGTATGGAATATATGACAAAGGTAGAGTGTTAGAGTATTTTTATTGATTGGTCATGTCATATAGGCCTAAGTCGGACATCCAATTGGTTCAATTTGAATTATTTGGAGGATATCTTATATATATTCTATAAAAAAAAAATGGACAACCAAATCTATTTCTCGATTCAATAGAAGCCAAAAGAGGTGAATAGGGTCCTAAATAATGAGAGATATGTAAAAAGCAGGTCCGATTACGCTTATTCCTAATCCTAAATGGAATAGAACAACGCAGAGATCTATATGTAAACATAGTATCTATTTAGATACGCTCGAATGACCTTCTCATAATGAGAATGTATATAACCCTATTCTGGTCTGGTCCGGTATGGAATGAAATTATAACCATGGAATCGACTCGATCATCAGATTATAGATTATAAGTTCATAACCCTAGCCCATTCCCATTTTGGGCAGAACAGATCTACTAATTCTTTGATTCCAATTAGTAAGATAAGAGTTGAACTAAGAAATAGATTCTAGAAGCTAAAAAAGGGTATCCTGAGCAATTTCAATAATCGGGTTCATTGATATTCCTGATGTACTTGCACTCCTTTTGTACCTGCTTGTTCAGTTAATTCAATAGCTTTTTTCATTGCTTTACGAAATGAAACTCTATTTTTTAATTGTTCGACTATAAATTCTGCAAGAATATTAGGATGTTTATAAGCATTTGCAATTCTTGTAATAGGAATGTTAAGTTTTCAGTTCACACAATTCAGTTTTTTTTGCATATTCGTCTGTAATTCTTCCAACTTACCCTCTATTAATAACTTTGGAAATCCCATATAGATTCATATCTGAAAGAGATTGACAATAAGTTCTTTCAAAATTGACTATTTGTCCCTCTGTTAGAGGTGTTCCAGAAATGTCTGCGATCGAGTAAATAGCTCTACAAACGAATGGATCGGATCGAATTGGAAAATGGAAAGATTTGTACAAGTTATTCCCTTCGTCGCCACTTTGTGGAAAATCGTTAGGTATCAATATGTTAGATACCTGTAACTCGATTGGTGAAATAGTATCTCTCCCCCAAAAGGCATGTTTTTTTTTTTACCACCGCAAAAATAAAATATTTTGTTGCAAATGAACAAGATATTGAGGAATTATCCATACGTAAAATCATTATTATTGATACAGGCCTTTTCCACATAAAAAGGGAATCTTTTGTTACAATAGAAGTAGAAGTGATATCGATTATTCAAGAATCGAAGTCGATTTTCTTTATAAAAAGAGGATATCAATGAACTTCTATGAAATGGTTTCACGGGATTCAGCCAATTGTCTTGATCGTGGGATATCATTGAGAAATAGGAATCCATGTTATCAAAAGATTTCCTGCAATTCTTTCTAGTATGGAATGAGTCAATCATCCACTTTGGTATCTTATTGAACAAAAATGGTGATATTGTTCCACCATTGATCAAGAATGTATGTATATATATATCATGGTACTGATGGATGAAAAGATATTATGTGTTTTTTCATTAAAATTTTATTATTTTAATATATTTTATTTATTTATATATTGTTATATGTTAACTATATTTTGAATTCATTTTTTTTCCTAAAAATGTTATAAACATGTTTTTATAGGAAAAAGTATTGCTTAAAAGTTTAAAAGTACATCAAAAGAAGGAATATATACACTATTAAAAAGAAATTTATGTCAAAAAGAAAGATAATTTACTTTAAAATATAATTATTTAAAACATTTGTTTATATTTAAAATATAATTCTTTCTAATTTATTTTAAATAAAATAGTTTAATAAAAATTATAAATGAACACTTATATAAGATATCAAAGGGTCATTTTTTTTTTAATATTGGTTACCAAAATATGGGATTTTTTATAAAATGACAAAAATATGGTGAATGTATAAAAACGCCAATGGCAATTTTGAATAAAAAAAAATTTGTGAAAGTAAAATTGCCAATGGTGATTTTAGAAGTTGAAAAAAATATGAAAGACTGGTTAAAATCACTAATGTCGACCTTTGACTGTCAAAAATTGCTTTAACTTTTTTAAAAACGCTAATGGCGACCTTTGACTAATCATAGATATCTGATAACGTTATAAAATGTCATTGGCGATTTTAGATTAATGAGACTATAAATACTACAATTTGCCTTTAGAAAGAGTCGTCCCTAAAGCTTTTGTTTCTAAAAGTGTGATTAACAGCTTGTGTTTATCAAAAGAAAAAATGAGTGGCTGTTGTAGTTTATTTCAATGGTGAGATTATATCAAATACAAGTGAAGGTATGACATTTGTATGTGAGAAGCCAACATGTGTGAATATTTCATATAATATATCATTTGAAGATTTAAAGTGTTAGCTTTGTCAATACGTTCATGAAGTTCCATTTCCAAAAATAGTAGAAAGTGTTATCTATCGATATCCAGTATCAATATTTGACATTTTTATTCAATATCATACAATTCAAACAACTAACGAAGGTGTTCAATAAATGTTCTAGATACATCAACAATGTCCTCCTCCAAGTGGTATGATTGAGTTGTATGTTGTTTTTGTAATACCCTAAATTTCCTTCACTCTATAAATGATTATTGAATTATATCAATCTCATGAAATAATATACAAGTAGAGCATATAAACTTTAGGACTAGAATTTTCTTTAATAAAAATTTTTACTGAAATAAGTTTGATCGGTAAAGAATCGAGTAATATAAAAAGAAAATATATATGTAATTTTTTTTAACAATTTTAGATTATCTAGAATAGTTTTATATGATTTATAAGAGGTTTAGAAAGATATAAAAATGGAAAATAAATAAAATTGCAAAATTTGACCAAAATGACCAAACTACCCCTAAAAACACCTAGAATGGAGGCCTCTTTTGGACAAGCAAATGAGTGAGATAAATTCTGGAAATTTTTATGGTAAGTTATTAGACCAAATAGGGTTATGGAAGTTCAATAACAAGCCAAAAATCCAAGCAAAAAATTCAAAGTAAATTCCTCAAAAATAGCCCACATATGGTGTGGAAAATGACCCATTTTGTGCCAAAAACTTGCAAAATTTGTAACATACCCAACCCAATTCAATTTGCGGAAGAATTTGGAATGAAGTAGCCAATAAGAAAGGAAGGTAAGTCAAGCAAGTCAAGGTTTCATGATTAAGAGTTTGAATAAGGTGCAAGACTCAATTTTCATCCAATTTTGAGCTTAGAAACCGTGATTACCCTAGCCAAATGGGACTAGAAGATACACTCTAAAGTAACTAAAAGAATTAGAAAGCAACCAAGATGATTTGAGTACAATTGCAGGAATATAAGGACAAGAATCATGATGGAGGGCAATTTTGACATTAGGAAAGATGGTGATGAGGACATCCAGGCCCAAGCCCATGGAAGAATTCACACCCTAAGGATGGCTCAAGATCCACTTGAAGACTTAAGCGGGCCGATGACAAGGTCAAAGAACTAAGAAAGCCCAAGAAGCATTAGCAAGACTTGAACTTAGGTACTTGTGGCTAAGTGTTAGCAAATGACCACTAGGACATCTTAGTTTACTTGTACTAATGGTGTTTTTCTTTTTCTCTTGTTTGACCTTGATTAAGCAAACTCTTAATTTGCATTGTACTAAAAACACTTGGATTGAATGGAAAAGGGAAAATTCAGATTGAACAAAAATTTAAAAGTGTGAGATTTTCTCTCAAGGCTAGGGTTCTTCCTTGCTTCTAGGTCTTATCAAGAATTCTCATTCTTGTGACGGTCAACTTAGGCTTATCAACCAATTAGGTTTGTGGCACCTATCCTTTGTTATTTCTTCTTATAATTACTTAATTTTTATATGAAATCACAATGAGAAACTTAAATCTGACCTAGGGTTTAAAAATATGCAAAGTTTCATCCTAATCCTAAAATTTCGTTTATAATTAACTCAGATCATAGCTCCTAAAATACAACTCCTTTTTCAATGATTCTTGAGTCAAAATTGCAGTTTAAAACCTGAACTTTCACCTCATTTTGGAAACACTGTAATACAAATTTTGTAGCGTGGGATACAACCCAAATTTAATTACGTCTGTAGATGCATAGTTCTTTTCTTCTTAATGTTTGTTTTCTTTGCTCAAGTTAATTCTGTCCTCCTAATTTTTAGGGTTCAAGGTATTCATTAGAAACCCTAATTTCCTCTTTTAATTTGAGTGTTCCTAGTCCTAGTTAGGTCTTTTTCTCTAAGGGGTTAGAGAAACCTCATTAGATGGCCATGTGTAGGCTTATGAGAGAAGCTTCAATTGGACTCCCAAATTAAATCTCCACACTTGCTACAAGAGGGAGTAACCATGAGGGGCCAAGGGAGAGAAAGAAAGAAGCCAAATTTTTTTTATAAATTCCATGCATAGAAAGGAGGCCACTTTCACATAAGAATGGAGCAACCATGCAAGGGAGAGAGAGTTTCCAAACTTAACAGTCTTTAGCAACCTTCAAACACTTCTACAATCAGTCCCACACCCATCTCTTGAACTCCACCAAGTTGAATCATCCATCAACTTACCATTAAAGTCCTAAAGTAGACAATAAACCCCACAAAATCCACAAAGCAATCAACTTACTTGATGGAAACCTTGATCACATGGAAAAGGATACCAAAGGAGGTGGAAGATCACTTTCAAGAGGAGGAAAAGAGTACGAGGAGGAGAGAAAGAGGACTTCCTAAAGATCAATTCAAGATCAACTAAAAATCAAGTAAGGGGGAGTACTATTTCATAAATTAAGGGAATATTTTGCTAAATGAATTTTTGAGTCAAAGGGGAGACTTTAACCCTTTTTATGTGATGGAAATTTCGTGGCCTTAGTATACATATGAAAGAAAAATTGATTGGAAAAAGAATACACAAGAAAACCACTAAAATAGCAAAAATAGGAAGTTTTGCATAAAAAATCAAAATTAACTGTAAAACAATACTTTAATGGAATTTTGTTAATGACTTTGTTTGCTATGTGTTATTTTCATAAATTCATGAGATATTCATGTGGGTTTATGCTTTGGAATTGGTTAGATGAATTTTGAGAATTTTCTATGAAATTGCATATTTTTTTATCATGGAATAAATATGGGTTTTCTGTAAAATTTGTTTCTAAGTATGTATTCTGAAATTTTTCTCTTTGATCTGTATTGTGTAATTTTATTTGAGGATAATTAAGTAAGATAAATGATTTTCTCTTTGGTTTAGATTATATTGGAGTTAAAAAGTATTTTTAGGACATTATTGAAGATTTTCATATAAAACTTTAATAAGAAATGAACTAAAATTGAAAATTGACTATGAGGAGGACCTATGGAACTTGAACATATTTGGAACCTCTAGAATATATGAGAAATATGAAGAAAATAAAGATCTAAGAATAAATTTGAAAGATTGAACCTTGACATGATGATGGACTATGATTTTGCACCAAAATATATCTTAAAAGTTCAAGACACTTGACCACCTATGTGGTAGAACCAAGAGAATATTTTAGAATTTGTGGAGACATGATTCAAGATCCATAAACTCATTAGAAACATTCTGGACTATCTAAGAATTACCAAAAATTGAGAAAATGACCTTTCTGCAATTAACATAAAGTAAAAGGACTAAATTACAAATAATGTAACATATGAGAAAACCTTTGCAAAATATTTTTTAGTATTTTATTCATGTGGATAGTTAAATTTTGAAACTTTTCCCACTAGTTTTACTTTATTTGGATTTAAATTGAATTAGTTATGATGTTTCTAAAGTTCTGCTACATGAAATTAGTATTCTGGGGCAGTATGCCTTGATTCAATTTCGTTTTAATATCTTTGTGTGACATTATTTTTTATATATTTTTGTATAAAAATAAACTTATTAATAGAACTTCTATCACGGGTTTCACTTGATTTGGATTTAAAAAAAAATAGATATGAATTTTTGAATATTGTGATGTGTGTGAATGTTTTCCTGAGAACAGCTCACTATAAATTCTCTTCGTTATAAATTCCATGTATAATATTATTTTATTTATATTTATTTATGAAATTATAAGGAACCGAGAACATTGTTTCTACACCACATACTTATTTAAAATAGGTAAATAATAGAGAATATAAGTATAAAATTCACTTCTCATTCAAAGTAAAATGAAGTTCTTTACAACAAATATCCAACAGAACAACATAATATTACATTTAGTTTCTAATATTCAAAATACCAAAAATTATAATACGTAGCTCCCTCGACATGAGGTTTCAAATATAAGGAAAAAGGACTTTGATGCATTATTACTCAACTCCAGCTTCTAACTTTTCTTCACTGGCCCCTCAGCTTGTGAAGTAGATGCAACACCTGCTAAATCTGCTCACGTACTACCATACGATCATCGCAGTACACACGCACACAACAACATAGAAAGAAATTCAAGGGTGAGCTTACCAAACATAAAATAAAATTATATATATATAGAGCAAAATATTTCTCACAGCAATAACCCCATGCATTTCCAGCCCATCTAATGCACAACATGAAAACGGTTTCCAACTGGTTTCACAGCCTAAGTAATCCAGAAGGAACCGAGCCGGTCCAAGAGCGACCCATTCCGTATCTCTGACCTGCATAAAGACAAAGACAAAGCTCAGCATGAACATACCGTTACACGTCTACCCACCTAAACATGTAACTCGGCTCTATAATGATGCAAAACATATATTTCAGCATGATGCACACCGCCAAAATTATTTTAACAGCTCAGCTAAGGCAAGTTTATAATAGATCAGCTAAAATCTCAGCATTTTAAATCAATTAACAGCAGTTACAGCTTAGAAAATAACTTTTATTCAATAGATCTAACAAAATCATATCAAAACATCTTGAAATAGCATATTAAACCGTTCAAAACATAGATTATAGGCTAAAGTAAACTCCTCTTACCTCAGAACGATGATTCACATTAGATCTACCGAATATTACTTGTTTTATAACAAGATTCATCGAAAATTCAGCTTTAGAATAGAGTTTCTCCTAAGAACACCATGAATTTCTATGAGAAAGAGAAGGAGAAGTGAAACGAACGGTAAATCTAGCTTAAAACTTAAAGAAACTTACTTTAAATCCTTCAGAATAGACGTAGAATCTCAGATCTGGCGAGAAATCTAAGTTTAGGAAGGTTTAGTATGAGAGAAAATGGTGGTTTACGGCCTTAGAACCTTTGATAGAGGTGAAGAAATGAAAATTTTGTGTGAAGCCCCCTTTTTATAGAAAATTTTCAGAATTTACTGTTCATCGCCAGAAACACTGTTCACTGCCTTACTGTTCACACCAGAAACACTGTTCAGGGCATTATTCATGCCGGAAAACACTGTACACGCACTGTACGCATATGTGATGTCAGCCATGACGTCATGATGATGTCGCTGATGACATCAGTTATGCGGTTTGTACTGTTCATACACGGTTTGTACGCGGTTTGCACTATTCATAGGCAGTTTTACTGTTCATTGGCACTGTTCAACGGTACTGTTTACATTTTTTTTTTTTAATTTCAAACTCCATCTAAATATATTCCAATACCAAATAATCCTTCAATTAACACTGAACAAGTATAAAATATTATAAATTACTCAATAATAAATCACTAGCCTGACAATTCTCTCCCTGAAAATAAATTTTCGTCCTCAAAAGTTTTATCCTTCAGAGAATTCTTTCATTCTTTCATTCTTTCCTCTAACTCCCATGTGGCATCACCAGTTATTGGGTCCCAAATAACCTTTACTAACCGAATAGACTTACCTCTAAGTTTCTTAACTCTAGTTTCCTCGATACGAGCAGCTGGGACCTCCACAGACAAGTTATCTCGTAACTCCACAATATCAGGCTTGATTACATGAGACGAATCTGGAACATACTTCCTTAGCTGCGACACATGGAAAACATTATGTATTCCAGACAACTGAGGTGGTAACGCTAATTCATAGGCTACTGGTCCTCTACGATGTAATATCTGATACGACCCTATGAACTTAGGTGTTAACTTCTTGGCTCTTAAGGCTCGCCCTACACCTGTAGTGTGTGATACTCTCAAGAATACATGATCACCAACCTCAAATTCTAGGAATCTTCTACGTCGGTCAGCATAAGATTTCTGTCGACTCTGGGTAGCTCTCAGCTTTTCTCTAATAAGTTCAACTTTCTCCTTAGTTTCTTGCAGCATTTCAGGTCCAACCATCAAATGTACTCCATCTTGGAACCAACAGATAGGGTTTCTACACCTTCTACCATACAGAGCTTCAAATGGTGCCATATCTATACTCGAATGATAGCTATTATTATAAGTGAATTCTACCAAAGGAAGCATATCCTCCCAATTACTCCCCTGCTCTACAATACAAGTCTGCAATAAGTCTTCTAAGGTCTGAATAGTACGCTCAGATTGACCATCTGTTTACGGATGGTATGCAGAACTCAACCTCAATTGTGTGCCCATAGCTTCTTGGAAACTCTGCCAAAACTGGGAAGTGAATCGAGGATCTCTATCAGAGATAATACTAGAAGGTACTTCATGCAACCTGACAATCTCTTTAATGTACAATTCTGTTAATTTCTCCAAGCTAAAGGTCATGTTAATTGGCAAGAAATGTGCACTCTTGGTTAGCCTATCAACTATGACCCACACTGCATCATGATTCCTAACTGTTCTAGGTAGATGGGACACAAAGTCCATAGTCACATGGTCCTACTTCCACTCTGGAATTTCCATCATTTGTAACTCTCCTGGAGGGCTCTGGTGCTCCGCTTTTGCCTTCTGACAAGTCAAGCAAACTTTAACAAACTCAGCTATCTCTCGCTTCATTCCTGGCCACCAAAACATATGCTTTAAATCTTGATACATCTTGGTAACACCAGGATGAATGCTGAGACTACCCTTATGTCCTTCTTCTAGAATTACTCTCTTTAATTCAGTATCTCTAGGGACACAAACTCGACCTTGGCATCTGAGAATACCATCAGCACCTTTACTAAAATCCTTTGTCTTATCTGTCCCTAAGAGAAATACAATCCGACATAACATCGGATCCCACAGTTGTTTGTCTTTAATTTCTTTAAGAAATTATTAGTCACCACAATTTGGCTACAACTAATCTTTTCGGGTGATAAGTCCATATGTATGTTCAGGTCTCAGAATTGTTCTACCAAAAGGGTTTCACTGACTCTTAGGGAGAATGCCTAAACCACATTCCTACTTAATGCATCGGCCACCACGTTAGCTTTTCCTGGATGGTATTGGAGCTGAAAATGATAATCCTTAAGGAATTCCACCCAACGTCTCTGCCTCATATTTAACTCTCCCTGATCAAATAAATACTTCAGACTCTTATGATCACTATACACATCAAACTGAGCTCCATAAAGATAGTGTCGCCACACCTTCAAAGCAAAGACTACAGCAGCTAACTCAAGGTCATGAATCGGATAATTTCGCTCATGAGTTCGCAATTGGCGAGATGCATAAGCCACCACTCTCTTATCTTGCATTAACACACATCCCAATCCCTGATGGGAAACATCACAGTACACCTCAAACGGTCGACTAGTATCAGGGAGAATCAATACCGGTGAAGAAGTTAGTCTCTGCTTTAACTCATTAAAGCTTTGCTAACATTCCTCAGTCCACACAAAGGGTTGATCACGGCGAGTTAACTGTGTTAATGGTGCAGCTATCTTCGCGAATCCCTCTATAAATCTCCAGTAGTAACCTGCTAGGCCTACAAAACTACGAATTTCTGAGGCTGTCTTCGGCCTTTCCCACTGCAACACCGCTTCAACTTTGGAAGGATCAACTACAATTCCTTTAGCTGAAATAACATGACCAAGGAACTTCACTTCTTTTAGCCAAAACTCACACTTAGACAGTTTAGCATACAACTGTTTCTCCCTTAAAACACTAAGTACAATCCTTAAATGCTCTTCATGTTCCTCTGACGAACTAGAATAAATTAAAATATCATCAATAAAGACTACCACAAATCGATCCAGGAAAGATTAAACACCTCCGGCCACAATCAATTAGCACACAATTGGCAGTTAGCCAATCCATACCCAGGATTACATCTAACCCTGACATCGGGATACAAATAAGATTTACTTTGTATCTTCGTCCCTCAATTACTATGGGACACCTAACACAAACCGTCGAAGTTTTAATTGAACTTAAAGTAGGTGTCGATACTACCAAGTCACATCCTAGATCGCTCACCGATAATCCTAAGTTTCTCACACAATTGTCCGCAATAAAAGAGTGTGTGGCTCCAGAATCAAACAATACAGAAAGAAAAGTACCTGCCACTACCGCTGTCCCTTGAACAAGATCCGTCGCTTGGGCTGCCTCTGATGCAGAAGTAGTGAATACACGTCCCTCTGCTCTCGATCTGGTTGTCGTTGAAGCCCTAGTTGCTTTAGGCCTAACAGCTTGTGAAGTAGATGCAACACCTGCTAAATCTGCTCACATACCACCATACGATCATTGCAGTACACACGCACACAACAACATAGAAAGAAATGCAAGGGTGAGCTTACCAAACATAAAATAAAATTATATATATATAGAGCAAAATATTTCTCACAGCAATAACCCCATGCATTTCTAGCCCATCTAATGCACAGCAAGAAAACGGTTTCCAACTGGTTTCACAGCCTAGGTAATCCAGAAGGAACCGAGCAGGTCCAGGAGCGACCCATTCCGGTATCTTGACCCAGACAGCACAGCACAGCAGCTCAGCATGAACTTACTGTTACACGTCTACCCACCTAAACATGTAACTCGGCTCTATAATGATGCAAAATATATATTTCAGCATGATGCACACTGCCAAAATTATTTTAACAGCTCAACTAAGGTAAGTTTATAATAGATCAGTTAAAATCTCAGCATTTTAAATCAATTAACAGCAGTTATAGCTTAGAAAATAACTTTTATTCAATAGATCTAACAAAATCATATCAAAACATCTTGAAATAGCATATTAAACCGTTCAAAACATAGATTATAGGCTAAAGTAAACTCTCCTTACCTCAGAACGATGATTCACACTAGATCTACCGAATATTACTTGTTTTATAACAAGATTCACCGAAAATTCAGCTTTAGAATGAAGTTTCTCCTAAGAACACCATGAATTTCTATGAGAAAGAGAAAGAGAAGAGAAACGAACGGTAAATCTAGCTTAAAACTTAAAGAAACTTACTTCAAATCCTTCAGAATAGACGTAGAATCTCAGATCTCACGAGAAATCTAAGTTTAGGAAGGTTTAGTATGAGAGAAAATGGTGGTTTATAGCCTTAGAACCTTTGAGAACCTTAGATAGAGGTGAAGAAATAAAAATTTTGTGTGAAGCCCCCTTTTTATAGAAAATTTTTAGAATTTACTGTTCATCGCCAGAAACATTATTCACCGCCTTACTGTTCACGCCAGAAAACACTGTTCAGGGCATTATTCACGTCGGAAAACACTGTACACGCGTACTGTACACGCACTGTACGCGTATGTGATGTCAGCCTTGACGTCATGATGATGTCACTGATGACATCAGCAGTCACTGTACTTACGCGGTTTGTACTGTTCATACACGGTTTGTGCGCGATTTGCACTGTTCATAGGTAGTTTTACTGTTCATTGGCACTGTTCATATGGTACTTTTCACTTTTTTTAAAAAAAAAAATTTTCAAACTCCATCTAAATATATTCCAATACTAAATAATCCTTCAATTAACATTGAATAAGTATAAAATATCATAAATTACTCGATAATAAATCACTAGCCTGACATGATGAGTACGAATTTGAAGAAGAATATAGAAGTGACGAAGACAATGATGAGGATCTTGACGATGATAATGATGAAGATGAGTCCTACATGGGTGGGCAACATCCTTTTGGGGAGCCATCTTTCATGCGTGAATTAGATCTTGGTGCTATGAATGCTACTATGTTTCTAGAGTATGCAAATTTACCTATGTGATATTTAAAATTATGTTAGTGTGATTAATTATATTTTTGTTAATTAGCTTATGTTTGCTATTGGTAGGTAATACAGAGATAGATGGTAAATTGTATATTAGAAAGCAATTCAATGACAAAGAAGCTCTTATAAGAGTCGTAAAGCATTATAGTATATCAAAAGAAGAAGACTATAAAGTGTTCGAGTCAGAATCAAATATATTTTATTATAAATATATAAGGTATGACTTAGATTATAGGTGACTTCTCTGATGTAGTTTCAGGAAGAACAAGTATTTTTGGGAAATCCGAAAATACAACGATCCACACACTTGTACTGTTAGAATCATTTCTCAAGATCATAGAAAGTTGGATGCAGACATAATTACAGAATGTATAAAGCCAATGGTAAAATTTGATCCTTCTTTTAAAATCAAAGTTGTAATTGAGGAAATTCAGTCTCGCTTTAGGTATACAATAAGTTATCGAAAAGCGTGGTTGGCAAAACAAAAGGCAATTGAAAATGTATTTGGTAAGTGGGAAGCCTCATTTCAAGCTTTGCTGCAATGGTGCATAGCAATGTGTTATGCTGATCAAGGTTCTGTTGCGAAATTAGATGTTGTATAGACTTATTGCAATGATGAATTGGTTCCCAATGTTCAAATATTTCAGCGAGTGTTTTAAACTTTTGGTCCCTACATTAGAGCATTCCGCCATTGCAAGCCACTTGTGCAGGTTGATGGGACACATTTATATGGAAAATACAAGGGAGTTCTACTAGTTGCTATTGCATAAGATGAAAATCAGAATATATTGCCGATTGCATTCGCCATTGTTGAGGGTGAGACAGCAGATGCTTGAAGTTTTTTCCTAGAAAATTTACAAAAATATGTCATTACTAAAGATGGCATTGGGTTGATTTCTGATCATCACAAGTCAATTATAGCAGCAATCAGAAGATGTAATGGCCAGTGGGAACCTCCAAGAGCATTCCACATGTATTGTATCAGGCATGCTGATCCTCAACTGTAATTCCCAATTTCATTCACATTTGTTAACAACTGCAAGAATTTTGCATGCACCACTGAATTACTTTTATTTGTCATCAAAAAATGTCCTAACAAGCAAAGAATATACCCACGAGCATGTTGTTGTAACCTAATGTTGTAATTACAAGGAAGCAAACCAAGGTGTTGGGATAGCCACTTTAGTTTAATTTCTGATCCGTCAATGTCGTTTGAATTAGGTCGGCATCCTATTAAATTTTCACACATATCCTATATAACAACAGTAAAAAGATTTGTAGAACCAATCACTGCTACACTGCTGACCTTAAGTCTAAGTAACATGTACACATCCTCCAATGTAATTGTGCATTCTCCACATACTAAGTGAAATGTGTGTATTTCAGGCCTCCAATGTTCTACCAGCGCATTTATCAGTGAATTATTTATTTGCATTTCACAAAGTTAAGAAATTCGATCAAATCCATCATGTCGTAAAATTTTCATAATTTCAATCCTTAGAGGCGTTATTTGACAATTGAGGAGAGTGTAACATTCTCATTACCTGTTATAAATAATTAAAAAAACACCATTATTACTAAAACAATTATCTATATTACATAAATTCTAATAAATATTTAAAAAATTATAAAATTCTTATAAAATCAAATTTCATTATAATAATATAATTGACAAAAATATTTACAACAAAATTATAATGTACTTCACATCATATATAATCAATTTTAAATTAACATTATACATTAATGATAACACATTTCAAAATGAAACTTATGAGCTTTTGATTTTAGCCTTTTTTCAACACAAATTCAGCATTTTTTAAGTTTAATTACTATAACAATATAAATTATTATAAAAAATCCATATTAACTTTTTACTTACAAAAAAAAAAAAACCAACTACTATATATTACTAATGATATATTTTATTTATTAAAAATTAAACCATAATTAAAATACACATAAAAATATATTAAATAATATAGAAAAACTTACATTTAAATTTTAAATTTGTTCTGAACTATGTTTCCTTGAATCAACAGTTGTATCTTTAACCATTGCAATTCTAAATTTTCAACTTCTCTCTATTTCTCAAGAATCTCACTTCTTCTTCTTCTTCAACTTTGTCCCGCCCCTTTTCTCGCATGTAGCAAATATATAGGCCTAAAATCGCTATTGGCATTTTAAGATGTTCAAAATCATCTATGTCGACTTTATAGAGTTAGGTTCCTTGTATGGCAGCATTTAAAATCACCAATGGCGAGTTTACTGCCCCTGCACTTGCCTGCATCAATTTGATAATACAATGCTTTTGACCAAGGTGTTTTTAGCTTTTGCTGTGAACCCCTGAATGAACTATTCACGTAAAATTGCATTTGGCATTTTTTGTTACGATTCAGGCACCCTGCAGTTCTGTTCTGACCCCTGCCATGCAACTATTCATGTCAAAATTACCTTTGGCATTTTCTGTTATATTTCAGGCACCCCGCAGTTCTGCTTTAACCCCTGCCATGCAACTATTCACTCAAAATCGCCTTTGGCATTTTTAGTTATATCATATTCTTGTACATGTATAGAAAAAGCCATATGTCAGTATTTACAATTTATTAATCTCATATTTAAATAACTTTTCCAGATATCAAACAATTATGATCATATAGTTCATGCTGTATTTTTATGAAAGATTAAATATGTATATGTTAATTATTTGTATTTATCTCACCATTTATTTATTTAACATTTTATTTAAAATAAAAGATATTATATTAATAGCATATATTGAAGGATTAAGCTCTCGTACAATAATAAAGTTATTGCATAAAATATTTTATAGATGACTCTAAGTCAAATTAATTTTTTGATTTTTTATATTTTTTCTAGTGTCATTTATAAAATATTAACACTGGATAATATTTTATATTTCTTTTATTAAAAATAAAGTTGACATGATTATGATTATTACAAGTAGTCAAATAAATTAATGCCTTTTAAGTTACATCAATGGTTAAAGTGTCATATCCAACATAGGTAGTTATTTTTTTTTAATTTTAACTTAAACATATTTTTAGTTTGTGTAAATATTATTAAATATGATTTTAGCTCTTTTAAAAATTTTAGCTTAAACATATTCAAAGTGATTACGTGATATCTCTATTGAATGAATACAGTGTGTCACGTTGATTCTATTCCACGTAATATTTATTTTTAAAAAAATCGAAAACAATAATAGCAAGTGAATGCATTCGGTTACGTACATTCTCATTTCTCATTTCTCAGTTGTTGCATTCATTTTTTATCTTGACCCATGCAAACACACACAAGATAGATTTATAGAAGAAACCTGTGAAAGTGACCATCTCCTTGTAACCGTGTTTTGTGTGATTTTGATAGAAAACAAAACGACATCGTCGTTTGGAAAATGGCGACCATGACGAGCTTGATCGGACTTATAAACAAGATCCAACGTGCATGCACGGTGTTGGGGGACCACGGCGGCGAGGGATTCTCTCTCTGGGAGGCTCTTCCCTCCGTCGCCGTCGTTGGAGGACAGGTTTGTTCCTCTTTATAATTTCTTTGTAAAGTTCCACTTTTCTTTTTTAGGTTTTGTATTGTGATTGACTCTCTGTTTGTTGAAAACAAATCAGAGTTCAGGGAAATCATCAGTGTTGGAAAGTGTGGTGGGAAGGGATTTTCTGCCACGTGGATCTGGTAATCATCACTTCCTCATCGATTTTTCCTGTTAACACATATTTTTCTTAATTTTGATGCTTAATTAAGCATGTAATAAAAAGACTTATCCCATGATATTTGACAATAAAATTTCTTCAATAAATTGGAAGGAAGCTATTCAAATATGTTGAATTAAATTTAATAGAGTTGTGAGTTATTTTTATAAATTTTTTATAAGCTCGTTCAAACGGTTTCTTTAACATTAAAAATTTCAACACTGTATTGACATAACAGTGTTTATAATTATTTAATATGCTCTTTTTTTATCATTAATTTAATAAATACCATGATTGTTTAAAGTTTATATTTAGCTTCTCTAAAATGAGAACATGTAAAGTTGGAAAGTAAGAAACAATTCTCTTTTGAATTGTATTCAAGTATTTAGTAAACATAACTAAGTTTAAATTAAAAATAGACAGATTCTCACTCTTTACGTATTCTAAAATTAGAAGAGACAATCCTTAAAACTTAATCTTATTATCTGTTTAATAAATACTACTTCAATTTCATCAATGTCGTGTGTGACATGGAAAGGCATCGAAGTTTGAGCCTCATCCAAAAATAGTTCTGTTATATTTTCTTTTGGCATTTGATTAGATGAACAAATTCTTTTGAACTTTTTTAATTTACTTTTTAAGCATTTTTTTTTCAATTCAAGAAGAACTTTTTTTCTTAAAAAATGCACGAAAGGACCCTATGTCATTTATGATTATTGGATCAGAAAAGGTGAAAAACTTAAGAAATAATATTTGTTTAGTTTTTCTTGCATAGTCTTGTACGCAAGAAAAGAGATATTTTTGAGGGAGAAAATTTCATTATAAATGGCTAGCAGGTGATCCTTTTTCTTTTCATTTGAAAGCAAGGATTATTCTTTATTTTATCAATGATAGAGAAGAATGGTTGTTTATTCATATGAATGTTTTTATGATATTATTTTTCATTTTTTTAGGTATTGTCACACGGAGGCCACTTGTGCTGCAACTTCACAAGACAGATGATGGGCAGCAGGAATATGCTGAGTTTCTTCATGCACCGAGAAAGAGATTCTCCGACTTTGGTAAATGATGTTTTTTACTTAAGAAGATGTTTTTTCTAATTCGGTAAGATTTGCAATATTGATAAGCTGACATTGGTGAAGCCACTTGTATAGACTTCAATTGATGTAATGTTAATATGCCATCTCAAATTTATTGAATATATGGGATCATAAACTTGATATTTTGTACTTAATTCAGTTTAATGAACCACGGCCCTTCCCATAGAGGGTATATGTAACCAGAGCGGCAAGATTTGTTGCTTACTATGATAAAGAAATCCATCCTATTTACCTATGATTTACAGTTGAATTAATCTTTCTTCAAAACCAACTATCGTTACAATCATAAAGCAGAATTAGTTGTCTTTATAAGAGAAGGGCTGTGTTTGTAGATGAGATTTATACTCTTTCAAGGCCACTTATGACATGGGTATGCTGTTAGTTTCTATGTCCATTGTTAAGGATGGCTTATACTATCTCTATGACAATTAATTGCATAGTAAATTGTCAATTAACGGATTCTCTTACTTTAATTTCCGTACTTAACTCAAAAATGCATTACAAATTCGTTTTTTCTCTACTCTCTAGATATAATGGTGATAACTCCAATATTGGGTTCAATTAGAGAGATATTCTTCATAATTATTGAAGATCCAAAATGATTATCTATCAGAGGCCAAAATGAAAAGGATATGAATTGTATTATTAATGAAGAAGAAAAAACGGCAAAATCAATTCTGCAATTCACAGAAACATTATATGACACATTAAACATCAATTTGCTCTCCATAACTAATTTCTCTTTCAAATTCCCATTCTTCCCCTTCTTATTTCGCCTACTATGTGTCTTCCAAATTCAAGGCCCATAACTGAGTTGGACTGGACTTGTCCACTTATGTTAATGGGACCTAACACTATCATACAAGCTAAGTAAGCGGGAAATTTTCATCTTGAAAATGCGCACAATGTGCCGCAGCAGAATCACCAGAAAACAGGATAAATCATGAACTGAGATCAAAGTTTAGCCTTTTATTTTGGCTTTGCTGCAAACTTCAAAATGAATTGTGAGAAACTGCACTAAGGTGGGTGATACAAAATGAACGTGTTATTCTTAGGGACAGTTTTTTTTTTTTTTTGAGTAATTTATATTTTTAACATTGATTATAATCAGTACTTTTATTTTAAGAATTATTATCTGATATGGATTTTCACTATACAAGTACAACTAATCTTGGATGTCCTATTTTGGATTTTTTCATATTATTATCAATAACTAATATTGATTTTTCTGGTAAATCTTTGTGACTTTTGGTTCAACATCATTGAGAGAACAAACCTAGTATTTGCCAATAATTGCAAACAGGTTGCTTCCCAATTTCTTCCTGACAATGCAACATTAAACTGGAAACTATTTTTGTACTAGTCCTGCACGTTACACTAATATAGGGGGAAACAGTTGGGAGGTCTATGAGTTTGCAGCATGTCAATAGTGTTAATACTATATTCCTACTGAGTAGTGCTATCCAAAAGAATTGTTTCTCCTTAGATAGAATATTTGACTGCCAAATTTCCATGTGAAAATGGAACATGTCCTCACTTGGAGAATGAGACATAAACCAAGAGTAAGACTTACATGTTCATGATTATGTCCTGGAAGAATTGGGAGTTCAAATAATCCTATCTCAGTCAGCAGAATTTTGTTTAGAATCAAGTGAATGCAGAATGGGATCTGATTTATTACTTTGTGTATCATTATAATTGTTTGAGAAAAAAGTAAACTTTCAACAGAGATTAGGACCCAGAATATAAAGAAAAAAAATTTTGGATGGGTGAATTTTGTGAAGAATAATAGAGGATATAGAGATATGGCAATGCCTCTGAGAAAGGAATATTCCCAGAAAAATTTCCTTTATGACCATTTAAGGTTAATCTCAGCCCACAGAGACATGTTTTGGGGTCTAATAGATGTGCACGGTAATCTTAGCTCACAATTTTACCATTTAGCCACCATAGCAGTGTTTTTGGACACCGGATTCCCTAGACTGAAGAAACCCCTTCCAACTAGATAATAAGATGACCTCAATGCTCAGCCCCTCTTGACCAAAGGAAGTCCCTAATAATTTAGGAGTCTTTTGAGCCAGTCAAACTGAAATGCAAAAGAGGGAAAAGATTTGAGGAGGAATTGTTGGATTGTAGGTAATTTAGGTATAGAGGGAGAGAACAGAGACAAAAGAGACGTTGGGTAATATTTTGATGTATTAAAATGAGATGTACTTCTTGATAAAACTTGAAAGCACTCACCCCTATTTATACTAATAATTCTAACTGAATAAGAAAACAAATCATGAGATATTAAGAAATATAAAAACTAAGAAAATAGTAAAACTAGTCTTAAAAGACAATCTGCAAGATATTCTAAACTATTTTAGGATAGAATTAAGATATTATCTGATACTCTAAATAATTTTAACATATGATATTGAAATTATAAGATATTTCGATACTCCCGCTCAAGCAAAGTTTGTTTCAAATAAACCCTTTCAAAATATAATATAGCAGGGTGACCAATGGCAATTTCTGGTGAGATATTGGAGAGTGGTCTAGACCTCACAAACTTGAGAAACAACTATGAGCATGGCTAGAATTAATCATCCTTTTCCTTCTTTCATGATGAATGATTTGTTCTTGTGTGTGAGAGCATGTGCAATGATGACTTCGGCTAGGATTTTGGGGTTCAGTCGGTCTGAATGGCAGTGCTAGAAACAAATGACAGGCATAGCGAAGGTGCTTAGGATTTTTTAAATGAAGGCTGCTAAAGAAAAAATACCGCAATGAAGGAAGATAGGATATTGACAATGAAGGCTGGACACTCACATTTCAGCAATGTAGTCTGACAGTATCAACATATAGGCCCACAATAAAGGTTGGACATTTACCTTAATAATGAAGGCTTACAATGTCAATAGGTCTGCAATGAAGGCTAACGATGTCAATAAGTTGGCCCACAATGCTGCACACTCACATCTGATGTCAGAAATGAAGGCTAACATTGTTAATTAATAGGTATGCAATGAAGGCTAGGCATATGATGGTTGATAGCACCAAGGATGGTTCACCCCTTTAAGAATAGACACTAACAACAACTTCATTTTATCAACACTGACCAAATAGTATCCTTTTTCCGTTTGGTGGATTCACCCATTTATCAGTATTTGTTACGCTGCACCAATGTATACAGCTAACCATTTGCATTGCTCTACTCTCAATGAAAATACCAAACAATTTCAAAAATATGGAAGGAAGATCATGACCTAAACTAGGGTAAACCAAACAAGGAGGAACTGATGAAAAAATCTAGACGATCAGTAATAAGAGGCAATATTGACAAGGCAACATGTGGGCAGTAGGAACAACAAAAAATGAGCATAAAAGAGCTTAAGAGGTTTTGAATAAGATGATGTCATTATGAACATTGAAAATCAAAGAGCATTGATGGAATATGTGTCTCAACTACACAAAGGGCTGGATATTTATATTGATAATAATTATATCAGCAATGATTGCAAGATAATTACATAATATGCAGTTAGCTAATTACGATAATTACAAAAATACTAATTTTTTTAATTAACATATTTACGATTACAATTACTATTATTAGTAAAAAGTTATGATCCATTACTTGATTTAATGGTTTAGTTGATATTAACTATTCATAATGGAAGGCTTGCGTTGCTTATATGCTAGTACATATAAGCATAGAGAGACTGCAACAAATCATTCAAAGAAAACGTAAGGATATAAATCCTCTAGTGAGCACATTGTGAGAGATAAAGAATTCATAGAGAATTCTTCTTTGTAATTTTGTTTTTTCCTTATTAAAGAGATTCTTCTTTAGTTTTACACAATATATATTTCTACATCAAAGATGATTTATCACATTAACTTGGTATAAGAGCTATGGTATTCGCAAAGTTTGATGTTGATAAATTTATTGGCAAAAATAACTTAAACTTGTGGTGGTTGAAGATGTTCACTCTCCTCAGGCAACAAGAATGTGAGTTGGCATTGGAAGGGAATCAAAGTTTCCAACCAAGCTTACATCTACCCAGAAGAATGCAATAATGAAAAAGACACAGTATAATGTTATTATTGCTAGGTGATGAAGTTTTGGGAGAAGTCTTTGGAGAAAAGACCTCTGACATGCTTTGGACAAAAGCTTGAAAGTCGTACATGATAAAGTCTCTCCATAATCATTTTTGTCTTAAGAAGCAATGATATACTATGCAAATACATGAAGTTGAGTCCATAAACATATTGAAAATTTCAATCAAATTGTTCTTAGTTTGAAAAACATTGATTGTACTGTGGATGATGAGGACCAAGCTGTTCTTAGCTCTTTGCCAAGAGCTTATGAAAATTTTGTAGCTACAATAATTTTTGGAAGAAACTCATTGTTGATGGAGGAAGTGAAAACAATCTTATAGTCTTGGAAATTAGAAAGGTGAATTACCAATTCATATGGTGGTACAAGCTTGGGTGAAAGTCTAATGGTAAGAGGAAGAATGGAGAAAAGGAAGAAGAGTTTTGAAAGAAGGAAGTGTAAGTTACGTAATAAAAATAAAAATAATAACATAAGTCATAACTGTAAAAAAGAAGGGCGCTAGAGAAGAAACTTCTTGGAGCTCAGGAAAGATAAAACAAGTAATTCAGAGTTTGGTGGAGCTGTTGTGGCCTCAAAAGAATTGGATGGTAGAAATGTTCTCTTCATTTCATCTAATGTTAATGATGATGATTGAATTCTTGATTCAGCATGTACTTTTCATATGACAACTATTAGAGATTGGTTTGTCATGTTCCAAGAGGTTGACAGAGACAAAGTTCTGATGAGAAATGATGGTGTTTGTAGCATAATTGGTAAAGGTACATTGCAAATCAAGATGGTTGATGAGATTGTGAGGTATGTGCCTGAAGTTCACAAAAAATGAATTTCTTTGAGCACTTCAGACTCTCAGTTGTTTATACTAGGTTGAAGGTGGAGTCTGAAAAAATTTCTAGAGGCTCCTTAACAGTTTTTAAGGAAAAGTTGAAGAATGGACTGTATATCTTGCAAGGTAGCACGGTGGTAGGTGCAACCACAATTTCTTCTATTTCTTACCTTGACCAAACTCATTTGTAGCATTTGAGGTCAGGCCATATGAGTAAGCGTGGAATGTATGAGCTTAGCAAGAAAGATTTGGTTGGTGGACATCGAACTGGAAAGGTAGGTTTTTTTTAATATTGTATTTATGAAAAACAATACATAGTAAAATTTAACATTGGAGTTCAATTAGTTCACAAAATGTGAGGGACTTTTGATTATATCCATTTAGACCTGTGGGGCTTGTCAAGTGTTCCTTCCCATGGTAGAGCATGGTACATGTTAACTTCCATTGATGATTATTCACGAAACGTTTGGATTTATGTCTTGAAATAGAAGAGTGATGTATTCCTCAAGTTCAAGCAATGAAAATATCTGCTGGAGAAACAGACGAAGAAGGTCAAATGACTAAGGAAAAGATTGGAATTTTGCAATTGGGAAGTTTGATAAGTTTTGTGCAAATCAAAGAATAGGTCGTCATGAAACCATGGGACATACATCACAACAAAATGATGTAGCAAAACGAATGAACAAAACATTGCTTGAGAGAGCTCATTGCTTGCTTTTAAATATAGGTTTGCCTAAGCAATTTTGGGCAAAAGTAGTTAATACTACATGTTATTTGGTGAACAAATCTCCTTCTACAGCTGTTGATTGCAAGACCCCAATGGAGTTGTGATCAGACTCTACTAAAATTTATTCAACTTTGTGTGTATTTGGGTGTCCAGCTCTTGCTCATGTTAATAAAGGGAAACTGGAGCCAAGAAACAAGAAATGTATATTTTTTGGTTTGGGTTATAAAAATGGAATAAAAGTGTAGGTTATGGGATCCTAAGGAGTTAAAGCTCATGATCAGTAGAGATATGACCTTGATGAGAAATTCATACTTAACCCAAGACCACATGAGGACCATGATAATAATGTTGAAGTTTATGGTGTTACCAAAAATGTATATTTTGAAACTGTACCTCTTAAACAAAACTTAGAGGAGACACATGATGAAGTCACAATAACAAAGCTTTATATATTGGCTAGAGAAAAGCCAAGAAGACAAATCAAAGCACTAGAAAAGTATGGTGATTTTCTTGCTTTTGCACTCAATATGGTAGAAATATAAAGCATTGATGAAAAGGCACCCAATTTATTCCATGAGGCAGTTAATTATGATGAGGCTCACAGTGGATTGGTGCCATGAAAGAAGATCTCGAATCCCTCCACATCAATCAGACTTGGAAGCTTGTTGAGAAACCAGTTGCTTAGAAGATGGTTGCAAATGGATATTCAAGAAAAAGGATGAAGTAAGGTTTAAAGCAAGGTAGCAAAAGGCTTTACACAAAGACAAGGTATTGACTTTAATGAAGTTTTTTCTCTTGTTGTGAAGCATAGTTCCATTCGAGTTCTTCTTGCTTTGGTGCGTCTACATGACTTGGAGTTAAAACAATTAGATGTACAAATTGCCTTTCTCCATGGTGATTTGGAGGAAATGATTTACATGTGACAACTCAAGGAGTTTGTTGTATTAGGGAAAAAAAAAGATCATGTTTGTTTGTTGAAGAAGTCTATGTATGGGTTGAATCAGTAGCTCAAGCAATGGTATACACAATTTGACTTGTTTATGATTGATATTGAGTAAACAAGAAGTGAGTATGATAGTTGTTTTTATCATAAAAAATTATTTGACAACTCTTACATTTACTTGCTTCTTTATGTTGATGACATGCTAATTGTATGTAAGTGCCCAACTAAGGTCATTAAGATGAAGGCACAATTAAGTGGTGAATTTGACAAGAAAGATTTGGGTCCAGTGAAAAGATTTCTTTGAATGGAGATCATACGAGATCAGAAAGCTGGAAGATTATGCTTATCTCGAAAGAGCTGTATTGAGAAAGTTCTAAAGAGATTTGGAATGCATAATGCAAAGACAGTTAATACCCCTTTTGCAGCTCATTTTATGTTGTCTACAAAAATGTCACTACAAACAGAAGAGGTGGAGCTCATGTCGTTAGTACCTTACTTTAATGTAGTTGGAAGTATGATGTATGACATGATTTACACTAGACCAGATATTGCACATGCAGTGAGTGTTATTAGTTGTTATATGGGTAATCTAGGCAAGGCTCTTTGGCAAGCTGTGAAGTGGATTCTCAAATACTTGAAAGGTTAACCTAACATGGGATTTAGTAGAGGAATAAATGAGGTGTCATACTCATATCATTGGATTTTGTGACTTGGACTATGCAAGTGATCTTGATCATAGGAGATCATTGACTGATTATGTTGTTAGAGACACATTTCCAGGGGGTTTAAAAGTTTATAAAAGGCAACAGTTTAGGAAAGGTGTTAGGAAATATATTAGCTTTCTAAATTTAATTTCTGTTTTTATTTTTCTGTTATTATTTTTTGGTTATGATGTTTGTTTTTCCATTAGACATAGTTTAAATAAAGGTTATGATAGATAGAATGGACAACGTGTATTATTTGGAGAATAGTGCAATCGAGCCGCTTGAGAGCTCAAACAATTCAGAGTGCTTTAATTCGACTGAGCCTATTCAATACATTTTCCATCATTCAAAAATCCCTATTCTATCAATTTGGTATCAAAGCTCTATTCTAGGGTGCGAAGATACCTTTTTCTTGAAACAATGGAGTCTGAACGTTTGGAGCGTGTGGAGAAGACGTTGGAAGAGTTGCTGTAGCGGATGACTATGCAAGGCCGATCGCGCCGTCGTGACTGCACACCACCCAGGGCTGTCCGCCGCCAATCTGCAGGAAGGTGGAGACCCACATCTAGATCAGAGGTCTCAGCCTCCCCCGACCCCCACCACGGACAATCATCCCTGTCCCCTCGCAAACCTAAAGATTCCTCTAGACGCCAGCATCACCATTCCCCGTTTCGAGACCGCTGACGTTACTACTCTCCACCCTCAGAAAATTATCAGCACCACCATTCCCCGTTTCGAGACCGACGACGCTACTACTCCCCACCCTCAGACCATGATCGGAAAATTGAATTTCCAATCTTTTCTGGCGACAACCCAGTTAACTAGCTGGTGAAGATTGAGAGGTACTTCACCCTTCAACGCATTGCCGGTGATGAGCGCCTCGACGTGGTGCTCCTTGCCTTGGAAGGAGCGTCTCTGAACTGGTTTTACGCTTGGGAGGACGGTCCCTTCGTGGCACCAGACCAAAAGTGCCTTGCTAGGTCGCTACCAACCAGGTGCGAGCAGGGACCCCTTTGGAGCACTGTTTCGCCTAAGACAGACCAACTCTGTGTAAGAATACATAGAGGAGTTCGAGAAACTCTCGCGTCCTCTTAAGCATCTTGACATGAAGGTGCAGATCGAAGTCTTCCTCAACGGACTCAAAGAGGAGATCGGGGCAGAGCTAAGGAACTTGGAGCTGGAGTCATTGATGGTGATGAAGGATAAGGCCATCCTTCTAGAAGAGAGAAACCGAGAAATAACCAAGTCGCCCAGTGGGCCAAAGGGGCCAGCAACAGTAGGCCCAATAGCTCGCCCTACTCAAAACCGGGACAGACAACAACCAGAGTCTGGCCCAATAACACCATGCGTGACTTGCAACCTAAACGAGACCCACCACATAAAACCCAGCCGCGACCACGATTATCTCAAGCCGAAATCCACGAGGACTATACTACAAGTGTGGGGACCCATGGAATAAGGAGCATGTGTGCAAGTACAGACACTTTCGGCTCGAACTAGTGGAAGGAAGTGAAGGCGAAGGGATGGGGGAGGAAGACGAGACTCAGGTAGAAGAAGAAGAAGCACCTCCCCTGGAAACCAGACTTCGCATATTGAAGATTTCACTGCAAAGTTTAAAGGGGTTCACCAACAAGAAGTCTTTCATGGTGTGGGAGAGTCTTCAAGGCCGCGACATCACTATTCTAGTGGACTGTGGCGCTGAAGGAAATTTCCTGCACATAGCATTGGTTGAGCAATTGAGGCTAAAAGTGACAGAGACCCTAGAATACAGAGTGGAGCTAGGAACAGGAGCACAACACCGGAGTACAGGAGTGTTCGAAGGAGTTGAGCTCAAGGTGCAAGGAGTGACAATAATACAAACATTCTTCCTCATCAAACTGGGAAGCGTGGATGTGGTACTGGGTATGGACTGGTTGCAAAGTTTGGGGACAATCACAGCAAACTTCTCTCAGCTCTACATTAGGTGGCACCAGGGCGCAGAAATCCTGATGATACAGGTAGACCCATCTCTGAGCAAGAAAGGGGTCACGTTCAAGATGGCCTTGAAGGCGCTGAAGGGGGAAGGCAAAGGTGTTTTGGTAACCCTAGTGGAGCCTCAACCCAATGAAGAAACCTCACAGAAGATACCCGAAACCATGAGTGAGCTGCTCAATGAGTTTTTCGACATTAGTAAAATGCCCAGGGGATTACCCCCTACAAGGAGATGCGATCATGCTATAGTCCTAAAGGAGGGAGCTTCCATGCCAAATATCAGGCCCTACCGTTACCCGCACTCCCAGAAAAATGAGATTGAGAAGATTGTGGATGAGATGTTAGAGACTGGCATCATCAGGCCTAGTATTAGCCTGTCTCAAGCCCCGTGTTGTTGGTAAAGAAGAAAGATAGAGAGTAGAGGTTTTGCGTTGACTACTGAGCCCTAAACGCCATCATAAGACCGAACAAGTTTCCCATTCCAGTAATAGAAGAGCTGTTAGACAAGCTGGGCAAAGCTAAAATATTTACTAAGCTGGACTTAAAATTTGGGTACCACCAGATTAGGATGAAAGAAGATGACATTGAAAAGACAGCTTTTCGAACACATGAGGGGCATTATGAATTTTTGGTAATGCCTTTTGGGTTAACCAATGCCCCTTCCACGTTTCAATCTCTCATGAATCAAGTACTCCGACCGCACTTGAGGAGATTTGCATTAGTTTTCTTCGATGACATACTAATCTACAGCAAGACTAAGGAAGAGCATGTAAGGCAAGTAAGGGAGGTGTTGGAACTATTGCGACAGAACCAACTGTATATCAACCAGAAAAAATGTTGTTTTATGGTAGCAAAGTTGGAATACTTAGGACATCTTATCTCTAAGGGAGAAGTAGAGGCTGATCCCAGGAAAATTGAAGCCATAATTAACTGGCTTGCACCGCAAGATGTGAAAGGATTGAGGGGATTTTTGGGCTTAACTAGATACTACAGAAGATTCGTGAAGAATTACGGAAAGCTCGTTTGGCCTCTCACAACATTGTTGAAGAAGGATAGATTTGGTTGGAACATGGAAGCCTAAACAGCTTTCAAAACTTTGAAGAAGTCCATGACTTCCTTACCCATGCTAGCAGCTCCTAGCTTTGAAAAGGAATTTGTGTTGGAAACCGATGCTTCAGGAACAGGATTAGAGGCTATCTTGATGCAGGAGGGAAGGCCTATTGCTTTCTAGAGTCATACACTCTCAAGCAGAAACCAAATGAAATCTGTGTATGAGAGGGAGTTAATGGCAATTGCTCTGGCAGTGCAGAGGTGGAGGCATTACTTGCTTGGAAGGAAATTCACGGTGCACACAGACCAAAAATCCCTCAAATTTTTAATTGATCAACAAGTATTGGGTGAAGGGCAGCAAAGATGGATATCCAAACTCATGGGCTTTGAGTTTGAAATCAAATACAAAGATGGAAAGGAAAACCGAGTTGCAGATGCGCTTTCCCGGAAGCTTCAACTAGCGGCCCTTTCTACGATTACTTCCCAAGAATGGGCAGGGTTAGAAGAGGAGATCATAGGGGATGAGAAGTTAACAGACATCATACAAAAGATTATACAAGCGAAGCCTATAGCCAGCAACTATGAGCTAAAAAATAGAAGGCTTTTCCATAAAGGAAAGTTGGTACTCCCTAAAAATTCTCCCCAGATTTCACTGCTACTCTAACAGTTTCATGATTCCGCCATAGGGGGCTACTCAGGATTTTTCAGAACCTACCAGAGGATTGCAAGCTTGGGTTGGTGGGAAGGAATGAGGAAGACTATTCAAGAGTATGTGGCTGCTTGTGATACTTGCAATCGGAATAAGTACCAGACTTTAAGCCCGGCTGGACTCTTGCAGCCCTTACCGATTCCACAACAGGTTTGGGATGATATCTCCATGGATTTTATTGGAGGACTACCGAAGTCACAGGGCTGGGATACTATCCTAGTGGTGGTAGACCTACTGACTAAGTACAGTCACTTCATTGGCTTAGCTCACCCTTACACAGCAAGGACGTGGCTGATTTGTTCAACAAAGAGGTGGTGAAGTTGCATGGATTCTCAGCCTCAATTGTTTCAGACAGAGATAGAATCTTTATGAGTTCCTTTTGGAAGGAGTTATTCAAAGCAGTAGGGACCAAACTAAGGTTCAGTTCAGCATACATCTACAAACAGATGGCCAAACGGAAGTAACAAATAGGTGCTTGGAGGCTTATTTGAGTGTTTTTCCAGCACTAAGCCGAAGCAATGGGCTAGATGGTTGAGTTGGGCTGAGTTGTGGTTTAACACCACATATCACAGCTCAACAGGAACTACCCCCTTCAAGGCATTATATGGTAGAGACCCGTCGGCTATCATACGAGGGGAGGTCGGTGCATCCGCAGTGGAGGAGGTCAACTCGGCTCTAGCGGAAAGAGACCGCATCCTCAGAGATTTAAAGTGGCAGCTGAATAAGGCACAAGACCGAATGAGGGCCACCCAAGCTAATAAGAAAAGGAGAGAAATGGAGCTTGAAGTAGGAGAAATGGTTTACTTAAAGATCCAGCCTTATAGAATGCAGACTCTAGCCACCAAAACCAATCAAAAGCTCAGTCCTAGATACTACGGCCCCTACAAGGTGATAGAGAAAATTGGAGAGGTTTCCTACAAGATAAAACTACCAGAGGAGGCAAGAATCCATCCTGTTTTTCATGTCTCTTTGCTTAAAAAATGTGTGGCAGCCAGAGTAAGGAGCCAACCCTTACCCCCCCAGTCTTAATGAAAATTGGGAGTTACTAGTACAACCCGAAAAGGTCCTAGCAGTAAGGACCAACAGCCAAGGAGACATGGAACTGCTGATTAGGTGGAAGAACTTGCCAGATCATGAGAGCACGTGGGAGGTTACTGAAGACATTCAGATAGCATTTCCAGCATTTCACCTTGAGGACAAGGTGGTTGTTCAAGAGGGAAGTGTTGTTAGAGACAAATTTCCAGAGGTTTTAAAAGTTTATAAAAGGCAACAGTTTAGGAAAGGTGTTAGGAAATAGATTAGCTTTCTAAATTTAAATTCTATTTTTATTTTTCTGTTATTATCTTTTGGTTATGATGTTTGTTTTTCCATTAGACGTAGTTTAAATAAAGGTTATGATAGATAGAATGGACAGCGTGTATTATTTGGAGAATAGGGCAATTGAGCCGCTTGAGAGCTCAAACAATTCAGAGTGCTTTAGTTTGACTGAGCCTATTCAATACATTTTCCATCATTCAAAAATCCCTATTCTATCAGGTGTCATACTCATATTATTGGATTTTGTGACTTGGAATATGCAAGTGATCCTGATCATAGGAGATCATTGACTGATTATGTTTTTACGCTTGGAGGTGGTGCTATAAGCTGGCGTGCAACTTTACAGTCCACTATTGCCTTTTCAACTATAGAGGCAAAGTATATGGTAGCTATAGAAGCCTTGAAACAAGCTTTATGGATCAAAGGTCTTATTGGTGATCTTGGTGTAAGTAAAAAAGACATGACAATGTTTTTGCAATAGTCAAATCATAATTCACTTAACCAAGAACCAGATATATCATGAGAGGAAAACATATTGATGCCAAAATGCATTTTATTCATGATGTCATAACATGAGTTGATGTGTTGGTAGAAAAGATTGCTACTTCTGATAATCCAATAGATGCAATGACAAAGGCTCTCTCATTGATAAAGTTCAAATGTTGTTTGGGTTTAGTTGGTATTTGAAGTGCTAGTTGACACTCAAAGCTGATGGAGCATCATTGCTAAGAGATGGAAACAAAATGGCTTAAGTAATTCAAGCGAAAGTGGAGATTTGTTATGAGTGGCTTGAATAACAATTACTATTAATAGTGAAGAGTTATAATCCATTATTTGATTTAATGGTTTAGTTTATATTAACCATTCATAATGGAAGGCTTGTGTTGCTTGTATGCTATATCAGCAAAGAGATTGCAACAAATCATTCAAAGAAAACATAATGATACAAAATTTTTAGTGAGCACATTGGTGAGAGATAAAGAATTCAAAGAGAATTCTTCTTTGTTCTTTTCTTATTAAAGAAATTCTTCTTTAGTTTTGCACAATATGAATTTCTATGTGACAATTTGCCACAACAATATTTAACACTCCTCCTCAAACTGGAGCATGTAAACCATATGCACTAAGCTTATCACATATGTACTTAATATGGTCTTAAAGGTTTGGTGAATACAAATTCTAGTTGATCATTTGAATTGACAAAAATTTTGGTGATGACTTCGAATAGGATCTTTCATGAATAAAGTGACAATCTATCTCAATGTCTATTGTTCTTTTGTGGAAGACCGAATTTGAGGCAATATGCAAGACTACTTGGTTGTCACAGATAAGTGTTCTTTGTGTGACCTCTCCAAATCTCAGTTCTTTAAGAAGTTGTTTTAGCCAAATAAGTTGACACATGGCTAAGGACATGGCTCAATATTTTGCTTCTGCATTGGAAAGAGAAACCACATTTTTCTTTTTACTCTTCTAGGATTAAGAAAATAAATCTCTAACAAAATAAATTAAGAAAATATGAGATGTATTTTCATCATTTGTCTATTGAAATTATATATGGCAATAACATTAAATTTCATAACAGTAGAAACTAAACTTTGATTTCCTTTTCTGTCCCATGCAGCTTCTGTGAGACAGGAAATTTCAGATGAAACAGATCGGATAACTGGGAAGACAAAGCAAATTTCAAATGTTCCAATTCATCTCAGCATATATTCTCCACATGGTATTTATTTTCATTACCCTTTGATAACATCATAGAAGCAGTTTAATTTATATCTTTTAAAACTTTGTAACATTGTTCTGGGTACTTTTTATCATTTCCTCCCTTCTTATTATTCTTCTCTTCTATATTTCTCAGGATGTTTTCTCATACTTTCTTTTTCAATTGAACCAATGTCTTGGATTTCCTTCTTGTCAGTTTGTCCTAAGGAACTGTATAATTTATGTTGCAAGTCTTGTTTTAAACTTCTTACATCATGGATATTGAATAATATTCATAGTATCAAATCAAGGACAGATTGGTCCTATAATGCAGCAGTAATCTTATATGCTCTCAGTGGGTGTTTCATGTAAGCACATTTCTAAAGCATAAGTGATAGCTTAAAGGCTTGTTGTGAGAAGAGCTTTTTTCTTTCTTTTTTTTCTTAAGTCACGATCAGAATGAAAGGTAGATTCAAAGTGCCAAATCTCTAATCTCTGGTCTTAGTTACTGATCAACTCTGTGAACAGCATTAGCTCTAAAGCTAGTGAATGAGTAGTGAAAGAAGGGGAGCCACGGGGTGTTGCACCTGAGTGAGCGAGTCTTACTGTCTGTCTTGGGCTAATCGCTTGGACTCTTTCCCTCCCAATTGCTTATTCTGTCAAGAGTCAACTAGCTAGGCCACAAAATCTAGAAAGGGAGCAACTGTTGGAGATGGGCCCAACAAGACCCCATGTTTGGAGGGTGAAGTAAACAGAACAAAAAGCAAGGGAATAGAAGGAGGTTATGAGTTAACATTGTTAGCGTCCTCCTTATGAAGATCAAAGGTGGAGCTCTATGCTAAAGTCAGTTTGGTTCAAAACGTTTTGTTCTATTGTTTTCTTCGTGGTTAATATCCTGCAAACCAAAGCTATTCATCACACAATTACAATGATTTGTTTGATAAGGTGATCACTTTAATTGTGTAAACTGACCACATTTGAAGTCTTCTAATTTGGTCTGCAATTTTGTTTGTGTTAATTCTGTGGGGTTCAAGCCCTGGGCCTCTGGTGCAAGAAGAAATTTATTAAGATAATGATTTTGAAAATCACTGTATACTTTCATATAACTACAATTACTCCAAATTATTAGCTTTGATGTAGTTTCCACTTTCCAGTTCAGTTCAAATTTCCCTTATGATCTTTTATATTTTCTGAGCATTTTCTGACCAGAAAAGATAACATCCCCCTTTTTTTAAAAAAAAAGTTGTCTCTTATGAGGTAAATGACTTTCTTTTTGGCGAAAGATGAAAATTTTATACTTGAAAAAAATCATAGGCTTACACCAAGAAGAAGCCAGTTTCCCAATCTTTTAGGATTCAAGGTGAGAAGAAGACCGATAGAGGTTATAACTGGAAAAGTGCATCAAATGGAAGATAGTCTGATTAAACTGGGTAGCGGAGGAGACCTGAGAAATCATTTGGAGAAACACTAGAGATGATCTAAATGCTCTTACTGAAAAATTGTTTTTGATAGAAGCTAATGGCATTTATTAATTGATGCAGCTGCCCCTACGCTGTAGGATAAGTCACTGCTGTTATATTTTCTTAATATGCTGTTCTTTTAGCTTGTTGGAAATCTTAACTTGATTAATTTCTTTTGGTTATAGAAACCGTTTCTAATATCAACCCTTCTCAGTGACAATATGCACAGTTTCTTCTTTGCTAATAATTCCCACTTTCCCTAACACTTCGATTTTAGTAGCATGATGATTTTGCATGGCTTTGTCTGCAGTGGTGAACTTAACCCTCATAGACCTTCCTGGGTTAACAAAGGTTGCTGTAGGTAAAGTTTCACAAATTTGCTGGTATTTTCAGACAAATTAGATGACATTCTGAGAGGACCCATCCTAGTTTTTAAAGAATAACAGAATTTGTGCTTCTTTCACAGAGGGACAATCAGAAACTATTGTTCAAGATATTGAGAATATGGTCCGTTCTTATGTTGAAAAGGTAATTGTACTCTTGATGTAAAAAGAATAACCATATATGATTGAAAATTGTATTAAGCAAACATGATTATGACCTTGACTAAATCAGAGTTATTAATGGAGAGAAATTAATTCCATATTCTATAAACTCCATTCATGGAAGATATCATCTATGATTAGACTTCAATACTGGAAATCATAGACAAAAGCTTCATTAGTAGGTTCCTTCACAGTGATTAGAGACAGCATGAAGATCATTTCTCTTAAAGCAGTCATCACCATTTGCCCATTAAGTTATAGTTAGCTATAAATTCAGTATTAACCTGATTGATGCATGACCCGCTAGCTTTTATTTGAATACTGGAATTTGAAACTGATGGTTAGAACATGACTAGAATTTGAAAAATGTTCAACAACTTGTGTTCAAATGTTGAAGAAAGTGAATGATGTAGTTGTATTATTAAGAGATTACCCATTTTCGGAGTGGTTGGAAATTGTAATCTATGATGCACAATAATGCAAAATTGGCAATGTATCGTAACTGTACTGGATAGACTTGTATTATACAACTGCCTCAGAATCAAAGCTTCATTTACCTTTAATATACATTTTTCTTTGGATAATAAGGAGATTGCTATCATAATTTGAATATAAATTTTTTATCTAATTTTGATTAAGATTATGCTTTCTTAATGAATTTTTCATGAGTAAATAGTAATACAATGATGATAACAAACAAATTAATAAATAAAGAAATATAAGCAGTTTATAAAAATAATTATATTTTGCTTAATATATTTTTTCCGTACCCAATACTTGTACCTGTACCGGTGCAACATAGATTATAATTGGATTTAAGGACACTCTGTTTACTACAACTAATGACAATAACAATAGTGTAATTTCGGTAAGTTGTAACAAGTATACCAAACCAATAAAATGCAATCTAATTGAATTTTCTGATTGTGCAGCCCAACTGCATTATATTGGCCATCTCTCCTGCAAATCAAGATATTGCCACCTCAGATGCAATAAAAATTGCAAAAGAAGTTGATCCATCAGGTCAGGCTTTTTTATATTTGACTGAATTTCAAGCATAGTTGATGCTTCCTTGTTTTATTATCTTTCTTTCTCTTTCCATTTTAACTAGGAATCATTTGGAAAATCCTTGGTTATTTTATTCTTTTTTCAGGGGAAAGAACATTCGGAGTGTTGACAAAACTTGATCTTATGGATAAAGGAACTAATGCTGTTGATGTATAGTTCTGTAACAACTGCACTGTTATCTTTGGTTTGATGTTCAATACCGATTTGTTTTCCTTGTTCCTAAGATCAAGCCTATCACCTAGTGAAAATTTAATGTATTTATGTGAATCTTAAAGGTTCTTGAAGGAAGACAATACAGGCTACAGCATCCTTGGGTTGGAATTGTTAATCGTTCACAAGCAGATATTAATAAAAATGTTGACATGATTATTGCTCGTAAAAAGGAGCGTGAATACTTTGAGACTAGCCCTGAATATGGACATTTGGCACATAAAATGGGTGCAGAATATCTTGCCAAGCTTCTATCTCAGGTACTCTCTGTAATATTTTCTTCACATTATTTTCTTTATCATTGTAGTTGTATTGGTGTTTTTTTATGTACTTGTAAGTAACTTCCTTTCTTTTACTGGCATTTTCACCTCAGCATTTGGAGCTTGTTATTAGGCAACGAATACCCAGTATCATTGCCTTAATAAATAAAGCCATTGATGAGCTTAATGCAGAGTTGGATCGAATTGGCAGGCCTATAGCTGTGGATTCAGGGGTCAGAACTTTGACCAATGCTGAAATCAATCATTTTAGATCTGAAACTTGCTTTTTGCTTGTACTTATTAATGTTACATTTTTATAGGCCAAACTATACACCATTTTACAGATGTGTCGAGCATTTGACAAAGTGTTTAAAGAACACCTGGATGGAGGGTAGGTGCTCTGGTTAAGCTTTAGCATTTGTCTGTAAATTATCCATATTTTTTTTGGTCATTTATTTATATACAGTTTTCTACTAAAATTTCACTCGTACTTTCTGCCGTAATATTGCTTTCCTTGTGTGCATTTATTCCTTCATCCTCATGCAGAAACTTATTGTTATGATACTTTTCTTAATAGCTAGTCTCCTTGCAATTTACTTTTATGCTATAACTGTTTGATAATGAAGAATGTTTGAGGATAGTTTATTAAGTCAGGATAGAAATTTCCGATACCCTTCCATGGGTTGCTAATAGCTGGAAAATGGAGTACACCCCTGACATTTCTCAAACTAAGTCTTAGCTTTGATTTAGTAATGATCCTTCTAGAAGTAGTTCAGAAACATCAAATTGAGAGACTAGAATTTTTATGCTAATGAAATAAATGCTAATGAACCAATTTTGTTTTCTCATTCTCAACTAATGCTTCCTTTTATGAAAACAGAATATATGAACTCAATAGGGCTCTCTTTGACAGCAAAATCATAAAATTTCCACTAGCTGAACAGCATTAGCATATCAAGAAAGTACTTCCATCAGTTCCATGTTATAAAAGTTGAAAGGCAGTTATCTCCTGCTTGAAAATTCTCCCTCTTAGGGGGGGGGGGGGGTTGTGATATTTTAATTTTTAAGGGCATTATTAGTTTGATGAAAGTTTAATTTGGTTCTAGATGAGATGGGTTTTATATTTTGTATTTTACTCCTGTTCTCTTTCGGTTGAGTATTTCTTTTGCTCTATGTGTTGCGCTAGTTAGAGGTTTTGTATCCTTTCATTTCTTTATCATTTGTGGGTTGATGATTTTGAAATTAAAATGTTTTATGGATGGAATCTCCCAAGAAATACATCTGTTTGTCTTTTGAATTTCAATAAATTTTTCTATTTATATCCCTCATAAGGAGTTTTTTTTTTCATTTTGTGATTGCTTGTGTGCTTTGAAACACTTACTAATCCACTTAATTTTGGAATGAATAAGTACCATTAAACCCTTTCATCATGAAGATATATCTTGAAATCCTGGGAACTAAATTGTAGATTCAATTTTTTAATGTTTCAGTGATTTTTGAATATTGGGATGCAACCGAGAATTTGGTGAAATCCAATGTGTTACGTAGATATAAAATAACTCGTAGGACTCTACTATTTTTCTGAACAGCTTAAATCTTTTTGGTTGATTTAGGTTTTTGACATGTACAAGTCTTTATAATCACTATGTTAGGAGTTTGATTCGTGTCTCATTCATTCTTTTAATTAAATTATATAGGTCTATGCATTTTCCATACTTCAACCCAAATGAGGGCTGATTTTTTATGAGGTCTGTTAGAGACATAAAACTATTATCAGTTAGCTTAAGCCTTTGGGTTGATTTGTTTCTTGACAATGCACAAGCTGAAAGTGCTTGTCACTGTTTTGTCATTGATATTCTACCAATAAAAAAAGGCTATTGCTTATATATTTTTTAAAATGATGGGTACAAAATTGCTTAGTACTTCAGGGCAAAAGTTAAACTGACTGACTTTACAAGAAGAAAGTAATTAAAAAGAAAGAAAATCAATTGTGTTTAATGAGATACACCTTTATATTATCTCAACTGGGGTGGGTTCAACTGGTATATGCTTGATTCCCTTTAAGCAAGGTCTTGGGTTTGAACCATGTGAATGGAAAAAGTTCCGGCAGGGAGAGCGAGCCCACCATGCTATGGATGTTCCCAACTCAAACAAGATTGTCTTGTGTGGAAGATACCTGCAGTCTACAGTTAAAAAAAGATAGACCATTATAGTATTCTATTTTCAATAAAATACTTTTATGCATCTATTTTTCATTATTGTTTTTAGACGTCCTGGTGGGGACCGGATATATGGCGTTTTTGACCACCAATTACCAGCTGCTTTGAAAAAACTCCCCTTCGATCGTCATCTTTCCTTAAAGAATGTTGAACGAGTTGTTACAGAAGCAGATGGTTATCAGCCTCATCTAATTGCTCCAGAGCAAGGCTACAGAAGACTTATTGAAGGATCTATTAGCCATTTCAAAGGCCCAGCTGAGGCTTCTGTGGATGCTGTAATCCTCTTGACTTTATTCATTTAGCTGTTTAATATGTGATTGAAATAGCAGATATTAATATGCTTGAATACAATTGTTTATGTATGATGTAATTTACATCATTGTCTGGACATCCTGCTCGTACACCATATTTAACATTTAACTTTTAAGTGAATTTTTCTCCTAGCAAGTATTGTTCTTTTACATCCATGGACAAAGTTTTTGCTGAATTCTTATGAGCACACCCTGTCAGTGCGGGAGAGTGAGCTTATCTTCTACTTTGTGCCAAAAGCCTAAGGCTATTTGCATTTGTACACTCCAAGCTTGATATTCCCCACATGTCATATGTCTAGCCTAGTTGTGACTTGTCTTCATGTTTTAGCATAGAAGGCCATTGGTATACAACATTTTCTCTGTTCTTCCTCAGGGGCTGTGAGATCACAGCTTCTGATACCATGTTGAATTTTTACAAGCAGACCTTTCAAATTTTGCAATGTTATGAGAGAGTGAGCAAGTCTTCTAGTAGACTGTGCTTGAGAGATGCTACTTTGTCCAAAATGACAAAAGCTATTTGAACTTATGCACTCTAAGCTTTATATCCCCCTTCTCTCATTTCCAACTAGTGTGATACCTCTTCATTTTCCAACAGTTTTAAAGTTTCAAGCCCAAATGATTAATGATGTGAGCTATGGCGTTATCTGAATATTTATGAGCATGTAACAATATCTGTGTGTATCTGAATTCCTAATTAACTTTGTTGTGTTTTTTCATTATTCCTTCTTATCAATCCAAACTCAGGCTATAGTTCCTAAAACTCTAATTGTATGCTGTAAAAGTCCTGCACTCAATATCTTTTTACTTTCTCAACCTCTTTCAGATGATCCATCAATTCCCAAAATGGAAACACGGTTATCTTTAACTCTAAAATCCATAAATTAAAAGGATACACCGTTCCTCAAGTCTATCACATATTGATTATTAACCTGTGTTTTTTCTTTTTATTCTTTCTACTGTTTTTACCTATTAGTGCATGTTTAGTTCAATTTGTTTTGAAGAAATATAATCACTTGGTTAGCTTTTTGAGTGAGATTTAGAAAAGTAAACAATTATTTTCCTAGAATTCAAGCAAAATTCCAAGCAAGCACTAGTGTTCAAATAGTAATGTGTTTCTTCTATTTATTAACTAGCATTACTTAGTTGGTTATTTTATCAGTGTTTGCTCCACGTACAAATTGTTTTCTGTCTTCTACTTTCAGGTCCACCTCATTTTAAAAGAACTTGTACGGAAGTCAATTGCAGCAACTGTGGTATGCAACTTTTTTAAGATATAACTCTTTCAGAAACATGCATTCTAGTGTGATGATATTTATCTTAGTCAACAGTTAATTAATCTTTGTGTGAGAAGTAATGTTAGTGATCCTTTGCTTGTGAGAAAAGTAAGTAAATGCTCCAGTTCTAGTATCACCATCAAATATGAGCGTTCTTCTTTTCTGTTGGAACAAAAAATGAGGAATTGGAGGTCAAAAAAAAAAACTGGATGTCGGAGGAGAAAAAGGTTATAGGCATAAGGAATGGTGTCCCTAGAAAAATCACGTAGCACCTTTTGGGGATGGATTTGGCAAAGCTCAAGTTGACACAGAATAGCTTATACTTCTAGAGTAAAAGAATGTCTTTGAATTTTTATTCATATTATAGTTTAAAACTCTTATAATATAAACACGTTATGTAAACTTAAGCAATATGGTTATTCTTTACCCTCCTTTCAGGACTTGAAATAAAAAGTCTAGGACTCCATCATATTGCTCTAATATTGTAGATTGATAGACTAGTACCAAGAATTGAGGTAAAAGATGATTATTATTCAAGAAAGATTGAGGTTTTGCCAAGAAAGACTCTTATAGAACTAGAAAACAAAAAGATGATCTCTACCAATTCAGTGCAATTTGAGAGGCACTGGTTCTCTCCTAACTTGTCAATAGTTCTATCTTCTACTCTCTACATATTGTCCAATACATTTTATAAGCTCCCTTCACTCTAACTAAATCCTTTGGGCCCATTATTAACAAGTCCATTTTGCCCAATCCGCCAGGTATAGACCCATTTTATTATGGGTTTATTTTCATTATTGTTATCATAGATCATTAAAATTAAGGAAACTAACTGTAAATCCTCATTAGGAAGTTTGAAAGAATAAGCCAGAAATGGTTAACCTTCTGTCATATTAACAAAACCTGTCAAGAATACTGTTTATTTACATATACAGGAAATTAACAATACCTGGAATGCACTCCTATTTCACTCAGGATTCAGGAACAAGGCATATTGCCTCAAGTAGAGAGAGAGATCAGCTTGTCAATTGTGAGATAGTTAGAGCCTTTGGCTTAGGAGGTGCAGTCTCTTGAAGAACTGTTGAGTGTGTGTTTATATTTAAGTAACTTGGGGAGTTCCTCCTTGTGTTTCCTAATAAAGATGCCAGATTTCTATCAATTTTACTCTGTAATAACTTGATGGCATGTAGGAATTGAAGAGGTTTCCAACACTTCAATCTGATATAGCAGCTGCTGCAAATGATTCTTTGGAAAGATTTCGAGAAGAAAGTAGGAGGACAGTTACACGGCTGGTTGATATGGAATGTGGCTATCTAACAGTAGAATTTTTTAGGAAGATTCACCTTGAACCAGAAAAGAACCCAAGTTCTACTCCTACTCCCAATCTGGACAACACAGATAATCACCTCCGTAAAATTGGTAAATAATTCTCTTCCTTCTCACTGCATGCGCAACACAGAATCTACATATTAAGATTTCAGAATTCTCCCTCTTGCTCCTGGACTGATAATGTAAATTATTGGTTCTACTAAATTAAGGGTAAGTTGGTGAATGATGTTGAATGAATGTTTTTTGAGATAAAGTGATTAGAGATGTGTCACAAATTGAAAGTACTAACACCTCTTGAGATTTGAGATAAAGTATGGTGGTCACTTTAGCCCCTAAATTTACTAAATTCTCATTTTAACTCTGATTTTGGAAAAAGTTATGCATTTTAATCCTTTTCCACTTCATTTAACACCAAAAAGAATTAAAGTGAATACATTTTGCAAAATTAGGGAGTAAAGTGAGGATTTATATAGTAAGAGGCTAAAGTGACCAATGCTAATTATTTTAGGGACTAGAATGGGATTTACTCCACATGTATTGATACTCAATTCATGATTGTTAAAATATTGTGATTCTTATTTCAGGATCAAATGTCAATGCCTATATCAACATGGTTTGTGATACACTAAAAAATTCTATACCAAAAGCCGTGGTTCATTGTCAAGTTAGAGAGGCAAAGAGATCATTGCTTAACCAATTTTATGTTCAAGTTGGCAAAAGAGAGGTATGGGTTAATATCTTGTTAATTTTTTCGCAAATAGATCTAATTTCTACCTCCTTCCATAAATGTATATTTTACATGGTTTATGTCAGAATATTGGAAAATATCTTATCATATCTTAGATTAATCTCTAATTTAGTTTTCCTATTTCCTCACATATTTTAGGGTTACCATATTTTATTATCCTAGCTTATGATTTAGTTTTCTAATTAGTTAAGATTATGATTAATAGAAATAAGGGTTAGAGCTTTAGATTGTATGAACATATACTAGAGAAACAATGAGATAATATTTTAGAGTTTATGAATGAAAATGTTAGGCATTCATATGCTAGACCATGTGGGAAATACAAGTAAGGGGAAGAAGAGGAATTTTGGATGGGATGACCTTGCTTGTGGCAAGGAGGATAGGAGGGAGAGAAAAATGGCTAGAGGAAGGATAAAAGAGAGAGATAAGGGAGAAGGTAGGCTATCAATTGGGTAGTTCAATCTTTGGATAGGAGAGCTCCAGAAATTGTGTGTAAACATCCTAAGTCTTTCTGATTCAATAATAAAGATTCATCATCATTCTTTCATATTTATCTTTCTTAATCTTTGAACCCTAACAATAATTTAGATGTCCCACATAGCCCTCCTCCTATATGTTAACTTTTGGACATGAGTTAGTTCCAAGTTTCTTAACATATACGAATAGAGATGTACATAAGAAACCCTAACGGGCCAAGTCCATTACGAATACTCATAACAGTATAAGCTAATCCTAATACAACTACTCATTACACATCTGTTAGTTGATCATCCGTCCTAACATGGGAGATAGAAAAAAGATTCTTTTGAACTTTTTTTGAATGAAATGACAAACCACTTTAATTTGTTTCATTCTTTCATGAAAAATTGGATTCAATTAAATGAAAATGTTATGCTGGTTGTCAGACCAAAGTTTCATAGAACTAGTGTTGCCAAATCCCATCTCCTCCAAGATTTGCTTAACCCATGGTAGCATGCTAACTGGAAAAGCGATGTCTGGCCTAGTAACATTTAAGTAATTCAAGTTCCCAACCAATCTTTTGTATTTTTGTGGTTCAGAAAATGGGATTCCATTTGTTGTTAGCTTCACTCCTTACTCCATGGGTGTCTTACACAGTTTAGGTCCCTTCACACTGGTTTCAGTCAACAGGTCTAGAACATACATCCTCTGTGAAAGGAAGATCCCTTTCTTTGAGTACATAACTTCAATGTCCAAAAAGTCCTTAGTCTGAAACTTGGTCTAAAGATACATCTTTAGTTTGTTGATTCCTTCTACTATCATTACCTGTAATAACAATGTCATCAACATAAACAACATGTAAAATGTAACTAAGGTTAGTTTGTTTATAAAACTCTGTATGATCAGATCATAGGAGATTCTATTTGCTTCTTACCTGATTTTATAGCAGACCAATTTTCATTTTTAGGAACCAATTTTGCTTATAAATCATTGAGCTGTATCTCAAATGAAATAATAAGATAAATAATTATTCCCTTTTTCTCTTTCTAGTATACAAAATTATTCTCTTTCTTTTCTGGTACTAGTGTCCATGTTTGTTTAGATTCCAAAGCTTGAATTTCTTCAATCAAAATAAGCACCCTTTGATACATTCAGACCTCTATCTTTAGCTGAGTACCAGCACCCTATGGCTAAGGGTTCCTAGAGAAATTATGTTTCCAGTCAGGAATATGGCAAACTTCAATCGAAGTTCTGACAACACTATCATCAATTGGGATTTAAATACTGCTCATTAAGATAGGATCACTATCAACAAGTTCAAAAGATGGTAAAAAGGTCCATAATAGGATACATTTGAAAATTGCATTTAAAACTGAAAATCCTTTCAGTTTTACTCCTCTTATTAAAAGAGACAAAATATAATAAAATATCATCATTAAAATCACTTTCAATAGTAACAGCTTTAACATATTGTGAAGGTTTCTTTTTTCTTCTCTTTCTTGTTTTTTCTTTAACATAAAACAATAAAAAATGTCTGCCCAATCAAGTTTTGTCAGATTTATGTCTCCTAGATTTGGTTGTCAGATTTTTGTTACTAGTGCTCTTTTTTCATGAACTTCAAGATCAAACTTTTCTTTAGACAATATTTTAAATTTAACATCTTCAAAGAGGTTACATTATCTTTCTTTATTTAAGTATTTTGTAAGTAGAAGGAGAAGAAGCAACCAATAAAATAGTTTTACTTTCATCTTCAATCTTAATATCAATGTTTTTTAAATTCAAAATAATAGAATTGAACTCATCATGATGTGATTAAATGGTGCTACCTGCAATCATCTAGATTGTATGTAACCACATCTTGAGACAAACTTATTTGGAAGACTTATGATTCTAACTTCAACTTCAATTTCAAAACTATAGTTTCACTGGATATTTCACGAAGAACCTTCTTGGATAAGCAAAGTTGGTGCTAAAAGTTGTCATCCAACTCATCTCATTGCTCATTAATTTTTCATGAAAGTCAATTTCTTCAACTTCCCATCTAGTGATACTTTTATTTGGACTTGTCAAATGTAAAAACTAATTAATCTTGCCATTAAACTTCTCAAAATTAAATTTGTAACTATAGACATTAAAAACTCCCAATTGAATAAGTGCTCTTGATACCACTTTTTAATTCATGTGCATTATACAAAAGCAGCTGATCAAATCTATTGAAAAAAAGAGAAGCAAACAAAATATTAAAAAGTCAATTAAGAAAAAAAAACAATAAAAATATGAACATTAGAGGTAAGTGTAAAACTCTTCAGGTGAGAAAGAAAAACCACTTGTGATCACAAGAAACATAATTTCTCTACCAAAAGAAGAGTACAATAAAAATACTTTAATGAGGATGATGAGAAAATTTTCTTTATAAATTCTTGCTCAAAATGAATTTCTTTCTTTAGCTAAATATTTCTCAGACCTAACATATTTGAAACGTGATAATGATGCTATTAACTATTAAATAAAAGTGTACTGGCATGTAAAGGAGAAATTTGGCCTCTAACTTCAACGGCTTGAAGTGGAGAGAAATTTAGTCCATTAGTGTATTTAGCCCAATATTCTCCACATTGGCTTATTTGTCAGATTCTCAGTCGTGTGAACTTCATTTACTACAACAACATCTCAAATGAAGTACTTGATAATGACTAGTCTTTGTAACACTTTGCAGTATTTTCTTATGTAGGATGTCGCTATATCATAACTATTATTAATGATTTGAGTTTATCTTAAAGCATAAAAATGAAACTCTTTTCGCTTTTAAGAAGTGAAAATTTCTTGTTGATAGACATGTAAAGGAAATCTAAACAAAGGAAAAGGTCAAGAAGCCTAAAATGGATAATGGGAGAGAGTTCTATGGGGGTGAAGTCATTGAGTTTTGTGTACATCATGGTATTGATGGACAGAAAATCATTCCAAGCAAATCCCAACAGACTGGTGTTACAAAACAAATTAATAGAACTGTAATTGAGAGTTTGTTGAATGCTCTCAAATGTTGATATATGGCATAGACATGAACTTTGGGTCAAGGTAGCATATATTGTGATACTTGGTTAACCGTTCTCCATTTTGTCACTTGACATCAAAATTCTAGAACCAAATTGATTAAATTAATTTAATATATAAACGTTTTAATGGTGGCAAATTAGCTCCAAGAGCTATTAAGTGCATTTTCCTGTGTTATGCAATTAAGTCTTAGAAATATCATCTATATTTTTATTTTAAATTGTGCAAATCAATTCTAGCAGACAATCTCTTGTATCTTCTTCTAGTAGTACAAGTAATTTGCAAAATACTAAGAAGAAGGTGGAGTAAAAATTATAGTTTGCTGCTTTTAAAGTCGATATCCCATTTTACCCCACTAATAGATCTACTAATATAGTATTGATGATCGTGATGATATTGCCACTTCTCTTATCCAGTCATATAATGATGATAATTCTATGGCCTAAGGATAAACCAAGAAGGTAGATTAAAAGGCCAACTAGGTACACCAATGATGATAAATTGACTATCAATGAATGAACCATTACAGCAGGTACATGGTGGTGTTGAGACTATCTGCTTTATTGAAGATGTTTTTTGTGTTGTTGATTCTTCAAAATGACTTATGGCTATGAACAAAGATTGATAATCTTCATAAGCACTTGGGATTTAACAAAGCTTCCTAACGGGGAACAACATTTAGATGTATAAGAAGTACTACATTGCTGAGGTAGAAGATCTAGGTGCAAAGCTCAATTAGTTAAGACAAAATAAAGGGATGAACTGGATAATGGAAGTCCAGTTCATCACTCATCATTATTTTAAATATTTATTATTTAAAAATTAATATTTAAAAAAAGTGTCTAAAAAATATTAAATTTATTTTGAAAAAGTCTATATCCTCACTCTCTCTTCTTCCACCATGTTTGGCAGCACCTTCACTTTCTCTTTACCTCAAATCCATCAACAGCACCTTCTTCAGTGAAAATATTTATTTTGTTGGATATCAAGTGTGGAGCAATCAGTTTGGCTGACACGGTTTCCTCAAAATTGAAAGCCAAGTTTGTTTTATTGGAACAATTTGATTTATGGATACTCTCAATTGTACGGACCCTATGAAGCGCTCAGCCTTCACCTGAATGCCTGAACGTGACTCCATTTCTTGGAACACACTGATATCAGTAACACGGCTTTGGGGTTCAATGTCTTAGTACGTTGTGGAGATGTGCAATCAGGATTTTAGACCCAAATTCATGACGTATGGTGGTGTACTCAGTGCATGTGCCAGCATTTCTGATCTGGAATGGGATAAGCATTTGCATGCTTGGATTCTTCGCATGGAACATAATAAGCTGGATGAGTTTTTGGGAAGTGGGGTCGTAGACATGTATGCCAAATGTGGTGTTGGAACATTTTACTCTCGCGGCTTGGGAACTACTGTATGGGTATACAACCAAAAGTGGGATGGATTCCTCTGTTCCCCATTTGTAATCCATAAACAGCACCTTCTTTAGCATTCGATGGAGAGTTAAGGGTTTTGAGATTGGAGATTTCGGCAGAAGAGGAGAGAGAGTGAAGAAGGTGCTGCCAAACACAGTGGAAGACACATACTGACAGAGGGACTTCTTCAAAATAAATTAAATATTTTAAGATTTGTTTATAAATATTAATTTTTAAATAATAAAATATTAAACATATGATATGTTAACGATGAATTAGACCGTTGTGTAATTCATTGTTTATCAGAAGTAAGTTGATGGTATAGACTAATTTTTATTATTTTAAAAATGTTAGATATTTTAACGATTTTTTTATTCATTAATTTTAAAAGATATTACTTTTTATAAAAAACAAAAACATAATTAAATTGTTTAAAATTGAAGCGTCTTGTACTAAGACAACTTGGTTTGGGTATATAACATAAATCAAATCAGTTCTGCCTCAAACAGTGCTGTTGTATCAACTATGTATGGCTTATGGGGCATTCGGTAAGACTGGCTTTTCATGCTATTGGCAAAATGAATTCTTTTAGTGAACCTATTACTTCATGCACATTACACTTTCTCACCATTAGCCAATAAGAACTTGGTAATCAATATTTTAGATAATAAATCTTTATAGTGTGCAGAGTTATGTGTTAGAATCTTTTATGTGATTTTAATTTTTGATTATTTACTGTTCTGAAATTTTTATTATCCTTTGATTTTTAATTTTATGATTCTCATTCTCATTATAGTTCTCACTCATATAATGAAAGATTTAAAGAATTCTAACATAAATTCATTAGTTTCAATGTGATATTTCTTTTGATGGTCTTGATCTATTAGGATTTTCTTATGCTCTCTTTTTTTTTTCTTTAGTTTTAATTTCATGGTTAAGAGAAAATATACTTTTTTTTATCACGAGAAGACTATAAATGAGTTAATCTATATTTTAACTTTCATTTTAATAATAATTCTTTTATTCTATCTAAGAAAAAAAAAGAGTTTCCTTTTAATTGTATATATGATTATACTCTATTTTTTATAATTAACAACAATCATATCAAATATTTTAATTAGAGTTAGTTCATAAATTACACGAGTCATTAAATAAATTATTAAAATAATTTAACATTAGGATTTTCTTTTACTCCACACATTAGTGGCTCTCAAGTCTGATAACCTTGGTGATAAGAGGCTGAACTAAATTGTTGGGTGTATGCAGAAGGATCAATTGGGGGCCTTGTTGGATGAAGACCCTTCACTTATGGAAAAGAGAACACAAATTGCTAAAAGACTTGAATTGTACCAGCAAGCTAGGGATGATATTGACAATGTGGCTTGGAAATAATGAAATATCCCATTCGTTACAACGGATGTTGCCACAATAAGTTGTATTTGCATTTGCAATTAATTGATTCATTTACCTGTAGTGTATAACTTTGTTGTGCGTATTCTAAAAGGGTATTATTGTATTCTCCTCATAATCATCTTCCTACTTTATAAAATTAGTATAAAATGTGTGGATTTATTGTCTTAAAAACATGAAAAACATTTGATAATTTCTTCATCCAATAATTAGGAAGATTTATAAAATTATAAAACCCTCGCTTTGTGGGTTTTTTTTTACTCTAGCTCTCCACTGTGTTCTCAATGCCCGTTAGCAAGAATTAGAGTTTTCCTCAAAATAAAATTTGGGGTGACATTTTGCTTTGCATACCAAAAGGTGTACTGCAAAATTAAAAAGTTATTTAATAACTTGATATATATATATATATATATATATATATATATATATATATATAAAGAAAGATCTTCTTACACTCAATCTGAATTTGTTATATGAAATAATAAATTATAATATGTTAGATATAAATTATTTAAATTTAATATAAAAATTTTTATACTTAGATCTTTTATATATATAAAGTCGCATCATTGAATTAGATCTTTCCAAATTTTGAAAAAAAAAAACTATTATTACATTTATTTTTATTGATAGCTATCAAAGTAAGTGATATATAATTCTATGTTAATCACTAAAATGAATTTGCATGGTTGATATTTTTTATCATTTATAAAAAATCTGAAATTTGTCTAAAATAAATTGTGTCTTGAATAACATATTTAAATTATATTTATTTATCAAAAGAAGACGTGTCTTTAATTTGATTTGATATTATTTAGACTACTTAAATAAGAGTTGATTTAAGTCTTAACTGATTTTACAAATGACGTATTTATTGGTAATTAAATTTTAGATAAATTTTGGCTCTTCAAAATTATATATCTCTTTTACTAAAATTATGTCATTTTTATTGTATGGTTATTTTTTATTTAAAACTTTTTTAGATAAAAATAAGAAAAAGATTGTTCAATCAAGGTAACAACAATCAAAAGAGCAAATAATGGGATGATGTTGAAAAATAAATTTCCAATTTTTTCATAATAACTCTTTTATTATTAGAATTATGATTACTTTTTTATCGTTAATTCTATTACTATTATTATTTAAAAAGAATATAAAATCATAGTAATTATAGAATTTTATATATATATATATATATATATATATTACTTTTAGAGTTCTTTTTATTTGGTTATTTAATTTTGCTCATAGATATCAATCAAATTTAATCCAATTAATTTATTTTAGATTCTGACTAACTATTTACAAGTTTTGGTAAGTTTAGCATGCATCGTTAAGGTCGTATTTTAATTTAAACTCAAAATTTAATGTTAAGACCTTACATTTTATCAAATGAGTTCATGTTGGTCCAATTGGAGAGGCCCATGTTACCGTTTTACTCCTAAGCTAATTTAAATCAAACAAATATTAATAAATTAGTCCAGTTTAAGTTAAGTTTGGTTCTTTTCCTAAAACAACCTAAACCAAAAAGAAAAGATCATTGTACATAATTAAAGTTAATTAAATATAAATCACATATTAATCAAGATGTGTGTGACTGCTACCACTCTACTTAGCTACTAAGAAACAACGAAAAATTTGATCTTTAAGGATAGATCGCACAACATTCTACTTTTAATAAAAAAAATTAAAAATAAAACAGTATAATTAAGCAAATTGTAACACCTTAATTTAATTTTTCAAATAAATAAATTTTACAATAAGTAAGAATAATAAAAATTTCATTCAAATTGTTTCCAATACATAGTTTTAATAAAGTATTTTAAAATAAAGATGGATTACAAATTTTGAATTAAATCGTTGCTACAGGGCCTATCAATACATCACAATTTTTAAAATAAATTCTCTAAGTCATATAGCAATTTCATCCACACCTTTCACTGAGTCAGGTGCTAATTGTCTTGGTCACCTGAAAAATAATTGTAAGGGTGAATCATTTACACTATTATACACACAAACATAGGAACTCACCTTGCATATTCCAAACATTACATAATATGATTTAAATCATTCATTGAACCACCATAAGTCATTTCACCACAATGACACGCACACCAAATCACATATCAATCATTTACACGCATATGCTCATTGTACATGGAATTACATCAATTTACACACGGGTGCGCTTACTGCATCTTCAATCAATCTACACACATGAGCGCTCACTGCATGTTAGTCACGCTCACTGTGGCACTATGATCATAGATTCCTGATGCCCTTAACCTTAGCGACTTATTCAGTTTCACACCATGGATGATTGCTAGTTAGCTCCTACCTCACGGATATAACGTGTGCGGTCACTAACCTCTTAGTAAGGGTATTAGTCAGAGGCTAAGTCAAGAGGAGAATGTGTGGCCTGTAATACACCCACGCTCATTATTGGTGTCACAACCACCTTCTCTTCCCCAAGGTATTTCTACTGCCCCATCTTCCACACCCTTAATGTATCGTTGTAACCTTTCATAATTTCTAACATTTTCAAATATAACCACAATCACACTCAACATGTCATTCACACATATTCTCACCCATTTCATATTATTCATCATCAACCAACGACATGTTAACACATACAATCAATCACATTATATTCACACAATTTCTATCACAACCCTATTGCAAGTTACACCATTTTCATCACAAACATTACTCAATATCTACCATATTATGTTCCACATGAAATCTCTACCAAAACACATATCTTCATGAGTTTTAACCTAATCACCTTGCAATAAACAACAAAATAAACAAATTCTAAGTACAATGAGATATGGTAGAGTCCCACCTTATCTCGGATCGATGACCCAACAATGGAATTGCTCCCCACATGAATTTTCATCCTAAACACATGAAAAACTCTGAGAAAATGAGAAAACTTACTTCCAAGCGTCCCAAACACGATATCAACCTTCAATCTTGCACCAAACGGCCTCAGAGGTAATTAGTTGGTGATATAGGATTGGGAATCAAAAGAATCGAAAGAGGGTTCGAAGGAAGAAGTGGGAAAGGAGTTTCCCAACCTTAAACTCCTCAAATACCCTAAGATTCGTGACACTTTCGTTATAGCGAGATATTTCTTGCTATAGCGAAAATATCAGACCAAACTGTAGTCTGGTTTTTGCATAATGCTACAGCGAGGTCCTCTCGCTACAGCGAGACTATGCCTAGGAAATGCATCCCCTCTATTGCTCTCTCGCTATAGCAAGAAAGCAACAAATGTATGCCACTCACTTAGGACCTTCTTGCTACAACGTGATCATCTTGCTCTAGCGAGAATGCCTCTGCAATTCACTCTTAGCCTATTTCTCAATCAATTTCAACCCAAATACAAGTCAACATTTCCATCTCAATTCATCACACAATACATACTTAATCAACACACACATTGAATTAATAACCCACATACTTATATTAATAATCAAAATAATATTACAAAAATTCAGGGCATTATACAAATAATATTAAAAATATAAAATAAAACTTACATAAACAAGTCTTGTATTAATATTGAAAACTTCTTACAAATGTTGTAGAAGTTTGATACAAAATATTGAAGAAAAATATTACAAAGCTTAAGAAAGAAAGTTTCTTTAGCTTGAGAATTCTGGAAATGTTGTGTTTGCTTGCAATGGCTAATGCCTTCTTCCTTTGAATACTGGCTTTTATAGAGTTTTCTTCCTATTCAAAGATTCTCCCTTATCTTCTTGATCATAACTTGTTTGTCATTTTTTGTTTCTAACACTTCTTTTTTATATTGTTTGATCTAGCTTTGTATGAAGATGCTTCTGCCTTTTCTTTTTAACTATTCATCTTGTATATCTTATCTTCCACATTTTTGCTAACACTTTGTTTTATTTGTTAAGACGAGAGAAAGATTCTATAACAATCATCTTCATTATCATAATCAAAATCCTCTATGTCTTCTAGCGAATTTAGACTACTATCTTTTTCTGAGGCAGCATCTAATGTTCTCAAAGACATTGTTTATACTATCTTATTAAATTATTCTTTGGTCCCTGCTGCGCTAAGACTACCTAATAACTGAGTTTTCTATTGAAAAAACTCTTGATTACTTTTTTCTATTATTACTTAATTATCTAAATATGAAGGTGGTATCATGGGAAGTTTTTTATTTAGATTTGGTACTTCTGAAATTACTCCACCACTTGACTTTTACGGTTCGGACTAATAATTATATTTATTGATGCTCCTGAATTCTTGTTGAGTCATACTCCCATAGTTATCCAAGTGATTCCTTGACTTGTTATGAAAGATATGAATTGACACTCAAGAGTAAAATTTGTATTTTGGTGAAATAATCCAAAGCAGTTCTGACTTCATCAAGCAGTTTAAAACAATGGGTCCAAAATCATGAAACCCATAATGAAACTATTTGGGAAATTTTAAAGATTCCTTATCTAAACCAAATGAACCATGAATGAGTTGCTAGTTTGAGATAAAAGATGTTTCTCCAGGCATTAATATAATCAAAGTAATTATATTATTTAGGCTGTTAATATATTGTAAAGCTTTTATATTGGAATAGGGGTTGTCCCCAATCCTTTATTATCAATATATTGTTTATTTTAAATTTAGAAAATACAATTTCTTGTATTTGTGGATTTTTGTGATGAGTTAATTCTATGAACGGGATGTCTACAAGAATCAACTTCATTTATGGGTAATTTGAACCATTTAGGCTTTATTGGCATTACCAGAATACAATCTTCTTTTTTCACATATGGTGTTTCAGGTTTAGTAAAATTTTGAGAGGATAGTATGGTGAATTTGTTGAAAGGGATTGTTATTTCATTTGAAGTAATGAGTTTAGGACTTTGTAAGGCTTGTAAGGTTATCATTACTTTTTTACCTTTGTTTGGTTTTGTAGGCATCTGTGATGAGTTTGGTTCTATCTTTTTGGGTGGTCCATAACTGGAGCTAGTCATTTTAGACATCTTTTTCCTGTAGAAATTCTCTGGTAAGATAATCAGGTAAAAAAAAATTATTTCCTTTGATATGTTCAATATCAAAATCAAATTTTGATAATAAAACTTGCCATTTGAAAAAAATATGCTTAGAACTTAAATTTTTGACATCTTTTTGTAAAACTTGTGGTGTTACTTTGCTGTCAATTTTTATTAAAAATCTTTTGTTAAAAATATCATCTTGATATTTTTATAAACAAAGTAAAATTGATAAAATTTCTTTTTTCACTGTTGAATATTTCTATTATGCAAGATGTCATATCCCAAAGTGATATCTTACTATCAGTTCTTAGTTGGTATCAAAGCATAATAAGTTCTAATTTTAAGAGGGGAGAAAGAGCCTAGGTTTGTGAGGGTTATTTTACTAGTTGAAGTTAGTAGAAAAACCATTTTTAAATAAAAACTCAGGTGTAGTAGTGAAAACTATTTAGACATTGGTAAGCTCAAATAGTGGTCCTGGTTATAAGTGTAGGATATGGCAGTAAACCTGTAACATCCCTACTTTATTAATTATCAATTTTATACTTGATGTGAGTTATTAATGCATGTTACTTGAAATTAGGAGAGTTTTAGATGGGTGAGTTGCAGGATTTTTTGCTGTGACAAGATGTGTCTCGCTGTAGCGAAAAATCAGCATCAAAATCAGACATTTTGGTGCTCTCTCACCGTAGTGAGGATACTCTCGCTGTAGCGAGAATGCTCTCGTTATAGCTAAAATGACAGGCAGCAAAGTGCAATTTTTATCTGGTTTTTTCGTTGTAGCGAGAGAATGTTTTGTTATAGCAAAAATTACTCGTTGTAGCAAGAATTGGCTCGCTATAGCGAGAATATCGCGAGTTGAGGGGTATTTAAGGGTTTCTAAGTTAAGAAACTTGGATTATAATCCAAGTCACGACTCTCATGCATTCTCTCTGACTTTTCTCCTTATTTTCTCAACAAATCCTTGAAAAATCCCCAACTTTTCTCCAATCAAAGTCTCGAAGATCACTTTCCTTGCTCTTTGGTAAGTTTTTGAAGCTTGATTCTCCATCCCTTTGGTTATTTTCTTGATTCTCCTTCTCTAAATGAGGTCTCTTGTGATATTTAGGAAGAACCTCACATTTTGAGCAAGAACCCTCAAAAACCCTAAACCTCCATTTCAAGGTAAGGAGAACTCTATTTTGTTACCAATAAAGTGTTATGTTTGTATTCATGAAAAGATTGTGATGAAATACATGATTTTGAGTGTATTTTGGATAAGAATGTGTTTTTGTTAAGTTTGAAGCATGTTTTGTAGTATTTGATAAAGTGTATGATCATTGATTTGAGTGTATATGCATATATATGGTGGACTAAGTCTAAAGGGACTGACTCTTGGCAATGATTGAATGATGTATGATAATAATGAAACTAGAGTAAAATAGAGAGATAAAAGTGTGAATAATATATTGGTAAACAGAGAATGTAAAACATAGAGATGAAATGGGAAGATAAAGGAAAATGAAGTGAGAAAGGAATATGAGAAGGATGAGTATAGATAGTTCAGAGGTACACTGAGAGTGTGGAAGAGGCAGAAGACTGAGAAGTCTTGGGAAAATGAGAATGGTGGATGCTCCTCTTGAATTGCACAACACAAATGAGAGTAGGAGCACCACAGGCCTCACACTCATTTTTTGACTAATACTCTTGACCATGTTTTTGCTAAAAGGGGGTCGGGTCAGCACACGTTGTATCCATGTAACTGCGGCTATCCAACGACTATCTATGTTAAGGAAGACGTCAAGGGATCCCAGGGGCAGTGGAACTGCAGTATAATTGAGAATGAAATTGAATATGGAAATGAATATCGAAAGAATAAATAGAGACAAACATAATTTGGATGTATAACTGAATTGTTATATGATGTATGTTGAATGTTTTATTTGTATTATTGAATTCTCTATGTATGTATGCTTGGTAATAAATGTAGAGACTCATCCTTACGTAACCATTTCAGGAAATTCAGATGACAGCACCCATAGAGGGAATGAGAGTAGTAGATAGTTCAGTAATAGATCATAAAAATGATGTATTTGGCGAGTACCAGAGACTTAGTTACTTTAAAATTCTTGTTTATGATAGTGACGTGGAGTTAGCTTTTAGCATTCCTTTTGATTTGTTTGTGCATCGAATCCATCATACCCTCTGTATTTATATCTTCTCTAGCATTGAGAGAACCCCAGCAGCAGTAACATATCTGGTCACGTACCATGATCACGACCATTCCAAAATACCATCGCGATGGATGATCGAGCAGATTACAGGTACTCAGGTCACCGCCGATCCGGATGATCTGTACCTTAGCTCAAATGACAAGCTGGATTCTGAAGACTTAGCAATGATAGAGGGTTGGCATGGGAAGACTAGTGTCACTTTGTCATTGGTGGGCAGACTACTCATTAGGACCAGTACTATTTTGAGTATTTGTAAATGTAAATGAAATGGTCTTTATATTTTGATAACTCTTATGTATATTTGGAAGTACTGATATCTACTGTACATTATAAAAACAAATATGACTATATTGTTTGATGTTCTCTTAACTAGTTTTAAAGGCTAATGTCTTATTATTCAAGTTTTTTTTTAATTAAATTTTTGTTATTCAGAATTTTCTTCGATTGTATATTGTTATTATGTTAATTAAAAATAAGGATGTTACAAAACTCACTGGTCAGCTAGAGTGTTCCCTTCACATTAAGGGTTAGACATTTAAAAATAGTTAATCTACTAAGAATTATGAGTAAAATGAACCTAGGACAAAATAGACAAATAGTTAAAAGATAAATGTATGTGAGCCTCAACATCTAGAACAGTTCCACAACAAATTACAATAAATAAAATTGAAAAATCTTTACATAACTAGTCAATCTTAGTTATAAAAGAAAAAAAATGTTTACCAACAAAAATTATTTTAGTCCTTTAATAATAGTGAACAGATACACAAGGTTGAATACTCTTTTGCAGGTACTTAGAGTAAAAAAGATATACAGTTACTAGAAGATCATGTATTACCAAAACATAAAAAGGATGGATTTAGCTTTATTCATCTAGGGTTAATTCAATTAGTAGTTAAACCAAATTTCAGATTAGGGGTAGATCTTCACGTATTAATACTTTGAATATGAAACTACTAAAAATCAAAGATTCTATAATAGCTACAATAGAAACAAATCTACAATATGGTCCTTCTATCTTTAATTGCTTCCCTAATTTTTCTGAGTCTCAATAATGAAAACACAGCAAAAGCAATTAAGATATTAATTAAACCACCATCCATTTCATTTAATTTATAGAGTATATTATAAAATTATTAAAGTAAATTATGGGTTCCAAGCCAAAAGTGAAACGCTTAACCATGAAACCATAGTGATACAAGCCAACCTAGATAGAAGTATGGTACAAATACCTAAAAAGTTACAATATCATGAATGAACCATTCCTAAAGAATGAATTTTTAGAAGAACAAAAAAAATCTAGAAAAATGTACAATACATAAACAAGGGATATTTTATATAAGGATATGAGAGAAAACAAGACTTAGAATGAATAGATCTTCTTTTATAAAAATATAAAAACTCCAAACAATAAGAGAACCATCAAGACATTCGATAGATAATTCTATCATAAATGTAGACTTAAGAGGTATAGATAATACAACTAGACCAGCAATATTAATACCAATATATGAACCTGTGACAAAATAACACTAGTGAAGAAAATTATAGTCCTACTACATCACAAATATTAAATACTTTAACAAAAAAAGACCATTTTATGATAAAAAAAAATGGATAAAACAAGAAATAGAAGCAAAATATAATCAAGAAATTAAAAAATAGTTTTTAAAAAGATTTACTAAAAATAAGAGAATAAAAATAAGAACAATGTTCTACGAATATTTAAAAGAAATAGAAATAAATGTACATTTCTTTCCTTAGTTAGAACAATATTGTTTAAAAGAAAATATAGAATATCCTTGTTCAAAACAAATAAATTCATTACAAAAAATATCAACATCCTGAAAAAAGTACAACAAGAAAAAATAATAGAATCAGATTATCCCACAAGAACAAATTAAAATTAAAATAAAAAATGAAGAAGTAGAAGTAAGTCCATATAAAAAAAATAGTCCATTAGACAAAATATTAGATAAGACTGATATAAATAAAATACATCAACTAAAATATTCTAATACAGTATTAGAGGTCATGACAAAACATTTAACTAGGATAGAAAATAAAGAAGAAGGAAGTAGTAGTTCAAATAATAATCATTTTAAAAAACCAAGCTATTTAGAAAAACTAATGTATAAATTAAAACTGTTATCTTGAGAAACCATGAAAGAATTCAAGAAGAAAAAAGGAATAGAATTAAAAGTGAGAGTTGCAAGATTAAGTATAGAAAGACCCTCAGTAAATATAATAGAAACTATTCCAGAAATAAATAAAATAAAATCTAATAACTATTATCCAAAAATAAAACAATAGTACAATAGACTAACTTTACTAGATTTGTTATTAGAACAAAGGCCTAATTTTGTACAAAACTCTTATGGTGGAAATGAGACAGTAGAATGGAACTTAGATGGTCTAAGTGAACAAGAAATACTAGATTTAACACAACAGATAATCATGACAACTGTCACATGTTAGATCTATAATTTTGTACGTGTGTGTGTGTTTAAGTATATATATATTGTTCTTTTAATTCGTGTTGTAATAGTTGATTATACGCATTGAAATGAAATGTGTGAGCTATATAGTTGCTAAATAAACAGTTGTATGTTTGCTTTATTGTGTGATTGCTTCGTTTGATGTAATTAGCAGTCAGAGTTCATTATCAATCATTAAGTGTTTAATGTATGTTAAGTGGGGGACTATAGCAAAGGACTTATATTGCTTTCACTTTGGAAAAAAAAATTAGAAGTTTTGGATGCTAGGTGTCTCTTTTAAGTGAGATATGTCTCGCTCAAGTGAGATGAGCTCGCTCAGCCGAGGAGTTGTAGGAAAAATGAGGAACTCTTTGGACCCATTCTCACCCAGACAAGAATAGTAAAAATTTGGGTAGATGTTACTGTCTAGTTTTCTTGTCCAAGCGAGAGCAAAGCTTGCTCAAGCAAGAGTTGGCTCGCCCAAATGAGAACGTGTGGATCTCGAGGAACCTCAACGTAAAAAATATTAATTTCTCACTAGACAACTTTTTTTCTCTAATTTTCTTTCTGTTTTCTCACCTTCTCCCCTAGGAGAAAACCTTCTTGAAGCCAAACTTTTTTCCAATCCAAGTGGTAACATCTATTTTGTATGGATCGAGGTGAGTTTTTGGGAATTGATTCTCTCTTTAGGACTCATGAGGAGTGAGATCTAAGAAAGCCTAGTTCCAGGTAATGGGAGCTTATCTTATATGACCATTATTAATTATTTGGATAAACCTTAGGGTAGTACCTAGGGTATGAATGATTTGTGGGATTCTCTGTTATTGTATAAAAGGTATGGAAGTTGATCTTGCTTAACATGAATGTTTGGAATGCTGTAGTAGAACATAATATGCTGAGAAGCCGTGACATAATATGCTGAAAAAGTTTAATATATGTGCATCATGTTGAGTTGCATCATTCTAAAGCCAAGTTACATGTTTAGGTGGTTAGACATGTAACGATAAGAAAACGTTGAGTTGTGTTATGTCTGGATCCAAATATCGGGATGGATCGCTCCTAAACCAGAAAATTTTAAGTTCTTTCTGGATTATTTGAGCTGTGAAATCAATTGGAACTAGACTGTTGCATTAGATAGGCCGAGAATGGGCATAAATACTGCATCGCTTTGCCGAGCATTTTATTGTATGAATGCATATATATGTAATTATATTTGTATTAATTTTATGATTATGGCTATTTGTTATGTAAGCTCACTCTTGCATTCTGTCTATGTTGGGCATGTGTGCTGCGATGACCGTACGGTGATACATAAGCAGGTGTAACAGGTGGGGCATCCATTTCCCATGCTAGAAGATCTGGCTGAGGAGTGGTTCGGGTGGAAGATTTTGAAATATATGGCTTTATTTTGTTAGTCTAGGTCTTAGTGTAAGTCTAGACTATTTAGCTACAGGCTTGGCCTTGAAATGTAATTATTTAATTTTATTTTTTTTAGTTTGTATGTTGAGCTCCATGTCGAGCAACTTTTGTATATATGTATATTCACAACTTTATTAAAATGGCCTTTTGAGGCTTTACTCCACTAACGAGATGTTGAATTTTTTTTATTTTTCATTATTAATTTTGAGTTACAGGTTTTAAGTGGAAAATATGTCATAGATCCCTTCAAAAAGGGTTGTGACATCACAATCCTTTTTTTGGAAAGGATTTGTATAAAATTTTGACATTTTAAAAAGAATCTAAACTTAACTTACATTTCAATAGTAAAATAAAGCCTCAAAGGCAACATTATAAAATCATGAATATATACATATATAATTGGTCTGTAACAATATTTATATAAGAGTCGCTCGATATAGAGTTCAAAATACAGTTTATAATCAAAATTTACATCCCATGATCAAATATATAGCTAAATAGTCTAGATTCACCACTGAGGCCTAGACTAACAAAAGTAAAACTACAAATCCCAAAATCTCTAACTCAAACAATTCCTTAGCTAGACTCCCTAGCATGAGAAGTGGGTGTTTCACCTATTACTCCTACTCACATACGACCGTATGGTCATCGCAACATATACGCAAAAACTGACAGAATGCAAGGGTGAGCTTATGTAGCAGATAATTATAAAATGCAGAATATAATATAATTCTTTATACAACTTAATATATCAACAATTCTCCGCCAATCAATACAGCTTGTTCAACCCATTTTTAGCCCATCTAATTTAAATGCAACAACTTGGTTCCAACTGGTTTCACAATTCAAATAATCTAAAAGGAACCTATAATTTTCCAGTCTAGGAGTAACTTATCCTGGTATTTGGATCTAGATACAACACAACTCAGCATTTTTTCTATTGTTACACGTCTAACTACCTAAATATGTAACTCGACTCTAGAATGATAAAAAATCAACATGATGCAGCACAGTCATATATGTATGTATTTTCTACAACTTGTGTAGAATTACGATATTAATCAGCTAGTCTTAGCATAATAATTTTAATATATATATATATATATATATATATATATATATATATATATATATATATATATATATAACATTCTCAGCATATCACATTATAACATTTCAAACATTTTCAACACATTATATTACAACATTTCAAACATCCCTTCCACACACAACCAATTTTATACCATTCACCAAACCACAAAAAATCCCCTCAGCCATACACACTCTGCATCCTACCCTAAGGTTTGTTCATACATCAACTCATTCTCAGCTAAAACAAGATTATATACCAATTATCACAACATCCGAGTGAATAATAAAGATTATCTAGGGTAAGCTCTCATTACATGGAAATGGGTTTCTAATATCGTACTCCTCGTGAGTCCTAAAGAGAGAAACAACGTCCAAGGATTCAGATCTCCTTATTATCACAAAATAGAAACCCTTGAGAAGAGAAATCAAGGAATAAGGAGTAGAGTTGGAGAACTAAGTCCAAGAAACTCACCTAGATTCATACGAAATAGATGTTCCCACTTGGACCAAGAAGAAGTTCGGCTTCAAGAAGGTTTTCTCTAAAGGGAGAAGGTGAGAGAATAGAGAGAAAATGAGAAGAGAAAGTTGTCTAGTGAAAAATAAATGTTTTTTGCGTTGAGATTCCTTAAATACCCCTTCCATATTTACACACTCTTACTTGAGCGAGCCAACACTTGCCTGAGTGAGCTCTATTCTCGCTTAGATGAGAAAACCAAATAGTGCAATTACTCAATTTTCTGCTATTCTTGCCTGGGTAAGAATTGGTCTAAAAAGTTCCCTAATTTTCCTACGACTTCTAGCCTAAGCAAGATCTCATCTCGCCTGAGCAAAGGGACAGTTGGGGCAATCTTATTTTATCTCACTTGAGTGAGATTGATCTACAATGCCCAATTCAGCATGACTCAATCTCGTTTTAGCGAGGCACATCTCGTTTGAGCGAAAAATCTTGCATCAGAATTCCCATTTCCCACAAAAAGAAGGTTTTACAATGAAAAGCTCTATTGTATTTCTTATGTTTAATACACAGACAAAACACTTAACAATTAATCACAGATTTCCCCTGCTAATTACATTAAACAAAACAACCACACAACACTGTAACTGCACGACGATTTATTCAACAACTATACAGCTCACACATTTATATTTCAACTTATGAAAATTCATATAATTGAAGCATATACAACTAAATTTAAAGGAATAATACATACATATATATATATATATATACACACACACATAGGTTTAACAATAGCCACTGCCTATAAATTAAAAAAATTATCTAACATTATTTAAAGAAAGAGCAGGAATACAATTAGAAAATTAAGATGTCCAACTATGTCAGACTATTAGTGGTATAAAGATATATTTTTCTCTAAAGTTATGATAAGAGAAGATGCAGTTGCACCTTACTGGAAAGAAAGGTTCATAGTTGTTTTACCAACCCTTTTCTCTAGAAAAGTTTTAGAAACTTAGAAACTAGACAAGAAGGAAGAATAAATTATGAAGCTTTAACATTTTGCAAATACATAATGTAATAATTGATACAAGATTGAGAGTCTATAAGCATACAAGATTACAAAATCAAATGAGAAAAGAAAAACTAACTAATAGGAGAGAATTAAGAACTTTTTGTGAATAATATAGAATCTGTACAATCCCCTAGTAAAAGGTATAAAAAAATAAATTAAAAAAATACAAAAATCCAAAATACTTCTACCTACAAACGAAGAAAGTATAAAAAGAATTATAAGAATAATCAAGCTACTAATAAACTTAAAGAAAATAAAAATTATCAAAAGAATAATAAATTTAAGGGAACATGCTGGAAGTGCTTTAAGTATGGACATCGTGCCGATCAATGTAAAGTAGAAAAGAAATTAATTCTTTATAAAATGAAGAATTAAAACAAGTTTTAACTACAATATTAATAAACTCTAAACTAGAAGAATCTGAAGATGGAATATTAGATGAAGAGAATACAGTTGAAAATAAAAATTTATCAATTAGATAATACTTCACAAGAATCAGAAGAAGAAAACAATAATTATTGTTTAGGACCAGTATTATGTGATTGCAAAGATTGCATAACTCCTCAGATAAATGTATTATCTAGAGACTAAGCACAATCCTTAATAACATTAATTGAAGAATTAGAAGATGGTCTATTAAGAAACGAATTCATAAAGAAATTAAGTGATTTAGTTACTAGAAAAGAGGAAAAACCCTTAAAAATAAAGCCATAAAAATGAAAGATATATATGAAAAATTTAAACAACCAAGTGCTAGTATAACCATTAGAGACTTACAAAAAGAAATAAAAAATTTAAAATAAATAAATAAAAACAAAACCACATAGTCTTAGAATTAGAACTAGAAGAGAAAAATCTATTAAAAGAACAAAGTGGTAAAGAAGAAGAAGAAGAAAGATCAGAAATATTTAAAATGAAATTATTAATATTAATGACAACTCATAAATGGTAGTGTGAAATTACTCTCGTAGTAGAAAACAAAAATTTTAATAGACTCAGGGACAGATATTAATTGGATACAAAAATGATTAATTTTTACTAAATATTAAGAAAAAAATAGAAAAATTAGTCTCAGCAAATGGATCTAGAATGTATATACAATATAAATTGTCAAAAGAAAAATTTGTAAAAATAAAACATGTTTTACAACATCTTTTGTTTTAGTAAAAAATATAACAAATCAAATAATATTAAGAAGTCCATTCTTAACATTATTATATCCTTGTAAAATAGATAATGAAGGAATAATAAGTAATGTAGTACCTGGAAAACCAATAGAATTCAAATTTATAAAAGCTCTTAGAATTAGAGAGCTAAACCTTTTACAAGAAGCTTTAATCTCTAAGTTAAATTTAATAGAAAAAAATTAAATTAAATTAAAATGATTAACGAAGAAATAAGCTATAAAAAAATAGAATAACAACTAAAAAATCTTAAAATACAAAAAATAATAAAAAACTTTGAAAAAAAATAGAAAGAGAAATATGTGAAACAAATCTAATAGTTTTTCATTGTAGAAAACAGTATGAGATAAGTTTACCTTATGAAGAAAGTTTCAATGAAGAAGACATCCCAACAAAAGATAGACCAATACAAACGAATATAGAAAAATTACAATATTGTAAGTAAGAACTAGAAGATTATATGTAAAAAAGATTAATTTGACCTTCAAAATCTCTTTGGAATTGTACAAGATTTTTATGTTAATAAAGCTAATGAACAAGAACAAGAAGCTCTTAGGTTAGTAATAAATTACAAACTCATAAATAAAGTTTTAAAATGGATTAGGTATCCGATACCTAACAAACAAGATCTTATCAAAAATATTAATACAGGCAAATATTTTTTTTAAAAAATTTGATATGAGAATATTATCAAATATCTATAAAAGAAGATAAATATAAAACAGCTTTTGTAGTTCTTTTTTGTCATTATGAATGGAACATAATGCTGTAAGGATTAAAAAATGCTCCCAACAAATTTTAAGAAATCACAAATAATATTTTTTTTTTATCTTTATATGAAATTTACAATAGTATATCTTGACGATGTACTCAATTTTCAAAAGAAATACAACAACACATACAACACTTAAATAAATTTATAGAATTAAAAAAAAATGGATTAGTAGTATTAGTCAAAAAGATGAAAATATTTCAAGAAAAAACTAGATTATTTGGATATGAAATTTATCAAAGAATAATTACACTAATCTATCAGTTTTTAGAATTTATCAACAAATTTCTAGACCAAATAAAAGACAAAACTCAATTACACAAATTTTTAAGGTATCTAAATTATATAACAGATTTCATCCTTAATATTAAAACAATAGATGCTCCTCTAAATAGAAGGTTAAGAAAAAATCTAATACCCTTGGATAAGGAAATGATTAGAACAATCCAGAAAGTAAAAGTTTTATCTATGCTTAGGAATTTCACATCCTAGTTAATAGCCAAAATAGATGCCTCGTATTTAAGATATGTATTTAAAATTAATTTGATTTATATTTTTAATTTAAGATTGAATTAATATTAAAAAATAAAAATAAGGGGAAAATGTTCAATATAAAAATTTTTGTCACGTAATAAATAAAAAGTAACTCCTAAATACGTAATTGTTTAAAAAATGATTTTATTTAAAAATGAGAACAAAAAATTTTTTTAAAACAAAAATTAAATAATTAGTGAAATCTAAGTTAAAAATGCTTAAAATGAATCAATGGATTTAATGTGCGAAGATTTTGAGTAAAATAAGAATTGAAATGTTTAAATAGAAAAAAATCAGTGGACAAATTAACTTTAACACACAACATGATGTAAATAATTCCAAATTTATGAGTTAATAGATATAAGTGTAAACTTTGGAGAAAGCGGTACCCTGATTTGTAAAGCTGCATCATATCTAGTCCAAAAAATTTTGCCATCTTATTTTTGCACATATTTGCTTCCTATAAAGTGTGATATAGCTTAACCACTCATTCACTTGATAAAAGCTTGCCTATCAAATTTATAATTATTACATATTTATGAGAAAAATAATTAATATCTCTTGATAATAAGACCTAACACTATGAGTCATTATGATAGGTGAGTTTATATTCCACAATAATAGTAATTATAGCGGGACCAAAATCATGCATGGTGGGTAAAAGGAAAAGCAACTCCTTCCGATCAATAAAGAAAAGATTTTGGAAGCGATTCAAGAGAAAAATTATATCCAAAATCCTTTATTAATGTTGTGGCATTTTCTATTTCTACTTTCACCATGAGTTGCTTCGATTATCAAAATCTTTCTGTCATGAAGTTAATTAACTCCTGGTAGATTCTGGGTGAACTGGGAGAAGCTATATATGCCAAGATGCTGGGGTAGCTTAGGATTTAGAAATTTGGAGGACTAACATGTTACTGCTAGCAATATAGAGTAAAATCTAGAAACATTAAAAAAAGACTAAATGCAAAAAAAAACAACTTCACAAGCCGCAAAGTAAAATTCATTTTTTGGTTCTATATCAATCCTTAGCTAACTTGGTATTCCACAAGTGCACAAGGGTAATTATAGAGACCTATAAAACAAATATACACAAAAAAGGCACACTTAGCAAAATAGCCGCCATGCCAAGAAATAACAAATCTATTAGACCCTTTTGGCGGTGGTTGTGGTTGCTGTGGACAACATGGTTTGGTAGAGTTTTTTGAGATCGAGGAGGTCTTTTTAGCAGTTGAAGAGTTAGTCAACGCGGAGCACAGTGACAATGTTTTGCACACTGCCACTTCAAAACTAACTCAATCTACTCAAGTATTGGATCTAAAATCAGAACCCTAAACCCTCGACTACGACCATGATAATCTCACTTTCTTTTGAATGTCTCATTTTCGTTATAGCAAGTTTTCTCTCATTTTCGCTTTAAGTAAGATTGTGATTCGCTTAAGCCAATGGACAAACATTATATTCCCGTGCAAATGGCAAAGAATCCAGATCTAAAGATAATATATATGTGCAAATCAAATCACCTAATTTTTCTGAAAAAGTTGTAAGTACACTTTTGTACGTCACTTTATCTTATATTCATTTTTATTATGTTTTTTTTCTCTTCCTTTTCTACCAAATGATCCATTACATCTTATACTTCACTTCTTTTTTAGTTCGAAACTTACTACCACTAATTGATTTCCACTTTTTACACCCTATCGTATATTTGTTGTGCAGTTGTATTGCAATAGCTTCCTTAGACCTGTCATCTGAACCAAAGCTTAATAAATTAAAAGAGAAAACCAATGAACGGATATAGGATGAAAATGATTTCACAGAAATTCATTTTGTTTCCGAACCTTGAACTCTTATCTTATCCATGCCAGCCATAGATCAAAAGTAACAATTGTTTTTCAATAGCAATCCTCAGCTTTATTGTTTCTAATCCAAAAATAAGGCAATAAAGTCAACTGAATTTCTATGATGATTGTCATAGACTCACGTCAGTAGTTTGGTTCTTCTAAAGGAGAGAAGAAGCTTTTAAGCTAGAGGCCCGGACTGGTATAATATCATATGAGAAGAGCTGATGGAATTCCCTCCGGCAATGCTAACAAAATGAAATAATTACCAGAAAATTAATATATAGACATTAAAGAAAATAAGCTCCACGACCAATACCAAGAAAAAATATACAGCCATCTAACACATACATGTAATTACAAATCAGAAGCAGCTAGAATTAATGACTTTTCCAAGTAGGCCCAGACAGTTATCATAATTGTTTAGTTATCTGGTTTTTATGCTTCGATACACCTGTAAAGTGAAATAGCAATTTCAATCCAGGTTTTGATCAGGAGATCCTGACCCAAACATGCTTGTGGCTGTAGCATTAGATTGATAGGCCTCTCCTGGCCCACATCTTGATTCTGATCTCAACCTTAACACTGCCGGTGGCTTCCCTTCTACTGACTCTGATTTATAATGCCTCCTCCAACTTTATACATGCAACTGCTTCTGCTCCAAAATTTGGTTATGGTTCCCCACAAAAATTGGATAGTTCACCAGACCATGAACTTGGTCTTGTGCGGGTGTAATTGCTCCTCACATTGGTTTGTATTTTGGTTTAGCTTAGGAAGCCTCTCGCGACCTCTACCTCAAAAATGCTGCTGCTGAGCTTTAACATTTTGTTGTAGCAGTGCCTCACATTTGTTTGCATAATGATTCAGCTTAGGAGGCCTCCCTCGACCTAGACCATGCTGCAGAGCTTGATTACTGCTCCTCATATTGGACTGTATCTCCTTTTGGTTTAGGAGGTCTCCCCTGACCTCTATTCCATGCTTCTTAGCTTGATCTTCTTGTTGTAACTGCTCATCATGAACAATCTCACAAGTTAATGAAGCTTTCCCTTTGGACACCAAACCCAAATCAACATATGACGATATTTGCTGTTGGAACTGTACAGGCAATAATTTTATTCCTGTAGATATTACACAATATGAAGACCCTTCTGAAGTAGGAACCACTACTTGCTGACCTAAATTATGTGTTGGATCAACATGAAAATTAGGTGCTGTGGACTGGGATGAATAACTAGTGTCTTTTTGGTTAGAATAAGAGCACACCAAATCTTTAGTTTGATCCTGTGGCTGTATCTTCTTATTGATGTGTTGTACATTTCTATGTAACTTAGGAGTAGAACACACTCCCTGATCTTTACCTTTACCTTGGGGTTGTGACAGCAGCCCTATATCAATTTCCTTTCCATTTGGCTTTTGCTCACTAACAGTAGCAGCACTTGAGGGCAACAATGACTCCCCTTTGTAGTTTGCAACTTCCTTACACTTACGAGGCCAATTCCCTCTGCATTGATGATTTGGATCCTGAAGCTCGGGATCCACAGACATTGGCTTCTCATCTTGCTTGTGTTCCTGAACCTTCAAAGAAGATAATGAACCGGACACTTTGGATGCTGCAACCAAACTACTTTCTGGATGCCCATGACTTGACATTTGCAGTTGCAATTGTGCAGGTGATAATCCTATCGCTGCTGTCAGTGAGCACTTTGTCCCTTCTGAAATAGGAGCTAGTAATGGCTGCTGGGAATCAATAGGAAGGTTCAACTTTGTCAGCCGAGAGGAACAAATTTTTTGCAGCATGGAATCCTGTTTTTTGCAACAGAACATAGAGCTTATATGTATATCCACAGACAACTAGTAGGACGAGGGTGTGTGCATTCACATTTCTATAAATAATTTAATAAGACGGTGATACTGATGATTGCACAATATGGTAAAAAACAAGAGCAATAAAAGCAATAAACAAGGTTTGTAATCATGAGAGGAATCAAAGAATAAAACATGTTACAGGGATTTTTATTGTTTTAAGCTTTGTTTATGATTTTTTTCTTTGAAAGGCTTGTGACGGTCACCAAGCTAGCCTATTATATATTTTATTACATTGAGTGAAACACAGAATTTTCTTTGCAGCATTGAAATTTGAAAAATATGGAGACCTTGGGCTCCACAGTTGTTGTCTCTATGTGACCTGGAGGCCAAAAAAGATCAAGGAATTCAAAATCATCAGTCCCCTACTACTCTCCATAACATGTCCCTTTTCAGTTCCCCCAATTGAAATATAACAACACAGCAAAAATAAATAAGAGAAGATTGTTATTTAAAAGGTAGAGTACAGCCTATAAACACAAGTAACGGATCCAACCCTCCCCTGGAAAAAATATGGGATCATATGAATAGCTCTACAAAAGCTAATTACAGGCATTTCTACGTTGAAAAAGAAGAGAAAGCCTAAAAAGGTTGAGCCAAACTCTACTACCCTTTAAATTTTTCCTTTTTACCACCACCATAGCTCAACTGAACCAAATTCCAAAACACAGTTACCAAATGCACCGTATAGACAAGGCAATTCCACCTATATGCACTATGCAGGGTGAGTGAGAGAAATTCTAACTATGTTGCAAACATTTGATACCATCAAGCAGCCATGTCATGAAGATTAAACAAAATTTCATGTTATCAACACCAAATTCCAAAACTTATAAAACAATAGTATTAATACCTGATCATCATGTGACTCCTCCAATCCATTTTGGGTCGGCGCTTCTTCTGCTTCCATGATTTGACTTTGTTCTCCAACCGCTTCAGTCCCCTCCTTTTCAGATTCTTCTCGTGTCCTTTCTACCACACCACTTGACCCAACACCTACCTCAGACACTTCAACCCGTTCTTTGATTCCTTCCACTAGCAGCCCACTATCTCTCCCTATCTTACGATTCTCAACACCTTCACAACTTTGCACAGCCACCTTTCTCTCCCGTTGATAACTTCTCCCTTTTATCCCTTTGCCCCTCTTCGTTTTCTTGCTACCCCTACATTGATCTCTCACTGCAGCTTCAAGCAAAAGCACATATCTACCACCCTCAGCGTACCCAATTTCCCCACACTGGCAAAGCTTCTCCAATTTAATACCCAGAATCTTCCCATGTGCCCACGGCAAATCCTTATATTCCCTTTGAATGAACTGCGATATTTCCTCCTCAGAGGAGCCAGTGCCCTCGTTCAACTCCGTGATCGCCGTGCGTATCATCTGCACATACAAGAATCAAATCCACAAATAAAGAGACATATATACAAAGCAAAAGCACTATCAATTTCGATTGTGGAGAGAGTGCGCGTGAAGTACCAACGCGTAAGGGGGGTGAGTGGGGGTGTGGAAAGGAGGGAGAGTGAGGTGGCGAAGACGATGTTGGATGAGGGAAGAACAGTGGGGGTTGGCGGAGAGAGAAGGGTGGAGTTGAGAGAGAAGAGAGTCTTTGAGTTTGGCTATGATGCGGGTGCTTCTAGAATCTTCCTCTTCCGTCGTCGTCGTCATGCTGCAGCCGTCATTCAAGGGTTTTCGTTTCAGTCGCTGCACAAATCTGATATGTATGTTTGCATGCCTTCTGCGTTAACCCCAAGTTTTGCTCCCGCTCAACGTCCACTGCCTCATTTTATAGTATCTTTTAAAATCTCAATTAAATCTTTCTCAGATTATATATCAATTTTTTTAAAAATATGCTATTTACTTTCGATATCCATATATACGCAATCAGTTCAAGTTTTTTAAACTAAAATAACTTTTTTGTCATATCAATTAAAATAAAATATTTTATTTCTTTAATAGAAATAATGTTTTTCTATTAATTTTATTTTTTTATAACATTTTCTAAATTTTATCATATTTTATTTAACTTAATATTTTAAATTAAAAATTAATTAAGATTATAATCCTCTTTAAATTTATTCATATTTTAAAATATATACAAATCTTATGTTAAATTATTTCAGTTACGAATACTTGTAATATATATTATATATATAATTTTAAAATTTATTTGATTTAAAATTTAAATTTAAGATTGAAGTAATAAACAATATTTTACAAATAAAATAAAAAATATTCAATATAAAAAATTCTTGTCAGTTGTCACATAATAAATTAAAAAATAACTCCTAAATACATAAATTTTTAAAAAATAATAGTTTTATTTAAAACTGAGAACAAAATCTTTTAATACAAAAATTTAAATGATTAGTGAAATTTAAGTTAAAAATGCTTAACACGAATCAACTAATTTAATGTAAGAAGATTTTGAGTAAAATAAGAATTGAAATGTTTTAAATAGAGAAAAATTAACTTTAACAATTTTTTTAATTCTGAAACAGTTTTTCTTTTCTAAAGAAAAAAGAAACAAAAAAACTACAACTTGATGTACATAACTCTAGATTTATCAATTAATAGATCTAAATATAATTCTAGAGGAAGTAATACCCAAATTTAAAAGGTTGTATCATATCTAGTCCCAAGTTTTATCATTTTATATGTGCATATATTTATTTTATATAGAATGTGATAACTTAAACACTTATTCTCTTAAAAAAAAAAACTCGTCAATCAACTTTATAACTACTAACATATTTATGAGAAGAAGAATGTTTCTTGATAATAAGATTCAACACTAATTTTAAGTCAATGTGATAGATAAATTTATATCTTGATTTCATGCTACATACAAACCATGTATATTCTATAATAATGATGGGTAAAAGATTAAATTTGCTCAAATTATTTTTGAAGACCCAAAATCACACATTAACTATAATAATGGTGGGTAAAACAATCATCTTCCAATCAATAAAGAAAAGAATTTGGAAGCCATTACAGGATTCGAGAGAAATATTTTATCAAAAGAAAGAAATACCATCCTTTATTAACGTTGTGGCACTTTCTATTTCTATTTTCTCCATGAGTTGCTTCAAATTATCAAAATCTTTCTGTCATGAAGTTAATTAACTCATGGTAGATTCTGGTGGGGTGAAGAAGTAGCAGGAAAAAAAAAACTCATTAATTGTTTACATATACTTTTCATGAACACTCAAGAATTATTTTAGATTCCTTTTCACAGTTGAAAAATGAATTAGATATTGAAATTAGGATTAGCAACATGATTGCTGATACTCTCTTGGGGTAAGGATTATCAATCGTGAGATTTCAATAATTTTGAAAAAACACTTATCTTAATTAGAGATTTTTAAGGAATTAGATTTCTAATTAGAAAGAAAAATAATTTATCAAAAAATTAATCTTTAGTTAAACTCTATCATTAATACTTTTTATCATAATCAAATTAAGTGATTCTCATCGATTAAGTAAGTAGTAGGAGATATAAAACTCTAATACCTTTTGGCAAAATGAATTTTGCAACACTTCTAACTTCATGTTATTGAAAGCTTATTTTTATGAGTTTTTTTTTCTTACTTCCTTCTTTCCTTATTTGAGATTGACCTAACTGTTAACTCTTACGTTCTTAGCCCTATCTTTTGTTTGATATCATGAGCTGTATTTATTTCCTTCTTCTACTCATAATTTTCATCCTCCCAATGAACAAAGGGTCTAACACTGTTCATGTACTTAACTTTGCTGAACCTGTTCCATGTCTTATTTTAATTACTTATCCAAATGTCTACTTTGACCATACAGTTCAGAGTCCTGATTAAGATTGACCTCAGTATTTTACTCCTGATCACCATGCCATCAAGTTGAATTAGTCCTTTACCTTGACACCTAATTATGCAAAATTCTAAGGATATTTGATTCAAAATTTGTTGGCTTCGTGCTGTACCCTGTTGGACATGTATTCCTTTTCTTTAGCTTTGGTAACAAATCAATTAAGATTGGATCCTTCCATTCCATTTGCTGAATTCCCTCGTGTAACACCAAAGATTTAGTGACCTTGGATTCCAAGAATTGGAGACTTCACGTGTGAATGGTATAAAGGCATGCACCTCTCGAATTTAATGGCCAAAAAAGTGAATGTTTAGGAACTTTTTTTCTTAGATTGCTAAATAGTCGAGCAAGGCAAGTTAGTAGCATTGGAAAACACACTTATCAATCCAATCTATACCACATAACCGCTTAGCCTAAACCAATGATATTTCATGCAAAAAATTTAACCCCACTTGATTTTGCAACCTCATTCACGGCACCAAATGAGATATTCCAAAGGAAAATCAAAGTTTGTTACATTCCTTCTTCATTCTTTCACTCCTTGAGTTTGCTCAAAGAAACCAAGATCATCCAAAGCTCACGTAAACACCGTTTCTCCTCCAGAAGCACGTCATGTACCTTGTCTTTGAAGAGAAAAATCCATTTGAAGTTTTAGACTTGAAGGAGGGAGAGAACAAGGCCAAGACATCATCTAAGTCAGCAAAAAGTCGAATTAAGGTTAACTTTTTCAAAAACTTGTTGATTTTCTTTAAAAAATTTAAGTTTTTCTTACATGCAAGCATTTTAACAACTTTACTTTTTCCTCTTTTTCTATCGTTTTAGTTTTTTTTTTCAAAAACAGATGAATTATTAATTAATGATAATTTATATATCATCATTATATAAAATAAAAAATAATTACTAATAGTTGATATTTGATAATTTTGTTGCAATGTGTTATTTATTTTTATTAAATGTTAAAATAATGGTTATAAGTTTAAAATTTTCAAATTAAAATAATTAAAATAAATTAAATAGTATTAAAGTTCATAATAATGAAATGGTAATATATTAATTTGTTATTAAAATCTTATAGTAACACTTCAATTTGCATATTTAATTTTTTTTTATCATAATAAATGATTCAATAAATAAATAAATTTTAATATTTCAAATATAAATTAGGTTTAAATTTATATTTACTTTATTTATATATATAATTTATTTCAAAAATAAATTAAATTTATTTTTCACATTTTAAATATTTTTCTTATAATTAGAGAAAGGTCTATGATAAAAAAGGACATAAATTAATTTTTAAAATATTTTCCTAAATATTTTTAATATTAATATATCAAACTATATTTATTTATTAATATTTTATATTCTAACTATGTAATTATTAAAAAAATTATATTAGAATAAAAGTTTAAATGCTTTTAAAAAAGAATTTTCTAAAAATATTCATAGAAGTTATGTTATTGACTTACTATTCATTCTCCAGTTGTATATCAAATTATACGTAAAATACAAATTAATATATATATATATATATTAATATGATTATTTATATATTATATTCATAAAATTAATACTTATTTAAAAATTTAAAACATATTTTAAATTAAAATTATTAATTTTTAGTGTACATTTATTTGTTACAACACATATTATAAGTCAAGTTTAAAAATATCATTCTAAAATTATAAATATATAATTTTATACATAATTTATTAAATAAATTTATGTTAATATTTATTTTAATTTGCTTGAAAAATAAAAATTAGACTTCATTCATATAAATCTTACTTGAGTATACTAAGAAATCTTATTATTTATTAAAAAATATTTTTTGTTATGTGTCTATTCATGAGTATATACTTTTTTATGTAATTTTATTATAATCTTTTTTATTTTTATTTTTAAATAATTAATAATAACAATAATAAAATAATACATTTATATTTTTATTTTGAAAACTTTATATTTTAATAGATTTTTTATCATAATTTACAACTCAAAAAAAATATTAATTGTGCTACTAAAAAACATTAATTATATATTAAAAATGTATAATAGAATTAGACTCCTTATCATGCACTTAAAAGAGTAGATAATTGAAGTAGAAATAATTACATAAATTAATATTTATATTAAACTTAATTTGTTAATAGTTTTAACAAGCAATGACTCTAAGTGCTCTTTTCTTAAAAGAAAAAACTAATTTTTAATAAATATATACTATGCAGTAAATATAAACAAAAGATAAAAATAAATCGTTGAATCATGTTAAATTATATTTATTAAAATATGTATTTAATGAGTCAATTATATCTTGCATTATCTATAATAACATTATTTAAAAAAATAAAAAAATTTATTGTTAAAGAGAATGAAAAATATATAGAATATAAAACAATATTATATATAAAAAAATATTTTATTCTTTTTTAATGTAATTATATTTGATATTATTCAATATAATAAAATTTTATTATTATATATTTTTATATTTAAATTATAATTATTTTTATTTATTTTAAAATAAAATACTTTAATTAAAGAATATAAACAAATCTATGAAACACAACTCTATTTACGAGTATAGAAGTAAATTAAACACCAAAGTCCAATTCTATTTCTCCAAAGAAACACAAGAATCTTAAAGCCATGTGCAAGTATAACAGTATTGCTTATTATATGTCCTGGTCCTACAAATGATGATGACGAAAAATTAAACATTATTTTAAAAATTTTATTTTCACTGATTTGTATAAAAATAAAATAATAATTTTTATGGAACATATAAAATAAAATAAAATATTATAATTATAAAAGAAAGAAGCGAAAATAGAAAATATTTTTTGAAATAAACACTTCCTAGGCTTGTTGGAAAAAGAATTCAAGAACAAAACTACGTGCTTTTTAATTAGAGAGAACATTTATCTGAAATTCTTCCCATGTTACACCCTTCTGCAGATATTTTACGCAATTTTCTCTATGGAAAAATATTTTATTGTATTACCTTGATACAGATCCAGGGATAATATATATGTACAAATCACATCACCTAATTTTTCTAAAAAATTGCAAGTACTTATATTTTTATACGTTACTTTATCTTATATTCATTTTTTATTATGTTTTTTTACTCTTCCTTTTCTACCAAATAATCCATTACATCTTAGAGAAATTCATTATGACTATTTGGACGATTTGGTAACACACAAATTACATTATCTTTTCTAAAGTTCCTAAAGATGAGTAATGGCAACTGAAATTTTATGGGAGTGCAAGAATTATCATAAAAAATTGCATATTATACCTATATTATTAATTCTTTAATTATTAGATAAGATGTTGATTTGAGGGTATTAATTTGACAGATGAGAATTAGCATCATTAAACGTTAACAACTAAAATTAATAAGACTAAAATCACACCTAAACTAATGTCGGAAATAGAAGTATAATTAAGTCAAAATATTAATTATTTAATGAATGATATATTAAAAGAAAAAAAAATATATATATATATATATAATTGACTACACCAACTTATTTACCATAAAAATTATGATTATTAAAAATTAGAATATTTAAAATTACTTTTATATATTATATTTATTTATTATTTTATATATTTATAATAAAATTTATTATTATTAAAATTTAAAAAATTTAAAATCATTTTTATATATAAATAATAAATTTATATATACTTTATAATTATTAAAGTTTAAAATATTTAGAGTCACTCTTATTATTAGTAATATAAACAAATTTATTATAAATTATATTAAATAAAAAATTATTTATATTTTTTATAATTTAAAAATTAAAATTAAATTAAATTTATATTTATAATTTTTAAATTTTATTTAAGAAAATTGTATTAAAATTAATTGTATATAAAAATTTACATTAATGATTATATAATATTAAGAATGACAGTAACAAATTTCTTATGAATGACATTTAATAAAAGATTATTAAAATTTATTATATAAAAAATTAGAAATTCATTGTCACATGTTACAAATAGAAAAACATATTAATTAAATTATATAAAAATATTTTTATTTTATTTCACTAAATTATATTCATATATTTTATTTTAATTTATTGAATAAACATAAAATTATATTATTTTTAAGTAATATTATATATTAAATTTTATTTTTAATTAGTTAATTATATCAAAATTATCAATATTTTCTTAATTAATATCACTTACGATAGTATAAATTTATATTATTTAAAATAATATTAGAATCAACCTATCATATATGTTTATATTTTAAATTTTATAAATAAAAATATTTATAAATATACTTAAAAATAATAAATAAATAAATAAAATTTCATGTTATAAATATTTGATTATTATTATATCACTTATAATGTATTTTAATTAAAATATCTAATATAATTTATAATTTTTGTTTTGATGTATGTAACTTGATTATATTCGTAGATTAAATTTATATTTATTACAATTAAATATTTACTTTTATATTTTTTATACTTTTTTTAAAAAAATAACAATTTATAATAAAGATTAACAGACTTTTTTTTTAATTGTATGAATTCTACAATGATTGAAAAATAAAAGTTTAAATATTACTATTTTGAATGCTCTAAATATGTATTAAAAAAAGAGTTAATTAGTATTTTATATAATACTTATTGATGAAAAAAATATTAATATTTATATTTTTTATTAAATTTTATTATTTTTAATAAATTCTAATTATTTTGTCTTTTATATATGTTTTGTATATTAATATTTAATAATTTTTAAAAAAAATAAAATTAATTTTATCCTTGTTTAAAGCAATTACTTGCATGCTTCAATAGGAGTGTGTATTACTTATAGATGCTTCAATAGGAGTGTGTATTACATAGATTCAAGGATATATTACAAGAAGAAAATATATAATCGATCAAAAAAATTTCAATATTAAAAAATAAAGATAGATTTGATATGATTGAAAATAATCTTTTTATGTTATAATTCTTTGCTACAAGAAAAAATTGTAATTCTTTATTATATTTTTGAGTTTGTAAATTTTGAAAATATAAAAAATTACTGTAAAAATAATGTCTTAAACAGTGTTTTGTAGTAAAATTTTATTAAAATTTATTATATAATTAATTTATATTTAATTTATCAATTAGTTTCTTAAATTTATTTATTTGATGAGTAGATGTAATTGGAATAATCATGCATAAATTTTGTTAAAGAAAAAATAACTACTCAAATCAAGATTAATGTCATAATATTTAAATTGTAAAATATAAGGTAAAAACAATTATTTAAAGTTAGAAAATATTATTAATTATAAAATATTTTGATTTTAGTTAAATCATTTCCAAGAAAAATAAAGTAAAAGTAACGTTATAATTTTGATGTAAATAAAATTTATAAAAAATTGAATTAAAAATAGGATATTAAATTGAATAAAAATTTTAATGTTAAATCATTTTTATAACAATGCATTAAAACATGATATTAAATAAAAAATACAAAGAACTCTAAAAATTAAATAAAAATAAAATAATAAAATTTTATCATTATATATTTTTTATATTTGAAATATAAATTTTTTATATTAAAAAAACAATTTAATAAATAAATAAATAAATTCGTACAATGAATAAATATATTTACTAATTTTAATTACTTTAAATATAATTAAAGTCAGATATTAATAATATATAAATTTAATGTAATGTTATAGAATTGAAAAAACAAAATTATTTCTTTAAGATAAATATGGTAAGCTGTGTTTTTTTCTCTCACCTTTCGTCCCAATCTTTATTATTTCACTGAATCACTCTTTCAAGGGAAAGTGCGAGTGATGAGATTCATAACATTGAGAATTTAAAAAGTGCTATTTATATATAAATATCTAATTTATATCTAATTTCTCACTGAAAATGTCAAGATTAACTTTACATATACTTTTGAAAATGAAAAAAATGTTTGATTGTTAAATTATTATTGCTAAAATTTTATATGTTGTTTCACAAAAATTAATATAATGAATAATTATAGCAAAGTGATTAAATTATTAAAAATTATATTTTATCTAAAACTATTAATGATATAAATATTAATGAAATTTACATACATGTAATTTATATTATTTAATATTTTTTATTAAATAGTTTATCTTAAAATTTATTGTTAGTTAAAATAATTTGTCATATATTTTACGTTTGTAAAATATTTTAAAAGTTTTATATATTAATACATTAAAACTAATATATATATATATATATAATTTAATTATTCAACATATAAATTAATCATTCTTGATACGGAGTGTGATTTGTCATCCCTCTCCACTTTGTGTCCAAAACAATCGAAAACGCAATTGAAAGAAATTGGAGTGGGCACTTGTTATATATTAGCAATTCAAGATTAGTATTTTAATTTAAATTTAAATTTTAAATATACTTTGTCAATTTTAAATACATATTTAGGATGTTGTAAAAATTAATTAGACCTCACTTTTCACTTTTAATATTACTTCATCCTACATTAATTATTAGTTTTAGTGTCTATAATTTTTATCAACGAAGAATCTAATAATATCGATGATAGATTTAATTTTGAAAATCTTGAAACTAGGTAATTAAAATGTTTAAATAAAAAATATAAGAAACCTCAAAAATTAAATAATAATTAATTGAAAAATCAAGTTAAGAAGAAAGCATTAAATAATAAAATTAAGCAATTAATGAATGGATTAGTAATTTTTTTATTTTGATTGATAAAATATTTCTTGTTAGTGTATATATAGTTTTTATCAGCCATGGTCCAAAAATATAATAAAATTAATGATAGATTTGATCGTGAAAATGTTTAATTTAGGTAATTAAATTATTTAAATAAAAAATGCTAGGAAACTCAAAAATAATAAAAAATAAAATAATAATTAATTGAAAAATTAAAATAACAAGAAAGCATCAAATAATAAAATCAAGCAATATGCATCAAGTAATAAATTTTTTATTTTGATTGATAAAATACTTCTCATTAATAAATATAGATTGAAATACACTTGAAAAAATTAATTTAAAATTTGTCCAAAATAAAAACTAGATTTAGGACTTGTACAAAATTAATCAGCTTTAGATTTAATTTGAAGTATTGTCAAAGAAAAAGATACTAAATAAATTCCCTAAATGAATAATTAATAAATTAATACAAGAAGACAAAATATAATAAAATTTAACTTGAAGTATTTTGCTTATTGAACAATTTAAATGAAGTGCAACTCTTGTTGGCATAAAAAATTTAAGTAAAATAAAAAATAAATTACATAAAAAGTTAAAAAATTATATTTGTGAAATTTATATGTTATATATATATATATATATATATATATATTATAATAGCGTCAACAAAAAGAATAAATATCTTTATTATTAAAAAATAAAAATTATATATAAAATATAACAAATTGTATATAAAGTGGTATTTTTTAAATTTTTTCAATATAATCTTATTTGAAAATTATTCAATGTAATAAAATTTTATTATTATATATTTTTTATATTTAAATTATAACTTTTTTATTTATTTTGAAATAAAATAATCTAATAAAAATATATAAACAAATCCGTGAAATGTATGAATATATTTACTAATTTTAGGTGAATACAGTTATAGTCAGATATTAATAAATAAATAAAAGTCATATATTAATAATATATAAATTTAATGTATTCTATACTATAGAATTAAAAGAAAAATTTTGGTACGCTGCTTTTTGTCTCTCACCTCTCATCCCAGTCTTTATTCTTTCACTCTTTCTTACGAAAGTGCCTAATGATGACTGATGAGTCATTAATTCAAAAAAGTGCTATTTGCATATAAATATCCAATTTATATTTAATTTGTCACTAAAATATGTCAAGATTAATTTTACATATACTTTTAAAAATGAAAAAAATGTTTGATTGTTAAATTATTATTGCTAAAATTTTATATATTATTTCACAAAAAATATTAATGTAATGAATAACAATAGTAAAGTGATTAGATTATTTAAATTTATATTTTATTTAAAACTAGTAATAATACAAATATTACTGAAGTTTACATTGTTATCCGAATACCATACAATTTATATCATTTAATCATTTTATATTAAATAGTCTATCTTAAAATTTATTGTTAGTTATAAGTATTTGTCATAATATACACTAATATATATATATATATATATATATTATCATGTATACTATTTTATTTAACATAATATATACAAGATTCAAATTTGAGTTTTTATTTTAAAAAAACAAGTATATACCAATTAAATTTATTCCATTAACATCTTTGATTAACGATTCTGAATAGGATATGAAAATACCAAGTGTTTTCAAGAATACGCAACTCATGTAATTCACATAAATTGGGTGGATTATTAAACAATATCAATTGATTTTGTACGAGTTTGTAAAATATTACGCAAATGATGACAAAAACTCATCAATAACGTTGAATTTTATTAATACAGACCCTGTTATAAAAAAAAAGTCCCTAAATATATGCTGTTAAAACTATCCACAAACTTATAAAACACAAAATTAAAAAGAAACTTGTTAAAGATCATGTCCAAGATTCTCAAGAGACTCTTCTTAAAGTGAATCAGTGGGTCTTGAACAATATTGTGTATCAATGATCATGCCAAAATTGAGTGTTGGAGTTGTTGCTAAGCTGGAGTAGTACATCCAGAGAGTTCACTTCTAGCTTGGTTTTGACCATGTAGATTATTTTGTTGAGGTGACAGTAAACCATAATCCAAAACAGAAGCGCTCCTACCAAAGGCTCCCAAAATCCATCATGCAAGGTGGTTGAACATCGATTGCATGAATTAGTTGACGAATTAGTGGATGTTGATGCTGCAATGTATCGATTGATGAAGGCCATGCTCCACCATTTGGAAGTACGATGGACTTTGGAAAATTGTTGGAAGGATATTTTGTGAGAGGATGCGCATGTGTTATAGCTTGTTCTGCATAGGAATTGTTGGGACATTGTATGGTCGATTGCATGAGGGGATCTTTCTCTGGAAGGTATGTCATTGTTTCATAAGGAACAATGCCTATAGCTTCCAAAGCTTGAGGGAAATCCAATCTTCCACCAAATAACATGGATTCTCCAGCGTTTGGCATTAACATTTCATTCTGTTGCTGCACCACTCCGTCATTTTTCTTCAAATTAAGTCTATATTTCTGTTGATCAAAATGATAATAATGTTAATCACTGTCAGAGCAATAAAGAACAACTGTATAATTTATAATCTATTTTCTTGATTTGGATTGAAAACAAAGCTATACACCTATATTTCATGTATGATTCTACGTGCCTACTAATTTCAATTGTAGAAAAAAATAATCAAACCTGCAAATGACTAGCAACATTCTCTCTTGTCAAACCAGGGACATTCATTACTTCAAGAATTTTCCTTGGCACGGCCTCTAAAAAATAAAGAAAAAGGAAAATTCTCATTAGCAAAATTGCATAAAATGCTTAAAATACTAACAATTCCTAGTGTCAAATTATGCCTTATACATTTATTGCTAAATCACAAAGTAATTTCGTTCATTGCATGACAAGGGAAAAGAATGCTAAAGAATCATACTATTAAGCCCAAGTTGCATCACAGCCTTGACAAATTCTAGATGCAGTTCTCTTGACCATGTTAGACGAGGCTTCTTTGTTGGAGGTTGATAACAACTCTTCAATTCATCAACATCACCTTCCTTTGAATTACTCTTATTTTGGTATAAGTTGCCAAGAGTTATGTGTAGTTTATTTTCCCTCCAAGATTTTCTAGCAACATGCTGCCACATATTCTTGAACCGTTCCTCTGACAAAGGTTTAAGCCAATAATCACAAGCTCCAAGTTCAATAGACTTTAAGACATCACTTTTAGAAGCATCAACAGACATCACTGCGAATTGCACATGATAATTAGAATAAAACAAGTTCAAAGCTTATGCACCAATCTCTAGAAAAGTTTAATTTACTTACTAATAACGTGAACATCGATTTCTTGGCTAACATGCTGCAAGAATTCAAAACCATCCATATTTGGCATATGAACATCAACAAGTATCATATCAAAACACCCTTTTCTTTCGCGCACAACATTCAAAGCAAGCGATGAATTAGAGCATGCGGTGACTGCAACATGAATACAATCATTAACAAAGAAAGTTATATCTTTCTCTAACAAATAATAATAAATCAAAGAAAATACTAACTTTTCAATAAATAAAGTATAACGAACCTGAATAACAGTATCTCATACCCATTTGCTTGATGCTTTCAACTACGTTGATGTCATTGTCAACGGCAAGTACCCTGAGACCTCTCGAAAATTGATAAGGAAGCATGTCTTTAGCTGAAGAATTTGGAAGAAAATATTGTGTTAGGGAAAATTTGAAGAATGGAAGAAGAGAATGTCGAGAGAGCGAGTGAGTGAGACAGTGGTTTTTATATTGTAAGGGTTGTGGAATTGGCGGGAATTGGCTTTTAAGTGATGCGTTGTTCGCGGCGTTTTGGATTCTTTCATATGTTCGGCGTTTTCAATCAAAGACAACAGTTGACCCCAATTGTCTAATAATATTTTTGTTTTTTAAGAAAAACAGATATTTACTAGCGATGTTTATAAATTTGTCAATTTAAGATTAGTATTTTAATTTTAATTTTAAATATACCTCGTCGATTTTAAATACATATTTAGGTAAAAAAAATTAGGAACTTTAAAATGTTAAGCAATTTATTTCTTTTAATTTATTTTATTATTAATTTGTAGTACTTTTAAATATTAATTTTTAATTTAATTTGAATTTAATTTAATTCTAGTTTAAAATTTTGGTACATTATATCAAATTTAAAATGTTTTTAAAATAAATTTTAATATATTATTAGAATATTAATTACTTATAATTTAAATTTTTTAAATTTATATTTTAATTTAATCCTATAATGTTTTTAAATTTTATTCAATTTAAAATATTTATATGATATAATTTATTTTTTATTTTAGTTCAATAATATTCGTGCAATTTAATAAAACACGTTGTTACAATTATAAAAATAAAAATAAAAAGCGTCTACAAGCATATTAATAGAATATTTATATACAGTTGATGTAATTTCGTGTGTGTGTATATATACCTTTGACAGTCTTTGTTACCCTTGCTGATTTTTTTTTAACAGTTTAAAATTTCTTTTATCAAACTATTGGAAATTATGGAATATTGGTTTGTTATGTATATAGAGCAGGGAAGGAAAATCTTTAAAATGTTATTATTTATTACGAGTAGGTATATTATTTACCTTAATCTGAATTCTGTTACCTATTTAATTTCAAACGCCAAACTATCAAACTATTGCATTGCTTTTAACTTGTCATCTAACTTTTTTTTTTCCTTCAACCAAACCGTGTTTTGTTTTTATTTTAATTTATTAATTTATACTCTTTATTAATATATTCTTTATATTAAATGTGACATTAATAAAAATAATAAAAAAATAATTAAAAATAAAAAAAATTTATAAAAATTTTTAAATAGCTTATAAAAAATATTTGTTACGATATCCGTAAACTTGAGAAAGTATTATATATATATATATATATATATATATTAAATTAATGATTATGATTCTTCTAATATTTTAAAAATAGAAAATGTTAACGTTTTTTTAATTAAAGTACTAATTTTACTATCTATTATTATAAAATTAACAGTAACGATTATTTCATATATAAGAGGATATCAAATACTTTTAATTATAAAATTTACAGTAAATTTTATCCTTATAAAATCTATTTTGCATTAGACACTATTTTATTATCCTTATCATATAAGATGTTATTTTTATTTTATATCATTAAAATGTACTTATTTTATGTATTTTAAATACCATTAAAGTCAGATATTAATGATGTATAAATTTAATACTATATATTATAATATTAAAAAGAAAATGATCTTTCTTTATTTCAATCTTTATCTTTTCACTCTTTCAAGTTTCAAACAAAATTTCTTACTTGCCAATCATTTAGACCATTGAGTTAGATTTCAGCAAGTGTCTATTATTTAATTTTATTATCAAAATATGTCAAGATTAAGTTCAAATATACTTTTAAATGTAGGAGAAAAATTTATTTGATTATTATAGCTAAAATTTTATATAAAAGTTTTGTTGGATATTTTTTGTATGAATTGACATAAATTAATTTTTGTTATAACTTTAATTTAATTTCAAATTAATTTGATAACAAAATATTGTTGTTTAGCCCATATTATAAATAATTATTGTTATTGGACTTATTTATAATAACTTTAAGGTTATTAGTAGATATGATTTTATGATTATTATTATTGGGTTGAGCCATAGTGAGTAAATTTGACCCATCTTATTATTAATTAGAGAGACCTCTGCTCCTAATCACTTCAGAGTAACTGTTACCCCATTGAGATAGTGTACGTAGAAATCTGAAAGGTGATAGGAGAGTTCTCTCACTACTTTGGTTTTTCTCTCATTAACCAAGGAAGCATTTAGTCATAGACTTATCAACCTTAACTATTTCAGGTAATTCTAACACCTACTCTTCTTATAGTGTTTGTTTAACACTTGTCATAATGGGAATTATATTCTATTTTTCCTTCAAGTGGTATAAGAGTCTGTCTAATTCTGATATGTCAGTCATATACAGTTGTTTGAAGAATATATATTCATACAAACGATGAGTTTAATTTGAGATTTTGAGTCTTATTTGATTTATCTCAAAATTAATTTGGAGATTTTGTTGTTGTTAATATTGTGAATAAATTGACATGAAAATAGAGAATTTCAGTTTTAAAATTATAAACCCTAACTTTTGAATCCAATTGAAATTTGAAAAACCCTAAATCCATACGTTTGTGAAAAACTTTCAATTCCTTAGTTTTTTTTTTTTATATATATATAATATGAAATTTCAAATCTTTTGACACTAAATTCATGAATTTTGATCAAGTATTGAGGGAGAAATAATGAAAAACCTCAAACTACCCATTTTTTTCATTGCGTTATGTAAGATGTTAGAGACTATGATTTGAAAAAAAAATTATTAGATTATTTTAATAATCTTATTATAGTGGCCTATGTAACTTATAGCAAAATTTGATCGCGAGTGTTATGCTCGGACAAATTAATAAAAATCGAATTGCATAAAAATTATGTAGTAAGAGGTGCAATCCGAGTCGTCTTCCAATGATGATAATGTTATATGATTATAAAATTAAATGGAGTTTGATTTATAAAATAACACTAATTAGAATCAAAAGTTAACAAGAATTAAAAACTCTAATCCAAGAATTTAGAAGAACTACGACCACTCTATCATCGGATTCCAAGAAGATGCATCAACCAACAAATTAGTGATTAACATTAAATTCGAATGAAACCTCAATTCAAATTAAGCATTCACACGAGAATCCTCATGCATTCGATTAATACACAATTTGCTCAAAGTTCAGAAACCTCTAGAACCTAATCGATTTATGTTAATTTAATTCACCAATTCCATTAATCTTAGATCTCAAACTTGAAAATCTAATTCACACTCCTTCAAGAATTAATTATATACATCAACCGAATAATATATAATCAAACAACTACAAAATTATCAATCCAAACGAAGAACTTTAATTCGAAATCATAATTAGCAAAAGGAAAAAGAAGGAAGAGATGAAACCAAATTTGTTGTTGAATAAATTGCAAAATCGATCATCAAGAGTGTCTCAGCCCTTTTTCAATCCTTGGACTAGATGAAAGTCTAAGCCTCCATTAATGGAGGAAAATGAAAAGTAAAAACAGAAGAGAAAAAAAATGAGAGAGAGAAGAAGAAGGGAAGAGAAGAGAAGAGAAGAGAGGAGCCAAAAATTAAATTCAAAATTCCGTTCGTCACTTTTTTTCCATTTTTTTGGCTATGAAAACAGTCTCTTTTTGATTCGTGGCCTGAAGGACAATTGTAGCCTTGGATGTCAGCTTCAAAACGCTACTAGAATGGGCTTAATCGGATGTCTGTGGACTGAGATATGGCCCAAATACTGCACCTTGCTCAGGATTCACAACTATAACATTTTGACTTTTTCCAGGCCCAGTTTCAGCTTCTTATAATCAGAATTGGTTTCTAACCTCTCATAGGAATTGTGCACCTTTCTCTTAGCTTTCCTACAAATCAAGAATCACAATGAAAGGAATTCTACAACTCAAGATATGATCCAGAAACCAAAATAGTATCAGAATTTGCCAAATACTAGAAAAATTAAATAAAGCCTAAATAAAATTCAAACATCATAAAATGATCCAATTCAACCAATTAAGCACAAAAGAGGATTAATGAGCTAATAATGAAGAAATAATGTTATAAAAATCCAATTGATCAAATTCCCCCACACTTAGCTCTTGCATGTCCTCATGTAAGACACAATCAAATTCTCCAATGAATCCTTAGAAGTGCTGAACTTAGGGGCACAAGATTAAATAAAGCATCAAGAGTTCTACAACAATCAAACATCCAACTCCCAACCTCTCAAAAATGCAAGCCAAGCAATATCATTCAAAGTGTATAGATCAAGCATGAAAGATCTCACAAGATGGTGTATACAACTCAACTCTCAAGTGTATGGTTCAAAGTGTTTCACTCAAGTCACCTCAAAAGACAATGCATTACCATAAGCTTGTTAATCTTCTACTTCTCCACTACTTACAATCACATGCAAACACAAATCAAGAGGGCTTTATTCAATGATTGTAATGGGGCTAATGTAAGGATAGGAAAATATGAGGGTATGACAAGATATAACCGAAGAGAATATGAATAACATTGGTGCTTAGACAAATCAAGCCATAACACACATTTATTTTTCTTAGACTTTCTTTTCTCTTTATAAAAAATTCTCATTTTCTTTGTAAATTTATTATTATTATTATTATTATTATTATTATTATTATTATTTTTCACTTTTTTTTTCTTTTTCTTCATTTTTTTTCTCTTCTTGCATTCTTTCCGAACCCCCACACTTGAAATGCAATAACATTAATGAAACTAATGCACTCCCTATTCCCTGAGGTTAGGTATAACATGGTTTTCCACTTAAAGCTTATAATGTGCTAGAAGCCAAAGAATTGTCAATAAGGCTCAAAGGGGCTAAACAAAGGGCAAAATGCAAGGTAAGATATATGGTCAAGTGAGTAAAAATTTGAAAGAAATGTCTCTATCATATTTATAATTGCATATGAAAATTGTAGCCTCAAAGAAGAATCAAAACAAGTTCTAGAATGACAAAATCTAAGAGGAAAAGCACACAAGAAAGAAAAGAATGACATAAATTTCAACCATCCAAAAATAAGGCTCAAAAGCTCACAAAGGTAAATTCTAACATACTCAATCATACAAATCAAAATTAATCACCCAATTCATATATATCAAGAGGAAGAAGTAAAGATGAAATCATGTAGGAACTCTATCCTTCTTAATGACTATTGCCTTAACTCAATAACTTCCAATTCAACAAAGAAAAATAAAACAAAACAAAAACAATGCTAAATAAAAAAATATTTTTTTTTTTCAATAACCTATTATTCTCCCCTCCACACTTCAATTTTACATTGTCCTCAATGTAATGTATAATGGAAATGTAATTAAAAATGTAGTAAGAAAAGGAAGAGGGGAACTCCCTAATCAAGCATAAGTGACTGCTAGCAAGCGAACCTCCTCAATGGTCTCCAAAATTTGTGTTCTCCCACTGCAAAATTTTAGAATTATGCAGAAACACGTGTCAAATAATAAGGTAACGTGCAACATGAAGTGTTTATGTATCAAAGATGTGTAGCAACTTCATGAATTATCACAACTCAAATACAAGACCATTATTGAATGCAGAAAATAAATTGAAAACTTCTAAAAAAAAAAAAAAACTGTGAGTTGCCTCTCACACAACGCTCTTTTAATATCACTAGCTTGACGCTTTATGATCTTTAATTCTAGGAGATACTTTTATTGGTAGCGGTTTCAGTTGTATCCCTAGATATTCCTCCTTTTTCTCATAAATTTGCAGCACTTCATTTAATTGGGAACATGGAAGAAATAACTGTGGATAGACTTCCAGTTGTTTGATAAACTCAATGAGCTTCTTTCCATGTTCTTGATTGCTTTCATGTGCAAAATATTGTGTACTCTTGCTATATGTTGGCTGCTGCATTCTTGGATATAGTGATGTAGTATTTATATTTCAGCTGCTCAGAAAATGACTTTAACTCATATGCAAGGAGCAACTTTAGAGAAGAAGGCAGTGTAAAAATTAGAGCTGAATCTGCCGTGGATGCATCATGATTTACTTTTTTAGAATCTGCAATAGCTGCATCAAAATCACCATAAACATATGTATCAATCTTAACACAGATACTACATTTTGCAGAATCATTACATGCATCACAAGTAAAAGAATTAGGATAATTGGCAAGGTTAGGATAATTAATACAATCTAAAAATTCAGAAAACTCAGCTAAATTATCATCAACTAAATCATTCAATAAATTATCATGAAAAACTGAATGAAATGGAAGAGGAACAGGTTGCTCAAAATTTTCTTTTGCCTCAATAGAAGTGGTATGAGTAATAGGAGCAAATTCTACACTTGCTGGGCTGCAATCAGTTGCTGGAGCAGTAGCATTAAGATCTTCATCTATTGGTTGCTGCTCTTGCGAGTTTTGAATGGTCTTTCTTGAACTCAAAGTAACATTCTCTGGTTCAACAACTGGTTGTGCAGAAAGATTACCAGGACCTTGAGACTTCAGCTCGTTTACTATTGTTAACAACTGACCAATCTGATTTTTCATGTTTTCAATGAATGCTTCTGTTCTTAGTTGGAAATTCAGATCGTTAATTGCCATATCCCTTATCAACTCTTCCAAGAAAGGCTCATTCTTGGAAGGTGCAGCATTTTGTGGCGGGGGTTGATATTTTTGCTGCGTAAAATTCTCCCATCCCAAGTTTAAATGACTCATCTAACCTATAGGCTCATACAATGTAAGACAGAAATCAGTATGATATTTAGGTGAATTACAAATTTCACACAACATTGTAGCCATTTGTGACAATGTCAACTACTCGATCAAAGAAGCTAAATCATCTAGCTTGTTCTCTAGTCTTCTATGATTAGTCATATAAAAAATTCTCTGAAATATCTAAATAAGAATGAAAAGAAATAATAATTTTTTTTAGAAACCACCAACCGGCCTTCGACCTATTACCATTGCGTAGATCTCATCGAGCTATACAATAAGAAATAGGAGTTGTATGCAAAAAGTTATGTCACTTTTAAGTTTGGACAGAGATCTACACGTTCAAATACACAGTCGTGTACTTTTTTGACAAATGTAGAATGCAAAAATGCAGAAACACAACACAAAATATAGAGAATTGAATGATGTAATACTAAGCAAGGATAGATGACTACCTACTATGCTATTCAAAGGCTACTAAAACAGAATGCATAGACACAATTATGCTAAATGAAAAATACTAATTATGCATAATCCTAATTCGATGAAAAACGCTAATTATGCAGAATCCTAATTCGATGAAAAATGCTAATTATGCATAATCCTAATTAGATGTAAAACGCAACGCAGAATATGCAATGCAATCACACTAACACAAAATTACATAATCAAATAACATCATCATCCCCGGCAACGGCGTCAAAATTTGATCGCGAGTGTCACGCTCGGACAAATTAATAAAAATTGAATTGCATAAAAATTATGTAGTAAGAGGTGCAATCCGAGTTGTCTCCCAACGATGATAATGTTATATGATTATAAAATTAGAGGGGGTTTGATTTATAGAATAACACTAATTAGAATCAAAAGTTAACAAGAATTAAAAACTCTAATCCAAGAATTTAGAAGAACTATGACCACTCTATCATCGGATTCCAAGAAGATGCATCAATTAACAAATTAGTGATTAACATTAAATTTGAATGAAACCTCAATTCAAATTAAGCATTCACACGATAACCCTCATGCATTCGATTAACACACAATTCGCTCAAAGTTCAGAAACCTCTAGAATCTAATCGATTTGTGTTAATTTAATTCACCAATGCCATTAATCTTAGATCTCAAACCTGAAAATCTAATTCACACTCCTTCAAGAATTAATTACATACATCAACCAAATAATATATAATTAAACAACTACAAAATTATCAATCCAAACGAAGAACTTCAATTCGAAATCATAATTAGCAAAAGGAGAAAGAAGGAAGAGATGAAACTGAATTTATTATTGAATAAATTACAAAACCGATCCTCAAGAGTGTCTCAACCCTTTTTTAATCCTTGGACTAGATGAAAGTCTAAGCCTCCATTAATGGAGGAAAATGAAAAGTAAAAATGGAATAGAAAAAAAATGAGAGAGAGAAGAAGAAAAGAAAAGAAGAGAAGATAGGAGCCAAAAATTAAATTCAAAATTCCATTCGTCACTTTTTTCCATTTTCTTGGCCATGAAAACGGCCTCTTTTTGATTCGTAGCCTGAAGGACAATTGTAGCCTTGGATGTCAGCTTCAAAACTCCACTAGAATGGGCTTAATCGGATGTCTGTGGGCTGAGATATGGCCCAAATACTGCACCTTACTCAGGATCTGCAACTGCAACATTTTGACTTTTTCCAGGCCCAGTTTCAGTTTCTTATAATCAGAATTGGTTTCTAACCTCTCATAGGAATTATGCACCTTTCTCTTAGCTTTCCTACAAATCAAGAATCACAATGAAAGGAGTTCTACAACTCAAGATATGGTCTAGAAACTAAAACAGTATCAGAAACTAAAACAATTAAATAAAGCCTAAGTAAAATTCAAACATCATAAAATGATCCAATTCAACCAATTAAGCACAAAAGAGGATTAATGAGCTAGGAAAGAGAGGAAATAATGTTATAAAAATTCAATTGATAACATGACTCTAATTAATGACTCTAATTAATAATAAAGGGTTCTTAAATTAAGTTTTCGAAATATCGTCCCACAAGGATTGTTTTCTAATTACTAAGAATTTCTTTATTCAATTGTTTAAGCTTAAAAGATATGAGATTAATTAAAACAAGAATTTATAAAATTAATTATAAAATTAGGGGCAAGGAATACAATACTCGTCTTGGTTAAACTTATTGGAGAGGAACCTAGGGCATATGAATTTTTTCATTCAATCCTTTATGTTATTCTTCTGTTTAACTCTAAATTCAATTTCCTTGTGATTACCAATCATTCATACGAATACTATTAATATCCAATGGTCATGCAGTATTAATATTCTTTTCTCTAAATTAACATCCCCAATGGTCATGCAAGATATCAATTTAAGAAAGCTTAAAGAACCTATGAACTTGTTAATTTAATAACGATTAGAAGAAAAAGATTGGTTTGGTCCACCTAATCTGTCACATCCCCAAGGGCATGGTCATAAACATAATCCACTAAATCTCAACAATACACAATAATCACTCTTAATTAGGCATTCATGGATAATCATCAAGGAAATCAACATGTATTGATTGAGAATAATTCTAAACAATATAAGTATTACAAAATATGACTTAGCTTGTCATTACAAATGATAATTATAGCAAAAGTCGAATACACGAGAAAGTCCTAACATAGCCTAATGTCTAAACCTCCGCTTCTCCATTAGCTACTCCTATCAGCCTGGGAAGCTGAAGCCTCACCTGCCTGATTTGCTCACGTACCGAGGTACGATCATCGTAGCACAAACATCACAACAACAACAAATACAAGGGTGAACTTACAAAAAGAAACAGCATATCAAGTAAAATAATCACAGCAAATCAGCAAGAAACAACAATTACAGCCCATGCAGCCCAGCCCAGCTCATGCTCATGCAGCAATGAGAAATAGTGTCCATCTGGCCTTTAACAACACATTCAGTAGGTCTAGAGGAACTGTGCCGATCTGGGAGCGACCCATTTCGGTATCTGGATCCAAATAGTACAGCTCAGCTTTCTAAAGCCACATGACTACCCACCTAGCATGTGACATAGCGCCTATCATGACAGCCCTATTCAGCTCTAGTATGATGCAGTAATCAACATATTAATAATTTTAGCAATCGTAATTATGTAACAGCTCAGCTAATTCAGCAAATTTTCAGCAAATACAGCATTATTAACTCAGCAACCAGCCCAGTAATTTACTACACATCATATTCAGCACATTGTGTCATCCTCCCTAGGGTTTTTCACAGCATACAACCACAATATTCTATCATTCGGTTGTCAATTACTCCCTCTAGGGTTCAACAATAATCAATCACTTCAATACAACAATTTCATTCCAAAAATGCAGTTCTAGCCCTCTCTCAACACCTCTCATCACTCCCAAATCATCAAAACAACCTAGGGCAAGCTCCCCTTACCTCAATCTGGTGTTTTTTTTTCAAGGTGCTCTCGGTTATTCAAGTCTAGAATCCGCAAGAACTTCCCTGCAAACGCAGCCAAGCTTAAAGAAATCAAATGGGGATTGGAGGAATTCAAGAAATCTCAAAGGAAACCATAGAACTTACCCAAAATAGCTTCAATCACTCCCCTTGGCCTAGAATCACACAAGAAGTTGGGGTTTTCTAGTGATTTGGGGCAAAAATCGACCAAAAATGCAAAGAGAAGAAGAGAGGGGTCGAGAGTTTTGAAATAACCCTCGCGCAGCTCTCTAAGAATCCTTAAATGCAGTCTGAAATGCGACACTCTCGCTATAGCGAGATATTCTCTCCTCACTACAGCTGATAAGTATATAATTAGGCTCTCTTTTATAACCTATATATTCATATTCGATCTTTATTTTATTTGGTTTTAGACTAATTTATTTATTAATTGTGCAGTTTTGTATAAAGAGGCCGCAAGTATATTTTGGGCGCATTTTGGGCCCAAATTGATAGAAGATTAGAGCTTTGCAGCAGTCAGCACGCCTAGCCCCTTTAAACAAGCACGGGAGTGCTTCAAGCCCATGCACGGCCGTGCTTAAGGCCTTGCACGGCCGTGCTCATATGCAGAAAGCCTAATAATAAAGAGTTTTTAAAGTTTTCAAACCCTATAAAAGGAAGACCTGATACACCATTGAGGACATCTTTTGAAGGACCGTTTTTGACATCTTATCTTTGGCTTTGGAATACACCTCTCATCTCATTTCTCTTGCACGGGATCCTTGGCACATGCTTGGCGAGACTTGGAGCTTCAAGCGACCGTACTTGAAGACTAGGAACTCATCTCATTCTAGTTTGCTTTTCTTTATGGCTTTATTCATGAATGTTTTAGTTCTTTTCTTTAGCATGAGTAACTAAGTCCATAGCTAGGGTAATGTGAACTATTGTTTATGAATTTTTGGGATTTTGATGTTTGAATCTTAATTTGATTTCCGTTATGTGGTTAGATTTTATCCTATTGCGCTTCTTTCTTAATCCTAATTAATTATATCGTCAGGCGACCGTACCTCAGTTAATTAATAGATCTATAGGGTAAAACAAGACAAAGGATTAGGTGGACTAAACCAATCTTTCTCTTCTAATTGTTATTAAATTAACAAGTTCATAGGTTCCTTAAGCTTTCTTAAATTGATGTCTTGCATGACCATTGGGGATGTTAATTTAGAGAAAAAAATATTAATATTGCATGATCATTGGGTATTAATAGTTTTCATATGAATGATTGGTAATCACAAGGAAATCAGATTTAGATCTAAATAGAAAAATAACATAAAGGATTGAATGAGAACACCCATACGCCCTAGGTTCCTCTCTGATAAGTTTAACCAAGACGTGCAATGTATTCTTGCTTTTAGTTTTATAATTGATTTTATCAATTCTTGTTTTTAATTAATTTCGTATCTTTGAAGCTTAAACAATTGAATTAGGAAATTCTTAGTAATTGAAAATCAATCCTTGTGGGACGATATTTTGGAAACTTAATTTAAGAACCCTTTATTACTTCTCGATGGGTACACTTGCCCTTCGAACAGCAGCGACATGCCCTCTCACCACAACGAAAAACTCAGAAGAAATTGCATTCTGGTTTCTGCAGAATCTTGCTACAGCGAGACCCTCTCGTTACAACGAGACTGCACCCAGAAATGCAGCCTAGACTATCGCTCTCTCGCTACAGCGAGACCTCTCTCGCTACAGCGAGAAGGCGACAGGCGCAGGCCTTTCTCCTTGGGACCTCTTGCTACAGTGAGAATCCCCTCGTTACAGCGAGAAGGCCCTGCATCAGAACTCAGGCTATTCCACTCATTCCAAATTCAGCCACTATATATATATATATATATATATATATATATATACATCCACATGAGTTTAACACACAACTCATTCAGTTATAATTCAACAATCAATGCAATAAGACAAGGTAAATACATTCATTCATGGCAACATTACACTCAAGTCTTATCATTTTCAACACATACAAACCAAGGCCTTACTTAATCCTTTGTCTTGTTTTACTCTATAGATCTATTAATTAACAGAGGTACGGTCGCCTGACGATATTATTAATTAAGATTAAGAAAGAAGCGCAATAGGATAAAATCTAATTATAAAACAGAAATCAAATTTAGATTCAAACATCAAAATTGCATAAAGACTCTTGATAATTGGACTCCTTGCAGATGAGCATGACTATGCATGGGCTCAAAGCACCCCCGTGCTTGTTGAAAGGGTTTGGGCGTGCTGACTACTATGAAGCTCTAATCTTCCATCAATTTGGGCCCAAAATGCACCCAACATCCACTTGCAGCCTCTTTATACCATGTTGCTCAATTAATATATAAATTAGTGTAAAATCCAAATAAAATAAAGGTCAAATATGAATATATGAGATATAAAATAGGGCCTAATCACAGACTTATTAGTGGCTTATGTACCTTATAGCATGACTCTAATTAATGATTTAATATGATAGCGGTTAAATATAAAATATAAAGTCATTGAGGGTATAATTGTATTACAATTATAAGGAAACCCTTTCCTCTCCCTTCAAAAAAAAAAAATAACAGTTACCAAATAGAGGTTATAGTATTCTCTATTCTCTATCACTTTCACGATCTCTAAGTGTGCTCATGGTAAACACAAGAAAGGAACTTTCTCTCAACCATCCGAGATGAGCTAAAAGAAAAAGGAAGAGTTAGAAAAATACAAAGGGATCAATGATATCAAAGAGAGAGGTAACATCAAGGAACAATGGATTCAAGTTAGTGCTCTCTAAACCCTTGATTGTGTGAGCATATGTATTGTATAGTGATAACAACATAATTCAAGATCCTAAGGGAAATAGTAATTTCATAATAGCTGAATCAAATGAAAATTACATAATGGAATAAGAAAATTCTAACAGTTTGTATCAAAGCAAGATTGTGAATTTTGTTGATTCTCTATAAAAGATTAGTTCTTCATTAAAGTTTTCGCCAAAATTGCATGAACCCTAGGTATTTTAGATGATGGATGCCATAATTTTGATGTTAAATAATTGTTTTGGATTCAATAATTGAAAATCCTAAGGTTTTGGAAGCTAGAAACGTTAGATTTTGAATCTATAATATGAGCAGGACCATGTATCAGTGAGCAGGGCCATATACCAATGAGTAGGACCATGCATCAGGGAGCAGGGCCACGCATTAGGAACAAGCACGACCATACTTCAACGAAGCACAACCTTGCATAATAGAAGCATGGCCATCCATCAATTATAAGCACGATCATGCATCAAGAAGCACAACCATGCTTCAAGAAGCAGGGGCATGCATCAGAAATGAGTTTGGCCTTGCTTTATTGAAGCACGACCATGCATCAAGTAAAAGCACAGCCGTGCATAGTGATTTCACAGCAAAATAAGAAATATAATTCATAAAATTTATAGATCATTTTAGAATTATATCAAAGTGAATTTTACTCACCAAAGTGATTAAATTCTCAAATTAATTAATTCTAAATTATATGATCATAATGGAAACCTCACAATTTAGTGCTTAATTTTAAGGGTAGCTTGTTAGTCACCAAAGTGGCCTAACTTTGAAAGTTGTTTAAGAATTTAATTGTGTATTGTAAATTGTTCAAAATTGTTTAATGCTATGTGGGAACATAAAGGGTGAACAATTTAGCTCATTAATTATAATGCTAGAAGAGCACCTAAAGGTGGATCATTGCATATGATTAATGATATAAGAGACATGAATACACTTTATAATATGTTTGTGCATCCAAAGATGACTTGCATATTGGTTTGAGTGACTGATTGCAAATTAAAGTTATTTATTTAGCATCATTATACATAAATTGTGTATTTAGGTATTACCCAAAGGTAAACTTATATACATAATTGATGACCGTTGGTTGTCTGAATTCATTAAGTTTTTTCAAAGCGTAAATGTTTAAGCATGTGTTAAATATTTCAGTCCCTATGAGTACATATGGCATGAGCAATGACGTAGTCAAGTTCAATGGGCTTAATTATGATGATTGGGCCAAAGAAGTTCGATTCCAGCTAGGTGTTATGGACTTGGACCTAGCAATTATTATGGAACAGGAGCCTGCAGCCATCACAGAGACCAGTACTGAAAAGGAAAAGACTCTTCATGAAGCTTGGGGAAGGTCGAACAGGCTGAGCTTGAGCTTGCTAAAAATGACTATGGCTGAAAATGTGAAGCCATCAATGCCAAAGACTGAAAATGCTAGGTAATTTATGGCAAAGGTAAAAGAGTATGCACAATCGGACATTACTGACAAGTCTGTTTCAGGTACCCTGTTGACTGAGCTGACTACTAAGAAGTTTGATTGGTCATAACCTATTCATGACCATGTGACTGATATGATCAATCAAGCGGCAAAGTTGAAATGAATGGGCATGGAGGTAAAGAAATTCTTTCTAGTATAGTTCATTTTAAACTCACTCCCTCCTGAGTCTGGTCAGTTCCAGGTGAATTACAGCACTATTAAGGATAAATGGAACATACAGGAAATTAAGGTCATACTGGTTCAGGAGGAAGGGAGGCTAAAGAAGGTGAAAGAACACTCCATCCATCTAACATTTCATGAAGGGGCCAGTAGTAGCAAGGCTAAGCTAGGTAAGAAGGACAACAAGGACAAGAAGGATAAGTCCTTATTAAAGGTTTGTGAAGGCCGAATCTAGAAGGGCCAGAGGTGCTTCTTTTACAAGAAGACTAGTCACTTCAAGAAAGATTGTCTGAAGAGAAATGTTTGGTTCGAAAGCAAAGGTATATATTATGTTTCAGTATGCTTTGAATCAAATCTTATTGAGGTACCTAAAATCACCTGGTGGTTAGATTCTGGTGCAACTACTCATGTGTCACATGTAATGCAGGAATTTCTTTCGATCCAGCCTATAAGCGGAACTAAAAAGTTCTTGTACGTGGGGAACAAAATGAAGGCACGAATAAAAGAAATAGGGACTTACAGATTGATCTTGCATACTGGTTGCTGCATAGATCTAGAAAAGTGTCTTTATGTTCCTGAATGTGCTAGAAATTTGGTTTCTGTTGCAAAGTTGGACGAATTTAATTTTAATTTTAAGATTGGAAACAATACTTTTTCTTTGTATAAACACTCATACTATTTTGAATTTGGTAAATTAATTGATAGTTTATATCGTTTCAATCTTAATGTTAAATTTTCTGAATCTTTGTTTCATGTTGAGAATGCTGTTAGTAGTAATTTGAATGTGTGTAATGAATGCTCTGGTTTCTTGTGGCATCAAAGGTTAGGTCACATATCCAAAGAAAGGATGATGAGGTTAATGAAAAGTGAAATTTTACCTCAATTGGATTTGATAGACTGGGATGTATGTGTCAATTGTATTAAAGAAAAACAAACCAAATACATATCAAAGAATCCAGCCACAAGAAGCAGTCAACTCTTAGAGTTGATACACAATTATATTTGTGGTCCATTTGACATCTCATCTTGGGGTGGTGAAAGATATTTCATTAACTTTTTTTGCTGACTACTCACGTTATTTTTATCTGTATGTGTTGCATGAAAAATCTCAATAAGTGGATGTCTTACAGGTGTTCATTGATGAGGTGAAAAGGCAAATACATCGAAAGGTAAAGGTTGTGAGGTCAGATAGAGGTGGTGAATATTATGAAAAATCTGATGAAAGTGGACAATGTTCAGGGCCATTTGTGAAACTTCTAGAAAGTTGAGGCATATGTGTACAGTACACTATGCCTAGTACACCACCACAAAGTGGTGTGGCTGAAAGGCAGAATTGTACTATTATGGAGATGGTTAGGATTATGTTGAGTTATAGTTCTTTACCTATGTCTTTGTGGATGTACGCATTAAAGACCGTTGCGTATCTGCTTAACAGAGTTCCTAGTGAGGCAGTTCCAAAGATTCCTTATGAACTATAGACATGAAAGAAACCTAGTTTAAGACATCTTCATGTCTGGGGTTGTCTAGCAAAAGTAAGAGTGTATAATCCACATGAAAATAAGCTTGATGCTAGAACCATTAGTGGCTATTTCATCGGCTATCCTGAGAAATCAAAGGAGTACAAATTTTACTGTCCTAACCATAGTATGAGAATAGTTGAGTCTAGAAATGGTTCATTGAAAATGGTTAGTTTAGTGGGAGTGGCGAAACACAAAAGGTGGAAATTATAGAGCACATGTAGAAACTCTTATAGTTTGTGTCTCTTCTCAAGTTGTTGTTCTTCTCGTTGTATCACGGTCAAACAACATAAGGACACAACATGTTAATATTTCAAACCCACATGAACAACATATAGAGGATGAACCAGCTGATAATGTACAAGTCACAAATGAGCAAGAGGAAGGTGAACTACAAGAGATAACATTAAGACATTAAGGAGGTCTGTAAGGCAAAAAAGACCTGCTATTTCAAATGATTATGTTGTTTACTCACTTGAGCATAAATATAACTTGAGTATTGATGAGGATCCAGTCTCATTTAAGCAAGCCATGGAATGAAACAATTCTGAAAAGTGGTTGAATGCCATTAAAGAAGAGTTAAAATCAATGAGTGCAACAAGGTATGGGATCTAGTCAAGTTGCCTGAAGGTTCAAAAAGAGTCGATTGCAAGTGGGTCTTTAAGACCAAACATGACTCAAAAGATAACGTTGAGAGATACAAGGCTAGACTTGTTATTAAAGGATACACTTAAAAGGATGGCATAGACTATAAAGAGACGTTCTCTCCAGTTTCAAAGAAGGACTCCTTAAGAATTATTATGGCTTTGGTGGCTCATTATGACTTAGAGTTCCACCAAATGGATGTAAAGACCACTTTTCTGAATGATGACTTGGAAGAGAAAGTTTATATGGATAAGTCAGATGGCTTCTTGACCATAGGTAAAGAAAGTCTAGTGTGTAAGTTAAAGAAGTCAATATATGGGTTGAAACAGGCTTCCAGACAATGGTATCTTAAGTTCAATGATATCATCATGTCATATGATTTTGTAGAGAACACCGTTAATCGGTATATCTATATGAAGGTCAGCGGGAGTAAGTTTATCATTTTAGTCCTATATGTTGATGATATTCTTCTTGCTACTAATGATGTTGGGTTGCATGATGTAAAGGAGTTTCTTTCTAAGCACTTTAAGATGAAAGATATGGGTGAGGCTTCTTATGTGATTGGAATAGAAATATTTCATAATAGATCACAAGGATTACTAGAATTGTCTTAGAAAGGCTATATCAACAAAGTATTAGAGAGATTCAAAATGGAAAAGTGCTCATCAGGGGTAGTTCCAATTCAAAACGGAGATAAGTTTAGTGAAATGCAATGTCCAAAGAATGAGTTGGAACAGAAAGCATTGGAATCTATTTCTTATGCATTAGTGGTTGGGAGTTTAATGTATACTCAAACATGTACTCGGCCTGATATCAGTTTTGCTATTGGAATGTTAGGCCGATATCAAAGTAACCCAGAATGGACCACAGGAAGGTTGCAAAGAAAGTCCTTAGGTATTTATAAGGCACCAAGAGCTTTATGCTTACTTATAAGAGATCTAGTCACTTGGAAGTGGTTGACTACTTTTATTTAAATTATGCTGGATGTGTAGACTCAAGGAAATTGACCTTTGGCTACATCTTCTTGTTGGATGAAGGTGCAATTTCATGGAAGAGCAGAAATGAGTCCATTATTGCTACGTCTACCATGGAAGCGAAATTTGTGGCATGCTTTGAGGCCACTATTCATGCTTTGTGGTTGCGGAACTTTGTCTTAGGGCTTGGTATTGTTGATAGTATAGAAAAGCTGCTAAGAATGTACTGTGATAATTCTGCAGCCGTCTTCTTCTCTATGAATGACAAGTATTCAAAGGGAGCAAAGCATATGGACTTAAAATACTTATCAGTGAAAGAAGAAGTGCGGAAACAAAAAGTGTCTATTGAGCATATTGGTATTGATTTGATGATAGCGGATTCACTAACTAAGGGATTGCCCTCTAAAATATTTTTTGGCCATGTTGGAAGAATGAGCATTATAGACAAGTCCTTGTTAGCATGATTGTGTGATTCATATATACGTGTATAGAGATTTTTACTCATATTATTGTAGACATTTTTGGAAATTCAATAAAAGTATTGTTTCTGCTTGTTTACTTGTCATCAAAATTGTGTTAATGTACATGTATGGTTTGATTTTGATAACATGTTAAGTGTTAAAACACATCAGAGTTTACAGTCTGTAATATGACAGATTAAAGCTATTTTGATTTAAATTGATTCTGTGATACTTTGAAGGAATCATGTCACTAAATGACTTATGACCGCCATGATCCAATCAATTCAAATCATTTAAAGATGATGACTTGATATTATCAATGATATGTGCACTTACAGTTCATTGAATCTTTATGTTGTCACATAGGCCAAGTGGGAGATTGTTAGATTATTTTAATAATCTTATTATAAAGGCCTATGTAACTTATAACATAACTCTAATTAATAATTTAATGTGATGGTGGTTAAATATAAAATATAGAGTCATTGAGGGTATAATTATAAATACAATTATAAGGAAACCCTCCCCTCTCCCTTCAAAAAAAATAAAAATAAAGAGCGGTTACCAAATATAGGTTACGATATTATCTATTCTTTATCACTTTCACGGTCTCTAAGTCTGCTCATGGTAAATGCAAGAAAGGAATTTTTTCTTAACCATCCGAGAGGAGCTAAAAGAAAAAGGAAGAGTTGGGGAAATACAAAGGGATCAACGACATCAAAGAGAGAGGTAACATCAAGGAACAATGGATTCATGTTAGTGCTCTCTAAACTCTTGATTGTGTGAGCACCATGTATTGTATAGTGAGAACAACGTAATTCAAGATCCTAAGGGATATGGTAATTTCATAATAGCTGAATCAAATTGAAATTACATAATGGAATAAGAAAATTCTAACAAAAATTACATGGGTTTTGTAGATCTTTGAAAAAGAAAATCTATAGACATTTGATTGATTTCAGTTATTACTCTTTAATCTTGTGTATGCTTATGTTTTAAGATGATGTGTTTAGTGTTACAGAGTATAAAAATTTATTTTTGTGTAAGAACTATGTTTTCTAACTTTTTTATGTGTTTCAAACTAGTTTTAAATTTTATTGTTCAAGTATTGAATTTAATTTGGTTGTACATCGTGAATTTGTGGTTTGTGCTAGATCATTGTTAATCTTTATTATTTCTTTCCAGTTTTCTCCAATTGATGGGATTTGGATACCTTCTTGTGAGTTTTTCACAAGATAGGGTAATTTGGAGAGAGATAGCTACAAAAGATCATGCAAGATGAAGTTTGCGGGTCTAAGGATTTTTTTCCCTTAGGATCTTATATCAATCTTGCTCTTATCTATTCACTTGAGTATAATAAAAATGAGTGGATGTAAATTAGAATTGATTGTCCACTATTATTTTGAAAAATTGTTTTGCCATTTTTTGATGTAGTGTTGTCGTTCTAAACCATAAATTTGTTTGCTCCGGTTAATGCATATACTACAAAGGCCTTCTTTCATGCAAGTTCAACTTCAAATTTATATTGAAGCATTCCTTTGATATTTTTTTCTTTTTCCATTTTAAGTCTAAATTAAAATAATATTTTCAATGTCTGGTCATTGACAAACCTCTTCTAAATAGAAGAAGGCTTTATAATTTTGTTATTGTATTGCATAAATTAATTATTGCATTATATTGATGGCCTTGCCACTTGCTATGATGAATATTTTAGGGGCATGTTTGTAGTATATAGTATTGCATTATATAGTATTGGCAACAAATACTAAAAATAAATATATAAATCTATTTTATTATAGTAACCAATATGAATAATAGTAACGATGAAACCTAATTTTTTTATATTTTAAAATTACTTGAGAATTTGATTTATTTTATGGGCATCAAAATTAATTTTGTTAAATTTTTTTATTGTAACAAAATGCTTAAAAATTTTTGATACTCTTCTATTTTTAGTCTAAAGGTTTTTTTTATACATATTTCTGACACTATTACACATATTATGTTCAATATACCTTCCAATTTGGTATTATTTGATTAATTAAATAATTTATGTTCTATTATGTGCATATTATTGATTATTGTGATTACTTCATATCGCTATTATAAAATTTTGTGACATATTTACGAGATATGTTGTTTTAGACTATTTCGGGTATTGTTATTAGTATTTTTCACAATTGTGAGCTCGTTTTCGGATAATGATAAAATATTGTTATATGAAAATTATTGTAATTAATGTGGCATTAGGAATTATTTAAATAATGCACCTACCCTATCGGTTTATCTTTATTGATATAATTCCTATTGATTAGCAATTATATTTTAAAATTTTCAGTATCATTTCGATATTAGCTTTAAGAATATAATTGTTTTGTAGAAGTTAACTCTTGTGTTATAATTCGGGACCCTTCGACCAGATTATAATTGCATGAGGTAACGTTGTTATTATTATAAGCTTTATCTTATCTATTGAGTTTGCTTGACAAAAATCTCTCATTTATATATAAATTTTGTCTTTGCCAAATAAACTCTTTACTAAAGATGAATGAGAGCAATTTCGATTAAATTATTCTTTGTCTTTTTTAACCTTACTAAGAATGAGCCAGATGCTTCCACACCCAAATCTTTCGCTTCTATTATAGCTGATAAGTGAGCTTATTCTAATAAAATTTGTCTAGTACTTATCAATTTCACAATAGTACTTATGAATTTCACAGTAGACAATGTTCTTTAGATGAGTAGTGTTAAAGAGTAAGTTTAATCACAAAATTTGTTGCAAGTAGGTTAGTGAGCAAAAATCTGTCAAAAATTGTGAAATGTTAATGGTGTCTCTAGGAAAAAATTTAAGAAATTTGATAAAAATAAAAAAGCTTTATTTTCTTCATTGTTGATAAAGACAATAATCATTTGTAACACCTTGAATTTAATTTCAAAATAATAAATTTCACAAAATGGGAATAATAAAATTTTCATTTTAAATAAACTTTCTCAACGCATAGTTTTGACAAAGTATTTCAAAATGATAAGGTTTACAAATTTTGATCAAGTAACTGCTACAGGACTAGTCCAAATTCATCATATGTTCAAAATAAAACCTAAGCCCTATAGCAGTATCATTCATTCCTTCACTGAGCCCAGTGCTAATTGTCTTGGTCACCTGAAAAACAAAAGTAAGGGTGAATACTCTACACCATCCAACACACGCAAACATAGAGACTTACCTCTCACACTTCACATAATTTCTAACATATTCTACATAAGTATAATCAATCACAAACAACACTTTCCACGCATTCCATTTCAGTTCACCACTGATGTACTCACTACACCAACAACATTTTACACATACGTGCGCTCACTCCACGTAGCCACGCTCACTATAGACTGTGATCACAATTTCACATCATGAATGGTCACCAGTTAATCCGCCTCACGGATACAACGTGTGCAGTCACAAGTCGCTCGACAAAGGTGTTGGTTAGAGGTCTAGTTAAGAGGAGAGTATGCAGTCTGTGGTGCACTCACGCTCACTATTGATGTCACCACCCCCTTTTCTTCCCTAAGGTATTTCTACCGTCCCCATCTTTCACACCTCAGTGTATCGCTTACCCATTAATAGCATATTCACAACCGCATTTAACATGCCCTTTCACACACATTTCAGCCACATACAGTATTCATATTCGTACACGGCACACAGGCTCATATTATTTCACAGCACACAGGCCCACATTCTCTCATAGCACACGGCATATATGTCCATATTCTACTATGTTCAATCACACAATTTTTATCACAATATCCCTACAACCATTCATTTCATCACACCCAATATTTCTCAATATCGATAGTACTAAGTTCCACACGATCTTCCCACTACAATTGAACTACAATCAATCAATTCTACCAAACACAAACATTCCAAATCATTCACATGACAATGCATAGCAAATTAGATGGCATTCAACACAATGAGATAGGTAGAGTCCTTCTTACCTTGGATTGAAGACCCACACACGAAATTAACCAAGGAAGTGCTCCCCACACGAATTTTATCCTAAATACATGGAAGAATCCCATGAGAACCAAGGAAAACTGAGAAAACAGAGAATGGGGATGAGAAACTGAAATCCTAATTATTAAAACTTACATCTAAGCATTCCTAACATAATTTCAACCTTCGATTTGGCTCCCGAATAGCTTTGGAGGTAATTTAATCAGTGAAATAAGATTTTGGGTCTAGAGAATCAAAGGGATTTTGAAGGGAGGAATGGAAAATGAATTTCTTAAACCCTAACCCCTTCAAATACTCCTCTAGTCATGACACTCTTGCTACAACAAGACACTTACTATAGCGAGGCATCTCTCGTTGCAATGATGCCCCTTGTCGCTATAGCGAAAATTTCAGAGGAAACTGCATTCTGATTTTTGCGGAATCTGGCTACAGCGAGACTGCATTAAGAAATGCACCCCTCACTGCTGCTCTCTCGCTGCAGTGAGGGACCTCTCACTATAGCGACAAGGCAACAGTTTCACGCCTTCCTCTTAGGGCCCTCTCACTACTGGGAGAACACCCTGCACCATATACTTAGCCTATTTCAAACAGTCCAAAAAAATCAATCTCGATGCACAATCAGCATCCACATCACATTTTACAAACATACACATTTTTACACATATATTCTCATCACCATTCAATATTCATCATTATCATATTAAAGTCATAATGCACTCAAGTAAACATTCCAATATCTATTCACACACACACACACAGACACACACACACACGTATATATATATATATATATATATATATATATATATATATATATTTATAATGTTCCTGTTCGGGAAACACTAATCTTCTTACCACTGCCTGGGTAGGATGATGTCCTTTTGTACGTTGCTGACGTGGGGAAGGTACCTACAAAAAGCACTCCGATGCTGAAGTCAAGTCTCGATTCTGAGTAGTAAATACTATTTAATAGTTAAAAGTCAACCCTTTACCTATTGATCAATTGAATTTTTATAACTTTATTTCCTTTCATTCCTAGCTCATTAATCCTCTTTTGTGCCTAATTAGTTTGAATTGAATAATTTTATGATGTTTGAATTTTATTTGGAATTTATTTAATTTTTTTAGTATTTGGCAAATTCTGATACTGTTTTGGTTTCTGGACCATATCTCGAGTTGTAGAACTCATTTCATTGTGATTCTTGATTTGTAGGAAATCTTAGAGAAAGGCGCAAATTCTTATGTAGAGGTCAGAAACCAATTCTAATGATAAGAAGCTGAAACGGAGCCTAGAAAAAGTCAGAACGCTGTAGTCATGATTTCTGACCTTGGTGCAGTATTTTGGCTATATCTCAGTCCACAAATGTTCGTTTAAGCCCATTCTAGTTGCGTTTTAAAGATAACATCTAGGGCTACTATTTCTTTTCAGATCACAAATCAAAACGGATAGATCTTCATGGCCAAAAATTCCACACAATATCTTCTCAGATTCAGCACAGATGTTAAGCAGCAATTACAAGCATAACTTTCGCTCCAAAATTTGAATTTGAACAAATAAGGATTCCAAAGACAGCTATTGAGTAGATGATTAATGTAATTGAATAATTATTAATTAGGTTTTACGTTTTGACCCTTAGGAGCATATATTTAAATTAGGGCAGCAGGTTACGACGGGGGAAGTTAGGTTAGATTAAGTTTATGTTTTAGGGTTTTTGCTTTCTTCTTCTTTTTCTCTTCCTTTTTTACCTTTTGTTTTCCTCCATTAATGGAGACTTAGACTTTCATTTAGTCCAAGGATTGAAAAAGGGTTAAGACACTCTTAAGGATCGGTTTCACAATTTATTCAATAACAAATTCGGTTTCAACTCTTCATTCTTTCTCCTCTTGCTAATTATGATTTTGAATTGAAGTTCTTCATTTGGATTCATAATTATGCATTTGTTTGATTAAATATTATTCGGTTGACGTATGTAATTAATTCTTGAAGGAGTGTGAATTAGATTTTCAGGTTTGAGATCTAAGATTAATGGCATTGGTGAATTAAATTAACATAAATCGATTAGGTTCTAGAGGTTTCTGAACTTTGAGCGAATTGTGTGTTAATCAAATGCATGAGAGTTCTCGTGTGAATGCTTAATTTGAATAGAGGTTTCATTTGAATTTAATGTTAATCACTAATTTGTTGGTTGATGCATCTCTTTGGAATCCGGTGATAGAGTGGTCATAGTTCTTCTAAATTCTTGGATTAGAGTTTTTAATTCTTGTTAAATTTTGATTCTAATTAGTGTTATTCTATAAATCAAACCCCCTCTAATTTTATAATAATATAACATTATCATCGTTGGGAGACGACTCGGATTACACCTCTTACTACATAATTTTTATACAATTTAGTTTTTATTAATTTGTCCGAGCACAACACTCATGATCAAATTTTGGCGCCGTTGCCGGGGCTGATGATGTTATTTGATTCAGTAATTTTGTGTTTGTGTGATTGCATTGCGTGCTCTCTGTAGTATTTTTTTTATCGAATTAAGATTCTGCATAATTAGCATTTTTCATTGGATTAGGATTCTGTATAATTAACACTTTTCCTTTAACATAATTGTGTTTCTGCATTCTGTTTTGGTAGCCTTTGAATAACATAGTAGATAGTCATCTATCCTTGCTTAGTATTACATCATTCAATTCTCTGTATTTTGTGTTGTGTTTTTGCATTTTTGTATTTTGTATTCGTTGAAAATCTACACGGTTGTATATATGACCGTGTAGATCATTGTCCAAAAATTCTTTTTAAAAAAAAAACTCACACAGAAATGTACATGGTCATGTACACGGCTGTGTATCTGAACGTGTAGATCTTTGTCCAAAGTTAAAAGTGGCATACCTTTTTGCATATAGCTCCAATTTCTTATTGTAATATATGCATTTCATCTAGCTTGACGAGATCTACTAATGGCAATAGGCTAAAGGCCAATTGATGGTTTTTGAAAAAAATAAAAATAAATTATTTCTTTTCATTCTTATTTAGATATTATGACTCAGAGAACTTTTTATATGGCTGATCATAGAAGACTAGAGAACAAGTTAGATGATTTAGTTTCTTTGATTGAGCAGTTGACATTGTCACAAATGGCTACAATGTTTGTCTGAAATTTGTACTTCACCTGAACAACATACTGATTTATGTCCTACATTGTATGAGCCTACAGGTTGGATGAGTCATCCAAACTTGGGATGGGAGAATTTTACGCAGCAACAATATCAACTCCCACCATAAAATGTTGTACCTTCCAAGAATGAGCCTTCCTTGAAAGAGTTGATAAGGGAGATGCCAATTAACGATATGAAATTCAACTAAGAACAGAAGCATCCATTCAAAACTTGAAAAATCAGATTGGTCAGTTGGCAACAATAGTAAATGAGCTGAAGTCTCAAGGTCCTGGTAATCTGTCTGCGCAACCAGTTGTTGAACCAGAGAATGTTACTTTGAGTTCAAGAAAGACCATTCAAGACTCGCAAGAGCGGCAACCAATAGATAAAGATCTTAATGCTACTGCTCCAACAAGTGATTGCAGCCCAGCAAGTGTAGAATTTGCTCTTACTGCTCATACCACTTCTATCGAGGCAGAAGAAAATTTTTAAGAACCTGTTCCTCTTCCATTTCATTTGATTTTTTATGATAATTTGTTGAATGATTTAGTTGATGATAATTTGGCTGAGTTTTCTGAATTTTCAGATTGTATTAATTATCCTAACCTAGCCAATTATCCTAATTCTCTTACTTGTGATGCATGTAATGATTCTGCAAAATGTAGCATCTGTGTTGAGACTGATACTATGTTTATGGTGATTTTGATGCAGCTATTGCAGATTTTGAAAAAGTAAATCATGATGCATCCACGGCAGATTCAGCTTTAATTTTTACACTGCCTTCTTCTTTAAAGATGTCCCCTGCATCTGAGTTAAAGCCATTTCCTGAGCAGTTGAAATATAAATATTACATCATTGTATATTCAAGGGAGCAGCCTAGGTACAGCAGCAAGACATAATGTTCTGCACATCAAGGAAATGAGGAGCATGAAGAGAAGCTTATTAAGTTTATGAAGCAGTTGGAAATCCCTCCACAGCTATTTCTTCCATGTTCCCAATTAAATGAAGTGCTGCAAATTTATGAGAAAAAGAAGGAATATCTAGGGATACAACTGAAACTATTACCAATAAAAGTATCTTTTAGAATTAAAGATCATAAGGCGTCAAGCTAGTGACGTTAAAAGACCGCTATGTGAGAGGCAACTCACAGTTATTTTATTTTTTTAGAAGTTTTCAATTTATTTTCTGCATCCAATAATGGTCTTGCATTTGAGTTGTGATAATTCATGAAGTTGCTACACATCTTTGATGCATAAACACTTCATGCTACACGTTATCTTATTATTTGACACGCGTTTCTGCATAATTCTAAATTTTGCAATGGGAGAACACAAATTTTGGAGACCACTGAGGATGTACCCTTGGAGACCACTGAGGAGGTCCACTTGCTAGCAGCCACTTATGCTTGATTAGGGAGTTCCACTGTTCCTTTCCTTACTACATTTTACTTACATCTCCATTATACATTACATTGAGGACAATGTAAAGTTAAAGTGTGGGGGGGGGAGACTAATTTTATTATTTAGCATTGTTTTTGTTTTGTTTTATTTTCCTTTGTTGAATTGGAAGTTGTTGAGTTAAGGCATTAGTCATTAAGGAGGATAGAGTTCCTACATGATTTCATTTTTGCTTCTTCCTCTTGATATATGTGAATTGAGTGATTGATTTTGATTTGTATGATTGAGTATGTTAGACTTTACCTTAGTGAGCTTTTGAGCCTTATTTTTGGATGGTTGAAATTCATGTCATTCTTATCTTTCTTGTGTGTTTTTTTCTCTTAGATTTTGTCATTTTAGAACTTGTTTTGTTTCTTCTGTGAGGCTACAATTTTCATATGCAATTATGAACATGATAGAGACATTTATTTCAAATTTGTACCTACTTGGCCATATAGCTTACCTTGCATTTTGCCCTTTGTTTAGCCCCCTTTGAGCCTTATGGACCATTCTTTGACTTCTAGCACATTATAAGCTTTAAGTGGAAAACCATGTTATAGCTAACCTTAGGGAATAGGGAGTGCATTGATATCATTAATGTTATTGCATTTCAAGTGTGGGGGTTGGGAAAGAATGCAAGAAGAAAAAAAAATGAAGAAAAAGAAATAAAACAAATAAAATTAAAAAAAATAAAAAATAAAAAAATTATTACAAAGAAAATGGGAAATTTTGATGAAGGGAAAAGAAATTCCAAGGAGAGTAAATGTGTGTTATGGCTTGATCTGTCTAAGGACCAATGTTATTCCTATTCTCTTTGGTTGTATCTTTTCATATCCTCATATTTCCTTACCCTTACCTTAGCCCCATTACAACCATTGAATAAAGTCCTCTTAATTTGTGTTTGCATATGATTGTAAGTAGTGGAGAAGTAGAAGATTAACAAGCTTATGGTAATGCATTGTCTTTTGAGGTGACTTGAGTGAAACACTTTGAACCATACACTTGAGAGTTGAGTTGTATACACCATCTTGTGAGATCTTTCATGCTTGATCTATGTACTTTGAATGATATTGCTTGGCTTGCATTTTTGAGAGGTTGGGAGTTGGATATTTGATTATTGTAGAACTCTTGATGTTTTATTTGATCTTGTGTTCCTAAGTTTAGCACTTCTAAGGATTCATTGGAGAATTTATTTATTTTGATTATTCTACGAGTTTTAGGTTACATGTTTCTATTTGCTTGACTGTGTCTTACATGAGGACATGCAAGAGCTAAGTGTGGAGGAATTTGATCAATTGGATTTTTATAACCTTATTTCCTCAAATTCTTAGCTCATTAATCCTCTTTTGTGCCTAATTGGTTTGAATTGGATCATTTTATGATGTTTGAATTTTATTTGGGCTTTATTTAATTTTTCTAGTATTTGGCAAATTCTGATACTGTTTTGTTTTCTGGACCATATCTCGAGTTGTAGAACTCATTTCATTGTTATTCTTGATTTGTAGGAAAGCTTAGAGAAAGGCGCACAATTCATATGAAGAGGTCAGAAACCAATTCTGATGATAAGAAGCTGAAACTGAGCCTGAAAAAAGTCAGAATGCTGTAGTCATGGTTTCTGACCTTGGTGCTGTATTTTGGCCATATCTCAGTCCAAAGATGTTTATTTAAGCCCATTCTAGTTGCGTTTTGAAGCTAACATCCAGGAATACAATTTCTCTTCAGATCACAAATCAAAACGGATAGATCTTCATGGCAAAAAATGCCACACAATATCTTTTCAAATTCAGCATGGATGTTGAGCAGCAATTACAAGCATAACTTTTTGAGGAATAGTGCGAGAAAAATAGTTGTTATTGTTCTTTTTGTTGATGACATTTTGGTAATACATCTGTTGTTTTGGGCATTGAGATTTATTGTAATAGATCTCACAGTATCCTTGAGTTGTCTCAACAAGGATATATTGAAAGAATCCTGAACTGGTTCAATATGTAATTTTGTAAGCCTTGTGTTGCACCCATTCAAAAGGGTAAAGAATTTTTCAAAGTCCAGTGTCCTTAAACTAAAAGTGAAATAGTAGATATGGAGAAAATTCCTTATTCTTTTGTTGTTAACAGCCTTATGTATTCTCAAGTTTGTACAGGTCTTGCTATTACTTTTGTTGTCTGCGTGTTTGGGAGATACCTGAGTAAACTTGATGTGGCACATTGGTAGGCTGCAAAGCGTGTTTTGGATATCTAAAAACGTACCAGAGTTTATATGATTACATAGAGGAGGTCAAGTCATCTTGAGGTGATATATTATTGTGATTTTGATTATGGTGTTGTCCAAATGTTTGAGTCCACATTAGGTTACGTATTTGTATTAGCTAAAAGAGCTATCTCTTGGAAGAGTGTCAAATAAACTCTTACTATATATTGTGATAAATTTGTAGTGGTTAGTTTCTCTCTCAATAATACGAGTTCAAAGAGAACAAAACACTTTGAGACAAAGTTTATGCTTGTGGGAGTGAAAATACAAGAGTTTAATACTTGTGTTGTCATATACCTACCGAGCTTATGATTGTTAATCCCTTAACAAAAAGGATAACTATTAAATTTTTTGTTGATCATGTAACGAGTGTAGTAATTCTTTTTGATATTTTGAATTAGTGGGAGTTTATTCTCATATTTTGTTATGACATCGTATTTGTAAAGTTCTGAGACATTGATAATACTTGAGACATTGTTGTTCAAACAATAGTTATTGTTGTTGTTTTTTGCCAATTTAATTGTTATAATTATTATTGCATATGCATATACTGTGATGGCAAATTGTAGAGACATTTTGGACCCAGTCTAAATTTTGTTGTTGTAATGAGATTTATTGAATCTTATAAAGCATCTTAGGCTTATGCTTGGGCCATTTTGTTAGGAAAACTGAACTTTGTTTATAGCTTTGGCATGTCGTTTTGTTGTGTTTTCCCATTTATCCATATTCCACTTTGTTGTTGAGTCACCAAATATAGGTGTCTTATGATGTATGATATTACTACTCTTTCGAGTATGATTTTCTACATTGTTAAGATACTTATAGTTTGTGTTGCTTTATTTTGACATCTTGTTGTGGCTACATATTATTGATTAATCTAGAATAATATGATGTTTTTATTTATGTTGTCCAAGTAGGAGACTGTTAGATATTTTATGTATGGACTAACATAAATCAATTTTTGCTATAACTTTAATTTAATTCCAGATTAATTTAATGCCAAAATATGGTTGTTTAGCCCATATTATAAATAATTATTGTTATCAGTAGGGATAGAAACAGGTCAGATCAGGCTAGGCTTTACTCTAAACAGGCCTGGCCTGTTACATAATTATTAGGCCTGAGCTTGACCTGTTACCTTTCAAAGGCTTTATTTTAGGTCTGGCCTGACCTGTTTAAGTGGCTTGGCCTGGCTTGAAGCCTGTTAACAAAGCCTGTTACAAATAATAATAATAATAATAATATAAATATAAATATTTTATTATCAAATTAGTTTATATATTTTTTTAATTTTTATCTATGTTATTAATAATTATTAAATAATTATAATAATATTAATATAATTTTATAAATAATTTTTAAAATATTATTTAAGTATTAATTATAAATATTTTATATTAATAAAATCTATATTTATATTTTTCTTGATTTATTTTTTAAAAATTATATAAATAGTAAATATTTTAGTTTTATTTTAGAAGCATATTTTGTTTGTTTAAAGACATCTTATATTCAACAAATAAAGTTATAGTAAACATATAAAATTGATAAAAAAAAATAATATTTACACAATTTCTTGAATCAATTAAAAGAAAATTACTATGTTTTAAAAATAAATAAATTTAAACTTAATGCAATATATATATATATATAAACAATAATAATAACTATTAAATTAAAAAAATAATTACAAAATATTTAATTTTATTTGTTTCATTAATTTGTTATTTTAAATTAACAAATAAACATAAAATTAACTACATTATCACATTAATATAATATAGAAAATATTACTGATACAATAAATTAAAACATATATTTATATATTATATATAAATTGATAAATTAACTAATAATTTAATTAAAACAAGTGCAAGTTACAAAAATATATTATTATATAATTTATTTATAATTATATTATTTATATTTTTTGTTACATGGTCTGATTACGTATATATATATATATTATAATAAATTTTTTATTTTATTTTCTTATCATTTTTTATAAATTTTTATTTAAGTAATTTTTATTTATTATAAATATATAAAAAATATAACATAATATATTAATATAATAATTAAATATTAATAACAATAAAATTAAAAATATTAAAAATTTATTAAAAGAATATTAATATTTTATTTTTAAATTTTAATTTGTTTAGTTTTGATTGTATCTTATTTTTCTTCAGTTTATTTAAATATAACAAATATAATAATTTATAATTAAATAAATTTATTTTTTAAACACTTATAATGGGGTATAAATATTTTTAGTTTTGAATATAATATAATTTTTATTTATTATAATTAAAAAATTATAACATAATATATTAATATAATAATTAAATATGAATAAAAATAAAATTAAGAATATAAAAAATAAATTAATATAATATTATTTTTTTAATTCTTAAATATTAGTTTCTTTAATTTTGATTGCGTTCTAATATTATTTAAAGACTTTGCTGCTCTTCAGCTTGTTCAAACAAATATAATAATTTATCTTATATTTATATTCAAAGTAACTATAGATAATAATAAAACAAGAATAAAAAATAAGTGCGATAGCAGCTTTGACTCAGATGCATGTAGTTATGTTATGTTTGTGATTTGTTGTGATATAGTTAATAAAGTTAATAAAACTTTTTATTATAAATTTTATACCAATAAAACTGCTTAAGAAAAGATAAAAAAATAAAATAAAATTTATATAATATTAAAAATTTATAATAATTGTTGTCATTGAATAATATTAATAAAAATATAATTATTTTATTATCAAATTTATTTACATATATTCAAATTTTTATTTGTGTTATTGATAATTATTAAATAATTGTAATAATTTTTATACAATTTTATAAATAATTTTAAAATATTATTTGAGCATTAATTATAAATATTTTTATATTATAAAATTTTTATATTTTTATCTTTTCAATTTAATATTATAAAGTTATTAAATATTTTATATATTTTTTATGATAATTATATTTTGTTTGTATAAAGATGTTTTATATCCAATAAATAAAATCATAGTAACCACATAAAATTAATAACAAAAAATAATACTTACAAAATTTATTGAATCAGTTAAAAAAAATATTATATTTTAAAAAGTAAAAAAATATTGTCAGTATAAAAATTGTAGATAAAAATATTTATTCTATAATATTTATAGATGCAAAAAAATAACATATGAGTAGAGGAAAAACTATTAAAATTTATATTTAAATTAAAATAAATTATATTTTTAAATTTTTATTTTAATTAAAAAATGTGAGAAAACTTAATATAAAAATATAAACTTAATATCCTATATATATATATATATATATATATATATAAAATGACAACAATAATAACTATTTAGTTAAAAAAATAATTATAAAATATTTAATTTTTTTATTTTATTGATTTATTATTTTAAATTAACAAATAAATATAAAATTAATTACACTATAATAGTAATGTAATATAGAAATTATTAGTTTATTATTGATACAATAAATTAAAACACGTACTTATATATTACATATAAATTGATAAATTAACTAATAATTTAATTAAAATACATGCAAGTTACAAAAATATATATTGTTATATAATTTATTTATAATTATATTATTTATATTATTTACTACTTGGTCTGATTATATATATATATATATTATAATAAGTTTTTTATTTTATTTTGTTATCATTTTTTATAAATTTTTACTTTTAAATAAAATAAATTTAAATTTAAGCAATTTTTATTTATTATAAATAAAAAGAATTATAACCTAATATATTAATATAATAATTAAATAATTAAATTAATAATAATAAAATTAAGAGTATAAAAAATATGTTAATATTATTTTATTATTTTATATTTAAATTTTATTTCGTTTAATTTTGATTACGTCTTGTTTCTGTTTAAAGACTTAATTATTTTTTAAATTGTTTAATATAATAAATGTAATAATTTATTATTAAATAAATTTATTATTTAAAAATTGTAATCATATATAAATATTTTTAATTTTTAATAAAATATAATTTTTGTTTATTATAATTATAAATAAATAAAATTATAACATAATATATTAATTTAATAATAACAGAATTAAGAATATAAAAAATATATTATTAAATAACTTAATTATTTTAATATATTTTGAGAGCTTTATTTTTAAATTATAATATATATATATATATATATATATATATATATATATATATATTTATATTTTTATATAGGCCGGCGTGTCAGGCTTAACAGGCTTTATAAACAGCTCAGGTCTGTCTTATTTACTTAAACAGACCTTAAAAAAAACATAGGCTTGATTTATTTATTAAAAAGGACAGGTCAGGCCAGGTGTAAACCAGGCCAGGCCAGGCCACAGGCCCTTATCAGGCGGCCTGGCCTGTTTCCATCCTAGTTATCGGGCTTATTTGTAATAACTTTATGTTATTAGTGAATATGTTTTTATAGTTATTGTTATTGGTTGAACCATAATGGGTAGGTTTGACCCATCTTGTTATTAACTGGAGAGGCCCTGCTCCTAACTACTTCAGAGTAACTATTGCCCCATTGAGATAGTGTACGTAGAAATTTGAAAGGGTAATAGGAGGAGTTCTCTCTTTACTTTGATTTTTCTCTTGTTAACCAAGGAAGCATTTAGTCATGCACTCATCAACCTCTTGTTCTGAGTAATTCTAACACCTAATCCTATTATAGTGTTTGTTTGTCCCTTGTCATATTAAGAATTAGATTGTATTTTTCCTTCAAGTTTATCTAAATTATTAAGATATAAAATAAGTTTAGTAAAATAATTATATTATTTAAAATTATATTTTATCTAAAATTAATAATAATATAAATATTAATACAACTTACATAGGTATACAAACATGCAATAAAATATTATTATATTGAAGAATTAGTGATATATATATATATATATATATATTGCTAATAAATGGAGTTAAAAAATCCAAACAAACAAGACAAAAAACTAAACAATTTTTCTAGGAAACTAGGAGGTTAAAGCATCCAAACTAAGTAAGAGCCACAAAAAAGCAAGCCTATATTAGTATTTTGGTTAGCCTCCCTTGCATAATACTTCATCTTAATAAATTTGATGTTTTCAGCAGGGATCTAACACTATTAATCAAAAGGGAGAAAGCATGACTACAATTTTGGACATCCAAAATTAGATAAATAACTTCTTTAGAATTATTTTCTATCCAGATTAGTTCAATGCCTTTCACTAGAACAAGCTTAACCCCCTAAAAATGCTTCAAATCTCAGCATCTAAAGGTGAACAAGGCTCCAAGCTACTCTGAAAACTAACAACAAAATTACCCTTGGCATCTCTACTCAAGCCTCCACATCCCAGCAACAAGACCAGATTTAGAAACTGAGTCATCCCCACATTTAGTTAAAATTGTCCAACAGGGGAAGAGACAACTTGATTTGATTTTGGAAGCTCAAGTAAATAGAACCAACTCTAGAATTATTCTACAACACGACATGAAATACCCAAAATCACATATAATCTTATTTATTAAAATATCAGCCAAGACAGCCAAGTTCTAAAAAAATACCACAGTTTCTATTAGACAACTTCAAACAAAAGACTCTAGTAGGTGAAATTATTAAGATTAGATTTAGACATATTAAACTTCACTCACTCAGTAAGCCCTAAACTAAAAAAACAAGCCTACTTATTAGACAAAAATAAGGTGTCTTTTAGACCTATTTAGCATACCAGCAGTCTCTTAAAAAATGGGTAATAGATTCAAGAGAATTATTACATCTAGAACATATAGGCAAGAGGGACATACCCCTCTTGCTTCTCTTAGAGTTAGACCATGAGCCACTTTTCAAAGAAAGAGAACAACTCTAGCAGACCTTGCTAGTTCCAAATGAGTTTAAAAACATAATTATTAGCTTCAACATTATGATTAGAAATTGTAAGGAAATCGTAGGCAAATTTGATTGAAAACATCCCACCATTAGCATAATTCCATTAAAATAAATCAAACCCCTCCTGAAACACTAGGGGATTAATTTGGACAATACAATCATAAATAAACTCAGGAAGTATTTCCTGATCCTACCCCAGTCCCAATTAGCTTGGTAAGAGAAAGAAAAAATAGGATCATGCAAATTAACATTAAGAATAGGCTGCAAAGCATAATGAGATAAGCTTTGGAGATTAAAGATCCAATTGTCATCCTAAAATTCAGTAGAAAGACCATTCCTAATAATCCACCTCAATCCTTTAGAAAAATTATCTCAAACAAATAGTAAGCTTTTTGATAGACAATACCAAATCACTGTCAAAACAACTAATTTTCTCTAAGAATTTTGCAATATAGAGTTTAACCTATGTTATGAATAGATAGAATAGACGTATTAGGATTAGGGTTTATTTTAATATTATAATAACAGGCTTGGCCTAGTAGGGTTACATATGTATCCTTATAAATATAAGGGTCTCTACACATTGTAGAGTATCCAATTCCAGCACACTAATATGTCTTTCTCTCTTTATGATCTTTCTCTCTTAATCTCTACATGGTATTAAGAGCCTTTTAGGTTCTTTCCTTGGTTGCCATCGTTGCTGCCGCCACTACTGTACCACCACATTGCCGCAGCCACCGCTGAAAAGAAAATTAGCAACTTCAAAAAAGGCCAATCATGGCTGTTGTGGGGATGTTGACACATGGAAGATACGCAACAAAAAGATCCTTGCGTTGGTAGTAAACTCTGTTGATAGGCGAATACAAGCGATTATTACCCATTGCAAAACAGTGAAGGAGTTGTGGGATTTTTTGCAAGTTATTTTTGGGAAATCTGATAATTTAAATCGTTTATATGCTTTCTTGTAGGAAGTTTATTGACCCAAACAAAATAAGCGAAAGATAGTGGACTATTTTTTGGAGTTTAAGAAGCATACTAAGGATATACAATCTCTTTTAGCCTGCAAAACTATTAATGAGAAAAGAAACTCATGGCTTTGAGTTGGCTCTCTGGACTTGATCCGGAATATGAGGTAGTTTGATCTTAGATTTTGTCAAGCAAGTAGGTTGATAATCTTACACATGTCTTCTCCAAAGTTATACAGTCTTCCTTTGAGGAACTCAAGAGCACTACAGAAAGTGAGTCACCTGACCAGTCTGCCTTGGCAGCCCAATAGGTCACTGTGGTGGTCGCAATGATGGTAAAGGTGATAGAGGTAGTCGTGGTCGTGGGCGTAGTGGAGGTCATGGTATTGTACAGTGATACAATTGTGGCAAATTTGGCCATTATCGAAATCAGTACACTCATCCTCTATAGAATCAGTTGTTCTTTCACTCATAAGGTAATTCCCGCTTCGCTAACTCGGTGTCTCAACCTGATACAGCTACTCAGGAGAAAGAAGGACATATTGTGCATATGAGTAATGAAAAATTTATTCAGTATACATAGTTTCAAATTTCTCAACAACCGTCTACATCCTTTATAGCCACTTTTGTCCAAAAAGGTAATCCTACTACATGTCTTTCATCTTCTTCCAGGTGTTGGGTTCTTGATTATGCCGCTATTGATCATATGACTGGGGATTCAGGTATCCTTTCCTCTTTTTTTCTACCCAGTTCTCATTCTTCCATAACACTCGCTGATGGTTCTATTGTCCATATTAAGGGTAACGGGTGTACCACCCTAGTTTCAACCTTACCTTTATCCTCTATCTTATATTTGCCTCAATTCCCCTTAAATTTGTTGTCAATTAGCCAAATCACTTCATCATTAAATTGCTCAGTATCATTCTTTTATGATTCTTGTGTTTTTCAAGATCTTGTGACATAGAGGATTATTGGTAGAGGTAGGGTATCTAATGGGTTGTATCTATTGTGTTGAGAAATGAAATAGTGTCTCCTTTCCAACTTCATTGTCGATTGGGTCATTGATAAATCTACTTTTTATTATATTTTTACTTGCCTTTTTGGTGCTCCTTGGTTTATTAATTTTTGGTTAATTTGCATTTAATTACATAGATATAGTGCAATTTTAATTATCTTAATAATTTTGCAAAGTCCCTAAGTTAATTTTGAGAAATCTTGGCCCTTGGATGAAAGTTGCCCCCAAAGTAGCCACTTTTAGCAACAAAAGTGGCAACTACAACAAGTCTGAGCATTAAAGGTTCCAAAGTAGCCACTTTCAAGCCCAAAAGTGGCAACTCCAGAAGCTCCAGGGACGCTAATTCTGAAGCATGTTGCGCGTGGCCACTATTGCCTTTCAAAGTGGCTACGCGCATCCAAAGTGGACACTTTGAAGTCCAAAAGTAGCAACTTCAGAGGCTCTAGGAACGCCATTTTGGAAGCGTTATGCGCGTGGCCACTATTGCCTTTCAAAGTGGCTACGCGCATCCAAAGTTGCCACTTTCAAGTCCAATAGTGGTAACTCCAGAGAATTGGCAAACTTACGAGAAATGCGCGTGGATGCTTTCAAGGCCCAAAGTGGACACTTTCAAAGGCAAAAGTGGACACTTTGATGACATGTCTCCCACTATAAATAGATTTTAGGAATTAGGGTACGGGACTTTTACACTTTTTACATTTTTTCCTTTGCCAAATTGGGATAATTTCTTACGACATTGAAGTCTTGGGTGACAGCCAAGGGTCCTCTATAGGTTTTAATTTCCAATTTCTCTCTTGATTTTTGTTGAATTTACATTAATGTTGCTTATGCTCTTGCATTTCTTTCTTTCATTTGTGAAGCCCATCCACATGGAGGGCTAAAATTTCTTGTAATTCCTAGTCAATGCACATGAATCTTGAATTCTTGGGATTAATTGCAATACAAATCTTTCTTTCCTTAAATTTATTAATCCCAATCTTTGAATGAAATGGAATTTGCATGAAGGGAACATTGCTTAATGAACCCTAATTTACCTAACGAAATTCTAATTCAAAATTGCTTAATTTTAATTAATCCTTGAGGTTGCTTAATCTTAGGGATAGAGATTGGAGCCCATTAAGATGCTTAATTTTAATTGGGATGTTAAAGTTAGTTTTCGCTTGTTAGATTAACTTAATTCGAGGGAAAAAAAGGGGATTATTGAATCAATTGAAAGAATAATGATGGAACTCATTGCTTGACTAGGGATTACTCATTTTAATTGATTGAATTTCATTAATTTACATTCCGTTCTTGATTTAAATATGGAAATTTACAAACCTCCCCCCAATTTACTTGCTTTAAAATCTATGTTTACACTTGTTCGATGTATGTTCCCAACCAAAAATTCCTTGGAGACGACCTAGGATAACACCCTAGTACTGCATTCATTTCTTTGCATATTTGATGAGGATTAACGACAATCTTTTGCATGACGAGTAGCTAAAATTCGTTTCATCAGTCATCCATCTTTAGGAGTTCTTAGGAAATTATGTGCTAGTATAGAGTATAATTTTTATTATGAGTCATGTCAGTTTGCTAAACACATCATAATATTTATTTACCTTGTTTAAATAAAAGGGCTCATGCCCTCTTTGAAATTGTTCATTATGATGTTTGGGGCCCTTGCCCAGTTACTTCTAGATCTAGTTTTAAATATTTTATTACCTTTGTGGATGATTATTCTTGTGCAACAAGTTGTTTTTTTTATGAAATCTAGATTTGAAGTTTTTTCTATATTTTGTAATTTCTGTGTTGAAATTAAAACTCAATTTAATGCTTGTGTGCGCATTCTTAGAAGTGACAATGCTAAGGAATATTTTTCTTGCATCTTTTACTAATTTTATGAATAAAAATGGCATACTTCATCAGTCTTCTTGTATTGTTACCCCACAACAAAATGGAGTAACTGAATGTAAAAATCGTCATCTTATGGAGGTAGTCCGTGCTTTAATGTTTGAAATGAAAGTTCCTAAACCTTTATGGGCTGATGTTGTTCATACTACTGCATATTTAATTAAGTGCATGCCATTATCTGTGTTACATTATGAGATTTGTTATGCCTTATATTTCTTTTCTAAATATATGATAAATTCTAAATTTTCTTTGAAAAACTCTCTAATGAGAAAGAAACAATGAAATGATATAAGGTTCATAGAGTAAAATTTCATTAATTCATGAGTACTTTTAGAAAAACAAAGATCCTAAGTCCTATAGCAGTTCTCATCCATCCATGCACTATGAGCCTAGTACTATTCATCCTGGTTTCCTGAAAAATGTTGTGTAAGGGTGAGTCTCTACCCCACCACTCATACATAACACATATTCATCATGAACCATATCTTATCACGATTAAAGAAAACATCATGGCATTACATATCACAGTGTCATATAAAGCATGTTTTCATCTTAACATGTATTATATTCCACAAATTCACAATTTCTTTTTCTTTCTTTTATCTGTGCTTACTGCACCCTGTGGCCACAATTATCCAATGTCTCTATCTTGAGGTCTTACACATCCATATAATTAGTCGCCGGATGACCTAATACAATACGGATACAACGCATGCAATAGACAGCCCCTTAGCAAAGGCAATGGTCAGGAGTTAAGTTGAGAAATGAGTGTGCGACCATGTGGTGCATTCATACACAATATTCCGTGCACAATCTCGAATGTCACTCACCACCCTGAATTTTCTCAAGATATTCTATATTGTCTCCATCTTCCACTCCCCTAGTGTATCTCTGTAACTATTTACATCATATCCTTTTCCATCTCATACTCTTTCAAGTATATTCACATGTTCACATACGTCATTTCTCATGTTCACACATATTTTTCATTATATTTCCATATACTTTTCTTCATATACATCAAACTATGGCATATTCACAATACACATCATTTTTACATGAAACATAATATATTCAAACATGAAACATCTATCTCTTTGTATATTTCATATCACAAAATCATAAAAATCATATCAACTATCCTTAAAATACCTTATCATGCCTTATTTGAACATAATATCACATTTTCACATGTATTCATCATAAAATCACATAAACAACCAATTATTCTCACTTTTCACCGATTATTTCTCATAAAACAAGGATTATTCCACATATAATCACATACATGACAAGATCTGTGAGAATACAAGTAATAAACATAACAAAATGATAAAGTAGAGCCCTTTTACCTCAAAACAGAGCTTTTACAAAGATTTAACCGAACATTTTAACTCTAGAAAGGAGTTTTTCCTAAGAACATCATGAACATCTATAAGAAGAAGAAACTTACTTGAAATCCTTTAGAACAGACGTAGAATCACAGATCTGAAGAGAAATATAAGTTTATGAGGGTTTTGTATGAGAGAAAATGGTGAGATATAGCCTCAGAACCTTTGAGAACCTTGGATAGGAGTGAAGAAATGAAAATTTCGTGTAAAACCTCCCTCTTTATAGAAAATTTTTGAAATTTACTGTTTACTGCCTTACTGTTCACGCTGGAAATACTGTGCACGCGTACTGTACATGGACTGTGATGTCAGCCATGATGTCATGATGATGTCACTAATAACGTCATCGGTCACTGTACATAGGTCGTTTCACTGTTCATATGTAGTTTTACTAGTCATAGGCAGTTTTACTGTTCACATTTTTTTAAATTATAAATTCTATCCAAATCTATTCCAATTATACTTTAACAACCCTCATTTTATTTAAATCAAAGTACAAGATGTTATAAGATTCCCCACTCTATACTTTTCCCATCACAATCTCTCTTTTCTTTACCTCATAGGGTTTTTGGCTGCACTGGTTTTGTGTTTGATGTTCATCTTCAGGTAACTAAACTTGATCCAAAGTCCCTCAAATATGTGTTTTTGGGTTATTCTCGTTCACAAAATGGTTACCGTTGCTTTTCTCCTGATCTTGGTTGTTATCTTATTTTCTCAGATGTGTCTTTCTTTGAAGGTCTTCCATTCTTTAAGTCCTCATCTTTTGAGTCCATGGATGAGGTAGATGAACCTTTCTTGAGTTGTACTCTTGTCCAATCTACATACTTTCGTCAGCCAAAATAGCCTTCGGATGATGTGCTCCCCGTGGCTAATGATATTCAAGTTGATACTCAACCTCGACCATTATCTCCTCATGTGTCAATAGATCTTATGTCTGACCTTGACCTTCCTATTGCTATCTGAAAAGGTGAGAGATCTTACACATATCCTATTTCATCTTATGTGATGTCTGCTTATTTATCCTCTACATCTAAATCCTTCATGGCTAATGTAGACTCTCTCTCTATTCCTATGACCCTTGCAGATGCCCTCAGTCATAATGGTTGGAGACATGCTATGGAGGAGGAAATGTTAGCTCTTGAGACGAATGATACTTAGGATTTAGTTCCTCTTCCTGAGGGAAAAGAGGCTATTGGTTATAAGTGGGTTTACACTGTGAAATTTAATCTAGAGGTGTGGCTCGTTTGAAGGCACGCCTTGTTGCAAAAGGGTATGCCTAAACTTACGACGTTGACTACACTGATATGTTCTTTCCAGTTGCTAAACTTTCATTTGTACGCATCTTCATCTCACTTGTGGTTATGCATCATTGGCCATTATTCCAGCTAGATGTCAAGAATGCATTCTTACATAGAGACTTACAAGAGGAGGTGTACATCGATCAACCACCTGGCTTTGTTGCTAAAGGGAAGTGTGGAAAAGTATGTCGTTTAAAGAAGTCATTATATGACTTGAAACAATCAACTAGAGCATGGTTTAGGAGATTCAGAGACATGATTTTGGAATTTGGATTAGTGAGGATTGAGAGTGATCATACATTGTTTTACAAAAGACTAACCACGGTTGTATTTTACATATTATTTATGTTGATGATATTGTTATTACAGGTAACGACAAAGAAGGAATTAGCAACCTAAGGAAATTTCTTCAAACCAAGTTTCCGACAAAAGACTTAAGAATTCTGAAATACTTCTTGGGTACTGAAGTCATGTACTCCAAGCTGTACTCCAAGCAAGGAATCTTCCTTTCACAAAGAAAATATGTTTAGACTTATTAATTGAGATCAAATTAAAAGAAGCTAAACCATGTGAGACACCTATGGAGCCAGGAGTGAAACTGACAACAGATGGAGTTCCTTTTGCAGATCCATAGAAATACAGAAGATTAGTAGGCAAGCTAAATTACTTGACTGTCACAAGGCTGGATATTGCTTTTCTAGTGAGTGTTGTTAGCCTTTTCTGATGCCGATTGGGCAGGATCTATTAACAGAAAATCTACTACCGGATACTGTATGTTCTTAGGAGGTAACTTAATTTCGTGAAAAAGTAAGAAGCAAAACATTGTTTCAAGATCAAGTGCAAAATCACAATATAGGTCAATGGCTCAAACTACTTGCGAGTTAATGTGGTTGAAACATATGCTAGAAGAGATAGGATTTGGTACGACTAGGCCTATGCAACTTTGGTGTGATAACCAAGCAGTGATACATATTGCCTCAAATCCAGTTTTTCATGAACGGATGAAACATATTGAGATAGACTCTCACTTTATTTGAGAAAAAGTTCAGTAGAAGCTTATATCCATCTCTCATGTTAGGACAAGTGATGATGAGGATTTCCCTAAGCCTCTTGAATTTCGGACCTACTAGGACTAGGACGTATCTCGAGCTACAAAACTCGAAAATGGGTGATTAAAAAACGAGAGGAATATTCACGTTGTGAACCTTAATTTTGACTCAAGAATCACTTAATTTGGATTTGTGTAACGCAAGATATGGATAAAATTTATTCTGGGCTTAATTTGGGGTGTGTTTGGAAAAGAATGCTATGATCCTTAAAATTCAGAATTGGGAAAAAAAATAAAAATTGAAATTCATACCTTGTAAAGAGAATAAAGGAAGGAAATATGATAGGGAAGGCGCCACAAACAAGGATGTTTGATAAGCCAACAAGATCGCCACAAGAACGAATGAATTCTTGATAAGATCAGAGGTTGCAAGGAAGAACCCTAGCAGAGAATAATTCTCACTATAATCTGATTTCAATCATGTATATCCTCCAAAATGATTTTCAAGTGTTTTAGTACAATTCAGTTTTGGAGTTTGTCCACATGGACTTCGACATATAAAAACAAAAACTAATCCCTTTAGCACAAACATGATGTATATGTTCTAGTGGTTAAGCGAGCATATTACATCCTAAGGTGCAAGGGTTCAAATCCTATAATAGACAATAAAGCATAATAACATGTTTTTTTTTACACAAAGTACCAAAATAAATAAAAAGTCTTCCAAAATGAATAAAAAGTCTTCAAAATTCAAATTGAAACTTTGGACTCTTCCTTCATTGTAAGTGGGCTATGCATGTGTACACTTTAGAATTCAAGTGTTGGACTTCATCTGGGTGTTGGGCCTTACATTGGGGTTGGGCTTCTAGCATGGTGCTCAGCATGTGTTGTAGAGATTCTTGGGTCTTCCTTGATCTAGCTCTTGTCATGGGCCCTCCTAAGCCTTGTAATGGATCTTGGACTGCTTGGGCTCGCGGTTGGTCTTGGACTTGGGTTTGGGCCTGGGCTTCACTCCTTATGTCCACATCAAGTGACCAACTAGCATATGTGTTTACAAAAGCTTTAAATGAGACACATAGCAATTATATTTGTAATAAGTTAGGAATGATTAATATCTATGCTCCAGCTTGATGGAGAGTGTTATGAATGGCTAGAATAGTCGTATTAGGATTATGATTTATTTTAATATTATAATAACGGGCTTGGCCCAGTAGGGTTACATATGTATCTTTATAAATATAAGGGTCTCTACACATTGTAGAGTCTCCAATTCCAGCACACTAATCTGTCTATCTCTCTCTATGCTCTTTCTCTCTTAATCTCTACAACCTCGATCAATTCACAAACACATATTCAGTTAAATCAAATTTTAGGTTCTTTAATAATGCAAGTAAAGTTTAGGAGTTTAAAAATTCCAAATCAATTAAATTAAAACTATGAACGTAATTAACTTGAATAAAAATAGATTAAGAATTATCAATCTACAGAATCCCAAATGCATGTAATTCTGATTATCACAGTATCTAAAGATTTTAATCTGCGTTTGAACAATCACCCAATTCAATTATTTATTCAATCTAATAACCTAATTGAATCGGATTACGAATTAAATCAAATTATCATTTAACTTAATCCAAATTAAATCTCAAATCAAAATATCAATCAAATCCTAATTTGAATTCTAACCATAAGAAAAAAAGTTAATCATCATCACAATTTACAAATCTGATATTAGAAAAAGAAAAAAAAGAGAATAAACTCAGAGCAATTGGCCTAAAACTCAAATCAGATTTACATCATTTGGATTCCACGAATTGAATAAGAAGTTTAGCCTTCCATCGAAAGGCTTAACCCAAGCAAAAATGAGAGAAATATGAGAGAATTCGAGAGAAGGTAAAAACAATGATTCTTCTTAAGAGTCAAGTCTCAAAACTCAAAAAAATATAAAATTGTGCACTTAATTTAGAGCCTTATTAGTCTATTTATAGGCTTTGATTAGGGTAAACTAGATAGCCAAAATTCGGGCACCAATTATAACTAAATGCCCAAATACAATTCTTTAATAACAAAGGTCCAAATGCAATCTTGCAACAAGATTCAGCAAATCTGCCTCAATTATAAAAAATTATAAAAAATTGAAAATAATTTTAAATCCAGTGATCCATATATGCATTTTGAAGCTCTGGTTGTGTAAAATCTAATGCAACTAGAATCAGTAAAAAATGATATCTATAGAAAAAGTTATGGCCAAAAGAGTGATGAACGATAAGTTTTCATTTCGTTTTGCAAAAAGATTTGTAGTCAACCTTCATCAAAATATGCAAAAAAAGTTTGTAGTATCTAGGGTGCAAGCCTAGATTGTCTCCAATGACTTTGGTTTGTAAGATACATTGAACATGTTGTGAACATTTACTATAAAAGCAATTAAAAACAATGGAGTTTTGTGTAATTTCAATTTTAATGTAAAGACAAGTGATGAAATTAATGAATCCAATCAATGAAATCTGCAATCCTTAGTTTGTTCATGCAATTCTATCTTTATCCCTCTCAAGATTTAATACAAGAAAGTTTAGCCCTCCATAGGGATGGGTCTTACAAATTCAAGATGGAAACAAAGGGAAATCAACATCATAATGCAAGAATTAAAGGAAAATGAAAGGAAATTGTAAATCAAACCCTAAGATTAGCCTTGGCTGTCACCCAAGGATCCTAAGCTCTACAAAAATGCTCCAAAAGTGACAAAAGAATCTAAAGAAATGTCAAAAACTCTGGACCCTAATTTCTCAAATCCTATTTATAGTGCATAAATTTTTGCCCAAAGTGACTACTATGGTTTCATAGTGATAACGCGCAGCGTTCCATAGTGTTTACGTGCACTCCATAGTGGTTACACGCAAGACATGTGATTTGAGCCTCTTTGGAGTTGTCACTTTGGCTTCATAGTGATAACGCGTAATGCCTCAAAGTGGTTACTCTCACTTCATAGTGTTTACGCGCAGGTCCTGTGTTTGTGGCCTCTCTGGAGTTGTCACTATGGGTTCATAGTGATCACTCTGGTTTGCCTTTCTGGAACTAGCTTGATGTAGTGTTCACTATGGACTCCAAAGTGATCACTTTCACCTCAAACTTTCTCAAATGCTAAAAATCCATTGGAAAAAGTCTAGAAACTCGTGCACAATTATTCAAATGGTCAAAATTGCAAACTATATCTATGTAAATTAATGTAAATTAACCAAAAATTAAGAAACCTATGATATTTGACCAAAATTATGTTTTTATGTTATTTAAAATTTCTAAGTTTACTTTTTCTATTAAGAAACATTAAAATGACAAGTAAAAAACTAATAAAATGTGGACTCATCATAACCCCAAAACTTAAACTTTTGCTTGTCCTCAAGCAAATCAAAATTCAAGAAAGTTACTTGTAAGAAGGTCAGATTAATCCAAAAAATTTTATTTCAAAATTTTCATTCCAAAATCAAACTCTAATTAACACTTCCAATGTTTGCACAATCATGGATCCATTCAACAAAGAAATCATGTCCAAATCAACTATTTTCAAGCAAATTCCCACTAAGCTGAAGCAAAAATCTAGCATGGTTTCATGTAATCCACACAATGCAAAGAAATTATCTCGCTCATAAGATGGTGTTTCACTCTTTAATCATCAATATATCATGCTAAGTGTTTTCCCTCAATCCATGCATTTTGTCTCACCCTACCATATGCTTGTCCATATTCTCAACCTCCTTTACTTAGATACAATGAACCACCTATCAAGAGGACTTTGTTGGTCACAAATGTATTAAGTTAGGTCAAATTTTGATCAAGGGGAGTCAAAAGCTCAAGTGGGTTTTTAAGAGGAGGGAATTCCTTTCAGTGAGTAAGTACAACAACTAAGAGTGGAATGCATAAAATGATGCAGCAAATGATATTCAAGCACTCTTTCACCATATTTTTCATTTACTTTGCCTTATGTGGAGAATCTTTTTTTTCTATCAAAATGACTTGCTGTATTTTTTCTTTTTCTTTTCTTTTTCTTTTTCATTCATTCATCATCAACATTTTTTTTATAGACTTTGACAATCATTCTCTTCTTCAATTTCAAGCAAAATTTTTTTGACATGTAATGTTGATATGTAAAATCCTCACCACCCCAAACTTAAGAGCTTGCTTGTCCTCAAGCGACTACAATCATAATTAGCACCCCAAGCTTAGTTTATTGCATTCACTCGTGATGTAACTCAAAAGAAATACCTTTCTTAAGGGAAGAAAAATATTTTTGGAGACTAAGTTTGGCAAAAGAAGGAATGTGGAACAAGGGAAATTAGGTGCAAAAGTGTTGAAAGGTGGGTAGGTGCGTGCAAAGATGGCCTTAATCATTTAGATGGAAGATTGCATAATGCATATTCAATTAAGAAGCAGGGAAAGTTCTAGAAGATGAATGCAAATATACATGTAAACTGCACACAGAAAGGAATTTAAAGGCTCAATTCTCTACCATGGTAAAAGGTGATAATTACTTGACAACATGTGATTACAATTCACCTTACAAGAAAATATGCACTGCATGTTAGGAACGATAATATTCAAAAATAGAGAATGATCATGAGTTGAATGGAAAGTGCAATCATAATATAACTATGGAATTACAAAACTGGACTAAAGTAAAAGGAAGATAAGGAAAATATTTTTGTATTTTTATTTAATACTGTGCAAGAAAATTAGACTAAGAACAATGGAAACAAAGGCAAAGAGATCACCTCCCTTTCATAGAAAGTAAAATCACAACTCAGGGGTCAAATTCATGCTCGTCTTGATGGGACTGAGGGCATTTTCTGCATAAATATACACAGAATTCAATATAGGGAGCAAACATTAAACTAGAAAATGGAATAGATATATATAAGCAAAAATGTTGGAGATGTTCAGATTAAGAGAGACAATATGAAAATAAAGCAGTAAAGGTGGAAACAGAAATGTGCGATATTTATAAGGAATTGATGGTTAGCAGTAAATACAGGGAAATAGCAGAAAGTAAGTGAAAAGTGGGTGCAGTGAAAAAGAAAAAGAAAAACTAAGACTAGATAGCATCTTCCTCAGAGTTGGAAAAGGTAGAGTCATCATCATCTTCTGCTACTGCTGGAAGGTCTTCATTTGAGGTACTGGACCTGTTGTCATCTGCTTTAGCTCTGGTAGGGGCAGAAGGAAGAAAGGGTGGAAGGTCACTCTGAACTGCTGCTCACAGGTAAGGGGCACTAAAAGTAGGGGCTTCATAAAGCTGCGTGGTAGTCATTCCCAGCTTTTTCCCTATGTTCAGCAGCATAGTGTCCATCAGAGTCATGAGGGTCTTCTGTCCAGCATGAATGGGATCCTGCCTCAGAGCAAGCTGCTTCATCTGCTCCCTCATCCTTATGGGAGTATCCCTCCTGTAGTCAGCTGGTAGGGATAGTCCTGGGTCAGTAGTCTTTGTGGGTTTGAAGAAGTCCTTCACCATTGCTGTAGTAATAGGAAGGGCAGCTCTGATTTTCTGCAGGTAGTCACCAAAATCTACTCCAGCATCTTGGCACAGCATGGTGGTGATGGATGAAAAACCCATGGAATCTCTGTTCCTGCTCAAGATGTCCATGATGGCACTGCTGATTACCTCACCCACATGGATGGGCATGCCTGTCAGAATTGCATAAATGAGCTCTGCTCTCTTCACTGCTAAGGTAGAGGAGTGGAGGACCAACATGAAAGAACTGAAAATGAAGACACTCTAGACTTTCGCTGTAGGGATGAGGTGCCTTGTGGTTAAGTTCTTGGGCTGCATCTTGCAGTCAAATTCCCAATTCTCACCTTCCTTTCAGATAGTTTCAAGAATAGGCTTATAGTCCTTATCCTCTTGGATGCTGAAGGTGGTAAAGTCCAGTTGGCCAGCTGACTTATGCACAACTGGGATATTCAGAACTCTTTGGATGTTAGAGGGGGTGAAGTTGATCAGTTTTCCCCTTACCATGCTGTGTCTGGGAGGGAGAGTGTCGCCTTTAACTCTCATTGCATTGGCAAAGAACTCTTAGGTGATTTCCTTCCACCCGTTACTAGCATAAGTCGTGAAAAGGTCCCATCCTCTTCTTTGAATTTCCTCCTCAAATTGGGAATAAGAGCCTTCTTGAATTTCAAAGTTATGGTTCTGCACCGGCTTCCTTCTTAGGATATTTGTTTTAAAATATTCTTTTTGCTCCAAAGATCTAAACCTAGGGTCATGGTTAGGTGGAGGTGCAGAGGAAGAGGCACCAGCTGTTTTGGCCCTCTTGGACCTTGGAGTGCCTTCCTTGGTGTGTTGACCATTTTTGCTGTAGAGAAACAAAGGAATTTGTGTGAGATATTCTGCAGTAATGATGTATATCAAATAAAATAATATTGAACTAACTGAGACAGCAAACCAGAATATTAGGAATAGGATATAATGTCAAGGTGATCACATTATGGTTTAGGCAAAACAACATTAAGGCAACCAAATTTGACATAAGCAATGATGCAACAAACTGAAATTAAGTGCACATAAAGAAAACAAGTGGTAACAGACCACTTTGTATGGCAGCAAAGTGTCAAGAATTATGTAGACAAATAACAAGGATGTTCACTTTTGATTTGCAAAGAGCATTTACAAAGAATCATGCATGGTTGCAATTAGGGAGATTCAGAAATTATCAAAACAAAAGGACATATGCAATTACAATTTTACTCAGCAACATTTTGAATTTCAGTCTAGAGTCAATACAGAGAAGTGCAAAATGTACAGTCAGTTGTGATGCACAATGTATGGTCCAAATGCAATGTAGTCGCAATAGAGTGCAGAGGTAATGGTATGAGTAGAATGTCACAGCAGGTGTGCATGAATCAGAGAAAATTGAGGCAAATCAGAGTAGTTCTGCATACAAAGGTAACTACTATGCTAGTTGATAGTAACTACTCTGAAGTATAGGGCATCAATCAATTGAAGCAAAAAAGTTAAACAAATCAATTCAAAGAGGGTATTCTTGACAGTAAATAGTATGCAGAAAGGTTGGTGCATGTATGTCTGCAGTTATGCCATATTTGTACAGATGTGCCAAGGGATTTCAGCTTTGTCAAGTGGCATGCAGCAGAATTCAAAAAGAAATCAAGTAGACAAAAGAATTGAATTAAACTTCATAGGAATTCTTCACTATTAATGCAACTGGACAGCAAGGTGAAATGATTTATGATTCATGTAAGGATATGCAGATTTCTAGCACATTAAAGAGGTGCACAAGGCTGATAGAGTGAGTATAATAAAAGTGCAGCAATGATAAAATTTTAAAATTCAAAACATCAAAGAATTCCAAGATCACACTGTGGTGGGGGAAGGTATAGATAAAATGGTTACTCTTGTTCATGGCAATCATCACTATGGAATTTATTGGCTACCAAATCAACTAGAATAACAACAAGAACGAATGAAGTACTGCACACCCCAAAACAGTCCTAGGATAAGTGCCATAGCAGCAAAATGCACAAATCAAGCAGTTAAAACAAGTGAAAGTGCCCACCTTAGGGTTCGACAGTGCATAATGCAACAAATGTACCAAAATGAACACCTGCAATTATTTCTAATTAGACATTCATACTCCATATTGTGGTTGGGATCCATCAATCCCAATTCACGAAGCCCCAAATTAAAATTTTCAAACTGAAGTTAGCACTCTAGGTTTCAACAATGGCAGAGCATAGCAAATTACCCGCTTTTAAGTACCCCTAATCTCTTTCAAACACATAATCATTCTCCAAATGATAGAATTTGTGTAACAATTCCAATAGATGAGGGTTAAAATCAAAATCCCCAGTTGACAGTGAGCATGCTAAGGCTAGAGCAACGGTGACATGCACAATTTATCACAATTAAAAACCCCTAAACACTTTGAATCAGGCAATCCTACGTCAACTAACAGAATGCACACAAAAATTTCAAAGTATATAACCTTATATCAAAATCCCCAAATTTTGCATTTTAAACCTTAACACAGAAAGAGACAAAATTGGAAAATTTACCTGGATGGGAGTTCGAGATTATTGCAGAAATGCAGAATAGAGTGGGTTTTAGAACACAATAGCGACGGGAAATGGGGAAATCAAGGAAGGTTGGAGATGAGAGTGAGAGCGCTCAGAGGTTTAGAGAGAGTGAGGGTTGGAGTAATCACTTTCAGTTTATATAGGTTGTGGGCGTTATTACTTTCAAACCATAGTAAACACGTGCATTTATATTTGGCAAGTTAAGTGTCACGCGTAATCACTATGGCGTGAAAGTGACAACTACAGAGAAGGTGCTTTTGAAGTGGGTTGCACGAAGTTACTATGAAATGGGAGTAACTACGTGCATCATGGTTAGCCCAGGAAATGCCTCTGTAGTTATCACTATGGAACCAAAGTGATAACTACAAAGAGCCTTCTACATTCCAGTCATCTACGCGTGTTCACTATGAATTGGGAGTGATTACGTGCAGATTCATGACCTATAAACCTTTTCAAAGTAATCACTATAGGCTAAAAGTGAAAACTACAAAGGGTGGATTCACCTACCTTAGCATGAAAGTAACTACTATGAAATGGAAGTGGGCACCTTTGTTATGTCTTTGTGCATAGGAAATTCCTATGGTCTTTGCATGAATCAAATTCAAAATTTAAAACCGTCCACTGTAAAAAGAATGAAGAATATGTAATAAAACCATATTTAATTCATCTCAATTCACATCTCAATCATAAAAATGCTTATTGAATGAAAAGAACCATAAAAATAAAAATAAAAATAAAAATAAAAATTCTCAATCAACTTGTGAGTTGCCTCTCACATAGCACTTCTTTAACGTCACTAGCTTGATGTATGAAATGAGTTATGGGGGCCAAGGTTGGAATGGAGGTTGGTGCATGGTGATTTCAAGTCAATCTCCTCAACTTCTTCTAAGGTAGCTGAGTTTTGCAAGAATGGCTTCAAGCGGTGCCCATTCACCATAAAGCTTTTGCTAGTGGAGTCACTTATGATCTCCACTGCGCCATGAGAAAATACCTTTGTAATTGTGAAAGGTCCAAGCCACCTTGATTTGAGCTTTCCAGGCATGAGTTTAAGATGAGAATTAAACAAAAGAACCTTTTGACCAACATAGAACTCTTTGCTTGAAATCTTTTTGTCATGGTATTGTTTGGTCTTTTCCTTGTAAATTCTGGAGTTCTCATAGGCCTCAAGACGTATCTCCTCCAACTCTTGCAGCTGTAATTTCCTCTACTTTCCAGCTAAATCATAATGGATATTGCAAGTCTTCACTGCCCAATAAGCCTTATGTTCCACCTCAACTGGCAGATGGCGGGCTTTTCCATAGATCACCCTGTATGGTGACATTCCCAAGGGTGTCTTGAATGCTGTTCTATGTGCCCACAAGGCATCATCAAGCCTATGACTCCAGTCCTTTCTGTGGGGTTGCACTACTATCTCAAGTATTTTCTTGATTTCTCTATTAGAGAGCTCAGCCTGCCCATTTGTCTGTGGGTGGTAGGTAGTGGAAACTTTGTGTATAACTCCATATATCTTCAACAAGACTTCCATAGTCCTATTGCAAAAAATGATTTCCTTGATCACTAATGGTGGCTCTAGGAATTCCAAACCTGTAAAATAAGTTGCTACGAACAAACTCAGTAACAACTCTAGCGCATCATTAGTTTTGGTGGCTTTAACTTCCACCCATTTTGAGACATAATCAACAGCAAGGAGTATATAAAGAAAACCAAAAGAGTAGGGGAATGGCCCCATAAAATCAATACCCCAAACATCAAAGATGTCACAATAAAGAATGGGCTGTTGGGACACCTCTTATCTCCATGTAATTACTCCTCTCGCTCTTTGGCATCTCTTATAGGTAGAATATGCTTGCCATGAGTCCTTAAAAATAGATGGCTAATACAGCCCTGCATCCAGCACTTTTCTTGCTGTCCTCTGAGGTCTTTGATGACCTCCTACAGTTGAGGCATGACAGAACTGCAGTATGGATGTAATTTCTTCATCAGGCACGCACCTTCTGATGACTTGGTCACTGCAGAATTTCCATAAATAAGGGTCATCCCAAACGTAATGTTTGGCATCACTCCTTATCCTATCCTTTTTAGCCTTTGGTGCACCTGCTGGAAAAGCTTCTGCAACAAGAAAATTAATAATATCAGCATACTAGGGTGCCTGTGAAGCATACAACTCCAAGAGTTGTTCATCAGGAAAATCATCTAGAAATGGAATAGGATCAAGAACTTCCTCTATCCTGCTCAGGTAGTCGGCTACCAAATTCCGAGTTTCACTTCTATCCTTGATCTCTAAATCAAATTCTTGAAGTAAGAGCATTCATCTTATAAGCCTAGGCTTAGAATCTGTCTTTTTCAGCAAATACTTTAAGGCAGAATGATCAGTAAAAACCACAACTTTTGACCCTAACTGATATGATCTAAACTTATCCAATGCAAAGGCTATGGCCAACAATTCTTTTTCAGTTGTGGTGTAATTACATTGTGTTGGATCCAAAGTTCTAGAAGCATAATAAATGATGTGAGGAAACTTACCAACCTGCTGTGTCAATGCAGCCCCCACTGCAAAATTGGATAGATCACACATTAATTCAAATGGTGTGGTCCAATCTAGAGGTTAGATGATGGGTGTGGTGATCAGGGCTTCCTTAAGCATATTAAACGCTTCTTTGCACTTTTCATCAAAATTGAACTCAGCCTCCTTTTGCAAAAGCTTGGACAGGGGAATGGCTGATGAATCTACATTTTACTAAATTTTTATACATCATTTATTACTTTTTATAGAAAAGAATAGACTTAGATAGTGAAAATAAGATGAATATTCCAATTAGGCTAAATAATATAGGTTTCTTAGTTTTTGGTTAATTTACATTGATTTAGATAGTTTATTTTTCATGTTTTGATCATTTGAATAATGTGGCAGGAATCCCCAAGCTTATTTTGAAGAATTATTTGATTTTGAGAAATTTGAGGTGAAAGTAACTACTTTCAAAATTGATAGTGACAACTACAGCAAGCCATTTCCAGCAAAAGGACCAAAGTGATCACTTTCAAAGCTTAAAGTGACAACAACAGCAGCCCAGAATCCACTAAACCTGCGCATGGTTACTATGAATATTCATAGTAGTCACTTTAGAGCATGCAGAATTGAAGGTGCTGCGCGTAGTTACTATCAAAATTCATAGTGACAACTCTAGAGAGTCCAAAATGTCCCAGTGCTGCGCGTGGTTACTATGAATATTCATAGTAATCACTCCAGAGAGGAAAAATCCAATTGATGCTACGCATGTCTACTATGAAAGAATGAAAGTAACTACTTTGGGCGGCGCCAGCTTTAGTATAAATAGATTTTTACCAAATTAGGGTAGGGAGTTCTTACACTTTTTGAACCTTTTCTCTTCTTTACAAAATTTAGGACATTTTCCAGAGCTTAGGGCAACCTTGGGTGATAGCCAAGGGTCCAACCTAGGGTTTGGTTTCTCATTTCTCTTGCTTTTACATTAATGTTAATGAGTTTTCTACATTTTCCAACTGCGTTTTTGACCCCCATTTCCATGGAGGGCTAAATTTTGTGAAATCCTTGGTAAATTCGCATGGATTCTTGAGTTCCTTGATTTTAATGATAATATAATTTCTTTCTTTTCATGAATTACTTCTTTCTTGTCTATTGAATTGAACTAATGGTGAATGAAGGGGGTATTGCTCAATTAACCCTAATTTCATTTTAAGGAGATTCTAAACTAGAGATTGCTTAATCCTAGGTTTAATTCTAAGGTTGCGTAACTTTGGGATGAGAGATTAGAGCCTAGCAAATTGCGTAATTTCATTAGGATAATAAGGTTGACATTTGCTTGTTAAATTAACCTAATTCATGGGAGAAAGGATGAATGTTAAATCTTGAGTGGAATGAGGATAGAATCTTTGTGGATGAACTAAGGATTGCTGTTTTCTATTGATTGAATTAATTAAACTCGTTTGCTCATTTGTTCTTTATTTTGATTTGAAACCACAAAACCCCCCATTTTAATTGTTTGTTCAATTAATGCCTTCAACATATTTAATGAAGATTAATAGCCAATGTTCACGGGAGACAATCTAGGGTAACCCTAGTACTACATTAATTTGTTTAAATTTTGATGAGGATTTGTAACAAAATCTTTTAAACATCTTAACACGGAGAATCGTATCATCAAATTGGCGCCGTTGCCGGGGAACATTGGTGTTGATTTTTCTTAAACATGTTATTTGCTCTGTTTTCATTTTCGTTTTCTGCATATTTAGTTAATTCTCTTTTAACTTTTGCATTGTGAATACTTTAGTATACCTGTAGTTTCATAGGTAAGTAGAGATATCTTGCATTTAGGTAGCACCAATTGCTGTTTTCTGCATTTTGTGAATTCTGATTTTTGCAATTTAGTTTACCGCACTGCATTTTCGTTTGTTGCAATTACCCTGTTTCTGCTGCATAATTCTACAGAATTCTGTAGAATTCGTGCTTGTGTGTTGCATATTTTCGTTCCATAATTTGCAATTTCTTTCTGTTTTTGCTGTTTAGTGTTAATGCTTTATTTTACTGCACTTAGATGTTAGTTTTTCTGCGTAATTGTCATCTGAATTTTTCTGCATTTTTACTGCTTCATTAGTTTACTTCTTTTCAATTTTTCATAGTTAATTCCTAATGAATGACCAGATCAAATATAGGAGATTTATATCCTCCAGATACTGAAATTGATAGGACATTCCATAGGAATCTTAGGAACCTTAGTAGACAGAACTTTGCACATCTTGAGGAACCATCTTCACCATTTTCTCCATCTTCTATATATTCTTTTCTGCATTCTTTAAATTCTGAACCTTTAGAAATGGCAGAAAATGACTTGCACTTAAGGAGCTTGCCGTGCCAGACGTGACTTACCAGACTTTGTGTATTTAATACCCAGATGTGGATGCCCCTTTTGTTCTTAATACTGGCCTAATCCATCTTTTGCCTAAATTTCATGGTCTTGCAGGTGAAGATCCACATAAACACCTCAAGGAATTTCATATTGTTTGCTCTACAATGAGACCACAAGGTGTGCCTGAAGAGCATGTGAAATTAAAAGCTTTTCCATTCTCTCTTATGGATTTGGCTAAAGACTGGTTGTATTATCTTCCTCCTGGCTCCATTACAAGTTGGGACACCCTCAAGAGATTGTTCCTAGAAAAATTTTTCCCTGCCTCAAGGGCTGCCTCAATAAGAATGGAAATATGTGGTATTAGGTAGCTGGAGAAGGAAAGTTTGTATGAATACTGGGAGCATTTTAAGAGACTTTGTGCTAGTTGCCCCCATCATCAGATAAGTGACCAGCTCCTAATCCAATACTTCTATGAGAGTTTACACCCAATGGATAAGAGCATGATCGACGCAGCTAGTGGGAGAGCCCTAGTTGACAAGACTCCTGCTGCCGCTAGAAACCTCATTGAGAATATGGCAGCTAACTCTCAACAGTTTGCTACAAGGCAAAATTCCATTATGTCCAGGAGTGTCAATGAAATTCAATCTTCAGATTCACACAAGCTGGAGCATAAGCCATATGAGTTGGCTTCTATGGTAAAACAGTTGGCATCCATCCAAAAGAATTTTGCTGCATATACACCTCCACCTCCATCCATTCCAGCAATGCTTTGTGGGATTTGTTCATCTACGGATCACTTCACTGATAGTTGCCCCACATTGCAAGAAACTGAATCTTTAGAAGGTAATCCTCAAGCTTATACTGCTAATATTTATGCTAATAAATTTCCTTTTCAGCAGCCGCAGCAACAACAACAAAGCTGGGATTTATCTTCCAATAGATATAATCCCGGTTGGAGGAACCATCCTAACTTAAGGTGGGGAGGAAATGCACAGCATCAAGGCTCTAGCCAACCAACCAACAACCATTTCCAACCGCATCAAGCTAGACAAAGCAAGCTATATTCAGCCCAACAACATCACTATCCATCATCTTCATCTCAACAACACCATCAAGCATCCCCTTCACTAGCTCCTGCACCTCAAAAGAGTGAGTCATCTTTGGAAGACCTTGTGAAGCAACTCACCATGAGTAATCTCAATTTCCAACAACAGAGTCAGGCCTTCCAACAATAGACTCAAGCAAGTATTAAGACCTTGGAGAATCAAATGGGTCAAGTTGCTTCATCCCTAAATTAACTTCAATCTCAAGGTTCAGGCAATCTCCCTGCACAAACTGTAACAAACCCAAAGAATGTGAGTGTCATTACCTTGAGATCTGGTAAGGTGATGCAAGAGCCAGAAATGCCTAAGGGGAAGGATCTTAGTTGTACTTTAGCTGCAGAAGGTGAAGGAGGAGAGGTTGGAAGCCAAGAGCAGCCTGCACCTATGCCATGTCAACCAAAAGTGGTAGACAAAGAGGAAAGGTCCATTCCTATTCCCTTCCCTCAAAGAATGGTTCAGCCTAGCAAGAAGCAAGAAGAGTTTGATAAAGAAATTCTGGATACTTTTAGAAAGGTTGAAGTCAATATCCCCTTGTTAGATGCTATCAAGCAAATCCCAAAGTACGCCAAATTCCTTAAGGACTTGTGCACTCATAGAAGGCGGCTAAAGGGTAATGAAAGAGTGAACATGAGGAGGAAGGTATCAGCTCTTTTTGAGAGGCAGAAAACTTCCATGCCTGAGAAATGCAAAGATCTAGGGACATTTACTATTCCCTGCATTATAGGCAACAATAGGATAGATAATGCCATGCTTGATTTAGGTGCATCTATTAATGTTATGCCTTTATCTATTTTCACATCTTTGTCTCTTGGACCATTGCAGCCCACAGGTGTCATCATCCAGCTAGCAAATAGGAGCAAAACACATCCAGCTAGACTTATGGAGGATGTGTTAGTGAGGGTGAATGACCTCATTTTTCCAGCTGACTTTTACATCCTTGACATGAAAGAGTCAATGGATAGTGTTGCACCAATCATTTTGGGAAGACCGTTCTTAAAGACTGCAAGAACGAAGATTGATGTGCATGCCGGATCACTTACTATGGAGTTTGGAGATAGTGTTGTCCGCTTTAACATACTAGATGCTATGAAGCACCCAAATGAAGAACACTCTGTTTTCCACATTAACCATCTTGTTGAATTAATAGATGATAGTTTGTCTGAATTTCTAGGAGGAGACTCTCTCCTTAATTTTTCTGATTGTGTAGATACTTTCAATGGTAAATTGTGTATTAGTTCTTCTCTGTGTGACATTTGTGCTGAGATTTCTAATTATCTGAATGCAAATTCTACTACTTTCAACGTTGATGAACCTGAAAATTCTATACGGTTAGAATGTGATGTATTGAGTACAACAAGTACAGTTGAATCTAACGCCTTCGGTTTGAATATTGCAGAGACTTTGTCAAATGAAAGTGCCAAACCACTTCCTTCTGTTGAGCAACCTCCCACATTGGAGTTGAAGTCCCTACCAAAACATTATGAGAAGCTTCCGGTCATTATTTCCACCAAGCTTGAAGGCGATCAAGAGGAGATATTGTTAGAAGTAATTAAAAGGCACAAGAGAGCTATTGGATGGACTTTAGCTGACATTCCTGGTATTAGCCCTCTCTTGTGCATGCACAGAATTCTGTTGAAAGATGGGACTAAACTAGTGAAGCAGCTTCAGAGGAAAAGAAAGAGAAAGAGGAAGAGGAAGCCACAACTCTAAGAACTAGAAGCGCTGCACTTAGGAGCATATGAAGACTCAAAAACCTACAAGGAGAGAATCAAGCAATATCATGATAAATTGATAGGTAGAGGAGAGTTCTGTGTAGGTCAAAAGATGCTTCTATTCAACTCATGTCTCAAGTTCATGACTGGAAGGCTACATCCCAGGTGGATTGGTCCATCCACAGTTACACAAGTATTTCCTAATAGTGCAATGGTGAATGGACACTGCTTGAAGCCTCAGCCACCTTGAAAGAAGTTGAGGAGATTTTCCTGCAATCACCATGCACCAACTTCCCTTGACTTGTCTAACCACTTTATACGTCAAGCTAGTGACATTAAAGAAGTGCTTTATGAGAGGCAACTCACATTTTTCATAGCACTTTCTAGTTCTATTTTAATTTCAATAAGCATTCTTTCATTTGAGCTGTGTTACTATTCATGTTCATAGAAGTCGAAGTAGAGAGGGAGGAATACTCATTTCCATGGCACCAAGCATTCACTTTAGAAAGATTTTTGAGGTTTATCATGAAGGTAATCACTTTCCCAAGCCACAGTGGTCACTTTTCACCAAGGTATGTGACTTTGCTCTCTGTAGTTCCCACTTTCAATTTTCATAGTGACCACTTTGAAGGCTTTTGAATTCATTGGTCTGCGTATAACTACTATGAAAATTCATAGTAGCCACGCGCAGCACTCGGGAAAAATACACATGAAGGGCACCTCTGTAGTGATTACTTTGAATATTCATAGTAACCACTACAGAAACCAATTTTTGAACATTTGATGCGCGTAGTTACTATGAATATTCATATTAACCACGTGCAACCTCTTTTAAAACAACTGAGAAAGGTGCCTCTGGAGTGATTACTATGAAAATTCATAGTAACCACGCGCACCCCATTTTTGCTAAAATCCTTGCGCGTGGCTACTATGATTATTGAGAGTAACCATGCCCAACATTTTTATATAAACAGGACCCTTTTAACGTTCACTCTCACTCTTCATTTCTGAGAAATTTTCACTCTTCTTCCAATTTCCTGAGCACCCACTCCCTCGAATTAAATTCCTTGCATCTGAACGTCAATTCCCTGCACTTTTGCACTGCATTTGAACTCTAATCCAGGTAAATTTCTCTTCCTTACTCTCTGTGTTAGGGTTCTTCATTTTTCAATTGGGGATTTTTTATTAGAACCAATTTTAGTTGAAATTATTGGTTAGGATCAGTTTCTGCAGGGATAATTACATGATTTTTTGTTAGTAGGGTGATTAATTTGATTCTGTGTGTGCAAATTGCCATGTTTAAACCCTAGGGTAGCTACTTTCATAATTCGTAGTGATTACTCTGTATGTAATGCTGAAATTCTGCTTCCCCTAGGTTTGTTTTAGTCTGGAATGTGATTTCTATGCATTGAAATTCCAATTCTCATTATTAGAAATCAAATTGCATTTTTCCTTTCTGAATTTGAAGTGTTTTTGCTCTATCAACATTCATAGTAACTACTCTGTGAATATACTGTGTTCTACTTATTTCATACACTCATTGCTGATCTGATTCAGTTGCACTACCATGTGATTACATTTTCACTCCCTGCTTGCTCTGATTTCTGGAAATTTGATTTGAAATTAGACTCATATTGCTGCACATGCTTTCTACCTTAGCTGATCTAGTGGAATTCATCCTGTGCATAGCTGTTCTTCTGATTTCTCCCTATGTGATTACAGCATTGTTTTTCTCTTTTGCTGACCATGATTCACAATATGACATGCGTTTTTCTGCATCTTAAACATGTGAATTATGGACTTCATTTTGAAACTGTTATTGTTGTCGTAGTAGCTACTTGCTAACACATAGTGATCACTTTACTGAACCTAATTCGTGCTTGAATTTGCAAGTGTTTTGTGTCTACATGTTATTTTCTTGCTGCTGAACTTCACTGAAAGTGTTCACTTTCATAGTGGTCACTTTTATCATTTCAATATTGCAAAAACTGGCATAATTCACTGTATAGTGATCACTCTGCATGCAGAACTACTCTGATTTGTCTTAATTTTCTCTGATTTTCTGCACATTTGCTGTGAAATTATGTCCACATATTACCTCTGCATTCTGTCATGCTTTATTGCCAAAAGTAACTACTTTCATTCATCATAGTAGCTACTTTCTGCTGCAACAATGCTGTAAATTGCCTGTATTTTCTCTCTATCATTTCCAAATGGTGTGAAATTCTTGCTACATGGTTAATTCTACACTATCACTCATTTATTCCTTTTTCTATGTGCAGATCAATGGCAAACACTCCCAGAAAGAACACACCCAGGGCCAAGAGGGCCAAGACAGCTACCGCCTCTTCATCTAGGCCTCAGCCTGCACATGATCCCAGATTTTGGCCCCTGGCTTATGAGAATTTCTTCAAAGCCAATATTCTCAGGCGACACATTGTGCAGGACAGGAATTTTGACCTGCAAAAAGGGACCTACCCCCAATTTGAGTAGGAAATCCAGAAAAGGGGGTGGGATCTGTTCACTACATGTGCTGGGCATGGGTGGAAGGACATCACCCAGGAGTTCTATGCCAATGCCTTCAGGGTCAAGGGAGATGATTTCCCCTACAGGCACTCCATGGTTAGAGGCAAGGTGGTAGACTTCAACCCTGCCAACATCCAAAGAATCCTCAACATCCTTCTTCCTGAAAAGAGGCCTGGATAGTTGGACTACACTACTTTCAAAAAGTGCAGACACATTCCTACCCATATTTACCTTCTCATTACCCTTAAGATGCCTTCTATGGGTGCATAAGTATTTCAAGAACTTGGCATACTTGGGTATTTGCTTGATTGCATCTAGTAGAGGTATGTTCACCTCTACCTTCTTGAAGGTCTCAAAAATCTCTTTTTCAGCCTCTTCAGTCTTTTTACTTGGCTGAATAACTCTCTGAGGGAATGGTAGAGGAATTGGCCTTTCAACATTTTCTGCTACCTTTGGTTGGGTCGGAGTAGGTTCTAGTTGTTCTTGAGTCATTTCCTCTCCATTTTGACCAACTGTAGCTGGAGTACAACTTGAGTCTTCCTTCTCTTTAGGCATTGTGGGCTCTTACATCACTTTTCCAAACCTCAGGGTGATTGCACTCACATTTTTGGGATTCACAATAGTTTGTGCAGGGAGGTTCCCTTAGCCTTGAGATTGCATCTGGTTTAGAGAGGCAGCTAACTGTCCCATTTGATTCTCCAAAGTTTTGATACTAGCCTCGATTCTCTACTGGAAAGTGATGTTGTTAATGTTAATTGCTTCATGAGCTCCTCCAATGATGGTTCATTTTTCTGGGACGCACTTGGTTATGAAGAAGATGGTTTGTGATAGTGCTGGGCTTGTTGTGGTTGATGTTGGGATTGGTAGGATCTATTTGGGCCTGCATGATGTGCTTGGTATTGAGTACCTTGCTGCTGATTGTGTTGTTGAGAATTGCTTCCCCATTTTAGATTTGCATGGTTCCTCCAGCCTGAGTTGTATCTATTAGAAGATAGATCCCAATTGGGTTGTTGCTGTGAATTTGAAAAAGAAAATTTTTTAGTGTAAATATTTGCAGCAAAAGCTTGAGGATTACCTTTTAGAGTGTCAGACTCTTGTAGTGTGGGGAAGCTATCAGTGTAGTGGTCTTTAGCTGAGCAAATACCACACAACATGGCTGGGACGGATGGTGGAGGAGGTGAAAATGCAGCAGCATTCTTTTGCACGGAAGCAAATTGCTTCACTATGAATGCTAATTCATCAAGTTTGTGTTCTAGCTTACTAGATTTAGCAACTTGTACTTCACTCACGTTTCTGGTAACACAAGAATTTTGCCTTGTCGCAAATTGTTGGGAGTTGGCAGCCATGTTCTCAATCAAGTTGTGGTCTACAACTAGAGTTTTGTCAACCAACGCCCCTCCACTTGCAGCATCTATCATGCTTCGGTCCATAGGGTGCAGTCCCTCATAAAAGTATTATATCAACAATTGATCACTAATTTGGTGATGGGGGCAGCTAGCACATAGTCTCTTGAATCTTTTCCAATATTCATAAAGGGTTTCTCTTTCAAGCTGCCTTATCCCACATATTTCCTTTCTTATGGACGCAGCTCTTGATGCTGGAAAAAATTTCTCCAGGAAAGGCCTTTTCAAGTTGTCCCAACTAGCAATAGATCCTGGAGGGAGATAGTAAAGCCAATCCTTGGCTGCATCTATCAGAGAGAACAAAAAAGCTTTTACTTTGACATGCTCCTCAGGCACACCTTATGGCCTCATGGTTGAACAAACAATGTGGAACTCCTTGAGGTGTTTGTGTGGATCCTCACCTGCAAGGCCATGAAATCTTGGCAACAAGTGTATTAGTCCAGTCTTTAGTACAAAGGGAGCATCAATGTTAGGATACTGTATTCATAAAGTTTGATATGTTACATCCGGTGCAGCCAGTTCCTTTAATGTTCTTTCATTGTCAGCCATTTTTTCAATTTCAAATTCTAATGAATGAGGTGATGAATAGATAGATGAAGGAGATGAAGACTCCTCAAAATGTTCAAAACTATTCTTGTGTTCTAATGCTACTATGAAATGTCCTATCAATCTCTGGATCAAATGGATACAAGTCTCTAGGATTCGATCTGGTCATGCACTAGAAATTAACTATGAATAATGGAAAGAAGTAAACTAAATGAAACAGCAAAAATTGCAGAAAAATTCAAATGGCAATTGTGCAGAAAAACTAATAACTAAGTGCAGTAAAATAAAGCATTAACACAAAACAGCAAAAAAAGAAAGAGGTTGCAACTATGGCACGATAATATGCAACATGCAAGCACAAATTCTGCAGAATTATGCAGCAAAAAACAAAACAATAGTGCATAAAAATTGAAAACAGAACACTAAAACAGAGCAACTAACAAGTTCAATGCAAAATTAACACCAAAGTCCCCGGCAACGGTGCCAATTTGATGAACGATAAGTATTCATTTCGTATTGCAAAAAGATTTGTCGTCAACCTTCATTAAAATATGCAGAAAAAGTTTGTAGTATCTAGGGTGCAAGCCTAGGTTGTCTCCAACGACTTTGGTTTGTAACATACATTGAACATGTTGTGAACATTTACTATAAAAGCAATTAAAAACAAGGGAGTTTTGTGTAATTCCAATTTTAATGTGATGACAAGTGATGAAATTAATGAATCCAATCAATGAAATCTACAATCCTTAGTTTATTCATGCAATTCTATCCTTATCCCTGTCAAGATTCAATACTTTTCCTCTTCCTCTGAATTAGGGTAACTCAAAAAGCAAGAATTAACCTTAACATCCCATACAAATTAAGCAATTTACATGGGCTCCAATCTCTCATCCCCAAGATAACGCTACCTTAGAAATTAACTTAGGATTAAGCAAACTAAGTTAAGAATTTCATTAAAACGAATTAGGGTTAATTAAGCAATATCTCCCTCATTCAACCATTAATTCAATTCAAAGAGTTGGAAAATGTAAATTCATGAGGGAAAAGAAATTATATTGACATTCATACCTGGGAATTCAAGAACCTATGAACTCACTAAGGATTACAAGAAAGTTTAGCCCTCTATAGGGATGGGTCTTACAAATTCAAGATGGAAACAAAGGGAAATCAACATCATAATGCAAGAATTAAAGGAAAATGAAAGGAAATTGTAAATCAAACCCTAAGATTAGCCTTGACTGTCATCCAAGGATCCTAAGCTCTGGAAAAATACTCCAAAAGTGGCAAAAGAATCTAAAGAAATGTCAAAAGCTCTAGACCCTAATTTCTCAAATCCTATTTATAGTGCATAAATTTTTACCCAAAGTGACTACTATGGTTTCATAGTGATAACGCGCAGCGTTCCATAGTGTTTACGCACACTCCATAGTGGTTACGCGCAAGACCTGTGATTTGGGCCTCTCTAGAGTTGTCACTTTGGCTTCATAGTGATAACGCGCAACACTCCAAAATGGTTACTCTCGCTCCATAGTGTTTACGCGCAGGTCCTGTGTTTTTGGCCTCTCTGGAGTTGTCACTTTGGCATCAGAGTGATAACTTTGGTTGCTCCAGAGTGTCTACTATGGTTCTATAGTAGCTACGTGCAAGCCTTGTACTTTTTGGCCTCTCTGGAGTTGTCACTATGGGTTCATAGTGATCACTCTGGTCTGCCTTTTTGGAACTTGCTTGCTGTAATATTCACTATGGACCCCAAAGTGATCACTTTCACCTCAAACTTTCTCAAATGCTAAAAATCCATTGGAAAAAGTCTTGAAACTCATGTACAATTATTCAGATAATCAAAATTACAAACTATATCTATGTAAATCAATGTAAATTAACCAAAAATTAAGAAACCTATGATATTTGACCAAAATTATGTTTTTATGTTATTTATAATTCCTAAGTTTACTTTTTCTATTAAGAACATTAAAATGACAAGTAAAAAATTAGTAAAATGTGGACTCATCAAAGAGTAGTCAAAGGTCAGAGTAACAAAAATATAAAATTAAAGCATTTATTTGTAACAAGCTTAATTTATTCAAAATGATAAAAACTCTAAAAATAAATCATATGAAAAATGTTTAAAAATCAAAATAAAACTATAAATGTGAACATAAAATATGTTACATCACTTTTTCAAAGGTAAGAACATTTATAATGAGCACAATTTAGAGTTTTTTCCAATGAAAAATTTATATTTATTACTAATACCTTGAGCCCACATATCATTAGAAGATGACATCATCTTCCAAAAAAGATTCATAAAAAAGCTTTGTTCATAAAGTGAATATCCTTAAAACCAAGGTCACCTTCTTGTTTTGGCCTACAAATTTTATCCTAACTAATAAGGTGGCACTTTCTACCCTCAAGGAGCTCCAAATGAATTTTTTGCAAATATCATTCACTTCATTACAAACAAATTTAGGAAATAAATAGATTGCATAATATAAAATGATATGCTCATAAGGCTAGTTTGGGTTAAGATGACTTTGCTAATAATAGATAGGAAATTCATTTTCCAAATAGATAATGTTTTCCTAATTCTTGTGGTGATAGAGAGTAATCCCAAGATAATTACCAAACTAGCTAGAGTGCTTAATTCTAGGCTATCACTAATCTCTTTAAGTAATTGGTAATCAATATTCTTAGAACAGAAAAAGGAAGATTTAGCATTATTGATACTAAGCCCTGAAGCAAAGTAAAAATAATTAAGGACAAATTTAATTACATGGGAATTGTGCATATAAGGTTTAGCCACCAGAATGATGTCATCAGCAAAAAAGAGATGGGAAATCCTAGGGCTTGAACTATTAGAAGCAAAAAGTAAGAATTTTATCCTAAATTAAGTGAGTTAATCTTTTAACACATAAGACAAAAAGATAAGTGATATCCATGTCACACTAGTATCAAAAGTAACTAGATTCCTCATAAAAACATGCAGTTCAAGGAGTAATCTAGGTCATCTCTCACAAGGATGCAAATGCACATTGTTTTAATATCAATTATGCAGAAAAGGTTGTATGTTTGGGGGTTTTGTGATTAATTGCAGAGAATTAAGAAACGAAGAATTAAAACTCAGAGAAGTAAAATGCAAAAAAAGAATTAAATCACAGGGAATTAAAATGCAAGTAATCAAATTGCAAGTAAACCAAACCGAGAATGATTAGACACAGTCAAAGTTCCAGAACACACAAAACATAAATGTAATTGATCAAACTGAATTCATTTAAATCTCTTCTATACAACAATCAATTAATCACTCGAATCATCCTTTCTATGCAATCATAAATATATAACGTTAGAAAACAAACTTGGAGCAATCACAAACGCATTGAACATGTGTGATCCAGACTTTAGCAACGTAATAGAAGAAGAAATGGAGAAGAAAATGTCTTGAAATTGCAGAATCTTAAGCGCCTTTCAATTGTAAATGCAGAGGCACACGAATTTCAGGTGAAAAAGGTGCAAGAGAAGAAAACGAATAGGTAAAAAAAATGAAAGTTTATTGGAAGCGGGAAAGTTCTACAAAACTGGAAAAATGAAAAAATAAATTAAAGGTGCTTCCAAATCAGCCCCTGGCCTCTATAAATACTTCCTAAAAGAATAAGATAAATGGGCCAAGGTTGGGCCGAAAATAAATTCAACAACACTAAAAAAAGAAAGACAAAACAAAATCAATACAAAAAGTCAAACTAAAAGCCTAAACTTGTAAAAATCGTATAAAATAGCTCCAAACTCCAAACAGCACCATCCAAATCTCGAAATTGAAGCCCCGGAAGTAAGGAATCCAATACAAAAAGAATCAGTCAAAAAGGATATCTACAGAAAAAGTTATGGCCAAATTAGTAAACAAAGCTCAGAAAAGCAAAACATAAGTATTTACAAGAAATTCCTAATTAAAGTGCAAAATGCAAAAACACACTAAATAGAAGAAATAGGGGAATGAAAAGACATGTAAAGGATGCACTAAAACTATAAATGTGGGAACAAAATATGAGCCATCAAATACCCTCACACTTAAGCTTTTACAATCCCAAGCAAAAGAAAAGAAAAGGAAAGGAATGAACACAAAGCAAAAATTTTCAATGGATCCCAAAGTGTAAGTAATGTGAGCAAGAAAAAATCAGTCCATCAATCAAAATATGGAAGAATAAAAGCAATCAAGAATGTGCTCTAAACATTAAAAGTGAAGAAGAGTTTCAATCTAATCAATTTATGGATCACAATTGATAAAATTCTCACAAGGATGTGTATCACTCATTCTCTCAAGTGTTTAGACAAGAAATTTCACTCAAAGCACATCATGAAAGTAAGCATTACCATAGGCTTGAAAAGCCTCTAATTTCTACCATTTAAAACACATGCACCAAAGATCAATAGGACTTTTATTAAGCTTGTAATGTGGCTAAGGTAAAGGTAAGATAAAAGAAAGTGTACAAAGCTAAAAATCAAAGAGAAAAGAAGAGCAATGGGGAATGGATTAAAAACAAGTAAAAGAAAAATAGCAACACACATCACAACTATTTAAACAACAACAAACAAGATCAATAGGATTTTTTTATAATTTTTATAATTTTTTTTAATATTTTTTTCTTTTTTTTCGCAGTTACTGTATTGCTTGTATACAATCCACTTTCCAATCAACTTACAAAGCATCAAAATCTTCTCAAAATTTTATGAATAAAGCAATGTATACAAAACACCCCCACACTTGTTTTTAACCAATTCCCAATACAATTTCAAAGCTCATATATTCCCAAAGGTTGGGCATATCATGATTTTTCAAGTTACATGGCTTAGAATGAGTTGCAAAATCATCAAGAAAAAGGTCAATAAGGCTCAAAGGGGGAAAACAAATGGGATACATACAAAGTAAGTCAATTTGGCTAAGTGGCTAAAATCAAAAGAAGGCCTAAATCATATCAAAAGTGCATGTGAACAAATAACATAAAAAAGAGTTAAATCAAGTTCTAGAATACTTACAAACATGAGTGAAACACACAAGAAAGAAGATAAGCTCAAATCTCACTAAGGCATACATTCTACCAATCAATGATCCACAACCTAATCATCATGAAAAACTAGCCAAACTCAAAATGTAAGAAACACATCTATCAAGTTATGAAACTTCCAACTAAGAATGGCAAATGAAAAGCTGCTCAAATAAATGAAATCTAAAAGCAAGGAAATCCAATGAAAAATATGCTAAGGAATACTCCTTCGCCCACACTTAAACCAAACATTGTCCGCAATGTGGGAAAAAGAAATAGAAAATACAAAACATGCAAACAGTCCAAGTCCAAGCATAAAGTGTAAAATATACATAAAAAAGTAAAGGAAAGTAGAAGGAAAAGAAACAAAGGTTAAAGAAAACAATGCTTCAAACTCTGAGTGCCTATGTAGACACATCCTGCATCAAAGTAGGCTCCACTAAGGATAGATCAACTATGTTCTGGGCTGGCTCTACTAGTCTGCTCTCCTGGAATAGTTTCAGCTGATAACCATTGACTTTAAAAGTCCTGTCGATAGCTTCATCTTGAATCTCAACTGCACCATGGGGAAAACATGAGTAATCACAAAAGGTCCATCCCATCTATATCAAAGCTTACATGTAATCAATTTCAAGCAAGAGTTAAACAATAACACTTTCTGGCCTACAAAGAACTCTTTCCTCAGAATATGTGAATCATGAAATCTCCTAACTTTCTCTTTATACAATCTAGAATTCTTATAGGCTTGCAGGCGTATGTCATCAAGCTCCTGAAGTTATAGCTTCCTTTCAATTCCAGCCTGCTCAAGTGTCAAGTTACAACTCTTCACAGCCCAATATGATCAATGCTCAATTTTCACTGGAAGGTAGCACGCTTTATCAAACACCACTCGAAATGGAGATATGCCTAATAGTGTCCGATAAGCTGTCCTCTGAGCCCAGAGAGCATCATCCAGAAACTTACTCTAGTCCTTCCTATTAGGGTGCACTAACTTCTATAGCAGGTGCTTGACTTCCCTGTTGAATACTTCAGCTTGCCCATTAGTTTGGGGATGATATGGTGTAGTAACTATGTATGTAACCCCATACTTCTAGAACAATGCTGCAATGGTCCTATTACAGAAGTGACTTCCCTGGTCACTAATGACAGCCTTAGGCACATCAAACCTGCAAAATATATGAGTACGAAAAAAATCTGAAACAACTTTAGAATCATTAGTTCTGGTGGCCTTTGTCTCCACCCATTTGGACACATAATCAACAGCAAGCAATATGTAAGAGTATCCAGCAGAAATAGGAAAAGGACCCATAAAATCGATGCCCCAAACATCAAAGACCTCACAGAAAATAATTGGCTATTGAGGCATCTCATATCTCATGGTGATAATCCCTCCTGCCTTCTAACATATCTCATAGCTTTCAGAAAATCTGGCTGCATCTCTGAAAATGGTGGGCCAATAGAATCTGTTGTCCAATACTCTCTTGGCTGTCCTCTGCAGTCTAAAATGGCCTCCTACAGATGTGTCATGACAAAAATGAAAAATGTCCTAAAATTCATGGTCAGGGACACATCGACGGATAACTTGATCATTACAAAACTTCCACAGATATGGATCATCCCAGACATAATATTTAGCATTACTTTTCAATTTATCAACCTAGGATCTAGATGCATCAAGAGGTACAACAGAAGTAACCAAATAATTCACAATATCAGTAAACCAGGGTATAGAATCTATAGAGTTTAGAGCAAATAAATAATCATTGGGAAAGCAATCACGGATAGGTAAAGGGTCAAGAGTCCCTTCAATACGACTCAAGTGATCAGCAACCTGATTCAACACACCACTCTTGTCAATCTAGGTTTTGCATCTGGCTTCTTTAATAGGAATTTCAGTGCAGCATGATATGTAAAGACAATTATTTTGGAGCCACGCAGATAAGAACGAAATTTATCTAATGCAAATACAATAGCCAGCAGCTCCTTCTTAGTGGTGGTATAATTTATCTGAGTTGTATCAAGAGTTCTGGAGGCATAAGCAATTACGTGCGAAAATTTACAAACTCTCTGAGATAATACAGCTCCTAGTGCAAAGTCGGAGGCGTCACACATCAACTCAAAGGGGAGCTCCCAATCTGGTGGCTGCATGATAGGTGCTATAGTGAGTCTCCTCCTCAATTCCTCAAATGCCTCCTTACATAAATCAATCAACTTTAATGTAAAATCAATCGACTCCAGCCATCTAATACTTTTTCACTGGCCCCTCAGCCTGTGAAGTAGATGCAACACCTGCTGCATCTGCTCACGTACCACCCTATGATCATCACAGTACTCACGCACACAACAACATAGACAGAAATGTAAAGGTGAGCTTACAAAAAGAAAATAAAAATTATATATATATAAAGAGAAAAATATTACTCACAACAACAGCCCTATGCATTCCCAGTCCATCTAATGCACAACACATGAAAATGGTTTCCAACTAGTTTCATAGCCTAAGTAACCCAAAAGGAATTGAGCCGGTCCGGGAGCGACCCATTCTGATATCTGGATCCAAATAGCACAACACAACACAACTCAACATGCTCTATCGTTACACGTCTATCCACCTAAACGTGTAACTTGGCTTTATAATGATGCAAGACATATATCTCAGCATGATACAGCACAGCTAAAATCTTTTCAATAGCTTAGCTAATACAAGTTTATAATAAATCAGTCAAATCTTAGTGTTATTAAATCAATTATCAACAATTACAACATATAAAATTAACTTTCGAGTATTAAATGCTTTATATCTCAACTTTTATCAAAGAAATCTAACAAAACCAACTCAAACCTTTCTTTAATAGCATTTCAAACCATTCAAAACATAGTTCATAGGCTAAAGTAAGCTTTCCTTACCTTAGAACAATGATGCACACCAAATCTACCGAATATTACTTGTTTTAACGCAAGATTCACCGAAGATTTGACTTTAGAACAGAGTCTCTCCTAAGAACACCATGAACTTCTATGAGACAGAAAAGGAGAAGAGAAACGAACGGTGAAACTAACTTTAAACTTAGAGAAACGTACTTCAAATCCCTTAGAACGGACATAGAATCACAGGTCTGGAGAGAAATTTGAGTTTAGGAAGGTTTAGTATGAGAGAAAATAGTGATATATGGCCTTGGAACCTTTGAAAAGTGTGAAGAAGTGAAAATTTCGTGCAAGGACCCCTATTTATAGAAAAAAATTTTTGAAACTGTTCACACCAGAGTTACTGTTCATACCACCTTACTGTTCATGTCGGAGTTACTATTCACATGACATTGTTCACATGTTTTGCATTATTCACATGCACTGTTCACTGACACTATTCACTTTTTTTTTTTTAATTTCAATCTCCATCTAAATCTATTTCAATACCAAATAATCTTTCAATTAACATTTAACAAGTACAAAATATTAAAGATTACTCAATAATAAATTACAGGTCTGACATAATCACATTCACACAAGAAGAAGCTAAAAAGGATATGAAGGAAAGATATGAAGATGAAAGCAAAATAAACTCAGAAAGCTAAAACTGTCAAAATGAGCCAAAGCTCTGAGCTCTATGTTGTTAGCAATCTAAACACTAGCAAGTGCACTAGGATTGCAGCAAGTAATGAGTAATTTTAAGAACAGGATATCGTCTCCACAGGGAATTTAGATTTCAAGTATCAATTCACAAAATTGTAACCATTTGAGCCATACGAATTTTGGAGGAGATTTGTAACATACAAAAGCAATAAGCCAAAACAATTAAGAGTAAATAAAACTTGCAAAAAAATAGATCAATGAATGCAACGTGAGATGAGAGATGGATTGAAAGGTAGTTAGGAATTTACTTCACAAGAATGTCAATATTAATTCAATTATGCTTCTGAAAATTCAAGAAGTTGGTTAATTAACAATCAGTTTCACATTCTAATAACCAAAGGTTAATTCCTTAACTCAACGACCCTAACAAGTAACTAAACCACCCTAATCCCTTAGGTGAAGTTCAATTTCATGTTGCATTAAGACTTGGAACATTAGGATTGCAGAATTAAGTGTACTTATCCATAAGAAACCCCTAATTCTAGTTGTTCATTCAGACCAGAGAATCAAATCCAATTCCCATTGGCAAATGTTCCTCTAAGGTTAACCAAATGAATTTTCATTCAAAGATTATGTAAAAGTGCATAATTAACAACTCAATTAATCCAAGTACTTGAATTTCAGAAGCAAGAATCAAATCAATACATCAATTTGAGTTCCATAAATCCCTAACTACAAGAAAATTACTCAGACATGGGAGAAGAGAAAGAGAAAGAAAAAGAAGAAGAAAAAAAACTCCAAGAAGCCATGGCCAAAAGCTCCAATCCAATTTCTCTTTATGGAAGCTTAAAGACTTGACCCCAATCTTCTCTCTTAATCTCTCTCAACGACAATCTAACAAAAAAATAAAAAAATAAAACTAAATCCCCAAAAATCTGATCGCTTTTGGTATTTATAGAGATTTCCAAATTTGCGCGTTATCACTTTCCTCCAGAATAGTAGCTACGCAGAAGGTTAGTTGGTTGCGCATTAACACTTTTATGAGAAAAAGTGGGCACGTGCAACTTTGCTGCATTGAGAGCTCTCTGAAACTATCACTCTTGCTGATAAAAGTGTCACCGCAGAGCTCAAGTAGTTGCACGTTATCACTCTTATGAATAAAAGTGACTACGCGCAACTCGCCAAGTTAAAGGCTCTCTGGAACAATCACTTTTGATGACAATAGTGGTTACGCAGAGCTTTCCTGATATTTTGCCTCTCTAGAACGATCACTTTTAATGATAAAAGTGATAACGTAGAGCATGCTGAATCTGAGGCTTCTCTGGAACTCTCACTTTTCCTGGTAAAAGTGGTAACGCCTAGCTTCACTTCTTCTTTGAGCTCTGGAGTGATCACTTTCACTAATAATAGTGATCACGCCCAGCCTGCATTTCCTTGTTCTTGTGTTTTGGAGTCCAGACTTGGTACTTTCCTCTTCCTTTTCATCAAGCCTCCATTTCCATAACTCTTGCTCAAATTATTCCTTCAAAAACAAGATTAAAAACTTAATTCCTAAGCAAAAATTCCATAATTGCTAAGATAACTACCAATTGAAAGAAAACTTCAATTCATTCTCTTTTTCCTAGTTTTTCTGCTTTCTTTATATATTTTCCTTATCAAATGAGTTAGAATTATGCTAAAATATCAGTAAAAATATGGATTCATCACCACCCCAAACTTGAATTTTTGCTTGTCCTCAAGCAAATCACACTAAACCAAGGGTAAGTTCCTCCATTTCACATTCAATTAACAAACTGCTTTTGTCAGATTTTCCAACTTCCAATTCTGTGTTTTCTGCAAAATTTTTAATCAAGTTGTTCATCCAAATACTCATCATGATATTTCTACTGCATAATCATCATTGAGTAAGAATTGCTATCCAAGTTCATATATTTCATCAAAATTCATGTGAGTACAATTAATAAACATGATCACAACTCACTTGGAAGTATTTCTCTCATCACTCAACAATGTTTGGGTACTGTTTTCACTCTAAATCATCAATTTAACTACACTCTACTATATGCTTGCTCATATTATCAATCTCCTCTGCTTAATACATGGAATCACATATCCAGAGGACTTTTTCAAGTTATAACAAGGCTTAGGTTAGGGTAGGTAACAAAAAGAAATGGAAAACAATACTGCAATTTCAAAAGATCAGAGGCATTTTGAGTGATTTGTTTTAAAACTAACCTGGATCTGCATTATTTCTCCTTAATTTTATCACTTATGCAGCAAACAAAATTTTTCGTGTAGCAGAATTTTCATCTCTTTTCTTACTTTCGTGGAATTTCTTTTTCTGTTTCTGCAGCATTTTGCTATAATTCTTTTCTCTTGAACTCATATTTTTCTCTTTTCCCAATTTTCTGCAGCCAGTTTTGCTGCATAATTTCTTTTATTTTTCTGCAACACTTTTTATTCTTACTTTCTGACTTTTTGAACTCAAACTTAGATAGCTTGCTATTCCCACCCCAAACTTATAACATTGCTTGTCCTCAAGCAATTGAAATGTGGATGTCACCCCAAACTTAGTTTTAAAACTCATTCTTGATTAAACTCACTATGCCTCTGATTAATTGAATGGTAAAATTGGTTTTTCAGCAGGGCTTATAATGAGGTTAATTCAAGAAAAGGATATTAAGCTCAAAGGGGTGAACTAGGGCATTCAAGCATAAAGGAAGGCATTTAGGCTAACTAAGTATATCAAACATGGCCTCCATCATATATGTGAAAACTGTAAATTGCATATTCAACCAAGAAACAGGGCAAGTTCTAGAGAATGTAGCAAAATGTGATTACTCACACATGAAAAAGAAGCATGCAGCTCAAGTCTCACTCAGTTATGTAAGTGACATGTTAATCAATGAACTCACATTTCTCTTTTTATATTTATATGCACTTAGTGGCAAGACTGCCTCTTTTTTGAAAATACAAGTGTGATCTCATGTTGAGAATAGGAAAAACAACTTTAAAAAAATTCAAACAAAATTCACAAAACTATCAAGTATTTTGCAGTCAATTTGCAGAAAAACAGCTCATATCTTATACTATTATTAATAAATTTTCAGTGTATTGTGTAGCTAACACATGAATCAAGAGGTAAAGAATAACCTCCCTTTCATAGCAGCTTGTGCAGGTGTCAACAGCCATTGTGTCTGAGTGATGTGTGTGTGACATTCTTTGCACAAAACACCAAAATTTGATCAATTGGCAAGTAAAAGGGAATTAATTGGAAAGCTAATATATATGCAGAACAGAGATGTGAAAATTAAACCAAATTGTACCAAATTGTAATTACAACCCAAAATGTTTGAAACTACAGAAATTTACACAATTCCTAATGACAGAAAATAAATTCTTAAACTATTCATCTGCTGCATCTTCCTCCTCTGATGTGTCTTCTTTTGAATCTTCTTCATCATCTTCTTCTTCTTCCTCCACCGTCTATTCTTCTACCACTTCTTCCTTTACTGGTTATGGAATGTGTGTTTTATAAACTGGTAAATCTTTAAACACAGAGAATCGTAAACACTGAGCATTTTCTACCAAATCAGGTGTGTGGTACATCTCTTCTTTAGTCATTTCCAGCTTTTGTCCAATATTGAGCATCACACATTCCAGCAGCATTGTTCCAGCTTTGAGACTGCTGTGCAGCTCAGTTTGCCTTTCAGCAAGTTGATTTTGTTTCTCAGCCATCAGCTTCAATGTATCTCTCATCAGCATTGGTTTCTCCTTTTTATATTGGGAAGGAATTGGGGCTGCGGAGGTGCAGGAAATGGTGGCATAAATTTCTTTAACCATACATGCGGAGATGGAAGTGCAGCTCTGATCTTTTCTTGATATTCCCCAAACTCTACTCCTGCATCTTCACAGAGCAGTGTGATGATTGAAGGGAAGGCCAAAGAATCCCTCTTGGTCTTCAAAATATTAAGGATGCAGTCACTTATTATCTCCCCCACATCAATGTACATATCTGTAACTATTCCAAATAGCAATTCAGCCCTCTTCATTCCCAAGGTTGAGCTATGTTTTACTGGCATGAAGGAATTCAGGATGAACATGCTCCATACCTTGGCAAAAGGCAGCAAGTTCTTAGTGATTATACATTTTGGTTTCTTAGCCTGATTCAATTTCCAAGTTGTACCTGGTCTGCCAATTTTCAACAAAATATGCACATAATCAATATCAGGACTCTTCCTGAATGAGTTGAAATCCAGCTGTGCAGGGTTTCTTTCAACATTGATTTCTAGTACTCTGTTGATATTGGCAGGACTGAAGTATATCCTCATCCCTTTGACCATTGTTTTGTACCTAGGGAGTTTAGTCCCCTTGAACCTCATGGAATTTGCATAAAATTCCTGAGTTATTTACCTCTAACCCAGGCCAGCTGCAAAACAAAAGAAATCCCATCCCATCTTCTGAATCCTTTCTCTATATTCTGGATAATTGCCCCAGCAATTTTAAATACTCTATCAGGGACAATTTTCCTCCTCAAGATATTGGCTTTGAAGAAGTTTTCGTGAGCAATGCTTCTGAACCTTGGATCATGGGTTAGGATGGGTGAGGAGCTTGAAGGTGTAGCTACTCTAGTATGAGGTAGTGGAGAAGGTGAAGGTACAACTGCACTGGTCTGAGGTGGTGGAGAAGGTGAAGGTGCAGCTGATCTTGGCTAAGGTGGTGGAGAAATTTCAATGGGTGAGAAGCTTGAGACACCATCAGTTATGGCCCTCTTTGCTGCTAGATTATTCCTAGCTGCTCCAGCTTGAAGATTTCTACTAGATCTTCTTCTTGGAGTGGTGGAAGCTCCAGCTTGCTTCTTCTTAGAAGGTCCAACTAGTGTATTTAGCAAAGTTCTAACCATTTTTTAGTTTCTGCAAAAAGGAAATTCAAAATTTTAACACATGTGATATTTCTATGTTGCAGAAAATTCAATCAAATAATCTACAGACATTCACTGTTTAACATTATACTCATGCAGGTTGCTGTTAAGATAATTCAGCATACACATATAAACACACAACTGCACAAGCTTAATCATTCATAGTAAAAGCATGTAAAGCCCTACTGTATGAGTTCAGAGTGCACACTCTTAGAAAATATCAAGTTAATGCAGAGAGATTATTACAGGACTTTGACCAAATTCCAATATAATTCTGTAATTTCAGCATAAGATTACAAGGTTTTAGCCAATTTTCAACCAAGTATGCACTTCAATTCTTCCCAGCATAATTTCTAACTCCATTTTATCACAGTCATGTATTCTAATTTCCAATCCCACCTTTTTAGAAAATTTTGTTGTTATCAACTTAGATTCTGCAGAGTTTTGGTTCAAATATGTTTCAATTCTTCCAATCAAAACAACAAATCATAATGGACAGAGAAAACCTATTCAGAATTTTGTCTATTTTAACATTGAACCAAATAACACCAGAACAGTTCTCCAGTTCTCAATTCTAACTTTTCCTAAAGCCTCAAACACATAATACAGTTCAGTAGATAAATTCAGACAATCAACTTTCATTCCAATTAATTTTGTAGAAGTCTTTATAGATTACTGAACTTCTATAGAAATTAAATCAGAGAACTAGCATAATGTAGATTATGATTATCTAGAAAATAACAGCAGAACAGTGTTTCATTATTCATTCAAACATTTCTTCTAACTTAAAAACCAGAACATACAAGCGCATAACCTTACACAATAAGATTCAGAGGAATCCTAATTTGGAAGTTCCAAGTGCATTCATTTGTACAACAAAACAGAGTTAGAGCTATGTGTTCAGTTTTCAACTAATTTTTCAAACTTAGCTTTTAACCTAATCATTTTCAACAGAAACAATTCAATCAATATAATGCAGATTCAAATCTTTTTATAAAAAAAATTTAAATGACAGAGAGACTAGGAATGGCAATGGGTGGGGTATGGGTAGGGTACTATAGTACCCATCCCCATACTCGCGTTTTAAAAAAATACCCGTACCTGGCCCCATTGTTACGACCCCTTTTATAAGGAACCAAGAACATTGTTTCTACATCACAAACTTATTTAAGATAAATAAATAATAGAGAATATAAGTATGAAATTCTCTTCTCATTCAAAATAAAATAAAGTTTCTTACAACAAATATCCAACAGAACAACATGTATTACATTTAGTACATAATGTTCAAAATACCAAAATTATACTACGTAGCTCCCTCTACATGAGGTCTCAAAATATAAGGAAAAAGGAGTTTGATTCAATATTATTCAACTCCAGCTTCAAACATTTCTTCACTGGCCCCTCAACCTGTGAAGTAGATGCAACACCTGCTACATCTGCTCACGTACCACCGTACGATCATCGCAGTACACACACACACAACGACATAGAAAAAAATGCAAGGGTGAGCTTACAAAAATAAAAATAAAATCATATATGTAGAGCAAGATATTTCTCACAACAATCCCTATGCATTTGCAGCCTATCTAATGCACAGCATGAAAACGGTTTCCAACTAGTTTCACAGCTTAAGTAATCTAGAAGGAACCGAGCTGGTCCGGGAGTGACCCATTCTGGTATCTGGATCCAGACAGCTCAGCACAGCAGCTCAGCGTGAAACTTACCATTACACGTCTACCCACCTAAACATGTAACTCGTCTCTATAATCATGCAAAACATATATCTCAACATGATGCATACTGCCAAAATTATTTTAACAGCTTAACTAAGGCAAGTTTATAATAGATCAGCCAAAATCTTAACATTTTAAATCAATTAACAGCAGTTACAACTTAGAAAATAGCTTTTATTCAATAGAGCTAACAAAATCATATCAGAACATCTTGAAAATAGCATATTACACCATTCAAAATGTAGTTTATAGGTTAAAGTAAACTCCCTTTTACCTCAGAATGATGATTCACACTAGATCTACCGAATATTACTTGTTTTATGCAAGATTCACCGAAGATTTTGCTTTAGAACAAAGTTTCTCCTAAGAAAACTATGAACTTCTATGAGAAAGAGAAAGAGAAGAGAAATGAACGGTAAATCTAGCTTCAAACTTAAAGAAACTTACTTCAAATCCTTCAGAATAGACGTAGAATCTCAGATCTAGCGAGAAATCTAAGTTTAGGAAGGTTTAGTATGAGAGAAATGGTGGTATTTGGCCTTAGAACCTTTGAGAACATTGGATAGGGGTGAAGAAATGAAAATTTCGTGTGAAGCCCCGTTTTTATAGAAAATTTTCAAGATTTACTGTTCACCGCCAGAATTCACTGTTTATCGCCAGAAATACTATTCACTGCCTTACTGTTCACGCCGGAAAACATTGTTCAAGGCACTATTCATGCCGAAAAATATTGTGCACGCGTACTGTACACGCACTGTACGCGTATGTGATGTCACTGATAATGTTAGCAGTCACTGTATATACGCAGTTTGTACTGTTCATACACGGTTTGTACTGTTCATACGTGGTTTGTACACAGTTTACTATTCACAGGCGATTTTACTGTTCATTGGCACTGTTCATACGGTACTGTTCATTTTTTTTTTTTAATTTTCAAACTCCATCTAAATCTATTCCAATACCAAATAATCCTTCAATTAACATTTAACAAGTATAAAATATTATAGATTACTCAATAATAAATCACAAGCCTGATAATTCTCCCCTCGAAAATAAATTTTTGTCCTAAAAAATTTCATCTCTCATAGAAAAGATGAGGGTACAACTCTCTCATTCTTTCCTCTAACTCCCATGTGGCATCACTAGTTACTGGGTCCCAAACAACCTTTACTAACCGAATAGACTTGTCTCTAAGTTACTTAACCTTAGTGTCCTCGATACGAGCAGCTGGGACCTCCACAGACAAATCATCTCGTAACTCTTCATCATTAGGCTCGATTACATGAGATGAATCAGGAACATACTTTCTTAGCTGCGACACATGGAAAACATTATATAGTCCTGACAACTGAGGTGGTAACACTAATTCATAGGCTACTGGTCCTCTACGATGTAATATCTTATACGGTCCTATGAACTTAGGTATTAACTTCTTGGCTCTTAAGGCTCGCCCCACACCTGTAGTGCGTGATACTCTCAAGAATACATGATCACCAACCTCAAATTCTAGAGATCTTTTACGTCGGTCAGCATAAGATTTTTGTCGGCTCTGGGTAGCTCTCAACTTTTCTTCTAATAAGTTCAACTTTCTCCTTAGTTTCTTGCAGCATTTCAGGTCCAACCATCAAATGTACTCCATCTTGGAACCAACAGATAGGGGTTCTACACCTTCTACCATACAGAGCTTCAAATGGTGCCATATCTATGCTCGAATGATATCTATTATTATAAGTCAATTCTACCAAAGGAAGCATATCCTCCCAATTACTCCTCTGCTCTACAATACAAGTCTACAATAAGTCTTCTAAGGACTGAATAGTACGCTCAGATTGACCATTTGTCTGCGAATGATAGGCAGAACTCAATCTCAACTGTGTGCCCATAGCTTCTTGGAAACTCTGCCAAAACTGGGAAGTGAATCGATGATCCCTATCAGAGATAATACTTGAAGGCACTCCATGTAACCTGACAATCTCTCTAATGTGTAATTTTTCTAATCTTTCCAAGCTAAAGGTCATGTTAATTGGCAAGAAATGTGCACTCTTGGTTAGCCAATCAACTATGACCCACACGGCATCATGATTTCTAACTGTTCTAGGTAGATGGGACACAAAATCCATAGTCACATGGTCCCACTTCCATTCTGGAATTTCTATCATCTGCAACTCTCCTAGAGGGCTCTGGTGCTCCGCTTTTGCCTTCTGGCAAGTCAAACAGGCTTTAACAAACTCAGCTATTTCTTGCTTCATGCCTGGCCACCAAAACATCTGCTTTAAATCTTGATACATCTTAGTAATATCAGGATGAATGTTGAGACTACCCTTATGTCCTTCTTCTAGAATTGCTCTCTTTAATTCAGTATCTCTAGGGACACAAACTCGACCTTGGCATCTGAGCATACCATCAGCACCTTTACTAAAACCCTTTGTCTTATCTGTCCTTAAGAGAAATACAATCTAACATAACATTGAATCCCACAATTGTTTATCTTTAATTTCCTGTAAGAAATTATTAGTCACCACAATTCGGCTACAACTAATCTTTTTGGGTGATAAGTCCACATGTATGTTCAGGTCTCAGAATTGTTCTATCAAAAGGGTTTTACTAACTTTTAAGGAGAATGCCTGAACCACATTCCTACTTAATGCATCGACCACCACGTTAGCTTTTCCTGGATGGTATTGGAGCTGAAAATCATAATCCTTAAGGAATTTCACCCAACGTCTCTGCCTCATATTTAACTCTTGCTGATCAAATAAATACTTCAGACTCTTATAATCACTATACACATCAAACTAAGCTCCATAAAGATAGTGCCGCCACACCTTCAGAGCAAAGACTACAACAGCTAACTCAAGGTCATGAATCGGGTAATTTCGCTCATGAGTTCGTAATTGGCGAGATGAATAAGCTACTACTCTCTTATCTTGCATCAACACACATCTCAATCCCTGATGGGAAGCATCATAGTACACCTCAAACGGTCGACTAGTATCAGGGAGAATCAACACCGGCGAGAAAGTTAGTCTCTGCTTTAACTCATTAAAGCTTTGCTCATACGGCGAGTTAACCGTTTTAATGGTGCAGCTATCTTTGCAAATCCCTTTATAAATCTTCGGTAGTAACCTGCTAGACCCACAAAACTACGAATCTCTATGGCTGTCTTAGGCCTTTCCCACTGCAACACTGCTTCAACTTTGGAAGGATCAAATGCAATTCCCTTAGCTGAAATAACATGACCAAGGAATTTCACTTCCTCTAGCCAAAACTCACACTTAGACAATTTAGCATACAACTGTTTCTCCCTTAAAACACTAAGTATGGTCCTCAAATGCTCTGCATGCTCCTCTGACGAACTAGAATAAATCAAAATATCATCAATAAAGACTACCACAAATCGATCCAGGAAAGGTTTAAAGATTCGATTCATATAGTCCATAAACACAGCTGGAGCATTTGTGACTCCAAAGGGCATCACTATATACTCATAGTGGCCATATCTAGTGCGGAAAGCAGTCTTAGGAATATCTTCATCCTTCACTCGGATCTGATGGTACCCAGACTTCAAATCAATCTTAGAGAATACCTTAGCACCTCTCAGTTGGTCCATCAAATCATCGATTCGCGACAATGGGTACTTATTCTTAATTGTTAACTTATTCAACTTGCGATAATCAACACATAATCTAGAGCTTCCATCCTTCTTTTTCACTAAGAGAACTGGTGCTCCCCAAGGTGATACACTCGGCCTAATCATCTATTTTCGCATTAGATCCTTGATCTGCTCCTTAAGCTCCATCAACTCTTTCGGCGCCATTCTATAAGGTGCTACAGACACTAGCTCAGCTCTAGGAATTAAATCTATAGAAAACTCTACCTCTCTACGTGGAGGTATTCCAGGACTATCCTCTGGAAAAATCTCAAGAAATTCCTGTACTACTAGTATTGACTGAAGGCTTTGCTCCACTTCTGCATTTATAACTCCCAACAAAACAAAACAAGATACTCCCTCACCTAAGGATGTTTCTACTTGGCGAGTAGAAATCAATTCTACACAGTCTTGCTGCTCAGGAAAGATTAAACACCTCCGACCACAATCAATTAGTACACGATTGGCAGTTAGTCAATCCATACCCAGGATTACATCTAACCCTGACATCGGGATACAAATAAGATTTACTTTCTATCTTCGTCCCTCAATTACTATAGGACACCTAACACAAAACGTCAAAGTCTTAATTAAACTTAAAGTAGGTGTCGATACTACCAATTCACATCCTAGATCTCTCACTGGTAACCCTAAGTTTCTCACACAAATATCCGTAATAAAAGAGTGTGTGGCTCCAGAATCAAACAATACATAAAGAGAAGTACCATCCACTACTGCTATCCCTTGAACAAGATTCGTCGCCTGGGCTGCCTCTGATGCAGAAGTAGTGAATACACGTCCCTCTGCTCTCGATCTGGTTGTCGTCGGAGCCTTAGTCTCTTTAGGCCTCATAGCGTGCAAGGCGCTAGCAGAAGATGAAACTACTCCACTAGGCATGTACAGTCCCTAGCAAGGTGCCCTAGCTACTGGTACAAGAAGTAAACTCTAACATCAGTCTGTGGGCACTGGCTCAGATAGTGTGGCCCACCACACCTGAAACATCTAACAATCTGCGGCGCTGAGACTCTAGGAGCGGAAGAAGTTGCTCCCTTAGGCTGAAATGCAGAAGTAGCAGTCCTTACTGGCACCGGGGCTGATGCTGCCGATCCCCTCGACTGAGATGGTCGAGACTGCTGTTGGCATAGCGACCGACTGTAGAGGCCCTTCTTAGCACCCTTACCTCCATTACCATAACTGCTAGCAGCTCTACTAGATGGAGCCTTCCCAACTCCACCAACATCCTCTGCATTAAGACTCTCTATAATGGTAGCTTGATCCACCAAGTCAGCAAATTCTGTGATCCTGAGTGGGATCAAAATCCTCTTTATGTCAGTTCTTAGCTCGTCTGAAAACCTCTGACATCTCCACTCCTCTGAGGTCGGGTGAGAATAAAATCTGTAGAGCCGCTCAAACTTTATTGCATACTCATAGACTGATGAGTTTCCCTGCACCAAGTTTAGAAACTCTCGTTCTTTGGCAGCACGAACATGAGAAGGGAAAAACTTTCCCAGAAAACTACTTCTAAATACAGCCTAAGTGATGAGCTCACCTCGGGCCTCCAGCATAGCATGAGCTCCGTGCCACCACATCTCTGCATCCCCTGTCAGCATTTACGTACAATATAACACCTTCCTCTCCTCGGCGCAACCCATGGTTAGGAAGATCTTCTCAATCTCCCTGATCCAGAGTTCAGCAGCATCTGGTCCATCCACTCCGGTGAATTGAGGAGGATCATTCTTCCTGAACTCTGACAACCTATAGTATTCAAGAGGAGGTGCAGCTGAGGCAGTAGCTGTTGCTGCCTGTGCTGCAGCAGCAGCTTGATTTGCAGCTTGCTACTGCTGAATCATATCTAGACTCTGCCTAACAGTGGCTGCCATGGCCTCCCGGGCGTGAGCCATTTGGTTCACATCAACAGGAGGAGGATTTGCAGTAGATCTTCTTGGTCTAGCCATCCTAATATATAGACTAGCTTAGATTACTAACGTTTAACACATTCAGCAATACCACCACATAGCTATATTCACAGATTCAGCTTACAGTGATATATTCATATTTAGTATATCATAAAAATTTAATCAATTTAGCACTGAGCATAACAACATATTAGCATTCACATAGCATAGCAAACACACTTATCTCAGCAATCATTTACATCTCAGCTTAACAGCCTCTTATTCAGATAGTACGACTCACCTAAAGCTCACCCAAGTATCATATACCAAGTTTCGTACATCAGTCATGTCTGAGAATTGAGGTGATCAAGCTCGTTCCCTCACAACTTGATGAATAGAAATCATGATATATGATTCACAGCTAAAACTCACATGTCTAATATGCATAACTGACGCCTAACAACCTCACCCGTAGGTTTACTTAGACCATGCTCTGATACCACTAAATGTCACAACCGTTTTTATAAGGAACTGAGAACATTGTTTCTACATCACAAACTTATTTAAGATAAATAAATAATAGAGAATATAAGTATGAAATTCTCTTCTCATTCAAAATAAAACAAAGTTTCTTACAACAAATATCCAACAGAACAATATGATATTATATTTAGTACATAATGTTCAAAATACCAAAATTATACTACGTAGCTCCCTCTACATGAGGTCTCAAAATATAAGGAAAAAGGACTTTGATGCAATATTATTCGACTCCAGCTTCTAACATTTCTTTACTAGCCCCTAAGCCTATGAAGTAGATGCAACACCTGCTACATCTGCTCATATACCACCGTATGATCATCGCAGTACACACACACACAACGAAATAGAAAGAAATGCAAGGGTGAGCTTACAAAAATCAAAATAAAATCATATATGTAGAGCAAGATATTTCTCACAGCAATAGCCCTATGCATTTCCAGCCCATCTAATGCACAGCATGAAAATAGTTTCCAACTGGTTTCAAAGCCTAAGTGATTCAGAAGGAATCGAGTCGGTCCGGGAGCGACCCATTCCGGTATCTAGATCCAGACAGCACAGCACAGCAGCTCAGCATGAAACTTACCGTTACACGTCTACCCACCTAAACATGTAACTCGGCTCTATAATAATGCAAAACATATATCTCAGCATGATGAACACTGCCAAAATTATTTTAACAGCTTAACTAAGGCAAGTTTATAATAGATCAGTCAAAATCTTAGCATTTTAAATCAATTAACAGCAGTTACAGCTTAGAAAATAGCTTTTATTCAATAGATCTAACAAAATCATATCTAAACATCTTGAAAATGGCATATTACACTGTTCAAAATGTAGTTTATAGGTTAAAGTAAACTCCCCTTACCTCAGGATGATGATTCACACTAGATCTACCGAATATTACTTGTTTTATAGCAAGATTCACCGAAGATTTGGCTTTAGAACAAAGTTTCTCCTAAGAAAACTATGAACTTCTATGAGAAAGAGAAAGAGAAGAGAAACGAACAGTAAATCTAGCTTCAAACTTAAAGAAACTTACTTCAAATCCTTCATAATAGACGTAGAATCTCAGATCTAGCGAGAAATCTAAGTTTAGGAAGGTTTAGTATGAGAGAAATGGTGGTATTTGGCCTTAGAACCTTTGAGAACCTTGGATAGGGGTGAAGAAATGAAACTCTCGTGTGAAGCCGCCTTTTAATAGAAAATTTTCAAAATTTACTGTTCACCACCGAAATTTACTGTTCACGCCAAAAACATTGTTCAGGGTTCACGCCAGAAAATACTGTGCACGCGTACTGTACGCGTATGTGATGTCACTGATGATGTCAGCAGTCACTGTTCATACACGGTTTGTACTGTTCATACGCGGTTTGTACGCGGTTACTGTTCACAGGCGATTTTACTGTTCATTGGCACTGTTCATACGGTGCTGTTCACTATTTTTTTTTTTTTAATTTTCAAACTCCATCTAAATCTATTCCAATACCAAATAATCCTTCAATTAACATTTAACAAGTATAAAATATTATAGATTACTCAATAATAAATCACAAGTCTGACACCCATACTCGCGTGGGTATGAACATTAATTCCCGTACCCGTACCCTCTGGGTACCGGTATACCCATCTTGTACCCATTACCCGCGCTTGTTTGAGAAAAAAATATTTATAAAAAAAATATGTTTATATAACTTCACATAAGTAGCATAATAATACAAAAATTCAATATGTAGTTGTTGAACAAGGTACAAACATAGATAAAAAAACAAATATTCAAAGATCATAAATTCTAAATGTATCTTAATATAATAATTTTCTAAACTAAAATTATTAGAAACAATAAGCAAAACTAAACATACAAGTTATTTGTCAGTGATAACCCTATCTTGTGTGAGATTTGATCGATTGACAATGTTAGAGTGACAACGAAATAGATCTGCACAATGGTTGTACCTTCGTGTGGGATCACTTGGTGACCTCTTGTGACGACATTAACAACTAACTCTAATGAATAACGTTTCATAGTTGTTAGGTTTTAATGAGACAGAAATTGATAATGAGAATAGAGTTAGACTAGAGAAATTCAATACTAACAACAAAAAGTGGATACATAAATTTTTCTTTTAGTTTTTGAATTTAAAATTATAAGAAAAATAATAGATTTAATTAAAATAATATATATATATATATATATATTAATACTAGTATTTTTAACTCATATACTTGACGAAAATATTTTATCAAAAATATAAATTTTTGAAAAATTATTTTAATGAATTAAATATTTATAATGTATATAAATTTTGAAAGAAAGAATTTGAAAAAAGATAAATGATCATAATAAAATTTTATAATAAAGAATATACGTATATATTAAAAAATTATACTTTTTTATCTGAAAAATATTAACAAATAAAAATTAACAATAATTTTTTATATTTATATCTTTTCAGAAACTTCTTTAAACGTGAATAAATAGTAAGAATAATATTATTTAAATTAAATAGATTATAGTTGTACTTGTAATACATATGTTGCATAGAAAAATATTATTTTAAATTAAAATATAAAAAATAAAATTTAAATATTATTAATAAATAATAAGTTTACGGTAATAGTAGGTGATTATAAAATTTATAAAATATTTATAATATATTTATTATTTATCATTCACTTTATGATTTAAACATCAATATGATTTTATTAACAAAAATATTTATGTGAAAAATATTTTATGTGTGTCATATATAAATAATATTTTACAAAAAGTCATTCTCACATTAACTATGTAATAATTAAATTGTATTAGCCTAATTAAATAATATAAAATAGTAAATAAATTTTTCTATTAAAAATATAAACTAAAATAAATTTTTGGTTTACTTTATTATTAAATATATTTTTATATTAATCTTATATAACTTCACATAAGTAATATAATAATAATAATAATACAAAAATTCAATGTATAATCATAAAATAAAGTTTCAACAGATATATATATATATATATATATATATATATATATCTGTGTGTGTGTGTATGTATATGTATGTATGCGGGTATGGGGCGGGGTGGGTACTTAGATACCTATACCCGCACCCATCCCCATTAAAATTTATGAGTTTTTACCCACACCCATACCCGTACCCATATAGCGAGTAAATACCCTACCCATTGTGGGTAAATTTTGCGGGTGCCCATCGGGTACTTTACCCATTGTCATCCCTAAGAGAGACTCATTCAGTGTATTGTTCATGCTATTATTGAGTCAAATATCCTCAAAATAATTTCCTATTACTCCCTTTTTTCGTTTTTCTCAAACTATTAACACAGAAAATCCTAACTCGCTATTTCAAAAAGAATAAGGTTGCGTACTGATAGCTCATATTTTGTTCCCACATTTATAGTCTTATTGCATCCTTTACATGTCTTTTCATTCCCTTATTTCTTCCATTTAATATGTTTTTGCATTTATCATGTTAATTAGAAATTTTTGTAAATACTATACTTTTGTTCATGTTTTCTATTCTGACCTTTAGTTACTAATTTGGCCATAACTTTTTCTGTAGATATCCTTTTTGGCTCATTTGCATTGGATTCCTTACTTCCAAGGCTTCAATTTGGACATATGGAGTCCAGAGCTATTTTCTACGAATTTTAGAAGTTTAGACTTTTAGTTTGACTTTTGTATAGCTTTTGTTTTGCAGTTTTTGTTGTGTTTATTTTCGGCCCAGCTTTGGCCCATTCGGTTTTACTCTTTTAGGACTACTATTTATAGAGGCCAGGGGCTGATTTGGAAGCACCTTTAATTCATTTTTTCATTTTTCAGTTTTGTAATAACTTTCCCGGTTCCAATAGAACCTTTCATTTTTTGTACCCATTCTTTTTCTTCTTTTCTTGCACTTTTCCATTTCGAATTCGTATTACATTGAAAGGCGATTAAATTTCTCCAATTTCCTGACGATTTCTTCCATGTTTCTTCTCCAATTACGTTGCTAAAGTCTAGATCGCATTTGTTCAAGACATTTTTTATGCTCCAAGTTTGTTTTCTGATCTCACATTTTGCGATTGCATAGAAAACATTGTTCAATTGAATTGTGCATTGTTCTTAATCATTTAATAAGCAATTGATTAATTGTTTATTGCGGAAGAGATTTAAACAATTCGGTTTTCATTCTCGGTTTTGGATTTATGTGTTTTGGATCTCGGTTTGAATTCTTAAATTGATCGTATTTGATTACTTGCATTACAATTTACGTTTGATTCCTTGCGTTTAATTCTTTGCATTTAATTCCGTCCATTTGATTCCTTGCGTTTAATTCTCTGCAATTTAATCTTCTGCATTTAATCATAAAAATCCCCCAAACATAAATGTTTTCTACATAATTGATATTGAAATAATGTGCATTTGCATCCTTGTGAAAGATGACCTAGGTTGCTTCCTAAACTACATGTTTTTGTGAGGAATTTAGTTACTTTTGATACCTTAGCGACATGGTTATCAAAAATGCAGAAACGAGTGAAAGAACTCTTATTGTTGCTTGTCAACACAGAGCGATTGAGAATGCAAGGGACTTTCAGTGAGAAATTAGATTTTAAGAGTAAATGAGTGTGTGCGTGCTTAGGTTAGAGAATATATATGGTTACGCTAGGTACGTGACAACTTTTAAAACAAAAAATGAACGTTGCAAAATTAATTGGTCTCAACATCATCACTATTTTTTAGTATAGTGAGTGTTCCAGAAAGTTGATTTTTCAAAGTGTGGAGCGCGTTGTCACTATTGCTACACAAAGTGATAACGCGTAGCATAGTGACAACTTTTTTCAATAAAATGATTAATGCAGAAATATTGGAAGTTTACTTACCTGTGCATAGCCACTTTTGCCAATAAAAGGAAGCGTTCCAGAGAGTTAGTTTTCCTATCTGTCTCTGCGTGATCACTTTTATCAGTAAAAGTGATTGTTCCAGAGGAGCGTGTTTACCTTGATGCCTCTGCGTGATCACTTTTGTCAGTAAAAGTGATTGTTTCAGCAGAGATTCTCAAAATGTATTCTCTGTGTAGCTTCTTTTCTGCAACAAAGTGACTCCTTTCATTAATCAGTTGCTTCGAAACTCTCAATTAACTCACTTCTCACACTCTAATCCATCAAATACACACTCTAAACATTGAATCTCAATTCAAGTATCCCAAATATACCTCAGAAAATCAGATGCAGCAGAATATTCATATATAGTATGCAGAAAAACATAAAACTGTGGAATTTGACTATGCAGAATTCTAAAACACTATACATAGCTACAATTGGGTTAGAAATATGAGTTGTCTCTCACAAAGCGCTTCTTTAATGTCACTAGCTTGACATTAATTGTTCCTCACTCAAGAGGAACCAATTTCAAGCATGAGATGTTCCTTGTAAACTCCTCTTCATGATAGATCTTCAATCTTTGGCCATTGACCTTGAATTCTCTCCCTATTTTCTGATCTTCTATAAGGATTGCTCCAAAGGGAGAAGTCTCCTTAATCAAAAATGGTCCAGACTATCTGGATTTCAGTTTCCCTGGAAACAATTTTAATCTTAAATTGAATAACAGCACTTGCTGCCCAGCTCTGAAATCTTTTTGCAGAATGAACTTGCCATGGATTCTCTTTGTTCTCTCTTTATATAACTTTGCATTTTCATAAGTCTGCTGCCTGAATTCTTCTAACTCATGCAACTGCAGAACTCTCTTCTTTCCAAGACTTGACAAATCAAAGTTAAGCCACTTGGTAGTCCAGTATGCTGTGCGTTCCAGCTCTAAGGGTAGATGACAGGTCTTTCCAAATACTAACTGGTATGGAGACATACCAATTGGAGTTTTAAAAGCAGTTCTGTATGCCCACAGTGAATCATCCAGCTTCTTAGACCAGTCTGTTCTTGAACTACTCACTACTTTTTCCAAAATCTGCTTGATTTCTCTATTTGAAACCTCCACTTGTCCACTTGTTTGTAGATGATATGGAGTAGAAACCTTGTGCTTCACACCATACTTCATTGATACAGCTTCAAGATACTTGTTGCAAAAGTGAGCACCTCCATCACTTATCAGAAATCTGGGTACTCCAAACCTTGCAAAAATGTTCTCTCTTATAAAAGATATCACTACCTTGGCATCATTAGATCTTGTGGGAATGGCTTCTACCCATTTAGAAACATAATCCACTGCTACTAAGATGTATTCATGCGAAAATGATAGGAGAAAAGGTCCCATGAAATCAATTCCCTATATATCAAATAATTCCACTTCTAGAATATTTGTCAATGGTAGCTCATGCCTCCTAGAGATGCTACCAGTTCTTTGACATTTATCACAGCTTTCAACATACTTCTTAGCATTCTTAAAGAGTGTAGGCCAAAAGAAACCTGCTTGCAAGACTTTTGCAGCAGTCCTTGAACTTGCATAGTGGCCTTCATATTCTGAATTGTGACAATGGCATAATATCTCAGTTTGCTCACTTTGTGGAATGCACCTTCTAAGTAACCCATCCACTCCAATTTTAAACAAGTATAGGTCTTCCCACACATAGAATTTGCTATCATGTAAGAACTTATTCTTTTGCTGCCAAGTAAACCTCTTTGGGATGAATTGAGTAGCTTTAAAATTTGCAATGTCAGCAAACCAAGGCATCTCTTCTACTGCAAGAAGCCTTTCATCTGGAAACTCTTCATTAATTTCTAATGAGTTAGGGGTCGGACTTTCCAATGGAAGTCTAGACAAGTGGTTAGCTACCCCATTTTCCTTTCCTTTCTTATATCTAATTTCCAATTCAAATTCTTGCAGTAGTAAAATCCATCTCAACAATCTTGGCTTGGCATCCTGCTTTGACAACAAGTATTTAAGTGCAGAATGGTCAGTATATACAATTACTTTTGAACCCATCAAGTATGATCTGAATTTGTCAAAAGCAAACACAATAGCTAGGAGTTCTTTTTCTGTTGTTGTGTAATTTACTTGTGCAGGATTTAAAACTTTGCTAGAATAATAAATGACATGCAATTTCCTATCCTTTTTCTGTCCTAAAACAGCACCCACTACACTATCACTTGCATCACACATTAGTTCAAAAGGTAAATTCCAATATGGTTTTGCAAGAATAAGTGCAAAAATCAGTTTTTCTTTCAAAATAGAAAATGCATGCAAACAAACATCATCAAATATGAATTCAGCATCTTTTACAAGTAAATTACTAAGAGGTTTTGCAATTTTAGAAAAGTCTTTGATAAACCTCCTATAAAAACCAGCATGTCCTAAAAAACTCCTAATTCCTTTAACATTGATTGGTGGAGGCAGTTTACTAATGACTTCTACTTTTGCTTGGTCCACTTCCATTCCTTTTTCTGAAATCTTATGGCCAAAAACAATGCCTTCTTGGACCATGAAATGACATTTCTCCCAATTCAACACAAGGTTAGTATCTTGACATCTCTACAAAACAGTGGATAGATTACCTAAACAATCATCAAATGAATCACCAAAAACAGAAAAATCATCCATGAACACTTCAATGATGTTTTCTACCAAATCAAAAAAAAATAGCAAGCATACACCTTTGAAAGGTGGTAGGAGCATTGCATAATCCAAAAGGCATTCTTCTATATGTAAAGACTCCAAATGGACATGTGAATGCAGTCTTCTCTTGATTCAAAGGATCCACTGCTATTTGGTTGTATCCTGAATAACCATCAAGGAAACAATAGAATGAATGTCCAGCAAGTCTCTCCAACATTTGGTCTGTAAATGGTAGTGAAAAATGGTCTTTTCTAGTGGCATCATTTAACTTCCTATAGTTTATGCACATTCTCCATCCAGTCACAGTCCTAGTAGGGATGAGTCATTCTTTTCATTAGCTACAATAGTCATGCCTCCTTTCTTTGAAACAACTTGGACTGGACTCATCCAATTGCTATCAAAAATTGGGTAGATTATTCCTGCATCTAGTAGCTTCATGACCTCTTTCTTAACTACCTCTTTCATAGCTGGATTCAACCTTCTTTGTGGCTGCTAATTACTGCTCCACTTCCATGATGTGTTCCTCATTCAAAATTTCAGACTTGACATTCCTTGAAGATATTATTTCTTCTAACATAGCATTTTCATCAAGCTCATTAATAGAATAAGGTGGAATAATAGAATCTAAAATGTCTATCTTCATGCATGTATTATCTTCCACAAGATATTTTAAAGCTTCAAATACATTAAATACCACCTTCTCATCCTGGACTCGAAGCATAAGTTCACCTTTCTTCACATCTATTAAAGCTCTCCCTGTTGCAAGGAATGATCTTCCTAATATCAGTGGAATATTAGCATCCACCTCCATGTCCAGAATTACAAAATCTGCAAGAAAAATGAACTTATCAACTTTAACCAATAAATCTTCAACAACTCCATATGGATAAGTGTATGATCTATCAGCTAGCTATAGTGTGATGTTGGTGGGTTTCACTTCTTCTATACCAAGTTTCTTCAGAACAGCCAATGGCATCAAATTGATGCTTGCCCCTAAATCACATAGTGCTCTTCCAACTGTGCAGTTTCCTATTTCACAAGGGATGATGAATGATTTAGGATCTTTTAGCTTTTAAGGAAGTTTCCTCTTGAGGATTGCACTGCATTCTTCTGTCAAATGTGACGCCTAAAAATAACAGGAATTTTTTTTTTCCTTTTTAAAACAGGAGAAGCGGAAGGATAACACATTCTTTCAATGCACCTCTAGTGTACCACATTTCAGTTTAGAGGTTTGTGGTCTCATCATATAATATCAACATTAAGTAAAACAACCACAACAATACTCCATCACAACTGAATAACCTCATGCAATAGATATGGAAATGTTTGGTAATAATCTCAGAGTACTGCAACTTAATAAAGTGAAATGACATAATTAAAGTGCACAAGATTAACATAGTTCAGAGATACATAGAATGAAACAGACTGACTCCCTAAGAGCAGTTCCCTAAAAACCACAACAGACAAACTATCCCAATCAGTCGAGGGGAGAATAATCCTCGATGGGATCAGACTCCTCAGAGGATGTCGGGGAAGCGGAGCTAGAAGAAGCATCGTCTTCTGTGTCCTCTATAATCCATCCTGCAATGCGAGGTGGTGAATGAACTGTGGTAAAGGGCGAGTAAGTGTTTGGGTAGGTAGGGAGCATGTGGGGCAGTACATCATCATTCCTCACTAAGGGTTCAGCCATATATGTATCTCTCTCAGTGGTCACAGGGGGTGGAGTAAGTTCCTCAGTAGGGAATGGTACAGGCGTAGGTGCTGGTCTAGAACTGGGAGTACGAGGATCAACAGACATGGGAGAAGGGGTAGTTGCAAGTGCAGGATAAGGTAGGTGAGAGTCTCCAGGTGGGGTGGAGAAAACAAGCTCAATGGGGGTATCAACCACAAAGTGGGTGGTCCATGAGTGTCTGACATCTTGTCCATGAATTACCCGTGCCATTCCATGGAAGATGCTTTGCTGTGCAGCCGCGTCGAACACCCAGATGTCCTCCTCAGATGGCAGGATCCATACCTTCACTCAGAAGCTGGTCATATGTATAGGGCATATACAAAGGTACAACAACACACACAAACAGGGGTGAGTTCTCCAAACACAAGCAAGCATTCAATAGCCGTACCCCAAGGAAGGTGGCTTTTCACACCATCACTCAAGTCACATCATCATCCACTCTCATAACAAACATCATTACAATATAAGTCAGTTCACACTTTTCACAAATAATTCCTAGGTTCATCAAACTAATAATGCACATGATGCATGAATGCAAGTTTCATTCCTCACTATCCATCCCTCAAATTTTCATATTAATGCATACGGTATGCATGGGGATCCCTTACTCTACTGCCAGCGACTTGCCCAGCATTTAGTGTAGAGTTCACAATTTCATATCCAAGTCGTGTGGCGATCGGAGGACTCCATTCCTTGCATCACAATTGCACAGAAAAGAATTTATATCATTATTCAAAAACACCCAAACTGGTGCTGGCCCCAAACTGGGTCACTTCGGGATGGACCTCAACGACCCTAGGATGTGGAGTTCTTGTTGGGCTTGGCTAAGGCTTGCAAGTAGGGTCACGACCCGGCCACAGAGAGCTCTGCTGCGCCATCTAGGTCGACTGTTCCCCCTTTCACCACCCCCGTAGGTCTACTCGGGACCGAACCTCCAATACCTACAGCTGTGCCTCTGTTATGCCATCAAGTCGTTCCAAAGAAATGTTATGATGCATGAAGTGTGATTCTTCTTTCTCTCCTCAATGTTTTCTCAATCTTGGGTCACATGGAATTCAAGCACAGAAACAAAGCCCTCACAAGGCTTGCTCAATCACTATTCACTTTCTCTTCTAGCATAGATTTGCCAAGCAATAAAGTTTAGGGATTACGCACAAACTTCCAATCCCACCAATGCACATCCACTGTTTCTCAACACATAATTCTCAGTAATTTTGACACAACCCTCTCAGATTTTCCCACCCAAATCCTATTACATTAACTTACTATATTAACACAACTCATCTCCACTTTTCTCTATCTCTCTGGTTTTTCCTTTTAGTTATTTTCTAATTACGTGTATTGATTCCCGACTACCTATTTAATTCAAGGTTACTTAGTTTTGTTCTAATTCTTTTTAAGTTCATTAATATTAGTCCTCACGCGATAGGTTCCATTAAGCTAATAGTGAGATCTTTCTAAGGATGGCCATTATTGATTAACTATTATATTCAGTCCCTTAATTACCATCTCCATACCTTTAATTAATATCCTTTTAGTTTAGGTAAACTTTCCATCAAAAAGGGCTGCGCTTGATTCTCTCCTTTTGTTACTTGTATAATGTAATGATCATGATGCATGGTTCATCTTAGTGCTCACGGATTCAAGTGCAAACAGCAAACACACTCTATCATTATACAGTCCTTATCACCCATATTTCATCAAAATTATCACAATTTTAAGTACAACTTTTAGGATTTCTCATCATCAAAACCGAGAGTGAATAGTTCTCACTTTCTTGTCCACCACAATTTTCCAAAACACCACATGCATAAAGCTTTTCAAACCAAGGGAACACATCCATCACAATCAATTCAATCATCCATCATCTAAACTAACAAGCAACCATTCTCATGCAAATCACACAAAGTCCAACACGGTTTTCAATTTCTAAGTGTAATCAATATTCTAGGCTTTCTCCATGCAAGATCAAATCTGTCCAGCTTTTCCACTAGATTTTTATCAAGCTAAAAATTATATAACATAAAGGAAATTAACATGCAATGACATAGTTTCATCGTCCAAGTGGAGGGGCAATATTTCCAAGTGACATTCGAATTTCTAAGGGAAAACCGAAACACTTAGGGGCTGAAATCAACATGCAATGGCTTCCATTTCACATGCAATCCAAGGTTCATTGATTACAAGGATAAATCCACATTTTAGACAAAGAATCCAGCCAAACAAAGGTGAAACCGAGGCATGCACAAAGAGATCCAAGGCATTTCATGGTTAAAAATTAACATGCAAGGGAAAGAATATGTTGATCAAGCTCACGGTTCATGGTTTCAAGAAGAAAAAGTCATTAGTTCAAAGGTTCTACCAAGGGAACATAAAAACCGAGACATGCACAAAGAAAGATCCACATCCACACATCAAAGTTTCAAGCTTTTTAGGAATCAAAGTTGATTGAAGGTGAAATCAAACTCTTTGGGAGATAACCGAGACATGCAACAAGGAAATCCATACACTTTTTGGATAAAACTTAACATGCAAGTTCAGATTTGAAGTTCTTCCAACATGCAGTCCAACACACACTAATTTTTCAAGGAAAAATGTGTAAAAACAGCCAAGAAATGGACATGCAAACATGTCAATGGTGAGAACTCCCCCTTGCCTTGATTGTGACGAAAATTTATGAGCAAAAGGAGTTGATCTTGGCTGGTTCTCCAAAGGAAAGTTGCTGGACCGAGAGGATGAGTCTCAAACTTCAAACTTTCTCCTCTTGGTTAGGTTGTCTTCCTCGGTTCTTTGAAGAGAAAAAGGGGAAAAAGCTTCAAATGGTTAGGATCAAGTGAAAAAAGAAGTTTTTTAGGAGTTTTTGGTGTTAGGCTTCCATGGATCTTCAAATCAAAGAAGGAAAAAGGATGAGAAAGCTTACCTCTTTGAAGGAAGGGTCAAGGTTTTGAAGAATCAAGCAAGAGAATGCAAGAGTGAAAGCTTGGAGCTCCTTGGCTTGTCTTGGAAGGTTGAAAGGATGAGAATTTTTTGAGAGATTTAGGGAGGGAGGGTCTCGGTTTCTTTGAATAAAAAGAGATAATGGAGCTTGAAAGAAATTTTGAGAGGAAGGGTGGAGGGCTCACGGTTTTTGAGTGAAAAAAGAGAGGAAATGAGGTGGTTTGGTCTATTTATATGGAGGGTTCAACCTTTAAGTGACCAATTGCCACTTAACATGTTCATTTTGGCTTGCTTAGCAAGGCTTCCAAGCTGAAAAACTGCACACGGTTTTAATTGAGTAAAAGCTGAAGTGAATTTGGTAAATTGGTGCAAGGAAAGGGGTGTCACGGTTTTTTGTGCATGAATAGTGAATTTTAGGAAAGCTTGTAGGCAAAGTTAGTAAAATTCAGGAAGTTAAGTGCATGGAATACCCTAGGCTGCATGCACACGGTTTGGATATCACAAATTCCAAAATTTTGCACAAAAATTCAAAGGTAAGATTTTGGACAGCAAATACATGAAATTTGGTTGGCCGAGAAAAATGCGACATGACTAGGTTGTCACTTGGACGAAACTTTTGATATGGTGTTAAGTTCAAGAGAATGTGATTGGTTAGAATAATTATGATGTCGGCAATTTGGAAGACATGAAAAGAAAGTTCCGAAATGACTTTGCCGGCAAATCGGGAGACAAAATCCTGTGCATGGAATTCTAGTGGTCAATACTAGATTTCGGAATATCGGGGCAATCACGATGTTTGTAAAATAGGGGACAAGGTTTGTTTGCATGAAAATCTAGTGGCCGATACTAGATTTGGAAATCTCCGAGTAATGATTGCTAGATCTCACAGAATTTTATGCAATGATTTTGACAGCTAAGAAATCATTACTAAATCTTTGTAATGATTAGGAAATCTTTACAATAATGATTTCTAGATTTCGTGAGATTCCGTGTAAAATTTTAACGGCTAATGAATGATTACAAAATCTTAGCAATGATTACAAAATCTCACGTTTTTCAAGGCGAATACCTTTGATTTGACAATTTAAATAAGATAAAATTTTAACTTTCGGGATAGATTATCAGGGGCATTGTGAACAGCACAATTGAACATACTCAGGAAAATCCTTGGACGATATTGAAACTATCTATTTGCATGCAGTTACCTTAAAATACCGAATTCGGAAATAATTCAATATTTTAAAAGATAAAAATGCAGCATCTATCTAATTATTCCGACGCTAGCAAGTCAGAATAAGCTAATAATTGAAATCTAAAGACTACTAGCTAATTCACAAAAATTGGGGCATTACATCAAAGGTATAGTCTTATCATGCTCTAACTTCCTTTTTCTGGAAAGTAGCTCTTTCATGAACTTTGCATATAAAGGCATCTGCTCTAATGCCTCTGCAAAAGGAATATTAATCTGCAGTTTCTTAAAAACATTCATAAACCTTTCAAATTGTTCCTCCTGTTTAGGATTTTGAACCCTTTGAGGATAAGGCAGCCTCTTGTATTTTTCTGGATTTATTGGCTTGCAAGGATCTTCAAAGAGTTTCTTTTTTATTTTCCTCTCAGAATTCATAGGAACTTCTTCTTTTTCTTCTGAATGATCTTTTTTCAATAGCTTAAAAATTCCTTGTTGCAGATCTTGTTCAATTTTCCTCTCTGCTGCATCATTTATTTTCTTTTCTACAGGTTTAGGACTTGCAACCACAGCTCCATTCCTTGTAATTATGGCTTGACATTGCTCCTTAGGATTGATTACTGTATTGCTTGGAAATCTTCCTTCATCCCTGCTGGATAGTTGTTCAGCTAACTGTCCAATTTGTGTTTCCAGTTTCTTCATAGAAGCTTCTTGGTTCTTGAAGCTTGTTTGGGTCACCTTCATGAATTGCAACATGCTTTCTTCCATCTCAGTCAACCTTTCATTCATAGGCTTGGAAAATTTCTGAGTTCCTTGAGGTTGAGTGGATGGATTCCTCTGAAAATAAGACTGTTGTGTTGCTAGACCTGCATTAGAAAAAGGTAAATTAGAGTTAGAATTCTTGGCAGTAGAATATTGATTATTCCAATTAGAATACTACTGATTTCTATTATACAAAAATTGAAATCTAGGGGGATATGAGGGTTGTTGTCTCTGAAAATTGTTCATATAATTCACTTGTTCCTGTGGTTCACTTGTAGATCCCTCGCATGCACCATTTACATGGTTTCCTCCACAAAAATCACAGCTTAGCTGACTGGTAGGCATACTCCCTGTTTGAAGGTTGCTGATTTGTTGAGTTAGGGCAACTATTTGTTCTGAAAACATTTGATTTTGTAGCTGATTCTGTGCAAGAAAGGTTTCCAAAACCTTAGCTTCATAACCAGAGTTTCTTCCTTGATTCCTTGAGTTTGAATTCTGATACATTGAAGATGTCATCATCTCAATAATCTTCTGAGCTTCTTCCAAGGACTTTGTATTTAATGAACCTCCAGCAGCAGCATCAACCATTGTTCTTGTTGCTGCATTCATCCCATTGTAGAAAGTTTCCAATTGCATCCAATCTGGAATACATTGATGTGGACACCTTCTCAGCAATTCTTTGTATCTTTCCCAAGCTTCATACAATGATTCTCCTTCTTGTTGCGCAAAGGATGTAATTTCTCCTCTCAGCTTAGCAGCTTTAGATGGAGGAAAGTACTTGGTTAGAAACTTATTCACAAGTTCTGTCCAAGTTGTAATGTTTCCTTGTAGTTCAGCTTGTAACCAGCATTTAGCTCTATCTCTCAAGGAAAAAGGAAATAGTCTCAATCTTATGGCTTCTTCACTAACCCCATTCATTCTTATGGTGTCACATAGCTACAGAAAATTTGAAATATGTAAGTTAAGATCATCAGAATTTTCACCAGGAAACTGATCTTGTTGGACTAAGTGTAATAAGGCAGGTTTAATCTCAAAATGGTTGGCTTGGATAGTTGGCCTAATTATAGAAGAATTAAAATCTTGCATGTTAGGAATTGCATAGTCCCCTAATGTTCTAATTCTATTTTGCTCTGTCATCTCTATTTCTGGATTTGGTTGTCTCAAAGGTGTAGGTGTTCTTTTCACTCTAGGATTGTTCTAAATTTTTGGAGAATAGACAACTTTTAAATCACTATCACTTCCTATCACTACGCCAAAAATGAGCTTCTGAAGCGCTAATTTAGATAGCGGTTAATAAAAACTGCTTTGTAATTATATATTTAGATAGCGGTTCTCTATTAACCGCTCTTAGATCTATACTTCTGAGAGCGATTAATAGAGAACCGTTCTCAGATCTATACTTTTGAGCATGGTTCTTTATTAACTACTCTCAGATCTATACTTCTAAGAACAGTTCTTTATTAACCCCTTTCAGATCTATACTTCTGAGAGCGGTTCTTTGTTAACCGCTCTCAGAAGTATAGTTCTGAGAGCGGTTCTCTATTAACTGCTCTATAAAGTTACACATTAGATAGCAGTTAATAAAGAACCGCTCTCTAATCTCATTCTTGGAGAGCGGTTAATAAAGAACCACTCTCTAATGTTATTAAAGTCATTTATAAATGAACACGCTCAATGCATTTCTTCTTCATAGCTAACAAAGTTGGTCTCTTTCACTGTAAGTTTCTTCTCTACTCTCTTATGTTTTCTTCATCTTCTCTGTTAGTCTGCTCTCTTTGTCTTCTCTTGCTAACAAATTAGTTTTTTTGTCCATCTGCGAGTACTTTTCATTCTGTATTAATGTATTCTCTTTATCTTCTTTACGCTAACAAATTAGTTTTTTTTCACATCTGTATGTATTTCTTTATTCTCTCTTTCTTTCTTCTTCTCTTTGTTAACGATGAATCATCCATTCTCTCTTTCTTTCTTTTTCTCTCTATTAATGTTAAAAATTATCCTATTAATTTGTTCTCTTTTTTCTTTTCTTACTTGTGTTTCGTTCATGCAGATGTAGACTGCTTGGTTAACACCAAATATATAAACTCAAGATTTAATTTTGATTTGTGATAAAAATGAAGAAAACTCACAAAGAAATTAATTCTAAATTTTGATTTAAATGTAATAATAAATTTTTATTTTGCAACAGAAAACTAACAAAGAAATCAATTTCAAATTTTGCGGTTTAAATTTATACTTTAGAGAGCGGTTCCACGTAGAACCGCTCTTTAATGTTACACCTATACTTTGGAGAGCGGTTCTGCCTGGAACCGCTCTCTAATCTTAACATATGATAACAGTTCTTTAACTGCTCTCTTAAATATAATACATCAGATAGCGCAATATTTTAGAGCAGTTCTAAATGCTCTCTAATTCAAAATGGAACCGCTCTAATCTTAACATCTCCGTTTTGGCATAGTGTATGAATTTTTCTACTCTACACTCTTTTCTCAATCTTCTTAGGGTTATGTCTATGTCAGGATCAAAGACCAGAATTGATTTATTCTTGTTTTTACCACACATATACAAGTCAAAATGAAACAAAATTAGACTACAATCAGTATTCAGAAATGCACAACAGAGTTTATGCAAAAGCTATCAACAAAAACATATAAAATTCAAGTCTAACAACTGCAGAATTGTAAAATCATGTAGACATTATGCATAATGGAAATTACAATTATGCAGAAAAATGAAAAACAAAATTATGCAGAAAATGCAGAAGAATACAAAAACTTTATGCAGTAAACACAGTGTAGAAATTATGTAGAAAACTACACAAGATGTAGAAAACTTGAAAGTAAAACAACAATAAATAAATACTCAATCTAGTTACTTTTTTTATACTAATGATATTGAGATACAAAATTCTCTAGCAACGGCGCCAAAAACTTATTATTAGCAATCTAAACACTAGCAAGTGCACTAGGATTGCAGCAAGTAATGAGTAATTTTTAAGAACAGGATATCATCTCCACAGGAAATTTAGATTTCAAGTATCAATTCATAAAATTGTAACCATTTGAGCCATACGAATTTTGGAGGAGAGTTGTAACATACAAAAGCAATAAACCAAAATAATTAAGAGTAAAGAAAACTTGCAGAAAAACAGATCAATGAATGCAATGTGAGATAAGAAATGGATTGAAAGGTAGTTAGGAATTTACTTCACAAGAATGTCAATATTAATTCAATTATGCTTCTGAAAATTCAAGAACTTGGTTAATTAACAATCAGTTTCGCATTCTAATAGCCAAAAGTTAATTCCTTAACTCATTGACCCTAACAAGTAACTAAACCACCCTAATCCCTTAGGTGAAGTTCAATTTCATGTTGCATTAAGACTTGGAACATTAGGATTGCAGAATTAAGTGTACTTATCCCTAAGAAACTCCTAATTCTGGTTGTTCAGATATTCCCATTGGCAAATGTTCCTCTAAGGTTAACCAAATGAATTTCTATTCAAAGATTATGTAAAAGTGCAGAATTAACAACTCAATTAATCCAAATACTCAAATTTCAGAAGCAAGAATCAAATCAATCATCAATTCGAGTTTCATAAATCTCTAACTACAAGAAAACTACTCAGACATGGGAGAAGAGAAAGAGAAAGAAGAAGAAGAAGAAGAAAAACTCTAAGAAGCCATGGCCAAAAGCTCTAATCCGATTCCTCTTTGTGGAAGCTTCAAGACTTGACCCCAATCTTCTCTCTCAATCTCTCTCAACGACAATCTAACAAAAAAATGGAAAAATAAAATTGAATCCCCAAAAATCTGATCGCTTCTGGTATTTATAGAGATTCTCATATTTGCGTGTTATCACTTTCCTCAAGAATAGTAGCTATGCAGAAGGTTAGTTGGTTGCGCGTTAACACTTTTATGAGAAAAAGTGGGCATGCGCAACTTTGCTGCATTGAGAGCTCTTTGGAAATATCACTCTTACTGATAAAAGTGTCACCGCAGAGCTTAAGTAGTTGCACGTTATCACTCTTATGAATAAAAGTGACTACGCGTAACTCACCAAGTTGAAGGCTCTCTGAAACAATCACTTTTGATGACAATAGTGGTTATGCGGAGCTTTCCTGATATTTTGCCTCTCTGGAACAATCATTTTTAATGATAAAAATGATAACGCAAAGCATGCTGAGTCTGAGGCTTCTTTGGAACTCTCACTTTTCCTGGTAAAAGTGGTGACGCCCAGCTTCACTTCTTTGAGCTCTAGAATGATCACTTTCACTGACAATAGTGATCAGGTCCAGCCTGCATTTCCTTGTTCTTGTGTTTTGGAGTCCAGACTTACTACTTTTCTCTTCCTTTTCATCAAACCTCCATTTCCATGACTCTTGCTCGAATTATTCCTTCAAAAACAAGATTAAAAACTTAATTCCTAAGCAAAAATTCCATAATTGCTAAGATAACTACCAATTGAAAGAAAACTTCAATTCATTCTCTTTTTCTTAGTTTTTCTGCTTTCTTTATATATTTTCTTTATCAAATGAGTTAAAATTATGCAAAAATATCAGCAAAAATATGGATTCATCACTCTACCCTGTTGGCCCCCTATATAGCCTTGTTTTTTTTTAAAGCCCTATAATTTGTGGGTTTTACATTGGCCCTAAGCCCCAAAATAAAGAAAATAGTGGTTAGGGGTGGAGTAGCCCACTTATTTTACAAAGTAATAACTAAAATATTATTTTTTTATAATATTTATTAAATTATTTTATTTAAATAAATTAAAAATTATATTTAAAATATAAAAATAAATTTTAAAAACATTTTTTATTCAATATATTAAAATTTTATTATAAAAATAATATCAAATATAATTATATTCTAAAATTAAATTAAATTTAACTTTTACATTTTATTAATTTTATTAATTAATTTTAATATAGTACATTAATAATTTATTATTTTAATTAAGAATTAGTATTACATATTTTTAACTAAAAAATAATTAAATGATAAATAATATTTTGTAAAATACTATTTAATAATTATTTTAATAGATTTAATCAATTCTAGTATGTTTAAATTTTTTTAATGATTTTTAATAATTATAGGTTTATTATAGTTTAGGTTTATACATAATATGGTTATTTTTAATATAAATATAAAAATGTAAAATCTTAAATGATTAATTTTAATATATTTTATATATATATATAGTTATAGATAGATTTTTTTTTATTAAAAAAATATAGTTGTTAATATACACTTGAAATTTAATAATTAGTAAATATTTATATAAATCAACGTATAAATTAAAAATTAAATTATTAGTTAATTTATTAATTTATATGTAATATATAAATATGTATTTTAATTTATCATATACATGCTATTTTTTTATATTACATTAATACTATGGTGTAATTAATTTTATGTATATTTATGAATTTAAAATAATAAATTAATAAATAAAATAAAATTAAATATTATATATATATATATTACATTTAGTTTGAAATTTTGTATTAAGTTTTATTACAATTTTTTTATTAAGATAAAAATTTAGAAACACAAGTTACTTTTAGGCATTTATAAATTTTATAATGTAAAATATTCTTTATTTACAATTTTTATGATAAAAATATTTATTTACTTCTTTTTTTAAAATATATTAACTTTTATTTAGTAGATTTAATAAATTTTGTTAGTGTTATTTTTATTGTTAATTTTATATGTTCACTATAACTTTATTTTTGAATATAAGATATTCTTACACTAATATAATATGATCCTTAGAATATATATGTATATATATATAATTTTTAATAATTTTATAAAAATAAATCAAGAAAAATAATAATATAAAACTTTTATAATATAAAAAATTTATAATTAATACTCAAATAATATTTTAAAACTTATTTATAAAATTATATAAAAAATTGTAATCATTTAATAATTATCAATAATACAAATAAAAATTGTTAAAATTATATAATAATTGTTGTTTTTATTAATTTTATTTAATGACAACAATCATTGTAAATATTTATTATTATATAAATTATATTTTCTTCTTTTAAGTAATTTTATTGGATTACAAGTTTATAATAAAAAATTATATTAAATAAATATTTTTATTAGATATTATAATAATTATCACTATTTATATCAAATTTTTTTAAATCTAATTTTTTAAAAATATATAAATATTTTTGGCTCACAAAATCCTGACCCTGTGAGCTTTTAGCCTTATGGGCTTATGAATTAATGGACTTTTTGACCCTAACCCACATGGGCTAGGGCTAGGGCTAGCGCTGGGTCAAATTTTTTATAGAACTACATAAAGCAACGAATTATAATTTCAAGGACTAAAATACTTGTCAGTAACAATCTCAGGGACTAAAATGTCTTATGAGTTATAATTTCAAAGACAATGAAACAAAAATATATATTATACTACATACGACATCGTTCTTGCTACGTAATCAATGACACATGTCACGTAATGTAACACGTTAGCGTTGTTTTTACACGTAAGCAATAACATGTGTCACTTAACGTGACATGACAGCATTCTGTTATTGTCACTTAAATGTCTGATAAAGATAAAAGTCAAGGACTAACATAATATTTTTAATTTTGTAGGGAGTAAATGCATGATGCAAACTCTCTTGGGGACCAAAATGACAGTCTAGCCTTTGATTTAAAGTGGTCCTCTAGCAGCAGAACCTAACATTATTCAAGTGGGAATTAGCATTTATCCAAACTTATATGGTAATAGTATGCCATGTATGACTTTTGAATTGTGAATAATTATAAAATTTGGATGTGTTAATGTTGTATGTCTAGGTTTTGTCCAACTGCACCCAAAGATAGAAGGTGGAGGTTTTAATTGGGTGAAGAGTTTTGGTTGCTGGAGTCGCAACCGTCTTCGGAAGAAGCTTGGTTGATAATTTTTTTTAAATCAGTTTCCTTGAACTCTTTTATCATTGATAGTATTCACATATTATTCTAACTTTGTCAGGAAAGACTCAGTCACATACCATTGTTCTCTACAAATCTTGCTTTTACTTTATCTACATGTCAAGTTCTTTAAGTTTTACTTTCTTATTCCTATATATATGCTTTTCTTTTTTTGTCTTATCCTATTTTTCCATATCTTCATTTCATTCAACTCATGAATGCAGTAGCTAGTTACGTAACTCATGATTTTATCATGTTAAATACTAATGTGTTGTGAGATAAGTTATGAGTTTGTCTTGTATGAGTCTCTCTCTCTATATATATATATAATGTTCATTTTACTTATTTTTAGCCAAAAAATAGTAATAAAGATTATGGGGCTAGTCTCTTATATTTGTTTGAAATTTTTATTTTTTTAATTAATGGTAACAATAATGAGATAGGTATTAGTAATATCAAAAATTAAATTTTTTTATAATCTTCACGTTATTAATGTTGTTATTATTATTATTATTATTACTATTATTATTATTGTCTTTATTTTATTTTTTTATCTAATTTATTTATACATTTATGTTATTATCTTTATTGATATTTTTTCTTTATATAAAGTAAATATGATTTAATTTCATGATTAGTAAATAATTTTTTAGGAAAATAATTATTATAATATAATATAATAAATAAATAAAATTCATGGAATTATTCACAATACAAGTATGTAGCTTCTCTGCCATCATTTATTGTAAATTGTTAAGACTCATATGTACCTACGTTACTAGAAGTCTTATGTAATAAAAATTTTAAAATATTTTAACTTTAATTTACTAATAATTATTTTATTAATAAATTAAAATAAATTATATTTAATATTATTTATAAAACTTTAAATTAAGTTAATATTGTTGTTGTGTAGCAACACTACCTTTATGCATTATCAATTATCAAGACATACGTATACCTACGATAACTTATGTCCTATACACTTTCAATGTATTTAAAAATGAAATCTTACTTCTAAAAGTTAATAAATTATATGTTTATTTTATTTAATTAAAGTTTTTTATTTGAAAATTTTTCTCTTTAAAATTATTAAATAATTTAAAAATATATTCTAAAAGTGAAATAATATTTTTTCCATCTAATTATATAATCAATTAAAGTGTATTATTTTTTATTTAATTAATTTTATTAATTAATCAAAATATATCATATGTTTATATTCTATTATTCAATGTAATTTGTTAATTATGAAATTAAAATAAATTTACTTAATTAAAGTGGCTTAGCATCTCTACTGCATCATTAATCGTCACAGCTAATGTGTACCTATGTTATCATTGATTTTATGTTATATAAGTCTTTTAAGTTAAGAATATTTTATTTTTAAATCAATTAAATATTTTACCCTTTAAAATATACTCTTTTAAATATATTTTTTAATTAAGTTAAAATTTTTTTTATCTATACAATAATTTATAATTCATCTTAAATTAATTAGATAACTATTTCTTTGATTAATGTAAATGTCTTTTTTTAACTTTTTAAATAATTAAGCAATTAATTTATTAACTAAGCTAAGAGTAACAATTTGTAACGTTAATATGTAGCGTCTCTATTATTATATATTATAAATTATAAAAAAAAAATTGTGTATCAATGTTATATTAAGTCTCATGCAATAAAGTTATTTTCAAAATTAAACTATATTTATAACTCATTTTGTTAAATAATTATCTTTTACTAAGTAGTATAAATATATATTCTTCTCTCTAAATATTTCTCTCTTTATTAAATAAATATTTTTAAAATAATAATAATAATAAATTATGTTTTTAAATTTAATAAATTAAATTTATTTTTCCATCTAATCATATAATATTTTACAATACCTATATGTGATTTATGTTATCTTTGGATAAATCATGAAATATTTATTTATAGCTTATATTATTTTAAATTTTTCAATATCAAATTTTAAATTAAAATATATACTAAAAGTACTTTTTTATATAAATTAAAATATTTTATCTTAATTTCCATACTCTTTTGCAACAACTTATAGATATATAATTTTTTTTATCTTTTATATTGTTTATTGTGAGATAATATGTATAGTGGTATTGTCATATATCTTAAAAGATATAAATTATTTTAAAAAAATAAAATATAATTAATTTTAAAAAAATTCTTATATTTCCTTTAAAATCTTATAAATTTAAATTAATAAAATAATTTCATAATTTTTTATGATAAAAAGTGACTTTGAGTTTTTAATTGCATTAGAAAATACGTGAGAGTTGAAATTAAACCCGTCCGATCAAAACTATTTTCAAAATAACTTTTCTTCCTTTAAAAATAAAAATAAAAATAAAAATAATTATTGTTTAGGGATTATATAAATTTTTTTAAAATTATAATAAATTTACACAATTAATTTAAAGTAATTATTTTTTAAACGAACGTTGTAAAATGCTAATACTTTCTTACATGTAAATGATTCCTAAATTTATTTTTGGTTTCAAAAATTATGTTATTTTAAAATGTTTTTTTTAAAGTTTTGTTAAAACAAACTTTAGTGACAACTCTTTTGATATTTTTAAAAAATACTTTTCTTAACACAGTTGACACAACATGGCTGAGTGGTGGAGTTTGTTTTGATATGTATTAGATGTTGTTAAGTGATGATAATAAAGCTTTGTTTGACTGGATTTGAAATTTTGGCTAAGTATTTTAACTTTGCTTCATTTCACACGTAAAAATTGCCTCCACCTCTCTTGGTGTTTTTTATTTTATTTTTTTTTAGTTTTTATGAGCTAGGAACCTTATGACCAACTAAGAGGGGTTAATTGAAGAAACTTTACTTTTGAAGTCTTCCTCTAATTCAACTTTTATAATGTTATCTTATTTGTCTAAGTGTACTTACTTAGTTTGATTTTAATTCTTGTTTATTCAAGCTACATTTTTTCCATCACATAATATTATTTGGTGGCTTAATTTGGTTTGATTGTCATTCAGTTAAGGATTGGATCATTGACTCAAGTATCATTTTCATGAGTACCAAATTTGAATAATTTGGTTTAGATTTTGTGTTTAAGATTTGGGCTTGATTCTTGAAAACTCATAACCTTATTTGACCCAATAAATTAATATAAAAATTTTAAAAAAATTTATCATCATTTTCTTATTCAAATTAAGTCATCATTTCAAACCTATTTTAGAATATTTTACTTTTTTTTGTGAATTTTGTAACTTGTATTTAATTTTTTTTTATTTCTTTTTAACTGATTATAATTCTTATAATATCTATTTTAAATGAATTAAAATTATTTTAAATTTTTTTAATAATTAATCTCTACTAAATTACGTTATCTGATTTTTTTAATTTGTTTATTTTTAGATAAATTTTGCTAAGTATATTTTAATTTAGTTAAGTATATTTTAGTTTTTAACTTTTTATATATTATTTAATTTTAATTTATTTAAATTAATATAATTAATAATTATTTTAGAAGAAGTGAAATTTTAGAGTTATAGCTTCATAAAATTTTTTATATTAAAATTACTCGTTCAGCTAAGTTTCATGTAATATTAAAATTAACCATTTTGATGCCATTAAATTTTTTAAAATTTAATTTGAGGTCACAAAACTTTCTTTTTATTGTCTTAAGAGTTCCCAAAAAATGTCGATATTATCTTAAGAGGACCCAATAAAATGTATGATTGCATCATTCTACTCCGAAATGACAAGTGATTTCAAGGACAAGGAAGCTCTGCGGATTAAATCTACCTTTTTTCAGCTCCAAGTCACATTAAACCTTCTTTTTATTTATTTACAAAACTTTCAACTCAAAAAATCTTATTAAGAAGAAAAGAACACAGTCCATTATGACGTTGATTATATCTAATTAGGGGTCCAACATAATATAGTATACAAATAATACAACCGGCAAAAAGAAAAACAGCCTTTGATCTATGAATTTTAAAACGTCTCAAATATCCAGTAACTCATTTCGATCACTCCACAGGTGAATTCTTGAAGGAAAATTCGACAAAATTAGGCACATAAGAGTATGGAACCTCTAAAATACACAACTGTCATAAAAAAATAGAAAAATAAGGTGTGGGAATATTAGCACAATGCCATGGTGATGAGTAATAACTTTGGACTCTTAACCATTTTTGTCCTGTTTGACCATCTAAAATGATGTTTACTCTACAAAATAAATCAGGGTCAAATTATAACCATTAATTAAAAATTAAAAATGAACAAATTTTAACAACTTAAGTACTTAATACACATACAAGGATCATATCAAAGTATCGTCCCCTTTCCTTTTGAAGTACATTCCTCTCTTTATATAAGTCAACCTTTATTAAAAAAAGTATTCATTATATCAAGAATACAAAAGTTCAAATAACAATCTTTTTTCAATAAAAACTTACCATTATTAGATGGTTAAAATCAGAACTTTGGACAGAAGTTAACAAAATCCAACAAAACTAATACCATTTAAAGAAGAAAAAAAAAACAATAACCTCTGGAAAGAGACAGCATCATGTTCACATCCAAACATCCATGGCTGAAAAGGGATACACTACAAGAATTCATGGCTGGAAAGAAACCAAATATATGTACAAGTTTTCCTGACAGAAATCAAACATTTAAGGAGCAGAATCCGATACAGAACTTCTCTCACTAACAACTACAATAATTTACATGGAATACCAAGGAAAACAATTAAGATTGTGTATGGAGAGCAGCACAACTGAGCCTAAATATTCAATGACAAAGTAAAGCAAGGACAATAATACCCCTCACCACCACCACTTCCCAAACCTTTAGAATGAAACTTTTTGTTCAGAAACACAGGCTAAGCCCTGAAGCAATCTCACTATTTCAGTTACATCATCAAGATAGTACTTAGCCTTACTGGGTTTCCGACAAATGGTGCATGCAAATACCTCGGCTCTTGGTGCAATTGGACCACCCGTCGAACTCGTGATAACCTCGAACATGTCTTCGTCAGACCTGTCATCTCCTATACACAAAACAAAATCAGGAGACATTCCCTTTTCTTGCATAGCAGAAAGTAGGCGTTTTGCGACTAGTCCTTTGCTCACACCCTGCATGTGCATATACATGGTATTTATTAGAGGCTGTAATGTAAGTAAAACAATAAAATGGATACTATAAACATTTGGCATCTTACCAAAACAATAGCATAAGGAAGAAAGAAAAACCAAAATCTTTTAAGAGTGGATCTAAATGGCAGCTCAATAATTCACTCAGTCTCCTTTTATGTTATTTTACAAACACGGGGTTCAATTAAGTTAAAAGAAATTGATTATGTTAACTACGATCAACATATGGATAGTTCTAATGACAAGCCTTTTCTCTTTCATTTGTTTCCCCTTTCTCCAAATTCGATGCCCACCTTTTCCCTTTTACACATTAATTAAACCCAAACTTCACCGAACAAACATCAGCTACTCTTGATTTTTGCTGTCAAATCCTGCTTTATATAATGAAATTTGTTTTCAAGTTATGCCCCAATATGACGCATGTTTTTCTAGCTTACCCACAAGTTTCTTGTCTTGAATTAGATGATGCAAAAATATAACTGATTATGAGGTCCCTAACATCAAAATTAAAGATATAAATTGAATCTATAGTTAAAATTCATTTCTAGAAGTAGAATGTTGTGCATACCTGTGGTTTAACCTCTACATTATTCTGGCCACTCTTGACTGTCACTGGTTCATTTGCAAGCACACTCTCAAGATGGTCAAGAAGTTCCTTAGCTTGGCATGATCCAAAATCAGGATCTGCATCTTCATAGCACCAAACAAGGGAAGTCTCCTTATCTTCAATGGTGGATCCATCAGTTGTTTCAGTATAAAGTTTCATAACGGGTTCTGCAATTTGTTTCCAACTACAGTCTGCTGCAGCAACATGTGTTTCCCACTCTGTATCTCGCTTCATTCTGAAACCATACATCACATAAAAAGTAAAGTCAGCCACTATCTATACCCAATGAAAAGACAGAAGCCTTAAGTGCTTTACCTTAGAAAGTAACCATGCTCAGCTGCAATTCCAAGATTCTCACAAGGAGAAAACCATTCAGAAAGTGTCTTTCGGCTCCTAGCACTAACAAGAAACACCATGTTGTTCTTATCTCTACACAAACTATTAAGAATTTCAATGGATTTACTGCTTGGGCTCTTATCAATGGATGCCTGAGGAATTAGCGTACCATCATAGTCTAGAAGGATTGCCCTAGTTGTTGTCCGCTTGTAAGCAGAAACAATGTGCTCCATTGAGAGCTTCTTGAAGTTTGGATCAAGTGCAACAACTCTAAAGCTTAATCCAAAACCAATTCCCCACCACCTTCGTCGCACATGATCACTACAAGTCCTTTCCAAATCTTGCAAGAAGCTCCGAGCCCAGTACCCAATATCATGAGTACTAACATATCTATAATGCTTTTCATGCCTAAGCTGTTTCTCCGAATCGGCCATTTCCAGCGCAGAGTCCATTGCTTCAGCTACTGCATCAATATTCCACGGGTTCACTCTGATTGCTCCACTTAGAGAGGGGGAACAGCCAATGAACTCAGACACTACTAACATGCTTTTTTTCTTGGGGGAGGAAGCAAGACCCAAGACTTTATCCAATGTTTCATTTCCTTGACGACTGATGATATATTCATAGGGAATGAGATTCATTCCATCCCGTACAGCAGTGACTAAACAACACTCAGCAACAACATAGTAAGCAACTCTCTCATAGAATTTGAGAGGGTCCTCAATCAGAATGACAGGATCATACCCAGGTTTCCCAAATGTTTCATTGATTCGTTTTACTGTGGCTTTGGTCTCAGCTTGAACTTCTTTCACATCTTTCCCTCGTCCCCTAGCAGGATTAGCTATCTGGACCAGCACTACATTTCCTTGATAGTCAGGGTGCTGAAGGAGAAGCTGCTCCATGGCCAATAGCTTCAAACTTATTCCCTTAAAAATATCCATGTCATCCACCCCAAGCAACATTGTCCTTCCCTGATCAGAAAACTGTCTAATGAGCTCGCAAACTTTTTCTTCAGTCTGTGGCAGCCTTAAAACCGATTGAAGCTGACCCATGTGAATTCCAACAGGAAGAATTTTGATACTAACAGTCCTACCATAATACTCGATCCCAATATAACCACGCTTGGATTCATATGTAAGGCCAAGCATCCGACTACAACAGGAAAGGAAATGGCGTGCATAATCAAAAGTGTGGAACCCGATCAAATCTGAATTAAGAAGGGCCCTTAAGATCTCTTCCCTAACAGGCAATGTTTTGTATATTTCTGATGAAGGAAATGGACTATGAAGGAAGAACCCAAGCTTCACTCTGTTGAATCTCTTCCTCAAGAAAGTCGGCAACACCATCAGATGATAATCATGTATCCACACATAATCATCTTCAGGGTTGATAACTTCCATAATCCTGTCTGCAAATATTTTATTGACAGACACATAAGCTTGCCACAGTGACCTATTGAACCTGCCACCAAGTTCTGGTGATAAAGGCAGCATGTAATGAAAAAGTGGCCACAACTGTTGTTTGCAAAAACCATGATAGTACCGAGTAAACTGATCAGGTGGGAGAAAAGTTGGGACACACTTGTAGGTGTCAAGAAGTATCTGTGAAACCTCATCCTGTTCATTTGGGTGCACATCCTCCTTGAGACAACCTACATAAATAACCTCAATATCATCATCACCTAACCCATCTTTCAATTGAAGAAGAGAATTCTCATCCCATTCAAAAGACCAGCAATTCCTATTCCCATCTGCCTTCCTCTGAGCCCTTAGTGGGAGCTGATTAGCCACCATTATGATCCGGTCGCGGTGCACAGACGATGAAGAGGGATCGGAGCACACACTCTCCACTGGGTCATCATCAACATCAGATATCAACCCTGCCACAGTCATAATCCTTGGAATTCTCCTGTTCATGAACCCGAATGATGGAGCCTCACCCGAGGCCAACTCTAACAGGTTTGAATAGGACTTTGACACCATTCTTGTTACCACAAGCTAAGACGCAATGATACGAAACACTACACCCACATAACAACTCAGTTCCATCCAAGATAATCCCCAACACCAACCACCAACAATCATCTCACAAACATGGTCCACAACAAGTTCAACCAAAAGAGTGTGAGGTGAACAAGGCAAGGCTGTATTTTGAGTTCTGGGTCACCTAATACTTGTCCTGAATTGAGTAAACGAGAAATTGCAAAGCATGAAATGGCAAGAGGTGCAGCTGGTGGTGAATCTGTGATGAGTAACAATGGAAAGCATCAAAAGGGAAAGCAGAACTTGCTTGAGGACGAGCTTTGAGAAGTGGATCAAAGCAAGGGACAGATGAAACATGTAGTTACTAGAAATCCAGAAGAGAGAGATAGAGAACAAAAAGAATGGAATAGATTCAGATCACATAAACAGCTACAACAAGAAACAGCAACCAAACAAACCACCAGAGATTGATGTCATAAATGGACTGAACTTGGAAGTCAGAACCAGATGGCTTAAAAGAGCAAAGGGGGCAAAGAAAAAGATAAAAACAAGGAACCCAGATGGAATTAACAAACGGTTGAAGAAAATTACCAGTTTCATTGAGACTTGAATTCCAATTTCACTTTCATTGGGTGGATGTAAAAAAATTTAGAATCCATATCCATATAAATCATATAAGAAAAAATCAACTACATAGTGGGGAAGAATAAGGAAAATAAAAATAAAAAAATTAATTAATATAAATGACTAAGAAAATAAAGTGAGAAAAACTTGAATTATCTTTTGGAAGAGCTTTCTCACTGATCCACAATGGCCACCCAACCCCATGATATCTCTCTCTTTCCACTGAGCAGAGACAGCATGCAACAGTGTGATACTTTTGGAAGCTCACTTGTTTTCGTGGGTCAACCACTAAAAACAACTTCATTTTTCTTTTCATTTTGTTTATGGGAATTTATAATAGCTCCCCACCGTTCGATGATTTAGCAAGACTTTCAAGTAATCTAAATAAAGGTTCACGATCTATGATACATTGGGAGACATGTACATAGATGTTTCGTATAATCTCTCATGAGTTCGTCCTTATCCTCTGTCCTTCGGCAAGTCCGTCACCGAGGATTATGTTTCGTGTGGGACCCACTCAAGAGGGTTGTCTGAAATTAGCTGCAAAGCTCGTTCGTCACGCCACGTTTCTCGCTCTCATTGGATGCACAATCACCCGAGGAACACGTGGTATCTTCCTAACCGTTCATCGACGTGTTGAGATTCGTTACTATTTTTGATTACTAATATATGTCATCCTAATCTTATGTCCCCGACAATGGGTGAAGGACTCTGGTGCACCGGAGACATCGTGAAATCATCCACGTCAGATTAGGTCATTGATGTGGGAAGCTATAATTGGTTGCGTACAGTTTTAGAGGATAACTTTGAGTTGCAAAAATTGGAGCTTCGGATTCGGAGCCCCTGCTCCGACCCACCAGCGTGGACAGCTGGATGTCACATTAACTTTCTACCTCGTCATTGAAGGGACCCAGACTCAATGCTCAATCCAAGAAGCCATTACTTTTTTAAAAAATGTTGCTAAAATTATTTATAATTAAAAAAAAAATTGCTATAACAATATTTCGTATCTCTGTAACATGTGAAATATAAATTCAAAATTATTAAAATAATTTTTTAATTTCTAAAATTATAAATATTTAATCATTTTAATATTTTATAGAATTTAAAAATTAAAATAACACTATTTAATAATAATAATAATTAAAATATTATAAAAACTTTTAAAATTAAATATTTTTTCTTAATTGCATAATAATATACTAAAAGTAATAACTTTGTATTAATTAAAATTTAATTAATATATTTTTTATTATTTAAAAATTAATTAATATTAAAAATTATTATAATATTTTCTTTTTATATTAATATGACGTTGCACTATCTTGAACAATTTATATTTTAAATTATAAATAAATTAAATTGAATCGTTATTTAAAAATTATATAAAATAAATATATAATTTATATAAATTAAATTTTATTATAAAATAATATAGTTCACATATTAATTTTAATATACATATAACTCTAATTATGTAAGATAAAAATTTTAGTCTTCTCTCGAATAGAATATTTTTATTGATGATATTAAAGTAATTATAATTTAAAATATTATTTCAATGCAATACTTATTAACATTTGAAAATAGACATAAGAAGAGATAAGGATCAAAATATGTTTAAAAAAATATTAACAATATTTATTTATTTACAATTGACCATATATAGCAAACATTATTTTAGCAAAATTCATATAAAGAATGCATTTTCATTAGAAAAATTGATATTTTATTAAAATATTAATAATCATTAATGAAAAATAATTATTAAATAAAGATTAAAAACATTGTATTGAAATTTTTAATTTTTTAATATATAATTTTTAAAATTTGTAAATTCATTATATAATTTATTAAAAATATTGTGCTTAAACACTTAATAGCATTTAATTAATTTTACTTAAAAAATTTAATATTCTTAAATTTTAATTGAAATAATATATTATAAAATTGAAAGTTATAAGAGGTGCAGAAAAAATAAACCTTTTGATTATTAATAATAAATTTACCTCTCGCCTCATTTTCTTAAAAAAGTATTGATATTGAATAGTATTAATTAAGTGTAAGGATTACAGCTAAAAGAATTATTGGAACACGTGGTAGATAAGAAGAACACCACTTGTTCTTAAATTTCTGAAATTTGCTTTTATTGAAAAAATTGAAAAGAAAAGGACAAGAGGTACCGAACAGGGACAAGGGCGGCATTTTCACAATTTTAAATAGTTATGGATAAGGTTTTCCCTTTGTCTTCGCTGTTCTTCACTTTGATATAATAAACTTTTTTTTTTTTATGAGGATAAGGATCACAAATATTTTGCTATGGTGCGGTGATAATCCACCAGAGACGATGGTTCGCCAGGGACCCAAACTCTCGCTGCATAAAATATATTTTATTGTGATAAAAGTATAATTTTTTTTAATGTTCAATATTATGTATGATAAAAAATATAAGAATTTTTGTATAAATAAAATAATTTTTTTAAAATATTATTTTTATTGTAAAATTTTGAGACATGTTTTTCAGCACGTTTAAGTTAGAACTAGAATACACATTTAGAAATAAAACGTAAGATTGATGCAACTTAGAGTTACACTCGTATCTATAGCATGTGATATAAGCTTATACAGGTTATAGCATGAATCGGTTCTCAAGTTTAGCGGAAAAACATATTCAGATTTAAAATGATCACTTTAATTTTTATTTTTTTTAACTTTTAAAAGTTATACTATTTATATTATTTTATAATAAAATCTAATCTATGCAAAATAAATATTTATTTTACATAATTTTTTAACAAATGTTTAACTAAATTTATCTATAATTTAGAATATAAATCGTACAAGATAGTGCAACGTCTCGTTAATATAAAAAAGAAATGTTATAATAATTTTAACACCAATTAATTTGAATAATAAGAAAATATATTAATTAAATTTTAATTAATACAATACTATTGCCTTTAGTATATTATTATTATGAAATTAAATAATAAAAAGAATAAAACCAAAATATATATTTTATATATATTTTATGTTTAGAGAGATAAAAATTAAAGATAATTTTTTTATTATTTAATAATTTTTTATTTTGTATTTATTATAGTATATAAAGTTTCTAACTTTAGACTACTAAAATAATGTAGATACATTATTATTATACTTAAAATTTTTATTTAAACAAAAAAGTATTGATAAAAATATCATATCAATATTTTCTTAAACTTTTTATTGTAAAATTAATTTGTTATTTATTGTGTTTTGAGAACTAAACTATGAAAAAGGTCTATTTGATGCTTAAGATAGAAGATAAGGATAAAATTCTATTATTCTATTTTCAATAATTATTGAATAACAAGAATATAATTGTTCCTCTTAAGTTATTTTATTACATTTTTGTAATTTAAATTTTTATTCTAAAGCGCTAAGAAGCATCTGCAAATGATAATACTTTATAATTTTTGAATATTTTATAAAAATATAATTTTAATAATTTTCCAAAAATATATTTTTATAATTTATTTGTGCTTTAATTATAATTTATTATAAAAATGTAAAAAGAATGTTATTATAATTATATCAAAATTTTAATATTATGTGAACACAAATATTTTTAATATATAATTTTTATCAAAAGTCAATAAGTTAAATAAAAAATAAATTTTAAAAACTATATTAATTTTTTATAAAAGAGTAATTTTTATTTAATGTAATGTGTATCCTGTTTTATTAATTGTTTTTTTTTTTTTTGCTAATTTTTTTGTTTATTTCAAATATTAGATAAAATGACATGATATTATTTGTTTTATTATCTTAATATACGGAAATGATATGAGTTTATCACTCTCTTATCTTATCTTATTTTATCTTATTTGATTTTTATATTATATTATTTCTTATTCTATCATATTCAACAAACAAGGCATAAGAGTCCATGTAAGAAAAGAAGAGTATCAAAACATTTATAAAGAAAATTAAAATGGGCCGATGATAGAAATGAACCGCGAGTCTATTTAAACTTAAATAAAATATATTTTAACTGTTCAATGCCGTTAACAAGTCATTAAGAATTATCTCCACATGATTAAAGCAAAAGTGGAGTCTTGGATAATTCTTGAAGACATTTTTATGGGATTAACAAAATAATGTGTTTCTACGAAAAAAGATTATAATTTCTTTATATTTCTTTTTTATTTTATTTTTTGTGTTTTTATTTATTGCTTTAATTTTTAATCAAAATATGATTGAATATTTTTCTAATTTTTTAAATTTAGAGTAACTCAAATTAAGATTGATAAAAATATTTTGAATATTAACGATTTTTTGTTAATCTTGATTATCGTAATTTAATTTTTAGTGATTTTAATGCTTACAAATTTATTAGACCTCTCATTTGCATTACATAAGACATTAAGATGATATAAGACATTAAGAAAAGGACTAAGAGATTAATAAATCATTGAAAATCTCAAAATTAAACCTAATATTTTGGACCACAAAAATAGACTGAATTTCGTAAGAAATTACCATAAAATCTAAGACGTTTAATTAGATATAATTACTATAAAAGTAAAGTTAGTTTAATTAAATATATTTTTTTAATATTTTGAGAACAATAATTACTTTAAAATAATTTACCTTCAAGATAAATAAAAAATTAATATAAACTTTATTTTGATTAAGTTCATTAATGCTAATTAGTGATGAAACTAATTCATATAATTTTTTTCAAAATTTGAACTCATTTATAAAATTAATTTCCATTATGTAATTTTTTCTCTTTATGTTTCTTTATTTCTTTATCTTATCATGATAATTGGATGCATTTAAATAGTTGAATTATATTTCTCTAATACTTAACAACATAGTCTTTATCAATATTATTTTTTCACTATTTGACTAAGTGCAACACTTGTGACCCTATCAATAATAATGATGAGAAAATTTTCAAATATTAACAAGGACAAGAAAATGTTATTAAGAAGAATAGGAAAAATGAGTAAAGATTATTTAAATTTCATCTATAGGAACCTAACATATTTATAAGTATCATTTAAAAGCTACTTCACAACATCATCTCATTAAATGCATTTTTTGATTTGCTTTTGAAATAGTGTAACTATATTTTGTATGAAAATGAAAAATGAAAATGAATTTGAATTAGATTCGTTGTTAAAATAAAAAAAATACAAAAAATAGAATGAGACGACGATAACTCCATAGCATATGCGATCTAGTAATTCCACTTGAAATTATGATAATAGAAGCAAAATCAGGAATTAGGAGGGAGAATAAGAAGAAGGTGACGTAGAGAGATAATAGAATTAGAGGGAAAAGTTCATACCAACAACCTCCTTTCTTCATTGTATGAAATCCCTTAAAAGCACATTCTCTTTGCAATTTTGCGAGCTTCTTCTCGTTGTCACCACTTGCAGATCACATTCCACGTGTCCTCTTTGACTAATAGCATTTTTCGCGTTTCTTTCTCCATTCATTTTACTCGTTACAATATCTTGCCCTTTAAAATCAACCTTGTCCTCAAGGTTGAAGTGAGGATAAGATTGTTGGAATGTTTCCAAATCTTCCCATATAGCTTCATCAGGCTCATTTAGTTCTTATTGTATCAACACTTGAGGCACCAATGTAGAATTCCTCATGATTGTTCTCATGCCCAATATATGCAAAGGTTGTATGGAAGGACCGAATTCAGTTGTAGTGAGTGGCAATGGCAGATATTGTTGCGTTGGATGACCAGTAAATTTCTTCAACAACGAAATGTGGAACACAGGATGAATGCAAGCTGAATCTGGTAACTTGAGCTTATAGACTATTGGTCCTATTCGTTCTATCACTTGAAAGGGGCCAAAAAATCTCATACCCAACTTCTGATTCTTCCTAAGAATAACAAAATGCTATCTATAAGATTGTAGCTTGACCAACACCAAATTGCCAACGTCCAACTAGACCTCTCTTCTTTTCTTATCTGCTTATAGCTTCATATAACTATGTGCCTTAGCCAAATTAATCTTAAGCTGTTGTAGCACCTTATCTCTATTCAACAATGTTTCTTGCAAGGAAATTAGATCTTTTGGATGATATTCATATGGTATAACCAAGGGGGGATCCTTTCCAAAAATAGCCTTAAAAGGACTCATGCTAATGCTATGATGAAAGGATGAGTTATACCAAAATTGAGCCCATGGTAGCATGGAATACCAAACCTTAGGACTATCGTATACAAAGCACCTCAAGTACATTTCCAGTGTCTTATTAAGCACTTCAGTTTGCCCATCACTTTGAGGGTGATATGATGAACTCATTGCCAATGTTGTCCCTTGAGCTTTGAACAATTGCTTCCAAAATGAGCTGATAAAAACTCTATCTCTTTCAAAAACTATAGATTTAGGGAATCCATGAATCTTTGCCACATGATTAATGAATGCTTCTGCTACATTTTTGTTGCTAAAATCAGCTTTGAGAGCAATAAAATGACCAAATTTAGAGAGCCTGTCAACAACTACCATTATAGTCAAAAACCCATGAGAAGATGGTAATTTAGTGATGAAATCCATGGCAATATCCTTCCAAATCTACTGAGGAATGGGCAATGGCTGAAGCAGTCCTGCAAGTAAGGTGTGATTCACCTTAGCTTGCTGACAAATACTACAATTGCTGATGTACTCCTTAATCTCTTCTTGCATATTTGGCCAATAAAACTGACTACAGATTCTAGCAGTAGTTCTGGTCCACCCAGCATGACCACCAACTTTAGAGTCATGAAATTCTTGAATGATCTGCCTCTTCAATGTTGAATCTGTAGGAATCATCAATTTTGCTTTACTAAATACCAATCCATCCTTTACCACATACTTGGAATCAAGTAATTCACCCTGATTGTGCTGACTAATTAGTTTCATTAATTCTTTATTTGTCTTTGTCATGCCAACCACCTTTGCTAACCAAATTGCAGTAGGTTCTGACCATGCCATAAAAAGGCATCTAAATAAGGCATCTGGTGGTATATTTTCTCTGCCTAGCTTGTATTGAATAGTGAAATCATAACCCAGAAAATTAGGTAACCATTGTTGTTGCTCAGGACTTTGTAAAGTTTGATCAAGTAATTCTTTAAGGCTCTTTTGGTCAGTTTGAACGATGAACTTGTGTCCCAACAAGTAATGTCTGAATTTAACAAGTTGATTGCTTCTGCATTCTAAGTGAAAGTCTCTTAGAAAAGTAGGCAATAGGATGCTGAGCTTGACTCAAAACAGCTTCTATACCTACTCCTGAAGCATCAGTTTCAAGTACAAAGGGCTCTTTGAAATTAGGGATTGCAAGGACTAGTGCAGAAGTCATAGCATCTTTGAGTCTGCGGAATGCTGCAGATGTAGTTTCTGACCATTGAAAGGAGTTCTTTTTGAGTAAATTAGTAAGCGGCCTAGCTAAAGAAGTATAATTCTTAACAAAACTTCTATAGTATCCTGTGAGTCCCAAAAAACCCCACAGCTGCTTAATTGTTGTTGGTTGAGGCCATTTTGTAACAGCTTCCAACTTAGTAGTTTCCATGGCAACACCTGCTCCTGACAATGTATAGCCTAGATAATCAATCTCTCTAACCCCAAGAGAACACTTGGATAATCTAGCATAAAGCTGGTGCTGTTGCAATGTTCTTAACATAGTTTCCAATTGTTGTAAATGATCCTTCCATGTGGCACTGTATACCAAGATATCATCAAATAATACCAGCAAAAACTTCCTTAATATCCCTTTGAATATTTCATTCATCAAACTTTGAAAAGTTGTCAGCGTATTTGTTAATCTAAATGGCATTACCAACCATTCGTAATGACCATGGTGAGTTTGAAAAGCAGTTTTATACCTGTCCTCTGGCTTTAATAAGATTTGATGATAGCTGAATCTCAAATCTAGTTTTGAAAAGAATGAAGCTCCAAATAGTTCATCAATAAGTTCATCCACGGTTGGAATAAGGAAGAAGTCCTTAATTATGATAGCATTCAATGCCCTATAATCTGTGCAAACCCTCCATGATCCATCCTTTTTTTTACTAATATAATTGGTGAAGAGAATGGGCTCTTACTAGGCTGTATAATGCCTTCTTCCAGCATGTTATGCACTAATATCTCTATCTCATCCTTTTGACTATGCAAATATCTATATGGCTTAACCTTCATAGGGTATGAACCTTGCAATAAGGGAATTGAATGATCATGAGACCTTTGAGGGGGTAATGAAGTAGGTGTACTAAACACAGATCTGTAAGTATGTAACAATAATGCTAGCTTAGGTTCTATGTTCATAGGTAAATCTGGTAGTGGAAACTGATAAGTCTGTTATTTAACTAACTGCATGCTAAATATTTCAGCAATTGAGTCAGTATTAACCAATCTCCTTATGTGATGCAAATGAGCTTGAGTTAAAGTACAATCAGAGTCACTTTGCAGGGTAATGAATTTTCCATTGTGCATAAACTTGAGTTGCAATATGGCATAATCAACAATGTGAGAGCCAAGTGTTTTTAACTAATTAGCTCCAAGAATCAGCTCAACACCAAAAATAGGCAAGAGAAAAATAGGTAGTTGAAACTTATTGCCTTGAACTTGAATTTGAGATCCCTTAATCATACCATCAGCATTCATATAGTTCCTATTACCAACCATCACCTTAAAGAGTGGTGCTGGTTCGACTGGCAACTTAAGAAATTTAGCAATCCTAGGCTGTAAAAAATTGTCAAAACTGCCTCCATCCACCAATACTATCACAGGCAATGTATTGATGTGAGCTACAAATCTAATAGTGCCTACACCAAGGCCACCTTTCATGGCATTCAAGGACAAATGATGATCACCCTCCACACCCATTGCAATATTGCTATTGTTGTCAGTAATAACAACTTCAAAATTAATTTCAGGTTCAGAATCTTCTTCTTCAGTCTGTAACATCAAGAGCTGTCTATTGGGACATTTGTGATTAAAAGTAAACTTATCAGTTACATTTTAGCTGGGGAAATTCTTTTGACATTGGTTCTTTTTATTGGAGGAATGGAAGGAGTTGGTAACAGTGGGGGTAGTGATAGTTTAGGTGTATATTTGGTAGCATTAGATATGGTTGTTGTTGAAGCTATAGGTGAATACTTGTGAGTGTAGGAATTAGAACAAAAATTTGAAACTGTGGTATACTTTTCTTCATATAATTTTGCTAATGAAACTGCTCTAAGTATAGGACTCTGAGCAACTACATCATGATGAATATCCTTATTTAATCCACTTAGAAAACAACTTAACACAGCCTTAGGAGACAATCCTTCAAATTAATTAGCTAGAGCTATGAATTTCAAGTAATAGTCAGAGACTGTACCCAATTGCTGCAACTTGAATAATTCTCCCATTGGACAATCAAAGGGAGAAGGTCCAAATTGAGTTTCCAAAGCACAAGTCAATGCATTCCAAGATCCAACAAAATCCATGTGTTGTAGCATTTGAAACCATGGAATGTTCTCAAAGTGCATTGCTGCAATCTCCACTCAATCAGCATTCGGAGTATTATGATAATTGAAAATTTTCTCAACCTTAAAGATCCATTCTAGGACAGGGGTATGACCATCAAAATGTGGAAATCCCAGTGATATGTCTTTCACCGGTATAATTGCATTCAACGACGTATTTACCAGAGTACCTTGAGTTGAGCCTGAACCACCAATATGCTAAGATTGATTCTGAATTAATAGATCTATGGCTCGTTGCATTAGATCTAATTGTTCTTGTTGAGAATTTTGAAATTGAGTTATAAGGTCTCTCTGAGCTTGATCTCTTTCACATTGTATTTCAATCCAATTCATCAATGTAGACACCTAAGTTTGTAATTCCTTCATTCGTGTGTTCTCAGCCATTGATGTCAATGAAAGCACCAATGAAACAGTGTAACTATATTTTGTATGGAAATGGAAAACGAAACTGAATTTGAATTAGATTTGCTGCTAAAATAGAAAAAAATACAAGAATTAGAATGAGATGACGACAACTCTATAACACACGTGATCTAGTAATTCCACTTGGAATTATGATAATAAAAGCAAAATCAGGAATTAGGAGGGAGAATGAGAAGAAGGTGACGTAGAGAGAGAATAAAATCAGAGGAAAAAAGTTCATACTAACAACCTCCTTTCTTCATTGTATGAAATCTCTTAAAAGCATATTCTCTTTGCAGTTTTGCGGGCTTCTTCTCATTGCCACCACTTGCGAATCACTGTTACGCAATTGAAGAACTAACTAGCAAGTGTACTAGGTAGTTGTAGCAAGTAATAAAATTTGAAATTCAACATGAGCCCCAAGTATCGTCCACAAGGATCTTATTTCAATTACCACTTCACAATTTAACAATTAGTTGAGCAAAACAATTCATTTGAGGGGTTTGTAACATGTGAAAGTAAGAAATCAAGACAATAAAAGGCAATAAACTTGCCGTAAAACAGAATACAAATTTTGTACTAAGAATGCTATATGGAAAATAGTTAGGATTCACTTCACCAGATTTTCAATTGCAATGTAATCATGTTCTGAACCCTTGAGAATTTTAATTGATTGATAATCAATTTCACTTCTTTAACCAAAGGACAATTCCTTGCCTTATTGATCCTAATATCTAATTAAATCTCCCTAATTCCTTAGGTAAAATTTAATCAAATACTGCATTAAGTTCTGGAAATTATAGGATTACTAGATCATGATCCTTATTCCTAAGATCTCAATAGCCTAGGCATATGATTCAAATATGAGAAATAAACTCAATTTCCTTTGATGAAACTTCCTCTAAATTTAATTGAATGAAGGATTAGTTCACAACTACATTAAAAACAGAATCACATACTCAATTCAATTAAAATCTCAAGATTTAATCCACAATTACATCACAACATCAAATCTGGATCCATAGATCCCTAACCAAAAAGGTTTAGAACAACATTACAATGGAGAAAGGAGAAGTAAGAGAAGAAGAAGACAAGAAGCAGAAGAACATCTTCCAAGACCCAATCTTCACTTTGATTCCTCTAGAAATGAAGCTTGAAAGTCGCTCTCAATCTCTCTCTCTGACTTTCCTTGGAAGTTAAAACAGTTACAAAGTAAAAAATAACAAAAATGAACCAAAAGTCCATTTTCTGAACCTCTAACTTCTTCTATTTATATGGTTTTTCCCGCCTTTTTCCTTTCTACACATTAATCTCTGAGAATTGATATTTAAAAGGTCTTCTAGAAGCTTCTAAAACTGATTTAAGAACTTAAATCGTCCAAAGTTGACACTTAGAAGTGATATTTAAAATTCTGTTACTTTTGCATCGACACTTTGAGTGGTTGAAGTGTCTACGCGCAAGTGTTTTACATAGGAAGATCCTCACGCATAGATACTCTGAGCACTTGAAATGGCTATGCGCTAATTGCGTAGCTACTTGGGCACTTGAAGTAGCTACGCGCTCAATTGCGTAGCCACTCTGATCACTTGAAGTAGCTACGCGCACTGTGCAGTTCTAAATTAGCCTTGAGCGTAGCTACTCTGAACACTTGAAGTGGCTACGCGCACTGTGTAGCTACTCTGGACACTTGAAATGGCTACACGCTCAATTGTGTAGCTACTTTGAATACTTGAAGTAGCTACTCTCTTGATCTTCATGAATTTTCTTCTTCAAAGTATTCACTCTATGTACTCAGAGTGATTACATCCAACATATAACACTTGATTCTTCATCTTTTAAGCTCAATTCCTCTACTTTCTTCACTTTAATCTTCAACTCAAATTCTCAGCTCAAGCTTCTGCACAAGGATTAAGTCATTTTTAAGTCAAATTGTTCAGAATTGGACTAAAAATCTAAAAATCAAAACTATTTACACAATTATGAATATTAATACAATTTTTATGATATTTTCAAGTTTACTTAGCACTTTACTACTTATTTATTAGCAATATGATACTAAAAATTATGGTAAAATGTAGATTTATCAATCACCTTCCACGTGTCCTCCTTGACTAACAACATTTCCTGTGTTTCTTTCTCCCTTCATTTTACTTGTTACAGCTTTACACCACATAAAAAGATGTCTTCTTGACAAAACATCATTTTATAAGAGGCTTTTTACAATAAGCTTACATTACTTATGTAAACTTGTTTTAATACTAATATTGGTGGTGTCTTCCTCTTCCATTGTCTTATTGTTTCAATACCAATGTCCTTACATGTAACTTTCTCTGTTAAAAAACTCTATCAATCTATATAAACACTCACATCCATACACATGCAAGATTTCAAATGAGCACTATAATAGCTCAAAACAACTATATATCATGCTTTTTATTATGAAAATTGTTTGGAAGGCAAGTATACCCATTGAGAAGTAATAAAGGGTTTTAAAATAAATTTTTGAAATATCATCTCACAAAGATTGATTTTCAATTACTAAGAATTTCTTAATGCAATTATTTGAGCCTAAAAGATGTGAAATTGAGTAAGAAACATAATTTAACTATAAAATTAATTATGCACAAAAGCAAATAACACAACAAAAATCTTGGTTGAACTTATAGGAGAGGAACCTATGGCATATGGATTTTCTTATTCAATCCTTTGTGTTATTTTTTATTTAACTCTAAATTTAATTTCCTTGTAATTACCAATCATTCATACAAATACTATTAATATCCAATGATTATGCAATACTAATATTCTTTTCTCTAAATTAATATCCCCAATGATCATGCAAGACATCAATTAAAGAAAGCATAAAATAATTATGAACTTGTTAATTTAATAACGATTGAAAGAGAAAAATTGGTTTGGTCCACTTAATTCTTGGTCTCGTTTTGTTCTATAGATCTATTAACTAATCAAGGTATGGTCGTTAGACGATATAATTAATTAGGATTATAATTATGCACAATAGGATAAAATCTAATCACGAATGGAAACTAAATATAGATTCAAACTTTAAAATCTCATAAATTCATGAATAATAGTTCTCATAACCCTAGCTATAGACTTAGTTACTCATGCTAAAGAGAAGAACTGAAACAATCGTAAACAAAGCCACAAAGAAAAACAAACTAGAAAGAGATAATTTCTCGATCTTCAAATACGGTCGCTTAAAGCTTCAAGTCCCACTAAGAGTATGCTAACGTTCCCGTGCAAGAGAGATGAGATGAAAGGTGTATCAAAAAGTAAAAGACAAGATGTTAGACTTGATGCTGAAGGTCTCTCTTCAATAGGGTTTGAAAATCCTAAAAGTTTTTCATTATTTAGGCTTGTTCAAGATGAGCACAATTATGCAAGGCTATAAGCACGACCATGCATGGGATCGAATCACTCTCGTGCTTGCTAAAAGGGGTTGGGCATGCTGACTGCTATAAAACTCTGATTTTCCATCAATTTGGGTCTAAAACGCACCCAAAATCAACTTGTAACCTCTTTATACTAAACTGCACAATTAATATATAAATTAGTATAAAATCCAATTAAAATAAAGGTCAAACATAAATATAGGACCTCTAAAATAGGGCCTAATTATGGACTTATCAAAAATCTATTGATAACAAACTTATGCCAATTAAGAATGATGAATAATGATGCAAAATTCTAGAAATATGTAGTGTAAATAATAGCTTGAAATGTTTTGCAATGTCAAAAAATACAAATGTCTCCAAAGATTAAAAATGTAGAGAGTCAATTCATAATATTTTATTAGCAAATGGTAGTGATAGGATTCCATATAAAGATTGTGTAATATTTCTGTAAAGAATAATCTCAAAAATTATTAAATCATTCACAACAATAAGTTTATAAATCATATCCCTTTCAATTATCTAACATTTATTCTATTTAACCATTTGAAAAACCATCAATGGTACTAGAACTATGTTTTATCATCTACTAGATGTAGAAATATCATCCTATTACATCTAAAAAAAAATATTGTATTATTATTATTTTAAAAAATTTTCTAACTCATGGATAATACTACTTAACATCATCTCTTCCTATTTCTAATTTTAATAGTGAAAATTATAAATTTTGGAGCACAAAAATGAAGATATATTCCACCTTCTAAGATCTATGGATATTATAAAAGAAGGATTCAATGCTCAAATAGATACTTCAGCCATTTCTACAGCTTAAAGAAAAGAGTTAAAAGAGTTAGCAGAATGATTCAAAATACTTGTTTATTCTACAAGTCGTTATTGATACAATTTTTTCAACAATAATAGGTGCTACAATAACTAAAGAAGCATAAATTATGCTACATGAGAAGTTTGAATGAAGTGATAAGTTACATGTTGTAAAACTCCAAACTCTTAAGAAGTTTGATTTATTATAAATGAATGTCTAAGACTTTAAAGGATTATTATTTTAAAATAAAAGAAATAGTTAACCAAATGAGAGCTTACAAGAAAAAATATTCTTGACAAAATGTCCTAATCATGGGTTTTAAGACATTACACAACATAATTTCTTTTGCAATGGGATCAAACCTGAGGTGAAGATGTTATTGGATGCAGCGGCTGGGGGTACTATGATGTCTGCAGGTCCAGACTAAGCTACTCAAATTATAGAATTCCTAGCATCTTTTGATCATCAAGCTCAACATGGAAGACACCAGTCTCAAAGAAGAAAAGTTATAGACTTGAGCACTAATAATTCAATTTTGGCTCAAAACAAGTTGTTATCTCAACAGATTGAGGCCTTGACAAAACAAATGGCTAAAATACCACAACAACTCCATGCCATAAATTTTTCTCAAGCTCAATCAAGCCCTTCACTTAGGTGTGATTTTTGTAGGGGAGATCACCTAAACGGTTTCTGTGTAGAAACTCCTCAAGAAGAGGAAGTTAACTACATGGGAAATCAATCAATAGGAGATAAATTTAATTCCCACAATTATAATGCTAACAATTTCATGCAGGAAAATAAAGGCTGGAGGAATAATGCCAACACCAATCAAGGCTATGGATGGAAAAATGAAGCTGGTACTTCTAATAGACCGCCACCACAACAACAACATCAACAAGATTCTTATCCTTCTATGCATGAAAGGACCAGCAAATTGGAGGATACATTGAATCAGTTTATGCAGCTATCTATCACTAACTAAAAGAATATAGAGGCTTCTATTAAAAATCTAGAAATACAGGTGGGTTAGCTTGCCAAACAATTGGCTGATAAGTCTGGAGGACCATTTTCAGCAAACACTCAAACCAACCCCAAGGAGCAATGCCAATCCATCACCACAAGGAGTGGAAAGGTGGTAGGAAGTGATGGTATAGGTGAGAAGAAGTTGGGTGAGGAAGAAAAAGAAAATGAGAAGAGTGGTCAGGTTGAGAAGGAGATTGAGAGGAAAGATGAAAAAAGCAATAAAAGTGAGGATGTAAATAATAAGAGTAAGAGTGAAAAAAAAAATAACAAAGAGGAATTGAAAGAAAAGAGTGGAGTAGAAAAAGAAAAGAGTAAGAAGAAGGGCAAGGAGGTAATTTGTACAATTCCTTTCAAAGACCTACCTTACCCTTATGCTCCATCAAAGAAAGAAAAAGAAAGATAATTTGCAAGGTTTTTGGATATTGTGAAGAAGCTCTAGATTAACATTTCTTTCGCTGAAGCCATGGAATAGATGCCCATATATGCTAGATTCATGAAAGATTTGTTGACCAAGAAGAGAAGGATTCTTAAAGAAGAAATTATGGAGCTTAAAGCAAGGTGTAGTGATATTATATAGAAGTCATTACCCTAGAAATCCTGAGATTAGGGTAGTTTCACTCTTCAAGTGTCTAGTGGAAATTTATCAGTAAGAAAGGCACTTCTACATCTTGGAGCTAGTATCAATCTGATGCCTTTATCCATGTTGAAGAAGATTGGAGATATGGAGGTACACCCTACAAGGATGACCTTACAGCTAGCAGATAGGTTAATAAAATTTCTACATGGTATAGTTGAAGATATGTTAGTTAAAGTGGACAAGTTCATGTTCCCAGTGGACTTTGTAATCATATATATGGAAGAGGATGCAGAGGTTCCTCTAATTTTGGCCAGGCCATTTATGAAGACACCTCGAGTTATTATTGACATGGATGATGGAAAGTTGAAGTTGAAAGTTCAAAATGATGAGATTATTTTTAATGTGTTTGAAGCAATGAAGTTTTCAAAAGGTACCAAAGAATGCTTTATAGTTGATGTATTGGATGATGTGTACTTGGAAGCACAAGGCAACCTTAGGAGCTCATTACCACTCGAAAAAGCTTTGTTTAATGTTAATGAGGAGTTAGATGAGATTATAAATAAGGAAGTGCAAGATTGTATTGACAACTTGAATAGAGGTGAACTTCTACTAGTGCGCATTTGTAAGAAGATTTGAAGGAAGAAGAGAAAATGCAACCTGTGAAGTTAGAACTGAAGCAACTACCATCTTACTTGAAATATGTCTTTTTGGAGAGTGATAGTAGGAAGCCAATCATTATTAGCAGTCAGTTGCCAAAGGAGCAAGAGAATCAATTGGTTGAGGTGATCAAGGCCAATGAATGTGTTATTGGGTGGACTTTAGCAGATTTGAAGATAATCAGTCCTTCATACTATATGCATAAGATACACATAGAGCAGGATTATAAGCCAGCAGTCCAACCTCAAAGACGTCTAATAAGTCTGTAATTAGGAACTATTTTACAGTTTATATATTCATATTTGACCTTTATTTTATTTTGATTTTACACTAATTTATATATTAATTATGCAGTTTGATATAAAAATGCCACAAGTATACTTTGGGTGTGTTTTGGGCCAAAATTGATAGAAGAGTAGAGTTTCGCAGCAGTCAGCATGCTCAGACCCTTTCAACAAGCACGGGGTGCTTCAAGCCCATGCACAGTCGTGCTTAAGGCCTTGCACGACCATGCTTATCTGTGAGAAGCTCAATTATCAAGAGTCTTTAGGGTTTTCAAACCCTATTAAAAAAAGATCTCAGACATCGTAAAGGGGACCATTTTTATCTTGGCTTTGGCTCTAGAATACATTTGATCTTATCTCTCTTGCATGGGATTCTTGGCACATGCTTGGTGAGACTTGGAGCTTCAAGTGATTGTACTTGAAGACTGGGAACACATCTCATGCTCTAGTTTGATATTTTTTTTTTATTATGGCTTTGTTTATGATTGTTTTAGTTCTTTTCTTTAGCATGAGTAACTAAGTCCATAGCTAGGGCTATGGGAACTATTGTTCATGAATTTATAGAGTTTTGACGTTTGAATCTAAATTTGATTTCCGTTTCGTGATTAGATTTTATCCTATTGTGCTTCTCTCTTAATTCTAATTAATTATATCGTCAGGCGATCGTACCTCGGTTAATTAATAGATCTATAGGGTAAAAATAGACAAAGGATTAGGTGGACCAAACTAATCTTTCTATTCTAATCGTTATTAATTAACAAGTTCATAGATTCCTTAAGCTTTCTTAAATTGATGTCTTGCATGATCATTGGCGATGTTAATTTAGAGAAAAGAATATTAATATTGCATAACCATTGAGTATTAATAGTATTTGTATGAATGATTGGTATTCATAAGGAAATTGGATTTATAGTTAAATAGAAAACTAACATAAAGAATTGAATGAGAAAACCCATATGCCCTACGTTCCTCTTCGATAAGTTTAACCAAGACGTGCATTGTATTCCTTGCTCTTAGTTTTATAATTGATTTTATAAATTCTTGTTTTTAATTAATCTTGTTCCTTTGAAGCTTAAACAATTGAATTAGAAAATTCTTAGTAATTGAAAAACAATTCTTGTAGGACGATATTTTGAGAACTTAATTTAAGAACCCTTTATTACTTCTCGATGGGTACACTTGCCCTCCGAAGAAGTTTTTGGCGCCGTTGTTGAGGATTGCTTTTTCAATATTAAGAAAATATCAAATTTAATTGATTTGAGCAATTTGTGTTTTATTTTATTTTAATTTTGTTTTGTTTATTGTTAAATTTTTCTTTTATATTTTATAATTTTTGTTTTTATTTTATTTTAATTTTTTTTATTTCACAATTTCTTTTAATGTATACTCACTCATTCTAAGTGTTCTACAACTTGTTTATTTGATCTAGAGATTGAAAGAACAGTTCATAGACAAAAAAAAGAAGTGAGAGCACAAAGAATGGCAGAGGGAAGAAGATCAATTCAAGATTACATGACACCTACTACTACAGGCACCCCTGGAAGCCTCACGACCCCTAATATGGAGGCAAACAATTTTGAATTGAAATCAGCACTCATAACCATGGTCCAAAAGTCCATACAGTTTAGAGGTATACCTAATGAAGACCCCAATCTTCATCTGACGAAGTTCCTCCAATTGACAGATTCCATCAAATACAATGGAGTCTTTAATGATGCTATTTGACTTCGTCTTTTTCCCTTCTCAGTATCTGAAAGGGTGAATGCATGGTTTTCCTCACTCTCAGCTAATTCTATCACAACATGGGAGGATCTCACTCAACAAAGTACTTTCCCCCATCAGGGTCCTCTAAGCTTATGACGAAGATATGTTACTTCCAACAATATGAAGTATAATCCTTATTCGAGGCATGAGAGCGATTTGGAGAGCTTTTGAGGAGATATCCTCATCATGATTTTCCAACGTGGAGACAGGTGCAAATCTTTTACAGTGGCCTATCAATCACCACCATGGCTACGATTGATGCCGCAACAGGAGGGTCCCTCATAAGAAAAGATCTAGATGATGCATACAAGCTAATAGATGAGATGACATCTTCTAGCTTCCAGTTACACACTGCTGACTCTTACGATATCAAGAGTAAGAGACCGCCCCAGTCTACCAAGCAGAGAGTAGCAGCCCACTAATGAACCAAATGACAGTCCTTACAAAGCAACTAGAATCTTTAATGAAGGCTCAAGACCAACCTATAAGAGCTCCTGCAAGCCCAGAATCTAAGAAAGAGGAGGCAAATTTCATGGGTAATCATAGTTCAGGGTGGAGGAGTAATCCTCCTAACTCTTGGGGGAATGGCTTTGGAAGTCAAAATTCAAGTGTTTATCGCCCTCCTCATATGCAAAGTCAGGGAGGAAGACCATAAGGGAAAGAAGCTCCTAGATCCCAGTCTAACTTTCAAGAACAAATGATGCAATATGTGCATTACTCTGATAAGAGGATGACAGAGCTTGAATCTAAATTGGACCAACATATTGAGAGAACTGATAAGAGGTTCGCAGAGGTCATATCTAAAATACAAGCCAACTCTTCTAAGATGAGTGCACAATTGGAGCAAATTGCGAACCTTTTGAGTCAAAGAGTGATGGGAACACTGCTATCTCAGCCTAAACTTAATCCAAGGGAGCAATGCAATGCCATCACCCTTAGAAGTAGAAAGAAATTACAAGAATTGCAAAACAGAGGCACATGCATGCCCATGCTGATTCTACATGCACACCTGTGCTTATTGATGAGCACGCCCCTGCTAAAATTGAAGCACAACCATTCTTATACAAGCACGCCCATGATAGTGATCAAAGCATGACTGTGCACCACTATGAGCAAGACTGTGCTTCAAGCAAAGAGCCTGAAAAAGAAAAAAAGGAAGAGCCTCTTGTTCAACCAAGGCCCATGAGCCTAAGATACTTTTCTCACAGCGGTTGCAAGGTCACCCTCCTTATGATGAAGAGTTCCATAAGTTCTTAGACTTATTGGGCAAAGTGCATATCAATATGTCTTTCATTGATGCTATTTCCAAAATGCCCAAATATGCTCAATTTTTAAAGAAAATTTTGACCAATAAAAGAAAGTTGAGAGCACATGAAACTATGAAGCTCACCCAAGAGTGCTCAGCTATAGTCCTTAAGAAGCTTCCACCTAAGCTTAAGGACCCAGGAAGTTTTACTATTCCTTGCACAATTGGGAAAACTCATATTGATAAGGCTTTATGTGATTTAGGAGCAAGTATTAATCTTATGCCTTATTCTATTTTCAGGAAGCTTGGAATGCATAAACCTAAGCCAACCTCCATGTCACTTTAGTTGGCAGATAGGTCGATCACATACCCCAAAGGCATAATAGAGAATGTACTTGTAAAAGTTGGGGAGTTTATGTTTCCTGCTAACTTTGTGGTACTTGACATGGAGGAAGGTGATGATGTTCCCATCATACTAGGGAGACCGTTCTTGGCCACTGCTAGGGCCATCATAGATGTACAAGAAGGGAAGCTCACACTGAGGCTAGATGATGAGGAAGTTGTATTTCAAGTTTTCAATTCTTTCAAGTACCCTTCTAGCTAAGAGTCCTGTCACTTTGTGAGCATTGTGGATGTTGCTTCTCCCCCTCCAATTTATGTGAAGCATGGAACCACGAGAAGAAGGCCAAGGAGAAAGCAATATGAGAAGAAGAAAAGACAAAAGCTTAAACCATCCATTAATAAGCCTCCTAATTTGAAGCTTAAATTTTTTTCTCTTTATTCTAATCCTCATCTTATGAATAATTTTTCTAATCTAATAGGTGTTGGGGAGGCAGAGCTACTGGGGAGACAATTACATATCAAGGGAGTCACCTCTGTGATTCATGCCTTCTTCCCACCTTGATTTACCAGGAACGTCAGGCTCGTGACATTAAACAAGCGCTTCCAGGAGGCAACCTGTGTCTTTTATTTTATTTTATTTAAATTTTATTCCCTTTTGTTTATTTTAATTTTGCTATTGTTATTTTTAGAATAAAGAATAAGCATATTGAAAGATTGCAAGGACTGAGTTGGTTATTCCCGCACACACTTTTGAGCTATGATCTGAAAGCACGCCTATGCATCTCATACACAACCATGCATTTAGTCGCAGTTATGAGAGAAAGCTTTACATCATAAGCATGAGCGTGTTTAAAATTTCAGCATGGCCGTGCTCCCTCACTTAAAGCCATCGCGCCAAGAACTATGAGGGAACCTCTTTCTTTTTTTTTTCAATTGCCCTCTTTGCATGCGTTTAATTTGATTGTTTTCAAGCATTGAGGACAATGTTTCGCTTTAAGTATGGGGAGTAGTTCCTAATTATATGATTGTTATTGCATGTTCTTGAGTAAAGTGTCTATGCTATTTTTTTTTATGATAATTTAAAACTTTTTCCCTCAAGGAACCCACTTTTTCTAGATAGAAGAACATGTTGAGTAATTATTATTGGCATTATACTTTCATTTGGAAACTAATAATTAGCTAAGTTCCTTACTTTTATGCTCTACATTAAACTCTAACCCATAGATGTGAGTTTTGAGCCTTAAAGGGAATTTCTATCTTAATTTAATTAATTGTACCCCTTTCCTCATTGTTTTGTGTGATTATCTCCTTAGGATTTGTGCTATAGAACTTGACTTGGAACCGACTTAAGACTTCTCTTTTCAATTGCATGTTTTTAATATGATTGAGGCATAATATGATTTATATTCTTGGCCTTCAGCATGTTTAAGATACAACTAGTTGTCCACTTTGAGCTTTATTGATTTTCTTGGTCCCTTGCATTAAATTTATAAAATATTTTGATGACCTTGAGTTTATTAATGGAGTAATATAGTTGTTGAATTGTTTGATTAAGTTTCCTTTATATCTCTTATGTGCAAAAAGAAAGAAAGAAAGAAAGAAAGTATGAAAAAGAAAATGAAAAATAGAAAAAGAAAAGAAAAGAAAAAGGGTTATATATGATTGAAAGGAGAGAGGTGTAAAAATATTGTTTATATACAAAAATATAAAAATTACTCCAAGAGCTTCATTTGTAAACTTAAGGGATGTTTATAATTTTTATAATTTATTACCCTTTATATATTCCCTTCCTTTCATTTATCTCACGTCAACTATTATAACTCCTTGGCCATATTACAATCTGAAAAATACCTCATGATTTTGACTTGCATTTAATTTATTTAGTGGAGAGTCAATTTATAGTCAAGCCTATGGTAGTATACTTTTCTTTAGGAGAACTAAGTGATATCTCATTTTGTCCCTTAGTGAGAGACGAAAGTAAAGTATCTTAGTTTGACGTTTGAGTGAAAAGTATGGAATTATAAGATTCTATTTGGGAATCCTTTTGATTCCTTATGCTTATTGATATTACTCTTGTTGCTCTCTTTATCTCCGTTGTTTTGGGTTCCGTGCGTGGTATTATGTTTTAAGTTATTATGTTATTCACTTAACCAGCATTTTGCTTGAGGACAAGCAAACAGATAAGTATAGGGGAGTTAATAAGTCTGTAATTAGGCCCTCTTTTACAGTCCATATATTCATATTTGACCATTATTTTATTTGAGTTTTACACTAATTTATATATTAATTATGCAGTTTGGTATAAAGATGCCGCAAGGATACTTTAGGTGTGTTTTGGGTCCAAATTGATAGAAGAGTAGAGCTTCGCAGCAGTCAGCATGCCTTGACCCTTTCAACAAGCATGAGGTGCTTTGAGCCCATGCACGGTCATGCTTAAGGCCTTGCACGGCCGTGCTCATTTATAAGAAGCCCAATTATCAAGAGTCTTTAGGGTTTTCAAACCTTATTAAAAAGAGATCTCAAGCATCGTAAGGGGGACCATTTTTATCTTGGCTTTGGCTCTAGAATACATCTGATCTCGTCTCTCTTACACGGGATCCTTGGCACATGCTTGGCGAGACTTGGAGCTTCAAGCGATCGTACTTGAAGACCAGGAACACATCTCATACTCTAGTTTGATATTTCTTTTGATTATGACTTTGTTTATGATTGTTTTAGTTCTTTTCTTTAGCATGAGTAACTAAGTCCATAGCTAGGGCTATGGGAACTATTGTTCATGAATTTATGGAGTTTTGACGTTTAAATCTAAATTTGATTTATGTTTCGTGATTAACTAAGTCCAATCTTTCTCATCTAATCGTTATTAAATTAATAAGTTCATAGGTTTCTTAAGCTTTATTAAATTAATGTCTTGCATGATCATTGAGGATGTTAATTTAGAGAAAAGAATATTAATATTGCATGACCATTGAGTATTAATAGTATTCATATGAATGATTGGTAATTATAAGGAAATCAGATTTAGAGTTAAACAGAAAAATAACATAAAGGATTGAATGAGAAAACCCATATGCCCTAAGTTCCTCTCTGAAAAATTTAACCAAGACGTGCATTGTATTCCTTGCTCTTAGTTTTATAATTAATTTTATAAATTTTTGTTTTTAATTAATCTCGTACCTTTGAAGCTTACACAATTGAATTAGAAAATTCTTAGTAATTGGAAAATAAATGCTTGTGAGACGATATTTTGGGAACTTAATTTAAGAACCCTTTATTACTTCTCGATGGATACTGTGTGCATAAGATACACATGGAGCAGGATTATAAGCCAGTAACCCAACCTCAAAGACGCCTGAATCCAACCATGATGTAGGTAGTGAGAAAAAAAGGTAGTAAAGCTATTAGAAGCTGGTATGATCTAACCTATTTCAGATAGTGCTTGGGTCAGTCTAGTCTAAGTTGTTCCTAAAAAAGGGGGTATGACAGTTATGAAAAATGAGAAAAATGAACTAATTCTAACCAGGACGGTGACAGGGTGGCAAATGTGTATAGACTACAGGAAGCTCAACCAGGTCACTAGGAAGGATCACTTTCTCCTACCATTCATGGACTAGATGCTTGAGAGATTGGTTGATCAGTCATACTATTGTTTCCTAGATGGTTATTCGGGATACAATCAGATAGCAGTAGATTCTCAAGACCAGGAAAAGACAACTTTCACTTGTCCATTTAGTGTCTTTACTTATAGAAGGATGCCATTTGGTTGTGTAATGCACTAACCACATTTCAGAGATGCATGCTAGCTATTTGTTTTTAGATTTACTTGAGAAAAGTATTGAAGTGTTTATGGACGATTTCTGTGTATTTGGATCCTCATATGATGTTTGCTTGAAAAATCTTGATACCGTACTAAAGCGGTGTGTGGAGATAAACTTGGTACTCAACTGGGAGAAGTGTCACTTTATGGTGACTGAAGGAATTATATTGGGGCATAAAATCTCAGTAAGAGGAATAGAGGTTGATCCAGCCAAAGTGGAGGTTATTTCTAAGCTTCCACCACCAACCAATGTCAAGGGAATCAGGAGCTTCTTGGGCCATGCAGGCTTTTATAGAAGATTCATCAAAGACTTCTCCAAGATAGCTAGTCTCTTAGTAACCTTATTTTCAAAAGCATTAAATTTGATTTTGATGATGGTTGTTTAAAAGCTTTTGAATTGTTAAAGAAAAATCTTATTTCAGCTCCCATAATCACAGCACCAGATTGGAAATATGATTTTGAAGTTATGTGTGATGCTAGTGATTTTGCAATAGGAGCTGCTTTAAGTCAAAGGAAGGATAAAATTTTTCATATCATACACTATGCAAGTAAAGTGTTAAATGAAACTCAAGTGAATTATGCAACAACTGAGAAAGAGTTACTTGCTATAGTATATGCACTTGAAAATTTCCATTCTTGCCTTATTAGTTCAAAAATTACTGTGTACACTGACTATGCAGCTATAAAGTACTTGTTGACAAAATCATACTTTAAGCCCAGGTTGATCTGGTGGATCCTATTATTACAAGAATTTGATTTGAATATCAAAGACCAAAAATGGTGTGAGAATCATGTTGCTGACCACTTATCAAGACTTGTAAATGAACAGGTGACCAGTCAAGAAAGTGATGTCTTGGAATAGTTCCCAGTTGAAAAATTGTTTGCTATGAGTGAAAGACCCCAGTTTGCTGATATGGCAAATTACAAGGCAGCAAAAGTCATTCCTGAGGATTACAACTGGCACCAGAGAAAGAAATTCTTCAAAGACTCTAACTTCTATGTCTAGGATGACCCTTACTTATTCAAGATTGGAGCTGATGATTTACTGAGAAGGTATGTATCAAGGAGTGAACGCAAGGATATCTTATGGAACTGCCATAATTCTCCATATAGTGGTCACTACAATGGTGAACGTATAGCTACCAAGGTGTTACAAGTAGGATTCTATTGGCCACCTCTCTTCAAGGATGCTTATGAGGATTACAAGAGTTTTGACAAATGCCAAAGAACAAGTGAAATTTCAAAAAGGCATGAGTTACCTTTACAGACGATCGTTGAGGTTGAACTATTTGACTGTTGAAGGATTGATTTTGTTGGTCTACTTCCTTTTTCATACTCCAATGAATATATACTTGTGGCTGTGGATTATGTGTCAAAATAGGTAGAAGCTAGTGCTACTCAGAAGGCTGATGCCAAGACTGTTATCAGGTTCTTGAAGAAAAATGTATTTTGTAGGTTTGGTGATCCAAGAGTGCTCATTAGTGATGGTAGATCACATTTTTGTAATATTCAACTGAGAAAATTGCTTGAGCATTATGGAGTGAAGCATAGAGTGACTACACCATACCACCTTCAGACCAAAGGCCAAGTTGAGGTCTCCAACAGAGAATTGAAAAAGATCGTGGAGAAAACTATAGCTAGTTCAAGAAAAGATTGGTCTATGAAGCTAGATGACACCCTACGGGCATATAGAATAGCATTTAAGACGTCAATTGGGTTTACTCCATTTCAGCTGGTTTATGGTAAGGCTTGTCATTTGCCTGTTGATAAATCCATATTTTACTAGTATTTTACTTTAGTTTTAATACATTTGATAGAGAAAACATGTTGGAAAAAGCTGAAAAACTCATAAAAATAATAGAATATGCAAAGTCTTCTTTAAATATATAGTTGTTTAGATTTTATGAATTTTCTTTGTAGAAATTAATGATTTAATAATATTTTTTGTAGGAAATTCTGAGCTAAGTTTATAAGATTGGAATGGTTGCTTAAACTCTTTGTAGTTAGGGATTGTGGATTTGAAATGGAAGTGTTGAACTGATTTTGGATCTGAACTTTGAGTATTGGATTGTGTCACGACCCTTTTTATAAGGAACCGAGAACATTGTTTCTACACCACATACTTATTTAAGATAGATAAATAATAGAGAATATAAATATAAAATTCACTTCTCATTCAAAATAAAAAAAAAATTTATATCAAATATCCAATAGAACGACATAATATTACATTTAGTTTACAATATTCAAAATATACAACATTATACTACTGAGCTCCCTCTACATGAGGTTTTAAAATATAAGAAAAAAGGACTTTGATGCAAAATTACTCGACTCTAGCTTCTAACATTTCTCCACTGGCCCCTCAGCCTATGAAGTAGATGCAACACCTGTTACATCTACTATGTATCACCGTACGATCATCACATTACACACGCACACAACAACATAGAAAGAAATGCAAGGGTGAGCTTACCAAAAATAAATAAAATGATATATATAGAGAAAAATATTTCTCACAACAATAGCCCATGCATTTTCAGTCCATCTAATGCAAAACATGAAAATGGTTTCCAACTAGTTTCATAGCCTAAGTAAATCAGAAGGAACCGAGCTGGTCTGGGAGCGACCTATTCTAGTATCTGGATCCAGACAGCATAAGACAATAGCTCAACATGAACTTACAGTTACACATATACCCACCTAAACATGTAACTCGACTCTATAATGATACAAAACATATATCTCAACATGATGCAGCACCACTAAAATTGTTTTAACAGCTCAACCAAGACAAGTTTGTAATATACCAATCAAAATCTCAGCATTTTAATCAATTAATAGTAGTTACATCTTAAAAAATAGCTTTTATTCAACAGATCTAACAAAATCATATAAAATATCTTGAAATAGCATATTAAACCGTTCAAAACATAGTTCATAGGTTAAAGTAAGCTCCCTTTACCTCAGAACGATTATTCACACCAGATCTATCGAATATTACTTGTTTTAACACAAGATTCACCGAAGATTCAACTTTAGAACAGAGTTTCTCCTAAGATATCATCAACTATTTATAACAAAGAGAAGAAGAAGGGAAACGAATGGTAAATCTAACTTCAAACTTATAGAAACTTACTTCAAATCCTTCAGAATAGATGTAGAATCTCAGATTTGGTGAGAAATCTAAGTTTAGGAGGGTTTAATATGAGAGAAAATAGTGATATGGCCTTGGAACCTTTGAGAACCTTGGATAGGAGTGAAGAAATGAAAATTTCGTGTGAAGCCCGCTTTTATAGAAAATTTTCAAAATTTACTGTTCATCACCAGAATTACTGTTCATCGCCGCAAACATTGTTTATCGCCTTACTGTTCACGCCGGAAACACTGTTCAGGACACTATTGACACTAGAAACACTGTGCACGCGTACTGTACCTGCACTTTACACATATGTGATGTCAGGATGACTTCACTAATGACGTCATTATACGTCACTGTTCATGTCACTATTCATTTTTTTTTAAAAATATTCTCAAACTCCATCTAAATCTATTCTAATGCCAAATAATTCTTCAATTATCATTTAACAAGTATGAAATATTATAAAGTACTCAATAATAGATTACAAGCTTGATAATTCTCCCCCTGAAAATAAATTTTCGTCCTCAAAAATTTCATTCTACAAAGGAAAGATGAGGGTACAACTCTCTTATTCTTTCCTCTAACTCTCATGTGGCATCACCAGTTACTAGGTCCCAAACAACCTTTCCTAACCGAATTGATTTGCCTATAAGTTTCTTAACTCTAGTGTCTTTGATATGTGCAGCTGGGACCTCCATAGACAAATCATCACGTAATTCTACAACATCAGGCTCGATTACATTAGACGAATCAGGAATATACTTCCTTAGCTGCAACACATGGAAAACATTATGTAGTCCTGACAACTAAGGTGGTAGCACTAATTCATAGGCTACTTGTCCTCTACGATGTAATATCTGATATGGTTCTATGAACTTAGGTATTAACTTCTTGGCTCTTTAGGCTCGCCCCACACCTATAGTGCGTGATACTCTTAGGAATACGTGATCATCAACCTCAAAATCTAGGGATCTTTTGCATCGGTCAGCATAAGATTTCTGTCAACTCTAAGTAGCTCTCAACTTTTCTCTAATAAGCTCAACTTTCTCCTTAATTTCTTGCAGCATTTCAGGCCCAACCATCAAATGTACTCTATCTTGGAACCAACAGATAGGGGTTCTACACCTTCTGCTATACAAAGCCTCAAATGGTGCCATATCTATACTTGAATGGTAGCTATTATTATAAGTGAATTCTACCAAAGGAAGCATATCCTCCCAATTACTCCTTTGCTCCACAATACAAGTCCACAACAAGTTTTCTAAGATTTGAATAATACGCTTAGATTGACCATCTGTTTACGGATGATATGCAAAACTTAACCTCAACTGTGTGCCCATAGGTTCTTTGAAACTCTGTCAAAACTGAGAAGTGAATCGAGGATCTCTATCAGAGGTAATACTAGAAGGTACTCCACATAACCTGACAATCTCTCTGATATATAATTCTGCTAATTTCTCTAAGCTAAAGGTCATGTTAATTGGCAAGAAATGCGCACTCTTGGTTAGCCTATCAACTATGACCCACACAGGCATCATGATTTTAACTGTTCTAAATAGACGGGACACAAAATCCATAGTCACGTGGTCCTATTTCCACTCTGAAATTTCCATCTCCTGCAACTCTCCTGGAGGGCTCTTTTGCTCCGTCTTTGCCTTTTGGCAAGTTAAACAAGCTTTAACATACTTCGCTATCTCTCGCTTCATGCCTGGCCACCAAACATCTGCTTTAAATCTTGATACATCTTGGTAACACCAGGATGAATGTTAAGACTACCTTTATGTCTTTCTTCTAGAATTGCTCTCTTTAATTCAGCATCTCTAGGGACACAAACTCGACCTTGGCATCTGAGAATACCATCAGCAGCTTCACTAAAACCCTTTGTCTTATTTGTCCCTAAGAGAAATATAATCCGACACAACATCAGATCCCACAGTTGTTTGTCTTTAATTTCCTATAAGAAATTAAGTCCACATGTATGTTCAAGTCTCAAAATTGTTCTACCAAAAGAGTTTCACTAATTCTTAAGGAGAATGCCTGAACCACATTCCTACTTAATGCATCAGCCACCACATTAGCTTTTCCTGGATGGTATTAGAGCTGAAAATCATAATCCTTAAGGAATTCCACCCAATGCCTCTGCCTCATATTTAACTCTCGCTGATTAAACAAATACTTTAAACTCTTGTGATCACTATACACATTAAACTGAGCTCCATAAAGATAGTGCTGCCACACCTTCAGAGCAAAGACTACAGCAGCTAACTCAAGGTCATGGATCGGGTAATTTCGCTCATGAGTTCGTAATTGGCGAGATGCATAAGCTACCACTCTTTTATCTTGCATTAACACACTAAGTACGGTCCTCAAATGCCCTACATGTTCCTCTAACGAACTAAAGTAAATCAAAATATCATCAATAAAGACTACCACAAACCGATCCAGAAAAGGTCTAAAGATCCAATTCATGTAATCCATAAATATAGGTGGAGCATTTGTGACTCCAAAGGGCATCGCTATATACTCATAATGGCCATATCTAGTGCAAAAAGCAGTCTTAGGAATATCTTTATCTTTCACTCGGATCTGATAGTACCCAGACTTTAAATCAATCTTAGAGAATATCTTAGCACCTCTCAGTTGGTCCATCAAATCATCGATCTGCAGCAACGGGTACTTATTCTTAATTGTCAACTTATTCAACTTGCGATAATCAACACATAATCTAGAACTTCCGTCCTTCTTTTTCACCAAGAGAACTGGTGCTCCCCAAGGTGATACACTCAGCCTAATCATCTGTTTCTGCATTAGATCCTCAATCTGCTCCTTAAGCTCCATTAACTCTTTCGGCGCCATTCTGTAAAGTGCTACAGACACTGGCTCAACTCCAAGAATCAAATCTATAGCAAAATCTACCTTTCTACGTGAAGGTATTCCAGGAATATCCTTTGGAAAGATCTCCAGGAATTCCCGTACTACTGGTATTGACTGAAGGCTTTGCTTAGTTTCTACATTCTTAACACCCAACAAAACAAAACAAGATACTTCCTCGCCCAAGGATGTTTCTACTTGGCAAGGAGAAATCAATTCAACACAGCCTTGCTCCTCTGAAGTGATTAAAAACCTTAGGCCACAATCAATTAGCACACGATTGGCAATTAGCCAATCCATACCTAGGATTACATCTAACCCTGACATCTGGATACAAATAAGATTTACTTTGTACCTTCGTCCCTCAATACCTACCACTACCGCTGTCCCTTGAACGAGATCCGTCGCCTAGGCTGCCTCTAATGCAGAAGTAGTGAATACATGTCCCTCTGCTATCGATCTGGTTGTCGTTGGAGCTTTAGCCAGTTTAGGCCTCACAGCGTGCAAGGCGCTAGTAGAAGACGAAACTGCCCTACTAGGCGTAGGACAGTCCCTAGCAAGGTGCCCTGGCTGCTGGCATGAGAAGCAAAACTCTGACATCAGCCTGTGGGTGATAAATTCGCATTTTATTGGATTTTTACTTGTCTTTTTAGTGTTCCTTAATAGAAAAAGTAGACCTAGGAAGTGTAAATAACATAAAAATATCATTTTGGTCAAATATCATAGATTTCTTAATTTTTGGTTAATTTACATTGTTTTACATAGAAATAATTTAGAATTTTGATCATTTGAATAATTGTGCAGGAATTTCTAGGTTTATTTCATGAATTTCTAGCCTTTAAGAAAGTTTGAGGTAAAAGTGACCACTTTGAATTCCATAGTGGACACTACAACAAGCTAGATCTAGAGGGTAGACCAAAGTGATCACTCTGATTCCACAGTAGACACTATAGAGACCCCAGTTTGAAGAAGTGTTGCACGTAGCTAGTTTGAGTCTATAGTAAACACTCTAGGGCAGACCAAAGTCATCCAGTGTTGCGTGTAGTTACTACGAACCCAAAGTGAACACTCCAAAGAGGGCCAATAACAAGGAGCATTGTTCGTAGCCACTATGAAACCATAGTAGCTACTATGGGAGCACTGGGCGTAGCTACTATGAAACCATAGTAGCTACTATGGATGACGACCACTTCATTATAAATAGATTTTTACCATTTAGGGTAGGAAAACTTTTTGCAGAACCTTTTCCTTTAGATATTTTAGGGTTTTATGATACTTTTGGGAGAGCTTAGGGTGGCCTTGGGTGATAGCCAATGGTCTAACCTAGGGTTTAATTTCTATTTTCTCCTTACTTCTCTTTGATTTTTGCTTTGATGTTATTGATTTCTCTTCACTTTCATTTTGTAATTGTGAGACCCATCCTTATGGAGGGGTAATTTTCTTGTAATCTCTAGTGAGTTTATATGGATTCTTGAATTCCTAGGTTTTGAATGTTAATATAATTCCTTTTTCTTCATGAATTTCTTCTTCCTAATCTCTTGAATTAAATTAATAGTTAAATAAGGGTGACATTGCTTAATTAACCCTAATTCATTTTAATAAGATTCTAAACTTGAATTGCTTGATTCTGGGTTTATTTCTAAGGTTGCGTAATCTTGGGATGAGAGATTGGAGTCCATTGAATTGCTTAATTTGTATGGAAACATAAGGTTGATTTTTGCTTGTTAAATTAACCTAATTCTGGGAGGAGAGGAAGAGTATTAATTCTTGAGAGGAATAGGGATAGAGTCTACATGAATGAACTAGGGGTTACTACATTTATTGATTAAACTTTGTAATTTAATTTTCTGCTTAAGTTGATTGAACTTGAAATCCTAAAACCCCATTTTTTACTTGTTTTTTGAATACATTACACATTACATGTTTGATATTTAGTTACTCATCTAATGATTCATGGGAGATGACCTACATTAGCACCCTAGTATTACATTAATTTCTGTTTATATTTTGATGAGGATTCGCGACAAATCTTTCATTCATCAGTGGGCACTGACTCAGGTAGTGTGGCCCACCACACCTGAAACATCTGACAATCTGTGGCATTAAGGCTCTAGGAGCAGAAGAAATTGCTCCCCTAGGTTGAAATGCAGAAGTAGTTGTCCCTACTGGCACCGGGGCTAATGCTACCGATCTCCTCGACTGAGATTGTCGAGATTGCTATTTGCATAGCGACCAACTGTAGGGGCCTTTCTTAGCACCCTTACCTCCATTACCATAACTGCTAGCGACTCTACTAGATGGAGCCTTCCCAACTCCACCAGTATCTTCTGCATTAAGACTCTCTATAATGGTGGCTTGATCCACCAAGTCAGCAAATTCTGTGATCTGAGTGGGATTAAAATCCTCTTTATGTCAGTTCTCAGCTAATCTGAAAACCTCTGACATCTCCACTCCTCTGAGGTTGGGTGAGAATAAAATTTATACAGCCGCTCAAACTATATTGCATACTCATAGACTGATGAGTTTCCCTGCACCAAGTTTAGAAGCTCTTACTCTCTGGCAGCACAAACATGAGAAGGGAAAAACTTCCCTCGAAAACTACTTCTAAACACAGCCCAAGTGATGACTTCACCTCGGGTCTCTTGCATAGCACGAGCTTCGTGCCATCACATCTTTGCGTCCCCTGTTAGCATATATGCAACATATAATACTTCCTCTCCTTGGTGCAACCCATGGTTAATAAGATCTTCTCAATCTCCCTGATTTAGAGTTCAGCAGCATCTGGTCCATCCACCCCCGTGAATTGAGGAGGATCGTTCTTCCTGAACTCTAACAACCCTTGGTATTCAAGAGGAGGTGCAGCTGCTGCTGTCTATGCTGCAGCAGTGGCTTGATTTGCAGCTTGCTACTGAATCATATCTAGATTCTGCCTCATAGTGACTGCCATGGCCTCTATGGCATAAGCCATTTGGTTCACGTCGGCAGGAGGAGAAAGGTTTGCAGCAGATCTTCTTGGTCTAGTCATCCTAATATACAGTCTAGCTTAGATTACTAACGTTTAACACATTCAGCAATACCAGCACATAGCTATATTCACAGAATTAGCTTATAGTGATATAAGCATAACATCATATATCAGTATTCACATAGCATAGCAATCACACTTATCTCAGCAATCATTTACAACTTAACTTAAAAACCAATTATTCACGCAGCAAGACTCACCTATAGCTCACCCAAGTATCATATACCAAATTTCCTACATCTGTGTCATGTCTGAAAACCAAGGTGATCAAGCTCGTTCCCTCACAACTTAATGAATAGAAATTATGATATATGATTCACAACTAATACTCACATGCCTAATATGTACAGTTGACGCCTAACAATCGTACCCCGTAGGTTTACCTAGACTATGCTCTGATACTGTTATTTTTATTGTAATAGCCCGATAACTTATTCAGGACTGACGACTATCCCTACAAACTAACACGAGACTTTTCAGTGTGTTTTGTGCTTTGTTTTCACTCACACACTTCTTGAAAACTTCCCAGAAGGTCACCCATCCTATAATTGCATGCACCTATCCTTTAATTGCTCCAAGTTAAGCACGCTTAACATTGGAATTCTTAAGTGATACACAACTTAATGAATAGAAATTATGATATATGATTCATAGCTAATACTCACATGCCTAATATGCATAGTTGATGCCTAACAATCTCATCCTGTAGGTTTACCTAGACCATGCTCTGATACTATTATTTTTATTGTAACAACCTGACAACTTATTCAGGACTGACGACTGTCCCTACAAACCAACACAAGACTTTTCAGTGTGCTTTGTGCTTTGTTTTCACCCAGAAACTTCTTAAAAACTTCCTAGAAAGTCATCCATCCTATAATTGCTCCAAGTTAAGCACACTTAACTTTGGAATTCTTAAGTGATAGGCCACCAAAAAGTAAATGCATTTTGTTGATCTAGGTAGTCATAATCAATTCCTTTAAGCTATCCTCAATTGTATAGTCCCATACCTACACAGCCTCTGGATCCCTCATATTCTAGTGTAAGTTTGATTAATTCATGTGCCTTTTACTGCCAAAAGCCTGCCAGGTAGCTGCTCCTTGTCCGTGCCACATTGCACCAACGATCACTCCCCGCTCTCACCTAGCGCCTGGGTGTCACAGATTGGATTGAGTAATTGATTCTGCTTTTCAAGTAGTTGTTGAATGGAAATTTGAATAACTAATTATAGAGGAATTTTTATCAATGGAAGTTGAACTTGTTTCTTAGATCTAAATTAATTACCAAGATTAGTGATTTCTTAGGGATAATACATCTTTATCTTGCAATCTTTTAGTTTTTAATGCTTAATGCAACATTTAATTGAACCAGATCTAAGGAATTAGAATGATTAAATTAAATGTTAGATTTATTGAGTTAAGGAGTTAACCTTTGATTAATATATTGTGAAACTGATTGTCATTCCATCTAAGTACTTGCAACTTCAGAACTTTATTGAATCAACACTGAATTTTTGGTGAAATAAGTCCCTAACTATGTTCTCTACATCTGTTAAACGCATATTTGCATATTCATTATTTTGTTCTGTCTTATACATTTAATAATTCTTATTTTTAGTTCCAAACTTCATCTGAAATTTGTTAGGCTCAACTAATTATGGACTTGTGAAGTAATAATTGGAAATCTATTCTTGAGGACAATATTTGAGACTCAAACACAGTTCTAACCTTTTTTATAACTTGTTGCAATAATGCTAGTACACTTGCTAGTCAAATTTACTTTTGTTAAGAAGGTCACAAGTTTTTGGCACCATTACCAGGGAATCGTTGTTTTCAATATCATTTGTAACAGGAAAATAACTAGATTGAGCATTTGTTTTCCTTAAATTTTTGCAATATCAGATTACATTTAGAATTTTTCTATTTTGTAATCAATTTAGTAGTTAATTCAGTACTTGTATAATCTAGATTTCTGATAGATTTCTGTATTTTTATAAGTAGTTTCATTATTTGCATATTGAAGTAGTGCAATTTTATATCTGTGTTTGTTTCTGAAGTTATGTACAATTCTACAGTTTTCTGATTTTTCACACTTTCACTTCATTTTAACTGTATATGCGTGGTAAAAACAAAAATAAGTCTACTATTGTCTTTGATCTTGACATAGATAAAACTTTAAGAAGATTAAGAAAAGAGGCTAGAGCAGAAATTTTTGTAGAAGGTGAGAGTGATTTAGAAATTATACATTCTCCAAAAATTTTAGACTACTCTTCTGCAAAAAACACATTCACCTTTAGGATAGACAACTCCAGAAATTGAAATGGCAGAACAACATAGAATGATAACATTAGGAGATTATGCAATTCAAAATATGCAGGGTTATAATTCTTCAATAGTTAGACTAACTATTCAAGTTATTCATTTGGAAATCAAACCATCCTTACTTCATTTGATACAACAGGATCAATTTTCTGGTGGAATTTCTGATGATCCTAACTTGCATATTTCTAATTTTCTGCAGTTGTGTGACACTATAAGGATGAATGGAGTGAGTAAAGATGCTATAAGACTAAGGCTATTTCCATTTTCTTTGAGAGACAAGGCCAAATGTTGGTTACAAGCATAGCCTCAAGGGAGCATCGCCACGTGGGCAGAACTTGTGAACAAATTTTTAACCAAGTATTTTCCTTCATCTAAAGCTGCTAAACTGAGAGAGGAAATCATATCCTTTGTGCACTAGGAAGGAGAATCACTATATAAAACTTGGGAAAGATATAAAGAGTTGCTGAGGAGATGTCCACATCATTGTATTTTGGAGTGGATGCAGTTAGAGACTTTTTACAATGGAATGAATGTAGTGACTAGAACCATGGTAGATGCAGCTGCAGGAGGTTCTTTAAGTATGAAATCCTTAGAAGAAGCTCAAAGAATTATTAAGATGATGGCTTCATCTATGTACTAGAATTCCAACTCAAGACATGCAGGGAGAAGTAATGGATATGAAGCTAAAGCTATAGAGACTTATCTTGCACAGAATCAGCTGCAAAATCAATTATTTTCTGAGCAAATAGCAACTTTGACTCAGCAGATCAACAATCTACAAGCTGGAAATGTTGCAACTAATCAATTGAGTTGTGATTTTTGTGGAGGGACTCATGTCAATGGTGTATGTGATGTACCTATACCAGATCCACAAGAGCAAGTTAATTATATGGGAAATTATCAAAGACAACAACAATCTTTTCCTCAGCAATCATTTCCTCTTGGGTTCTAATATCCAAATAACAGAAATCCATAATTTTATAAGTGGAATCCTTAAAATTCTGTTATGAAAAACACTAACTTGTCTCTTCCATTTTTGAATGCAGGAACTACACAGCAATAACAGTATTGTCAAGGAAATCCCTCTACTCAACCTCAAAGAAGTCAAATTTGTCCAGACCTATGAATGAAAGAATGAATGAGATTGAAGAGACAATGCTGCAGTTCATGAAGGTCACTCAAACTAGCATTAAAAATTAAGAAGCTTCCGTGAAGAAGTTAGAAACTCAAATTGGACAGTTCACTAAACAGCTAGCAAATAGAGATGAGCGGAGATTTTCAAGTAACACAGTGATAAATCCAAAAGATCAGTGTCAAGCTAGAACAACAAGGAGTGGAGCTATGGTAGCCAGTCCAAAACCTGTACTAAAGAAAATGAGTGATGTAGCAGAAAAAGAAAGAATAGAAAAAGATTTGCAACAAGGAAATTTCAAGCTACTAAAGAAAATACATTCAGAAAATAAGATAGAAGCTTCTACAAGTTTTGAGAGAAAGACAAAGAAGCAGCTCTTTGAGGATGCTTGCAGACCAATTGATCTAGAAAAAGGAAGAATAGAAAAAGATTTGCAACAAGAAAATTTCAAGCTACTAAAGAAAATACATTCAGAAAATAAGATAGAAGCTTCTACAATTTCTGAGAGAAAGACAAAGAAGCAGCTCTTTGAGGATGGTTGTAGACAAATTGATCCAAAAAAATATAAAAGGTTACCTTATCCTCTAAGAGTGCAGAGTCCTAAGCAAGAGGAGCAGTTTGAAAGATTTCTAAATGTGTCAAGAAATTACAAATCAACATTCTTTTTGCAGAAGCATTGGAGCAGATGCCATCTTATGCTAAGTTTATGAAAGAATTGCTTTCCAAGAAAGGGAAGTTGGAACATGACAAGACAGTGCCATTAACAGAAGAGTGCAGTGCTATTCTTAAAAGAAAACTTCCTTAAAAACTCAAGGATCCAGGATCCTTCAACATCCTTTGTGAAATTGGAAAATGTACTGTGGGAAGAGCTTTATGTGATCTAGGAGCAAGCATTAATCTCATGCCCCTAGCTATCATGAAGAAGTTGGGAATAGAAGAAGTAAAACCAACCTACATCACACTACAATTAGCTGATAGATCTTTCACTTATCCATATGAAGTTGTAGAAGATTTGTCGGTTAAGGTTGACAAATTTATTTTTCCTACATATTTTGTCATTCTAGACATGGAAGTGGATGCAAATATACCTCTGATTTTAGGAAGACCCTTCCTTGCAACAGGAAGAGCTCTTATTGATGTTCAAAAAGAAGAGCTCATGCTTAGAGTGCAGGATGAAAAGGTAATATTTAATGTTTTTGAAGCACTCAAGTATCCAAGTTATGATAATTCATGCATGAGAGTGGATATACTAGATGCTCTTATTACTTCTTATCCTCTTGATGAATTTGATGAAATTTCTATGTTGAGAGAAACTATAGTTGCAGGAAATACTAAATCTGTGATGCATAAGGAAGAACACCTTATGGAAATTGTGCAGCAATTGGAAACTCTACTAGTTCTGACCTCTGCAGAGAAACCAATCAAGGAAGAACTCAAGGAAGTAGAGGAAGAACAAACTCAAAAGTTAGAACTCAAGCAGCTACCTTCTCACTTTAGATATGCATTCTTGGACCATAATCATGAAAATCCAGTCATAATCAATAATGAACTCAAGGAAGAAGAGAAAGAAAATCTATTGAGAATCTTGAGAGCACATAAGTCAGTATTAGGATGGAGCATAGCAGATTTGAAAGGTATTAATCCAGCCTTTTGTAAACATAGAATTTTATTTGAAGAGAAATTTAAACCAATTGTGTAGTTTCAAAGAAGACTAAACCTTCCATGAAGGAAGTGCTAAGAAAAGAGGTCATGAAATTATTGGATGCTGGAATTATATATCATATTTCAGATAATAGCTGGGTATGTCTTGTACAAGTGGTACCTAAAAAAGAAGGAATGACTGTGGTACCAAATGAAAAAAATGAATTGATACCTACTAGGACAGTTACAGGATGGAGGATGTGCATAGATTATAGAAGGCTGAATGATGTGACCAGAAAAGGCCACTTTCCTTTTACCTTTTACAGATTAAATGTTAGAAAGGTTAGTTGGTCTGCATTTTACTGCTTTCTAGATGGGTATTCTGGCTATAACCAAATTGCTGTAGATCCAATTGACCAAGAAAAGATTGCATTTACTTGTCCCTTTGGAATATTTGCATATAGAAGGATGCCTTTTGGGCTTTGTAATGCTCTAGCCACATTTCAAAGATGTATGCTTGCTATTTTTTCTGACTTGGTTGAGAAAATAATTGAAGTATTCATGGATGATTTTTCTGTGTTTGGAAATTCATTTGATGACTGATCTAATCTGTCCACTGTTTTGCAGAGATGCCAAGACACAAATTTGGTGTTGAATTAGGAAAAATGTCACTTTATGGTGCAAGAAAAAAATAATGCTTGGCTGTAAGATTTCAGTGAGAGGGATGGAGGTTGATCTAGCTAAAATAGAAATGATTAGTAAACTACCTCCACTTGTGAATGTAAAAGGAATTAGAAGTTTTTTAGGCCATGCAGGGTTTTATAGGATGTTCATTAAGGAATTTCCTAAAATTGCAAAACCTCTTAGTGACTTGCTTATGAAGGATGCTGAATTCGTGTTTGTGAATCATGTTTAGATGCCTTTTCTATTTTAAAAGAGAAATTGATTTATGCTCCAATACTTGTTAAACTAAACTGGACTTTACCATTTGAGATTATGTGTGATGCAAGTGAGAATGCAGTGGGTGCTGTATTAGGACAAAAGAAAGATAAAAGACTGCAAGTGATTTACTATGCTAGTAGAGTCCTAAATTCTACACAAATTAATTACATAACAATTGAAAAAGAGCTGCTTACTATAGTATTTGCTTTTGATAAATTCAGATCTTATTTGGTAGAATCAAAAGTTATGGTATATACTGACCATGCTACCATGAAATATTTGCTTTCTAAACAAGATGCCAAACCAAGACTGCTGAGATGGATCCTGCTACCTCAAGAATTTGAATTAGAAATCAGAGACAAGAAGGGAAAGGAGAATGGTGTTGTAAATCATCTATCTCGAATACCCTTGGAAGCATTGCAATCAGATTGTTGTGACATTAATAAGGAATTTCCTGATGAAAAGCTGTTGGTTGTGGAAGACCTATCTTGGTTTGCTGATATGGCAAACTTTAAAGCTACTCAGCATATTCCAAAGAGATTGAGTGGGCAGTAGAGAAAGAAGTTCATTCATGACAGCAAATTCTACATTTGGGAAGATCCTCATCTATTTAAAATTGGAGTAGATGGCATATTAAGAAGATGTATTCCACAGAAAGAGCAAGCTGATATCCTATGGCATTGCCACAACTCAGATTATGGAGGCCATCATGGAGGTTCTAGGACAGCTGCTAAAGTTTTACAAGCAGGTTTCTTTTGGCCTACATTGTTCAAAGATGCAAAAGTCTATGTAGACAGCTGTGACAAATGCCAAAGAGTGGGCAACATTTCTAGAAGACATGAAATACCTTTGAACAACATGTTGGAGGTGGAATTGTTTGATGTGTGGGGAATCGACTTCATGGGACCTTTTCCAACCTCTTTTTCTTATGAATATATACTTGTAGCAGTGGACTATGTGTCTAAATGGGTGGAAGCCATTCCAACCAGAACAAATGAAGCTAAAGTGGTGATTTCTTTCATAAGGAAGAACATATTTGCAAGATTTGGAGTACCGAGAATTCTGATAAGTGATGGAGGATCCCACTTCTGCAACAAATATCTCGAATCTGTTCTAGAAAAGTATGGAGTTAAACACAAAATAGCCACACCTTACCATCCTCAAACCAATGGACAGGTTGAAATTTCCAACAGAGAAATGAAGAAAATTTTGAAGAAAGTGGTTAATAGTTCAAGGAAGGATTGGTCAAGAAAACTAGATGACACAGTATAGGCATATAGAACTGCATTCAAAACACCAATTGGTATGTCACCATATCAATTAGTGTTTAGAAAGACATGTCATCTTCCTGTGGAACTTGAACATAAAGCATACTGGGCTACTAAATGGTTAAATTTTGATTTAACCAATACTGGAGAAAAGAGAGTGTTGTAGTTACATGAACTTGAAGAGTTAAGACATTTTGCATATGAAAATGCAAAACTGTATAAGGAGAGGACTAAAAGAATACATGATAAATTCATTTTGCAAAGAAAATTCAGACCAGGGCAACTAGTTCTGCTATTCAATTCAAGATTGAAGTTATTTCATAAAAAGCTCAAGTGAAGATGGTAAGGACCTTTTATAGTAAAAGAAATCTCTCCCTTTGGTGCAGTATTACTTGAAGATCAGAAAGAAGGGAGATAATTTAAAGTAAATGGCCCAAGGTTAAAGGTCTACCATGGAGGAGAAATCATCAGGAATAATTTCTGTATTAATTTGGTTTCTCAGTAGTGACGAATAGTTAACGTCAAGCTAGCGACGTTAAAAGAGCACTTTGTGAGAGGTAACTCACATTTCTGAACCATTTTATCTTATTTGTAGTGTACTTAAATTTTTTATATTCATTTCATTTCATTTCTGTAATTTTTACTTCTGTGATTCTGCATTTTTCTGTATTTTGGAGTAAATCTGTTGAATGGATAAAAATTAGTTTGTAAAGTGTATAGTGAAAGGATTAAAATTGAATAAGTGAGCTACTTGAGTTCTTAAAGAGCCTTGATTAATGAAAGGGATTACTATTTTTAAGGAAAGCAGCCATGCAGAGGTTGAAGTTTGGTGTTCCTCTCTGGAACAATCACTTTTCTTTGCAAAACTGACCACGTAGAGGCTCATGAAGGAAGTTCCTCTCTGGAATGATCACTTTCCCTTGTGAAAGTGATCACACAAAGTGTACAAGGATAACACACCTCTCTGGAACAACCACTTCTCTTGAGTAAAGTGGCCACGTGCAGGTAAGTGATAAATCTATACTTTACTAGTATTTTATCTTAGTTTTAATACCTTTGATAAAGAAAACATGTTGGAAAAAGCAGAAAAACCTATAAAAATAATAGAATGATTAAAGTTTTCTCTAAACACATAGTTGTTTATGAATTTATGAATTTATGAATTTTCTGTGTAGAAATTAATGATTCAATTATATTTTTGTAGAAAATTCTGAGCTAAGTTCATGAGGTTGAAAGATCAAATGAAAGATAGAAAAAAAGTAGCAAAAACTAGAATCAAGGAACAAGGTTTAATGAAGCAAGAGCTATGCGTGATCACTATCACTAATGAAAGTGAGCGTTCCAGAGAAGCTTCAATCATAGGAGAGCGCGTGATCACTTTTCCTGACAAAAGTGATCATTCCAGAGAAGCTTCAATCATAGCAAAGCGTGTGTGATCACTTTTCTTGGCAAAAGTGATTGTTCTAGAGAGCTCCAGCATAGCAAAGATGCGCACTTTTGTTCACTAAGGTGATCATTCCAGAGAGACCTCTAGCACTGCAAGTTGCACGTGTCTACTTTTTTCATGAAAGTGAATACATGCAGATCTCAAACCTCAGCGTTTCTACTTCTGTGAAGAAAAGTGATCGTTCCAGTCATTAAGAACATCAGAAAGGCCTCTGCGTGACTACTTTTATGAAGAATAGTGATCACGGCAGAAAGGCGAGAATTCTATAAATATGAATTAGCTCAGATATCTTGGGATCTTTTGTTCATTTTCACTTTCCACTTGTTTTTTTTGGTGTTGAGAGAGTCTGAGAGAGAGATTGGGGCCGAACACCAAGCTTCAAATCTTGAGGAATTAGATTGAGGATTGACTTGAAGATGCTTCTTCGTTCACCATCTTCTTCTCTTTCTTTCTCTTTTCATTTTGTAATGGTTGCTTTTGTAGTTAGGGATTGTGAATCTGAAATGGAAGTGTTGAATTGATTTTGGATCTAAACTTTGAGTGTTGGATTAGATTGAGTAATTGATTCTGCTATTCACATAGTGATTGAATGGAAATTTGATTAACTAATTATAGAGGAAGTCTTATCAATGAAAGTTGAATTTGTTTCTCAGACCTGAATCAATTACCAAGGTTATTGATTTCTTAGGGATAAGATATCTTGATCTTGCAATCTTCTACTTTCTAATGCTTAATGCAACATTTAATTGAACCAGATCTAAGGAATTAGAGTGATTTAGTTCAATGTTAGATTCATTGAGTTAAGGAGTTAACCTTTGATTAATATAACGTGAAACTGATTGTCATTATCTAAATACTTGAAAGTTCAGAACTTTATTGAATCAACACTGAAGTTTTGGTGAAACAAGTCCCTAACTATGTTTTCTATTTCTGTCAAATACATACTTTCATGTCATTGTTCTATTTTCTCTTTTGAGTTTAATATCTGTTACCTTTACTTCCAAACCTAATCTAAAATTCGTGGAGCTCAACTAATTATGAACTTGTAAAGTGATAATTGAGAACTGTATTCCCTGAGGATGATATTTGGGACTCAAACACAATTCTAACATTTTATTACTTGCTACAATAACACTAGTACACTTGCTAGTCAAAATTACTTCTGTTAAGAAAGTGACAGTAAGCATAAGGTATCAGTTTGCGTGTTACTCCTTTAATTGAAAATAGTAACCACGTTCAGAGAGTAAGCTTGCGCGTTATCATTTGCTCTGGAAAAAGTGATAACATGTATTTTATTCAAAAATTAAAGTCTTTGAAACATTCACTTTCACCAGAAATAGTGAACACGCTCACAACATTAACCCTTGCAATGTTTACTTCTTCTTTTAAAAGGGGTCACGTGCATCAGCGTGACTATATATTCTGTAAAGAGCGAACACGCAGACACACTTTCAAAACCTAAAATCGCATTTCTCTCATCATTCTTCTAAGATTCTTATCTTTTGTGAGTTGTTTGTTAGAGCAATCTGTTCTTTATATCACGTTTGAGTCTACATTGCAGCAACTCTATTCCAGGTAAGTTCCTTTTCATTCCTGTAGCATAGATTAGGGTTCTTCATTTTTGAAAATTCTAGAAAACTCTGAATACGAAAACTATGGATAAAATTTATTCTGGGCTTAATTTAGGGTTTGTTTGGAAGAGAATGCTATGATCCTTAAAATTCAGAATTGGGAAAAAAAATAAAAACTGAAATTCATACCTTGTAAAGAGAATAAAAGGAAGGAAATATGATAGGGAAGGCGCCACAAACAAGGATGTTTGATATGCCAACAAGATCGCCACAAGAACGAATGAATTCTTGGTAAGATCGGAGGTTGCAAGGAAGAACCCTAGCAGAGAATAATTCTCACTATAATGTGATTTCAATAATGTATATCCTCAAAATGATTTTCAAGTGTTTTAGTACAATTTAGTTTTGGAGTTTGTCCACATGGACTTCGACATATAAAAACAAAAACTAATCCCTTTAGCACAAACATGATGTATATGTTCTAATGGTTAAGCGAGCATATTACATCCTAAGGTGCAAGGGTTCAAATCCTATAATAGACAATAAAGCATAATAACATGTTTTTTTTTTTTACACAAAGTACCAAAATAAATAAAAATTCTTCCAAAATGAATAAAAAGTCTTCAAAATTCAGATTGAAACTTTGTACTCTTCCTTTATTGTAAGTGGGCTATGCATGTGTACACTTTAGAATTCAAGTGTTGGACTTTATTTGGGTGTTGGGCCTCACATTGGGGTTGGGCTTCTAGCATGGTGCTCAGCATGTGTTGTAGAGATTCTTGGGCCTTCCTTGATCTAGCTCTTGTCATGGGCCCTCCTAAGCCTTGTAATGGATCTTGGACTGCTTGGGCCCGCGGTTGGTCTTGGACTTGGGTTTGGGCCTGGGCTTCACTCCTTATGTCCACATCAAAAACTGAGAGATTTTTTTATAATAATTAATCTGAACCAGAGATTAAAGGATAATGTAGCTCAGTTCTTACTTCATTTGACAATTTCATTAGATGAATCATAGCTACATTGTAATATTTGAGTGAGTTGACTTAAGGGACCTATTGAAAAATGTTTAAATTGAAATTTCTGATTGTGTTTGTCTGTATTAGTTTGATGTTCTGTATTAAAACTGAATGCTTGAGATTTTACATGAAAAATATTTCTGCTGAGAGTGAGTGAATTAGGGCTTAATTGAAATGCTAATTGATATTTCTGGAGATGATTTGTTTGTATTATTTTCATGCTCTATGCTAGAACTAAAGGCAAAGAAGTAGTCAATATGAATTCTGAAATTGTTCTACACTGGGGATACAAACTATTATTTCTCTGATTTTGATTGATAATGCCCTGCATTTGCATTTTGCATTACATTGTGGGTATGAGTAATTGCAGTTTTCATTGTATCAGATTGTATTCTAGCATGCTTAAATGAATTTTTCTAGCAGGAATTTGAAAAAATGGCAAGAACATCAGACAACACTCCAATGGGATCTTCAAAGGGAACTCCAAAGACAAAGAGGGGAAGAATCACAGGAGCTTCTTCCTCAAGGCCAATTCCTCAACATGACCTAAGATTCAGAAGCATAGCTTATGAAAACTACTTCAAAGCTAATATTCTGAGAAGGAAAATAGTCCAGGACAGAGCCTTTGAAATTGCTTAAGACCATTACCCAGAGTACAAAGAAGAGATTCAGAAAAGAGAGTGGGAATCCTTCTGCTCAATGGCTGGCATAGGTTAGAGGGAAATTACACAAGAATTTTATGCCAATGCCAAGGGATTCAAGGGAGATCAGATACCAAAATTCCACACTATGGTCAAGGGCATGAGGGTAGATTTTTCCACTAACAACATCAACAGGGTCCTCAACATCAACACCCAAAAATAACCTGGACAGCAAGAGTTTAGTGCTTTCAAGGACTTTCAAGACAAAGACTATGTTGAAATTCTACAGAGGATTAGAAAACAAGGGACAACATGAAAGCTGAACACAGTAGAGAAACCCAAGTGCATCACCACCAAGAACCTCCTATCATTTGCCAAAGTGTGGAGTGCCTTCATTCTATGCTCGTTCATGCCAGCGAAGCATAGTTTCACTTTAGCAGTAAAGAGAGCTGAACTTTTATTTGCTACAGTGAATGACATGTATATTGATGTAGGGGAAGTGATTAGTGGATGTATCTTAGACATCCTGAAAAGAAAAGGGATTCTTTAGATTTTCCTTCATTAATAACTATGTTGTGTGAGGATGTAGGGATAGATTTTGGTGATTATCAGGAAAGGATTAAAGCATCTCCTTCAATTATAGTAGCAATGGTGAAGGAAATTTATGCCTCTACATTCTGTACATCATCAGCTCTTATACCTTCCCAGTTTAAGAGAGAAAATCCAATGACGATGAAGGAAAAGATAGCATTTCTTGCTGAAAGACAAAACTCGTTGGCTGAGAGGCAAAATGAGTTACACAGCTGTGTGAAGTTTGGAATAATGCTGCTAGAGTGTGTCTTGATGAATATTGGTCATAAGATGGGAATGACCAAAGATGAACTGTACCACACACCAGAAGTGGCAGAAAATGCTCAGTGCCTTAGGTCCACAGTTTTCAAAGATCTTCCTATTTATAGGACCCACTTTCCTCCACCAGCAGCAGCTGTAGAAGAAGAAGATGATGATGAGGAAGATGATTTGGAGGAAGATACCTCAGAGGAGGAGGATGCAGAAGAATAGCTTAGGGATTTCAATTTCTATCATTTAGTTGAATTGCGTAGACAGTTTGTAATTAGTTTTCAGACTTTTGGAGTTGTAATTACATTTTGGTTTAACTTTGGTTATCCACAATTATGCTTTAAATATATACTAGTTTTGAATTTAATTGACTTTTGATTGATAATTGATGAATAATTGTGATGTTTTGTGCAGACCATGCTCTCAAAAAAAAAAAAATTAAACAAGGAGCGCATGGAATTCTGAAATATGCACAGCTACCATGAAAGGAAGGTTAAACTCTGTACCTCTATTTTCATGTGATCAGCTTTAAGAACAGAATTACATACTCAATTCAATCAAAACCTTAAGGTCCAAATCCAAAATTACATCAATATATCAAATCTGGATCCAGGGATCCCTAACAAAAAGAAATTAGAACATGTTCCTAAAAGAAAAAGAAAGAGAAAGAGTAGAAGAAGAGAAGTTGCAGAATTTCTTCATAAATCCAATCCCAGCCTGATTCCTCAAGGTCCAGAGCTTGGAAGTCACCCCCAATCTCCCTCTCTAACTCTCCTAAGGTATAAAAATGAAAAGAAAACAAAAAATGGCAAAAGACTTCCAATTCTTAACTCTTAACTTCTATTTATAATATTTTTCTCGCCTTTTTCACTTCCACACTTTAATCTCTGAGGATCATAGCATGAAAGGTCTTCTAGAAGCTTCTATAACTGAATTAGGAACTCAAATCATTCAAAGTTGACACTTAGAAGTGATATTTAAAATTCTGTTACTTTTGCGTAGACACTCTGAGCACTTGAAGTGGCTATACGCTCAATTGCGTAGCTACTCTGATCACTTGAAGTAGCTACGCGCACTGTGTAGTTTTGAATTGGCCTTAGGCGTAGCTACTCTCAGCACCTGGAGTGGCTATGTGCTTAGTGCGTAGCTACTTTCTTGGTCTTCATGGATTTTCTTCTTCAAAATGTTAACTCTATGCACTCAAAGTGGCTACGTCCAACATGTAACACTTGATTCTTCATCTTTTAAGCTCAATTCCTCTACTTTCTTCACGTCAATCTTCAAATCAAACATCTTCAGCTCAAGCTTCTGCACAAAATTAAGTCTTTTTAAGCAAAATTGTCCAGAATTGGAATAAAATCTAAAATTCTAAATTATTTATACCATTATGAATATTAATGCAATTTTTATGATATTTTCAAGTTTATTTACTATGTAACTCTTTATTTACTAACAAAAACTAGGATAAAAAGTATAGTAAATGTGGATTTATCAAAGGGAAACCTGTGCGTGATCACAAAACGAGAATACAAATTAAAATGCTATATAGAAAATAGTTAGGAATTGCTTCACAAGATTTTCAATTGCAATGTAATAATGTTCTGGACTCTTAAGAATTCTAATTGATTGATAATTAATTTCACTTTTTTAACCAAAGGACAATTCCTTGCCTCATTAATCCTAATATCTAATTAAAACTCCATAATTCCTTAGGTAAAATTCAACCAAATATTGCATTAATTTGTGGAAATTATAGGATTACTAGATTATGATACTTATTCCTAAGATCTCAATAACCTAGGCATATGATTCAGATCTGAGAAATAAACTCAATTTTTACTGATGAAAATTCCTCTAAATTCAATTGAATGAAAGATTAGTTCACAACTGCATTAAGAATAAAATCAAATACTTAATTCAATTAAAACCTCAAGGTCCAGATCCAAAATTACGTCACAACATGAAATCTGGATCCATGGATCCCTAACAAAAAGAAATCAGAACATGTTCCTAAAAGAAAAAGAGAGAGAAAAAGTAGAAGAAGAGGAGATGCAAAATTTCTTCATAAATCCAATCCCCAGTCTAATTCCTGAAGGTCTAAAGCTTGGAAGTCACCCCCAATCTCTCTCTCTCTAACTCGCCTAAGATGTAGAAATGAAAAGAAAACAAAAATGGCAAAAGACTCCCTAATCTGAACTCTTAACAGCTATTTATAATTTTTCCCACCACCTTCCACGTTGAAACTTTAATCACTGAGAGTAATAACGTAGAAAGCCTTCCAGAAGCTTCTAAGGCTGAAGTAGGAACTCTAAACATCCAAAGTTGACACTTAAAAGTAGTTTCCTAAATTTTGTTATTTTGCGTGGAAACTCTCAGCACTTAGAGTGTCTACGCACATGTGTTATGTGCAAATAAGCCTTGTGCGTGGCTACTTTAAGTGACCAGAGTGTCCATGCGTAGCTTTGAGTGGCTACTCTCAGCAGTTAGAGTGTACACTCAATTTTGCGCGTGGTTACTCTCAACATTTAGAGTGGACACTCAATTGTGTGCCGTGACAACTCTCAACACTTAGAGTGGACACTCTTTTTGATCTTCATGGATTTTCCTCTTCAAAGTGTTAACTCTATGCACCCAAAGTGGCTACGCCCAACACATAACACTTGATTTTTCATCTTTTAAGCTCAATTCCTCTACTTTCTTGAGTTCCATCTTCAACTCAAACATCTTCAGCTTAAGCTTCTGCACAAAGTTAAGTCCTTTTAAGCAAAATTGTCCAAAATTGGATTAAAATCTAAAATTCTAAACTATTTACACACTTATGAATATTAATATAATATTTATGATATTTTCAAGTTTATTTACTATTTAACTCCTTATTTACTAACAAAACTAGGCTAAAAATATAGTAAAATGTGGATTTATCATGTTGCTCTTCAATTCCAGGTTAAGACTATTTCTGGCTAAACTCAAATCAAAGTGGTCAGGTCCATTTTTGGTCAAATTTGTTAAATCATATGGAGCAATTGAACTTGAAGAGCCTGCCACTCGAAGAACGTGGACAGTTAATGGTCAAAGACTCTAGCCTTATTTGGGTGGTGATGTTGAAAGGGACATTACCATCAACATCTCAAGGAGATTTGGTCATGTGACAATGTCAACTAAACACATTAAATTAGCATGTTTGGTGTTAATTGTGTGTGTGAAATTTAGTTTTGATATGCATATTATGTGAGCATGTATGTTTGTGATGTGGAGTGTCTACAATCATGTTAATATGCTTGTTTTGTTTTACATGTTAAGTGTTTTCTTTAGTTGAATGACTATATTATTGAAATGAAGTTGATATGTGTGTGGATCATGGATGTTGATTTTCTTTATTTTGGCTTATTTAGTTTCCTTATTAGGTAGTAAGTAAGAAAGTGTTAAAAGTTAATTTGCTATTTTAGAAGTTTAAGTGTTGGAGGTTTTTAGAGAGTGGAATGGAAAGTGTTACAGAGATTGAGATGGAAAAGAATTTTCAAAGGAGTTAGAGCTGTAATTGGTAAGTGAGACTCAAAAATTAAGAATTCTAGAGTTCCACAGCTACAGCCCTCATTCACGGCTGCTGCAGTTTTCTCAGAAAAATGGCTTAAACCGCCTGCTGATAAGAGCATTGTAGCCCCAATTTCAGGGCTATGGTTGTAACTCTTGAGTGATGGCAATTTGTGTCCAACATTGTAGCCCCAATGTTTGAAAAATATACTTCAAAGAGCTGCATGCAAAGTGTTTGTAAAAATGATTATGTGAGATTGAATGGATGAATGCATTGGAATAATGTGTTTATTGAAGCATATCATAGACACTTGTCATGGATTGAATGCATTTGTGTAATTTTTTTTTATGATTAGTTCATTTTTGGTGTTTGATGAAATTTCAAGGACTACGGCATAAGAGCACTTTTGTATGCAAGATGTTTGTGGTTCTTACTTCTACTACTACACACTCCACCAGGCTAACACTAGAGGCAGCATATACCCTTGGCCTACCCTTGAAGAGTTTCCTGACCAAGTTTTATGGCCTGGGGACAGTCCTATTTTCTTAAGAGGGGGTGGAGTGCAGCAGCCAGGAGTTCAGAGTACACAGCCTGCTAATGTTGGACAAGCAGCAGAAGGAGGAGTTTAAGTCTGAAGACTCCTGAGACTGACTGTGGAGAAAAGAGTTTCATTTTAAATTTTTGCAAATTTCAAATTTCAGTATTTAAGTGCTACAATTTACTTTCAATTGGTTTAGTCTATGTTCAGTTGCTGTTAGTTATAGTTTTATGTGGTTATGACTTTACTACTTAGTTTTTAGGATGTTGCATGAGCAGTTGCATTGCTTTTGGTGTTTAGTTTGAAAATAGTAACTTAGTGATTTTTTTTTTGGAAAGGTCACTATTATTATTTTTGAATGCATTGACCTTGTTGTAAATAGGTAAAGTGATAGCAAAGGTTAACTTTTTTTTTTTTTTTGGAAACTAGGTGATTTAACCAACAACAATTTTTTGGGAACCATAAAAAATCATTCTTGAACCTTAAACTTTTTCAAATCAAACTAGTTTATAACAAGTTGTTCGAATATCAATAAGAAAGGAATTACCTCATTTTGAAAATCATTTTAAAAAAAATATGTTTTCAATTCTCATTTGTGGTTGTGAGAAATCCATATTTTATCATGTTTTTACCATAGTTTTTGGTTAATAATTAGGAAAATTTCTCTAAAATAAACTTGAAAAGATCACAAAAATAATATAATTAGTATAAATTTTTTATTTTGTTGAAATATTAAAAATTGTTTAAATTTTTGTAAGAGTTCATGCAAAAAGATGAAAAGTTGTTGAAAGTGCTTAAAGGAAGGATTAGAAGCAGAAATTGAAGAAGAATAGTCAAAGAATCAAGCTTGAAGAAATCCTAAGAGCTGGGCATTACAACTTCAAGTGATTAAGTGATTGGCGTTTGAACATGGAAAGAACAAAATATAGCACTAGGTCTGCGTGGCTACTCTAAGTGATGTGCGTTAACACTCCAACAACTGAACCTGGATAACTGCCATTGCGTTGAAACACACATAACCTGGCACTTTAGCGTGCAACAGAGCGTGGAAGCGCATAGCAGATGGCGTAACAACGCAGAGCTAAGCATATAGAAGAAGCATTAATTGGAGTGTTGTGCGTTGAAAAGCACATTACTTGAAGCTTTGGCGTGCAAGAGCGCATTGCAACTCATAGTGCAGGGCATGGCAACGTGGAACTGAGCATCCAAGTAAAGTCTAGACTAGAACTTTATGCGTGGAAATGCAGAGTAATTACAGCCTTGGCACTGAACGCGTGGAAATGCAAATCACATGCAGCCAAGGCGCGCATCCGCGCGCCTTTACTCCAACCACTGCATGTTTTGGCGCAGATTTCTACAACTTTATAACTTCTTCTTCTTGCTAATTCTAGACGTTTGGAGCTTCTATATCACTTTTAGAAGATTCCAGAACACCTGGGAACAACTAACTATCAGAATTTCAAGGGTCAAGTCGAAGAATTGGAAGAGCTCTATAAATAGGAATTAGGAACTTAGAAATGGGGTCTTTTTGTCATTTTTAGTTTTTGTATTCATTTTGTAACCATTTTAACTTCCAAGGGAAGTCAGAGGGAGAAGAGAGAAGCGACTTTTGTTCTTCCTTGCTAGAGGAATCTGGAGGGAGGCAAAGTGAGATGGCTCTCTGCTTTTCATCTTCTTTTCTTCTTGCTTCTCTCCATTTCATTGTAATGTGTTTCTAACTCTTGTTAGGGATTTATGGATCTAGAATTGATATATTGATTTCGTTTTGACTCTGAACTTTGAGTATTTGATTTGATTGAGGGATTAATTCTTTGTTTACTTGATCTTTGAATGGAAATTCAATTGATTAATCAAAGAGTAACTTTCACTAATGGAAATTGGGTTTGTTACTTGGACCTGAATTAATTACCAAAACTCTTGATTTTCTTAGGGATAAGTGGTCTTAGTTTTGCAATCTTTTGGTTCTAATTCATAATGCAATATTGAACTGAATTTGGCCTAAGGAATTAGGGAGATTTGGTTGAATATTAGGAGCAATGAGTTGAGGAATCAATCTTTGGTTATTGTAAAGAGAAACCGATTGTCAATCAATCAAATGCTTGAATGTTCAAAGGCAGAACTGAATTGATATTGATATTCTAGTGAAATAAATTCCTAACTTTCCTCCATTTGTGATTCATTCTAATAGTACAAGTTAGCATTCTGTTTTTAACAATTTCTCATTTCCTTAATTTTGAATTTTACTTTCTTGTATATTGAAATCTATTCAATGAATTGTTTGGTGCAAATGGTTATTATCTTATGAATTGGTGATTAAAAATAAGATCCTAGAGGACAATACATGGGACTCAATCTAATTTCCACATTTTATAACTTGCTCCAACTACTTAGTACACTTGCTAGTAGTGAAATTACACCATTTAAGTGCTGCGATAAAAAGCGTGTAACAAGTTTTTGGCGCTGTTGCCAGGGATCTTAATTTTTAACATCAGTAGTAACTAGAGGATAGCTAGATCCTACCACTTACTTTTTGTTTTAATTCAGTTCTGTTTGATAGTTCAATTTTGTATTAAGTTTTGGTAGTTATTTTACATATATTAGCTGTTATTATTTTAATTTTTGTAATACTGCATTGTTTTTCTGTTTTTAAATAAATAGAGGTTATCTCTTTTAGCTCTTGAAGAATATTTTGATTGTAATTTCTCTGCACTCCACTGTTCTGTGTTCTAATCAAATTTTAAGTATTAGTGTTTGTGTTATATGCGTGGGAAGAATAATGACAAATCTGTTCTTGTATTTGATCTGGGCATAGACAGAACTTTGAGAAGGATAAGGAATGAATTAAGGGCAGAGAGCTCAGCTAAAAAGAAGCAGAATTCGCAGTGTACACATGCTTCACCAAACTCAGCAGAAAAACAAGTCAATTCTCCAACTTCACCTGTAAATTCAGAAGCAAAGATAGTTGAACCACATAGACAAAGGACTTTAGGAGACTATGGAGTACTTAATATGCATGGATACAGTTCTTCTATTGTCAAACCAACCATTCAAGTCAACCATTTTGAGATTAAACCTGCCTTACTTCACCTAGTTCAACAAGATCAATTTTCTGGTTTAATTTCAGATGATCCTAACTTGCATATTTCTAATTTTCAGCAGTTATGTGATACCATAAGGATCAATGGAGTCAGCGAAGATGCAATTAGATTAAGATTGTTTCCATTTTCCTTGAGGGACAAGGCAAAATTTTGCCTCCAAGCCCAACCACAATGGAGCATAACTACTTAGACAGATCTGGTCAACAAGTTTCTCACTAAATATTTCCCACCTTCTAAGGCTGCAAAGCTAAGAGGAGAGATCACATCCTTTATGCAGCAAGAAGGAGAAACTTTATATGAGGCATGGGAGAGATACAAGGAACTCTTGAGAAGATGCCCACACCATTGCATACCGGAATGGATGCAACTTGAAACCTTCTATAATGAGATGATCCAGCAACTAGAACCATGATAGATGCAGCTGCAAGAGGTTCTTTGAACACCAAATCACTAGAGGAAGCTCAAGGAATTATAGATATGATGGCATTCTCCATGCATTAAAGCTATAGTTTGAGACAATCAACAAGGAGTAGTGGTTATGAGGCAAAACTTCTTGAGACGTTTTTGACTCAAAATCAGCTGCAAAACCAATTGTTTTCTGAACAAATAGCTGCACTCACCCAACAAATCAACAACTTACAAGCTGCACCAACACAGAACACTCTACTTGTGTGTGACTTTTGTGGAGGGAATCATGTAAACAGAGCTTGTGATGAGAATAATTCTGAATCTCAAGAGCAAGTCAACTATATGGGAAATTTTCAAAGACAACAATCTTCATTTCCCCCTAGTTTTCAGTTCTCTAACAATAGAAACCAGTAGCAATATAGCTTGAATAACCAAAATTCTAATTGGAAAAATTCTAACTCTGCTATCCCATTTTCAAATGCAGGTCCAGCAGCACAACAACCTTATTTCCAAGGGAATCCAGCCAACCAACTTAAAAAATCTTATAGGTTTTCTAAACCACTGAATGAAAAGCTGAACGAAATGGAAGAAACCATGCTACAATTCATGAAAGTAACACAAACAAGCTTCAAGAATCAAGAATCTTCCATGAAGAAGCTGGGAACACATATTGGACAACTAGCTGAGCAACTGTCCAGCAGAGAAGATGGGAGATTCCCTAGCAACATAGTTATAAATCCAAAAGAACAATGCCATGCTGTGATGACTAGGAGTGGAGCTATTGTGGGCAGTCCAAAACCAGCTAAAAAGAGAGAGAATCCCAAGGAAGAGGAGAAGATCAAATTTGATTTATAGGAAGGGATAATCTACCCAATTTTGGATAGTCAATGGGTCAGTCCAGTTCAAGTTATTCCTAAGAAAGGAGGAATGACTGTAGTGGCAAACGAAAAGAATGAATTAATACCCACTAAGATTGTCACGGGCTGGTGCATGTGCATTGATTATAGAAAGGTTAATGATGCAACAAGGAAGGATCATTTTCCCTTACCATTTGCTGATTCAATGTTGGAAAGATTGGCTGGACATGCATTTTATTGCTTCCTTGATGGATATTCAGGCTATAATCAAATAGCGATGGACCCTATGGATCAAGAGAAGACTGCCTTCACATGTCCATTTGGAGTATTTGCATATAGAAGGATGCCATTTGGATTACGCAATGCTCCAGCCACATTCCAAATGTTCATGCTGTCCATTTTTTTAGACTTAGTAGAAAAGACCATTGAGGTCTTCATGGATGATTTTTCTGTCTTTCGCAATTCTTTTGATGATTGTCTATCTAATTTGTCCATTGTTTTGCAAAGATGTGAAGATACAAACCTTGTGCTGAATTGAGAAAAGTGTCATTTTATGGTCCAAGAAGGAATAGTGCTTGGCCATAGAATTTCTGAAAAGGGAATTGAGGTGGACCAAGCCAAAATTGAAGTTATTAGTAAACTGCCCCCACCAATTAATGTTAAGGGAATTAGGAGTTTCTTAGGCCATGTAGGTTTTTATAGGAGATTTATAAAAGACTTTTCAAAAATAGCAAAACCTCTTAGTGATTTACTTGTCAAGGAAACTGAATTTGTGTTTGATGAAGCATGTTTGCATGCATTTTCTGTTTTAAAAGAGAAACTCATTTCTACACTCATTCTAGCCAAACCTAATTGGAATTTACCATTTGAATTAATGTGTGATGCTAGTGATAGTGCAGTAGGAGCTGTTCTAGGATAGAGAAAAGACAAGAAATTGCATGTGATTTATTATTCTAGCAAAGTTTTAAATTCTGCACAAGTGAATTATACAACTATTGAAAAGGAACTCCTTGCCATTGTGTTTGCCTTTGACAAATTCAAATCATATTTGATAGGATCAAAAGTAATAGTATACACTGACCATTCTGCACTTAAATATTTGTTGTCAAAGCAGGATGGCAAACCAAGATTGCTATGATGGATTTTGCTGCTGCAAGAGTTTGAGCTAGAAATTAGAGATAAAAAGGGCAAGGAAAATGGAGTAGCTGACCATCTGTCTAGACTGCCATTGGACAGTTTAAAGTCTAATTCTTTAGACATCAATGAAGAATTTCTAGATGAGAAGTTATTTGTGGTGGAAGAGTGATCAATTGGATTTTTATAACATTATTTCCTCTCATTCCTAACTCATTAATCCTCTTTTGTGCTTAATTGGTTGAATTGGATCATGTTATGATGTTTGAATTCTATTTGGGCTTTATTTAATTTTTCCAGTATTTGGCAAATTCTGATACTATTTTGGTTTCTGGACTATATCTTGAGTTGAGAACTCCTTTCATTTTGATTCTTGATTTGTAGGAAAGCTAAGAGAAAGGTGCACAATTGCTATGAAGAGGTCAGAAACCAATTCTGATGATAAGAAGCTGAAACTGGGCCTGGAAGAAGTCAAAGCGCTGCAGTCGCGGATCCTAAGTAAGGTGCAGTATTTGGGCCATATCTCAGTCCACAGATGTCCGATTAAGCCCATTCCAGTGGCTTTTTGAAGCTAACATCCAAGGCTACAATTGTCCTTAAGGCCACGAACAAAAAAGAGGCCTTTTTCATAGCCGAAAAAATAGAACAAAGTGACGAATGGAATTTTTGAATTTTGAATTTTGAATTTTAAGTTTTTTTTGGCTCCTCTCCTCTTTTCTCTTCTCTTCCCTCTCTCATTTTTTTTCTCTTCCGTTTTTACTTTTCATTTTCCTCCATTAATGGAGGCTTAGACTTTCATCTAGTCCAAGGATTGAAAAAGGGCTGAGACACTCTTGAGGATCGGTTTTGCAATTTATTCAATAACAAATTCAGTTTCATCTCTTCCTTCTTTCTCCTTTTGCTAATTATGGTTTCAAATAGGATTCTGCATAATTAGCATTTTTCATTTAGCATAATTGTGTCTATGCATTCTGTTTTAGTAGCCTTTGAATAGCATAATAGGTAGTCATCTATCCTTGCTTAGTATTACATCATTCAATTTTCTACATTTTGTGTTGTGTTTCTGCATTTTTGCATTATGCATTCGTCAAAAAAGTACACGGCCGTGTATCTGAACATGTAGATCTCTGTCCAAACTTAAAAGTGACATCACTTTTTGCATACAACTCCTATTTCTTATTGTAATCTATGCATTTCACATAGCTCGATGAGATCTACGCTATAGCAATAGGTCAGAGGCCGGTTGGTAGTTTCTAAAAGAAAATTTTTTTTTCATTCTTATTTAGATATTATGGCTCAGAGAATTTTTATATGGTTGATCATAGAAGACTAGAGAACAAGCAGTTGACATTGTCACAAATGGCTACAATGTTGTGAAAAATTTGTAATTCACCTGAACATCATACTGATTTCTATCCTACATTGTATGAGCCTACAGGTTGGATGAGTCATCCAAACCTGGGATGGGAGAATTTTACGCAACAACAATATCAACCCCCACCACAAAATGCTACACCTTCTAAGAATGAGCCTTCCTTGGAAGAGTTGATAAGGGAGATGGCAATTAACGATCTGAATTTCCAACTAAGAACAGAAGCATCCATTCAAAACTTGAAAAATTAGATTAGTCAGTTGGCAACAACAGTAAACGAGTTGAAGTCTCAAGGTCTTGGTAATCTTTATGCACAACCAGTTGTTGAACCAGAGAATGTTACTTTGAGTTCAAGAAAGATCATTCAAGACTCTCAAGAGCAGCAACCAATAAATGAAGATCTTAATATTACTGCTCCAGCAAGTGATTGCAGCTCAGCAAGTGTAGAATTTGCTCCTATTGCTTATACCACTTCTACTGAGACAGAAGCAAATTTTAAGCAACTTGTTCCTCTTCCATTTCATTCGGTTTTTCATGATAATTTGTTGAATGATTTAGTTGATGATAATTTGGCTGAGTTTTCTGAATTTTCATATTGCATTAATTATCCTAACCTGGCCAATTATCCTAATTCTTTTACTTCTGATGCATGTAATGATTCTGCAAAATGTAGCATCTGTGTTGAGATTGATACATATGTTTATGGTGATTTTGATGTAGCTATTGTAGATTCTGAAAAAGTAAATCATGATGCATCCACGGCAGATTCAGCTCCAATTTTTACACTGCCTCCATCTCTAAAGTTGCCCCTTGCATTTGAGTTAAAGTAATTTCCTGAGCAGTTGAAATATAAATATTACATCATTGTATATTCAAGGGAGCAGCCTAGATACAGTAGCAAGACACTATGTTCTGCACATCAAGGAAATGAAGAGCATGAAGAGAAGCTTATTAAGTTCATGAAGCAGCTAGAAATTTCCCCGCGACTATTTCTTCCATGTTCCCAATTAAATGAAGTGCTGCAAATTTATGAGAAAAAAGAGGAATATCTAGGGATACAACTGAAATCGTTGCCATCAAAAGTATCTCCTAGAATTAAAGATCATAAAGCGTCAAGCTAGTGACGTTAAAAGAGCGTTGTGTGAGAGGCAACTCACAGTTATTTTATTTTATTTTATTTTTTTAGAACTTTTCCATTTATTTTCTACATTCAATAATGGTCTTGCATTTGAGTTGTGATAATTCATGAAGTTGCTACACGTCTTTGATGCATAAACACTTCATGCTGCACGTTACCTTATTATTTGACACGCGTTTCTGCATAATTCTAAATTTTGCAGTGGGAGAACACAAATTTTGGAGACCATTGAGGAGGTTCATTTGCTAGTGGCCACTTATGCTTGAATAGGGAGTTCTACTTTCCCTTTCCTTACTACATTTTAGTTATATTTTTATTATACATTACATTGAAGACAATGTAAAGTTGAAGTGTGGGGGGGAGAGTAATAGTGTTTTTATTATTTAGCATTGTTTTTGTTTTATTTTGTTTTCCTTTGTTGAATTGGAAGTTGTTGAGTTAAAGCATTTGTCATTAAGGAGGATAGAGTTCCTACATGATTTCATTTTTGCTTCTTCGTCTTGATATATGCGAATTAGGTGATTGATTTTGATTTGTATGATTGAGTATGTTAAACTTTACCTTTGTGAGCTTTTAAGCCTTATTTTTGGATGGTTGACATTCATGCCATTCTTTTCTTTCTTGTGTGTTTTTTCTCTTAGATTTTGTCATTCTAGAACTTGTTTTGATTCTTCTTTGAGGCTACAATTTTCATATGCAATTATGAACATCATAGAGGCATTGTTTTTTTCAAATTATAAAAATAATTTCTATATTTTTATAATTTCTAGATGAGAAATTATTTGTGGTGGAAGAGTCACCTTGGTTCGTTGATTTAGAAAACATTAAGGCTATTCAGCTGATTTCAACAAAGTTTAATTGGCAACAAAGAAAGAAATTTCTGCATGACAACAAATTTTATGTATAGGAAGACCCTTACTTGTTCAAAATAGGGATAGATGGTCTGCTGAGAAGGTGTATACTACAAGGAGAACAAGTTGAAATTTTGTGGCATTGTCATAACTCAGAATATAGAGGCCACTATGGTAGTTCAAGGACTGCTGCAAAAGTCTTGCAAGCAGGATTTTTCTGGCCAACATTGTTTAAAGATGTCAAGAATTATGTTGAAAGCTGTGACAAGTGTCAAAGGATAGGCAATATCTCTAGAAAGCATGAACTGCCCTTGAACAATATTTTAGAAGTGGATATGTGTGATGTATGGGGAGTTGATTTCATGGGACCATTTTCCACATCCTTTTCTCATGAATATATACTTGTGGCGGTAGACAATGTGTCTAAGTGGGTGGAAGCCATCCTAACAAGGTCCAATGATGCTAAAGTGGTGATATCCTTTATCAAGAGAAACATATTCACTAGGTTTGGAGTACCTAGATTCTTATTGAGTGATGGAGGTACTCATTTTTGCAACAAATATCTTGATTCAATCTTAGCAAAATATGGAGTGAGACACAAGATTGCTACACCTTATCATCCACAAACAAGTGGATAAGTGGAAGTTTCAAATCGAGAAATTAAGCGAATCTTAGAGAAGGTGGTGAATCAATCAAGAAAGGACTGGTCCAAGAAGCTAGATGACTGTCTATGGGCATGTAGAACAGCCTTTAAGACTTCAATTGGTATGTCACCTTACCAATTAGTCTATGGAAAGACATGTCACTTACCTGTGGCATTGGAACAGAAGGCCTATTGGGCTACAAAGTGGCTGAATTTTGATTTGGCAAAGGCTGGAGAGAAGAGAATTTTGCAGCTACATGAATTAGAAGAATTCAGACAACAAGCCTATGAAAATGCCAAAATATACAAGGAGAAAACCAAAAGGATCCATGATAAGTTCATCCTGAAAAGGGAACTCAGACCTGGACAACAAGTGTTGCTATTCAATTCAAGACTGAAATTATTTCCAGTGAAACTCAAATCAAGGTGGTATGGACCCTTCCTCATTAAAAAGGTATTACCTCATGGGGTAGTCCTGGAGGCAGATCCTAATACAGGGAGAGAGCTCAAAATCAATGGCCAAAGGTTGAAAATTTATCATGGAGAGGCATTCTCAAAGGAAATTTCATGCATCAAAGTGGTTTCTCTTGAATGAGAAACATCAAACGTCAAGCTAGTGACGTTAAAAGAGCGCTTGTGAGAGGCAACTCACGTTTCGAAAACCTGAGCTCTTATTGATTGTAGTTAAGATGTTGAATTTCTAGTTAATTTTGAGTCATAGTAGTATACTTTATTGAATTAGGTAGAAATTAATATTCTGAAATTTGATTTTTGATAAGGAAGTGTAGTGAAAATTGATTGGTTGTTTGTTGTGATTCAGAGAAAAATTAGATGGTGAACTTAAGTTTCAAGATGGGTCATGATCAAAGAATTCAGATTGTAGAAAAATTGCAACTCTTAAGCTGATATGGAGGGAACAATCATGAGAGTTGAGACTTCAAGTGAGTAGAGTAGCAACGCAGGGACCTTATTATCTGCACGTTGAAACTTTAAACACTTGAAGCCAACACGCGCAGACCAATTAAGAATTAAGAAGAATCTGAAGCAGTGAGTTGTGCGTTTTCACTCTAAACAACTGAAATTTCAATGCACAGTTGCGCGCTGACACGCTAAATGGATAGAGCCAAAATGCAGAAGCTTTGAGTGAAGAGCTGAGAAGGCGCAAAAACACACTTTCACTTTAAGTGAATAAAGCCAAGACGCGTTCAGAGCACCTTACACAGAGAATTTGTGCGCCTTAACGCCAACTGGGTGAAGTTATCATGCGCAGTTGCGCACCTTCACCCTAGCTGTTTACAGCCAACACGCACATAGGTCAGATATTTTAAACCTTAACTTCCTTCATTTTAAGTAAGCACGTGAGCTGCACGAGGGTTTTAAGTTGAAACGTAGAACGAGTGAAGTAGCCACGCCTAGGGTATTTTTGAACTAAATCTTCTGCATGATTACTTTCCCTATTTAAAGCCTTCACACGTTCAGGGTTTTCACTTAAAACCCCAGAGCCAAAGCGCACTGTGCAAAACCCTAGCTACCCAGATACCTTCATAAAAAATCAGCAACTTTCTGTTTGTTTCAAACTGAATCTGAGACTTCATTCCACCATATTATCACTGTTGAGTAAGTTTGTATCAGTTCTGCACTCTAATTCCAGGTAATTTTCCTCAATTTGTGAATTTAAATTATAGAGTTCTTCTGAATTTGATTTGGGGATTGTGATTTGGGCGTGAATTATGCTTAATTGATGTTTGAAACATGAAATTAAGGTGTGATTGAGTTGAATTCATTTCAGAACTGCAATTTTTCATGAAAATTTGAATCTACATTATGAATTTTTGTTTTGTTCCCTTACTAAGTATGTGCAAAAATATAGCCATGAATATTTTGGGAATTTTGTTGAAAAATTTGTGCAATGTAGCATTGAGTATGATGAGAAACATGTTCTGCGAAGTGTTGAATTAATTTTACTCAGTTTAATATCCAGAAAAAGAATTCAAATTGAAATACATAAGTACTAATGTGATTTGTTGGAGTTGTAACTGTCTGATCATAATACATTAAAACTGTGCATTGCTGCTCTGGATTAATCTGCCCTAAAATTCACATTTTTACCATGAATTTTGCAAAAAATGTATTGAATGATTAAATCACTCAAAAATCAGCATGTTGTATATAATAAGGATTGAATCTGAGCTTATTTAGTGTCCTACATCTTCATGAAATCTGTTGTTGCTGCTGCATCTGAATAGCAATTTAATTGATAAGGATTTACATAATTTGAATGTCAAACTCTGTGTATATTTGTTGCATGCTACAGTCTCAATGACCTTATCATTTCAATCTAATTGTGTTCTATAAATGCTTTCAATTCATCATAGATAATTATGATTTTTTTTTTCAATGTTGCAGTGTTGTACACAGTTGGATTACAATAGTTTTCTGTATATTGAGAAACTGAAAAATGGCAAGCACACTATGGGGAACTCCTAGGACAAAAAGAGGCAAATTTTCAGAAGGACATTCTTCAAGAAGCATACCTGAACATAACCCTAGATTCAGAGGCATCCCACAGGAAAATTACTTCAAGGCCAATATTCTGAAAAGAAAAATAGTGCATGACAGAAACTTTGAACTAAAGGAGGATGAACACCCTGAATTCTCTGACCAAATCAAGAAGAGAGAATGGGAATTATTTGTATCAGCTGCTGGCAAGGGATTCAGAGAGCTGACACAGGAATTCTATGCTAATACCTTAAGGACTAAGGGAGAACACTTAGCCCCTGATTACACTTTTGTTAGGGGCAAATTAATCAATTTCTTAGCTAAGAATATCAACAGAGTATTGTAGATCACAATTGAGAGGGAAGAAGGGCAGAAAGACTTCTCTGAATTTCTGAAAAAGAAGGACAAGGATTACACAGAAATTCTGCACATGATAGGTAGACCAGGGACAACTTGGGAACTGAAAGCAAGAGATGAGGCTAAAATCATCTCCACACCCAAGAATATCCCAACCAGAAATCTGCTGCCCTTCACAAAAGTGTGGAGCATTTTCATCTTAAGTTCCTTTATGCCTATAATTCACAACTCCACTATTGCCATCAAGACAGCATAATTGATCTTTGCACTAATGAATGACTTCTTTGTGGATGTTGGGAAAGTGATTAACAGCAGCATCAAGGCAATTTTAAAATCAAATTCGGATTCCTTAGCTTTTCCTGGTGTGTTAGCTTTGTTGTGCAAGGATGCTGGAGTGGATTTTGCAAATTTCAGAGAACAACTTAAGGCCACTCCTCCTATAACAACCGCTATAATCAAGGAAATCTATACTAACACCCTATCACTGCTGCCTTACCTCTTCCAACTAAATTCAAGAAGGAATCACCTCTGAAAATGAAGTCTCAGCTGCAAAAAATTCTAGACAGACAAAAGTCCTTGGCTGCAAGGCAGGATGCTCTCCTTGAAAGTCATAAAGTTGGACTTCTCTTAATGGACACTATGATGATGAACATAGGAAAAAAGCTAGAAATGACAAAGGAGCAGTTGTATGAGTCTAAAGTCCAGAATGTGCAATGTTTGAGGGCCACTACATTTAACAATCTTCCACTATTCACTCCTGGTATGCACACTCCTCCTAGAGAAAATGAAGAGGAAACTAGTTCAGAAGAAGAGAAAACTAGTTCAGAGGAAGAGGATGAAGAAAAAGCATAGATTAGGAATTATTTTGCTTTTACAACTGTAAAGTTTTAGTGCTTAGGACAATTTATATTTTGTACAATTCAGTTAGCATTTTTGAATGTAGAGAACACTTTAAATCATTTTCAGTTGTAATGCATTTTGTTGTTAATTACTTTAAAATTTCTGCAGTATTCATTTCATGAAATTCCTTTAAACTGATGATGATCTGAATTTTGTTTGTGCATAACACTTCACATTTGCACACAACACTCACACTTGGACTGCACACTTGCACAAGCTTTCATAGAAGGGGGTGAAATTTTGTACCTCTACTTCATGATCTTAAGCTACCTTATTCACTAAAAACACTTCCTGAAAAACATAAAAATAATTGAAAAAGAATCATTGAACTGCATCTTTTGAAATAATTGAATATAGTGTGATTCTGTGAATTTTGAATTTCAAATTCTTTTAAGTTGTTCTTCCCATTCTCACATGATTGTCACACTTATCATTTTCAAAATGAGGTAGTCTTGCCATCTTGTGCATATAGTTCTGAAAAAGTAGATTGTGAGCCTGATTGTTTAATATTTTCACTTTAATTCCTTGGTGAGACTTGAGCCTCATGCATAACATTTCTTGATGTGTGAAATGGATCTCATATTTTGTTGCACTTCTAGAACTTGCATTGTTTCTTGGTTGAATATGTAATTTATAGATCTCACATTCATGATGGAGGCCTTCTTTGTTCATGCTTAGTTAGCCTAAATGAACCTCCTTTTATGTGTGAAAATCTTAGTTCACCCCCTTTAAGCTTATGACCTTTTCTTTGAAAAACCTCAAAATAAGCCTTGCTGGAAAAATCATGTCCTATCCAAAACTGAAAAGAGGCAATTTGAGTTTAATCAAAGATGAAATTTAAAACAAAGTTTGGGGTGGTAACATTTTGTAATACATTGCTTGAGGACAAGCAAAGTTCTAAAGTTTGGGGTAGGATGCAACAACAAAAATCTGAGAAAATTTGAAAGAAAACAAAAAAAATGAAAAGCAAAGTTAGATAAAGAAAGAAATAAATAGAAAGAAAAAAAAATTCTACCTAATTGATGCATTGTTGAAAAGTTCTGAAAAGTTTGTACAGATTGGAATAAATAGGAAAAGATGATGTAATCTCAAATTTTAGTTTTAATTTTCACCTACTTGAATTGCATATCTTCTGTTTGGAAATAACCACATTAGTTTCTTATTTGTTTGAAGACCTACTTGTCCTTTAACCTCAATTTCACCTGAAAAGCCCTCTTGATATGTGAATCACTGTATACTTACAGAGGAGATTGAGAATATTTGCAAGCCTATGGTAGAGTGTGGTAAAAATGATAATTTTGAGAGCAAATACTGAGCCTAAACACTAATTCAGTGATGAGGGAAACACTACTTGTGAGCTGTGAACATATTTTTCAATTTTGCTTATATGAAACTTTGCTGAATTACATGAATTCAGATGGTATGTTTTTGTTGATTAAGTGGTTAAAATAGTGTAATGATTATGTTGATCAATGCATGAATAACTTGATTTGGATGAGAAATCAGAAAGATACAGAATTAGGAATTAGAAGTTTTGAAAAATCAGTTTGATGATTAAATTCTTGTCAATTGGATTAATCCTTTTCCCTTTTGTTTGGTTTGATTTACTTGAGAACAAGCAAAATTTTAAGTTTGGGGTGGTGATAAATCCATATTTTACCAAGTTTTTAGCATAGTTTTTGGTTAACAATTAGGAAAATAGTTCTAAAATAAACTTAAAAAGATCACAAAAATAATATAATTAGTATAAATTGTTTGTTTTGTTGAAATATTAAAAATTGTTTAAATTTTTGTAAGAGTTCATGCAAAAAGATGAAAAGTTGTTGAAAGTGCTTAGAGGAAGGATTAGAAGCTGAAATTGAAGAAGAATAGTCAAAGAATCAAGCTTGAAGAAATCCTAAGAGTTGGATGTTACAACTTCAAGTGATTGGCGTTTAAACGTGGAAAGAACAAAATACAGCACTGGGTCTGCGTGGCTACTCTGAGTGATGCGCGTTAACACTCTAGCAACTGAACCTGGATAACTGCCATTGCTTTGAAACACACATAACCTGGCACTTTGGTGAGCAACAAAGTGTGGAAACGCATAGCAGATGGCATAGCAACACAGAGCTAAGCACATAAAAGAAGCATTAATTGGAGTGTTGTGCGTTGAAACGCACATCACTTGAAGCCTTGGCATGTAAGAGCCCTTGCAACTCATAGTGTAGGGCATGGCAATGCGGAGCTGAGCATCCAAGTAAAGTCTAGATTGGAACTTTACGCGTGGAAATGCATAGCAGTTATAGCCTTGGTGCTGAGCCCGTGGAAACGCAAATCACATGTAGCCAAGGCGCACATCCACGCGCCTTTACTCCAGCCACTGCGCATTTTGGCGCAGATTTCTGCAACTTTATAACTTTTTCTTCTTGCCAATTTTGGACGTTTGGAGCTTCTGTATCACTTTTAGAAGATTCTAGAACACCTGGGAACAACTAACTATTAGAATTTCAAGGGTCAAGTCGAAGAATTAGAAGAGCTCCATAAATAGGAATTAGGAACTTAGAAATGGGGTCTTTTTGTCATTTTTAGTTTTTGTATTCATTTTGTAACCATTTTAACTTCCAAGGGAAGTCAGAGGCAGAAGAGAGGAGCGACTTTTATTCTTCCTTGCTAGAGGAATCTGGAGGGAGGCAAAGTTATTGAGATGGCTCTCTGCTTTTCATCTTCTTTTCTTCTTGCTTCTCTCCATTTCATTATAATTTTGAATTTTACTTTCTTGCATATTGAAATTTGTTCAATGAATTGTTTGGTGCAAATGGTTATTATCTTATGAATTGGTGATTAAAAATAAAATCCTAGATGACGATACTTGGGACTCAATCTGATTTCCACATTTTATAACTTACTACAACTACCTAGTACACTTGCTAGTAGTGAAATTACACTATTTAAGTGCTGCGATAAAAAGCGTGTAACAGGTTGCACACGGTCAATTTATGCATGTTTATGCGAGTTCATAAGCATTTCATTAACTTAACATAAAAAAGGTTAGTGGTTTGAACTATTTAGCCAAGCTGGTGAGTGAGAGTGCCTTAATTGATGAATACTTTTACATTTCTGAGAGCCATCATCATAGTATATGTGTTTGCATTGGTTGAGTCTTGAAATTATTGCTCTTGTAAGAAATTCTAGAAATGATCAAGGCATTTTACTGGGTACAAAAAAAAAATAGCTTGGAGCCAAACAACTATCCTGAAATGAGAAAAATCCTTTTGTAACTCATTTGAACTTGCAGCTTTATTCAACCTTTAACACTAAGCAAAAATGGAAATCCCCCACCCTTCCAAACCTTAGAGAGCTTGATGAAAATGAAATTGAGTGAAGTTGGGGGAGTGAAGTTTATTAAGGTTGAAGAAAACAAGAAGAATTAGCATGTTGTAAATTGTGAAGTGAGAATTACCTCTCTAGTGTTATCGTGGTACAAATATGGCAAAAGTAGCTTCATGAAAAAAAAAATAGAGAGAAGCTAAAATATTATACATAAATTTTAAAATAGAGAGGAGGTTCTCCACATAGAGTTAAAAAGAAAAATTTTATTGAAAGGGTACAAGTGAACTTTGAAGGAAGAAATTGGGTTGATAGATGTGGTTGGAATTGAAAATTGAAGAGAGTGAAATAAATGTTTAGTGACATTATTCATGTTCATTTTGCTCTCTAGAGTTTGGAACCTTGCTTAACTAGAAAAATCATGTCTTTCTTTGTTAGCTAGGCCCCATTATAACCCTCAAAAGTCCTTGTGATTCTTAATGTTCTTTTAAGGAGTGATAGTGGAGAGATGATATCAATGCTTACGTTTATAGAAATGATGTGTGGAGTTGAGAGAAACACTCACCCATGAGAGAGATACACTTGTGAGAATTGTACTTGGTCATTGACTTGTAGTGTTCATGTTATTGACTTATCATATGAATTCTCTAGCTGAGTTTGATTGATTTTGTGGGCACTTCAGGTGAGTTAAAAATGGTTTCATGAAGGTGAATTAATTGGTGAACTTTCCTCTTGTTGATAAAGAAGCAATTTGTAATTTGACTTATGTTGGCCTTGTTTTGTTTGGGGACAAATAAAATAGTAAGTTAGGGAGAGTTGTTAAGGGTTAGAAATTCATGTTTTCTCATAGTTTGGCACTCTTTTTGGGTTAAAATGTAAATAATTCAGGGCATGTTAATCTCCTAAGTAGGTAAATTAATCTATTTCAAGAAGTCATAAGAGTGGTAGTGTTTTGGTTTAAAATATCTCTCCTTTTGTGCAGAATTTGAGGAAATCTGAAGTCCAAGGCTACAGCCCCAAATCCATAGCTGTAGCCACGAAATTCTGCAACAAAACAAGAATTCCAGAGAGTTACAGTCATGGCTATGACTATATAGCTGCAGCCGTGTGAAGATAAAATAATTAGGGCAATCCAGATCTCCATAACTGCAGTCGTGAATCCATAGTTGCATCAATAGAATTAAAATAATGAATTTCTCTTATTTCCGATGAATCCATATTTTGACTAATATTTTAATGTAGTTTTAACCCAGTTCATTAGGAAAATATGTTAGAAAAAGCAGAAAAACTCATAAAAATATAATGATTGAATATTTGCTTTAAATTCATAGTTGTTTTAGAAGTTGTGAGTTTTCTGTGTAGAATTTAAGAAATTTAATCTTGTTTTTGTAGGAATAATATGAGCAAGGTTCATAGAAATGAAAGATCAATGGAAAAGAAGAGGAAGAGTAGCAATTTTGGACTCAAAACACAATTTTGGAAAGTAAGCTGGGCGTGATCACTATTGTTAGTGAAAGTGATCATTCCATAACTTAAAGGAGAAGTAAAGTCTGGGCGTGATCACTCTTACCAGCGAAAGTTAGTGTTCCAGAGAGTTTCTCAAAAGAACACGTTGTGTGTTAACACTCTTGCTGGCAAAAGTGAATGTTCCATAGAACCTCAATCTCAGCAAACCTCAGCATGACCACTCTCGCTGGCAAAAGTGAGTGTTTCGGAGAAGACTTAATATTAGCGAGAAACGCGTAACTACTTTTGCTGGCAAAAGTTGATGTTCCAAAGAGTCCTCAGCTTGGCAATTGTGCGCGGTCACTCTTGCTCTCAAAAGTGATCACGCACACTCCTCGACCTTTGTGTTACCACTCTTATCAACAAAAGTGATCATTCTAGTCCTTCAGAAACCAATTAAGCCTTTACGTGACCACTCTTATGGAGCATAGTGATAACGTCCAGAGGCGGGAATTCTATAAATACCAGAAAAAGCTCAGATTTTGGGATCTTTTTGCTCATTTTTCGTTTTCACTTCATTTTATTTGTTCAGAGAGAGGATTGGGGACGAACATCAAGCTCTAAGAAGTGGAATTAGATTGGGGATTGTTGAAAATGATGCTTTTGCATTCTTCTCCTTCTTTCTCTTTCTTTGTTACAATGTTTGCTTAATTCTTTGTAGTTAGGAGTTTATGGATCTTGAATTGATGTATGATTCAACTTTTTCTTCTAAACTTTGTGTTCTTGGATTAATTGAGTTGTTAATTATGCTGTTTACGTAATCTTTGAATGGGAATTCACTTGATTAATCAAAGAGGAACCTTTACCAATGGGAATTGGATCTGTTTCTCTTATCTGAATTAGCAACCAGAATTAGGGATTTCTTAGGGATAAGGGAACTTAATTTGCAATCTTATGGTTCTAATTCTCAAGGCAACTTGAAATTGAATCTCACCTAAGGGATTAGGGGGGTTTAGTTGATCGTTAGGGTCAATGAGTTAAGGGATTAACCTTTGACTAGTTATATGTGAAATTGATTGTCAATTAACCAATTGCTTAAATGTTCAGAGGGTTTAATCGAATTAATATTGATATTCTTGTGAAATAAATTCCTAACTATCCTTCATTCATATCTCATCTCAACACAACTTTCATTCTCTGTTTTGCTGCAAGATTAATACTCTGTATTGTTTTGGTTATTCCTTTTACATGTTACTACTCTTCCAAATTCGTATGACTCAAATAGTTTTTGCTCTGTGAAGTGGTAACTGAATTCCTAATTCCCTGTGGAGGCGATACTCTGATCTTAAAATTACTCATTACTTGCTGCAATTCCTAGTTCACTTGCTAGTGTTTAGAATTGTAACAACAATTTCGAAGACACATATAAAAGGGGATTTTTACAGGGAGACTAAGGAGATATACAAGGATGAATAGATATCAAAAGAAAGAGAGACCCAAGAGAAAACGGAGCACAAGGAAGATGTGGGGAATAGATCGCTCGAGAACAAGGAGCCTTCTTCATTTCTTCCTCTTGTAATTTTATTTTGTATCTTGCTATGACACTCACCATGAGTGGATAATTTCTCTTGGATTGGATTTGATGTAACTACTAACTCTATTTCTTCTTGAGTTTATATGATATTTAGTTACCTTACTTGTGTGTGATTCTAATCTTAATGCTTATTTCGACTTGATTAACCATTTTATGAACTAGGTTTGGAATTTTGTTAGAAAACATTTTCTTAATATGAACTGAATCATCACACCTAACAAACTCTTGTACTAAGAATAGACTTAGGTTTGTTAGCCACTTATATTCAAGTTGTTGTTCTTAATGCAAGGTGTTATTCTTAATCATAGAGGAATCATGTTTTAAGATTAACTACCTTAGGGCTTAATTTTGAGGGATCTGGTTAAGTTACCCAATGAATGTGGAAGTAAGATAGTTAAAATTATATTTACTCATTCAAGATAAAGTGTTAGCAAGTGCATTTGAATCCAATCTCTTTTTTCCATCAGGTTTTCTACTAAATTTTACTATATTTGCTTTTATTTATTTTCATGCAAATCATTATTACAGCCATGCCTTCCATTTCTGTATATAAACAAGAAAGAAAATCACTATTATCATTAGATCCTTGAGGATGATATCAATTTTACTACAACGAAGTCTGGTCTGCTTGCCAAGTGTTACCAAAAACGTCACTAAAAAAGTTTGAATTTGAAGATTCATATTGAAAGAGAATTTAAGATAGAGTAAGTTATACATAAATCCCTCATAGTTTATTGGATAATTGAAGGTAATGTAAATTATACATCAATGTTACAAAAATTAGTATAAATAAGTAAAGAAATATTTATTTATTTAATTTATCAAAATTAAAAATAAATAAAAATTAAAATATAAGATTAATTCTATTTAATGAAAAGAATAAATATATTTAAATTAATTAATGAAGATAATCATTTAGTAAAAGATTAAAATTACATTTGATAAATTTATATTGTATAGGACCAAGGTAACGTTGGTACACAAAAATTTTAATGATTTAAAGCGTATAAAGGTAAAGACACTACATAATAACACTATAAATCACTACATTAATATGATAAAAATATTTTGGATGATAGATTTTGATTAAATAAAAACATAATTGATTAGTTTTAAAAATTGGATAATTTTTTTGATATATTGATAGTGTATAAAACTCAAGGTCAAGTTGGTATACATAAATTTTCACAATTTATAAACCGTAAAGATAAAGTTGCTACACATTAGCATTATGAATTGTTGTGTAATAAAATAATTTTGATTCAAATTGATTGATTAATAAATTAGTAATTAGAAGGGGAACACATCTTGATTAATTATTAAGATATGTATCTAATTAATTAAAGACAACATATGATAAAACAATATTGCATAAAGTCTCAGTACTATAGATATATATAAAGTTTTATCAATTTATAATATATGACGATAGAGAAATTATACGTTAGCATTATAAATTGATGCAATTATATTATCATTTATTCATTGATCATAAAAATAAATTAAAAATATAATTTATCCACAAAAAATAGAAACAAAACATGAATCAAATTACATTCCAAATCTATACAAAATAGTAAAGAAAAATAATGCTAAAGAATACTTACTAAAAAATAAATAATGAAATAAATACAAGCAAAAATTTAAGAATTATTAAATAAATAAAAATTATTTAAATTATTTTACTTATTTTTACTATATAGTAAGATAAATTTAAAGATATAAAAAAAAATAAAAGATGAGATAATTTCATTAAAATAAGTTAAAAATAAATAAATAAAACTAGAAAGAGAAAAAAATATATTTAAATTTATTTATTAATATTTTTAACTAAAGAAAAAAATTTGGATTTAGAATGTTTTGTTTTAAAAATGGGTTGTCTAACCGCAAGACCTAAAATAAAAAAAAATAAAAAATAAAAAGAAATCTAATATAATATAATAATAATAACAATTAAAAAAAAGGGAAAAGGCGTCGAAAGTGAAATTGTAATTGAATGTTGAGGTGCAACGTACTTAGGATAATGCTCAGGTGCATGGTACTCAGACCCTTGATGCATCGACTGTCAAGAGATCACTTCAAATTTTTATCTTAATAATAAAATAATAATAATAATATATTACTTAAAAATATGAAACTTTACAAAGCGATTCAATCGGTAACTATGCTTATATCACTTAATTTCTATTTTACCGTTCATTTTACAGGAGTTTATAACATGGTTAGAACAAAATGAGTTTTATATACAAAGCAAAAAAAAAAAGAAAAAAAAAAGAATTACCTTGAATGCAGTTAGTAAATGTTCCAGATCCAAACGGAAAATAAAGATGATGGGAGCTGAATGGCATGGTCTCTTCCTCTTCTTTTGACTTTTGATTTTCTTCTCTACTTTCTTTTTTTGCTTGTTCTTCGCTCTGGTTGTGCTCATTTTCATTTTTTTTTCTTCTTTTTTAGTATTCTCCTCTTTTGAAACACTTGTTCTTTATTTTGTATCCCTTCTTCTCGGATCTTCCTCTCTCAAATAATTTTTTTTGCCACCTAGAATTTTTGCTCTCCTTCGCTCTCTGAAAACTTGTTGTATTATTAGTCTTATTTTAGGGTTTCACAAGAGATTAAATTTTTGAGTTTTTCTTGCCTCATGTATGGAGCAGACATTGATTTATGACTTTCATTTTCTATCATGCTTTGTTTTCCATTTTTGAGTTGAAATATAAGTTTTCCTTCTTTGTTTAGATTGGTTTTTATTTTTTTAAAGAAAAAAAAATGTTTTGTTTTCCTTTTTGGGAAAATAGAATCAGAAAATATAAATTTTGTGTTGGGGGGAAGGGAAAAAATTATTATTCACAAACTTAAAAAGAAACTAAATCAAAATTATTACAACTTTAATAGGAATTAAATCTTAATAGATCACATCATTAATATTTCAAAACATACACTAAGATCATGACATTACATACATTCTTACATAGATCAACATGTCATAATACGTGTGTTATAATCATCATATTAATTGAAGTATTACAATACATATTTTATATCTACACCTGCATTTATTACAATACTTGTATTATAATAACACCAATTAATCTATTATGACTCACGTATTATAATCACATATCTCACAATTTCATAACCATTACCCTTGGAATCCCTTAAGATCTTCCATAAGTATAGATAGTCGTTTGTCAGTCCATGCATATGGATACATGTAACATCCTTGTTTTTATATTTATTATTATAGTATTGAATGTTGGTTGAATGTGTGAAATTAATTAAATTTTGGAGAATTTAAATGTTGTAAGCTACAAGATATCTTGCTGTAATGAGAGATAGCTCGTTGTAGCAACAATATGGTGAGTTAAGGGGTATTTAAGGGGTTTCAACTTAGAAAACTTAGATTACCATCCAAGTTTCAACCTCTCTCCTATTCTGTAACATCTTAAATTAATTTTCAAGTAATAATTTCGTAAAATAGGAGTAATAAAATTTCATTAAATAAAAAGATCTCATCATAGAGTTTTCACAAAACAGTTCAAACAATAAAGGATTACAAATTTATATCAAAGACTGCTGCAAGACTAATTCAGTTACATCATAATTTCAAAATACAATCTCAGTCCTATAGCAGTTCATCCTTCCTTCACTGAGTCAAGTGCTGATTGTCTTAGTCACCTGAAAAATAAATCTAAGGGTGAGTACTCTACACTATCAAACACACAAACACAGATACTCATGTCAAATACTACACATTTACTAACATATTTTAAATCATGCATCCACAATACAAACATCTCAATCTCAATCACAATCATCATTCATCATCTATTCCAATTCAAACCCAACTGGTGCACTCATTGCACCAACATTTCACACATGTGCACTTACCGCGCGTAGCCATGCTCACTGTAGTAATGTGATTACAGATTCACACCATGAATGGTCGCCGGTTACCCCAGCCTCACAGATACTGTGTGGGCAGTCACGGGTCACTCAGCAAAGATAATAGTCAGAGGTCTAGTCATGAGGAGAGTGTGTGGCCTGTGTTGTACCCACGCTCACTGTTGGTATCACCACTGTCACACTTCAAAAGAGAAGTTAATTTGACTAGCAAGTGTACTAGTGTTGATGTAGCAAGTTATAAAATTGAAAGAACTGTATTAGAGTCTCAAGTATCATCCTCAAGGAATAAAAGTACTCAATTATCACTTCACAAGGCCACAATTAGTTAAGCTTTACAAATTTCAGATAGAGTTTGGAATTCAAATTGACAAATATTGAACTCAGAAGAAAAACAGAACAATTAACATGCAAACGTGTGATTAACAAATGTGGAAAACATAGCTAGGGAGTTGTTTCACCAAAACTTCAATGTTGAATCAATAAAGTTCTGAACTTGCAAGTAATTGGAAAGAATGACAATCAGTTTTACGTTGTATTATTTAGAGGTTAATTCCTTAACTCAATGAACCTAACATTTAATCAAATCACTCTAATTCATTAGATCTAGTTCAATTCAATGTTGCTTTAAGTGTAAGAAACCAGGAGATTGCAAGATCAAGTTCTCTTATCCCTAAGAAAGCTATAATCTTGGTAATTGATTTAGATCTGAGAAACAAATCCAATTTCCATTTATAAGAGTTTCTCTGTAATTAGTTAATCAAATTTCCATTCAATTACTATATAAAGTGCAGAATCAATCACTTAATCCATTCCAAAACTTAAAATTAAGATCCAGAATCGATTCAACACATTCGTTTTGAATCCATAATCCTTAATTATGAAGAATTTACGCAACTATTACAACAGAAAAAGAGAAAGAAAGAGAAGAGGAGAGTGAATGCAGAAGAGTCATCTTCAATCGATCTTCAATCTGATTCCTCTAGATTGAAGCTCTGTGTTCGTCCCCAATCACTCTCTCAAACTCTCTACACACTAAGAAACTAAATGGAAACAAAAAATGAATAAAAGATCCAAAAATTTGAGCGCTTCTGCAATTTATAAGTTTTCCTGCCTTCTGCGTGTTATCACTTTTCTTCACAAGAATAGCCACGCAGAGACTTATCTGGTGTTCTAGAAGACTAGAATGATCACTTTCATTCATAAAAGTGGCAATGCTGGAATTCAAGTTGTGCGCGTGTTCACTTTCATGAGTAAAAGTGGTCATGCACAAGTTGCAAAGCTAAAGGTCTCTCTGGAACAATCACTTTTATGGGTAAGAATGGTCACGTGCAAGTTGCTATGAATGAAGCTTCTCTAGAACATCCACTTTCACCAGTGATAGTGACAACGCACTCTTTGTTGTGAATAAGGTTCCTCTGGAACGTTCACTTTCACCAATGAAAGTGTCAACGCGCAACTTGCTAAGTTTGGAACTTGTCTGGAACGCTCACTTTCACTAGTGAAAGTGATAATGCGCACTGTGTTCTTCTGAGAAAGCCTCTGGAACACTCACTCTTGTGGATAATAGTGATTACGCACAGACTCCACTTCTCATTTAAGCTCTGGATCAATCACTTTCACTGACAATAGTGATCACACCCAGCTCAAACTCCATAAATCTTGTTCTTTAAGTCCATATTTGCTACTTTTTTTCTATCTTTCCATTGATCTTCCATCTTTATCAACTTTGCTCAGAATTTTCTACAAAAACATGCTTGAATTATTAATTTCTACACAGAAAATTCACAATTGCTGAAATAACTATGTATTTAAAGATAACCTTCAATCATTCTATTTTTATAAGTTTTTCAGCTTTTTTCAACATATTTTTTTTATTAAATGGATTAAAACTATAGTAAAATACTAGTAAAAATATGGATTCATCAACCACCACTCTCTCTTCCCCAAGGTATTTCTATCGTCTCCATCTTCAGTGTATCGCTAAACCATTCATAGCATATCATACACGACATACTTTGCCCACATTTATTCACATTATACGGCACAGAGGCCCACATTCATTTACAGAACACGGCACACAGGCCCAAAATTCATTCACACAACATATCAATAGGTCATCCATATCCATTTCCAACCATTTACATCATTCAATCATCATTCCTCAACATGCTCACACACATTCTCAATCAAGGGTATGTCGACCCCACAATTAATTCACATTTCACTTTAAACACACAATGGTTTCCATCAAATCACATATTTCCTACTCTCTATATCAGTCACATCATAACATTCAACCAAATAAATGGTAATTTAAACAAAATGAGGTAAAGTAGAGTCCGCCTTTACCTCAAATGAAGACCCACACACCAAATCAACAAGGTAGGCGCTCCCTTACGCAAACTTTGACCTAAATACATAGAAGAACCCCATGAGAATCCAGGAAAACCAAGAAATCAAAGGATGGGACATTCTCGCTGCAGCAACACCTTCTCTCGCTGTAGTGAGACATTCTCACTGCAGCAACACCTTCTCTCACTGTAGCAAAAATCTTAGAAAGAATTGCATTCTAGTTTCTGTAGAATCTTGCTACAGCAAGACTGCACCCAGGAATGCACCCCAAACTGTCGCTTTATTGCTACAGCAAGGGACATCTCGCTACAGTAAAAAGGAGACAGTTTCACGCCTTCCTCGCAGGGACCTCTCGCTACAGTGAGAATGCCCCAGTATTACACCCTTAACCTGTTTTTCAGTCCAATCAATCCAATTTAATCATATACAAATATATTTATACACGTTCATAAGCATTTATACACACAACACGGAAAAGTCTACGCAAACACTTATATTAATAATTAAACTATATTAAGGGTATAATGCTCACACACATTCTCAATCAAGGGTATGTCAACCCCACAATCAATTCACATTTCACTCTAAACACAAATAATGATTTCCATTAAATCACATATTTCCTACTCTTTATCTCAGTCATATCACAACATTCAACAAAATAACTGGTAATTTAAACACAATGAGGTAGAGTAGAGTCTCCCCTTACCTCAAATGAAGACCCACACACCAAATCAACAAGGTAGGTGCTCCCCCACACGAACTTTGACCTAAATACATGGAAGAACCCCATGAGAACCCAGGAAAATTGAGAAATCAGAGGATAAGGATGAGAAACTAAAATCCTAACCATTAAAACTCACCTCCAAGAGTTCCCTACACAAATCCAACCTTCAATCTTGCTCCTAAGCAGTTTGGAGGGAATTTAATTGATGAAATAGGGTTCGGGAGTGAGGAAATCAAAGAAATCTCGTAGGGAAAGTGAGAAAATGAAACTTTCCCAAACCCTAACTCCTTTAAATCCCTCTCTGGTTGCGACACTCTCGCTACAACGAGACATTCTCGCTACAATGACACCTTGTCTCATTGCAGCAAAAATCTTAGTGGGAATTGCATTATGATTTCTACAAAATCTCGCTACAGTGAGGCCCTCTCGTTACAGCGAGACTGCACCGAGAAATGTACCCCAAACTGTCACTTTGTTGCTACAGTGAGGGACCTCTCGTTGCAGCAAGAAGGTGACAGTTTCACGCCTTCCTTGTAGGGTCCTCTTGCTACAGCGAGAATACCCCAGTATTATACCCTTAACTTGTTTTTCAGCCCAATCATTGCACGTCCATAAGCATTTATACACACCAGCATTCAAAGTTCATTACACGCTCGAGTGCAACTCCAATATCCATTCACATCATACATTATATATATATATACACATAACACGAAAAAGTCTACGCAAACACTTATATTAATAATCAAACTATATTATAAAATTTGGAGCGTTACATATTCTCTCTTATCTCTAACCCTCCCTTCTCAGAAATCTTCCCTAAACTTTGACCTTCCTCCAAATCTGGGCTTGAAGGTTCACCCAATCAACTCCAAGCAAGTTCTTGGAGCTTAGTTATCTCATTTTTGCGTGTTTTCTATGTTTCTCCCTTATCAAAATGCTCTCTTTTGTGATATCTAGGAAAAGTTAAGACCTTTCACCGAAACCCATCATAAATTGTCCTTTAAAACTTCCTTTCAAAGTAAGAAGAGCTCTATTTTGCTATTTTAAGTATAATAAATATTTTGTACCCATGAGAGTACTTTTGTATGTTTTCTTGTATAATTTTTATGACTAAATAATATTGGATTATTGTGAAAGTATGTTTAGTTGATTTTGGGTGTTAATAATATATTCTAATAGTATACATATTTGGAACTTAGTACAGAAGTACTTTACTAAGCACGATCTTTTACCTGAGTAATGAGTTTGACACGAAAAAGAGTTTGGGATGAGTATGAAGTGCTGAATGGACTTGTGAATAGTTACAGAGATACATTGGGGGTATAAAGTCTAAAGATGATGAGAAATTTAGGGGAAACATAGGGTGGTGAACGACATTCATGCACGTGTACACACTTTTTCTAAGAGCGAATGTGCCACATGGTCTCACACTCGTTTCTTGACTAGACTCTTGACTATACCTTTGTTATGGGGCCCCTTGTTGTATACGTTGTATCCATATACATGGGCTAATCAGTGACTATTTATCTAGTTGTGTAAGACCTTAAGAACTATTGGAGGCATTATATATCTATGATCACAGTGTACTGGGAGTGCATATTCGAAAGAAAGAGATATAATGACTTGTGATGGAATATATACATATGTGATATATTACTTTTGGAGATTGATATTATTATGTTTTCTTATGTTTCATGATTATGATTGTACTATGATGATGGTCTTTAAAATAATGTTATGTTTCAATGATAAGATAGACGCTCATCCTTACTAAATATTTAAGAGAATAAGGATAATGACACCACAAAGACAACTTAGATTAGTAGATTATCTTGTTAGAGGTAGAATGAATTATGTATTTAGAGAGTATCAACATAGTGTGTATTTGAACTTTAATATGAATTGTGAGGATGGTAATATATGGACTATAGAGATAAATGTAAATTATAATGCTCTTTTTGAGTTCCTGTAAATAGTCGTATCCATCATATCCTTAGTTTTTATATCTACCAAGAGACAATTAGGCTCTCAAGGATTGTAAATAACGTTTTTACCTTCCACAATTATGACCATTTTGGGAGACCCACGCAGTATACATTTGAAAGATTTTCCAGTATAGAGGTTGTGGCAGATTCTGGTGATGCCTACCTCAAAGAAGATGAAGAATTGACTGCTAAGGATCTGGTCAAGATAGAGGGTTGGCATAATATTGATGACTAGGACTGGGTCTTCAGTGTATGGGTATGGATAGGGACTATTCATAAGACTTAGTTTATTTTGGTTATGTAAATATTTATTCTAAAAATCCTACAGCTTTTTTATTGACAATTTGTAAATTATTACAATGTTTATATGTAAATGGAATTTAGAATTTGTATATTTCAATTAACTGTTTCAGTATAGTGTAATTACTAAGTCATAATTTACTTTGTACACTTTACTCTCTTGTTAATTTTTTGAACAAATTCATCCACAGAAAAGTTTTAATTTCTTGTAAATTTTATGTTATTTTGTGAGGCCATATGATGCATTCGCACTTAATAGATTGTGTATACATAAGCGAATGTCATTTATTACCTTCCATTTTTCCTAGACTTCCACAATCGGCACTATATTCTATACTCTAGTGTATCTCTATAACTATCTACGTGCATTTTAGTCAGCTTTTCATGACACACATTTTCTCAGTAATTCTCAACCATTCACCTCCATTTCTTTTCATTCACTTTTCTCATGATAGTACAATTTTCACTCTTTTTCTTTCTCATAATATTATAATTTCACCATACTAGGTCATTCAAATACAGTTAAATTATCAATCAATTTGTCAGAGGTCGAACACCTGCAGACTTAGGTCTAATTGCATATTTTTAATAAAATATATTTCACTTCATTCATTACTTAAACAAACAATCATAATCTCAACTCATATTTACAAAATAAAAGAAAGTATATAATTACACACATTAATAGTCTTTCTAAAATTTTCTCATGCAATCAATTTCACTTCATACAAATTAATACAACATGTCGAAAGTCAGACACCTTCAAACTCAACCCAATCATACCGTTTTAAAAATACATTGCCAAAAATCACACTTTCTCAGTCTTTATAAAAATCATCTATTCTAAAGTTTAGTATCTTCTACTCTCCATTTTCTAACACACACATATATATTAAGTAACACCTTTATGAAAATATTCTTAAAAACTCATTCTTAAACCATACCATAGGTCTTCCATACTCAAAAGTCCATTTTTAACCATATAATTTTAAGAAAACTTTATAACTTTGCTATTTAAAATAAGGTAGTTTGAGTTTTCTAAGTCAAGATGCATGAATGAGACTTTAAGGTTTAGGATCAACTCTCCTTACCTGAAAATTGGTCCTGAGACTATGTTCTTCACGAGACTTAGAGGAAACGTTGTCGCAATTGGGGCCGTGACGAGAAAAAATGGCAAACAAAAAATGAGAAATAGGAAAAATAAAGATTGGAGGAGCTGCCACCTGAGATTTTTAAAGAATCCAGGAAAACTTTAAAAAAAGAGAAAATGGTCAGCTAGCCAAATCCGAGTTTGGGAGTCTAATCACATATGAGGAAGGTATTAGCACCCCATAACGTCTGTAAAAATAGTTATTCTAAATTGTGCAAAAATAAAATTTCTTTTCATTTCTAAATTTGATATTTTATTTGTTTGTATTTTTAACAACCTTTCTAATGACGAAAATGCTATTTTTATTTTTTTTTGCACAACCTAAATTGATTCTTATTATTAGTGAATCATTCTCGTATAGTCTGTCACATGTATATTCTAATCAAGCAAACATACTTTCTATTACAAGCAATTTGTCAAACTTTCCTCCTTAGTAGTCCTAGAGATTGACTTAACATTCAGACAAAGCATAAGGCATCTCATATCACTTTATACCTTGTATGCCAAGGATCTAATGTGTCCCATACCACATTAGCTCACAAGGTGAATGTTAAATCCTTAACTAGTATCATACCAATTTGGTAAAATCCAACATCAAATAATTACTCACCCATTGACTCTAATAACCCTTGTTAACCTATGAAATTCCATATGTGCATAAGAATCCCCTTGTGCGACCATGATCTAACTAACATAACTGTATTTCTAGTTGTAGCAATCTTGCTAACAGAATCTTATTATAATCCTTGAGTATACCTGTGCCCTTAGACACAACATCAAAGATTTCCAAAACATGAATAAAAGAGAGGGGTGAGACTTTTCAAATACTCATAAAAGCAGTTAGGACCTGAAAGAAATAAACTGAAGAAAATATAAACTTATCTAAAACATTGATTTTGAAAAATCAACTTAACCAATATAATATAAATATTTTTATTCATTTGCAAGTAGGCACCTCATATACTTCCAATTCAATACCAGACCATAATGCATGGGACTTATGCATATGCTGACTTTTGGTTTAGCTTAAAATCATTTGTTATGCTCATGTGACTCTTGGATCCATTCCTATCATCCAAAGTTATTGGGAGTTTTACTAGCCAGCCAACATTTCGCATGTATGGTGGGGACTCGAACCTTCACTGTCTAATCTAGCTCAACCAACATGATAAGCCTCAGGAGAAGGTCAAGATAAAAGAGCATTGCGTAGATACTCCCAGCCAGATTTCTAGGGCCTAGGACACTCATAGGGCTATTGATAAGCCACCAACTATATTAAATCTCCTAGATGTCGAGGTCCTCCTTATCTTTCACCAACAACAATTATAAAATAACCTCGTGACTTCCTTCATAATGGAGAGGTATCCACACCTATTGTCATCTGAATAGTTCATTTCTCTTTGGAGCTCAATCTCCATAGCATGTACACAGGTGCCAATTCAAATCCGGATTAACATTCTATCTTGTTTCACATCACGCACTCAAGCGTTGGTTTAAATCTAGTATCAATATTCCATGTTTAAACTATTCAGACAATTTCCACAAGAGATTGACATATACTTATTCCAATGCTTTCAAGCACATCCACTAAGGGTCCTTAGCTTACTAGCCTTGTCTCTTTCTTTGAATTCCCAATTTTATCCACCTAGTTAGTTCACTACTCATAATTGAAAAGATGTTAGAGTTTTGCAAACATTTGCTTTCCTTGATTCAATCATTAAGGTTCTATTATGAATTCTAAGTCCAAGACATACAAGTGGCTAGACTCAATAGTGTGGTCATACTTACATGTCAATCCTCTCTATGCGTTCTCATTAATGCATACATACCCCTTCAGGGTCTCATAATCACAATGGGGGCCTCAATCCACCTGCCTATGCATCTCTACATGCTTTAAACCAGCTATGGGTCATCAATTCATATGTGCTAAACCAGACTTTAAAATCATGCAATCATCACATACATATTCAAATGTCACAATGTGTGCAAGACTTATGCATATACAAATAATAGCATATTCAAAACCAGAATGCCTCAATCATCTCTAGTAGAGGTGGATTTCATTCTCATAGGCGTCCTACATTAGGTTTGTCTAATTTTCATATGGCAGTTTATTCAATCTTTTCATCAGATACTTTGCTATATATAAGGACTTTAAATTTTATTAATATCATTATTATTATTTTCTAAATCCACAGGTATAGTTAATGTGACTAGTGTTTTATCAAACATAACCTAAGTCATTTTATTCCTATTCTATACCATATTCAATTAAGTTTTCTAAAGTGTTTAAATCGAGGCTTCCTTTTGTCTTTCCTTTTTCATCCATTATTGAAATATCTTTTAAACTTGTCCAATTTCTTGCTTATTACTTATTTTAACTAAAATTATAGATTAAGGTGATTAAACTTAGCATGACTTAAAGTCATAGGACTTGTCAGTTCGTTGTATTTTCTAAGCAACAATCTAATTAAGGGGTCATATCCTTTTCTAAATTGTCAAGAATCAAGTGTCTAGGTGTTTCTATCTAGCATAGTCTGGTTTGATTTTACTAGGTGATCGAAATACATGTCAATTTATAGCGTAGTTCATTCAACTAGCTTTGGTGTATTTAGTGTTATGCTGTAGGGGACAATTTCCATTCTTCTTGGTATTCATCAAGTTTAGGAGTCTAAACCTTACCCTGAAATTTTGCTTGACATAGCATTCAATCACATAATTTTACACATACATGTGCACCATAGTAATACAAGCAAACATATCAATCTCAATATCAAATACATGTCTATAAACTCAAGAGAGTGAGGAATTTTCAAGAGCTTTTAACCATACACAATATTCATAATTTCATCAAATGTATTCTTATTCATTCCCTTAACTCCTAACTCGAGTCATATGAAAGTTTCCCCCTCACCTTCGAGAGTAACTCGGTTTGGTGAGGAAAGACGCTCCATTTCCAGCCTCATTTGGGTTGTACTCGTGTTTTTCTTAACGGGATCGATAATCATTTTTTCTGAGCAATTCTTACTATTGAGCCCATAACTTAGGCATTTAGAATTAGAATGAAGTGTGCAAGGTACCATCATGTTTCTCATTCAAGGAAATAAACACAAAGCTCATTAGAGGAGGTTTTAAACTAAGTCAAATAATTTTTTGTTAGCTAAAAATAGTATCGGTACAACAAGGTGTTTAGTTATAAACAATAGAATTTCAAGTTTTGGTACATTTACCAATTGGAGGGTAAAATTGTCACGATTTAGAGAATAAGTTGCTGACTTATCTTCGTTCTTTGGGGAAGCAAATTGAATCTAATTCAAACTTAGGATAGCTTATGAGAAAGCTTATATAACCTAAAATACAGGAACATGGTTAGGAAACATTTTCCATATGCATATTTTTCTAGAAATTGAGATAAAGTTGTTGCCGCATGCAATTTCAGAAAAATATTTTTTGTAGAATTCTGCTTTGGGCAGCTTGAGAGTTGTGGACGAAAAACTGGGAAAATGACCTCCAAATTGAGTTTTGCAAAAGGGGTTTGAAAACTAACATCCTAAGTATTATAGAGATGTTCTTAAATAATTTTCCATATACACAGGTAGTATAGAATAACGATTTTACATAGATGTGTTTCTGTTGTCATATATTGCTTTGGTAGATTTTAGATACTTAGTTCATACATGTCGCTAAAAGATCAAATGGACATCAAATTGTGCATAAGATGGCTTTATGGAAAGGTTATGTCATAAGGAACACAAGTATGTGAATGCATGTCGATAAAATCGAATGCAAGTAGTTCAAAAAGAAGACTTTTACTGCTATTTGCAGAGAAAATGCAATTCTATGACAGCTTCATTAAAAATTGCATATCTCATTAATTTGTGATCCAAACCAAGTCCCTCCAATTTTATTTGAAAGCTAAGACATCGGTGTTTATAAAGATGTGCTCATTCAAATTTTTGGAAATACAGATTGTTCGTAGCACTCACATTAATGTAGAGTGTGTCTGCTAATTTTTGAAATGAGACCTCCGCTTGTCCCGACATTTCGACTTAGCAATTGAGATTGAAAATGGGCTTAGATAACTTGTTGGAAAGATCTAATTACAAGGATTATAAGTGTTTATGAATGTTCATAAAGTTGGATGAAGAGGGATTTAAAAACACATTATTTTCATTGTTTTCATAAATTTTTTAGAATCGGCTATAGCATGGTAAAAATAGTTTTTTTCCTTGATCTTTGCTCCAAATCTTACACCAAAAGTGGTTATGGAAAGCTAATGAAGTCTACTATGTGAAGGAATAAGGTCATGTTAAAAACAAGGAGGTTTAGCAAGTGAAATATGCAGAACAAATTGCATGCAAGGTGAAAAATACAGACTTTCTCTATGAAGCTTTGAACTTTGCATATGTCTCACCATTTTACGCATATCTTGATCAATTGGAGTCCGATTGACGAGCCGCAAAGTGCGTCTGAAAGTTAAGACAATAAGGAACAAGATGGACCGCATCTTCACAGAGAATTCAATTTCACTGGGTTCATGTCGAAGACAATGGGGCAGTTGTTACACCATTTGTGTAGGTCGCTACTTATGCGACAAGGAATTTCGCTACCTTAGGACAGTTAGAGTTATTGCCGTCGTTTACCGAGGCTTCCATTCAGAGCATATAACACTTCTCCTTCTGACCTTCCAACACCGGGCAGGTCAGTACAGAAGGCTCGTAAAAATTGGTTCTTTACACTATTTTTATAGAAAAATGTAAAGATGAAGGTGCTCACGTATTCTAGGCGATTAAGAGGGCAAACTATGTCATATTTAAGCTCACGATATAATGTTGGAAAGGTATTTTGTTTTTACCACAACTTGTGAATTCGATATCTGTTTTGAGTAAAATAAGTTGGGTTGAAAAGATTTGTCACTTACTTGGATGTTCAAAGAGTAAGGGTGAGTGGTGAGGAAGAAGAGAGGAACCGTGAGAAAGATAGAAATCGAAAAAAAAAAAAAAGAGTGAGAGAGCTTTATGGGAGGGAGAAAGAATAAATTTTGGTTTTGCCAACCTTTCAACATATGGCTGCATGTGTTACTCATGCAAAGGATGATCTTGCCACCTTTCAACACATGGTTGCACGTGTGTCACACATGCAAGGGCTTCTCCTTCTTCGACATGTGGCTGATACATGGCATTACGCATGCAAGGACTTCTCCTTCTTTGACACGTGGCTGACACATGGCGTCACGAATGCAACGTCTTGCCACCTATTGCCACCTATCTTATGGTTTTGCCACCTATCTCATGCATGCATGATATTTTGAAGATAGTTAGATCATTTCGCGATTCATTCTATGAATTAAAATTCTGAAAAACCTTGTTGAAGCAAAATCTACCTTGCTAAGGTTTGAACTTAGAGGCTTTCAACTCTAGACTAAGAACTAACCCTGCTACTACTGCACCACCTTTGTTGGTGTGTATAACATTTGCAACTCAAATATAATTATGGGATTTCTAAATAATTCAAAACATTGAGATCCATAAAAAAATAAACACATACCAATGAATTATTTGAACGAAATAAGATAAATACTTTTATCTCAAAATTTATTTAAATAAAATCATAAAATTTCTTAAAATACATTGAATTATCTTTGAGAAAAATGGAATAATCGCATTACACACGTGAACATGGAAGAGAGCAAAAATAAGGATGTTACAGTGTTTTTTAAATAATAAGAAGAAAAAAAAGGTTTCAAAGTAATTGGACCCAATAGGTTATGATCCCTGCTCTTATGTATTCCTTAGTGCTCTAAGGAAATTAGGGCTACGTAGTTCTAAAGAAAAAAAAAATCACCTTCTTGAAAGGTATTTAAAAAATGGAAATTGCCCTTTAAGGACATTAAAATGATTTAGAGAAGGATTTATTTTTAGTTTTATAAAAAATAATATTTTTATGATCGTATAATTTGTGAATGATAGAGCAATTTATACATCACTATATTTAGTTGTTTCATTTAGAAAATTCACATATCCAGGATATTAGATAGCATAGCTAAACTGATACCCTTTGCTTTTATAATATACGAATGATAGAGTAAACTATACATTGTTATTATAAATCATTGTATGAATTAAAAAAATAATTTATTTATATTTTATTTAAAAATTTAAAGAAATTGTGATTGAGGAATTTTATTTGTATTTAACTTTTAAAAAAATTGTTTATTTACTTTATCATAAAATTTGACAAAAATTCTTGTATGTGAATGTTAAAGTGATCTATATATATCATAATTATTAATTATTGTGTGAAGAAAAAAATTATTTATTCATTTTACTTTTAAAAACAAACATTAAAGAAATTATAATCAAAAATTTTTATTTGAATTTTTTAATTTTAAAGTAAAATTTTTTTATTTAGTTTTTTTATAAAATCAAGATAACTTATTAATACAATATATATATAAGGATAAGATTAAAACGAAGAAAACAATTAAGGAAACATGCAGATTTAAAATTGCATATTGAGATATTCAAGAATTTAGATTTGAATGTTTTTGTTGTTGAATATAGTTGTTGGATCATTTCTTTTCTTCTTTTTTTTTTTAATTCTTTTCAAGTCCGAACACTAGTCTACTGCCCAATGTTGAAACATATATTTCCTTTTTTCCTATCCATTTTTTTAAAAAAATTAAACTGAAGTTCACAAACTTTTTAGCTAATGAAAGAGAAGCAAATAACTAAAGTAAAATTACTCCATCAAATCCACTAATTCAGATTAATATTGGTAATCCAACATCGGGACTCTACACAATTGAGAAACAAATATCTCTAAATTTGCAGCATATTTAACACTTTTGGAGCAAAATCCCCAAATTGTCAAGAAAATCCCAAGAACACCCAAATTAAACTGATGGATGATATATATATATATAGGTAGCTCTCCTGGCCTCCATGGAATGGACAATATCACTAAAGAGAACATATCATCTTTCTCAAATAAGGCAAAATAAAACGTGCAGGTATATGGAATGAAACGGATGCAGAACAATAAAAAGAAAAAAAAGAAAAAGAAATCCATAATACACTCAATCGAGGGAACTGTGTTCGTGTTAGGTTTTCTTTTGCCATGAATGTGAGAAAAAAATGAAGCTGAAAGCAAAATCGTAAACTAAAAGCACGGGCAGAGAAGAGTGAACACACTTGAACAGATTGAATGAATTATAGAAACAAGAAAAGATATTGTATATCCGAAAAGAAAATAATGCAAGATTAAGTATATCCAAACCTATAACCTTCTTGTTTTATTGGGTTTTATTCACTATTTTGGAAGAAGACTTTGTTTCTCTCTACGTGAGCTCTTGGTATTCGCAAAAGAAAGATCTCTATTGTATATGCAGCCATGCAAAATCCTCCCCTGTAAGTCAATGGTTATTCTCCCTCCGCCAGAGAGCCAAAACTCCTTTTTATGTCGTGCTGTATTTTCATTCAACCTTCGAAAAGTCCCTCTGAAAGCCCTCAAAAGCTCTTTTATATAGTATTTTTATTTTAAAGTACAAAACATTACTTTTATCTTAATTTATTGTTTTTCTGTTATAAGATGAATAATATATTATTTCACTATGTTATTATGAATTTTATTAAAGTAAATATTACTGAATTATTTTTAGAAGGGGATTTTTATTTCTATTTTATTTTATATGTATTTTATTTGTTGTAATTTTATTTTCTTTATTTTATGTCATTTTAAAAATTATTTATCTTACAAATCCTATTTAAAAATATAATTCTTATTTTGGACTAATATACGCATCTAAAAATTATATTTAAACAGTTTAATTAATCAAATGGACAAAATTATATGTTCACAAACGCAATGTTATGATAGGAGATATTATCCAAGAACCAAGATTTTTTTTAGATATAACAAAAAGAGAGCACTTTTAAGAAGAGAGAAAACAAAAAAATAGAATAGAATTCAAAAAATTAAGCTTTGCCAAACTTACTTGGAGTTGATCGGAACGAACATCCAAGTTTGGATTCAAGAAAGGATCGAGATTTAAGGGTGGTTTCTTAGAGAGAAAAGAAATTAGAAATCAGAGAGAAATGATAACTTGATTTGTAATGGAAGATTTTGATTGAAAAACCCTTTAATACCTCTCAAATTTGTGACTTTCTCGTTATAGCAAAAAAATATACAATAATTTTTTCTATTATTTATCATTTTAGCTACATGAGAATCTCTCTCGCTATAACGAGACTTTGTGATATATATATATATATATATATATATATATATATATATATATATATAATTTTGTCATGATTGAGAAATATAACATGGGAAGCTAATAAACAATCTAAAAGTTAATGATATTATCAGGGTGAAATAAGTTTATAAGACAAAACTCAACCTTAATAGTATTTTATAAAAGCACAAGATTAAACTAATAGTTAAGGGATATTTTCAATAATATAAATTTTATTATAATTAAACATTTGTTTCAATAGCTTGTCTAGATACAATTAGTCTTAATAGCTATTGTGATACAAAAAAGTTAGAATATTTATAAACTACATATCAAGTTCAATTTTCTCAATGGAGTACAATAAAAAGTTTATATTGAGCAACCACAAATTTTGTAAGCAAAGATATTAGAGACAAAGTATTATGATTTTGAAAGATTTTATACGATTTAAAGAAAATTTCTTGAATATAGTACAACATAATTGATTACTAATTCACCTATTAATAATGATTAGAAAGAGTAATATAACAATGATAAAAAATTTATAAAAAATATAATAAAGACATTTGAAATTATTGAGCTTAACTTGATAAACTACTCTTTAATATTGAGGTAAAGTGAAAAAAAAAAAAGAATAAAAATTTAAAATAAACAATTTGCAAAATTGTCACTACTCCACTTTTTATAAATGAAAAGCTAAATAAGAAAAAATTAAACACCAGAAGTTAATGCAATTTGTGTCAAAGAATAAAAATGTATAGAAAAAAAATAAAAATGTCAATAATCAACCAATAATATTTTATTAACAAATGGGGATGATAGAACCTGTAGATACAGTGTAGTACCATTGTAAAGAAAATTTAATTCCGTAAGCCATATCTCTTTCAACTATGTAACATTTATTCTGTGATCGTAAGTTTAACAGTGCCTGCATAATCTATTTCACGGTCATGCAAGAAGCAATAAACAATGAAAGAAGCAATTGTTTAGCATCAACTTGTTCATCTTCTCACCAAACCATTGTTTGCACCGCCACACACCTTTGGAGTATTCTCTTAGTAGGATTGTATATTTATCTCTTTCTGTTATACGTGTGATCTTCTGTTATAATGCACTTTATCTCTCTTATCTATTACATGCCCATTGCTGTCACACTAACCATTTCCTGTTACCCAATACACTTCTTAATCAATAAAAACCAATTACTTTGAACCTTTACAAAGAAAGTCTCTGATTCGAGAATAAATATCCATTTAATCCCTTATCTATTACTTTAGTATGACTTTACATTTCTTAGCCATCTTATTTATATAAAAAATTAAATGAATTGTCGTTTTATAAAGTTATAACTATAATAATCTGTGTGTAAACGTGATACGCAGAGTAGTTAATTAGTTATACGAAACAACATATTCTATGACGGCATTAACCTTTTATCTTATTTTTTTTTAGTTTTTCAGTCAATTTAATTCGGAACCGATCCAGGTCGCACAATTAGATATGGTGAATATTTTTGAAATATTGAGGATAAATTATGAAGAGATAAGAAGAATTATGTTCTAAAGTTGCAAGGATAAAACTTGTAAGCAGGAGCGTATCCCTCCCTCTCCCAAAAATATATTTTTACTAAAATTATATATGTAATTGTGTTATTTTATTAATATAATTAAATATATTTGTAAGATTTAATATCATTAATAAATAATTGATTTTCTTCATTATTAAACATAAGAAAAGTTACCTTTAATATATATATATATATATATATATAATTATAAATGTTATAATTTAATTATTTTCCACCCTTTGATTTTTAGATTAAAAGTGCTCTCTTTTTCTTAATGATAATGTAATTTTTTTTAAAGTTCCAATTATAACAAAGAATAAATATTACAGTTCATCATAAATTAACAGATAAGAACTAATAGCATTTTAAATTTATATTCCAATGAATTTATATTTATTTTAACATTAATAAATAATATATATATATATTCAAATTTAAATTCGAGAGCAAGTTAAGGTAGAACAAAATATACGTTATTGAAGATATTTTATTTTACAGTTGCAACGAAAATCAAATGTACATTTCGCAACTTGTTATTACTATCGCAAAATCATCAAATTCTAAACTATCACTTATATAACCCAAAATAATAGTATTTATCAAATTAAAACACTTAAAAAATAATTTATGAATTTCCCGAACAACTCTTAGTAGTATCAGTTCTTGTTTCAGGACATCAACAGTGTGGACGTGGTGCACGGAAAACGCATTACGTGGGACCGTACCGTATAAATACCCCTCTCCCTCGTTTTTTCTTCAATCCCACAACTCCCGTAACCGTCCCAGCTTGAAGCACACTTCCCACACACTATCATTACTGCTACGATTCAACGCTGGGATTTTCTCTGCGTTTCTCGGTAATCAAACAACAATGACAACCCGATCGAGAAAATTGAAGCGTAAACTCCATCCTGAACCACCTTCGCGCACCATTAACAAGAAGCTCCGGTCGAAGCTTCCTCGCCGGCGTAGGCACCAGATCTCGCCGGTGCTTCTCGTCGGCATCTCAGACGACAATCCTCGTTTCTCCATCGATTCGAGCTCCGGCTCTGACTTTGCAGCCTGTGAAGTTTCATGCAATTCCAGCATAGCTTCCGCTGTGTTCACCGGCAAGGGAAAGACAAACTCAAGGAACAGAACCTCAAGCGATTCCTCGAGGAATCGGAGATTCGAGGAGGTGTCAGAGTCGTCGTGCGTGGATTCCAATTCTAGAGTTCACGAACGAAGCAGAAGCTTGGTATTGAAGTTCAGGAGCAGTAAAGAAAGTAAGAATGCGAAAGAAATCGACGACGTTTCGGAAGCTTGCGCTAAATCAGAGATTACTTGGGAGGAGCAATTTAATTCTAAGTCCGGTAACGGAAATTTCAAAATGTCTTCCGATTTAAATCTAAACGACGTCGTCTCATTGAGTTGCGGTGTTCGTGCATCGTCGTTTGACGGGGAAAAGAACAGAGGCAAGGTAAACAGAGCATCGGAATCGGAATACTCTCAGGATAATTGCGTGGATTTAATAGCGCAATCAATGATAAAGCAGGATTCAAATAATTACGACGCCGTTTCGGATCTCGCTTGCTCTGAGCAATTGCGATTCTCGTACTGCGACGACGAATCGGAGTACTGCTCCAGCCAGGGAACTGTGTTCTCTGACCTTCACTCTGATATTTTCCCAGAATGCTCACAGCTAGAGCTTTCAGATTACACTCCATCTCTGTTCATGGACTCTGGAAGCCAATTTTCTGAGGGCTCCGTTGGAGAAACTCCTTCACCGACGTACTCGCTGTTCCTCAAGTACCGGCAGGAATTCTTGACTCTCGCTTCACCAGTTATTAATGCTTCTCCAAACATCCTCAATGAGGCTTCTCTTCGAGTCAAAGTATGTTCGCTTTCGCTTCTTCAGAATTTGAAATTACTTACTAGTCCTATTAGAAATATGTGCAGCTCTTGTTTCGTTTTTGTTATTCAGAGTTGTTATTTTCGGTTCATATATCTGATTTTAGTTTGCGAGGTTCCAAGATTCGGATGACGAAGAGAGCTACCAGATGCTGAGAAAGAGAGAAAGAAGACATGCCTTCCTGTGGAATTACGGTGAAAGATATTTCTCTACCACCGAATTCGGAGAGATCGTGCTTCAGCAACGCGAGCAAATGGTTCACTGGATGGTTGAGGTAGGTTGTTCTATAACTAATTCCAAGCCATTATTATTATTACGAGAACGACAGTGATGATCATGCCGTTTTATATATAAATTCACTTTTATATAGTTTTGTGCCCCAACAAATTAATTTGCTAGAATTGAAAATGTAACAGGGTTAAGCCCAATTTATGCTTTGCTGATTGGCTACTAGTTATTTTTAATTATTTATTTAGAAATATATAATTAATCGTTCTGTATTAAGTTGTTTCTAGACCAAAATATTATATGTTGTGTTTTCGTTTTCGATTGCGCGAGAGAGAACACGTTTGAAGAGTGATATGGACCAAACTTGATTCAGTTAGAAAGTAAACAGTGTACAATCCAGGTGTTGGATTATAGTTACTGGCTTCCAATTGTCTCGTGACACGTCAGATTCTTTTGGATGACCGATGCGTACGTTAGTGATCCCTGTATCGTCGGGCACGCTAACGCAACGCACTTTCTCGTATTCGTGCATGTGGGTAGTTCCTTTGGGGTTCTCCAAGATAGATTTGGCTTTGCCATTTACTTGACCGCAAAAAAAATGAAGGAAGTTAGAGAACTACCATAGATGGGAAGAAGTTCTTTACTTCTGGTTATTCCTCTCCCCAAACAATTGCTAACATTCAAAGTCTAGCTAATTACACAAGTCGCATCATTAATTTAATTGACACGTGTTTTTTTAATAATTTATTCTACAATAATAAAATAGATAAGGAAAAGGAATATATTGTTCGATGTATAGCGAGTGTAAAATTTTTTATATTATTAATTAATTAAAATATATGGTAATTGTAATTTTAAAAAATGTCAATTATTCTTACTGACGTTAAATTATAGTATACATTTTTCTATATTATCAATATATTTCAGTTAAATTAAAAATACAAATTTATAAAATGACTGATTTAATGAATAAAAAATGTAAAAATTACGAATAAGAAAATTTATAAATCTTATAAATAAATATTATATATAAATATTAATTCGACATTTCCATTAGAAAGACATTATATATAAATATTAATTCGACATTTCCATTAGAAAGACATTATAAATAAATATTAATTGAAGAGTAATAATATTTTCGCATCCCTTTTGTGAAATAGATGTATAATATTATCTTGTCGTTTTATTATTAGAACATCCTACAAAGTGCGAAAATATTTCTGTGTATCCATCATCAGCAATTGTCGTGGTGTCAATTTATTCTTGATGTTGTTATTTTATCGTTGTCATTATTTTTTTATGATGGAATTACCATAATACTTTCCTTTTGACAGATGCACCTGGCTCCTGTTTCAGACAGCGAGACTAATCATGAATATATAATTGTTTTTTAGCTATATAGAGCTTATATATTTTGCTAACCAATATTCAGTCTCCGCCAACGAACATTTAAAAAGAATATTGTATGCGAACCCCCATTTACATTTAGTTCACCACTTTTTATATCAAAATGCTGCATCTGTGGAAGTTGCTGGTCGTTGAATTGCTAGTTGAGTCTGTTTAAAATGCTTCATCTTTGAAATTTGGCAGCAATCTTATCGAAAACAGCTTCGACAAGAGACAATGTTTCTTGGAGTCAACCTACTTGACCGTTTCCTAAGCGAAGGATACTTCAAAGCTAAAAGAAACCTTCAAATTGGTGGAATAGCCTGCCTCACGTTAGCGACCAGGATCGAAGAAAACCAGCAATATAACAGGTCCATCTTTTAATCTTTACATTTCTTCCCATCCTATTTTTTTTTTTTTTTGGGTTAACATCCTAGTTATTTGGTTAAAAATGTAACCATCTGTCTCTTTACCGGTCTTGGATTGCCCGAATGTCAATTGATTGGCTAGTAACGGTCTTGAGATTAAGGAGAACGGAAACAGATTAAAATTTTAGTTACTGCAGTTCGAGTTCATTTATCCTCGTTAATCATGCATTGTGTGGTTAAATTACAAATACCCCTGTAGTTTCAAACTATCAAATTTCTTACATAAATTTGTTCAGTAACTTATTGGCTCCCTTGTAATTTAGGTTAAAATAAAAAAATACTAAATTTTGTAAGGTTTAATATCCCATGAATAGAGTTAAAAAGTGAGTCACACCCGCTCGTAATGTATTTAACTTTCTCTATACATCGATAAATGCATGCTTCTCGTATAACTTGGGGAAGTGAGAATCAACGGAATTAAACATTTTTTTAATTCAATCAAATTCATCGAAGTTATATTCAAATGAATAACTGAAACTCTTTTGTTGGCACTACAGAGTGGGGCAAAAATATTTCTACGTAGGAAGCAGTGTATACAGTAAAATGGAGGTGGTAGCTATGGAATGGATGGTGCAGGACGTGCTCAAGTTTCAGTGCTTTCTGCCTACCATCTACAATTTCCTGTGGTATACTTTATTTTTTTGGACTCTCAGCACGAATATGATCTGAAAATCTGCATAAACATTAGCTAATACCCATAATCGAAAATTTCTGTTTCTTACAGGGAAACAATTTCAATTTTAAAATGAACGGTTTAAGCCAAGCCTTGTGCTTTTATTTTTATAATAAGGGATTTGTTTTTTTGCCATAAAACTGTGAATAATTTAAATATCAATAGAAAATTTTGTAACCGTAACATCACATAGCACCACTAAGAAAGACTTAGACCGCTATTTAAAATATTGAAACTCGAGCATGACAAGGAAAATTGAGTTCTACTAGTCCTTTTGTTTATAATTTCATCTAAAATGCACACTCTTATAATTTACAGGTTTTACTTAAAAGCAGCTAATGCTGATGGAATCATAGAGAAGAGGGTCAAGTATCTTGCAGTGCTGGCACTGTCAGCTCATGAGCCGCTGTGCTACTGGCCCTCAACAGTTGCTGCAGCACTTGTAATCCTTGCTTGTCTTGAAGTCAATCAAAATGCATCCCACAAAGTGATAGGGGTAATTATTATTGCGATACAGAACTAACGCTTTATTTGGATATTAAATGCGACATCAAAGTCAAGGTGGTAAACCTTAATTTGGATATTAAATGACACGGTTACACCCTTCAGTTTAATTTGGATCCTATGTTTGGTAATAGATTTTAAAATATAATCGTTTATTTTTCAAAAGCTGTTTTATAGAGCTAGCAAAAATAAACGACTAATAGCTGAAGCAAACAGATATACATCATTGTAATTTTAGTATAAATACAATTGATCAAAATGGAGGACAATGGTATTTCAATGGTCTGATTTGCACTTAGATTGTGCAAAACACTTGGCATACCTGCAGGGCTGTGTGTGCCTTTTCTGAATGCTCAATGTTTCAATTTTTCTTTGGACTGGATTCCTGTAATGTCCATAGACCTTCGAGTAAAGATTGTGAATGGAATGTCATGTTGATAATTAACTTGTGATTTTGCAGATCCACGTTAGATCGAAAGATGAGAATTTGCATGAATGCATAGAGGTATGATAGTCCTATTTATTGTAATTTTGTCACACTACTTTTTCTTTTGGTTTGAGGTTAAAACCAATCAAAAGAAGAAACATCGACCTGAAATGTCATGATGAAAAAGCCCACAAGCATTATGAAATTAATCATTTCGATTGTAATGCCGAGGAAAGCCCCTCACAGCAATTATAATTAAATATATCCTTTTCTCACTCAATTTTTCCCCAATTATTAGCATCATTCATGTATTTAACATGAAACTTGATGTTTTATTCACTTCAACAGAGCCTGGAGTGGTTGTTGCGCTATCTATAACATACTAGTCGGGTTGGAGACAATTGGCTATACCATTCGGTTTAGTGGCGATCGTTCCGAACAATTTGAGGACATATAGCTTTCTTTTGCCTGGCTGAGTCATCGTTAAAACTAAATAAATTCCGATAGTTTGCCTACCTGAGAGGAAGGAAATTCCATTCTTTTTCCCATGTAACTAACTATATTGCCTGGTCTGTATATTGACATAGAGAAAAATTTACACATTTTTTGGAATCTGTGAAAACCTAACAAAGGGGCAGAAAATTCAGGTGCTAACTGTTAATGACCTACAAATATATTACAGGGTTTTACAAAAGTTTAACTTGCATCAAACATGATTCTTTCTTTAAACAGACACTATCTTTTGTCAATTCCTCCAGACTTCTATCATATTTGGTCACTTTTTGAATTTTAATTAATTACACAGCATTAAAGCACCATGGTCCAAAATGCTTAGATTTTATATTAAATTTATTTCCAAAGATATGTATAGGGATTAATTAAGAGAGCAATGTTAGCTTCTGCAGGTTTAAACGACATTAATACCGAAAATGACCGCCTTTAGGTTAATCACAGAATTACAATTATGTGTATTGCTGCATGCAACAAGCATTGCAGATGAATATCAGTATCAGAATCAAGGGCCAAGAGACGTACAATTGTTAAAACTACGATGAAACAATTGTGATTTGTGAAGTTTACAAAGAATTTGAGCCATGTATAAAACTATTGTTGCCTGAGGAAGCAAAAATGAAGGAAAACTAAAGTAAATTTCATAGCGTTGAAGCCATCAACTGAGCTGTCATCAGGAGCCTAAGAATTCAAGAACTTGCAATTCAAAAACAATCTACAGCAAGAAGACAGACAAATATAGGTGTGAAGAGCAGAGTTATATAACCTTTCTTTCATTGTAAAGGAAAATGATGACAGTAAAACATAGACTGCAAAATTAAATTATATAAATGATAATGGTCATTTTAAAACCCCTCCAACAAAAATGAGTACAGAGAGAAATGAATGAAGAAACTCAACAAGTTAAAAATAGAAAAAGACAATAACAAATAACTATTTTACATGAATGTTGACCATAATAATGAATCACACCTGTCAGACAAACCTTTGCATCACTATAACAATCAACAAGATTTATCATCCTACATCAAACTTGCAGCAACTGAAGTCTGAAAATAATTATGCTAACTAAATAATCCAACTGTGCATGTAAAGGATTGTGAGTTAACTCATTACATAATTGCCAGCTTACTATCATCATCTGAATTAACAGGAACTACTGCAGGCCCCACAGCTGAAGACTCCTCAAATTGCATCTTTGCAAATCCATCAACAGTTCCTTTCCTTTCATTGTAAATGATCTCGTTCCTTTCCCCCTCAGCTTGTTCAACCTTCTCCTTGGTCATTGTGCTGACATCCCCAGCTGCCTTTGCAATAGCAGTAAAGGCACTAGAGAACCATGAAGCTCCAGTTAATACGTAAGAATTACTCATGATAGCAGATCCCGCACTACTTGCCTTTTGCTCCGCAACAGCAATAGCAGACTTTGTCATTCCAGAAAGCTGATACTTTTCATCCATCTCTCTCACCTTCTCATTGACAATAGCTGTTCCGATACTTAGTTTATCACTTAAACCCATTCTACGATCAATGGAAGCAACTGTGGAAGAAGCATTTGAGGTCAACTGATGACGTTCATCAAAGGATTTTGCCTTGTTGATCGCATCCTTTCCTAAAATGAAACCCTTAGCAAGCATGGTGCTCATTACATCCTCAGCCTTCTTAATGGCAGCAACACTTTCATTTGTCTATTGAGAGAGCATTGTACAATGTAGATTAGAAAATTTATAGGTACTTGGAATATGACAGTAAAGAAATACCAATGCAGTGGAGAGAAAGAAATAGGATACGCATTTAGAGATTGTGCATCTAGATCTAACTAAATTATCTAAAAGTCCCCTTCAAATCTGTATAGTAACAATGTTTATGTTGATTATATTAATTATTTTTTCTAAGTTGTTAAGTTATCACATTTTTAGTTAGTTTATAACTTCTAGGAGTGTATCTAGGCTGTTATTCTGTTCCACATTGCTGTTTCTTTTTAGTGTATTCCTTAGAGAGAATAGTGTGAAAATAATATAGAAATCCTGTTCAATTAGAACAGTTTACATTATATCTCACTTGAGCACCAAATACAACTCCCACAGTATAGCTATTTAGCTTTAGTTATTAATCTAAACTTATTCTAAAATGGTTTAACGGGGCAAAGTTCAATCGATTGGGACGCATCGCACAACCAAGTTCAGAAAGTGTTCGTATGCACATTTCACTATCATATAAATGTATTAGTAATTTAGTAGCAAGACAGTGGTGCATGATGAACTCCATTGCATGTGCAAAATAAGACAGAATTTAAATTAACGATTAATTTACTCACTGGACTTGAGGGAAGAGCTTCAGGCGGAAGCTGGTACTTCTCCACAGGTGTGATGGTGACATAAAGATCACCTATTTTGGACCCCTACATAAAAAATTGAAGATTAAGTACACACTTTAAAGAAAAAAAAAATCAACTAAAAGTATGTGTTCTTATGTTATTTTTATCACTTTCAGGGATTGAAAGGATTAATAAGACACATTGGTAAACCATTCATTATTATGAAATGCAAAGTTTTTGAAGCAAAAATTATTTGCACAAAAACATACCGTCAAGAGAATTGCTGTGTCTGCTCCCTGTGTATCCTTAAATGTAACATAAGCAACCTGAGTGCGATCAGTTTCCCTGTAGAATTACAAACCAAAGAGAAGGGTGAAATTTGTGTAAATGTTTAAACAATAATGATCACAAGAAATGAATATAGCGTTACAAGTGCTCTGACCTTTGCATCTCAATATATCGAATATCACCTGAGAATGAAAAGAATTCTTCAATGTCCTTCTTGGAAGTAATCAATGATATGTTACTAACCTTAACTGTTCTTATCTGTAAGAGACCAAAATGGAATAAACTTGAAAATTTCACCGTGAAGGGATTTGTCTAATAGGTTCACAAGAGTGTACAATAGAAAGAAGCGGAAGGGAATAAACAGGAAATTCAATAACTAGCCGTTTTAGTGGTTATGACAACTGTAATTTTGTATTAGTATCATTATAAATAGTCATGTGATGGATTAATGAAGTAGTTATGTTTTTGTAATTGGTAACTGGGAAGGCTTGGAGAGTGGGATTCTCTCGAATAATTCCAGTGGTAATCCTATGTAATTCCTTCACTTACTTCTAAATCACTATCAGTTTGGTACTGGTCTGGGAATTAGGGTTTTCTTAATATAATTCAGAAGTTCTTTTCAGTAATTCTATACCAGTTCTATCATTGTCACTAATACAATATCAACAAAGGATTGTAGGGAACAGATAATAAAGTAACCAAGATTATAATAAATCCGAAAGCACAACTTGCCAATCAAAACAAAACAAAAATGAAATAGTATTCAAGTCATTCTGGGTCCCTAGATGTATGAACTTGGAATTAGCATTGGAATATCTAATAATTGTGAGGCTGTTTAGTAAATGTGTATCCTGATGAAATGCTTTTGGGATTTTCAAGCTATTAAATGCTTCAACTTTTCGTGAAGTAATTTCTATTTTAATACCTTAACTATATCTATCAGTAGTTTTCAAATGCTGTTATTATTTCTGGCACAGTTTTTAGTGTTAAAGGTGGGCAAACTCATATGGCTGTGACCAGGAATTATAATGCTAACCAATGAAACAAAGTAAAATTTTCTCCCTCACATTTGAAACATGAATAGTCCAATTTGGTGTAGCTACGGATAGGGGAATAGCTTCAACTCTTTGGTCAGCAGGGTCCACAGGGGCCTGCACATAAATTGTTAACTTGAAACAAATGAATGGGATAGTTTCCTCTTGAAAAGAGGGGAATCAAATGACATGAGAATTTGTAAACATATTCACCTAATGGAACTGCATAAAATCACATCAACATTAACAACCATCGATGGACATTGTCCAAATAGCAAACAAAACATCCCAAAAATGATTCAATTCAACACACACAGTTTGCTCTTTCTTAGAGGGAAGAACAATAGTACAACCACTTCAAATAGATCCAAAAGCAAACGTTGTAGATCCAAAATTCCAAAGTAGCACCTTCTATTAATCCAAGAAGTGCATTTATATTCATAACTAAAACAAGTCAACATCTAAACCACTCATTGTTAATAGATAAATATTAATGAAGATTCAAGGTAATGGTATAGTTCCCACTTGCCATTGAGGCAACACAAGACAATCTGGTATGAAGAAATTAGAAGAGAAGAAACCCAGATAGGATCTGAAACGAACAGTGGATCTGAGGAAAAAAGAAGTGAAGGGTTAAGACTCACCGACATTTCGGATGGTACAATGTATTTTGTGACAAGCAATGGCGGAAAAAAGCAAAATTGAACGAAACGGAACGGAACAGGATTGAGTTAGTTTGTGTTGGGTGTAATCATTCATGTTATTTGCTGTCATCTGAGTGGCTGTGGGTACATTTATGGAACCAACGCGCTATCTTCTTACCAACTAAGAAAGAGAAATTGTGTTCCCAAAATTTAATTGTATATAATTAATTATTTTAATTTTCATATTCTGTTATATTAAAAAATTTATACTAACAATTAATTAGTATATAAAAAATATAATTTTTAAATTACTTATTGTAAAAGTTAATAATTTTTATTAATATAATAGTGACTTAAATATGTTATTGGTCCTTATAAATGTAAGTTATTTTGTGATAAGTTTCTATAAATTTTTTTTATTAAGATGTAGTCCTGAAAAGTTAAAAATTTAAGATTTAAATTCTACTATTAACCTCCTCTTTGTTAAGTGCTGAACTGGTTAATAAAGAATTAACTTATCATTCCATGTGGCCATCTCGAAACCTAATCAATCACAGCCTATGAGGCATGTCACGTTGTTTATTATTATTTATTTAAAATTAATTTACAAATAAGTTCATGAACATATTTTACATAACTACATAAAAGTCTTTCTAACTTTCTTTCTTCTCCGTAATTTCTCCCTTCTCCTTCCCCTCCCCCTCGCTCACTCTCACAATATTGCCAACTTGCCATGAGAATGATGGTGACATGACAGATGTGAGAAAGATGGTTGTGGATACTATTGAGCTAGCAGAGAAGTTCAATGTGTTGGATTTTGTTTAGAGTGGGGATGGTGGTAGGAGTGTGGGTGTCGGAGAGAAATGGATGTGGAGAAAGGAGAAGGGTGGTGCAAATGTGAGAAATGGGTGTGAGTATTGGAGGGAGAAGAATGTGGGTAAGGGGTGAGGGAAATGGGTGGTCAAGAAGGGGAAGGAGGTGGTACAGATGGAGGAATGGGAGTGGGTGGGGGAGAGGGGTGGTGGTGATGGAAGTGTGGGGAAGAGTGAGACATCCCTATTTTTAATAGGTATTTTTCAATGTCATCCCCTTTCTTATGATGAGTAAGGAATAAATTAAAGTGTTTATCAACTACTTAATTCTAAATGAATACACATCAACATGCTTTATATATATACATAATATAATGTTACATATCATCTAAATTAATTTCCAAATTGTGTAAATATGAAACCTTACAGGGAAGGATAACAATCTAGGAAAGTATACAACACATAATACATAAATAAACTAAAATTCTCCTCTCCTCTTGACTCCTTCCTCATTCATCCAACCCCTCTAGAGGAGGATCGAGATTAATGCCAAGGTATACAGCTACATGACAGAGAAGAAAAGGTAGCTCCACTCTAGCTTCTTGATAACCACGTTGCAATAGTATCAAACAAACTAGATTTTCTTAACAATTTTGCAATAGAAGGAGTAAACTTAGTTCATCTCACAAGGACATAAAATGCATTATGTTTCTAGTTCCATCATATAATTTCATATTAGCTTAGGGAATGATTATTTTGAATTAAGTTGTAAACAACAGAAAAGAAAAGAACAAAGAATAATTCCAACGAAATATGAAGTTCAACCAATTCAAGATCTCAATCACTACAACGCAATTCTCATTGTTACACGAATACAATTCCAATGAATTTCTAATCAACACTAATTCAATACGACATTAACAATCCGAAATCTAAATCTAGATTATGAATTCCATCAAAACAAGAACTGCAATCGCAAATCCAATGCTCTAATGAAATTCAGAACAATTGATTGATTGAATTAGGTGAATTCCTTTATTTCAAATCTGAAATTCTCATTTTCTGTTTAGAATGCAAACAAAAATTCAATATCATGAAAAACATAATTATTCTAATCAGAAAAGAGGAGGAAGAGAGAGAATTCGATAGAACCTAATCCGAAACTCAAATGCAATGTAGTTCTTAAAACCTTGAATCGATTGATGGATTAGCCTTGCTTCATGATCATGCTTGCTTCGGCCAAAACCAGAAAATAAGAAAAGATGAAAATAGAGACTTTTTAAATCCTAAAAAAAATTGTGGAAAAAGAAGATAACGATTCGTACATAGAGTCATAACCTCTATTTAAAGACAAAATAATTGGGCTTAATTAAGGCCCAATTCCCTAATGAGGTTCCTAAACACCTAACTAAGTAAATCAACAATACAATCAAATTCTGAAAATTTCAGTGCAGGGCCGCAACATTGTGACACAATTTTGGACCTGAAGATGCTCGAACTGGGATTTGCTCTCAACAGAGAAGTTGTAGATCTCTATCTTATCTTTCTAGAGACACCAATTTTGTCCAATTCCGAGTAGTGTAGCTCCAGATATGGTCTTTGCAAGAAACCATGTCAAAATAAGAAATTATGGCAAGAATTAAGAAAGATTTGCATTTAAATCCTAAATGACTTACTAACATAAATCTAAAATAACACATCAAAATAGTGCACTAATGAAGGTCAATTAAACAAAAAACATGGAGAGAAAGATGTACTAAAATATGACCATCAAATACCCCCACACTTAATCCTTTGCACTCTGGGGCAAAAATTTCTAATGAATTTCCAATGCAAAGAATAAAGAAAGAGAACAAACATTTCTAAAATCAAGGCAACAAACAATCAATGAGACACAAATGACATTAAAAGTAAGCAAGAAGGCAAGTTAAAATAAATAAAGATTCGAAAATGATAGAACCTCACAAGATAGTGTATAGCTCTCAACTCTCAAATATTTTCGGCTAGTATTTACGCTCAACACAACATGAAAACTAGCACAATCAAGCTTTGACAAGCTTCTAATTTCCACAACTTGAAACACATGCTACTAAAGATCAAAAGGAATTTTATTTAGCTTGTAATATGGCTAAGGTAAAGGTTAGATGAGAAAGACATTGAGACTTAAACAACCAAAGAGAAAAGAGGACCAATGGGGAATAAGTTCAAATAAGCAAAAAGATTACCCCTAGAAAAATTTTCTAACCCCTATAGTTTTCCACTTATATATATATATTTTGCTTTGCTTTGCTTTGTTTTGTTTTGCTTTTTTTTAAAAAAAAAAATACCAAACAACTCAATATCCACGATATAGAAGAATTTCCTAGAGGCACCCCCACACTTATTAAAGACCCATTCCCAAAACAATTCCAAAGCTCCTATAATCCCTAAGGTTATGGAACATCATGGTTTTTCACTATATGACTTATAATGAGCTAAAATCAAGGAAGGGTTATAAAGGCCCAAAGGGGGTAAACAAGAGGAATCAATGTAAGGTAAGTCATTTTGGCAAAGTAGCTACAATTTGAAGAAAGGCCTAAATCATATCAATAATGCATGTGACCAGAAGCTTCAAAAAGATACAAGGCAAAACCAAAGGCAATCTAGCAACATGAGTGAAATCACACAAGAAATAAGTAAAATATGCTCAAAATTCTCACAAGGTTCTATCATTAATGAATCAAACTCAAATTTTTTCAAGCAACTTGCTCAACTAAAAATGTAAAAATGACTCATATCATGTATTGCAACCTATCAACTAAAAATGGTGTAACAACTTTCACAATTCCTACATCTAGAAATTAAAAAGAAAGGATGAAAACTCCAACAAAACATCATCAAAACAGAAAAATAGAAGCACAAAAACAGCAAAAATTCAATACAAAAAACTGCAGAATTTGAAAAATAGCAAAAAACAAAAAATAGAAAATGAAAACTGCAGCAGAGAACAAAAAACAGAAAACAGAAAAAACAGCAAAAAATTGAAAACAACAACACAATTTTGCATGGAACTCCCCCCACACTTAAAAGTTACATTGTCCATAATGCAACCAAACAACAAAGATAATTTCAAAGAATACAGAATGGGGAAAGAACTCTCTCAAGGTTCAAGAGTTGGTGCTTCCAAGGACATGCTTTCTACAATTTCCTCCTCTAACTTTGGACTTTGATGAAATTTCTTGAGTTGATGTCCATTGACCTTGAAAATGCTACCGGTGGCTTCATTCTTAATTTCAACTGCACCATGGGAAAACACATTAGTAACAACAAAAGGACCATCCTATCTAGATCTAAGTTTACCGGCTATAAGTTTTAGGCGGGAATTGAACAAAAGTACTTGTTGGCCCACTTTGAACCCCTTTCTCAAAATATGTCTATCATGAAAGCGTTTGACTTTTTCCTTGTATATTTTTGAGTTCTCATAGGCTTCCAAACGAAGCTCCTCAAGTTGTTGTAATTGAAGTTTCCTTTCCATACCCGCTTGTTCAAACTCTAAGTTACAATGTCTCACCGCCCAATATGCTCTATGCTCAATCTCAACAGGTAGATGACATGTTTTACCAAACATAATCCTGTAAGGAGACATCCCAATCGGTGTCCGATAAGTTGTCCTATGGGCCCAAATAGCATCCTCCAAAAATTTGCTCCAATTTTTTCTATTAGGGTGTACTATCTTCTACAAAATTTGCTTGATTTCCCTGTTAAAAACTTTGGCTTGCCCATTAGTTTGGGGATGATAAGCTGTAGACACTCGATGCACAACCCCATACTTATGAAGCAAAGCCTGCATGCTTCTATTGCAGAAATGGCTTCCCCTATCACTGATAATGGCTTTAGGCACACCAAACCTGCAAAAAATGTTAGATGTAACAAAATCCACAACAACTTTAGAATCATTAGTTTTGGTGGCCTTAGCCTCCACCCATTTGGAAACATAATCAACAGCTAGTAAAATAAATGTGTAACCAAAAGATGCAGGAAATGGACCCATAAAATCAATACCCCAAACATCAAAAACCTCAGAAAATAATCGGCTGCTGGGGCATCTCATGTCTCTGTGTAATGGCCATCCCTGCTCTCTCACATTGCTCACAGGTGTTGGAGATTTGATTTCTATCTTTGAAAATGGTAGGCCAGTAAAACCTACTCTCCAACACCTTTCTAGCTGTCCTATATGATCCATAATGTCCTCCAACAGGTGAACTATGACAAAATAATGGATCTCCTGATCTGGAATGCACCTGCAAATCACCTGTTTGCTGCAAAATCTTCACAAATAAGGGTCATCCCAAACATAATATTTAGCCTCACTTTTCAGTTTGGCTATATATGCTCCAGACACATTTGTAGGCAAGACACCTACAACCAGGTAATTCACAATATCAGCAAACCAAGGAGTAATATCACGTAACTGCATCAACTGCTCCTCAGGAAAATCATCTCTAATCGGAAAGGGATCAACATTCCCCCCTTAATCCTACTCAAGTGGTCTGCTACCAAATTCTCTGCACCACTCCTATCTCTGATCTCAATATCAAACTCCTGAAGGAGAAGCATCCATCTGATCAATGTGGGTTTAGCATCGGGTTTCTTCAACAGGAATTTCAAAGCTGCATGGTCAGAATATACAATAATCCTAGAGCCTAGCAAATATGAACGAAATTTATCTAAAGCAAATACAATAGCTAGAAGCTCTTTTTCAGTAGTGGTGTAATTAACTTGAGCTGCATCCAATGTGCGAGAGACATAAGCTATTACATGAGAAAGCCTCCCAATCCGCTGAGCTAGAACAGCTCCAAGTGCAAAGTTGGATGCGACGCACATGAGCTCGAAAGGAAGCTCCCTATCAGGTGGCTGAATAATAGGTGTGGTGGTAAGCTGCCACTTCAGATCCTGAAAAGCTAGCTTACAAGGCTGATCGAAAACAAATTCTACCTTTTTCTGCAGAAGCTTGGACAATGGCAGTGTAATCTTCTGAAGTCTTGTATAAATCTCCTGTAAAAACCTGCATGTCTAAGGAAGGAATGCACTTCTCGCACAGAAGTGGGGTAAGGTAGAGAAGCAATGATATCAATTTTAGCCTTATCAACCTGAATACCCTGACTAGAGACTAAGTGACCCAAGACTATACCCTGTGTGACCAAAAAATGGCACTTCTCAAAATTTAGCACAAGGTTAGTTTGGATGCACCTATGTAACACCTTAGATAAATTCTCTAGGCATGCATCAAATGAAGAACCATAGACAGTAAAATCATCCATAAACACCTCCATGCAACTCTCCAAAAGGTTAGAAAATATACTTACCATACACCTCTAAAAGATGTCCGTAGCATTGGATAAACCAAATGGCATCTTGGTGTAAGCAAATGGGCAGGTGAATGTGGTCTTGTGTTGGTCCTCTGGTGCAATATGAACCTGCATGTATCCAAAAAATCCATCTAAAAAGCAGTAATGGGATTTACCTGCCAGTATCTCTAAAACCTGATCGATGAATGGAAGAGAGAAATGATCCTTGCGAGTAGCCTGGTTAAGTCTTCTGTAATCTACACAAACTCGCCAACTGTTTTGAACTCTGGTTAGAACCAACTCATCATTCTGGTTCTTCACCATAGTTATCCCAGTCATCTTTGGAACCACCTGCACAGGACTAACCCACTTACTATCAGAAATGGGATAAATTATACCTGATGCCAGTAGCTTTGTGACCTCCTTCTTCACAACATCTAAAATAGTATGATTGAGTCATCTCTGTGGCTGTCTCACAGGTAAAAAATCATCCTCCAATAAAATTTAGTACATACAAATAGCAGGACTAATCCCAGGAAGGTCAGCAAGAGTCCAACCAATGGCCTTCCTATGATCTCTCAAAACCTGCAATAATCTCTCCTCTTAATCAGATTTGAGATCACGAGCTATAATGACAGGAAGTCACTGGTTGTCTTTTAAGTAGGCATACTTTAGATGTGCAGGCAAAGGCTTAAGCTCTACTGATAGAGGTGGAGATGGGTCAACTGCTGGTGGTGAAACATCTACTGGGGTAACTATATCTGCTGCTGCAACTGCAACATCAACACTACAAACAGCACAAATAGATGAATCATCACAAGTACATGATGGGTTAGTGGAATCTGTGAAATTAGCAAACAAATCATCTAAATTTGTGCAGTCCTCAACAAGTAAATCAATAACATCCAAACTGAACATAGAATGGTTCTCTGTTAGGTGTCTCATTGCCTCAAAAATGTTGAACTGCACCAAATTGTCACCAAACTCCATAAAAAGGGTCCTTGCATGCACATCTATCTTTGTTCGCACCGTCCTCAAGAATGGTCTCCTAAGGATCAATGTAGTATGGCTGGGCTGGTCGTCCTTCATCTCTAGAATATAAAAATCGGCAGGAAAAAGGAGGTCCTCAACTTTGACAAGAATATCTTCCATGACACTAAGTGGTTGCACAGTGCTTTTGTTGGCTAGCTGGACTACAATTCTTGTAGGAATCAAATTTGCAATCTGCAATGATCTAAAAATAGATGCAGACATAACATTAATTGAAGCACCTAAATCCAGCATAGCATTTGTAAAAACTTCCTCTCCAATAGTACAATGGATGGTGAAAGTTCCTAGATCTTTGCACTTCTGTGGTAACTCAGGGAGTAAGTCTTGTGGAATGATTGCAGACACATTCTTATTCTGGAGAAGTGCAGAACCATTTCTCCCTATACTCACTCGCTCATTACCCTTCAGCTTCCTCTTGTTAGTACACAATTCCTTTAGAAACTTTGCATATTTTGGAACTTGTCGGATGGCATCAAGGAGAGGAATATTTACTTTTATTCTGCTGAACATGTCCAGCAACTCATTATCCAACTCTAGTTTTTTTCTTGCTGCTACAAGTCTGTTCGGGAAGGGCAGTGCAACATGTTTCTCAGTGGCTGCATCACTATTGTTTTCAGAATCTGGTGCTGCAGCTATAACTGCTGGTAACTCTTTTCCACTTTGCAGTGTAATAGCACTCACATTTCCCTTTGGATTCATGACTGTTTGAGAAGGCAGATTACTGGAACCTTGAGACTGAATCTGACTCAATTGAGTTGCCAGCTGTCTAACCTGAATCTTCAAATCTTGGACAGTTGCTTGCATGTTCTGTTGAAACTGCAGGTTGTTTGTAGCCATCTCTTGCATCATCTCCTGGAATGATGGCTCACTCCTTTATGTAGGAGGGGGTGGTGGAGGTGGCTGTTGCCTGAATGGAGGCTGATATTTGCCTACAGCAGGTTGAAATGAAGGTTATTGACTTTGTTGCTGCTATTGCTGCCCCCATTTCATGTTTGGATGATCTCTCCAACCTGAGTTATATGTCTAGGAGTATGGGTTATAATTCTGATGCTGCTGAATTGGAGATCTATATTGCTGCTGTTGGTTGGTTTAGATTCTGAAAACATTCGCATCTGTCTCTTGCAATGTAAGGCATGAATCCATAAGGTGCTCAGTGGAAGTACATATGCCACATGTAACACCTAATTTCTACCAAAACCCCATATACTCATAACATGACTCAAGACTCTACAATATGGCACACCTAAATTAGACGCGTGAGAGAACTTAATCAAATAGTATTCACATTCCAACTTAAATATTTAATTTATCAGAATAACTCGAATTAACAAAAAGGTAACGATTATAACAATGTACTTGTATCGAGCTCACTCATCATAAATTTTATAATTTTATTAATCTCGCATCTCAACAACATACAAGTCATTTATGTTAATTACTCCAATTATTCGCAGGATGACTCTAAAATGACGATACCGTTAGAGATAAAAATTATGGAAATATAATAAAGAGTATATTGGTGGAGGAAAAGTATATATATAAACCATCCAACCAAAATGTTCAAGGTAAAACAAAATTCAAAGCCAAATAACCCCAAGGTTCAGTATTCCAAAAATTGTAAAGACAACCCAAGTCCTATGAGCAATATTCATCCATGACGTAATTAAAAAATAAACAACAAATAAAACTCTGACGAAAAGGAATCCTTGCTGGGGTCAGACTCTATTCCGTTAGAGTCGTGAGAGTCATTCACTGGTTGAGGACGAGGAGAGGGCGGCAGGTCATCCAGGTCACTGTCAATCCAGTCGACAATGGGCGGGGGCGATCGAGAAGCAGGTGGTGGTGGTGAAGGGCGTCGGATTGAGGGTCCAGCTTCGTCGGGAGGAGGTGCTCAAATCTGTGGGAGGTGGCAAGATGCTGGCCTAATGGAAGACTCGATAACCTCGACATCTTTTAACTCGGGAGCAGGGTTAGGACTGGGAGGAGGGGTAGGCTCGGGGTCAAGATCGATAACGGTCTTACCTTTGTCAATGAAAATTTTAATACGTTTGGCTGGGGGTTCTTGTGGTGGAGAAGGAGGAGGTGAGTGGATGATAATACTCCGTTCCGAAGGTAGGGGTATGGAGATGTCTGCAAAAAGGTGGTCACTCCAGCTAGGCTTCCAATCGTCTTCAGTGAGAGGCTCCAAGGTCATGGAAGCTAGCCTCGCATTTTTTATCCCACACAAAAGGTTGATCCTTTTGGGTCAAACGGGTGAGAGGGGTGACAATCTTCGAGAAACTTTTGATGAATCTACGATAATATCCGGCAAGTCCCAAAAAGCTACGAACTTCGGTCACTGTCTTGGGTGGTTCCCAAAGTAGAACAACTTCTACCTTGGATGGGTCAACAACAATGCCCTCCTTAGAAATAACATGTCCTAAGAAATTTACCGCTTCAAGCCAAAATTTTCACTTTGAGAGCTTAGCATATAGTTCCCTTTCTCGCAAGAGTTCCAAGACAATTCTTAAGTGCTGCGCATGTTCTTCAGGACTTCGTGAGTAGACAAGAATGTCGTCGATAAAGACTATCACGAAGCAATCCAAATAAGGATGGAACACACGGTTCATGTAATCCATGAACACGGCAGGAGCATTAGTCATGCCAAAGGGCATGACCAAGTACTCAAAGTGACCATATCGCGTTCTAAAAGCCGTCTTCGGAATTTCGTCCTTCTTGACTCGAATCTAGTGGTACCCTGACCTCAAGTATATCTTTGAAAACACGGATGCTCCTTTCAGCTGGTCTATCAAGTCGTTAATCCGAGGCAAAGGACGGATGTTTTTTATGGTTACTTTATTAAGCTGACAATAGTCCACACAAAGTCGCATACTCCATCCTTCTTCTTGACAAGCAGAACTGGGGCTCCCCACAGGGATACGCTGGGTCTAATGAATTGCTTCTCAAATAATTCTTCCAGTTGTTGCTTCAACTCAGCAAGTTCTACGGGTGACATTCAGTAGGGTGCCATGGAAATTGGTCCAGCGCCAGGAACCAAGTCAATAGAGAATTCAACTTCTCTCTCTGAAGGCAATCCAGGCACATTTTCGGGAAAAATTTCAAGATATTCATGAACGATGGATATCTCATCAAGCACAGGGTCGTCCTTAGGATCGTCAATAGTAAAAACTGTGAAAATTTGCATTTTCACATCCCTTGGATCACGGGTACAATGAGCATCTTAGCTTTCTTGAGTTTCCTCCTTGGTCCTTTCAACATTGTCCAAACTAAAAGCTAACTTCTTATTTGGACAGTCTAACATGACATGGTTGGTAGAAAGCCAATTCATACCTAGGATGACATCCAAATCAGAGAGGGGTAAACAGATCAAGTTAACAAGGAATTCTTGACCTTCCAAATAAATATGGCAATCACGGCAAACAGGGAGGTGGCAATAGAGGGACCGGTAGGGGTAGAGACAATAAGGTTTCCGGTCATAGGAGAGATAGGCAACTTCAACTGCCTCACACAATCATTGGAAATAAAAGAATGTGTTGCTCCAGAGTCATACAATACTCTTAAAGAAACACCATTTATAACACACGCACCTTGGATCAAGTCATCAGAGTGAGTGGCCTCAGTACCACTCATTGTGTACACACGTCCCTTCATGTCAGGTCTTCCAGAAGGATTCTTAGAGTTAGTAGGATTTGGCTGATGACGATTTCCATTCCAATTTCTCCTTGTCATTTTCTCTTGCGTCGTTCCTCGCCAAATGGTAAGAAGAGCTATAGTGGCCTTGCTGACCACATCTAAAGCAAGTTACAGGGTTTTGGTGGCAATCTCGTTGGAGATTAGGTCCTCCACAGCTAAAACAGCGCAACCTAGGTCGCCTCTGTCCTCCATGATCTGGTCGTCTATTGTGAAAGGAATTTCCTTTTTGCTGGTAGTTGGGGCGATGATATGGTTTCTTCCCATCTCATATCTCTCTCCTCTTAAAGTCAGAACTCCCCACATTCCTTCGAGGTCCAGTGTTCTTCCATGCAGCATGTCTTGCCTTTGTGTCATCCTCATAAATCCGACACTTATCCACCAATTTAGGGAAATGCGCAATCTGTTGGTAGCCAATTGCTTGCTTAATATCAGGCCGAAGTCCACTCTCAAACTTGGAGCACCTAGCTCTATCATCAGCATGAGAAAAGTAGGAGCAATACCTTGATAGCTCGTCAAACTTGGCCGCGTACTCCCCTACACTTGTAGTTCCTTGCTTCAAGTTCAAAAATTCTAACTCCTTTCTTCTTCTAAGATCCTCAAGAAAGTACTTCTCAAGGAATCTGCGCCGAAAAGTTGGCCAATCAATAGCGGTCCCATCCATCACCAACTGTTGGCGAGCGATCCTCCACCAATGCTCTGCTTCACCCACGAGCATGAAAGTAGCATAAACGACCTTCTCGTCGTCCGAACATGCCATGGCCTCAAATATCTTCTCCAACTCTTCCAGCCAGAGTTGGGCTCCATCAGGGTCAAATCCTCCACGAAAGTGAGAGGGCTTGTTCTTATGAAACTAGGATAGTCCTCGGTTCGGAGCTGGCTCGTGTTGCCCCTCCAAGATACCCAATACTCTCTTGAGTAAGGTATCAATAGTAGCATTCCTCTTTCTCCAAGCCATAAAACTCTAAAAACAAGTCGCAGGCAAGTAAGACAGCAGGAATACCCTAAAGCTAAGAATCACCATCAATCAGAAAAATAAAACCTAAGGCAAAGTAATTCATCAATCAATTCACACAAGTATGGGCAGTTAGGACCATACCCAGGGCTGAATGGATTGAACTGCTCTGATACCACTAAAAATGTAACACCTAATTTCTACCAAAACCCCATATACTCATAATATGACTCAAGACTCTACAATATGGCACACCTAAATTAGGTGCGTGAGAGAACTCAATCAAATAGTATTCACATTCCAACTTAAATATTTAATTTATCAGAATAACTCGAATTAACAAAAAGGTAACGATTATAACAATGTACTTGTATCGAGCTGACTCATCATAAATTTTATAATTTTATTAATCTCGTATCTCAACAACATATAAGTCATTTATGTTAATTACTCCAATTATTCGCAGGATGACTCTAAAATGACGATACCGTTAGAGATAAAAATTATGGAAATATAATAAAGAGTATATTGGTGGAAGAAAAGTATATATATAAACCATCCAACCAAAATGTTCAAGGTAAAACAAAATTTAAAGCCAAATAACCCCAAAGTTCAGTATTCCAAAAATAGTAAAGACAACCCAAGTCCTATGAGCAGTATTCATCCATGACGTAATTAAAAACAACAACTACAAATAAAACTCTGACGAAAAGGAATCCTTATTGGGGTCAGACTCTATTCTGTTGAAGTCGTGAGAGTCATTCGCTGGTTGAGGGCGAGGAGAGGGCGGCAGGTCCTCCGGGTCACTGTCAATCCAGTCGACAGTGGGCAGGGGCGATCGAGAAGCAGGTGGTAGTGGTGAAGGGCGTCGGACTGAGGGTCCAACTTCGTCGGGAAGAGGTGCTCAAATCTGTGGGAGGTGGCAAGATGCTAGCCTAATGGAAGACTCGATAACCTCGACATCTTTTAACTCAGGAGCAGGGTTAGGACTGGGAGGAGGGGTAGGCTCGGGGTCAAGATCCATAACAGTCTTACCTTTGTCAATGAAAATTTTAATACGTTTGGCTGGGGGTTCTTGTGGTGGAGAAGGAGGAGGTGAGTGGATGATAATACTCCATTCCGAAGGTAGGGGTATGGAGACGTCTGCAAAAAAGTGGTCACTCCAACTAGGCTTTCAGCCGTCTTCAGTGAGAGGCCCCAAGGTCATGGAGACCATCCCCTGGTACACGAGACGGCGCGTTGTCTGGTCGTATCTCCATACTGCTTTCTTGTCGGAGTCCTCTCCCCATATCATAGCTCGCTGAGAGTCCATCTGTCATACAGTCATGCAATACATACAAACACATAACAATAAAACACGAACAGAAAGGGTAAGCTCCAATACAATCAGTCATTAGATATTGAGTAAGTAAGAAAATAAGAGTAATATCAAGCACTTGCGAAGTCACATCTTAATACACACACAATCATAATAAAATGCTCAATAAACAGTTACAAAATGCAGGCAAAGTCACAGAGATTCATCGCAACATAATTTCAACACTAACGCCTAAAACATCACTACTTCCTCAGTTTGTTCCCACCATTCCTCCAGTCAAGGTGATCGGAGACCCTCGTTCCCTACAAGCACACATCGTATGTAATCCATCAGGAATATTCTCCTATTTAACCATTTCGATCCCTCAGGAATGAGTCCTTCCACGATCCTCGGTAATGCTTGCTCGCGTCAGGATTAGTGGAGGTTTCGATGGCGACGTGTCCTGCCCACGGTGAGCTATTCTGCACCGTTGGGGCAACCCCCTCCATTACCCCCAAGGTCCTTCCCTCAAACTTGAACACTCATATCCCTCAGCTGTGCTAAACTGTGACCTTGACTCTCCATCCTCCATATTATACACAAAAAAGTTTCGTAACCGCATCCTCCTTACACCATTTTTGGAGCACACATTTTATTCTCAAAGGTCACAAACCACATAACCAATTCATGCTTATAAGAGCTAGCACGTTCAAGGAAAAGAAGAACCATTCGTCCACGATCCAAGAATAAAAGAAAAGGAGAGAAGATGGAGATAGTTATAAAAATTTTGTTGAAATATCATAGTTGAAAAGTACCTTCGCAAACAAAATAGTCATCAAAGAATCATGAAAAGAACCGCAAGTTTAATCACACATATAACTCATTTCTATCACAAATTTTTCATAAAATAGTGATTAGGTGGTAGGAGAATTCTTTCATGGTTAAGAAAAAGGGTTCCTTGGTCATATAGAGTCAAACTGAGAGAAAAAGGTGAGTAATTTCTCAGCTAAAACAAAAAGGAAGGAGGGTAGTAGATGAAAACCGCAAAGAACACAATGATTCATAGAGTTATTTTAACATGCAATCGGATATTCATTAAAGTTACCAACTTTATTCAATAATAAAGGTAAACAACCGAGACTCATACAAGGATTTCAATATTATCAACATGTAAAACTATTTCAACCTCAATCAAGTTCATGCAAGTTATAAAACATGGATTTTTAAAACACCATCCAAATAGAATCACCACGAGATGATTCTTTGAAAAAAAATTTAAGATCCAAATATCGTCTCCACAGGGAATTCAGGTTTCAAATACCACTTCATAGAATTATAACCATTTAAGCTTTTTCAAGATTGGAACGAGAGTAGTAACATGTAATAACAGCAAACTAGAACAATTAAAAGTAAAATGAACTTGCAGAAAACAGAACAATGAACAAACAATTATGTGAGAACAGAGGAAGAAACCATAGCTAGGGAATTGCTTCACCAAAACTCCAATGTTTAATCCATAAAGTTTTGAATTAACAAGCATTTGGAAAGAAAGACAATCAGTTTCACGTTCTATTGTTCAGAGGTTAATTCCTTAACTCAGTGAACCTAACATTCAATTAAACCATTCTAATTCCTTAGATCTGATTCAATTCAATATTGCTTTAAGTGTAAGAAACCAGAAGATTGCAAGATCAAAGCCTCTTATCCCTAAGAAAACTATAATCTCGGTGATTGGTTCAGATCTGAAGAACAAATTCAATTTCCATTGACAAGAGTTCCTCTGAATTTAGTTAATCAAATTTCCATTCAATTTCCACGTGAAGTGCAGAATCAATCACTCAATCTATTCCAAAGCTTGAAATTCAGATCCAAATCAATTCAACATGTTCGTTTCAGATCTACAATCCCTAACTATGAACAAATTACACAGCCATGGCAGCAGAGAAAAGGAAAGAAAGAGAAGAAGAGAAGAATAAAATCAGAATCGCCATAGAAGCTTGCTCCACTCCAATTCCTCTTCGTGAAGCTCCGAGATTCGAATCCCCACTCCTCTCTCTCACTTTCTCTAACAAGAATCTAACTAAAAAAACTAAAAATGAACAGAATCCCCTTTTTTCGGATCGTTTCTAGTATTTATAGAATTTCCCAGATTTTCACGTCATCACTTTTATGAGAAATAGTAGTTTCGCAGAGAGTTTATGGTTGCGCGTTAACACTTTTCCCAGAAATAATGGCCACACGCAACTTCCTGATATTGAGAGCTCTCTGGAACTATCACTCTTGCTGATAAAAGTGATAACGCAGAGCCAAAGTAGTTGCGCGTTATCACTATTGCTGATAAAAGTGACTATGCGCAACTCGCCAAGTTGAAGACTCTCTTGAACGATCACTTTTGATGATAATAGTGGTTATGCAGAGCTTTCCTGATATTTTGCCTCTCTGGAACTATCACTTTTAATGATAAAAGTGGTAACACCCAGGCTTCACTTCTTCTTTGAGCTCTGAAGTGATCACTTTCACTGACAATAGTGATCACGCCTAGTCTGCAATTTCTTATTCTTGTGTTTTTGGTCCAAACTTGCTTCTTTCCTCTTCCTTGTCATCAAACCTCCATGGATATGATCCTTGCTCAATTTATTCCTTCAAAAACAAGATTAAAAACTTAATTCCTAAGCAAAAATTTCACAATTGCTAAAATAACTACAAATTTAAACAAAACTTCAATTCCTTCTCTTTTTTTGAGTTTTTCTGCTTTCTTTATATATTTTTCTTATTAAATTTGTTAGAATTATGCTAAAATATCAGTCAAAATATAGATTCATCAAGAGAGGTCCAGTGTTCTTCCAAGAATATCCCAACCAGAAATCTGCTGCCTTTCACAAAAGTGTGGAGCATTTTCATCTTAAGTTCCTTTATGCCTATAATTCACAACTTCACTATTGCCATCAAGACAGCATAATTGATCTTTGCAATAATGAATGACTTCTTTGTGGATGTTGGGAAAGTGATTAACAGCAGCATTAAGGCAATTTTAAAATCAAAGTCGGATTCCTTAGCTTTTCCTGGTGTGTTAGCTTTGCTGTGCAAGGATGCTGGAGTGAATTTTGCAAATTTCAGAGAACAACTTAAGGCCACTCCTCCTATAACAACCGCTATGATCAAGGAAATCTATACCAACACCTTATCACTGCTGCCTTACCTCTTCTAACTAAATTCAAGAAGGAATCACCTCTGAAAATGAAGTCTCAGCTGCAGAAAATTCTAGACAGACAAAAGTCCTTGGCTGCAAGGCAGGATGCTCTCCTTGAAAGTCATAAAGTTGGACTTCTCTTGATGGACACTATGATGATGAACATAGGAAAGAAGCTAGAAATGACAAAGGAGCAGTTGTATGAGTCTAAAGTCCAGAATGTGCAATGTTTGAGGGCCACTACATTTAACAATCTTCCACTGTTCACTCCTGGTATGCACACTCCTCCTAGAGAAAATGAAGAGGAAACTAGTTTAGAAGAAGAGAAAACCAGTTCAGAGGAAGAGGATGAAGAAGAAGCATAGATTAGGAATTATTTTGCTTTTACAGCTGTAAAGTTTTAGGGCTTAGGACAATTTATATTTTGTACAATTCAGTTAGCACTTTTGAATGTGGAGAACACTTTAAATCATTTTCAGTTGTAATGCATTTTGTTGTTAACTACTTTAAAATTTCTGCAGTATTCATTTCATGAAATTCCTTTAAACTGATGATGATCTGAATTTTGTTTGTGCAGAACACTTCACATTTGCACACAACACTCACACTTGGACTGCACACTTGCACAAGCTTTCATAGAAGGGGGTGAAATTCTGTACCTCTACTTCATGATTTTAAGCTACCTTATTCACTGAAAACACTTCTTGAAAAACATAAAAATAATTGAAAAAGAATCATTGAACTGCATCTTTTGAAATAATTGAATATAGTGTGATTCTGTGAATTCTGAATTTCAAATTCTTTTAAGTTGTTTTTCCCATTCTCACATGATTGTCACACTTATCATTTTCAAAATGAGGTAGTCTTGCCATCTTGTGCATATAGTTCTGAAAAAGTAGATTGTGAGCCTGATTGTTTAATATTTTCACTTTAATTCCTTGGTGAGACTTGAGCCTCATGCATAACATTTCTTGATGTGTAAAATGGATCTCATATTTTGTTGCACTTCTAGAACTTGCATTGTTTCTTGGTTGAATATGTAATTTACATATCTCACATTCATGATGGAGGCCTTCTTTGTTCATGCTTAGTTAGCCTAAATGAACCTCCTTTTATGTGTGAAAATCCTAGTTCACCCCCTTTAAGCTTATGACCTTTTCTTTGAAAAACCTCAAAATAAGCCTTGCTGGAAAAATCATGTCCTATCCAAAACTGAAAAGAGGCAATTTGAGTTTAATCAAAGATGAAATTTAAAACAAAGTTTGGGGTGGTAACATTTTGTAATACATTGCTTGAGGACAAGCAAAGTTCTAAAGTTTGGGGTAGGAGGCAACAACAAAAATCTAAGAAAATTTGAAAGAAAACAAAAAAAAATGAAAAGCAGAGTTAGATAAAGAAAGAAATAAATAGAAAGAAAAAAAAATTCTGCCTAATTGATGCATTGTTGAAAAGTTTTGAAAAGTTTGTGCAGATTGGAATAAATAGGAAAAGATGATGTAATCTCAAATTTTAGTTTTAATTTTCACCTACTTGAATTGCATCTCTTCTGTTTGGAAATAACCACATTAGTTTCTTATTTGTTTGAAGACCTACTTGTCCTTTAACCTCAATTTCATCTGAAAAGCCCTCTTGATATGTGAATCACTGTATACTTACAGAGGAGATTGAGAATATTTGCAAGCCTATGGTAGAGTGTGGTAAAAATGATAATTTTGAGAGCAAATACTGAGCCTAAACACTAATTCAGTGATGAGGGAAACACTACTTGTGAGCTGTGAACATATTTTTCAATTTTACTTATATGAAACTTTGCTGAATTACATGAATTCAGATGGTATGTTTTTGTTGATTAAGTGGTTAAAATAGTGTAATGATTATGTTGATCAATGGATGAATAACTTGATTTGGATGAGAAATCAGAAAGATACAGAATTAGGAATTAGAAGTTTTGAAAAATCAGTTTGATGATTAAATTCTTGTCAATTGGATTAATCCTTTTCCCTTTTGTTTGATTTGATTTACTTGAGAACAAGCAAAATTTTAAGTTTGGGGTGGTGATAAATCCATATTTTACCAAGTTTTTAGCATAGTTTTTGGTTAACAATTAGGAAAATAGTTCTAAAATAAACTTAAAAAGATCACAAAAATAATATAATTAGTATAAATTGTTTGTTTTGTTGAAATATTAAAAATTGTTTAAATTTTTGTAAGAGTTCATGCAAAAAGATGAAAAGCTATTGAAAGTGCTTAAAGGAAGGATTAGAAGCTGAAATTGAAGAAGAATAGTCAGAGAATCAAGCTTGAAGAAATCCTAAGAGCTGGACGCTACAACTTCAAGTGATTGGCATTTAAACGTGGAAAGAACAAAATACAGCACTGGGTCTGCGTGGCTACTCTGAGTGATGCGCGTTAACACTCCAGCAACTGAACTTGGATAACTGCCATTGCTTTGAAACACACATAACTTGGCACTTTGGTGTGCAACAACGTGTGGAAACGCATAGCAGATGGCATAGCAACACAGAGCTAAGCACATAGAAGAAGCATTAATTGGAGTGTTGTGCGTTGAAACGCACATCACTTGAAGCCTTGGCATGTAAGAGCCCGTTGCAACTCATAGTGTAGGGCATGGCAATGCGGAGCTGAGCATCCAAGTAAAGTCTAGATTGGAACTTTATGCGTGGAAATGCATAGCAGTTACAGCTTGGTGCTGAGCGCGTGGAAACGCAAATCACATGTAGCCAAGGCGCACATTCGTGCGCCTTTACTCCAGCCACTGCGTGTTTTGGCGCAGATTTATGCAACTTTATAACTTTTTCTTCTTGCCAATTTTGGACGTTTGGAGCTTCTGTATCACTTTTAGAAGATTCTAGAACACCTGGGAACAACTAACTATTAGAATTTCAAGGGTCAAGTCGAAGAATTAGAAGAGCTCTATAAATAGGAATTAGGAACTTAGAAATGGGGTCTTTTTGTCATTTTTAGTTTTTGTATTCATTTTGTAACCATTTTAACTTCCAAGGGAAGTCAGAGGCAGAAGAGAGGAGCGACTTTTATTCTTCCTTGCTAGAGGAATCTGGAGGGAGGCAAAGTTATTGAGATGGCTCTCTACTTTTCATCTTCTTTTCTTCTTGCTTCTCTCCATTTCATTATAATTTTGAATTTTACTTTCTTGCATATTGAAATTTGTTCAATGAATTGTTTGGTGCAAATGGTTATTATCTTATGAATTGGTGATTAAAAATAAAATCCTAGATGACGATACTTGGGACTCAATCTGATTTCCACATTTTATAACTTGCTACAACTACCTAGTACACTTGCTAGTAGTGAAATTACACCATTTAAGTGCTGCGATAAAAAGCGTGTAACAGGTTGCACACGGGCAATTTATGCATGTTTATGCGAGTTCATAAGCATTTCATTAACTTAACATAAAAAAAGGTTAGTGGTTTGAACTATTTAGCCAAGCTGGTGAGTGAGAGTGCCTTAATTGATGAATACTTTTACATTTCTGAGAGCCATCATCATAGTATATGTGTTTGCATTGGTTGAGTCTTGAAATTGTTGCTCTTGTAAGAAATTCTAGAAATGATCAAGGCATTTTACTGGGTACAAAAAAAAATAGCTTGGAGCCAAACAACTATCCTGAAATGAGAAAAATCCTTTTGTAACTCATTTGAACTTGCAGCTTTATTCAACCTTTAACACTAAGCAAAAATGGAAATCCCCCACCCTTCCAAACCTTAGAGAGCTTGATTAAAATGAAATTGGGTGAAGTTGGGGGAGTGAAGTTTATTAAGGTTGAAGAAAACAAGGAGAATTAGCATGTTGTAAATTGTGAAGTGAGAATTACCTCTCTAGTGTTATCATGGTACAAATATGGCAAAAGTAGCTTCATGAAAAAAAAAATAGAGAGAAGCTAAAATATTATACATAAATTTTAAAATAGAGAGGAGGTTCTCCACATAGCGTTAAAAAAAAAAATTTATTGAAAGGGTACAAGTAAACTTTGAAGGAAGAAATTGGGTTGATAGATGTGGTTGGAATTGAAAATTGAAGAGAGTGAAATAAATGTTGAGTGACATTATTCATGTTCATTTTGCTCTCTAGAGTTTGGAACCTTGCTTAACTAGAAAAATCATATCTTTCTTTGTTAGCTAGACCCCATTATAACCCTCAAAAGTCCTTGTGATTCTTAATATTCTTTTAAGGAGTGATAGTGGAGAGATGATATCAATGCTTATGTTTATAGAAATGATGTGTGGAGTTGAGAGAAACACTCACCCATGAGAGAGATACACTTGTGAGAATTGTATTTGGTCATTGACTTGTAGTGTTCATGTTATTGACTTATCATATGAATTCTTTAGCTGAGTTTGATTGATTTTGTGGACACTTCAGGTGAGTTAAAAATGGTTTCATGAAGGTGAATTAATTGGTGAACTTTCCTCTTGTTGATAAAGAAGCAATTTGTAATTTGACTTGTGTTGGCCTTGTTTTGTTTGGGGACAAATAAAATAGTAAGTTGGGGAGAGTTGTTAAGGGTTAGAAATTCATGTTTTCTCATAGTTTGGCACTCTTTTTGGGTTAAAATGTAAATAATTCAGGGCATGTTAATCTCCTAAGTAGGTAAATTAATCTATTTCAAGAAGTCATAAGAGTGGTAGTGTTTTGGTTTAAAATATCTCTCCTTTTGTGCAGAATTTAAGGAAATCTGAAGTCCAAGGCTACAGCCCCAAATCCATAGCTACAGCCACGAAATTCTGCAACAAAACAAGAATTCCAGAGAGTTACAGTCATGGCTATGACTATATAGCTGCAGCCGTGAGAAGACAAAATAATTAGGGCGATCCAGATCTCCATAACTGCAGCTGTGAATCCATAGCTGCAGCAATAGAATTAAAATCCTGAATTTCTCTTATTTATGATGAATCCATATTTTGACTAATATTTTAATGTAGTTTTAACCCAGTTCATTAGGAAAATATGTTAGAAAAAGCAGAAAAACTCATAAAAATATAATGATTGAAGGTTTGCTTTAAATTCATAGTTGTTTTAGAAGTTGTGAGTTTTCTGTGTAGAATTTAAGAAATTTAATCTTGTTTTTGTAGGAATAATATGAGCAAGGTTCATAGAAATGAAAGATCAATGGAAAAGAAGAGAAAGAGTAGCAATTTTGGACTCAAAACACAATTTTGGAAAGTAAGCTGGGCGTGATCACTATTGTTAGTGAAAGAAAAATTTTAATGATTTAAAGCGTATAAAGGTAAAGACACTACATAATAACACTATAAATTACTACATTAATATGATAAAAATATTTTGGATGATAGATTTTGATTAAATAAAAACATAATTGATTAGTATTAAAAATTGGATAATTTTTTTGATATATTGATAGTGTATAAAACTCAAGGTCAAGTTGGTATACATAAATTTTCACAATTTATAAACCGTAAAGATAAAGTTGCTACACATTAGCATTATGAATTGTTGTGTAATAAAATAATTTTGATTCAAATTGATTGATTAATAAATTAGTAATTAGAAGGGGAACACATCTTGATTAATTATTAAGATATGTATCTAATTAATTAAAGACAACATATGATAAAACAATATTGCATAAAGTCTCAGTACTATAGATATATATAAAGTTTTATCAATTTATAATATATGACGATAGAGAAATTATATGCTAGCATTATAAATTGATGCAATTATATTATCATTTATTCATTGATCATAAAAATAAATTAAAAATATAATTTATTTACAAAAAATAGAAACAAAACATGAATCAAATTACATTCCAAATCTATACAAAATAGTAAAGAAAAATAATGCTAACGAATAAATACTAAAAAATAAATAATGAAATAAATACAAGCAAAAATTTAAGAATTTTTAAATAAATAAAAATTATTTATATTATTTTACTTATTTTTACTATATAATAAGATAAATTTAAAGATATAAAAAGAAAAAATAAAAGATGAGATAATTTTATTAAAATAAGTTAAAAATAAATAAATAAAACTAGAAAGAGAAAAAAATAAGTTTAAATTTATTTATTATTATTTTTAACTAAAGAAAAAAAATTTGGATTTAGAATGTTTTGTTTTAAAAAAGGTTGTCTAACCGCAAGACCTAAAATAAAAAAAAAAACAAAATAAAAAGAAATCTAATATAATATAATAATAATAACAATTAAAAAAAAGGGAAAAGGCGTCGAAAGTGAAATTGTAATTGAATGTTGAGATGCAACGTACTTAGGATAATGCTCAGGTGCAGGGTACTCAGACCCTTGATGCATCGACTGTCAAGAGATCACTTCAAATTTTTATTTTAATAATAAAATAATAATAATAATATATTACTTAAAAATATGAAACTTTACAAAGCGATTCAATCGGTAACTATGCTTATATCACTTAATTTCTATTTTACCGTTCATTTTACAGGAGTTTATAGCAAAATGAGTTTTATATACAAAGCAAAAAACAAAAGAAAAAAAAAGAATTACCTTGAATGCAGTTAGTAAATGTTCCAGATCCGAACGGAAAATAAAGATGATGGGAGCTGAATGGCATGGTCTCTTCCTCTTCTTTTGACTTTTGATTTTCTTCTCTACTTTCTTTTTTTGCTTGTTCTTCGCTCTGGTTGTGCTCATTTTCATTTTTTTTTCTTCTTTTTTAGTATTCTCTTCTTTTGAAACACTTGTTCTTTATTTTGTATCCCTTCTTCTCGGATCTTCCTCTCTCAAATAATTTTTTTTGCCACCTAGAATTTTTGCTCTCCTTCGCTCTCTGAAAACTTGTTGTATTATTAGTCTCATTTTAGGGTTTCACAAGAGATTAAATTTTTGAGTTTTTCTTGCCTCATGTATGGAGCAGACATTGATTTATGACTTTTATTTTCTATCATGCTTTGTTTTCCATTTTTGAGTTCAAATATAAGTTTTCCTTCTTTGTTTAGATTGGTTTTTATTTTTTTAAAGAAAAAAAATGTTTTGTTTTCCTTTTTGGGAAAATAGAATCAGAAAATATAAATTTTGTGTTGGGGGGAAGGGAAAAAATTATTATTCACAAACTCAAAATAGAAACTAAATCAAAATTATTACAACTTTAATAGGAATTAAATCTTAATAGATCACATCATTAATATTTCAAAACATACACTAAGATCATGACATTACATACGTTCTTACATAGATCAACATGTCATAATACGTGTGTTATAATCATCATATTAATTGAAGTATTACAATACATATATTATATCTACACCTATATTTATTACAATACTTGTACTATAATAACACCAATTAATCTATTATGACTCACGTATTATAATCACATATCTCATAATTTCATAACCATTACCCTTGGGATCCCTTAAGATCTTCCATAAGTATAGATAGTCGTTTGTCAGTCCATGAATATGGATACATGTAACATCCTTGTTTTTATATTTATTATTATAGTATTGAATGTTGGTTGAATGTGTGAAATTAATTAAATTTTGGAGAATTTAAATGTTGTAAGCTACAAGATATCTTGCTGTAATGAGAGATAGCTCGTTGTAGCAACAATATGGTGAGTTAAGGGGTATTTAAGGGGTTTTAACTTAGAAAACTTAGATTACCATCCAAGTTTCAACCTCTCTCCTATTCTGTAACATCTTAAATTAATTTTCAAGTAATAATTTCGTAAAATGGGAGTAATAAAATTTCATTAAATAAAAAGATCTCATCATAGAGTTTTCACAAAACAATTCAAACAATAAAGGATTACAAATTTATATCAAAGACTGCTGCAGGACTAATTTAGTTACATCATAATTTCAAAATACAATCTCAGTCCTATAGCAGTTCATCCTTCCTTCACTGAGTCAGGTGCTGATTATCTTAGTCACCTGAAAAATAAATCTAAGGGTGAGTACTCTACACTATCCAACACACATAAACACAGATACTCATGTCAAATACTACACATTTACTAACATATTTTAAATCATGCATCCACAATACAAACATCTCAATCTCAATCACAATCATCATTCATCATCTATTCCAATTCAAAACCCAACTGGTGCACTCACTACACCAACATTTCACACATGTGCGCTTACCGCGCGTAGCCATGCTCACTGTAGTAATGTGATTACAGTTTCACACCATGAATGGTCGTCGGTTACCCCAGCCTCACAGATTTTGCGTTGGCAGTCACGGGTCACTCAGCAAAGATAGTAGTCAGAGGTCTAGTCATGAGGAGAGTGTGTGGCCTGTGTTACACCCACGCTCACTGTTGGTGTCACCACTGTCACACTTCAAAAGAGAAGTTAATTTGACTAGCAAGTGTACTAGTGTTGATGTAGCAAGTTATAAAATTGAAAGAACTGTATTAGAGTCCCAAGTATCATCCTCAAGGAATAAAAGTTCTTAATTATCACTTCACAAGGCCACAATTAGTTAAGCTTTACAAATTTCAGATGGAGTTTGGAATTCAAATTGACAAATACTGAACTCAGAAGAAAAACAGAACAATTAACATGCAAACGTGTGATTAACAAATGTGGAAATCATAGCTAGGGAGTTGTTTCACCAAAACTTCAATGTTGAATCAATAAAGTTCTGAACTTGCAAGTAATTGGAAAGAATGACAATCAATTTTACGTTGTATTATTCAGAGGTTAATTCCTTAACTCAATGAACCTAACATTTAATCAAATCACTCTAATTCATTAGATCTAGTTCAATTCAATGTTGCTTTAAGTGTAAGAAACCAGGAGATTACAAGATCAAGTTCTCTTATCCCTAAGAAAGCTATAATCTTGGTAATTGATTTAGATCTGAGAAACAAATCCAATTTCCATTTATAAGAGTTTCTCTGTAATTAGTTAATCAAATTTCCATTCAATTACTATGTAAAGTGCAGAATCAATCACTCAATCCATTCCAAAACTTAAAATTAAGATCCAGAATCGATTCAACACATTCGTTTTGAATCCACAATCCCTAATTATGAAGAATTTACGCAACTATTACAACAGAAAAAGAGAAAGAAAGAGAAGAGGAGAGTGAATGCAGAAGAGTCATCTTCAATCGATCTTCAATCTGATTCCTCTAGGTTGAAGCTCTGTGTTTGTCCCCAATCACTCTCTCAAACTCTCTACACACTAAGAAACTAAATGGAAACAAAAAATGAATAAAAGATCCAAAAATTTGAGCGCTTCTGCAATTTATAAGTTTTTCCGCCTTCTGCGCGTTATCACTTTTCTTCACAAGAGTAGCCACGTAGAGACTTATCTGGTGTTCTAGAAGACTGGAATGATCACTTTCATTCATAAAAGTGGCAATGCTGGAATTCAAGTTGTGCGCGTGTTCACTTTCGTGAGTAAAAGTGGTCATGCACAAGTTGCAAAGCTAAAGGTCTCTCTGGAACAATCACTTTTATGGGTAAGAATGGTCACGTGCAAGTTGCTATGAATGAAGCTTCTCTAGAACATCCACTTTCACCAGTGATAGTGACAACGCGCTCTTTGTTGTGAATAAGGTTCCTCTGGAACGTTCACTATCACCAATGAAAGTGTCAACGCGCAACTTGCTAAGTTTGGAACTTGTCTGGAACGCTCACTTTCACCAGCGAAAGTGATAATGCGCACTGTGTTCTTCTGAGAAAGCCTCTGGAACACTCACTCTTGTGGATAATAGTGATTACGCACAGACTCCACTTCTCATTTAAGCTCTGGATCAATCACTTTCACTGACAATAGTGATCACACCTAGCTCAAACTCCATAAATCTTGTTCTTTAAGTCCATATTTGCTACTTTTTTTCTATCTTTCCATTGATCTTCCATCTTTATCAACTTTGCTCAGAATTTTCTACAAAAACATGCTTGAATTATTAATTTCTACACAGAAAATTCACAATTGCTGAAATAACTATGTATTTAAAGATAACCTTCAATCATTCTATTTTTATAAGTCTTTCCGCTTTTTCCAACATATTTTTTTTATTAAATGGATTAAAACTATAGTAAAATACTAGTAAAAATATGGATTCATCAACCACCATTTTGCGAATACCAAGAGCTCATGTAGAGAGAAACAAAGTCTTCTTCCAAAATAGTGAATAAAACCCAATAAAACAAGAAGGTTATAGGTTTGGATATACTTAATCTTGCATTATTTTCTTTTCGGATATACAATATCTTTTCTTGTTTTTATAATTCATTCAATCTGTTCAAGTGTGTTCACTCTTCTCTGCCCATGCTTTTAGTTTACGATTTTTCTTTTAGCTTCATTTTTTTCTCACATTCATGGCAAAAGAAAACCTAACACGAACACAGTCCCCTCGATTGAGTGTATTATCGATTTCTTTTTCTTTCTTTTCTTTTTATTGTTCTGCATCCGTTTCATTCCATATACCTGCACGTTTTATTTTGCCTTATTTGAGAAATATGATATGTTCTCTTTAGTGATATTGTCCATTCCATGGAGGCCAGGAGAGCTACCTATATATATATCATCCATCAGTTTAATTTGGGTGTTCTTGGGATTTTCTTGACAATTTAGGGATTTTGCTCCAAAAGTGTTAAATATGCCGCAAATTTAGAGTTATTTGTTTCTCAATTGTGTAGAGTCCCGATGTTGGATTACCAATATTAATCTGAATTAGTGGATTTGATGGAGTAATTTTACTTTAGTTATTTGCTTCTCTTTCATTAGCTAAAAAGTTTGTGAACTTTAGTTTAATTTTTTTTTAAAAATGGATAGAAAAAAAGGAAATATATGTTTCAACATTGGGCAGTAGACTAGTGTTCGGACTTGAAAAGAATTAAAAAAAAAAGAAAAGAAATGATCCAACAACTATATTCAACAACAAAAACATTCAAATCTGAATTCTTGAAAATCTCAATATGCAATTTTAAATCTGCATGTTTCCTTAATTGTTTTCTTTGTTTTAATCTTATCCTTTTATATATATATATATATATATATATATATATATATATATATTCATCAATTAAATTTCACTTATTCTCTATTAACATGACATAATTTTGTATGTTTCAATTAAAACAATCTTTTGATTACAATAAAAATTCCTATTTCACAATAATGTTGGGATGATATTATTTTTCCCTTTTCTTTTGTTATTAAAAAGTTGTTAAAGAGATAAATATATATTGTATTAATAAGTTATCTTGATTTTATAAAAAAAACTAAATAAAAAATTTTTACTTTAAAAGTAAAAAATTCAAATAAAAATTCTTGATTATAATTTCTTTAATGTTTGTTTTTAAAAGTAAAATGAATAAATAATTTTTTTCTTCACACAATAATTAATAATTATGATATATATAGATCACTTTAACATTCACATACAAGAATTTTTGTCAAATTTTATGATAAAGTAAATAAACAATTTTTTTAAAAGTTCAATACAAATAAAATTCCTCAATCACAATTTCTTTAAATTTTTAAATAAAATATAAATAAATTATTTTTTTAATTCATACAATGATTTATAATAACAATGTATAGAATACTCTATCATTCGTATATTATAAAAGCAAAGGGTATCAGTTTAGCTATGCTATCTAATATCCTGGATATGTGAATTTTCTAAATGAAACAACTAAATATAGTGATGTATAAATTGCTCTATCATTCACAAATTATACGACCATAAAAATATTATTTTTTATAAAACTAAAAATAAATCCTTCTCTAAATCATTTTAATGTCCTTAAAGGGCAATTTTCATTTTTCAAATACCTTTCAAAAAGGTAATTTATTTTTTCTTTAGAACTACGTAGCCCTGATTTCCTTAGAGCACTAAGGAATACGTAAGACCAGGGATCATAACTTATTGGGTCCAATTACTTTGAAACCTTTTTTTTTCTTCTTATTATTTAAAAAACACTGTAACATCCTTAATTTTGCTCTCTTCCATGTTCACGTGTGTAATGCGATTATTCCATTTTTCTCAAAGATAATTCAATGTATTTTAAGAAATTTTATGATTTTATTTAAATAAATTTTGAGATAAAAGTATTTATTTTATTTCGTTCAAATAATTCATTGGTATGTGTTTATTTTTTTATGGATCTCAATGTTTTGAATTATTTAGAAATCCCATAATTATATTTGAGTTGCAAATGTTATACACACCAACAAAGGTGGTGCAGTAGTAGCAGGGTTAGTTCTTAGTCTAGAGTTGAAAGCCTCTAAGTTCAAACCTTAGCAAGGTAGATTTTGCTTCAACAAGGTTTTTCAGAATTTTAATTCATAGAATGAATCGCGAAATGATCTAACTGTCTTCAAAATATCATGCATGCATGAGATAGGTGGCAAAACCATAAGATAGGTGGCGATAGGTGGCAAGACGTTGCATGCGTGACGCCATGTGTCAGCCACGTGTCAAAGAAGGAGAAGTCCTTGCATGCGTAATGCCATGTATCAGCCACGTGTCGAAGAAGGAGAAGCCCTTGCATATGTGACACACGTGCAACCATGTGTTGAAAGGTGGCAAGATCATCCTTTGCATGAGTAACACATGCAGCCATATGTTGAAAGGTTGGCAAAACCAAAATTTATTCTTTCTCCCTCCCATAAAGCTCTCTCACTCTTTTTTTTTTTTTCGATTTCTATCTTTCTCACGGTTCCTCTCTTCTTCCTCACCACTCACCCTTACTCTTTGAACATCCAAGTAAGTGAAAAATCTTTCCAACCCAACTTATTTTACTCAAAACAGATATCGAATTCACAAATTGTGGTAAAAACAAAATACCTTTCCAACATTATATCGTGAGCTTTAAAATATGACATAATTTGCCCTCTTAATCGCCTAGAATACGTGAGCACCTTCATTTTTACATTTTTCTATAAAAATAGTGTAAAGAACCAAATTCTTCGTCTTGATATATGCAAATTAGGTGATTGATTTTGATTTGTATGATTGAGTATGTTAAACTTTACCTTTGTGAGCTTTTGAGCCTTTTTTTTGGATGGTTGACATTCATGCCATTCTTTTCTTTCTTGTGTGTTTTTCCTCTTAGATTTTGTTATTCTAGAACTTGTTTTGATTCTTCTTTGAGGCTACAATTTTCATATGCAATTATGAACATGATAGAGGCATTGTTTTTTTCAAATTATAAAAATAATTTCTATATTTTTATAATTTCTAGATGAGAAATTATTTGGGGTGGAAGAGTCACCTTTGTTCGTTGATTTAGCAAATATTAAGGCTATTCAGCTGATTTCAACAAAGTTTAATTGGCAACAAAGAAAGAAATTTTTGCATGACAACAAATTTTATGTATGGGAAGACCCTTACTTGTTTAAAATAGGGATAGATGGTCTGCTGAAAAGGTGTATACTACAAGGAGAACAAGTTGAAATTCTGTGGCATTGTCATAACTCAGAATATGGAGGCCACTATGGTAGTTCAAGGACTGCTGCAAAAGTCTTGCAAGCAGGATTTTTCTGGCCAACATTGTTTAAAGATGTCAAGAATTATGTTGAAAGCTGTGACAAGTGTCAAAGGATAGGCAATATCTCTAGAAAGCATGAACTGCCCTTGAACAATATTTTAGAAGTGGATATGTTTGATGTATGGGGAGTTGATTTCATGGGACCATTTTCCACGTCCTTTTCTCATGAATATATACTTGTGGCGGACGATCAGCACCGAACTCAGTGAAGGATGGATGAAACTACTATAGGACTTAGAAATTTATTTTGAAATTTGATGTATTCGTTAAAGTCCTATAGCAAGGATTGATACAAATTATAATTTATTTCTATTTTGAAATGTTTTTGTGAATCATGATTTGAGAACCATTTAAATGAAAATTTTTATTATTCCTAATTTTTGATGAATCCATATTTTACTAGTATTTTACAATAGTTTTTAGTGCAATTAATAAAGAAAACATGCTAGAAATAGTAGAAAACCCTTAAAAAAATAATAAAATGTTGCATGTCACTTTTAAACTTAGTTATTTTAAAATTCATTGATTTTCTATGTAAAAGTGACATTTCAAGTATGCTTTTGTAGGGAATTCTGAGCTATGTTTATAAGGATTGGATGATCAAAGGAAAAATAGAAGAAAAGTAGCAAAAATTGGAGGAAAGAAGTTGATAATTGAAGAACAGCCTCTGAGTGATCACTTTCGCTGGTGAAAGTGATCACTCCAGAACCATAAAATGAAGAAGAGCTTCTACGTAATCACTTTTGCTGGCAAAAGTGATCGTTCCAGAGAGGTTGCAATGAGAAGAGCTTCTGCGTAATCACTTTTTCTGGAAAAAGTGAGTGTTCCAAAGAGTCCTCCAAAAATAGTAGCTGCGCGTGTTCACTATTATCCACAAAAGTGAACATGCGCAAGAAGGTAGCTTCTGCGTGTTCACTATTTCTAGCAGAAGTGAACACGCACATGACATTAGTAAGGGAAGCTTCTGCGTGGCTACTATTTTCAACAAAAGTGAACACTTTGAAGTGCGCGTGGCTACTATCACTAGCAAAAGTGAACACTCGCAAGTGGAAATGAAGAAGAATTAGCCTCTGCGTGATTACTATTGTTGGAAAAAGTGATCACGCCAGCAGAACGAGAATTCTATAAAAGGTAGTTAGCTCAGGAATTAAAGGAGTTTTTGTTCATTTTTCACTTTCCATTTTGTTTTTGTTGTTGAGAGAGTTAGATAGGGAGATTGAGGACGAACACCAAGCTTCATTTCTTGAGGGATCAGATTGGAGATTGGTTTGAAGATGTTTCTTCTTTGTTCATTCTCTTCTTCTCTTCTCTTCTTTTCTCTTTTTGTAATGTTTGCTTAAATTCTTTGTGGTTAGGAACTGTGAAACTGAAATGGAAATGTTGAATTGATTTTGGATCTGAACTTTGAGTTTTGGATTGGATTGAGTGATTGATTCTGCTGTTAAAGTAGTGATTGAATGAAAATTTGATCAACTAATCATAGAGGAACTCTTATCAATGGGAATTGAATTTGTTTCTCAGATCTGAATTAATTGCCAAGGTTATTGGTTTCTTAGGGATAAGATATCTTAATCTTGCAATTTTTTGCTTTCTCAAACTTAATACAGCATTTGATTGGATTAGAACTAAGGGATTAGAGTGATTTGATTAGATGCTAGATTCATTGAGGCAAGGGATTGTCCTTTGATTAATATAATGTGAAATTGATTGTCATTCCCTCTAAATGCTTGAAAGTTCAAAACTTTATTGATTCAATGTTGAAGTTTTGGTGAAACAATTTCCTAACTACTCTTTCTACATCTGTTTACTATATACTTTTGTACTAACTGTTCTGTTTTACTTTCTGATTTTGTTTTTGATACATTCATACCAAATCCATCTGAAATTTGTAAAGCTCAACTAATTGTGATCTTGTGAAGTGGTAATTGAGAATTTTATTCCCTGAGGACAATACTTGGAACTCAATTTGATTTTAAGATTTTTTTATAACTTGCTACAACAATACTAGTACACTTGCTAGGCAGTTTACTTTCAGTGTAACAGCAGTTGTAAAAGTGTAACAATTTTGTGAAATTCATTTACTTGGAAAATTAAATCTAGGTGTTACCAGATACATTTCAGCCATCAATATCATGTCTATACTTATTACATCATGCCAGTATAACATAGAAAGTTATCATACAATATCACATCATGCAATCAATACAATAGGTCAATCTAACACATAAACTACTATTAATATCACACCATGCAATTAGTACACTATATCAATCTTAGCACAGAAATTATCACACAATATCACACTATACAATTTGTACAATATGCTGAAGGTCAGACACATTTGGACTCAATCTAACTCGTATAATTTCAATATGGTCTTCTAACCTAAAGTTTATTATTTTGTGTCTTTTATTACTTAACTGATATACATCTTAAGTAACTTAGTTCTCAAATCTCTTAATGCTATTCAAGCCCATATCTTTTTCTAGAAATCTGATTTCATTAGTTTAAAATAGATCCAAAACCTTTCTTTATAGCTAAAATACATTTTCACCATATGATTTTATAAAAATTATAGATTATTACTAAAATAGGTTACTCAGATGCTCCTAAGATCACTATATATGTAAATAAAAAAACTAAGGCTCGAGAATTCTCCCTTTACCTGGTAATGGTTCCTCAAAAACTAGTTCTTTGAGAGATCTATGAAAAAATTCCATGATATCAACGAAGATATTGTCCAAAAGATGTAGTTTCCTAAGTATTCCAAGATAGATGTCTTAATATGAGAAGAAAATCAAAGAAAAGGAATAAAATAGAGATCTAAGCTCCAAGAAACTTACTTAGATTTGAATGAAATTGATGTTTGAGCTCAGATCTGGAAGAGATTCAAAGTCTGAAAGTGTTTTCTTTAGAGAGAGAAAGGAAAGAAAACAGAGAAAATGAAGAGAGAAGGTCAATTAGTGAAAAATTGAAGTCTCGCTTGAACGATAAGATTCTCACTTAAGCGAGCTTCCATCCTCGCCTGGGCGAGCCTTCCTTGCCTGAGCGAGACAACCAGACAGTGAGACTACCCATTTTTATGATATTCTCACTTGAGCGAGAACACTTTCGCTTGAGCAAGATAAAATCTTGCCTGAGCGAGCTTACCTCGCTTGAGTGAGATTGAGTCCAGAGAGCACCTATCTTTCATGCGACTTATGAATCTATATTTTGACTGATATTTTAGCATAATTCTAACAAATTTGATAAGAAAATTATATAAAGAAAGCAGAAAAACTCAAAAAAAGAGAAGGAATTGAAGTTTTGTTTAAATTTGTAGTTATTTTAGCAATTGTGAAATTTTTGCTTAGGAATTAAGTTTTTAATCTTGTTTTTGAAGGAATAAAATGAGCAAGGATCATATCCATGGAGGTTTGATGACAAGGAAGAGGAAAGAAGCAAGTTTGGACTCCAAAAACACACGAATAAGAAATTGCAGACTAGGCGTGATCACTATTGTCAGTGAAAGTGATCACTTCAGAGCTCAAAGAAGAAGTGAAGCCTGGGCGTTACCACTTTTATCATTAAAAGTAATAGTTCCAGAGAGGCAAAATATCAGGAAAGCTCTGCGTAACCACTATTGTCATAAAAAGTGATCGTTCCAAAGAGTCTTCAACTTGGCGAGTTGCGCATAGTCACTTTTATCAGCAATAGTGATAACGCGCAACTACTTTGGCTCCGCGTTGTTACTTTTATCAGCAAGAGTGATAGTTCCAGAGAGCTCTCAATATCAGGAAGTTGTGTGGCCACTATTTCATGAAAAAGTGTTAACGCGCAACCATAAACTCTCTGCGTAACTACTATTTCTCATAAAAGTGATGACGTGAAAATCTGAAAAATTCTATAAATACCAGAAACGATCCGGAAAAAGGGGATTATGTTCATTTTTAGTTTTTTTAGTTAGATTCTTGTTAGAGAAAGTGAGAGAGAGGAGTGGGGATTCGAATCTCAGAGCTTCACGAAGAGGAATTGGAGTGGAGCAAGCTTCCATGGCGATTCTGATTTTCTTCTTCTCTTCTTCTCTTTCTTTCCTTTTCTCTGCTGCCATGGTTGTGTAATTTGTTCATAGTTAGGGATTGTAGATCTGAAACGAACATGTTGAATTGATTTGGATCTGAATTTCAAGCTTTGGAATAGATTGAGTGATTGATTCTGCACTTCACGTGGAAATTGAATGGAAATTCGATTAACTAAATTCAGAGGAACTCTTGTCAATGGAAATTGAATTTATTCTTCAGATCTGAACCAATCACCGAGATTATAGTTTTCTTAGGGACAAGAGGCTTTGATCTTGCAATCTTCTAGTTTCTTACACTTAAAGCAATATTGAATTGAATCAGATCTAAGGAATTAGAATGGTTTAATTCAATGTTAGGTTCACTGAGTTAAGGAATTAACCTCTGAACAATAGAACGTGAAACTGATTGTCTTTCTTTCCAAATGCTTGTTAATTCAGAACTTTATTGATTAAACATTGGAGTTTTGGTGAACAATTCCCTAGCTATGGTTTCTTTATCTGTTATCACATAATTGTTTGTTCATTGTTCTGTTTTCTGCAAGTTCATTTTACTTTAATTGTTCTAGTTTGCTGTTATTACATGTTACTACTCTCCTTCCAATCTCGAAAAAGCTTAAATAGTTATAATTCTATGAAGTGGTATTTAAAACCTAAATTCCCTGTGGAGACGATATTTGGATCTTAAATTTACTCATTACTTGCTGCAATCCTAGTGCATTTACTAGTGTTAGATTGCGAACAACAGCAACTCCTCACTTAAGCAAACCCAGCCTGAGCAAGATCCTTTTCTCGTTTGAGTGAGGGGACAGTTAGGGCAACATTATCTCATTCTCACTTGAGTGAGACTCATCTCACTTGACCGAGGGGTTCTAGAATGTTCTATTATAGGAAATCCTACGTCACTTGAGCAAGATATCTTTTATCCAAATTCCTATTTTTCCTATCCAAGAGTAATAAAATTGAGGGTGATACAATGCTCGCTATAGTGAGAGTGTCGTGAATTGAGGGGTATTTAAGGGGGTTTTGAGCTTAAAACTTTCATTTCTCACCAAACCACTATTTTCTTTCATTTCCCCTTCGTTCTCTCACCCTCTTCACTAAAAGATAACCCTCTCAAACCAAGCTTCTCGCAAATCTAAGTGAGAACCTCTACCTAGTGCGGATCTAGGTGAGTTTTAAGGTTTGGTTTCTTTGTTTCATCCCTTTTTTGTTGATTTATTTTCTCAAGGGTCTCTATTTTATGGTAATAGGAAGATCTGAGGACCTTGAGCTTTATTTTCACTTGGGAATTAACAAAAGCTTCGATTTGAGAGATCTTTTCTCAGGTAAGGGGAGCTTACCTAAGCTAGCCTTTTTATTCACTAAATGTTGAGATCTTTATGTGTGTAAGTTCATTTTAGCTGAGATTGAGTTGATGTAGGGACAAACCTTAAGGTAGATTACCCAGTAGCTATGTGATTGACTATGAAAGTAGGATGGTTATGCTGAGGCATGTAGGCTGAAATATTTAATGGGGACGATAGAGTATTTAAAATATAGTGTGAATTCTGTGTGTCGAAATGAATGAATGAGTACTGATATGAATGATTTATCGCTGTATATGTATGTGCCTTACTAGACATAGCTGAGCTGTTAAATACATGATTATGGCTAAGTTGTACTATGCTGTATGTAAAACCTAAATTTTTACTTTCCAAAATAACAATAGATTTTGCAAAATAGGGAGAATAAATTTTTTTGGTTAAATAAAATACTCATTAAATGTTCTGAATTATGGAAAAGGTTACAAGTTCATATCAAATAACTACTACAGGACCTATTCAAGTATAACAGTTTCAAAATAATATTCGAAGTCCTATAGCAGTTTCATCCACCCCTTCACTAAGACCGATGCTGGTCGTCTTGATTACCTAAAAAATGAATGTAAGGCTGAGTACTCTACACTACTCGTTACACAAACAAACATAGAGTCTCACCTTGCACCTATTTTACATCATTTCTAACGCAATTCATAAAATATATTCACAAGAAGTAATACTACTCAATTCAATTTAATTCAAACACTGATGTACTCACAACATCAAACAGTTTACTCACACAAAATTTTCACTATGGATGGTCGCCGGTTACCCCCACCTCACAGATACCACGTGGGCGGTCACGAGTTGCTCGATAATGGTAGTGGTCAGAGGTCTAGTCAGGAGGAGAGCATGTGGCCTGTGGTACACCCACGCTCACTGTTGGTGTCACCACCACTCTCTCTTCCCCAAGGTATTTCTACCGTTCCCATCTTTCATACCTTCAGTGTATTGCTAAACCATTCATAGCATCATTATAACGACATTCAACATGACAGTCACGCTCACAGTGGCACTGTGATCATAGATTTTCACTATGGATGGTCACCGGTTACCCCCGCCTCACGAATACCACGTGGGCAGTCACGGATCGCTTAGCAAAGATAGTGGTCAGAGGTCTAGTCAGGAAAAGGGTGTATGACCCGTGGTGTACCCGCTCCCACTGTCGGTGTCACCACCACTCCCTTTTCCCCAAGGTATTTCTATCGTCCTCATCTTCCACACCCTAGTGTATCGCTGAACCATTCATAATATTCATTCAAATATACGGCACAAGTGCCCATATCTATTCACAATACTCGACATATATGCCCTCATTCTATTACACGACATTTATTATGTAATCCACATTCATCAGTTTCAGGTAAACATATATTCTTTCATCCATGCACATAATATTCACATCTCACGGCAGATGGCCCACATCATATTTCACAACCATTCGCATTAACAAATATTTCCTACCTTCTAACTTAGCCACATCACAATATTCAATGAAATAAACAGCTAATCACACATATTGAGATAGGGTAGAGTCTTCCCTTACCTTGGATTGAAGACCCACACTCGAATTCAACCATGGAAGTGCACTCTACACGAATTTCGGCCTAAATGCATGGAAGAACTCCATGAGAATCCAAGGAAATTGAGAAACAAAGAAAGGGGATGAAAAATTAAAATCTTAACCATTAAAACTCACCTCTAAGCATTCCCCACACAGATTCAACTTTTAATTTAGCTCCCGAATGGCTTTGGAGGCAATTTAATCAGTATAAGATTTTCGGTCGAGAGATTTAAAATAGGGAAATGAAATCCCAGTCCCCAAACCCCTTTTTAAAACCCCTCTGGTCATGACACTCTCGATATAGCAACACACTCCCGTTACAGTGACGTCTCTTGCTGCAGTGACGTCTCTTGTCGCTATAGCAAAAATCTCAGATGAAATTGTACCCTGATTTCTGTAGAATCTTGCTATAGCGAGACTGCACCCAGAAATGCACCCCAAGACAGTTTCATGCCTTTCTCCGGAGCCCTCTCGCTATAGCGAGACATCTCTCGCTGCAACGAGAACACTCTGCACCAGAACACAGCCAAAAATTCAGTCCAATCCTAATAATCCAATCATCTACAATTATAAATACACTACATAGAAAAGTCAACACAAATACTTATATTAATAATCAGCTATATTACAAAATTTGGGATGTTACAACTCTCCCCTCCTTTAGGAAATTTTGCCCCCAAAATTCAAACCAACATACACAGATCACACAAACAATTTTAGGTACAACTCTCTCATTCTACTCTCTGTTTTCCATGTGGCATCTCCCTCATGACTTGAGCTCCATATCACCTTCACCAATGAGATCTCCTTGCCCCTCAATTGTTTCACGTAGTGATCTGCTATCCTTACCAGATATGCCTCATAAGATAAGTCTTCTCTTACTTGAATCGGGTCAAGATCGATCACATGAGAAGGATCCAACACATATTGCCTAAGTTGTGACACATGGAATATCGGATGTAGGTTTAAGAGGTTCAGAGGCAACACTATCTGATATGCAGCAGGCCCAATTCTACTCAGCACTTCGAATGGCCCAATGAACTTAGGAGATAGCTTCTAAGATTTCAGAGCCCTCCCAACTCCGATCACAGGTGAGACCTTCACAAACATATGGTCATCCACCTAGAATTCCAAAGGTTTCCTTCTTTTTGTCATAATAACTCTTTTGTCAATCTTAGGCAGCCTTCATCTTTTTTTCTGATCATTTTGATATATTCATTTTGCTTTTGAATCATATTCGATGCATACAGAGTCGCCCCTCTATCCTCATACCAACATAGAGGAGTCCTACACCTCCGCCCAGATAAGGCCTCAAATGGTGTCATCCCAATACTAGCATGATACCTGTTCTTGTTAGTGAACACTACCAATGGCAGGCATTCCTCCCAAGTCCCTTGTTGTTCGAGCACACAAGCTCTCATTAAGTCCTCTAGGGACTGGATAGTTTGTTTGGTTTGACCGTTAGTCTGTGGGTGATAAGCTGAGCTCAGTCTCAGCTTAGTCCCTAACGCCTGTTGCAGGCTCTCCCAAAACCTCGAGGTAAACCTCGGATCTCTATCTGATACCACACTGGTCAGCACTCCATGCAGCTTGACTATCTCCCTCACATACAGCACCATAAGTCTCTCTAATTTATATTTCATTTTGATTGGGAGAAAGTGCGTAGCCTTAGTTAACCAATCTACTACCACCCAGATGACATCATGGTTGTTCCTGGTCCTCGGCAACCCAGAAACAAAGTCCATAGAAATACTATCCCATTGATCAATTAGATTTTTATAAACTTATTTTCTCTCATTTCTATCTTATTAATCCTCTTTTGTGTCTAATTGGTTTGAATTGGATCATTTTATGATGTTTGAATTTTATTTGGGCTTTATTTAATTTTTCTAGTATTTGGCAAATTCTGATACTGTTTTGGTTTTTGGACCATATCTTGAGTTGTAGAACTCATTTCATTGTGATTCTTGATTTGTAGGAAAGCTAAGAGAAAGACGCACAATTCTTATGAGAGTTTAGAAAACAATTCTGATGATAAGAAGCTGAAACTAGACCTGGAAAAAGTCAAAATGCTGCACTCGTGGTTTCTGACCTTGGTGTAGTATTTGTACCATATCTCATCCACAGATGTCTGTTTAAGCCCATTCTAGTTGCGTTTTGAAGCTAACATCCAGGGCTACAATTTCTCTTCATATTAGAAATCGAATCGGATAGATCTTCATGGCTAAAAATACCACCGAAGATCTTCATAGATTCAGCATGGATGCTGGCAACAATTAAAATTTGATCGCGAGTGTCGCGCTCGGACAAATTAATAAAAACTAAATTGCATAAAAATTATGTCGTAAGAGCTGCAATCTGAGTCATTTCTCAACGATGATAATGTTATACGATTATAACATTAGAGGGGGTTTGATTTATAGAATAACACTAATTAGAATCAAAAGTTAACAAGAATTAAAAACTCTAATCTAAGAATTTAGAAGAACCATGACCACTCTATCACCAGATTCCAAGAAGATGCATCAACTATCAAATTAGTGATTAACATTAAATTCGAATGAAACCTCAATTCAAATTAAGCATTCACATGAGAACCCTCATGCATTCGATTAACACACAATTCGCTCACAGTTCAGAAACCTCTAGAACCTAATCGATTTGTGTTAATTTAATTCACCAATGCCATTAATCTTAGATCTCAATCCTGAAAATCCAATTCACACTCCTCCAAGAATTAATTACATATATCAACCGAATAATATGTAATCAAACAACTGTACAATTATCAATCCAAACGAAAAACTTCAATTCAAAATCATAATTAGCAAAAAGAGAAATAAGGAAGAGATGAAACCGAATTTGTTGTTGAATGAATTGTGAAACTGATCCTCAAGAGTGTCTCAGCCCTTTTTCAATCCTTGAACTAGATGAAAGTCTAAGCCTCCATTAATGGAGGAAAACAAAAGGTAAAAATGGAAGAGAAAAAGAAGAAAAATAAAAACCCTAAAACATAAACCTAATCTAACCTAACATCCCAACTAGCCCTTTTATAGCCTGCTGCCCTAATTTAAATACAGGCTCTTAAGGGTTAAAACGTAAAACCTAATTAATAATCATTCAATTACATTAATCCTCTACTCAATAGCTGTCTTTGAAATCTAAATTTTTTGCCGTAAAGATCTTTGGTGGTATTTTTGGCCATGAAGATCTATCTGATTCCATTTCTAATATGAAGAGAAATTGTAGCCCTGGATGTTAGCTTCAAAACGCAACTGGAATGGGCTTAAACAGACTTCTGTGTCCTGAGATATGGCCCAAATACTACACCAAGGTCAGAAATCATGAGTGCAGCGTTCTGACTTTTTCCAGGCCCAGTTTCAGCTTCTTATCATTAGAATTGATTTCTGAACTCTCATAGGAATTATGTACCTTTCTCTTAGCTTTCCTACAAATCAAGAATCACAATGAAATGAGTTCTACAACTTAAGATATGGTCCAGAAACCCAAACAGTATCAGAATTTGCCAAGTACTGGAAAAATTAAATAAAGCCCAAATAAAATTCAAACATCATAAAATGATCCAATTCAAACCAATTAGATACAAAAGAGGATTAATAAGCTAGGAATGAGAGGAAATAAGTTTATAAAAATCCAATAAATTTATAAAAATCCAATTGATCAAATTCCCCCACACTTAGCTCTTGCATGTCCTCATGTAAGACACAATCAAGCAAATAGAAACATGTAATCTAAAAATCTTAGAATAATCAAAATAAACAAATTCTCCAATAAATCCTTAGAAGTGCTGAACTTAGGGACACATATCAAATAAAGCATTAAGAGTTCTACAATAATCAAACATCCAACTCCTAACCTCTCAAAAATTTAAGTCAAGCAATATCATTCAAAGTGTATAGATCAAGCATGAAAGATCTCACAAGATGGTGTATACAACTCAACTCTCAAGTGTATGGTTCAAAGTGTTTCACTTAAGTCACCTCAAAAGACAATGTATTACCATAAGCTTGTTAATCTTCTACTTCTCCACTACTTACAATCATATGCAAACACAAATCAAGAGGGCTTTATTCAATGGTTATAATGGGGCTAAGGTAAGGGTAGGAAAATATGAGGATATGACAAGATACAACCGAAGATAATAGAAATAACATTGATCCTTACACAAATCAAGCCATAACACACATTTACTCTCCTTGGACTTTCTTTTCCCTTTATAAAAAATTCTCATTTTCTTTGTAATTTTTTTATTATTTTTTCCTTTTTTTTTTCTTCTTCTTGCATTCTTTCTAAACCCCAACACTTGAAATGTAATATGAAACCAATGCACTCCCTATTCCCTAAGGTTAGGTATAATATGATTTATCACGTAAATCTTATAATGTGCTAGAAGCCAAAGAATGGTCAATAAGGCTCAAAAAGGCTAAACAAAAGGAAAAATGCAAGGTAAGCTATATGGCCAAGTGGGTAAAAATTTGAAAGAAATGTCTCTATCATGTTCATAATTGCATATGAAAATTGTAGCCTCAAAGAAAAATAAAAACAAGTTCTAGAATGACAAAATCTAAGAGAGAAAGCACACAAGAAAGAAAAGAATGGAATGAATTTCAACCATCCAAAAATAAGGCTCAAAAGCTCACAAAGGTAAAGTCTAACATACTCAATCATACAAATCAAAATCAATCACCCAATTCGCATATATCAAGAGGAAGAAGCAAAAATGAACTCATGTAGGAACTTTATCCTCCTTAATGACTAATGCCTTAACTCCACAACTTCCAATTCAACAAAGGAAAACAAAATAAAACAAAAACAATGCTAAATAATAAAAACCTATTACTCTCCCCCACACACTTTAACTTTACATTGTCCTCAATGTAATGTATAATGGAAATGTAAGTAAAATATAGTAGGGAAAGGGAAAGTGGAACTCCCTAATCAAGCATAAGTGGCCGTGATCAAGCGGACCTTCTCAATGGTCTCCAAGGGTACGTCCTCTTGAAATGGCTTCAAGTGGTGGCCATTCACTATGAGTACTTTATCCATTCCAGGCTCCAAAATCTCTCACACAACGCTCTTTTAACGTCACTAGCTTAACGCTTTATGATCTTTAATTCTAGGAAATACTTTTATTGGTAGCGGTTTTAGTTGTATCCATAGATATTCCTCCTTTTACTCATAAATTTGTAACACTTCATTTAATTGTGAAAATGGAAGAAATAGTTGTGGAGGGATTTCCAGCTGCTTCATAAACTTAATAAGCTTCTCTTCATGCTCTTCATTCCCTTGATGTGCAGAACATCGTGTCTTGCTGCTGTACCTAGGCTGCTTCCTTGAATATACAATGATGTAATATTTATATTTCAACTGCTCAGAAAATGGATTTAACTCAGATGCAAGGGGCAGCTTTAGAGAAGGAGGAAGTGTAAAAATTGGAGCTGAATATGTCGTGGATGCATCATGATTTACTTTTTCAAAATCTGCAATAGCTGCATCAAAATGACCATAAACATATGTATCAATATCAACATAGATGCTACATTTTGCAGAATCATTACACTCATCGCAAGTAAAGGAATCAGAATAATTGGCGAGGCTAGGATAATCAATATAATCTGAAAACTCAGCCAAATTATCATCCACTAAATTATCTAACAAATTAATATGGCAAACCGAATGAAATGAATGAAGAACAGTTTGCTTAAAATTTTCTATTGCATTAGTAGCGGTAGCATTAGGAGTAGAAGCAAATTCTGCACTTGCTGGACTGTAATCACTTCCTGGAGTGGTAGCATTAGGATCTTCATCATCCACTAAATTATCTAACAAATTAATATGGCAAACCGAATGAAATGAATGAAGAACAGTTTGCTTAAAATTTTCTATTGCATTAGTAGCGGTAGCATGAGGAGTAGAAGCAAATTCTGCACTTGCTGGACTGCAATCACTTCCTGGAGCAGTAGCATTAGGATCTTCATCCATTAGTTGCTGCTTTTGAGAGTTTTGAATGACCTTTCCTAATCTCAAGGTGGTGGCACTAACATTCTTTGGATTGACAACTGGTTATGCAGATAGATTACCAGAACCTTGAGATTACAAGTGATTCAAAGCAAAAGCCAACTGTCCAATCTGATTTCCTAAGTTTTGTAGAGTTGCTTCTGTTCTCTGCGAGAAATTCATATCATTAACTACCATTTCCCTCATCAATTCTTCCAATGAAGGCTCACTCTTGTAAGGTGCAACAATTTGTGGTGGAGGTTGATGTTGTTGCTGCTGTGTAAAATTACCCCATTTCAAGTTTAGGTGACTCATCGAACTGCAGGTTCATACAATGTAGGATAGGAATCAGTGGGGTGTTCATGTGAAGCATATATCTCACATAACCTTGCAGCCCTCTGTGACAGTGCCAACTGCTTAATCAAAGAAGCTAAATCATCTAGCTTGTCCTCTAGTTTTCTATGATCAACGACATGAGTATTTTCTATCTCATAAACTCCTCTTGTTAACGCCACTAGATTGCTTCTAGTACTGAACTGCTGATTATTAGAAGCCATATTTTCAATTAATTGCCTTGCTGCAATAGGAGTTTTATCTACCAAAGCTCCTCTACTGGCTACATCAATCATCTGTCTATCCATGAATATAAGACCTTCATAAAAGTATTGGATAAGAAGTTGTTTAGTAATTTGATGATGTGGACAACTTGCACAAAGCCTCTTGAATCTCTCCCAATACTCATACAAACTCTCTTTGTCCATTTGCCTTATACGACAAATTTCTTTTCTGATTGAAGTCATTCTAGATGTAGGAAAAAAAATTCTAGGAATATCCTCTTTAGACCATCCCAGCTAGTGATTGATCTAGATGATAAATAGTAAAATCAATCCTTGGCTGTGTCTTGCAATGAGAATGGGAATGCTTTCAACTTTATGTGGTCCTTAGGAACTCCAGCTGGTCCCATGGTGGTACACACAATGTGGAATTCTTTGAGGTGTTTAAATGGATCCTCACCTGCAAGACCATGATACTTAGGCAACAAATGAATCAATCCAGACTTTAGCATACAAGATGTATCTATATTAGGATATTGGACACTACCTTTGCCTTCCCAGCGGCTGTAATAACCCAGGTGGTCGCTACCTTTTCCTTCCGACAGGTTAGGCATCTAGCCAGATTTTCAGCTATATCCCTCTTCATTCCATTCCACCAAAAACTCTTTCAGAGGTTTTGATACATTTTGGTTGCACTAGGGTGAAAACTCATTTTGCTCTTATATGCTTCCTCAAGCACCATCCGCCTCAACTCATCCACTTAGGGAATGCACACCCGATTCTGAAACTTAATTACGCCGTTCTCATCACAGTGGAACTCCAATTCCTTTCCCTCACCTTTCTGTCTCATTGTGTCTTGCAAGAAGGCATTTCCCTACTGAGCATCTTGGACATACATCAAAAAGTCATTGTGAATCATAGTCGCTCTGAGATACAAACTCCTCGGCCTCACCTCCATGGCCAAATTCATGTCTCTGAATTCCTCAATCAACTTCATTTCCTTCACCATCATTGCTGCCACGTGCAATGATTTCTGGCTAAGTGCATCTGTTACCACATTTGTCTTGCCAAGATGGTAAGATAATGTGAAGTTGTAGTCCTTGAGAAATTCCATCCATCTCCTTTGCCGCATGTTTAGCTCCCTTTGATCAAACAGATACTTCAAACTCTTGTGGTCACTGAACACTTCAAACCTTGTTCCATACAAGTAATGTCTCCATACCTTAAGTGCAAAAACCACTACGGCTAACTCCAGATCATGTGTTGGATAGTTGACTTCATGCGGGCGTAATTGTCTTGAGACATAGGCAACCACTCGCCCATCTTGCATGAAAACACACCCCAATCCATGCCTGGATGCATCATAATACATGTCAAACTTTTGCTTCAAATCAGGTAGAGCTAACACCGGTGTCGAAGTCAACCTTATATTTAGCTCCAGGAAACTAGCTTCACACCCTTTGGTCCACTTAAACTCCCTCCTTTACAGGTCAGCTTCGTTAAGGGCAAATCTATCTTATAAAATCCTTCAATGAACTTCCGGTAATAGCCTACAAATCCTAGAAAACTACGGACCTCAGTCACATTTGTCGGTCTCGGCCACTTAGCCACTGCTTCCACTTTTGCAGGGTCTACCATGATTCCTTCTTTTGAAACTACATGTCCCAAAAACTGAATCTCTGACAGTCAGAACTCACATTTGGAGAATTTCGCATACAATTGCCTTTCCCTCAAAATTTACAAAACAATCCTCAAGTGCTCGGCATGCTCTTCCTGAGTCTTTGAATAGATCAGGATGTCATCGATGAACTCCACCACAAAATTATCCAAAAACTCATGGAAGATCCTGTTCATGTAGTCCATGAACATCGCGGGCGCGTTGGTCACTCCAAATGGCATCACCAAGTACTCATAGTAACCATACCTCGTCCTAAACACCGTCTTAGATACATCTGCATCCTTTACTCTAATCTGATGGTACCCCGACCTCAGGTCAATCTTAGAAAACACTACAGCTCCTCTCAACTGGTCCATCAAATCGTCAATACTCGAAAGCAGATACTTGTTGTTAACCATCCATCACCTTGTTCAGCTGTTAGTAATCCACACACATCCTCATAATCTATACTTTTTCTTCACCAAGAGCACTGGTGCTCCTGATGAATTCATATTTTGACTCATATTTTAGTGTAATTCTAACCCATTTGATAAGGAAAACATGTAAGAAACAGCAGAAAAACTAGAAAAATAGAATAATTTTGAAGGTTTTTCTTTTATTATGTAGTTAGCTTAACATTTGTGAAATTTATGCTTATTTTTGTAGGAATAATCTGAGCAAGGTTCATGGAAATGGAATATCAATGGAAAGAAAAAGGAAGAATAGCAGTTCTGGACTCCAAAACACAAGAAAAATGGAATGCAAGTTGGGCATGATCACTATTGTCAATGAAAGTGATCACTCCAGAGCTCAAGGAAAAAGTAATGTCTGGGCGTAACCACTTCTACCAACAAAAGTGAGTGTTCTAGAGAAGACTCAGACTCAGCAGGCTCTGCGTAACCATTTTTATCAGTGAAAGTGAGCGTTCCAGAGAAGGCAAAATTTCAGAGTATTCTGCGTAACCACTTTTACTAATAAAAGCGATTACGCACAACATCTCGACCTTCTGCGTTGCAACTCTTAGCAGTGAAAGTGATAGTTTTAGTTTCCAGAAACCACATGAGCTTCTGCGTGGCCACTCTTATCAGCAAGAGTGATAACGCACAAATCGAGATTTCTATAAATACATGTTTTAAGCTCAGAACTCGGGTTCTTTTTTTCATTTTCCATTTTTTTTGTTAGATTCTCGTTAAGAGAGAGTGAGAGAGAGGATTGGGGTCGAATTTTGAAGCTCTAAGAAGAGGCATTGGATTGGAGCTCATGGAGATGGCTTCTCTGCAATTCTTCTCTTCTTCTCTTTCTTTCTTTTTCTCTGTCACAATATCTGCGTAATTCTTTGCAGTTAGGAGTTTATGGACCTCGAATTGATGTATTAATTTGATTCTTACTTTTGAAATTTGAGTTTTTGGATTAATTGAGTTGTCAATTTTGCACTTTACGTAATCTTTGAATGGGAATTCACTTGATTAACCAAAGAGGAACATTTCCTAATGGGAATTAGATTTGATTCTTTGATCTGAATTAACAACCAGAATTAGGGGTTTTTTAGGGATAAGTACACTTAATTCTGCAATCTTACGGTTCTAAGTCTTAATGCAACATGAAATTGAACTTTACCTAAGGGATTAGGGGGCTTTAGTGGATTGTTAGGGTCAATGAGTTAAGGGATTAACCTTTGACTAGTTATATGTTAACTTGATTGTCAATTAACCAGTTGCTTGAATATTTAGAAGTATAATTCAATCAATATTGACATTCTTGTAAAGTAAATTCCTAACTATCCTTCATTAATATCTCATCTCAATATAACTTTCATTCTCTGTTTTGCTGCAAGTTTAATTCTTTGTATTGTTCTGGTTTATTACTTGTACATGTTACTACTCTTCCAAATTCATATGACTCAAATAGTTCTTGTTCTGTGAAGTGGTAATTGAATTCCTAATTCCCTGTGGAGACAATACTTGGATCTTAATTTTACTCATTACTTGTTGCAACTCCTAGTGCACTTGCTAGTATTTAGAATTGTAACAACAAGTTTTTGCCGCCATTGCCGGGGAGTTTGTGTTTCAATATCATTAGTAACAGAAAAATTGCTAGATTGAGTTTTTATTTTCTTAATTTTTCTATAGTTAGTATTACATTCAAGTTACTTGGTTCTGTTTTTAATAGATAATTGTAAAATAGTAGTAAAAGAATTTCAATATAATTTTGCAGTTGTTGGACTTTAATTTTACATGTTGCTATTGATAATTTTTCTACATAATCTTTGTTGTTAAAATCTGAATATTGATCTGTAGTTTAACTTTGTTAATTTTGATTTGTATATGCAAGGGAAAAACAAAAATAAAGCTACTTTGGTATTCGATCCAGATATTGACCAAACACTAAAGAGGTTAAGAAGTGAAGCAAGATTTAAGCAAGTTCAAAGAGAGGAGCAAGAGAGTTTTATACCTCCACCTTAACCAAATCAGATTCCCAGACAAATAAAGATGGTAGAGCCACAAAGACTAAGAACCTAAGGGGATTATGCAGTTCCTAATCTCCAGGGATTCAGTTCTTCTATTCTGAGACCTACAATTTAGGCCAACCACTTTAAGATAAAACCTTCACTTCTATGAGTTCTATCTAGATTTTAAAGCAAGTAAATTGGGGGAGGTTTGTCAATTTCCAAATTTTAATCAAGAGAAAAATGTAAACTAGTGAAATTCAATCAATTAGGAAGAGTAATCCCTAGTCAATCAATGAGTTCTATCCCTATTCTTTCAAATGATTTAATAATCCCCTTTTCTTCCCTTAAATTAAGTTAATCTAACAAGCGAAAATTAACTTTAGCATCCCAATTAAAATTAAGCATAATGGGCTCCAATCTCTATCCCTAAGGTTAAGCAATCTCAAAGATTAATCAAAATTAAGCAATTTTAGATTAGAATTTCGTTTGGGTAATTTAGGGTTCATTAAGCAATGTTCCCCTCATGTAAATTTCATTTCATTCAGATATTGGGATTAATAAATCCAAGGAAAGAAAGAGTAATATTGCCATTAAACCCAAGAATTCAAGAACCATATGAGTTGACTAGGAATTACAAGAAAATTTAGCCCTCCATATGGATGGGCTTCTCAAAAGAAAGAAAGAAATGCAGAAATGTAAGCAACATTAATGTAAACTCAATGAGAATTAAAGGAAAATTGGAAATTAAAACCTATAATGGACCCATAGCTGTCACCCAAGGCTCCAAAGCTCTAGAAAGAAAATGTCCTAATTTGGCAAAGAGAATGAAAGAAAAATAAAATGTTCAAGTCCCTGTACCCTAATTCCTAAAATCTATTTATAGTGGAAGACATGTCAGCAAAGTGTCCACTTTTGCCTTTGAAAGTGTCCACTTTGGGCCTTGAAAGTGTCCACGCGCAATTTACGTAAGTTTGCCAATTCTCTGGAGTTGCCACTTTTGGACTTGAAAGTGGCTACTTTGGATGCGCGTAGCCACTTTGAAAGGCAATAGTGGCCACGCGCAAAATGCTTCCAAAATAGCGTCCCTAGAGCTCTCTGGAGTTGCCACTTTTGGACTTGAAAGTAGCTACTTTGGAACCTTTAATGCCCAGACTTGCTGTAGTTGCCACTTTTGCTCCTAAAAGTGGCTACTTTTGGGGCAACTTTCATCCAAGGGCCAAGATTTCTCAAAATTAACTTAGGGATTCTACAAAATTATCAAGATAATTAAAATTGCAATCTATATCTATGTAATTAAATGCAAATTAACCAAAAAATAATAAACCTATGATATTTACTCAAAATGTGATTTCTATATTATTTGCACTATCTAAGTCCATTTTTTCTATCAAGGATTACCAAAAAGGCAAGTAAAAATATAATAAAAAGTGGATTCATCACAACCCCAAACTTAAACTTTTGTTGTCCTCAAGCAAATCAAAATTCAAACAAATTAAATGAAGAGGGTTGGATTTATCCAAAAATTTGTTTAGAAATTTTCATTTCAACTTCATGCTTTAATTAGCATTTCCAACATTTTCACAACCATAGACTCATTCAACAGAGGAATCATATTCATGTCAAATATTCTATGTAAAGTCTCACTAAATTGGAACAAAAGAATCAAGCAGGGTTTCATGTGACTCACATAATGCAAAGAAACTATCCATCTCACAAGGTGGTGTTTCACTCATCACTCAATAACATTTCAGGCTAAGTGTTTTCCCTCAATCCATGCATTTTGCCTCACCCTACCATAGGCTTGGCCATATTCTCAATCTACTTTGCCTAGACACAATAAACCACCTATCATGAGGGCTTTGTTGGTCACAAATGGGGTTAGGATAGGCTCAAATTTAACCAAGGAGGGTGAAAAGATCAAGTGGGTACTCAAGAGGAGGGAGTTCTTTTGAGTGATTTAGTGCAACAACTAGAGTGGAATGCCTTAAATGATGTAGCTTAAGAGGTTCAAGCATTCTTTCACCACATTTTTTTTTTAATTTTGCCTTATGTGGAAATCCTTTTTCAACTCAAATGCCTTGCTATATTTTTCTTTCTTTCTTTTCTCCTTTTTCATTCATTCATTCATATTTTTGTGATATCATGGACTTTGACAATCATTTTTTGTTTTACATGTATTATGAACATGTATGCTGTCCACCACCCCAAACTTAAGACATTGCTTGCCCTCAAGCAACTACAAGCATAATCAACACCCCAAACTTAGTTTCTTGCACTCAATCTTGAGGCAACTCAAAAGAAATACCTCTATTAAGGAAAAGGAATTACTTTTGTTGACTAAGTTTGGCAAAAGCAAGAAGTGGGGAACAAGGAAGTGAAGTGCAAGGGTGGGGGGAAGGGTATGTGCAAAGAAAGCCTTAATCATCTAGATGGAAAATTACCCAATGCATATTTAATTAAGAAACAAGGCAAGTTCTAGAAGATGAATGCAAAAATACATGTAATATGCACACAGAAAAGAAGTAAAAAGGCCCAATTCACTACCATGGCAAAGGTGATAATAACTTGTAAAATGAAAATACAATTCACCCAACAAGAAAATATGTTCAAAATAGTAGGGACAGTAAATATGTACAAAAAGGAGAATGAGTAAGAGTTGGATGGGAAATGCAACCAGAGCATAAAAGCAAAATACAAAAGAGAACTAGATTAAAAGGAAAAGAGAATAATTGAAATGAGGAAATATTTTTGTCTTTTATCTAGTACGGTGCAGGAAAAGTAAGCTACAAATAAATGCAAAATAGAGACAAAGAGTTCACCCCCCCTTTTATAGATGATGTACTCAAAGTTCAGGGGCATAATGATGCTCTTCTTGATGGAACGGAGGGCATCTAAGCAGAGAAAGAAAAGAAAATACGAAACGTTGACTAAGTGGCATCTTCATCGGAGGTGGATGAGGTGGCTTCTTCATCTTCCTCTGCGTCTTCTGCTTCCTCGGAGGAACTGGAGTTGGGGGCATCTCTGGGTGCATTAGGATTGAATGGAGGCAGGTCATTCTGAACAGCAGCTCGGAGGAAAGGGGCAGGGAAACGGTGGGTATGATAGATCTGGTCTGAAGTCATCCCTATCTTCTTGCCAATGTTCAGCATCATGGTCTCCATGAGGAGGAGCATGCTGGTCTGACCAGAGTGGATGGCAGTCTGCCTCTGTGCTATTTACTGCAGCTGCTCCCTGATTGTTGCAGGGGTCTCCTTCTTGTATTCTGCTGGCAGGGTGAGACCTGGGTCTAAAGACTTCTCTGGCTTGAGTAGGTCCTTCACCAAGGTAGTGGAAATGGGAGGAAATGCTCTAATTCTCTGCTGGTAGTCTCCAAAATCAACACCTGCATCTTGGCACAACATAGTGATTAGAGAGGGAAAAGCTAAAGAATCTCTGCTCCTTTTAAGAACTTCCAGCATGGCGTTACTGGTGACCTCCCCAACATGGATGGGCATGCCAATGAGAATAGCATAGATGAGTTCTGCCCTCTTCACTACAATGGTGGAGGTGTGGATGACTGGCATGAATGAGCTAACAACGAAGATACTCCACACCTAGGCAGCAGGAAGAAGGTGTTTGGTGGTCAGATTCTTGGGCTGCATTTTACAGTCAAATTCCTAATTTTCTCCTTCAATGCAGATTGTTTGAAGTATAGGCTGGTAATCTTTTTCCTTCTGTTTGCATAATGCAGTTAAATCCAGCTGGCCAGGTTGCTTTTGCAAAGGAGGGATGTTTAAAACCCTCTGGATGGTGGCTAGAGTGAAACTAACTTGCTTACCCCTAACCATGGTGTGCCTGGGGGGTAAATGTCATCTTCCAGGCACAGGGCATTAGCTTAGAATTCATGGGTGATGTCCTTACACCCATTGCCTGCATAAGAAGTGAAAAGTCTCCAACCACATATGTCTATTTCCTCCTGAAACTGTGGAAATGTCCCCTGCTGGATTTCAAAATTCCTGTCCAGGACGATCTGGCGCCGTAGGAAGTTCTCTTTGAAATACTGTTCGTGCTCTAGGGACCTAAACCTAGGGTCATGAGTAGGAGGGGGTTGAGATGAAGAGGCTTCAGTTGGCCTACTCCTCTTGGTTCTGGGTGTGTTCCTTCTAGGATTGCTTGACATTATCTGCAGAGAAGAAAGAATATGTGAATGGATAGTGCAGGGAAATTGGGTCAACCTTCCATAGTAACACACAACAGCAAGCAATCAAACCAGGGGCTATAAAATAATTTGATACCATCCTAAGTAATTTGTGTGCAAAAGGGTGTATAGTGCTACATATGACTCAGAGGGCAACCAATGTCAATCATGGTACATAGCCTACAAACATAGAGCTCAAATGGTATAGACAAGAACAATTAAGCATAGAGAATGGTGTGGCATACGTTCACTATGTATAGCAATCCAATGGATAGCAGAATATGGCTTTTAAGGCTTTTAAGCTCAAGGACCATAATGCAGCAATTAGTGAAATTAAAGTCACAAAAAACATGTTTAACACCCAGAAAGAGCAACAATCATGGTTAATTATGTAATGTGCATGAGGATCAAGTGCAGCAAAAGTAAAATGGCATGGAATTGAAAAGCAAAACAGCAAAATGGAGGGGCCAAAACTAAATGGAATTGGGCACGAATCAAATTTAGGCACTAACATACATGAACAAAAAGTTTAATAGCATTATTGGCATGTTTAGAGCATAAAAATGAAGGAGGGGAGCATAACAAAAACAACAAATGGGAGTCATGGCAAAGAGGGAGTGAGCGTGCCTACTCCAAACAAGAAAAGTGGGAACACCAAAGAGGCTAAATTAGACGGCAATTTGCGCGTGTCCATTTTCAGTTAAGAAAGTAGGAACTATAGTGAATTGGAATTGTGAACGAATAGGCGTGGCCACTCTTGATTGCTAAAGTGGGAACTACAGTGAGTTAAGTTGCACTCCATTTGCGCGTGGCCACTTTTGGTTGGGAAAGTGGGAACTCTAGAGAGGCTAAAATGTAAGGAGATTTGCGCGTGGCCATTATTGGTCTCTAAAGTGTCCATGCGCAAATGATCGAGCTCCTAGGCGCCAAAGTGGACACTCCCACTCTTAAAAGTGGGAACTACAGAGAAGGAGTTGCTTACCTTGAGCCAAAGTAGTCACTATAGCCTATGAGAGTGGCCACTTTCATGAAGGATGAATTGTACCTAGCAAGAATGAGTGCCCAAAGTGGTGCTGCTGCTAGAATTCCTACAAAATTATGAATTCACAAGGAATTATTTACACAAAATTGAAGCATATCAGAAATTGCTTAGCTAATTACACCTCAAATAAAGACAAAAATGTAATTGAAAGAATGCAAAGGGGAAGTAAGGGAAAGACAAAATTGCTTATTCACTTGTGAGTTGCCTCTCATAGAGCGCTTCTTTAACGTCATTACCTTGACGTGTGAAGTGATTTACTTATGGCAAGGGTCTTGGTTGAAGGAAATGATGGGGGAGTACACATCCACTTCTTCAATCTCCTCCAAAGGAACTGAGTTCTCTAAAAAATGCTTCAGGCGATGTCCATTCACTGTGAAACATTTGGTAGTGGATTCACTCTTGATTTCCACTGCACCATTTGGAAACACTTGTGTGACTATAAATGGACCAATCCACCTTGAGCGAAGCTTTCTAGGCATAAATTTGAGGTGGGAATTGAACAAGAGCACCTTTTGACCAACACAAAATTCTTTTCTGGCTATCAACTTGTCATGGTATCTCTTGGTTTTCTCCTTATAAATTCTGGAATTTTCATATGCCTCTAGATGCAATTCGTCCAGCTCTTGCAATTGAAGTTTTCTTTGCTCTCCAACTGAGTCATAGTGCAGATTACAAGCTTTCACTGCCCAGTATGCCTTGTGCTCTATCTCCACTGGTAAATGGCAGGCCTTGCCAAAGATTATTCTGTAAGGAGACATGCCCAAAGGTGCTTTGAATGCAGTCCTGTGTGCCCACAATGCATCATCTAGCCTGTGGCTCCAATCTTTTCTGTGTGGTTGCACGACTCTTTCAAGTATTTTCTTAATTTCTCTGTTGGAGAGTTTGGCCTGGCCATTCGTTTGCGGGTGGTAGGTTGTGGACACCTTGTGCAGAACTCCATATTTTCTCAGCAGAACTTCCATTGTCTTGTTGCAAAAATGACTTCCTTGGTCACTAATGATGGCACGTGGGATGCCAAACCTGCAAAATAAGTTAGAGCGAACAAATTCTGCAAAAGAAGAGGGAAAGGGACCCATGAAGTCAATACCCTAGACATCAAAGATGTCACAAGATAGGATAGGTTGTTGAGGCATTTTCTGTCTCTTGGTGATCATTCCTCCTGACTTCTGGCAGCTCTCACAGACAGAATATGTTTGCCAAGAGTCTTTAAAAATGGAAGGCCAGTACGATCCTGAGTCCAACACCTTTCTTGCTGTTCTTTGAGGTCCATGGTGTCCTCCCACAACCGAATTGTGGCAAAACTGCAATATGGATGGGATCTCTTCATCAGGGACACATCTTCTGATCACTTGATCATTACAGAACTTCCATAAGTAAGGGTCATCCCACACATAGTGTTTGGCATCGCTCTTGATTTTGTCCCTTTGAATTTTTGATGCATTTATAGGGAAAACTCCTGCAACCAAAAAATTAACCAAATCAGCATACCAAGGTACATGTGATGTGCATAACTCTAGGAGTTGTTCATCAGGGAAATCATCCTTGAGGGGAATAAGTTCAGGGACTCCCTCTATTCTACTTAAATGGTCTACTACCAAGTTTTGTGCTCCACTTCTATCTTTAATCTCCAAGTCAAATTCTTGAAGTAAGAGCATCCTCCTTATTAGCTTGGGTTTAGAATCTGTCTTTTTTAGCAAAAACTTCAAAGCAGAATGATCAGTGAACACCACAACTTTTGATCCTAACAGATATGATCTGAATTTATCTAATGCAAACACTATGGCCAGCAATTCCTTTTTAGTTGTGGTGTAATTAGATTGTGCAGTGTCTAAGGTCCTAGAAGCATAATAAATGACATGAGGGACCTTACCAACCCGCTGTGCAAGGACAGCTCCCACTGCATAATTTGAGGCATCACACATCATCTCAAAGGGTATTGACCAATCTGGAGGTTGGATAATTGGTGTGGTGGTTAAGTCTTTTTTAAGGAAGTTGAAAGCCTCCTTACAGTCCTCATCAAAGTCAAATTCAACATCTTTTTATAGTAGCTTCGAAAGAGGAATTACAATCTTGAAGAAATTATGAATGAACCTCCTGTAAAATCCTGCATGGCCCAAAGAAGAATGAACCTCCCTCACGCATGAGGGGTAAGGAAGCTATGAAATAACATCCAATTTTGCAGGATCAACCTTAATTCCTTTTTCAGAGATTATGTGTCCTAGAACTACACCCTGTTCTACCATGAAATGACATTTCTCAAAGTTAAGTACAAGGTTAGTTTCAATACACCTCTTCAAGACTTTTTCTAAATTGACTAAACATGCATGAAAGGATGTGCCATAAACTGTGAAATCATCAATGAAGACCTCTATGCAATGCTCCACTAAATCAAAAAAAATACTCAACATGCATCTCTAGAATGTGCCAGGAGTATTACATAGGCCAAAAGGTATTCTTCGATAAGCGAAGGTGCCAAAGGGACATGTAAATGTGGTTTTCTCCTGGTCTTGAGGGGCAATACATATTTGGAAATAACCAGAGTAGCCATCTAGAAAGCAATAATGGGATTTACCTGCCAATCTTTCAAGCATTTGATCAATGAAGGGTAGTGGAAAGTGGTCTTTCCTTGTTGCCTGGTTCAGCCGCCTGTAGTCTATGCAGACCCTCCAGCTGTTCTGGACTCTGGTAGGTATCATTTCATTCTTCTCATTCCTGACCATAGTAAGTCCAGATTTCTTTGGGACCACTTGCACAGGGCTAACCCAGGTGCTATCAGAGATTGGGTATATGATCCCAGCTTGAAGAAACTTGGTGACTTCCTTCTTCACCACATCTAGGATTATGGGATTCACCCTCCTTTGAGGTTGTCTCACCGGTTTAGCATCCTCTTCCAACAAAATTCTGTGCATGCACATGGAGGGGCTAATTCTTGGTATATCAGCAAGTGTCCACCCAATGGCTTTTTTGTGCTTCTTGATCACTTCTAGCAACTTCTCCTTTTGATCACTATCAAGCTTGGTGGAGATGATAACTAGGAGCTTTTCATTTGGTTCCAAATAGACATATTTCAAATGCTCCAGTAGAGGCTTTAACTCCAATGTGGGAGGTTCCTCTATAGAGGGAAGTGATTTAGTATTTTCATTTGACAAAATTTCTGCAACATTCAAGTCAAAGGGGTTAGATTCAACTGTATTTGCTAAATCCAATACTTCACATTCTACCCCTATGGAATTATCAACTTCATCAATATTAAGAATTTCATAACTTTCATTCAAATAATCAGAATTTTTAGCACAAGTATCATACAAAGAATTTTCATATGATTCACAAACAAAAGCATCTACACAATGGGAAAAATTTAGAAAAGAGTTTCTCAAAATTTCGGTCCAGCTCTCATCCACTAATGCATCAAATACATCAATATGGAAGATAGAATGTTCTTCAATCGGATGTTTCATGGCATCCAATATGTTAAAGCGCACAATGTTCTCCCCGAATTCCATGGTGAGTGAACCGGCATGTACATCAATCTTTGTTCTTGCAGTCTTCAAGAACGGTCTTCCCAAAATGATCGGTGCAGAATTTTTGAGTGACGCTTCTTCTTGCATGTCGAGGATGTAGAAGTCAGTTGGGAATATGAGGTCATTCACCTTCACTAACACATCTTCAACAAGTCCGGCTGGGTGTGTTGTGCTTCTATTGGCCAACTGAATTACTACACCTGTGGGCTGCATGGGACCAAGAGATAGAGAAGAGAAAATAGACAATGGCATAACATTAATGGATGCTCCTAGATCTAACATTGCATTGTCTATCCTATTATTACCAATGATGCATTGAATAGTAAATGTTCCTGGGTCTTTACACTTCTCAGGCATTGTGGTTCTTTATTTCTCAAAAAGTGCAGAAACATTTCTACCCATGTTAACTCTCTCATTACCCTTCAGACACCTTCTATGTGTACACAAATCTTTCAAGAACTTGGCGTACTTTGGTATTTGTTTAATTGACTCCAGCAAGGGTATGTTTACCTCAACCTTTCTAAAGGTGTCCAAGATTTCTTTGTCACTCTCCTCAGCTTTCTTACTTGGTTTGGTGACCATAACCCTTTGAGGAAAAGGTGGTGGAATTGCCCTTTCAGCTTCCTCTACCACTTCTTGAGTGGTGGGTATATTTTCTTCCTCCCTTTCATCAACCAAGGGGCGTGGGATCTCCTTCTCCCTAGGCATTTCAGGCTCTTGCATTACCTTCCCAGACCGTAGAGTAATTACACTAACATTCTTTAGGTTTGTGACTGTCTATGCTGGGAGGTTGCCTAAACCTTGGGACTGAATTTGGTTTATAAAGGAAGCCAACTGTCCCATCTGGTTCTCAATTGTTCTGATACTGGCCTCTGTTTGCTGTTGAAAATTAATGTTGCTCATGGCCATCTGCTTCATAAGCTCCTCCAATGACGGCTTATTCTTCTAACAGGAAGAGGCTTGGGATGAGGACGCTTGCTGCTGTTGGTGAGGTTGTTGCCCATGTTGTTGGCGTGGCTGATGTGGCCTACCTTAACCAGCTTGGTAGTTGTTGCTTTGCTGATTTTGCTGGTTGGAATTTCCTCCCCACCTCAAGTTTGGATGATTTCTCTAGCCCGGGTTATACCGGTTTGAAGAAAGATCCCAGTTTGGTTGTTGCTGCGGCTGCTGAAAAGAAAATTTGTTAGTGTAAATATTTGCAGCATAGGCTTGGGGGTTGCCTTCAGGAGTGTCTGACTCCTGCAATGTAGGGCAGCTGTTTGTATAATGATCCGTAGCTGAGCATATTCCGCAAAGTGTAGCTGGAACTGGTGGTGGAAGTGTTGCAGAGATAGCACTCTTTTGTATTATAGCTAATTACTTTACCATGGAGGCAAGCTCATCAATCTTATGCTCCAATTTGTTTGGTTCTGCAGCTTGAACTTCATGCACACCTCTAGTAACACAAGAATTCTGTCTAGTTGCAAATTGCTGGGAGTTAGCAGCCATGTTTTCTATCAAGTTCCTAGCTGCCACAGGGGTCTTATCTACCAAGGCTCCTCCACTCGCTGCATCGATCATACTCCTATCCATTGGGTGCAGTCCCTCATAAAAGTACTGGATTAGCAATTGATCGTTGATTTGGTGGTGGGGGCAGCTGGCACATAGTCTTTTAAACCTCTCCCAGTATTCATAGGAGTTTCTCTTTCTAGCTGCCTAATTACACAAATTTCCTTTCTTATGGATGCAGCTCGGGAGGCTGGAAAGAACTTCTCTAGAAAGAGTCTTTTGAGGTTGTCCCAACTTGTAATAGATCTGGGGGAAAGGTAGTTGAGCTAATCCATCGTGGTGTCCATTAATGAGAAAGGAAAAGCCTCCAATTTGACATGCTTCTCTAGAACACCTTAAGGTCTCATGGTGGAACATATAATGTGAAATTCCTTCAAGTGTTTGTGAGGGTCTTCACCTGCAAAACCATGGAATTTAGGTAGAAGGTGAATTAATCCAATTTTCAAAATAAAAGGGGCATCCACATCTGGATTTTGGATGCATAATGTTTGGTATGTGACATCCGGTGCAGCTAGCTCCTTAAGAGTCCTCTCATCACCTGCCATTGCTCCAATACTAGAGTTAAGTGAAAATAGAGAAGAGTAAATAGAATTTGGTGTCACAGATTGCAAAGATGCAGTAGGTGATTATGATGATTCAGAGTGTTCAGAGTGATCCTTATGTGTCCTAATGTTCCTATAAAAAGTCTTATCAATCTCCTGCTCTAATGGATACAAATCCCCAGGGTTTGATCGGGTCATGCACTAAATATCAACTAACTAAATTGAAAACAAATTGAGTAAATAAAATAACAAGAACAGTTTAAAATAATTCTGCAGAATTCTACAGAATTATGCAGCAAAAGTGCAGAAAAATAGAGTAATATGAAGGAAATGATGCAGAAAATCATGCAATAACAATGCAGAAACAGACCATAAAATTTGTATGACTATCAACACAATTCAAGAACTCAAAAATGAAACAAACACACTAACATGCAAAACACAAAAATAGAGCACTAATCATGTTCAACATAAGTTCAGCACGAAAAATTCAACAGCAACGGTGCCAATTTGGTGGTACGAATTTTTGCTACTCGTTATGCACAAAGATTGTCGTTAATACTCATCAAATATGTAAAGAAATGAATGCAGTACTAGGGTGTTATCCTAGGTCGTCTCCAAGGAATTTTTAGTTGGGAACATATATCGAATAAGTGTAAACATAGATTTTAAAGCAAGTAAATTTGGGGGAGGTTTGTCAATTTCCAAATTTTAATCAAGAGAAAAATGTAAAGTAGTGAAATTCAATCAATTAAGAAGAGTAATCCCTAGTCAATCAATGAGTTCTATCCCTATTCTTTCAAATGATTCAATAATCCCCTTTTCTTCCCTTAAATTAAGTTAATCTAACAAGCGAAAATTAACTTTAGCATCCCAATTAAAATTAAGCATCTTAATGGGCTCCAATCTCTATCCCTAAGATTAAGCAATCTCAAAGATTAATCAAAATTAAGAAATTTTAAATTAGAATTTCGTTTGGATAATTTAGGGTTCATTAAGCAATGTTCCCCTCATGTAAATTTCATTTCATTCAGAGATTGGGATTAATAAATCCAAGGAAAGAAAGAGTAATATTGCCATTAAACCTAAGAATTCAAGAACCATATGAGTTGACTAGGAATTACAAGAAAATTTAACTCTCCATATGGATGGGCTTCACAAATGAAAGAAAGAAATGCAGAAACGTAAGCAACATTAATGTAAACTCAATGAGAATCAAAGAGAAATTGGAAATTAAAACCTATAATGGACCCATGGCTGTCACCCAAGGCTCCAAAGCTCTGGAAAGAAAATGTCCTAATTTGGCAAAGAGAATGAAAGAAAAATAAAATGTTCAAGTCCCCGTACCCTAATTCCTAAAATCTATTTATAGTAGAGGACATGTCAGCAAAGTGTCCACTTTTGCCTTTGAAAGTGTCCACTTTGGGCCTTGAAAGTGTCCATGCACTTTTTATATAAGTTTGCCAATTCTAGAGTTGCCACTTTTGGACTTGAAAGTATGCGCGTAGCCACTTTGAAAGGCAATAGTGGCCACGCACAACATGCTTCCAAAATGGCGTCCCTGGAGCTTCTGGAGTTGCTACTATTGGACTTAAGAGTGGCTACTTTGGATGCGTGTAGCCACTTTGATAGGCAATAGTGGCCACACGCAAAATGCTTCCAAAATGGCGTCCCTTGAGCTCTCTAGAGTTGCCACTTTTGGACTTGAAAGTAGCTACTTTGGAACCTTTAATGCCCAAACTTGTTGTAGTTGCCACTTTTGCTCCTAAAAATGGCTACTTTGGGGGCAACTTTCATCCAAGGGCCAAGATTTCTCAAAATTAACTTGGGAACTCTACAAAATTATCAAGATAATTAAAATTGCAATCTATATCTATGTAATTAAATGCAAATTAACAAAAAATTAATAAACCTATGATATTTACTCAAAATGTGATTTCTATATTATTTGCACTATCTAAGTCCATTTTTTCTATCAGGGAGCACCAAAAAGGCAAGTAAAAATATAATAAAAAGTGGATTCATCAGTTAGCTCCAAGCTCAGCCTCAAGGTAGTATTTCAACATGGGCTGATTTGGTGAACAAGTTCCTAATAAAGTATTTTCCCCCATCAAAAGCTGCAAAAATCAGAGGGGAAATCACATCATTTATTCAGCAAGATGGAAAGCCATTGTATAGGGCATAGGAAAGACACAAGGATTTATTGAGGAAGTTTCCTCATCACTACATACCTGAATGGATGCAACTTGAAACATTTTACAATGGAATGACTGCAGTAACAAAAACAATGATAGATGCAGCAGCTGGTGGTTCATTGAGTTCAAAGACTTTGGAAGAAGCTCAGCAGATCATAGAAATGATGGCATCTTCGATGTATCAAAATATGAATGAAAGACAAGCTTCAAGGAGAGAAGGATATGATGTAAAATCTATAGAAGCCATGTTTGCTCAAAATCAACTTTAGAATCAACAATTTTCTGAACAGATTGTTGCCTTGACTCAACGAATAAGTAACATGCAGACTGGTGTGGTTCAAAATTCACAATTGAGTTGTGATTTCTGTGGTGGCAACCATGTGAATAGAGCTTGTGACCCCACAGTTATAGAACAACCTGATCAAGTTAACTATATGGGCAATTATCAAAGGCCACAACAACCATATCCACCTGGTTTCTAGCTAAATAACAATAAAGGACAGCAGTTTTCTAAGTGGAATCCACAAAATTCTAATGCAAGAGGGAATACAGGTTCTACACCCTTCCCAAGTGCAAACCCTCAAGTTCAGCAACAATATCTCCAAGGGAATTCTTCTACATGATTCTAGAAAAATCAAAGTACTCAAATTCAAAACCCTTGAGTGAGAAAGTGAATGGAATAGAAGAAATACTCCTGCAGTTTATGAAGGTGATAGAAACTAACTTCAAAAGTCAAGAAACTTCTATAAAAAAGTTAGAAACACAAATTGGGCAGTTGGCTGAGCAACTTGCCAATAGAGATGAAGGAAGGTTTCCTAGTAGTACAATAGTGAATCCAAGGGAGTAGTGCCAAGCCATAACCACTAGAAGTGGAGTAGTGGTTTCAAGCCCAAGAAAGAAAAATGAAGTCACCAATTCGAATAAGGGGAGTGAGCTGAAACAAGAAGATTTTGAAAGTGGGAAATACACTATGCTGAAGAGGGGAGAAGAAGAAGAAAACCGTAGTAACAAGCAAGAAAAGGGGCAAGAAATAGAGATTTGAGCAAGCTTGCAAACCTATTAATGAAGAGCAGTACAAGAGATTACCTTTTCCAAAAAGAGTACAAGATCCTAGACAAGAAAAGCAGTTTGAAAGGTTCATTGATGTGTTCAAGAAGCTCCAAATTAATATACCATTTGTAGAGGCATTAGAACAAATGCCTTCATATGCAAAGTTTATGAAAGAGCTCTTGTCTAAAAAGAGGAAGCTGGACATGGAAAAATTGGTACCACTCACTGAAGAGTGCAGTGCCATTTTGCAGAGAAAACTGCCTCAGATGTTGAAGGATCCAGGGTCATTTAGCATACCCTACTCTATTGGAAACTGCACAATAGCAAAAGCTCTTTGTGACTTAGGAGCAAGCATAAATTTAATGCCTTTAGCCATTATGAAGAAGTTAGGAATTGAAGAGGTAAAGGCAACAGGGATAACACTTCAACTAGCAGACAAATCTTATACATATTCCTATGGAGTAGTGGAAGACCTCTTAGTCAAGGTAGACAAGTTTATATTCCCTATAGATTTTGTTATACTTGATATGGAGGTAGATGCGGATATCACTCTCATATTAGGAAGGCCATTCTTAGCCACAGGGAGAGTCTTGATTGATGTTCAGAAAGGTGAATTAATGCTAAGACTACAAGAGGAGAAAGTCATTTTTAATGTATTTGAGGCCATCAAACATTCAAGTGATGATATGAGCTGCATGAAGATTGATGTAATAAATGTTGTGATACCACAATTTTTGGAAAAAAATTATGAAAGTGCAGTCTTGGAAAGAACATTAGCTGCAGTAAAATGTAGTTTTCATGAAGAGCAAGATGAGGAAGTGAAAGACTGCATTCTGCAATTAGATTCCCTTCCCTGTATGAACAATGAAATAAACCAACTTAAGGAAGAACTACATCAAGAAAAGGAGAAGAAAGAAGAGCCCAAAGTGGAGTTCAAGCAATTACCCTCTCATTTGAGGTATGTGTTTCTTGAAAAGGGCCATAACAAACCTGTAATAATAAACAACAATCTGAGGAAAGACCAAGAAGAAAAGCCTTTGAGAGTGTTAAGAAAGCACAAATATGCACTAGGATGGCAGATTTCAGATCTGAAAGGTATAGATCCCTCTTTCTGCATGCATAGAATTTTATTTGAGGAGAATTGCAAGCCTGTTGTCCAACCTCAAAGAAGACTTAATCCAACTATAAAGGAGGTAGTGAGGCAAGAGGTGATGAAACTACTAGATGCAGGAGTTATTTATCCAATTTCAGATAGTTCATGGGTGAGTCCAGTTCATGTGGTGCCAAAGAAAGGAGGTATAACTGTTGTTCCAAATGAAAAAAATGAATAAATACCTACTAGGACAGTAACCGGATGGCGAATGTGCATAGATTATAGGAAGTTGAATGATGCATCAAGGAAAGCTCATTTTCCTCTTCCATTTGCTAACCAAATGCTGGAGAGATTGGCTGCGTTTGACTACTATTGTTTCCTAGATAGATATTCTGGTTACAACTAGATTGCACCCAAGAGACCAAGAAAAGACAACAGTCACTTGTCCTTTTGGAGTTTTTGCTTATAGAAGAGTGTCATTTGGGCTGTGCAATGGTCCAGCTACATTCCAAAGGTGTATGTTGTCCATTTTTTCTGATATGATTGAAAGAATTATAGAGGTTTTTATGGATGAATTTTCTGTATTTGGTAATTCTTTTTATCAGTGTCTAGCTAATTTATCTCTTGTTTTGCAGCGTTGTCAAGACTCAAACCTTTTGCTCAATTGGGAAAAGTGCCATTTTATGGTACAAGAAGGTATAGTCTTAGGACATAAGATTTCTTGCTGAAATGGAAGTGGATCCTGCAAATGTAGAAGTAATTGAGAAGCTGCCTCCACTTGTAAATGTTAGAGATTTAAGAAGCTTTTTGGGACATGTTGGATTCTATCAAAGGTTCATTAAAGACTTTTCTTAAATTGCAAAGCCATTAAGTGAGTTGCTGGGTAAGGATACAGAATTTGTTTTTGATGAAAAGTGCTTAGTAGCTTTTAATACTTTGAAAGAGAAATTAATTTCTGCACCTGTAATTGTTAAACCAGATTGGGAATTACCTTTCGAGCTAGTGTGTGATGCTAGTGATGTAGCTATAGGAGCAGTTTTAGGCCAAAGAAAATACAAGAAACTACATGTTATTCATTATGCTAATAGAGTTCTTAACCCTGCACAAATTAATTACACTACTACTGAAAAAGAACTCTTAGCTATAGTTTTTGCGTTTGACAAGTTTCGGTCTTATTTGATAGGGTCTAAGCTTATAGTTTACACTGACTATGCTGCTTTTAAGTATCTTTTGTCATAGCAGGATGCCAAACCAAGATTATTAAGGTGGATTTTACTCCTTCAAGAATTTGAGTTAAAGATCAAAGACAAGAAAGGGAAGGAGAATGGAGTTGCTGACCACTTGTCAAGATTACCACTTGAGACAATAACATTTGAAGTAGAGCAAATAAAAGAAGAGTTTCAGAATGAGAGCTTATTCAAAATTGAATCTCAGCCTTGGTTTGCTGAAATGGCCAACTTTAAAGCTACAAATCATGTTCCAAATTGGATGAGTTGGCAACAGAGAAAGAAATTCTTCTATGACAGCAAATATTATGTGTGGGAAGATCCATTACTGTTCAAAATTAGAATAGATGAACTGCTGAGAAGGTGTATACCAGAGGAAGAGTAGGAAGATGTTTTGTGGCATTGTCATAGTTCAGAATATGGAGGACACCATGGTAGCTCAAGGACAGCAGCCAAGGTCCTACAATATAGTTTTTTCTGGCCAACTTTGTTCAAGGATGCCAAGAACTACATGGAAAGATGTGATAGATGCCAAAGAATGGGAAATATTTCTAGGAGACATGAGATGCCACTGCAATACATACTTGAGGTAGAACTGTTTGACATGTGGGGGATAGACTTCATGGGTCCTTTCCCTACTTCATTCTCAAATGAGTACATGCTAGTAGTAGTGGACTATATGTCCAGATGGGTGGAAGCAATTCCTACCAGATCCAATGATTCAAGGACTATTATTTCATTCATAAAAAAAAAAAAACATTTTCTCAAGATTTGGAGTTCCCATAATTCTGATAAGTGATGGAGGAAGCCATTTCTGCAACAAGTATTTGGAATCAGTCTTAGAGAAGTATGGAGTAAAGCATAGAATAGCTACACCCTACCACCCTCAAACAAGTGGTCAAGTGGAGGTTTCCAACAGAGAAATAAAACAGATTTTGGAGAAGGTGGTGAGTAATTCAAGGAAAGACTGGTCCAAGAAAGTGAATGATGCTCTGTGGGCATACAGGACAGCCTTCAAGACACCAATTGGCATGTCTCCTTATCAGCTAGTGCATGAAAAGGCCTGCCACTTACCAGTAGAGCTAGAACATAAAGCTTTTTAGGCTGTAAAATGGTTGAAATTTGACCAAGTTAGTGCAGGAAACAAAAGACTATTACAGCTGCATGAATTGGATGAGTTCAGACTCAATGCATATGAAAATGCCAAAATATACAAGGAAAGAACCAAAAAGATACATGACAGATTTATTCTAAAAAGGGATATCAAACCTGGCCAATCTGTGTTACTTTTCAATTCAAGGTTGAGATTGTTTCCAGGGAAGTTAAAATCTAAGTGGTTTGGACCTTTTGTGGTGAAAGAGGTATTTCCATATGGTGCTATACTAGTAGCAAATCCAAAGGATGGGAGAGAGTTCAAAGTGAATGGGCAGAGACTAAAAATTTACCTTGGTGGTCATGTAGAGAAAGCCCAAGTGTGTATGAAATTGGTTCATCTTGAGTAAGGAACAACTAATGTCAAGCTAGTGACATTAAAAAAGTGCTTTGTGAGAGACAACTCACATTTCTAACCCATTTTAAGTTTTCTGTAGTGTTTAGAATTCTGCATATTTATGTTTACAATCTTCTGCTTTTCTACAAATATTCTGTTAAGTCTGTTTTCTGAGGTCCATTTGGGTACTTAAATTGAGATTCAATGCTTAGAGTGTGTATTTGAAGGTTTAGAGTGTGACAATTGAGTTAATGGAGTTTTGAAAGGTAATTGACTAATGAAAGGAGTTACTATGTTGCAGGGAAGGAGCTACTGATACACATTTTCTATCGTAGTACTTAAATGGTGTAATTCACTACTAGAAAGTGTACTAGGTAGTTGTAGCAAGTTATAAAATGTGGAAATCAGATTGAGTCCCAAGCATCATCCTCTAGGATCTTATTTTTAATCACCAATTCACAAGATAATAACCATTTGCACCAAACAATTCATTGAACAGATTTCAATATACAAGAAAGTAAAATTCAAAATTAAAGAAATGAAAAATTGTTAAAAACAGAATGTTAACTTGTACTATTAGAATGAATTATGAATGGAGCAAAGTTAGGAATTTATTTCACTAGAATATCAATATCAATTCAGTTCTGCCTCTGAACATTCAAGCATTTGATTGGTTGACAATCGGTTTCTCTTTACAATAACCAAAGATTGATTCCTTAACTCATTGGTCCTAATATTCAACCAAATCTCCCCAATTCCTTAGGCGAAATTTAGTTCAATATCGCATTACGAATTAGAACCAAAAAGATTATAAAACTAAGACCACTTATCCCTAAGAAAATCAATAGTTTTGGGAATTAATTCAAATCCAAGCAACAAACCCAATTTTCATTAGTGAAGGTTACTCTTTGATTAATCAATCGAATTTCCATTCACAAATCAATTAAACACAGAATTAATCCCTCAATCAAATCAAATACACAAAGTTCAGAGGCAAAACGAAATCAATATATCAATTCTAGATCCATAAATCCCTAACAAAAAGAGTTAGAAACACATTACAATGAGATGGAGAGAAGCAAGAAGAAAAGAAGATGAAAAGCAGATAGCCATCTCCATAACTTTGTCTTCCCCCAAATTCCTCTAGCAAAAAGAAGAACAAAAGTTGCTCCTCTCTTCTCCCTCTGACTTCACTTGGAAGTTAAAACGGTTACAAAATGAATACCAAAAACAAAAAATGACAAAAAGCTTATTTTCTAAGTTTCTAATTCCTATTTCTAGACTTCCTCTAATTCTTCGACTTAACCCTTGAAATTCTTATAGTTATTTGTCCCCAAGTGTTCTGGAATCTTCTAAAAGTGATACAAAAGCTCCAAATGTCCAGAATTGGCAAGAAGAAGAAGTTATAAAAATTGCAGAATTTTGCGCCAAAACAAGCAGTGGCTGGAGTGAAGGCGCGCAGTTGCGCGCCTTGGCTGCAAGTGGTATGAGTTGCAATGCACTCTTGCACACCTAGGCTTCAAGTGATGTGTGTTTCAATGCACAGCACTTCAATGAACGCTTCTTCCATGTGCTCAGCTCTGCGTTGCTACGCCATCTGCTATGCGTTTCCACGTTCTATTGCACGCCAAAGCGTCGGGTGATATGCGTTTCAACATAATGGCAGTTATCCAGTTTCAGTTGCTGGAGTGTTAATGCGCATCACTCAGGGTAGCCACGCAGACCCAGTGCTGTATTTTCTTCTTTCCATGTTCAAACGCCAATCACTTGGAGTTGTAACGCCCAGCTCTTAGGATTTCTTCAAGCTTGATTCTTTGACTATTCTTCTTCAATTTCAGCTTTTAATCTTTCCTTTAACCACTTTCAACAACATTCCATCTTTTGCATGAACTCCTACAAAAATCTAAGCAATTTTTAATATTTCAACAAAACAACAATTTATACTAATTATTTTATTTTTGTAATCTTTTCAAGTTTATTTTAGAACAATTTTCCTAATTATTAACCAAAAACTTTGCTAAAAACATGGTAAAATATGGATTTATCACCACCCCAAACTTAGAATTTTGCTTGTCCTCAAGCAAATCAAATCAAACAAAAGGGAAAGAGAAAAATCCAATTGACAAGAATTCAATCATCAAACTGATTTTTCAACATTTATAATACCCAATTCTGTATCTTTCTGATTTCTCATCCAACTCAAGTTATTCATTCATTGATCAACATGATCATTACACTGATTTAACCACTTAATCAACAAAAACATGTCATTTGAATTCATGTAATTCAGCAAGGTTTCATATGAGCAAAATTGAAAAATATATTCACAGCTCACAAGTAGTGTTTCCCTCATCACTCAATTAGTGTTTAGGCTCAGTATTTGCTCTGAAAATCATCATTTTTACTATACTCTACCATAGGCTTGCATAAATTCTCAATCTCCTATAAAAAAAAATGTAACAAATCACATATCAAGAGGACTTTCCAGGTGAAATTGAGGTTAATGGATAGGTAGGTGTTCAATCAATTTGGGAAACAATGCAGGTTATGCCAAACAGAAAAGATGCAATTCAAGTAGATGATATTCAGAATTTAGCATGAGATTGCATTCTCTTTTCTTCCATTCAATTTCTGCACAGCATTTTCTGAATTTTTGAAATATTTCAAGTGCTTTTCATATATCAATTTATGCATTTATGTACGAATTTCTTTTTTGATTTTCACTTTTCCTATTTCTTCTTTTCAATAATTTGCTTTTTCATTCAATCATTCTTTTCAAATGACTCAGACTTTGCTGTTACCCACCCCAAACTTAAAACTTTGCTTGTCCTCAAGCAATGTCACACAATATCACAACATGCCACCCCAAACTTAATTCTGAAAATCATCTTTTGTTAAACTTAAATTGCCTCTTTCTTATTTGGAAAGGTGTCATGGCTTTTCAGTAGGGCTTGGATTGAATTTTACCAACAGACAGGTTAAAGGCTCAAAAGGGTGAACTAGGATTTTTAGCACAAGGGAGGTTTATTTAGGCTCTAAGCATACACAAGGAAGGCCTCCATCATATATGTGACTATAACATATTATAAATTCAATCAAGAACAATGCAAGTTCTAGAGGTGCAGCAAAATATGAGATCCATGTCACACATCAAGAAATGTTATGCATGAGACTCAAATCTCACCAAGGAATTAAAGTGAAAATATTAAACAATCAAGCTCATAATCTACTTTTTCAGAATTGAATGCACAGAATGGCAAGACTACCTCATATTGAAAATGATAAGTGTGACAATCATGTGAGAATGGGAAAAACAACTTAAAAGAATTTGAAATTTAGAATTTACAGAATCTCACTATATTCAATTAGTTCAAAAGATTCAGTTCAATGATTCTTTTTCAATTATTTTTATGTTTTTCAGGAAGTGTTTTCAGCTTAAAATCATGAAGTAGAGGTATAGAATTTCACCCCCTTCTACTAAACTTGTGCAAGCGTGAGTGTTGTGTGCAAATGTGAAGTGTTCTGCACAAACGAAATTCAGATCATCATCAGTTTAAAGGAATTACATGAAATGAATACTGCAGAAATTTTAAAGTAATTAACAATAATATGCATTACAAATGAAAAGGATTTAAAATGTTCTCAGCATTCAAAAGTGCTAACTAAATTATACAAAATATAAATTGTCCTAAGCACTAAAACTTTTACAGTTGTAACATAAAGTAAAATAACTCTTGATCTATGCTTCTTCTTCCTCTTCTTCCTCTAAACTGGTTTCCTCTTCTTCCTCTTCATTGTCTTCATTTTCTCTTGGAGGAGTGTCCATACCAGGAGTGAACAATGGCAGATTGTTAAATGTAGTGGCCCTTAGACATGGAACATTTTGAACTTCAGACTCATACAACTGCTCCTTTGTCATTCCTAGCTTCTTTCCTATGTTCATCATCATAGTGTCCATCAAAAGAAGTCCAGATTTATGACTTTCAAGGAGAGCATCCTGCCTTGCAGCCAAGGACTTGCCTGTCCAGAATTCTCTGCAGCTGAGACTTCATTTTCAGAGATGATTCTTTTTTTAATTTATTTGGAAGAGGTGAGGCAGCAGTGACAGGGGTGTTGGTGTATATTTCCTTGATTATAGCAGCTGTTATAGGAGGAGTGCCCTTAAGTTGTTCTCTGAAATCTGCAAAATCCACTCCAGTATCCTTGCACTGCAAAGCTAACGCACCTGGAAAAGCTAAAGAATCAGCCTTTGATTTTAAAATTGCCTTGATGCTACTGTTAATCACCTTCCCAACATCCACGAAGAAGTCATCCACTATTGCAAAGATCAATTTTGCTCTCTTGATGGCAATAATGGAGCTGTGAATTACAGGCATAAAAGAACTCAAAATAGAAATACTCCACACTTTTTTGAAGGGCAGCAAATTTCTGATTGGGATATTCTTGGGTGTGGAGATGTTTTTGGCCTCATTCTTGCTTTCATTTTCCAAGTTGTCCCTGGTCTGCCTATTCTATGTAGAATTTCTGTGTAATCCTTGTCCTTCTTATTCAGAAATTCATAAAAATCTTACTGCTCTTCTTCCCTTTCAGCTGTGATCTGTAATACTTTGTTAATGTTCTCAGCTGAGAAATTGATCACTTTGCCCCTAACAAAAGTGTGATTGGGAGGTAAATGTTCTCCCTTAGTCCTCAAAACATTAGCATAGAATTCCTGTGTCAGCTCTCTGAATCCTTTGCCAGCAGCTGATACAAATAGTTTCCATCCTCTCTTCTTAATTTGGTCAGAGAATTCAGGGTGTTCATCTTCCTTTAGTTCAAAGTTTCTATCATGCACTATTTTTCTTTTCAGAATATTAGCCTTGAAGTAGTTTTCCTGTGGAATGCCTCTGAATATAGGATCATGATCAGGGATTGTTCTTGAAGAAGGACCTTCTGAAAATCTGCCTCTTTTTGTCCTAGGAGTTCCCCTTAGTGTGCTTGCCATTTTTCAGTACCTATCACAATTTTACACCAAGAAAGAATGAGTTTAGAATTTAACCAAGTGTGCAGAAATTAATTCAACAGGTGTACCACTTTTTCTAAAACACAGAGAATATGCTATCTTAAAACTTATGTGAACGATCAACAAGTTATAATTCCTGTATCTAGCTATGTCCAAAGTTTTTAGGTTCAACTCAACTCTTAACTTCCATGTTCAATGTGCTAAATGTAGAGAAGGATGACAACAACTGCAAGATCAAAGTTCCATGATAAAAACATAAAATTCAAAACAATTCACTGCAATTCATCAGAATAATAATCCAGAATGTCTTGATCAAACAATTTACAGTACTAAAAAGCACATTACTACTCATAAGATTCAATTTGAATTCTTTTTTTGGATACTAAACTGAGGAAAATTAATTCAGCATTTCATAGAACATGTTTTGCATCATTCTCAACGCTATATTGCACGAATTTGTCAACAAAATTCCTAAAATATTCATGACTATATTTCTGCATATACTCAGCAAAGGAACAAAACAAAAATTCATAATGCAGATTCAAATTCTCATTAAAAATTACAGGTCTAGCATGTATTCAACTCAATCACACCTTAATTTCATGTTTTAATCATCAATTAAACATAATTCACCCAAATCACAATCCCCAAATTATCCCTAAATCAGATTCAGAAGAACCCTAAAATTTAAATTTTGCAAATTGATGAAAATTACCTGGAATTGGAGTGCATAACTGATACAGACTTACTCAACAGTGATAATGTAGTGGAATAAAGTCTTAGATTCAGTTCAAAACAAACAGAAAATTGCTGATTTTTTATGAAGGTTTCTGGATAGCTAGGGTTTTTCACAGTGTGCTTTGGCTCTGGGGGTTTTAAGTGAGAACTCTGAATGCGTGATGGCTTTAAATAGGGCAAGCAATCATGCAGAAAATTTAGTTCAAAAATCTCCTAGGTGTGGCTACTTCACTCGTTCTGCGTTTCAACTTAAAACCCTCATGCAACTCACGTGCTCACTTTAAAATGAAAGAAGTTAAGGTGTAAAGATCTAACCTTTGTGCGTGTTGGCTCTAAACATCTAAGGTGAAGGCGCGCAACTGCATGTGGTAACTTCATTTAGTTGGCGTTAAGGCGTGCAGCTTCTCTGTGTAAGGCGCTCAAAATGTGTCTTAGCTTTATTCAGTTAGACTGAAGGCACAGTTTTACGTGCCAAGGCGTCATGTAAATAGAGTGAAGACGCGCAACTGCTCCTCCTCTGCTCTTCACTCAAAGCTTCTGCGTTTTGGCTCTATCCATTTTGCATCAAGTGTTTAAAGTTTCAACGTGCAAATCATAAGGTCCCTGTGTTGGTACTTTACTCACTTGAAGTCTCAACTCCCATGATTGTTTCCTTCATATTAGCTCAAGAACTACAAATTTTTTCTTTTTTTTTGCAATCTGAATTCCTTGATCATGACCCATCTTGAAACTTAAGTTCACCATCTGATTTTTTCTGAATCACAGCAAACAACAAATCAATTTTTTGACTACACTTCCTTATCAAAAATCAAGTTTCAGAATATTAATTTCTACCTAATTCAACAAAATATACTACTATGACTCAAAATTAACTAGAAACTCAACATCTAAACTTCAATCAATAAGAGTTCAGGTTTTAGAAATGTGAGTTGCCTTTCACAAGTGCTCTTTTAATGTCACTAGCTTGACGTTTGATGTTTCTCATTCAAGAGAAACCACTTTGATGCATGAAATTTCTTTTGAGAATGCCTCTCCATGATAAATTTTCAACCTTTGACCATTGACTTTGAACTCTCTCCCTGTGTTAGGATCTGCCACCAAGACTGCACCATGAGGTGATACTTCTTTAATGAGGAAGGTCTAGACCACCTTGATCTGAGTTTCCCTGGAAATAATTTCAGTCTTGAATTGAACAGCAACACTTGTTGTCCAGATCTGAGTTCCCTTTTCAAGATAAATTTATCATGAATCCTTTTGGTTTTCTCCTTGTATATCTTGGCATTTTCATAGGCTTGCTGTCTGAATTCTTCTAATTCATGTAACTACAGAATCCTCTTCTCTCCAGCCTTTGCCAAATCAAAATTCAGCCACTTTGTAGCCCAATAAGCCTTATGTTCTAATGCCACAGGTAAGTGACATGCCTTTCCATAGACTAATTGGTAAGGTGACATACCAATTGGAGTCTTAAAGGTTGTTCTATATGCCCATAGACAATCATCTAGCTTCTTGGACCAGTCCTTTCTTGATTGATTCACCACCTTCTCTAAGATTTGTTTAAATTCTCGATTTGAAACTTCTGCTTGTCCACTTGTTTGTGGATGATAAGGTGTAGCAATCTTGTGTCTCACTCCATATTTTGCTAAGACTGAATCAAGATATTTGTTGCAAAAATGAGTACCTCCATCACCTAGTAGGAATCTAGGTACTCCAAACCTAGTGAATATGTTTCTCTTGATAAAAGATATCACCACTTTAGCATCATTGGACCTTGTTGGGATGGCTTCCACCCATTTAAACACATAGTCTACTACCACAAGTATATATTCATGAGAAAAGGACAAGGGAAATGGTCCCATGAAATCAATTCCCCAAACATCAAACATCTCCACTTCTAAAATATTGTTCAACGGTAGTTCATGCTTTCTAGAGATATTGCCTGTCCTTTGACACTTGTCACAACTTTCAACATAATTCTTGGCATCTTTAAACAATGTTGGCTAGAAAAATCCTGCTTGCAAGACTTTTGCAGCAGTCCTTGAGCTACCATGGTGGCCTCCATATTCTGAGTTATGACAATGCAACAAAATTTTAACTTGTTCTCCTTATGCTATACACCTTCTCAGCAGACCACCTGCCCCTATTTTGAACAAGTAAAGGTCTTCCTATATATAAAATTTGCTGTCATGCAAAAATTTCTTTCTTTGTTGCCAATTAAACTTTACTGGAATCAGCTGAGTGGCCTTAAAATTTGCTAAATCAGCGAACCAAGGTGACTCTTCCACCACAAATAACTTCTCATGTGGAAATTCTTCATTGATGTCCAAAGAATTAGAGTTCAAACTGTCCAATGGCAGTCTGGACAGATGGTTACCTACTCCATTTTCTTTGCCTTTTTTATCTCTAATTTCCAGCTCAAACTCTTGCAGCAGCAGAATCCATCTTAGCAATCTTGGTTTGGCATCCTGCTTTGACAACAAATATTTAAGTGCAGAATGGTCAGTATATACTATTACTTTTGATCCTATCAAATATGATCTGAATTTGTCAAAGGTAAACACAATGGCAAGGAGTTCCTTTTCAGTAGCTATATAATTCACTTGTGCAGAATTTAAAACTTTGCTAGAATAATAAATCACATGCAATTTCTTGTCTTTTCTCTGCCCTAGAACAGCTCCTACTGCATTATCACTAGCATCACACATTAATTCAAATGGTAAATTCCAATAAGGTTTGGCTAGAATAGGTGCAGAAATGAGTTTCTCTTTTAAAACAGAAAATGCATGCAAACATGCTTCATTAAACACAATTCAGTTTCCTTGACAAGTAAATCACTAAGAGGTTTTGCTATTTTTGAAAAGTCTTTTATAAACCTCCTATAAAATCCTGCATAGCCTAAGAAACTCCTAATTCCTTTAACATTAATTGGTGGAGGTAGTTTACTAATGACTTTAATTTTGGCTTGGTCCACCTCAATTCCTTTTTCAGAAATTTTATGGCTAAGGACTATTCCCTCTTGGACCATAAAATGACACTTCTCCCAATTCAGTACAAGGTTTGTATCTTGACATCTCTACAAAACAATGGACAAATTAGATAGATAGTCATCAAAAGAATTGCCAAACACAGAAAAATCATCCATGAAGACCTCAATGATCTTTTCTACTAAATCTGAAAAAATGGACAGCATGCACCTTTGGAATGTGGCTGGAGCATTGCACAATCCAAATGGCATCCTTCTATATGCAAATACTCCAAATGGACATGTGAAGGTAGTCTTCTCTTGATCCATAGGGTCCACCGCTATTTGATTATAGCCTGAATATCCATCAAGGAAGCAATAAAATGCATGTCCAGCCAATCTTTCTAACATTTGATTAGCAAATGGTAAGGGAAAATGATCCTTCCTTGTTGCATCATTAAGCTTTCTATAATCAATGCACATGCACCAGCCCGTGACAGTTCTAGTGGGTATTAATTCATTCTTTCCATTTGCCACTACAATTATTCCTCCTTTCCTAGGAACAACTTGAACTGGGCTGACCCATTGACTATCTGAAATTGGGTAGATTATCCCTGCATCTAACAGCTTCATTACCTCTTTTCTAACCACTTCCTTCATGGCTGGATTCAACCTTCTTTGTGGCTGTACTATTAGCTTGTAGTTGTCCTCAAACAGAATTCTATGTCTACAAAAGGATGGGTTAATACCTTTCAAATATGAGATGTGCCATCTAATTGCATATTTGTGATTCCTTAAAATTCTCAGCAGCTTTTCTTCTTCATCTCCCTTGAGATTATTGCTTATAATCACTGGATATTGATGTCTTTGATCTAGAAAAGAGTACCTCAAGTGAGATGGCAATTGCTTCAGTTCAAGTTTCTCCACTTTCCCTTCTTCCTCTTGTTTTTTCAGCTCCTCTCTTGCTGAATTTTCGGATAAATGGATGATAGGCAGTGTTTCAAGTTGCTGCACATATTCCATGAATTTTTCTTCTCTTTTTACAGCAGCTTGTGAATTCCCTGCAACTATAATTTTCCTTAACATAGAAAATTTATCGGCATTATCAATTAATTGAGGAAATGAAATAGATTCTAAAATATCAACTCTCATGCAAGTGCTATCATAACTAGGATGTTTGAGTGCTTCAAAAACATTAAAGGTAACTTTTTCATCCTGCACTCTAAGCATTAATTCCCTTTTTTGCACATCAATCAATGCTCTCCCTGTAGCTAAGAAGGGTCTGCTCAATATTAGGGGAATATCAGCATCCACTTCCATGTCTAAAATCACAAAAACTGCAGGGAAAATAAACTTGTCAATTTTAGCCAATAAATCCTCTACAATACCATATGGATAAGTATATGATCTGTCCGCAAGTTGTAGAGTGATGCTTGTTGGCTTGACTTCCTCTATTCCAAGTCTTTTCATGATGGCAAGAGGTATAAGGTTGATGCTTGCCCCAAGATCACACAAAGCTTTTCCTATTGTGCAATTTCCAATAGAGCATGGAATGCTGAATGAGCCTGGGTCTTTTAAGTTTTGAGGCAGCTTTCTCTGCAAAATAGCACTGCATTCTTCAGTCAAAGGGACTGTCTTGTCATTTTCTAACTTTTTCTTCTTGGATAGCAACTCTTTCATGAATTTTGCATATGAAGGCATTTGTTCTAATGCTTCAGCAAATGGTATATTAATTTGGAGCTTCTTAAAGACGTCTAGAAATCTCTCATACTGCCTTTCTTGCTTAGGATTAGTGACTCTTTGTGGATAAGGCAGTCGCTTGTACCTCTCTTCATCTAGAGGTTTGTTTGAATCTTCTAAAATTTTCCTCTTCGTTCTTCCCACAGTTTTAGGGAGGGTATCCACTTCTGAATTTTCTCTTTTCAATAGGGTGAAGTTCCCTTCCTCTAGATTAGATTTGATCTTCTCCTCTTCCTTGGTTTTCTCTCTCTTTTTAGCTGGTTTTGGACTACCCACAATAGCTCCACTCCTAGTCATCACAGCTTGGCATTGTTCTTTTGGATTTATAACTGTGTTGCTAGGGAATCTCCCATCTTCTCTGCTAGACAGTTGCTTAGCTAGCTGTCCAATCTGTGTTTCCAACTTCTTCATGGAAGGTTCTTGATTCTTGAAGCTAGTTTGTGTTACTTTCATGAATTGCAGCATGGTTTTTTCCATTTCGTTCAGCCTTTCATTCGGTGGTTTAGAAAACCTCTGATTTTTTTGAAGTTGGTTTGCTGGATTCCCTTAGAAATAAGGTTGTTGTGCTATTAGTCCTGCATTTGAAAATGGAACAGCAAAGTTAGAATTTTTCCAATTAGAATTTTGGTTATTCCAGCTATGTTGCTGCTGGTTTCTATTGTTAAAGAATTGAAAACCAAGGGGAAATGAAGATGGTTGTCTCTGAAAGTTCCCCATATAATTGACTTGCTCTTGAGATTCAGAATTATTTCCATCACAAGCTCTGTTTACATGATTCCCTCCACAAAAATCACACACAAGTTGTAAGTTGCTGATTTGTTGGGTGAGTGCAGCTATTTGTTCAGAAAATAATTGGTTTTGTAGCTAATTTTGAGTCAAAAAGGTCTCAAGAAGTTTTGCCTCATAACCATTACTCCTTGTTGATTATCTCAAACTACATCTTTGATGCATGGAGGAGGCCATCATATCTATAATTCCTTGAGCTTTTTCTAGTGATTTGGTGTTCAAAGAACCTCCTGCAGCTACATCTATCATGGTTCTAGTTGCTAGATTCATCCCATTATAGAAGGTTTCAAGTTGTATCCATTCCGGTATACAATGATGTGGGCATCTTCTCAAGAGTTCCTTGTATTGCTCCCATGCCTCATATAAAGTTTCTCCTTCTTGTTGCATGAAGGATGTGATCTCTCCTCTTAGCTTTGCAGCCTTAGAAGGTGGAAAATATTTAGAGAAAAATTTATTGACTAGATCTGTCCAAGTAGTTATGCTCCCTTGTGGTTGGGCTTAGAGCCAACATTTTGCCTTGTCCCTCAAGGAAAATGGAAACAATCTTAATCTGATTGCATCTTGACTGACTCAATTGATCCTTATAGTATCACATAACTGCAGAAAATTAGAAATATGCAAGTTAGGATTATATGAAATTAAACTAGAAAATTGATCTTGTTGAACTAAGTGAAGTAAGGCAGGTTTAATCTCAAAATGGTTGGCTTGAATGGTTGGTCTAACAATAGAAGAATTGTATCCATGCATATTAGGTACTCCATAGTCTCCTAAAGTCCTTTGTCTATGTGGTTCAGCCATCTTTGCTTCTGAATTTACAGATGAAGTTGGAGAATTGGCTTGTTTTTCTTCTGAGTTTGGTGAAGAAAGTGTAAACTGCGAATTCTGCTTCTTTTTAGCTGAGTTCTCTACCCTTAATTCGTTCCTTATCCTTCTCAAAGTTCTGTCTATGTCCGAATCAAATACAAGAACAGATTTGTCTTTATTCTTCCCACGCATATAACAGAAGGAAAACTAAACACAAACACTAATACTTGAACTTTGATTAGAACACAAAGCAATGAAGTGCAGAGAATCTACAATCAAAATATTCTTCAAGAGCTAAAAGATAACCTCTGTTTATTTAAAAATATATCAACAATGCAATATTACAAAAATTAAAATAATAACAACTAATATATGTAAAATCACTACCAAAACTTAATACAAAATTGAACTATCAAATGGAATTGAATTAAAACAAAAAATGTGCTACAATCTAGCTATCCTCTAGTTACTAATGAAGTTAAAAGCTAAGATCCCCGACAACGGCGCCAAAAACTTGATACACATTTTCTATCGTAGTACTTAAATGGTGTAATTCACTACTAGAAAGTGTACTAGGTAGTTGTAGCAAGTTATAAAATGTGGAAATCAGATTGAGTCCCAAGTATCATCCTCTAGGATCTTATTTTTAATCACCAATTCAAATAAACTTCCATTCACAGATCAATTGAATTTCCATTCACAGATCAATTAAACACAGAATTAATCCCTCAATCAAATCAAATACACAATGTTCAGAGGCAAAACGAAATCAATATATCAATTCTAGATCCATAAATCCCTAACAAAAAGAGTTAGAAACACATTACAATGAAATTCACTCTTTGATTAATCAATTGAATTTCCATTCACAGATCAATTAAACATAGAATTAATCCCTCAATCAAATCAAATACACAAAGTTCAGAGGCAAAACGAAATCAATATATCAATTCTAGATCTATAAATCCCTAACAAAAAGAGTTAGAAACACATTACAATGAAATGGAGAGAAGCAAGAAGAAAAAAAAGATAAAAAGCAGAGAACCATCTCCATAACTTTGTCTTCCCCTAGATTCCTCTAGCAAAAAGAAGAACAAAAGTCGCTCCTCTCTTCTCCCTCTGACTTCCCTTGGAAGTTAAAATGGTTGCAAAATGAATACCAAAAACAAAAAAAATGACAAAAAGCTCATTTTCTAAGTTTCTAATTCCTATTTATAGAGTTCCTCTAATTCTTCGACTTAACCCTTGAAATTATGATAGTTAGTTGTCCCCAAGTGTTCTGGAATCTTCTAAAAGTGATACAAAAGTTCCAAAAGTCCAGAATTGGCAAGAAGAAGAAGTTATAAAAATTGCATAATTCTGTGCCAAAACGTGCAGTGGCTGGAGTGAAGGCGCGCTCTTGCACGCCAAGGCTTCAAGAGATGTGTGTTTCAACGCACAACACTTCAGTGAACGCTTCTTCTATGTGCTCAGCTCTGCATTGCTATGCCATCTGCTATGCATTTCCATGCTCTATTGCATGCCAAAGCGCCAGGTGATGTGCGATTCAACACAATGGCAGTTATCCAGTTTCAGTTGCTGGAGTGTTAACGCGCATCACTCAGGGTAGCCACGCAGACCCAGTGCTGTATTTTCTTCTTTGCATGTTCAAACGCCAATCACTTGGAGTTGTAACGCACAGCTCTTAGGATTTCTTCAAGCTTGATTATTTGACTATTCTTCTTCAATTTCAGCTTTTAATCCTTCCTTAAGCACTTTCAATAACTTTCCATCTTTTTATGAACTCCTACAAAAATCTAAACAATTTTTAATATTTCAACAAAACAACAATTTATACTAATTATTTTATTTTTTGTGATCTTTTCATGTGTATTTTAGAACTATTTTCCTAATTATTAACCAAAAACTATGCTAAAAACATGGTAAAATATGGATTTATCAGCTACGTAGAGAGGAAATCTTGAGGTTACCCTCTGGAATAATCACTTTTACTGATAAAAGTGATCACACAGAGGCATCAAGGTAATACACTTCTCTCGAACACTCACTCTCACTTATGAGAGTGATTACATAGAGACAGATAGGAAAACTAACTCTCTGGAATGCTTCCTTTTACTGGCAAAAGTGGCTACGCACAGGTAAGTAGACTTTCAATCTTTGTGCGTTACTCCTTTTATTCAAAAAAGTTGTCACGAAGTTGTGTGTTATCACTTTGTCCAGCAATAGTGATAACATGGCCCTCACCCTAAAAAATCAACTCTCTAGAACACTCACTCTGATTAAAAATAGTGATGACGCTGAGACCATTTAATGATGCAACATCCACTTTTGATTTTAAAAGTTGTCATATGCCAAGCATAACTATAAATACTCCCTATCATGAACACGCACACACACATTCACTCTTAAAATTCAACTTCTCTTTGAACGTCCTTTGCATTCTCAATCTCTCTAGTCGACAAACAACAAGTTTTTTCTCACTCATTTATGCATTTCCTTACAAGGTACACACACCCTCATTTCTCTGAAACTGTGGATTAGTTTTATTTTTTTCCTGTGCTTAATGTTTTTAGGTAATCATTTTGGGGTAATGATGAACTATTCTGATAGGGCATTACTCTGAATAGGGTTTATTTGGCATCTATGAATTTTGAGGGAGATTCTAATATGCATTATACCATTCATCTGAATAAAATTTATACAGAAACTGAGTTGACCTAACAGAAGGCTTCAGTGAAAAAGAAATTAGAATTATTGAACATGAATTTCTAAAATTGATGATGGAACTAGATTGAATGTTGCAAAGCTGTGTTGAAAAATAGTTAAAAAGTGAAATGTGCCCCTTACTGTTACCTTATTGTGCTTTAATAGTGTATACATTCTTAAATTGCTATTTAGGGATACAATCGAATTCATTTTAGGGTAATGAGAATTGCTCTAGTATTATCTGATTCAACAATAGAGTGGACAAAATGCTGAATAGGTGTTCTCTGTCAATTGTGACATTTTGTTGAGATAATTGAACCTAAATTGCACATTGTATGAGCAAAGCTATGCAGAATCTAAGTTGATCTAATTGTTGAATTGATGATTGGAGTATTTGTTTGATGGAATTTTCTTCATTACAGAATCTATACTTCTGTAGCTATGTTTGGTAAAAATCTAATCTGACCAATTAGCTCTTCATTGCAGAACTTGAAAAATGTTAATAACTTCTATGAACACACCAGTTGGATCCTCTAGGAAGACTCGGGCTAGATCTTCCAGCAATACTCCAAAGAGGATATCCAACCAGAATATCCAAGCTAGAGCCACCAGAAACACACCCAAATCAAAGAAGGTTAGAACAGATGGTGCCTTAGCTTCATGCCTAATTGAACTATGTGATCCAAGATTCAGGAGCATTGCTCACGAAAACTTCTTCAAGGCCAATATTCTAAGGAGGAAAATTGTCCCTGACAGAGCATTCAAAATAGCTGCAGACAATTACCCAGAATATAGAAAAAGGATCCAGAAGATGGGATGGGAGTTCTTCTGTTCTACAGCTGGCCTGGGTTGGAGGGAAATAACCCAGGAATTATATGCAAATGCCATGAGGTTTAAGGGAGATCAATTCCCTAGGTACAGCACAATGGTCAAAAGGATGAGGATAGATTTCACTCCTACCAATATCAATAGGGTGCTGGACATCAATGTTGGAAGACACCCTGCACAATTGGACTTCAGATCATTCAGGAAGAGCCCTGATATTGATTATGTGCAAATTTTGGAGAAAATTGGTAGGCCAAGTACAACTTGGAAGTTGAATCAGGCCAAGAAGCCAAAATGTATAATCACCAAGAAATTACTACCCTTTTGCCAAGGTGTGGAGCATGTTCATCCTAAACTCTTTCATGCTAGTAAAGCACAGCTCAACCTTGGCAATGAAGAGGACTAAGCTTCTATTTGGCATAGTCATAGATATGTACATTGATGTGGGAGAGATCATATGTGAATGCATCCTCAACATCTTAAAGACAAAGAGGGATTCACTGACCTTTCCTTCAATCATCACACTACTCTATGAAGACGTAGGGGTAGAATTTGGAGAATATCAAGAAAAGATTAGATCTACCCCTCCCATCTCTGCATCCATGGTGAAGGAAATTTATGCCACCACTTCCTGCACCTCTATAACTCCCATCCCTTCCCAATACAAAAAGGAGAAACCAATACTGATGAAGGATGCATTGAAGCTGATGGCTGAGAAACAAAATCAACTAGCTGAAAGACAAACTGAGCTGCACAGTAGTCTCAAGGCTGGAACCATGCTGCTGGAGTGTGTACTGTTCAACATTGGTCAAAAATTGGGAATGACCAAAGAGGAGATGTACCACACACCTGATCTGGCAGAAAATGCCTAATGCTTTCGCTCCTCTGTGTTTAAGGATTTACCCATCTATAAAACTCACATTCCTTAGCCAGTAGAGGAAGAAGTGGCAAAGGAAGAGATGGTGGAGGAAGAAAAAGATGAAGAAGAATCAGAAGAGGAGGAAGATACCTCAAAGGAAGAGGATAGAGCAGAAGAATAGTTTAGGATTTTAATTCTATTGTTTTTAATTTTAGCTTTTGTAAATTTTAGCAATTAGCAGTTTAATTTTTGTAAATGTAGCTAGTTACAGAACAATTTTAATATTTAGTTGTAATGAAGTTCAGTTTTTGTTCAATTTAGAATTTTGCAGTTTTAATTACTTTATTTTTTTCTAATAATTGATGGAATTTTGGTGTTTTGTGCAGAGAATGTCACAATCACAGCACTCACACACAATACAATGTTTACACATGCACAAGTTGTTTTTCTCATTCTCAAAATGAAATCACACATGTATTTTCAAAATGAGGCAGGATTGCCACTAGGTGCATATAATTCTGAAAAGTGAAATGTGAGTTCATTGATTAACATGTCACTTACACAACCCTAGTGAGACTTGAGCTGCATGTTTCTTTTTCATGCTTCTTGATTCAGGCCTCTGTTTGGTGCTAGTACCGCCACCCCTCTTGGTGGCCCAGCACACATTAGCAGTGTGCCCTGACTTCCCACAGTTATTGCATGTAATTCGCGGCTGTGGGCAGTCCTTTACCATATGTGGCCTGCCACACCTGAAATATTTGATCGGTCCTCTAAAAGAACCCGATCCTGAGCCACTCCCACTGCTCTTCTCTTGAGATGAACTTCCTCTTGACTATGAATTGCTCAAGCCTAAATATGGCCGCCAGCTCCCATATTGTCTACTGTCTTTCCCCTTGAGTTAGCTTTGAAGATTTTGCTTTTGCTTACCAAAGTGGGCAAATCTATCAGTTGGAACACACTGGCTGCAGCTCAGATGTCTGGCCTCAATCCATGCTCAAATTGAGCACACAGATCTTTCTCTCTATCCCCATGTTGATAGTGAGGCCAGTACTTCATCAACTCTTGAAATATAGCTGCATACTCCCCCACGGTCATACTTCTTTATTTCAGCACAAGGAACTCTCTGACTTTCTGCTTTTTTAGATCCTGACGAAAGTAATTCCCTAGAAAAATTGCTTTGAAGGTCTCCCACTGGATGTAGCCAACCTCTTGTGGCAATGTCTGACCGGCAAACCTCCACCAGTCTTCCACTTCTCCACACAGCAAGTAAGTGGCATAAGCAACCTTGTGCTCCTCACGGCACCCCATTGTGTTGAAGACCTTCTCTACATTTGCCACCCATCTCTAGGCTCCCTCAAGATTAAACCCTCCTTTAAACTTTGGGGGATCGTGCCTAGTAAAGGTAGACAACTCTCGGTACTCAGCTGGCTCTCTGCCTTAATTATGCACCAAGGCCTCCAACATTTGAGCTATGCAGTCCATGAGATCATTGGTGCCTCTAGTTCCTCTACCTCTACCAGCCATGTTTAATCTAAGCTAATCACAATTCAGCAAACCACATTCTAACACATTAGATCAATTTATACATTTATAATTCAGGCAAGCAAAACAATCAACACTTAGCTTGGACGCTTCAACCCGATACCCTAGTCCAGTTTGGATGAACTACTCTGATACCAAAATTATAACACCTAAATTTTTACTTTCCAAAATAACAATAGATTTCACAAAATAGGGAGAATAAACTTTTTCATTTGAATAAAATTCTCATTAAATGTTCCAAATTATGGAAAGGGTTACAACTTCATATCAAATAACTACTAAAGGACCTATTCAAGTACAACAGTTTCAAAATAATATTTTAAGTCCTATAGCAGTTCCATCCACCCCTTCACTGAGACCGGTGCTAATCATCTTGATTACCTGAAAAATAAATGTAAAGCTGGGTACTCTACACTACTCGTTACACAAACAAACATAGAGTCTCACCTTGCACCTATTTTACATTATTTCTAACACAATTCATAAAATATATTTACAGGCAGCAATACTACTCCATTCAATTTCATTCAAACACCGATGCACTCACGACATCAAACAGTTTACACACATAAAATTAACATATAATAATTCCCATGCACTCACTGCACGCCAGCCACGCTTATGGTGGCACTGTGATCACAAATTTTCACTATGGATGGTTGAAGATTACCCCCGCCTCACGGATATCACGTCGGCAGTCATGGGTCTCTCAGCAAAGGTAGTGGTTAGAGGTCTAGTCAGGAAGAGAAAGTGTGGCCCGTCCTGCTCCCACTGTCGGTGTCACCACCACTCCTTCTTCCCGAAGGTATTTCTACCGTCCTTATCTTTCACACCTCCAGTGTATTGCTGAACCATTCACAACACTTTACACTAGCGTTAATCACAGCTCATTCATACACATTGCAATATTCATTCTCACTATACGGCATAAAACCCACAGTCATGCATAATACACGGCACTAAGCCCTCATTCATTTTACAGTGCACGGCACAAAGCCTATATTCATTCATATTACACAGCCCTTGAGCCCACACTTGTTCACAATATTTATTCAAATATACGGCACAAGTACCCATACCCATTTATAATACTTGGCATATATGCCCTCATTCTATTACACGACATTTATTATGTAATCCACATTCATCAGTTTCGAGTAAACACATATTCTTTCATCTACGCACATAATTTTCACATCTCACGGCACATGGCCCACATCATATTTCACAACCATTCCCATTAACACATATTTCCTACCTTCTAACTCAACCACATCACAATATTCAACGAAATAAACGGCTAATCACACATATTAAGATAAGGTAGAGTCCTTCCTTACCTTAAATTGAAGACCTACACTTGAATTCAACCACGAAAGTGCTCTCTACACGAATTTTGGCCTAAATGCATGGAAGAACTCCATGAGAATCCAAGGAAACTAAGAAACAGAGAAAAGGGATGAAAAATGAAAATTCCAACCATTAAAACTCACCTTTAAGCGTTTTCTACACAGATTCAACCTTCAATCTAGCTTTTGAACAACTTTGGAGGCAATTTAATCGGTAGAATAAGGTTTTTGGTCGAGAGAATCGAAATCCCTAAACCTCTTTTTAAAATCCCTCTGGTTGCAACACTCTTGCTATAGCGACACACTTATCGCTACAGTAAAAATCTCAAACGAAATTGCACCCTGATTTCTACAGAATCTTGCTACAACAAGACGTTCTAGCTACAGCGAGACTGTACTCAGAAATGCACCTCAAACTCTGGCTTTGTCGCTACAGCGAGACATCTCTCGCTACAGCAAGAACACTCTGCACTAGAACACTTAGCCAAAAATTCAATCCAATCCTAATCATCCAATCATCTACAATTATAAATACACTACACAAAAAAGTCAATGCAAATACTTATATTAATAATAAACTATAATACAAAATTCGGGACGTTACACTATATATCTGGATCCAAATATTGAAATGGGTCGCTCTCAGACCGGAGAATTGTAGGTTCCTTCTGGATTAGTAAAGCTGTAAAATTAGTTGGAACTGAGCGATTGCATCTTGCATTAGGATGAGTTGCATTGTTGTGTTGAGTGCTGGAAATGTTGAGATAATGAGTTTTATGAATGATTATATCTACATTTTACTTCTATAGTTGTGATTGTTAATTCGTAAGCTCACTCTTGTCATTTTGTCTATGTTGGGGTGTGTGTGCGCCTTGTAATAATCGTACTATAATACGTGAGTAGATGTGACAGGTACTCTAGCTACTTCTCATGTTAAAAGGTCTGGCTGAGGAAGACTTGAAGTCAAGTGCTCTGTAGATATTGTAGTTTTATTTATTTTGTTAGTCTAGATCGTAGTAGTGAGTCTAGATTATTTAGTTATAGTTTTTAATTATGTAATTATTATTCAAAAACTTGTATTTTGAACTTCTCACAGAATATTTGTTGTAAATATATACACATTTATGTAAATTTTTGAATTATATAAAAATATCATCAAAGTTAGTTATTCTATTGATTATGAGGTTAAAGACCAAATTTTAAAAAAAATTATATTTCCTATTCTATGTATGCATTATCCCATAAGTAAATAATTAAATTAAGAACAGTATATCATTAAAAAGAGTCGTCACACAGACAATTTCTACAACAATTCTTCACCTTAATTAACTCCATTGATGATACATGACGCAATCAACATGAAACTACCTTCCAACGCAATATTTTAGTGACTTCAAGTTTTGCTATATGGGATAATTCTGTCTCTATCACTTCAAAAAATTTTTGGAGGAATTCCGTCTATAATTGACATATATCTGTGTCTAAAACATTTATTTGCAAAAAGAATAAATCTGTAAAAGCTCTGACCTTTCCTGCTTTTATTAAATCTCCCACTTCCAAAATTTAGAAATATTTGATACACAAATACTCAAAGCAATCAAATTGAGAAATTGATTTGGAAGAATTTAGAAAGCATAGTCGTCGTAGACATTGAAAAACTCTAAATAATTTTTTTCTAGAATGTTATAGATTCCATCTCATACAACAAACAATAAACGTTCTTTTTCTAGAAAGAAAACATCAAGATACAACTCAGTGCCGTTAGTTATAAATTAAAACTAAATTTTCAATTCAATAGAATAGCGTCTATAACACTGAATCTCTGTTAGACTGTTACTCTCTACATTGCACACCAATAGTTATATTCCATAAATCCCTCCATCATAAAATGAGGGGGAAAATTGGTTTTCATAATAAATTTAAAATTAAAGGAAAGAACATGGAAGATATTTCAATAACATTGGTAAGTCTTTTCTTTTTTTTTTCCCATGCAAAAGGTGTTTGACGGGGTGTGTCCTTTCTTGTAGGCATGAGACCAATTTGAGAGTTTACACATATGACATTAGTTTTTAGTGAGAAATACATAATGGATAATATAATAGCAAATTATTACGCATCATTCTCACACACAGCCACATTTTATATATACATAAAGAGATATATTCAAAGAATATTAGTAATTGGTAGTAATATTATAACTTCTTCTTCTTCTCTAGTCAGGTAAATACATCCAAAGAAGTAAAAGAAAAAAAAAAAAAAAAGATGATAAGGTTTTTGTGAAACACTGCAGAAGTTCAGCAAAATATGTATGTTATTTCACAAAAGACAAAAGACATACGCAATATGTCACGTTGCCTGTACAAATTAATGGTCTTATTTATTGAGTTGAAGTTCTATTGCCCAGCCCCAAAACTAAACCCTATATAAAATGGTTAAATAAAGAGAATTTGCTATAGTAAATAAAAAAATTAATTTTTTAATAACTAATTTATCAAGATAAATATAATTGTTCTCTATTAAATTGTTTTAATCTTTTAGTTTAGGAAAAATATTTTATTTCTTGAACTTATGTTGAAAAAAAATTGTTTGTATTATTTTTAGGTGTATTTATTTTAGTTTAAAAAGTTGCTTGTATTTATATTAGTTAAATTAATTATTTTAAATTTAAATTTAATTAAGTAAAAAAATTTAGACGAGACAAAATTGAATATTCAAAATATTAAATACTCAATAAAAGAGCACGTTAAAAATATGGGTTTCAGCTGCCATATAAAAGAGAAGCCAAACCAATAATAACCTGTAACCAAGATAGGCTGTCAACCATTTTTCTGTCAATTATATTATAAATGTTTAAAAACATAAACTAAATTACCGAATAATAAATAATTAAAAGCTTAGTGGATCGTAGTGCCTTTTGGGGGAAGACAAGAAGAAGACGAACAGAAGAAATAAAAATCAATAAAACGAAGGAACTGGGATAATTCCTGCAAAAATTATTAATAGCTAATACTTTAATGTGAATACAATTCTAAAATTATTTATTAAGATAATATTATTATTTAAATTTTAATTATTAAAATGTAAAATTTTAAAAGTAAAAAAAATTGTTGAGTAAAAATATAGGAGATATTCAGTAGAATGCAATATAATAAGTATAACGTGTCTACACTGTTCAAATATGAGCTACATAGTCAGTTATGACACATGTCGTGTGACCCTATTTTTTATAACATTTTTTATATTGTTGAATTTACTTATTTTAATAATTTATTTTAACTAATTTATTTTAATAAATAATTTTTAAAATTGTGATAAAAAATATCCCACTACTTGAAATTTAGGTTGACCTAAATTGACCTTGGAATTTGATAAATTGACTTTCGAATTGTCGTCTACCGAAATGATTGACAGAAAATTAGAATATGAATTTAATTTAATGATAAGATTATTATATTATTTTAAATGATAAGTTAATTTTAATGCTTAAAAAATACAGTGAAAAAAATTAAAAAAGACGCACAATCATAATCACAATTTGCCGTGTGATATTCACATAATAAATCTTACAGATTGTAAATTTATGGGGTGGCCAATCAATAACGAGTAATTATTTTGTTTTTCTTTTCAATCAAATAATTTGCCGATGTGATATATATATCAAAGATTCGGAGCAGAAATGTGTGTGGGGGCAGCGTGGGAGCGCCGCGTTTTAGTAATTTTGGGAATTTGGGTCCCAGTGACATCCAATTGAAAAATCCTGTGAAGTTGTCTATAATCATAAACATTAATCTTTGAATTTGAAAATATTCGTTTCCATTTTTACTTTTTTTTTAATAAATACCCTTTTTTTATACCCTCTTTCTGTTACTGAGATTGCACTATATTGCATATTTTGGTCTACTTCTAAGAGCTACAACAGTCTCTGTTTCCTTAACATTTATCTTCTCTCCCTTTCAATATCTTTCTAGAGAAAAGGAAGTGACATGGTTAGTACATATAATTCTTGTTCTTGGAATCTGAATTTTCATGGGTTTTCATTCATTTTGCCTTTTCTTTTTTATTCTTGTGAAATTGTGATTGCAATTTCAAGGTTATTGATTCATACCCTTCTCTGCATTCCCAAATTTTCACTGTGTTCTTGGTGCATGTGATTCTTCAAACATAGTTTATTAACCATTAAACTATCCCAATTTTGATCCCTGTAGTAATTCTCAATCACCATGGGTTCAAATTCGCGTTCCACATGCAAAATTGCTGCCAGTTAACAGATGGAATGTCAAGATTGTAAATTTCATTCATTTGTTCGGTTGATTTTTCACCACATCTTGAATATTGGAATTTTGGTTGCAATTGGGGTTGTGAATTGTAACTCTTTGTTGAATATTGATCAGGAAAATGGGGAATTGATAATTGGTCAGAGAACTGAGCTCATGTTTTAGTAACTTCAATTTTACAAGTTATTTTTTTAAAAAAAAAATAATTTTGCAGATGGGGCAGAATCGCTTACCAAAGGAAAGGAAGAGAAATTGGCTTGATGCCCTTTTGAGTAGCAACTTTGGATGTTGTGAAAATCACAAAGACATTAGATTTAGTGACAAGAATGTGTTCTGCATAGACTGCGCAGCTAGCTTGTGTAGGCACTGCAAGGAATCTCATTCGCTCCATCGGAGGATTCAGATATACAAATACTCCTATCAGGATGTTGTGCGCCACTCTGAGCTGCACAAGTATTTTGATTGCTCAAATATTCAGGTTCTTTCTTTTGTTTATTAATGTTGATTTGATTTATTCTTGTTTAAAATTAATTATCTTTCTTGGTTGTAATATCATTCATTGCATCTATACTAATGGTGATTTGTTTTGCTTGATTAATGTTGACAATTGATGAGTGTATGGAACTTTTATGTAGTTTAAATTATTGATCATAGCCTCCATCGATTTGCAATATCTAAAGATTTTACAAAAGGGTTTAGTTTAGATTCCAGAAAAGCTGTGAATTTTACCAAAGGGTTCTAATCATCGAGTGAAGTGTGTTACCATGAATTTTCCTTTCTGAGACTCATGGCTTGATTGGTTTATCTGATTCATAGAACCTGAAGTGACCTCTTAGTTTTAGTTTTAAGGTCTGAATTTATGTTTCTTGTTGATGAATGATTGATGATCAGAATATTCTTCTTACAATGGGGATTGATTTGGCAGACTTATATATCCAACAATGATAAGATTGTGCATCTCAAACCCCGGACTTCATCCAAAGACATGAAGCTAACAAAAAAATCTAAATTTGAGAGTCCAAGTCCAGAGCCTCAAGCCAAAGAGGCCAAAGAAGCCAAAGTATCAACAAATCCAAAGTGGGGTGGTACTTGTGAAGAATGTGGAAAGCATTTACAAGATGAGCGCAATAAATTCTGCTCCATTACATGCAAGGTAACAGCATACTTAAATTTAATGTGAAGTTCACTGCTTACTTAATACTCAATCATCAATTTGTGATTTAAATCTTCTTATGATGTGCATTGTTAGATCTCAGTGGAGCCACAAAATCAAGGCTTTCCAATTGAAGGAATTGCTGAGAATGTTAACCAAATTGATAACCAAAACTCAGAAACTGAATCATCTATCTCTGTTGCTGAGCCATATGAGTGTGTTGAAGTTGTGAATTTCAGAAAGCGCCCAAGGAAATTCACCCCTCGGAGATCATGTCAATTTGTTTACCCATATTGAAAATTGTTTTTCTTACTTAACTTCTCTTACACTTGTATTTAATTTCAGTGTCAATTTTTGGAGAATAAGAATTCTTGGAAAATTTTGGGACTGAAAAAGTTGGGAGTTGCAGGTTCAGTAGCTTTGAGAACAGTAACTAGCTGAGCTTGTACAGCACAGGGTTGATAGTAAATTAAAGGTGTACAGCACTGTGGTTACTCTTGAATTCCATGGTTTTCTGCTTTTATAAATGAACTAGAAATTGGTATCTCCAACTTATATGATGCTTTGGGTAACAAAATTTCCTATGGTAATGCAAATGTTGCATCTTTCTGCATACATGCTTAACACTCCTACTTACATAGTTCAATTGTCTTGTATCCATTATAAAAAAATGACCAATTGCATGAGACTCTCCCTAAGTAAGGTCAAAGGATGATAGACATAAACAGTCTTATCCATGTGCAATTGGTGCCTATTTCAAAGATTTAGACCCTGCAACCTCTAGGTCCTAGAACAAAGACTTTGTGCGTGTTTGTTTTTATGTTAGTGCAACTTGAAATGGACATTTGTCTAGAAGTACTAGGACATATATTTCTCTATTTGTGTGCATTGGAACACATGCAAATTGAACACACTTCATTTTTGGCTAAGATTGGTCTCTAGCATAGGTATCTACTATGCACTTTTAGCAAATTTTTTAATAATATTTATATATTTATAAAGTATACTTATCTATTTTTTTTCCTTTTCTCTAGGTATATTTATGGCAGTTCAACTATATATAATATATATTTATGAAATATATAAATACATTATTGTTGAAAATGTAGTAGCAATAGTGTTACTTGGCTTTTGATATAGGATTCCAAAATGATCTGACAGATAAGTAGTGGGATGTTGTATACGTAAGTGACTTACATAATTCCCCTCACTCAGAACGCAGCAACTTTTGTGTCGATGTTTCCCTTTGAAAGTGGCAGGCAAAAAGCACGTCAAACCTCAAAAACCTCTTAGGTGAATAGGATGGCAAAGATTTTCTGACCCCACATTCAATCTTAAAAGCAAAATCTTTAGCATGTTCATGCACATGGATACGTTTAAATTATTTTCTCAACTTTTATATTTGTATATATAAAATAATTTTATTGTTGATATAGTTATGAGAAAAATGAAATATTTTAGAAAAAAATTATTTAAAAAATAATAATAGATATTTTCTTTATTATAAGATTAATTTGTTTGAGCATATCTATAATATAAAACTATTTCTTTAAAAAATTATAAAATTTTTATATAATCATTTTTTATCACAATAATTATTTGAATAAGATCAAATTACTCTGCCTAATAGCTCTTTATAAGTATTAAATTTTATTAATTTAACATTTTAATAATGTGATTAAATGTTATTAATTTTATTAATTTTGCATACCAAATTTTAGAAGATAGTATTTCTCACATCGTGCATTACTTTAATATTTTTAAATATAAATGAAATAAAAATTAAAGGTAGATTAGTTTAATTAATAGCATATTATACCATTGGCAAATTACATTAATAAAATATGGTTTAAATGGAAATATACAAGTGGTGTGTAAAAATCAATTACTAGGCAAGTGTATCCGTTGTCAGAGTAATATTATGAAAAAATAGAGTATCAAGTGTTGTATCCAAAAGGACTGTTATTAGAAATTATTTCTTTAATTGCGCAATTGTTAATGTATATGAGAAGTAAATTTTGTTGATAAAATTGCTAAAAATAGAAGAATAATAAACTAAAAGGAACAGATTTCTTATGAAAATAAATTATAGAAAAGTATGACTAAAGGTATTCAAGGAAAATAGGCGAGTATCTAGACTGTAAATCCTCCTAAATGTCCAAATAACTAAAATTCTTCTTCAACTACTTAGTTCCAAACCCTTATCGCTGCAGAAAATTCTAAATTAAATCAATACCTTTCTCAAGGATAATGATTCCTAATCCTCGGTTGATCAATCAGAATCTCTTCCTTAATTAATACCTCTAGGTTGCATTAAGTTCATTATGAATTCCATAATTAGGGTTAACCCTAATATAGAAGACTTATGTCTTTCTAGCTCTAGAAATACATTTAAGTCCTTTTAATTGAGCAATGTTAATTTCATACAGGAATTTTACTCAAATTCAAACAAGAAAATAAGGTGGAATACAATTGATGCTACTCAATTAAAACTAAGAGAGGAAAACATGAAATAACATTAAGAAGAATTCTAGAAGGTTTAGTAACATAGGATTCATTTTGTCTAGATACTCAAAGAAAATTAAAACCTAAACATGTCAAAACTACAATTACAAAAGAAAGAAATTAAAGAGCTTAATTCCCTTCTCTAGCCGTCACTAACTCTTTCTTTCCCAAAAACAGCATCCTTTAGGTTTTTATGCCAAGTTCCCTTTTACATGAGTCGTCCAAGGGCTCATCTTCTCGCAGAAGTTTAAATTTTGACGCATGTTCAAAGTATACGCCTATTTACATGACCATGTACTTTGGCTGTGTACATCTCTGGTATCTAACAATTGTCCTTCATAACTTTCTTGAAAAGTACACACTTATGTACACATCTATATACTTTGACCGTGTACGTCTCTTGCCTCTAAGAATTGCCCTTCATAGCTTTTCTAAGAAGTACACGGCCATATACTTTGACCGTGTATATCTTTGATTTTGATGATGCACTTCAATTGACTCGATTAATTAGATACACGCTCATATACACGGGCATGTACTTGCCCGTGTATATCTTTGTTTTGATTATGTGCTTGATTTATGCAACCAGTGAGATACACGTTCATGTACATAACCATGTACTTGCCCGTGTATATCTTTGGTTCTTTGCTTGCTTCAATTTCTAATATCCTTTAAGCTCTCACTTCTTGATCATTTTTCCTGAAATATGAATAAAATAGACTTAATAATAAATTCTCTCAATGAATAACTCAAAAATCTCAATTATCATTCATGAATTACAATGTAGGACCAAGTATAAAAAGCATTTATCAATAAATATCATAGCATATCTAATATTTAACAGAAATTTTGAACATTATTGATTAAACAAATTAAACATTGCAAATATTTTATTTAAATAAATAAACTACTTAACGGTAAAATAATATAACTTAATTTTATATAACACGTCTAAACTCAAAAGATATATCATAAAACAAAAAGGGTGCTTAAATGGATTGAAATTCTTTAAAGAGTAAAATTCACAAACATGCGTAAGGTAATTCGTAACATCTTAAATTTTTAATCTTAAATTACACAATTTATATTTATAAAATTAGGATAAAATACAAATTTTTATATATGATAAGTTATATAAATATAAATAAATTAAAATATTCACTACTAAAAAGTCTGTTTATACAGACGGATTTACAAACGGATTTTTAGAGCATTACAGACCGTTTTTTCTATTACAAACGGATTTACATACAGACATAAACTGTCTGTAATATCCTCATCGGTAAAGAATTATAGGCCGATTTGAAAATCCGTCTGTAAGTTACAGACAGATTTTGCCGTCTGTGAGTTACAGACGGATTTTTCCATCTGTGAGTTACAGACGGATTTTTCTGTCTGTAATCCGTCGGTGATATATTTTACTATTATTGATATTTTTTTATTTATATAGATAGTTATTTCCTGCTGTTCTTGATTATCACAATTTATAAACAAAATAGAAACTATAGATTCGGCATCTAAACTTTCCAAAATGATTTATAAAATTTAAATGTTATTACAAAGGAAGACAAAAAAGCATCTAAATAAATACATTTAAATATAAAATACAAGTCTTCATTAGGAATAATCTGTATGGTCATAATCCGAAGGAGCATCATCATCAGTAGAAGAGGAGTCAGTAGAGGAATGATGCATGGAGGTGAAAACCAGTGGTGCTGGAGCTGGTGGAGGAGGAGGAAGAGGTGTGGAGCTGCTTGCTCTCATGAGCTCAAAATAAGCATGCATCTGCTGCATTTGCATATGCTGTTGCATCATCTGCTGCTGGACATCCCTTTGCATTCTCGACGCCACCTTCTTCTCTATCTTCTTCTCCATTTTCTTTGCCCACTTCTTCTTCCATGCACTTTCTTTACTCTTCCACATCTCCTCATTCTGCTTCTGGAGTTCTTCATTGAGGGCATGGACCTGAGTGCGGACCATGTCCTCCACATCCTCAGGTGCAAGAGAAGGGGCGTCTCCAGTGACAGATGCAGGGGACATGGAGTCTGCAAAGCGGCCCATCATGCCATAAATGCGACCTTTATAAAGGCCACCCATTGTCTATGACCACATAGCATCCTCATCTACTGACTCTGGATTCTGAGAAGACGCTTCCTCAAGCCTTTGAATATAGTCATCCTACAGTTCAGTTCAGATAATTAGATATTAGTTTGGAGAACTATTTAATAAGTCGCTAATAATAACATATATTATCAATAACTATGACTTACATATGTGGCCTGAGATCGTGTATCAACCCACGGGTTTTGTTACTGCGAGTGTGTGTCTCCTTAAACAACTCTCCAGTAGTAGGTGGCCTCTTCAACGACTTCTCCTGCAATTAGAAATAAATCACAATCTCAAATATGAAATTATAGATAGAGTAAACTGAATTTTAAAATCACATACCAAGTTTGCCTTAGTGCCAGCCAAAGTCGTAGACCCACCAGTATGCAGTGACCCCCCTTTATTAGATGCCCTGTTTGTCTTATTCTTTACAGAGAGATTTTTAAACTCATCTGTACCCCAATACTCCTGCAAGGCATGAAGAAAGTTGAGTGCTATCCAATCAGCAGTAGAAGGGTCCTAGCGAGCCTCAGTGTACATCTGTCTTAGTTGTTTTGCAGTGCGACTCTTCCAGGCCTTGAAAATCATCTTTTCATCCTGGGGGGGAATGGAGAAGTTGCTCTACAGAAACACAATTTCATTAGAAGAGGTACAAACAGTCATATGTAATTACACTTAGTTAAAATTAATACACTATTATTACCTTCCAATCTTTGAACCATTCCATCTTTGTATCATTTGGCACCTTTGCAAAACTTTTGTAAGGCGCATCAAACATCTTCTTAATCGTATCTGTGACCTGATGGAGACCTTTCTATGGTGGTATCCAACTAATAACACAATAAAGTAAAACATAATTACTAACATTCACATAAAATACGCAATGTTAGGCATATTTGATTGAATTACTTACCAAGTGGACCCATCCCATCTCAAAGTTTCTAACGATCTCGATGATGTCTGGATCTGTGATGACTATTGCCCGCTTACAGATGGGACAGCAGTGGACCCATCTCCTATGCCCTGTGTAGCAGGTAGAGTGTGGCCTGTGTAGTAGGGGGTGCAGAGTGTGAAACTCGCTGTACTGGAGGGGAGGAGCAATATACCCAGGATTGAGCACCATGATAAATTGCTCTTGTCCCCTAACTTGGGAGGTCTGCACTATTGCTGGTGTGGACGTCGAAGTCGGAGCGGTAGGTGAAGAAGTGTTGTCACGATCAGTTTGCTGAGTAATACCCTTCTTACCTTTACCTTTACCTGCCATAGCTGAATCAAACCATATATATGTTTAGAGACAAATACTATAATTTGTTTAAAATATGAATAATATTGGTGATAACTCAAATTAAATAATCATGGCAACATAGTAAATTGACAAACCTACTTACTTTACCTTATTTACTCTGATAGTTCAAGACTACCTTCGTCATCATTTGATGAAAGTTCATCCATAATTCCTTCATCCTCATCTTCTATGATGTCATCCATTTCATTATATCTCATAACTTGGGTAGGAGGGTCAATTATTTCAATTTCATTCAAAGGAGAAGATAAAATTGGAGGGACAACAGTGTCTATTACTACACATGAAGGAATTGAGTCATCAATTTGATATGCATCTTCATCATCTACTTCATCACTTTCAATTCGACCCCTTGGTTTAGTTTTAATTACAATCCTCCAACTTTTATTACATTTTCCAGGGTAAGATAAGAAATATACTTGTCTTGCATTTTGTGCAATGATGAAGGGGTCAAAGCCTCTATATCTTTTGGTATGGTTAATCTCAATTATATTGTAATGGTTATGTTTACGTGTACCTGTTGGGCGTGTTGGATCAAACCATTCACACTTGAATAAGACAATCCTTTTTATGGTTTCACCAGCATATTCAAGCTCAACAATTTCATGAAGTTTTCCATACCAATCACAGTCACCATCACTTGAATTTCCTCTTACACTAACTCCACTATTATCTGTTTTTCTCCCTTGACATGATTCAATAGTTTGAAATTTATACCCATTAACAAAGTAAATTGGCCAACAATATGCTTTATTTTTTGGACCTCTGGACAAGTTATATAGGTCAGGATCTGTGATACCATTACTAGGATCACGCACCTACACATACCATAAATTGATGTCAATTGATTGAATACAGAATAATATTAAAAAGTCGATTAACTAACATGTTAGGGAAATGTCATGACTTACATAACTTTTGAACCATGATGGAAATTGATTAAGGGATTCGTGACCATATAATTGTTCAAAATATTTGTAAACATTGCAACATCATTAACTAGATTTGAATGACCATGATCAGAAAAAATCATTAAAGCAATCATAAATCACTTACGTTCTGAATGGTTGAACTTCATCATAATTTAATAAGATGTGCAAGTGGGCGGCCTCTGATTCATCACCTAAGATCCATCGTTCTTCGCATTTTCTAGATACACGACCTGGTTGGTTGAATATAGATAGACTTGACTCATTACTACTTTCTCCCCCATCATCATTTCGACCAACTCGAGTTCTCTTAGATTGAACATGAGGTTCAAAATAGTATGTGCAAAAATTTGATGTCTCATTTGATATATATGCTTGGCATATGGATCCTTTCACTTAAGCTCTATTTTTCACAGTCCTTTTGAACCCTCCAATTTCTCGTTCAAACGGATACATCCACCTGTATTGTACTGGTCCACATACACGTGCTTCATTTGCTAAGTGTATAGGCAAGTGCTCCATGGAGTCAAAGAAACCAGGGGGAAGTATTCTCTCTAATTTGCACAAAATGACAAGAATATTTTTCTCCATAACTAATAGATCTTCAACCCTTAGAGTAGGTGAACATAGGTCCCTAAAGTACTCACTTAACTCAGTCAATGGCTTCCAAACATGGTCTGGTAGTTCCCTAAATGCAGCAGGTAGAAGACACTCCATGAATATGTGGCAATCATGACTTTTCATCCCAAAAAATCTTCCTTGTTCAACATTCACACAACGACCGAGGTTTGAAGCGTAACTGTCAGGCATTTTTAACTCCTTCACCCACTTATACACATCTTGTCTTTGTGGTAAAGTCAGAGTGTAACTTGCCTTTGGCTTTGACCATCGACCATCTGCAAGTTGTTGTAACCTCAATTCATGATGCCTACAATATTCTTCTAAATCTTGCTTTGCCTTGACATTATCTTTAGTTCGATCAGTGTCCATTACAGTATTCATGATATTGTCAAATACATTTTTTTCCACATGCATCACATCTAAACAATGACGAACTAAGTTATCCTTCCAATATGGGAGCTCCCAGAATATACTTTGTTTGGTCCAATTATGTGTCATCCCATAACCAGGAAACCTAATAGATTTTCCTACTTCTATTATTTTTGGCAAGTGTTTAACTCTATCCCATACTTGATGACCATTTAAACGGGCGGGAGGGTCCTCATTCTCAACAGTTGCTTTCTTAAATTTGTACGCTTGACGCCTATAAGGATGTTCCATATCTAAAAAAACCATGAATTTTTTCCTCCATGTTTTAAAGTAAATGCCTTTGTATCCTCCATACAAATTGGACATGCTAATTTCCCTTGAGTCATCCATCCAGACAACATTCCATAAGCAGGAAAATCATTTATCATCCACATCAGTGCTGCCTTTATGATAAAATTTTGCTTCCTTGATATGTCGTAAGTTACTATACCCTCACACCATAACTCTTTCAACTCATCAATCAAAGGTTGAAGGTATACATCAATTTTAGCCTTTGGATTTTCTGGACCAGGAATTATTACAGTCAAGAATAAATATGAATTTTTTATGCTCATTTCAGGAGGAAGATTAAAAGGTGTAACCACAATAGGCCAACAAGAATATGGTTTATTAAATTGATTGTTTGGAGCGAACCCATCAGCACATAACCCTAACCTTACATTTCTAAGATCGAATGCAAACTCAGGATACACTTGATCAAAATGTTGCCAAGCCTGACCATGAGATGGATGAGTCATTATCCCATCACTCCTTTTATTTTCAGCATGCCACGTCATGTAAGGAGCTGAACTCATAGACGCATACAACCTTTTTAGCCTAGGAGTCAAAGGCAAATAATGCATTCTACTTTGCGGTACATCTTTATGTTTACTACTTCTACCACCTCTTCTTGGTTTAAACCTAAGCTCTCCACAGAATTTGCAATTAGTCAAAATAGCATCATCTTTGTAATACAGCATGCAGCCTTTCAAACAACAATCAATTTTGACTTCTTTTAATCCATGTTTGGAAACTAATTTTTTGGCTTGGTAAAAGTCCTTTTGGATGGAGTCAGGTTCGGGACTAAGCTCACTAATTAATGTAGCCCATTGATCAAATGAACTCTGACTTTGATTGCCTTCTGACTTTATGCTTAACATTCTTATTGCTAAAGATAACTCTGAATGCACACACCCATCCCATAAAGGCTTGTTTGCTGCTTCTAAAACATTATAAAACTTTGCAGCCTCTCCATTAGGTTCTTCTTCAGCTTCAAAATCATGAAAAATTCTAAATTGAGAACCAACAGCATCATAAACCATTTCTTAATAACGACTATTACTTTCTTCCCAACTTACATTACCTACATGACCACCTAATTGTAATATATTTGAATTACCTACTTGATTTTCTAAATTAACTTCTTCCCCATGCTCAGTCCATATCCAATAATCATGTTTAAATCCAAACTTATACAAATCATATCTAATTGAATCAATATCCAAAAACTTTCTACACTTGCACTTAGAACATGGACACCTAACGACCTGATTGGTGATGACTTGTTGCAAATTACAACAGAAGCGTATAAATTCCTCTACACCCTCAAAGAATTCAGGTTTTATTTCCCCCCAACTTGGGTGCAACCTATCATACATCCACTGACGATTTCTGATAAACATCTTCCTCAACAACTATATAAACCTAATACAAATATACAATATGGTATCAACCTTCTAAAATACATTACAAAAAATTTTAATATAAATTTTGGCAGAATCTCCCCTAATACATGTTAATTTCCTTACATTTGTTTACCATTTTTTACAACAATGAAAATTTCACCTAAAATAAACTAATAAATTATATAACAATAAATTATTCGATACATCAAACAAAAACACATCACAATCCTAAACCGTTCTAGAGCACATCCCCTTGTAACTCCACAACATGCATATTCTACAAACTCCACAAACACAAATAATCCCACAACACACAATAATCAGGTTCGGAGAAGGACCTCTACGCCCTTCCCCCCAGTCATACAATCTCCAATCCTACAACTCTATCTTAGAAATTTTAAGTCTCTAAAAAACATAAAAAATTAAAAAACTAAACTGATTAAAAGTTAGAGTATCGTACCAGGAATACAATGATGCAAAAAAACTTTCAAATGGTTGCTCCAATCACTCGCAATGGCCAAAACACTGAGCTCTTAGAGAGAGAGAGGGGGGGAGCGAAAGAGAGAGAGGGCTCTAATAATGGGAGAGGGGAAGAGGAGACGCAGTTTTTATGGGTTTCAGTCATTACAGACAGGAAAATCCGTCTGTAATGGGTTTAATGACACGGTGCGTTTCAGGTGACACATTACAGACGGATTTTTCCGTCTGTAAATGCATCAATCCCATTTACAGACGGAAAAATCTGTCTGTAATTTGTCACCTGAAAGATCGGCTTAAACCGCCACATTTACAGACGGGAAAATCCGTCTGTAATTTCCCGCTATAATATTTTCTCCTATTTTCAAATTATAGACGAAAAAATTCGTCTGTAATTGCTGTCTATATCATTTGGCGCCAAAAGGCGGGCTAAATACAGACGGATTTTATAGACAGATTTAATCTGTCTGTATTACAGACGAATTTACAGACGGATGTTTCAGAAAATAAAAAAAAAAATTATTTCACAAATCCATCTGTAATACAGACGGATTTTAATCCGTCTATATTAAGCACTTTTCTAGTAGTGATTTTCATGAATAAAATTATTTACGAAGTTTATCAGCACAATGATACTAGATAAGATAAATTGTAAATTTAAATTTTATGGTATATCAAAAATATTTACAAAATATAGATACTAAACTTGCATTTACATGGAATGAATATAATAATTTACAAATTATTCATCAAAATATGTGGGACTTAAAATAATATTACATAACTGAAGTAAACCAAGTTCCAGAGCAATCATGAACCAAAGTCAAAATACTGAGGACTAGGCACTAATCATCTCCATATCATCTCTCAATCTCCACCAGATCCTCGCAATTTAAATCTTCATCATTTTCAAGATAGAGATCACCAAAGTTAGCCATGACCTCAACACTTGGGACTTGCTCAAAGGTAACTCGGGTCGGCCTTTTGAGATGATCATAATCATGGTATGTACACAAGTATGTCACTATTGTCGAAGTTCTAACTGTACATCTATATATATATAAACAGGGTATGGTAGGATTCTATTATTTACAGGAAAGTCTAAGGGAACACTATAATATAATTCCATTTCCAAAATATAAATATGGCTAGGTACATCATCACAGTCTACTCATTAAATACATAATTTAATTTACACCGTATGTAACTATTTATTAATCTAATTCTTTCCTGAGATACTATCATCCTGATTCCTTGAAAATTTTAGTAAGAATGAGCATCTATTTTATCATAAAACATACATTCATATCAAAAGTTAATATCACAACATACTCATAAGCATAAAATAGAAGAACACTTAATAAATTCAACCACAAATAGCATAACCACAAACTCTACATAAAATAAAATGCATAATTTATCATAAATAATTAGATATTTCCCTTGAATATGCACTGTGATAACAAAACTATGATGTCTTCAATATTTTTTGAGGTCTTATTTAACTAGATAAATAGTCGCCGGTTAGCCCATGTACACAAGTACATCATATACAATAATGGACTACTTAGCAAAGGCATAATCAAGAGTTTAATTAGGAAACGAGTGCAAGACTATGTGACACATTCGCTCTCAGGAAGAATTTTTACACATACACGAATGTTGCTCATCACTCTAAGTTGCCTTTAGATTTTTCATCGTCTCTAGACTTTATTCCCTTAGTATATCTTTATAACCATTCGCACTAGATCCATTCAATACTTTACACTTGTATCATATTCCTTCTCATACCACTTCTCTTATCCAACTAAAAGATTGTGCTCAATAAAGCACTTCCATACTAAGCTAACAACACTTATTTCCAGAGAATATTATCATGCCAAAATCATCAAATATTCATTTATAACATTTTATAATGTCTAGATTTCCACAATACATCATCAGTCATAATATCATGTTTTGTATAACACTCCATATTGATTATTCATCATATATTTCATGTGAACACCACATAATTTTTCAAACCAAACAATCAAACACACATATTATCAGTTTTTATCCACAAGTACTATTATTCAAACATATATTTCATACAACCCTTATATACTAATGTTCCCATAAGCACAAAATATATACTCTAATAAAATGATAAAATATAGCTCTCCTTACCTCTAGATGAGTACTCAGTGAGAGATTGATGAAGGTTCTTACTCAGTAATACGAGTTTTCCTGAATATCACGAGATACCCTTAAGAGATGAAAAACAAGATAAAGAATGGAGAAAACCAAGTTAAATCTAGGAAAACTTACTTGGAGTCGTTTAGATTTGACGTCTAAGTTCAGATTCGAGAAGTGATCAGAGTTTGGATGGGTTTTATCTGAGAGGAGAGAGTGAGAGTTCAGAGAAAGTAAGGTTTGGAATGAATTAAAATTTTCATGTTGGAAATCTCTTAAATACCCCCTAGCCTCACCCGCTCTTGCTTGAGCAAGGAACTCTTGCTTGAGCGACGTGATTCTCGCTTGAGCCAGATATATCTCGCTTGGGCAAGAACACCAAACAGTGGTCTCCTCAAGCATTTTTTAATATTCTCGCTTGAGCAAAATCATGCTCGCCTGAGCTAGACAACATACAGAGAGTTAGACAATTTTTTCTCTGAGTCCTTGCCTTAGCGACTAGGCGAGATCTTTGTTTGCTTGAGTGAGATCACTCTCGCCTAGATGAGAGGACAGTTTGGCTAAGTTTATCTCATTCTCACTTAAGCGAGATTCATCTCACCTGAGCGAGACTGCTCTAAAAACATGTGGTTATGGGCGTTTAGTCTCACTTGAGCGAGACTCCCACCAAAACTCTAATAATCACTCATTCACTCAATTCAAAACATAATCCAATACCACTCAATATTAAAACAATTATCAAATAATAAATAAAGAGGGGTGTTACATGTTTTCTTTAATATTTTTATATTTTAAAGAGTTTTATTAGTGTTTTTTTTAAATAAATCAATAAAATATAAATGTGTATTTTGTTTATTAGTTATAATTTATTTGTAAAATTTTAGGTTAAAATAATCTTTTATTTTAATCATATTATTAAAAAATATGGTTAAGATTTATTGCGTAAAATTAAAATATGAAGTTTAAATCTGTAAAAAAAATATTATCATTTTAATCTTACATGAATATGCAATATTCTTTTACTATACAAATTTTACTTTCAAATTGAGTAGGTCTGTTATGAGTTGTTTATTTAATGAATTTTTTTAGTAAAACAGTTATACTATAAACAACAATTGCATTAATTGGAACTTAAAATTGACAATACTAATTAAGTTAAAATAATTTCACACTAATTGATTCACATATGTGATTGTAAACTGAGGAGATATTTGTAATCTATTTTTTAAAATTTATAGGCATAATTATATGATTTTATGAATTCTATAAGCATAATTATATGATTTATGCCAAATAAAGTCACAGATTTTGAAAAATATTGCAAAAGATTCTAACACTTTTTATTTACAAATCTATTTTATGAGATTTATCAAATAATTTTTGAGTAAATCTTATTCTAATCTGTAAAATATATAATTTAACTAAAGTTAATTCTTAAATTTTGAAATTTGAAATTTTAGTTCTTAAAATCCTTGCCTTGTCTATTCAATAATTTTCTCATTGTGATTTATTTTTTAATATTAGAAAACTATATATTGTGTAAAATATAGATCGAGACAAATCAAAGGTTGTTTTGTTATCTTTTATTTCATATTTTTATCATGTGATTTTTTGAGATATTTCCTTTGAATTGATTCATATTTTTATTTATTATAGAAAAAACTGAACATTGATCAAACATATTGCTCTAATTTAATAATATATGCAAATCATATTTAAAAGGGACAATTTTGCTTATATGGATAAAACATCTTGCAAAATAATTAAAATTAAAACTCTCCCATTAAATTTTTAAGTTGTGTTTTTTTATGCACATTTTCTATTCCCTCATAGCTGTAAACAATATATTTGTTGCTAGACTGTTATAAAATATGTTTGCATACGGTAAGATGTGCTTTAAAATTCGTGTTTTCTTCACCGTTAGAAAGTTTCTTAATGCTTAATTGAACATACTAGTAGTAAATTTGACATTAGGGTGGTTGTTGTTTAATAAAACCTGAAATAACATATAACTCATACAATAGTTGTGTTAAAGTGAAAATTTATCACTCCCACTCAAGTTACCTAAGATTTTATGTTCCAAATTTATCAATTATTTAGATTTGAATTTGAATCTCTTGCAGCCGGGAAAAAAAACAGTAAAATGTGCAGTCTCATATTTCATTATTTATTCTCTTTAATTATATTATTTTATTAATATTTTATATTTTAAAGTATATATTAATGGTTGAGATTAATGACTGCAATGACTATATAAAAAAAAAATGTAGAGGACTGGGATTTATTTAGATTTCTATTCACTTTCCTTCAACACAAATTTGATAAATAAAAAAGTAGCTTATCACTTTTTCTTTTTCGTTTTTTTTATGTGAATGCTTCTAGGAATAGAGAATGTAGATGACTTATTTTTATACCCCTAACAAATAGTATTAGAATCAAAGATTCATTCAATAATGATATAAGAGAGGTTTTGGCCAAGAATGAGAAAAAATAAAGAAAAATAGTTGATGGGAGGCAAGAATTTGATGGGAGAAAAGAGGGGAAAAAAACTAAAAAAATGGCAAGAACATCAAGAGAAAATAAAAGTGAGGAAGAGTGGTACAGGTCCAAGTTCGAGGAGTCTCTAACTTCAAGGATTAAGTTTTAAATGTTCATGCCATTATTTTAAAGATTACTTGATATTTTTATTTGAATTGATGCATATGCATGTGATTTTTATACTTAAAATTTCAATTTTAATGAATGATATGTTTGGACTTGTATTATAGTATGAAGATTCAAGTTTTTTTATAAGCAGGAAAAATTATAAAATAGAATAACATAATATTTTTTTTAATTTTTAATATTTTTGTTTGAATTTTTTAATGCTAAATTCAAGAAATAAAATTTTAAAAATATTAGCACCTTGGAGTAGTCATATAAACACAAAATATTCATAGAAGAATGAAGAGATTGAATAAACTTTGACTAGGAAAAAAAATGACAAGTTGAGTAAGACAAACAACACTTGTTAGCATTTAACTGAATGTTTATTTGATATTTTCTACCTTTTTCTATCGAATTCAAAATTTGACTTTTTAATATGATTTTGAACCATAATAGAGAACCAAAATCTGTCCTAATAATTAATTATTCATTTAATTAGGATGATTTGATATGAAATAATGTTAAAATAATCAAATAATAAATAAATTTAATATAAATATAAATTAATCAATTAATTAAAAGTACTATAAAAATTTATATAATAATTTAAATAAGTAAATAAATGCATAGGAACCTATGTTAATTAGTGGAAAATATATAATTTAATAATATAAGAAATTTTTATAAAAAAAGAAAAAATTAATTGAAAAATAGTTTATTAAATCTTGAAAATTTTAGAAATAATTATAAATAAATCATTTTACATAAAACTTTTAGAAAGTGATTGGAAAATTTTAGAGTGAAATTGCGACAAATGAATGCTAAATAGTAATTTAAAACAACAAATAAAAATTAATTACTTTGGAAACACTAAATTAATATTAAATTATTTATTTAATTACAAATATATTTTTGTAATATAAAAATTATATTTTAAAAATACATACATACTACTATCATGGTTAGTGGTAGAATGTTCTGTATTTTATTAATAAAATACTTCTGAGAGATATTAATTATGTTGATTATATTAATGAAATTAGTTACAACAGAATATGTCATTGTGACTTTTGATTTATTATATAATAATTCATGATTATAGAATTTATTGTTATAATTAAAATTTGCATGTTAGACTTGTTTTTCATCTAATTTAATCTGGATTTCATTTAGGTTGTAAATTTAGATATGGTGGATAAATTTATTATTTAAGATTTTTTTTATATATAAAAACTTAAACTTGAAACATTACTTAAACAATATTAAATCGTTTGTCACTCAAATCAAATTTTATTGATTTTATTTGTTTATATTTAAGTTTTATATATTAGACAACCTAGTATGTGAACCGTTAGATCTATTTTTAAAGTTTATAATAGTACATGAATCTTAACTAATAATCTTTGATATTTTACAATGTGACATAAAAAATTATTAGAACATGTGTTGTATTTTGAAAGCAATGTTATAACAGTTACTATAATTGAATTGGCACGTTTTGGGCTTGTTATTAGTCCAATTAAAAAATTGAAGACATATTGAGCTCAATCCAACAAATAAAAAGAAGTGTGTTTCATATATATTAAAAGAATAAATAGAAAAAGATAAACTTATTTTATTTTATATTAATGTATTTATCTATTTTATATTGAACTATCCTCTCCTATTTGAACCCATTTTATTTTATTTTTTATTAGTTTTGGTTGTTTGTTATGGGCCTAACTTGCCTTGAGTTGTAAACTGCAAAAATAAATTATTATTAATAATTTAATGCATTGAGCCCAACTAGAATTAAGAAAAAGCGAGAAAAAATAAAGGGTAAGCAAAATTGAGCGTAGTTCAACTTGACGATCTGAAAAAAAAAAAGAAAAAAAAGAAGTCAGTCTAAAAGGAATTTGAGTTATTTACTGTTTAGGTAAAAAAATTTTATTTATCATTTTTAATTTATTTATTCCTCTAAATCTAGTCTTTTTATTTTTTAATTTTATTTATGTTCCTGCTGGGGAATCACTAGTCTTCTTATCTCCTCTGGTTTGAGATGACATTATTCTTTCTACTGTTGATTCTATCTGACACAGAGGGTGTACTTGCAAAAGGCAATCCGATGATGAAGTCAAGTTTCGGTTTAAGCAATAAATACTATTTAATATTCAGAAGTAAATCACTTACCTGTACCTCTTACCTTCCTTTTATAGGCATTATTATGGGCTTTACGAGTCAACCTTAGTTTTCACCCTTTAATTAAAGTAGATAATAGTCTAATTATTACCCTTAATTAGGTTATTTACTTTTTAACCTGACAAAGAGAGTATTCGGCTATTTAGGCCAATGGGGTACTCGATTTTCTTTTTCTATAAGTAGGATCGAGTAGTGCCCTATCCAACACTAGCCCCCTGATATCCATGTCACACTGGTATCAAAAGTAACTAGATTCCTCATAAAAACATGCAGTTCAGGGAGTAACCTAGGTCATCTCTCACAAAGATGCAAATGCACATTGTTTCAATATCAATTATGCAGAAAAGGTTGTATGTTTGGGAGTTTTGTGATTAATTGCAGAGAATTAAAACGCAGAGAATTCAAATGCAGAAAAAGAATTAAATCGCAGGGAATTAACAAGTAAGTAATCAAATTGTAAGTAAACCAATCCGAGAATGATTAGACACAATCAAAGTTCCAGAACACACAAAACACAAACGTAATTGATCAAATCGAATTCATTTAAATCTCTTCTGCACAACAATCAATTAATCAATTGCTTGTTATGCAATTAAGAACAAGAGGCACAATTCAATCGAATCATCCTTTCTATGTAATCACAAATATGTAAGGTCAGAAAACAAACTCGGAGCAATCACAAACACATTGAACAGGTGCGATCCAGACTTTGGCAACGTAATTAAAGAAGAAATGGAGAAGAAAATGTCTTGATATTGTAGAATCTTAAGCGCCTTTCAATTGTAAATACAGAGGAACACGAATTCGAAGTGAAAAGGTGCAAGAGAAGAAAACGAATAGGTAAAAAAAATGAGAGTTTATTGGAAGCGGGAAAGTTCTACAAAACTAGAAAAATGAAAGAATGAATTAAAGGTGCTTCCAAATCAGCCCTGACCTCTATAAATACTGGTCCTAAAAGAATAAGATAAATGGGCCAAGGCTGGGCCGAAAATAAATTCAACAAAATCGGAAAAAGAAAGACAAAACAAAATCAATACAAAAAGTCAAACTAAAAGCCTAAACTTCTAAAAATCGTAGAAAATAGCTCCGAACTTCAAACATCCAAATGTCCAAATTGAAGCCCCAAAAGTAAGGAATCCAATGCAAAAAGAATCAGTCAAAAAGGAAAAGCAAAACATAAGTATTTACAAGAAATGCCTAATTAAAGTGCAAAATGAAAAAACAAACTAAATGGAAGAAATAAGGGAATTAAAAGACATGTAAAGGATGCACTAAGACTATAAATGTGGGAACAAAATATGAGCCATCAAATGCCCCCACACTTAAGCTTTTGCAATCCCAATCAAAAGAAAAGAAAAGGAAAGGAATGAACACAAAGCAAAATTTTTCAATGGATCCCAAAGTGTAAGTAATGTGAGCAAGAAAAAATCAGTCCAGCAATCAAAGTATGGAAGAATCAAAGCAATCAAGAATGTGCTCCAAACATTAAAAGTGAAGAAGAGTTTCAATCTAATCAATTTATGGATCACAATTGATAAAATTCTCACAAGGATGTGTATCACTCATTCTCTTAAGTGTTTAGACAAGAAATTTCACTCAAAGCACATAATGAAAGTAAGCATTACCATAGACTTGAAAAGCCTCTAATTTCTACCATTTAAAACACATGCACCAAAGAACAATAGGACTTTTATTAAGCTTGTAATGTGACTAAGGTAAAGGTAAGATAAAAGAAAGTGTACAAAGCTAAAAACTAAAGAGAAAAAAAGAGCAATGGGGAATGGATTAAAAATAAGTAAAAGAAAAATAGCAACACACATCACAACTAGCTAAACCCCCCAAGCCCGAAGAGGTACGAGGCAAGGGCTTAATATTATATTGACCGATGGGATGTTACTCAAGAGATATGTAGGCCGAAGAGGTACTTGGTTTAATCAAGAGATATGTAGGTCGAAGGGGTACAGACTGAGTACGTACTTGACACAGACATGCATATTTAATAATAATACTAAAATAATTATTTCAGCCAATTTAGGGTTTCAGATTTTTAGGGTTTTCTCATAGTGTGTGTCTCTGAAACAAAAGGTTGCTTGATCTCATCTGTAGATTTAGAAAAGATCTGATGATCCAAAAGGGGTGTGACCCTTCGTATACCCAAAACCATGTGTTCTATAAATACATAGTGGTTCAAGTCTCCGTTTATGCTTTTTTGCTCTAAACCAAGGGGTATACACTGTTGCTCTAGACCGAGGGGTATTCATTGTTTTTAAAAGCTTCCCTTCATTCTTCCGACAACTGTAAGGTACGCTTAGTCATCCTTTCTTCTCTTTTCCTTAGTTCTTTATCATGGCCAAATCCGTAGAATGGGAGGATTCATTGTTGAATTCGTCGAGGCTAATTACTGTTGTTGAGGTTCAAAATGTTAGAGGAACTGAAGAGGGTGGGAAGGTCTCTTCAAGGCCGAGTGGGGTGGATAGTGAGGTAAAGCTAATAGTTAGAGAGTGTAGTGATAATGCTGAACCGTCTGGTGCTGCTAATGAATCTGAATCTACTAAATCGATACCAAATGCTAGCCCTTCCAGGGAAAGGCTGATATTCCCCCTTGCACGATTCCAGGATATGAGTGGGTTTATGGTGAAGTAGCCGCCTACTTCCCACATTTCCAAAAGAATAGAAGTCTCCAATCTTTTGTAGACCACTGTGATATATCACTGTGGGAGGCTTTAGATCCATATCTGATAACTATCGACATCTGTCGAGGAGAAGGCTCCAGTAATCCCGATTTAGTGTTTTTAGGAGAAGGCGTTGAAATGGTCAATACTTTTTTTGTATACGAGTATATATTTAGAGAATTAGGTATAAGGCTTCCTTTTGACGACTTCCAAATGGGGTGTTGAGGACCTTAAACATCGCACCAACTCAACTTCATCCGAATGGATGGACAGCGATGTAAGCCTTTAAGATTTTGTATATATTCCACTATATAGAACCTAGTGTAGGTTTATTTCTTCATTTTTTCTGTACTCATCCACCCGACAAGGTGAGATGGGTATCCTTAATAAGGTAAACCGAATTGGCTTTGTTAAAACCTTATGCTTTGTCTTTCAAGGGTTTCAAGACTGGGTACTTTAAGGTAACCGTGAACCTTGTAGGTAGAAAATATTTTTTTGATAGTGAAGATAAATCTCTTTTCCCTTTCCATTAGACTCGGGTACCTCGTCAGTACGACATTTTCCCCAAGGAGATGTTATCGGCTGAAAAGCTGTCAGCTCTAGAGTATATAAAGACTCTTCCTAGGGAACTCCCAATTCGGTCTTTTATTCTATTTTTGAAGTCTCCCCAACCTCGGTTGGATATGGATGGTATGTTTTGTATTTTTACTTGTACTTTAAATATTGGTTTATATTGATTTGACTTCTTATTTTCATTATAGGCATAATGGCACAGAGAGGATCCGGCTTGGCTACTGAAAAGGTCTTAAGCTAAAAGCTCCTAAGGCCACTTCTACTACTGATCACCGACACCCGGTCATAGATCGATTCCCGTCTATAACCGAAGCTGGCCCCTCTCCTCAGAATCTCTCTCTTGCTGAAGACCGACGCAAGAAAAGGAAGGACAAGGGCAAGGAGAAGGAGTTCGAGAAGGAAAAGAGGCATAAACATGCTCCAGATGTCGGGTCAAGTCGTCCAGGGGACTCCTCAATTCAAACCATAGTACCACATGCCGCTGTGTCTGAATCCTTTGTTGTCGAGGGATTTTGGGTCAACCAAGTGGTTTGTCCTGATTCATTATCGGAATTAGGATGGACACTTGCAAATAATCAAAACCATAGGACTCGCTGGCAATGGTACTGTGAGTTTCAGACCTGGGTCATGGTGATGGCACGCAGCTTTACCTTGGAACCTTTGCAGGAACTGGACAGGGTTCAAGACCGACTCTCCACCTCCCAACAGGCCTTAGCAGAAAGTGAAGAGATTTGGTCAAACTTGTCTGAAACCAACAAGTTGTTGGAGGGAGAAGTTACTCAGACGAAGGAGCACTTCAATATAATGGAGAGTCGAATGCGCGCGACCGAGAAGGCGTTAAGGGTAAAAAACTTGAAGCTAGAAGCCAAAAGTTTGGAGTTGAAGCGAGAGCAGTAAAAATCTGAAACTGAGCTGAAAGCTTTGACTGATGAGTGCAATATAAAATTCGTAGTGGAGCATGAGGCTGGTTTTAAGCATGTCGTCCGCCAAGCTTTTGAATTCTGCCGAGTCCCTTCCCACTTCAACTTTGACCTGTCTAGGGACTTCTTTGGTGGGAAATTTCTACCATATAAGGAGGTTGATGATGAAGTGGAGCCTGATGTTGAGGCACCAAGCCAGACTCAAGGTGCCATTGAAGAGGATGCCCCTTGCCAGCAAGGTCCCAAAGGGGGGATTAGTTTTTTCTTTTTAGTTTTTGTAACTCAGGCCAATAGTGCCTAAATTTTGTATACCGCTCGGCTTTTCAATACAATTTCTCTTCCTTTAACTTGTGTCTTTGCAATTTTAAGTAAAAATTTTGTACAAGTAAAAATATGAAACATACTAAATATTATGATGTCATTATCTGTAATGTAACTTGAACATATTGTTATCATAATGTAAGCGAGATAGGGGGTCATCGAATAGAATCATATCATCCTTGACTGAGTAGGGATACTCGGGAGGAAATAATATAATTAATTCATCCTTAGCTGAGTGGGAGTACTTGGGAGGGTTTTAAGTAATAGATCCATCATTGGCCGAGTAGGAGTACTCGATAGGGTATTTAATAATTGATTCATCCTTGGTCGAGTAAGGTTACTCGGGAGGGTATTTAATAATTCATCCATCCTTGACCAAGTGGGTGTACTCGAGAGGGAATAATATAATTAATTCATCCTTGGCCAAGTAAGGTTACTTGGGAGGGTTTTAAGTAATAGATCTATCCTTGGCTAAGTAGGAGTACCTAGGAGGGTATTTAATAATTGATTCATCCTTGGCCAAGTAAGGTTACTCAAGAGGGTATTTAATAATTCATCCATCCTTGACCAAGTGCAGGTACTCAGGAGGGAATAATATAATTAATTCCTCCTTCACCGAGTAGGAGTACTCAGGAGGGTATTTAATAATTGATTCATCCTTAACTAAGTGGAAGTACTCATGAGGGAAAAATCGATAATCTAAAATAACCGAATAGCTGTAGAAAAGGTATTTTTATTGATGATGTGTGCCTCGTTAAAAACCTTCCCAAGAAAACCTCTTTTCACGTTCTTTTAAGAGGACAAAACCTGAGTTAGGAAAAGAGTGCACTAATTACATATTACATTTATCTAACTGAAATAATGCTTTAAATGTGTGATATTCCAAGTCCTCGATATTGCCTTCCCTTCGAGTGTTTCAATCTTGTACAATCCGTTGTCTAGTCATGCTGCTATCTGAAAGGGTCCTTCTTAATTAGCAGCAAGTTTTCCTTCTCGACGGTCTCGTTGTGCTTCCCCAGTTACCCTCCATACCAAATCTTCAACATGAAATTGTCTTGGATTTATTTGTGAGTTAAATTTCTGGCCATTATTCTTCTGCTGGCCTCGGCCATGATTGCTGCTTAATCGCGAACTTCGTCTATTAAATCCAGGTTGACAGCTAGAGATTCGCTGTTAGCCTATTCCTCAAAGTGTTGCCTTCGAAATGATGGTTCCCCAATTTCGACCGGCACTATGGCATTAGTATCATAGGTTAAACAAAAGGGTGTTTCTTTTGTGGTTGTTTGAGGGGTACACTGATAAGTCCATAAAATATCAAGTAATTTTTCTGCCCATTCCCCTTTTTGCCAACCCCAACCTTCTTTTAAGTTCATGTAAGATGACATTGTTTGCAGTCTCGACTTGTCCGTTAGACTGAGGGTGCTTGATGGATGTAACCTTATGTTTAATTTGTAATCCTTCCAGGAATTCATTAAAACATCTATCTGTGAATTGTATCCTGTTGTCAGTGATCAAGGTGTGAGAGATGTTGAAACGTGTGATTATATTTTTTCAAGTGAATTTTTAGACATTATTTGCTGTGATTGTGGCAAGCGACTCTGCTTCAATCCACTTGGTAAAATAATTCATAGCGACTATCAGGAATTTATATTGTCCTTTTGTCAAAGGAAAAGGTCCAAAAATGTCCATTCCCCAAATAGCAAAAGGCCAAGGAGAAGCAATGGGGTGAAGGTTGTCGACATGTTGATGTATTTGTGGACCATGTTGTTGACATGGGATACATTTTTTGACAAAAACGTTGCAGTCCTTGGATAGTGTTGGCCAGAAGTATCCGGCTCTCAGAATTTTAACCACATTATTCGTCCACCCGAGTGGGTACCACAAATACCTTCATGAATTTCCCTCATCACATAACTAGTCTGGCCTTCGTGGGGAGGTGGCTTCACATTCATTAAACCAAGTTAATTTTTGTGATTTTTTAAGCAGATTAATGAAAGGCTGAGACTTTTCTGCCATTGTGGGGAGGAATCTTGCAAGGGCAGCGATCCGGCCGGCTAATCTCTAGACCTCTTTGATATTCTAGGGACTAGCCATTTCAATGATGGCCTGACATTTATCTAGGTTTGCTTGAATCCCCCTTTCAGAGAGTATAAACCCTAGGAATTTTCCCCCGGCTACTCCAAATGTGCATTTCTCTATATTGAATCTCATTCCATGCCGTCTTGCTTTGCCGAACACTTCTTTTAAATGGGCAATATGTTTATCAAGGGAGGTGGACTTGACCACCATATCATCAACATATACCTCTATACACTTCCCTATTTGTTTGTCAAAGATTTTATTCGCAAGTCTCTGATACGTTGCCCCTGCATTCTTAAGACCAAAAGGCATTACCCTATAGTAGAAATTCACCGAATCTGTCATACCTCATCCAGGGGATACATCTGAATCTGATTATATCCTGAATATGCATCCAAGATACTCAGTATTTTATGGCCGGTAGCACCGTCGACTAAGGTGTCAATATTTGGGAGAGGGTAGGCATCCTTGGGGCATGCTTTGTTTAAATCTGTGAAGTCAGTGCACATTGGCCTTTTTTACTATAACCACATTGGCCAACCATATGAAGTATCAGACTTCTCTGACGAAGCCGGCTTGTAGTAGTTTATTAGTTTCCTCCTTTATCGCCTGTGCCTTATCCCCTGCAATTTTCCTCTTTTTCTGAGCTACCGGCTTGGTCCCCTTATAGACCAATAGAGGATGACAGAAATTCAGGGTCAATGTCTGGCATGTTAGAGACCAACTAGGCAAATAAGTCGTCATTTCTTATCAACTCGTTCTGAAGGTCCTGGTGCCCTTCCCAAGACAAACCGGCTCCCAAGTAAGTGACCTGCTCAGGCTTCCTTCCTAGTTGAAAAAGCTGCTTGTTTTCACTAGGTTCAACCGGACATCCCTCATCAATTCTGGGATCCAGCTCAATATCTAGGTCCTCTCCTGACCGAGGGGATACAATATTAACGTCTTGTTTGTATCCTTGGAACGGTTTTAGGTGCAAACATGCAAAATAACATTCTCTGGCAGTTTTCTGATTGGCATGAACGGTAACAATTTGGCCCTTTTCTAATGGAAATTTCATGGCCAAGTGAGGAGTGGATACTATGGCTTTCAATTTATTGAGGGATGGCTGGCCGAGTAGTATATTGTATGAAGTATTCGCATGTACCACCAGATAAGTGACTTTAATGCATTTTTCTTCGTGTTCCGATCTGAACGAGGTATATAGGTCGATACATCCACGGGTCTCCACTCTCTCTCCAGAAAAACCAACAAGTGGCTCATGGTATTCCCTCAATTCCTCTTCTGGGATCCTAAGTTGCTTGAAGGTGTTCCAGTATAGGATGTCGGTCGAGCTCCCTTGATCGATTAGGGTTTTTCATACTGTGCAATTGAGGATGTCAACGCTTATGACCATGGGATCGTCTTGCACCAGATCTACTCCTTGAAAGTCCTCGTCAGTGAATGTGATGGGGGGATTCGGATTCTACTGCCTAGTGATATGTTCTTAATAGAGCGGACTTGTCTCAGATGTCTTTTTCTGGCCAAATTGGTAGGTCCTCCATCTGCAAACCCACTCGCTATGATGTTAATAACTCTTTTAGGATACTTTTCACGCTCATCATAGCATTTGACAGGGGGCTATCTTGACTGGCTACATTGTCGTTCAGGCTTTTTGTCATTGTATCTTCTTGATGGCTTAGGGTAACGGTCTTTACCCCTTTCGGCATGAACGAGGGGGTTTGTTTGCACAAACCCTTGAAGATGTCCATCTTTAATCAAATCTTCAATTTTATCTTTTAGGGCCGTGCATTCCTCACTAGTATGTCCTCTATTTCGATGGTATCGGGATTTGTCTGCCCGAGGGGGGTGTTGGCACGCCTAGGTATAATCAATATCTCTATTGCCAAAGCTTGGTCGAACACCCTGGACAGATTGGTATTAAGGGTTGTATATGAAGGATATTTTGGTCCTCTAGGCGGCCTCTCAGCATCATTTCTTCGATCTTTGTTTTCTTGCCTAGATTGAAAGATTCTCTTTTATTAACTTCTTTTGAATTGGTCCCTTGTTCCATCCAGACTTGGCTCTAGTACTCGGCCAATTCTTTCATTTGCATATACTAAGCAACCTGACTCCTTAATTCATCGAGGTCCATAGTTGATTTTTTACAAATACTGTTCACAAAGGGTCCTGGTTTCAAGGCCGTCGTAAGATGATGCATGGCCACTGCTGGCTCCAAATTGTGAATTAAGAGTGTCACTTTGCCAAAGCATTCCATGAACGCTCTAAGTGTTTGTCTCTTTTCCTGGCAGATGTTCACGAGTGCTAAGAATGTTAGAGGATGGGGAAGGCTCGCGACAAACTGTAGGATGAATCTTCTCGTTAAGGTGGCAAATGAATCAATGGACGAGAGAGGTAACTTGGTAAACCAGCTGAGTGCTGGTCCTCACAGTGAAGTGGGGAGTATTCTACATAACAATGCATCATTCTCTGTGTATAGGCTGACTTGGATGGTAAAGATATCCAAGTGCTCTCTGGGGTTGGTAGTTCCATCATGCTTATCTAATGTTAAACCTCTCCAATTCTCAGGTAACTTAGCTTCCAGGATAGGCTGAATGAAAGGGCTTCAACTTGAAGTGTTATCCTGGACGAAGGGTGTAGTTTGGGAGGGTATGTAGGTTCTAATTTCCTTCCTCAGATTGGTGTTTTCCCTTCTCAACATTGACAACTCGAGGGCGTCTTTTTCTCTCCCCTTTTTCATTTCCATCATTTCAGCCTTGAGTTGCCTTACCATTGCAAAAAGGCTCTCGTCACCTCGCCCTCTACTAGTACTTCAGGAATCGGCTGGTTAGGTGTAGCATCCTTCTGCCAAGATGTTCCTCCTTGCTGCATTTGTCTGTCTTGTTGGGTTCTTGTAAGTACCATGATTAATTCAAAAGATGAGGCAAATCGTGCCCCACGGTGGGCGCCAAAATGTTCCTGCTGGGGAATCATTAGTCTTCTTGTCTCCTCTGGTGCGAGATGACGTCTTTCTTTCTACTGCTGATTCTATCTGACGTAAGGAGGTGTACTTGCAAAAGGCATTCCAATGATGAAATCAGGTTCTGGTTTAGGTAATAAATGCTATTTAATATTCAGAAGTCAACCACTTACTTGTACCTCCTACCTTCCTTTTATAGATATTATTATGGGCTAATGGGCTTACGAGTCAGCCTTGGTTTTGACCCTTTAATTAAAATAGATAATGGTCTAATTATTATTCTTAATTAGGTTATTTACTTTTTAACATGACAGAAAGGGTATTTGACTATTTAGGCCAAAGGGATACTCAGTTTCTTTTTTTTATAAGTAGGACAGAGTAGTGCCCTGTCCAGTACAATTTATTAATTATTTTAAATAATAATAATATTAATAATAATAATAATATAAAATATAAAAAATTTAAATATATTTTATTATCATTATATTAATTTAACTTGTTGAGTTATAAATTTTGGTCTTTTATATAATAATAAAATTGGAATAAAATAATTTATTAAGTCACAAAAATCAAAATGATGCTCTCAATCCTATATTATTTTTTTATTTTGATATTTTTGTTATTTTTCTAAAATTTATTTAGTTAATAATTTTTTATATTTATTTCTTTAGATTATAAATTTTAGTCTTTACAAATAATAATAATAATAATAATAATAATAATAAATAATTCTTATTAAATGGTAAAAATATAATATTGATTTTTGTTATTTTATTTATGTTATTTTGTCATTTTAATTTTACTTCTTCAAATAAGAATACCACTAATGGATACGTATAGCATTATAAACAAATTCCTATTAAAAATTTGCAGCATTTTTTTTTTACTATTTTTAGTTTTAATATTATTATTTTATTTTTATTAATATTATTAGCGTTATTTATTCATTAATATTATTATCTTTATTTTTGATTTTATTTTTGTATAAAATTAATGTATTTTATTTAAATTTGTATTTTACTATTGTAACTTATTAAATATAATGTGTTATAAATTGTCTAAACTTCGTCTACCTATATTACCTCAAGTTTTATGTAATTCTAACTTTAGTTAATTAAGTAATTATTAAAATTGTTAATTGAATCATTAAATTAAGTTAAAATTATTTTTAAGGAAAAAATTATTTTTATGCAATAGTTTGATTTAAATTTACTTTTTAAAATTTCTTCTCTTTAATTATTAAATAATATATTCATTTTAAATTTAAATAATTTTTCCATTTTAATTAATTAAATAATTATTTATCAATATATACTTTTATTCTCTTTTTTTAAATATTTTTTCTTTAATTTATTTGTTAATTAAATTAAAATCATTACACTTAATTAATGCAAGCATTTTTATTTATATACGTTAAAAATTATCAAGACCTTTGCATATTTATATTATCTTAAACCTCCTAGGACATAAATGTTTTTTAAAAAATAAACCACATTTTATTTTTAACATATTAAATACTTGCTTTATAAATCAAAATATATTCCTTTAAATATTTCTTCCTCCAATTACTAAATACACATGTTTGTTAAATCATATTTCCATTCTCAACTAATCAAGTAATTAATTAAAATATATTTTTTTAGATATTTTTTTTTAATTATCAAAAAAATAATTTATTAATTTTTAATTAAATTTAAATTATTTCACCTTTTTAATATAACTATTTATGATGCTAATATATAATGTCTTTATCTTTAAGTGTAACATTCTTAATTTAAATTTCAACGTGTAACATAATTTATAATGAGAAAAAGTAAATAAAGTAAATACTTTTATTTTTATGACTCAAAGAATTAAGAAAAAGGTCAAACTTTCGTTCTATTATTAAATTTTCAAAAAATTGAAGATATTCAAATTTTTAAAGGAAGCATTTATAGAATTTAAATTTATAAATATAGTGAAAATTAAAATTTTTGTTTCAAGAATTTTACATAATCCATGATATGCACGTACAAATTTAAAACACAAACAACACTATTTTCTAGCAGAGTAAATTTCTATAAAAATGAATGTAATTTATAATTAAAATAGTTAACTATTAATATTACCCATACACTTCAAATTACGTAACCTTGTCAATTTAAACAGAAATTTAATAAATATTATAATTTTTTAGAATATTCTAAACTCTACAAAGTAGTCATTCCTTACAATCCCACGGAGAATGCGACTCTAGATTAGTCAATCTTTTTTAATTTTCTTCAAAATCCATTTCTAAAAAATATTTAGTAAGGGTAAGTATTCTCGCTCCACTAAATTCTCTCATTTAATAGAATAATCTAAATGGAACTAAAAATATTATTTAATACATTTTAATATATATATATATATATATATCCTGCCAAGTCAAATGGTTGAGAAAATTTTTTATATTAATTCAAGTTTTTTCTAAAATTTTTTGGAGTGAGGATCTTTAGAATTTGTATTGTGGAGTGAGTGATAATAAATAAATATTTTTTATCTTTACAGTGTTTAATGGACACTAAATCTGAATCAATCAAAATGAATTTATAAAATTGTTTGGTTTTATTCAGTGCATAAGGTTTGAAATGAAAATCAGGAAGAAAAGTTTTAGAAATAGCTTTATAGGAATTTTTGTCCCAAAATTCTGGTTCCATTTGCAAAACTAAGGAAAATTTTCCTATACTTATGTAATGAGATGGATTTTGTGTGGGTTTTTGAATTTGTTTCTCTTTTTGGAGGGTAATATCTTTACTAGTCTCTCTAGGAAACCCAATTGTTTGGTTTAGGGATTGGACAATGATGTTTAGGCTATTGAAGTCTAATTCCATTTCTTCTTCAGAGACAATATCAGCCCATGATTTCTTTGGTAGACTACTTAGGCTTCTTTGTTGGATGACTAAGAGAGTGCTAATTGGCAAAGCATAGTCAGCTTTGGTTTGTTTTGCTGTTTGGGTTTTGGACGAATCAGCCTTGTTGGATGAATCTTTTTTGGGAATCATAGATTGCTGAGTTGATGACTCAACTATCTAGATAGCTTTTTGGGTGGATGACCCAGATGGAGTAGATGACTCCAACGAATTGAAGTCTGTTGAAATAGACTTTGATTTACCTTTATTTAGAGTCAGGGCAAGTCTAACTTTTCCTCCTTGAGTACTACCTCCTCCTCTGGAAAGGGTTGTTGCCTTCCTTGGCATTCTATTTATCCTGTAGATATTCACAAGTAAGGTAATGAGGATGAAAATTGAAAGTGCCTTTGAGATATTCTATTTCAAAATAAAAAATCACTTAAAATTGTTTGCCTTCTAGCAAAGATTTGTTTAGATGCAAGATTTTTTTACATCTTTTTATAAAATTTCATTAGCAGATTTACAATCTATTCTGATGAAAAATTTTTGGTTTAATAAATCAGATTGAAATTTTGAAACACACAAAACAATTGCCAAATTATTTTTTTTTTCTGACAGTTGAATGATTTTGTTGTGCAGAATTTCAATGTTTAAATGTGTATTGTAACACTGTGAGGTTTCCACTCCTTTCATGCATGTATGAGTATATATATATATATATATATATATATATATATATATATATATATATATATATGCATGTCAAATTTTACTTTTATGAGATTTCTTTTATGTTTTAGTTACCTTTATTCGTAATTATCTTGAATTTTAAAACATGATTGGAGCCGTTTGTATCCATAGTTCACTATGTTGATACCACCTAAGGTTTCCCACCCAATACCTCATTATATTTTTTTTACTTCAAATTCCTAATAGTAGTTGTACATGTTCACTTTTGATTTATTATGCAAACAAATTTACATTCCTTCATATAGCCTATGGTTCGGTAAGTGACTATACAATTTATAAGGAGAAGGTAAGCTATTACTTTGACAAGAGTCACGACTAAATTTTGAGGGGTTACTACTTTTAAGGAAGGGAATCCTAATGTCATTGAACTACTTTGTGAAAGCTGCCCTTAAGATATGTCTCCCTTCCTTTGTGGATGTATAATGTAACCCAAATTACCCCAACCCATGTTCTCTTTCTGCATGGCATGAGTTTAAATGTCTATCCCTTGGTATTGCACGTGTACTCCACTATCCCCTCCTCTCAGTTAGGTTGAGTAGCCAACTCCTGCACTTGTGTGATGTGTGGCAAGCAACAAGCAAAACTCCTGCTCTAAATCTTGGTGGAATGGAGTGTCGATCTTACAATTAATGCCCCATTCACCTGCTCTGAAAATGTGTCCCTCTTTTGCCCATATACTCGCCATATAAACACCTTAGTTCAGTCATGAAATGACCATTCCATTGCACCCTTATGGATCTATAATTATAATCCAACTGCTCACTAAACACACATACAAGATGAGTGATCTTGGAATCCTGAATGAGTTGCTCACGGTTTAATCAACTTAAGGTACTACTGCACTACACTCTCGGGATATTCTAATTGCTAGACGGAAGCCAATAGAGGAAGCCCAAATTAGACATATTCTGCATACAAATAAGAATGAGAAGTTAAATTGACAAAAGGGACAAAAGAAGAGAGAAAGGAAGAATATAATATAGCTTTTAATTTCCCACCAAATACAAAGGGTAACCAGCCATGAACTCTTAGTTTCCTTTACCCCTCTCATATACACTCTTCTTACATCGTACCCTCTTATTCTGTCACTCCTAAAGACTGCATCAAGGTTTGCAGCCAATTAAATCAAAATTCATTGCAACAATATCTTTCCCTCTGTCATACGATCCTTGTTAGTAGGTAAAGGGGGTCCATATTGCCAAAAACTTATTAAATCTTATTGCACGTTTAGTTGAAAATTTTTGCATAAGAATTGATAAAGTCGTCCTTTTATTGGAAAGAGATAGTGAGGTATAAAGATATAAACCCAATTTAGTAAAATTCATTAGTTCCATGACTTCGTCCTTGCATGTGGAAAACCGTGCTACGAATTGTGCTTGTTATGAGATGACAAAAAATTAAGAAATTAAATGGTGGAGTGGATGAACATGCTAAATGATCTTGGCTGTACTGTGAGCAGAGATTTTTGTATTATGATAATTGTTCTGTGTGCATACAGATTTCTCTTTCTCGTGAAGAATATACATATTGTAGATAAGGAAACAAATTGAATAAAGAATTGTCTTATGTTTCATGTGTTATGTGAATTAATGTTGTTTTTTTATGATTTGAGGTACTGGACAAATTGAATATATAATAGTAATAAAATATGATTACACTGTACTACCGGAAAAGCCATCAATGATGCTAGATAATGGGAATTTAGGAGAATAAGTACAAATTGATAAAAACCAAATTAAGGACAAATCACAATTGGACGGGAATAGTAAAGGGTCAAATTAGAGATAGACCTTAGGAGATAATAATAATAATAATAATAATAATATAAAGGAAAGAGAGAAAGAATATATATATATATATATATATATATATATATATATATATATATATATATATATAGACGTATATGCCACAAGATTTTGTTTTTAATTTTAGGTGTAAAATAGTGAGTAAGATGAGGAGAGTAAAGTGAACTTCAAAGACGCAGATGTAGAGCTAAACTATATATATATATATATATATATATATATATATATATATGTATATGTATGTATATATGTATGTATGTATGTATATATGGGTCCAATAAATTTTCTTGTTATTAATAATAGTCCTTTATTTGTTAGTTAGTTTAATAATAATTATAGTGCAGTCATGAAAATAAATGACCAAAAATTTTGAGTCTGAAAGCCTTAGAAAACATAGACTTCCATTGGATAGTTCCAAATATAGTTTAATCCTAGTTTCATAAATTAACAAATAGAAAATAAAATAATGAATAAATTATGTAAATCCTATGACTAATAAGTATTCTCAAATGATTAGGAGACCTTTAATTTGAGAATCTGTAAAATTAAAGGGATCATACAATATAACAAGAATGGATTTAACTTTAAATGACTTAGTCTGTTGACTTAGTGTGATATGATTATTGCGTTGTTCATCTAGAACTTGTAAGGATAAAGTAAAGAGGCAAATTAAGACTCATGACATATTCATGCATCATACTTGTTAAAAAGGAATTGACTTAAGGCTACAATTGGTACAACTAGGGAACGCTTGTGTTAGGATCAATGACGAACCTTGAGGGTGGTAAAAAAGGGAGATGACCCAATGGCACAGAGTAGCTCACTGTGACTAGGTCACGTTACTAGCAAACCCTTGCCAAGCCTGACGTGAACACCCGTTACCAGGATCGCAGTAGGTCCATTCCTGAATGACACTCGTGAAGTGTAAGGTTGACCATTGTCACAAAATTGTGAATGTGCTAGATGTGATAGTAGGGAATGGAGTCCTCCAATCGCCTTGAGATTGAAAGTGAATTAAATGGAAATTTGTATATGGGATCCTCATGCATTGCATAACAACAAGAAATTATCATAAAAGAAAAAGTAATCTCCATAATTTACTTGCATCATGCATCATCTCATTTATGAATACTAATGAATTTCGTTGTGTCTTATTTCAAATGCAACATTGATTCTTTGATGGATTTACTATTAATAAAGTAATTCCTTTACATGTATTCACTTTGATTGATATTATAGACTCACCCTTTCTTTTCTCTTTTGTTTTCCCCTTTGTGGTGTATGTCTGTTTGTTTGGTGCATTGTATAAACTGTGTGCAGATGGGTTCTGAAATGATGAAGGTGTTGGTACTCCCAACCGATGGTGACTTATGGATCTACGATGATACCACCCAGTAGACGATCTACCAAGGGTTCGCCAGGATGACCCTTGGGTCAGTTACTGAGGTGGGTTGGGAGACTCGCTGTATCATAGATATGCCTGTTGAGATTTTTTTTCCTTTACCTTTGTACACTACCAGTATACAATTCCTTCTCATTCCACCTATGGACACCCCTGCTCCCATGGACGCTGATATTCCCGTTCCCTTACCTATCCTAAACAGTACCCCTGATTCTCATGTACCTCGACCCCTCCTCCCGTTGAGCCTGAGTGTGTGGACATTCAGGTGATTGAGTCATCCATTAGACCTCCCCCTCCTACTTCACTCTGTCATCTGTCACCCATTGATGAGGCCGGACCCTCACATCATAGTCCTTCACTACCCCTATCCTCCCCCTACTCCCAGCTGGCTGGAAGATGTAGACGAGGACCTGCCCAGTTTACCTTCTGACCCAAACGCTACCCTCTCTACTTCGCTTGACTCTGATCCCTCAGAGGAGTGTACTCCTTTGGATTGACTTAGTGTTATGTATATTGATGAATCCATATTTTACTAGTATTTTACAATAGTTTTTAGTGCAATTAATAAAGAAAACATGCTAGAAATAGTAAAAAACCCTTAAAAAATAATAAAATGTTGTATGTCACTTTTAAACATAGTTATTTTAAAATTTATTCATTTTCTATGTAAAAAGTGACATTTCAAGTATGCTTTTGTAGGAAATTCTGAGCTAAGTTCATGAGGATTGGATGATCACAGGAAAAATAGAAGAAAAGTAGCAAAAATTGGAGGAAAGAAGTTGATAATTGAAGAACAGCCTTTGAGTGATCACTTTCGCTGGTGAAAGTGATCACTCCAGAACCATAAAATGAAGAAGAGCTTCTGCGTAATCACTTTTGCTAGCAAAAGTGATCGTTCCAGAGAGGTTGCAATGAGAAGAGCTTCTGCGTGATCACTTTTTCTAGAAAAAGTGAGTGTTCCAGAAAGTCCTCCAAGAAGAGTAGCTGCGCGTGTTCACTATTATCAACAAAAGTGAACACGCGCAAGAAGGCAGCTTCTGCGTGTTCACTATTTCTAGCAAAAGTGAACACGCGCATGACATTAGCAAGGAAAGCTTCTACGTGGCTACTATTTTCAACAAAAGTGAACACTTTGAAGTGCGCGTGGCTACTATCACCAACAAAAGTGAACACGCGCAAGTGAAAATGAAGAATTAGCCTCTGCGTGATTACTATTGCTGGAAAAAGTGATCACTCCAGTAGAGCGGGAATTCTATAAAAGGCAGTTAGCTCAGGAATTTAGTAGTTTTTGTTCATTTTTTATTTTGCATTTGTTTTTGTTGTTGAGAGAGTCAGAGAGGGAGATTGAGGACGAACACCAAGCTTCATTTCTTGAGGGATCAGATTGGAGATTAGCTTGAAGATGTTTCTTCTTTGTTCATTCTCTTCTTCGCTTCTCTTCTCTTCTTTTTTTATAATGTTTGCCTAAACTCTTTGTGGTTAGGAATTGTGAATCTGAAATGGAAATGTTGAATTGATTTTGGATCTGAACTTTGAGTTTTGGATTGGATTGAGTGATTGATTCTGCTGTTAAAGTAGTGATTGAATGGAAATTTGATCAACTAATCATAGAGGAACTCTTATCAATGGGAATTGAATTTGTTTCTCAGATCTGAATTAATTGCCAAGGTTATTGGTTTCTTAGGGATAAGATATCTTAATCTTGCAATCTTTTGGTTTCTTAAACTAAATGCAACATTTGATTGGATTAGATCTAAGGGATTAGAGTGATTTGATTAGATGTTAGATTCATTGAGGCAAGGGATTGTCCTTTGATTAATATAACGTGAAACTGATTGTCATTCCATCTAAATGCTTGAAAGTTTAGAACTTTATTGATTCAATGTTTAAGTTTTGGTGAAACAATTTCCTAACTACTCTTTCTACATCTGTTTACTATATACTTTTGTAATAACTATTCCGTTTTACTTTCTAATTTCGTTTTTGATACATTCATACCAAATCCATCTGAAATTTGTAAAGCTCAACTAATTATGATCTTGTGAAGTGGTAATTGAGAACTTTATTCCCTGAGGACGATACTTAGAACTCAATTTGATTCTAAGATTTTTTATAACTTGCTACAACAACACTAGTACACTTGCTAGTCAGTTTACCTTCAGTGCAACAACAGTTGTAAAGAGTGTGACAAGTTTTTGGCGCCGTTGCTGGGGAATAATTTGTTTCAATATCATGAGTAACAGGAAAATAACTAGATTGAGCATTTGTTTCTTTAAATTTTCTACAACTATTACATTACATGTGCAGTTTTCTGTTTTCATTATACTATATCTGTGTTTAGTTGTATATGCGTGGGAAAAAAAATAAATCTACTCTTGTATTTGATCCTGACATTGATAGAACTCTTAGGAGATTAAGAAAAGAGACTAGAGCAGAGAGATCTGTAGGAAGTGACAGTGATCTAGAGGTTATACATTCTCCAAAATTTCAAGTCACTCTTTTTGCAAATAGGAAACATTCACCTTTTAGACAACCAACTCCAAAAGTTGAAATGGCAGAACAATAGAGAATGAGAACACTAGGAGATTATGCAATTCCAAATATGCAAGGCTATAATTCTTCAATTGTTAGACCAACCATTCAAGCCAATCATTTTGAGATAAAACCAGCCTTACTTCACCTAGTGCAACAGGACCAATTTTCTGGTGAAATTTTTGATGATCCTAATCTGCATATTTGTAATTTTCTGCAGTTGTGTGATACTATAAGGATGAATGGAGTAAGTGAAGATGCTATAAGACTGAGGCTATTTCCATTTTCTTTAAGAGACAAAGCCAAATGTTGGTTACAAGCACAGAAGTATCACCACATGGACTGAACTTGTGAATAAATTTCTAACAAAATATTTTCCTCCCCCAAAAGCTGCTAAGCTGAGAGGAGAAATAACATCTTTTGTGCAGCAGGAAAGAGAATCACTTTATGAAGCATGGGAAAGATATAAAGAGTTGCCGAGAAGATGTCCACATCATTGTATTCCAGAATGGATGCAGCTGGAAACTTTTTATAATGGAATGAATGTAGTAACTAGAACTATGATTGATGTAGCTGCAGGAGGATCTTTGAGTATGAAATCCTTTGAAGAAGCTCAAAGAATCATTGAATTGATGGCTTCATCCATGTATCAGAATTCCAACTTGAGGAATACAAGAAGAGGCAATGAATACAAAGCAAAGATGATGGAAACTTTTCTTGCACAGAATCAGCTGCAGAGCCAATTATTTTCTGATCAAATAGCAGCTTTGACTCAGTAGATTAATAATTTGCAGACTGGAAATGTGGTAACAAGTCAGTTGACATGCGATTTTTGTGGAGGGAATCATGCTAATGGTGCATGTGATGTACCTACCCCTGAACCACAAGAGCAAGTCAATTATATGGGAAATTATCAAAGACAACAACAATCTTATCCTCAACAATCTTTTCCTCTTGGATTTCAATATTCTAATAATAGGAATCAACAATTTTATAATTGGAATCCTCAAAATCCTGCAATGAAAAGCACTAATACATCTCTTCCATTTTCAAATGTAGGAAATCACCAACAAAAGCAGTACTTTCAAGGAAATTCTTCTACTCAACCTCAAAGGAGTCAACATTCAGCTAGACCAATGAGTGAAAGAATGAACGAGATTGAGGAAACAATGTTACAATTCATGAAAGTCACTCAATCCAGCATCAAGAATCAAGAAGCTTCTATGAAGAAGTTAGAAACTCAAATTGGACAGCTGGCTGAACAATTAACAAGCAGAGATGAAGGAAGATTTCCAAGTAACACAGTGGTGAATACAAAAGAACAATGTCAAGCTATAGTTACAAGAAGTGGAGCTGTTGTAGCCAGTAACCAGCTGAAAAGAAACTGAATAATGTTGCAGCAGAAAAGCAAGTAGAAAATGCAGCAGAGGAAAGAAATTTAAAAGAAGAATTGCAGCAAGGAAACTTCAAGCTACTAAAGAGAGAACATTCAAAAAAGAATAAAGAAGTTCATAAAAGTCCTGAAAGAAAGACAAAGAAGTAATTATTTAAGGACACTTACAAACCAATTGATCCAGAAAAATATAAGAGACTGCCTTATCCTCAAAGAGTGCAAAATCCTAGGCAAGAGGAGCAGTTTGAGAGGTTTCTAAATGTGTTCAAAAAGCTGCAAATTAACATTCTATTTGCTGAAGCTTTGGAGCAAATGCCATCTTATGCTAAATTCATGAAGGAACTACTCTCCAAGAAAAGAAAGTTAGAACATGATAAGACGGTACCCTTGACAGAGGAGTGCAGTGCTATTCTTAGAAGAAAACTTCCTCAAAAATTAAAAGACCCAGGATCCTTTAGCATACCTTGTGAAATAGGAAATTGTACTGTGGGAAAAGCATTGTGTGATTTGGGGGCAAGCATTAATTTGATGTCATTAGCCATTATGAAGAAATTGGGGATAGAGGAAGTGAAACCAACCAACATTACATTGCAATTAGCTGATAGATCATATACTTATCCATATGGAGTAGTAGAGGATTTGTTGGTTAAGGTTGACAAATTTATTTTTCCTGCAGATTTTGTCATATCAGACATGGAGGTAGATGCAAACATACCATTAATCTTGGGCAGACCTTTCCTTGCAACTGGACGAGCTCTCATTGATGTGCAAAAAGGAGAGTTAATGCTTAGAGTTCAAGAGGAAAAGGTAATATTTAATGTATTTGAAGCTTTGAAATATCCAATTGATGATAACACATGTATGAGAGTAGATACATTGGATTCTATGATCACTCCTTATTCTTTAAATGGATTTGATGAAATTTCTGTGTTGAGAGAAACCATAGCTGCAGGAAATACTAAATCTCTGAATTTTGAAGATGAAAACGTATTTGAAATGGAGCAGCAATTGGAAACTCTACCTATTTTAATACCCGCAGAAGAATCAATCAAAGAGGAGTTGAAAAATGAAGGAGAAGAAGAGAAAAGTCAGAAGTTGGAATTAAAGCAACTTCCATCTCACTTGAGATATGCATTCTTAGATCATAAACATGAAAATCCAGTTATCATAAGCAATGAACTCAAGGAAGAAGAGAAGGAGAAGTTGTTGAGAATTTTGAGAACCCATAAATCAGCAATAGGGTGGAACATCTCAGATTTGAAAGGTACAAATCCATCCTTTTGTAAGCACAGAATTTTATTTGAAGAAAATTTTAAACCAGTTGTGTAGCCTCAAAGAAGAATAAACCATACCATGAAGGAAGTGGTAAGGAAGGAAGTCATTAAACTATTAGATGCAGGGATCATATATCCTATTTCAGACAGCAATTGGGTAAGTCCTGTGCAAGTGGTACCTAAAAAGGGTGGAATGACTATAGTACCAAATGAAAAGAATGAGTTGATACCCACAAGGACTGTCACAGGATGGAGGATGTGTATAGATTATAGAAAGCTGAATTATGCAACCAGAAAAGATCATTTTCCTCTACCTTTTGCAGACCAAATGCTAGAAAGGTTAGCTGGACATGCATTTTACTGCTTTTTAGATGGATATTCTGGCTATAACCAAATTGCTGTAGATCCAATTGATCAAGAAAAAACTGCTTTTACTTGTCCCTTTGGAATATTTGCATATAGAAGAATGTCGTTTGGGCTGTGTAATGATCCAGTTACATTTCAAAGGTGCATGTTAGCTATTTTTTCTGACTTAGTTGAGAAAATAATTGAGGTATTCATGGATGATTTTTCTGTTTTTGGGAATTCATTTGATGATTGTTTATCTAACTTGTCCATTGTTTTGCAGAGATGTCAAGACACCAACTTGGTGTTGAATTGGGAGAAATGTCACTTTATGGTGCAAGAAGGAATAGTGCTTGGCCATAAGATTTCAATTAGAGGGATGGAGGTTGATCAAGCTAAAATAGAAGTGATTAGTAAATTACCTCCACCTGTGAATGTGAAAGGAATTAGAAGTTTCTTAGGCCATGCTGGGTTTTATAGGAGGTTCATTAAAGATTTTTCTAAAATTGCCAAACCTCTGAGTGACTTGCTTGTAAAGGATGCAGCATTTGTATTTGATGAATCTTGTATGCATGCTTTTACTATCTTAAAAGAAAAACTGATTTCTGCTCCAATTCTTGTTAAACCTGACTGGACTATACCATTTGACTAATGCGTGATGCAAGTGACAATGCAGTGGGTGCTGTATTAGGACAAAGAAAAGATAAAAGACTACATGTGATTTACTATGCTAGTAGAGTCCTAAACTCTGCACAGATTAATTACATAACCACTGAAAAAGAGTTGCTTGCTATAGTATTTGCTTTTGATAAATTTAGGTCTTATTTAGTAAGGTCCAAGGTTGTGGTATATATTGACCATGCTGCTCTGAAATATTTGTTTTCTAAGCAGGATGCTAAACCAAGACTGTTGAGATGGATTCTACTACTTCAAGAATTTGAGTTAGAAATTCGAGATAAGAAAGGAAAAAAGAATGGTGTTGCAGACTATCTATCCAGAATTCCATTGGATACAATGCCATCAAATTACTTGGATATTAATGAAGAATTTCCTGATGAAAAGCTTCTAACTGTAGATGAAGTACCTTGGTTTGCTGATATAGCGAATTTTAAGGCCACTCAGCATATTCCAAAGAGAATGAATTGGCAGCAAAGAAAGAAATTTCTTCATGACAGCAAGTTCTATATTTGGGAAGATCCTCATCCATTCAAAATTGGAGTAGATGGTATTTTGAGAAGATGTATTCCATAGAAAGAACAAGCTGATATCCTATGGCATTGCCACAATTCAGATTATGGAGGCCATCATGGTGGATCAAGAACAGTTGCCAAAGTATTACAAGCTGGATTTTTCTGGCCTACATTGTTCAGAGATGCAAAAATTTATGTAGAAAACTGTGATAAATGCCAAAGAGTTGATAACATTTCCAGAAGACATGAGATGCCTTTGAATAATATCTTGGAGGTGGAACTGTTTGATGTATGGGGAATAGACTTTATGGGACCCTTTCCAACTTCTTTTTCTCATGAATACATACTTGTGGCAGTGGATTATGTGTCTAAATGGGTGGAAGCTATACCAACCAGAACAAACGAAGCCAAAGTGGTGATTTCCTTCATAAAGAAAAACATTTTTTCAAGATTTGGAGTGCCAAGAATTCTGATTAGTGATGGAGGATCACACTTCTGCAATAAATACCTTGATAATGTTCTGGATAAGTATGGAGTAAAACACAGAGTAGCAACTCCTTATCATCCTCAAACAAGCAGACAAGTGGAAATTTCAAATAGAGAAATCAAGAAGATCTTAGAGAAAGTAGTCAGTAACTCAAGAAAAGATTGGTCAAGGAAGCTTGATGATATATTATGGGCATACAGAACTGCATTCAAAACACCAATTGGTATATCACCATATCAATTAGTGTTTGGGAAATCATGTCATCTTCCTGTAGAACTTGAACATAGAGCATATTGGGCTACTAAATGGCTGAATTTTGATTCAACCAAGGCTAGAGAAAAGAGAGTGTTACAGCTACATGAACTGGAGGAATTCAGACAAATTGCATATGAAAATGCAAAACTGTATAAAGAAAGGACTAAAAGAATACATGACATATTCATCTTGTAGAGAGAATTCAGACCAGGGCAGTTAGTTCTACTATTCAATTCTAGATTGAAGTTGTTTCCTAGAAAACTCAAGTCTAGATGGTTAAGACCTTTTATGGTAAAAGAAGTATCTCCCTTTGGTGCTGTGTTACTTGAAGATCAAAGAGAAGGGAGAAAGTTTAAAGTCAATGGCCAAAGACTGAAGATTTACAATGGAGGAGAATTCAATAGGAACACTTTTTGCATTAACTTGGTTTCTCAGCAGTGAGGAACATTTAACATCAAGCTAGTGACGTTAAAAGAGCACTTTGTGAGAGGCAACTCATATTTCTGAACCATTTTTTCTCTATTTGCATTTTACTTAAACTTTTGTTAATTCGTTATTTCAATTTTTGCAATTTTCTGATTTTAGATTCTATTTTATATGTGTTTTAGGAATAATGTGTTAATTCAATGAAGGTTCATGCTGTGGATGCATAAATGAGATGATTGAAATTGAATGCATGAGGCAATTAAGTTTCTAAGGAGCTTTGAATAACAAAAGGAGTCACTATTTTGCAGAAAAGTGATCACGCAGAGCTTTAATTACAGGGTTCCATTCTGAACAATCACTTTTGCTGATGAAAGTGATCACACAGAGGAGCAAGGAACGACACCCTTCTCTGGAACAATCACTTTTGCTGATGAAAGTGAACACGCAGAACCCTTTGGAAGACACCCTTCTCTGGAACAATCACTTTTCCCAGTGAAAGTAACCACGCCCAGGCTTAAATAGAGGTAATGTGATGCGCGTAGTTACTTTTTCTAATAATGGTGATCATGCGCAAGAGTTATGTGTAGTTTCAAGTTAAAGTTGATGCGCGTTACCACTTTTTCTAGTAATAGTAATCACGCAGAAGGTTATTACCTGTGCGTGATCACTTTTTCTGGTTATGTGTAGTTTCAAGTTAAAGTTGATGCGCGTTACCACTTTTTCTAGTAATAGTAATCACGCAGAAGGTTATTACCTGTGCGTGATCACTTTTTCTGGAAAAAGTGAACACGCGCAGCTCATTTCAAATTACTCAATGCAAAGCCCTCTGGAACGTTCACTATTTCTAACAAAAGTGAACACGCGCATGCTATTTACCCTCAGAGTGTTCACTTTTGCTAGCAATAGTGAACACGCACACAACATCATCTCTATAACTTCCATTTTTTCTGAAAAAAGTGGCCACGTGCAGTAAGCGTGTCCATTAAAATGCATAAAAGGAACCACGCAGAGCCATTTTCAGAATCTCAAATCTTCATTTCTTCATCTCATTTCTCAAATTCTTGATCTTTCTGACCCTTTGCTGAACGAAATCTGTTTCTAAGCAATCAACTGAAGTTCATTCTGCACATTTTCTCCAAATCCAGGTCAGTATTCTACTTCTCTGAGTTAGAAATTAGGGTTCTTCATTTTGCAGAATTGTGGAAAACACTGAGTAATGGAAAAACAGAAATTTTCTTGTTAATAACTAATCTGAACATGCAATTACAAGGCAATGTAGAGTAATTCTCACTTCAATTGATAGATTTTTAGATGGAAAAAGACCTACATTGACAGATTGCATGAGTTAACCTTAGGGCTTAAAGTGAAAAATAGTTAGGAAGAAATTTCTGCATAAATGTAACTCTTGAACTCTAGCATTTTGCATTCAAAATCATGAATATCTGAGTTTAAATGCTTCAAGGAACCATATTCTGCATTGTTATGATATTCTTAAATTCTGCATTATTCATATTCTGCTATTCTGAAATTGAAAATGTCCTGCATTGCATTGCATTCATGTCTTTCAGTGTATTGAAATATTCTTTTTATGCAGGAAATTTTTTTTAAAAAAAATGGTAAGGACATTAGAAAACACTCCAGTTGGCTCTTCTAGAGGTATTCCTAGAACAAAGAGAGGAAGATTAGCAGGAGCCTCTTCATCAAGGCCAAATCCTCAACATGATCCAAGGTTCAGAAGTATAGCTCATGAGAATTATTTCAGAGCTAATATCTTGAGAAGAAAGATTGTCCAAGATAAGGCAATTGAGATAGCTGAAGACCATTATCCAGAATACAAGGAGGAAATTCAGAAAAAAGAATGGGAATCCTTCTGCATGATGGATAGCATTGGCTAGAGAGACATTACACAAGAATTTTATGCCAATGCCATGAGATTCAAGGGAGATTAGCTGCCTAAATACCATTCAATGGTCAAGGGGACAACAGTTGATTTTTCTGCTGCTAACATCAATAGATTCCTCAACATTATGACTCAAAAGCAACCTGGGCAGCAAGACTTTAAAACATTCAGAGATGCTGAAGACAAGGACTATGTTCAAGTCCTTGAGAGGATTGGGAAACCAGGGACTACTTGGGAGCTGAATCTATCAGAAAAGCCCAAATGCATCACAACCAAGAACCTTTTGCCCTTTGCAAAAGTGTGGAGCACATTTATTTTGCGTTCATTCATGCCTGTTAGGCATAGCTCCACTTTAGCAGTGAAGAGAGCTAAACTCCTATATGCTATAGTTAATGATTTTTATATAGATGTAGGAGAAGTGATTAGTGGATGCATTCTGGACATCCTCAAGAGAAAAAGAGATTCTCTAGCTTTCCCTTCTTTAATAACTGTTCTTTGTGAGGATGCAGGTATTGAAATTGGAGATTATCAAATCAAAATTAGAGCTGCACCTCCAATTACAGTAGCTATGGTGAAGGAGATTTATGCTACTGTCTTTTGCACATCAGCAACCCCAATTCCCTCCCAGTATAAAAGAAAGAATCCAACCACAATGAAGGAAAAGATAGCCTTCATGGCTGAAAGACAAAACTCCTTAGCTGAGAGGCAGAATGAGTTGCATAGAAGTTTGAAGGCTGGCATCATGCTTCTGGAAGGTGTTCTTATGAATATTGGTCAAAAGATGGGCATGACCAAAGAAGACTTATACCACACTCCAGATCAAGCAGAGAATGCCCAATGCCTGAGGTCAACTGTCTTCAAAGACCTCCCCATCTACAGAACTCACTTTCCTCCACCAGCAGTTGCTGCAGAAGAGGAAGAAGAAGATGATGAAGATGATGATTTGGAAGATGAGGATGAGGATGAAGATGAAGAGTAGATTAGGACTTTAAATTTTTGTCATTAGTTTAATTTTTGTTAAAAGATTGTAATTAGAATTTCAGACTTTTGAGTGCTGTAATTACATTTTAAGTTTTATTTTGGTTATGAACAATTCTATTTTAAATATCTACTAGCATTGAATTTTATTGAGTTTTTATCTGATAATTGATGAACAACTTGTGATGTTTTTGTGCAGACCATGCTCTCAAACTCTGAACAAGGAGCGCATGGAATGATTGAAATATGCACAGCTACCATGAAAGGGGGGTTTAATTTTGTACCTCTATTTTCATGTGTACAGCTTACATTTTGCATAAAATTTTCACAAGTTAGAAAAATATTAAACTGCATTAGATTTTGTTTTCTTGATAAATAAACCTGATTTTTACCTGATTGAAATTCTGATTGTTATATTACATAAGTTATTTTTCCCATTCTTAACATAATTGTCATACTTGTATTTAAAAAAAAAAAAATAAAGCAGTCTTGCCATTTTATTCATGCAAATTTTTGAAGTAAATAGTAAACTGAATTGATGAATATTATCCATTTACTTCCTTGGTGAGACTTGAACCTTTTCATTCATTGATGTGTGACTGATCTCAAATTCTGATTCACTCTCTAGAACTTGCTTTGTTTCTTAACTGAATATGCTGTTTTGCACTGATCACATAAAGGATGGAGGCCATTATTCAGATTTACCTACTGAGCCAAATAGACTGCCTTTCATTCTTGAATGTCCTAGTTAGCCCCTTTGAGCTGATAGCCCTTCTTTGATTAACTTCAATACAAGCTTTTCTAGAAAAACCATTTTACCTATTCAAATAGAAAAGAGGCAAATTGAGTTGAATCAAAGATAAGTTTTAAAACTAAGTTTGGGGTAACATCATGTTTCTAGTGCATTACTTGAGGACAAGCAATGTTCTAAGTTTGGGGTAGAAAAGAATTGAGAAAAGGATTGAAATGAAATAAGAAAGTAAGAAAAGGTCATGCAGAGACAATATGAAAAAGAAGTAAAAAGCTACAAGTAAAAATAGAAAAATGAAAAAGAAATCAGCAAATCAAAAAGGAAAAGAAAATTGGTAGATAATTCTACAAAAAGTTAAACTGTGATTGAAAGTTGATTAAGAATAGAAACAGTGGATGCAACCCTTACTAAGTTTAAAAGCTTATCTACTCAATTTGCATCTTTTTCTGTTTGAAATTAGCTGCATTGATATCCTGAATTCATTGAAATCATACCTGTCCTTGAGCTTTACTATTACCTAAAAAGTCTTCTTGATATGTGATTAATTGTAAATTTACAAAAGAGGTAGAGAATATAGGCAAACTTATGGCAGAGTTTGATGAATTTGGTGATGCTGAGAGCAAACACAAGCTTAAACACTGATTGAGCTAGAGAAACACTTTCTGAGAGCTGTGATAATATTTCTCAACTCTGTTTGCATATAGCTTTAATGATTTGCTTGATTGAAATGAATGTGCTTGTGCAGCAAACAGATAATTCAAGTGTGACTATCATGATGAAGAATTGGTGAATGACTTAGTGAGAAAACAATTAGAATGCATTGAAGTAAAATAGATTTTTAATCTGAATTTTTCTGAAAAATGTAAAAAGTTTATGGATTCCAATTAATAAGAATTTACACCCTTGATATGTTCTAATTTACTTGAGGACAAGCAAAAATTCAAGTTTGGGGTAGTGATGAATCCATATTTTACTAGTATTTTACAATAGTTTTTAGTGCAATTAATAAAGAAAACATGCTAGAAATAGTAGAAAACCCTTAAAAAAATAATAAAATGTTGTATGTCACTTTTAAACATAGTTATTTTAAAATTCATTGATTTTCTATGTAAAAAGTGACATTTCAAGTATGCTTTTGTAGGGAATTCTGAGCTAAGTTCATGAGGATTGGATGATCACAGGAAAAATAGAAGAAAAGTAGCAAAAATTGGAGGAAAGAAGTTGATAATTGAAGAACAGCCTCTGAGTGATCACTTTCGCTGGTGAAAGTGATCACTCCAGAACCATAAAATGAAGAAGAGCTTCTGCGTAATCACTTTTGCTAGCAAAAGTGATCGTTCTAGAAAGGTTGCATTGAGAAGAACTTCTGTGTAATCACTTTTGCTGGCAAAAGTGATCATTCCAGAGAGGTTGCAATGAGAAGAGCTTCTGCGTGATCACTTTTTCTAGAAAAAGTGAGCGTTCCAGAGAGTCCTCCAAGAAGAGTAGCTGTGCGTGTTCACTATTATCAACAAAAGTGAACACGCGCAAGAAGGCAGCTTCTGCGTGTTCACTATTTCTAGCAAAAGTGAACACGCGCATGACATTAGCAGGGAAGCTTCTGCGTGGCTACTATTTTCAACAAAAGTGAACACTTTGAAGTGCGCATGGCTACTATCACCAGCAAAAGTGAACACGCACAAGTGAAAATGAAGAATTAGCCTCCGCGTGATTACTATTGCTGGAAAAAGTGATCATGCCAGTAGAGCGGGAATTCTATAAAAGGCAGTTAGCTCAGGAATTTAGTAGTTTTGTTCATTTTATATTTTGCATTTGTTTTTGTTGTTGAGAGAGTCAGAGAGGGAGATTGAGGACGAACACCAAGCTTCATTTCTTGAGGGATCAAATTGGAGATTGGCTTGAAGATGTTTCTTCTTTGTTCATTCTCTTCTTCTCTTCCCTTCTCTTCTCTTTTTGTAATGTTTGCCTAAACTCTTTGTGATTAGGAATTGTGAATCTGAAATGGAAATGTTGAATTGATTTTGGATCTGAACTTTGAGTTTTGGATTGGATTGAGTGATTGATTTTGCTGTTAAAGTAGTGATTGAATAGAAATTTGATCAACTAATCATAGAGGAACTCTTATCAATGGGAATTGAATTTGTTTCTCAGATCTGAATTAATTGCCAAGGTTATTGGTTTCTTAGGGATAAGATATCTTAATCTTGCAATCTTTTGGTTTCTCAAACTAAATGCAACATTTGATTGGATTAGATCTAAGGGATTAGAGTGATTTGATTAGATGTTAGATTCATTGAGGCAAGGGATTGTCCTTTGATTAATATAACGTGAAACTGATTGTCATTCCATCTAAATGCTTGAAAGTTCAGAACTTTATTGATTCAATGTTTAAGTTTTGGTGAAACAATTTCCTAACTACTCTTTCTACATCTGTTTACTATATACTTTTGTAATAACTATTCCGTTTTACTTTCTAATTTCGTTTTTGATACATTCATACCAAATCCATCTGAAATTTGTAAAGCTCAACTAATTGTGATCTTGTGAAGTGGTAATTGAGAACTTTATTCCCTGAGGACGATACTTAGAACTCAATTTGATTCTAAGATTTTTTATAACTTGCTACAACAACACTAGTACACTTGCTAGTCAGTTTACCTTCAGTGCAACAACAGTTGTAAAAAGTGTGACATATATCCACATGTGTGTTTCCTTTCTTTTTGCAGGATGGAAATTTTGGGAGAATTAATATGGGGATTGTTAGTTACTTTTTGAATGCTTTGGATGATGTGTAGTTTTGTTTTCCCAGGAGTGTGACATGTGTTGGGATCTCTTTTATCTTTTATTAGTCTCCAAATGAATTATGTTGTGACTATGTATGGTAAATTAGTTAATTTTAAATTTTGCTTGACAAATAAGTTTAGCCTTTAAAATTTCACTTAGATTGATTACATGACAACTTAAAAAGAATGTTACAGATGATGCACACTTAAATTACAAGTAATTAAATGAATATTTGGTTATGCACGTTAACTTCTATATTTATGAAATTGTGTGTGTGATATTACAATAAAATATTATGCCCTTCAATATACGTTTATTGTATTTGAAGCTTGTGACGTTAGGGTGTCACATGTATGCAATGATATGTTCATGATTATCAATTTTTTTCAATTTTTTGTTTGAGAATGCCACTATAACCTATGTCAAAGGCATCTGTTTTGACAATTTTAAAAGCTTGAGGAATAGGAAGATAAAGACACTTTATTTCTTTCACCTTGGTTTTGATATTCCTAACGATATTAGTATGAATATCAGTCCAGGAAGGAGTATTCTTTTTAAGCCGGTCATACAAAGGCTTAATAATTTTATTAAGATGAGGAATAAAATAACCTACATAGTTGAGACATCCTAAAAACCTTTGTAATTGAGTTTTGTCAAGGATTCCATCTGGAAATTTATTACCAAAATCAATGGATCTACTAATAGGAATGATAGTCCCCTGGTGAATATTATGACCAAGGAATCTAATGTTGGTTTGGAAAAGATTGATTTTTGATTTGGAGACAGCTAGACTATTTTGTTTGGCAACATTTATAAAGACATTTATATGTTTAAAATGTTGATAAATAGAATGAGAAAAGATTAATACATCATCAATGTAGACAATGACAAATTTGGAATAAGGATTGAAGATATCATTCATGATTTTCTAAAATTCAGAAGGGGCATTTTTAAGACCAAAAGGCATTATGTACCAAATGAAATAGTGAAGGCTGTCTTGTACCTATCATCTTCACAAATTTGGATTTACCAAAATTCAGATTTCATATCAAATTTTGAGAAGATCTTAGCAGAATTGAGTCTTTTAAGAAGATCTTTTTTGTTAGGAATAGGATACCTAATCCATTGAAGAGCTTGGTTGAGAGGTTTATAGTTGATTACTATTTTGGGAGTACCTCTTTCTAATTCTGCTTGTTTATTAACATAAAATGCAGAACAAGACCATAGACTCTTACTTTTTCTGATGAGTTTTTTGATAATATCGAAGGAGTTCTTCATTCATTTGATAGGTCTTGCCTTTGTAGGAATCTGACTCTCTTTGAAGTCTGCCTCATAGGGAAGACTGACAATATGCTTCTTTCATTCCAAAAAGCATTAAGAAGGTTAGAACAAATGGAAGATTGGATAGATTCTAAAAGAGATTAAATTCTTTTTTGAAGTGATGAGTTCTTCAACTGATTATCAATATTAGCAAAAGAAACTTCTTTCAGAAAATTAATTTGATTAATTTTCTTTTGAATAAATTTAATAATTTTAGTAAAAGGTTTGCTAGAAAATTTAAATATTATTTGCTTATCTAAATGATGAGTTGAAATTCCTTCTTTGGATATGTGAAGCAAGAAAAGAGCTTTAATAAAAGGTGTTCCCAAAATAACTTCATTTTTCAAATTTTTGACGAGGAGAAAGTTTGTTTTTACCTTAAAATCCTGATTTTCAATAATAGCTTTAGATAATTTGTAATTAATCTTAAGCTTTGAACCACTTGCAGTGTTGTGTTTTTCAAAAGTTTTCTCAAAGTACTTAGTAGAAATTAATCCTTCTAAAATACAGTTTGAGTCAGCACCTGTATCAAAGAGAGCTAAAGTATCAAGAACAAAATCATTAATAATGATTCTGATGTTAATATAGAACTTTTGAATTTTGACCTTGTTGATCAAATTCAGAAAAATTTCTTCTAGGTTTTCAAAATCAATTTTTTTCAGAATCTTTTTTCTCAAAAAGTTGTTCTTTTGCAACTTAATATTCATCATTATCTTTGAGTTGCGAAGAATAACTTGATGAACTTGTTGTTGTCTTTAATCTCTCGAATCTCCTTTTTGAGATTATTAATCTCAATTTGAAGATCCTGTATAGTGATTGGTTTTATATTAGAATTATTTTATAACCTTTCAAAAATATTAGTTATAACAAATTTGTTTGCTGTAAAAAGTTCTTTTGGTTTTTGTTTGCTTTCCAAAACATCTTTGAATTTGCTAAGAAAGTTTTTTCTTTCTTGAGGATCAGAAATAGAATTGATAGCTTCAAAAAGAAAATCTTGTTCTTTTGTTAAAACATTGATTTCAGGAATTTCATCACTATCAAAAGAGGATATTTGGTCATTTTGCTGAATTTGATTGATATCCTCACTTGATTCTTTCACATAATCATTATCAGAGGATTCAATGAGAAGGTTATTGATTTGATCCTCTATGGAAGGATCAAGGTTGAGATTACTAATTTTCTTTTTGAGCCTATAGTATTTACTAATATGGCCAAATTTTCCACAGTTGTAATAGGTTACACCTGTTTTGGGTTTTCTAGGAACGTTATTGGGGATGACATCTTTCCCTAGTTTTCTTAGACAGTTTTCTATTATATTTCCTTTTGTAAGGTTTCTTATTGGCTTCAACAACTTCCTTCTTAGGACCTTGTTTTTTATTTTTGGTTAAATAAGGAGGAAGACCAAATTGTTCACAAAAAGACACTAAATCTTTTTTATTCATGGTTCTTTCTTTCGCTAGTTGTCTCTGAATCTTCTCCTCTTGACAGACTTTCAGAACAATTTTTGTGATAATATTATTGAGCTGACCATAACTAAAACTGTCATAAGGAATTTCGCCATTGACAGATTAATTTCTGAGGTTGCTTTTTACTAGATCACCAAAGGATTTGGAAAACCAGCTAAGAATTTTTCTTTCCAAAAAGGTTGTTGGTTGTCTTCTCTAGTATAGACTCTGGACAAGAAGGTATCTTTATTCCATTTGTAGTTGTCTAAGGTTCTACATTTAAGGTTGGATAATAACTCAGTAGATCTGTCTCTCCGTAAAGATAGATCTCCTAAGAAATGTTGGGATATAGTGTATAGAAGGGTATACACTGCATCAGGGAGCTGTTCATCATTATTAACAATGGCTTTTCTGTTATCATCGATTTTTACTGCAGAGAAGATTTTTTCTCTATTAGTTATTCCCCATCCTTTGAGTTGGCCGAAAAATCCTGCAACTAAAATATGAACAATGGTTTCTTCAACATAATCATGATTGGTATAATAGCCCATGGCCACAACGGACATGTGTTGAAGAGTAGAGATAATATTATACTCTGACTTTCCATCTATGTTCCAAACATAAATGTCATTTGAATTAAAGCTTTGGATATTATAGTCATGACCTTCTTCTAAAACTAGATCAGGAGTAGTGGCTCTAGTGTAATAAAGTTTAGAAGAGGATTTTCAGTTCTTACTATTTATATTAATTAGATTAATATTTAAAACAGAGTTTGTTTCAGAAAATTGTTCTAAATCAGCTTTGGAAATAGCATTGACAGTCTTAGAGATAGACCTAGTTTTTAGTCTAGCACTAGACTCTTCAGAAGTTTGAGGAGTGTCAGGGACAGTAGTTAACATACTAATAATTTTACTAAGTAGTTCGTTTTGATTTTCTTCTAAGGCTTTTGCTCTTTCCTTCTGCCTAAGCTCTAAGATTTTCTGTTTAGCTTTGGTATTAATCTTAAAAGGTTTAAAAAGAGGTTTCTCAAGAGGAGCAGAAGAGGATGCTTCTTCTTCTGTTGGATTGCTAACAGGGGTCTTATCTTTGCTAATCTTATCTCCTAAGACTTGAAGATACTTATTGGTATAATTAGCCTGTTCCATGAGGCCTTGAATATCACTGGAAGTGATAAACTCATCAGTGTTCTTGGTCTTGAAAGGGGTCGCCATTACCGGATTGCCATTATTGTCTTTTAATTTAGGCAACTAGAATTGGGTTGAAGGAGGAAGATCACTTTGGACTATTTGTCCATCTTCGATCGGCCAGTAAATAACTTTAGCAAAAGAGGTACTAATAATATCTTCCTGCCAAGGATAATTTAAATTATTTTGAATGGTATAATCAATCAAAGAAAGGAATGTTTTACTCAACTTTTTTGAGAAATTTATAAAATTTCTCTTGGATATCAGATCTATTTTTACCCTTGAAATTCTGGAAAAACCACTCTATCTGAGATTTCCAATCCTCAGAATAGAAATCTTTCCTAAGGGTTTCCTTATCTATGACAAACTTATGAGATAATATCATAAGACTCATTAAGGGAGGAATAAGTTAGAGATTGGATACTCTGGTTTTCTTCTTCCTTATCAGAGGTTTGATAGATAGTTCTAGGAATATTAGAAGAAGTATCTAATCCCTGAAGATTTATGGAAGGATCATGAGCTACCGATCTAAGTATCTTAGATCTAAAAGTTTGAGATCTAGAGGAAGGAGATCTCCTTGCAGAGGCAAAATCAGATTGTCAGATGTAAGCATCAATCCTAGAGGAGGAGAAATTTCTCCTGTTGAAAGTTATTTCAACTTTCCCAGAATTATCTTAGGAAATTTCTTGAATTTGAGATGCAAGTTGGGAACATAAGGTTTGACTTTGTCCATAACCTGCTTGTTTGGGAGAGTCACTTCATCCCACTTGATGATTCTTGGGAGAGAGATATTAGCCTTTGTCATATCTGTGATGAACAAAGTAGTCTCTCCTTTCTCGGGTTGTAGAAGGACTCTAGAAGCACAAGAATTCATAATTTTGTATTGAATCCTATAGATTAAAGCTGCAAAAATAGATCCCTCTTTCATGTCTAACCCATGAAAGTGAATATTAAGGAACAGAGAGTTAAGAATATTTACATTTAAAAGACTCATTGTCTTATTAGGGAAATAATTGAAATAAATTGATCCTTGGCCGAGACTGGTTTCAACTGTTCCTATAAGGGAATCATCAAATCGATTGTGTCTAGCATCAATAAGACACATTAAGTCAGCAACATCAATGCCAGTGTCTATGAAAGGTTTAATAGCCACCTAAACACATCTTATGTGGAGGTATTTGTAATTTCTTTTGTGTTCATTTACAAAGTGTTGGGACAAAAAATGGAATTCTTCTCCTATGTCTTGTCCTAAAGGAATATTATTTTGAACAGTCTTGATAATATAATCAGAATTGAAGGTCATGGGTTCAAGTCCTAGCTTTGCACATTTGGAGGCTACTTGTATCATTTTATTTTAATTATCATATTGGTCTTATGCTGACCAGATTTTAGCAAGGATTTAAGAGTTTATTTAAATTTGCACAAGTTGAATTTTTAATTTAGAAAATTAGGTGACATGACAATGTGGGCCAACCTACTTATGATGGGTAAATCAAATCAGGCTAGGTTACATAAAAGGGGGCTGAATGTGAAAATGGGGGACAATCAGTTTTTGAGTGAATAAAAAAAAATTCCTTTTTCTCTAAGTGTGAAGCTTGAGAACCTAGAGAGTGATTCTCTATTCCTTGAGTGATTCAAGGGCTGTTTCTTGTTATTTTTCTAAGGTAAGTTGTTAATTGAATTCCTTTGTGTGTGATGCCATGGAATTCCTTTAATTTCCCTTAATTTTCATTTTTATTCTTTATTGATTTCGTTTTCCTAAATCTCATTAACCCTAAATCATTTAATCTTGATTGAGTTGCCTTTCTGGGTTTTTTTTTTTTTTTCTTTCTTTCCAATTTCTTTTTCATTTTTTTTTCTCCACAATTTCGTTTGTGTTTGTTTGGTGTTATTTGCCTCTATTTCTCCTTTCTTCTTCACGTGAACAATTCCGAGCAAGGTCCAGCCCTCAAAGATCCTATCCCATTTGGGAACCCATCAAGTGGTATCAAAGCTCTTGTTGAGAGGGTTTTGAAGACCTATTGACATCAAACAAGGTAGCCCTAATTCCTTTTCTCAATTTCAAATTTGGTATTCCATTGGATTGAAATTGCAAACTGTTTGGTAGTGGGCAAAATTAAATTGACGTAAAAAAAAAATGAAAAATCAAAAGAGGGAAAGAAACCCTAATTTTTGCCCTAATTGCAGTTCTGAACCCCAATTGCAAAATTAGCCCCAAATTGAAAGTGAAGAAACTCTGATTCACCAATTAGTACCAAATTCATCCAATTAGGTTTGTGGGTTACAAAATTGCTTATCTTACATTGATGCTCAAGCTTGAATTGTGTAATTGGAATTGTTATTCCTGTTTTCTGTCCTTGTTTGTCATATACATACCTTCTTTGTGTCTTTGCAACCTTTTAAATTTTTATTTTATTTTATTTTTCTTCATCCTTTACTTCTAAATAGCTTTCGTGTCTTTGTTTGTGTTATTTTCTTCTATAACCGTGGTTAAAACACTTTTTGTCCTTGCTGAAATTTTGTGGATTTACACTCTTTGGGTTTTAATTAACTTGTTACCTTACTAAATATAAAGTTTTAGTATTGAATCTTTCAAGGATCAAGAGGATCAAAGAGTGGAAAAAGGCAAGAGTGTGCAATAAAAAAAAATATATATAGCCATTTTTTTTTTATTTTTTTTGAGTGAAACACTTTGGTAAGGAAAAGGATTTGGCCGAATTGATTCTTGCGTGATTACTTGATCTTGGTTTGTGTTTTGGATAAGATATGGCAGGTCAAGGAGGATTGGATCCTATGCAAATGCAAGCTCTCACTCAACATCTTGAGAGGTTGCTTAAACAACAAAATGAAGAGTTGCATGAAAGGATTGATCAATTGGAGCAAAGGAGAGAATTTAGCGGGAGAAACCAAAATGAGGAGTACAGAAGGGAGAGAGATACTACAAGGCAGCAAGCCGTTAGAGGAGTAAAGCTCACCATTCCTCCATTCCGTGGCAAGAATGATCCAGAAGCCTATCTTGAATGGGAGATGAAGATTGAGAATGTTTTTGCCTGTGGAGATTATGATGAGGAACAAAAGGTAAGTGTTGTTAGCAATCTACACTAGCAAGTATACTAGCATTGCAGCAAGTGATAAGTAAATTTAAGATCCAAATATCGTCTCCACAGGGAATTTAGGTTCAAGTACCACTTCCCAGAATTATAACCATTTGAGTCATACAAATTTTGGAATGAGATTTGTATCATATAACAACACTAAACCAAAGCAATTAAAGGTAAAGAACTTGCAGACAAACAGAGTATAAAATTGTGATGAAATGAAATAGCAATGAAGGATAGTTAGGAATTTATTTCACAAGAATATCAATATCAATCCAATTAAATCCTCTGAACATTCAAGCAATTGAATAATTGACAATCAGTTCACATATACCTAGCCAAAGGTTAATTCCTTAACTCATTGACCCTAACAATCCACTAAACCTCCCTAATCCCTTAGGTGAGATTCAATTTCAGGTTGCATTAAGAATTAGAACTATAAGATTGCAGAATTAGGTCTCCTTATCCCTAAGAAATCCCTAAACACTGGTTGCCAATTCAGATCGGAGCAAACAATCCAATTCCCATTGGTAAAGATTCCTCTTGATTAATCAAATGAATTTCCATTCAAAGATTGCATGAAAAGTAGAATTAACAACTCAATTAATCCAAGAACTTAAAGTTCAGAAGATAAAGTCGAATCAATACATCAATTCGAGTTCCATAAACCCCTAACTATGGGAAATTAAGCACACATTGCAACAAAAACAGAGAAAGAAGAAGAAGAAGATGAAGAAGAATGCAGAGCAGCCATGGCCACGAACTACAATCCAATCCCTCTTCTTGGAGCTTCAAGCTTCGACCCCAATCTTCTCTCCACTCTCTCTCAACGACAATCTAACTAACAAAACAGAAAATGATCAAAAGATCTTTAGTTTTCGCGCTTCAATCATGTATATATAGAAACCCCAGTTCTGCGCGTTGTCACTTTTCTTCACAAGAGTAACCACGCAGAAGCTTTATGTAGTGCGCGTGTTCACTTTCAAGAGCAAGAGTAACCACGCGCAACTTGCAGAGCTGAAGGCTTCTCTGGAACATTCACTTTTATTCATAATAGTGGCAACGCAGGAGGTCAAAGGGCGGCGCGTGATCACTTTCGTGAGTAATAGTAACCACGCACAAGCTGTCCTGATACAAGTGTCTCTGGAACGCTCACTTTCGTTGGCGAAAGTGACAACGCGCAGCTCATCAGGAATGAAGTCTCTCTGGAACGTTCACTTTCGTTGGCGAAAGTGATAACGCACACTGGCAACGCTCATTCTTGTAACTAAAAGTGATTACGCACAGGCTCCTCTTCTCATTTAGGCTTTGGAATGATCACTTTCACTAAAAATAGTGATCACGCCCAGCCTGCATCCCATAATTCTTGTATTTTGGAGTCCAACATTGCCATTCTTCCTCTTCCTTTCCATTGATAATCCATTTCCATGACTTTTGCTCAGATTATTCCTTCAAAATCAAGATAAATTCCTTAAGAATTAAGCATAAATTCTACAAATGTGAAAATAACTACAAATTGAAATAAAACTTTCAATCATTCTCTTTTTCTGAGTTTTTCTGCTTTCTTCATATATTTTCCTTATTAAATGAGCTAGAATTATGCTAAAATATCAGTAAAAATATGGATTCATCACCACCCCAAACTTGAATTTTTGCTTGTCCTCAAGCAAATCAAACTAAACCAAGGGTAAGTTCCTCCATTTTCAAATTCAGTTCATAAACTGCTTATTTCAGATTTTTCTAATTTCTAATTCTGTGTTTTTCGCAAAATTTTCAATCAAGTTGTTCATCCAAATACTCATCATGATATTCCTACTGCATAATCATCATTGAGTAAGAATTGCTACCTAAGTTCATATATTTCATCAAAATTCATGTGAGTACAATTAATCAACATGATCATAGCTCACTTGGAAGTGTTTCTCTCATCACTCAACAGTTTTTAGGTGCTGTTTTCACTCTAAATCATCAATTTCACTGCACCCTACCATATGCTTGCCCAATTTCTCCATCTCCTCTGCTTAGTACAATTAATCACACATCTAGAGGACTTTTTCAGGTTATAACAAGGCTAAGGTTAAGGTAGGTATCAAAGAAAATGGAAAACAATACATGCAATTTCAAAAGATCAGAGGCATTTTGAGTGATTTGTTTTAAAACTAGCCTGGATCTGCATTATTCCTCCTTAATTCTCTCACTTATGCAGCAAACAAAATTTTTCTTGCAGCAGAGATTTCATCTCTTTTCTTGCTTTCAGTCACTATCTTCTTTTCTTTGATATTCTTTTTCTTTTTCTGCAGCACTTTGCTGCACTTCTTTTCTTTTGAACTCACATTTTTGTTCTTTTCACAGCTTTGCTTCATAAATTTTTCATTTTGCTGTAGCACTTTTGTTCTTTCTTTCTGGTTTGTTGAACTCAAACTTAGATATTTCCTACCCCAAACTTAGAACATTGCTTGTCCTCAAGCAATTAAAATCTGCATGCCACCCCAAACTTAGTTTTAAAACTCGTTCTTGATTAAAATCATTATGCCTTTGATCTTTTGAATGGTAAAAATTGGTTTTTTAGCAAGGCTTATAATGAGGTAATTTCAAGAAAAGGGATATTAAGCTCAAAAGGGTGAACTAAGACATTCAATCATAAAGGCAGGCATTTAGGCTGACTAGGATATCAATCATGGCCTCTATCATGTGGGTGAAAACTGTAACATGCATATTCAATTTAAGAACAAGGGCAAGTTCTAGAGAATGCAGCCAATTATGATTAATCACACAAGAAAAAGAATTAGACAGCTCAAATCTCACTAGGTATTTATAAGTGATCATGTGGATTAATGAAAACACAATGCACTTTTCAGAAATCTATGCACCTAGTGGCAACTGCCTCATTTTTGAAGATACAAGTGTGATCTCATTTTGAGAATGGGAAAAACAACTTAAAAAAAAATTCACACAGAATTCACAAAATTGTTAATCATTTTTATTTGATTAACAGTCAGCAATTTATTATCTATTCTAGTATTTTGGTGTTTTTCAAAAACAATTCAGTGTAATGTGAAGCCAACACATGAACAAGAGGTAGAGAATGAAACCTCCCTTTCATGGCAGCTTGTGCAAGTGTCACCATCCAATGTGTGTGAGTGTTGTGTGTGTGACATTCTCTGCACAAAACACCAAAATTCCATCCATTAGCAAGTAAAAGGTAATTAATAAGAAAGCTAACATAAATGCAGAACAGATATGTGAAAATTAACCCAAATTGTACCAAATTGTAATTACAACCCAAAAAGTTTGAAACCTAACTACATCAATTTACAAAACTCCTAGTGACAGAAAAATAAATTCCTAAACTAGTCTTCTGCTGCATCTTCCTCCTCTGAGGTGGTGGAGAAGGTGAAGGTGCAGGGGATCTTGTCTGAGCTGGGTCAGAAATTTCAATTGGTGAACAGCTTGAGACACCATCAGTTCTGGCCCTCTTTGCTGCTGAATTTCTCCTAGCTGCTCCAGCTTGAAGATTTCTGCTGGATCTTCTTCTTGGAGTGGTGGAAGCTCCAACTTGCTTCTTCTTAAAAGGTCCAACTAGTGTATTCAGTGAAGTTCTAACCATTTTTTCAGTTTCTACAAATGAAGGAGCAATTGGACAATTTAATATTGTAATATCAGCTGTGATAGTATAGATTTCTGTACTAAATAAAATTCAATCAAACAAAATTCAATTCTTCTATATAACATGCAGTCTATTGTCAAGATAAATCAACATATAACTACCTACACATAACTGCACAAACTTAACATTCACAATCAATTCATGTTAAATCCTCATATATAAGTTTAGAGTAGGTACTCTCAAAACATATCAGGTTAATGCAGAGGAATCATCCAAGTATCATCCAATTTTTCAAAAATATTGCTGCAACTCACTTATTGTAATTTTCAGAATAATATAGAAGTGATTCCATAACAGCAAGTAATTTCAAATAGTCGTATTCAGAAATTTCCAATCAACCAATTCACACAATTCTATTTAAGTCAACAGAAATGTGGTACATATAGCGTGCAGTGCAATTTCAGTTATCCATCAAGATTATCATACACAATCAGAGAATCCTATTCAGCATTTTATTTTCTCCATGATTGAAGAAGATAATATCAAGATAGTTCTCCTTACCCTCAGAATGAAATTAACAGTACCACTAAATAGCATTTTTCTTATTAAAGCACAGCTGGTGACGCAGAGATACACTATAAACCCTATTCTAGTCAAATGAAAGTACAATGTAGATTAAAATCTCCTAAAATGCATGACAGATAAATCTTATCAGAATAATTTCCTCTCAAATGGAATCAGAATGATGCACCATTACCCCCATACATTTTTTTAAAACATTAACCACAGAAAAAAAAAACTATTTACAGATGCAGAGAAATGAGGGTTTACGTACCTTGAGAGAAAGTGCAGAGAAATGAGGGAATGGGTAGCTGTTGCTAAGTTGACACCAGAGAGGAAATGAGAGCACAGAGGAAACTCAGAAAGAAAAATGATTTTAGGGTAAAATGTGTATGCGTGTTCACTTTCTTTTTCATTTAAGGTCACGCATGGCATGTGCTTATTTTTAAGAATAAAAGTGATCGTTATGTTGAAAAAAAATAAATCCCAGCGTTATCACTTTTATTCATAAAAGTGAACATTCCAGAGAGTGTATTTTTCAGAGTAAGGGGCACGTTATCACTATTGCTGGGAAAAGTGATAACGCGCAGCTATGTTGCAACTTTTGTTAATAAAAGTAATAACGCACAGAGGTCCAGGTTATACTTACTTGTGCGTAGTCACTTTTGCCAATAAGAGGGAGCATTCTTGAACTGATGTTTCCCCATCTGCCTCTGTGTGATCACTCTTATCAGTAAAAGTGATTGTTCTAGAGGATTACCTCAAAATTCACTCTCTATGTAGCTCATTCACTGCAACATAGTGACTCCTTTCATTAATCAAACTTCTCTAAAATCTCAATTAGCTTACTTATCACACTTTAATCCTTTCAATTTACTCTCACAACATCAAACCTCTAACCACTTATCAAATTCACCTCAGAAAACCAGATGCAACAGAATGTAATTGCAGAAATTATAAAACATGAATATGCAGAATTCTAAAATTCAGAATTAACCAAAATTTAAAATTCCTAATCTGTATTCTAACAAAAGTTAAAGATCAGAAATTTAAAAAGGAATAGAGAAAAAAAAATCCTAAAGTATCTATGTGGTTATGCTGAGGAAAATGGATGTTCCAGCAATTATAACAATCCTTGCAGACCCTTTAAGCTTGTGCTTAACCTCATTTTTAGCCTGAGAGTGGAAGTTCCAGCAAAATACTAGTTTCACTGTCAAGAGCAATTGCAAAGCAATCAGAAACTCAGATCATGTAGAAAATTAAAACTAAAAACAGAAATTGAAAAGAAATGAAAGGGAAAAAAAAAAGTGTGAGTTGCCTCTCACAAAGCGCTTCTTTAATGTCACTAGCTTGACATTAGTTGTTCCTCACTCAAGAGGAACCAATTTCAAGCACACTTGGGCTTTCTCAAATTGACCTCCATGATAGATTTTTAGTCTTTGTCCATTCACCTTGAACTCTCTCCCATCCTTTGGATCTGCTATTAGTACAGCACCATATGGAAATACTTCTTTCACCACAAAAGGTCCAGACCACTTAGATTTTAATTTCCCTGGAAACAATCTCAACCTTGAATTAAAAAGCAAAACAGACTGCCCAGGTTTTATATCTCTTTTCAGAATAAACTTGTCATGCAGCTTCTTGGTCCTTTCCTTATACATTTTGGCATTTTCATATGCATTGAGTCTAAACTCGTCTACTTCATGCAGTAGAATAATCTTTTATTTCCTGCACTAACTTGATCAAAATTCAACCATTTCACAGCCCAAAAAGCTTTATGTTCTAGTTCCACTGGTAAATGGCAGGCTTTTCCATATACTAACTGATAAGGAGACATGCCAATTGGTGTCTTGAAAGCTGTCATGTATGCCCACAAAGCATCATCCACTTTCTTAGACCAGTCCTTCCTTGAACTACTAACTATTTTCTCCAAAATCTGTTTTATTTCTCTGTTGGAAACCTCCACTTGACCACTTGTTTGAGGGTGATAGGGTGTAGCTATTCTATGCTTTACTCCATACTTCTCTAGGACTGATTCTAGATATTTGTTGCAGAAATGGCTTCCTCCATCACTTATCAGAATTCTGGGCACTCCAAATCTTGAGAAAATGTTCTTTTTAATGAATGCAAAAACAGTCTTAGCATCATTGGTTCTGGTAGGAATTGCTTCCACCCATTTGGAAACATAGTCCACTACTACAAGCATGTACTCATTCGAGAATGAGGTAGGGAAAGGACCCATGAAGTTTATTCCCCACATGTCAAACAGTTCTACTTCAAGTATATTTTGTAATGGCATCTCATGTTTTCTAGATATATTCCCCATTCTTTGGCATCTATCACACCTTTCCACATAGTTCTTAGCATCTTTGAACAAAGTTGGCCAGAAAAGTCCAGATTGCAAAACTTTTGCTGCTGTTCTTGAACTTCCATGATGTCCTCCATATTCTGAACTGTGACAATGCCATAAAACATCATGCTGCTCTTCCTCTGGTATACACCTTCTCAGCAATCCATCTATTCCAATTTTGAACAGCAGTGGATCTTCCCAAACATAATATTTGCTATCATGGAAGAATTTTTTTCTCTGCTGCCAATTCAGCCAATTTGGAACATGGTGTGTAGCTTTAAAGTTGGCTATATCAGCAAACCAGGGCTGTGATTCAATCTTGAATAGGCTTTCATCTGGAAATTCTTCTTTAATTTGTTCCACTCTAAATGGTATGACTTCAAGTGGTAATCTTGACAAGTCGTCAGCAACACTGTTTTCTTTTCCTTATTTGTCTTTGATCTCTAGCTTAAATTCTTGGAGGAGTAGAATCCATCTTAATAATCTGGGCTTTGCATCTTGCTTTGTCAAAAGATATTTAAGAGCAGCATGATCAGTGTATACAATTACTTTTGAACCCATTAAATATGATCTGAACTTATCAAAAGCATGTACAACAGCTAAAAGTTCTTTTTATGTTGTTGTGTAATTCACTTGTGCAGGATTTAACACTTTGCTTGAATAATAGATAGCATGTAATTTCCTATCTTTCCTCTGTCCTAACACAGCACCCACTGCACTATCACTTGCATCACACATGAGTTCAAAAGGTAGTGTCCAATCTGGTTTTGCAAGAATAGGTGCAGAAATCAGTTTCTCTTTTAAAACAGAAAATGCATGCAAACAATTATCATCAAATCTGAAATCTGCATCTTTTACAAGTAAATTACTCAAGGGTTTAGCAATCTTGGAAAAATCTTTTATGAATCTTCTATAAAAACCAACATGTCCTAAAAAACTTCTAACTCCTTTAACATTGATAGGTGGTGGCAATTTATTAATGACTTCTATTTTAGCTTGGTCCACCTCCATTCCTTTCTCTGAAATTTTGTGACCAAGGACAATGCCTTCTTGTACCATGAAATGGCACTTTTCCCAATTTAACACAAGATTAGTGTATTGACATCTCTGCAAAACAGTGGATAGATTAGCTAAACAATCATCAAAAGAATCACCAAAAACAGAGAAATCATCCATGAATACTTCTATGATGTCTTCTACCAAATCAGAAAAAATGGAAAGCATGCATCTTTGGAAAGTGGCAGGGGCATTACATAGACCAAATGGCATTCTCCTATATGCAAAGACTCCAAATGGACATGTAAATGCAGTTTTCTCTTGATCTAAAGGATCTACAGCTATTTGATTATATCCTGAATACCCATCAAGAAAACAATAAAATGAATGTCCAGCAAGTCTTTCTAACATTTGATCGGCAAATGGTAGTGGGAAATGGTCTTTTCTGGTTGCATCATTTAATTTTCTATAGTCTATGCACATTCTCCATCCAGTCACAGTCCTAGTAGGGACAAGTTCATTCTTTTCATTAGGTGCCACTGTCGTACCACCTTTCTTTGGAACAACTTGGACTGGACTTACCCAATTGCTGTCAGAAATTGGGTATATTATTCCTGCATCTAACAGCTTTATAACCTCTTTTTTAACTACCTCTTTATGGCTGGATTTAACCTCCTTTGTGGCTGCACAACAGGTTTGAAATTCTCTTCAAATAAAATTCTGTGCTTACAAAATGAAGGATTTATACCTTTCAGGTCTGCAATACTCCATCCAATTGCAGATTTGTGTTTTCTCAAAATTCTGAGCAATTTTTCCTCTTGTTCTTCCTTAAGTTCATTATTGATGATAACTGGATTTTCATGTTTCTCATCCAGAAATGCATACCTCAGGTGTGAAGGAAGTTGTTTCAGTTCTAGCCTTTGGTTTTCCTCTTCTTTATCATCCTTTTATAGCTTCTCCTTCACTAAATTTTTTGCAGATTTTCGAATTGGCAGAGCTTCTAGTTGCTGCTGCACTTCCATACTGTATTCTCCATGCAGAAGTTCAGATTTATTGCTCCCTGCAGATATTATTTCTTCTAACACCGCAAGTTCATCAGTTTCATTAATATGGTGTTGTGTAATGAAAGCATCCAGTATATCTATCTACCTTCATACATGTGTTATCTTCAATTGGATATTTTAAAGCTTCAAACACATTAAATATTACCTTCTCATCTTGAACTCGAAGCATGAGTTCACCTTTCTGCACATCTATTAAAGCTCTCCCTGTTGCAAGAAATGGTCTCCCTAGGATCAAAGGAATGTTAGAATCCACCTCCATGTCCAGAATTACAAAATCTGCAGGAAAAATGAACTTGTCAACTTTAACTAATAAATCTTCAACAACTCCATATGGATAAGTGTATGATCTATCAGCTAGCTGCAGTGTAATGTTGGTGGGCTTCACTTCCTCTATGCCAAGTTTCTGCAGAACAGCCAATGACATCAGATTTATGCTTGCTCCCAAGTCACACAATGCTCTTCCCACAGTGCAGTTTCCTATTTCACAAGGAATGCTAAATGATCCAGGATCTTTCAGCTTTTGAGGAAGTTTTCTCTTGAGAATGGCACTGCACTCCTCTGTCAAAGGTATTGTTTTATCATGCTCTAGCTTTCTTTTTCTAGAAAGTAGTTCTTTCATAAACTTTGCATATGAGGGCATTTGCTCCAAAGCTTCTGCAAAAGGAATGTTAATTTGTAATTTCTTAAAGACATTCATAAACCTTTCAAATTGTTCCTCTTGTTTAGGATTTTGGACTCTTTGAGGATAGGGCAGCCTCTTGTATTTTTCTGGGTCTATTGGCTTACAAGCTTCCTCAAAGAGTTGCTTTTTGGTTTTCCTTTCAGAATTCATAGGAACATCTACTTTTTCTTCTGAATGGTCTTTCATCAATAGCTTAAAATTTCCTTGTTGCAGATCTTGTTCAATATTTCTTTCTGCTGCGGCATTCACTTTCTTTTCTCATTGGTTTAGGGCTTGCAACTACAGCTCCACTCCTTGTAGTTATGGCTTGACATTGCTCTTTAGGATTGATTACCGTATTGCTTGGAAATCTTCCTTCATCCCTCGCTAGATAATTGTTCAGCTAATTGTCCGATCTGTGTCTCTAGTTTCTTCATGGAGGCTTCTTGGTTTTTGAAGCTTGTTTGAGTCACCTTCATGAATTGCAGCATAGTCTCTTCCATCTCGGTCAACTTCTCATTCATAGGTCTAGAAAATTTTTGATTTCCTTGAGGTTGAGTGGATGATTCCTCTGAAAATAAGGCTGCTGTGTTGCTGGACCTGCATTAGAAAAAGGCAAATTTGAGTTAGAATTCTTTGCAGCAGAATATTGATTATTCCAATTAGAATACTGCTGAGTTCTATTATTTGAAAATTGAAATCCAGGGGGATATGATGGCTGTTGTCTCTAAAAATTATTCATATAATTCACTTGCTCTTGTGGTTCACTTGTGGATGCCTCACATGCACCATTTGCATGGTTTCCTCCGCAAAAATCACAACTTAGCTAAATGGTAGCCATACTCCCTGTTTGCAGATTGTTGATTTGTTGTGTTAAGGCAGCTAATTGTTCTGAAAACATTTGATTTTGTAGCTGATTTTGTGCAAGAAAAGTTTCCAGAACCTTAGCTTCATGACCAGAATTTCTTCCTTGATTCCTTGAGTTTGAATTCTGATACATTGAAGATGCCATCATGTCAATAATCCTTTGAGCTTCTTCTAAGGACTTTGTATTTAATGAACCTCCCGCAGCAGAAGATCAACCATTGTTCTTGTTATCGCATTCATCCCATTATAAAAAGTTTCCAATTGCATCCAATCTGAATACAATGATGTGGACACCTCCTAAGCAATTCTTTATATCTTTCCCAAGCTTCATACAATGATTCTCCATCTTGCTGCACAAAGGATGTAATTTCTCCTCTCAACTTAGCAGCTTTGGATGGAGGGAAGTACTTAGTTAAAAAGTTATTCACAAGTTCTGTCCAGGTTGTGATGCTTCCTTGTGGTTGAGCTTGTAACTAGCATTTTGCTCTATCTCTCAAGGAAAAAGGAAATAGTCTTAATCTGATAGCTTCTTCACTAACTCCATTCATTCTTATAGTGTCACATAGCTGCAGAAAATTTGAAATATGCAGGTTAGGATCATCAGAATTTCCTCCAGAAAACTGATCCTGTTGGACTAAATGTAGTAGGGCAGGTTTAATCTCAAAATGGTTGGCTTGAATAGTTGGCCTAATTATAGAAGAGTTAAAACCTTGCATGTTAGGAATTGCATAGTCCCCTAATGTTCTAATTCTATTTTGTTCTGCCATCTCTATTTCTGAATTTAGTTGTCTCAAAGATGTAGGTGTTCTGTTTACTCTAGGATTGTTCTGAAATTCTGGAGAATGGACAGCTTCTAATTCACTATCACTCCCTATGACTTTTTCTACTCTAGATTCTTTTCTCAATCTCCTTAAAGTTATGTCTATGTCAGGATCAAAGACTAGAGTTGATTTGTTTTTGTTTTTGCCACGCATATACAAATCAAAATGAAACAAAAGTAAACTACAAGTAAGTATTCAGAACTGCACCACAAAAATTATGCAACAAATATCAGTAAAAGTAATTGAAACACAAGTTTAAAAGCTGCAGAATTACGCAGAATGGACAAAATGTCTAACTACAGACTAATACTACAGAAATTTAGAGAAACAAAATACTCAATCTAGCTATTCTTATGTTACTAATGATATTGAAACTCAAATTCCCTGGCAATGGGGCAAAAAACTTGTTGTTAGCAATCTACACTAGCAAGTATACTAGCATTGCAGCAAGTGATAAGTAAATTTAAGATCCAAATATCGTCTCCACAGGGAATTTAGGTTCAAGTACCACTTCACAGAATTATAACCATTTGAGTCATACAAATTTTGGAATGAGATTTGTATCATATAACAACACTAAACCAAAGCAATTAAAGGTAAAGAACTTGCAGACAAACAGAGTATAAAATTGTGATGAAATGAAATAGCAATGAAGGATAGTTAGGAATTTATTTCACAAGAATATCAATATCAATCCAATTAAATCCTCTGAACATTCAAGCAATTGAATAATTGACAATCAGTTCACATATACCTAGCCAAAGGTTAATTCCTTAACTCATTGACCCTAACAATCCACTAAACCTCCCTAATCCCTTAGGTGAGATTCAATTTCAGGTTGCATTAAGAATTAGAACTATAAGATTGCAGAATTAGGTCTCCTTATCCCTAAGAAATCCCTAAACACTGGTTGCCAATTCAGATCGGAGCAAACAATCCAATTCCCATTCGTAAAGATTCCTCTTGATTAATCAAATGAATTTCCATTCAAAGATTGCATGAAAAGCAGAATTAACAACTCAATTAATCCAAGAACTTAAAGTTCAGAAGATAAAGTCGAATCAATACATCAATTCGAGTTCCATAAACCGCTAACTATGGGAAATTAAGCACACATTGCAACAAAAACAGAGAAAGAAGAAGAAGAAGATGAAGAAGAATGCAGAGCAGCCATGGCCACGAACTCCAATCCAATCCCTCTTCTTGGAGCTTCAAGCTTCGACCCCAATCTTCTCTCCACTCTCTCTCAACGACAATCTAACTAACAAAACAGAAAATGATCAAAAGATCTTTAGTTTTCGCGCTTCAATCATGTATATATAGAAACCCCAGTTCTGCGCGTTGTCACTTTTCTTCACAAGAGTAACCACGCAGAAGCTTTATGTAGTGCGCGTGTTCACTTTCAAGAGCAAGAGTAACCACGCGCAACTTGCAGAGTTGAAGGCTTCTCTGGAACATTCACTTTTATTCATAATAGTGGTAACGCAGGAGGTCAAAGGGCTGCGCGTGATCACTTTCGTGAGTAATAGTAACCACGCACAAGCTATCCTGATACAAGTGCGAAAGTGACAATGCGCAGCTCCTCAGGAATGAAGTCTCTCTGGAACGTTCACTTTCGTTGGCGAAAGTGATAACGCACACTGGCAACGCTCATTCTTGTAACTAAAAGTGATTACGCACAGGCTCCTCTTCTCATTTAGGCTTTGGAATGATCACTTTCACTAAAAATAGTGATCACGCCCAGCCTGCATCCCATAATTCTTGTATTTTGGAGTCCAACATTGCCATTCTTCCTCTTCCTTTCCATTGATAATCCATTTCCATGACTTTTGCTCAGATTATTCCTTCAAAATCAAGATAAATTCCTTAAGAATTAAGCATAAATTCTACAAATGTGAAAATAACTACAAATTGAAATAAAACTTTCAATCATTCTCTTTTTCTGAGTTTTTCTGCTTTCTTCATATATTTTCCTTATTAAATGAGCTAGAATTATGCTAAAATATCAGTAAAAATATGGATTCATCAGTAAGGTTGGCCGCCACTGAGTTTTCTCATTATGCTTTGATTTGGTGGAATAAATTGCAGAGAGAAAGACAAGGAGAAGATAGCCCTCCAATTCAGACTTGGACCGAAATGAAAAGGATGATGAGGAAGAGCTACATTCCTAGTTTATATGAAAGAGATTTGAAGTTCAAGCTTCAAAAACTCACTCAAGGAAGTAGGAGTGTTGAGGAGTACCACAAGGAGATGGAGCTATTGATGATTCAAGCCAACTTGGAGGAGGATCCCGAAGTAACAATGGTGAGGTTTGTTAATGGCTTGTCTCATGATGTTAGGGATGTGGTTGAATTGCAGGAGTATATTGAGATGGAAGACTTGTTACACAAAGCAATGCAAGTTGAGTAGCAATTGAAAAGAAAAGGTATAGCTAAAAAAAGTTTCACTCCAAACTCTTCCAAATGGAATGAAAAGCCTAAGAGGGAGGGTTATGGTTCAAGCTCTTCCACTTCAAGTTCAACAAGTAAATCAGCCAAGGGGTTCCCTACAACTACTAGAAATGATTCTAAGGGAAAAAGTGAAACTCCAGGAAGGGCTAGAGATGTGACATGTTTCAAATGCCAAGGAAAGGGTTAGTATGCCTATGAGTGCCCTACAAAAAGAACCATCATCATCAAAGACAATGGAGAGTACACTAGTGAGTCAGATTTTGGAGACACTGCTAGTGAGGAAGAGTTGAATGCAGAGGTTGATGTTGAGGGAGATGTCTTGATGGTGAAGAGGTTGTTGGGTAATAAGTTGGTGCCCTTGGATGGTAGCCAAAGGGAGAATATCTTCCATACTAGGTGCACGGTTCAAGGAAAGGTATGCTTAGTTATTATTGATGGTGGGAGCTGCACAAATGTAGCTAGCACACGTTTGGTGTTTAAGCTTAATCTTACCACCAAACCTCATCCAAGACCCTACAAGCTATAATGGCTAAGTGAAAGTGGTGAAGTAGCAGTGAAGCATCAAGTGGAGGTGCCTATATCCATTGGGAGCTATAATGATGTTATTTTATGTGATGTGGTTCCTATGGAGGCTACTCATATCTTGCTTGGTAGGCCTTGGCAATATGACCACAAGGCTGTTCATGATGGGTTTACCAACAAGATCTCATTCTTGCAAAACAACAAGAAAGTGGTGCTTAATCCCTTAAGTCCACAAGAGGTTTGTAATGATCAAATGAGAATGAGAGAAAAAATGATTAGAGAGAAAAAATGATTAGAGAGAAAAAAGAGAGAAGGGTTGAAAGTGACTTAGAGAAAAGTCAAAGAGAGAATAGTGAAGGATTGAAAGAAAAGAAAAAGAAAAATAAAAAAAAAATGAGAGTGGAGTGGCAAAGGAAAAAAAGTGAGAAAAAGTTTGATTGCAAAACAACCACTCTATGTGTTGTGTTGCAAACCATGTTTGTCCACTAACATCTCTTTTCCTTTAGATCTTCCTCCTCCTATATCTTCTTTGTTGCAGGAATTCAAAGATGTTTTTCCTCTGGAGTTGCCAAGTGGATTACCACCATTGAGAGGAATAGAGCATCACATTGATCTCATCCTTGGAGCTTCCATTCCAAACAAGCTAGCTTATAGGAGCAATCCTGAGGAAACCAAAGAAATTCACAGGCAAGTGGAAGAACTTCTTTCTAAAGGTTGGGTAAGAGATTCTTTATCTCCTTGTGCTGTGCCTGTAATTCTAGTTCCTAAGAAAGATGGTTCTTGGCGTATGTGTAGTGATTGTAGGTCTGTCAATAACATTACTATTAAGTATAGGCATCCCATTCCTAGGTTGGATGATCTACTTGATGAATTGCATGGTGTTACTGTATTTTCAAAAATTGATTTAAAAAGTGGATATAACCAAATTCGGATTCGTGAAGGTGATGAGTGGAAAACAGCCTTTAAAACCAAATTTGGTTTGTATGAATGGATGGTTGTGCCATTTGGTTTGACCAATGCACCAAGCACATTCATGAGGTTGATGAACCATGTTTTAAGAGATTTTATAGGTAGATTTGTGGTAGTTTATTTTGATGACATATTAGTGTATAGTGAGTCTTTAGAATTATATGCTAGGCATTTAGGTGCTGTTTTGGGAGCTTTGAGAAAAGAAAGTTTGTATGCTAACTTGGAAAAAAGCACTTTTTGTCAAGATCATGTTGTTTTTCTGGGGTATATGATTAGTAATCAGGGGGTTCAAGTGGATGAATAAAAAATAAAAGCTATATTAGAGTGGCCAACTCCTAAAACCGTGAGTGAGGTGAGAAGTTTTCATGGGTTGGCTAGCTTTTATAGGAGATTTGTGAGGGATTTTAGCACTTTGGAAGCACCTATGACTGAGTTGATAAAGAAAAATGTCACTTTTGGGTGGGGAGAAAAACAAGAGAAAGCTTTCAGTGATATAAAACAAAAGCTTGTGAGTGCACCCATCCTAGCTTTACCAAATTTTTCCAAATCCTTTGAAGTTGAGTGTGATGCTTCTAACATAGGTATAGGTGCTGTATTGTTGCAAGAGGGCCATCCAATAGCTTACTTTAGTGAAAAATTAAGCGGGGCAGTGCTTAATTATTCAACCTATGATAAGGAGCTTTATGCTTTAGTGAGAGCAATGAGGGTTTGGCAACATTACCTTCTTCCTAAGGAGTTTGTAATCCATAGTGATCATGAATCTTTGAAATACCTTAGGGGGCAAGGGAAGTTGAATAAGAGACATGCAAAGTGGGTAGAATTCTTAGAGCAATTTCCTTATGTAATAAAGCATAAGAAAGGTAAAGGAAATATAGTTGCTGATGCATTATCTAGGAGATATACCTTATTTGCTTTAATGGAAACCAAGATGTTAGGATTTGAATCAATGAAAGACATGTACCATGATGATATTGATTTCGGTCCTATATACTTGAAATGTGAAAAAGCTGCATGTGATGGTTTCTATAGGTTTGATGGATACATGATTAAAAATAACAAGTTGTGTGTGCCTAAAAGTTCAATTAGGGAATTGCTTGTTAAGGAAGCACATTGTGGTGGATTAATGGGACACTTTGGGGTACAAAAGACCTTAGCCATGTTGCAAGAACACTTTTATTGGCCAAAAATGAAGCATGATGTAAACCAATTATGCATTAAATGTGTTGAGTGCAGAAAGGCTAAGTCTAAGGTATTGCCACAAGGTTTGTATTCTCCTCTCCCTATACCTGAGCATCCTTGGATTGATGTGTCTATGGATTTTGTGTTAGGGCTGCCTAGGACTCAAAGTGGTAAGGATTCCATCTTTGTAGTTGTAGATAGGTTCTCTAAAATGGCACATTTCATTCCTTGTAAAAAAGTTGATGATGCTTGTCATGTGGCAGATTTGTTTTTTAGGGAAGTAGTGAGATTGCATGGACTCCCTAGAAGTGTGGTAAGTGATAGAGATAGCAAGTTCTTAAGTCATTTTTGGAGAACTTTGTGGGGTAAGTTAGGTACTAAACTTCTCTTTTCTACTACTTGTCACCCACAAACAGATGGGCAAACAGAGGTAGTGAATAGGACTTTAGGGACTTTGCTTAGAGCAATTTTAAAGAAAAATTTAAAATCTTGGGAATTATGCTTACCACATGTAGAATTTGCTTATAATAGGGCTGTACATTCCACTACAAAATGCTCTCCTTTTGAAATTGTTTATGGTTTTAATCCATTAACCCCTCTTGATTTGATTTCTATGCCTAACATCTCTGTGTTTAAGCATAAGGAAGGAGCTGCCAAAGCTGATTTTGTTAAAAAGATTCATGAACAGGTAAAAGCTCAAATTAAGAAGAAAACTGAATCTTATGCTAAACAAGCTAATAAGGGCCGAAAGAAAATGGTTTTTCAACCTGGTGATTGGGTGTGGGTACATTTCAGAAAAGAAAGATTTCCTGAACAAAGGAAATCAAAACTTCACCTAAGAGGAGATGGCCCTTTTAGAGTCTTGGAGAAGATTGGTGACAATGCATATAAGATTGAACTTCCAGGTGAGTATAACGTAAGTTCAACCTTTAATGTTGCTGATCTTTCTTTGTTTGATGTAGGAGAAGATTTGAGGACAAATCCAATTGAAGAGGGAGGGAATGATGGAGACCATATATTGGAGGGACCTAACGATCTAGGCAATTTGGAGGAGCATGACAATGATTCAAAGGCTCTTGAAGGCATTGGAGGTCTGATGACAAGGGCAAGAGCAAGAAAAGCAAAGGAGGTGTTGCATCAACTCATGGTCAAGCATTTTAGAGAGAAGGAACCACCTTTACAAGTACAGCCCAAGTTTGTGTCATATACATGCTTAGAAGAATAACAAGACAATTTGTTTTGTTTGCATTGACAAGAACAAGAGGAGGGCTCAAGTGGTCAAGAACGCAATGTTAAAGGAGAGTTAGGAGTTGAAGGTCATGGGTTCAAGTCCTAGCTTTGCACATTTGGAGGCTACTTGTATCATTTTATTTTAATTATCATATTGGTCTTATGCTGACCAGATTTTAGCAAGGATTTAAGAGTTTATTTAAATTTGCACAAGTTGAATTTTTAATTTAGAAAATTAGGTGACATGGCAATGTGGGCTAACCTACTTATGATGGGTAAAGCAAATCAGGCTAGGTTACATAAAAGGGGGCTGAACATGAAAATGGGGGACAATCAGTTTTTGAGTGAATAAAAAAAAATTCCTTTTTCTCTAAGTGTGAAGCTTGAGAACCTAGAGAGTGATTCTCTATTCCTTGAGTAATTCAAGGGCTGTTTCTTGTTATTTTTCTAAGGTAAGTTGTTAATTGAATTCTTTTGTGTGTGATGCCATGGAATTCTTTTAATTTCCCTTAATTTTCGTTTTTATTCTTTGCTGATTTCATTTTCCCAAATCTCATTAACCCTAAATCATTTAATCTTGATTGAGTTGCCTTTCTGGGTTTTTTTTTTTCTTTCCAATTTCGTTTTCATTTTTTTCCTCCACAATTTCGTTTGTGTTTGTTTGGTGTTGTTTTCCTCTGTTTCTCCTTTCTTCTTCACGTGAACAATTCCGAGCAAGTTGGTCTTCAGGTACATATAATGCATTCTGAGGGATTTCTGGAATAGTTGAGTAATCCATACTCTGATTGATCTCTGCGAATCTAACTTCTTCATCAAAGAGGTTTTGTTTGGGTTTGATTTCAGGAGACTGTTTCTCCTGATCATGAAAAAGTATATTTTTAGTTGGAGAGGAGGAGGATGAACTAGAATTGGAGCGAAGAGAGATACGAGAAAATGAGCGGAGTAGACAAGACATAATAAAATAAACTTCTAGTTCATCACCCTCATTTGGTTTCATAAAAATATATCTGCTTGGTTATTTATAACTCTTTTTTTAGGATATGGTTATTGTGGATTTTATTTTTTTACTTACAGAAATAGAAATATCTTTACCATAGTCATCAGCTTCTTATGTTCTTCCTTTTGAACACAGCATTGGCAAACCAGCCTTACTGCCCTACACACACACGGGACTTATTGCTGAAGCTCTATTCAAAAGAACTAAGAACTACTGCACTTCCAGCAATGATATTTCATAAAACTGTGCAATATTTCTTAACCATTAGTTTGTGCCATTATTTCAGACAGGGATGACCAATAATGGTCTCACCCGAAGGGTTTGTCAGCTGTCCAGCCTATAAACCATAGCTTCAGAAATTTCAAAAGAAATTTAAAGTCCAGATCCAGAATAACATAATTATAAATAACTAAACAGTTATATTCCTACTTCCCCATCAGGCTCTTATACTAGATATCCCTAAAGTGGATCAAAGAAAGACTGAAAGGAAAGTAGGCAGTAGCAGGATACTAAAATAGATCAATTAAAAAGTAAATGCAGAATGTAAATGCAGAAATTTAAAACATTAGAAACTAGAACAGTAGTAGAACTAGCATAAATCCAGTAAATGGAGAAGAGAAGAAAGCTGGACGACGGTAGTCCGAACAGAACAAGCTAAGAAGGAAAAGAGAGAAAATAGTATTGAAACAAGATTTTATTGAAACATAAAGAAAAGAGCTTACAAAGATCGTGTCTCAAAGCACTTCTCTCTAGAATATCTCTCTAAAACTGAGTAAATGAAAGGGTACCTCACAATATGGTTGAGGAGTCCTTATATAGAATTTAAAAATACTGTTTCTACAGTTCCAGTAGAGTTACTGGAACTATTTCTACAGTATTAATTATAATTCTTCGATGTATATTCCAAAGTAGTCATTTTTATTTTGATAAAATCCTTCAATATCTTGAGAATTCTTCTTTGTTGAGAATTCAGCTTCATCTTATTTTTGAAGGAGTAGAAGGACATCTTTCAGATTATCCTTCAATTTTTCTTTTGAATATATATATATATATATATATACATTGGTCAATAATAACACATTATACAATGATTATCATAATAGAGCATATACAGTAAATCAATCACATATGCAATATTTATAACATATATTTCTATACTGATTATATGTCATAATACATATATCATAACAACACCAATCAATATGTAAAAACACATTATAATTATACAATTACTATACTATTGCACATCTATGATTTTCATAATTATTGCCCCTGGGATCCCTTGAGGTCTTCATAGTATAAATAGTTACTGGATAGCCAACGTACATGGATATAACGTGTGTCAACCTAACTCCTTTTAGCAAAAGTGTGGTCAGGGTTTAGGTCAGGAAATGAGTGTGAGGTCTATGGTGTCTTTTCCCTATATTTTCATTGATTATGCACACTTAAAGAAAACTATCCACCACCTTCATTTCCTCCATATTTTAAAAATTGCATCGTATTCCACACCCTAGTGTATCTTTTTGACTATCTATATTTATTCTTAGCATTTCTCATATTATTTTCTTTCTCAACATTTCTCAAACATTCTCTCATCCATTTCTATATACTTCTCACATATTAGCGTGTCATAATATGTGAGTTATGATCATATTAATTAATGTATTACAATATATGTATTATAAGTACACCCTTTAAAGTACCACAATACTTGTATCATAATCAAATCCATCAATCTGTTATGACTCACATATTATAATCACACATCTCACAATTCTACAATCATGTTATATTATCTACTTTTATACATAATACTCTTTCTTCATTTAAGAACAATAAAACATTTTTCATTAATAATATAAATTCACCAATTTCAACATACATAAGCTATCAGATAAACATCCATTTTTATTGTATCATATCAATCTAACATAGAAAAATCATCAAATAATTTCACACCATACAGATTAATACAATGTGCTGAAGGTCGAACATTTTTGGACTCAATTCAGGCATACAATATAATATACATATTTTCTCGATATTAATAAAATCGTCTATCTTAAAGTTTGTCATCATCAAATATTCACAGTAAGTTTATTATTCAAAGTATCAAATAGTGATTTTAACTACACATGAATAATGTTCAATAGTAAAATCATAATATTTCTTAAAAGGAAAAATGATTATGTTCAGATCTTTTATTATAAAATTATATTTAGCTAGTTCTGAGGATAATCACGGGTTTTTCATGTCTAAAAATCTCTATTCCTATACTTGAGATTTTAAGAAAATATTAAGGTTATATGGTTCTAATAGAAAAATTTAGTACTTTCAAACTAAAATACCTAAATAGGAGTTAGGGTTTGGGATCAACTCCCTTTACCTAGAAATAGGTTTCTCAACTGAGTTTTTCTAGAGGTCCAAGAGATAGGTACTACGTTCCCATTGGAGGGTATCATTTTAAGGATTAAGTTTTCTTTAATCTGAATGGAATATACGTTCAAGCTCATATCTGAAAGAGATTCAGGGTCCAAGAGAGTTTTCTCTGAGAAAAGAAGGTGAGTGAACAAAGAGAAATAAGAGGGAAAGCTATTTGGTTCTCAAATGAAAATTCTTAAACTGAAGTTCCTTAAATACCCCTCCAAACTCGTGCATTCTTGCTTGAACGAGGTCAATTCTCGCTTTGACGAGTCTTTCCTCGCCTGGGCAAGAAAATCAGATAATAGTTTTACCCAATTTTCTGATATTTTCGCATGAGCGAGAGGCATTCTTACCTAGGCAAGAATGAGTCCAGAGAATTCTCTATTTTTTTTATTACTCTTTGCTTAAGCGAGCTCCATCTCGCCTGAGCGAGTTGCTTCTCACCTGAGCGATATTGATAAGTTCATATTTTGATATATTTTATCACTTATATTTATACACTTAATCTCTATTTTATATATATATTTACACTAATTATATTATTAATTGTTGCAGTTTAGCTGGAAGTTGTTATTAGTGCATTATGAAGATATTCTGGATAAAAATTAGATATTTTTAGTCCTTGGCAGTGCTATGTAAAGTTGAGTTTGAATTTAAAATTTAAACTTAGATATGAAGATTTGAAGCAATTTTGATTGTGGATAAAACTGATTTAAAAAGATAAACCTCAACCGACTACATACTAAGGGCACAACCTATATAAAGAGGCCTTATGCTCCACACTTGACACTTTCACTTCTCTACACACCTTCTTCTCTTTCTTGTTTCTAACCATACTCATCTTTCAGAGTCATTGGAGACCATTGGCAAGGACGACAAGCTTCTCCTTAGAATCCAAGCAAGTGATTGAGCGCCCCTTCGGAGAACGAAAACTCTCTTCGTCTCTTACCTTTCTAGGTTTCTTTTGTTTGAGTTTTCCTTTGTGGTTATGGGTTTATTTATCACGTTCTTCGTAGTTTATTTTGTTATGAGTAACTAAACCCATACCAAGGGCTATGGCAGATCCTACTACAAACTTTATGTGATTTTTATTTTAATGTTGGTATTGTTTTCTTTTAATGTTTGGTTTTATTCTATTGGATTATATTATGTATGTTAAGATTTGATCACCCTTAGCATTCCATAGTTAGTTACCCTTGCATTTCTTTCTATGTTGTTGTGTGCGTGTGTACTGCGATGATCATACGGTGGTACGTGAGCAGATGTAGTGTCACAACCCCTTTTTTATAAGGAACCGAGAACATTATTTCTACACCACATACTTATTTAAAATAGGTAAATAATAGAGAATATAAGTATAAAATTCACTTCTCATTCAAAGTAAAATAAAGTTCCTTACAATAAATATCCAAAATTATACTGCTTAGCTCCCTCGACATGAGGTCTCAAATATAAAGAAAAAGGACTTTGATGCATTTTTACTCAAATACAGCTTCTAACTTTTCTTCACTGGCCCCTTAGCCTGTGAAGTAGATGCAACACCTGCTACATCTGCTTACGTACCACCGTACGATCATCGTAGTACACACGCATACAATGACATAAAAAGAAATGCAAGGGTGAGCTTACCAAACATAAAATAAAATTATATATATATATATATAGAGCAAAATATTTCTCACAGCAATAACCTCATGCATTTTTAGCCCATCTAATGCACAGCATGAAAACGGTTTCCAACTGGTTTCACAGCCTAAGTAATCCAGAAGGAACCGAGCTGGTCCAGGAACGACCCATTCCGGTATCTGGATCAAAACAGCACAGCACAACAGCTCAGCATGAACTGACCGTTACACGTCTACCCACCTAAACATGTAACTTGGCTCTATAATGATGCAAAACATATATCTCAGCACGATGCACACCGCCAAAATTATTTTAACAGCTTAGCTAAGGCAAGTTTATAATAGATCAGCCAAAATCTCAGAATTTTAAATCAATTAACAGCAGTTACAGCTTTGAAAATAGCTTTTATTCGATAGATCTAACAAAATCACATCAAAACATCTTGAAATATCATATTAAACCGTTCAAAACATAGTTCATAGGTTAAAGTAAACTCCTCTTACCTCAGAACGATGATTCACACTAGATCTACCGAATATTACTTGTTTTATAACAAGATTCACCAAAGATTCAGCTTTAGAACAGAGTTTCTCTTAAGAACACCATGAATTTCTATGAGAAAGAGAAGGAAAAGAGAAACGAACAGTAAATCTAGCTTCAAACGTAAAGAAACTTACTTCAAATCCTTCAAAATAGACGTAGAATCTCAGATCTGGCGAAAAATCTAAGTTTAGGAAGGTTTAGTATGAGAGAAAATGGTGGTTTACGGCCTTAGAACCTTTGAGAACCTTGGATAGAGGTGAAGAAATGAAAATTTCATGTGAAGCCCCCTTTTTATAGAAAATTTTTGAAATTTACTGTTCGCGCGCGCTGAATTTACTGTTCATCGCCGGAAACACTGTTCACCACCTTACTATTTACGCCGGAAAACACTGTTAAGGCGTATTGTACACGCACTGTACGCATATGTGATGTCAGCCATGACGTCATGATGATGTCAGCAGTCACTGTACATACGCGGTTTGCACTGTTCATACGGTACTGTTCACTTTTTTTTTTTTTTTAAACTCCATCTAAATATATTCCAATACCAAATAATCCTTCAATTAACACTGAACATGTATAAAATATTATAAATTACTTAATAATAAATCACTAGCCTGACATGTAGCAGGTGTTGCATCTACTTCACAGGCTGAGGGGCCAGGGGAGAAAGGTTAGAAGCTGGAGTCGAGTAATATTGAATCAAAGTCCTTTTTTTTTTTATAATTTGAGACCTCATGTAGAGGGAGCTACGTAGTATAATTTTGGGTATTTTTAATATTATGAACTAAATGTAATATTATGTTGTTTTATTGGATATTTGATGTAAGAAACTTTGCTTTATTTTGAATGAGAAGTGAATTTTATACTTATATTCTCTATTATTTATTTATCTTAAATAAGTATGTAATGTAGAAACAACGTTCTCGGTTCCTTATAAAAGGGGTCATGACAAACAATACATGCAAATCCAAAAGAAAAGAGTCATTTTGAGTGAATGAACTTAAAACTAGCATAGAACTGCATTATTTTTCAATAATTCCCTCAATTATGCAGCAAACAGAATTTTTTTAGATTAACAAAAATGTTCATTCATGCAGTAGATTCCATTTTCTTTTCTTGCTTTCATTCACTATTTTCTTTTCATTCCTTTCATTAATTTTCTTTTAGTCTTTTTTTTCTCTGCAGCACTTTGCTGCAAATCTTTCTTTTGAACTTACAAATTTTATATTTATTTATTTCTTTTTGAAACCAAAACTTAGATAGCTTAGCTATTCTTCACCCCAAACTTAGAACATTGCTTGTCTTCAAGCAAATAAAATCTGGATGCTACCCCAAACTTAGTTTTAAACTCATCCTTGAGTGAATAGTGTATGAATAGTAATAATGGAACAGTAAAATCTGATAGCAAAATATGCATGTTTTCTATTCCTACTAGTCCTCTGTTTTTTCGCATGCAGACACAGACAATTGAACCACAATGGAACCAATTACAATCATACACTTAATTGCAATGAAATAATGGAATCTACAATCAAAGGAACACGACTAAACACTAAACATGAATTGATCAACACACACATACGAATTGAAATGCAAAACTAAAACTGAAAAACAAACACGAAATACATAGTGATCAAACATAATACGTAGTTTCAGAGTTTGCAAATGAACACAAACACAATACGTAGAACGGAATAGATGAACAAAATACACTATGAAATAAAAACACAGACGAATTGTAGCACAAACGCTGAAACACAGAATCAGTTAGTACATATGATGAAATAAAAACAAAATGACTTATGTCCCCTGCAACGGTGCCATTTTGATAACCACGTCGCAATGGTATCAAACAAACTAGATTTTTTTAACAATTTTGCAATAGAAGGAGTAAACCTAGGTCATCTCACAAGGACATAAAATGCATTTTGTTTCTGGTTCCATCATATAATTTTATATTAGCTTAAGGAATGATTATTTTGAATTAAATTGTAAACAACAGAAAAAGAAAAGAACAAAGAATAATTCAAACGAAATATGAAGTTCAACCAATTCAAGATCTCAATCACTACAATGCAATTCTCATTGCTACACGAATACAATTCCAACGAATTTCCAATCAACACTAATTCAATACGACATTAACAATCTGAAATCTAAATCTAGATTATGAATTCCATCAAAACAAGAACTGCAATCGCAAATCCAATGCTCTAAAGAAATTCAGAACAATTGATTGATTGAATTAGGTAAATTCCTTTATTTCAAATCTGAAATTCTCATTCTCTGTTTAGAATGCAAATGAAAATTCAATATCATGAAAAACATAATTATTCTAATCAGAAAAGAGGAGGAAGAGAGAGAATTTGATAAAACCTAATCCAAAACTCAAATGCAATGTAGTTCTTGGAACCTTGAACTGATTAATGGATTAGCCTTGCTTTATGATCATGTTTTCTTCGGCCAAAACCAGAAAATACGAAAAGATGAAAGGTAGAGAGATGAAAATAAAAGAGAGGAGAAGAAAGAATTTAAAATAGAGACTTTTTGAATCCTAAAAAAAAATTGCGGGAAAAGAAGATAAGGATTCATATATGAAGTCATAACCTCTATTTAAAGACAAAATAATTGAGCTTAATTAAGGCCCAACTCCCTAATGAGGTTCCTAAACACCTAACTAAGTAAAATCAACAATACCATCAAATTCTGAAAATTTCAGTGCAAGGTCACAACATTGTGACATAATTTTGGACCTGAAGATGCTCGAACTGGGCTTTTCTCCCAACAAAGAAGTTGTAGATCTCTGTCTTTTCTTTCCAGGGACACCAATTTCATCCAATTCCGAGTAGTGTAGCTCCAGATATGGTCTTTGTAAGAAACTGTGTCAAAATAAGAAATTATGGCGGGAATTAAGAAAAATTTGCATTTAAATCCTAAATGACTTACTAACACAAATCTAAACTAACACATCAAAATAGTACACTAATGAAGCTCAATTAAACCAAAAACATGGAGATAAAGATGTACTAAAATATGCCCATCAACGAGGTAGAAATAAAAATAAATCAATTTTGGTCTTTGATCCTGATGTAGACATAACCTTAAGGAGATTAAGAAGAGAGACTAGAAAAGAAATTTTCATAGATTCTGATAGTGAATTAGAGATTGTTCCTGCTTCAAAGAATAAGAACACTCCTAAAGTAAGAAGAATACCTACACCTTTGAGGCAACCAGAACCAGAACCACAAATAGAAATGGCAGACCAAAATAGGAATAGAACTTTAGGGGATTATGCAATTCCTAATTTGCAAGGTTTTACTTCTTCTATAATCAGGCTAACTATCCAAGTCAATCATTTTGAAATTAAACCTGCCCTATTACACTTAGTTCAACAAGATTAGTTCTCAGGTGAAAAATCTGATGACCTTAACTTACATATTTCAATTTTTTTATAGTTATGTGACACAATCAGGATAAATGGTGTCAGTGAAGAAGCCATTAGACTGAGATTGTTCCCTTTCTCCTTGAGAGACAGAGCCAAGTGTTGGCTTCAAGCTCAGCCACAGGGCAGCATTTCTACATGGGCAGATTTGGTGAATAAGTTCTTAATCAAGTATTTTCCCCTTCAAAAGCTACAAAAATCAGAGGAGAGATTACATCATTTGTTCAACAAGATGGAGAACCATTGTATGAGGCGTGGGAGAGGTACAAAGAGTTACTAAGGAAGTGTCCTCATCATTGCATACCTGAATGGATGCAATTGGAAACATTTTACAATGGAATGAATTCTGCAATAAAACTATGATTAATGCAGTAGCTGGAGGCTCACTGAGTTCAAAGACATTGGAGGAAGCTCAGCAAATTATTAAAATGATGGCATCCTCTATGTATCAGCATGTGAATGAAAGAAAGCTGCAAGGAGAGGTGGCTATGATGCTAAATCTATAGAAGCCTTATTCGTTCAAAATCAACTTCAGAATCAATAATTTTCTGAACAACTTGCTACATTAACTCAACAAATCAGTAACATGCAGACTGGTGGAATACAGACTTCACAACTGATTTGTGATTTCTGTGGTGGCAACCATACAAATAGAGATTGTGACCCTACAACTGTAGAATAAGTTGATCAAATCAGTTATATGAACAATTACCAAATGCCACAACAACCATATCCACCTGGTTTTCAGTCTAACAACAATAGAGGGCAACAATAGTTCTATAAGTGGAATCCACAAAATTCCAATGCAAGAGGAAATACAAATTATGCATCCTTTCCAAGGGCAGCACCTCAACCACAACAACAATACTTCCAAGGGAATTCTTCTGCACAGTTTTAGAAAAATCAAGGGTACTCAAATGCAAGACCCTTGAGTGAGAAGGTGAATGGAATAGAAGAAACATTATTGCAATTCATGAAGGTGACCCAAACAAGCTTCAAGAACCAAGAAGCTTCTATAAAAAAATTGGAAACATAAACTGGATAGTTGGCTAAACAATTGTCTAGCAGAGATGAAGGAAGGTTTCCCAGCAATACAGTGGTCAATCCTAAGGAACAATGTCAAGAAATTACCACTAGGAGTGATGTTGTAGTTGCAAGCCCAAAAGCTGCAGAAAAGAAAGACAATGATGAAATAGAAGAAAAGAGAATTGAGCAAGACCTGTAGTAGGGAAATTTCAGATTACTGAAGAGTGATAATGCAGAGAAAAAGGTAGAAGCTCCTACATATTCTGAGAGGATGACAAAGAAATAGCTCTTTGAAGATGCTTGCAAGCCTTTAGACCCAAAAAAATATAAGAGGCTGCCCTATCCTCAAAGAGTTCAAAATCCAAAGCAAGAAGAACAATTTGAAAGGTTTCTTAGTGTTTTTAAGAAATTACATATTAATATTCCTTTTGCAGAAGCCTTGGAGCAGATGCCTTCATATGCAAAGTTCATGAAAGAGCTACTTTCCAGAAAAAGGAAGCTAGAGCATAATAAGACAGTGCCTTTGATAGAGGAATGCAGTGCAATCCTCAAGAAAAAGCTTCCTCAAAAGCTAAAAGACCCAGGATCATTCAGTATTCCATGTGAGATAGGAAACTGCACTGTTGGAAGAGCACTATGTGATTTAGGGGCAAGCATTAACTTGATGTCATTAGCTATTCTAAAGAAACTTGGCATAGAGGAAGTGAAGCCCACTAATATAACACTGTAGTTGGCTGATAGATCATACACTTACCTTTATGGTGTAGTTGAAGATTTATTAGTTAAAATTGACAAGTTTATTTTCCCTACAGATTTTGTAATCTTGGACATGGAGGTAGATGATAATATTCCTTTAATCTTAGGCAAACCATTCCTAGCTACAAGGAGAGCATTAATTGATGTTTAAAAAGGAGAACTTATGTTGAGAGTACAGGATGAGAACGTTATTTTTAATGTATTTGAGGCACTCAAACACCCAAATGATGATGATACTTGCATAAGAATTGATGTTTTGGATTCCATTACTTTTCCTCAAATTATTGATAAGGCTGATGATATTTCATTGTTAAAAGAAACAATAGCTGCAGGAAACAAAAATTTTGAGATCTGTAAAACAGAGCAAATGATGGAAATTGAGCAGCAATTAAAAGCCCTGCCAATTCAAAAACTTGCAAAAAATTCAGTGAAGGAGGAACTGAAAAGGATGTCAAAGAAGAGGAAAATCAGAAGATAGAGCTTAAGCAACTTCCCTCCCACCTAAGGTATGCTTTTTTGGATAAGAAGCATGAGAATCCAGTCATCATTAACAATGAGCTGAAGGAAGAGGAAGAGGAAAAACTGCTAAGTGTTTTGAAAGAGCATAAATCTGTAATTGGTTGGAGTATTGCAGATCTAAAAAGTATAAATCCTTCATTTTGTAAGCACAAAATTTTATTTTAAAAAAATTTTAAGCTTGTTGTGCAGCCACAAAGAAGATTGAACCCAGCTATGAAAGAAGTAGTCAAGAAAGAGGTCATGAAGCTGTTAGATGCAGGAATAATCTACCTAATTTCTGACAGCAATTGGGTGAGTCCAGTCCAAGTTGTCCCAAAGAAAGGGGGATGACTGTTGTAGCTAATTTAAAGAATGAACTTATACCCACTAGGACTATGACTGGATAGAGAATGTGCATAGACTATAGAAAGTTAAATGATGCCACAAGAAAGGACCATTTTCCATTACCATTTGTGGACCAAATGCTGGAGAGACTTGCAGGGCATTCATTTTACTATTTTCTTTATGGGTATTCAGGATACAACCAAATAGCAGTAGACCAAGAGAAAATTGCTTTTACATGCCCTTTTGGAATCTTTGCTTATAAAAGAATGCCCTTTGGATTATGTAATGCCTTTGCCACTTTCCAAAGATGCATGTTTTCTATTTTTTCTGACTTGGTAGAAAACATTATAGAGGTGTTCATGGATGACTTCTCTGTTTTTGGTAATTCTTTTGATAATTGCTTAGCTAATCTATCTATTGTCTTGTAGAGATGTCAAGATACCAATCTGGTCTTGAACTGGGAAAAGTGCCATTTCATGGTACAAGAAGGCATTGTTCTTGGTCACAAAATTTCAAAAAAAGAAATGGAGGTGGACCAAGCTAATATAGAAGTCATTAGTAAACTGCCTCCACCTATTAATGTTAAAGGAGTTAGAAGTTTTTAGGACATGCTGGCTTTTATAGGAGGTTCATAGAAGATTTTTCTAAAATTGCTAAACCTTTAAGTAATTTACTTGTAAAGGATGCTGATTTCACATTTGATGATGATTGCTTGCATGCATTACCTATCCTTGCAAAACCAGATTGGCAATTACCTTTTGAACTCATGTGTGATGCAAGTGATAGTGCAGTGGGTGCTGTTTTAAGACAGAGGAAAGATAGGAAATTGCATGTCATTTACTATTCTAGCAAAGTTTTAAACCCTACACAAGTGAATTACACAACCACAGAAAAAGAACTTCTAGCTATTGTATATGCCTTTGATAAGCTCAGATCATATATAATATGTTCAAAAGTGATTGTATACGCTAACCACTATGTACTTAAATACTTGTTGTCAAAACAAGATGCAAAACAAAGGCTGTTGAGGTGGATTCTGCTGCTACAAGAGTTTGAGCTGGAAATTAGAGACAAGAACGGAAAGGAAAATGGGGTAGTTGACCACCTGTCCAGACTGCCATTGAAAAGTCTGACCACTGACTCCTTCGAAATTAATAAAGAATTTCCTAATGAAAGGCTGTTTGTAGTAGAAGATATGCCTTGGTTTGCTGACATTGCAAACTTTAAGGCAGCTCAACTTATTCCAAGGAGGTAGAAGAAGTTCCTACATGACAGCAGATTCTATGTATGGGAAGATCCATACTTGTACAAAATTGGAGTGGATGGATTGATTAAGAGATGCATTCGACAAAGTGAGCAATCTGACACATTATGGCACTGCCATAACTCAGAGTATGGATGTCATCATGCAAGCTCAAGGACTACTACAAAAGTTCTGCAAGCAGGGTTTTTTTCCTACATTGTTCAAGGATGCAAAGAAGTATGTTGAAAACTGTGACAAGTGTCAAAGAACTGGCAATATATCTAGAAGGCATGAGCTGCCACTAACCAATATTTTAGAAGTAGAATTATTTGATATTTGGGGAATTGATTTTATGTGAACTCCATCATTTTCTCATGAGTATATCTTGGTTGCAGTGGATTATGTTTCCAAATGGGTAGAAGTTATTCCCACTAGATCAAATGATGCAAAGGTAGTGATATCCTTTATAAGAAAGAATATTTTTGCAAGATTTGGAGTGCCTATAGTGCTGATAAGTGATGGAGGTACTCACTTCTGCAACAAGTACCTGGAATCTGTATTAATAAAGTATGGTGTGAAGCATAAGGTGGCTACTCCATACCATCCACAAACAAATGGACAAGTAGAGGTGTCAAATAGAGAAATCAAACAGATTTTGGAGAAAGTAGTGAGCAGCTGAAGAAAAGATTGGTCCAAGAAACTTGATGACTCTCTGTGGGCCTATAGGACTGCTTTTAAAACTCCAATTAGTATGTCACCATACCAGTTACTTTTTGGAAAAGCATACCATCTACCTCTAGAGTTGGAGCACAGAGCATATTGGACTACTAAGTGGCTAAATTTTGACCTACCAAGTGCTGGGAAGAAGAGAGTTCTGCAGCTACACGAGTTAGAGGAGTTTAGACAGATAGCTTATGAGAATGCAAAGTTATATAAAGAGAGAACCAAGAGAATCCATCACAAGTTCATTTTACAAAGAGATTTCAGACCTGGACAACAAGTGTTGTTGTTCAATTCTAGATTGAAATTATTTTCAGGGAAACTGGAATCCAGATGGTCTGGAGCATTTCTGATCAAGGAAACATCTCCCTTTAGAGCAATTCTGATAGAGGATCAAAGGACAGGGAGAGAATTCAAGGTCAATGGCCAAAGGTTGAAGATTTATCATGAAGATGAATTTGCAAGAAATATCTCATGTTTGAAACTGGTTACTCTCGAGTGAGTAGTAACTAATGTCAAGCTAATGACATTAAAGAAGCACTTTGTGAGAGGCAACTCACATTTCTCACTAAGTTTAAGTTTTCTATAGTGTTCTAGAATTCTTCATTTTCATTTTTCAAATTTTGAAGTTTCTGCAATTTAACTCTGTTAAATCTGGTTTTCTGAGATGCATTTGGGTACTTCAATTAAGATTCAATGCTTAGACTGTGTATTTGATGTTTTAAAATGTGACAAGTGAGTTAATTAAGGTCTTAGAGGTATGTGATTGATGAGAGAGGTCACTATTTTGCAGGAAAGGAGCTATGTAGAGAGTGAAATTTTAAGGTAACTCTCTGGCGTAATCACTTTTACTAATAAAAGTGATTACGCAGAGGCATCAAGGTCATACACCTCTCTGGAACAATCACTCTCACTAATGAGAGTGATTATGCAGAGACAGAAGGAAAAAAGTAGCTTTCTGGATTGCTCCCTTTTATTGGCAAAAGTGACTACGCACAGGTAAGTAGACTTCCAATATTTCTGCGTTAATCCTTTTATTGGAAAAAGTTGTTACTATGTTGTGCGTTATCACTTTGCCCAGCAATAGTGATAATGCGTCCCTCACTCTAAAAAATTCACTCTCTGGAACATTCACTCTTATGAATAACAGTGATCACGCTGGGCATTTTAATAACATAATGATTACTTTTACTCTCAAAAGTAACCATGTGCTCAAGGGTGCCTATAAATACTGCCAAGGGTGAATATGCACATACACTTTTGAACCTAAAAATCTTTCCCTCTCTATGAGCTCTCTAACCTCGACCTCTGCATAAAGATTCAGAAGATACCCTTCTCTCTACTCGAGTTTCAATTTCTGCATCTTTAACCCAGGTACATTCATCTCTAAATTCTCTGCTGGGGCTTTTACATATGTTCTAATGTTGTGGGGAAGATGTTTGAAGGGATGGGAAGGTTCTGAGAATTATTTTCATCATTGGAAATGATCTGCATTATGCATTTTACATGCAAAAATTTATGGGAAAAATTATTTTGACCTAAAAAGACTTCAGTACATTAAAACTGTTGAATGTAAATTTTTAAAATTAACTAAAGATATGTATTAGATTGAATGTTTGATTGGCATGATAAAATGGTATTCGGCTAACTCTGATTAGGGTGAAAAACTGTATTGGAAGATAGTGAAAAGTAGCTAAATTTTGAAATGAGCCTTTGCATTAACATGTTATGCTTTGACAGTAAATTACTATTTAGGGATACAATTGAATTCATTTTGGCATAATGGTAACTACTCTGCCATTTGTGTTTTTTTTTTTTGGGATAAGTGAACATGCATTGCACAATGTATGGCCACAGGTCTGTAAAATCTTATTTTACTTAACTAGAATTGTTTGAAATATTGACTGGAAATTTCAGAACATGTGAGTGCAGTATTTTGTTTGGAAATTGGTGAAGAGCTGTAAACTTGCTTCTGCATATGCCTGATATTTTCTGAGAGTATGTACTATGAAAATATTAGGGATATCATTTTGAAAATGTCTTTAACTGCGGTTAGTCAATATTGTGCATTTGTGCTTGCATATGCATATTACCTGTAATATATATTTTTACCTCTGAGCATTACCATAACATTAAAATAGCCAATTACTTCTTCGTTTGCAGAAACTGAAAATGGTTAGAACATCAATGAACACACCAGTTGGCTCCTCTAGGAAGACTCAGGCTAGATCTGCCAGCAACACTCCAAGAAGGAGATCCAACAGAAACATTCAAGCTAGATCAACCAACAATACTCCAACCGCAAAGAAGGTCAGAACAGAGAGTGTTTTAGCTTCCTCCCTTATTGAAATCTCTGATCTAAAGAAGACTAGAACATATGCTCCTTCAGCCTCCTCACCCACTGAAACACATGATCCCAGATTTAAAAGTGTGGCTCATGAAAACTTTTTCAAAGCCAACATCTTGAGAAGGAAAATTGTCGCAGACGGAGCTTTCCAAATAGCTGGGGACAATCATCCAGAATTCACAGAAGAAATTCAAAAGAAAAACTGGGAATTCTTCAGTTCAGTGGCTGGCCAAGGATGGAGGGAGATTACATAGGAATTCTATGCAAATTGATAAATCCATATTTTACCATGTTTTTAGCATAGTTTTTGGTTAATAATTAGGAAAATAGTTCTAAAATAAATTTGAAAAGATCATAAAAATAAAATAATTACTATAAATTATCATTTTGTTGAAATATTAAAATTGTTTAGATTTTTGTAGGAGTTCATGCAAAAGATGGAAAGTTGTTGAAAGTGCTTAAGGAAGGATAAAAAGCTGAAATTGAAGAAGAATAGTTAAAGAATCAAGCTTGAAGAAATCCTAAGATTTAGGCATTACAACTCCAAATGATTGGCGTTTGAACGTGGAAAGAAGAAAATACAGCATTGGGTCTGCATGGCTACTCTTAGTGATACGCATTAACACTCCAGCAACTGAAACTGGATAACTGCCATTGCATTGAAACGCACATCACCTGGAGCTTTGACATGCAATAGATAGGGGTTCTACACCTTCTGCCATACAAAGCCTCAAATGGTGCCATATCTATACTCGAATGATAGCTATTATTATAAGTGAATTCTACCAAAGGAAGCATATCCTCCCAATTACTCCTCTACTCTACAATACAAGTCTGCAATAAGTCTTCTAAGGTCTGAATAGTACCCTTAGATTGACCATCTGTCTGCGGATGATATGCAGAACTTAACCTCAACTGTGTGCCCATAGCTTCTTGGAAACTCTGCCAAAATTGGGAAGTGAATCGAGGATCCCTATCAGAGATAATACTAGAAGGTACTCCATGTAACCTGACAATCTCTCTAATGTACAATTTTGCTAATTTCTCTAAGTTAAAGGTCATGTTAATTGGCAAGAAATGCATAACTCTTGGTTAGCCTATCAACTATGACCCACACGGCATCATGATTTCTAACTGTTCTAGGTAGATGGGACACAAAATCCATAGTCACATGGTCCCACTTCCACTCTGGAATTTCCATTGTCTACAACTCTCCTGGAAGGTTCTGGTGCTCTGCTTTTGCCTTCTGGCAAGTCAAACAGGCTTTAATAAACTCAGCTATCTCTCGCTTCATGCTTGGCCACCAAAATATCTGCTTTAAATCTTGATACATCTTGGTAACACCAAGATGAATGTTGAGACTACCCTTATGTTCTTCTTCTAGAATTGCTCTCTTTAGTTCAGTATCTCTAGGGACACAAATCGACCTTGGCATCTGAGAATACCATCAACACCTTTACTAAAACTCTTTGTCTTATCTGTCCTTAAGAGAAATACAATCCGACATAACATCGGATCCCACAGTTGTTTGTCTTTAATTTCCTGTAAGAAATTATTAGTCACCACAATTCGACTGCAACTAATCTTTTCAGGTGATAAGTCCACATGTATGTTTAGGTCTCGGAATTGTTCTACCAAAAGGGTTTCATTGACTCTTAAGGAGAATGCCTGAACCACATTCCTACTTAATGCATCGGCCACCACGTTAGCTTTTCCTGGATGGTATTGAAGCTGAAAATCATAATCCTTAAGGAATTCCACCCAACATCTCTGCCTCATATTTAACTCTCGCTGATCAAATAAATACTTCAGACTCTTGTGATCACTATACACATCAAACTAAGCTCTATAAAGATAGTTCTGCCACACCTTCAGAGCAAAGACTACAGCAGCTAACTTAAGGTCATGAATTGGGTAATTTCGCTCATGAGTTCGCAATTGGCGAGATGCATAAGCTACCACTCTCTTATCTTGCATTAACACACATCCTAATCCCTAATGGGAAGCATCACAGTACACCTTAAACGGTCGACTAGTATCAGGGAGAATCAACACCGGCGAGGAAGTTAGTCTCTACTTCAACTCATTAAAGCTTTGCTCACATTCCTCAGTCTATACAAAGGGTTGATCACGGTGAGTTAACCGTGTTAATGGTGCAGCTATCTTCACAAATTCCTCTATAAATCGTCGATAGTAACCTGTTAGGCCCATAAAACTACAAATCTCTGTGGCTATCTTCGGCCTTTCTCACTGCAACATCGCTTCAACTTTGGAAGGATCAACTTCGTCACTACTCAGAATTCTTGGCACTCCAAATCTTGAAAAAATATTTTTCTTTATGAAGGAAATCACCACTTTGGCTTCGTTTGTTCTGGTTGGTATAGCTTCCACCCATTTAGACACATAATCCACTGCCACAAGTATGTACTCATGAGAAAAAGAAGTTGGAAAGGGTCCCATAAAGTCTATTCCCCATACATCAAATAGTTCCACCTCTAAGATATTGTTCAAAGGCATATCATGTCTTCTGGAAATGTTACCAACTCTTTGGCATTTATCATAGTTTTGTACATAAACTTTTGCATCTCTGAATAATGTAGGCCAAAAAAATCCAGCTTGTAATACTTTGGCAGCTGTTCTCGATCCACCATGATGGCCTCCATAATCTGAATTGTGACAATGCAATAGGATATCAACTTGTTCTTTCTGTGGAATACATCTTCTCAAAATGCCATCTACTCCAATTTTGAATAGATGAGGATCTTCCCAAATATAGAACTTGTTATGAAGAAATTTCTTTCTTTGTTGCCAATTCATTCTCTTTGGAATGTGCTGAGTGGCCTTAAAATTCGCTATATCAGCAAACCAAGGTAATTCATCCACAGTTAGCAGCTTTTCATCAGGAAATTCTTCATTAATATCCAAGTAATCTGATGGCAATGTGTCCAATGGAATTCTGGATAGATGGTCTGCAACACCATTCTCTTTTCCTTTCTTATCACGAATTTCTAACTCAAATTCTTGAAGTAGTAAAATCCATCTCAGCAGTCTTGGTTTAGCATCCTGCTTAGAAAACAAATATTTCAGAGCAGCATGGTTAGTATATACCACAACCTTGGACCCTACTAAATAAGACCTAAACTTATCAAAAGCAAATACTATAGCAAGTAACTCTTTTTTACTGGTTGTGTAATTAATCTGTGCAGAGTTTAGGACTCTACTAGCATAGTAAATCACATGTAGTCTTTTATCTTTTCTTTGTCCTAATACAGCACCCACTGCATTGTCACTTGCATCACACATTAGCTCAAATGGTACAGTCCAGTCAGGTTTAACAAGAATTGGAGCAGAAATCAGTTTTTCTTTGAAAACAGTAAAAGCATGCATACAAGATTCATCAAATACAAATGCTGCATCCTTTACAAGCAAGTCACTAAGAGGTTTGGCAATTTTAGAAAAATCATTAATGAACCTCCTATAAAACCCAGCATGGCTTAAGAAACTTCTAACTCCTTTCACATTCACATGTGGAGGTAATTTACTAATCACTTCTATTTTAGCTTGATCAACCTCCATCCCTCTAATTGAAATCTTATGGCCAAGCACTATTCCTTCTTGCACCATAAAGTGACATTTCTCCCAATTCAACACCAAGTTGGTGTCTTGACATCTCTTTCTAGCATTTGGTCTGCAAAAGGTAGAGGAAAATAATCTTTTCTGGTTGCATCATTCAGCTTTCTATAATCTATACATATCCTCCATCCTGTGACAGTCCTTGTGGGTATCAACTCATTATTTTCATTTGGTACTACACTCATTCCACCCTTTTTAGGTACCACTTGCACAGGACTTACCCAATTGCTGTCTGAAATAGGATATATTATCCCTGCATCTAATAGTTTAATGACTTCCTTCCTTACCACTTCCTTCATGGCAGGGTTTAATCTTCTTTGAGGCTGCACAACTGGTTTAAAATTTTCTTCAAATAAAATTTTGTGCTTACAAAAGGATGGATTTATACCTTTTAAATCTGAAATGTTCCACCCTATTGCTGATTTATGGGTTCTCAAAATTCTCAGCAACTTCTCCTCCTCTTCTTCCTTGAGTTCATTGCTTATGATAACTGGATTTTCATGTTTATGATCCAAAAATGCATATCTCAAGTGAGATGGAAGTTGCTTTAATTCCAGCTTCTGACTTTTCTCTTCTTCTCCTTCATTTTTCAACTCCTCTTTGATCAATTTTTCTGCAGGTATTAAAATAGGTAGAGCTTCCAATTGCTGCTCCATTTCAAATATGTTTTCATCTTTAAAATGCAAAGGTTTAGTATTTCCTACAGCTATGGTTTCTCTCAACACAGAAATTTCATCAAATCCATTCAAAAAATAAGGAGTGATCATAGAATCCAATGTATCTACTCTAAGCATTAACTCTCCTTTTTGCACATCAATGAGAGCTCGTCTAGTTGCAAGGAAAGGTCTGCCCAAGATTAATGGTATGTTTGCATCTACCTCCATGTCCAATATGACAAAATCTGCAGGGAAAATAAATTTGTCAATCTTAACCAACAAATCCTCTACTACTCCATATGGATAAGTATATGATCTATCAGCTAATTGCAATGTAATGTTGGTTGGTTTCACTTCTTCTATCCCCAATTTCTTCATAATGGCTAATGGCATCAAATTAATGCTTGCCCCCAAGTCATATAATGTTTTTCCCACAGTACAATTTCCTATTTCATAAGGTATGCTAAAGGATCTTGGGTCTTTTAATTTTTGAGGACGTTTTCTTCTAAGAATAGCACTGCACTCCTTTGTCAAGGGTACAGTCTTATCATGTTCCAACTTCCTTTTCTTGGAGAGTAATTCCTTCATGAATTTGGCATAAGATGGTATTTGCTCCAAAGCTTCAACAAATGGGGTATTAATTTGCAGCTTTTTGAACACATTTAGAAACCTCTCCAACTGCTCTTCTTGCTTAGGGTTTTGCACTCTTTGAGGATAAGGCAGTCTCTTATATTTTTCTGGATCAATTGGCTTGTAAGTGTTCTCAAATAATTGCTTCTTTGTCTTTCTTTCAGGACTTTTATGAACTTCTTCATTCTTTTCTGAATATTCTCTCTTTAGTAGCTTGAAGTTTCCTTGCTACAATTCTTCTTTTAAATTTCTTTCCTCTGCTGTATTTTCTACTTGCTTTTTTGCTGCAACATTATTCAGTTTCTTTTCATCTGGTTTTGGACTGGCTACAACAGTTCCACTTCTTGTAACTATAGCTTGACATTGTTCCTTTGGATTCACCACTATGTTACTTGGAAATCTTCCTTCATCTTTGCTTGTTAATTGTTTAGCCAGCTATCCAATTTGAGTTTCTAACTTCTTCATAGAAGCTTCTTGATTCTTGATGCTAGATTGAGTGACTTTCATGAATTGTAACATTGTTTCCTCAATCTCGTTCATTCTTTCACTCATTGGTCTAGCTGAATGTTGACTCCTTTGAGGTTGAGTAGAAGAATTTCCTTGAAAGTACTGTTGTTGTTGGTGATTTCCTGCATTTGAAAATGGAAGAGATGTATTAGTGCTTTTCATTACAGAATTCTGAGGATTCCAATTATAAAATTGTTGATTCCTATTACTAGAATACTGAAATCCATGAGGAAATGATTGTTGAGGATAAGATTGTTGCTATCTTTGATAATTTCCCATATAATTGACTTGCTCTTGTGGTTCAGGTGTAGGTACATCACATGCACCATTAGCATGATTCTCTCCACAAAAATCGCATGTCAACTGACTTGTTACCACATTTCCAGTCTGCAAATTATTAATCTGTTGAGTCAAAGCTGCTATTTGATCAGAAAATAATTGGTTCTGTAGCTGATTCTGTGAAAGAAAAGTTTCCATCATCTTTGCTTCATATTCATTGCCTTTTCTTGTATTCCTTAAGTTAGAATTCTGATACATGGATGAAACCATCATCTCAATGATTCTTTGGGCTTCTTCCAAGGATTTCATGCTCAAAGATCCTCCTGCAGCTGCATCAATCATAGTTCTAGTTACTATATCTATTCCATTATAAAAAGTTTCCAGCTGCATCCATTCTGGAATACAATGATGTGGACATCTTCTCATCAACTCTTTATATCTTTCCCATGCTTCATAAAGTGATTCTCCTTCCTGTTGCACAAAAGATGTTATTTGTCCTCTCAATTTAGCAACTTTTGAGGGAGGAAAATATTTTGTTAGGAATTTATTCACAAGTTCAGTCCATGTGGTGATACTTCCCTGAGGCTGTGCTTGTAACCAACATTTGGCTTTGTCTCTTAAAGAAAATGGAAATAGCCTCAGTCTTATAGCATCTTCACTTACTTCATTCATCCTTATAATATCACACAACTGCAGAAAATTAGAAATATGCAAATTAGGATCATCAGAAATTCCACCAGAAAATTGGTCCTGCTGCACTAAGTGAAGTAAGGCTGGTTTTATCTCAAAATGATTGGCTTGAATGGTTGGTCTAACAATTGAAGAATTATAGCCTTGCATATCTGGAATTACATAATCTCCTAGTGTTCTCATTCTATATTGTTCTGCCATTTCAACTTTTGGAGTTGGTTGTCTAAAAGGTGAATGTTTCCTATTTGCAAAAGGAGTGACTTGAAAGTCTGGAGAATGTATAACCTCTAGATCACTGTCACTTCCTAAAGATCTCTCTGCTCTAGTCTCTCTTCTTAATCTCCTAAGAGTTCTATCAATGTCAGGATCAAAGACAAGAGTAGATTTATTTTTGTTTTTGCCACGCATATACAACTAAACACAGATATAGTATAATGAAAACAGAAAACTGCACATGTAATGTAATATTTGCAGAAAATTTAAAGAAACAAATGCTCAATCTAGTTATTTTCCTGTTACTAATGATATTGAAACAATTTATTCCCCGGTAACGGCGCCAAAAACTTGTTACACTTTTACAACCGCTGTTGCACTGAAAGTAAACTGACTAGCAAGTGTACTAGTGTTGTTGTAGCAAGTTATTAAAAAAATCTTAGAATCAAATTGAATTCCAAGTATCGTCCTCAGGGAATAAAATTCTCAATTACCACTTCACAAGATCATAATTAGTTGAGCTTTACAAATTTCATATGGATTTGGTATGAATGTATCAAAAACAAAATCAGAAAGTAAAACAGAATAGTTAGTACAAAAGTATATAGTAAACAGATGTAGAAAGAGTAGTTAGGAAATTGTTTTACTAAAACTTCAACATTGAATCAATAAAGTTCTGAACTTTCAAGCATTTAGAGGGAATGATAATCAGTTTAACATTATATTAATTGAAGGACAATCCTTTGCCTCAATGAATCTAGCATCTAATCAAATCACTCTAATCCCTATGATCTAATCCAATCAAATACTACATTAAGTTTAAGAAACAAAAAGATTGCAAGATTAAGATATCTTATCCCTAAGAAACCAATAACCTTGGCAATTAATTCAGATTTGAGAAACAAATTCAATTCTCATTGATAAGAGTTCCTCTATGATTATTGATTAAATTTCCATTCAATCACTACTTTAACAGCAGAATTAATCACTCAATCCAATCCAACACTCAAAGTTTAGATCCAAAATCAATTCAACATTTTTATTTCAGATTCACAGTTCCTAACCACAAAGAATTTAAGCAAACATTACAAAAAGAGAAGAGAAGAGAAGAGAAGAGAAGAAAAGAATGAACAAAGAAGAAATGTCAGGCTTCTAATTTATTATTGAGTAATCTATAATATTTTATACTTGTTCAATGTTAATTGAAGGATTATTTGGTATTGGAATATATTTAGATGGAGTTTGAAATTATTATAAAAAAAAAAAAAAAAAAAAAAAGTGAACAGTACCGTATGAACAGTGCAATGAATAGTACAAACCGCGTATGTACAGTAACAGCTGACGTCATCGGTGACGTCACGATGTCTGATACAAACAAACCGCGTATGAACAGTGACAACCGCGTATGTACAGTGCGTGTACAGTGTTTTCCGGCATGAATAGTTCCCTGAACAGTATTTTCCGGCATGAACAGTAAGGCGGTGAACAGTGTTTTCCGGCGGTGAACAGTAAATTTCGCGTGAACAGTAATTTCGAAAATTTTCTATAAACAGGGGGCTTCACACGAAATTTTCATTTCTTCACCTCTATCCAAGGTTCTCAAAGGTTCTAAGGCCGTAAACCACCATTTCTCTCATACTAAACCTTCCTAAACTTAGATTTCTCGCCAGATCTGAGATTCTACATCTATTCTGAAGTATTGGAAGTAAGTTTCTTTAAGTTTGAAGCTAGATTTACTGTTCGTTTCTCTTCTCCTTCTCTTTCTTATAGAAATTCATGGTGTTCTTAGGAGAAACTCCGTTCTAAAGCTGAATCTTCGGTGAATTTTTATTATACTCAAGTAATATTCGGTAGATCTAGTGTGAATCATCTTTCTGAGGTAAGGGGAGTTTACTTTAACCTATGAACTATGTTTTGAACGATTTAATATGCTATTTTAAGATATTTTGATATGATTTTGTTAGATCTATTGAATAAAAGCTATTTTCTAAGCTGTAACTGTTGTTAATTAGTTTAAAATGCTGAGATTTTGGCTGATCTATTATAAACTTGCCGTAGTTGAGCTGTTAAAATAATTTTGGTGGCGTGCATCATGCTGAGATATATGTTGTGCATCATTATAGAGCCGAGTTACATGTTTAGGTGGGTAGACATGTAACGGTAAGTTCATGCCGAGTCTTTGTCTTTGTCTTTGTCTGGATCCAGATACTGAATGGGTCGCTCCCGGACCGGCTCGGTTCCTTCTGGATTACTTAGGCTGTGAAACCAGTTGGAAGCCGTTTTCATGCTGTGCATTAGATGGGCTGGAAATGCATGGGGTTATTGCTGTGAGAAATATGTTGCTCTATATATATATAATTTTATTTTATGTTTGGTAAGCTCACCCTTGCATTTTTTTCTTTGTCGTTGTGTGCGTGTGTACTGCGATGATCGTACGGTGGTACGTGAGCAGATGTAGCAGGTGTTGCATCTACTTCACAGGCTGAGGAGCCAGTGAAGAAAAGTTAGAAGCTGGAGTTGAGTAATAATGCATCAAAGTCCTTTTCTTTATATATGAGACCTCATGTCGAGGGAGTCACGTATTATAATTTTTTTGGTATTTTGAATACTATAAACTAAATGTAATATTATGTTGATCTGTTGGATATTTGTTGTAAGGAACTTCATTTTTACTTTGAATGAGAAGTGAATTTTTATACTTATATTCTCTATTATTTACCTATTTTTAAAATAAGTATGTGGTGTAGAAATAATGTTCTCGGTCCTTTATAAAAAGGGGTCGTGACATTTTTAGTGGTATCAGAGCATGGTCTAGGTAAACCTACGGGGTGAGGTTGTTGGGCGTCAGTTGTGCATATTAGACATATAAGTTTTAGCTGTGAATCATATATCATGATTTCTATTCATCAAGTTGTAAGGGAACGAGCTTGATCACCTCGATTCTCAGACATGATTGATGTAGGAAACTTGGTATATGATACTTGGGTGAGCTATAGGTGAGTCGTATTGTGTGAATAAGAGACTGTTAAGCTAAGCTGTAAATGATTGCTGAAATGAATGTGTTTGCTATGCTATGTGAATGTTGATATGTTGTTATGCTGAGTACTAAATTGATTAAATTTTTATGATATACTAAATATGAATATATCACTATAAGTGAATCTGTGAATATAGCTATGTGGTGGTATTCTTGAATATGTTAAACGTTAGTAATTTAAGCTAGTCTATATATTAGGATGGCTAGACCAAGAAGATCTGCTGCAAATCCTCCTTCTGCTGATGTGAACCAAATGGCTCATGCCATGGAGGCCATGGCAGCCACCGTTAGGCAGAGTCTAGATATGATTCAGCGGCCAGCCGCAAATCAAGCGGCTAGCTGCAGCACGAGCAGCCATCGCCTCAGTGCACCTCTTCCCGAATACCATGGGTTGTCGTAGTTCGTAAAGAATGATCCTCCTCAATTCACAGGAGTGGATAGACCGTATGTCGCTGAACTCCGGATCAGGGAGATTGAGAAGATCTTCCTAACCATGGGTTGCGCCGAGGAGAGAAAGGTGATATATGCTACGTATATGCTGATAGGGGATGCAGAGATGTGGTGGCACGGAGCTCGTACTATGCTAGAGGCCCGAGGTGAAGTCATTACTTGGGCTGTATTTAGAAGTAGTTTTCTGGGAAAGTTTTTCCCTTCTCATGTTCGTGCTGCCAAAGAACGAGAGTTTCTAAACTTGGTGCAAGGAAACTCATCAGTCTATGAGTATGCAATACAGTTTGAGCGGCTCTACAGATTTTATTCTCACCCGACTTCAGAGGAGTGGAGATGTCAGAGGTTTTCAGACGGGCTGAGAACTGACATAAAGAGGATTTTGATCCCACTCAGGATCACAGAGTTTGCTGACTTGGTGGATCAAGCCACCATTATAGAGAGTCTCAATGCGGAGGATGTTGGTGGAGTTGGGAAGGCTCCATCTAGTAGAGCTGCTAGCAGTTATGGTAATGGAAGTAAGGGCACTAAGAAGGGCCCCTACAGTCGGTCGCTACGCCAATGCGAGTCTCGATCATATCAGTCAAGAGGATCGGCAGCATCAGCCCCGGTGCCAGTAGGGACTGCTACTTCTACATTTCAGCCTAGGGGAGCAATTTCTTCTTCTCCTAGAGTCTCAGTGCCGCAGATTGTCAGATGTTTTAGGTGTGGAGGACCACACTATCTGAGCCAGTGCCCACAGACTGATGTAAGAGTTTGCTTCTCGTGCCAGCAGCCAGGACACCTTGCAAGGGACTGTCCTACGCCTAGTAGGGCAGTTTCGTCTTCTGCTAGCGCCTTGCACGCTATTAGGCCTAAAGTAACTAGGGCTCCAACAACAACCAGATCGAGAGCGGAGGGACGTGTATTCACTACTTCTGCGTCAGAGGCAGCCCAGCGATGATCTTGTTCAAGGAACAACAGTAGTGGCAGTGTACTTTTCTTTACGTATTATTTGATTACGGAGCCACACACTCTTTTATTGCGGACAATTGTGTGAGAAATTTAGGATTACCGGTGGGCGATCTAGGATGTGACTTAGTAGTATCGACACCTACTTTAAGTTCAATTAAGACTTCGACGGTTTGTGTTAGGTGTCCCATAGCAATTAAGGGACGAAGATACAAAGTAAATCTTATTTGTATCCCGATGTCAGGGTTAGATGTAATCCTGGGTATGGATTGGCTAACTGCCAATCGTGTGCTAATTGATTGTGGCCGGAGGTGTTTAATCTTTCCTGAGCAGCAAGATTGTGTAGAATTGATTTCTACTCGCCAAGTAGAAACATCCTTAGCTGAGGGAGTATCTTGTTTTGTTTTGTTGGGAGTTATGAATGCGTAAGTGGAGCAAAGCCTTCACCAATACCAGAGTACGAGAATTCCCAGAGATTTTTCCAGAGGATATTCCTGGAATACCTCCACGTAGAGAGGTAGAGTTTGCTATAGATTTGATTCCTGGAGCTGAGCCAGTGTCTGTAGTACCGTATAGAATGGCGCCAAAAGAGTTAATTGAGCTTAAAGGGCAAATCGAGGATCTAATGCGTAAACAGATGATTAGACCAAGTGTATCGCCTTGGGGAGCCCCAGTTCTCTTGGTGAAAAAGAAAGACAGAAGTTCTAGATTATGTGTGGATTATCGCAAGTTGAATAAGTTGACAATTAAGAACAAGTACCCATTGCCGCGAATCGATGATTTGATGGACCAGCTGAGAGGTGCTAAGATATTCTCTAAGATTGATTTGAAGTCTGGGTACCATCAGATCCGAGTGAAGGATGAAGATATTCCTAAGACTGCTTTTCGCACTAGATATGGTCATTATGAGTATATAGTGATGCCTTTTGGAGTTACAAATGCTCCAGCTGTGTTTATGGACTACATGAATCGGATCTTTAGACCTTTCCTGGATCAATTTGTGGTAGTCTTTATTGATGATATTTTTAATTTATTCTAATTCGTCAGAAGAACATGAAGAGCATTTGAGGACTGTACTTAATGTTTTAAGAGAAAAACAGTTGTATGCTAAACTGTCTAAGTGTGAGTTTTGGCTAGAGGAAGTGAAGTTCCTTGGTCATGTTATTTCAGCTAAAGGAATTGCAGTTGATCCTTCCAAAGTTGAAGCGGTGTTGCAATGGGAAAGGCCGAAGACAGCCTCAGAGATTCGTAGTTTTGGGGGCCTAGCAGGTTACTACCGGAGATTTATAGAGGGATTCGCGAAGATAGCTGCACCATTAACACGGTTAACTCGCCGTGATCAACCCTTTGTGTGGACTGAGGAATGTGAGCAAAGCTTTAATGAGTTAAAACAGAGACTAACTTCTTCGCGGTGTTGATTCTCCCCGATACTAGTCGACCGTTTGAGGTGTACCGTGATGCTTCTCATCGTGGATTGGGATGTGTGTTGATGCAAGATAAGAGAGTGGTAGCTTATGCATCTCGTCAATTACGAACTCATGAGCGAAATTACCCGATTCATGACCTTGAGTTAGCTGCTGTAGTCTTTGCTCAAGGTGTGGCGACACTATCTTTATGGAGCTCGGTTCGATGTATATAGTGATCATAAGAGTCTCAAGTATTTATTTGATCAGCGAGAGTTAAATATGAGGCAGAGACGTTGGGTGGAATTCCTTAAGGATTATGATTTTCAGCTCCAATACCATCCAGGAAAAGCTAACGTGGTGGCCGATGCATTAAGTAGAAATGTGGTTCGGCATTCTCCCTAAGAGTCGGTGAAACCCTTTTGGTAGAACAATTCCGAGACCTGAACATACATGTGGACTTATCACCCGAAAAGATTAGTTGTAGCCGAATTGTGGTGACTAATAATTTCTTACAGAAATTAAAGATAAACAATTGTGGGATCCAATGGTATGTCGGATTGTATTTCTCTTAGGGACGAGATAAGACAAAGGGTTTCAAGAAAGGTGTTGATGGTATTCTCGGATGTCAAGGTCGAGTTTGTGTCCCTAGAGATACCGAATTAAAGAGAGCAATTCTAGAAGAAGGACATAAGGGTAGTCTTAACATTCATCCTGGTGTTACCAAGATGTATCAAGATTTAAAGCAGATGTTTTGGTGGCCGTGCATGAAGCTAGAGATAGCTGAGTTTGTTAAAGCCTCGCTTGACTTGTCAAAAGGCAAAAGCGGAGCATCAAAGCCCTCCAGAGAGTTACAAACGATGGAAATTCCAGAGTGGAAGTGGGACCATGTGACTATGGACTTTGGGTCCCATCGACCGAGAACAGTTCGGACTCATGATGCCGTGTGGGTCATAGTTGATAGGCTAACCAAGAGTGCACATTTCTAGCCAATTAACATGACCTTTAGCTTGGAGAAATTAGCAGAATTGTACATCAGAGAGATTGTCGGGTTGCATGGAGTACCTTCTAGTATTATCTCGATAGGGATCCTCGGTTCACTTCCCGCTTTGGCGTAGTTTCCAAGAATCTATGGGCACACAATGAGGTTGAGTTCTGCATACCATCCGCAAACAGATGGTCAATCTGAGCGTACTATTCAGACCTTAGAAGACTTATTGCGGACTTGCATTGTAGAGCAGAGGAGTAATTGGGAGGATATGCTTCCTTTGGTAGAATTCACTTATAATAATAGCTATCATTCGAGTATAGATATGGCACCATTTGAAGCTCTGTATGGTAGAAGGTGTAGAACCCCTATCTGTTGGTTCCAAGATGGAGTACATTTGATGGTTGGACCTGAAATGCTGCAAGAAACTAAGGAGAAAGTTTAACTTATTAGAGAAAAGCTAAGAGCTACCCAAAGTCGACAGAAATCTTATGCTGACCGACGCAGAAGATCCCTAGAATTTGAGGTTGGTGATTATGTATTCTTAAGAGTATCACGCACTACAGGTGTGGGGCGAGCCTTAAGAGCCAAGAAGTTAACACCTAAGTTCATAGGACCGTATCAGATATTACATCGTCGAGGACCAATAGCCTATGAATTAGCGTTACCACCTCAGTGGTCTGGAATACACAATGTTTTCCATGTGTCGCAGTTAAAGAAGTATGTTCCAGATTTGTCTCATGTAATTGAGCCTGATGTTGTGGAGTTACGAGATGACTTGTCTGTGGAGGTCCCAGCTGCTCGTATCGAGGAAACTAGAGTTAAGAAACTTAGAGGTAAGTCTATTCGGTTAGTAAAGGTTGTTTGGGACCAAATAACTGGTGATGCCACATGGGAGTTAGAAGAAAGAATGAGAGAGTTGTACCCTCATCTTTTCTTTGGGGAATGAAATTTTCGAGGACGAAAATTTATTTTCGGGGGGAGAATTGTCAGGCTTCTAATTTATTATTGAGTAATCTATAATATTTTATACTTGTTGAATGTTAATTGAAGGATTATTTGGTATTGGAATATATTTAGATGGAGTTTGAAATTATTATAAAAAAAAAAAAAAAAAAAAGTGAACAGTACCGTATGAACAGTGCAATGAACAGTACAAACCGCGTATGTACAGTAACAGCTGACGTCATCGGTGACGTCACAGTGTACAGTACAAACCGCGTATGAACAGTGACAACCGCGTATGTACAGTGCGTGTACAGTGTTTTCCGGCATGAATAGTTCCCTGAACAGTATTTTCCGGCATGAACAGTAAGGCGGTGAACAGTGTTTTCCGGCGGTGAACAGTAAATTTCGCGTGAACAGTAAATTCGAAAATTTTCTATAAAAAGGGGGCTTCACACGAAATTTTCATTTCTTCACCTCTATCCAAGGTTCTCAAAGGTTCTAAGGCCGTAAACCACCATTTCTCTCATACTAAACCTTCCTAAACTTAGATTTCTCGCCAGATCTGAGATTCTACATCTATTCTGAAGTATTGGAAGTAAGTTTCTTTAAGTTTGAAGCTAGATTTACCGTTCGTTTCTCTTCTCCTTCTCTTTCTTATAGAAATTCATGGTGTTCTTAGGAGAAACTCCGTTCTAAAGCTGAATCTTCGGTGAATTTTTATTATACTCAAGTAATATTCGGTAGATCTAGTGTGAATCATCTTTCTGAGGTAAGGGGAGTTTACTTTAACCTATGAACTATGTTTTGAACGGTTTAATATGCTATTTCAAGATATTTTGATATGATTTTGTTAGATCTATTGAATAAAAGCTATTTTCTAAGTCAGAATCGTTGTTAATTAGTTTAAAATCTTTGAGATTTTGGCTGATCTATTATAAACTTGCCGTAGTTGAAATGTTAAAATAATTTTGGTGGCGTGCATCATGCTGAGATATATGTTGTGCATCATTATAGAGCCGAGTTACATGTTTAGGTGGGTAGACATGTAACGGTAAGTTCATGCCGAGCCTGTCTTTGTCTTTGTCTGGATCCGAGATACCGGAATGGGTCGCTCCCGGACCGGCTCGGTTCCTTCTGGATTACTTAGGCTGTGAAACCAGTTGGAAGCCGTTTTCATGCTGTGCATTAGATGGGCTGGAAATGCATGGGGTTATTGCTGTGAGAAATATGTTGCTCTATATATATATAATTTTATTTTATGTTTGGTAAGCTCACCCTTGCATTTTTTTCTTTGTCGTTGTGTGCGTGTGTCTTTGCGATGATCGTACGGTGGTACGTGAGCAGATGTAGCAGGTGTTGCATCTACTTCACAGGCTGAGGAGCCAGTGAAGAAAAGTTAGAAGCTGGAGTTGAGTAATAATGCATCAAAGTCCTTTTCTTTATATATGAGACCTCATGTCGAGGGAGTCACGTATTATAATTTTTTTGGTATTTTGAATACTATAAACTAAATGTAATATTATGTTGATCTGTTGGATATTTGTTGTAAGGAACTTCATTTTTACTTTGAATGAGAAGTGAATTTTTATACTTATATTCTCTATTATTTACCTATTTTTAAAATAAGTATGTGGTGTAGAAATAATGTTCTCGGTCCTTTATAAAAAGGGGTCGTGACATTTTTAGTGGTATCAGAGCATGGTCTAGGTAAACCTACGGGGTGAGGTTGTTGGGCGTCAGTTGTGCATATTAGACATATAAGTTTTAGCTGTGAATCATATATCATGATTTCTATTCATCAAGTTGTAAGGGAACGAGCTTGATCACCTCGATTCTCAGACATGATTGATGTAGGAAACTTGGTATATGATACTTGGGTGAGCTATAGGTGAGTCGTATTGTGTGAATAAGAGACTGTTAAGCTAAGCTGTAAATGATTGCTGAAATGAATGTGTTTGCTATGCTATGTGAATGTTGATATGTTGTTATGCTGAGTACTAAATTGATTAAATTTTTATGATATACTAAATATGAATATATCACTATAAGCTGAATCTGTGAATATAGCTATGTGGTGGTATTGCTGAATATGTTAAACGTTAGTAATTTAAGCTAGTCTATATATTAGGATGGCTAGACCAAGAAGATCTGCTGCAAATCCTCCTTCTGCTGATGTGAACCAAATGGCTCATGCCATGGAGGCCATGGCAGCCACCGTTAGGCAGAGTCTAGATATGATTCAGCAGCAGCAAGCTGCAAATCAAGCCGCCGCAGCACAGCAGCAGCAGCTCATCGCCTCACCTGCACCTCTTCCCGAATACCATGGGTTGTCGTAGTTCGTAAAGAATGATCCTCCTCAATTCACGGGAGTGGATAGACCGGATCTTTCGAACTCGGATCGTGAGATTGAGAAGATCTTCCTAACCATGGGTTGCGCCGAGGAGAGAAAGGTGATATATGCTACGTATATGCCGATAGGGGATGCAGAGATGTGGTGGCACGGAGCTCGTACTATGCTAGAGGCCCGAGGTGAAGTCATTACTTGGGCTGTATTTAGAAGTAGTTTTCTCGGGAAAGTTTTTCCCTTCTCATGTTCGTGCTGCCAAAGAACGAGAGTTTCTAAACTTGGTGCAAGGAAACTCATCGGTCTATGAGTATGCAATACGGTTTGAGCGGCTCTACAGATTTTATTCTCACCCGACTTCAGAGGAGTGGAGATGTCGAGGTTTTCGACGGCCGAGAACTGACATAAAGAGGATTTTGATCCCACTCAGGATCACAGAGTTTGCTGACTTGGTGGATCAAGCCACCATTATAGAGAGTCTCAATGCGGAGGATGTTGGTGGAGTTGGGAAGGCTCCATCTAGTAGAGCTGCTAGCAGTTATGGTAATGGAAGTAAGGGCACTAAGAAGGGCCCCTACAGTCGGTCGCTACGCCAACAGCAGTCTCGATCATATCAGTCAAGAGGATCGGCAGCATCGGCCCGGTGCGTAGGGGACTGCTACTTCTACATTTCAGCCTAGGGGAGCAATTTCTTCTTCTCCTAGAGTCTCAGTGCCGCAGATTGTCAGATGTTTTAGGTGTGGAGGACCACACTATCTGAGCCAGTGCCCATAGACTGATGTAAGAGTTTGCTTCTCGTGCCAGCAGCCAGGGCACCTTGCAAGGGACTGTCCTACGCCTAGTAGGGCAGTTTCGTCTTCTGCTAGCGCCTTGCACGCTATTAGGCCTAAAGTAACTAGGGCTCCAACAACAACCAGATCGAGAGCGGAGGGACGTGTATTCACTACTTCTGCGTCAGAGAAATGAAGCTTGGTGTTCATCCTCAATCTCCCTCTCTAACTCTCTCAACAACAAAAACTAAATGGAAAGTGAAAAATGAACAAAAACTAACTAATTTCCTGAGCTAACTGTCTTTTATAGAATTCCCGCTCTGCTAGCGTGATCACTTTTGCCAGCAATAGTAATCACGTAGAGGCTAATTCTTCATTTCCACTTGCACGTGTTCACTTTTGCTGGTGATAGTAGCCACGCGCACTTCAAAGTGTTCACTTTTATTGAAAATAGTAGCCATGCAGAAGCTTCCCTTACTAATATCATGCGCGTGTTCACTTCTGCTAGAAATAGTGAATACGCAAAGGCTACCTTCTTGCATGTGTTCACTTTTGTGGATAATAGTGAACACGCGCAGCAACTCTTCTTGGAGGACTCTCTGGAACGCTCACTTTTTCCAGAAAAAGTGATTACGCAGAAGCTCTTGTCATTGCAGCCTCTCTGGAACGACCACTTTTGCCAGCAAAAGTGATTACGCAGAGGCTGTTCTTCAATTATCAACTTCTTTCCTCTAATTTTTGCTACTTTTCTTCTATTTTTCCTTTGATCATCCAATCCTCATGAACTTAGCTCAGAATTCCCTACAAAAGCATACTTGAAATGTCACTTTTTACATAGAAAATCAATAAATTTTAAAATAACTATGTTTAAACGTGACATGCAACATTTTATTATTTTTTTAAGGGTTTTCTACTATTTCTAGCATGTTTTCTTTATTAATTGCACTAAAAAATATTGTAAAATACTAGTAAAATATGGATTCATCAATTTTGAACCACACCAGTCTGCATGTTACTTATTTGTTGAGTCAAGGCAGCAAGCTTTTAAAAAAATTGTTAATTCTGAAGTTAATTTTGAGCAAACATGGCTTCTATAGATTTTACATCATATCCTCCTCTCCTTGAAACTTGTCTTTCAGTCATATTTTGATACATCGAAGATGCCATCATTTCTATGATTTGTTGAGCTTCTTCCAAAGTCTTTGAACTCAATGAACCACAAGCTGCTGCATCTATCATTGTTTTTGCTGCTGCAGTCATTCCATTGTAAAATGTTTCAAGCTACGTCTATTCAGGTATGCAGTGATGGGGACACTTCCTTAATAACTCTTTGTATCTTTCCCATGCCTCATACAAAGGCTCTCTATCTTGTTGAACAAAAGATGTAATCTCCCCTCTGATTTTTGCAGCTTTTGAAGGGGGAAAATACTTGATTAAGAACTTGTTCAACGAATCAGCCCGTGTTGATATACTCCCTTGTGGCTGGGCTTGAAGCTAGCACTTGGCTTTATCCCTCAATGAGAATAGGAATAATCTAAGTCAGTTTGCATTCTCACCTACCCCATTGATTCTGATTGTGTCACAAAGTTGTAAGAAATTGGAGATGTGCATATTGAGATCTTCTAAATGGTGTCCAGCAAATTGGTCCTGCTGTACCAGATTTAGAAGTGCATGTTTTATCTCAAAGTGGTTGGCCTGAATTGTTGGTCTCAGAATAGAAGAACTGAATCCCTGGATATTAGGAACTGTATAGTCCCTTAGTGTTCTCAGTCTTGGTAGTTCTCCCATCTTTATTTATCTTGGAATCTGACTGGGTTGAGGTGGAGGTGTAGAACTTTCGTGTTCGTCTCTTTGAATTTGCTTAAATCTTGCTTCACTTCTTAACCTCCTTAGAGTTTGGTCTATGTCTGGATCAAACACTAAAGTGACTTTATTTTTGCTTTTCCCTCGCATATACAAACCAAAGATTAACAAAGTTAAACTAAAATTCAATAGTAAGATATACACTAATACAAATTATGCAGAAAAATATCAACAAAATCATATCAAAGTCCAGTCTAACAACTGCAAAATTATAGAATCATGCAGAAATTGTCTACTAGTATCCTACACTTATCTATTAAAACAAAACAGAGAAACTTGAATGTAATACTAACTAAGACAACAAGAACTCAATCTAGCAATTTTTCTGTTACTAATGATATTGAAACTCAAAATTCCCCGACAACGGTGCCAAAACTTGTTGTTACAATTTCTAAACACTAGCAAGTCCACTAGTAATTGCAGCAAGTAATGAGTAAATTTAAGATCCAAGTATCGTCTCCACAGGGAATTAGGAATTCAATTACTAATTCACAGAGCAACAACTAGTTGAGTCATACAAATTTAGAAAGGATGTATCATATGAAAGCAATGAACCAGGACAATACAAAGAATTAAACTTGCAATTAAAACAAAGTATGTAAATTGTGTTGAGATGAGATACAAATGAAGAATAGTTTTACTTCACAAGAATGTCAATATTAATTTAATTATACTTCTGAATATTCAAGCAATTGGTTAATTGACAATCAGTTTCACATATAACTAGCCAAAGGTTAATCCCTTAACTCATTTACCCTAACAATCCACTAATCCCCCCTAATCCCTTAGGTGAAGTTGAATTCCATGTTGCATTAGGACTTAGAACCGTAAGATTATAGAATTAAGTGTACTTATCCCTAAGAAACCCTTAATTCTGATTGTTAATTTAGATCAGAGAACCAAATCCAATTCCTATTGGCAATTGTTCCTCTTTGATTAATCAAATGAATACCCATTCAAAGATTACATAAGGTGAAAAATTGACAACTCAAATAATCCAAAAACTCAAATTTCAGAAGCGAGAATCAAATCAATACATCAATTCAAGGTCCATAAACTCCTAACTACATAGAATTACACAAACATTGTGACAGAGAAAGAGAAAGACAGAGAAGAAAAAAAAACCTCAAAAAAGCCATAGCCATGAGCTCCAATCCAATCCCTCTTCTTGAAGCTTCGAGGTTCGACCCCACTCCTCCTCTCACTCTCTCCCAGTGAGAATCTAACAGAAAAAATGGAAAATAAACAAAAGATCCCAAGTTCTGAGCTTAAAATATGTATTTATAGAAAGCCCGATTTTGTGCATTGTCACTTTGTTTCATAAAAGTGACCACGCAGAGGCTCATTCTATTTCTAGAAGACTAGAGCATTCACTTTTGTTGATAAGAGTAGCAACGCAGGAGGTCGAGGAGTGCGCTTGATCACTTTCGAGAGCAAGAGTGACCACACGCAACTTGCCATGATGCACTCCTTTCTAGAACATCCACTTTCACTGGTAAAACTGGTAAGGCAAAGCTCGCTGAAATTCTGCCTTCTTTGGAACACTCACTTTCGCCAGTAAGAGTGACTACATAGAGTTTGCTGAAATTCTGCCTTCTCTGGAACACTCACTTTTGTTGGCCAGAGTACTAACGCACAGCTCTGCTGAGATTGAACTTCTCTGGATCGTTCACTTTCAGTGATAATAGTGTTCATGCCCACACTCAACTTCTTATTTAAGCTTTTAATCACTCACTTTCGTTGGCAAGAGTAACTACGCCCAACTTAAACTCCATAAGCCATGTTCTTTGAGTCCAGACTTGCTACTTTTCTGTTATTTCTTCATTAATCTACCAGCCTTATGGACTTTGCTCAGAATTTTCTACAAAAACACACTTCAATTATTAATTTCTACACAGAAAATTCATAAATGCTAAACTAACTATGTATTTAAAGAAATTCTTCAATCATTCTATTTTTATGATTTTTTTTCTGCTTTGCCCAACATATTTTCCTTATTAAATTGATTAAAACTATAGTAAAATACTAGTAAAATTATAGATTCATCAATCTCTCATCATAATTTCATAATCTCATGGTTTTATAAATTTATACTCATGGACAATTTTAGTGCAGCATATAATATATTGAACCTTAACTTAGGCAAATCATTCGAGCCTTTATAATTCATTTCCCCTTTATTTCTCTCTTTCTTTCATATTTCAAGTCTAGTCTCTCTTTACTTTAGTGCAACCTCATTTTTCAACCCACGCAATCTCGCCATTCAAGTTCACCCTAACCCTTTCATTTATTTTCATCAATCTCTAACACCTTCTAAACCATTAATCACTCAATTCAACTCTTGGTCTCTTAGTTCTTCCCTTCGGTTTTTCTCCCCATAAAAGGATAATTCATCAAACTTAATTTCCTTCTAAACCATCGATTAAACAAGTTAATTCACAAGGACCTAAGGTTATCACTTCTTGATTTTTCACTCTCCATTAGAGAAGTTTTAATCAAACTTAGGTTCTTTTTATACCACCAACTTAATCAAATTAATTCTCAAATAGTCAGAGTCCTATCCTCTCAATTTATCACACTTTTTCTCGTAGGTCACATGCTGATTTTTCATTCCTCATACTCAATTGCTTATAACACAACTAGATCTTAGGATTTCCAATAAGTCCAATCATATTCATGGTCTATTTCAATCAAATAGCCCTCAAGGGCAATAGATCATCATAAGCACGACATTATATAATCACTTTTGCTGCACATTATTATAATTCATCAATTCTTTTATAGTGAGATGCAAATGATGCATGTGATGCTCTCAAAATAGTAATTCCATGGCATAATCCATAATAGATAGCAATCAACTCAAGTTTTTAGCCATGCATCACTTCAAGCTCTTTCACGATTTTCCAAGAACAATTACCAAGAATGAATAGTACTTCATCTCACATCATTCACATTTTTTCAACATATTAACACAAGTAAGCATCACAATTTTCAAGCACCATCACAGGGTAATGTCAAGACCAATTTTGCAAAGTTGCAAGCAATATTCATCCATAAACACAAGCAAGGTCTAGCATGGTTCAATTAATCAAGTTACATCATGGCATTTTCAAGTTCATTTTAGCTTTCTTACACAAAACAAGGCATGCAAGATATTTTTCAATTTTTGCAACATTTAAAATGTCAAAATCGAGACCATCCAAGCAATTTGGCCTTTTCTTTTTATGAATTTAATTCCCATGATTCATACCAATCTTTTCCAAATGTTCCAAGGTTTCAAAATATGTAAGTTTTAGCCTTTTTCCTTATAACAATCAAAACTGTCCAGCCTTATAACCTATTTTTCATCAAGTCCAAAATAAGCAAAATAGAGAAAATTAACATGCAAATATATGGTTACATCATCCAAGTGTAGGGGTATTATTTCCAAAGGGTCTTCATGCTTCCAAGAGCAAAACCAAGACAATACTATGTTGTTTTAGCATCCAAACACTTAAAGCTTCTCTAAGGTTTTAAAAGCAACTCACTTCAATGGAGATCAAGCTTAAGAAAAAGGAATCCAAGACATGCGAAGGTAAGAAATTGACATGCAACACCTTGTCTTACCATCCAAATGCAAGATTTTTGGTTAAAAATGAAGATCAAGCTAAACAAAAGGAAAATCGAAACATACAAGAGTTGAAATCTACATGCAAGTGAAGGAATTTATCATGCAAGCTCACGGTTCCGTGGTTCCAAAAGGTTAATCATGATTGGAACGAGAAATCTGACAAAACAAGTGCAAAACAGAGACATGCACAAGAAGAAACTCACATGCAAGTGATAAAATGTCAAGCTTTCAAGGGGATCAACTTATCCAAGCATAAACTGAGAATTTGGAGACAAAAAAGTGAAGTGTAAGAGAGAAAACTTAACATGCAAAGGATGATTTCAATTTGTTCAAGGTTATTAAAGATAAAGATGAAATCTTTTTAAGGTTTTTCACGAGCTCAACCAAGGGAAAGCAAATCAAAGATAAAAAGGTGAGAACTCCCCTTTGCCTTTGGGTTTTTGGGCATAAATGAAAGTGAAGAGAGCTGAAAATGGTGGATCTCCAAAGCATGCTTACTGGACCAAGAAAACAACACCAAAGATCTTCAAGTTCCTCCTCCAAGGTGAGCTCCTTCAACACGAAATTTGAAGAGATGGTGGAGGAATAGAGTGGTGAGGAAATGGTGAAGTGTGTGTGTGGTTTGGATGAGAGATTTGTGAGGTTTGTGGGTTGGAGCCTCTCGGTTTCCTTGAGAGAGTTTGAGAGAGTGAAAGACTTAGAGAGAATGGGAAATGAGAGAGCAAAGTGAGAGAGAAGGAGAAAGTGAGGGTCTCAGATTTTTGGGCAACAAAATGAATAAATGGGGTAAGTTGGCCAATTTATATGGAGGGTCTAAGTTTAGATTGGTCAATTGCCACTAAACACTCATGGTTTGGCTTATTTGGCAAGGTTCCAAAGTTCAAAAACTGCAAAAGGCTTAATTGAGACAAATTTGAAGTGAAATTGGTACAAATGGTGCAAGAAAGGGTGTCACGATTTTTCAAGTAGGAATAGTGAATTTTAGGGAGACTTGCAAGCAAAGTTTACACATTTTAGCAAGAAAAATGCATGGAATAGTTTAGGGTTTCATGCACATGGTTTTGGTGAAGCAATTCCCAAAAATCGGCACAAAATTCCAAAGACAACACTTTTGGGCAGCATTTGCATGTATTTTGATTCGGTGGAAAAGAAATGTGACATAACTAGGTTGACATATGGATGAGACATTTGATGTGGTGCTATATTCAAGAAAAGGTAATTGATTAAGGCAATCATGGTGTCGACATTTTGGAAGACAAGAAAAAAATGTTCCAAAATGATTATGTCTGCAAATTCAGAGACAAATCTTCTTGCATGAAATTCTAGTGACCGATACTAGATTTGGAAATCTTCAAAGTAATCATTACTAGATTTTGTGAGATTCTGTGCAATAATTTTGACGGCTAAGAAATGATTAAGGATCTAATGCAATGATTACAAAATCTCACATTTTTTGAGGCAGATAATTATGATTTTTCAATAATTTAAATAAGATAAAATTTACTTTTTGGATAAGGTTCTCAAGGGTATTTTAGACAGTACAAATGAACAAAATTAGAGCAATTCTTGGATGATATTGAAACCAAATATATTGCATGTAGTTACCCTAAAATGCCAAACTCAGAGATCAATCAATATTCTTTTAAAAATAAATTAGCATCTATCTAATTATTCCGATACTAGCAAGCCAAAATTAGCAAGCAATTACGACTCAAGAGTCACTAACTAATTTATGAAAATCGGGGCGTTATAAGAAGAGAAAGAAAGAGAAGATGATGAATGAAGAAGCATCTTATAGCTAATCTTCAATCCGATTTCTTAAGATTTGAAGCTTAGTGTTCGTCCCCAATCTCTCTCTCATACCCTCTTAACACTAGAAAACAAGTGGAAAGTGAAAATGAACAAAAGATCCCAAGATATCTGAGCTAATTCATATTTATAGAATTCCCCACCTTTCTGGTATGATCACTATTTTTCACTAAATTAACCATGAAGAGGCCTTTTTGATAATCTTCATGATTGGAACAATCACTTTTCTTCATGCAAGTAGCAACACAAAGGTTCGAGGTTTGCGTGTGTTCACTTTCGTTGGCAAAATGAGACACGCGCAGCTTTGTAGTGATGGAAGGTTCTCTGGAACAATCACTTTTGTGAACAAAAGTGATAACGCGCAGCTTGCTTTCCTAAAGGCTTCTCTGGAAGGATCACTTTTGCCAAGGAAAGTGATCACGAGCACTTTACTATGCTAGAACTCTCTCTAGAATAATAACTATCATTAGTGATAATGATAATACACAAGTCATCCTTCAATGTTAGGCTCTGGAACAATCAATTTTGTCAGGAAAAGTGATCACGCCCAGTTCTTGCTTCATCAGACCTTGTTCTTTCCTTCCAATTTTTTCTACTTTTCTTCTATCTTTCCCTTGATCTTCCAATCTTATGAACTTAACTCAGAATTTTCGACAAAAATATGATTGAATCATTAATTTCTACACCGAAAATTCATAAATTCTAAAACAATTATGTGTTTAGAGAAAACTTTAATCATTCTATTATTTTTATGAGTTTTTCTATTTTTTCGAACATGTTTTCTTTATCAAATGTATTAAAACTAAGGTAAAATACTTAGTAAAATATGGATTTATCATATTTCTACTATATTTGTATTTTAATTGTATATGCATAGCAAAAACAAAAATAAGTCTACTCTTGTCTTTAATCCTGACATAGATATAACACTAAGAAGATTAAGGAGGGAGGCTAGAGCAGAAAGTTCATTAGGAGGTGATAGTGATTTAGAGGTTATACATTCTCCAAAGATTCAAATTAATCCTATTTCAAACAAAACACACTTCACCTTAAGGACAGCCAACTCCATAGATTGAAATGAAAGAACAACATCGGATGAGGACACTAGGGGATTATGCAATTCCAAATATGCAAGGCTATAACTCTTCAATAGTTAGACCAACTATTCAAGCTAATCACTTTGAAATAAAACTAGCCTTACTTCATTTGGTACAACGAGATCAATTTTCCGGTGGAATCTTTTATGATCCTAACCTGCACATTTCTAATTTTTTATAGCTATGTGATATTATAAGGATGAATGGAGTGCGTGAAGATGCTATCAGATTGAGTCTATTTCCATTTTCTTTTAGAGACAAGGCTAAATGTTGGTTATAAGCACAACCACAAGGAAGCACCACCACATGGACAGAACTTGTGAACAAATTTTTAACCAAGTATTTTCCTCCATCAAAAGCTGCCAAATTGAGAGGAAAAATCACATCCTTTGTGCAGTAGGAAGGAGAATCACTTTATAAAGCTTGGGAAAGATATAAAGAGTTGCTGATAAGATGTCCACATCATTGTATTCCAAAATGGATGCAATTAGAGACTTTTTACAATGGGATGAATGTAGTGACCAGAACTATGGTGGATGCAGCTTCAGCAGGTTCTTTAAGCATGAAATCCTTAGAAGAACCTCAAAGAATCATTGAAATGATAACTTCATCTATATACCAGAACTCCAACTCAAGAAATGTAGGGAGAATTAATGGATATGAGGCCAAAATTATAGAAAATGTGGTAACCAATTAACTAAGCTGTGAGTTTTGTAAGGGAGCCATATTAATGATGCATGTGATGTACCTACACCAGATCCACAAGAGCAAGTCAATTATATAGGGTTATCAAATACAACAACAGGAATATTCAAATAACAGGAATCATTAGTTTTATAAATGGAATCCTCAAAATTCTGCTGTGAAAAACACTAATCCCTCTCTTACATTTTCGAATGCAGGAACTTCACAATAGCAACATTATTTTCAAAGAAATTCTTCTACTCAACCTCAAAGGAGTCAGAATTCAGCTAGACCAATGACTGAAAGAATCAATGAGATTGAAGAGACAATGCTGCAGTTCATGAAGGTCACTCAAACCAGCATTAAAAATCAAGAAGCTTCCATGAAGAAGTTAGAAACTCAGATTGGACAATTGGCTGAACAACTAACAAATAGAGATGAAGGGGGATTTCCAAGTAACACAGTGATAAATCCAAAAGAGCAGTGTCAAGTTATAACCACAAGGAGTGGAATTGTGGTAGCCAGTCCAAAACCTGCAAAAAAAAAGTGAGTAATGCAACAAAAGAAGGAAGAGTAGAAAAAGATCTGCAGTAAGGAAATTTCAAGTTACTTAAGAGAGAACATTCAGAAAATAAGGTAGAAGCTCATATAAATTCTGAGTACAAAATCCAATAGATCCAGAAAAGTATAAGAGGTTGCCTTATCCTCAAAGAGTAGAAAATCCTAAACAAGAGGAGCAGTTTGAATTCTCTTTTCTCCTCTTCTCTTTCGTTTCTCAAGATATTGATAATGTTTGGGAATAGGAATTAAATTGAATTGCGATTATAGTTTGATTCATGAAATTGAATTAGATTGATAGATCTATTAGTCAAATTCGTAATCTAGTTTGTTAGCAAATTCGATTAAATTAGTTAATGGATTAGATGTTCAAACTAGGGAAACAATGAAGGATGTTGTTTGCATGAACCTATGACTTGTGGATCAATTAATTCTCATTTGATTTCTCTTTTATTCCAGAATTTTATGCGGTTGATCAGATTTTTCTTAAACTTTCAAAATCCCCCAATCTTTTGTTTCATTTTAACAATTCGGCAAAGAAGAATTAGATACAAACGTGTCCTCGAGAATTCAACCTTGGTTCACATTATTCTACAAATAATTGCAAAAACCTTGTGCATTTGATAAGTGTTCGATAAAGCTATATCAAATTTGGCGCCGTTGCTGGGGACACGTTGTAGCTTTTGATTCATTTTCGAGTTGTTAGTTGTGTAGCATTTCCGTTTTGTGTGTTGTATCGATTTTGATAGTTTCTGTGTTCTGTGTTCAAGTGTTCTGTGTTATGTGCGAATTATATCTATGATTTGTGTTTAGTTCATTTGCATTGGATTACTGTAGCATCGTGTCGTTTTGAATTCTGCAATTGTGTAATTCTGTTCTGAAATTCTATTTCTATTTCTGATAGTGCATTTGTGAAAATTCGTGTAATTCTTTGTGCATTCTGTGTTCATTTGTATAATTGTGATTAAGTCCAATTTGTGTGGTGTATGTTGCATTACCCTTGCTGTTGCTGAAAATAGAAATCAGAAAAACAGAGGACTAGTAGAAATCACTTTGCCTTGCTGATCACACTATTCATCCACTTTTCATCTACTATTCACTGATTTTGAAAAATTCCAAAAAAATAGTAAATGATAGAATTTTGACCTGAATTTTTGTATGCACATTACATTTGATGTCTATTAGTGTGTGGAGTTGGTAGAATTGAAAAATCATTTGTAGAGAAAGAGATACACTTTGATGTTTGTGATCTTGTATGACTAGGTCCAGGTCTGAGCATTTGTTTGACATTGATCCTGAGATAGATAGGACATATCATAGACTCCAGAGAGGTCAAAGTAGTGTGCATCATAGTAGTAGTGATAGTAGTGATTCTGAATTTGGCACTTCTATTTCTGATACATTGTCCACTCATTCTGATACCATGGCACATAATAATCACGAGAGAACACTTAAGGAGTTAGCTGCACCTAATGTTACCTACCAACCATTAGGCATTCAATATCCTGATATAGATGTTCCTTTTAAGCTTAAGTCTGGACTAATCCATCTTTTGCCTAAGTTTAATGGTATTGCAGGTGAAGATCCTCACAAACACCTTAAGGAGTTTCATATAGTGTGCTCGACCATGAGGCCGTAGGGAGTTCCTAAAGATCATATCAAGCTGAAGGCCTTTCCTTTCTCACTGGATGGAGCAGCCAAGGATTGGTTGTATTACTTGCAGCCAGGGTCTGTCACATGCTGGATGGACATGAAGAGGATGTTTCTAGAGAAGTTCTTCCCTGCATCCAAAGCTGCAACTATAAGAAAGGAGATAAGTGGCATTAGACAGATCTCCCAAGAGAGTTTGTATGAGAATTGGGCGTGGACACTTTCAAAGCCCAAAGTGGACACTTTCAAAGGCAAAAGTGGACACTTTGCTGACATGTCATCCACTATAAATAGATTTTAGGAATTAGGGTACGGGACTTTTTTTACACTTTACACATTTTTCCTTTGCCAAATTGGGACAATTTCTCACAACATTGGAGTCTTGGGTGACAGCCAAGGGTCCTCTATAGGTTTTAATTTCCAATTTCCCTCTTGATTTTTGTTGAATTTACATTAATGCTGCTTACGTTCTTGCATTTCTTTCTTTCATTTGTGAAGCCCATCCACATGGAGGGCTAAACTTCCTTATAATTCCTAGTCAATGCATATGAATCTTGAATTCTTGAGATTAATTGCAATACAAATATTTCTTTCCTTGAATTTATTGACCCCAATCTTTGAATGAAATGGAATTTGCATGAAGGGAACATTGCTTAATGAACCCTAATTTACCTAACGAAATTCTAATTCAAAATTGCTTAATTTTGATTAATCCTTGAGGTTGCTTAATCTTAGGGATAGAGATTGAAGCCCATTAAGATGCTTAATCTTAATTGGGATATTAAAGTTAGTCTTCGCTTGTTAGATTGACTTAATTCAAGGGAAAGAAAGGGGATTATTGAATCATTTGAAAGAATAATGATGGAATTCATTGATTGACTAGGGATTTCTCATTTTAATTGATTGAATTTCATTAATTCACATTTTGTTCTTGATTTAAATCTGGAAATTAACAAATCCACCCCTCAATTTACTTGCTTTAAAATCCATGTTTACACTTGTTTGATGTATGTTCCCAACCAAAAATTCCTTGGAGATGACCTAGGATAACACCCTAGTACTGTATTCATTTCTTTGCATATTTGATGAGGATTAACGACAATCTTTTGCATGACGAGTAGCTAAATTCGTTTCATCAGGTAACCTTAAGTTTCTCACACAATTGTCCGCAATAAAAGAGTGTGTGGCTCTAGAATCAAACAATACAGAAAGAGAAGTACCTGCCACTATTGCTGTCCCCTGAACGAGATCCGTTGCCTGGGCTGCCTCTGATACAGATGTAGTGAATACACGTCCCTTTGCTCTCGATCTAGTTGTCGGCGGAGCTCTAGCCGCTTTAGGCCTCATAGCGTGCAAGGCGCTAGCAAAAGACGAAACTGCCCTACTAGGAGTAGGACAGTCCCTAGCAAGGTGCCCTGGCTGCTGGCACGAGAAGCAGACTCTTACATCAGTCTGTGGGCACTGGCTCAGGTAGTGTGGCCCACCACACCTGAAACATCTAACAATCTGCAGCACTGAGGCTCTAGAAGCGGAAGAAGTTGCTCCCCTAGGTTGAAATGTAGAAGTAGCAGTCCCTACTGGCACCGGGGCTGATGCTGTCGATCCCTTCGACTGAGATGGTCGAGACTGCTGTTGGCGTAGCGACCGACTGTAGGGGCCCTTCTTAGCACCCTTACCCCCATTACCATAACTGCAAGCAGCTCTACTAGATAGAGCCTTCCCAACTCCACTAACATCCTCTGCATTAAGACTCTTTATAATGGTGGCTTGATCCACCAAGTCAGCAAATTTCGTGATCCTGAGTGGGATCAAAATCCTCTTTATGTCAGTTCTCAGTCCATCTAAAAACCTCTGACATCTCCACTCCTCCGAGGTTGGGTGAGAATAAAATTTGTAGAGCCGCTCAAACTGTATTGCATACTCATAGACTGATGAGTTTCCCTGCACCAAGTTTAGAAACTCTCGCTCTTTGGCAGCACGAACATGAGAAGGGAAAAACTTTCCCAAAAAACTACTTCTAAATACAGCCCAAGTGATGACCTCACCTCGGGCCTCCCGCATAGCACGAGCTCCACACCACCACATCTTTGCATCCCTTGTCAGCATATACGTAGCATATAACACCTTTCTCTCCTCGGTGTAACCCATGGTTAGGAAGATCTTCTCAATCTCCCTGATCCAAAGTTCAGCAGCATCTGACAACCCATGGTATTCAGAAGGAGGTGCAGCTGAGGCAGTAGCTGTTGTTGCCTGTGCTGCAGCAGCAACTTGATTTGCAGCTGCTACTGCTGAATCATATCTAGACTCTGCCTAACAATGGCTGCAATGGCGTGAGCCATTTAGTTCACATCAGCAGGAAGAGGGTTTGCAGCAGATCTTCTTGGTCTAGCCATCCTAATATATAGACTAGCTTAGATTACTAACGTTTAACACATTCAGCAATACCACCACATAGCTATATTCATAGCTATATTCATATTTAGTATATCATAACAATTTAATCAATTTAGCACTGAGCATAACAACATATCAGCATTCACATAGCATAGCAAACACACTTATCTCAGCAATCATTTACAGCTTTGCTTAACAGCCTCTTATTCAGACAGTACGACTCACCTATAGCTCACCCAAGTATCATATACCAAGTTTCCTACATCAGTCATGTCTGAGAACTGAGGTGATCAAGCTCATTCCCTCACAACTTGATGAATAGAAATTATGATATATGATTCACAGCTAAAACTCATATGTCTAATATGCATAACTGACGCCTAACAACCTCACCCCATAGGTTTACCTAGACCATGCTCTGATACCACTAAAATGTCACAACTCCTTTTATAAAGAACTGAGAACATTGTTTCTACATCACAAACTTATTTAAGATAAATAAATAATAGAGAATATAAGTTTGAAATTCTCTTCTCATTCAAAATAAAACAAAGTTTCTTACAATAAATATCCAACAGAACAACATGATATTACATTTAGTTCATAATGTTCAAAATACCAAAATTATACTACGTAGCTCTCTCTATATGAGGTCTCAAAATATAAGGAAAAGGGACTTTGATGCAATATTACTCGACTCCAGCTTCTAACATTTCTTCACTGGCCCCTCAACCTGTGAAGTAGATGCAACACCTGCTACATCTGCTCACGTACCACCGTACGATCATCGCAGTACACTCGCACACAACGACATAGAAAGAAATGCAAGGGTGAGCTTACCAAACATAAAATAAAATCATATATATAGAGCAAAATATTTCTCACAGCAATAACCCCATGCATTTCCAGCCCATCTAATGCACAGCATGAAAATGGTTTCCAACTAGTTTCACAGCCTAAGTAATCCATAAGGAACTGAGCCGGTCCAGGAGCGACCCATTCCGGTATCTGGATCAAAACAACACAGCACAGCACAGCAGCTCAGCATGAACTTACCGTTACACGTCTAACCACCTAAACATGTAACTAGGCTCTATAATGATGCAAAACATATATCTCAGCATAATGCACACCGCCAAAATTATTTTAACAGCTCAGCTAAAGCAAGTTTATAATAGATCAGCCAAAATCTCAGCATTTTAAATCAATTAACAGCAATTCCAGCTTAGAAAATAGATTTTATTCAATAGATCTAACAAAATCATATCAAAACATCTTCAAATAACATATTAAACCGTTCAAAACGTATTCATAGGTTAAATTAAACTCCCCTTACCTCAGAATGATGATTCACACTAGATCTACTGAATATTACTTGTTTTATAGCAAGATTCACCGAAGATTTGGCTTTAGAACAGAGTTTCTCCTTAGAACACCATGAACTTCTATGAGAAAGAGAAGGAGAAGAGAAACGAACGGTAAATCTAGCTTCAAACTTAAAGAAACTTACTTCAAATCCTTCAGAATAGACGTAGAATCTCAGATTTGGCAAGAAATCTAAGTTTAGGAGGGTTTAGTATGAGAGAAATTGGTGGTATTTGGCCTTAGAACCTTGGATAGGGATAAAGAAATGAAAATTTCGTGTGAAGCCCCCTTTTTATAGAAAATTTTCAAAATTACTGTTCACCACCAGAAACACTGTTCACAGCCTTACTGTTCACGCTTGAAACACTGTTCAAGGCACTATTCATGCCGAAAAACACTGTGCACGCGTACTGTACATGCACTGTACGCGTATGTGACGTCAGCCATGACGTTATGATGATGTCACTGAGAACGCCAGCAGTCACTGTACATACGCGGTTTGTACTGTTCATACGCGATTTTACTGTTCATTGACACTGTTTATATGGTACTGTTCACTTTTATATATATATATAATTTCAAACTCCATCTAAATATATTGCAATACCAAATAATCCTTCAATTAACATTTAACAAGTATAAAATATTATAGATTACTCAATAATAAATCACAAGCTTGAAAATTACTAGGAAAGAATCAGAGCTGTTCCCCTAATTTCAGTAGTAATGGTGAAGGAATCTATTGTACTACATCATGTACATCAGCAGCTCCATACCCTCCCAGTTCAAGAGAGAAAACCCAACGACAATGAAAGAAAATATAGCATATCTCGCTAAAAGACAGAACTCATTAGCTGAGAGGTAAAATGAGTTGAATAGCTATGTCAAGTCTGGAATAATGCTGCTGTGAGTGTGTCTTGATGAATATTGGTCAGAAGATAGGAATAACCATAGATAAACTGTACCACATACCAGAAGTGGCAGAAAATGCTTAGTGCCTTAGGTCTACAATTTTCAAAGATCTTCCTATTTATAGGACCTACTTTCCTCCACCAGCAACAACTGTAGAAGAAGAAGATGATGAAGAGGAAGATGATTTGGAGAAAGATACCTCAGATGAGAAGGATGCAAAAAAGTAGCTTAAGAATTTCAATTTCTGTAATTTAGTTTAATTGTGTAGACATGTTGTAATTAGTTTTTAGACTTTTGGAGTTGTAATTACATTTTGGTTTAATTTTGGTTATAAACAATTATGCTTTAAATATCTACTAGTTTTAAATTTAATTGACTGTTGATTGATAATTGATGCATGATTGTGATGTTTTGTGCAGACCATGCTCTCAAAAATCCTAAACAAGGAGCGCATGGAATTTTGAAATATGGAAAGCTACCATGAAAGGGGGTTGAACTCTGTACCTCTATTTTCATGTGTTCAGCTTTATTTCTGCATAAAATTTTTAAGAAATAGAAAAATATTAGATTAGATTTTGTTTTCTTTTGAATAAAAACTTGATTTCCACTTGATTAAAATTCTGATTATTGAAGTATATAAGTTGTTTTTCCCATTCTTAACATGATTGTCATACTTCTATTTTTAAAATAAGGTAGTCTTGCCATTTTATTCATGCAAATTTGTGAAGTAAATTGTAAACTGAATTGATGAATATTGGAATGACTAAAGTTTTCTCTAGACATATAGTTGTTTTAGAATTCATGAATTTTTGTGTAGAAATTAATGATTGATGAATGCATATTTTAACTCATATTTTAGTGTAATTCTAACCCATTTGATAAGGAAAACATGTATGAAATAGCAAAAAAATTAGAAAAATAGAATGATTGAAGGTTTTCTTTTATTATGTAGTTAGCTTAACATTTGTGAAATTTATGCTTGTTTTTGTAGGAATAATCTGAGCAAGGTTTATGGAAATGGAATATCAATAGAAAAGGAGAGGAAGAATAACAGTTCTGAACTCCAAAACACAATAACAATGAAATGCAGGCTGGGCGTGATCACTATTATCAATGAAAGTGATCACTCCAGAGCTCAAGGAAGAAGCAAAGTCTGGGCGTAACCACTTTTACCAGCAAAAGTGAGTGATCCATAGAAGCCTCAGACTCAGAAGGCTCTGCATAACCACTTTTATTAGCGAAAGTGAGCATTCCAGAGAAGGCAAAACTTCAGCGAGCTCTGCGTGGTTACTCTTACTGGCAAAAGTGAATGTTCCAGAGAAGGCAACATTTTAGAGTATTTTGCGTAACCACTTTTATCATTGAAAGTGGATGTTCTAGAGAGCCCTCAACTTGACAAGTTGTGCGTGACCACTTTTACTCATAAAAGTGATTATGCACAATATCTCGACCTTCTGCGTTGCAACTTTTAGCAGTGAAAGTGATAGTTCCAGTTTTCAGAAACCACATAAGCGTCTGTGTGGCCACTATTATCAGCAAGAGTGACAACGCGCAGAATCGAGATTTCTATAAATACATGTCTTAAGCTCAGCACTTGAGGTCTTTTGTTCATTTTCCATTTTTTTCTATTAGATTCTCGTTGGGAGATAGTGAGAGAGAGGAGTGGGGTCGAACCTCGAAGCTTCAAGAAGAGGGATTGGATTGGAGCTCGTGGCTATAGCTTTTCTGAGTTTTTTCTCTTCTTCTCCTTCTTTCTCTTTCTCTATCACAATGTTTGTGTAATTCTTTGTAGTTAGGAGTTTATGGAACTCGAATTGATGTATTGATTTGATTCTTGCTTCTGAAATTTGAGTTTTTGGATTAATTGAGTTGTCAATTCTGCACTTTACCTAATCTTTGAATGGAAATTCATTTGGTTAATCAAAGAGGAACATTTGCTAATGGGAATTAGATTTGATTCTCTGAAACCAGAATTAGGGGTTTCTTAGGGATAAATACACTTAATTTTGCAATCCTACGGTTCTAACTCTCAATGCGACATTAAATTGAACTCCACCTAAGGGATTAAGGGGGATTAGTGGATTGTTAGGGTCAATGAGTTAAGGGATTAACATTTGACTAGTTATATGTGAAACTGATTGTCAATTAACCAATTGCTTGAATATTCTGAAGTATAGTTGAATCAATATTGACATTCTTGTGAAGTAAATTCCTAACTATTCTTCATTCCTATCTCATTTCATCACAGCTTTCATATTCTGTTTTTTATTGCAAGTTTATTTCTTTGTATTGTTCTGGTTCATTGCATTCATATGTTACATCCTTTCCAAATTTGTATGACTCAACTAGTTTTTGCTCTGTGAATTGGTAATTGAATTCCTAATTCCCTGTGGAGACGATACTTGGAGCTTAAATTTACTCATTACTTGCTGCAATTCCTAGTGCACTTGCTAGTGTTTAGAATTATAACAACAATGATTCAATCATATTTTTGCTAGTGTCTGACTCCTGCAATGTAGGGCAACTGTCTGTATAATGATCCGCAGCTGAGCATATTTTACAAAGTATAGCTAGAACTGGTGGTGGAGGTGTTGCAAAGACAACACTATTTTGCATTGCAGCTAATTGCTTTACCATGGAGGCAAGCTCATCAATCTTGTGCTCCAATTTGTTTGGTTCTGTAGCTTGAACTTCATGTACACCTCTAGTAACACAAGAATTCTGTCAGGTTGCAAATTGCTAGGAGTTGGCAGCCATGTTTTCTATCAAGTTCCTGGCTACCACAGGGGTCTTGTCTACCAAGGCTCCTCCACTCGCTGCATCGATCATACTCCTATCCATTGGGTGCAATCCCTCATAGAAGTACTGGATTAGCAATTGATCGCTGATTTGGTGGTGGGGGCAGCTGGCACATAGTCTTTTAAACCTCTCCCAGTATTCATAGAGAGTTTCTCTTTCTAGCTGCCTAATTCCACTAATTTCCTTTCTTATGGATGCAGCTCGGGAGGCTGGAAAGAACTTCTCTAGAAAGAGTCTTTTGAGGTTGTCCCAACTTGTAATAGATCTGGGAGGAAGGTAGTAGAGCCAATCCTTCGCGGTGTCCATTAATGAGAAAGGAAAAGCCTTCAATTTGACATGCTCCTCCAGAACACCTTGAGGTCTCATGGTGGAACATACAATGTAAAACTCCTTCAAGTGTTTGTGAGGGTCTTCACCTGCAAAACCATGGAATTTAGGTAGAAGGTGAATTAATCCAGTTTTCAAAACAAAAGGGGCGTCCACATCTGGATATTGGTGCACAATGTTTGGTATGTGACATCCGGTGCAGCTAGCTCCTTAAGAGTCCTCTCATCACCTGCCATTGCTCCAATACTAGAGTTAAGTGAAAATGGAGAAGAGTAAACAGAATTTGGTGTCACAGATTGCAAAGATATAGTAGGTGATGATGATGATTCAGAGTGTTCAGAGTGATCCCTATGTGTCCTAATGTTCCTATAAAAAGTCCTATCAATCTCCTGGTCTAATGGATACAAATCCCTAGGGTTTGATTAGGTCATGCACTAGATATCAACTAACTAAATCGAATGCAAATTGAGTAAATGAAATAACAAGAACAGCTTGAAATAATTCTGCAGAATTATGCAGCAAAAGTGCATAAAAACAGAGTAATATGCAGCAAAATGAGTGCAGAAAATTGAAAGTGAGTAATTGAAAAATTGCATCACTTGAATGAAAGGAATGATGCAGAAAATCTTGCAATGATAATGCTGAAATAGACCATAAAATTTGTATGACTATCAACACAATTCAAGAACTCAAAAATGAAACAAACACACTAATATGCAAAACACAAAAACAGAGCATTAACCATGTTCAACATAAGTTCAGCACCAAAAATATCCCCGACAACAGTGCCAATTTGAGGATACGAATTTCGCTAATCGTTATGCACAAAGATTGTCATTAATCCTCATCAAATATGCAAAGAAATGAATGCAGTACTAGGGTGTTATCCTAGGTCGTCTCCAAGGAATTTTTTGGTTGGGAACATACATCGAACAAGTGTAAACATGGATTTTAAAGCAAGTAAACGGGGGGGAGGTTTGTCAATTTCCAGATTTTAATCAAAAGCAAAATGTAAACTAGTGAAATTCAATCAATTAAAAAGCGTAATCCCTAGTCAATCAATGAGTTCTATCCCTATTCTTTCAAATGATTCAAAAATCTCTTTTTCTTCCCTTAAATTAAGTTAATCTAACAAGCATAAATTAAGTTTAGAATCCCAATTAAAATTAAGCATCTTAATGGGCTCCAATCTCTATCCCTAAGATTAAGCAATCTCAAAGATTAAGCAATTTCAAGGAAGTTCTTGTGCATAATTTCAGAAAAACCAAGCGTATTCAAATTCAAGACCCTTGAGTGAGAAAGTGAAGGGAATTGAAGAGACACTAGTGCAGTTTATGAAGGTGACAGAAACTAATTTCAAAAATCAAGAAAGTTCGATAAAGAATCTAGAAACATAATTGGGCAGTTGGCTGAGCAACTGGCCAATAGAGATGAAGGAAGGTTTCCTAGTAGCATAATAGTGAACCCAAAGGAGCAATGCCAAGCCATAACCACTAGAAGTGGAGCAGTGGTCTCCAGCCTAAGAAAGAAAAATGAAGTCACAAATTCAAATGAGGAAAGTGAGCTGAAATAAGAAGATTTCAAAAGTGGGAAATACACTATACTGAAGAGGCGAGAGGAAGAAGAAAACTGTAGTAACAAGCAAGAAAAAAGGGGCAATAAATAGAGATTTGAGCAGGCCTGCAAGCCTATTAATGAAGAGTAGTACAAGAGATTACCTTTTCCAAAAAGAGTACAAGATCCTAGACAAGAAAAGTAGTTTGAAAGGTTCATTGATGTGTTCAAGAAGTTTCAAATTAATATACCATTTGCAGAGGCATTAGAACAAATGCCTTCATATGCAAAGTTTATGAAAGAGCTCTTGTCTAAAAAGAGGAAGTTGGACATGGAAAAATTCGTACCACTCACTGAAGAGTGCAGTGCCATTTTGCAGAGAAAACTGCCTCAAAAGTTAAAGGATCCAGGGTCATTCAGCATACCCTGCTCTATTGGAAATTGCACAATAGGAAAAGCTCTTTGTGACTTGGAAGCAAGCATAAATTTAATGCCTTTAGCCATTATGAAGAAGCTGGGAATTGAAGAGGTAAAGCCAACAGGGATAACACTTTAACAAGCAGACAGATCTTATACATATCCCTATGGAATAGTGGAAGACCTATTAGTCCAGGTAGACAAGTTTATATTCCCTGCAGATTTTGTTATACTTGATATAGAGGTAGATGCAGATATCCCTCTCATATTAGGAAGGCCATTCTGAGCCACAGGGAAAGCCTTGATTGATGTGCAAAAAGGTGAATTGATGTTAAGAGTACAAGAGGAGAAAGTCATTTTTAATGTATTTGAGGTCATCAAACATCCAAGTGATGATATGAGCTGCATATGATGCCTAAGAAAGGAGGTATAACTGTTGTTCCAAATGAAAAAAATGATTTAATACCTACTAGGGCAGTAATCAGATGGTAAATGTGCATAGATTATAAGAAGTTGAATGATGCATCAAGGAAAGATCATTTTCCTCTTCCATTTGCTAACCAAATGCTGGAGAGATTGGTTCGGTTTGACTACTATTGTTTCCTAGATGGATATTCTGGTTACAACCAGATTGCAGTTGACCCAAGAGACCAAGAAAAGACAACATTCACTTGTCCTTTTGGAGTTTTTTTTATACAGAAGAATGCCATTTGGGCTGTGCAATGCTCCAGCTACATTCCAAAGGTGTATGTTGTCCATTTTTTCTGATATGATTGAAAGAATTATAGAGGTTTTTATGGATGACTTTTCTGTATTTGATAATTCTTTTGATCAATGTATAGCTAATTTATCTCTTGTTTTGCAGCGTTGCCAAGACTCAAACCTTGTGTTCAATTAGGAAAAATGTCATTTTATGGTACAAGAAGGGATAGTCTTAGGCCATAAGATTTTAGCAAGGGGAATGGAAGTGGATCCTGCAAAAGTAGAAGTAATTGAGAAGCTGCCTCTACCTGTAAATGTTAGAGGAATACGAAGCTTCTTGGGACATGCTGGATTCTATCATAGGTTCATTAAAGACTTTTCTCAAATTGCAAAGCCATTAAGGAAGTTGTTGGGTAAGGATACATAATTTGTTTTTGATGATAAGTGTTTAGTAGCTTTTAATACTTTGAAAGAGAAATTAATTTCTGCAACTGTACTTGTTAAACCAAATTGGGAATTACCTTTTGAGCTGATGTGTGATGCTAGTGATGTAGCTATAGGAGCAGTCTTAGGCTAAAGAAAAGACAAGAAATTGCATGTCATTCATTATGCTAGTAGAGTTCTTAACACTGCACAAATCAATTATACTACTACTGAAAAAGAACTCTTAGCTGTAGTCTTTGCATTTGATAAGTTTCGGTCTTACTTAATAGGGTCCAAGGTTATAGTTTACACTGACCATGTTGCTCTTAAGTATCTTTTGTCCAAGCAGGATGCCAAACCCAGATTATCAAGATGGATCTTACTTCTTCAAGAATTCGAGTTGGAAATCAAAGACAAAAAAGGGAAGGAGAATTGAGTTGTTGACCACTTGTCAAGATTACCACTTGAGGCAATACCATTTGAAGTGGAGCAAATAAAAGAAGAGTTTCCAGATGGGAGCTTATTCAAGATTGAATCCTAGCCCTGGTTTGCTGATATGGCCGATTTTAAAGTAGAGCAAGAAATTTTTCCATGACAAAAAATATTATGTGTGGGAAGATCCATTACTGTTCAAAATTGGAATAGATGGGCTACTGAGAAGTTGTATACCAGAGAAAGAGCATGAAGATGTTTTATGGCACTGTCATAGCTCAAAATATGGAGGATGTCATGAAAGCTCAAAGACAGCAGCCAAAGTTCTGCAATCTGGACTTTTCTAGCCCACATTGTTTAAGGATGTTAAAAACTATGTAGAAAGGTGTGATAGATGCCAGAGAGTATGAAATATTTCCAGGAAACATGAGATGCCACTGCAAAACATACTTGAGGTAGAGCTATTTGACATGTGGGGGATAGATGATGAATCCACATTTTACTAAATTTTTATACATCATTTATTACTTTTTATAGAAAAGAATAGACTTAGATAGTGAAAATAAGATGAATATTCCAAATAGGCTAAATAATATAGGTTACTTAGTTTTTGGTTAATTTACATTGATTTAGATAGTTTATTTTACATGTTTTGATCATTTGAATAATATGGCACGAATCCCCAAGCTTATCTTGAAGAATTATTGGATTTTGAGGAATTTGAGGTGAAAGTAACTACTTTCAAAATTAATAGTGACAACTACAGCAAGCCATTTCCAGCAAAGAGACCAAAGTGATCACTTTCAAAGCTTAAAGTGACAACTACAGCAGCCCAGAATCCACTAAACCTGCGCGTGATTACTATAAATATTCATAGTAGTCACTCCAGAGCATGCAGAATTGAAGGTGCTGCGCGTAGTTACTATCAAAATTCATAGTAATCACTCCAGAGAGGAAAAATCCAACTGATGCTGCGCGTGTCTACTATGAAAGAATGAAAATAACTACTTTGGGCGGCGCCAGCTTTAGTATAAATAGATTTTTACCAAATTAGGGTAGGAGTTCTTACACTTTTTGAACCTTTTCTCTTCTTTACTCAATTTAGGATATTTTCTAGAGCTTAGGGCAACCTTGGGTGACAGCCAAGGGTCCAACCTAGGGTTTGGTTTCTCATTTCTCTTGCTTTTACATTAATGTTAATGAGTTTTCTGCATTTCCCAACTGCGTTTTTGACCCCCATTTCCATGGAGGGCTAAATTTTGTGTAATCCTTAGTAAGTTCGCATAGATTCTTAAGTTCTTTGAATTTAATGATAATATAATTCCTTTCTTTTCATGAATTACTTCTTCCTTATCTCTTGAATTGAATTAATGGTGAATGAGGGGGGTATTGCTCAATTAACCCTAATTTCATTTTAAGGAGATTCTAAACTAGGGATTGCTTAATCCTAGGTTTAATTCTAAGGTTGCGTAACTTTGGGATGAGAGATTAGAGCCTAACAAATTGCGTAATTTCGTTGGGACCATAAGGTTGATTTTCGCTTGTTAAATTAACCTAATTCATGGAAGAGAGGATGAATGTTAAATCTTGAGTGGAATGAGGATAGAATCTTTGTGGATGAACTAAGGATTGCTGCTTTCTATTGTTTGAACTAATTAAACTCATTTGTTTGTTACTCTTTATTTTGATTTGAAACCACAAACCCCCCCCTTTTAATTGCTTGATCAATTAATGCCTTCAACATGTTTAATGAAGATTAATAGCCAATGTTCACGGGAGACAATCTAGGGTAACCCTAGTACTATATTAAATTGTTTAAATTTTGATGAGGATTTACGACAAATCTTTTAAACACCTCAAAATAACCCATCATCAATAGACTTCATGGGTCCTTTTCCTACTTCATTCTCGAGTGAGTACATGTTAGTAGCAGTGGACTATGTGTCCAAATGGGTGGAAGTAATTCCTACCAGATCCAATGATGCAAGGACTATTATTTCATTCATTAAAAAGAACATTTTCTCAAGATTTGGAGTGCCCAGAATTCTAATTAGTGATAGAGGAAGCCATTTCTGCAACAAATATCTAGAATCAGTCCTAGAGAAGTATGGAGTAAAGCATAGAATAGCTACACCCTATCACCCTTAAACAAGTGGTCAGTGGAGGTTTCCAACAGAGAAATAAAACATATTTTGGAGAAGATGGTGAGTAAATCAAGGAAGGACTAGTCCAAGAAAGTGGATGATGCTTTGTGGGCATACAGGACAGCCTTCAAGACACCAATTGGTATGTCTCTTTATCAGCTAGTGTATGGAAAGGCCTGCCACTTACCAGTGAAGCTAGAACATAAAGCTTTTTGTGCTGTAAAATGGTTAGTGTAGGAAACAAAAGATTGCTACAGCTGCATGAATTGGATGAGTTCAGACTCAATGCATATGAAAATGCCAAAACATACAAGGAAAAGACCAAAAAGCTGCATGACAGATTTATTCTGAAAAAGGATATCGAACCTGGACAATTTGTGTTACTTTTCAATTCAAGGTTGAGATTGTTTCCAGGGAAGTTAAAATCTAAGTGGTCTGGACCTTTTACGGTGAAAAAGGTATTTCCATATTATGCTGTACTAGTAGTAGATCCAAAGGAAGGGAGAGAGTTCAAAGTGAATGGGCAGAGACTAAAAATTTACCCTGGTGGTCAAGTAGAGAATGCCCAAGTGTGTATGAAATTGGTTTCTCTTGAATTAGGAACAACTAATGTTAAGCTAGTGACATTAAAGAAGTGCTTTGTGAGAGGCAACTCACATTTCTAATCCATTTTAAGCTTTCTGTAGTATTTTAGAAATCTCCATATTCATGTTTTATAATCTTCTACTTTTCTGCAAATATTCTGCAATTTGATTCTGCTGCATATCTCTGTTGAGGTGAATTTGGTACTTAAATTGAGATTCAATGCTTAGAGTGTGTATTTAAAGGTTTAGAGTGTGACAATTGAGTTAAATGAGGTTTGAAAGGTAATTGACTAATCAAATTTTGAGGATCTCTGCTGGAACAATCACTTTTACTGACAAAAGTGATCACGCAGAGGCATCAAGGTAAACATGCTCCTCTGGAACACTCACTCTCACTGATAAGAGTGAGTACGCAGAGACAGATGGGAAAACTAACTCTCTGGAACACTTTTACTAGAAAAAGTGGCTACGCATAAGTAAGTAGACTTTCAATCTTTGTGCGTTACTCCTTTTATTTTGAAAAGTAGTCACAAGGCTGTGCGTTATCACTTTGCCTAGCAATAGTGATAACGCAGCCCTCACCCTGAAAAATTAACTCTCTGGAACGCTCACTCTAATCAGATAAAGTAACCACGTTGAGTGTCTTAAATGCGGTAACATTCACTTTTCTTGCTTAAAGTCATCACGTGGTTGTCGTGACTATAAATATAAACTAAGGTGAACATGCACACACCTTTGCATCTAAAAATTCCTCTTCTTTCTGAGCATTTTCTGCGATTTCAATCTTCCTGTGTGTCGACCTAGCAGTAGCAAGCTTTTCCCCCATATTTCTACATCCTCTTGCCAGGTACGCGACTCTCTTCTCTCTGAAATAGTGGATTAGGGTTTTCTATGTTATTGTTTTGGGAAAAATGTCAAAGAAAGGTAAGGGGACATTGTTTCGAGTTTATTTGATTCAGCAATAAAGAGAATAATACTGTGAACAAGTTTTTCCTATCATGTATAAAATTTTTCTAGGAGATTAGAATCTGCATTATCTTATTTCTCTGAATAAAATATGTAATAATTGATCGATTTTAATAGACTTCATTGAAATAGTTGACTTATAAATTATTGAATGAAAATCGGTGATATTAGTGGAGGAATGGTATTGGACTGCATATTTGAAAAATATCGAATGAAAATGGGGCATTGTTCTGAGACTATTTGGTTCAATAATAGAATGGACAACACTCTAAATAGGCTGTCTTTGTCATTTCTGATATTTCTGTTTAGATAGTTGAACCTACAATGCACCATATCAACTAAATCTATTCAAAATCTAAGTTGACCTAAACAAAATTTTCTGAAACAGTTGAATTGAAAATTAGAATACATAACTATGATGAAATTTAGTTACAAATTATGCAAGGAAGGATTGGGGTGCATATCTATGTGAAAATGGGATGAGACCTGTAAATCTTCCTCTGCGCTACCTGTAACACCTTAAATTTAATTTTCAATAAATAAGAAATTTTGCAAATTTTTGAAATAATAAAATTTCATTTTAATTCAAGTTTTCATCAACCATTTCAAATAAAGAAAGGGGTTACAAATTATATCAAATAGTCGCTACAGGACTTATTCTAATACAATGGTTTTCGAAAATAATGTCCTAAGTCCTATAGCAATTCCATCCACCCCTTCACTAAGCCCAGTGTTGATCGTCTTGATTACCTGAAAAATGAATGTAAGGGTGAGTACTATACACTATTCAAAAGCACATAGTCAGCATAGAGTCTCACCTCCAGCACATTACCAATACATTAAGCAAATACAATCAAGGCAGCATTTCACATTCATAAGCACAATACACAAACTCGTGCATATGCACAATAGCCACACTCACTATAGCACTGTGATAACAGATTTACACCATGAATGGTCACCGGTTACCCCTGCCTCACGGATACCACGTGGGCAGTCACGGGTCACTCAACAAGGATAGTGGTCAGAGGTCTAGTCAGAAAAAGAGTGTGTGACCCATGGTGCACCCATTTTGCAATCGGTGTCACCACCACTCCCTCTTCCCCAAGGTATTTCTACTGTCCTCTTCTCCCACATCCCCAGTGTATCACTGAACCATTCACAGTACATTACAACGGCGCTACTACGCCTCAGTCACGCACATTTCAATATACGGCACATAGCCCACAATTTATTCATGCCACACAGCCCCCAGCTTATTTCCATTCATATTACACAGCTCTCGGGCCCACATTTTCACAATGTTCATTCAGATATACACACATGTATAAATGGCATAAGTGCCCACTTCACATATCTCAGCAATTTTCTACCCTCTACTCAACCACATCACAATATCACACAAAATATAAGCTAATCACACATAAAGGAGTAGGGTAGAGTCCTCCCTTACCTTGGATTGAACACCCACGTTCAAACTCAACTACGAAAATGCTCCCCACATGACTTTCGGCCTAAACAACATGGAAGAATTCCATGAGAATCCCGAAAATCACCAAAAACAGAGAAAGGGAAGCAAAACAAAAACCCTAATTGTTTAAAACTCACCTCCAAGTGTTCCTCACACAAATCTGAGCTCCAATCTCGCTCCTGAACGGCTTTGGAGGCAATTAATCAGTGTAATAGGGCTTTGGGGAATGAGAGGATCGAAGAGAGAGGGAGAAATAACTCTCCCCAAACCCTAACCCCCTTTACATCCCTTTCTGGTCGCGACATTGTCGCTACAGCGAGATAGACCTCGCTGCAGCGACATGCCCTTTTACTACAGTGAAAAACTAGAGAAAACTGCACTCTGGTTTCTGTAAAATCTCGCTACAGCAAGACTGCACTCATAAATGCACCCCAAATTGTCACTTTGTTGCTACAGCGAGACGTCTCTCGCTACAGCGAGAAGGCGACAATTTTGGTCCTTCCTCCTAGGGCCCTCTCGCTGCAGCAAGAACAGCCCAGTATCACGCCCTGCACTTAGGCACTTAGCCCATTTCAGCCCTACCAGTCATGCATACAAATAAATACATATATCCATGTACTTAATACTCATAAACATCATCATCAAATAAATCAACACACATAAGAATGTATATATATATATATATATATATATATATATATACTCATATATATATATATATGCATATACAATAAATAATATTACTAAAACTCGGGGCGTTACAACTCTCCCCATCTTTAAGAAATTTCGTCCCCGAAATTCAATCCAACACATACATAAATTACCCAAACAACTCCGCATATAACTCTCTCATTCTACTCTCCATTTCTGGTGTGTAATTACCGATTACTGGGCAAGTGTACCCGTTGTCAGAGTAATATTATGAAAAATAAAGTACCAAGTGTCGTATAAATAGGGATTGTTATTAAGAATTACTCCCTTAATTACGCAATTGTTAATGAATATGAGAAATAAATTTTTGTTGATAAAATTACTAAAAATAGAATAATAATAAATTAAAAGGAACAAATTTCTTATGATAATAAATTATAGAAAAATATGACTAAAGGTATTCACGGGAAATAAGCAAGTATCTAGAATGTAAATCCTCCTAAGTGTCCAAATAACTGAAATTCTTCTTCAACTATTTTAGTTCCAAACCCTTATTACTGCAGGAGTTTTTGAATTAAATCAATGTCTTTCTAAAGGATAATGATTCCTAACCCTGTTGATCAATCAGAATCTCTTCCTTAATTAATACTCCCTAGGTTGCATTAAGTTCATTATGAATTCCATAATTAGGATTAATGCTAATAGAAAAAACTTTCTATCTCTAGAAATACATTCAAGTCTTTTTAATTGAGCAATGTTAATTTTATGCAAGAATTTTACTCAAATTCAAACAAGAAAACAAGATGGAAGAAATTTGATACTACTCAATTAAACCCAAGAGAAAAGAACATGAAATAGTATTAGAAGAATTCCAGAAAATTTGGTCAATTAGGATTCATTACGTCTAGATACTCAAAGGAAAATTAGAACCTAAACATCTTGAAACTAAAATTACAAAAGAGGTGAATAAAAGTGCTTGATCCCATCCTCCAACCGTCTCTGAGTCTTTCCTCTCCTCAAAATAGTGTCCCCTAATTATGTGTCTAGTTTTCCCTTTTATTTGAATCGTCCTAGGGCTTATTTTCTCGCATAAGTTAAAATTCTAACATACGTGAAAGTATACGCCCAAGTACACGGCCATGTACTTTGGCCATGTACATCTCTGTTTTCTAATAGATGCCCTTCAAAGTTTTTCTGAAAAGTACATGCTCATGTACACGGCCATGTACTTTGGCCGTGTACATCTCTAGTCTCTGGTAATTGGTCTTCACAACTTTTCTAGTAAGTACACACTATGTACACGGCCATGTACTTTGGCCATGTACATCTCTGGTTCAGATGATGCCTTTTAATTGACGACACCAGTGATATACACGTTCATATACATGGGCGTGTATATGCCCGTGTATATCTCTGACTTGATTGTGTGCTTGACTTTTGCATCCAGTGGTATACACGCTCATATACACGGGCGTGTATCTGCCTTGTGTATATCTCTAGTTCCTTTCTCTCTTTAATTCCCAACATCTTTAAAGCTTTCACTTCTTGATCCTTTTTCCTAAAAAATATAAAAAATGAAATTAATAATAGTAAATTCTCTCAATGAATAGCTTAAAACTCTCAATTATCATTTATGAATTTACAATGTACGATCAAGTATATAAAGCATTTATCAAATTTCCCTGAACTTGAATGATTACTTGTCCCCAAGCAAAGAAATGGATCAATTTTACCCTTGACAACAAAGAATCGAATTCCTGAATTTTTATTATTGTCATTTATTATTATTATTATTATTATTATTATTATTATTATTATTATTTTATTTTCAAATTTTTAGAGGGATAGTAATTCTTAAACATCAAATTGTGTCTTCTTTTGCTCTTAACCTTTGTAACTTCAGACAAAACTGAATAAGGACCTCTCTATCATTAACTCTTAAAAATTTACTCAGAACTTTGAATTATTTCATAGGGTGTTGTTTAATTTTCTTCACTTTGAGCCATTATCAACTAACAGGGTGCATTTTATTCTCCATCCCAATTAGCACAAGGTATTAATGAAAATTCCACCCCTTGCTTTCCACATTAGTACCTCAAACAATTTCGAGGTTCTAGGATGTGGTATCCAGACATTGCCTGCGATCCACATTCAACTAGATATGCTTCTATGGCGTGCTCTTTTTTTTACTTTTGACTAGAGCCTTTAATTTTTTTCAGATTTTCCTGGTTTTATTAATTTCAAACATTTTTAAACAGTTTGGCATAGATTCAAGGTCCTCAATTCAGAAAAGCCTAATGATACTTCAATCGAGAAACAATTAAAAACATAATTCGAATAACCAGAATAACTGCGTGTGATGTTTATTTATTTATTATATTTTCAGGAATATCATCTCTAATGCAACAGTGAAATTGACTCAATATTGCTTGAGAATAAAACAATAATTCAATTGAAACATCTATAATTATCCACCCCACATTGTAAGATTTGCATTGTCGTCAATCAAATATAAGAATTAAAGCGCAACTGAAACTTCCCTAAAAAGTAGATAAATAAGCGAAGAGTCGTGGGAAGCAAAGCGAATTTGTGGTTCAATTAGAGAGGGAACCTGATTAAAATTGATTTTAAAGAGATTTAACTCAGTTCAGAATGACAAGAGGAGTAGAACAATCAAAATAATACGATAAAGAAACAGAAGCAATAAATAGGCAAAAGCAAATTAAATCCTAAAAATAACATAAGTAAAAAAATTCAACAACTAATGCTATCCTAATTTCAAACTAAACTGCACTAGCATCGCTCGAGTCTTCATTATCTGTACTAAGGAAGTGATTGGACGGAGATGGAGATGGATAGAGAATCGTCGGTGCTAAGATGCCAAAGTGACTGAACAAAGCAGCAACGTTGGCTTCGACTGTGGATTCCAGTCTAGTCAAACGATGAATGCAGTCTCGGTGGCTGTGCCTCAAAGACCGCTGGGATACAACTATCTGCTGCAGCTGATGGTGAATAGGGTTGTGATCTTCAGGAGGTGCAAGGGGACTGTTGACCCTAGGTGGGTGAGAGGGTGCTCATCAAAAGGTTCATCTTGGGCACCAGTGAGGATGTTAGCTGCTGGTTCAAAGTGCATGGCTTTCATTGTATCGTGCAGAATAGGGGTCATGTGATTAACTAGTGTTAAACCAGAGACATCGTGTAGAATTTCTAATCCTTTTGCCAGGCGAGTGAGATAGGGACCCTCACAAATACTCCCAACCCGATCATCATTGGCTTGAGAAAACAGAAATTTTGCTAGACAAATACCGACGTGGATTGGTATTTTATCAATCATGCTACGCAGGTATTCTAAGTCCTTTGTACCCACAACCCCAAAGTTGTGACCTCTCCCAGTAAGAGTGTGGGCTAACAGAGCATGTATATATCTCTAAGCTAGTTTCTTCAATGTGGATGCCTTGGAGCGAGTAGGATTTCAATCCTTATCGACAAAGCTAATCCTATTCCAAAAATCTTTATTGGAGCAACCTAAAAGGGGGATATGGGCTAGGTTTCGGTACTCTTCAATGAGTACAAAATCAGAGGTGTAAAGCCCTATTCAGAAAGAAAATTTAGAGTAACTCATCTTGTATATGTTATTCATCATCAGAAATTAAATCGAGTCCTCAGAATCCCAACCAAAAAATTTCTTTTCAACAACTAGGGTGGTGAGGAATTCTAATGTGAGTTCTCTATAGGTAGGCTCAATAATAGAAAACAGAACTTCCCAAATCCTAACTCCTACCAATTGCCTTACTTCATTAACCAAATTATAATGTAGCGAAATGTCCCATTCAATAAATTTGCTCTAGCCCCATACTCTGTTTTTCAATTTGTCATACCTTGTGAGATGACAGGGGCGTTGAAGCGGAGCAACGGGGATGAAAGGGGTTGTGGTGGATGTTCATGCTGGGAGCGGTGGCGCTTCCTCACTGGTTCCTTGCCCCTTCTAGGTGCTCTGGAAGAAGACCCATCAGTCATGGTGGTTGCAGAGAAGAAAACTGGGTATGGGGAAGGAGAGAAAGGTGTTGCAGCATGTGGTGTTGCTGGAGAATTTGCGGTTTAGGAGAATGGAAAGGATGAAGAAGAAGAAGAATGATGAAACAAGTTTTGCTACTCGTTATACACAAAGATTGCCGTTAATCCTCATCAAATATGCAAAGAAATGAATGCAATACTAGGGTGTTGTCCTAGGTCGTCTCCAATGAATTTTTGGTTGGGAACGTACATCGAACAAGTGTAAACATAGATTTTAAAGCAAGTAAATTGGGGGGAGGTTTGTCAATTTCTAGATTTTAATCAAGAGCAAAATGTAAACTAGTGAAATTCAATCAATTAAGAAGAGTAATCCCTAGTCAATCAATAAGTTCTATCCCTATTCTTTCATATGATTCAATAATCCTTTTTGTTTTCCTTGAATTATGTTAATCTAACAAGCAAAAATTAACTTTAGCATCCCAATTAAAATTAAGCATCTTAATGGGCTCCAATCTCTATCCCTAAGATTAAGCAATCTCAAAGATTAATCAAAATTAAGCAATTTTGTATTAGAATTTCGTTTGGGTAATTTAGGGTTCATTAAGCAATGTTCCCCTCATGCAAATTTCATTTCATTCAGAGATTGGGGTTAATAAATCCAAGGAAGGAAAGAGTAATATTGCCATTAAACCCAAGAATTCAAGAACCATGTGAGTTGACTAGGAATTACAAGAGAATTAAGCCCTCCATATGGATGGGCTTCACAAATGAAAGAACAGAATGCAGAAACGTAAACAACATTAATGTAAAATCAATGAGAATCAAAGGGAAATTGGAAATTAAAACCTATAATGGACCCTTGGCTGTCACCCAAGGCTCCAAAGCTCTGGAAAGAAAATGTCCTAATTTGGCAAAGGAAATGGAAGAAAAATAAAAAAAAAAGTTCTGTACCCTAATTCCTAAAATCTATTTATAGTGGAGGACATGTCAGCAAAGTGCCCACTTTTGCCTTTGAAAGTGTCCGCTTTGGCTCCAGAGAGTGTCCATGCACATCTACGTTGGCTTCCAAATTCTTTGGAGTTGCCACTTTTCATGCTGAAAGTAGCTACTTTGGACGCACGTAGCCACTATGAAAGGCAATAGTGTCCACGCGCATATTGCTTCCCAAACGGCGTCCTTGGAGTTTTCTGGAGTTGCTACTATGAAGGTTAAAAATGGCTACTTTGGACCCTTTAATGCCCAGACATGCTGTAGTTGCTACTTTTGCTCCTGAAAGTGGCTACTTTGGGGTCAACTTTCATCCAAGGGCCAAGATTTCTCAAAATTAGCTTGGGGACTCTGCAAAATTATCAAGATAATTAAAATTGCAATCTATATCTATGTTGTAACATCCCAAATTTCGGTCTACCTGGCAGAGAGTGTTAATTATTAATTAATGACTCTTTTGTTTGATTTTTAGTACTCTAGTTCAGTTCTTGCTACAACTGTTTAATCATACTATGTTCCCTGCTTGCATAATTATTTCTCCCAGGGTGTGTTTAGTAAATTTCGTATGTGCATGCCTATATGATTATGTGATGAAGTCACCTTGACTTAACCCAAGATTAGTGAGATTAGGCTAGGGGCGAGATAGTCTTTTGAGTTAGATGAATGGACCCTATTTCTTTCATTCCCCTGATGATTGATATTAATGTTACATAGTTCTTTTAATTCTTATTATTTGATTGTGTGATATGCTTCTTAAATTTGAGTGAATTGCACGTGTAACTTTTTTTTTATATATAGTGCAACCGAAAATTTGAAGCCTCAATCCTCTTCTAGAAGGAAACTTTCCATATTCTCGGCACTTACACATAATTACCACCCTATTCATTAATACACCTCATGATTTTATTTAATGCCCCTCTTTTAAATAAGGTAATCAGATTTTCGTTATTTATTTATGTAGGAAAGAGAAAGACACCAGTCATAAAGACCTAGATTCTGAGCCTAAATAATTGCACTTAAATACGGTTATCAATTCCTTAGTTACTCTAATTAGGTGTAACCGAGGATGGAGTTTTATTCCTTTCCTTAATTATAAACTTTCCATATTCTCGTGCATATTTAATTAAGGTAGGTTATTAATCATAAATTAACGTGAATCTTATAGTTAATTAGGGAAGATACCCTTGCCTTTTCATTTACTCGAAGAAACCCCTATTTCCTCATTTAACCACCATTAAACTCCCTTAATTACCCACCTACCTTAAATACCATAGGGGAGTGAATAGGCGCCTGCTTGATTCCCTCCACATTAATCCAATCGGTTACATGCATTTAGTGGGCGTGTCAATCAACTTGAAACGTCCCACCTGAGGCAATTAATTCCCCAGAACCGTGCCTGATATAAACCATATATATTCCTTCCTTAATTACCTTGAAATTATGGCAAAAAAAAAAACCCTAGGGAGATTTGTGTGAATGCATGGCCAAAAGTGGCGCCACCTTCCATCAGAAATTTAAGTAGCCACTTTGCATTAATGGCATGGCATTACCGAAAACAATCAATCATTCAATTCTTTTAATAACCACGTTTTAAATTGTTTAAAACTGAGGGGCCTCTCCTGCCTCATTTAAACCATCATTAAAGTTACCTGATTTACCTCTTAACCGCATTTAACCTTATGAGAAAAACAAAGGAAAAATCTACTCAACTTCCTTTTGGAGTTGACCTAGCCGCCAGCCTGCACTTAATGTACAGCCAAAAACTTAGCAACATATTTATGGAAATTATACTCCATTGATTTCATGCAATTATTTCCTGTTTTATGGCACTAGCCACACGTCCAAGGCAGAGAGAAAGGCATCACCTTTTCACTAACCAATCAAAATAACATCACCCTTTTCAAATTGTGGGACGCGAAAGGTTTGAACCCGCTTCCCTCCACAACAAACCTTAGCCGCCAATGTGCATTAATTACCCACTCTTACCTAGGTCAAACCTCCATTTCGGTTACTCCATCATGATGAATGGCGTGTGGAGGTGTGTGGATCACCTATGGCTTGCTTCTTTTACACTCTGTGCATTGAATGCTCTTGAGGAGGCGCCTCACCTGCACCTGGACACCATGAGACGTGACTCTTCAAGTGAGAAGGCGAAAGGGTGTGTCACTTCGCCTAACCTAACCCTAAAAACCCTTCTTGTGCACTCACGACCAGCCTTTGGAAGATGAATGGGCAGAGCTTTAAGCCACACTATATAAGAACACCTTCTAATCCTCACGCGCCCTTTTTCCCTTATTTTCAAAAACACTCTCAACCTCACCACTTCTTTTCTCTCTCGACACATCCCCACCCTCTCACCAAACCTCTACGCCCTTTTTCTCCGGTAGACAACACACTCCGTCACCAACCTCAAAGAGGCGACAAAACACCAAGGACTCAAGTTGTGATCAAGATCCTGCTAGTACCAAGACCAAGCCTTCCACTTTATCTCTCTTTCTCATACCAAACAAGGTTAGGGGAGCTCTTGTTTGCGCTTGAATGCATGTGATTGTCCGTTAACTTGTAAGCTTTGCATGCACTCTCTTCTTGTTTTTATCTCTGATCTTCATCAACGAAAATTTACATGCAAACCATTTTCCTTCATCTTGTGGCGATTCTATTTGGATGGTGTTTTAAAAATCCATGTTTTGTGACTTGCGTGAACTTGATTGAGGTTGAAATAGTTTTGCATGTTGATAATATTGAAATCCTTGTATGAGTCTCAGTTGTTTATCTTTATTATTGAATAAAGTTGGTAACTTTGATGAATATTCGATTGCATGTTAAAGTAACTCTATGAATCCTTGTGTTCTTTTCGGTTTTCATCGACTACCCTTCTTCCTTTTTGTTTTAGCTAAGAAATTACTCACCTTTTTCTCTCGGTTTGATTCTGTATGACCAAGGAACCCTTTTTCTTAACAATGAAAGAATTTTCCTACCACCTAATCACTATTTTACGAAAAATTTATGGTAAAAATGAGTTGCATGTGTGATTAAACTTGTGGTTATTTCCATGATTCTTTGATGATCATTTTGTTTGTTAAGGTACATTTCGACTATGATATTTAAACAAAATTTTTATAACTATCTCCATCTTCTCTTCTTTTTCTTTTATTCTTGGACTGTGAACGGATGGTTCTTTTATTCTTTGAATGTACCAGCTCTTATGAGCATGCATTTGAATATGTGGTTTGTGACCTTCGGGAATTTAATGTGCGTTCAAAAAGGGTGTAAGGAGGATGCGGTTACGAAACTCTTTATGTGCATGATATGGAGGATAGAGAGTCAAGGTCACAGTCTAGCACAGCTGAGGGATGTGAGTGTTTAGGTTTGAGGGAAGAACCTTGGGGGTAGTGGAGGGGAGTTGCCCCAATGGTGTGGAATAGCTCACCGCGGCCGGAACACGTCACCATCGAAACCTCCACTAATCCTGACGCGAGCAAGCATTACCGAGGATCGTGGAAGGACTCGTTCCTGAGGAACTGAAATGGTTAAATTGGGAGAATATTCTTGATAGATTACATGCAATGTGTGCTTGTAGGGAACGAGGGCCTCTAATCACCTTGACTGGAGGAATAGTGGGAACAAACTGAAGAAGTAGTGACGTTTCAATTACCTTGAGAATAATTATGTTATGACGAACTTATTCATTTTATTTGCGTTGTGGCTATTTGATGAATATTATGTTATGATAATGTGATTATTGAATTATGAGTCAGTAGGTTCGTTACTATTATGCTGATTTTCTTACTTATTCGATTTCTGATAATTGAATGTATTGAGCTCACCCTTTCTGTTCTGTTTTTTTCTTGTCTGGTGTTGCGTCTTGTCTTGCTGTTGTTGTGTGTTGCATGAATGCATGGCAGATGGACCTACTCTAAGCGAGGATTTGGGGAGAGGATTCGGGAGGAAAGGAGGGATGGATTTACGACCCAGCAACGCGCCGCCTGGCGTACCAGGGAATGGTCTCCATGTCCATGGGGCCTCTCACTGAAGGCGAATGGAAGCCCAACTGGATGGACCACATTTTTGCCGAAATCTCCGTGCCCCTACCACCCGAACGGAGTATCATCATTCATACACCTCCCTCTTCTCCACTATATCATGAACCTCCTACCAAACGTCTTAAGACTTTTGTGGATAAAGGTAAAATTATCATTGACCTTGACCCTGAACCCAGCCCCTGTCCTAGCCCTACTCCTGCGCCTGCACCTGAATGGAAGGACATTGGAGTGGTTGCGTCTTCCATTAGGCCAGTCCCTCGTCAACCTCTCGATATTCAGGCACCACCTCCCGACGAAGCTCCCGACACCCTTCTCCGCCACTGCCATCTACCTTGAGATCGCCACCACCTACCATCGGTTGGACTGACAGCGACCCGGACGACCTGCCACCCTCTCCTCGCCCTCAGCCTGTGGATGCTTCACCTGATTCTGATGGAATGGAATCTGATCCTAGTGAGGATTCCTTTCCACCAGAGTTTTATATGTAGATGTTTTATTTTTTTTTGTGTCATGGGTGAAGACTGCTCTTAAGTTTTATACTTTCTTTTTTTTGGGGGGGGCTGTTTATAATGAATTTTGAAATACTGAACTATGAGGTCTTCTCTTTTGTTCATTTCACGATGGTTTACCTTGAACCGCTTAAACTAGGGACGTATATGCACAAAATCAAAATTTTCTCTCTATTTATATATCTCTCGTTATGATTTTAGAATTCCATCCCACGAAGCATGTGATGTTGAACACTCACCTTTATCTTTTTCATAAAAAGAAATTAATTTGAAGAAATTTCAAGTACACTAGTAAAACGTAATACAATATGCATGACTTGGTAACGAATAGGTTGAATAATGAAATGAAGGATAATATACCCTCACCTATGAATTAAATTGTGAAATTGTTGTTTAGTTCCACACTAATGTCGAATGAATAATTTCTTGTTCGTGTTCATTTGAGTACACTATCTTAGGGGAAGTATAAATACATATATTTTTAAGAGATAGGATCTTGGTAGTAATCTAGGTGTTACATATGTAATTAAATGTAAATTAACCAAAAATTAATAAACCTATGATATTTACTCAAAATGTGATTTCTGTATTATTTACACTATCTAAGTCCATTTTTTTCTACCAAGGAGCACCAAAAAGGCAAGTAAAAATATAATAAAAAGTGAATTCATCAAAGAACCAGAGAAAAAGAAAGGGGGTTATGGAGGGTTTAAAAATAGGGAAGGGGACACTTTTAAATTTGTCATGCTAGATACACGGTCGTGTATCTGGGCGTGTAAATCGCGGACCAAAGGATTTTAAAACAGAACATGAAACTGGGCATGTACACAGTTGGATACACGGCCGTGTATATCTCTGTATCACAGAAAATAAAACTACATGGACGTGTAACTGGGTGTGTAGATCCCTGCTCAAGCCTCGCCTAAGAAAAATAGAAGTACACAGCCGTGTACATCTCTGCCTAGCAGATATATCATGAAACAAAAGTACACGGCCATGTATATGGCTGTGTAGATGACCGTGTATCTCACTGCGTTCTCTCTCTTTATTCTTTCTTTTAATTAATTTTTATTTTTATTATGATTATGAATAATTAAAAATAAATGAGCCAATAAACAACTAATTTATAATAAACTAAAGCTTCCTAACCTAAATAATTAATTAACCAGATGAAAACAAACTAAACCTACCTAACCTAAACTACTCAATATGATTCAGTATTCATCATAGAGGAGTTTGAACTCCTCATTCTTAAAAGTTTGAATTTGACCTCCCTGGTATAGTTTTAGCCTGTGTCCATTTACCTTAAAGTTTCCTTTTTCCTGATAAGTTAATTCAATTGTACCATAAGGGAATACTTTATGCACAGTAAACGGTCCAGACCAACGGGATTTGAGTTTACCTGGGAATAATTTGAGGCGAGAGTTGTAAAATAGTACTAAATCACCTTTTTGGAATAGTTTACCTCCCTTGATTTTCTTATCATGGTAGGCTTTTATCTTCTCCTTGTAAATCCTGGAGTTTTCATAGGCTTCCATGCACCATTCTTCCAATTCATTCAATTGCATCAACCTTTTGTTACCTGCATGATCAAGATCCATATTTAGGGATTTAATTGCCCAAAATGCCTTATGTTCTAATTCAACTGGGAGATGACAGGCTTTACCAAACACAAGTTTATATGGTGTAGTGCCTATGGGGGTTTTAAAGGCTGTTTTGATGGCCCACAAGGCATCATCTAATTTATCAGCCCAATCCTTCCTATTCTTTTCTACTATCTTTTCTAACACTCTTTTCAACTCCTTATTAGCTACCTCAACTTGGCCACTCGTTTAAGGATGGCATGGGGTAGCAATTCTATGGGTGACTCCATATTTATTTAAAACTTTTTCAAGTTGTGTATTGCAGAAATGTGTACCCCTATCACTAATTAAAGCTCTTGGTGTGCCAAATCGTGAAAACAGCTTTTTGAGGAACCTAGTGACTACTTTTGCATCATATAGGTAATGCTTGTGCCTCTACCCATTTTGACAAATAATCAATAGCCACTAAAATGTATTTATTCCCTTTTGAACTAGGAAAAGGTCCTATAAAATCTATCCTCCAAACATAAAAAATTTCACAAGTTAGGATGTAATTCTGAGGCATTTCATTCCTTTGAGAGATATTACCTGACCTCTGGCAATTATCGCATAACTTAACATACCTGTGAGCATTTTTAAAGATAGAGGGCCAGTAAAATCTAGATTCTAGCACCTTTTTAGCTGTCCTAGTCCTAGAATGATGTCCTCCAACAGGGCCAATATGACAATGTCCTAGAATTTTCCACCCTTCAGAGTGTGACACACACCTTCTAAGGACTTGGTCTGCATAAATCCGAAACAAATATGGGTCCTCCCAAAGTAGTATTTCAAGTCGGAAAAGAATTTCTTCTTTTGTTGACTTGAAAACTCTTGTGGTAAAACCTTAGCAACCAAATAGTTAGCAAAATCCACAAACCATGGTAAATAAAAATCAGAAGCAGTTACCACATTGTACATGTGTTCTTCTGGAAATTGGTCATTAATGCTCTTTTCGTCCAACTCCTTCATGCTGGGATTCTCTAACCTTGACAAGTGACCAGCAGCCAAATTTTCTAAACCCTTTTTATCCTTGATTTCTAGGTCGAATTCCTGCAGTAACAAGACCCATCTCATTAGTCTAGGCTTTGCATCACTTTTGGTTAGCAAATAACGTAGTGCAGAGTGATCAGTATACACTATCACTTTAGAAAGAATTAAATATTGGAAAAATTTATCAAATGCAAACACCACAGCCAATAATTCTTTCTTTGTTGTAGTGTAATTTTCTTGGGCACTTGTTAAGGTCTTGCTGGCGTAATAAATAGGTTGGAAATGCTTGTCTTTTCTCTAGCCAAGTACAACTCCCACAGCATAGTCACTTGCATCACACATCAATTCAAATGGATAGTTCCAATCTGGACCACATGTAAGGCCTTGGTTGTATGTGTTGAAAATGATAAGACTTGAGTGTAATGTTTCCATGAATGAATATAAATATTTACCTTGTCTTATTGCATTGATTGTTGAATTATAACTGAATGTGTTGTGTGTTGGGATGATGTGTGTATATATATATATATATATATATATATATATATATATATATATATATATTGGTTAGTGGCTAAGTTTGAAATAAAAGGAATAGCCTAAGTTCTGGTGCAGGGCCTTCTCGCTAAAGCGAGGGGATTCTCACTGTAGTGAGAGGTCTCAGGGAGAAAGGCATGCTTCTGTCATCTTCTCGTTGTAGTGAGTGAGTGACAGTCTAGGCTCCTATTTCTGGGTGCAGTTTCGCTATAGAGAGAGGGCCTCGCTGTAGCGAGATTCTGCAGAAACTAGAGTGCAGTTTCTTCTGCGTTTTTCACTGTGGCGAGAGGGTGTGTCACTGCAGCGAGAGTGTCACGTTTTAGACTGTATTTAAGGGTTCTAAGAAAGCTACGCAAGAGTTATTTCAAAACCCTCAACCCCTCTCTTCTTCCCTTCACTTTTTCGGTCGATTCCTGCTCCAAATCACTAGAAAACCCCAACCTTTTGTGTGATTCTAGGCCGAGGGGAGTTATTGAAGCCATTTTGGGTAAGTGGGTTTCCCTTGAGATTTCTTGAATTCCTCTAATCCCCATTCGATTTTTTGAGCTTGGCTACATTTGTAGGGAAGTTCTTGTGGATTCTAGGCTTGGATAACCGAGAGCACCTTGAAAAACATCGGATTGAGGTAACGGGAGCTTGCCCTAGGTCGTTTTGATGATTTGGGAGTGATGAGAGGTGTTGAGAGAGAGTTAGAGCTGTATTTTTTTGGAATAAAATTGTTGTGTTGATGTGATTGATTGTTGTTGAACCCTAGGAGAAGTAATTTGATAGCCAAATGATAGAGTATTGTGGTTGTATGCTGTGAAAGACCCTAGGGAGGATGACCCAATATGCTGAATATGATGTGTAGTAAATTGGTGGGCTGTTTGATGAATTAATAATGCTGTATTTGCTGAATTAGCTAAGCTATTACATAATTACTATTGCTAAAATACTGAATGAGCTGTTGTTAAAATTCTATCCATGTAATTGCTGAAATTATTAATATGCTGATTGCTGCATCATACTAGAGTTGAATAGGGTTGTCATGATAGGCGCTGTGTCACATGCTAGGTGGGTAGTCATGTGGCTTTAGAAAGCTGAGCTATACTATTTGGATCCAGATACTGGAATGGGTCGCTCCTGGACTAGCACAGTTGCTCTGGACCTGCTGAATGTGTTGTTAAAGGCCAGATGGACATTGTTTCTGATTACTGCATGAGCATGAGTTGGGCTGGGCTACATGGGCTGTAAGTACTGTTTCCTTGCTGATTTGCTGCAATTATTTTACTTGATATGCTGTTCTTTTTGTAAGCTTACCCTTGCATTTGTTGTTGTTATGATGGTTGCATTGCGATGATCGTATCTTGGTACGTGAGCAGATCAGGCAGGTGAGGCTTCGGCTTCCCAGGCTGACAGGAGTAGCTGATGGAGAAGCAGAGGTTTAGACATTAGGTTATGTTAGGACTTTCTCATGTATTCGACTTTTGCTGTAATTATTATTTTTAATGTCAAACTCAGTCATATTTTGTAATACTATATTGTTTAAGAATTATTCTCAAACAATACATGTTGATTTCCTTGATGATTATCCATGAATGCCTAATTAAGAGTGATTATTGTGTATTGCTGAGATTTAGTGGATTACGTTTATGACCTTGCCCTTGGGGTCGTGACACCACACAAAATAGGAGCTTGGGTCATTTTTCCTTTTAGCAGCTCAAAAGCAATTAAGCACTCCTCATCAAAATTAAAGGAATTTTCCTTTTCCAAAAGTTTGGTCAGTGGTTTGTTGATCTTGGAGAAATCCTTGATAAACCTCCTGTAGAATCCTGGTGGCCTAAGAAGCTCTGAATTGCCTTGACAGAAGTAGGAGGCGGTAGCTTTTTGATTTTGTCATTTTTTGCCTTATCCACCTCAATTCCCTTACAGGAAATTTTATGACTAAGTACAATGCCCTCTTGTACCATAAAATGACACTTCTCCCAATTAAGCACCAAATTAGTTTCTTCACATCTTTGAAGTACTCTTGACAAATTCTTTAGGCAATGGAAGAACGAATCACCAAAGACTGAGAAGTCATCCATGAATACCTTCATTATTTCCTCTACCATCTCATTGAATATAGCCATCATACATAGCTGAAAAGTTATTGGTGCATTGCAAAATCCAAACGGCATCCAGCGATAAGCAAACGTTCCGTATGGGCATGTGAAGGTAGTTTTCTCTTGGTCTTCCAGTGCTATTGGAATTTGAAAGTATCCCGAGAGGCCGTCTAGGAAATAATAAAACATGTGGCCCGAAAGACGCTCTAGCATTTGGTCAATGAATGGGAGAGGGAAGTGGTCTTTCCTTGTTGCATCATTTAGTTTTCAGTAATCAATACAAACCCTCCATCCAGTGATAGTTCTAGTAGGGACCAACTCATTCTTCTCATTGGGAACCACAGTCATCCCTCTCTTCTTTGGAACGACTTGCACTGGGCTCACCCAAGTACTGTCTGAGATGGGATAGATCATTCCAGCATCTAGCAGCTTAATCACTTCAGCCTTCACCACTTCCTTCATGTTTGGGTTTAGCCTTCTTTGTGGTTGCAAGACAACTTTAAAATCAGACTCCGTCAAGATCTTGTGAGTGCAAAAGGAAGGATTAATCCCCCTTATGTCAGAGATCTTTCAGGCTATTGCTTTCTTGTGTTCCCGAAGTACATTCAGTAATTGGCCTTTTTGTTCTTGTGTTAGCTTTGAAGCAATGATGAGGGGTAACTTGCAACCATCTTCCAAGAAAGCATACTCTATATGTTCAGGTAGAACTTTCAATTCTACATCTGGTGATTTATCAGTGAATGGGCTGGGCTGCTTCTCTGAATTCTGTTCCAGAACTTCAAAGTTCCTCTTTCTCAACAATGGCTTAGTGGCTTCTAGATAACACCACTGTTCTTGAGTTAGTAGGTCCATATCATATGTTCCTTCTTCATGCACTAAGCTTCTTTCTAATGGATCTGACATTAAGAATTCCTGTGCACAGTCTGAAACAAAGTCATCAATTACATTAAGGAAGAAACAAGAATCATCTTATTTTAAGGACTTTTTCATTACTTCAGGAATTTTGAAATTAACTTTTTCATCTCCAACTCTCAAAATTAACTTAAGATTAAGGGGACTTCAGTGTCTTCATCCATATCAAGAATCACAAAATCAACAGGAAAAATAAATTTGTCCACTTTCACAAGCACATCCTCAATGATACCCCTAGGATATTTAATTGACCTATCAGCTAGTTGAATACTCATTCTAGTTGGCCTAGGTTCTCCTAAACCTAATTTCTTAAAAATAGACTATGGCAACAAATTAATGCTAGCACCTATATAGTTAGCTAAAGCTCTATCAACTATCAATCTACCAATGAGACAAAGAAGAGTAAAACACCTTGGATCTTTTAATTTTTTGGGCATCTTGTTTTGCAGGATTGCCGAGCATTCTTCATTCAGAGTTACCGTAGCTAACTCCTCCAGCTTCTTCTTGTTGGATAGTAAAACCTTCAGAAATTTGGCATATTTGGGCATCTGTGCCAAAGCATCAACAAACGATAAATTAATATGAAGTTGACAAAATAAGGAAAGAAATTTACCAAATTGTTCATCGTCCTTGTCCTTCAATCTAGTTGGGTAGGGGAGTGGAGGTATGAATTCTTTCACTGTAGGGAGTTTTTCAATAGTCTCCTCTTGACCTTTATTCTCCTCTTTAACTGCAGCTTTTTCTGCTTCTTGCTTCCCCTTTTCTTGTAATGTTTTGCCACTCTTTAATGTTAATGCCTTGACCTGCTCCTTAGGATTTGTCTCAGTATTTCTAGGTAGGTTTCCTTGGGGTCTTTCTGAGAGGAATCTAAAAATTTGACCGAACTAATTTTCTAGGTTATGGATTGAGGCTTGTTGATTCCTTAGTGTTGTCTCGGTGGATAGAAACCGAGATTCTGATATTTGAATGAATTTGGTCATCAGCTCCTTAAGGTTTGACTTCTTTTCAGCTGGTGGTGGTGGTGGATGTGGGGCTTGTTGATATCCTGAGGGTGTGTTGTTCCACATTGGCTGTTGGTTGTTGTTCCATTATCAGTAGCTCCATTAATCTTGAACGTATCACAAATTTCCAAAAAAATTGCAATGTAAGCGTTGGGGTCTTCATCTTGTAACCCATCAAATTGGACAAATTGCTGAACCATCTGAATAACATTGGGCTTTATGTCAAAATTCCCCTGCACATCCGGATGGACAATGCTAGACTTTGTTCCCATTAATGATGGGCGAGCATAATTGGACATGGTCCTTGGTTGCTCTTCATTGTTTGCCATTCCTTCCATGTGAGTTTGTGCATTTTTCCTCTGTACTAGTAGTCGCCTCTCTTTCCAAATTTTTTGCAAAGTTCTTTCTATCTCTGAGTCAAATTCAAATAGTTCTTCAAACAGTGCAGTAGAACGGGTTCTGATCATACACCAGAAAAATCAGCTCCTAAAAGAATGAGAACAAAATAAAAAAGTTCATTCAAGACTAAAGAAATAAAGAAAATTAGTAAATACGTAATCAAGGGAATCCTAATTAATCAGTCCATAGCAACGGTGCCAAAAACTTGGCGTGTAAAAACTGATTATTGGGCAAGTGTACCTGTTGTCAGAGTAATATTATGAAAAATAAAGTACCAAGTGTCGTATTGATGAATCCATATTTTACTAGTATTTTACAATAGTTTTTAGTGTAATTAATAAAGAAAACATGCTAGAAATAGTAGAAAACCCTTAAAAAAATAATAAATTGTTGCATGTCACTTTTAAACATAGTTATTTTAAAATTCATTGATTTTCTATGTAGAAAGTGACAATTCAAGTATGCTTTTGTAGGGAATTCTGAGCTAAGTACATGAGAATTGGATGATCAAAGCAAAAATAGAAGAAAAGTAGTAAAAATTGGAGGAAAGAAGTTGATAATTGAAGAACAGGCTCTGAGTGATCACTTTCGCTGGTGAAAGTGATCACTCTAGAACCATAAAATTGAGAAGAGCTTCTGCGTAATCACTTTTTCTGGAAAAAGTGAGCGTTCCAGAGAGTCCTCCAAGAAGAGTTGCTGTGCGTGTTCACTATTATCCACAAAAGTGAACACACGCAAGAAGGTAGCCTCTGCATGTTCATTATTTCTAGCAGAAGTGAACACACACATGATGCCTTTCAATTGATGACACCAGTGATATACACGTTCATACATGTATAAGGGAAGCTTCTGCATACATGGCCGTGTACATCTCTGGTTCAAATGATGCCTTTCAATTGATGACACCAGTGATATACACGTTCATATACACGGGCGTGTAAATGCCCGTGTATATCTCTGGCTTGATTGTGTGCTTGTCTTTTGCATCCAGTGATATACACGCTCATATACACGGGCGTGTATCTGCCTGTGTATATCTCTGGTTCCTTTCTCTCTTCAATTCCCAACATCTTTAAAGCTTTCACTTCTTGATCCTTTTTCCTGAAATATATAAAAAATGAAATTAGTAATAGTAAATTCTCTCAATGAATAGCTTAAAACTCTCAATTATCATTCATGAATTTGCAATGTAGGATCAAGTATATAAAGCATTTATCAGTTTCTCATGTGGCATCTCCCTCATCACTTGAGCTCTATATTACCTTCACCAATGATATCTCTTTACCCCTCAGCTGTTTAACACGGTGATCAACAATTCTCACTGGGTACACGTCATATGACAAGTCTTCTCTCACTTGAAATGGGTCAAGATCAATCACATGGGAAGGATCTGGCACATATTGTCTAAGCTACGACACATGGAACATCGGATGTAGATTCGAGAGATTTGGAGACAACGCAACTTGATATGCAGTAGGACCAATTCTACTCAGTACTTTGAATGGCCCAATGTACTTAGGAGACAGCTTTCGAGACTTCAGAGCTCTCCCCACTCTGATCACAGGTGAGACCTTCAGAAATATGTGGTCACCCACCTGAAACTCCAACAACTTCCTCCTTTTATCATAATAACTCTTTTGTCGATCCTGAGCAGCCTTCATCTTATCTCTGATCATTTTGATATACTCATTGGCGCACACAGAGTTGCCTCTTCGATTTTGTACCAACACAACGAAGTTCTGCACCTCCGCCCATACAAGGCCTCAAACAGTGCCATTCCAATACTGGCGTGATAACTATTGTTGTACGTGAATTCCACTAGTGGCAAGCACTTTTCCTAAGTTCCCTGCTGCTCGAGCACATAAGCCCTCTACAAGTCTTCCAGGGATTGGATGGTCTGAACTGTCAGTCTGTGGGTGATAAGCCGAGCTCAATCTCCACTTAGTACCCAACCCCCGTTGTAGGCTCTCCCAAAACCTCGAGGTAAACCTCAGATCTCTATCTGACACCACACTAGTCGGTACTCCATGTAGCCTGACTATCTCTCGTACATATAACTCCGCAAGTCTTTCCAACTTATACTTCATATTGATCGGGAGAAAGTGTACAACCTTGGTTAACCGATCCACTATCACCCAGATGGCATCATGGTTGTTCTTAGTCTTAGGCAACCCATAAACAAAGTCCATTGAGATACTATCCCATTTCCACTCAGGGATCTCTAACGGTTGCAACAACCCAGGTGGATGTTGGTGTTCTACCTTCGCCTTTTGGCAAGTTAGGCATTTAGCCACATATTCAGCCACATCTCTCTTCATGCCATTCCACCAAAAACTCTTCTGAAGATTTTGATACATTTTAGTCGCATCGGGGTGGAAACTCATCCTGCTCTTATGCATTTCCTCAAGCACCATCTGTCTCAACTCATCCACTTGAGGAATGCACACCCGGTTCTAAAAGTTAATCACCCCGTTCTCATCACAGTGGAAATCCAAGTTCTTTCCCTCATCCCTCTACCTTATCATGTCTTGTAGGAAGGCGTCTCCCTACTGAGCATCTCGGACGTACACCAAAAAATCATTGTGAATTGTCATTGCTCTAAGATATAAACTCCTCGGCCTCACCTCCATGGCCAAATTCATGTCCCAAAATTCCTCAATTAACTCTATTTCTTTCACTATCATTGCTGCCACGTGCAATGATTTTTGGCTCAACACATCGGCTACCACATTTACCTTGCTAGGCTGGTAAGACAATGTAAAATCATAGTGTTTAAGGAATTTCATCTACCTCCTCTGCCGCATATTCAGTTCCTTTTGATCAAATAGATACTTCAAGCTCTTATGATCATTGAACACCTCAAACCTCACTCCATATAGGTAATGCCTCCATACCTTAAGAGCAAAAACCACCATGGCAAACTCCAGATCGTGTGTCGAATAGTTGACTTCATGCTGGCGCAACAGCCTCGCGACATAGGCGACCACTCGTCCATCTTGCATCAAGACACAACCAAGTCCTTGTCCAAATGCATCGCAATACACATCAAACTTTAGCTCTGGGTCGGGTAGAGCCAACACTGGTACCGAAATCAGTCTTATCTTTAGCTCTAAGAAACTAGCTTCACACCCTTTAGTCCACTTGAACTCCTTTCCCTTGCAGGTCAACTTCATTAAGGGCAACGCTATCTTAGAAACTGATACTAATACCTCTGAGCAAAAAAAAAATTAACTTGTACTAGTGGTTCTCTATTGCAGTAAACTGAAAAATGGCCAGAACTTCAATGAATACACCAGTTGAATCTTCCAGGAAAAATCAAGCTGGATCTTCCAACAACACTCCAAGGAGATCTTCTAGAAACATCCAAGCTAGATCCTCCAAGAGCACTCTTAGATCAAAGAAGGCCAGAATAGATGATGCTTCAACTTCATCCCCAATTGAAGTCTGTGATCCAAGGTTCAGAAGTATTGCCCATGAGAACTTCTTTAGGGCAAATATTCTGAGGAGAAAGATTGTCCCAGACAGAGCTTTCAAAATAGCTGGGGATAATTACTCAGAATACAAGGAAGAAATTCAGAAGAGGGATTGGGAATCCCTCTGTTTCTTAGCTGGAATAGGCTGGAGGAAAATAACCCATGAGTTTTATGTAAATGCTGTGAGGTTTAAAGGAGACAAATTCCCTAAGTTCATCACAATGGTAAAGGGGATGAGAGTGGACTTCACTCCTGCAAACATAAATAGATTTCTGAACATAAATTCTGCATAGCAGCCTGGACAGCTAGAGTTTAATGTTTTTAAGAATAGCCCTGACAAAGACTATGTGGAAATTCTGCAAAAGGATTAATGACCAGGAACAACTTAGAAGTTAAACCAGTCTAAGAAGCCCAAATACATTGTCACCAAACAACTGCTGCCATTTGCTAAAGTGTGGAGCACTTTCATTTTGAACTCCTTTATGCCAGTTAAGCACAGTTCAACATTGGCTGCGAAGAGGGCAAAACTTCTTTTTGCAATAGTTAATAATTTGTATATTGATGTGGGAGAGGTCATCAGTGAATGCATTTAAAAATTCTGAAAACCAGGAGAGATTCACTTGCCTTTCCTTCATCATTAACATTACTTTTGAGGATGCAGGGGTCGAAGTTGGAGATTACCAAGAGAGGATTAGATTTGTGCCTCCCATCTCTGTCTTCATGGTGAAAGAAATATATGCTACCACATCATGCACTGTAGCAGATCCCATTTCTTCTCAATTCAGAAAGGAAAAACCAATGATGATGAAGGACTCCTTGAAGCTAATGGCTGAGAGACAAAACCAGTTAACAGAGAGGCAGACTAAGCTGCATAGCAGTATCAAGTCTGGAATTATGCTGTTGGAATATGTTATGCTTAATGTTCATCAAAAAAATGGGAATGACCAAAGATGACATGTATCACACTCCAGACTTAGCAGAGAATGCCCAGTGCCTTCGCTCCTCAGTTTTCAAAAATCTGCCAATCTACAGAACTCATTTTCCACAACTAGCTGAAGAAGTAGTGGAGGAGGAAGATAAGGAAGATGAGGAAGAAGATACCTCAAAGGAGAAGGATGGAGTAGAAGACTAGTTTAGGATTTTAATTCTATTGTTTTAATTTTAGCTTTTGTAAATTTTAGCAATTAGCAGTTAATTTTTGTAAATGCAGCTAGTTACAGAACAATTTTAATGTTTAGTTGTAATGAAGTTCAGTTTTTGTTCATTTTAGAATTTAGCAGTTTTAATTACTTTATTTTTTCTGATAATTGATGGAATTTTGGTGTTTTATGCAAAGAATGTCACAATCACAGCACTCATACACAGTGGATGTTCACACATGCGCAAGCTGCCATGAAAGGGGGGTTATTCTTTACCTCTTGATTCATGTGTTAGCTACACAATACACTAAAATTTTACTGATAGTAGAATACATATTGAATTGTCTTCTGTGAAACAATTGCTTTTCAATTGATAATTCTGTGAATTCTGATTTATTTTTTTAAGTTGTTTCTCCTATTCTCACAATGAAATCACACTTGTATTTTCAAAATGAGGCAGGATTGCCACTAGGTGCATATAATTATGAAAAATGAATTGTGAGTTCATTGATTAACATGTCACTTACAAAACCCTAGTGAGACTTGACCTGTATGCTTCTTTTTCATGTGTGATTAATCATAATTTGCTACACCCTCTAGAACTTGCCTAGTTTCTTGATTGAATATGCAATTTTCAGTTTTCACATATATGATGGAGGCCATGTTTGATTATGCCTAGTTAGCCTAAATGCCTTCCTTGTGCTTGATTATCTTAGTTCACCCCTTTGAGCTTAAAATTCTTTTTCTTGAAATTACCTCATTATAAGCCTTGCTGAAAAACCAATTTTACCATTCAAATGAAAAGAGGCATAGTGAGTTTGATCAAGAATGAGTTTTAAAACTAAGTTTGGGGTGACATTCTAATTGCTTGAGGACAAGCAATGTTTTAAGTTTGGGGTGGGGAATAGCAAGCTATCTAAGTTTTGAGCTCAAAAAGTCAGAAAGAAAGAGCAAAAGTGCTGTAGAAAAATGAAAAATATGTAGCAAAGTTGTCAAAAGAGCAAAATGTGAGTTTAAGAGGAAATATTTACAGCAAACTGCTGCAGAAAAAGAAAATAAATTCATTGAAAAGAAAATAGTGAATGAAAGCAAGAAAAGAGAAAAAGAAAATGAAAATTCTACTGCACGAAAATAATTTTGTTTGCTGCATAGTTGAGGTTATTAGTGAAAAATAATGATGATCCATGTTAGTTTTAAAGTCATTCACTCATAATGCCTCTGATCTTTTAAAATTGCACATATTGTTTCTCATTTTGTTCATTACCTACCTTGACCTTAGCCATGTTATAACCTGAAAAAGTCCTCTTGATGTGTGATTAACTGTATTAATTAGAGAAAATTGAGAATATGGACAAGCATATGGTAGAGTGTAGTTAGATTGATGATTTAGAGAGAAAATAGTACCTAAACATTGTTGAGTGATGAAGGAAACACTTCCAAGTGAGCTGTGATCATGTTTATTAATTGTACTCACATGAATTTTGATGAAATATATGAACTTAGATAGCAATTCTTACTCAATGATGATTATGCAGTATGAAGATCATGATAAGTATTGGGATGAAAAATTTGATTGAAAATTTTGCAGAAAACACAAAAATGGAATTTGAAATTTCTGAGAAAAGCAGTTTGTAAAATGATTTTTGAAAAATGGAGGAATTACCCTTTGTTTAGTTTAATTTGCTTGAGGACAAGCAGAAATTCAAGTTTAGGGTAGTGATGAATCCATATTTTTACTAGTATTTTACTATAGTTTTAATCCATTTGATAAGGAAAATGTGTTGGAAAAAGTAGAAAAAAATCGTAAAAATAGAATGATTGAAGAATTTCTTTAAATACATAGTTAGTTTAGCATTTATGAATTTTCTGTGTAGAAATTAATAATTGAAGTGTGTTTTTGTAGAAAACTCTGAGCAAAGTCCATGAGACTGGTAGATCAATGGAGAAATAGCAGAAAACTAGCAAGTTTGGACTCAAAGAACATGACTTGTGGAGTTTAAGCTGGGCATGGTTACTCTTGCCAGCGAAAGTGAGTGATTCACAGCTTAAATAAGAAGTTGAGTGTGGGCGTGATCACTATTATCACTGAAAGTGAACGTTTCAGAGATGTTCAATGTCAGCAGAGCTATGCATTACTACTCTCGCCAACAAAAGTGAGTATTCCAGAGAACGCATAATTTCATCGAGCTCTGCGTGGTCACTCTTATTGGAGAAAGTGAGTGTACCAGAGAAGGCAAAATTTTAGCAAGCTCTGCGTTACCACTTTTACCAGCGAAAGTGGATGTTCCAGAAAAGGAGTGTATCATGGCAAGTTGCACGTGGTCACTCTTGCTCTCAAAAGTGATCACACGCACTCCTCGACCTCCTGCGTTGCTACTCTTATAAATGAAAGTGAATGCTCCAGTCTTCCAGAAATAGAATGAGCCTCTGCGTGGTCACTTTTATGAAACAAAGTGACAACGCACAAAATCGGGCTTTCTATAAATACATGTTTTAAGCTTAGAACTTGGGGTCTTTTGTTCATTTTCTATTTTTTCTGTTAGATTCTCGTTGGGAGAGAGTTAAAGAGAGGAGTGGGGTCAAACCTCGAAGCTTCAAGAAGAGGGATTGGATTGGAGCTCGTGACTATGACTTTTCTGAGTTTTTCTTCTTCTTCTCTTTCTTTCTCTTTCTCTATCACAATGTTTATGTAATTCTTTGTAGTTAGGAGTTTATGGACCTTGAATTGATGTATTGATTTGATTCTTGTTTTTGAAATTTGAGTTTTTGGATTAATTGAGTTGTCAATTCTGCACCTTGCGTAATCTTTGAATGAGAATTCATTTGATTAATCAAAGAGGAAAAATTGCCAATGGGAATTGGATTTGGTTCTCTGATATGAATTAACAACCAGAATTACAGTTTTTTTAGGGATAAGTACACTTAATTCTGCAATCTTACGGTTCTAAGTCCTAATGCAACATGAAATTGAACTTCACCTAAGGGATTAGAGGGGATTAGTGGATTGTTAAGGTCAATGAGTTAAGGGATTAACCTTTGACTAGTTATATGTGAAACTGATTGTTAATTAACCAATTGCCTGAATATTCAAAAGTATAATTGAATTAATATTGACATTCTTGTGAAGTAAATTCCTAACTATTCTTCATTTGTATCTCATCTCAACACAATTTACATACTCTGTTTTAATTGCAAGTTTAATTCTTTGTATTGTCCTGGTTCATTGCTTTCATATGATACATCCTTTCCAAATTTGTATGACTCAACTAGTTATTGCTCTATGAATTGGTAATTGAATTCCTAATTCCCTGTGGAGACGATACTTGGATCTTAAATTTACTTATTACTTGCTGCAATTCCTAGTGCACTTGCTAGTGTTTAGAAATTGTAACAACAGAGATCCATATTATACTTTGAGTTCCTGAAAATATACTATTCTGAAACTATTATGAACTCATTGAGAATTATTGTGAGACTCATGGTAACTATTTATCCATGCTGCGGCATGAGACTCATGGAATCTATCTATCCATGCTATGGCATGTGACTCATGGAGATTATCTATCCATGTTGCTAAGTCTATCATGACTTCTAGCTCTATGCTATATGCTATAATTCTAAGTCCATGTTGACTTCTATTATTACTGTGCAATAGCCCCAAGCGGCTAAATGAAGTGAGTTGAGAAAACTATCACAAGAAAACTGAAAATGCTACTTCATGCATCATATTATCTTGTGAAATAACTTGATGGCATAACAGAGGCACAATTGTGGGTATTGGAAGTTTAGTACAAAGTAGACCTTTTGGGGGTGGCAAAAGGGGGAACATCCGACCTAAGTGGCATATGGCAGCTAAGCTCCCTATAGTCGGGTCGTGACCCACTTGCAAGACCTTAGCCAAACTTGACGTGAACTTTATAACACAAGGGTTGTCAAGGTCCATTCCTAAACATGCTGGATGGCACTACACATCGGCTGATGTGCTATTATTCTATTTCTATGTATGATATCACTATGCAGAGTAGGGAATGAAGTCATCCGATTGCCATATGACTTGAATCTATCTATATCTATCTCTATGCTAAAAGCTGGGCAAGTCGCCATTCATAGAGGAATGGGATCTCCATGCATCATTTGAATGCTATTGACCCATGAGTGACTATATGGGTGAGATTGAAACCTGCATTCATGCATTATGTGCATTACTATTAGGGATGATTGAATACTTGTGAAATTGGCAATGATTATGAATATCATTTATCATCCTATTATATTATTGAATATTTAATGATGCTGAATGTTGATTGTTGGACTGAATTGTGACTGTGACGCTGCCTTCCTTGAGGTATGGCTCATGATTGATGTTTGTGTTTGGAGAACTCACCCCCTTGTTTGTGTTGTCTTGTATTGTTCTCCTCTTATTTATATAGATGGCCAGGGACAAGGTGAAGGTGTGGATCCTTCCTTCTGAGGAGGATATGTGGGTATTTGACTCCGCGGCCTAGCAAAGTATCTTCCACCGATTCCATAAATTGAACTTCTCTGAAATGTTCACTTTCAGTGATTGATAAATCCATATTTTACCATGTTTTTAGCATAGTTTTTGGTTAATAATTGGGAAAATAGTTCTAAAATAAACTTGAAAAGATCACAAAAATAAAATAATTAGTATAAATTGTTGTTTTGTTGAAATCTTAAAAAATGTTTAGATTTTTGTAGGAGTTCATGCAAAAGATGGAAAGTTGTTGAAAGTGCTTAAAGGAAGGATTAAAACCTGAAATTGTAGAAGAATAGTCAAAGAATCAAGCTTGAAGAAATCCTAATAGCAGATGATGTAGCAACACAGAGCTGAGCACATGGAAAAAGCGTTCATTGAAGTGTTGTGCATTGAAACGCACTTCACTTGAAGCCTTGGCACGCAAGAGTGCGTTGCAACTCATAGCACTTGCAATCAAGGCGCGCAACCGCGCGCCTTCACTTTAGCCACTACGGGTTTTGGCGCAGAATTCTGCAATTTTTATAACTTCTGCTTCTTACCAATTCTGGAGGTTTGGAGCTTTTGTATCACTTTTAGAAGATTCCAGAACACTTGGGGACAACTAACTATTAGAATTTTAAGGGTTAAGTCGAAGAATTAGAGGAACTCTATAAATAGGAATTAAAAACTTAGAAAAGTAGCTTTTTGTCATTTTTTGTTTTTGGTATTCATTTTGTAACCGTTTAAACTTCCAAGGGAAGTCAGAGAGAGAAGAGAGGAGCGACTTTTGTTCTTCTTTTTGCTAGAGGAATCTGCGGGAAGACAAAGTTATGGAGATGGCTCTCTATTTTTCATCTTCTTTTCTTCTTACTTCTCTCCATTTCATTGTAATGTGTTTCTAACTCTTTTTATTAGGGATTTATGGATCTAGAATTGATATATTGATTTTGTTTTGACTTTGAACTTTGATTATTTGATTTGATTGAGGGATTAATTATGTGTTTAATTGATCTTTGAATGGAAATTCAATTGATTAATCAAAGAGTAACCTTCACTAATGGAAATTGGGTTTGTTGCTTGGATATGAATTAATTCCCAAAACTATTGATTTTCTTAGGGATAAGTGGTCTTAGTTTTGCAATCTTTTTAGTTCTAATTCGTAATGCAATATTAAACTAAATTTGGCCTAAGGAATTAGGGGGATTTGGTTGAATATTAGGACCAATGAGTTAAGGAATCAATCTTTGGTTATTATAAAGAGAAACCGATTGTCAATCAATCAAATGCTTGAATGTTCAGAGGCAGAACTGAATTGATATTGATATTCTAGTGAAATAAATTCCTAACTTTCCTCCATTCATAATTCATTCTAATAGTACAAGTTAACATTCTGTTTTTAACATTTTTTCATTTCTTTAATTTTGAATTTTACTTTCTTGCATATTAAAATCTGTTCAATGAATTGTTTGGTGCAAATGGTTATTATCTTGTGAATTGATGATTAAAGATAAGATCCTAGAGGATGATACCTAGGACTCAATCTGATTTCCACATTTTATAACTTGCTACAACTACCTAGTACACTTGCTAGTAGTGAATTACACCATTTAAGTACTACGATAGAAAATGTGTATCAAGTTTTTGGCGCCGTTACCGGGGATCTTAGTTTTTAACATCATTAGTAACTAGAGGATAGCTAGATTGTACCACATATTTTCTATTTTAATTCAGTTTCGTTTGATAGTTCAATTTCGTATTAAGTTTTGGTAGTGATTTTACATATATTAGTTGTTATTATTTTAATTTTTGTAATATTGCATTGTTGTTCTATTTTTAAGTAAACAGAGGTTATCTTTTAGCTTGTGAAGAATATTTTTGATTGTAGATTCTCTGCACTTCATTGCTCTATGTTCTAATCAAAGTTCAATTATTAGTGTTTGTGTTTAGCTTTCCATGTGTTATATGCGTGGGAAGAATAAAGATAAATCTGTTCTTGTATTTGATCCGGACATAGACAGAACTTTGAGAAGGATAAGGAACAAATTAAGGGCGGAGAACTCAGCTAAAAAGAAGCAGAATTCACAGTTTACACTTTCTTCACCAAACTTAGCAGAAAAACAAGCCAATTCTCGAACTTCATCTGTAAATTTAGAAGCAAAGATGGCTTAACAACATAGACAAAGGACTTTAGGAGACAATGGAGTACCTAATATGCATGGATATAGTTCTTCTATTGTCAGACCAACCATTCAAGCCAACCATTTCGAGATTAAACCTGCCTTACTTCACTTAGTTCAACAAGATCAATTTTCTGGTTTAATTTCAGATGATCGTAACTTGCATATTTCTAATTTTCTGCAGTTATGTGATACGATAAGGATCAATGGAGTCAGCAAAGATGCAATCAGATTAAGATTGTTTCCAGTTTCCTTGATGGACAAGGCAAAATGTTGGCTCCAAGCCCAACCACAAAGGAGCATAACTACTTGGACAGATCTAGTCAATAAATTTTTCTCTAAATATTTTCCACCTTCTAAGGCTGCAAAGCTAAGAGGAGAGATCACATCCTTCATGCAGTAAGAAGGAGAAACTTTATATGAGGCATGGGAGCGATACAAGGAACTCTTGAGAAGATGCCCACATCATTGCATACCGAAATGGATGCAACTTGAAACCTTCTATAATGGAATGAATCCAGCAACTAGAACCATGATAGATGCAGTTGCAAGAGGTTCTTTGAACACTAAATCACTAGAAGAAGCTCAAGGAATTATAGATATCATGGCCTCCTCCATGCATCAAAGCTGTAGTTTGAGACAATCAATAAGGAGTAATGGTTATGAGGCAAAACTTCTTGAGACCTTTTTGACTCAAAATGAGCTGCAAAACCAATTGTTTTCTAAACAAATAGCTGCACTCACCCAACAAATCAGCAACTTACAAGCTACACAAACACAGAACACTCCACTTGTGTGTGATTTTTATGGAGGGAATCATGTAAACGGTGCTTGTGATGGAAATAATTCTAAATCTCAAGAGCAAGTCAATTATATAGGGAACTTTCAGAGACAACAATCTTGTTAGAAAGCTTAATGATGAAGTGTCATTTGGAGTATATGATTATAGAACTGTCACGGGCTGGCTTATGTGCATTGATTATAGAAAGCTTAATGTTAGAAGGATTGCCTGGACATGCATTTTATTACTTCCTTGATGGATATTCAAGCTATAATCAAATAGCAGTGGACCCTATGGATCAAGAGAAGACTGCCTTCACATGTCCATTTGGAGTATTTGCATATAGAAGGATGCCATTTGGATTGTGCAACGCTCCAGCCACATTCCAAAGGTGCATGTTGTCCATTTTTTTAGATTTAGTAAAAAAGATCATTGAGGTCTTCATGGATGATTTTTCTGTGTTTAGCAATTCTTTTGATGACTGTCTATCTAATTTGTTCATTGTTTTGCAGAGATGTCAAGATACAAACCTTGTGCTGAATTGGGAGAAGTGTCATTTTATGGTCCAAGAGGGAATAGTCCTTGGCCATAGAATTTATGAAAAAGGAATTGAGGTGGACCAAGCCAAAATTGAAGTCATTAGTAAAATACCTCCACCAATTAATGTTAAAGGAATTAGGAGTTTCTTAGGCCATGCAGGTTTTTATAGGAGGTTTATAAAAAACTTTTCAAAAATACCAAAACCTCTTAGTGATTTACTTATCAAGGAAATTGAATTTGTGTTTAATGAAGCATGTTTGCATGCATTTTCTGTTTTAAAAGAGACTCTCATTTCTGCACCCATTCTAGCCAAACCTGATTGGAATTTACCATTTGAATTAATATGTGATGCTAGTGATAGTGCAATAGGAGTTGTTCTAGGGCAGAGAAAAGACAAGAAATTGCATGTGATTTATTATTCCAACAATGTTTTAAATTTTGCACAAGTAAATTATACAACTACTAAAAAGGAACTCCTTGCCATTGTGTTTGCCTTTGACAAATTCAGATCATATTTGATAGGATTAAAAGTAATAGTATATACTGACCATTCTACACTTAAATATTTGTTATCAAAGCAGGATGCCAAACCAAGATTGCTGAGATGGATTCTGCTGCTGCAAGAGTTTGAGCTGGAAATTAGAGATAAAAAAAGCATAGAAAATAGAGTTGCTGACCATCTGTCCAGACTGCCATTGGACAATTTGAACTCTAATTCTTTGGACATCAATGAAGAATTTCCAGATGAGAAGTTGTTTATGGTGGAAGAGTCACCTTGGTTCGCTGATTTAGGAAATTTTAAGGCCACTTAGCTGATTTCAGCAAAGTTTAACTGGCAACAAAGAAAGAAATTTCTGTATGACAGCAAATTTTATGTATGGGAAGACCCTTACTTGTTCAAAATAGGGGTAGATGGTCTGCTGAGAAGATGAATAGCACAAGGAGAACAAGCTAAAATTCTATAGCATTGTCATAACTCAGAATATAGATTCCACCATGGTAGCACAAGGACTGCTGCAAAAGTCTTGCAAGCAAGATTTTTCTGGCCAACATTGTTTAAAGATGCCAAGAATTATGTTGAAATCTGCGACAAGTGTCAAAGGACGAGAAATATCTCTAGAAAGCATGAACTGCCATTGAACAATATTTTAGAAGTGGAGATGTTTGATGTTTGGGGAATTGATTTCATGGGACCATTTCCCACGTCCTTTTCTCATGAATATATACTTGTGGCAGTAGACTATGTGTCTAAATGGGTGGAAGCCATGCCAACAAGGTCCAATGATGCTAAAGTGGTGATATCTTTTATCAAGAGAAACATATTCACTAGGTTTGGAGTACCTAGATTCCTACTAAGTGATGGAGGTACTCATTTTTGCAACAAATATCTTGATTCAGTCTTAGCAAAATATGGAGTGAGACACAAGATTGCTACACCTTATCATCCACAAACAAGTGGACAAGTGGAAGTTTCAAATCAAGAAATTAAACAAATCTTAGAGAATGTGGTGAATCAATCAAGAAAGGACTGGTCCAAGAAGCTAGTTGACTGTCTATGGGCATATAGAACAGCCCTTAAGACTCCAATTGGTATGTCACCTTACCAATTAGTCTATAGAAAGGCATGTCACTTACCTGTGGCATTAGAACATAAGGCTTATTGGGCTACAAAGTGGCTGAATTTTGATTTGGCAAAGGCTGAAGAGAAGAGGATTCTGCAGTTGCATGAATTAGAAGAATTCAGACAGCAAGCCTATGAAAATGCCAAGATATACAAGGAGAAAACCAAAAGGATTCATGATAAAATCATCTTGAAAAGGGAACTCAGATCTGGACAACAAGTGTTGTTGTTCAATTCAAGACGAAAATTATTTCCAGGGAAACTCATACCAAGGTGGTCTGGATCCTTCCTCATTAAAGAAGTATTACCACATGGTGCAATCTTGGTGACAGATCCTAATACAGGGAGAGAGTTCAAAGTCAATGGTCAAAGGTTGAAAATTTATCATAGAGAGGCATTCTGAAAAGAAATTTCATGTATCAAAGTGGTTTCTCTTGACCGAGAAACATCAAATGTCAAGCTAGTGACGTTAAAAGAGCATTTGTGAGAGGCAACTCACATTTGTAAAACCTGAACTCTTATTGATTGAAGTTTAGATGTTGAATTTCTAGTTAATTTTGAGTCTTAGTAGTATATTTTGTTGAATTAGGTAGAAATTAATATTCTGAAACATGATTTTTGATAAGGAAGTGTGGTAAAAAAAATTGATTTGTTGTTTGCTGTGATTCAGAAAAAATCAGATGGTGTACTTAAGTTTCAAGATGGGTCATGATTAAGAAATTCAGATTGCAAAAAAAAAAAAAAAATTGCAGTTCTTAAGCTGATATGAAGGAAACAATCATGGAAGTTGAGACTTCAAATGAGTAGAGTAGCAATGCAGGGACCTTATGATCTGCGCATTGAAACTTTAAACACTTGAAGCCAAAATGCACAGACCAATAAAGAAGCATCTGAAGTAATGAGTTGTACGTTTTCACTCTAAACAACTAAAGCTTCAACGCACAGTTGCGCGCTGACACGCTAAATGGATAGAGCCAAAACGCAGAAGCTTTGAGTGAAGAGTTGAGGAGGAGCAGTTGCGCGTCTTCACTCTACTTACATGACGCCTTGGCACGTAAAACCGCGCATTCACTCTAAGTGAATAAAGCCAAGAAGCGTTCTGAGCACCTTACACAGAGAAGCTGCGCGCCTCAACTGAATGAAGTTACCACGCGCAATTGCGCGCCTTCACCTTAGATGTTTAGAGCCAACACGCGCAAAGGTCAAATCTTTAAACCTTAACTTCTTTCATTTTAAAGTGAGCACATGAGCTGCATGAGGGTTTTAAGTTGAAATGCAGAACAAGTGAAGTAGCCACGCCGAGGGGATTTTTGAACTAAATCTTCTGTATGATTACTTTCCCTATTTAAAGCCTTCACGCGTTCAGAGTTCTCACTTAAAACCCCCAGAGCCAAACTGCACTGTGAAAACCCTAGCTGCCCAGAAACCTTCATAAAAAATCAGCAATTTTCTGTTTGTTTTGAACTAAATCTGAGACTTCATTCCCCTACATTATCACTGTCTAGTAAGTCTGTATTAGTTCTGCATTCTAATTCTAGGTAATTTTCATCAATTTGCAAAATTTAAATTTTAGGGTTCTTCTGAATCTGATTTGGGGATAATTTGGGGATTGTGATTTGGGCGTGAATTATGTTTAATTGATGATTGAAACATGAAATTAAGGTGTGATTGAGTTGAATACATGCCAGATCTGTAATTTTCAATGAGAATTTGAATCTGCATTATGAATTTTCGCCTTGTTCCTTTGCTGAGTATGTGCAGAAATATAGTCATGAATATTTTGGGAATTTTGTTGACAAATTCGTGCAATGTAGCATTTAGAATGATGCAAAACATGTTATGTGAAATGCTGAATTAATTTTCCTCGGTTTAATATGCAGAAAAAGAATTGAAATTGAATCTTATGAGTACTAATGTGCTGTTTAGTACTGTAAATTGTTTGATCAAGACATTCTGGATTATTATTCTGATGAATTGCAGTGAAATGTTTTGAATTTCATGTTTTTTATCATGGAACTTTGATTCTGCAGTTATTGTCATACTTCTCTACATTTAGCATATTGAACATGTAAATTAAGAGGTGAGCTGAACCTAAAAACTTTGGTCATAGCTAGATACTGGAATTATAACTTGCTGATGATTCACATAAGCTTTAAGATAGCATATTCTATGTGTTTGGAGTTAGAAAAAGTGCTACACCTATTGAATTAATTTCTGCACACTTGGTTAACTCTGAACTTATTCTTTCTTGGTGTAAAATTGTGATAGGTACTGAAAAATGGCAAGCACACCAAGAGGAACTTCTAGGACAAAAAAGAGGTAGAATTTTAGAAGGTCCTTCTTCAAGAACAATCCCTGATCGGCAATCCACCGGAAAACTACTTCAAGGCTAATATTCTGAAAAGAAAAATAGTGCATGACAGAAACTTTGAACTAAAGGAGGATGAACATCTCGAATTCTCTAACCAAATCAAGAAGAGAGGATGGGAACTATTTGTATCAGCCGCTGGCAAGGGATTCAGAGAGCTGACACAGGAATTCTATGCTAATGCTTTGAGGACTAAGGGAGAACATTTACCTCCCAATCACACTTTTGTTAGGGGTAAAGTGATCAATTTCTCAGCTAAGAATATCAATAGAGTATGACAGATTACAGCTGAAAGAGAAGAAGAGCAGCAAGATTTTTATGAATTTTTGAATAAGAAAGACAAGGATTACACAAAAATTCTGCACAGAATAGGCAGACCAGGGACAACTTGGGAAATGAAAGCAAGAGATGAGGCCAAAAACATCTCCACACCCAAGAATATCCCAACCAGAAATCTGCTGCTCTTAACAAAAGTGTGGAGTAATTTGTTTTGAGTTCTTTTATGCCTATAATTCACAGCTCCATTATTGCCATCAAGAGAGCAGAATTGATCTTTGCAATAGTGAATGACTTCTTTGTGGATGTTGGGAAGGTGATTGACAACAGCATCAAGGCAATTTTAAAATCAAAGGCTGATTCTTTAGCTTTTCCAGGTGTTTTAGCTTTGCTGTGCAAGGATGCTGGAGTGGATTTTGCAGTTTTCAGAGAACAACTTAAGGCCACTCCTCCTATAACAACTGCTATAATCAAGGAAATATACACCAATACCCCTATCACTGCTGCCTCACCTCTTCTAACTAAATTCAAAAAAGAATCACCTCTAAAAATGAAGTCTCAACTGCAGAGAATTCTGGACAAGCAAGAGTCCTTGGCTGCAAGGCAGGATGCTCTCCTTGAAAGTCATAAATCTGGACTTCTTTTGATGGACACTATGATGATGAATATAGGAAAGAAGTTAGGAATGACAAAGGAGTAGTTGTATGAGTCTGAAGTTCAAAATATGCCATGTCTAAGGGCCACTACATTTAACAATTTGCCATTGTTCACTTCTGGTATGCACACTCCTCCAAGAGAAAATGAAGAAAATGAAGAGGAAGAAGAGGAAACTAGTTCAGAGGAAGAAGAGGAAGAAGAAGCATAGATTAGGAGTTATTTTGCTTTATGTTACAACTGTAAAAGTTTTAGTGCTTAGGACAATTTATATTTTGTATAATTCAGTTAGCACTTTTGAATGCTGAGAACATTTTAAATCCTTTTCAGTTGTAATGCATATTATTGTTAATTACTTTAAAATTTCTGCAGTATTCATTTCATGCAATTCCTTTAAACTGATGATGATATGAATTTCATTTGTGCAGAACACTTCACATTTGCACATAACACTCACACTTGGACTGCACACTTGCATAAGTTTCATAGAAGGGGGTTGAAATTCTATACCTCTACTTCATGATTTTAAGCTGAAAACACTTCCTGAAAAACATGAAAAGAATCATTGAACTGCATCTTTTGAAATAATTGAATATTTTGAGATTCTATGAATTCTGAATTTCAAATTCTTTTAAGTTGTTCTTCCCATTTTCACATGATTGTCACACTTATCATTTTCAAAATGAGGTAGTCTTGCCATTCTGTGCATTCAATTCTGAAAAAGTAGATTGTGAGCTTGATTGTTTAATATTTTCACTTTAATTCCTTGGTGAGATTTAAGCCTCATGCATAACATTTCTTGATATGTGAAATAGATCACATATTTTGCTGCACCTCTAGAACTTGCATTGTTCTTGATTGAATTTATAATATGTTACAGTCACATATATGATGGAGGCCTTCCTTGTGTATGCTTAGAGTCTAAATAAACCTCCCTTGTGCTGAAAATCCTAGTTCACCCTTTTAAGCCTTTAACCTGTCTTGGATCTGAATTAATTCCCAAAACTATTGATTTTCTTAGGGATAAGTAGCTTAGTTTTGCAATCTTTTTGGTTCTAATTCGTAATGCAATATTAAACTAAATTTGGCCTAAGGAATTAGGAAGATTTGGTTGAATATTAGGACCAATGAGCTGAGGAATCAATCTTTGGTTATTGTAAAGAGAAATCGATTGTCAATCAATCAAATAATTAAATGTTCAGAGGTAGAACTGAATTGATATTGATATTCTAGTGAAATAAATTTCTAACTTTTCTCCATTCATAATTCATTCTAATAGTACAAGTTAACATTCTGTTTTTAACAATTTTTCATTTCTTTAATTTTGAATTTTACTTTCTTGCATACTGAAATCTGTTCAATGAATTGTTTTGTGCAAATGGTTATTATCTTGTGAATTGGTGATTAAAAATAAGATTCTAAAGGACAATACTTGGGACTCAATCTAATTTTCACATTTTATAACTTGCGATAACTACCTAGTACACTTGCTAGTAGTGAATTACACCATTTAAGTGCTATGATAGAAAAATGTGTAGCAGTGATAATAGTGATCACGCCCACACTCAACTTCTTATTTAAGCTGTTAATCACTCACTTTCGCTAGTAAGAGTAACCACGCCCAGCTTAAAATCCATAAGCCATGTTCTTTGAGTCCAGACTTGCTACTTTTCTGCTATTTCTCCATTGATCTACTAGCCTCATGGACTTTGCTCAGAATTTTTTACAAAACACACTTCAATTATTAATTTCTACACAGAACAGTGGAGACTCTGTTGCTGCTGCTTCCTCTAGCTCTGCTTCCCCTACATCTTCTGAGGAGTCTAATTCCATTGAGCATTAAATGCCTTATGATTGATGTCTGCTTATTTACTTATGTATTAGGGAACTGCTCTTAGGAAGTTGGTCTATTTATGTTATGTTATGTTGTATTTGGATTGTTGACCATTCTATTTCATTTAAGCACTTGACGTTTCCTCACACTTATGCTTAATCTATTGAGGTATTTTCAGATGTTGAGTTGTGTTGATCTTATATCATTATACTATTGAAATTGAAGTATAGAATGATGAGAAGAGAAAATTATATGCATGTTAACTCTCTTAGAGAAGGGAGGCTATTCTTGTGATTGTATGAAGGAAGAAAAAAAATTATTACCAAATTTTGGGGTTTTCTGAACGACCATATTATAAACTTTGATATTAGAGTTTTAGTAATTTAGGATGCTACACTTCTCATTTTGTAATGGTTGCTTAAACTCTTTGTAGTTAGGGATTGTGGATCTGAAATGGAAGTGTTGAATTGATTTTAGATCTAAACTTTGAGTATTGGATTGGAATGAGTAATTGATTCTACTGTTCACATAGTGATTGAATGAAAGTTTGATTAACTAATTACAGAGGAACTCTTATCAATTGAAGTTGAACTTGTTTCTTAGATCTGAATCAATTACCAAGGTTATTGATTTCTTAGGGATGAGTGATGATGGTTTTTTTTGTCTTGAGATGTTTAAAAGATTTTGTCATAAATCCTCATCAAAATTTAAACAAATTAATGTAGTATTAGAGTTACCCTAGATTGTCTCCTATGAACATTGACTATTAATCTTCATTAAACATGTTGAAGGCATTAATTGAACAAACAATTAAAATGGGAGATTTTGTGGTTTCAAATCAAAATAAAGAACAATGAGCAAACGAGTTTAATTAATTCAATCAATAGAAAACGGCAATCCTTAGTTCATCCACAAAGATTCTATCCTCATTCCACTCAAGATTTAACATTCATCCTTTCTCCCATGAATTAGGTTAATTTAACAAGCGAAAATCAACCTTATTATCCTTACAAAATTACGTAATTTGCTAGGCTCTAATCTCTCATCCCAAAGTTAGGCAACCTTAGAATTAAACCTAGAATTAAGGAATCCCTAGTTTAGAATCTCCTTAAAACGAAATTAGGGTTAATTGAGCAATACCTCCTTCATTCACCATTAATTCAATTCAAGAGACAAGGAAGAAGTAATTCATGAAAAGAAAGAAATTATATTATCATTAAAATCAAGGAACTCAAGAATCCATGCGAATTTACTAAGGATTACACAAAATTTTAGCCCTCCATGGAAATGGGGATCAAAAACGCAGTTGGGAAATGCAGAAAACTCATTAATATTAATGTAAAAGCAAGAGAAATAAGAAACCAAACCCTAGGTTGGACCCTTGGCTGTCACCCAAGGTTGCCCTAAGCTCTGGAAAATATCCTAAATTGAGTAAAGAAGAGAAAAGGTTCAAAAAGTGTAAGAACTCCCTACCCTAATTTGGTAAAGATCTATTTATATTAAAGCTGGCGTCGCCCAAAGTAGTTACTTTCATTCTTTCATAGTAGACACGCGCAGCATCAGTTGGATTTTTCCTCTCTGGAGTGATTACTATGAATTTTGATAGTATCTACGCGCAACACCTTCAATTCTGCATGCTCTGGAGTGACTAGTATGAATATTCATAGTAATCACGCACAGGTTTAGTGGATTCTGGGCTGCTGTAGTTGTCACTTTAAGTTTTGAAAGTTATCACTTTGGTCCCTTTGCTGGAAATGGCTTGCTATAGTTGTTAAATCCCAAATTTTGGCTTGCATGGCAGAGAGTGTTGTTTATTAATTAGTAACTCTTTTGTTTGATTTTTTTTAGTACTCCAGTTCGGTTCTTGTTACAACTGTTTAATCATATTATGTTCCCTGCTTGCATAATTATTTCTCCCAGGGCATGTTGAGTTAATTTCGTATGTGCATGTCTATATGATTATGTGATGAAGTTACCTTGACTTAACCCAAGGTCAGTGAGATTAACTTGGGGCGAGATAGTCTTTTGAGTCATTTGAATGGACCTCATTTTCTTTTACCCCTTGATTATTGTTATTAATATTACATAGTTCTTTTAATTCTTATTATTTGATTGTGTGATATGCTTTCTTAAATTTAAGTGGAACTGCACGTGTAACTTTCTTTATTTATATTAAATGTTCACTAGGTTCTAATAGTGGGTGTACTTAAGTCTTCCATTTATTCTGGTACCATGCACACTAAGTTAGACCATTAATGAGAGCCACCATTTTTTTTTACCCTAGGACTCACGTGTACTACAAAGGATCCAAGAGGCAAGTTTCAATCTTTCCTCATTTAGTGCTAGTAACCAAAAAGTCATTCATATCCAAGGGGGGAGAATCAAATTTGATAGCTTAGGATTCTAGCCTAAATTAACTATACTTAATGCAATTCCATTCTTCCTAGTTACCCTAAATAAATACAGCCGCCACCTCTTGAACCGTTACACTCTTTAATTGACCATCATTTGAAAAATTTCTATATATGGTGCAACCGAAAAATAGGACTTCAATTCATTCCTCGAGTATAGACTTTCCATATTATTATACATTTAATTAGAATTTTATCCAATATACCTCTCTTAATTAGAGCAGTCAATTTTCATTTAATGCCTGAGATAGGAAAGAGAAAGACACCGGCCACAATGACCTAGATTCTGAGCCTAAATAATTGCACTTAATACGATTATCAATTCCCTAGTTACTCTAATTAGGTGTAGCCGTATGTCTCTTCCTAAACCGTTACATGTTAGATTTGCAATCAATTGAAATCCCTCATTTATGGTGTAGTCAAGGATGGAGTTTTATTCCTTTCCTTAATTATGAACCTTTCAAGTTCTCATGCACATTTAATTAAGGTAGGTCATTAATCATAAATTAGCAAGAATCTTGTAGTTAATTATAGAGGATACCCTTGCCTTTCCATTTACTCGAAGAAACCCCCTATTTCCTTATTTAACCGCCATTAAACTCCCTTAATTACCCACTTACATTAAATACCATAGGGGAGTGAAGAGGCGCCTGCTTGATTCCCTCCACATTAATCCAATCGGTTACCTGCATTTAGTGGGCGTGCCAATTAGCTTGAAACATTCCACCTGGGGAAATTAATTCCCCAGAACCGTGCCTGACATCAACCATATATATTCCTTCCTTAATTACCTTGCATTTATGGCCAAACCCTAAGGAGATTTGTGTGAACGCATGGCCAAAAGTGGCGCCACCCTCCATCAGAAAATTTAAGTGGCCACCTTGCATTAATTGCATGGCATTACCGAAAACAATCAATCATTCACATTATTTTTTTTTTCCTAATAACCACGTTTTAATTGCTTAAAACCGAGGGGCCTCTCCTGCCTCATTTAAACCATCATTCAAGTTACCTAATTTACCTCTTAACCTCATTTAACCTCACGAGAAAAAAAAAAAGGAAAAACCTACTTAACTTCCTTCTGGAGTTGACCTAGCCGCCAGCCTGCACTTAATGTACAACCAAAAACTTAGCAACATTTATTCTGAAAATTATGCTCCATTAATCGCATGCAATTATTTCCTGTTTTATGGCACTGGCCACACGTCCAAGGCAAAGAGAAAGGCACCACCTTTTCACTAACCACTCAAAATAACATCACCTTTTTCAATTTGTGGGATACGAAGGGTTTGAACCTATTTCCCTCCACAACAAACCCTAGCCGCCAATGTGCATTGATTACCCACTCTTACCTAGGTCAAACCCCTATTCGGTTACTCTATCATGATGAATGGCGTGTGGAGACGTGTGGATCACCAACGACTTGCTTCTTTTGCACTCGGTGCATTGAATGCTCTTGACAAGGTGCATCACCTACACCTGGACACCATGAGACGTGACTATTCAAGTGAGAAGGCAAAAAGGTGTGTCACTTCGCCTAACCTAGCCCTAAAATCCTTCTTGTGCAACTCACTACTAGCCTTTGGGAGACGAATGGGCAAAGCTTTAAGCCACACTATATAAGAACACCTTCTAATCCTCAGCGCCCTTTTTCCCTTATTTTCAAAAACACTCTCAACCTCACCACTTCTTTTCTTTCTCGACACATTCTCACCCTCTCACAAAACCTCTACGCCCTTTTTCTCTGGTGGACAACACACTCCATCACCAACCTCAAGGAGGTGACAAAACACCAAGGACTCAAGTTGTGATCAAGATCCTGCTAGTACCAAGACCAAGCCTTCCACTCTATCTCTCTTTCTCAACCAAACAAGGTCAGGGGAGCTCTTGTTTGTGCTTGAATGCATGTGGTTGTTCGTTAACTTGTAAACTCTGCATGCACTCTCTTCTTCTTGTTTTCATCTCTGATCTTCATCAATGAAATTTACATGCAAACCATTTTCCTTCATCTCGTGGTGATTCTATTTGGATAGTGTTTTAAAAAAATCCATGTTTCGTAACTTGCGTGAACTTGATTGAGGTTGAAATAGTTTTGCATGTTGATAATATGGAAATCCTTGTATGAGTCTCGATTGTTTACCTTTATTATTGAATAAAGTTGGTAACTTTGATGAATATCCGATTGCATGTTAAAATAACTCTATAAATCCTTGTATTCTTTGCGGTTTTCATCGACTACCTTCCTTCCTTTTTGTTTTAGTTGAGAAATTACTCACCTTTTTCTCTCGGTTTGATTATGTATGACCAAGGAACCCTTTTTCTTAACCATGAAAAAAATTATCCTACCACCTAATCATTATTTTATGAAAAATTTGTGGTAGAAATGAGTTGCATGTGTGATTAAACTTGCGGTTATTTCCATAATTCTTTGATGATTATTTTGTTTGCGAAGGTACATTTCGACTATGATATTTCAATGAAATTTTATATCTATCTCCATCTTCTCCCTTTTTCTTTTATTCTTAGACCGTGGATGAATTGTTCTTCTTTTCCTTGAACGTGCTAGCTCTTATAAGCGTGAATTGGTTATATGGTTTGTGACCTTTGAGAATAAAATGCATGCTCCAAAAAATGGTGTAAGGAGGATGCAGTTACAAAACTTTTATGTGCATGATATGGAGGATGGAGAGTCAAGGTCACATTTTAGCACAACTGAGGGATGTGAGTGTTCAGGTTCGAGGGAAGGACCTTGGGGGTAGTGGAGAAGGGTTGCCCCAATGGTGCGGAATAGCTCACCGCGGCCGAGACACGTCGCCATCAAAACCTCTACTAATCCTGACGCGAGCAAGCATTACCAAGGATCGTGGAAGGACTCGTTTCTGAGGGACCGAAATGGTTAAATGGGAGAATATTCTTGATGGATTAGGGAATGAGGGCCTCCGATCACCTTGACTGAAGGAATGGTGGGAACAATCTGAGAAAGTAGTGACGTTTTAGGCGTTAAGGTTTAAATTATGTTGCAATGAATCTCTGTGACTTTGTCTGCATTGTGATTATTTATTGAGTATTTTGTTATGACTATGTGTGTATTTAGATATGACTTCGCAAGTGCTTGATATTACTCTGATTTTCTTACTTACTCAATATCTGATGACTGATTGTATTGGAGCTCACCCTTTCTGATCGTGTTTTATTGTTGTGTGTTTGTATGTATTGCATGATTGTATGACAGATGGACCCTCAACGAGCAATGATATGGGGAGAGGACTCCGACAAGAAAGCAGTATGGAAATATGACCAGGCCACGCACCGTCTCGTGTACCAGGGGATGGTCTCCATGACCTTGGGGCCTCTCACTGAAGACGGTTGGAAGCCTAGCTGGAACGACCACCTTTTTGCATACGTCTCCGTACCCCTACCTTCGGAACGGAGTATTATCATCCACTCACCTGCTCCTTCTCCACCACAAGAACCCCTAGCCAAACGTCTTAAAATTTTCATTGATAAAGGTAAGACCGTTATCGATCTTGACCCCGAGCCTACCCCTCCTCCCAGTCCTATCCCTGCTCCCGAGTTAAAAGACGTCGAGGTTATCGAGTCCTCCGTCAGGGCAACATCTCGCCACCTCCCACAGATTCAAGTATCTCCTCCCGATGAAGCTGGACGCTCTGTCCAACTCCCTTCACCACCACTACTTGCTTCTCGATCGCCCCCGCCCACTGTCGGCTGGATTGACAGCGACTCGGATGACTTGCCGCCTTCTCCTCGCCCTCAACCAGCGAATGACTCTCACGACTTTGATGGAATAGAGTCTGACCCCAGCGAGGATTCCTTTCTGTTAGAGTTTTATTTGTAGTTGTTTTTAGTTTTTTTTTTTTTTTGTGTCATGGATGAATACTGTTCATAGGACTTGGGTTTTCTTTACCATTATTGGAATACTGAACTTTGGGGTTACTTGACTTTGAATTTTGTTTTACCTTGAACATTTTGGTTGGATGATTTATATATATATATATATATATATATATATATATATATATGTTTCTCTTTCACCAACATACTCTTTATTATATTTCCATAATTTTTTTTTATTTTATCTCTAACGGTATCGTCATTTTAAAGTCATCCTGCGAATAATTGGAGTAATTAACATAAATGACTTGTATGTTGTTGAGATGTGAGATAAATAGAATTATTAAATTATGATGAGTGAGTCCGATAGAAGTACATTGTCATAATCGTTACCTTTTCGTTAATTCGAGTTATTCCGATAAATGAAATATTTAAGTTGGAAGGTGAATATTATTTGATTTAGTTCTCTTATGCGTCTAATTTAGGTGTGCCATATTGTAGAGTCTTGAGTCATATTATGAGTACATGGGGTTTCGGTAGAAATTAGGTGTTATAGTAGTTGTCACTATCAATTTTGAAAGTAATTACTTTCACCTCAAATTCCTCAAAATCTAACAATTCTTGAAGATAAGCTTGGGGATTCCTGCCACATTATTCAAATGATCAAAACATGTAAAATAAACTATCTAAATCAATGTAAATTAACCAAAAACTAAGAAACCTATATTATTTAGCCTATTTGGAATATTCATCTTATTTTCACTATCTAAGTCTATTCTTTTCTATAAAAAGTAATAAATGATGTATAAAAATTTAGTAAAATGTGGATTCATCAATAAGATATCTTAATCTTGCAATCTTCTTGTTTCTAATGCTTAATGCAACATTTAATTAAACCAGATCTAAGGAATTTGAGTGTTTTAGTTGAATGTTAGATTCATTTGAGTTAAGGAATTAACCTTTGATTAATATAATGTGAAACTGATTGTCATTCCATCTAACTACTTGAAAGTTCAGAACTTTATTGGTTCAATGTTGAAGTTTTGGTGAAACAATTTCCTAGCTACTCTTTCTACATCTGTCAAATACATACTTTCGTGTCATTGTTTTGTTTTCTCTTTTGAGTTTAATATCTATTACTTGTACTTTCAAACCTTATATGAAATTCATGAAGCTCAACTAATTGTGAACTTGTGAAGTGATAATTGAAAACTTTATTCCTTAAGGACAATATTTGGGACTCAAACACAGTTCTAACATTTTATTACTTGCTACAATAACACTAGTACACTTGCTAGTCAAAATCACTTCTGTTAAGAAAGTGACAAGTTTTTGGCGCCGTTGCCGGGGAATATTTGTTTTCAATATCATTAGTAACAGGAAAATAACTAGATTGAGCATTTGTTTTCTTTAAATTTTTTGCAATATTAGATAACATTTAAAATTTTTCTGTTTTGCAATCAGTTGAGTAGTTAATTCTGTATTTGAATAATTATGATTCCTGATATATTTCATATCATATCAAGTAGTTATTTTGCATTTATATACTGTGAATTAGTGCAATTCCTGTTCTCTTTCTACTATATTTTTATTTCAATTAGATATGCGTAGCAAAAACAAAAATAAGTCTACTCTTGTCTTTGATCCTGACATAGATATAACACTAAGAAAACTAAGGAGGGAGGCTAGAGTAGAAAGTCCTTTAAGAGGTGATAGTGATTTTGAGGTTATACATTCTCTAGAGATTCAAATTACTCCTATTTCAAATAGAACACATTCACCTTTAGGACAGATCACTCCAGAAATTGAAATGGCAGAACAACATAGAATGAGGACACAAGGAGATTATGCAATTCCAAATATGCAAGGCTATAACTCTTCAATAGTTAGACCAACCATTCAAGCTAATCACTTTGAAATCAAACCAGCCTTACTTCATTTGGTACAACAAGATCAATTCTCTAGTGGAATTTCTAATGATCCTAACTTGCATATTTCTAATTTTCTACAGTTATGTGCCACTAAGGATGAATGGAGTGAGTGAAGATGCTATAAGATTGAGGCTATTTCCATTCTCTTTAAGAGAGAAGGCCAAATGTTGGTTACATGCATAACCTCAAGGGAGCATTACCACATGGACAGAGCTTGTGAACAAATTTTTAACTAAGTACTTTTCTCCATCGAAAGTTGCCAAATTGAGAGGAGAAATCACATCCTTTGTGCAACAGGAAGGAGAATCACTTTATGAAGCATGGGAAAGATATAAAGAGTTGCTGAGAAGATGTCCACATCATTGTATTCCAGAATGGATGCAATTGGAGACTTTTTACTATGGGATGAATGCAGTGACCAGAACTATGGTGGATGCAGCTGCAGGAGGTTCTTTAAGCATGAAATCCTTAGAAAAAGCTCAAAGAATCATTGAAATGATTGCTTCATCTATATACCAGAACTCTAACTCAAGACATGCAGGGAGCAATAGTGAAGCTAAAGCTATGAAACCTTTCTTGCACAGAATTAGCTGCATAATCAATTATTTTCTAAGCAAATAAGAACTTTGACTCAACAAATCAACAATTTTCAAGCTAGAAATGTGGTAACCAATCAATTGAGCTGTGATTTTTGTGGAGGAAACCATATTAATGGTGCATGTGATGTACCTACACCAGATCCACAAGAGCAAGTTAATTATATGGGGAATTATCAAAGACAGCAGCAATCTTTACCTCAACAATCATTTCCTCCTGGGTTCCAATATTTAAATAACAGGAATCAACAGTCTTATAAATAGAATCCTCAAAATTCTGCTATGAAAAACACTAATCCCTTTCTTCAATTTTTGAATACAGGAACTTCACAATAGCAACAATATTTTCAAGGAAATTCTTATACTCAACCTCAAAGGAGTCAGAATGCTGCCAGACCTATGAATGAAAGAATGAATGAGATTAAAGAAACAATGATGCAGTTCATGAAGGTCACTCAAACCTGTATTAAAAATCAAGAAGCTTCCATGAAGAAGTTAGAAACTCAGATTAGACAGTTAGCTGAACAAGTAACAAATAGAGATGAAGGTAGATTTCCAAGTAACATAATGATAAATCCAAAAGAATGGTGTCAAGCTATAACCACAAGGAGTGGAGCTGTGGTAGCTAGTCCAAAACCTGCAGAAAAGAAAGTGAGTAATGCAACAGAAGAAGAAAGAATAGAAAAAGATTTGCAGCAAGGAAATTTCAAGTTACTTAAGAGAGAACATTTAGAAAATAAGGTAAAAGCTCATACAAATTCTGAGAGTAAGACCAAGAAGCAGTTTTTTGAGGATGCCTACAAACCAATAGATCCAAAAAAATATAAGAGGTTGCCTTATTCTCAAAGAGTACAGAATCCTAAGCAAGAGGAGCAGTTTGAAAGATTTCTGAATGTGTTCAAGAAATGGCAGATCAATATTCCTTTTGCAAAAGCATTGGAGCAGATGCCATTCTATGCCAAGTTCATGAAGGAATTACCTTCCAAGAAAAGGAAATTGGAACATGATAAGACAGTGCCATTAACAAAGGAATGTAGTGTCATTCTTAAAAGAAAGCTTCCTAAAAAACTCAAGCATTCAGGATCCTTCAGCGTACCTTGTGAGATAGGAAATTATATTGTGGTAAAGGCATTGTGTGATTTGGGAGCAAGCATTAAGCTAATGCCATTAGCTATCATGAAGAAATTGGGAATAAAAGAAGTGAAATAAACTAACATTACATTGCAATTAGCTGATAGATCATATAGTTATCCTTATGGAGTGGTAGAAGATTTGTTGGTTAAGGTTTGATAAATTCATTTTTCTTGTAGACTTTGTCATTCTAGATATGGAGGTCGACACGAACATACCCTTGATTCTAGGCAGACCATTCCTTGCAACTGGAAGAGCTCTCATTGATGTGCAAAAATGAGAGCTCATGCTTAGAGTTCAAGATCAAAAGGTAATATTTAATGTTTTTGAAGCATTAAAATATCCAATTGATGATAACACATGTATGAGAGTGGATATATTGGATTCTCTTATTACTCCTTACTCTTTTGATGAATTTGATAAAATTTCTATGTTGAAAGAAACCATAGTTGTAGGAAATACTAAATTTGTGATGTGATAAATCCATATTTTACCATGTTTTTAGCATAGTTTTTGGTTAATAATTAGGAAAATAGTTCTAAAATAAACTTGAAAAGATCACAAAAATAATATAATTAGTATAAATTGTTTGTTTTGTTGAAATATTAAAAATTGTTTAAATTTTCGTAGGAGTTCATGCAAAAAGATGAAAAGTTGTTGAAAGTGCTTAACAGAAGGATTAAAAGCTGAAATTGAAGAAGAACAGTCAAAGAATCAAGCTTGAAAAAATCCTAAGAGCTGGGCGTTATAACTCCAAGTGATTGGAGTTAGAGCGTGGAAAGAACAAAATACAGCACTAGGTCTACGTGACTACTCTGAGTGATGCGCGTTAACACTCCAGCAACTGAACTTGGATAACTGTCATTACGTTGAAACGCACATCACTTGAAGCCTTGGCACGCAAGAGTGTGTTGCAACTCATAGTGCAGGGCGTGGCAACGCAAAACAGTTGCAACTTTGGTGCTGAGCACGTGGAAACGCAAATTAGATGCAGCTAAGCCACGCATCCGCACGCCTTTACTCCAGCCACTGCACATTTTGGAGTAGAATTCTGCAACTTTATAACTTCTTCTTCTTGCCAATTCTGGACGTTTGGAGCTTCTGTATCACTTTTAGAAGATTCCAGAACACCTGGGAATAACCAACTATTAGAATTTCAAGGGTTAAGTCTAAGAATTAGAGGAGTTCTATAAATAGGAATTAGGAACATAGAATTAGGGTCTTTTGTCATTTTTTGTTTTAGTATTCATTTTTGTAACCGTTTTAACTTCCAAGGGAAGTCAGAGGGAGAAGAGAGGAGGGACTTTTGTTCTTCTTTGCTAAAGGAATCTAGGGGAAGGCAATGTTATTGAGATGGCTCTCTGCTTTTCATCTTCTTTTCTTCTTGCTTCTCTCCATTTTATTGTAATGTGTTTCTAACTCTTTTGTTAGGGATTTATGGATCCAGAATTGATATATTGATTTCGTTTTGACTCTGAACTTTTAGTATTTGATTTGATTGAGGGATTAATTGTGTCTTTACTTGATCTTTGAATGGAAATTCAATTGATTAATCAAAGAGAAACATTCACTAATGGAAATTGGGTTTGTTGCTTGGATCTGAATTAATCACCAAAACTATTGACTTTCTTAGGGATAAGTGGTCTTAGTTTTGCAATCTTTTGGTTATAATTCGTAATGCAATATTGAACTGAATTTGGCCTAAGAAATTAGGGAGATTTGGTTGAATATTAGGACCAATGAGTTGAGGAATCAATCTTTGGTTATTGTAAAGAGAAACTGATTGTCAATCAATCAAATGCTTGAATGTTCATAAGCATAACTGAATTGATATTGATTTATAGTGAAATAAATTCCTAACTCTCCTTCATTCTTGATTCATTCTAATAGTACAAGTTAAGATTCTATTTTTAACAATTTCTCATTTCCTTAATTTTGAATTTCACTTACTTGCATATTGAAATCTGTTCAATGAATTGTTTAGTGCGAATGGTTATTGTCTTGTGAATTGGTGATTAAAAAAATATGATCCTAGAGGACAATACTTGGGACTCAATTTGATTTTCACATTTTATAACTTGCTACAACTACCTAGTACACTTGCTAGTAGTGAAATTACACCATTTAAGTGCTGCGATAGAAAAAGTGTAACATGATGCATAAAGAAGAATATCTTATGAAAATTGAGCAGCAATTGGAATCTCTATTAGTTCTAACCCCTGCAAAAAAATCAATCAAAGAAGAGATGAAAAAGGAAGTGAAAGATGAGCAAACTCAGAAATTGGAGCTCAAGCAGCTGCCTTCTTACTTGAGATATGCATTCTTGGACCAAAATCACAAAAATCTAGTCATCAACAACAATGAACTCAAGGAAGAAGAAGAGGAGAAGTTGCTGAGATTTGAAAGGTATAAATCTAGCCTTTCGCAAACATAGAATTTTGTTTGAGGAAAATTTTAAACCAGTTGTGCAGCCTCAAAGAAGGTTAAATCATGCCATGAAGGAAGTAGTAAGAAAGGAGGTCAGGAAACTATTAAATGCAGGGATTATATATCATATTTCAGACAGTAGCTGTGTGAGCCCTGTACAAGTGATACCTAAAAAAGAAGGAATGATTGTGGTACCAAATGAAAAAAATGAGTTGATACCTATAAGGATAATTATAGGATAGAGGATATGCATAGATTATAGAAGGCTGAATGATGTCACTATACCAAAATGTAGCTCTGAGAGTGGTTCCATTTTGAATTAGAGAGCGTTTAGAACTACTCTAAAATCTTGCGCTATCTGATGTATTATATTTAAGAGAGCAGTTAAAGAACTGCTATCAGGTGTTAAGATTAGAGAGCGGTTCTAGGCGGAATCGCTCTCCAAAGTATAGGTATAACATTAGAGAGCGGTTCTGCATGGAACCGCTCTCCAAAGTATAATTTTAAACCGCAAAATTTGAAATTAATTTCTTTGTGAGTTTTCTGTTGCAAAATAAAATTTATTATTACGTTTAAATCAAAATTTGGAATTAATTTCTTTGTGAGTTTTCTTTATTTTTATCACAAATCAAAATTGAATCTTGAGTTTATATATTTGGTGTTAGCCAAGCAGTCCACATCTGCATGAACGAAAAACAAGTAAGCAGAGAAAAAAGAGAACAAATTAATAGGATAATTTTTAACATTAATAGAGAGAAAAAGAAAGAAAGAGAAAACAGATGTTTCACCGTTAACAAAGAGAAGAAGAAAGAAAGATAGAATAAAGAAATACATACAGAAGTAAAAAAAAAAAAAACTAATTTGTTAACGTAAAGAAGATGAAGAGAGCAAACTAACACAGAATGAAAAGGTACTTACAGATGAAAAAAACCAATTTGTTAGCAAGAGAAGACAAAGAGAGCAAGCTAACAGAGAAGATGAAGAAAACATAAGAGAGCAGAGAAGAAACTTACAGTGAAAAAGACCAACTTTGTTAGCTATGAAGAAGAAATGTGTTGAGAGTGTTGATTTATAAATGACTTTAATAACATTAGAGAGCAGTTCTTTATTAACCGCTCTCCAAGAATAAGATTAGAGAGTGGTTCTTTATTAACCGCTTTCTAATGTGTGACTTTAGAGAGTAGTTAATAGAGAACTGCTCTTAGAAGTATAGTTCTGAGAGCGGTTAAAAGAGAGTATAGCTCTGAGAGCAGTTAACAAAGAACCACTCTCAGATTTGAGAGCGGTTCTTTGTTAACTGCTCTCAAAAGTATAGATCTGAGAGCGATTAATAGAGAACCGCTCTCTAAATATATAATTACAAAGTGATTTTTATTAACTGCTATCTAAGTTAACACTCTAAAAGCTCATTTCTAGAAAGGTGACCAGAAAAGACCACTTTTCTTTACCCTTTGCAGATCAAATGCTAGAAAGGTTAGCTGGTCATGCATTTTATTGCTTTCTAGATGGGTATTCTAGCTATAACCAAATTGTTGTAGATCCAATTGACTAAGAAAAGACTGCATTTACTTGTCCCTTTGGAATATTTGCATATAGAAGGATGCCTTTTGGGCTTTATAATGCTCCAGCCACATTTCAAAGGTGTATGCTTGCTATTTTTTTTTTACTTCGTTGGGAAAATAATTGAAGTATTCATGGATGATTTTTCTGTGTTTGGAAATTCATTTGATGACTACCTATCTAATCTGTCCACTGTTTTGCAGCGATGCCAAGACACCAACTTGGTGTTGAATTGGGAAAAATGTCACTTTAAGGTGCAAGAAGGAATAGTTCTTGGCTATAAGATTTCAGTTAGAGGGATGGAGGTTGATCAAGTTAAAATAGAAGTGATTAGTAAACTACCTCCACCTGTGAATGTGAAAGGAATTAGAAGCTTTTTAGGCCATGCAGGATTTTATAGGAGGTTTATTAAGGATTTTTCTAAAATCGCAAAACCTCTTAGTAACTTACTTGTGAAGGATGCTGAATTCATGTTTGATGAATCATGTTTGCATGACTTTTCTATTTTAAAAGAGAAATTGATTTATGCTCCAATACTTGTTAAACCAGACTGGACTTTACCATTTGAGATTATGTGTGATGCAAGTGACAATACAGTGGGTGCTGTATTAGGACAAAAGAAAGATAAAAGACTACATGTGATTTACTATGCTAGTAGAGTCCTAAATTCTGCATAGATTAATTACACAACTAAAAAAGAGCTGCTTGCTATAGTGTTTGTTTTTGATAAATTCATATCTTATTTGGTAGGATCAAAAGTTGTAGTATATACTTACCATGCTGCCTTGAAATATTTGCTTTCCAAACAGGATGCCAAACCAAGACTGCTGAGATGGATCCTACTACTTCAAGAATTTGAATTGGAAATCAGAGGTAAGAAGGGAAAGGATAATGGTGTTGCAGATTGATGAACAAATTTTTTTCGTTTGCAAAAAGATTTCTCGTCAACCTTCATCAAAATATGCAGAAAATTTTATGTAGTCTAGGACGCAAGCCTAGGTTGTCTCCAATGACTTTGGTTAGTAATATACATTGAACATGTTGTAAATATTTACTATAAAAGTAATTAAAACAAGGGGGTTTTGTGTGATTCCAATTTTAATATAAAAGTAAGTAATGAAATTAATGAGTCCAATCAATGAAATATGCAATCCTTAGTTTATTGATGTAATTCTATCCCTATTTGTCTCAAGATTTAATACTTTTCCTCTTCCTCTGAATTAGGGTAACTCAACAAGCAAGAATTACCCTTAAAGTCCCTTACGAATTAAGCAATTTTAATGGGCTCTAAACCTTTTCCCTAAGATTACGCAACCTTAGAAATTAACTTAGGATTAAGCAAACCAAGTTAAGAATTTCATTAAAACAAATTAGGGTTAATTAAGCAATGTTCCCCTCATTTAACCATTAATTCAATTCAAAGAGTTTGAAAATATAAATTCATGAAGGAAAGGGAATTAAATTCACATTCATACCTAGGAATTCAAGAATCTATGAATTCACTAAGGATTACAAGAAAGTTTAGCCCTCCATAGGGATGGGTCTTACAAATTCGAGATGAAAACAAAGGAAATTGAACATCATTAATGCAAGAATTAAAGGAAAATGAAGAAAAACTATAAATTAAACCCTAAGATTGGCCTTGGCTGTCACCCAAGGGTCATAAGCTCTGCAAAATGCTCCCAAAGTGGCAAAAAAATCTAAAGTTATGAAAAAGTTGTGTACTCTAATTTCTCAAATTCTATTTATAGTGCAAAAATTTTCGCCCATAGTAACTACTATGCTTTCATAGTGATAACGTGCAGTGCTCCATAGTAATTACTCTCGCCCTATAGTAGCCACGCGCAAGTCTTGTGCTTTTGGCCTCTCTGGAGTCTTCACTTTGGTATCAGAGTGATTACTTTGGCTGCTCTAGAGTGTCTACTATGGTCCCATAGTAAGCACGCACAACATTTCTTCAAACTAGGTCTCTGTAGTTGTTACTATGGGTTCATAGTGATCACTTTGGTCTTCTCTTTTGGATCTAACTTGCTGTAGTGTTTAGTATGGGATCCAACGTGATCACTTTCATATCAAACTTTATCAAATGCTAAAAAATCCATGGAAAAGGTCTAGAAATTTCTGCACAATTATTCAAATGATCAAAATTGCAAACTATATCTATGTAAATCAATGTAAATTAACCAAAAATTAAGAAAACTATGATAGTTGACCAAATGATGTTTTTATGTTATTTACACTTCCTAAGTTTACTTTTTCTATTAAAAAACATCAAAATGACAAGTAAAAATCTAATAAAGTATGGATTTATCATAGATCATCTATCTCGAATACCCTTGGAAGTATTACAATCAGATTGCTGTGACATTAATGAGGAATTTCCAGATGAAAAGCTGTTGGTTATGGAAGACCTACCTAGGTTTGCTGATATGGTAAACTTTAAAGCTACAACATATTCCACAGAGATTGAGCAGGCAGCAAAGAAAGAAGTTCATTTATGATAGCAAATTCTACATTTAGGAAGATTCTTATCTATTCAAAATTGGAGTAGATGGCATATTAAGAAGATGTATTCTGCAGGAAAAGCAAGGTGATATTCTATGGCACTACCACAATTCAGATTATGGAGGCCATCATGGAGGTTCTAGGACAACTGTGAAAGTCTTACAAGCATGCTTCTTTTGGCCTACATTGTTCAAAGATGCAAAAGTCTATGTAGAGAACTGTGACAAATGCCAAAGAGTGAGCAACATTTCTAGAAGACATGAGATGCCTTTGAACAAAATCTTGGAGGTGGAACTGTTTGATGTGTGGGGAATAGACTTCATGGGACCTTTTCCAACCTTTTTCTCTAATGAATATATACTTGTGGCAGTGGACTATGTATCTAAGTGGGTGGAAGCCATTCCAACCAGAACAAATAAAGCTAAAGTGGTGATTGCTTTCATAAGGAAAAACATATTTGCAAGATTTGGAGTACCAAGAATTCCAATAAGTGATGGAGGATCCCACTTCTGCAATAAATATCTTGAATCTGTTCTAGAAAAGTACGGAGTTAAGCACTGAATAGCAACTCCTTACCATCCTCAAACCAGTTGAGTTGAAATCAAGAAAATCTTGGAGAAAGTGGTGAATAATTCAAGGAAAAATTTGTCATGGAAGCTGGATGACATAGTTTGGGTATATAGGACAGCATTTAAAACACCAATTGGTATGTCACCATATCAATTAGTGTTTGGAAAGGCTTGTCATCTTCCTGTGGAACTTGAACAAAAAGCATATTGGATACTAAATGGTTAAATTTTGATTTGACCAATGCTAGAGAAAAGAGAGTGCTACAACTAGATGAGTTGGAAGAGTTCAGACAATTTGCATATGAAAATGCAAAATTGTATAAGGAGAGAACTAAAAGAATACATGATAAATTCATTTTATAGACAGAGTTCAAACCAGGGCAGCTAGTTCTGCTATTCAATTCAAGATTGAAGTTATTTCCTAGAAAGCTCAAGTCAAGATGGTCAAGACCCTTTATGGTGAAAGAAGTTTCTCCCTTTGGTGCTGTATTACTTGAAGATTAGAAAGAAAGGAAGGAATTTAAAGTAAATGGCCAAAGGTTAAAAATCTACCATGGAGGAGAAGTCATTAAGAATAATTTTTGCATTAACTTGGTTCCTCAGCAGTGAGGAGCATTTAACATCAAGCTAGTGACATTAAAAAAGTGCTTTATGAGAGACAACTCACATTTCTAAACCATTTTACTCTATTTGCATTATATTTGAAATTTTGTTATTCATTTTTTGCAATTTTACTTTCTGTGATTCTGTTTCATCTGTATTTTGGAGATAATTTCTTGAATGAATTAAGGTTTCATGTTGTGAGTGTGTATTAAAAGGATTAGAGTTGAGTAAGTGAGCTACCTGAGTTTTTAAAAGGCTTTGATTGATGAGAGGAATCATTATTTTTTAGGAAAAGGGTCACGCAAAAGTTGCAGTTTGGTGTACCTGATGATACGATTTTCATTTGCAAAAAGATTTATCGCCAATCTCATCAAAATATGCAGAATTTTTATGTAGTCTAGGATGCAAGCCTAGGTTGTCTCCAATGACTTTAGTTGGTAACATACATTGAACATGTTGTAAACACTTAATATGAAAGCAATTAAAAAAGGAGGTTTTGTGTGATTCCTATTTTAATGTAAAGGCAAGTGATGAAATTAATGAGTTCAATTAATGAAATGTAGCAATCCTTAGTTCATTCATGTGATTCTATCTGTATTCCTCTCAAGATTCAATAGTTTTCCTCTTCCTTTGAATTAGATTAACTCAATAAGCGAGAATTAACCTTAAAATGCCATACAAATTTAAGCAAATTTAATGGACTCCAACTCTTTTCTCCAAGATTATGCAACCTTAGAAATTAACTTAGGATTAAGCAAACTAAGTTAAGAATTTCATTAAAATGAATTATGGTTAATTAAGCAATGTCCCCCTCATTCAACCATTAATTCAATTCAAAGAGTTGGGAAATATAAATTCATGAAGCAAAGGGAATTATATTGACATTCATACCTAGGAATTCAAGAATCTATAAACTCACTAAGGATTACAAGAAAGTTTAGCCCTCCATGAGATGGGTCTTACAAATTTAAGGCGAAAACAAAGGAAAATCAATGACATATTTGTAAAAATTAAAGGAAAGTGAAGAAGAAATGTGAATCAAACCCTAGGATTGGTCCTTAGCTGTTACCCAAGGATGACCTAAGCTCTGAAAGTGTTCCCCAAAATGGCAAAAGAAGCTAAAAGTGTGTAAAAGCTGTGTACCCTAATTTCTAAAGTTCTATTTATGGTACAGAGATTTTCGCCCATAGTAGTTACTATGGTTCATAGTGATGACGCGTAACACTCCCATAGTAGCTACTATGGTTTCATAGTGATTACGCGTAGGTCACCATGCTGTTGACCCTCTCTGGAGTGTTTACTATGAGTCATAGTAGTTACGCGCAAGTCTGGGTGACTTTGACCTTCTCTGGAGTGTTCACTTTGGAATCAGAGTGATTACTTTGGTCTGCCCTAGAGTGTCTACTATAGAGTCAGAGTGATCACTTTGATTTACCCTTCTAAATCTAGCTTGCTGTAATGTCTACTATGGAATCCAAAGTGGTCACTTTCAACTCAAACTTTCTCAAATGCTAAAAATCCATGGAATAAGTTCAGAAATTCCTGCACAATTATTCAAATGATTAAAATTGTAAATTATATCTATGTAAATCAATGTAAATTAACCAAAAATTAAGAAACCTATGATATTTGACAAAAATGATGTTTCTATGTTATTTACATTCTCTAAGTCTACTTTTTCTATTAAAGAACACTAAAAAGACAAGTAAAAATCCAATAAAATGTGGATTCATCACAACCCTAAACTTAAACTTTTGCTTGTCCTCAAGCAAATCAAAATTCAAAAAAGTTACTTGTAAGACGGTTGGATTTAGTGTTGATTCAACAAAGTCACTGATCAATCGGGACTTGTTTCACCAAAACATTAGTGTTAATTCAATAAAGTTCTGAACTTTCAAGTAGTTAGATGGAATGGCAATTAGTTTCACGTTATATTAATCAAAGGTTAATTCTTTAACTCAATGAATCTAACATTCAACTAAATCACTCTAATTCCTTAGATCTGGTTCAATTAAATGTTGCATTAAGCATTAGAACCAGAGGATTGCATGATTAAGATATCTTATTGCTAAGAAATCAATAACCTTGGTAATTGATTCAGATATGAGAAATAAGTTCAACTTCTATTGATAAAAGTTCCTCTGTAATTAGTTAATCAAATTTCTATTCAATCACTACGTGAATAGCAGAATCAATTACTCAATCCAATCCAATACTCAAAGTTCAAATCTAAAATTGATTCAACACTTCCATTTTGGATTCACAATCCCTAACTATGAAGAGTTTAAGCAACCATTACAAAAGGAAAAGAGAAAGAAAGAGAAGAAGAGAATGAATGAAGAAGAAGCATCTTCAAGCCAATCTTCAATCTAATTCCTCTAGATTTGAAGCTTGGTGTTCGTCCACAATCTCTCTCTCAGACTCTCTCAACACCAGAAAACTAATCGAAAGTGAAAATAATGAACAACCCCCAAAGTTCTAAGCTAATCTTTAATTTATAGATTCTCCCGCCTTTCAAGCGTGATCACTATTCTTCACTAAAGTAGTCACGTAGAGGCCTTTCTGGTGTTCTTCATAACTGGAACGATCACTTTTATTCATAAAAGTAGCAACGCTGAGGTTCGAGATCTGTGTGTGTTCACTTTCATGAATAAAAGTAGACACGCGCAACTTGCAGTGCTAGAGTTTTCTCTAGAATGTTCACTTTTGTGAACAAAAGTGATAACGCGCTCCTTACTATGATTGAAACTTCTATGAAACGTTCACTTTCACCAGCGATAGTGATCACACACACTTTTACTATGATTGAAGCTTCTCTAGAACACTCACTTTCACCAGTGATAGTGATCACGTGTATATTTCCCTTCACTTTCAAGCTCTGGAACGATCACTTTCACAAATAGAAGTGATCACACCTAGCTCTTGCTTCATTAAACCTTGTTCCTTGTTTCTAGTTTTGCTACTTTTCTTCTATCTTCCCTTTGATCTTCCAACCTCATGAACTTAGCTCAGAATTTCCTACAAAAATATGATTGAATCATTAATTTCTACACAGAAAATTCATAAATTCTAAAACAACTATGTGTTTAGAGAAAACTTTAACAATTCTATTATTTTTATGAGTTTTTCTACTTTTTCTAACATGTTTTCTTTATCAAGTGTATTAAAACTAAGGTAAAATACTAGTAAAATATAGATTTATCACTACTCCAAGAATTTGAATTGGAAATTAAAGATAAGAAAGACAAGGACAATGGTGTTGTAGATCATCTATCCAGAAAACCTTTGCAAGCACTACAATCAGATTGTTGTGACATTAATGAAGAGTTCCCTAATGAAAAGTTGTTTGTCACCTTCAAAACAGGAGTGAATTTGACTAGCAAGTGTACTAATGTTATTGTAACAAGTTATAAAAAATGATAGAACTGTGTTTGAGTCCCAAATATCATCCTCAGGGAATAAAGTACTCAATTATCACTCCACAAGTCCATAATGAGCTGAGCTTCATGAATTTCAAATGGATTATGGAGATAAAAGTGATAGATATTAAAATCAGAAAGGAAAATAGAACAATAAACATGCAATTATTTGATTAACAAAACATAGCTAGGGAGTTGTTTCACCAAAACTTCAGTATTGAATCAGTAAAGTTCTGAACATTCAAGTAATTAGAAGGAATGACAATTAGTTTCACGTTATTTTAATCAAAGGTTAATTCCTTAACTCAATGAGTCTAACATTCAATTAAATCACTCTAATTCCTTAGATCTGGTTCAATTAAATGTTGCTTTAAGTGCTAGAAGCCAAATGATTGCAAGATCAAGTTATCTTATCCCTAAGAAATCTATAATCCTAATAATTGATTCAGATATGAGAAACAAGTTCAATTTCCATTGATAAGAGTTTCTCTGTAATTAGCTAATCAAACTTTTATTCAATCACTACGTAAAATGCAGAATCAATCACTCAATCCATTCCAATACTCAAAATCCAGATCTAGAATCGATTAAACACATTCATTTTTTATTCACAATCCCTAACTACGAAAGGTTCAAGCAGCCATTACAACAAAAAAAGAGAAAGAAAAAGAAGAGGAGAATGAACGTAGAAGATTCATCTTCAACTGATCTTTAATCTGATTCCTCTAGGTTGAAGCTCGGTGTTCATCCCTAATCGCTCTCTCATACTCTCTCCACACCAGAAAACTAAATGGAAATGAAAAATGAACAAAAGATCCAAAAGTTTTGAGCTTTCTTACAATTTATAGGTTTCCGGCCATTCCTCTTCACTAAAGTAGTAACGCAGAAGCTTATCTAGTGTTCTTTGAGACTGGAACAATTACTTTCCTTCATAAAAGTGGCAATGCTAGGAGTCAAGATGTACGTGTGTTCACTTTCATGAGCAAAAGTGGCCACACGCAACTTGCATTTTACATGTCTCTCTAAAACAATCACTCTTGTTAATGAGAGTAATAATGCACTCCTTGCTCTGATTGAAGCTTCTCTGGATCATTCACTTTCATAAGTGAAAGTGGTAACGTGCATCTGTGCTCTAAATGAAGTTCCTCTAGAACGTTCACTTTCATTAGTGAAAGTGACAACGCGCATTTTGCTATGATTGGAGCTTGTCTAGAACGTTCACTCTCACCAGCGAAAGTGGTCACGCGCATCTGTGCTCTTCTCATAAACTCTCTGGAACAATCACTCTTAACAAGAGTGATCACGCACAGATTCCACTTCACTTTTAAGCTCTGGATCAATCACTTTCACCTACAATAGTGATCACGCCCAGCTCAAACTCCATTAAACCTTGTTCCTTGCATCCAGTTTTGCTACTTTTCTTCTAACCTTCCATTGATCTTCCATCTTCATGAACTTTGCTCAGAGTTTCCTACAAAAACATGATTGAATTATTAATTTCTACACAAAAAATTCATAAATGCTAAAATAACTATGTACTTAAAGAAAACCTTTTTTCATTCTATTTTTATTAGTTTTTCTACTTTTTTCCACATATTTTCTTTATCAAATGTATTAAAACTACAGTAAAATACTACTAAAAATATGGATTCATCACCACCCCAAACTTGAATTTTTGCTTGTCCTCAAGCAAATCAAACCAACAAAGGGGAAGTTCATCCACTTCTCAGAAATCAATTAACAGACTATCTTTTTCAAAATTTTAAATTTCCAATTCTGTGTTTTTCTGAATTCATAATTCAATCAAGTTATTCATCCATTCAATCGTCATGCTAATCACACTGAATTAATCATATTATGAGTAAGACTTGCCATCTGAGTTCATGTAATTCAACAAAGTTCATGTGAGCAAAATTAAGAAACATGATCACAACTCACTAGTAGTGTTTCCCTCATCACTCAATGGTGTTTAGGTTCAATGTTTTGCTCTCTAAATCATCATTTTTACGACACTCTACCATAGGCTTGCATATATTCTCAATCTCTCTATAAAAATATAGCAAATCACATAAAGTGGACTTTCATGTAAAATTGAGGTTAAGGGACTGGTAAGTGTTCAATCAATTTAGGAAATAATGTAGGTTATTCCAAACAGAACAGATACAATTCAAGTAGATGAAATTCAAAATTTATAATGAGATTGCATTCTTTTTCTCTTCCATTCAATTTTGCAAATCATTTTATGATTTTTACAACATTTCAAGTGCTTTTCATATATCAATTTATGCATAAAATTCTTTTCTGTTTTTCACACCTTTTTATTTATTCTTTTCAATACTTTGCTTTTCATTTTTCTTTTGAAATAACTCAGAGCTTTGCTGTTACCCACTTAAAACTTAAAACTTTACTTATCCTCAAGCAATGTCAAACAATGTTACAACATGCCACCCAAACTTAATTCTAAAAATTATCTTTGGTTAAACTCAAATTGCCTCTTTCGTATTTGGATAGGTCGCATGGTTTTTCAGTAAGGCTTATATTGAAGTTTTACCAAATGAAAGGTTAAAGGCTCGAAATAGTGAACTAAGATTTTCAGCATAAGGGAGGTTTATTTAGTCTCTAAGCATGAGCAAAGAAGGCCTCTATCATATATATGAGATCTGCATTTTACAATTTCAATCGAGAAACAATGCAAGTTCTAGAGATGCAGCAAAATATGAGATCAATTAGCACACAACAAGAAATGCATGAGGTTCAAGTCTCACCAAGGATTTTTAAGTGAACATGTTAATCAATGAAGCTCACAATTCACTTTTTCAGAATTACATGTGCAGAGTGGCAAGACTACCTCATTTTGAAAATTACAAGTGTGATATCATGTGAGAATGGGAAGAAAAACAACTTAAAAAGGAAAAATTTATTCAGAATTCACAGAATTTTCAATTAGAATGCAATTAATTTCAAAATGCAGCTCAATATCTATACTAATATTTTTGTGATTTTTTTTTTAAAGATTTTGCAGTGTATTGTGAAGCTAAACTTATGAACAGGAGGTAAAGAATCAAACTCCTTTCATGGTAGTTTGTGCAAGTGTCAAAATCCTTGTGCTTGAGTGTTGTGTGATAGTGACAGATTCTGCACAAAACACCAAAAATTTATCAATTATCAAGTAAAAAATCAATTAACTTCAAAATTAGTAGGTATTTAAAATAGAAATGTTTATAACTAAAATTAAACCAAAATGTAATTACAAATCCAAAAGTCTGAAACTTAATTACAACTGTCTACACAAATTCTAAATGACAGAAATTTAAAGTCCTAAACTATTCTTCTGCCTTCTCCTCATTTGAGGTGTCCTCTTCTGAGTCTTCATCTTCTTCTTCTTCTTCTGCCTCTTCCTCCACTTCAGTTGGCAATGGGAAATGAGTCTTATAAATTGGTAGATCTTTGAAAACTACAGAGCGAAGGCACTAAGCATTCTCTGCCGAGTCTGGTGTGTGGTACATTTTATCCTTGGTCATTCCCATCTTTTGACCAATATTCAGCAAGACACACTTCAGTAACATGATTCCAGATTTGACATTACTATGGAGCTCATTCTACCTTTTAGCCAACAGTGTTAGTGTGTCCTTCATCTTCATTGGTTTTTCTTTCTTAAACTAAGAAGGGATAGGGGCTACTGAAGTGTAGGATGTAGTGGCATAAATCTGCTTCACCATAGCTATGATCTTTTCTTGGTAATCACCAATTTCTACCCCTGCATCCTCATAAAGCACAGTTATTAATGAGGGAAAAGCTAGTGAATCTCTCTTTGTTTTCAGAATATTCAGAATACATTCACTAATCACTTCTCCTGCATCAACGTACATGTCATTGACAATAGCAAACAAAAGTTCAGCTCTTTTAACTACCAGTGTTGAACTATGCTTGGCTGGCATAAAAGAGTTCAAGATAAAGATACTCCAAACTTTAGCAAATGGCAGAAGATTCCTGGTGGTAATGTACTTGGGTTTCTTTGCCTGGTTCAACTACCATGTTGTCCCTGGCCTTCCAATCCTCTGTAGGATTTCCATATAATCCTTGTCTGGGCTATTCTAGAAGACATTGAATTCTAGTTGTCCAGGTTTCTTTTCAGTGTTTATGTTCAGTACTATGTTGATATTAGCAGCAATGAAATCAACTCTCATCCCCTTGACCATTTTATCATATTTAGGGATTTGATCTCCCTTGAATCTCATGACGTTGGCATAAAATTCCTGTGTGATTTCTCTCCATCCCATATTAGCCATTGAGCAGAAAGAGTCCCACTCCCTTTTCTGGATTTCTTCTTTGTACTCAGGGTAATTGTCTGCAGCAATTTCAAATGCCCTGTCTGGGACTATCTTCCTTCTCAGTATGTTGGCCCTAAAGTAATTCTCATGGGCAATGCTCCTGAATCTGGGATCATGCATTTCAATAGGTCTTGAAGATGAGGCTCCTTCCAATCTACCCCTCTTTGTTCTTGGGGTTCCCCTTGAAGTTCCTACTGGAGTGTTAGAAGTTCTTGCCATTTTTAGATTGCTGCTAAAAATCAATTTTTGAACAAGTTAGGGTGCAAGCAGCACTCAGGATAATGCAATTGTTTATATACATATATGCAATATTACAGATTCAAACCCTTAGCAATCAAACTAAGAGAGATTGTAATTTTTGTTCCCAATTGCAATTTCAAAATGCACACTATCACAGAAAAATAAAGTAACGCAAAAGGACAGTTTTAGGTTTTCAAAAAAATTTTCAACAAAATTCTTCAATCCAGTAAAAAGACTTTCATCAGAATAATGCATAACTATTTGGCATGAAATTTTTTCAAACATTTAGTCTAGTATAGAGCATCAAACTAATTTCAGACAATCACATTCAAAACTTTCTATTCAAACATTTTTCATTGAAGTTCTTTAGGTTAATTCATTCTCTGCAAAAATTTGTTTAGGTATATAATAATGCAGCTACGAATCTCCCAATAAGAATATTGAAATGAAGTGAAAACCTAGCCACATTGTCTTTTAGTTCCATGTTTGAATCAATTAATCTCAAAATATTTCTCATTTGCTCTATTCAACATTTTCCCAAACTTTCAAACATACAGATCCCAACCACAGATTTCAGAAACGATGAGAAGTGTACCTGGAATGGAGATGCAGAAATGTAGATTCATGTGTGGGAAAGAAGGAATAATGCTGGGTCGATATGTAGAGAGCAAAAATCAGAGAACGCGTAGAGGGAAATGTGAGTTTTATGTCTAAATATGTGTGTGTGTGTGTGTGTTCACTTTAAGCTTGATTTATAGCCACACGTGTGCACGTGACCACTCTTAAAAGGAAAAGCGAATGTTACAAAAGTAAAAACAACCAGCGTGTTCACTATTTCTGGATAAAGTGAGTGTTCCAAAGACTTTAATTTTATAATTGAAATGCACGTTGTCACTATTGCTGATGAATGTGACAACGCGCAAGCTTATTTCCTGATCGTTATTACTTTTGTCAATGAAAGGGAAAACGCATAAAGGGATATATCATACTTACCTGTGCGTGGCCACTTTATTTAGGGAAAGTGAGCATTCCAGAGGGAGGTTTCCCTTTTTGAAATTTGCGTGGTTACTCTGATCAGTAAGAGTGAATGTTCCAGAAGGGTATGTTTTTTAGTTAGCCTCTGCATGATCACTCGCATTAGTAAGAGTGAGTGTTCCAAAGGAGTGCGTTATCCTTCATGCCTCTGCATGATCACTTTTGTCACGACCCCTTTTTATAAGGGACCGAGAACATTGTTTCTACACCACATACTTATTTAAAATAGGTAAATAAACAGAGAACATGAGTATAAAAATTCACTTCTCATTCAAAGTAAAAAAAAATGAAGTTCCTTACAACAAATATCCAACAGATCAACATAATATTACATTTAGTTTATAATATTCAAAATACCAAAAAAAAAAAATTATAATACGTGATTCCCTCGACATGAGGTCTAATATATAAAGAAAAAGGACTTTGATGCATTATTACTCAACTCCAGCTTCTAACTTTTCTTCACTGGCCCCTCAGCCTGTGAAGTAGATGCAACACCTGCTACATCTGCTCACGTACCACCGAACGATCATCGCAGTACACACGCACACAACGACATAGAAAGAAATGCAAGGGTGAGCTTACCAACCATAAAATAAAATTATATATATATATAGAGCAAAATATTTTTCACAGCAATAACCCCATGCATTTCCAGCCCATCTAATGCACAGCATGAAAACGGCTTCCAACTGGTTTCACAGCCTAAGTAATCCAGAAGGAACCAAGCCGGTCCGGGAGCGACCCATTCCGTATCTCGGATCCAGACAAAGACAAAGACAAAGAAATTTCAAAGATGAACTTACCGTTACTTGTCTACCCACCTAAACATGTAACTCGGCTCTATAATGATGCAAAACATATATCTCAGAATGATGCACGCCACCAAAATTATTTTAACAGCTCAACTACGGCAAGTTTATAATAGATCAGCCAAAATCTCAAAGATTTTAAACTAATTAACAACGATTCTGACTTAGAAAATAGCTTTTATTCAATAGATCTAACAAAATCATATCAAAATATCTTGAAATAACATATTAAACCGTTCAAAATATAGTTCATAGGTTAAAGTAAACTCCCCTTACCTCAGAAAGATGATTCACACTAGATCTACCGAATATTACTTGATTATAACAAAATTCACCGAAGATTCAACTTTAGAACGGAGTTTCTCCTAAGAACACCATGAATTTCTATAAGAAAGAGAAGGAGAAGAGAAACGAACGGTAAATCTAGCTTCAAACTTAAAGAAACTTACTTCCAATCCTTCAGAATAGATGTAGAATCCCGTATCCGCGAGAAATCTAAGTTTAGGAAGGTTTAGTATGAGAGAAATGGTGGTTTACGGCCTTAGAACCTTTGAGAACCTTGGATAGAGGTGAAGAAATGAAATTTCGTGTGAAACCCCCTTTTTATAGAAAATTTTCGAAATTTACTGTTCACGACGGAATTTACTATTCATCACCGGAACACTGTTCACCGCCTTACTGTTCATGCCGGAAAATACTGTTCAGGGCACTATTCACGCCGGAAAACACTGTACACGCGTACTGTACACGCACTGTACGCGTATGTGACGTCACCGATGACGTCAGCAGTCACTGTACATACGCGGTTGGTACTGTTCATACACGGTTTGTACGCGGTTTGCACTGTTCACACGGTACTGTTCAACTCCATCAATTAACATTGAACAAGTATAAAATATTATAGATTACTCAATAATAAATTAGAAGCCTGACAATTCTCCCCCCGAAAGTAAATTTTCGTCCTCGAAAATTTCATTCCCCAGAGAAAAGATGAGGATACAACTCTCTCATTCTTTCTTCTAACTCCCATGTGGCATCACCAATTATTTGGTCCCAAACAACCTTTACTAACCGAATAGACTTACCTCTAAGTTTCTTAACTCTAGTTTCCTCGATACGAGCAGCTGGGACCTCCACAGACAAGTCATCTCGTAACTCCACAACATCAGGCTCAATTACATGAGACAAATCTGGACCAAACTTCTTTAGCTGCGACACATGGAAAACATTATGTATTCCAGACAACTAAGGTGGTAACGCTAATTCATAGGCTACTGGTCCTCGACGATGTAATATCTGATACGGTCCTATGAACTTAGGTGTTAACTTCTTGGCTCTTAAGGCTCGCCCCACACCTGTAGTGCGTGATACTCTTAAGAATACATGATCACCAACCTCAAATTCTAGGAATCTTCTGCGTCGGTCAGCATAAGATTTCTGTCGACTTTGGGTAGCTCTTAGCTTTTCTCTAATAAGTTCAACTTTCTCCTTAGTTTCTTGCAGCATTTCAGGTCCAACCATCAAATGTACTCCATCTTGGAACCAACAGATAGGGGTTCTACACCTTCTACCATACAGAGCTTCAAATGGTGCCATATCTATCGAATGATAGCTATTATTATAAGTGAATTCTACCAAAGGAAGCATATCCTCCCAATTACTCCTCTGCTCTACAATGCAAGTCCGCAATAAGTCTTCTAAGGTCCGAATAGTACGCTCGTATTGACCATCTGTTTGCAGATGGTATGCGTAACTCAACCTCAACTGTGTGCCCATAGATTCTTGGAAACTCGCCAAACCGGGAAGTGAATCGAGGATCCCTATCGTAGATAATACTAGAAGGTACTCCATGCAACCTGACAATCTCTCTAATGTACAATTCTGCTAATTTCTCCAAGCTAAAGGTCATGTTAATTGGCAAGAAATGTGCACTCTTGGTTAGCCTATCAACTATGACCCACACTGCATCATGACTCTGGAATTTCCATCGTTTGTAACTCTCCTGGAAGGCTTTGGTGCTCCGCTTTCGCCTTTTGACAAGTCAAGCAGGCTTTAACAAACTCAGCTATCTCTCGCTTCATGCCTGGCCACCAAAACATCTACTTTAAATCTTGATACATCTTGGTAACACCAGGATGAATGTTGAGACTACCCTTATGTCCTTCTTCTAGAATTGCTCTCTTTAATTCAGTATCTCTAGGGACACAAACTCGACCTTGACATCTGAGAATACCATCAACACCTTTACTGAAACCCTTTGTCTTATCTGTCCCTAAGAGAAATACAATCTGATATAACATTGGATTCCACAATTGTTTATCTTTAATTTCCTGTAAGAAATTATTAGTCACCACAATTCGGCTACAACTAATCTTTTCGGGTGATAAGTCCACATGTATGTTCAGGTCTCGGAATTGTTCTACCAAAAGGGTTTCACTGACTCTTAGGGAGAATGCCTGAACCACATTCCTACTTAATGCATCGGCCACCACGTTAGCTTTTCCTGGATGGTATTGGAGCTGAAAATCATAATCCTTAAGGAATTCCACCCAACGTCTCTGCCTCATATTTAACTCTCGCTGATCAAATAAATACTTCAGACTCTTATGATCACTATATACATCAAACAGAGCTCCATAAAGATAGTGTCGCCACACCTTCAGAGCAAAGACTACAGCAGCTAACTCAAGGTCATGAATCGGGTAATTTCGCTCATGAGTTCGCAATTGACGAGATGCATAAGCTACCACTCTCTTATCTTGCATCAACACACATCCCAATCCCTGATGAGAAGCATCACAGTACACCTCAAACGGTCGACTAGTATCAGGGAGAATCAACACCGGCGAAGAAGTTAGTCTCTGTTTTAACTCATTAAAGCTTTGCTCACCTTCCTCAGTCCACACAAAGGGTTGATCACGGCGAGTTAACCGTGTTCGGCCCACAAAACTACGAATCTCTGAGGCTGTCTTCGGCCTTTCCCACTGCAACACCGCTTCAACTTTGGAAGGATCAACTGCAATTCCTTTAGCTGAAATAACATGACCAAGGAACTTCACTTCCTCTAGCCAAAACTCACACTTAGACAGTTTAGCATACAACTGTTTTTCCTTTAAAACATTAAGTACAGTCCTCAAATGCTCTTCATGTTCCTCTGACGAACTAGAATAAATTAAAATATCATCAATAAAGACTACCACAAATCGATCCAGGAAAGGTCTAAAGATCCGATTCATGTAGTCCATAAACACAGCTGGAGCATTTGTAACCCCAAAAGGCATCACTATATACTCATAATGACCATATCTAGTGCGAAAAGTAGTCTTAGGAATATCTTCATCCTTCACTCGGATCTGATGGTACCCAGACTTCAAATCAATCTTAGAGAATACCTTAGCACCTCTCAGCTGGTCCATCAAATCATCGATTCGCGGCAATGGGTACTTGTTCTTAATTGTCAACTTATTCAACTTACGATAATCCACACATAATCTAGAACTTCCGTCCTTCTTTTTCACCAAGAGAACTGGGGCTCCCCAAGGCGATACACTTGGTCTAATCATCTGTTTACGCATTAAATCCTCGATCTGCTCCTTAAGCTCAATTAACTCTTTTGTCGCCATTCTATACGGTACTACAGACACTGGCTCAGCTCCAGGAATCAAATCTATAGCAAACTCTACCTCTCTACGTGGAGGTATTCCAGGAATATCCTCTGGGAAAATCTCAGGGAATTCTCATACTACTGGTATTGACTGAAGGCTTTGCTCCACTTCTGCATTCATAACTCCCAACAAAACAAAACAAGATACTCCCTCACCTAAGGATGTTTCTACTTGGCGAGTAGAAATCAATTCTACACAATCTTGCTGCTCAGGAAAGATTAAACACCTCTGGCCACAATCAATTAGCACACGATTGGCAGTTAGCCAATCCATACCCAGGATTACATCTAACCCTGACATCGGGATACAAATAAGATTTACTTTGTATCTTCGTCCCTCAATTGCTATGGGACACCTAACACAAACCGTCGAAGTCTTAATTGAACTTAAAGTAGGTGTCGATACTACTAAGTCACATCCTAGATCGCCCACCGGTAATCCTAAGTTTCTCACACAATTGTCCGCAATAAAAGAGTGTGTGGCTCCGTAATCAAATAATACGTAAAGAAAAGTACCTTCTTAGCGCCCTTACCTCCATTACCATAATCGCTAGCAGCCTCTACTAGATGGAGCCTTCCCAACTCCACCAACATCCTCCGCATTAAGACTCTCTATAATGGTGGCTTGATCCACCAAGTCAGCAAACTCCGTGATCCTGAGTGGGATCAAAATCCTCTTTATGTCAGTTCTCAGCCCGTCTGAAAACCTCTGACATCTCCACTCCTCTGAAGTCGGGTGAGAATAAAATCTGTAGAGCCGCTCAAACTGTATTGCATACTCATAGACTGATGAGTTTCCTTGCACCAAGTTTAGAAACTCTCGTTCTTTGGCAGCACGAACATGAGAAGGGAAAAACTTTCCCAGAAAACTACTTCTAAATACAGCCCAAGTAATGACTTCACCTCGGGCCTCTAGCATAGTACGAGCTCCGTGCCACAACATCTCTGCATCCCCTATCAGCATATACGTAGCATATATCACCTTTCTCTCCTCGGCGCAACCCATGGTTAGGAAGATCTTCTCAATCTCCCTGATCCAGAGTTCAGCAGAATCTGGTCCATCCACTCCTGTGAATTGAGGAGGATCATTCTTTCTGAACTCTGACAACCCATAGTATTCAGGAAGAGGTGCAGCTGAGGCAGTAGCTGCTGCTGCCTGTGCTGCAGCAGCGGCTTGATTTGCAGCTTGCTGCTGCTGAATCATATCTAGACTCTGCCTAACAGTAGCTGCCATGGCCTCCATGGCATGAGCCATTTGGTTCACATCAGCAGGAGGAGGATTTGCAGCAGACCTTCTTGGTCTAGCCATCCTAATATATAGACTAGCTTAAAATTACTAACATTTAACACATTCAGCAATACCACCACATAGCTATATTCACAGATTCAGCTTACAGTGATATATTCATATTTAGTATATCATAAAAATTTAATCAATTTAGTACTCAGTATAACAACATATCAACATTCACATAGCATAGCAAACACACTCATTTCAGCAATCATTTACAACTTAGCTTAACAGTCTCTTATTCACACAGTACGACTCACCTATAGCTCACCCAAGTATCATATACCAAGTTTCCTACATCAATCATGTCTGAGAATCGAGGTGATCAAGCTCGTTCCCTCACAACTTGATGAATAAAAATCATGATATATGATTCACAGCTAAAACTCACATGTTTAATATGCACAACTGACGCCTAACAACCTCACCCTGTAGGTTTACCTAGACCATGCTCTGATACCACTAAAATGTCACGACCCCTTTTTATAAGGGACCGAGAACATTGTTTCTACACCACATACTTATTTAAAATAGGTAAATAAACAGAGAATATGAGTATAAAAATTCACTTCTCATTCAAAGTAAAAAAAAATGAAGTTCCTTACAACAAATATCCAACAGATTAACATAATATTACATTTAGTTTATAATATTCAAAATACCAAAAAAAAAAATTATAATACGTGATTCCCTCGAGATGAGGTCTCATATATAAAGAAAAAGGACTTTGATGCATTCTTACTCAACTCCAGCTTCTAACTTTTCTTCACTGGCCCCTCAGCCTGTGAAGTAGATGCAACACCTGCTACATCTGCTCACGTACCACCGTACGATCATCGCAAAGACACACGCACACAACGACATAGAAAGAAATGCAAGGGTGAGCTTACCAACCATAAAATAAAATTATATATATATAGAGCAAAATATTTCTCACAAATGCAATAACCCCATGCATTTCCAGCCCATCTAATGCACAAGATGAAAACGGCTTCCAACCGGTTTCACACCTAAGTAATCCGAAAGGAACCGAGCCCAGGAGCGACCCATTCCTATCTGGATCCAGACAAAGACAAAGACAAGACTCAGCATGAACTTACCGTTACTTGTCTACCCACCTAAACATGTAACTCGGCTCTATAATGATGCAAAACATATATCTCAGCATGATGCACGCCACCAAAATTATTTTAACAGCTCAACTACGGCAAGTTTATAATAGATCAGCCAAAATCTCAGCATTTTAAACTAATTAACAACAGTTACAGCTTAGAAAATAGCTTTTATTCAATAGATCTAACAAAATCATATCAAAATATCTTGAAATAACATATTAAATCGTTCAAAATATAGTTCATAGGTTAAAGTAAACTCCCCTTATCTCAGAAAGATGATTCACACTAGATCTACCGAATATTACTTGATTATAACAAAATTCACCGAAGATTCAGCTTTAGAACGGAGTTTCTCCTAAGAACACCATGAATTTCTATAAGAAAGAGAAGGAGAAGAGAAACGAACGGTAAATCTAGCTTCAAACTTAAAGAAACTTACTTCCAATCCTTCAGAATAGATGTAGAATCTCAGATCTGGCGAGAAATCTAAGTTTAGGAAGGTTTAGTATGAGAGAAATGGTGGTTTACGGCCTTAGAACCTTTGAGAACCTTGGATAGAGGTGAAGAAATGAAATTTCGTGTGAAACCCCCTTTTTATAGAAAATTTTCGAAATTTACTGTTCACGACGGAATTTACTATTCATCACCGGAAACACTGTTCACACGGTACTGTTCACTTTTTTTTTTTTTTTAAATAATTTCAACTCCATCTAAATATATTCCAATACCAAATAATCCTTCAATTAACATTGAACAAGTATAAAATATTATAGATTACTCAATAATAAATTAGAAGCCTGACAACTTTTATCAGTAAAAGTGATTGTTCCAGAGGGGAACATTAAACTGCAGCCTCTGCTTGACTCCTTTCTTGCAAAATAGTAACTTCTTTCATCAGTCAAAGATCTCTAAGACTTTAAGTGGATCACTTATTCAACTCGAATCCTTTCAATACACACTCACAACATAAAATCTCAATTCATTCAACAGACTGACCCTAAACTTTAGATGTAGCAGAATCACAGAAATGGAATTTCAAAAATTGAAGAAAATGAATAATGAAAATTCAAGTGCAATGCAAAAAGCTTAAAATGGTTCAGAAATATAAGTTGCCTCTCACAAAGCGCTCTTTTAACATCACTAGCTTGACGTTAAATGTTCTTCACTCAAGAGAAACCAATTTGACATAGGAAATATTCCTTGTGAATTCCTCTCTATGATAAACTCTCAACTTTTGGCCTTTGACCTTGAATTCTCTCCCTGTCTTTTGATAAAAAAATGTCCAGATTACCTTGATCTAAGCTTCCCTGGAAATAGTTTCAGTCTAAAATTAAACAATAACAGTTGCTGTCCAGATTTAAATTCTCTTTTCAGAATAAACTTATCATGAATTCTCTTGGTTCTTTCTTTGTACAGCTTTGCATTTTCTTAGGCTTGCTGTCTGAACTCTTCCAGTTCATGTAGTTGTAAAATTCTCTTCTTTCCAGCACTAGTTAAGTCAAAGTTCAGCCATTTAGTGGTCCAATAAGCTTTATGTTCTAGCTCCAAAGGTAAGTGACATGCCTTTCCAAAGACTAATTGGTAGGGTAACATACTAATTGGAGTCTTAAAGGCAGTCCTATATGCCCATAAAGAGTCCTATATGCTCATAAAGAGTCATTTAACTTCTTTGACCAATCTTTTCTTGAATTATTCACCACTTTTTCCCAAATCTACTTGATTTCTTTGTTTGATACTTCAACTTTATCACTTGTTTGTGGATGATATGGAGTAGCAACCTTGTGTAAAACACCATACTTCATTAGTACTGACTCAAGGTGTTTGTTGCAGAAATGTGCACCTCCATCACTTATTAAAAATCTGGGTACTCCAAACCTTGCAAAGATGTTCTTTCTTATAAAAGAGATTACTACCTTGTCATCATTTGTTCTTGTTAGAATGGCTTCCACCTACTTAGAAACGTAATCAACTGCCACTAGAATGTATTCATGCGCAAAAGATGTGGAAAAAGGTCCCATGAAGTCAATTCCCCATACATCAAATAACTCCACTTCTAAAATGTTTGTCAATGATAGTTCATGCTTCTTAGAGATGTTGCCTGTCCTTTGACATTTATCATAGCTTTCAACATATTTCTTGGCATCTTTGAAGAGTGTATGCCAAAAGAAACCCGCCTGCAAGACTTTTACAGCAATTCTTGAACTTCCATGGTGGCCACCATAGTCTGAATTATGGCAATGCCATAATATCTCAGCTTGCTCATTTTGTGAGATACACCTCCTAAGTAGACCATATACCCTGATCTTGAACAGATAAGAGTCTTTCCACACTTAAAATTTGCTGACATGTAAGAATTTTTTCTTTTGCTGCCAATTAAGTCTCTTTGAAATGAATTAAGTGGCCTTAAAATTGGCAATATTAGCAAACCAAGGCATGTCTTCCACTGCAAACAGTCTTTCATCTGGAATTCTATATTAATTTCTAAGGAGCTAAGAGTTAGACTTTCCAATGGAAGTTTGGATAGATGATCAGCTGCCGCATTTTCCTTTCCCTTTTTATCTCTAATTTCCAATTCAAATTCCTACAGCAGGAGAATCCATCTCAACAATCTTGGCTTGGCATCCTATTTGGACAACAAATATTTAAGTGCAGAATGATCAGTATAGACTATGACTTTTGATCCCATCAAGTATGATCTAAATTTGTCAAAAACAAACATAATGGCAAGGAGTTCTTTCTAAGCAGTTGTGTAATTTACTTGTGTAGAATTTAAAACTTTGCTAGAATAATAGATGACATGCAATTTTTTATCCTTTTTCTGTCCTAGAACAACAGCTACTGCACTATCACTTGCATCACACATCAATTCAAAAGGTAAATTCCAATCAGGTTTTGCAAGAATAGGTACAAAAGTAAGTTTCTCTTTCAAAATAGAAAATGCATGCAAGGAAGCATCATCAAATACAAAGTCAGCATCTTTAACAAGTAAATCACTAAGAGGTGTTGCAATTTTTGAAAAGTCTTTAATAAACCTCCTATAAAAACATGCATGACCTAAAAAACTCCTAACTCCCTTAACATTAATTGGTGGGGGCAGTTTACTAATAACTTCTGTTTTTGCTTGATCCACCTCCATTCCTTTTTTTGAAATTTTATGGCCAAGGACAATGCCCTCTTGGACCATGAAATGACACTTTTCCCAGTTTAACACAAGGTTAGTGTCTTGGCATCTCTGCAAAACAGTAGACAAATTAGCTAAACAATCATAAAATGAATTGCCAAAAACAGAGAAGTCATCCATAAACACTTCAATAATTTTCTCTACTAAATCAGAAAAGATAGACAGCATACACCTTTGAAAAGTAGCAAGAGTATTGCACAACCCGAATGACATTCTTCTATATGCAAAAACTCCAAATAGACAGAATTTACAGAATTTTTGCAGCATTTAAAGAACTATCATTGCATCAATTATATAGAGAATTTCTTTTTTTTTTTCAGTTCTTTGCACTTTTTAACACTTTGCTTTTCATTTTTCTTTTCAAATAACTCAGAATTCCCTACAAAAGCATTGGCTTAAAGATGCAACATTTTCCTTTGATCATCCAATCCTCATGAACTTAGCTCAGAATTCCCTACAAAAGCATACTTGAATTGTCACTTTTTACATATAGAAAATCAATCAATTTTAAAATAACTATTTTTAAAAGTGACATGCAACATTTTATTATTTTTTTTAAGGGTTTTCTACTATTTTTAACATGTTTTCTTTATTAATTGCACTAAAAACTATTGTAAAATAATAGTAAAATATGGATTCATCACTACCCGAAACTTGAATTTTTGCTTGTCCCCAAGCAAATTAGAACATATCAAGGTGTAAATTCTTATTAATTGGAATCCAAAAACTTTTTACATTTTTCAAAAAATTCAGATTAAAAATCCATTTTACATCAATGCATTCTAATTGTTTTCTCACTAAGTCATTTACCAATTCTTCATCATGATAGTCACACTTGAATTATCTATTTGCTGCATAATCTCATTCATTTCAATCAAGCAAATCATTAAAGCTACATGTAAACAGAGTTGAGAAATATTATCACAGCTCTCAGAAAGTGTTTCTCTAACTCAATCAGTGTTTAATCTTGTGTTTGCTCTCAGCATCACCAAATTCATCAAACTCTGCCATAAGCTTGCCTATATTCTCTACCTCCTTTGCAAATTTACAATTAATCACATATCAAGAGGACTTTTTTAGGTAATATTAAGGCTCAGGGACAGGTATGATTTCAATGAATTCAGGATATCAATGCTGCTAATTTCAAATAGAAAAAGATGCAAATTGAGTAGATAAGCTTTTAAACTTAGTAAGGGCTGCATCAACTATTTCTATTCTTAATCAACTTTCAATCATAGTTTAAATTTTTGCAGAATTATCTACCAATTTTCTTTTCCTTTTTTGATTTGCTGATTTCTTTTTATTTCCTTTTCATTTTTCTATTTTTACTTGCAGCTTTTTACTTCTTTTTCATATTTTCTCTGCATGACTTTTTCTTACTTTCTTATTTCATTTCAATCCTTTTCTCAATCCTTTTCTACCCCAAACTTAGAACATTGCTTGTCCTCAAGTAATGCACTAGAAACATGATGTTACCCCAAACTTAGTTTTAAAACTTATCTTTGATTCAACTCAATTTGCCTCTTTTCTATTTGAATAGGAAAAATGGTTTTTCTAGAAAAGCTTGTATTGTGGTTGATCAAAGAAAGGCTATCAGCTCAAAGGGGCTAACTAGGACATTCAAGAATGAAAGGCAGTTTATTTGGTTCACTAGGTAAATCTGAATAATGGCTTCCACCCTTTATGTGATTAGTGCAAAACAGCATATTCAGTTAAGAAATAAAGCAAGTTCTAAATAATTAATCAGAATTTGAGATCAGTCACACATCAATGAATGAAAAGTTTCAAGTCTCACCAAAGAAGTAAATGGATAATATTCATCAATTTAGTTCACTATTTACTTCAAAAATTTGCATGAATAAAATGGCAAGACTGCTTTATTTTTTTAAAATACAGGTATGACAATCATGTTAAGAATGAGAAAAACAACTTATGTAATTTAACAATCAGAATTTCAATCAGGTGAAAATCAGGTTTATTTATCAAGAAAACAAAATCTAATGCAATTTAATATTTTTCTAACTTGTGAATATTTTATGCAAAATGTAAGCTGTACACATGAAAATAGAGGTATAGAATTAAACCCCCCTTTCATGGTAGTTGTGCATATTTCAATCATTCCATGCGCTCCTTGTTCAGAGTTTGAGAGCATGGTCTGAACAAAAACATCACAAGTTGTTCATCAATTATCAGATAAAAATTCAATAAAATTCAAAGCTAGTAGATATTTAAAACAGAATTGTTCATAACCAAAATAAAACTAAAATATAATTACAACACTCAAAAGTGTGAAATTCTAATTACAATCTTTTTATAGAAATTAAACTAATGACAAAAATTTAAATTCCTAATCTACTCTTCATCTTCATCCTCATCCTCATCTTCCAAATCATCATCTTCTTCATCATCTTCTTCCTCTTCTGCAGCAGTTGCTGGTGGAGGAAAATGAGTTCTGTAGATGGGGAGGTCTTTGAAGATAGCTGACCTCAGGCATTGGGCATTCTCTGCTTGATCTGGAGTGTGGTACAAGTCTTCTTTGGTCATGCCCATCTTTTGACCAATGTTCATGAGAACACCTTCCAGGAGCATAATGTCAGCCTTCATACTGCTGTGCAACTCATTCTGCCTCTCAGCGAAGGAGTTTTGTCTTTCAGCCATGAAGGCTATCTTCTCCTTCATTATGGTTAGATTCTCTCTTTTAAACTGGGAGGGAATTGGGGCTGCTGATGTGCAAGAGACAGTAGCATAAATCTCCTTCACCATAGCTACTGTAATTGGAGGTGCAACTCTAATTTTGATTTGATAATCTCCAATTTTAATACCTGCATCCTCACAAAGAACAGTTATTAACGAAGGGAAAGCTAGAGAATCTCTTTTTCTCTTGAGGATGTCCAAAATGCATCCACTAATCACTTCTCCTACATCTATATAAAAATCATTGATTATAGCATATAGGAGTTCAGCTCTCTTCATTGCTAGAGCAGCAGAAAAATCAATTGTTGTCCCCTTGACCATTGAATGGTATTTAGAAAGCTGGTCTCCCTTGAATCTCATGGCATTGGCTTAAAATTCCTGTGTAATGTCTCTCCAACCAATGCTAGCCATCATGCAAAAGGATTCCCATTCTCTTTTCTGAATTTCCTCCTTATATTCTGGATAATGGTCTTCAGCTATCTCAAGATATTAGCTCTGAAATAATTCTCATGAGCTATGCTCCTAAACCTTGGATCATGTTGAGGATTTGGCCTTGATGAAGAGGCTCCTGCTAATCTTCCTCTCTTTGTTCTAGGAGTACCTCTAGAAGAGCCAACTAGAGTGTTGTCTGATGTCTTTACCATTTTTTAAAATTTCATGCATAAAAAGAATATTTCAATACACTGAAAGACATGAATGCAATGCAATAAAAATTCTGCAGGACATTTTCAATTTAGAACTGATTATGTAGAACATCATTTTGATCTTTCCCTAATTTAATCTCAGAATATCATAATATGAACAATGCAGAACATAAGAATATCATAACAATGCAGAATATGGTTCCTTGAAGCATTTAAACTCAGATATTCATGATTTTGAATGCAAAATGCTAGATTTCAATAGTTACATTTATGCAGAAATTTCTTTCTAACTATTTTTCACTTTAAGTCCTAAGGTTAACTCATGCAATCTATCAATGTAGGTCTTTTTCATATAATAAATCTATCAATTGAAGTGAGAATTACTCTACATTGCCTTGTAATTGCATGTTCAGATTAGTTATTAATAAGAAAATTTCTATTTTTCCATTACTCGGTGTTTTCCACAATTATGCAAAATGAAGAACCCTAATTTAAATCAGAGAATAGAATACTAACCTGGATTTGGAGAAATGTGCAGAATGAACTTCAATTGATTTCTTATAAACAAATTTCATTCAGCAAAGGGTCAGAAAAACCAAGAATTTGAGAAATGAGATGAAGAAATGAAGATTTGAGATTCTGAAAATGGCTCTGCGTGGTTCCTTTTATGCGTTTTAATAGACACGCTTACTGCACGTGGCCACTTTTTTCAGAAAAAATGGAAGTTGTAGAGGTGATGCTGTGTGCGTGTTCACTATTGCTAGCAATAGCAAACGCTTTGAGGGTAAATAGCATGCATGTGTTCACTATTGTTAGAAATAGTGATCATTCCAGAGGGCTTTGCATTGAGTAATTTGAAATAAGCTGCGCGTGTTCCTCCATTGTAAATCTTTAGTCTTTGGCCATTGACTTTAAACTTTCTCCCTTCTCTCTGATCTTCAAGTAACACAGTACCAAAGGGAGATACTTCCTTTACCATAAAAGGTCCTGACCATCTAGACTTAAGTTTTCCAAGGAACAACTTCAATCTAGAGTTGAATAGTAGAACTAGCTGCCCTGGTTTGAATTCTCTCTGCAGGATGAATCTGTCATATATTCTTTTAGTCCTTTCTTTATACAGTTTTGCATTCTCATATGCAAATTGTCTGAATTCCTCCAATTCATGTAACTGTAGCACTCTCTTTTCTCCAGCCTTGGTTGAATCAAAATTCAGCCATTTAGTAGCCACAGGAAGATGACATGATTTCCCAAACACTAATTGATATGGTGACATACCAATTGGTGTTTTGAATGCTGTTTTGTATGCCCATAATGTATCATCAAGCTTCCTTGACCAATCTTTTCTTGAGTTACTGACTACTTTCTCTAAGATCTTCTTGATTTCTCTGTTTGAAATTTTCACTTGTCCACTTGTTTGAGGATGATAAGGAGTTGCTACTATATGTTTTACTCCATACTTATCCAGAACATTATCAAGGTATTTATTGCAGAAGTGTGATCCTCCATCATTAATCAGAATTCTTGGCACTCCAAATCTTGAAAAAATGTTTTTCTTTATGAAAGAAATCACCACTTTGGCTTTGTTTGTTCTGGTTGGTATAGCTTCCACCCATTTAGACACATAATCCACTGCCACAAGTATGTATTCATGAGAAAAAGAAGTTGGAAAGGGTCCCATAAAGTCTATTCCCCATACATCAAACAGTTCCACCTCCAAGATATTGTTCAAAGGCATCTTATGTCTTCTGGAAATGTTACCAACTCTTTGGCATTTATCACAGTTTTCTACATAAATTTTTGCATCTCTGAACAATGTAGGCCAAAAAAATCCAGCTTGTAATACTTTAGCAGCTGTTCTTGATCCACCATGACGGCCTCCATAATCTGAATTGTGGCAATACCATAGGATATCAGCTTGTTCTTTTTGTGGAATACATCTTCTCAAAATGCCATCTACTCCAATTTTGAATAGATGAGGATCTTCCCAAATATAGAACTTGCTATTATGAAGAAAATTCTTTCTTTGCTGCCAATTCATTCTCTTTGGAATGTGCTCAGTGGCCTTAAAATTCGCTATATCAGCAAACTAAGGTAATTCATCCACAGTTAGCAGCTTTTCATCAGAAAATTCTTCATTAATATCCAAGTAATCTGATGGCATTATGTCCAATGGAATTTTGGATAGATGGTCTGCAACACCATTCTCTTTTCCTTTCTTATCTCGAATTTCTAACTCAAATTCTTGAAGTAGTAGGATCCATCTCAACAGTCTTGGTTTAGCATCCTACTTAGAAAACAAATATTTCAGAGCAGCATGGTCAGTATATACCACAACCTTGGACCTTACTAAATAAGACCTGAACTTGTCAAAAGCAAATACTATAGCAAGCAACTCTTTTTCAGTGGATGTGTAATTAATCTGTACAGAGTTTAGGACTCTACTAGCATAGTAAATCACATGTAGTCTTTTATTTTTTCTTTGTCCTAATACAGCACCCACTGCATTGTTACTTGCATCACACATTAGCTCAAATGGTACAGTCCAGTCAGGTTTAACAAGAATTGGAGCAGAAATCTGTTTTTCTTTTAAACCAATAAAAGCATGCATACAAGATTCATCAAATACAAATGCTGCATCCTTTACAAGCAAGTCACTAAGAGGTTTGACAATTTTAGAAAAATCTTTAATGAACCTCCTATAAAACCCAGCATGGCCTAAGAAACTTCTAATTCCTTTCACATTCACAGGTGGAGGTAATTTACTAATCACTTTTATTTTAGCTTGATCAACCTCCATCCCTCTAATTGAAATCTTATGGCCAAGCAGTATTCCTTCTTGCACCATAAAGTGACATTTCTCCCAATTCAACACCAAGTTGGTGTCTTGACATCTCTGCAAAATAATGGACAAATTAGATAAACAATCATCAAATGAATTCCCAAAAATAGAAAAATCGTCCATGAATACCTCAATTATTTTCTCAACCAAGTCAGAAAAAATAGCTAACTTGCACCTTTGAAATGTAGCTGGAGCATTACACAGCCCAAAAGGCATTCTTCTATATGCAAATATTCCAAAGGGGCAAGTAAAAGTAGTTTTTTCTTGATCAATTGGATCTACAACAATTTGGTTAAAGCCAGAATATCCAGCTAACCTTTCTAGCATTTGGTCTGCAAAAGGTAGAGGAAAATGATCTTTTCTGGTTGCATCATTCAGCTTTCTATAATCTATACACATCCTCCATCCTGTGACAGTCCTTGTAGGTATCAACTCATTCTTTTCATTTGGTACTACAGTCATTCCACCATTTTTAGGTACCACTTACACAAGACTTACCCAATTGCTGTCTGAAATAGGATATATTATCCCTGCATCTAATAGTTTAATGACTTCCTTCCTTACCACTTCCTTCATGACAGGGTTTAATCTTCTTTGAGGCTACACAACTGGTTTAAAATTTTCTTCAAATAAAATTCTGTGCTTACAAAAGGATGGATTTATACCTTTAAATCTGAAATGTTCCACCCTATTGCTGATTTATGGGTTCTCAAAATTCTCAGCAACTTCTCCTCCTCTTCTTCCTTAAGTTCGTTGCTTATGATAACTGGTTTTCATGTTTATGATCCAAAAATGCATATCTCAAGTGAGATGGAAGTTGCTTTAATTCCAGCTTCTGAATTTTCTCTTCTTCTCCTTCATTTTTCAACTCCTCTTTGATCAATTTTTCTACAGGTATTAAAATAGGTAGAGCTTCCAATTGCTGCTCCATTTTAAATACGTTTTCATCTTCAAAATGCAAAGGTTTAGTATTTCCTGCAGCTATGGTTTCTCTCAACACAAAAATTTCATCAAATCCATTCAAAAAATAAGGAGTGATCATAGAATCCAATGTATCTACTCTCATACGTGTGTTATCATCAATTGGATATTTCAAAGCTTCGAATACAGTAAATATTACCTTTTCCTCTTGACCTCTAAGCATTAACTCTCCTTTTTGCACATCAATGAGAGCTCGTCCAATTGCAAGGAAAGGTCTGCCCAAGATTAATGGTATGTTTATATCTACCTCCATGTCCAATATGACAAAATCTGCAGGAAAAATAAATTTGTCAACCTTAACCAATAAATCCTCTACTACTCCATATGGATAAGTATATGATCTATCCCCAATTTCTTCACAATGGCTAATGGTATAAAATTAATGCTTCCCTCCAAGTCACATAATGATTTTCCCATAGTGAAATTTCCTATTTCACAAGGTATGCTAAAGGATCCTGGGTCTTTCAATTTTTGAGGAAGTTTTCTTCTAAGAATAGCACTGCAATCCTCTGTCAATGGTATAGTCTTATCATGTTCTAACTTCCTTTTCTTGGAGAGTAGTTCCTTCATGAATTTGGCATAAGATGACATATGTTCCAAAGCTTCAGCAAATGGGATGTTAATTTGCAGCTTTTTGAACACGTTTATAAACCTTTCAAACTGCTCCTCTTACTTAGGATTTTGCATTTTTTGAGGATAAGGCAGTCTTTTATATTCTTCTGGATCAATTGGCTTGTAAGTGTCCTTAAATAATTGCTTCTTTTTCTATCCTTCAGGACTTTTATGAACTTCTTCATTCTTTTCTGAATGTTCTCTCATTAGTAGCTTGAAGTTTCCTTGCTGCAATTCTTCTTTTAAATTTCTTTCCTCTACTGCATTTTCTACTTGCTTTTCTACTGCAACATTATTCAGTTTCTTTTCAGCTAGTTTTGGACTGGCTACAACAGTTCCACTTCTTGTAACTATAGCTTGACATTGTTCCTTTGGATTCACCACTGTGTTACTTGGAAATCTTCCTTCATCTCTGCTTGTTAATTGTTCAGCCAGTTGTCCAATTTGAGTTTCTAACTTCTTCATAGAAGCTTCTTAATTCTTGATGCTGGAATGAGTGACTTTCATGAATTGTAACCTTATTTCCTCAATCTCGTTCATTCTTTCACTCATTGGTCTAGTTGAATGTTGACTCCTTTGAGGTTGAGTAGAAGAATTTCCTTGAAAGTACTGTTGTTGTTGGTGATTTCCTGCATTTGAAAATGGAAGAGATGTAATAGTGCTTTTCATTGCAGAATTCTGAGGATTTCAATTATAAAATTGTTGGTTCCTATTATTAGAATACTAAAATCCAGGAGGAAATGATTGTTGAGGATACGATTGTTGCTGTCTTTGATAATTCCCATATAATTGACTTGTTCTTGTGGTTCAGGTGTAGGTACATCACATTGATGAATCCACTTTTTATCATATTTTTACTTGCCTTTTTGGTGCTTCTTGATAGAAAAATTAGACTTAGATAGTGCAAATAATATAGAAATCACATTTTGAGTAAATATCATAGGTTTATTAATTTTTGGTTAATTTGCATTTAATCACATAGATATAGATTGCAATTTTGATTATCTTGATAAATTTGCAGAGTCCCCAAGTTAATTTTGAGAAATCTTGGCCATTGGATGAAAGTTGCCCCTAAAGTAGCCACTTTTAGGAGCAAAAGTGGTAACTACAGCAAGTCTGGGCATTAAAGGTTCCAAAGTAGCCACTTTTAAGCCCAAAAGTGGCAACTCCAGAAGCTCTAGGGACACCAATTTTGAAGCATGATGCGCGTGGCCACTATTTCCTTTCAAAGTGGCTACGCACATCCAAAGTTCCCACTTTCAAGACCAATAGTGGCAACTCCAGAAGCTCCAGGGACGCTAATTCTGAAGCATTTCTGCGCGTGGACACTATTGGCTCTCATAGTAGCCACGCGCACCAGAGTAGCCACTTTCAGCACAAAAAGTGGCAAATCCAGAGAATTGGCAAATTTACGAGAAATGCGCGTGGATGCTTTCAAGGCCCAAAGTGGACACTTTCAAAGGCAAAAGTGGACACTTTGATGACATGTCTCCCACTATAAATAGATTTTAGGAATTAGGGTACGGGACTTTTTTACACTTTTGACATTTTACACAATTTTCCTTTGCCAAATTGGGACAATTTCTTACGACATTGGAGTCTTGGGTGACAGCCAAGTATCCAGAATTTCTTTATCAACCTCTTCTTGCTTCTTGTTGGGCTGAACCATTCTTTGAGGGAAGGGAATAGGAATGGACCTCTCCTCTTTGTCTACCACTTTTGGTTGACATGGTGTGGGCATAGGGCAGGCTGCTCTTGGCTCTTAATCTCTCCTCCTTCACCTTCTGCAGCTAAAGTGCAACTAAGATCCTTCTCCTTAGGCTGTCTTGACATAGAGGACCCTTGGCTGTCACCCAAGACTCCAATGTCGTAAGGAATTATCCCAATTTGGCAAAGGAAAATTGTGTAAAGTGTAAAAGTGTAAAAAAAGTCCCGTACCCTAATTCCTAAAATCTATTTATAATGGGAGACATGTCATCAAAGTGTCCACTTTTGCCTTTGAAAGTGTCCACTTTGGGCCTTGAAAGCATCCACGCGCATTTCTCGTAAATTTGCCAATTCTCTCGATTTGCCACTTTTTGTGCTGAAAGTGGCTACTCTGGTGCGCGTGGCTACTATGAGAGCCAATAGTGTCCACGCGCAGAAATCCTTCAGAATTAGCGTCCCTGGAGCTTCTGGAGTTACCACTATTGGTCTTGAAAGTGGGAACTTTGGATGCGCGTAGCCACTTTGAAAGGCAATAGTGGCCACGCGTATCATGCTTCAAAATTGGCATCCCTGGAGCTTCTGGAGTTGCCACTTTTGGCCTTGAAAGTGGCTACTTTGGAACCTTTAATGCCTAGACTTGCTGTAGTTGCCACTTTTGCTCCTAAAAGTGGCTACTTTGGGGGCAACTTTCATCCAAGGGCCAAGATTTCTCAAAATTAACTTAGGGACTCTGCAAAATTATTAAGATAATTAAAATTGCAATCTATATCTATGTAATTAAATGCAAATTAACCAAAAATTAATAAACCTATGATATTTACTCAAAATGTGATTTCTATATTATTTGCACTATCTAAGTCTATTTTTTCTACCAAGGAGCACCAAAATTCTGTGCATTCCTGGTATTAGCCCTCTCCTGTGCATGCACAAAATTCTGTTGAAAGAGGGGACTAAACTAGTGAAGCAGTTTCAGAGGAAAAGAAAGAGAAAGAGGAAGAGGAAAAGGAAGCCACAACTCCAAGAACTAAAAGCGCTGCACTTAGAAGCATATGAAAATTTCAGAATTTATAAGAAGAAAACCAAGAAGTACCATGACAAGTTGATAGCCAGGAAAGAATTTTGTGTTGGTCAAAAGATGCTTCTATTCAACTCATGTCTCAAGTTCATGACTGGAAGGCTGCATTCCAGTGAATGGACATCGCCTGAAGCTTTTTTTTTTTTTTTTGAGAACTCAATTCCCTTGGAGGAGATTGAAGAGGTGGATGTGTACTCCCCCATCAATTCCTTCAACCAAGACCCCTGTCATGAGTAAATCACTTCACACGTCAAGCTAGTGACGTTAAAGAAGCGCTCTGTGAGAGGCAATTCACACGTGAATAAGGAATTTTGTTCTTTCCCTTTGCATTCTTTCAATTAAGTTTTTGTTTTCATTTGTTTTCATTTCTAGATAGATCTCTGATACAATTTAATTTTGTGTGAATAATTTTCTGTGGACTCAGAATTTTTGTAGGGATTGTGGCAGCAGCAAACACTTTGGGTATTCATTCATGCTTAGTACAAATTATTTTTCGTGAGAGTGGTCACTTTCATAAGCCATAATGGTCACTTTGGCTCAAGGTAAGCATATTTCTCTCTGTAGTTCCCACTTTTAAGAGTGAAAGTGGCTATTTTGACACCCAGGAGGTAAATAGTTTGCGTGTGGACACTTTCGAGTCCAATAGTAGCCACGCACAATTCACTTGCATTTTGGGGCTTACTGTAGTTGTTACTTTCTTCAATGAAAGTAGCCACGCGCATATGCTCCCGAAGAGGAACTCTCTGGAGTTCCCACTTTGAAGCCCCATAGTAGCCAAGCGCAAATTCACTTTGAATTTTGCCTTACTGTAGTTGCCATTTTCTCACTTGCAAGTGGCCACGCACACTTGTCCCACAAAATAACCCACTGGAGTTCCCACTTTGAAGCCCCATAGTCACCACGCGCATATGCCCACACACACAACCTCGCTGTAGTTGCCACTTTCTCCCTTGAAAGTGGCCACGCGCACCACACTTTGGGCCAGCCCACTGCGCGCAGCCCTAAAAGTCCCTCAAAGTCACAACGCCACTTCACGTCACTCACTACACACTCCCTCAAACACCCACTCAAGCACCACACTTCATGACGCACCTCACGCCACCACTCCCCCACCTTCCAAATTGAGTATTTGCAACCCCAATCCTCACCTTTTTCCTTCTGCCGCCACACCCAAAGCTCCAAACAAGGTAAATCTCTCAACTTCTCTTAATTAATAGGTTAGGGTTCTTGGATCCCCAATTTGGGGCTTTTTAATTGTGCCCTTATATGTTGAAATTGATGTGAATTTCTTGTTTAATTAATCATTCTTGTATGAATTAGAGTGGGTGAGGTCCTTTAATTGCACCCAATGACCATGTTTGGCTGCCACCATGTTCAATGTTCCCACTTTTGTCCCCAAAAGTGGCCACGCACATTTGCATTTGCTATGAATTTCGTTTGTTATTTTCATTATGCCCATTCCCCATATTTTTATGTTCTCAAACATGCCCATTATGCCATTCCTTTTCATATTCATGCATGTTGATGTCTAAATTCAGTTCATGTCCATATTTACATTGAGTTCTAACCCTCTATTTTGCTGTTTTGCTTCTCAAATTACATGGTATTTTGCTGTAGCTGCACTTGATTCTCATGCCCCTTCTATAATTAGCTTTAATTGTTAGCTTTTATTGTTGGCCCTTCTATTTCTTTTCCTTTTAATCTAGTTCTCTTTTGTATTTTGCTTTTATGCTCTGATTGCATTTCCCATCCAACTCTTACTCATTCTCATTTTTGTACATATTTACTGTCCCTACTATTTTGAAAATATTTTCTTGTCGGGTGAATTGTATTCTCATTTTGCAAGTTATTATCACCTTTGCCATGATAGTGAATTGAGCCTTTTTACTCCTTTTCTGTGTGCATATTACATGTATTTTTGCATTCATCTTCTAGAACTTGCCTTGTTTCTTAATTAAATATACATTGGGCAGTTTTCCATCTAGATGATTGAGGCCTTCTTTGCACATCCCTTCCCGCCACCCTTCCACTTCATTTCCTTGTTCCTCACTTCTTGCTTTTGCCAAACTTAGTCAACTAAAATAATTCCTTTTCCTTAATAGAGGTATTTCTTTTGAGTTACCTCAAGATTGAGTGCAAGAAACTAAGTTTGGAGTGTTGATTATGCTTGTAGTTGCTTGAGGACAAGCAATGTCTTAAGTTTGGGGTAGTGGACAACATACATGTTTAAAAAAAAATGATTGTCAAAGTCCATGACATTACAAAAATATGAATGAATGAATGAAAAAGGAGAAAAGAAAGAAAGAAAAATATAGCAAGGCTTTTGAGTTGAAAAAGGATCTCCACATAAGGCAAATAAAAAAAAATGTGGTGAAAGAATGCTTGAACCTCTTAAGCTACATCATTTAAGGCATTCCACTCTAGTTGTTGCACTAAATCACTCAAAAGAACTCCCTCCTCTTAAGTACCCACTTGATCTTGTCACCCTCATTGGTTAAATTTGAGCCTATCCTAACTCTATTTGTGACCAACAAAGCCCTCATGATAGGTGGTTCATTGTGTCTAGGCAAAGGAGATTGAGAATATGGGCAAGCCTATGGTAGGGTGAGGCTAAATGCATGGATTGAGGGAAAACACTTAGCCTGAAATGTTATTGAGTGATGAGTGAAACACCACCTTATGAGATGGATAGTTTCTTTGCATTATGTGAGTCACATGAAACCTTGCTTGATTTTTTTGTTTCAATTTAGTGGGACTTTGCATGGAACATTTGACATGAATATGATTCCTCTGTTGAATGAGTCTATGGTTGTGAAGATGTTGGAAGTGCTAATTAAAGCATGAAGTTGAAATGAAACTCTCTTAAAAAAATTTCTTTGGATAAATCCAACCTTTTTCATTTGATTTGTTCGAATTTTGATTTGCTTGAGGACAAGCAAAAGTTTAAGTTTGGGGTTGTGATGAATCCACTTTTTATTATATTTTTACTTGCCTTTTTGGTGCTTCTTGATAGAAAAATTATACTTAGATAGTGCAAATAATATAGAAATCACATTTTGAGTAAATATCATAGGTTTATTAATTTTTGGTTAATTTGCATTTAATCACATAGATATAGATTGCAATTTTAATTATCTTGATAATTTTACAGAGTCCCCAAGTTAATTTTGAGAAATCTTGGCCCTTGGATGAAAGTTGCCCCCAAAGTAGCCACTTTTAGGAGCAAAAGTGGCAACTTCAGCAAGTCTGGGCATTAAAGGTTCCAAAGTAGCCACTTTCAAGCCCAAAAGTGGCAACTCCAGAAGCTCCAGGGACGCCAATTTTGAAGCATGATGCGCGGTGGCCACTATTGCCTTTCAAAGTGGCTACGCGCATCCAAAGTTTCCACTTTCAAGACCAATAGTGGCAACTCCAGAAGCTCCAGGGACGCTAATTCTGAAGCATTTCTGCGCGTGGACACTATTGGCTCTCATAGTAGCCATGCGCACCAGAGTAGCCACTTTCAAATTTACGAGAAATGCGCGTGGATGTTTTCAAGGCCCAAAGTCGACACTTTCAAAGGCAAAAGTGGACACTTTGATGACATGTCTCCCACTATAAATAGATTTTAGGAATTAGGATACAGGACTTTTTTACACTTTTGACATTTTACACAATTTTCCTTTGCCAAATTGGGACAATTTCTTACGACATTGGAGTCTTGGGTGACAGCCAAGGGTCCTCTATAGGTTTTAATTTCCAATTTTCCTTTTGATTTTTGTTGAATTTACATTAATGTTGTTTACGTTCTTGCATTTCTTTCTATCATTTGTGAAGCCCATCCACATGGAGGGCTAAACTTCTTTGTAATTCCTAGTCAATGCACATGAATCTTGAATTCTTGGGATTAATCGCAATATAAATCTTTCTTTCCTTGAATTTATTGACCCCAATCTTTGAATGAAATGGAATTTGCATGAAGGGAACATTGCTTAATGAACCCTAATTTACCTAACGAAATTCTAATTCAAAATTGCTTAATTTTGATTAATCCTTGAGGTTGCTTAATCTTAGGGATAGAGATTGGAGCCCATTAATATGCTTAATTTTAATTGGGATATTAAAGTTAGTCTTCGCTTGTTAGATTAACTTAATTCAAGGGAAAGAAAGGGGATTATTGAATCATTTGAAAGAATAATGATGGAGCTCATTGCTTGACTAGGGATTACTCATTTTAATTGATTGAATTTCATTAATTTACATTCCATTCTTGATTTAAATCTGGAAATTTACAAACCTCCCCCCAATTTACTTGCTTTAAAATCTATGTATACACTTGTTCGATGTATGTTCCCAACCAAAAATTCCTTGGAGACGACGTAGGACAACACCCTAGTACTGCATTCATTTCTTTGCATATTTGATGAGGATTAACGACAATCTTTTGCATGACGAGTAGATAAAATACCGTTTCATCACACATGCACTATTAGCATGATTCCTTCCACAAAAATCGCATATCAACTGACTTGTTACCACATTTCCAGTCTGCAAATTATTAATCTGCTGAGTCAAAGCTGCTATTTGATCAGAAAATAATTGGTTCTGCAGCTGATTCTGTGCAAGAAAAGTTTCCATCATCTTTGCTTCATATTCATTGCCTCTTCTTGTATTCCTCAAGTTGGAATTCTGATACATGGATGAAGCCATCATCTCAATGGTTCTTTGGGCTTCTTCCAAGGATTTCATGCTCAAAGATCCTCCTGCAGCTGCATCAATCATAGTTCTAGTTACTACATTCATTCCATTATAAAAAGTTTGCAGCTGCATCCATTCTGGAATACAATGATGTGGACATATTCTCAACAATTCTTTATATCTTTCCCATGCTTCATAAAGTGATTCTCCTTCCTGCTGCACAAAAGATGTTATTTCTCCTCTCAGCTTAGCAGCTTTTGAGGGAGGAAAATATTTTGTTAGAAATTTATTCACAAGTTCAGTCCATGTGGTGATACTTCCCTGAGGCTGTGCTTGTAACCAACATTTGGCTTTGTCTCTTAAAGAAAATGGAAATAGCCTCACTCTTATAGCATCTTCACTTACTTCATTCATTCTTATAGTATCACACAACTGCAGAAAATTAGAAATATGCAGATTAGGATCATCAGAAATTCCACCAGAAAATTGGTCCTGCTGCACTAGGTGAAGTAAGGCTGGTTTCATCTCAAAATGATTGGCTTGAATGGTTGGTCTAACAATTAAAGAATTATAGCCTTGCATATTTGGAATTGCATAATCTCCTAGTGTTCTCATTCTATGTTGTTCTGCCATTTCAACTTTTGGAGTTAGTTGTCTAAAAGGTGAATGTTTCAAATTTGCAAAAAAAGAGACTTGAAAGTCTGGAGAATGTATAACCTCTAGATCACTATCACTTCCTAAAGATCTCTCTGCTCTAGTCTCTTTTCTTAATCTCCTAAGAGTTCTATCAATGTCAGGATCAAAGACATGAGTAGATTTATTTTTGTTTTTGCCACGCATATACAACTAAACACAGATATAGTATAATGAAAACAAAAAACTGCACATGTAATGTAATATTTGCAGAAAATTTAAAGAAACAAATGCTCAATCTAGTTATTTTCCTATTACTAATGATATTGAAACAATTTATTCCCTGGCAACAGCGCCAAAAACTTGTTACACTTTTACAACTGCTGTTGCACTGAAAGTAAACTGACTAGCAAGTGTACTAGTGGTGTTGTAGCAAGTTATAAAAAAAATCTTAGAATCAAATTGAGTTCCAAGTATCGTCCTCAAGGAATAAAATTCTCAATTACCACTTCACAACATCACAATTAGTTGAGCTTTACAAATTTCAGATGGATTTGGTATGAATGTATCAAAAACAAAATCAGAAAGTAAAACAGAACTGTTAGTACAAAAGTATATAGTAAACAGATGTAGAAAGAGCAGTTAGGAAATTGTTTTACCAAAACTTCAACATTGAATCAATAAAGTTCTGAACTTTTAAGCATTTAGAGGGAATGACAATCAGTTTCACATTATATTAATCAAAGGACAATCCCTTGCCTCAATGAATCTAGCATCTAATCAAATCACTCTAATCCCTTAGATCTAATCCAATCAAATGCTGCATTAAGTTTGAGAAACTAAAAGATTGCATGATTAAGATATCTTATCCCTAAGAAACCAATAACCTTGGCAATTAATTCAGATCTGAGAAACAAATTCAATTTCCATTGATAAGAGTTTCTCTATGATTAGTTGATCACATTTCCATTCAAACACTACTTTAACAGCAGAATCAATCACTCAATCTAATCCCACACTCAAAGTTCAGATCCAAAATCAATTCAACATTTCCATTTCAGATTCACAGTTACTAACCACAAAGAATTTAAGCAAACATTACAAAAAGAGAAGAGAAGAGCAGAGAAGAAGAGAATGAACAAAGAAGAAACATCTTCAAACTAATCTCCAATCTGATCCCTCAAGAAATGAGGCTTGGTGTTCGTCCTCAATCTCCCTCTCTAACTCTCTCAACAACAAAAACTAAATGGAAAGTGAAAAAAGAACAAAAACTACTAAATTCCTGAGCTAACTGCCTTTTATAGAATTCTCGCTCTGCTGCCGTGATCACTTTTTCTAGCAATAGTAATAACGCAAAGGCTAATTCTTGCTTTCCACTTGCGCGTGTTCACTTTTGCTGGTGATAGTAGCCACGCGCACTTCAAAGTGTTCACGTTTGTTGAAAATAGTAGCCACGCAGAAGCTTCCCTTACTAATGTCATGTGCGTGTTCACTTCTGCTAGAAATAGTGAACACGCAGAAGCTGCCTTCTTGCGCGTGTTCACTTTTGTTGATAATAGTGAACACGCGCAGCTATTCTTCTTGGAGAACTCTTTGGAACGCTCACTTTTTCCAAAAAAAAAGTGATCACGCAGAAGCTCTTCTCATTGCAACCTCTCTGGAACTATCACTTTTGCTAGCAAAAGTGATTACGCAGAAGCTCTTCTTCATTTTATGGTTCTAGAGTGATCACTTTCACCAGCGAAAGTGATCACTCAAAGGTTGTTCTTCAATTATTAACTTCTTTCCTCCAATTTTTGCTACCTTTCTTCTATTTTTCCATTGATCATCCAATCCTCATGAACTTAGCTTAGAATTCCCTACAAAAGCATACTTGAATTGTCACTTTTTACATAGAAAATCAATGAATTTTAAAATAACTATGTTTAAGAGTGACATGCAACATTTTATTATTTTTTTAAGGATTTTCTACTATTTCTAGCATGTTTTCTTTATTAATTGCACTAAAAACTATTGTAAAATACTAGTAAAATATGGATTCATCAGTAGTGAAATTACACCATTTAAGTGCTGCGATAGAAAAAGGTTAACAAGTTTTTGGCGCCGTTGCCGGGTATCTTAGTTTTCAACATCATTAGTAACTAGAGGATAGCTAGATTGTACCATTTATTTTCTATTTTTAATTTAGTTCTGTTGGATAGTTAAATTTCGTATTAAGTTTTGGTAGTGATTTTACATATGTTAGTTGTTGTAATTTTAATTTTTGATTACTGCATTATTGTTCTGTTTTTAAATAAATAGAGGTTATCTCTTTTAGCTCTTGAAGAATATTTTGATTGTAGATTCTCTGAATTTTATGGGTACTAATATGCTTTTTAGTACTGTAAATTGTTTGATCAAGACATTCTGGATTATTATTCTGATGAATTGCAGTGAATTGTTTTGCATTTTATTCTTTTTTATCATGGAACTTTGATCCTGCAGTTGTTGTCATACTACTTTCCATTTAGTACAATGAACATGGAAATTAAGAGTTGAGCTGAACCTAAAAACTTTGGACATAGCTAGATACTGGAATTATAACTTGCTGATGGTTCACATAAGCTTTAAGATAACATACTCTCTATGTTTGGAGTTAGAAAAAGTGCTACACCTGTTGAATTAATTTCTGCACATTTTGTTAAATTCTGAACTAATTCTTTCTTGGTGTAAAATTGTGATAGGTATTGAAAAATGGCAAGCACACCAAGGGGAACTCCAGGGACAAAACGAGGCAAATTTTCAGAAGGTCCTTCTTCAAGAGCAATCCCTGAACATGATCCTAGATTCAGAGATGAACACCCAGAATTTTCTGATCAAATTAAGAAGAGAGGATGGGAATTATTTGTCTCAGTTGCTGGAAAGGAGTTCAGAGAGTTGACACAAGAATTCTATGCAAATGCTTTGAGGACTAAGGGAGAACATTTACCTCTCAATCACACTTTTGTTAGAGGCAAAGTGATCAATTTCTCAACTAAGAACATCAATAGAGTATTGCATATCACAGCTGAAAAGGAAGAGGAACAGCAAGATTTTTATGAATTTCTGAATAAACAAGACAAGGATTACACAGAAATTCTATACAAAATAGGCAGACCAGGGACAACTTGGGAAATGAAAGCAAGAGATGAGGCTAAAAACATCTCCACACCCAAGAATATCCCAACCAGAAATCTGCTGCCCTTCACAAAATTATGGAGTATTTTGAGTTCTTTTATTTTGAGTTCCATTATTGCCATCAAGAGAGCAAAATTGATATTTGCAATAGTGGATGACTTCTTTGTGGATGTGGGGAAGGTGATTAATAGCAGCATTAAGACAATTTTAAAATCAAAGGCTGATTCTTTAGCCTTTCTAGGACTGTTAGCTTTGCTGTGCAAGGATGCTGGAGTGGATTTTTCATATTTCAGAGAACAACTTAAGGCCACTCCTCCTATAACAGCTGCTATGATTAAAGAAATATACACCAACACTCCTATCACTGCTGCCTCACCTCTTCCAACTAAATTCAAAAAGGAATCTCCTCTAAAAATGAAATCTCAACTGCATCGAATTCTGGACATGCAAGAATCTTTGGCTGCAAGGCAGGATGCTCTCCTTGAAAGTCATAAAGCTGGACTTCTCTTGATGGACACTATGATGATGAACATAGGAAAAAAGCTAGGAATGATAAAGAAGCAGCTATATGAGTCTGAAGTTCAAAATGTGCCATGTCTAAGGGCCACTACATTCAACAATCTGCCATTGTTCACTCCTGGTATGCACACTCCTCCAAGAGAAAATGAAGAAAATGAAGAAGAAGAAGAAGAATAAGAGGAAATTAGTTCAGAAGAAGAGGATGAAGAAGCATAGATTAGGAGTTATTTTGCTTTATTTTACAAGTGTAAAAGTTTTAGTGCTCAGAACAATTTATATTTTGTATAATTCAGTGAGCACTTTTGAATGCTGAGAACATTTTAAATCCTTTTCAGTTGTAATGCAATTTGTTGTTAATTACTTTAAATTTCTGCAGTACTCATTTCATGCAATTCCTTTAAACTGCTGATGATTTGAATTTTGTTTGTGCAGAACACTTCACAATTGCACATAGCACTCACACTTGGACTGCACACTTGCACAAGCTTCATAGAAGGGGGTGAAATTCTATACCTCTACTTCATGATTTTAAGCTGAAAACACTTCCTGAAAAACACAAAAATAATTGAAAAAGAATCATTGAACTGCATTTTTTTTAATAACAATTGAAAATAGTAAGATTCTGTGAATTATGAATTTCAAATTCTTTTAAGTTGTTTTTCCCATTCTCACATGATTATCACACTTATCATTTTCAAAATGAGGTAGTCTTGCCATTTTGTACATTTAATTCAATTCTGAAAAAGTAGATTGTGAGCTTAATTGTTTAATATTTTCACTTTAATTCCTTGGTGAGACTTGAGCCTCATGCATAACAATTTTTTTTATGTGTGAAATGGATCTCATATTTTGCTACACCTCTAGAACTTGCATTGTTCTTGATTGAATTTATAATATGTTACAATCACATATATGATGGAGGCCTTCCTTGTATATGCTTAGAGCCTAAATAAACCTCACTTATGCTGAAAATCCTAGTTCACCCTTTTGAGCCTTTAACCTGTCTTTTGGTAAACTTCAATTCAAGCCCTACTGAAAAACCATGATACCTGTCCAAATAAGAAAGGGGAAATTTAAGTTTAACCAAAGATGATTTTCAGAATTAAGTTTGGGGTGGCATGTTGTGATATTGTGTGACATTGCTTGAAGACAAGCAAAGTATGAATCGTTTGAAAAGAATGATTGAATGAAAAAGCAAAGTATTGAAAAGAAGAAATAAGAAAAGTGAAAATCAGAAAAGAAATTAGTACAGAAAATTCAGAAAATAAAAAACACTTGAAATATTTCAAAAATTCAGAAAATGCTATGCAGAAATTGAATGGAAGAAAAGAGAACGCAATCTCATGCTAAAATTCTGAATATCATCTACTTGAATTGCATCTTTTCTGTTTGGCATAACTTGCATTTCTTCCAAATTCTTTGAACACCTACCTATCCTTTAACCTCAATTTCACCTGAAAAGTCCTCTTGATATGTGATTTAATACATTTTTTTAGAGGAGATTGAGAATTTATGCAAGTCTATGGTAAAGTGTAGTAAAAATGATGATTTTGAGAGCAAACATTAAGCCTAAACACTGCTGAGTGAAGAGGGAAACACTACTTGTGAGCTGTGAATCATGTTTCTCAATTTTGCTCATATGAAACTTTGCTGAATTACATGAATTCAGATGGCATGTTTTTGTTGATTAAGTGGTTAAAACAGTGTAATGATCATGTTGATTAATGGATGAATAACTTGATTTGGATGAGAAATTAGAAGGATACAGAATTGGGTATTAGAAATATTGAAAAATCAGTTTCATGATTGAATTCTAGTCAATTGGATTTTTCTCTTTCCCTTTTGTTTGATTTGATTTGCTTGAGGACAAGCAAAATTCTAAGCTTGGGGTGGTGATAAATCCATTCAAAGAATAAGGCGTGATCATAGAATCCAATGTATCTACTCTCATACATGTGTTATCATCAATTGGATATTTCAAAGCTTCAAATACATTAAATATTACCTTTTCCTCTTGAAGTCTAAGCATTAACTCTCCTTTTTGCACATCAATGAGAGCTCGTCCAGTTGCAAGGAAAGGTCTGCCCAAGATTAATGGTATGTGATAAATCCATATTTTACCATGTTTTTAGCATAGTTTTTAGTTAATAATTAGGAAAATAGTTCTAAAAATAACTTGAAAAGATCACAAAAATAAAATAATTAGTATAAATTGTTGTTTTGTTGAAATATTAAAAATTGTTTAGATTTCTGTAGGAGTTCATGCAAAAGATGGAAAGTTGTTGAAAGTGCTTAAAGGAAGGATTAAAAGCTGAAATTAAAGAAGAAAAGTCAAAGAATCAAGCTTGAAGAAATCCTAAGAGCTAGGCATAACTCCAAGTGATTGGCGTTTGAACGTGGAAAGAAGAAAATACAGCATTGGGTCTGCGTGGCTACTCTGAGTGATGCACGTTAACACTCCAGCAACTGTAACTAGATAACTGCCACTGCGTTGAAACGCACATCAATTGAAGCCTTGGTGCGCAACAGAGAGTTGCAACTCATATCACATGAAGCCTTGGCGCGCAACTGCGCGCCTTTACTCCAGCCACTGTGCATTTTGGCGCAAAACTCCGCAGTTTTTATAACTTCTTCTTCTTGCCAATTCTGGACATTTGGAGCTTTTGTCTCACTTTTAGAAGATTCCAGAACACCTGGGGATAACTAACTTTCAAAATTCCAAGGGTTAAGTCAAAGAATTAGAGGAACTCTATAAATAGGAATTGGAAACTTAGAAAAAGAGCTTTTGTCAATTTTTTAGTTTTTAATATTCAGTTGAACCATTTTAACTTTGAAGGGAAGTTAGAGGGAGAAGAGAGGAGCAACTTTTGTTCTTCTTTGCTAGAGGAATCTGGGAGAAGGCAATGTTATGGAGATGGCTCTCTGCTTTTCATCTTCTTTTCTTCTTGCTTCTCTCCATTTCATTGTAATGTGTTTCTAACTCTTTTGTTAGGGATTTATGGATCTAGAATTGATATATTGATTTCGTTTTGACTCTGAACTTTGAGTAATTGATTTGATTGAGGGATTAATTCTATGTTTACATGATTTTTGAATGGAAATTCAATTGATTAATCAAAGAGTAACCTTCACTAATGGAAATTGGGTTTGTTGCTTGGATATGAATTAATTCCCAAAACTCCTGATTTTCTTAGGGATAAGTGGTCTTAGTTTTGCAATCTTTTGGTTCTAATTTGTAATGCAATATTGAACTAAATTTGGCCTAAGGAACTAGGGAGATTTGGTTGAATATTAGGACCAATGAGTTGAGGAATCAATCTTTGGTTATTGTAAAGAGAAACCGATTGTCAATCAATCAAATGCTTGAATGTTCAGAGGTAGAACTGAATTGATATTGATATTCTAGTGAAATAAATTCCTAACTTTCTTCCATTCGTGATTCATTTTTTGTAGAACAAGTTAACATTCTATTCTTAACAATTTTTCATTTCCTTAATTCTGAAATTTACTTTCTTGCATATTGAAATCTGTTCAATGAATTGTTTGGTGCAAATGGTTATTATCTTGTGAATTGGTGATTAAAAATAAGATCCTAGAGGACGATATTTGGGATTAAATCTAATTTTCACATTTTATAACTTGCTACAACTGCCTTGTACACTTGCTAGTAGTGAAATTACACCATTTAAATGCTGGGATAGAAAAAGTGTAACAAGTTTTTTGAGAACTAACTAGCAAGTGTACTAGGTAGTTGTAGCAAGTAATAAAATTTGAAAATCAATGTGAGTCCCAAGTATCGTCCTCAGGGATTAAGTCTATCAATTACCACTTCACAAATCAATAACTAGTTGAGCCAAACGAATTTGGAGTGTTTTGAATCATTTAACAAACAAGAACAATAAAGTGCAGAAATCTGAAAAAAAAAAAAAAAGCAAAATAAAGGTACGAATTTAGAAATGAAATGATATGTAAATGAAGTTAGGATTGATTTACCTCTTTATCAATTGCCAAACTGAAGTAGATCTGAACTCTAAGTTCCTTAATTGATTGATGATCAATTTCACTAGATTAATCAAAGGAAAATTTCTTGCCTCATTGATCCCAATATCTAACTAAACTACTCCTAATTGCTTATTTATGGGTTCTCAAAATTCTCAGCAACTTCTCCTCCTCTTCTTCCTTGAGTTCATTGCTTATGATAACTGGATTTTCATGTTTATGATCCAAGAATGCATATCTCAAGTGAGATGGAAGTTGCTTTAATTCCAGCTTCTGACTTTTCTCTTCTTCTCCTTCATTTTTCAACTCCTCTTTGATCGATTTTTCTTCAGGTATTAAAATAGGTAGAGTTTCTAATTGCTGCTCCATTTCAAATACTTTTTCATCTTCAAAATGCAGAGGTTTCATATTTCCTGCAGCTATGGTTTCTCTCAACATAGAAATTTCATCAAATTTATTCAAAGAATAAGGAGTGATCATAGAATCCAATGTATCTACTCTCATATATATGTTATCATCAATTGGATATTTCAAAGCTTTAAATACATTAAATATTACCTTTTCCTCTTGAACTCTAAGCATTAACTCTCTTTTTTGCATATCAATGAGAGCTTGTCAAGTTGCAAGGAAAGGTCTGCCTAAGATTAATGGTATGTTTGCATTTATCTCCACGTCCAATATGACAAAATCTGCAGGAAAAATAAATTTGTTAACCTTAACCAACAAATCCTCTACTACTCCATATGGATAAGTATATGATCTATCAGCTAATTGCAATGTAATGTTTGTTAGTTTCACTTCTTCTATCCCCAATTTCTTCATAATGGCTAATGGCATCAAATTAATACTTGCCCCCGAGTCACACAATGCTTTTCCCACAGTACAATTTCCTATTTCACAAGGTATGCTAAAGGATCCTGGGTCTTTTAATTTTTGAGGAAGTTTTCTTCTAAGAATAGCACTACACTCCTCTGTCAAGGGTACAGTCTTATCATGTTCTAACTTCCTTTTCTTGAAGAGTAGTTCCTTCATGAATTTGGAATAAGATGGCATTTGCTCCAAAGCTTCAGCAAATGTGATGTTAATTTGCAGCTTTTTAAACACATTTAGAAACCTCTCAAACTGCTCCTCTTGCTTAGGATTTTGCACTGTTTAAGGATAAGGCAGTCTCTTATATTTTTTTGGATCAATTGGCTTGTAAGTGTCCTCAAATAATTGCTTCTTTGTCTTTCTTTCAGGACTTTTATGAACTTCTTCATTCTTTTCTGAATGTTTCTTTGGGCTTCTTCCAAGGTTTTCGTGCTCAAAGATCTTCCTGCAGCTGCATCAATCATAGTTCTAGTTACTACATTCATACCATTATAAAAAGTTTCCAGCTGCATACATTCTAGAATACAATGATGTGGACATCTTCTCAGCAACTCTTTATATCTTTCCCATGCTTCATAAAGTGATTTTCCTTCCTGTTGCACAAAAGATGTTATTTCTCCTCTCAGCTTAGCAGCTTTTGAGGGAGGAAAATATTTTGTTAGAAATTTATTCACAACTTCAGTCCATGTGGTGATACGTCCCTGAGGTTGTGCTTGTAACCAACATTTGGCTTTGTCTCTTAAAGAAAATGGAAATAGCCTCAGTCTTATAGCATCTTCACTTACTCCATTCATCCTTATAATATCACACAACTACAGAAAATTAAAAATATGTATATTAGGATCATAAAAAATTCCACCAGAAAATTGGTCCTGCTGCACTAGGTGAAGTAAGGCTGGGTTTATCTCAAAATGATTGGCTTGAATGGTTGGTCTAACAATTGAAGAATTATAGCCTTGCATATCCGTAATTGCATAATCTCCTAGTGTTCTCATTCTATGTTGTTCTGCCATTTACAAAAGGAGTGACTTGAAATTCTGGAGAATGTATAACCTCTAGATCACTGTCACTTCCTAAAGATCTCTCTGCTCTAGTCTCTTTTCTTAATCTTCTATGAATTCTATGAATGTTAGGATCAAAGACAAGAGTAGATTTATTTTTCTTTTTGCCACGCATATACAACTAGTGTTGTTGTAGCAAGTTATAAAAAAATCTTAGAATCAAATTGAGTTCTAAGTATCGTCCTCAGGGAATAAAGTTCTCAATTACCACTTCACAAGATCACAATTAGTTGAGCTTTACAAATTTCAGAAGAATTTGGTATGAATGTATCAAAAACGAAATTAGAGATTAAAACAGAACAGTTAGCATAAAAGTATATAGTAAACAGATGTAGAAAGAGTAGCTAGGAAATTGTTTCACCAAAACTTTAACATTGAATCAATAAAGTTCTGAACTTTCAAGCATTTAGATGGAATGACAATCAGTTCACGTTATATTAATCAAAGGACAGTCCCTTGTCTCAATGAATCTAGCATCTAATCAAATCACTCTAATCCCTTAGATCTAATCCAATCAAATGCTGCATTAAGTTTGAGAAACCAAAAGATTGCAAGATTAAGATATCTTATCCCTAAGAAACCAATAACCTTGGCAATTAATTCCGATCTGAGAAACAAATTCTTTCCCGTTGATAAGAGTTCCTCTATGATTAGTTGATCAAATTTCCATTCAATCACTACTTTAACAGCAGAATCAATCACTCAATCCAATCGAAAACTCAAAGATCCAAAATCTATTCAACATTTCTATTTCAGATTCACAGTTCCTAACCACAAAGAGTTTAAGTAAACATTACAAAAAGAGAAGAGAAGAGAAAAGAAAAAGAGAATGAACAAAGAAGAAACATCTTCAAATGATTCAATAATCCCCTATTTTTTCCTTGAATTAAGTTAATCTAACAAGCGAAAATTAACTTTAGCATCCCAATTAAAATTAAGCATCTTAATGGACTCTAATCTCTATCCCTGAGATTAAGCAATCTCAAAGATTAATCAAAATTAAGCAATTTTGGATTAGAATTTCGTTTGGGTAATTTAGGGTTCATTAAGCAATGTTCCCCTCATGCAAATTTCATTTCATTCAGAGATTGGGGTTAATAAATCCAAGGAAAGAAAGAGTAATATTCCCATTAAACCCAAGAATTCAAGAACCATGTGAGTTGACTAGGAATTACAACAGAATTTAGCCCTCCATGTGGATGGGCTTCACAAATGAAAGAAGGAAATGCAAAAACGTAAGCAACAACAATGTAAAATCAATGAGAATCAAAAGGAAATTGGAAATTAAAACCTATAATGGACCCCTGGCTGTCACCCAAGGATTCCAAGCTCTCAAAATGCTCCAAAAGTGGCAAAAGAATCTAAGGAAATGTAAAAAGCTACGTACCCTAATTTCTCAAATTCTATTTATAGTGCAAAATTTTTTGCCCAAAGTGACAACTATGGTTTCATAGTGATAACACGCAACATTCCAAAGTGATAACGCGCAAGGTCTGTGAGTTTGGCCTCTCTGGAGTTATCACTTTGGCTTCATAGTGATAACGCGCAACGCCCCAGAGTGATTACTCTCGCTTTATAGTGTTTACGCGCAGGTCCTGTGTTTTTGCCCTCTCTAGAGTTGTCACTTTGGCATCAGAGTGATAACTTTGGCTACTCCAGAGTGTCTACTATGGTTCCATAGTAGCTATGCGCAAGATCTTGTACTTTTTGGCCTTTCTGGAGTTGTCACCATGGGTTCATAGTGATCACTCTGGTCTACCTTTCTGGAACAAGCTTGCTGTAGTGTTCACTATAGACTCCAAAGTGATCACTTTCACCTCAAACTTTCTCAAATGCTAAAAATCCATGGAAAAAGTCTAGTAACTCCTGCACAATTATTCAAATGATCAAAATTACAAACTATATCTATGTAAATCAATGTAAATTAACCTAAAATTAAGAAATCTATTATAAATTGACCAAAATGATATTTTTATGTTATTTACAACCCTAAGTTTACTCTTTTCTATTAAGAAACATTAAAATAACATGTAAAAATCCAATAAAATGTGGATTCATCACAACCCCAAACTTAAACTTTTGCTTGTCCTTAAGCAAATCAAAATTCAATAAAGTTAATTGTAAGAGGGTTAGATTTATCCAAAAATTTTCTTTCAAAATTTGCATTCCAAAATTAAACTCTAATTGACACTTCCAATGTTTCCATAATCATGGATTCATTCAACAAGGAAATCATGCTCAATTCAATTAATTCCAAGCAAAGTCCCACTAAACTGAGCCAAAATCTAGCAAGGTTTCATGTAATCCACACAATGTAAAGAAATTATCTAACTCAAAAGATGGTGTTTCACTCTTCACTCCTCCATATTTTAGGCTAAGTGTTTTCCCTCAGTTCATGCAGTTTGCCTCACCCTACCATATGATTGGCCATGTTCTCAATCTCCTTTGCCTAGATACAAAGAACCACCTATCAAGAGGACTTTGTTGGTCACAAACGTATTAAGTTAGGTCAAAATGTTGATCAAGGAGGTCAAAAGTTCAAGTGAGTTTTTAAGAGGAGGGAATTCCTTTAAGTGAGTGAGTACAATAACTAAGAGTGGAATGCATAAAATGATGCAGCAAATGATATTCAAGCACTTTTTCACCATATTTTTCATTTACTTTGCCTTATGTGGAGAATTCTTTTTCTATCAAAATGACTTGCTATATTTTTCTTTTTCTTCCATCATTATTTTTTTTTTTAGACTTTGACAATCATTCTCTTCTTCAAATTCAAGAAAATTTTTTTTTTGACATGTAATATTGACATGTAAAATCCTCACCACCCCAAACTTGAGAGCTTGCTTGTCCTCAAGCAACTACAATCATAATCAGCACCCCAAACTTAATTAATTGCATTCACTCTTGATGCAACTCAAGAGAAATACCTCTATTAAGGGAAGAAAGATGTTTTTGCAGATTAAGTTTGGCAAAAGAAGGAATGTAAAACAAGGGAAGTTAGGTGTAAAGGTGTTGAAGGGTTGGTGGGTGCGTGCAAAGATGGCCTCAATCAGCTAGATGGAAGATTGAACAATGCATATTCAATTAAGAAGCAGGGCAAGTTCTAGAAGATGAATGCAAATATACATGTAAATTGCACACAAAAAGGAATTTAAAGGCTCAATTCTCTACCATGGTGAAAGGTGATAATTACTTAACAATATGTGATTACAATTCACCTTACAAGAAAATATGTGCAGCATGGTAGGAACGAAAATATTCAGAAATAGAGGATGATCATGAGTTGAATGGGAAGTGCAATCAAAATATAACTATGGAATTACAAAACTAGACTATATTAAAAGAGAGATAAGGAAAATATTTTTGTATTTTCATTTAACACTGTGCAAGAAAATTAGACTAAGAACAATGGAAACAGAGGTAAAGAGATCACCCCCTTTCATAGAAAGTAGAATCACAACTCATGGGTCAAATTCATGCTCCTCTTGATGGAACTGAGGGCACTTTCTGCACAAATATACATAGAATTTAGTATAGGGAGCAAATATAAAGCTAGCAAAATGGAATAGATATATATAAATGAAAATGTTAGAGATGTTCAGATTAAGAGGAACAATAAGAAAATAAAGCAGTAAAGGTGGAAACTGGAATGTACGATATTTACAAGGAATTGATGGTTAGCAGTAAATACAGGGAAATAGCAGAAAGTAAGTGAAAAGTGTGTGTAGTGAAAAAGAGGGAACGAATTGGTACGCTCTCTAAGTGAGGAGACAGGAGCTCTAGCTTAGAGACGGTTCCTAGGCCGGACAGAGGTCTAGGGGGAGTCCGGATAGAGGGCTTTAATAAAAAAAAGACAGTAAGTGAAAAGTGTGTGCAGAGAAAAAGAAAAAACTAAGACTAGATAGCATCTTCATCGGAGCTGGAAAAGGAAAAATCATCATCATCTTCTTCTGTTGCTGCTGGAAGGTCGTCATCGGAGGTACTAGAGCTGTTGTCATCGGCTGGCTCGGTAGGAAAGCAGTGGAGGAAAGGGTGGAAGGTCACTCTGGATTGCTGCTCGCAGGTAAGGGGCACTGAAAGTAGGAGCTTCATAGAGCTGTGTGGTAGTCATCCCCAGCTTTTTCCCTATATTCAGCAGCATAGTGTCCATCAGAGTCATGAGGGCCTTCTGCCCAGCATGAATGGAATCCTGCCTCAGAGCAAGCTGCTTCATCTGCTTCCTTATCCTCATTGGAGTATCCCTCCTGTAATCAACTGGTAGAGATAGTCCTAGGTCAGCATTCTTTCTAGGTTTGAAGAAGTCCTTCACCATTGCAGTAGTAATAGAAGGGGATGCTCTAATCTTCTGTAGGTAGTCCCCAAAATCTACCCCAGCATCATGGCACATGGATGGGCATTCCTGTCAGAATGGCATAAATAAGCTCTGCTCGCTTCATTGCTAAGGTAGAGGAATGGAGGACCGGCATGAAAGAACTGAGGATGAAGACACTCCAGATTTTTGCTGCAGGGATGAGGTGCTTGGTGGTCAAGTTCTTGGGTTGCATCTTGCAGTCAAACTCCCAATTCTCACCTTCTTTGCAAACAGTTTCAAGGATAGGCTTGTAGTCCTTATCCTCTTGGATGCTGAAGGTTGTAAAGTCCAGTTGGCCAGCTGACTTATGCACAGCTGGGATATTCAGAACTCTTTGGATGTTGGAGGGGGTGAAGTTGATCAGTTTTCCCCTCACCATGCTGTGTCTGGGAGGGAGAGTCTCGCTTTTAATCCTCATTGCATTGGCGAAGAACTCTTGGGTGATTTCCTTCCACCCATTTCCAGCACAGGTTGTAAAAAGGTCCCATCCTCTTCTCTGAATCTCCTCCTCAAATTGGGGATAGGTGCCTTCTTGAATCTCAAAGTTACGGTCCTGCACCAGCTTCCTTCTTAGGATATTTGTTTTAAAATATTCTTCATGTTCCAAGGACCTAAACCTCGGGTCATGGCTAGGAGGAGGTGCAGAGGAAAAGGCACCAGCTGTTTTGGCCCTCTTGGACCTTGGAGTACTCTTCCTTGGTGTGTTGACCATTTTTGCTGCAGAGAAAAGGGAAATCTGTGTGAGATATTCTGCAGCAACGATGTATATCAAACAAAATAATATTCAACTAATTGAGACAGCAAACTAGAACATCAGGAATATGATACAATGCAAGGTGATCACATTATGGTTCAGGCAAAACAGCATTAAGACAACCAAATTGGACATAGTCAATGATGCAGCAAACTGAAATTTAGTGCACATGAAGCAAACAAGTGGTAACAGACCATTCTGTATGGCAGCAAAATGTCAAGAACTATGCACACAAATACAAATATGTTCACTTTCTATTTGTAGAGACTACTATGCTAGTTGATAGTGATTATGCTGAAATACAGGGCATCAATCAATTGAAGCAGAAAAATTAAACAAATCAATTCAAACAGGGTAGTCTTGACAGTAAACAGTATACAGTGGAACAGTGGAGTTATGTAGCTCAACATGAATAACGAAATATGCATGGGGGTAATCTAATTAGCCACTTTCCATTAAAGTAATGTGCACAACAAAATGAAAGTGATTAATTTGGAGCAGCAAAGATCAGCAGAAGTGTGTTTAGAGTGTATCAGAGGTGAAGTAAGCTCAATAGGGTGCAGTTAGGGCCAGACATGCATTAACATAATAGCACAGCAATGCAGAGAATGAGAGTATGTAGTAGATATGCATATGCTAAGTATGTCAAGGTAATGCAGAGTGAATAAAGTGCATTTCATGCTTGTAGACTAATGGCTGCAGTGAACTAGTGAATATCATGCAGGCAGAAAATTAAATTAATCCTTATTGTATTAAACATGCAAGATAGTCACTACTAAAAATAGAAGTAGGCACCCTATGATGCAGCAATAATACAGAACACATATAACCAAAGTAACAACTCTCAATCCCTTTTGATCAAACAAGTGTATATCAGAATTGTCAACACAATTGTTATGCATACAAGGTTCAAGCAGAGGCAGGGCAATCTTTAAATTCTAGAATGCAGAAATGAAATGAAAAATACATAGGTGTGCAGAGAGTGAAAATGGCATTCTGAATTTACTACTATGCAGTAAGGCATATTGAGAATTATAACAGAAGAATTGAAAATTTGGGGATGCAAGTATGCATGGTGTGACAGTTGTTAAAGTCTGACAAATGGGAGTATAGAACAATTGCAACAGAGTGTTATTCAAGGCAATGTATACACAGGGGAATGAATCATTAAGCAAGCACACAATTTTAATTCCCTTCCACAAACAATTCAGATTGCAAATAACAATGTTCAAAATAATTTCAGTGCAAAGGCTCAAAACAGAATTCCCAATTTACAGTAATTATCCAAGATAGGACTTCAGACCTTGTGCATGTGAGCATAGCTAAAATCAGTGGATTACAGGCCTAGAGTGGTTGCCACTACATCAGAATTTACAATTATCTATAATTTCAAACAAGAGTGACTACCCTAGGGGTGATAATGGTGGAACACCGCATATTTCCTAACTGAAAGTACCCTAACCCCTTCAAATACATAATCATGATCAAATTGAAAGTATTTGCATGAATACCCCACAAACGAGAGTTAAAATCAAAGTTTCCAATTGACAGCGAGCAAGCTAGGGCTAGAGCAATGGTGAAATGTACAATGCATCACAATTAAGCACCCCCAAACCCTTTGAATCAGCAATCCTACATCAACTAACAGGTTGCACGCAGAAATTTCAAAGTATATAATCCCATATCAAAATCCCCCAAATTATGCATTATAAACCCTAACACAGAAAGAGATGAAATTGGAAAATTTACCTGGATAGAAGTTTGATATTGTTGCAGAAATGCAGAATGGAGTAGGTTTGAACACAAAATAACAAAGGGAAAAGGGGAAATCAAGGGGGGTAGGAGATGAGAGTGAGAGCGCTCAGAGGTTTATATATTCCAGTCATCTGCGCGTGTTCACTATGAACTGGGAGTGATGACGCGCAGACCCATGACCCAAAAAAACTCTTCAAAGTGATCACTATAGGCTGAAAGTGAAAACTACAGAGAAGTGGATTCACTTACCTTAGCACGAAAGTGACTACTATGAAATGGAAGTGGACACCTTGGATAGGTCTTGTTGCATAGGGATTTCCTATGGTCTCTGCATGAATTAGATTCAAAATTTAAAACTGTCCACTGTAACAAGAATGAAGAATATATAATAAAATCATGTTGAATGCATCTCAATTCACAGCTCAATCATAAAAATGCTTATTGGATGAAAAGAACCTCAAAGAATAAAAGTAAAAATAAAAATAAATCTTAATCAACTTGTGAGTTGCCTCTCACACAGCTCTTCTTTAACGTCACTAGCTTGACGTATGAAATTATTTATGGGAGCCAAGGGATGGAATGGAGGTGGTGCATAGTGATATCAAGTTAATCTCCTCAACTTCTTCCAAGGTAGCTGAGTTTTGCAAGAATGGCTTCAAGCGATGCCCATTCACCATAAAACTTTTGCTAGTGAAGTCACTTATGATCTCCACTGCATCATGGGAAAACACCTTTGTAACAGTGAAAGGTCCAAGCCACCTTGATTTCAGCTTTCCAGGCATGAGTTTAAGACAAGAATTAAACAAGAGAACCTTTTGACCAACATAGAACTCTTTGCTTGAAATCTTCTTATCATGGTATTGTTTGGTCTTTTCCTTATAAATTCTGGAGTTCTCATAGGCCTCAACATGTAGCTCCTCCAACTCTTGCAGCTGTAATTTCCTCTGCTCTCCAGCTAAATCATAATGGATGTTGCAAGCCTTTACTGCCCAATAAGCTTCGTGTTCCACCTCAACTGGCAGATGGCAGGCTTTTCCATAGACTACCCTGTATGGTGACATTCCCAAGGGTGTCTTAAATGCTGTTCTATGTGCCCACAAGGCATCATCAAGCCTGCGACTCCAGTCCTTTCTGTGGGGCTGCACTACTCTCTCAAGTATTTTCTTGATTTCTCTATTAGAGAGCTCAACCTGCCCATTTGTCTGTGGGTGGTAGGCAGCAGAAACTTTGTGTACAACTCCATATTTCTTCAACAAGACTTCTATAGTCCTATTGCAAAAATGACTTCCTTGATCACTAATGATGGCCCTAGGAATTCCAAACCTGCAAAATAAGTTGCTACGAACAAACTTTGTAACAACTCTAGCATCATTAGTTCTGGTGGCTTTAGCTTCCACCCATTTTGAGACATAATCAACAGCAAGGAGTATATAAAGAAAACCAAAAGAGGAAGGGAATGGCCCCATAAAATCAATACCCCAGACATCGAAGATGTCACAATAGAGAATGGGTTGTTGGGGCATCTCTTGTCTCCATGTAATTACTCCTCCTGCTTTTTGGCATCTCTCACAGGTAGAATATGCTTGCATGAGTCTTTAAAAATAGATGGCCAATACAGCCCTGCATCCAGCACCTTTCTTGCTGTCCTCTGAGGCCCTTGATGACATCCTACAGCTGAGGCATGACAGAACTGCAGTATGGATGGAATTTCTTCATTAGGCACACATCTTCTGATGACTTGGTCACTGCAGAATTTCCATAAATAAGGGTCATCCCAAACATAATATTTGGCATCACTCCTTATCCTATCCTTTTTAGCCTTTGGCACACCTGCTGGAAAAACTCCTGCAGCAAGAAAGTTAACAATATCAGCATACCAGGGTGCCTGTGAAGCATACAACTCAAAGAGTTGTTTATCAGGAAAATCATCTAAAATTGGAATAGGGTCTAGAACTCCCTCTATCCTGCTCAGGTGGTCGGCTACCAAATTCTGAGTTCCACTTCTATTCTTGATCTCTAAATCAAATTCATGAAGTAAGAGCATTCAGCAAATACTTCAAGGCAGAATGATCAGTAAAAACCACAACTTTTGACCCTAACAGATATGATCTGAACTTGTCCAGTGCAAAAACTATGGCCAATAATTCTTTTTCAGTTGTGGTATAATTACATTGTGCTGAATCCAAAGTTCTAGAAGCATAATAAATGATATGAGGAAACTTACCAACCCGTTGTGTCAATGCTGCCCCCACTGCAAAATTGGATGCATCACACATTAATTCAAATGGTGTGGTCTAATCTGGAGGTTGGATGATGGGTGTGGTGGTCAGGGCTTCCTTAAGCATATTAAATGCTTCTTTGCACTTTTCATCAAAGTTGAACTCAGCCTCCTTTTGCAAAACCTTGGACAGGGGAATGGCTATTTTGGAGAAGTTCTTAATGAATCTCCTGTAGAACCCTGCATGGCCAAGGAAAGCACAAACCTCTCGAATGCAAGAGGGGTAAGGCAATTGTGTAATAACATCAAGTTTTGCAGGATCTACTTCAATTCCCTTTTCAAACATGATATGGCCTAACACTACACCTTGCTCTACCATGAAATGGCCTTTTTCAAAATTCAGCACAAGGTTAGTATCAATGCATCTTTTCAATACTTGTTCCAAATTATTCAAACATGCAGAGAAAGATGGGCCATACACAGTAAAATCATCCATGAAAACTTCTATACAATGCTCCACTAAATCAGAAAAAATGCTTAACATACATCTTTGAAATGTTCCTGGGGCATTGCATAAGCCAAAGGGCATTCTCCTATAGGCAAAAGTGCCAAAAGGACATGTAAAAGTGGTTTTTTCCTGGTCTTTAGGTGCAATGCAAATTTGGAAATAACTGGAAAAACCATCAAGAAAACAATAATGAGACTTACCAGCCAACCTTTCCAAGATTTGATCAATGAAAGGTAATGGGAAGTGATCCTTCCGGGTTGCTTGGTTAAGCCTTCTGTAGTCTATGCAGACTCTTCAACTATTCTGGACTCTGGTGGGTATCAACTCATCTTTTTCATTCTTCACCAGAGTGAGTCCAGATTTCTTTGGTACCACTTGGACTGGGCTGACCCACGTGCTGTCTGATATAGGGTAGATAATCCTAGCTTGCAGCAACTTGGTGACCTCCTTCTTCACCACGTCTAGAATAATGGGATTCACTCTCCTCTGAGGCTGCCTCACTAGCTTAGCACCCTCCTCCGATAATATTCTGTGCATACAAAGAGAGGGGCTAATTCTAGGGATATCAGCAAGGGTCCAGCCTATAGCTTTCTTGTGCCTCTTAATCACTTCTAGGAGTTTCTCCTCTTGTTCTACATTTAGCTTGGTGGAGATTATCACTGGGAGCTTCTCATTTGCCTCTAGATAGGCATATTGCAGATGTTCTGGCAAAGGTTTAAGTTCCAATGCTGGAGGTTGCTCCACAGAGGGAAGTGGTTTAGCACTCTCAATAGAAGAAATCTCTGCAACATTCAAATCAAAGGGGTTAGATTCAATTGTACTTGCTGATTTCAAAACATCACATTCTTCCCCTATCAATTTGTCAATCTATTCAATATCAGAATTTGCAGAATTCACATTCAAAAAGTCAGAAACACAAGAGTCACACATAGAAGAATAATTACAATATTCACAAATAGAAGTATCAATACATTCAGTAAAATCAAAAGAAAAATTTGTTTCTAAAAATTCAGAGAATTGTTCATCTATCAAATCATCAAATAAATCAATTTGGAAGACAGAATGTTCTTCAGATGGATGCTTCATAGCATCAAGTATATTAAAGCGCACAATGCTGTCCCCAAACTCCATGGTAAGTGTCCCGGCATGCACATCAATTTTTGTTCTTGCAGTCTTCAAGAACGGTCTTCCCAATATGATTGGTGTAACACTCTTCATTGACTCTCCCTCTTGCATGTCCAAAATGTAAAAGTCAGCTGGGAAGATGAGATCATTCACCCTGACTAGTACATCTTCAACAATCCTAGCTAGGTTTGTTATGCTTCTATTGGCTAACTGAATAACCACACCTGTAGGCTGTAGAGGGCCAAGAGACAGTGAAGTAAAAATGGACAAAGGCATGACATTTATAGATGTTCCTAAATCTAGCATAGCATTCTCAATCCTATTATTACCAATAATGCATGGGATAGTGAACGTTCCTAGGTCCTTACATTTCTCAGGCATTGTGGACCTTTGTTTTTCAAAAAGTGCAGACACATTCCTACCCATATTTACCTTCTCATTACCCTTAAGACGCCTCTTATGGGTGCATAAATCTTTCAAGAACTTGGTGTACTTGGGTATTTTCTTGATTGCATCTAGTAGAGGTATGTTCACCTCTACCTTCCTGAAGGTCTCAAAAATCTCTTTCTCAGCCTCTTCAATCTTTTTACTTGGCTGAATAACTCTCTGAAGGAATGGTAGAGGAATTGACCTTTCAACATTTTCTGCTACCTTTGGTTGGGTAGGAGTAGGTTCTGGTTGTTCTTGAGTCATTTCCTCTCCATTTTGACCAACTGTAGCTGGAGTACAGCTTGAGTCTTCTTTCTCTTTGGGCATTGTGGGCTCTTGCATCACTTTCCCAGACCTCAGGGTGATTGCACTCACATTTTTGGGATTCACAACAGTTTGTGCAGGGAGGTTCCCTGAGCCTTGAGATTGCATTTGGTTTAGAGAAGAGGCTAACTGTCCCATTTGATTCTCCAAAGTTTTGATACTAGCCTCAGTTCTCTGCTGGAAAGTGATGTTGTTCATGGTCAATTGCTTCATGAGCTCCTCTAATGATGGTTCATTTTTCTGGGATGCATTTGGTTGTGAAGAAGTTGGTTGATGATGGTGCTGGGCTTGTTGTGGCTGATGTTAGGATTGATGGGGTCTATTTGGGCCAGCATGATGTGCTTGATATTGAATGCCTTGCTGCTGGTTATGTTGTTGAGAATTGCTTCCCCATCTTAGATTTGGATGGTTCCTCCAGCTTGGGTTGTATCTATTGGAAGATAGATCCCAATTGGGTTGTTGCTGCAAATTTGGAAAAGGAAATTTATTACTGTAAATGTTTGCAGCATAAGCCTGAGGATTACCTTCTAGAGTGTCAGACTCTTGTAGTGTGGGGCAGCTATCAGTGTAGTGATTTGTAGCTGAGCAAATACCACACAACATGGCTGGAATGGATAGGGGAGGAGGTGAAGATGCAGCAGCACTCTTTTGCATGGAAGCCAATTACTTTACCATGGATGCTAATTCATCAAGTTTGTGTTCCAGCTTACTAGATTCAGCAACTTGTACTTCACTCACATTTCTGGTAACACAAGAATTTTACCTTGTTGCAAATTGTTGGGAGTTGACGGCCTTGTTCTCAATCAGGTTGCGAGCTACAATCGGAGTTTTGTCAACCAACGCCCCTCCACTTGCGGCGTCTATCATGCTTCGGTCCATAGGGTGCAGTCCCTCATAAAAGTATTGTATCAACAATTGATCACTAATTTGGTGATGGGGGCAGCTAGCACACAACTTCTTGAATCTTTCCTAATATTCATAAAGGGTCTCTCTTTCAAGTTGCCTTATCCCACATATTTCCTTTCTTATGGATGCAGCTCTTGACGCTGGGAAAAATTTCTCCAGGAAAAGCTTTTTCAAGTTGTCCCAACTTGCAATGGATCCTGGAGGGAGATAGTAAAGCCAATCCTTGGCTGCATCCATCAGAGAGAACAGAAATGCCTTTAATTTGACATGCTCCCTAGGCACACCTTGTGGCCTCATGGTTGAACAAACAATGTGGAACTCCTTGAGGTGTTTGTGTGGATCCTCACCTGCAAGGCCATGAAATCTTGGGAACAAGTGTATTAGTCCAGTTTTTAGAACAAAAGGAGCATCAATATCAGGATACTGTATGCATAAAGTTTGATATGTTACATCCGGTGCAGCCAGTTCCTTTAATGCTCTTTCATTGTCAGCCATTTTTTCAATTTCAAATTCTAATGAATGGGGTGATGAATAGATAGATATAAGAGATGAAGACTCCTCAAAATGTTAGAACTATTCCTATGTGTCCTAATGCTACTATGCAATGTCCTATCAATCTCTGGGTCAAGTGGATACAAGTCTCCAGGATTCGATCTGGTCATGCACTAGAAACTAATTATAAGGAACGAAAAGAAGTAAGCTAGATGAAACAACAAAAATGCAGCGAAAATCATATGACAATTATGCAGAAAACTAATGTCTATGTGTAGTAAAATGAAGCAAAGAAGTTAAGCAACAAAAACAGGAAAGAAATTACAACTACTTGCAAGAAAACGCAACACAAGCTAACAAATTCTGCAGAATTCTGCAGAAATGTGCAGCAAAAATAGAGTAATAATGCAGAAAAACAGAAAATAGAGCACTAAAACAGAGCAACTAACAAGTTCAATGCAAAATTAACACCAAACATTCCCCGGCAACGGCGCCAATTTGATGGTGCGAGTTTTTGCTACTCGTTATGCACAAAGATTGTCGTTAATCCTCATCAAATATGCAAAGAAATGTATGCAATACTAGGGTGTTGTCCTAGGTTGTCTCCAAGGAATTTTTTTGGTTGAGCACATACATCGAACAAGTGTAAACATATATTTTAAAGCAAGTAAATTGGGGGGAGGTTTGTCAATTTCCATATTTTAATCAAGAACCAAGAAGAGGTTGATAAAGAAATTCTGGATACTTTCAGAAAAGTTGAAGTCAATATCCCCTTGTTAGATGCTATTAAGCAAATCCTAAAGTACACCAAATTCCTTAAGGACTTGTGCACTCATAGAAGGTGGCTAAAGGGTAATGAAAGAGTGAATATGGGGAGGAATGTATCAGCTCTTTTTGATAGGCAGAAAACTTCCATGCCTGAGAAATGCAAAGATCCAGGGACGTTTACTATTCCCTGCATTATAGGCAACAATAGGATAGATAATGCCATGATTGATTTAGGTGCATCTATTAATGTTATGCCTTTATCTATCTTCACATATTTGTCTCTTGGACCATTGCAGCCCACAGGTGTCATCATCCAGCTAGCAAATAGGAGCACAACACATCCAGCTGGACTTGTGAAGGATGTGTTAGTAAGGGTGAATGACCTCATTTTTCCAGCTAATTTTTACATCCTTGACATGAAAGAGTCAATGGTAGTGTTGCACCAATCATTTTGGGAAGACCGTTCTTAAAGACTGCGAGAACGAAGATTGATGTGCATGCTGGATCACTTACTATGGAGTTTGGAGACAGTGTTGTCTGCTTTAACATACTGGATGCTATGAAGCACCCAAATGAAGAACACTCTGTTTTACACATTAACCATCTTGATGAATTAATAGATGATAGTTTGTCTGAATTTCTAGGAGGAGACTCTCTCCTTAATTTTTCTGATTGTGCCGATACTTACAATTGTGAATCGTGTAATAGTTCTTCTCTTTGTGACATTTGTGCTGAGATTTCTGATTATTTGAATGCAAATTCTACTACTTTCAACGTTGATAAACCTAAAAATTCCATAGGGTTAGAATGTGATGTATTGAGTACAACAAGTACAGTTGAATCTAATGCCTTTGATTTGAATATTGCAGAGACTTTGTCAAATGAAAGTGCCAAATCACTTCCTTCTGTGGAGCAACCTCCCACATTGGAGTTGAAGCCCCTACCAGAACATTATGAGAAGCTCCCGGTCATTATTTCCACCAAGCTTGAAGGCGATCAAGAGGAGATATTATTGGAAGTAATTAAAAGGCACAAGAGAGCTATTGGATGGACTTTAGCTGACATTCCTGGTATTAGCCCTCTCTTTTGCATGCACAAAATTCTGTTGAAAGAAGGGACTAAACTAGTGAAGCAGCTTCAGAGGAAAAGAAAGAGAAAGAGGAAGAGGAAAAGGAAAAGGAAACCACAACTCTAAGAACTAGAAGCGCTGCACTTAGGAGCATATGAAGACTCAAGAACCTACAAGGGGAGAACCAAGCAGTATCATGATAAATTGATAGGTAGAAGAGAGTCCTGTGTAGGTCAAAAGATGCTTCTATTCAACTCATGTCTCAAGTTCATGACTGAAAGGCTGCATTCCAGGTGGATTGGTCCATCCACAGTTACACAAGTATTTCCTAATAGTGCAGTGGAAATCAAGAGTGAATCCACTAACAAATGTTTCACAGTGAATGGACATTGCCTGAAGCATTTTTTTGAGAACTCAATTCCATCAGAGGAGATTGAAGAGGTGGATGTGTACTCCCCCATCATTTCCTTTAACCAAGACCCCTGTCATGAGTAAATAACTTCGCACGTCAAGCTAGTGACGTTAAAGAAGCGCTCTGTGAGAGGCAACTCACACGTGAATAAGGAATTTTGTTCTTTCCCTTTGCATTCTTTCAATTAAGTTTTTGTTTTCATTTGTTTTCATTTCTAGATAGATCTCTGATACAATTTAATTTTGTGTAAATAATTTTTTTGTGGACTCAGAATTTTTACAGGGACTTTGTCAGTAGCAAACACTTTGGGTACTCATTCATGCTTGGTACAATTTGTTTTTCGTGAGAGTGGTCACTTTCATAAGCCATAGTGGTCACTTTGGCTCAAGGTAAGCATATTTCTCTCTGTAGTTCCCACTTTTAAGAGTGAAAGTGGCTACTTTGACACCCAAGAGGTCAATAATTGCGCGTGGACACTTTCAAGTCTAATAGTAGCCACACGCAATTCACTTTGCATTTTGGGGCTTACTGTAGTTGCTACTTTCTTCAATGAAAGTAACCACGCGCATATGCTCACAAAGAGGAATTCTCTAGAGTTCCCACTTTGAAGCCCCATAGTAGCCACGCGCAAATTCACTTTGAATTTTGGCTTACTGTAGTTGCCACTTTCTCACTTGAAAGTGGCCACGCACACTTGTCCCACAAAATAACCCACTGTAGTTCCCACTTTCCAACCCCAAAGTAACCACGTGCATATGCCCACACACATAACCTCACTGTAGTTGCCACTTTCTCACTTGAAAGTGACCACGCGCACCACACTTTGGGCCAGCCCACTGCGCGTAGCTCCTAAAATCCCTCAAAGCCACAATGCCCACTTCACGTCACTCACTACACACACCCACAAACACCCACTCAAGCACTTCACTCACAACGCACCTCATGACACCACTCCTCCACCTCCCAATTTGAGTTTTTGCAACCCCAATCCTCACCTTTTCCCTTCTGCCGCCACACCCAAAGCTCCAAACAAGGTAAATCTCTCAACTCTCTTAATTCATGGGTTAGGGTTCTTGGATCCCTAATTTTGGGCTTTTTAATTGTGCCCTTATATGTTGAAATTGATGTGAATTTCTTGTTTAATTAAGCATTCTTGTATGAATTAGAGTGGGTGAGGTCCTTTCAAGGCCCAAAGTGGACATTTTCAAAGGCAAAAGTGGACACTTTGCTAACATGTCTTCCACTATAAATAGATTTTAGAAATTTGGATACGAGGACTGGAACATTTATTTTTCTTTCATTCTCTTTGCCAAATTAGGACATTTTCTTTCCAGAGCTTTGGAGCCTTGGGTGACAGCCATGAGTCCATTATAGGTTTTAATTTCCAATTTTCCTTTGATTCTCATTGAGTTTACATTAATGTTGCTTACGTTTCTGCATTTCTTTCTTTCGTTTGTGAAGCCCATCCATATGGAGGGCTAAATTTTCTTGTAATTCCTAGTCAACTCTTATGGTTCTTGAACTCTTAGGTTTAATGACAATATTACTCTTTCTTTCCTTGGATTTATTAATCCCAATCTTTGAATGAAATGAAATTTACATGAGGGGAACATTGCTTAATGAACCCTAAATTATCCAAACAAAATTCTAATCTAAAATTGCTTAATTTTGATTAATCTTTAAGATTGCTTAATCTTAAGGATAGAGATTGGAGCTCATTAAGATGTTTAATTTTAATTGGGATGCTAAAGTTAATTTTCGCTTGTTAGATTAACTTAATTTAAGGGAAGAAAAGGGGATTATTGAATCATTTGAAAGAATAGGGATAGAACTCATTGATTGACTAGGGATTACTCTTCTTAATTGATTGAATTTCACTAGTTTACATTTTTCTCTTGATTAAAATTTGGAAATTGACAAACCTCCCCCCAATTTACTTGCTTTAAAATCTATGTTTATACTTATTCGATGTATGTTCCCAACCAAAAATTCCTTGGAGATGACCTAGGACAACACCCTAGTACTGCATTCATTTCTTTGCATATTTGATGAGGATTAACGACAATCTTTGTTCATAACGAGTAGCAGAAATTCGTTCCACCAAGGCCTAGATGAAGAAGCAGTGGCTGTCTTGGCCCTTTTGGCCCTGGGTGCGTTCTTTCTAGGAGTGTTGGCCATTAATCTACACATAGAAAAAAAGGATAAATAAGTGATAGTGCAGAATTAACCATGTAGCAAGAATTTCACATCATTTGGAAATGAAAGAGAGAAAATTCAAGCAATTTACAGCACTATTGCAGAAGAAATGTAACTACTATACTAGTAGTTAGTAGTTCTGCATACAAAAGTAACTACTATACTAGTAGATAGTAAATACTTTGACAGTGACAGAACAGACATTTAGGCACTTGCAGAGTGGTCACTATGAAATGAACTATGCCAGTTTTTTGCAATATTGAAATGATAAAAGTGGCCGCTATGATTTTAGTGAAGCTTAGCAGCATAAAAATAGCATGTAGACACATAACACTTGCAAGTTCAAGCAACAAATTAAGTCTAGCATAGAAGGAAATAGTTTTCAACCCAAAGTGATCACTATGTGTTGGCAGGTAACTACTATCATAGCAAAAACAGTTTCAAAATGAAATCCATAATTCATGTGTTTAAAATGCAGAAAAACACATGTCATATATTGAATCATGCTCTGAAAAAGTGGTTCATTTGATAGTAGTTGAATGTAAAATTTAAACACATAGTGCATTTAGATCCAACAAACTAATTACCAACTTCTGAATCAATCTGTGACATGTAATGTGCAGAGAACAGCTATGCTTAGGATGAATTCAACTAAGGTAAAAAACATGTGCAGCAATATGGGTCTAATTTCAAATCAAATTTCTAGAATTCAGAACAAGGAGTGAGTGAAAATGTAATTACATGGTAGTGCAACTGAATCAGATCAGCAATGAGTGTATGAAATGAGCAGAACACAATATATTCACAGAAAGTAGTTACTATGAATGTTGATAGTGACTACTTCAGAGCAAAAACACTTCAAATTCACAAGGAAAAATGCAAATTGATTTCTAATAATGAGAATTGGAATTTCAATGCACAGAAATCACATTCCAGACTAAAATGAACCTAGGGGAAGTAGAATTTCAGCATTATATACATAGTAACCCTACTAACTTAAAATCATGTAATTATCCCTGCAGAAACTGATTCTAACCAGTAATTTCAACTAAAATTGGTTCTAATAAAAAATCCCCAATTGAAAAATGAAGAACCCTAACACAGAGAGTGAGGAAGAGGAAATTACCTGGATTTGAGTTCAAATCAAGTGCAAAAGTGCAGGGAATTGACGTTCAAATGCAAGGAATTGAATTCGAGGGAGTGAGTGCTCAGGAAATTTGAAGAAGAGTGAAAATTTCTCAGAAAAGAAGAGTGAGAGTGAACGTGGAAAGGGGCTCTATTTATATGAAAATGTTGGCGTGGTTACTCTCAAGAATCATTGTAGACACGCGCAAGGGTTTAGTAAAAATGTGGTGCGCGTGGCTACTATGAACTTTCATAGTAATCACTTCAGAGGCGCCTTTCTTAGCTATTTCGAAAATCAAATGTTCAAAAATGGTTTTTGTAGTGGTTACTATGAAAGTTCAAAGTGACCACCACAAAGGCGCCCTTCATGTGTATTTTCCAAGAGTGTTGCGTGTGGCTACTATGAACTTTCATAGTAGTTACGCACTGACCAATGAATTTAAAAGCCTTCAAAGTGGTTACTATGAAAATTGAAAGTGAGAACTACAGAGAGTAAAATCACATACCTTGGTGGAGAGTGACCACTATGGCTTGGGAAAGTGATTACCTTCATGGCAATCTTCAAAATTCTTTCTAAAGTGAATGCTTGGTGCCATGGAAATGATTATTCCTCCCTCTCTACTTGGACTTCCATGAATATATGCATAAATTGAGTCCAAATACATCAATTTTTCCTCTACAATTATGAACAAATCATCATTCAAATAATGAGTCAAGTGTTAAACAAAATGTTGGTGCAGCATGAACTAAACAGCATGACTAGTAACACAGCTCAAATGAAAGAATGCTTATTGAAATCAAAGGAGAACTAGAAAGTGCTATAAAAACTGTGAGTTGCCTCTCATAAAGCGCTTCTTTAACGTCACTAGCTTGACGTTTTATGGAGCTCTCACTCCAAAATAACTAAAGAATCAAGAATAGCTGGAGCTTGCTCTAGGAAAACTTCCTCCACATTAGCCTCAAGTGTAGGATTGCCATGGAAGGGCTTTAGGCGATGGCCATTCACTTTAAAAACCTTATTTGTGGATTCACTTTTTACCTCCATTGCTCCATAGGGAGAAATGGAAGTCACAATGAAAGGTCTCTGATCCACCTAGATCTAAGTTTTCCAGGCATGAGCTTCAAACGGGAATTGAACAGCAAAACTTTTTGACCTATGAAAAACTCTTTCCTTGCTATTTTTCCATCATGAAAGGCCTTTGTTTTCTCCTTATAAATTTTGGAGTTTTCGTATGATTGAAGGCGAAGTTCTTCTAATTCTTGCAAGTACAATTTCCTTTGTTCTCCAACTTTGTCTATGTCCATATTGCAGGCTCACACTGCCCAATAAGCACGATGTTTTACTTCTATTTGGAGGTGGCAGGCTTTTCCATAGACAATTCTGTAAGGTGACATTCCCAAAGGAGCCTTGTATGCTGTTCTATGAGCCAAAAGAACATTATCAAGACGTTTGCTCCAGTCTTTCCTATTTGGCTGAACAATCCTTTCCAAAATCTTCTTAATTTCTCTGTTGGAGAGCTCAGCCTACCCATTGGTTTGGGGGTGATACGGTGTAGATACTTTATGCACTACTCCATACTTTCTCAGTAGAGTCTCAATGGTTCTATTGCAAAAGTGGGTACCCTGGTCACTAATCAAAGCTTGAGGTACTCCAAACCTACAAAACAAATAAGTATGCACAAAATCTGCAACAACTCTAGAATCATTAGTTCTTGTGGGCTTAGCCTCTACCCACTTAGAGACATAGTCTACAGCAAGCAAAATATATAAGAAACCAAAGGAAGGAGAAAAAGGACCCATGAAGTCTATACCCCAAACGTCGAATACATCACAGTATAAAATGGATTGTTGAGGCATTTCATGCTTCAAGGTGATTACCCCTTCCAGTTCTTTGGCATCTCTCATAAGTAGAACACACTTGCCAAGAGTCCTTGAAGATTGTAGGCCAATAAAAACCTGCATCCAGTACTTTCCTTGCAGTCCTTTGGGGCCCAAGATGGCCTCCTACAGTGGATGCATGGCAGAAATGCAAAATCGATGCAGTTTCTTCCTCAGGAATACACCTTCTAATCACTTGATCACTACAGAACTTCCACAAATAGGGGTCATCCCAGAGGTAATGCTTGGTATCATTCTTGATCTTTTCCCTTTTACTCCTTTGTGCATCAGTGGGAAAAATTCCTGCAACTAAAAAGCTTACAATATAAGCAAACCAAGGCAACTTTGAAGTACATAACTCTAATATTTGCTCATCAGGGAAATCATCTTTTAGAGGAGTGAGTTCAGGGACTCCCTCTATCCTGCTTAAATGATCTGCCACCAAATTTTGTGCTCCAGTTCTATCCATTATCTCCACATCAAATTCTTGAAGTAGAAGCATCCACCTTATTAACCTTGGCTTTGAATCTGTCTTTTTCAAAAGGAACTTAAGAGCAGAATGATCAGTAAACACCACAACTTTTGACCTTAGCAAGTATGATCTAAATTTATCTAAAGCAAACACTATCGCCAATAGTTCCTTTTTAGTTGTGGTACAGTTACACTGTGCAGGATCCAAAGTCCTAGATGCATAATAAATGACATGTGGATCCTTACCAAATCGCTATGCTAAGACAACACCCACAGCAAAATTGGATGCATCACACATGAGCTCAAATGGAATATCCAGTTTGGTGGCTGAATGATTGGAGTTGTGGTCAAGGCTGTCTTAAGACAATCAAACGCCTCCTTACACTTGGCTCCAAACTCAAAGTCAATATCTTTCTACAGTAACTTGGAGAGAGGAAGGGCTATCTTGGAAAAAACCTTGATAAAGTGCCTGTAAAAACCTGCATGGCAAAGAAATGCACGCACCTCTCGCACACAAGAGGGGTAAGAAAGATGTGAAATGACATTAAGCTTAGCAGGATCTACCTCAATTCCCTTCTCAGATATTATATGGCCTAAGACTACCCCCTGCCTAACCATAAAATGGCATTTCTCAAAGTTCAAAACAAGGTTAGTCTCTATACATCTTTGTAAAACTCTATCTAAGTTTCTTAAACATGCAGAAAATGATGACCCATATACAGTGAAGTCATCCATGAATACCTCAATACAATGCTCAACCAAATCAGAAAATATGCTTAACATGCATCTTTATAATATACCGGGAGCATTGCAAAGCCCGAATGGCATTCTTCTATATGCAAATGTACCGAATGGGCATATAAAAGTGGTCTTCTCCTAATCATCAGGAGCTATGCATATTTGAAAATAACTAGAAAATCCATCTAGGAAACAGTAGTGAGACTTACCTGTCAGGCGCTCTAGCATCTGATCTATGAAAGGTAGAGGAAAGTGGTCTTTCCTGGTCGCTTGGTTGAGCCTCCTATAATCAATGCAGACTCTCTAACTTTTCTGCACTTTAGTGGACAAGAGCTTATCCTTCTTAGTTTTCACTACTAAAATCCCTGACTTTTTGGGCACCACCTGCACTAGGCTCACCCATGTGCTATCTGATATCGGGTAGATGATGTCTGCCTGGAGTAGTTTGGTGATCTCCTTCTTCACCACCTCCAATACGATCGGATTTATCATCCTCTGGGACTATCTCACTGGCTTGGATCCTTCTTCCAACAAAATTCGGTGTATGCACAGGGAAGGGTTGATTCTAGGGATGTTAGCCAAGGTCCATCCAATATAGCCTTTCTATGCTTCTGAATCACATCGAGCAACTGCTCCTCTTGGTCCTCATCAAGCTCAGTGGATATGATCACAGGGAGCTTCTCACCTGCTTACAAATAAGCATATTGTAAATGCTCAGGCAGGGGTTTAAGCTCCAAGGTGGGAGGCTGCTCAACTGAAGGCAGTGCTTTAGCACTTTCATTTGAACTGATTTCTGCAACATTTAAACTACAAGGGTTAGATTCAATTATACTTGCTGTACTCAATGAACCACATTCTATCCCTTTTGATTTTTCAATGTCATTAATGTCAGAAGTTGCAGAATCTAAATCCAAAAAATTAATAATACAAATATCACACAAAGATGAATTAGTACAATATTCACAAATTTTAGTATCTATGGTATCTACACAATCAAAAAAATCAACGAAAGAGTCTCCTAAAAATTCAACAAAACTATCATCTATCAAGCTATCAAGAACATCAATGTGGAAAACTGAATGCTCCTCAGGTGAGTGCTTCATAGCATCTAGTATGTTGAAGCGAACCACACTCTCTCCAAACTCCATGGTGAGAGTTCCACAGCTGCACATCAATTTTGGTCCTAGCCATCTTCAAGAATGGCTTCCCCAAGATGATTAGTGCAGCTTCTTTTATTGGCTCTTCTTCTTGCATGTCCAAGATGTAGAAGTCAGCAGGAAAGATCAAGTCATTCACTCTCACTAGAACATCCTCCACAAGGTCGGCTAGATTAGTGGTGCTCCTATTTGCTAACTGGATGATGACACCTGTGGGCTGCAATGGTCCAAGAGACAAAAATATGAAGATAGATAAAGGCATAACATTAATAGATGCACCTAAATCAAGCATGACATTATCTATCCTATTGTTGCCTATAGTGCAGGGAATAGCAAACATCCCTGGATCTTTGCATTTCTCAGGCATGGAAGTTTTTTGCCTCTCAAAAAGGGCTGATACATTTCTCCCCATGTTTACTCTTTCATTATCCTTTAGCCGTCTTCTATGAGTGCCTAAGTCCTTAAGGAATTTGGCGTACTTTGGGATTTGCTTGATAGCATCTAACAAGGGGATATTAACTTCAACCTTTCTGAAAGTATCCAGAATTTCTTTGTCAACCTCTTCTTGTTCTTGCTAGGCTGAACCATTCTTTGAAGGAAGGGAATAGGAATGGACCTCTCCTCTTTGTCTACCACTTTTGGTTAACATAGTGTGGGCATAGGTGCAGGCTGCTCTTGGCTCTTAAGCTCTTTTCCTTCACCTTTTGCAACTAGAATGCAACTAGGATCCTTCTCCTTAGGCATTTCTGGCTCTTGCATCACCTTACCAGATCTTAAGGTAATAGCACTCACATTCTTTGGGTTTGTTACAGTTTGTGCAGGGAGATTTCCTGAACCTTGAGATTGAAGTTGATTCAGGGATGAAGCAAGTTGACGCATTTGATTCTCCAATGTCTTAATACTTGCTTGGTCTGTTGTTGGAAAGCCTGACTCTGTTGCTGGAAATTGAGATTATTTATAGTGAGTTACTTCACAAGGCTTCCAAGGATGACTCACTCTTTTAAGGTGCAGTAGCCAGTGAAGAGGGTGCTTGATGGTGCTGTTGAGATGAAGATGATGGATAGTGATGTTGCTGGGTTGAATATGGCTTGCTTTGTCCAGCTTAATGTGGTTGGAAATGGTTGTTGGTTGGTTGGTTAGAGCCTTGATGCTGTGCATTTCCTCCCCACCTTAACTTAGGATGGTTCCTCCAACTGGGATTATATCTATTAGAAGATAAATCCCAACTTTGTTGTTGTTGCGGCTGCTAAAAAGGAAATTTATTAGCATAAATATTAGTAGCATAAGCTTGAGGATTACCTTTCGAAGATTCAGTTTCTTGCAATGTGGGGCAACTATCAGTGAAGTGATCCATAGATGAAAAAATCCCATAAAACATGGCTAGAATGGATGGAGGTTGAGGTGTATTTGCAGCAAAATTCTTTTGAATGGATGCCAACTGTTTTACCATAGAAGCCAACTCATCTAGCTTATACTCCAGCTTGTGTGAATCTGAAGTTTGAATTTCATTGACACTCCTGGACATGATGGAGTTTTGCCATGTAGCAAACTAGTGAGAGTTAGCTGCCATATTCTCAATGAGGTTTCTAGCGGCAGCGGGAGTCTTATCAACTAGGGCTCCTCTACTAGCTGCTTCGATCATGCTCCTATCCATTAGGTGTAAGCCCTCAAAGAAGTATTGGATTAGGAGCTGGTCACTTATCTGATGATGGGGGCAACTAGCACAAAGTCTCTTGAAACGCTTCCAATATTCATACAAACTTTCCCTCTCTAGCTGCCTAATACCACATATTTCCTTTCTTATTAAGGCAGCCCTTGAGGTAGGGAAAAATTTTTCCAGGAACAATCTCTTAAGGGTGTCCCAACTTGTAATAGAGCGAGGTGGAAGATAATACAACCAATCTTTAGCCAAATCCATAATAGAGAATGGAAAAGCCTTCAATTTCACATGCTCTTTAGGCACACCTTGTGGTCTCATTGTAGAACAAACAATACGAAATTCCTTGAGGTGTTTATGTGGATCTTCGCCTGCAAGACCATGAAATTTAGGCAAAAGATGGATTAGAAAAGTTTTAAGAACAAAAAGGGCATCCACATCCGGGTATTGGATACACAAAGTCTGGTAAGTCACGTCTGTCAGGTCATTTTCTGCCATTTCTTAAGGTTCAGAATTTAAAGAATGCAGGGAAGAATATATGGAAGATGGAGAAGATGATTCCTCAGTATGTGCAGAATTTTGTCTATTAAGATTCCTAAGATTCCTATGGAATGTCCTATCACTTTAAGTATCTGGAGGATATAAATCTCCCGGATTTGATTTGGTCATTCATTAGGAATTAGCTATGGAAAATTGAAAAGAAGTAAACTAATGAAGCAGTAAAAATGCAGCAAAATTCAGATGACAATTATGCAGAAAAACTAACATCTAAGTGCAGTAAAATAAAGCATTAACACCAAACAGCAAAAATAGAAAGAAATTGCAAACTATGGAACGAAAATATGCAACACACGAGCACAAATTCTGCAGAATTATGTAGCAAAAATAGAGTAGTGTAGCAAACAAAAATGCAGTGTGGTAAACTAAATTGCAGAAGTTAGAATTCACAAAATGCAGAAAAAAACAATTGGTTATACCTAAATGCAAGATATCTCTACTTACCTATGAAACTACAACTATACTAAAGTATTCACAATGCAAAAGTTAAAAGAGAATTCACTAAACATGCTAAAAATGAAAATGAAAACAGAGCAAATAACATGTTTATGAAAAATCAACACCAATGTTCCCCGGCAACAGCGCCAATTTGATGATGATGTTTTTCCTTGAGGTGTTTAAAAGATTTTTCACAAATCCTCATCAAAATTTATACAAATTAATGTAGTACTAGGGTCACCCTAGATTGTCTCCCGTGAACATTGGCTATTAATCTTCATTAAACATGTTGAAGGCACTAATTGAACAAGCAATTAAAATAGGGGGTTTTGTGGTTTCAAATTAATATAAAGAGCAACAAGCAAACAAGTTTAATTAATTCAAAGAATAGAAAACAACAATCCTTAGTTCATCCACAAAGATTCTAACCTTATTCCACTCAAGATTTAACATTCATCCTTTCTCCCATTAATTAGTTAATTTAACAAGCAAAAATCAACCTTATTGTCCTAACAAAATTATGCAATTTGCTAGGCTCTAATCTCTCATCCCAAAGTTACGCAACCATAGAATTAAACCAAGGATTAAGCAATCCCTAGTTTAGAATCTTCTTAAAATGAATTAGGGTTAATTAAGCAATATTCCCCTCATTTACCATTAATGTGATTCAAGAGACCAGGAAGAAGTAATTCATGAGAAGAAAGAAATTATATTATCATTAAAATTAAGGAACTCAATAATCCGTGTGAACTTACTAAGGATTACACAAAATTTAGCCCTCCATGGAAATAGGGGTAAAAAATGCAGTTGAAAAATGCAGAAAACTCATTAACATTAATGTAAAAGCAAGAGAAATGAGAAACCAAACCCTAGGTTGGACCCTTGGCTGTCACCCAAGGTTGCCCTAAGCTCTGGAAAATGTCCTAAATTTAGTAAAGAATTGAAAAGGTTCAAAAAGTGTAAGAACTCCCTGCCCTAATTTGGTAAAAATCTATTTACACTAAAGCTGGCGCCCTCCAAAGTAATACTTTCTTTCTTTCATAGTAAACACATGGTATCAGTTGGATTTTTCCTCTTTGGAGTGATTATTATGAACTTTCATAGTAGCCATGCACAGCATCAGTTGGGTTTTGCCTCTCTGGAGTGATTACTATGATTCATAGTAACCACACGCAGCACTGGGACATTTTGGACTTTCTGGAGTTGTCGCTATGAACTTTGATAGTAACTATGTGAAGCACCTTTAATTCTGCATGCTCTGGAGTGATTACTATGAACTTTCATAGTAATCATGTGCAGGTTTAGTGGATTTTGGGCCGTTGTAGTTGTCACTTTAAGCTTTGAAAGTGGTCACTTTGGTCCCTTTGCTGGCAGTGGCTTGCTGTAGTTGTCACTATCAATCTTGAAAATAGTTACTTTCACCTCAAATTCCTCAAATCCAATAATTCTTCAAAATAAACTTGGGGATTCCTGCCACATTATTCAAATGATCAAAACATGTAAAATAAACTATCTAAATCAATGTAAATTAACCAAAAACTAAGAAACCTATATTATTTAGCCTAATTGGAATATTCATCTTATTTACACTATCCAAGTCTATTCTTTTCTATAAAAAGTAATAAATGATGTATAAAAATTTAGTAAAATGTGGATTCATCATCAGGCCCACATTCAAAACATATTATTATATTGCATAGAAGCCCATTTTCCTTTACAACACTCGGCACATATGTCCTTACCTAGTCATGCTATATTTTCCATATTTACCTACATTCATCATACCATCCATACCCATTTCCAACGACTTACATTATTCAGTCATCAATCAATGATGCAATCACACACATTTCAATCAAGGGTATATTAACCCATGCATAACCAACTCACATTACATTCAAACACACAATAATTTCCATCAACACACTCATTCTTACTTGCTATCTCAATCACATTACAAAACATAGCAACTAAACAAAATTTCACGCACATGAGATAGGGTAAAGTCCTCCATTACCTTGGATTAAAGACCCATACACAAATCGACCCAAGGAAGTGCTCTTAACATGAATTGCATCCTAAATACACAGAAGAATTCCATGAGAACCCAGGGAAATCATGAAAATAGAGAAGGGGATGAAAAACTAAAACCCTAACCATTAAAACTCACCTCCAAGCATTCCCAAACGAATTCAACCTTCAATCTAGCTTCCGAACGGCTTTGGAGCCAATTTAGTAAGTAGAATAGGGTTATGCATTGAGAGAATTGAAGAAATTTCAAAGGGAAGGTGAGAAATAACCTTTCTCAAACCCTAACCCCCTTTTTAAACTTCTCTAGTTGCGACACTCTCATTACAGTGATTAGTGACAGTAATGAATCCCTAAATTTCAAAGTGTATTTATATTACCTTAAACTCTTTTATGCAACTTTGCTTTACAAACTCGTTCTAGTGATTAGTGACAGTAATGAATCTCTAATACTTCTCAGAAGGATGGAGGAGACAATTACCATCTTTATCAAAGATATGTTTCCTCATCCCTGTACAAAATGCACGAAGATCCCATCCAGCTAATGCAAGTACAAAGTCTTTGTGAATTTCTTGCACTTCAAAGGTTTACTACAATGAAAGGAAAATTTGCACATCATATAAATCCAACATATATTATATACAACACTATACTTAGAGAAAGAATTGTAGTTTACCTCTACTTGCTCCTCTACTTGCTCCCAATATGGTCCTTTATATTAGTAGGAACATTTGTCTAACACATATACTAATTGACACTGTACTTCTGTAACACCTAATTTCCACTATATTCTATCTTACCAAGTTAGAATAATGATCTCTACAAAGTAAAGCACTAACGTGCATACACACATAAAGGCAGTCTAATTATTAATGTAGTATATTCATTCAACCTTACCAATCATCCTCATAAAGACTCATCTTTAAGTTCTCATTCATCATTGTTACTTTCAAAATAAAGATCTCAAAACATAATTGTTTTCCTATACATATAACAAATTTACTTACTATTTACAAATATTTTCACAAGGAAATTAATTTCAACACTCAAGTTCCGATATTCGAACCCAGGCACATCCATAGATAGACATAATAAAATTTATCAATAAAACCATGAGTCAAATCATCGTAACCACTTGAGCTAAATTAAAGGGATAATAATTCAATATAGAGACTCCATTGAATCCTTTCATTCTCTAATCACATATCCAATTATTTCAGTATCTTAACAATACATTAATCATATTTATTATTCATCATAAGCATCCGTGAAAGTAATTTCATAACAACGATAAAACACGCACTTTAATATCGTACAACTATTTGAAATAAAATTGAAATATAGTGAGAAATTTATATATATGAAAAGTAAATCATCCAAACCTAGTTGTCCAAGGTAAAATAATAGCAAAATAAAACCCTTGAACTGTAGTATTTCAAAATAAAAGTGAAACAACCGGAGTCCTATGAGCAGTGTCAACCCATGACAAAAACATAAACACTCTATACATAAAATTCTAATGGAAGAGAATCTTCACTAGGATCAGATTCCACTCCATCAGAATCGGATGCTTCATTCGCTAGCTGGGGACGGGGAGAAGGCGGCAAGTCATTCGAATCACTGTTGATCCAACCGATGGTGGGTGGTGGTGAACGAGAGGTGGGAGGTGGTGGTGAAGGGTGTCGTGTAGAAGGTCCAGCTTCATCAAGAGGAGGCGCCTGAATTCATAGAGAATGGTGGAGTACTGGTCTGATGGAAGACTCAACAATTTTAATGTCTTTCTACTCGGGTGCAGGAGAAGGGCTAGGACAAGGAGTAGGTTCTGGGTCAAGATCGATAATAGTTTTACCTTTATTAACAAAGGTTTTAAGCGATTTAGCAGGGGTTCTTGATGTGGTGGAGAAGGAGGGGGCGAGTGAATGATGATGCTCCTTTCAGGTGGCAAAGGTACAAAAATGTTGGCAAAAAGGTGGTCACTCTAATGGGGCTTCCAGTCACCCTCAGCGAGAGGTCCCATGGTCATGGAAATCATCCCTTGGTACGCGAGGCAACGCGTCGCTAGATTGTACGTCCATGCCTCCTTCCCTCTGGAGTCCTCTCCCCAAATCCTCGCTCGTTGTGGGTCCATCTGTCACAAAGTCATGCAAACACACAAAAGAATGCCAAGCAGAGGAATCACAAAAGAAAGGGTGAGTTCCAACATGATAATCCATTAGTAATTGATTAAGTAAGATAATCAAAATGAACTTAAGAGTAAACAAGAAATTGAATCTCAGGGAACACATATTCTCAGATCTTGTACCCAACCATACAGTCATACAACATAAACAAAATAACAGAAATCAATTAACAATCCAAATCAGACATATGTCACTCATGATATTACTACTTCCTCAAATTTCAACATTCCTCCAGTCAAGGTGATCGAAGACCCTTATTCCCTACAGGCACATATTGTGAATAATTGATCAAGAATACTTTCCCCCAATCTCATCTTTATTCCTTAGGAATGAGTTCTTCCACAATCTTTGGTAATGCTTACCCGCGTCAAGATTAGCGAAGGTTTGCTGGCGATGTATCCCAGCCTTGATAAGCTATTCCACGCCATTGGAACAACCCCCCTCCACTACCGCCAAGGTTCTTCTCCTGAACCTAAACACATAACATCCTCCAGCTGTGCCAAACTGTAACCTTGACTCTCTATTCTCCACGTCGTGCATATAAATAATCGTATAATAATAATACCCACACTTTATCATTCTTGGATTTCACATTTAATTTCAAAGGAATCATACACAACGAAAACAAATCACACTCAAAAGGACTCACATTCAAGAAGAGGAGTGCTCATATACACATGGTCAAAAGTAAAAGGGAAACGAAGGAAGATGAAAATAAATATAATGGCATCAATAGAATATCAAAATCAAAAGTGTATTTTCTAAGCAAGCATCATGAAATTTATAAAACAACTGTGGTTCAGTCCCACATCAAATAAAAATCAAATTTTTAAGCTAAAAAAAACTAATAACATCCATAGTTAGATAGTAAAATAATTCATTTACGATAAAAAAAAGAGGGTTCTTTGACTCTCGGCTAGACGAACAATAAAAAAGGAATTAAGTTCTTTTGTTTATATACATATTTTATTTTCAAAGGACGTGGATAGAAGGGAAAATAAGTGGTTTCGTAACAAAATGATGAAGAAAGAAGGCAGATGTTATTGGAATTCTGAACACTAGCAAGTGAACTAGGAATTGCAGCAAGTAATGAGTAAAATTAAGATCCAAGTATCGTCTCCACAAGAAATTAGGAATTTAATTACCACTTCACAGAGCAAGAACTATTTAAGTCATATGAATTTGAAAGAGTAGTAACATGTACAAGCAATAAACCTGAACAATACAAAGAATTAAACTTGCAGCAAAACAGAGGATGAAAGTTGTGTTGAGATGAGATATGAATGAAGGATAGTTAGGAATTTATTTCACAAGAATATCAATATCAATTCAATTATATCTCTGAACATTCAAGTACTTGGTTAATTGACAATCAGTTTCACATATTAATAACCAAAGGTTAATCTCTTAACTCATTGACCCTAACAATCAACTAAACCACCCTAATCCCTTTGGTGAAGTTCAATTTCAAGTTGCATTAAGAATTGGAACCATAGAACTATAGAATTAAGTGTACTTATCCCTAAGAAACCCCTAATTCTGGTTGTTAATTCAGATCAAAGAATCAAATCCAATTTCCATTGGAAAATGTTCCTCTTTGATTAATCAAATGAATTCCATTCAAAGATTACGTAAAGTGTAGAATTGACAACTCAATTAATCCAAAAACTGAAATTTTAGAAGCAAGAATCAAATCAATACATCAATTCGAGGTCCATAAACTCCTAACTATGGAGAATTAAGCAAACATTATAACAAAGAAAGAGAAAGAAGGAGAAGACGAGAAGAATTGCAGAGAAGCCATCTCCACGAGCTCCAATCCAATGCCTCTTCTTGGACCTTCAAAATTCGACCCAAATCCTCTCTCACTCTCTCTCAACAAGAATTTAACAGAAAAAATAGAAAATGAACAAAAGACCCTGAGTTCTGAGCTTAAAATATATATTTATAGAAATCCTGATTCTAGGCGTTGTCACTTTGCTTCATAAAAGTAGTAACGCAGAAGCTCATGTGATTCTGGAAGACTGGAACTATCAATTTCGCTAGTAAGAGTTGCAACGCAGGATGTCAAGTGGTTATGCGTTTTCACTTTTATGAGTAAAAGTGGCCACATGCAACTTTCTAAGTTGGAGACTCTCTGGAACATCCACTTTTGTTAGCGAGAGTGGTAGCGCACAGCTTTCTGAAATTTAGTCTTCTCTGGAACATTCACTTTTTTTGACAAAAATGGTAACGCCCAGCTTTTCTGAGATTGAACTTCTCTGGAACGTTCACTTTCAGTGATAATAGTGATCACGCCCACACTCAACTTCTCATTTAAGCTATGAATCACTCACTTTTGCTAGCAAAAGTAACCACGCCCAGCTTAAACTCCATAAGCCATGTTCTTTGAGTCCAGACTTGCTACTTTTTTGCTATTTCTCCATTGATCTACCAACTTCATGGATTTTGCTCAGAATTTTATACAAAAACACACTTTAATTATTAATTTGTATAAAGAAAATTCATAAATGCTAAACTAACTATGTATTTAAAGAAATTCTTCAATCATTATATTTTTATGAGTTTTTCTGCTTTTTCCAACACATTTTCCTTATCAAATGGATTAAAACTATAGTAAAATACTAGTAAAAATATGGATTCATCAGCAAACAATAAGAATTGAGAAGAGAGTAGATGATTCAGGTAGAAATCTAACATGCAATGACCTACCCTTTCAAAGATATCATTTTTATTTAGTAAAAAGGCAAGAACAACCAAGAATCATGGAAACATTACAATATCATCGACATGCAAGTAGCGTTTTCACTCATCCACACCCATTCAAGTCACGACATGTCATTTTTAAGTATTATTTAGGTGAAGAAATTAGAAGATGAAGAGGAATTCGTTTGCATGCAGACCTTTAATGACATTGGAGACGAAGACAAGGGAGAATAAAATATATCGCACTCAACAACACACATCCAAACATACACACACATTCATATGCAAGCAAGAACTCCCCTTACCTTGTTCGGATTGAGAATGATAAAAGAGTGGAAGGCTCAATCTCGGCAGTTGTAAAGACTCATTCACAGCTTGAGTATTTGATGGCAGTACAACCGTTTAGAAGAGGTGGGTGCAGGCAGCGTTAATAGTTGTTCGATGTTCGTTGTCTCCTTTGGGAGGGTGGTGGAGAGCGTTATTCATGAGAAAAGAGAGTAGAAGGCACAAGTGTGAGAGTGAATGGATGTCAAGAGAGAGAGAGGTCATGATGGGGTTGATAGTGTTTTTGGAAAGAAAGAGAGAAAAGGGTGCGTGAGAATAAAGAGAGCCCTTATATAGTGAGTACAAAATCCATCTCCAAAGGGCATGACGGTTAGGGTTAGGTCAAATGAACAACATGGCTTTTGGTTCCTTCTCCTGAACTGTCACATCTCCAGGAAGCTTTTGGTGTATGAGAAACGTCTCATTACAAGCCATAAATGCAATGAGGCGAAAAAGAAGCAATAATTTATTTCACTGCATGTTTTAAAAATTTAATCATGATTGTGGGATAAGGTGAATGATAGGTCGGCCTTGGTAAAAGTGGGTAATTAAGGCAGGTTGGTTGCTTGGATTAATTTGAGGAGAGAAGCAAATCTAAATCTCCCATATCCCATGCATATGAATGGTGCGCCCCTTGGTGTGGTGTGCGTGTGGGAAGTTACTCCAAGAACCAATGATTATAGCGTAAAAAGGGAAGGAATATGAAATTAATGTCATGCATGGTTTGTAAGAATAAATGCTCCAGGTGGTAATTCATTGCCCATTACATACAGGTGGTGGTTTCAAATTCCTATAGGGAGGGAATAATGCAAAACTCTTTGCATTGCTAGAGGATTTTAAATGTAGGTGGAGATAGTTCAAACGACTTAGTGGAGAAGTAATTAGGGAAGGTGAGGGGTCCTCGGCTAAATGACTTTAAAACACATTTATTAAGGAATAAATCTTTAATGGAGGATAACGATTTCCTGATGATTAGGGTTTCTCTTTCTCCTCTAGCACTAATGAATTTTGGCTATCCAATTTGGAAGGAGAGAGAAAAAAAAATTCAAAAGATTGTCATGTGTGGCGGCTTAGGGTGGGCGGCTATAATCAATTTAGGTAACTAGGGAAATGGAATTGCATTAAGTGTCATTAACAAAGGTTTTAAATCTACGCCATTAAAGTTGATTCCCTTTCCTTAAATTTTTATTGAACCCGACCATTACATTTAAAAAGAGAAATTTTAAAAGGATTTGGGTGCCTTTTGAGTTCTCCCTCACATAAACCCTACTTCATATGCATCACAAACATTATCACATCAAACATTATAACATCACAAAAAAAAAATGTTCTATTGTGCAGCAAGGATTCTAACAATTCAGACAATCATCACAAAGAAAAATTTACTAAAATCAACTAATCACAAAAAATATTAAATTGCAACAAGAAATAAATTAGAGTAGATAAAAATGAAGTGAAGACACGCTAATTAACTTGGACAATCCTAATTATAGACCAAAATTGGGGATGTTACAGTCACTTTCACCAAAGAAAGTGACAATGCACATCATGCAATGTTTGGAACTTCTCTAGAATGCTCACTTTCACTAGCGAAAGCGACAACGCGCACTGTGTTCTTCTGAGAAACTCTCTGGAACACTCACTTTCACTGACAATAGTGTTCACGCCCAGCTCAAACTCCATAAACCTTGTTCTTCGAGTCCAAACTTGCTACTTTTCCTCTATCTTTCCATTGATCTTCCATCTTCATGAACTTTGCTCAGAATTTTCTACAAAAACATGCTTGAATTATTAATTTCTATGCAGAAAATACACAGATGCTAAAATAACTATGTATTTAAAGAAAACCTTCAATCATTCTATTTTTATAAGTTTTTCTGCTTTTTCTAATATATTTTCCTTATCAAATGGATTAAAACTATAGTAAAATACTAGTAAAAATATGTATTCATCAGTTACTCAATGATCGCTCTCCAAGCTAGCTTAAGAGAGCGGTTATAAATGAATTGCTCTTATAAGACATATTTTTACAGTGGTTACATCTTAACCGCTTTCTAAGTTAAGTTAGGAAAGTGGTTTAAGCTAAACTGCTCTAATAAGTGTATTTTAAAAAGCGATTCCTTTACAACCGCTCTCAAAATGGTACATTAGAGAGTGGTTCATCTGAAATTGCTCTCAAAGAATTAAATTAGACAGCGATTAAGCGCTAACTGCTTTCTTTGTCTCTTATACAAAGCAGTATTTACTAACCGCTATCTAAGATTGTGCTACAAAAGCTCATTTTTGGCATAGTAAGAAGAAGATGATGATTTAGAGGAGGATACCTCAGAGGAGGAGGATGCAGAAGAATAACTTAGGCATTTTAATTTCTGTCATGTAGTTGATTTGTGTAGACAAATTGTAATTAGTTTTCATACTTTTGCAGTTGTAATTACATTGTGGTTTAACTTTGGTTGTAAATAATTATGCTTTAAATATTTACTAGTTTTGAGTTTAATTGATTTTTGCTTGTTAATTGATGAATAATTGTGATGTTTTATGCAGACCATGCTCTCAAAAATCTTGAACAAGGAGCAAATGGAATTCTGAAATATGAAAAGCTACCATGAAAGCGGGTTGAATTCTGTACCTCTATTTTCATGTGCTCCGCTTTATTTTTGCATAAAATTTTCAAAAAATAGAAAAATATTAGATTAGATTTTGTTTTTCTTTGATTTAAATCAGATTTCCACTTGATTGAAATTCTAATTGTTGAATTACATAAATTGTTTTTCCCATTCTTAACATGATTGTCATACTTGGATTTTTAAAATAAGGAAGTCTTGCCATTTTATTCATGCAAATTTTTGAAGTAAATTGTGAACTTAATTGATGAATACTATCACTTTACTTCCTTGGTAAGACTTGAACCTTTACATTTTTGATGTGTGACTAATCTCAAATTCTGATATACTCTGTAGAACTTGCTTTGTTTCTTAACTAAATATGCAGTTTTATAGTAATCACATAAAGGATGGAGGCCATTGTTCAATTACACTTAGTTAGCCAAATAAACCTCCTTTGATTCTTGCATATCTTAGTTTAACCCCTTTGAGCTGATAGCCTTTCTTTGATCAACCTCAATACAAGCTTTCCTAGAAAAATCAGGTCACCTATTCAAATGGCAAAGGCAAATTAAGATTAGTCAAAGATAAGTTTTAAAACTAAGTTTGGGGTGGTATCAAGTTTCTATTACATTACTTGAGGATAAGCAATGTTCTAAGTTTGGGGTGGAGGATGGAAAGAAAATAGCAAAGTTAGAAAAGTCATACAGAGAAAATAACTAAAAATATGAAAAAGAAAAAAATAGCTGCAAATAGAAAAATTAGTGAAAAAGGAATAAAAAGAATGTAGCAAATCAAAAAGGAAAGAAAAGTTTGAGAATCAATTTGCAGAATTGAAATTGTGTTTTGATTTAACTGTGTTTGATACATAATAGAAACAAATGATGCAGCCCTATACTAAGTTTAGAGCTTATCTACTCAAATTGCACCTTTTTCTGTTTAGAATCAGCTACATTGCTTTCTTCAATTCATTGAACTCACATGTCCTTCAGCCTCAATATTACTTGAAAAATTCCTCTTGATTTGTGCTTAACTGTAAGTTTGCAAAGGAGGTCGAGAATATAGGCAAGCCTATTGCAGAGTTTGATGAATTTGGTGATGCTGAGAGCAAACACAAAACTAAACACTAATTGAGTTAGAGAGAAACACTTCCTGAGAGCTGTGACAATATTTCCAATTATGTTGTGCATATAGCTTTGATGATTTGCTTGGCTGAAACGTATGAGATTTTGCAGCAAAAAGATGATTAAAGTGTTATTATTATTATGGATAATTGGTACATGACTTAGTAATAAAATAATAAGAATGGATTAAAGTGAAATGAATTTTGAAAATTTGAATTGTTTTGATATGTAAAAAGTTTTTCATTATAGATTTCAATTGATGAATCAATTCATGCCCTTAATATGTTTTAATTTGCTTGAGGACAAGCAAAAATTCAAGTTTGGGGTAGTGATAAATGTAATGCCCCAATTTTCATTAATTGGCTAATAGCTCTTGAATTCTAGCTGCTTGCTAATTCTGGCTTGCTAGCGTCGGCATAATTAGATATATGCTAATTTTTATTTTTATAGAATATTGATTTATTTCTGAGTTCGGCATTTTAGGGTAACCGTATGCAATATATTTGGTTTCAATATTGTCCAAGAATTTCTTTGATTATGTTCAGCAGTACTGTCTAAAATACCCCTGAGAGTTTTATCCAAAAAGTCAATTTTTGTCTTATTTAAATAATTATCAAATCATAATTATCTATCTCGAAAAGTGTGACATTTAGTAATCATTGCATTAGATTCTTAATCATTTCTTAGCTGTCAAAATTCTTGCACGGAATCTCATGAAATCTAGTAATCATTAATTCTAAGATTTCCAAATTTAGCATCGGCCACTAGATTTTCATGCAACTAAACCTTGTCTCCCAATTTACAAACATCGTGATTACCCAAATCTTTCGAAATCTAGTATCGGCCACTAGAAATACATGCAAGAGATTTTGTCTCCCAATTTGCGGACATAATCATTTTGGAAAATTCTTTTCTTGTCTTCCAAAATGCCAACACCATGATTACTTTAATCAATTACCTTTTCTCGAATTTAGCACCACATCAAAAGTCTTGTCCATATGTCAACCTTGTCATGTCAATCTCGTCTTTGGAATTTTGTGCTGACTTTTGAGAATTTGGGATATCCAAACCGTTTGCATGCAGCCCTAAATTATTCCATGCAATTGCTTGCTGAAATTGTGCAAACATTGCGTGCAAGTTTCCCTAAAAATCACTATTTCTACACTAAAAACTGCACACCCTTTCTTATCTCATTTTTCACCAATTTCACTCAAAATTCACCCAAATTGGACCGTGTGCAGTTTTTAAACTTGGATGCTTAGTGGCAATTAATCACTAAAAGCTTAGAAACTTCATATAAATTGTTCAATTTTCCCATTTGCCCATTTTGCAACTCCAAAAACCAAAAACTCTTTCTCTTTTCCTCTCACTTGTTCTTCATCATTCTTCATCCTCTCAAAGTCTCAAACTCTCTCAAGAAATTGAGAGACTCCAGCCCCCACACCTCACAATCCTTCATCCAAAAACTTCCAAACACACCACCCTTCTCTCACCACACAAATCCTCCATAATTTCTCCAAATTTTCGTGTTGAAGGAACCATTTTGGAGGAGAAATTTGAAGGTCTTGGTTGCTGTTTTCTCAGTCCAGCAAGCTCTCTTTGAAGATTCATAAATTCCAACCTTTTCTCTGACCATTTCACACCCAAAACTCAAAGGCAAGGGGAAGTTCTCACCTTTATGCATTTTGTTTCTATTCCCTTGGTTGAACTTGTAAAAATCCTTGAAAAAATGTCATTTTATCTTCAATAATTTTGGACAAGTTCATTGTACCTTTTGCATGTTGAATTCCACTTGATTTCTTCACTTTTCTGCCTCTAAGTTTGCGGTTTATGTGTGAATGAAGTAATCCCTTTGAAAGCTTGCATTTTTGACATTTGCATGTTGTTTTCCCCTTGTGCATGTCTCGGTTTTATACTTCCTTTGCTGGATTTATTGTTCAAATGATGATCCACCCTTGAAATCATGAAACCATGAGCTTGGATGACAATTTCCTTCAATTGCATGTTGAGTTTTTACCTTGAAAATTACTTCCCTCACTTTTAAAGTCTCAGTTTTGTTTTGCATGAAAAAATCTTTTAGAAAGGTTGAGTTTTTAACCCTTGCATGTGATATTCTCCCTTTGTATGAAATTTTGAGCTTAAAATGTGTTGGAAATCCCTTGTGCATATGAGGTTGCCTTGATAAATCTCTTGAATAAATAATAATCTATCCTTTAAGACCCTAGAACCGTGAGCTTGCATGTCTTAGACATCTTGTTACCAAGCTTGATTTTATAAAAAGACTTCCTTTCATGATTTTAAGAGTTTGAGTGCTAAATTGGCCTTGTATTGCTTCAGTTTAGACTTTTTAAACATAATCCTTTGTTAAAAATTAAAGTACTGCACTTGGATGATGGAACCTTGTGTTCACATGTTGATTTTTCCCTATTTCGCTTATTTTGGAATTGACAAAAAATCAAGTTTTAAAGGCTGGACAGTTTTGAGTATTATGAGGAAAAAAAAAGGTTGAAATTAATGTGTTTTGAAACCTTGGAATATTTGGAAAAGATTGGTATGAGTAATGAGAGAAAATTTTATAAAGGAAAAGGTGAAAATTAGCTTGGATAGTCTCATTTTTGGCATTAAAAAGTGTTGCAAAGATTTAGAAAATATCTTGTATGCCTTGTTTTGTGTAAGGAAGCAAAAGTGAAATTGAAAATGTCTTGCCATGACTTGATTTGATTGAACCATGCTGAAATTACTTGTTTGAAAGGTTGATGGTTGCTTGTAAATTTTGCATGATTGACCTTGGATGAAAATTAGTGCAAGACTTGAATTTGCTTGATTTTGGATGTGGAAATTCATGAAATTTACTTGAGTAACTTGCTGGAAAAATGTGAATGATGTGAAATATGTACTATTTATCCTTGAGAATTGTGTTTGGAAAACCTTGAGGTATGTTTGAAGTGATGCTTGGATGGAAATTTAGATTTACTTACTATTCATTATGAATTAAGCTATGGAATTGCTATTTGAGAGCATTACATGCATCATTGCATACCTTTATGTAATATTGCAATGTTGATGATCTAGAGCCTTTGAGGGTTGTTTGCTGGAAATGGACCTTGAATATGATTGGAATTATTGGAAGTGTTATGATTTAGTTGCCTTGTGAGTGATTGAGTATTGAGAATGAAAAATCAGCAAGTAATAATGCGAGAAAAATGTGATAAATGAGAGGAAAGGACTTAGATTGTGTGTGAAATAGATTGAATTACTTGGTGTGACAAAAAGTACTTAAGTTTGAGGTAATACCCTGAGATCATTATGAATCAACTTGATTAATTAATGGTTTAAAGAAGAATTAAGTTTGAGGATTTGCCCCTTCATGGAGAGAAAAACCGAGAGGAAGAAATCAAGAGAGTAAGAGTTTGAGTGGAACGATTTATGGTTTAGAAGGTGTTAGAAGTTGATGGAAATAAATGTAAAGATTAGGATGAACTTGAAAGGAGAGATTGCAAGGATTGAGAAATGGGATTGTACTAAATAGAAAGAAAGATTGGACTTCAAATGTGAAAGATAAAGTGAATTGAGAAAGAGGAAATGAATCTTGAAGGCTCGAGTGATTTGCTTAAGCTATGGTCCAATATATTATATGCTGCACTAAAATTATCCATGAGTGTGAAATTATAAAACCATGAGACTATGAAATTATGATGAGAAATCCATGTTATACCTTAAGTTCCTGAAATATATTATCTTGAAATTATTATGAACTCAGTGAGATTTATTGTGAAACTCATGGTATCTATTTATCCATGCTAAGGCATGTGACTCATGGAGATTATTTATCCATGTTGCTAAGTCTATGATGACTTCTAGCTGATGCTATATGCTACGATTTTAAGTCTATGGTGACTTCTATTATTATTGTGCAATAGCCAAGTGGCTAAATGATATGAGTTGAGAAAATTACCACAAGAAAACTGAAAATGCTACTTTATGTATCATATATTATCTTGTGAAATGACTTGATGGCATTACAGAGGCACAACTGTAGGTATTGGAAGTTCGGTCCAAAGTAGACCTTCTGGGGGTGGCGAAAGGGGGAACATCTGACCTAAGTGGCACATGGCAGCTGAGTTCCCTGTAGCCGAGTCGTGACCCGCTTGTAAGACCTTAGCCAAACCTGACGTGAACTCTATAACACTAGGGCCGTAGAGGTCCATTCCTGAATGTGCTGGATGGCACTACACATTAATGATGTGCTATTATTCTATTACTATCTATGATTATCACTGTGCAGAGTAGGGAAGGGAGTCCTCTGATCGCCATACTACTTGAATCTATCTATCTATCTCTATGCTAAAAGCTGGGCAAGTTGCCAGTCATAGAGGAATAGGATCCCCATGCATCATTTGCATGCTATAAACACATGAGTGACTATATGGGTGAGATTGAAACCTGCATTCATGAATCATGAGCATTACTATTAGGGATGATTGAATACTTGTGAGATTGACTGTGATAATGACTATGTTTATCTCCCTACTTTGTTAATTGAATGTTCATTGATGCTGAATGTTGATTGTTGTACTGGATTGTGACTGTGACGCTGCCTTCCTTGTGGTATGGCTATGGAATGATGTTTGTGTTTGGAGAACTCACCCCTTTGTCTATGTTGTTTTGTATTGTTCTTCTTTTATTATATAGATGGATAGGAATAGGGTGAAGGTGTGGATCCTTCGTTCTGAGGAGGATATGTGGGTGTTCGACTCCGTGGTTTTGCCCAAGTGATTCATGGATTTGATAGTGGAAGGTCATGCATTACCCAGTACGTTGTTGACACACCCATTGAGATTGTCTTTTCTGTCCCTGCTAGTGACACTCTGTTACCTTATCCTGCCTTATTTGCTTCCCCGACTCCCATGTCCATTGATCCTTGTACTCCTACTGCTAGGCCAGCTTCTACGCTTGTGCCATTTCCTTTGACTACTCCTACTTCTCCTCCCGTGCCAATGGAGAGGGATATCTATGTGGTGGAATCCTCTATTAGGTACACTACCATACCTTTTTACATGCATCCTGCATACCCATCCACTTTAGTTTCACCTATTGCTGCCCATTCACCCCCTCGCATAGTTGGAAGGATGGTGGAAGTCATGGCACGGCTGCTACTTCTAGTTCTACTTCCCCGACATCATCTGATAAGTCTGATCCCATTAAGGATTATTTGCCTCTTGATTGATGTCGTTATTTACTTATGTTTTAATGGAACTGCTCTTTGGGAGTTTGGTCTGTTTCTACCTTGATTATGTTGTATTTGAACCATGTTGACCGTACTGTTTAATTAGAACCTATCGTTTCTGCAACTTATATTTAATCTATCTTGAGGTATTTTCTAATGATGAGTTATGTTGATTTCATTTTTATTATACTATTGAAATTGAAACATGGAATGATGAGATGAGAAAAAATATATGCATGTTAACTTTCTCTCAGAGAAAGAGAATTATACTTGTAAACTGCATGAAAGAAGAAAAAAAATTACCAAATTTTGGTGTTTTTTGAACTATCATATTATAAATTTGGTATCAGTGTTTTATGAAATTTGGTCGCTACAATAAACCCATATTTTACCAGTATTTTACCTTGGTTTTAATAAATTTGATAAAGAAAATATGTTGGAAAAAGCTGAAAAATTTCATAAAAATAATAGAATGTTCAAAGTCTTTTCTAAATACATAGTTCTTTAGAGTTTATGAATTTTCTCTGTAAAAATTAACGATCCAATCATATTTTTGTAGGAAATTCTGAGCTATGTTCATAAGATTGAAAGATCAAGGGAAAGATAGAAGAAAAGTAGAGAAATTAGAATCAAGGAACAAGGTTTGATAAAGCAAGAGCTGGGCGTGATCACTTTTCCTTGTAAAAGTGATGTTCCAGAGCTTAATATTGAAGAGAGACTTGTGCGTGATCACTATCGCTGATGATAGTGATCATTCTAGAGAGCTCTCTAGCATAGCAAGGTGTGCGTTATCACTTTTGTTCACAAAAGTGATCGTTCTAGAGAGCCTTCCATCACTACAAAATGCGTGTGTCTCCTATTATTCATGAAAGTGAACACGCGCAGACTACGAACCTCTGCATTGCTACTTTTATGAAGAATAGTGATCGTTCAAGTCATGAAGATTATCAAAAAGGCCTTTGAGTGGCTACTATAGTGAAAAATAGTGACCACGCCAAAAAGGCAAAAATTCTATAAATATGAGTTAGCTCAGATCTGTTAGGATCTTTTATTCATTTTTACTTTCTATTCGTTCTCTGGTGTTGAGAGAGTTTGAGAGAGAGATTGAGGACAAATACCAAGCATGAAATCATGAGGAATCAGATTGAAGATTGGCTTGAAGATGCTTCTCTTTCTTTCTCTTTTCATTTTGTAATGGTTGCTTAAAGTCTTTGTAGTTAGGGATTATGGATCTAAAATGGAGGTGTTGAATTGATTTTGGATCTGAACTTTGAGTATTTAATTGGATTGAGTAGTTGATTATATTAATCAAGTAGTTGTTAAATGGAAATTTGATTTACTAATCACAGAGGAACTTTTATCAATGGAAGTTGAACTTGTTTCTCATATCTGAATCAACTACCAAGATTATTGATTTCTTAGGGATAAGACATCTTGATTTTGCAATCTTTTGGTTTCTAATACTTAATGTAACATTTAATTGAATCGGATCTAAGGAATTAGAGTGATAGAATTAAATGTTAGATTCATTGAGTTAAGGAATTAAACTTTGATTAATACATCGTGAAACTGATTGTCATTCAATCTCAATGCTTGAAAGTTTAGAACTTTATTGAATCAACACTGAAGTTTTGGTGAAATAAGTCCCTAACTATGTTTTCTACATCTGTTAAATACACATTTTCATGATCTTTGTTTTGTTCTGTTTTCTGAGTTTAATATTTGTTGCTTTTACTTCCAAACTTTATCTTAATTTTGTTAGGCTCAACTAATTGTAAACTTGTGAAGTGATATTTGAGAATTCTATTCCCTAAGGACAATATTGGGGACTCAAACATAGTTCTAAAAATTTTATAACTTGCTACAATAACACTAGTACACTTGCTAGTTGTTGTTACAATTCGAAACACTAGCAAGTGCACTAGGAATTGCAGCAAGTAATGAGTAAATTTAAGATCCAAGTATCTTCTCCATAGGGAATTAGGAATTCAATTACCAATTCACAAAGCAACAATTAGTTGAGTCATACAAATTTAGAAAGGATGTAACATATGAAAGTAATGAACTAGAACAATACAAAGAATTAAACTTGCAATTAAAACAGAGTATGTAAATTATGTTGAGTTGAGATACGAATGAAGACTTCACAAGAATGTAAATATTGATTCAATTATACTTCTGAATATTCAACCAATTGATTAATTGATAATCAGTTTCACATATAACTAGTCAAAGGTTAATCCCTTAACTTATTGACCCTAACAATCCACTAATCTCCCCTAATCCCTTAGGTGAAGTTCAATTTCATGTTGTATTAAGACTTAGAACCATAAGATTGCAAAATTAAGTGTACTTATCCCTAAGAAACCCCTAATTCTGGTTGTTAATTCAGATCAGAGAATCAAATCCAATTCCCATTTGCAATTGTTCCTCTCTGATTAATCAAATGAATTCCCATTCAAAGATTACGTAAGGTGCAGAATTGACAACTCAATTAATCCAAAAACTCAAATTTCAGAAGCAAGAATCAAATCAATACATCAATTCGAGGTCCATAAACTCCTAACTACAAAGAATTACGCAAACATTATGACAGGGAAAGAGAAAGAAAGAGAAGAAGAGAAGAAATTTGAAAAAGCCATAGTCAAGAGCTCCAATCCAATGCCTCTTCTTGAAGCTTCGAGGTTCAACCCCAGTCCTCTCTCTCACTCTCTCCCAATGAGAATCTAACAGAAAAAATATAAAATGAACAAAAGACCTCCAGTTCTGAGCTTAAGACATGTATTTATAGAAATCCCGATTCTGTGCGTTGTCACTCTTGATGATAAGAGTGGCCACGCAGACGCTCATGTGGTTTCTAGAAACATGAACTATCACTTTCGTTGCTAAGAGTTGCAACGTAGAAGGTGAAGATGTTATGCGTAATCACTTTTAATAGTAAAAGTGGTCACACATAACTTCTCAAGTTGAGGGCTTTCTGGAACATCCACTTTCAATGATAAAAGTGGTTACACAGAATACTCTGAAGTTTTGCCTTCTCTGGAACACTCGCTTTCGTTGATAAAAGTGGTTACCCAGAGCATTGTTACACCCTATGGTAAGACCAACATTATTTGCTCCTCGCCTGTACCATGGCGTATTAAACCTCTTTCAAAATCACAAACACAAATAATTTCATAGCCATTAATTGTGCAACAGACCCATTATAACATCTCTATTTCAAGAGAACAATCAATTACATGGACATGGCTAACAATCAAAATTTTCAAGATTTCATAAACTAACTTGTAAAATTCATAACTAATTTGATACAAGTTCAAAAATCATGAAATCACCAAGGTTTTCTTCCTTTAAATGTCTACTATAATATAAAATTACAGTCAAAATACAAAATCTTCCAAAGAATTAATCAAGTTTCAGTTTACCTCTGCTGTTCTCAGATCATTTCACTAAACAGGTAGCATATTGTAAAATTCATAATAAATTCAATTCTCATCCAAAACATATGAGATCAGTGAGATTATTCTCATTAACAAGTCTATTTTCATGTAAAAATACTTCCAAAATAAAAATATTCCCAGACATCAATTCGTGCTTTAATTTCTCAGTACATGTCACAAAATAGCACAATTTAACAACAATATATTGGAAAAATCATAAGTTATTCAATTCATCATAAAAGCTCATGAAATTAGTGGCATTATTTCAATTTAGTTATCTAGTTTCCTATAAAAATATAATTAAAATTTATGGCTTCCAGATTCCAGAACAAGTCCTAAACATTCTCTGTCACTCTTAGTAACATACTTCTCAGAATCAGTCAAATAGAAAAGTCATAACTATTTTATTTTAAATCCAAAATTCATAAAACTAGTGGAAATATTTTTTTATAGTCTCTATTTTCATAAAAAAATAATAATAAAATAACGCCGCTTATAAATTTTAAAACGAAAATAAGTTTCTCAGTAGCATGCACAAAATGTTACTCTAATACAATAGCATATTGAGAAAATCATAAATATTTAAATTTAACTTCAATTTATGCAACAGAGAGAATATTTTACTTATGGAGTCTAATTTTGTAAAACAATATAAATAAAATAATATTAAGGATGGAACTTGAGACAAAGAGAACTTATAGTGAGTTGTTCTCAAGAAATCATTCACACACATCATAATATTCAAAAATTCATATCTATTTTGTTTCAAATGAAACCAGTGAGAAAACTTTCATTAATAAGTGTATTTCTATAAAAAAAAATTGAGATGAAATAACACCACAGAGAGAAATTAAAACAAAATTGAATCAAGGCACACTGCTCCCAGAATACTATTTTCATGTAGCAAAAACTTAGAAAAATAATAAATAAATCAATTTAAATCCAAAAAAAGTAAAACCAGTGGGAAAAGTTTCAAAATATAATTATACACATGAATAAAATACTAACAAAATTTTTTGCAAAGGTTTTCTCATATGTTACATTATTTGCAGTTTAGTCCTTTTACTTTATGTTAATTGTAAAAAGGTCATTTTCTCAATTTTTTTGGTCATTCTTAGATAGTCCAGAACGTTTCTAGTAAGCTTATGGGTCTTGAATCATGTCTCCACAAGTTCTAAAATATTCTCTTGCTTTTACCACACATGTGGTCAAGCGCCTTGCACTTTTAAGGTATATTTTGGTCCAAAATCATAGTCCATCATCATGTCAAGGTTCAATCTTTCAAATTTATTCTTAGATCTTTTTTTTCATCATATTTCTCATATAGTCTAGCAGTTCCAAATATGTTCAATGATCCATAGGTCCTCTAATATAATCCAAAACAAAGAGAAAATCATATATCTTACTTAATTATCCTCTAATAAAATCACACAACATAGATCAAAGAGAAAATTTTCAGAATACACCCTTAGAAACAAATTTTATAGAAAACCTATATTTATCCATTACAGAAAATATGCAATTTCGTAGAAAATTTCCAAAGTCCATCTAATCAATTCCAAAGCATAAATCCACATGAATATATCATGGATTCATGAAAATAAACACATAGCAAACAAATTCATTAACAAAATTCCATTAAAATATTATTTTATAGTAAATTTTGGTTTTTCTGCAGAACTTTCTGTTTTTGCTATTTTAGTGATTTTCTTGTGTTTTTTTTTTTTGATAAATTTTTCTTTCATATGTATACCAAGACCATGAAATTTTCATCATACAAAAAGGTTTAAAGGCTCCCCTTTGACTCAAAAATTCATTTAGCAAAGTATTCCCTTAATTTATGAAATAGTACTCCCCTTTACTTGATTTTTATTTTTTTGTTGATCTTGGCTTGATATTTGGGAAGTCATTTTTTTCTTCTTCCCTTACTCTTTTCCTACTCTTGAAAGTGATCTTCCACCTCCTTTGGTCTCCTCTTCCACGTGATCAAGGCTTCCATCCAGAAAGTTGGTTGCTTTGTGGATTTTGTGGGGTTTATTGTCTACTTTAGGACATTTATGGTAAGTTGATGGATGATTCAACTTGGTGGGGTTCAAGAGATAGGTGTGAGACTAACTGTAGAAGTGTTTGGAGGTTGCTAAAGATTGTTAAGTTTGGAAACTCTCTCTCTCTTGCATGGTTGCTCCATTCTTATGTGAAATGGAACTTAACTTTGAATGGGTTTCTAAAATTTTGTCTTGGCTATAAATTGTTGTTGGTGTTTTAAGACTAAATAGAATAGTCTTTGACAAGTATTTTTGCTTCACAAGGTGGCCTCCTTAAAGTTTCTCATCTACGTTCAAATTACTCCCAAAGTTTCAAAGCATGGTTAGCAATTTTCCAAGTCATGATGTCATGTTTTATGACTTTGTACTTGTCCAATTTGATTCTAATTCTTTGGTTTACTAAGTCTAGTTTCTTTTCTCTTAATTCCTCCAATTATTAGTTTCATTGGAAAGGGTTTGGTCATGATTTAATGAGAAAATTTGGCAAGGGATAATGTATTGACTTGAGTCAATATTCCTTCATCATTCCCTGAAAGTTTAGCTGACTCAAGCTCTTCTCTTATTGGCTCTTTCTTGTTAGAATTTTCTTTACTCCATTATGTAATTTCTATTATGCAATGACTATTGTCAAATTAACTTTTTCCTTTAGATCTTGAATTATGTTGTTCTCACAACACAATATATGGTTCTCACTCAATTAAGGGTTTACAGAGCACTAACCTGAATCCATTGTTCTTTGATGTTACCTTTCTCTTTGATGTCGTTGATCCCTTGGTATTTTTCCCAACTCTTCCTTCCTCTTTCAGCTGCTCTCAGATGTTTGAGAGAAAGTTCCTTTATGCGTTTACCGTGAGCTCACTTAGAAACCGTGAAAGTGAAAATAGGGAATGCCGTAACCCTCATTTGGTAACCGCTCTTTAATTTATATGAAGGGAGAGGGGAGGGTTTCCTTATAATTGTATTTACAATTATACCCTCAATGACTCTATATTTTATATTTAACCACCATCACATTAAATCATTAATTAGAGTCATGCTATAAGTTACATAGGCTACTATAACAAGATTATTAAAATAATATAACATTTCTCTCTCTCCCTTGACCCCTTATGGTTACACCCTCTTGTAGCAAGTATGGAGATTTAATTTGGGGTCCAATTGAAGCTTCTCTCATAAGCCTACACGCGGCCATCTTTCCTAATGCCAAAATTGCCCTCTATTATGATTCTTGTCCTTAGATTCTTTATCCAATTGTACTCAAATCCTCTTGGTTGCTTTCTAATTCTTTTAGTTACTTTAGAGTGTATCTTCTAGTCTTATTTGGCTGGGGTAGTCACAGTTCCTAAGTTCAAAATTGGATGGAAATTAAGTCTTGCCACTTATTCAAAATCCTAATCATGAAACCTTGACTTGCCTTTCTTTCTTATTGGCTACTTCCTTCCAGCTTCTTTCATGCTTCATTTAGTGGTCAATTGGCTTCTCTTTCAAGCCAATAAAACTTGCAAATTTAATTGGGTTAGGTAAGTTACAAATTTTGCATGTTTTTGGCACAAAATGGGCCATTTTCCACATCATATGTGGGCTATTTTGAGGAATTTGGTTTGAATTTTGTACTTGGATTTTTGGCTTGATTCTTGAATTTACATAGCCCTATTTGATCCAATATCTTACCATAAAAATTTCAGAATTTATTTCATTCATTTGCTTGCTCAAAAGGGACCTTAATCCTAAGTGTTTTTAAGGATAGTTTGGTCATTTTGGTCAAATTTTGCAATTTTGTTTATTTTCCATTTTTGGATCTTTCTAAACCCCTTATAAATCATATAAAACTATTCTAAATAGTCTAAAAAAATTTATATATTTATTTTCTTTTATATTACACGATTCATTACTGATTATACTCATTTTGATAAATTTTGTTAAAGAAAATTTTAGTTCTAGAGTCTCTATGTTAAACTTATATTTTATTCAATGAGGTTTATATAATTCAACAATCATTTATAGAGTAAAGGAAATTTAGGGTATTACACTATGTGCAAATGTGAAGTGTTCTGCACAAACGAAATTCAGATCATCATCAGTTTAAAGGAATTGAATGAAATGAATACTGCAGAAATTTTAAAGTAATTAACAACAAAATGCATTATAACTGAAAAGGATTTAAAATGTTCTCAGCATTCAAAAGTGCTAATTGAATTATACAAAATATAAATTGTCCTGAGCACTAAAACTTTTACAGTTATAACATAAAGTAAAATAACTCCTAATCTATGCTTCTTCTTCCTCTTCTTCCTCTGAACTGGTTTCCTCTTCTTCCTCTTTATTTTCTTAATTTTCTCTTGGAGGAGTATGCATACCAGGAGTGAACAATGGCAGATTGTTAAATGTAGTGGCCCTTAGACATGGCACAATTTGAACTTCAGACTCATACAGCTGCTCTTTTGTCATTCCTAGCTTCTTTCCTATGTTCATCATCATAGTGTCCATCAAAAGAAGTCCAGATTTATGACTTTCAAGGAGAGCATCCTGCCTTGTAGCCAAAGACTCTTGCCTGTCCATAATTCTCTGCAGTTGAGACTTCATTTTCAGAGGTGATTCCTTTTTGAATTTAGTTGGAAGAGGTGATACAGCAGTGACAGGGGTGTTGGTGTATATTTCCTTGATCATAGCAGTTGTTATACGAGGAGTGGCCTTAAGTTATTCTCTGAAATCTGCAAAATCCACTCCAGCATCCTTGCACAGCAAAGCTAACACTCTTGGAAAAGCTAAAGAATCAGCCTTTGATTTTAAAATTGCCTTGATCTTTCTTTGTTAATCACCTTCCCAACATCCACAAAGAAGTCATCCACTATTGCAAAGATCAATTCTGCTCTCTTGATGGCAATATTAGAGCTGTGAATTACAGGCATAAAAGAACTCAAAATAAAAATACTCCACACTTTTGTGAAGGGCAGCAGATTTCTGGTTGAGATATTCTTAGGCGTGGAGATGTTTTTGGCCTTATCTCTTGCTTTCATTTCCCAAGTTATCCCTAGTCTGCCTATTCTGTGTAGAATTTCTGTGTAATCCTTGTCCTGCTTATTCAAAAATTCATAAAAATCTTGTTGCACTTCTTCCCTTTTAGCTGTAATCTGTAATACTCGATTAATGTTCTCAGCTGAGAAATTGATCACTTTGCCCCTAACAAAAGTGTGATTGGGAGGTAAATGTTCTCCCTTAGTCCTACAAGCATTAGCATAAAATTCTTATGACAGCTCTCTGAATCCCTTGCCAGCAGCTGAGACAAATAATTCTCATCCTCTCTTTTTAATTTGGTCAGAGAATTCAGGGTGTTCATCTTCCTTTAGTTCAAAATTTCTGTCATACACTATTTTTCTTTTCAGAATATTAGCCTTGAAGTAGTTTTCCTGTGGAATGCCTCTGAATCTAGGATCATGATCAGGGATTGTTCTTAAAAAAGGACCTTCTAAAAATATGCCTCTTTTTGTCCTAGGAGTTCCTCTTGGTGTGCTTGCCATTTTTCAGTACCTATCACAATTTTACACCAAGAAAGAGTGAGTTCAGAATTTAACCAAGTATGCAGAAATTAATTCAATAGGTGTAGCACTTTTTCTAACTCCATACACAGAGAATATGCTATCTTAAAGCTTATGTGAACCATCACCAAGTTATAATTCCGGTATCTAGCTATGTCCAAAGTTTTTTGGTTCAGTTCAACTCTGAATTTTCATGTTCAATGTGCTAAATGTATAGAAGTATGACAACAACTGCAGGATCAAAGTTCCATGATAAAAAAAAAATCAAAACAATTCACTGCAATTCATCAGAATAATAATCCAGAATGTCTTGATCAAACAATTTACAGTACTAAAAAGCACATTAATACTCATAAGATTCAATTTGAATTCTTTTTCTGGATATTAAACTGAGGAAAATTAATTCAGCATTTCACAGAACATGTTTTGCATCATTCTCAATGCTACATTGCACAAATTTGTCAACAAAATTCCCAAATTATTCATGACAATATTTCTGCACATACTCAGCAAAGGAACAAAACAAAAATTCATAATGTGAATTCAAATTCTCATTAAAAATTATAAGTCTGGCATGTATTCAACTCAATCACACCTTAATTGCATGTTCCAATCATCAATTAAACATAATTCATGCCTAAATCATAATCCCTAAATTATCCCCAAATCAGATTCAGAAGAACCCTAAAATTTAAATTTTGCAAATTGATGAAAATTACCTGGAATTGGAGTGCAGAACTGATATAGACTTACTCGATAGTGATAATGTAGTAGAATGAAGTCTCAAATTTGGTTCAAAACAAATAGAAATTGCTATTTTTGATGAAGGTTTCTGGGCAGCTAGGGTTTTTCACAGTGCGCTTTGGCGTGCGCTTTGGCTCTTGGGGTTTTAAATGAGAACTCTGAACGTGTGAAGGCTTTAAATAGGGCAAGTAATCACGCAAAAAATTTAGTTCAAAAATCCCCTAGGCATGGCTACTTCACTTGTTCTACGTTTCAACTTAAAACCCTCATGCAGCTCACGTGCTCATTTTAAAATGAAAGAAGTTAAGGTTTAAAGATTTGACCTTCGCGCGTGTTAGCTCTAAACATCTAGGGTGAAGGCGCGCAACTACGCGTGGTAACTTCATTCAGTTGGCGTTAAGGCATGCAGCTACTCTATTTAAGGCGCTCAGAACGCGTCTTGGCTTTATTCACTTAGAGTGAAGGCGCGGTTTGCGTGCCAAGGCGTCATGTAAGTAGAGTGAAGACGTGTAACTGCTCCTCCTCAGCGCTTCACTCAGAGCTTCTGTGTTTTGGCTCTATCCATTTAGTGTGTCAGCGCGCAACTGTGCATTGAAGCTTCAGTTGTTTAGAGTGGAAACGCATAACTCACTACTTCAAATTCTTCTTTATTGGTCTGGGCGTTTTGGCTTCAAGTGTTTAAAGTTTCAACGCGCAGATCACAAGGTCCCTACGTTGCTACTCTACTCACTTGAAGTCTCAACTCCCATGATTATTTCCTTCACATCAACTTAAGAACTGCAATTTTTTTTCTGCAATCTGAATTCCTTGATCATGACTCATCTTGAAAATCACCATCTAATTTTTCTCTGAATCACAGCAAACAACCAATCAATTTTCACTACACTTCCTTATCAAAAATCAAATTTCAAAATATTAATTTCTACCTAATTCAACAAAATATACTACTATGACTCAAAATTAACTAGAAATTCAACATCTAAACTGCAATCAATAAAAGTTCAGGTTTTAGAAACGTGAGTTTCCTCTGACAAACGCTCTTTTAACGTCACTAGCTTGACGTTTAATGTTTCTCATTCAAGAGAAACCACTTTGATGCATGAAATTTCCTTTGAGAATGCCTCTCCATGATAAATTTTCAACCTTTGACCATTGACTTTGAACTCTCTCCCTGTATTAGGATCTGCCACCAAGACTGCACTTGTTGTTCAGATCTGAGTTCCTTTTTCAAGATGAATTTATCATGAATCCTTTTGGTTTTCTCCTTGTATATCTTGGCATTTTCATAGGCTTGCTGTCTGAATTTTTCTAATTCATGTAACTGCAGAATCCTCTTCTCTCCAACCTTTGCCAAATCAAAATTCAGCCACTTTGTAGCCTAATAAGCCTTATGTTCTAATGCCACAGGTAAGTGACATGCCTTTCCATAGACTAATTGGTAAGGTGACATCCCAATTGGAGTCTTAAAGGCTATTCTATATGCCCATAGATAGTCATCTAGCTTCTTGGACCAGTCCTTTCTTGATTAATTCACCACCTTCTCCAAGATTTGTTTAATTTTTCGATTTGAAACTTCCACTTGTCCACTTTTTTGTGGATGATAAGGTGTAGCAATCTTGTGTCTCACTCCATATTTTGCTAAGACTGAATCAAGATATTTGTTACAAAAATGAGTACCTCCATCACTTAGTAGGAATCTAGGTACTCCGAACCTAGTGAATTTGTTTCTTTTGATAAAAGATATCACAACTTTAGCATCATTGGAGCTTGTTGGGATGGCTTCCACCCATTTAGACACATAGTCTACTGCCACAAGTATATATTCATGAGGAAAGGACGTGGGAAACAGTCCTATGAAATCAATTCCCCAAACATCAAACATTTCCACTTCTAAAATCATGCTTTCTAGAAATATTGCCTGTCCTTTGACACTTGTCACAGCTTTCAACATAATTCTTGGAATCTTTAAACAATGTTGGCTAGAAAAATCCTGCTTGCAAGACTTTTGCAGCAGTCCTTGAGCTACCATGGTGGCCTCCATATTCTGAGTTATGACAATGCCACAGAATTTCAACTTGTTCTCCTTGTGGTATACACCTTCTCAGCAGACCATCTACCCCTATTTTGAACAAGTAAGGATCTTCCCATATATAAAATTTGCTGTCATGCAGAAATTTCTTTCTTTGTTGCCAATTAAACTTTGCTGGAATCAGCTGAGTGGCCTTAAAATTTGCTAAATCAGCAAACCAAGGTGACTCTTCCACCATAAATAACTTCTCATCTAGAAATTCTTTCATTGATGTCCAAAGAATTAGAGTTCAAACTGTCTAGTGGCAGTCTGGAAAGATGGTCAGCTACTCCATTTTCCTTGCCCTTTTTATCTCTAATTTCCAGCTCAAACTCTTGCAATAGCAAAATCCATCTCAGCCATCTTAGTTTAGCATCCTGCTTTGACAACAAATATTTAAGTGTAGAATGGTCAGTATATATTATTACTTTTGATCCTATCAAATATGATCTGAATTTGTCAAAGGCAAACACAATGGTAAAGAGTTTCTTTTCAGTAGTTGTATAATTCACTTGTGCAGAATTTAAAACTTTGTTGGAATAATAAATCACATGCAATTTCTTGTCTTTTCTCTGCCCTAGAACAGCTCCTACTGCACTATCACTAGCATCACACATTAATTCAAATGGTAAATTCCAATCAGGTTTGGCTAGAATAGGTGCAGAAATGAGTTTCTCTTTTAAAACAAAAAATGCATGCAAACATGTTTCATTAAACACAAATTCAGTTTCCTTGACAAGTAAATCACTAAGAGGTTTTGCTATTTTTGAAAAGTCTTTTATAAACCTCCTATAAAAACCTGCATGGCCTAAGAAACTCCTGATTCCTTTAACATTAATTGGTGGAGGTAGTTTACTAATGACTTCAATTTTTGCTTGGTCCACCTCAATTCCTTTTTCAGAAATTCTATGGCCAAGGACTATACCCTCTTGGACCATAAAATGACACTTCTCCCAATTCAGCACAAGGTCCACCGCTATGTGATTATAGCCTGAATATCCATCAAGGAAGCAATAAAATGCATGTCCAGCCAATCTTTCTAACATTTGATTAGCAAATGGTAAGGAAAAATGATCCTTCCTTGTTGCATCATTAAGCTTTCTATAATCAATGCACATGTGCCAGCCCGTGACAGTTCTAGTGGGTATTAATTCATTCTTTTCATTTGCCACTACAGTTATTCCTCTTTTCTTAGAAATAACTTGAACTGGGCTGACCCATTGACCATCCAAAATTAGGTAGATTATCCCTGCATCTAGCAACTTCATTACCTCTTTTTTAACCACTTCCTTCATGGCTGGATTCAACCTTCTTTGTGGTTATACTACTGGCTTGTAGTTGTCCTCAAATAGAATTCTATGTGTACAAAATGATGGGTTAATACCCTTCAAATCTGAGATGTGCCATCCAATTGTAGATTTGTGATTCCTTAAAATTCTCAGCAGCTTTTCTTCTTTATCTCCCTTAAGATTATTGCTTATAATCACTGGATATTGATGTCTGTGATCAAGAAAAGAGTACATCAAATGAGATGGCAATTACTTCAGCAACTTTTCTTCTTTATCTCCACTTTCCCTTCTTCCTCTTCTGTTTTCAACTCCTCTTTTGCTGAATTTTTGGATAAAGGGATGATAGGCAATGTTTCAAGTTAATGCACATATTCCATGATTTTTTCTTCTCTTTTTATAGTAGCTTGTGAATTCCCTGCAACTATAATTTCCCTTAACATAGAAAATTCATCAGCATTATCAATTAATTGAGGAAATGAAATAGATTCTAAAATATCAACTCTTATGCAAGTGCTATCATCACTAGGATGTTTGAGTGCTTCAAAAACATTAAAGGTAACCTTTTCATCCTGCACTTTAAGCATTAATTCCCCTTTTTGAACATCAATCAATGCTCTCCCTGTAGCTAAGAAGGGTCTGCCCAATATTAGAGGAATATCGGCATCCACTTCCATGTCTAAAATCACAAAATTTGCAGGGAAAATAAACTTGTCAATTTTAACCAATAAATCCTCTACAATACCATATGGATAAGTATATGATCTGTCCGCAAGTTGTAGAGTGATGCTTGTTGGCTTGACTTCCTTTATTCCAAGTCTTTTCATGATTGCAAGAGGGAGCATAAGGTTGATGCTTGCCCCAAGATCACACAAAGCTTTTCCTATTGTGCAATTTCCAATAGAGCATGGAATGTTGATGAGCCTGGGTCTTTTAATTTTTTAGGCAACTTCCTCTGCAAAATAGCACTACATTCTTCAGTCAAAGGGACTGTCTTGTAATTTTCTAACTTTCTCTTCTTGAACAACAACTCCTTCATGAATTTTGCATATGAAGGCATTTGTTCTAATGCTTTAGCAAATGGTATATTAATTTGGAGCTTCTTAAAGACGTCTAGAAATCACTCATACTGCCTTTCTTGCTTAGGATTAATGACTCTTTGTGGATAAGGCAGTTGCTTGTACCTCTCTTTATCTAGAGGCTTGTTTGAATCTTCTAAAATTTGCCTCTTCATTCTTCTCACAGTTTTAGGGAGGGTATCCACTTCTGAATTTTCTCTTTTTAATAAAGTGAAGTTCCCTTCCTCTAGATCAGATTTAATCTTCTCCTCTTCCTTGGTTTTCTCTCTCTTTTCAGCTGGTTTTGGACTACCCACAACAGTTCCACTCCTAGTCATCACAACTTGGCATTGTTCTTTTGGATTTATAACTGTGTTTCTAGGGAATCTCCCATCTTCTCTGCTGGATAATTGCTCAGCTAGCTATCTAATCTGTGTTTCTAACTTCTTCATGGAAGATTCTTGATTCTTGAAGCTTGTTTGTGTTACTTTCATGAATTGTAGCATAGTTTCTTCCATTTTGTTCAGCCTTTCATTCAGTGGTTTAGAAAACCTCTGATTTTTTTGAATTGGTTGGCTTAATTCCCTTAGAAATAAGGTTGTTGTGCTGCTGGTCCTGCATTTGAAAATGGAACAGCAGAGTTAGAATTTTTCCAATTAGAATTTTGGTTATTCCAGTTATGTTGTTGCTGGTTTCTATTGTTAGAGAATTGAAAACCAGGGAGAAATGAAGATTGTTGTCTCTAAAAATTCTCCATATAATTGACTTGCTCTTGAGATTACGAATTATTTCCATCACAAGCTCCGTTTACATGATTCTCTCCACAAAAATCACACACAAGTGGAGTGTTCTATGTTAGTGCAGCTTGTAAGTTGCTGATTTGTTAGGTGAGCGTAGCTATTTGTTCAAAAAACAATTGGTTTTGCAGCTGATTTTGAGTCAAAAAGGTCTCAAGAAGTTTTGCCTCATAACCATTACTCCTTGTTGATTGTCTCAAACTACAGCTTTGATGCATGGAGGAGGCCATTATATCTATGATTCCTTGAGCTTCTTCTAGTGATTTGGTGTTCAAAGAACCTCCTGCAGCTATATCTATCATTGTTCTAGTTGCTGGATTCATCCCATTATAAAAGGTTTCAAGTTGCATCCACTCCAGTATGCAATGATGTGGGCATCTTCTCAAGATTCCTTGTATCGCTCCCATGCCTTGTATAAAGTTTCTCCTTCATGCTGCATGAAGGATGTGAAGGTTGCAAAAGATTGCAAAACTAAGACCACTTATCCCTAAGAAAATCAATAGTTTTGGGAATTAATTCAGATCTAAGCAACAAACCCAATTTCCATTAGTGAAGGTTACTTTTTGATTAATCAATTGAATTTCCATTCAAAGGTCAAGTAAACACAGAATTAATCCCTCAATCAAATCAAATACTCAAAGTTCAGAGTCAAAACAAAATCAATATATCAATTCTAGATCCATAAATCCCTAACAAAAAGAGTTAGAAACACATTACAATGAAATTGAGAGAAGTAAGAAGAAAAGAAGATGAAAAGCAGAGAGCCATCTCCATAACTTTGCCTTCCCCCAGATTCCTCTAGCAAAGAAGAACAAAAGTCACTCCTCTCTTCTCCCTCTGACTTCCCTTGGAAGTTAAAACGATTACAAAATGAATACCAAAAACTAAAAATGATAAAAAGCTCATTTTCTAAGTTTCTAATTCCTATTTATAGAGTTCCTATAATTCTTTGACTTAACCCTTGAAATTCTGATAGTTAGTTGTCCCCAAGTGTTCTGGAATCTTTTAAAAGTGATACAAAAGCTCCAAACGTCCAGAATTCGCAAGAAGAAGAAGTTATAAAAATTGCAGAATTCTACGCCAAAATGCGCAGTGGCTGAAGTGAAGGCAAGCAGTTTTGCGCCTTGGCTGCAAGTGCTATGAGTTGCAACGCGCTCTTGCGCGCCAAGGCTTCAAGTGATGTGCGTTTCAACCCACAACACTTCAAGGAACACTTCTTCCATGTGCTCAGCACTGCGTTGCTACGCTATCTGCTATGCGTTTCCACGCTCTATTGCACGCCAAATCGTCAGGTGATGTGCGTTTCAACGCAATGGCAGTTATCCAATTTCAGTTACTGGAGTGTTAATGCGCATCACTCAGGGTAGCCACGCAGACCCAGTGCTGTATTTTCTTCTTTCCGCGTTTAAACGCCAATCACTTGGAGTTGTAACGCCCAGCTCTTAGGATTTCTTCAAGCTTGATTCTTTGACTATTCTTCTTCAATTTCAGCTTTTAATCCTTCCTTTAAGTACTTTCAACAACTTTCCATCTTTTACATGAACTCCTACAAAAATCTAAATAATTTTTAATATTTCAACAAAACAACAATTTATACTAATTATTTTATTTTTGTGATATTTTCAAGTTTATTTTAGAACTATTTTCCTAATTATTAACCAAAAACTATGCTAAAAACATGGTAAAATATGGATTTATCACACGGTAATTCAATCACATATAAACCTAGACTCTTCATACAGTCCACGGCCACAAAACAGTGCGTAGCACCTGAATCATACAACATATTAAGCAATCTGCCTTTAATTACACATTTACCTGGGATCAGCTTCTCAGATTATGAAGTCTCTACGTTACTATTGGCAAAGACTCTCCCGGGAATCCTCGGCTTCTGATGAGGTTTACCCTAAGCCTCTTGAATTTTGGCCTTACTAGGACTATGATGTAAATAGAGCTATAGACCTCGGAATGGAGTGTTTCAAAAACGACAGGAGAGTTCACGTCATGAACTATGATTTTGGCTCAAGAATCATTTAATTTGGAGTTGTAAATCATGAGATATGAATTAAATTTATTTTGCGTACAAATTGGGGTTTGTTTGGAAGAGAATGTTATGAACCCTAAAATTCAAAATTGGAGAAAATTGAAATTCATACCTTCTAAATGAAAAAGAGAAAGGAAATATGATGGAGAGGGCGCCACAAACAATGATTTTTGATAAGCCAACGAGATTGCCACAAGAATGGCTAAATTCTTGATAAGATTGAAGATTGCAAGGAAGAATCCTAGCAGAGCACAATACTCACTTTAATCTAATTTTAATTATCTATATTCTCTAATGATTTCCAAGTGTTCTAGTACAATTCAGTTTAGTCCACATGGACTTGACATTAAAAAACAAAAACTAATCCTACTAACACAAACATAATGTATATGTTCTAGTGGCTAAGTAAGCATATAACATCCTAAAGCATATAATCATATGTTTTTACACAGTACCAAATAAATAAAAGTTTTCCAAAAATAAATAAAACAAAGTCTTCCAATCTCATATTAAAGCTTTGGGCTCTTCCCTCATTCCAAGTGGGCTACGCATGTGTACACTTTAGAATTCAAGTGTTGGACTTCATTTTAGTGTTGGGCCTTATATCAGGGTTAGGCTTCTAGCATGGTGCTCAGCATGTGTTGTAGTGCTTCTTGGGCCTTCTTTGATCTAGCTCTTATCCTAGGTCCTCCTAAGTCTTGTAATGGATCATGGGCTTCTTATGGTAGTTGGGTTTGGGCTTGGGCCTGGGCTTCACTTCTGATGTCCATATCATTCCTTCCTTCTTTAGAAACATTTGTCCTCAAATCTGTTAATTCATCACCAACATCATATAAAGATAAATTAGTTACATTGAATGTTGTACTTACTCCATACTCACCTGGCAACTCAATTTTATAGCCACTGTCATTGATCTTAGCCAGCACTCAGAAAGGTCCATCTCCTCTTGGCATGAATTTAGATTTTTTTTTTGATGAAAATATTTGCCGTTTTCCTTTCCCTAGACTGCCGTTTTTGTGTGATAAATATTATAACCCCCTCATTAATGGTGCAGCGTGAATTAAAGGAAATTAAGAGCCCCAAAATCTCTTCCCCAAAACGTAACCCTTCCAAATTCTCGTGCTTTTAATTAGCCAGCCACTAAAATTCAATTTGACATTTATTCCAATGACCATTTATTAAAGAATTAATCATTCTTGATTAATTCCACAACCACCCCTTCATCTAACCGTTAATTTCACCCAAATTGCCTTAATTACTTTCCACTCACCTTTAATTCCCTCGAGAAAAAAGAACAGACACGCCCCCAATCTTCTCCCCCAAATGATTGAAACCGTCAGCCACATTAAGGATAAGCGTGAGTCAACGTGGAAACTCTCCCATGATGCATTTAAAACCCTAAAACCGTGCATGATATTAATTGTATGTCCTTGCCTTAATTGCTTTGCATTCATGGCTAATCATTACAAGATTATGTGCATGTACTACCTTAAAAAGGCATCACTTTGTGGGTAATTCAAAGAGACGTTGCATGTTTATTCCCTTCTCCAAAGTCTTAAATTGCCTCCCACATTTAAAAACTTTACACCTAGAATAAATGCTCTCTATGGAACTGTACCACCATTAAACCCCACTTAAAAGACCTTTTCATTTACACAGCCACACAACAGACATAACCCTTTCAATTTCGTGGGATGTGAAAGGTTTAAACTAAATTCCCTCCACAAATCAAAACCCTAGCCACCAACATACTCTAACCGCTCACTTTTGCCGACGTCCAAAACCCTACTTAGTCACTCCACCATGATGGCTGGCCTATGGAGACGTGTGAAGCATTAATGGCTTGCTTCTTTTACACTCTGAGCATTTAATGCTTTTGAAGGGACTTTTCGCATGCACTTGCATGCCAAGAGGTGCAAGCATTCAAAGGGAGAGGCAAAAGGGTGTATCCCTTAACTTAACCCTAAAACCATCCCTGTGCAACCCTTCACCGCCAACCTCTGGGAAACGAAAGGACATAAGGTTTATGTTACACTATATAAGAACCCCTTAATTTTTCACGCGCCCTTTTCCCTTCTCATTTTTCAAAAACACTCTCAACCTCATCTCTCTTTTCTCTCTCAAACGTTCTCTCACCCCCACACCAAACGCCCTTCTTCACTCTCGTTCTCGTGAGCGACACCACCCCCTTGAAGGTACGAAGAACCCTAAAGAGTTTCCAACACAACTTGCACCCCTTTTCCAATGATTGTGCCACCATCCAAGACTCAAGCTGTGGTTGAAGTTCTTACCAACACCAAGACTAAACCTTCCACTCCTCATCTCTTTTTCGAACCAAACAAGGTTAGGGGAGTTCATAATTGTATGTGTGAATGAGTGTGCTTGCTCATATGTGCGTGATTGAACGTGATTAATATTCTTCCTTCCCATTTTTGTTTCTAATAAGATTAAAAGTTACATGCAAACAACTTTCTCTTCATCCCCCTACTTCTTTATTTGAATACGACTAAAAAATGATGTGTAGTAACTCGAATGAGTGTGGATGAGTAGGATTACTATTTGCATGTCCATGATATTGAAAACCTTACATGATTCTTTCTTGTTTGCCTTTATTAATGAATAAAGTTAGTAACTTTGATGAATATCCAATTGCATGTTAAAATAACTCTAAGAATGTTTGTGTTCTTTTCAGTTTTCGTCAATTATTCCCCTACCTCTTTGTTTTAGTTGAAGAATTTCTCATCTTTTCTCAGTTTGACGTTGCGTGACCAAGGAACCCTTTTTCTTAACCTTGAAGGATTTTTCCTACTAGCTAATCACTAATTTATGAAAAGAAATGTGGTAGAAATGAGTTGCATGTATGATTAAGCTTGTGGTTATTCCCCTGACTCTTTGATGATCATTTTGCTTGTGGAAGTACATTTTAACTATGATGATTCAAAGAAATTCTCTTTATTATCTCCATTTTCTCTCCTTTTTCTTTTTATTCTTAAACCATGGACGAATGATTTTTCTCTTCTTTGTACGTGCTAGCTCTTATGAGCGTGAGTGGTTATGTGATTTGTGACCTTTAAAGATGAAATGCGTGTTCCAAAAATGGTGTGAGGAGGATGCAAATACAAAACTGTTTTACGTGCATGATAGGAAGGTTGGAGAGTCAAGATCACAGTTTAGCACAGCTGAGGGATGTAAGTGTTCAGGTTCAAGGGATGAACCTTAGGGGTAGTGGAGGGGGGTTGCCCTAATGGCGCGGAATAGCTCACCATGGCTGAGACACGTCGCCATCAAAGCCTTCACTAATCCTGACGCGAGCAAGCATTACCAGGATCTAGAAGGACTCATTCCTGAGGAATTAAAAATTTGTGAAGAAGGGAAATGTCCCTGAAGGATTGTATACGAAATGTGCTTGTAGGGAATGAGGGCTTTCGATCATCTTGACTGGGGAAAAAGTTGAAAATGAATGGAAGAAGTAGTGATGTTTTAATTACCTTTGTTATAATTATGTTATAATGAACTCATTTATTTTATGTTTTGTGGCTGTTTGATGAGTATTATGTTATGATAATATTATTGAACTATGAGTCAATAGGTTCATTGGTATTATGTTGATTTTCTTACTTATTCAATTTCTGATGAAGGAATGTATTGAGCTCACCCTTTCTGTTCTGTTTTTGTTTTGGTGTTGCGTCTTGTCTTGCTGTTGTTGTATGTTGCATGAATGCATGGCAGATGGACCCACTCCCAACGAGGATCTGGGGAGAGGATTCAGGAGGAAAGGAGGGATGGATCTACGACCTAGTAACATGCCGCCTGATGTACCAGTTCCCCATCGTCTCATGAACCTCCTGCCAAACGTCTTAAGACTTTTGTGGATAAAGGTAAGACTATCATTGACCTTGACCCCGAACCCAGCCCCTGTCCTAGCCCTACTCCTGTGCCCGCACCTGAATGGAAAGACATTGGAGTGGTTACATCTTCCGTCAGGCCAATTCTTCACCAACCTCTTGACATTCAAGCACCCCCTTTCGATGAAGCTGGACCTTCTACCCGACACCCTTCTCCGCCTTCGTCATCCACCTCGAGATCGCCACCGCCTACCATCGGTTAGATTGACAACGACCCGGACGACTTACCACCCTTTCCTCGCCCTCAGCCCGTGGATGATTCACCCGATTCTGATGGAATGGAATCCGACCGTAGTGAGGATTCCTTTCCACCAGAGTTTTATTTGTAGATGGTTATTTTGTCTTGTCATGGATGAACACTGCTCTTAAGTTTTATACTTTCTTTTTCTTTCTTTTTCTTTTTGGGGCTGTTTATAATTACTTTTGAAATACTAAACTATGAGGTCTTCTTTTTGTTCGTTTCATGATGGTTTTACCTTGGACCATTTGAACTAGAGACATATATACACATAATCGTATTTTCTCTCCAGTTACATGTCTCTCATTATGATTTCAGAATTTCATTCCACGAAGCATGTGATGTTGAGCGCTCACCTTCTTCTTTTTATAAAAGAAATTAATCTGAGAAAATGTAGAACAACAACAAAATTTCTAAGTATGCTAATAAAAGATAATTCAATATACATGTTTTGGTGAAGAACAAATTTGAATGAAGGATTAAAGGATAATGTACACTCATTTATGAATTAAATTGTGAATTGTTGTTTTCATACTAATGTCGAATGAATGATTCCTTGTTCATGTTCGGTTAGGTACACCACTTTCGGAAAGCCTTCAAATTATATTTTTAGAAGATAGGATCTTGGTAGTAATTTAGGTGTTACAGAAGGCACTGGGCATTCTCTGCCAAGTCTGGAGTGTGATACATTTCATCTTTGGTCATTCCTATTTTCTGACCAATATTAAGCATAACACATTCCAGCAGCATAATCCGAGACTTGATACTGCTGTGCAGCTTAGTTTGCCTCTCTGCTAACTGGTTTTGTCTCTTAGCCAGTAGCATCAAGGAGTCCTTCATAATCATTGGTTTTTCCTTTCTAAATTAAGAAGGAATGGGATCTGCTGCAGTGCATGATGTGGTAGCATATATTTCTTTCACCATGGAGATAGAGATGGGAGGCACAAATCTAATCCTCTCTTGGTAATCTCCAACTTTGACCCCTGTATCCTCACAAAGTAAGGTTACTAATGAAGAAAAGACAAGTGAATCTCTCTTGGTTTTCAGAATATTTAAAATACATTCACTGATGACCTCTCTCACATTAATATACAAATCATTAACTATTGCAAAAAGAAGTTCTGCCCTCTTCACAGCCAATGCTGAACTGTGCTTGACTGACATAAAGGAGTTCAAAATGAAAGTGCTTCACACTTTGGCAAATGGCAGCAGTTGTTTGGTGACAAAGCATTTGGGCTTCTTGGACTGGTTCAGCTTCCAAGTTGTTCCTAGCCGCCCAATCTTTTGCATAATTTCTATATAGTCCTTGTTAGGGCTATTCTTAAAAACATTGAACTCCAACTGTCCAGGCTGTTGTGCAGAATTTATGTTCAGTACTCTGTTTATGTTTGCAGGAGTGAAGTCCACTCTCATTTCCTTTACCATTATGTTGAACTTAGGGAATTTGTCTCCTTTGAACCTCACAGCATTTGCATAAAACTCCTGGGTTATTTCTCTCCAGCCCATTCCAGCTAAGGAACAGAAGGATTCTTAATCCCTCTTCTGAATTTCTTCCTTGTATTCTGGGTAATTGTCCCCAGCTATTTCAAAAGCTCTGTCTAGGACAATCTTTCTCCACAGAATATTTGCCTTGAAGAAGTGCTCATGGGCGATACTTCTGAACCTTGGATCACATACTTCAATTGATGAGGAAGCTGAGGCACCATCTGTTCTGGCTTTCTTTGATCTGGGAGTGCTCTTGGAAGATCCAGCTTGGATGTTTTTGGAAGATCTCCTTCGAGTGTTGTTAGAAGATCCAATTTGAGTCTTCCTGGAAGATCCAACTGGTGTATTAATTGAAGTTCTGGCCATTTTTTAGTTTTCTGCAATAAAGAACCACTTGGACAAGTTAAATTTTTGTATGTTCAGAGGTATGAGTATTAGTTGCTGCTATTAGGGATGGCAATGGGTAAAGTATCCAATGGGTACCCGCAAAATTTACCCATAATGGGTAGAGTATTTACCCGTTATATGGGTACGGGTATAGGTGTGGGTAAAAACTCGCAAATTTTAATGAGGATGGGTGCGGGTATGGGTATCTAAGTACCCACCCTGCCCTATACCCTATATATATATATATATATATATATATATATATATATATATATATATATATATATATATGCTTGAACTTTGTTTTATAATTATGCATTGAATTTTTGTATTATTATATTACTTATGTGAAGCTATATAAGATTAATATAAAAATATATTTAATAATAAAGTAAACCAAAAAAATTATTTTGGTTTATATTTTTAATAGAAAAAATTATTTACTATTTTATATCATTTAATTAAGCTAATACAATTTAATTATTACATAGTTAATATGATATTAACTTTTTTTAAAATATTATTTATATATGATACACATAAAATATTTTTCACACAAATATTTTTGTTAATAAAATCATATTAATATTTAAATCATAAAGTGAATGATAAATAATAAATATATTGTAAATATTTTATAAATTTTACAATCACCTACTATTATCGTAAATTTATTATTATTTATTGATAATATTTACATTTTATTTTTTATTTTAATTTAAAATAATATTTTTCTATGCAACATATATATTACAAGTACAACTATAATCTATTGAATCTAAATAATATTTTTACTATTTATTCACATTCAAAGAAGTTTTTAAAAAGATATAAAATATAAAAAATTAATATTAATTTCTATTTGTTAATTTTTCTTTAGATAAAAAAGTATAATTTTTTTTAATATACACATATATTTCTTTATTATAAAATTTTATTGTGACTATTTATCTTTTATTCAAATTCTTTCTTTTAAAATTTATATACATTATATATATTTAATTCATTACAATATTATTTCAAAAATTTGTATTTTTAACAAAATACTTTCGTATAATATATGAGTTAAAAATATTAGTATTAATATATATATATATACATATATATTAATTATATTATATTATTTTAATTAACTCTATTATTTTCTTACAATTTCAAATTCAAAAGTTTAAAAAAATATTTTATGTATCCACTTTTCATTGTTAGTACTTAAACTTCTCTACTCTAACTCTATTCTCATTCTCAATATTTTTCTCATTAAAACCTAATAGCTATGAAATGTTATTCATTAGAGTCGTTACTTGTCAATGTCGCCACAAGTGGTTACTAAGTGATCTCACACGAAAAGACAATCATTATACAGATCTATTTTGTTGTCGCTCTGACATTGCCGATAGATCAAATCTCACATAAAATAGGGTTATCACTGACAAATAATTTGTGTATTTAGTTTCGCTTATTGTTTCTAAAAGTTTTAGTTTAAAAATTATTATATTAAGATACATTTAGCACTTGTGATCTTTGAATATTTATTTTTTATTTATGTTTGTACTGTGTTCGACAACTATATATTGAATTTTTGTATTATTATGCCACTTATGTGAAGTTATATAAATATATATTTTTTATAAATATTTTTTTCTCAAATAAGCGCGTGTAATTGGCACAAGATGGGTATGCGGGTACCCAGAGGGTACGGGTACGAGGATTAATGTTTATACCCATGCGGGTATGGGGCTGGGTACAGGTATTTTTTTAAAACGCGGGTATGGGGATAGGTACTATAGTACCCTACCCATTGCCATCCCTAGCTGCTATGGGATAAAATTTTGATTTTACACAAGTTAAATTGCAATAAGCTGTCAGGACAGTGTAAAACACTGATGCAGAAGTACAAATACGTAGCACTGAACACTCAAACTTAAAAGCAAAATTTTAATTTGATATCTCTAAATTGCAGTTTCATAATGCATGTAATATCAGAGTAAATTAGGGTAATGCAGAGGATTAATTTCAGATTGTTACTTCATTTTTTCAACAAAACTTTGTACTTTCAACAAAAGAAAACTATTTAAGAAGAACATGATATATCCATATGCACTTATGAAAGTATAGATGCACAGAATTGAACAACCACATTCAGAGAATTTTAACTTGACATCCCTAATTTTGTAAACTCAGAGTGCACACTCTCACAGAAAATTATGGTAACGTAGAGGAAGATTTATAGGTCTCACCCAATTTTCACACAAGTATGCACTGCAATCCTTCCCAGCATAATTTGTAACTATATTTCATCACAATTATGCACTCTAATTATCAAATCATCCTTTTCAGAGAATTTTGTTTAGGTCAACTCAGATTCTGCATAGATTTGGTTCATATATGTTGGAATGTAGTTTCAATTATCCCAATGAGAACAGTGCCCCATTACCCCAAATTGATTTTGGATTATTTCCCTAAATGGCAAGTTAGGAATGTATGTACTGTCATAGCATAACTGGGTAGCGCAGAGGGCTAATTCTAGAATTTAACTACTTTCCAACACAATTTTTCAACCTAATCAGTTTCAACAGAATGTTATTTTATCATGCCATTTTTAAACATTTAATCTAATACACATCAATAAATTCAAAAATTCACATTCAACAGTTCTAATTCAAACTTTTTCACTTAAGTCTTTTTAGGTTAAGTGATGAGTCCATATTTTTACTAATATTTTGGTGTAATTCTAACCCATTTGATAAGGAAAAAATGTTAGAAAAAGTAGAAAAACTCAGAAAAATAGAATGGTTGAAGGTTTTCTTTTAATATGTAGTTATTTTAGCATTTGTGAGATTTCTGCTTAGAAATTAAGAATTTAATCCTGTATTTGTAGGAATAATCTGAGTAAGGTTCATGGAGATGGAAAATCAATGGAAAGGAAGAAGAAGAGTAGCAGTTCTGGACTCAATACAAGAATTATGAAATGTAAGCTGGGCAATATCACTACTGTCAGTGAAAGTGATCACTCTAGGCATCAAAGAGAAATACACACTGGGCATTAACACTCTCATTGGCAAAAGTGAATGTTCCAAAGAAGACTAAAATTCAGCAAAGCTCTACGTAACCACTTTTACCAATGAAAATAGATGTTCCAGAGAGTCTCTCAGAAGTCTCAGACATAGCGAGCTCTGTGTTACCACTCTTACTAGTGAAAGTGAATGTTCTAGAGAAGACTTAATTTTAGCGAGAAATGCGTAACCACTCTTGCTGGCGAAAGTGGATGTTTGAGAGAAGAGTGTATCAAGACAAGTTGTGCGTGGTCACTCTTGCTCTCAGAAGTGATCACGCACAACCACTCGACCTCCTGCGTTGCTACTCTTATCAGCGAAAGTGATAGTTCCAGTTTTTAGAAACTACATGAGCTTCTGCATGGCCACTTTTATGAAGCAAAGTGACAACGCCCAGAGTTGGGAATTCTATAAATACTAGAAAAGGCTCAGATCTCGAGGTCTTTTTGCTCATTTTTTGTTTTTCACTTTATTTCTTCATTGAGAGAGAGTCATAGAAAGGATTGGGGATGAACATCAAGCTCCAAGAAGAGGGATCGAATTGGAGATTATTGAAGATGGATCTTCTGCGTTCTTCTCCTTCTTCTTCTTCTTTCTCTTTCTTTGTTGCAATGTTTGCTTAATTCTTCGTAGGTAGGAGTTTATGGATCTTGAATTGATGTATTGATTCGACTTTTTTTTTCTAAACTTTGAGTTCTTAGATTAATTGAGTTGTTAATTCTGCTGTTTACGTAATCTTTGAATGAGAATTCACTTGATTAACCAAAGAGGAACCTTTACCAATGGGAGTTGGATCTATTTCTCTAATCTGTTTTAGCAACCAGAATTAGGGATTTCTTAGGGATAAGGAAACTTAATTCTGCAATCTTATGGTTCTAATTCTTAATGTAACTTGAAATTGAATCTCACCTAAGGGATTAGGGGGGTTTGGTTGATCGTTAGGGTCAATGAGTTAAAGGATTAACCTTTGACTAGTTATATGTGAAACTGATTGTTAATTAACCAATTGCTTGAACGTTCAGAGGATTTAATTGAATTAATATTGATATTCTTGTGAAAAAAATTCCTAACTATCCTTCATTCATGTCTCATCTCAACATAACTTTCATTCTTTGTTTTACTACAAGTTTAATACTCTGTATTGTTTTGGTTATTCCTTTTACATATTACTACTCTTCCAAATTTGTATGACTCAAATAGTTCTTGGTCTGTGAAGTGGTAATTGAATTCGTAATTCCCTGTGGAGATGATACTCTGATCTTAAAATTACTCATTACTTGTTATAATTCCTAGTGTACTTGCTAGTGTTTAGAATTGTAACAACAGTTGTGTGGCATTTGTTCAGCTACAGACCATTACACTGATAGCTACTCTATACTGCAAGAGTCTAACACTCTAGAAGGTAATCCTCAGGCTTATGCTGCAAATATTTATACTAATAAGTTTTTTTTTCAAATTCGCAACAACAGCCCAATTAGGATCTATCTTCCAATAGATACAACGCAAGCTGGAGGAATCATCCAAATTTGAGATGGGGGAACAACTCTCAATAGTAAAACCAGTAGCAAGGCAACCAATATTAAGGACATCATGCCGGCCCAAATAGGTCCCATCAATTCGAACATTAATCATAACAAGTCCAGCAATATCACCAACTATCTTCCTCACAACCAAGTGCATCCCAGAAAAATGAACCATCATTGAAGGAGCTCATGAACAATATCGCTTTCCAGCAAAGAACTGAGGCTAGTATCAAGACCTTGGAGAATCAAGTGCGACAGCTAGCCTTTTCTCTGAACCAGATGCAATCTTAAGGCTCAGGGAACCTTCCTGTACAAACTGTTGTAAATCCTAAAAATGTTAGTGCAATCACTCTGAGATATGAAAAAGTGATGTAATAGCCCCCAATGCCCAAGGAGAAAGAAGACTCAAGCTATACTCTAGCTACAGTTGGTCAAAATAGAGAGGAAAAAACTTAAGAACAACTGGAATCCATACTTGCTCAACCAAAGGTGGCAGAAAATGTTAAGAGAGCAATTCCTCTACTATTTTCCCAAAGAGTTATCTAGCCAAGTAAGAAAGTTAAAGAGGATGAGAAAGAGATTTTAGAGACCTTCGGTAAGGTAGAGGTGAACATACCTCTACTAGATGCAATCAAGCAAATACCTAAGTACGCCAACTTCTTAAAAGATTTGTGTACTCATAGGAGGCGTCTTAAAGGTAATGAAAAGGTAAACATGGGTAGGAATGTTTTTACACTTTTTGAGAAACAAAAGTCCATAATGCCTGAGAAATGTAAGGACCTAGGAACATTCACCATTCTATGCATCATTGGTAATAATAGAATTAAGAATGCCATGTTAGATTTAAGAGCATCATAAATGTCATGCCATTGTCCATTTTTACTTCACTGTCTCTTGGCCCTCTGTAGCCTACAAGTGTGGTTATCCAGTTAGCCTACAGGAGCATAACAAACCCAGCTGGGATTGTTGAAGATGTGCTAGTAAGAGTAAATGATTTTATCTTCCAAACTGACTTCTACATCCTAGATATGCAAGAGGGAGAGTCAATAAAGAGTGATGCACCCATTATCCAAGGAAAACCATTCTTGAAGACCATCAGACCAAAAACTGATGTGCATGCCGGGACACTCACTAAGGAGTTTGGAGACAGCATTGTGCGCTTCAACATATTGGACGCCATGAAGCACCCATCCGAAGAACATTCTTTCTTCCAAATTGATTTGTTTGATGATTTGATAGATGAACAATTTTTTGAGTTTTTAGAAGAGGACTTTTCTCCTAATTTTTCTGAATTCATAGACACTTCCATTTGTGAATATTGTAATAATTCTTCTATGTGTGACACTTGTATTTCTAAATTTTTGAATGTAAATTCTACAACTTCTGATATTGGAGAAATTGAAAAATTAGTAGGGGTAGAATGTGATTTATTGAGTTTAGGAAGTATAATTGAATCTAACCCCTTTGATTTAAATGCTGCAGAAATTTCTTCTACTAAGAGTGCCAAATCACTTCCCTCTGTAGAGCAACCTCCTACACTGGAGCTTAAACCCTTACCAGAGCATCTAAAATATGCCTATCTAGAGGAAAATGAAAAGCTCCTAGTGATAATCTCTACCAAGCTGAATATTGATCAAGAGGAGCAAATTCTTGAAGTGATAAAGAGGCACAAGAAAGCTATAGGCTGGACCCTCGCTGATATTCCTGTAATTAGCACCTCTATGCATGCGCAAAATACTATTGGAGGAGGATGCTAAACCAATGAGGCAGCCTTAGAGGAGGGTGAATCCCATCATTTTGGACGTGGTGAAGAAAGAAGTCACCAAGTTACTGTAGGCTGGGATCATTTATCCTATCTCATATAGCACTTAGGTTATCCTGGTCCAAGTGGTTCTAAAGAAATATGGACTCACCGTGGTGAAGAATAAGAAAGATGAATTAATACCCACCAAAGTTTAGAACAATTGGAGAGTCTGTATAGACTACCAGAGAGTAAACCAAGCAACTGGAAGGATCATTTTCCATTGCCCTTCATTGACTAGATGCTGGAGAGGTTGGTTGGTATGTCTCATTACTATTTTCTTGATGGTTTTTCTGGTTATTTTCAAATTTGTGTAGCACTTGAAGACCAGGAAAGACCACTTTTACATGTCTTTTTGGCACTTTTGCCTATAAGAGAATGCCCTTTGGCTTATGTAATGCTCCAAGCACATTTCAAAGATGTATGTTAAGCATTTTTTCTGACTTAGTGGAGCAATATATGGAAGTTTTTATGGATGATTTCATTGTATATTGCCCATCTTTCTCTACATGCTTAGCTAATTTAGAGAAAGTTTTGAAGAGATGCATTGACAGTAATCTTGTGCTAAATTTTGAAAAATGTCATTTCATGGTAGAGCAAGGTGTAGTGTTAGGTCATATCATATCTGTAAAAGGCATTGAAATAGATCTTGCAAAATTAGATGTTATTGCACAATTGCCTTACCCCTCTTGTGTTCGAGAGGTTCGTACTTTCCTTGGCCATGCAGGGTTCTACAAAAGATTCATCAAGAACTTCTCCAAAATTGTCATTTCACTATACAAGCTTTTGCAAAATGAGGCTAAGTTCAATTTTGATGAAAAGTGCAAAGAAGCCTTTAATATGCTTAAGGAAGCCGACCACCACGCCCATCAACCAAACTTTAGATTAGACAAAGCCATTTGAATTGATGTGTGATGCATCCAATTTTGCAGTAGGAGCTGCCTTAACACAGCGGGTTGGTAAGTTTCCTCACATAATTTATTATAGTTCTAGAACCTTGGATCCAGCACAATGTAATTACACCACAACTGAAAAAGAATTGTACTGGCCCTCAATTTCAATGACTTATGGCAAACATTCCACCTGTGAGAGATGCCAAAGAAAGGCAGGAGTGATTACTTGGAGGCAAGAGATGCCCCAATAGCCCATTCTATATTGTGACATCTTTGATGTATGGGATGTTGACTTTATGGGACCCTTCCCTTCATCTTTTGGTTTTCCTTATATACTTCTTGCTGTTGATTATGTATAAAGAGATGCCCACCAGGACTAATGATGCTAGAGTTGTTCCAGATTTTATCTGTAGCAATTTGTTTTGCAAGTTTGGAATCCTAGAGCCATCATTAGTGATCAAGGAAGTCATTTCTGCAAACTGCCTATCATCTGCAAACAAATGGGCAAGTTGAACTCTTTAACAAAGAAATTGAGAAAATACTTGAGAGAGTAGTGCAGCCCCATAGAAAGGACTGGAGCTGAAGGCTTGATGACACATTGTGGGCACATAAAACTACATTTAAGATACCCTTGGGAATGTCACCATATTTGGTGGTCTATGGAAAAGCTTACTATTTGCTAGTTGAGGTAGAACACAAGGCATATTGGGCAGTGAAGACTTGTAATATCCATTATGATTCAGCTGGAAAGCAGAGAAAGTTGCAGCTGTAAGAGCTAGAGGAGCTGCGTCTTGAGGCTTATGATAACTCAAGAATTTACAAAGAAAAGACCAAGAGGTACCATGAGAAAATGATCTTAAGAAAAGAATTCTACATTGGTCAAAAGGTCCTCTTGTTCAATTCTCGCCTCAAACTCATGCCCGAAAAGCTCAAATCAAAGTGGATTGGACCTTCACAAAGGTCCTCATGGTGCAGTGGAAATCCAAAGTGACTCTACCAGTAAGAGCTTTATGGTAAATAGGCATCGTTTGAAGCCATTCTTGCAAAATTCAGCTACTTTGGAGGAAGTTGAAGAGATTGACCTGCACTCATCTTGCACAAGCCTCCATCCCAACCCTTGGCCTACATTACTCATTTCATACATCAAGCTAGTGACGTTAAAGAAGCGTTGTGTGAGAGGTAACTCATAAGTTGATTAAGAATTTTAGTTGTTCTTTTACATTCAATAAGCATTTTATGTTTTGAGCTGTGATATGTGATGAATTCCTGCATAATTCTGTTGTTGAGGCTTTTATTTCTGCATTATACTTGTTAATTGACATATTTTCTGCATATCTTTAGATTTTTACAATGAGAATTGCAAATTTTGGACTTGATTCATGCACAAATCCAAGGAATCTCAAGTGCACAGAGGAATGCTCAGTTTCACCTTACAACACAGTCACTTTGGGGAAGAAGTTTCAATTTCATCATCAGAGGTGACCACTTTCAATTTCATAGTAGTCACTTTCAGCTGAGGTAAGTGGTCCTCCTCTCTGTAGTTCTCACTTTTAATCCCATAGTGATCACTTTCAATGGCTTTTGGACTAGTGCATCTGCACGTAGCCACTTTCAATTCATAGTGATCACGTGCAAAGACAATGGGAATTAAGGCCTCTCTGTAGTAGCCACTTTGGATACCATAGTGGACACTCCAAAGACACTTCCTGAGCACACATGCTGCACGTAGCTACTCTTATTTCATAGTAGCTACATGTAATACCATTTGAATTTTGGAAAACCAACGCTCTCTATAGTAGCCACTTTGGATCCTATAGTAGCTACGCGTAACACCATTTTATAAAACTCTAATGCACATGTCCACTATGGATTTCAAAGTGACCACGCCCACTGCCTATATATTGAAAGCCCCCACTTTCACTCTTTGCTTGATAATTCATTCTCCTGCACTTGCACTGCATTGGTCACCACTCTGTTGCCCTTGACATATATGTATGTCTTCTGTAGTGACCACTGTAAAATGCCACAGCAAACACTTTATTCCCACCCTAGACATGTGCAACCCCATAGCTAATTGCACTTCAATTGTTAGAATTAATTTGATTCCTTGTTACCAACATATATTTCTGATTTGCCTGCATTCTGATTTGAATAATCTGTTGCTTGCCTGCATTCTCATATGTAGTTTTTATCAATTGCTCTCCACTTCTTTGCACTAATTTTCATCCTACTGTTGCACTGCCTTGTAACCATATACACACCCATTGCACTGCTCAAATTCTGTTGTGTGTACTTTTCTATGCTTTTGTACTTTTGCATCTTTGCTCCTAACTGCACAGATGTATGTTTCCATTTAATTTCTGGAAATTGGAGTAATCATCCTTGCTAATTGTATGCATTGAGGCTGCACTGCCTATACCTTGAGTGCTCTTTCTTAATACTTCAGTGACATTCCCTAATTCTCTGCATTCCCTACACCTAATTCACTTTACTGCTATATTCTGTTTGTGTCAATTTTCATGTTCTAAATGTTATCATGTCTGCACTCACATTACATTACATATTTTGGTTTGCGTGCCTTATTCACTTTCAATCTGAATCTTAGTTTATTTACCATATACCTCTGCTGTATCATATCAGTGTGCATCCAAATCACTATCCTTTCTTTTCTTCTTTGCAACAACCATGGTTAACACACCAAGAAAGAACCCTTCAAGGCCCAAGAGAGCCAAGACAACTGGTGCATCTTCATCTAGACCTCCACATGCACGTACCCCAAATTTCGGTCATTGGAGCATGAAAACTACTTCAAAAGCAACATTCTACGAAGGCAATTGGTGCGGGACAGGAATTTTGAAATTCAGAAAGGTACCTACCCTCAGTTTTAGGAAGAAATTCAGAAAAGTGGCTAGGACCTCTTCACCACTTGTTCTGGCAATGGGTGGAAGGAAATCACCCAGGAATTCTATGCAAACACCATGAGGGTCAAAGGACACTCTTCCCCCTAGACACAACATAGTGAGGGGAAAAGAGATAAATTTTACCCCCTCTAACATCCAAAGAATTTTGAACATCCCAGTTGTGCAGAAATTAGCTGAGCAACTGGACTTTTCTACCTTTAGCATGTTAGAGGACAAGGATTACAAGCCTATCCTTCAAGCCATCTGCATAAAGGGTGAGAATTAGGAGTTTGACACCAGAATGCAGCCCAAGAACCTAACAACAAGACACTTGCTTCCTATAGCCAAAGTCTGGAGTGTCTTTATCCTCAGCTCTTTCATGCCAGTCATCCATTCTTCCACATTGGCAGTGAAGCGGGCAGAGCTCATATATGTCATCCTCATAGGCATGCCCATCCACATTGGTGAGGTAATCAGCAGTGCTATTATGGAGATCCTGAGTAGGAGTCGGGACTCTCTTGATTTTCCTTCCATCATTACTATGTTATGCCAAGATGCTGGGGTCGACTTCAGAGACTACCAGCAAAAGGTTAAAGCATCCCCTTCAATATTCACAGCCATGGTGAAGGAACTGTTTAAAGCCAAGAAGATTGATGAACTAGGATTATCATTGCCAACTGAGTATAGGATGGCCACACCATGGAAGATGAGAGACCAGATGAGGCAGGATTCCATTCATGCTGGCCAGAAGGCCCTAATGACTCTCATGGACACCATGTTACTGAACATTGGGAAGAAATTAGGGATGACTACAACACAGCTTTATGATGCCCCTACCTTCAGTGCTTCTTACCTTAGAGCAGCAGTCTAGAGTGATCTTCCCCCTTTTACTCCCACTGCTCCAAGACGAGCTGATGCAGAGGAGAGCAGCTCTTGCTCCTCAGCAGAAGGGAAGGAAGAAGCAGCAGAGGGAAATGCTAACAATGAATGACGATCTCCCCTCCAGCTCAGATGAAGATGCCATTTAGTTTTAGTTTCTTTGATATTACTTCCGCTTTTCACTTACCTTCTTCCATTTCCCTGTATATATTATTAGCTACCATTTCCATGTAATTATCGTATATTATCGCTTTTATCTTTACTGCTTTACTTTTATATTCCTACTTTTATTTTGAACAATTTAGGACATCTCTACTATTATATATATCATTCGTATTCAGCTTTCATAATTGATATCCCTACTAAATTTTGTGTAAATTTGTCCAAAAAATGCCCTCCATCCCATCAAGAGGAGCATGAATTTGACCCCCGAGTTGTGAATCTATCTTCCATGAAATAGGGGTGATCTCTTTGCCTCTATTTCATAAAGTGTTCAGTCTAAATTCCTTGCACAGTAACAGACAAAACCATACAAAAATATATTTCCTCTTTGTTCTTTCATTTTTAATTTAGTCGAGTTTTATAGTTTCAATTTTATATTCTGATTGCACTTCCCATTCAACTCAACTCTCTGTTTTGTACATATCTACCATTCCTACCATTCTGAATTTATTTTCTTATAAGGTGAACTGTATTTCACATGTTGCTAAGTAATTATCACATTTTTCCTTAGTAGAGAATTGAGCCTTAAATTTCTTTTCTGTGTGCACTTTACATGACTTTTTGCATCCATCCTCTAGAACTTGCCATATTTCTTAATTGAATATGCATTGTGCAATTTTTCATCTAGATGATTAAGGCCTTCTTTGCACATACCCACCCACCCTAGAATACCCTTGCACCTAATTTTCTTGTTTCCAAATTTATCGTTTTTGCCAAACTTAGTCTGCACGACTGATTTCCTTACCTTCAGAGAGGTATTTCTTTTGAGTTGCCTCAAGAGTGAATGCAAGAAACTAAGTTTGGGGTGCTGATTATCATTGTAGTTGCTTGAGAACAAGCAAACTCTTAAGTTTGGGGTGGTGAGCATCACACTTGTCAAAAAAAAAAAAAGAATGCTTGAATTTGAAGAAAAGAATGATTGCCAAAGTCCAATAAGTAAAAAAAAAGATGATGAATGAAAGAAAAAGAAAAAGAAAAATAAAGCAAGCTATTTTTTATAGAAAAAGAATTTCCACATAAGGCAAAATAATGAAAAATATGGTGAAAAAGTGCTTGAATATCATTTGTTGGATCATTTAATGCATTTCATTCTAATTGTTGTATTCACTCACTCAAAAGAATTCCCTTCCCTTGAAATACCCACTTGAGCTTTTGTCCCTCCTGGATCAAATTGAACCTAACCTTACCCCATTTGTGACCAACAAAGCCCACATGAGAATATAGGCAAGCATATGGTAGGGTGAGACAAAATGCATGAATTGACGAAAAACACTTAGCTTGAAACACTAATGAGTGAAGAGTGAAATGCCATCTTGTGAGCTTGATAATTTCTTTGCATTAAGTGAATTGCATGAAACTTTGCTGAATTTTTGTTTCAATTTAGTGAGACTTTGCATGAAATAATTGATATGAGTGTGATTTCTATGTTGAATGAATCCATGACTTTAGAAAAGTTGGGAATGCCAATTAGAATCTAAATTTGGAATGAAAATTTTTAGAAAAGTTTTGCATAAATACAACCCTTTAGATGCAATTTTCTTGAATTTTGATTTACTTGAGGACAAGCAAAAGTTTAAGTTTGGTGTTGTGATGAATCCACATTTTATTGGATTTTTACTTGTCCTTTAGTGTTCTTTAATAGGAAAAATAGACTTAGGGAATGTAAATAGCATAGAAATATCATTTTAGTCAAATATCATAGGTTTCTTAATTTTTGGTTAATTTACATAGTTATAATTTGTAATTTTGATCATTTGAATAACTATGCAGAATTTTCTAGGCTTATTCCATGGATTTTTAGCCTTTGAAAAAATTTGAGTTGAAAGTTACCACTTTCATAAATGATAGTGGACACTACAACAAGCTAGATCCAGAGGGCAGACCAAAGTGATCACTTTCAGAGTCATAGTAGACACTACAGAGACCCCAGGCTGAAGAGGGCCTAGCGTAGCCACTTTGGATCCTATAGTAGACACTCCAGAGAAGGCCAAAGTGACCCAGTTCTGTGTGTAGCCACTTTTATTCCATATTAGCTACGTGGGCTACGCGTAGCCACTTTGATGTCATAATGGACACTCTAGAGAGGGATGACAAGATGCAAACTGCGCGTAGCTACTATGACTTTTATAGTGGGTACTATAGGCAATGACCATTGCACTATAAATAGAATTTTAGAAATTAGGGTTAGGATCTTTTTCACATTTTTAGATGTTTTTGCCATTTTGGGAACACTTGCAGAGCTTAGGTCAAACTTGGTGACAGCCAAGGACTCAACCTATGGTTTGATTTCCATTTTCTTGCTAATTCTTCTTTAATTTTTGCATTAATGTCAGTGGTTTCTCTTTATCTTTATTTGATAATTGTAACACTCATCCTCATGGAGGGCTAAACCTTTTGTAATCCCTAGAGAGTTCATTTAGACTCTTGAATTCCTGGGTTTTAAATGTTAATATAGTTCTTTTTCTTCCATGAATTTCTTTTCCCAAACTCTTGAATTGAATTAATGGGTGAATGAGGGGGCATTGCATAATGAACCCTAATTCATTTTAATGAACTTCTAAATTTAAATTGCTTAATTCTGAGTTTATTTCTAAGATTATGTAATCTTGGGTTGAGAGAATAGAGTTCATAGAATTGCTTAATTAATATGGAAATATAAGGTTAATTTTTGCTTGTTAAATTAACCTAATTCTGGGAGAAGAGGAAAAGTATTGAATCTTGAGAGGAATAAGGATAGAGTCTACATGAATGAACTAGGGGTTGCCACTTTTCATTGATTGAACTTTATAATTCTGCTTGTTGTTCTTTTTTTTCAACCTTGGAACTACACAAACCCCCTCCCCAAATTAATTGCTTTCATAATTAATGTTTTTAACATGTTTGATGCATATTCCCAACCATTGTCATTAGAGTCGACCTAAGTTAGCACCCTAGGATTACATTAATTTCTATTTATATTTTGATGAGGATTCGCGACAAATTTCTTTTCATCACTTGTATGCACAGAATTCTGCTGGATGAAGATGCAAAACCTGTGAGACAGGTCCAAAGAAGACTGAATTCCACCCTCCTAGAGGTGGTAAAGAAGGAAGTGAGCAAACTGTTAACTGCTGGCATGATATACCTGATCTCTGATACATGTTATACCCAAGAAGACCAGCATAATAGTAACAAAGAACTAGTTTGATAAGTTGATTCTGACTAGAATTCATAATGGGTGGTGAGTCTATATTGATTATAGGAAGCTAAATCAGACCACTTGCAAGGATCACTTTCTCCTGCCTTTTATTGATCAGGTCTTGGAACAGATAGCAAGGAAACTGATGAAAAGAAATTTGTCATGAATCCTCATCAAAATATAAACAAAAATTAATGTAATACTAGGGTGCTAACCTAGGTCGACTCCAATTACAATGGTTGAGAATGTGCATCAAATATGTTAAAAACATTAATTACAAAAACAATTAATTAGGGGGGTTTATGTAACTCCAAGTTGAAATAAATTACAAGAGGCAGAATTATAAAGTCCAATCAATAGAAAGTGTAACCCTTAGTTCATTCATGTAAAATCTATCCCTATTCCTCTCAAGATTCAACATTTTTCCTCTCCTCTCAGAATTAGGTTAATTTAACAAGCGAAAATCAACCTTATATTTCTATATGAATTAAGAAATTCAATGAACTATAATCTCTCATCCCAAGATTACACAATCTTAGAAATAAACTCAAAACTAAGCAATCAAGTTTAGAATTTCATTAAAATGAATTAGGGTTCATTATGCAATGCCCCCTCATTCACCCATTAATTCAATTCAAAAGTTTGGGAAAAAGAAATTCATGAAAGGAAAAGAACTATATTAACATTCAAAACCCAGGAATTCAAGAGTCTAAATGAAGTCTCTAGGAATTACAAAAGGTTAAGCCCTCCATGAGGATGAGTTTACAATTATCAAAAGAAAATAAAGCAAAACCAATGACATTAATGCAGAAATTAAAGAAGAATTTGAAAGAAAATGGAAATCAAACCCTAGGTTGGGTCTTTGGCTGTCACCCAAGGCTGACCTAAGCTCTGCAAGTGTTCCCAAATAGCAAAAATCTAAAAATGTAAAAAGATCCCTAACCCTAATTTCTAAAATTCCATTTATAGTGCAGTGGTCATTGCCCATAGTAGCTACTATGAAAGTCATAGTAGCTACGCGCAGCCTCCATCCTGTCATCTCTCTCTGGAGTGTCCACTACAAAGTTTAAAGTGACTACGCGTAGCACGCGTAGCTACTATGGATGGAAGTGGCTACGCGCAGGACTGGGTCAATTTGGCCTTCTCTGGAGTGTCCACTATGGAATCCAAAGTGGCTACACGCAGGCCCTTTTCAATATGGGGTCTCTGTAGTGTTCACTATGACTCTGAAAGTGATCACTTTGGTCTTCCCTCTGAATCTAATTTGCTGTAGTGTCCACTATTACTTCTGAAAGTGGTCATTTTCAACTCAAGTTTTCTCAGAGGCTAAAAATCTATGGAATAAGCCTAGAAAATCTTGAACAATTATTCGAATGATCAAAATTGCAAATTATATCTATATAAATCAATGTAAATTGACCAAAAATTAAGAAACCTATGATATTTGACTAAAATGATGTTTCTATGCTATTTACACTCATTAAGTCTACTTTTTCAATTAAAGAACACTAAAAAGACAAGTTAAAATCCCATATATTGTGGATTCATCAGAAATCCCATTACTATTTTCTAGATGGAATTTCTAGTTGTTTTCAAATACACATAGCCCAAAAGGATCAGCATAAAACCACCTTCACTTGTCCCTTTGGTACCTTTGCTTACAGACGGATGTCATTCAGACTATGTAATGCGCCTAACACTTTTTAGAGGTGTAGATGAGCATCTTTGCAGACTTCCTAGAGACTTCACTTGAAGTATTCATGGACAACTTTACTGTTTATGGGTCTTCATTTGATGCATGTTTAGAGCTTGTCTAGATTATTAGATAGGTGCATACAGTTTAATTTGGTTCTAAATAATGAGAACTGTCATTTTATGGTGACTGAGGGGACTTTATTGGGGCATATAGTGTCAAGTAAAGGTATTGAGACTGATAAAGCAAAGATTGATATAATTGTTTTTTTACCTTACCCCACTTTTGTAAAGGAAATGCACTCTTTTCTTGGCCATGCAGGTTTCTATAGGCATTTTATCAAGGATTTCAGCAGAATTGCGTCAGCATTATCCAGCCTCTTGCAAAAGGATTCAAATTTCATCTTTCATCAAGGTTGCAAGGATGCCTTCGATGAGCTGAAGAGGCGTCTCACTTCCACTCCTTTCATTCAGCCTCTGAATTGGGAGATTCCATTCGAGCTTATATGTATTGCGTCAAACTTTGCAATTAGTGCTGTCCTTGGTCAGAAAGTAGAAAAGCAACCCTATCTCATAGCTTATGCTTCTCGCAACTTGGATAAAGCACAAGCGAACTACACCACTACAAAGAAAAGAGATTTTATCCATTTTTTTTTACTTTAGATAAATTTCGTTCATATTTACTTGGCTCTAAAGTTATTGTTTTCTTTGATCATGCAACTTTGAGGTACTTGCTTAAGAGTCAGATTCTAAGCTGAAACTAATTAGCTGGATGCTTCTTTTGCAATAATTTGACATTGAGATCAAAGATAAACATTGAGCAAAATTCAACAGTCACTTGAGGATCTCTCCATTCGACATACCTTTTTAGATGAGCAGCTTTACCGCATTAGAAGGCATGATCCTTGGTATGCAGACTTGGTGAATTATTTGGTTGCCAAGGAAATTTCTACATACTTTTCCAAAGCTTAGGCTACCAACCTGAAGAGTGATTCCAAATACTGTAGTTAGGATGACCCATGCTTGTGAAAGACGTGCAATGACAAGGTTATCAGACAATGTGTGCCTGAACCTAAGTTCTAGTCCGTGCTCAAATTTTGCAGTCCTTGGCTTGTGGTGGACACTATGGACCTCAGCGTATAGCCTGAAAGATCTTAGATTCTAGATTATATTGTCCTACCATGTTCCAGGATGCATACATTTTTTGTAAGACATGCAAGTGATGTTAAAGGACTGGAAACATCTTGCGCCGAAAAGAGATGCCCTAACTACCTCTTCTTTTCTGTGAGGTGTTTGATGTATAGGGTATAGATTTTATGGGTCCTTTCTTGTTTCATTTGACTAAACATATTTTGTTAGCAGTGGACTTTGTCTCCAAGTTGGTAGAGGCAAAAGCCACTCGTACTGATGATGCTCGTGTTGTTGTAGATTTTGTCAAGTTGCATATATTCTGCAGGTTTAGATTTCCTAAAGCACTGATCAATAACCAAGGATCACACTTTTGCAATCGCACCATGGATGCCTTACTTCAGAAGTTTGGGGTTATGCATAAAGTTTCCACATTATACCACCCCAAACTAATGGACAAGTAGAGGTCTCCAATCGAGAAATCAAGCAATCTTGGAGAAGATTGTCTAACCCAATAGGAAGGATTGGAGTTTGTGCTTGGAGGAATCTTTTTGTGCTGATAGGACCGACTAAAAGATACCCATATGAATGTCTTCCTATCAAGTTGTTTCTAGCAAGGCATGTCATCTATCAATGGAAGTGGAGCATAAGACATTCTGAGCGATCAATTAATGTAATCTGAATATGGAGGCAGCTGGCTCTCATAGGAAACTTCAATTGCAAAAGTTGGAGGAGATTCACAGAGAAGCATATTGATGACTCATTTTATCCCCACATTCATATCATACACTATGCATGTAAAGTGTTAAATGAAACTCAAGTGAATTATGCAACAACTGAGAAAGAATTACTTGCTATAGTATATGCACTTGAAAAATTTTGTTCTTGCCTTATTAGTTCAAAAATTACTGTGTACATTGACCATGCAGATATAAAGTACTTGTTGACAAAATCAGACTCCAAGCACAGGTTGATCCAGTGGATCCTTGATGAATCATATTTTGTTTCCACATTTATAGTCTTATCGCATCCTTTAGATGTCTTTTCATTTCCTTTTTTCTTCCATTAGTGTGTTTTTGCATTTCTCACATTAATTAGGAACTTTTGTAAACACTCATTTTTTTGTTCATGTTTTCTATTCTGACCTTTGTTCACTAATTAGGCCATAACTTTTTCTATAAATATCCTTTTTGGATGATTCTTTTTATATTGGATTCCTTACTTCTGAAGCTTCAATTTGGACATATGGATTGTGGTGTTTGGATTTTGAAGCTATTTTCTATGAATTTTAGAAGTTCATACTTTTAGCTTGACTTTTGTATTAATTTTGTATTGCTTTTGTTTTTGCGGTTTTGTTGTATTTATTTTTGGCCCAACCTTGGCCCATTCATTTTTATTCATTTAGGACTCCTATTTAAATAGGTCAGGGGCTGATTTGGAAGCACATTTAGTTTGTTTTTTTTGTTTTTCAGTTTTGTAAAACTTTCCCGCTTCCAAGAAACCTCTCATTTTTTTACCCATTCTCTCGCACCTTCTAGAATTCCATTGCATCTTGCTCTGCATTTATGGTTGAAAGACATTTAGAATTCTGCAATTTTGAGTTGTTTTCTTCTGCATTTTGCTCTCAACTGTGTTACCAAGTTCTAGATTGCACTTGCTTAAACAAGAATTGGAAGATTGATTGATTGCTCCAAGTTTTTTTTTAGACCTTACATTTTACGATTTCATAGGAAGTATAATTCAATTGAGTTATGCCTCCTTTTCTTGATTGTATAACAAACAATTGATTAGTTGATTTGTTGTGCATAAGAGATTTAAGTAGATTCGGTATAATCAATTCACGTTTGTGTTTGTGTTCTGGATCTTAGATTGTGTGTTTGTGTTTTTCGGTTTTTATTCTCAATTTCTCATTCTCGATTTTTAATCTCATTTTTGATTTGATTGTAATTGATTTTACTTGCATCATAATTTAAGTTTCATTGTTAAATCAATTTGAATTTGTTGTTCAAGATTTAATTCTCTGTAATTTTTGTTTGAATTAATCACAAAACTCCCCCAAACATAGAGCCTTTTCTGCATAATTGATATTGAAACAATGTGCATTTGCATCCTTGTGAAAAATGACCTAGGTTGCTCCCTAAACTGCATGTTTGTTTGAGGAATCTAGCTTAGTTTTGATACCATTACGACGTGGATATAAAAAATGGAGCCGTTGCTGGGGATGCATGTCATTTTGTTTTGATTCAATTGTGTATTATGGATTTTGTTTTCTGCATTCTGCATTCAACATTCACAATTTTATTTTTGATAAAAAAAATTATGTAGTTCAATTGTTCTGCATTCTGTGTTGTATGTTCTTTGTTCTGTGATCTGTAATCTGTGTTCGATGTTCATTGTTTAGTTTGTTTGCATTTGGTTGCGTTGTACTTATATTTGTAGTTCTGTTCTGCTATACATACATTCCTTTTGTTGTAGTCATGTTTGATTGTGGGTTTTGTTATAATTCAATTTATGTGTGATTATGTTACATGATGTATACTAATTATGGTTTAATTCATGTTTGAGTGTTTGATTAATTTCATTGTGTATGTGATACCATATTATGTATGCTTGCATGCTGGAAACGGAGAAAAACAGAGGAGTAGTAGAAATCAAATTTTCCCTTGCGCATAGGTTGCTGATTTTACTATTCATGCACTATACACTACTATTCATCCAGTTTTGAAAAATTCGAAAAAAAAAAAGTTAGAGGTCGAATTTAGCCTGAATTTTTGTGTCCACACTTCTTTTAGTGTCTATTAGTGTGTAGAGTTGGTAGATTTGGAAAACCATTTGTAGAAAAAGAGATACTCTTTGGCGATGAAGAAAAATTTTGTGAAACTTGAAAGTGTCATAACTTTTGCTAGGAAACTTAGAATTGAGCTTATTTTATATGCATTTGGGTTAGAAAAAATTTCCTATGTAATGTAGCTCACTACGCCAGTTGTGACTGCCTAGATTTTCAAAAATCACATGTTTTCTTTAAAAAACTTATTTTTTTAGCATTTATCTATTTTTCTTGACTTTAGGCTTCTAGTTTCCATACCAAATCAATTCAAATATTCTGAAAATTTGTGTGGTGTTATCTTATACCAAATAGAGATTTATCAAGGTCTTGCTTCACCCATATCTTGCATTTTGATGGTACTTGCTTTGTTAATTGACACTGTTCACTCAGGAAGTGTGTGTTGTTCTTTGTGATTCTAATCTTCCATGACCAGGTATAATCCAAGCATATCGTATTCATTTGATCTTGAGATTGGGAGGACACAATTAAGGCTTTTGAAATTGAAGAGAGCACAACACTACTCATAGTCAGTTTACTTCCCAATCAAGCAACATGGCGAATAAACAGGAGAGGACCTTGAAGGAGCTTGCTGCCCCTGACGTTGGCTACCAATCATTGTGTATTCAAATGCCACAATTACAAGAAGGTGCAGCAAGTTACAAACTAAAGTCTGGTCTGATTCATTTGCTTCCTAAATTTCATGGTCTTGCAGGAGAAGATCCACACAAGCACTTGATAGAGTTCTATGTAGTTTGTTCTACCATGCGGCCAGTGAATGTGCTTGAAGACTGTGAAGATGAATGCATTCCCATTCTCATTATGTGACATAGCCAAGGATTGGCTTTACTTGCAGCCAACACCAATCACTACATGGAATGACATGAAGAGGAGATTCTTGGAGAAATTCTTCCCTGCATCCAAAACTGCAGCAATAAGAACAGAAATTAGTGGCATTAAACAGCTGCAAGGAGAGACCTTATATGAGTACTGGGAGAGGTTCAACAAACTTTGTGCAACCTGTTTAAATCATCAGATAAATGAGCAGTTTTGATTCAATACTTCTATGAAAGGTTGATGCCTATGGAGTGCAACATGATTGATACAGCTAGTGGAGGTGCTTTGATGGACAAAAGTCCTATAGCTACAAGGTATTTGATCTCTAACATGGCAGAGAACTCTCAGCAATTCAGTTTTGGAAACATGACCACTAGAGCTATACATGAGGTAACCACAAGTAGTGTTGCTGCAATTGATAACCAGAGGCTGGAGAATAAGCTTACTAAATTAACTTCCTTGGTGAGGCAATTGGCCATGGGCCAGGCAGTGCCATAGATCTAGTAAACATGTTGTATTTGTGCAGGTGATCATTATATGGATGCTTGTCCTTAGCTGCAGAAGACATATAATGTATCTTCTCACTTGGTAGCAGGCATACACCCTCCTTATTAGGGCCACCAATAGCAGCAGCCTCAGCAGCAATATAATCCTTTCTCCCCTACATATAATCCAGGGTAGAGAAATCATCCTAATTTGAGGTATGGTCAAGGACCAGCACCACAGCAGTAGCAAAAGTACACTTATCACCAGCAACAGTAGTCTGTACATCCTCCATACCACCTGTTGAACGATAAGTTTTCATTTTGTTTTGCAAAAAGATTTGTCGTCAACCTTCATCAAAATATGTAGAAAAAGTTTATAATATCTAGGGTGAAAGCCTAGGTTGTCTCCAACAACTTTGGTTTGTAACATACATTGAACATGTTGTAAACATTTACTATAAAAGCAATTAAAAATAAGGGGGTTTTGTGTAATTCCAATTTTAATGTAAAGACAAGTGATGAAATTAATAAATCCAATCAATGAAATCTGCAATCCTTAGTTTGTTCATGCAATTCTATCCTTATCCCTCTCAAGATTCAATATTTCTCCTCTTCCTCTGAATTAGGGTAACTCAAAAAGCAAGAATTAACCTTAACATCCCATACAAATTAAGCAATTTACATAGACTCCAATTTCTCATTCCCAAGATAGCGCTACCTTAGAAATTAACTTAGGATTAAGCAAACTAAGTTAAGAATTTCATTAAAATGAATTAGGGTTAATTAAGAAAAATTCCCCTCATTCAACCATTAATTCAATTCAAAGAGTTGAGAAATGTATATTCATGAGAGAAAGGGAATTATATTGACATTCATACCTAGGGATTCAAGAACCCATGAACTCACTAAGGATTACAAGAAAGTTTAGCCCTCCATAGGAATGGGTCTTACAAATTCAAGATGGAAACAAAGGGAAATCAACATCATGATTCAAGAATTAAAGGAAAATGAAAGGAAATTGTAAATCAAACCCTAAGATTAGCCTTGGCTGTCACCCAAGGATCCTAAGCTCTGCAAAATGCTCCAAAAGTGGCAAAAGAATCTAAAGAAATGTCAAAAGCTCCGTACCCCAATTTCTCAAATGCTATTTATAGTGGATAAATTTTTGCCCAAAGTGACTACTATAGTTTCATAGTGATAACGCGCAGCGTTCTATAGTGTTCACGTGCACTCCATAGTGATTACGCGCGAGATCTGTGATTTGGGCCTCTCTGGAGTTATCACTTTGGCTTCATAGTGATAATGCGCAACGCCCCAAAGCGATTACTCTCGCTCCATAGTGTTTACGCGCAGGTCCTATGTTTTTTCCCTATCTGAAGTTGTCACTTTGGCATTAGAGTGATAACTTTGGCTGCTCTAGAGTGTCTACTACGGTTCCATAGTAGCTACGCGCAAGTCTTGTACTTTTTGGCCTCTCTGGAGTTGTCACTATGGATTCATAGTGATTACTTTTATCTGCCGTTCTGGAACTAGCTTGCTGTATTGTTCACTATGGACTATAAAGTGATCACTTTCACCTCAAACTTTCTCAAATGCTAAAAATCCATGGAAAAAGTCTAGAACCTCCTGCACAATTATTCAAATGATCAAAATTGCAAACTATATCTATGCAAATTAATGTAAATTAACCAAAAATTAAGAAACCTTTGATATTTGACCAAAATTATGTTTTTATGTTATTTACAATTCCTAAGTTTACTTTTCCTATTAAGAAACATTAAAATGACAAGTAAAAAACTAATAAAATGTGGACTCATCACCACTAGCCAGTACACCACCCTGTGCAGCAACCAAAGTGTTTGCCCCCTCCTTTGAGATAGCAGCCTGCATAGCAAAACCAAGCTCAACTATAGCCTCCTACGTAGCCCAGTAGTGGACCTTCCTTGGAGGAGTTGATGAGCCAGATAGCCACTCAGAGTCTATAGTTTCAGCAGAACGTTTCAACCACCATTCAAGACTTACTGACCCAAATTGGGTAGCTAGCTACCTCAGTGAATAATTTGTAATAGCAAGGGTTTGGAGCACTTCCTTCTCAGCCTGTGGTTAATCCTAAAGGTAATGTGAGTGCTATTACTTTGAGAAGTAGCAAGGAACCGACCAATTGTCCAGTGTAGGCCAAAATAGTTCCGGATAAATGTGTGCAGTCCAGTGAAGGTAGTGGAGGTGAAGAGGGAGTCCTAGATAATTCTATGCAGCAGTAGTAGATTCCCCTTCCTTTCCCATTTAGAGCTCCTACATCAAAGAGAGTAGATATTGATCAAGAGTTGCTGGATACCTTCAAAAAGGTGGAGATTAATATTCCCTTGTTAGATGTTATTAAACAGATTCCTCGGTATGCAAAATTCTTGAAGGAGCTTTGTACTTATAAGAGGAATTTGAAGAAGAGGAAAGTCCAGACAATTTCATCCTTGTCCCAGTCCACAGAAATATGGTGATACAAGAACATTCTCCATTCCCTGCACAATTGGAGAGTCCTCTTTTGCTAGTGTTTTCCTGGACTTGGGAGCTTCTATTAATGTCATGTCATCAGCCGTGTATAAAATGTTGAATTTGGGAGACTTGAAACCAACCAATGTGATTATTCAGTTAGCAAACCGAAGCATAACTAAGCCTTTGGGAGTGCTTGAAGACGTGTTGGTAAAAGTCAACCAATTGATTTTTCCAACTGACTTTTACATTCTTGATATGCAGGATGAGAACTCAACTTTGATTCTGGGTAGACCATTTTTGATGACTACGAAGACCAAGATTGATGTCTAAACAAGCACATTGTCCATGGAGTTTGGAGATGACACAGTTCACTTCAATATTTTTTATATCATGAGACATCCAGCTGAGAGCCATTCTATGTTTTCTGATCATTCTATTTTTCTAGTTGATGTTGTAAGAGTAGATAGAGATTTTGATGTTGTATATGCTGATGTAGATTTAAATATAGATGTAGTTGATGTTGTTATTGTAGTAGATAGAGATGCTGATATTGATGCTACTATTGATGTTATTATAGATGTAGATTTGGATTCACACTTTGATTTTTTTCAGTTTTCAGATTTAGGCTTTGATGTTTTACCAGGCTGCACCCGTGATAGTGGCATATGTTTCATTTGTGTTGAGATTGAAACTGCCATATCTTCTATTGTTTTACCTTCCATTGCAGGTGCAAGTCCAGATTTTGTTATATCCATGGCTGCTGCAGCCCCACAGCCTCTATTATCATTTGTTCAATAGCCATTTTCATTAGAGTTGAGTCCTCTGCTAGATCACCTTAAATATGCCTATTTGGATACAGAGTAGAGGTTCCCAGTGATTATTTCCAGTAGCCTTCTGGAGGACCAGGAGGAGAAGCTGCTGCATGTCCTAAAGGTACACAGGAAAGCCATTGGTTGGACCTTGACTGACATTCCTGGAATCAGTCCAGCTATATGTATGCATAGGATTCACTTGGAGGATGAGTCTAGACCAGTGAGACAGTCCCAAAGAAGACTCAATCCTACCATTCTTGATGTAGTAAAGAATGAGGTGACCAAGCTACTGATGGTTGGGATCATCTACCCCATTTTTTATAGTACATGGGTTTCACCTATACAAGTGGTGCCTAAGAAGTCTAGGATTATTGTTATGCAGAATCAGGAGAATGAGATGGTTCCCACCAGAGTTGCCAACAAATTGAGAGTGTTTATTGATTATAGGTGACTCAATCAGGCTACTAGAAAGGACCACTTCCCTCTCCCATTCATTGATCAGGTCATAGAGAGGTTAGTAGGTAAATCTCATTATTGCTTCTTGGATGGTTTCTCTGGTTACATGCAGATTCATATTGCTCTTGAGGACCAACACAAGACCACTTTCACCTATCCTTTTGGCACCTTTGCTTATAAAAGGATGCCATTCGGCCTATGCAATGCACCTACTACTTTTCAGAGGTGTATATTAAGTGTATTTTTTTATTTAATTGAGAATTGCATGGAGGTGTTTATGGATAATTTTACTTTTTACGGTTACTCATTTGATTCATGTTTGTATAGCTTGACTAGAGTTTTGGAAAGATGTGTTGAGATAACCTTGTGTTTAATTATGAGAAATGTCATTTTATGGTAAGAGAACGTGTAGTCTTAGGGCATCTTGTTTCAGAGAGAGGAATATAGGTTGATAAAGCAAAAGTTGATGTTATTTCTTCTCTATCTTACCCCGCATCTGTGCAAGAAGTGTGTTCTTTTCTTGAACATGTAGGTTTTTACAAGAGATTATTAGAGATTTCAGCACGATTACTCTGCCACTATCTAGTCTTTTACCAAAGGACGTACCCTTTTTATTCACTTATTCATATAAGAAGGCATTTGAGGAGTTGAGGAGGAGACTCACCACAGCACCTATCATGCAACCACCAGATTGGGAGCTCCCCTTTGAGTTGATGTGTGATGCCTCTGACCATGCACTTAGAGCTGTATTATCTTAAAGAGTTGATAGATTTCCATATGTTATTGCTTATGCCCCTAAAACTCTTGATACAGCTCAAATAAATTATACCACCATTGAGAAGGAGCTGTTGGCTATTGTATTTCCATTAGATAAATTCTGTTCTTATCTGCTTGGCTCCAAAATAACTGTCTTTACAAATTATGTTGCACTGAAATTCCTATTGAAGAAGCCGGATGCTAAACCCAAATTGATCAAATGGATGCTTCTTCTGCAAGAGTTTGATATTGATATAAAAGACAGGAGTGGTGTGTTGAATCAAGTTGCTGATTATCTGAGTCGTATTGAAGGGACCATTGACCCTTTACCTATTCGTGACAGTTTTCCTGATGATTATTTATTTGCTCTATATTCTATAGACATTGTACCTTGGTTTGCTGATATTGTAAATTATTTGGTTACTTCTATTGTACCTCCTAATGCATCTAGATCAGGTTGATAAGCTTAAAAGTGATGTTAAATATTATGTCTGGGATGATCCATATCTGTGGAAATTTTGTAATGACCAGGTTATCCGTCGATGTGTTCCTGACCATGAGTTTCAGGATATTCTGCATTTTTGTCATGGCACATCTGTAGGAGGCCATTTTGGACTGCAAAGGACAAGTAGGAGAGTATTAGAAAGTGAATTTTATTGGCCCACCATATTTAGGGACACAACTAGGTTTTCTTAAGAGCTGTGAGATATGTCAGAAGGCAGGAGGGACTATCACTAAGAGGCATGAGATGCCTCAGCATCCTATTATTTTCTGTGAGGTTCTTAATGTTTGGGGCATTGATTTTATGGGTCCTTTTCCTGTTTCTACTGGATATTCTTACATCTTACTTGCTATTGATTATGTGTCCAGATGGTTGGATGCAAAGGCCACTAGAACTAATGATCCTAACTATGGAGAATTAAGCAAATATTGTAACAAAAAAGAGAAAGAAGGAGAAGAAGAGAAGAATTGCAGAGAAATCATCTCCAAGAGCTCCAATCTAATGCCTCTTATTGGAGCTTCAAAATTCGACCCCAATCCTCTCTCTCACTCTCTCTAAACGAGATTCTAACAGAAAAAATGGAAAATGAGCAAAAGACCCTAAGTTCTAAGCTTAAAACATGTATTTATAGAAATCCCGATTTTGGGCGTTATCACTCTTGCTGATAAGAGTGGCCACACAGAAGCTCATGTGGTTTCTAGAAACTAGAACTATCACTTTCGCTGGTAAGAGTTGCAATGCAGGAGGTCGAGTGGGTGCGTGTGATCACTTTAGAGAGCAAGAGTGACCACGCGTAGCTTGCCTTGATTCATTCCTCTCTGGAACATCCACTTTCACTAGCAAGAGTGGTAACGCAGAGCTGTCTGAAATTTTGACTCTCTGGAACACTCACTTTCGCCAGCAAGAGTGTTAATGCAGAGCTTGTTCTTCTGAATAACTCTCTGGAACACTCACTTTCGCTGGTAAGAGTGACCACGCCCAAACTTCACTTCTCCTTTAAGCTTTAGAGTGATCACTTTCACTGACAATAGTGATCACGCCCAGCTTGCATTTCATATTCTTGTGTTTTAAGTCTAGAATTGCTACTCTTCCTCTTCCTTTCCATTGATCTTCTATTTCCATGAACCTTGCTAAGATTATTCCAACAAAAACAAGATTAAATTTTTAATTTCTAAGTAGAAATCTCACAAATGCTAAAATAACTAAGTATTCAAAGAAAACCTTCAACCATTCTATTTTTCTGAGTTTTTCTACTTTTTTAACATATTTTTCTTATCAAATGGGTTAGAATTACACTAAAATATTAGTAAAAATATGAATTCATCACTACGCCAAACTTGAATTTTTGCTTGTCCTCAAGCAAATCAAACTAAACCAAGGGTAACTCCTCCATTGTTCAAAATTAATTCATAATTGCTTATCTTAGAATTTTTCCAATTTCTAATTTTGTGATTCTACAAATTTTCAATCAAGTGGTTCATCCAATTACACATCATGATAGTCACACTGTATTCATCAATTCTGGGCAAGAATTTGCTATCTAAGTATATATATCAGCAAAGTTCATGTGAGTATAATTTATAAACATGATCATAGCTCACTTGGAAGTGTTTCTCTCATCACTCAACAGTGTTTGAGTACTATTTTCTCTCTAAATCATCAATTTCACTACACTCTACCATATGTTTGCCCATATTCTCAATCTCCTTTGCTTAATACATGTAATCACACATCCAGAGGACTTTTTCAAGTTATAACAAGGCTAAGGTTAAGGTATGTGTTGAACAAAATGGAAACAATTCATGCAATTTCAAAAGATCAGAGGCATTTTGAGTGAATGATTTTAAAATGAGCTTGGAACTGCATTATTTCTCATTGATTTTCTAACTTATGCAGCAAACAAAATTATTTTCGTGTAGCAGAATTTTTATTTTCTTTCTCTTCTTTTCTTGCTTTCATTCACTATGTTCTTTTCATTGAATTTCTTTTTCATTTTCTGCAGTAGTTTGCTGTAAATCTTTTTCTTGAACTCTCATTTTGCTCTTTTGACAGCTTTGCTGCATTTTTTTTTTCATTTTTTGCAGCACTTTTGTTCTTTCTTTCTAACTTTTTGAACTTAAAACTTAGATAGCTTGCTATTTCCCACCCCAAACATAGAACATTGCTTGTCCTCAAGCAATTAAAATATGGATGTCACCCCAAACTTAGTTTTAAAACTCATTCTTGATTAAACTCATTATGCCTCTTTTCATTTGAATGGTAAAATGGGTTTTTCAGCATGGCTTATAATGAGGTAATTTCAAGAAAAGGGATATTAAGCTCAAAAGGGTGAACTAAGACATTCAATCACAAAGGAAGGCATTTAGGCTGACTAGGCATAATCAAACATGGCCTCTATCATATATGTGAAAACTGTAAATTGCATTATCAAGGAAGAAACAAGGCAAGTTCTAGAGAGTGCAGCAAAATATGATTAATCACATATGAAAAAGAAGCGTGCAATTAAGTCTCACTAGGGATTTGTAAATGACATGTTAATTAAGTAACTCACAATTCACTTTTCAGAATTATATGAACTTAGTGGCAAGACTGCCTCATTTGAAAATACAAGTGTGATCTCATTTTGAGAATGGGAAAAACAACTTAAAAAGAACAAATTCAAACAGAATTCAAAGAATTATCAAGTAATTTCATTTGATTCACAACCAACAGTTTAATATCTATTCTAGTATTTTGGTTTTTTTCAAAAACAATTCAGTGTAATGTGAAGCTACGATGAATCCATATTTTACTAGTATTTTACAATAGTTTTTAGTGCAATTAATAAAGAAAACATGCTAGATATAGTAGAAAACCCTTAAAAAATAATAAAATGTTGCATGTCACTTTTAAACATAGTTATTTTAAAATTCATTGATTTTCTATATAAAAAGTGACATTTCAAGTATGCTTTTGTAGGGAATTCTGAGCTAAGTTCATGAGGATTGGATGATCAAAGGAAAAATAGAAGAAAAGTAGCAGAAATTGGAGGACAGAAGTTGATAATTAAAGAACAGCCTCTGAGTGATCACTTTCATTGGTGAAAATGATCACTCTAGAACCATAAAATGAAGAAGAGCTTCTGTGTAATCACTTTTGCTGGCAAAAGTGATCATTCCAGAGAGGTTGCAATGAGAAGAGCTTCTGCGTAATCATTTTTTTTGGAAAAAGTGAGCGTTCCAGAGAAACCTCCAAGAAGAGTAGCTGCGCGTGTTCACTATTATCCACAAAAGTGAACACGCGCAAGAAGGTAGCTTTTGCGTGTTCACTATTTCTAGCAGAAGTGAACACGCACATGACATTAGTAAGGGAAGCTTCTGCGTGGCTACTATTTTCAACAAAAGTGAACACTTTGAAGTGCGCATGGCTACTATCACCAGCAAAAGTGAACACGCGCAAGTGGAAATGAAGAATTAGCTTCTGCGTGATTACTATTGCTGGAAAAAAGTGATCACGCCAGCAGAGCGGGAATTCTATAAAAGACAGTTAGCTCAGGAATTTAGGAATTTTTGTTCATTTTTCACTTTCCATTTAGTTTTTGTTGTTGAGAGAGTTAGAGAGGGAGATTGAGGACAAACACCAAGCTTCATTTCTTGAGGGATCAGATTGGAGATTGGTTTGAAGATGTTTCTTCTTTGTTCATTCTTTTCTTCTCTTCTCTTCTCTTCTCTTTTTGTAATGTTTGCTTAAAGTCTTTATGCTTAGGAACTGTGAATCTGAAATGGAAATGTTGAATTGATTTTGGATCTGAACTTTGAGTTTTGGATTGGATTGAGTGATTGATTCTACTGTTAAAGTAGTGATTGAATGGAAATTTGATCAACTAATCATAGAGGAACTCTTATTAATGGGAATTGAATTTGTTTCTCATATCTGAATTAATTGCCAAGGTTATTGGTTTCTTAGGGATAAGATATCTTAATCTTGCAATCTTTTGGTTTCTCAAACTTAATGCAGCATTTGATTAGATTAGATCTAAGAGATTGGAGTGATTTGATTAGATGCTAGATTCATTGAGGCAAGGGATTGTCCTTTGATTAATATAAAGTGAAACTGATTGTCATTCCATCTAAATGCTTGAAAGTTCAGAACTTTATTGATTCAATGTTGAAGTTTTGGTGAAACAATTTCCTAACTACGCTTTCTACATCTGTTTACTACATACTTTTGTACTAACTGTTCTGTTTTACTTTCTAATTTCGTTTTTGATACATTCATACCAAATCCATTTGAAATTTGTAAAGCTCAACTAATTGTGATCTTGTGAAGTGGTAATTGAGAACTTTATTCCCTGAGGACGATACTTGGAACTCAATTTGATTCTAAGATTTTTTATAACTTGTTATAACAACACTAGTACACTTGCTAGTCAGTTTACTTTCAGTGCAACAATAGTTGTACAAGTAACAAGTTTTTGGCGCCGTTGTCGGGGAATAATTTGTTTCAATATCATTAGTAACAGGAAAATAACTAGATTGAGCATTTGTTTCTTTAAATTTTTTGCAAATATTACATTACATGTGCAGTTTTCTATTTTCATTATACTATATCTGTATTTAGTTGTATATGCGTGGCAAAAACAAAAATAAATCTACTATTGTCTTTGATCCTGACATTTATAGAACTCTTAGGAGATTAAGAAAAGAGACTAGAGCAGAGAGATCTTTAGGAAGTGATAGTGATCTAAAGGTTATACATTCTCTAGAATTTCAAGTCACTCCTTTTGCAAATAGGAAACATTTAACTTTTAGACAACCAACTCCAAAAGTTGAAATGGCAGAACAACATAGAATGAGAACACTAGGAGATTATGCAATTCTAGATATGCAAGGCTATAATTCTTTAATTGTTAGACCAACCATTCAAGCCAATCATTTTGAGAGAAAACTAGCCTTAGTTCACCTAGTGCAGCAGGACCAATTTTCTGGTGGAATTTCTGATGATCCTAATCTGCATATTTCTAATTTTCTGCAGTTGTGTGATACTATAAGGATGAATGAAGTAAGTGAAGACGCTATAAGACTGAGGCTATTTCCATTTTCTTTAAGAGACAAAGCCAAATGTTGGTTACAAGCACAGCCTCAGGGAAGTATCACTACATGGACTGAACTTGTGAATAAATTTCTAACAAAATATTTTCCTCCCTCAAAAGTTGCTAAGCTGAGAGGAGAAATAACATCTTTTGTGCAGCAGGAAGGAGAATCACTTTATGAAGCATGGGAAAGATATAAAGAATTGTTGAGAAGATGTCCACATCATTTTATTCCAGAATGGATGCAGCTGGAAACTTTTTATAATGAAATGAATGTAGTAACTAGAACTATGATTGATGCAGCTGCAGGAGGATCTTTGAGCATGAAATCCTTGGAAGAAGCCCAAAGAATCATTGAGATGATGGCTTCATCGATGTATCAGAATTCTGACTTGAGGAATACAAGAAGAGGCAATGAATATGAAGCAAAGATGATGGAAACTTTTCTTGCACAGAATCAGCTGCAGAACCAATTATTTTCTGATCAAATAGCAGCTTTGACTTAGCATATTAATAATTTGCAGACTGGAAATGTGGTAACAAGTCAGTTAACATGCGATTTTTGTGGAGGGAATCATGCTAATGATGCATGCGATGTACCTACTCCTGAACCACAAGAGCAAGTAATTATATGGGGAATTATCAAAGACAGCAATAATCTTATCCTCAACAATCATTTCCTCCTGGATTTCACTATTCTAATAATAGGAATCAACAATTTTATAAATGGAATCCTCAGAATTCTGCAATGAAAAGCACTAATACATCTCTTCCATTTTCAAATGCAGGAAATCACCAACAACAGCAGTACTTTCAAGGAAATTCTTCTACTCAACCTCAAAGGAGTCAACATTTAGCTAGACCAATGAGTGAAAGAATGAACGAGATTGAGGAAACAATGTTACAATTCATGAAAGTCACTCAATCCAGCATCAAGAAACTTCTATGAAGAAGTTAGAAACTCAAATTGGACAGCTAGCTGAACAATTAACAAGCAGAGAGGAAGGAAGATTTCCAAGCAACACAGTGGTGAATCCAAGGGAACAATGTCAACCTATAGTTATAAGAAGTGGAGCTGTTGTAGCCAGTCCAAAACCAGCTGAAAAGAAACTGAATAATGTTGCAGCAGAAAAGCAAGTAGAAAATGTAGCAGAGGAAAGAGATTTAAAAGACGAATTTGCAGCAAGGGAACTTCAAGCTATTAAAGAGAGAAGATTCAGAAAAGAACGAAGAAGTTCATAAAAGTCCTGAAAGAAAGACAAAGAAGCAATTATTTGAGGACACTTACAAGCCAATTGATCCAGAAAAATATAAGAGACTGTCTTATCCTCAAAGAGTACAAAATCCTAAGCAAGAGGAGCAGTTTGAGAGGTTTCTAAACGTGTTCAAAAAGCTGCAAATTAACATCCCATTTGCTAAAGCTTTGGAGCAAATGCCATCTTATGCCAAATTCATGAAGGAACTACTCTCCAAGAAAAGGAAGTTAGAACATGATAAGACTGTACCCTTGACAGAGGAGTGCAGTGCTATTCTTAGAAGAAAACTTCCTCAAAAATTAAAAGACCCAGGATCCTTTAGCATACCTTGTGAAATAGGAAATTGTACTATGGGAAAAGCATTATGTGATTTGGGGGCAAGTATTAATTTGATGCCATTAGCCATTATGAAGAAATTGGGGATAGAAAAAGTGAAACCAACCAACATTACATTGCAATTAGCTGATAGATCATATACTTATCCATATGGAGTAGTAGACGATTTGTTGGTTAAGGTTGACAAATTTATTTTTCCTGCAGATTTTGTCATATTGGACATGGAGGTAGATGCAAACTTACCATTAATCTTGGGTAGACCTTTCCTTGCAACTGGACGAGCTCTCATTGATGTGCAAAAAAGAGAGTTAATGCTTAGAGTTCAAGAGGAAAAGGTAATATTTAATGTATTTGAAGCTTTGAAATATCCAATTGATGATAACACATGTATGAGAGTAGATACATTGGATTCTATGATCACTCCTTATTCTTTGAATGGATTTGATGAAATTTCTGTGTTGAGAGAAACCATAGCTGCAGGAAATACTAAATCTCTGCATTTTAAAGATGAAAACGTATTTGAAATGGAGCAGTAATTGGAAACTCTACCTATTTTAATACCTGCAGAAGAATCAATCAAAGAGGAGTTGAAAAATGAAGGAGAAGAAGAGAAAAGTCAGAAGTTGGAATTAAAGCAACTTCCATCTCACTTGAGATATGCATTCTTAGATCATAAACATGAAAATTCAGTTATCATAAGCAATGAACTCAAGGAAGAAGAGGAGGAGAAGTTATTGAGAATTTTGAGAACCCATAAATCAGCAATAGGGTGGAACATCTCATATTTAAAAGGTATAAATCCATCCTTTTGTAAGCACAGAATTTTATTTGAAGAAAATTTTAAACCAGTTATGCAGCCTCAAAGAAGATTAAACCCTGACATGAAGGAAGTGGTAAGGAAGGAAGTCATTAAACTATTAGATTCAGGGATCATATATCCTATTTCAGACAGTAATTGGGTATGTCCTGTGCAAGTGGTACCTAAAAAGGGTGGAATGACTGTAGTACCAAATGAAAAGAATGAGTTGATATCCACAAGGACTGCCATAGGATGGAGGATGTGTATAGATTATAGAAAACTGAACGATGCAACCAGAAAAGATCATTTTTTCTACCTTTTGCAGACCAAATGCTAGAAAGGTTAGCTGGACATGCATTTTACTGCTTTTTAGATGGATATTCTAGCTATAACCAAATTGTTGTACATCCAATTGATCAAGAAAAAACTGCTTTTACTTGTCCCTTTGGAATATTTGCATATAGACGAATGCCTTTTGGGCTGTGTAATGCTCCAACTACATTTCAAAGGTGCATGTTAGCTATTTTTTCTGACTTGGTTGAGAAAATAATTGAGGTATTCATGGACGATTTTTCTGTTTTTGGGAATTCATTTGTTGATTGTTTATCTAATTTATCCATTGTTTTGCAAAGATGTCAAGACACCAACTTGGTGTTGAATTGGGAGAAATGTCACTTTATGGTGCAAGAAGGAATAGTGCTTGGCCATAAGATTTCAATTAGAGGGATGGAGGTTGATCAGTAAATTACCTCCACCTGTGAATGTGAAAGGAATTAGAAGTTTCTTAGGCCATGCTGGGTTTTATAGGAGGTTCATTAAAGATTTTTCTAAAATTGCCAAACCTCTGAGTGACTTGCTTGTAAAGGATGCAGCATTTGTATTTGATGAATCTTGTATGCATGCTTTTACTGTTTTAAAAGAAAAACTGATTTCTGCTCCAATTCTTGTTAAACCTGACTGGATTGTACCATCTGAACTAATGTGTGATGCAAGTGACAATGCAGTGGCTGTTGTATTAGGACAAAGAAAAGATAAAAGACTACATGTGATTTACTATGCTAGTAGAGTCCTAAACTCTGCACAAATTAATTACACAACCACCGAAAAAAGTTGCTTGCTATAGTATTTGGTTTTGATAAATTCAGGTCTTATTTAGTAGGGTCCAAGGTTGTGGTATATACTGACCATTCTGCTCTGAAATATTTGTTTTCTAAGCAGGATGCTAAACCAAGACTGCTGAGATGGATCCTACTACTTCAAGAATTTGAGTTAGAAATTCGAGATAAGAAAGGAAAAGAGAATGGTGTTGCAGACCATCTATCTAGAATTCCATTGGACACGTTGCCATCAGATTACTTAGATATTAGTGAAGAATTTCCTGATGAAAAGCTGCTAATTGTGGATGAATTACCTTGGTTTGCTGATATAGCGAATTTTAAGGCCACTCAGCAAATTCCAAAGAGAATAAATTGGCAGCAAAGAAAGAAATTTCTTCATGACAGCAAGTTCTATATTTGGGAAGATCCTCATCTATTCAAAATTGGAGTAGATGGCATTTTGAGAAGATGTATTCCACAAAAAAAACAAGTTGATATCCTATGGCATTGCCACAATTCAAATTATGGAGGCCATCATGGTGGATCAAGAACAACTGTCAAAGTATTACAAGTTGGATTTTTCTGGCCTACATTGTTCAAAGATGCAAAAATTTATGTAGAAAACTGTGATAAATGCCAAAGAGTTGGTAACATTTCCAGAAGACATGAGATGCCTTTGAACAATATCTTGGAGGTAGAACTGTTTGATGTATGGGGAATAGACTTTATGGGACCCTTTCCAACTTCTTTTTCTCATGAATACATACTTGTGGTAGTGGATTATGTGTCTAAATGGGTGGAAGCTATACCAACCAGAACAAACGAAGCCAAAGTGGTGATTTCCTTCATAAAGAAAAACATTTTTTCAAGATTTGGAGTGCCAAGAATTCTGATTAGTGATGGACGATCACACTTCTGCAATAAATACCTTGATAATGTTCTGGATAAGTATGGAGTGAAACACAGAGTAGCAACTCCTTATCATCCTCAAACAAGCGGACAAGTGGAAATTTCAAACAGAGAAATCAAGAAGATCTTAGAGAAAGTAGTCAGTAACTCAAGAAAAGTTTTGAATACAAAACTGCATTCAAAACATCAATTGGTATGTCACCATATCAATTAGTGTTTGGAAAATCATGTCATCTTCCTGTGGAACTTGAACATAGAGCATATTGGGCTACTAAATGGCTGAATTTTGATTCAACCAAGGCTGGAGAAAAGAGAGTTTTACAGCTACATGAACTAGAGGAATTCAGAAAAATTGCATATGAAAATGAAAAACTGTATAAAGAAAGGACTAAAAGAATACATGACAGATTCATCCTGCAGAGAGAATTCAGACCAGGGCAGCTAGCTCTACTATTCAACTCTAGATTGAAGTTGTTCCCTGGAAAACTCATGTCTAGATGGTCAGGACCTTTTATGGTAAAGGAAGTATCTCCTTTTGGTGCTGTGTTACTTGAAGATCAGAGAGAAGGGAGAAAGTTTAAAGTCAATGGCCAAAAACTGAAGATTTACAATGGAGGAGAATCAATAGGAACACTTTTTACATTAACTTGGTTTCTCAGCAGTGAGGAACATTTAACGTTAAAAGAGCACTTTGTAGAGGCAACTCACATTTCTGAACCATTTTTACTATATTTGCAATTTGCTTAAACTTTTGTTAATTCTTTATTTCAATATCTGCAATTTTCTGATTTTAGATTATGTTTTATATGTGTTTTAGGAATAATGAGTTGATTCAATGAAGGTTCATGTTATGGATGCATAAGGAGCTTTGAATAACAAAAGGAGCTACTATTTTGCAGAAAAGTGATCATGCAGAGCTTCAATTACAGGGTTCCATTTTGAACAATCACTTTTGCTGATGAAAGTGATCACGCAGAGGAGCAAGGAACGACACCCTTCTCTGGAACAATCACTTTTGCTGATGAAAGTGAACACGCAGAACCCTTTGGAAGACACCCTTCTCTGGAACAATCACTTTTTCCAGTGAAAGTAACCACGCCCAAGCTTAAATAGAGGTAATGTGATGCGCGTAGTTACTTTTTCCAATAATAGTGATCACGCGCATGAGTAATGTGTAGTTTCAAGTTAAGGTTGATGTGCGTTACCACTTTTTCTAGGAATAGTAATCATGCAGAAGGATACTACCTGCGCGTGATCACTTTTCTGGAAAAAGTGAACACGCGCAGCTCATTTCAAATTACTCAATGCAAAGCCCTCTAGAACGTTCACTATTTCTAGCAATAGTGAACACGCGCATGCTATTTACCCTCAAAGTGTTCACTTTTGCCAGCAATAGTGAACACGCACACAACATCATCTCAACAACTTCCATTTTTTCTGGAAAAAGTGGCCACGTGCAGTAAGTGTGTCCATTAAAATGCATAAAAGGAACAACGCAGAGCCATTTTCAGAATCTCAAGTCTTCATTTCTTCATCTCATTTCTCAAATTCTTGATATTTCTGACCTTTTGCTGAACGAAATTTGTTTTTAAGCAATCAATTGAAGTTCATTCTGCACATTTCTCCAAATCCAGGTCAATATTCTACTTCTCTGATTTAGAAATTAGGGTTCTTCATTTTGCAGAATTGTAGAAAACACTGTGTAATGGAAAAATAGAAATTTTCTTGTTAATAACTAATCTGAATATGCAATTACAAGGCAATGTAGAGTAATTCTCACTTCAATTGATAGATTTTTAGATGGAAAAAGACCTACATTGACAGATTGCATGAGTTAACCTTAGGACTTAAAGTGAAAAATAGTTAGGAAGAAAGTTCTGCATAAATGTAATTCTTGAACTCTAGCATTTTGCATTTAAAATCATGAATATCTGAGTTTAAATGCTTCAAGGAACCATATTCTGCATTGTTATGATATTCTTATGTTCTGCATTGTTCATATTCTGCTATTCTAAAATTGAAAATGTCCTGCAGAATTTTTATTGCATTGCATTCATGTCTTTCAGTATATTGAACTATTCTTTTTATGCAGGAAATTTTAAAAAAAAATGATAAGGACATCAGACAACACTCCAGTTGGCTCTTCTAGAGGTACTCCTAGAACAAAGAGAGGAAGATTAGCAGGAGCCTCTTCATCAAGGCCAAACCCTCAACATGATCGAAGGTTTAGGAGCATAGCTCATGAGAATTATTTCAAAGCTAATATCTTGAGAAGAAAGATTGTCCAAGACAGAGCAATTGAGATAGCTGAAGACCATTATCCAGAATACAAGGAGGAAATTCAGAAAAGAGAATGGGAATCCTTCTGCATGATGGCTGGCATTCACTAGAGAGACATTACACAAGAATTTTATGCCAATGCCATGAGATTCAAGGGAGATCAGCTACCTAAATACTGCTCAATGGTCAAGGGGACAAAAGTTGGTTTTTCTGCTGCTAACATCAATAGAGTCCTCAATATTAAGACTCAAAAACAACCTGGGCAGCAGGACTTTAAAGCATTCAGGGATGCTGAAGACAAGGACTATGTTCAAGTCCTTGAGAGGATTGGGAAACCAGGGACTACTTGGGAGCTGAATCTATCAGAAAAGCCTAAATGCATCACAACCAAGAACTTTTTGCTCTTTACAAAAGTGTGGAGCACATTTATCTTGAGTTCATTCATGCCTGTTAGGCATAGCTCCACTCTAGCAGTGAAGAGAGCTGAACTCCTATATGCTATAGTTAATGATTTTTATATAGATGTAGGAGAAGTGATTAGTGGATGCATTCTGGACATCCTCAAAAGAAAAAGAGATTCTCTAGCTTTCCCTTCTTTAATAACTGTTCTTTGTGAGGATGCAGGTATTGAAATTAGAGATTATGAAATCAAAATTAGAGCTTCACCTCCAATTATAGTAGCTATGGTGAAGGAGATTTATGCTACTGTCTCTTGCACATCAACAGCCCCAATTCCCTCCCAGTATAAAAGAGAGAATCCAACCACAATAAAGGAGAAGATAGCCTTCATGGCTGAAAGACAAAACTCCTTAGCTGAGAGGCAGAATGAGTTGCACAACAGTCTAAAGGCTAGCATCATGCTTCTGGAAGGTGTTCTCATGAACATTGGTCAAAAGATGGGCATGACCAAAGAAGACTTGTACCACACTCCAGATCAAGCAGAGAATGCCCAATGCCTGAGGTTAACTGTCTTCAAAGACCTCCCCATCTACAGAACTCATTTTCCTCCACCAGCAGCTGCTGCAGAAGAGGAAGAAGATGATGATTTGGAAGATGAGGATGAGGATGAAGATGAAGAGTAGATTAGGAATTTAAATTTCTGTCATTAGTTTAATTTTTGTCAAAAGATTGTAATTAGAATTTCAGACTTTTAAGTACTGTAATTACATTTTAAGTTTTATTTTGGTTATGAACAATTCTGTTTTAAATATCTATTAGCTTTGAATTTTATTGAATTTTTTTTATCTGATAATTGATGAACAACTTGTGATGTTTTTGTGCAGACCATGCTCTCAAACTCTGAACAAGGAGCGCATGGAATGATTGAAATATGCACAGCTACCATGAAAGGGGGGTTTAATTCTGTACCTCTATTTTCATGTGTATAGCTTACATTTTGCATAAGATTTTGTTTTCTTGATAAATAAACCTGATTTTCACCTGATTGAAATTCTGATTGTTGAATTACATAAGTTGTTTTTCCCATTCTTAACATGATTGTCATACTTGTATTTTTTTTAAAAAAATAAAGCAGTCTTGCCATTTTATTCATGCAAATTCTTGAAGTAAATAGTGAACTGAATTGATGAATATTATCCATTTATGTCCTTGGTGAGACTTGAGCCTTTTCATTCATTGATGTGTGACTGATCTCAAATTCTGATTCACTCTCTAGAACTTGCTTTGTTTCTTAACTGAATATGCTGTTTTGTACTAATCACATCAAGGATGGAGGCCATTATTCAGATTTACCTAGTGAGCCAAATAGACTGCCTTTCATTCTTGAATGTCGTAGTTAGCCCCTTTGAGCTGATAGCTTTTCTTTGATTAACTTCACTACAAGCTTTTCTAGAAAAACCATTTTACCTATTCAAATAGAAAAGAGGCAAATTGAGTTGAATCAAAGATAAGTTTTAAAACTAAGTTTGGGGTAACATTATGTTTCTAGTGCATTACTTGAGGACAAGAAATGTTCTAAGTTTGGGGTAGAAAAGGATTGAGAAAAGGATTGAAATGAATTGAGAAAGTTAGAAAAAGTCATGCAGAGAAAAAATGAAAAAGAAATGAAAAGAAATCAGCAAATCAAAAAGGAAAAGGAAATTGGTAGATAATTCTGTAAAAATTTAAACTGTGATTGAAAGTTGATTAAGAATAGAAACAGTTGACGCAGCCCTTACTAAGTTTAAAAGCTTATCTACTCAATTTGCATCTTTTTCTATTTGAAATTAGCTGCATTGATATCCTGAATTCATTGAAATCATACCTGTCCCCGAGCCTTAATATTACCTAAAAAGTCCTCTTGATATGTGATTAATTGTAAATTTGCAAAGGAGGTAGAGAATATAGGCAAGCTTATGGCAGAGTTTGATGAATTTTGGTGATGCTGAGAGCAAACACAAGCTTAAACACTGATTGAGTTAGAGAAACACTTTCTGAGAGCTGTGATAATGTTTCTCAACTCTGTTTGCATGTAGGTTTAATGATTTGCTTGATTGAAATGAATGAGATTGTGCAGCAAACAGATAAGTCAAGTGTGACTATCATGATGAAGAATTGGTGAATGACTTAGTGAGAAAACAATTAGAATGCATTGAAGTAAAATGGATTTTTAATCTGAATTTTTCTAAAAAAATGTAAAAAGTTTTTGGATTCCAATTAATAAGAATTTACACCCTTGATATGTTCTAATTTGCTTGAGGACAAGCAAAAATTCAAGTTTGGGGTAGTGATGAATCCATATTTTACTAGTATTTTACAATAGTTTTTAGTGCAATTAATAAACAAAACATGCTAGAAATAGTAGAAAACCCTTAAAAAAATAATAAAATGTTGCATGTCACTTTTAAACATAGTTAGTTTAAAATTCATTGACTTTCTATATAAAAAGTGACATTTCAAGTATGCTTTTGTAGCGAATTCTGAGCTAAGTTCATGAGGATTGGATGATCAAAGGAAAAATAGAAGAAAAGTAGCAGAAATTGGAGGAAAGAAGTTGATAATTGAAGAACAGCCTCTGAGTAATCACTTTTGCTGGCAAAAGTGATTGTTCCAGAGAGGTTGCAATGAGAAGAGCTTCTGGGTAATCACTTTTTTCTGGAAAAAGTGAGCGTTCCAGAGAGTCCTCCAAGAAGAGTAGCTGCGCGTGTTCACTATTATCCACAAAAGTGAACACGAGCAAGAAGTTAGCTTCTGTGTGTTCACTATTTCTAGCAGAAGTGAACACGCGCATGACATTAGTAAGGGAAGCTTCTGCGTGGCTACTATTTTCAACAAAAGTGAACAGTTTGAAGTGCGCGTGGCTACTATCACCAGCAAAAGTGAACACGCGCAAGTGAAAATGAAGAATTAGCTTCTGCGTGATTACTATTGCTGGAAAAAGTGATCACGCCAGCAGAGCGAGAATTCTATAAAAGGTAGTTAGCTCAGGAATTTAGGAGTTTTTGTTTATTTTTCACTTTCCATTTAGTTTTTTGTTGTTAAGAGAGTTAGAGAGGGAGATTGAGGATGAACACCAAGCTTCATTTCTTGAGGGATCAGATTGGAGATTAGTTTGAAGATGTTTCTTCTTTGTTCATTCTTTTCTTCTCTTCTCTTCTCTTCTCTTTTTGTAATGTTTGCTTAAAGTCTTTGTGGTTAGGAACTGTGAATCTGAAATAGAAATCTTGAATTGATTTTGGATCTGAACTTTGAGTTTTGGATTGGATTGAGTGATGGATTCTACTATTAAAGTAGTGATTGAATGGAAATTTGATCAACTAATCATAGAGGAACTCTTATCAATGGGAATTGAATTTGTTTCTCAGATCTGAATTAATTGCCAAGGTTATTGGTTTCTTAGAGATAAGATATCTTAATCTTGCAATCTTTTGGCTTCTCAAACTTAATGCAGCATTTGATTGGATTAGATCTAAGGGATTAGAGTGATTTGATTAGATGCTAGATTCATTGAGGCAAGGGATTGTCCTTTGATTAATATAAAGTGAAACTGATTGTCATTCCATCTAAATGCTTGAAAGTTCATAACTTTATTGATTCAATGTTAAAGTTTTGGTGAAACAATTTCCTAACTACTCTTTCTACATCTGTTTACTACATACTTTTGTACTAACTGTTCTGTTTTACTTTCTAATTTCGTTTTTGATACATTCATACCAAATCCATTTGAAATTTGTAAAGCTCAACTAATTATGATCTTGTGAAGTGGTAATTGAGAACTTTATTCCCTGAAGACGTACTTGGAACTCAATTTGATTCTAAGATTTTTTATAACTTGCTACAACAACACTAGTACACTTGCTAGTCAGTTTACTTTCAGTGCAACAGCACTTGTACGAGTAACAAGCTAACACATGAACAATAGGTAGAGAATGAAATCCCCTTTCATGCCAGCTTATGCAAGTGTCATCATCTATTGTGTGTGAGTAATGTGTGATTGTGTCCTTTTCTGCACAAAACACCAAAAATTTATCAATTGGCAAGTAAAAAGGCAATTAATTGGAAAGCTAACAGATATACAAAATAGAGATGTGAAAATTAAACCAAATTGTAATTACAACCCCAAAAGGATTTGAAACTTAATTACAGGAATCTACAAAATTCCTAATGATAGAAAATAAATTCCTAAACTATTCATTTGCTGCATCCTCAACATCTGAGGAGTCTTCTTCCTCTTCTTCATCATCTTCCTCCTCCTCATCATCTTCTTCCTCTACCACCTCTTCATAAGCTTGTTGTGGGAAATGGGTCTTGTAGATTGGCAGATCCTTTAAAACTGAAGACCTTAGACACTGAGCATTCTCTGCTAATTCTGGAGTGTGATACATTTCATCCTTGATTATCCCCATTTTCTGACCAATATTTAGCATCACACACTCTAATAGCATTATGCCAGCTTTGACACTGCTATATAGCTCAGTTTGTCTCTTAGCTAATTGATTCTGCCTTTCAGCCATTAGCTTCAAGGTATCCTTCATCATCATTGGCTTCTCCTTTTTGAATTAAGAGGGAATTGGATCTACTGCAGTGCAGGAAGTGGTAACATATATTTCTTTCACCATAGAGACAAAAATGGGGGGTGCAAACCTAATTCTTTCTTAGTAATCTCCAACCTCGACCCCTGCATCCTCACAAAGTAATGTTATTAATGAAGGAAAGGTAAGTGAATCTCTCTTAGTTTTCAGAATATTTAAAATACATTCACTAATGACCTCTCCCACATCAATATACAAATCATTGACTATTGCAAAAAGAAGTTCTGCCATTTTCATAGCCAATGTTGAATTATGTTTAACTGGCATAAAGGAGTTCAGAATGAAAGTGCTCCACACTTTGGCAAATGGCAGCAGTTGTTTGGTGACAATGCATTTGGGCTTCTTGGACTGGTTCAACTTCCAAGTTGTTCCTAGCCACCAATTCTTTGCAAAATTTCCACATAGTCCTTGTTAGGGCTATTCTTAAAGACATTGAACTCTAGCTGTCCAGGCTGTTGTGCAGAATTTATGTTCAGCACTCTGTTTACGTTTGCAGGAGTGAAGTCCACTGGTGTGTTCAAAGAAGTTTTGGCCATCTTTCAGTTTCTACAAAAAGGAAGTAATTTTACAGTTTAAATTTTTAACACATAATGATTAAAGTATAAATTTCTATACTGCAGAAAGTTCAATCAAGCAATTTTGTAAAAATTCAATTTTTCTAACACTATAATCATGCAGACTGCTGTTAAGATAATTCAACATACACACACAATCATACAACTGCACAAGATTAAGCATTTACAGTCAAATCCTGTTAAATCCCAATATATAAATTCAAAGTGCACACTCTCAGAACATATCAGGTTAATGCAGAGGAATTATTATAGGTTTTAACCAAATTTCAACAAGACTCTGTAATTTCAACATAAGAGCTATTTTAGTAGAACAAGGTATGTCAATATTCAGATATAAAAACACAAATGCACATAATTGATTAACCACATTCAGAAAATTTTTAAATTGAGCTTCCTAATTTTGTAAATTCAGAATGCACACTTTCACAGAAATTTATTGTAATGCAAAAGAAGATTCACATGTCTTCAACCAATTTTCAACCAAATATGCACTCTAATCCTTCCCAGCATAATTTCTAATGCAATTTTATCACAATCATGCATGCTAATTTTCAATTCAACCTTTTCATAAAATTCCGTTGTTATCGACTTAGATTCTATAGAGTTTTGGTTCAAATGTGTTGCAATGTAGTTTCAATTATCCCAATGAGAACAACATATCACAATTAATAGAGAAAACCTATTCAGAGTGTTGTATATTTTATTATTGAACTAAATAATACCAGAACAATTCCCCTAATTCTCATTTCTGACTTTTCCCAAAACCTTAAACACATAATACAGTTCAGAAAATAAATTCATACAATCATCTTTCAATCAGAACATTTTTATTGAAGTCATCATTGAAATTCTGCAGAAATATAATCAGAGAGTTGGCACAATGCAGATTCTGATTTCTTGGAAAATAACCTCAGAACAGTGCCCCATTGTTCATTCGAGAATTTCTTCTCACTTAAAACCAGAAAACATTGCAAAATGTAACTCCAAACACTCATCTTCATCATTTTTACTCAAAGCATTTTTTTTCTTTATTGAAAATGGATTCAAAGTTAGAAGTACAAATTACTGTTCTGAATTGAATTCAAGTCTATTATCAGAATATGTAATATATTTATATATACAATAGTATAGATGCACAACCTTAAACAATCAGATTCAGAGAAATCCTAATTTTGAAGTTCAGATTGCATTCACTATTACAACGAAACAGGCTAGCAGAGAGCAATATTTTCAGGTTTTAATTAAGTTCTCAAACATTGTTTTTCAACCCAATCATTTTCAACAAAAATGATTCAATCAAAGTAATGCAGATTCAAATCCTCTTTTAAAAAAAAATTTAATGACAGAGAAACTTATTCAGTGTATTGTCCATGCTATTATTGAGTCAAATAACCTCAAAATAATTTCCTATTGGTCCCTTTTTCATTTACCCCAAAATATTAACACAAAAAATCCTAATCTGCTAATTCAGAGAGAAGAGGATTGCATACCTGATGAAAAGGATGTAGAAGTATGGGAAAAAAACTTGCTGCTGCTTGGTTGATGTATGCATGGATTGAAATCACAGAGAACGTTTAGAGAGAAGAGGAATTTTTAGGTGTAAAGGTGTGTGCGTGTTCACTTTATTTTATATTTATAGTCACGCTTGGGCACGTGACAACTCTAAACAGGAAAAATGAACGTTACATCATTTAAGACACTCAGTGTGGTTACTTTATCTTATTAGAGTGAGTGTTCCAGAGACTCAAATTTTCTAGGTGAGGGGCGCGTTATCACTATTGTTGGGCAAAGTGATAACACGCAAACAGTGTTGCGACTTTTTTCACAAAAAGGAGTAACGCACATAAGAGAAATCAAACTAACCTGTGCGTAACCAATTTTGCCAAGGAAAGTGAGCATTCTAGAGAGTATGTTTTCTCATATGCCTCTGCGTGATCACTCTCATCAGTGAGAGTGAGTCTTCCAGAGGAGCATGTTTACCTTGATGCCTCTGTGTGATCACTTTTGTCAATAAAAGTGATTGTTCCATCAGAGATCCGCAAAATGCATTCTCTGCGTAGCTTCTTTCTTGCAAAATAGTGACTCCTTTCACTAATCAAATGCTTCTAAAACCTCAATTAACTCACTTCTCACACTCTAATCCTTCAATTTACTTCTCTCAATCCTCAAATCTCTAATCAATTATGAGATTCAATTCAGAAAACCAGATGCACCAGCATATTTGCAGAATTTGCATAGAATTGTAAAACATGAATATGCAGAATTCTAAACCTTCAAATACACATTCACAACATCAACTCTCTAATCAATTATGATATCCACTTCAGAAATCAGATGCAGCAAAACTTGCAGAAAATTATAAGACCAGAATATGCAGAATTTTAAATTGCAAAAACTGCAGAACATGTAAATATGAATTGCAAACTTCTAAAACAATACAAAAAGCTTAAAATGAGTTAGAAATATGAGTTGCCTCTCACAAAGCGCTTCTTTAACGTCACTAGCTTGACGTTAAATGTTCCTCACTCAAGAGGAACCAATTTCATGCATGAGATATTCCTTGTAAACTCCTCTCCATGATAGATTTTCAATCTCTAACCATTAACCTTGAATTCTCTCCCTGCCTTTTGATCCTCAATCAGAATTGCTCCAAAGGGAGAGGTTTCTTTGATCATAAAAGGTCCAGACCATCTTGATCTCAGTTTGCCTGGAAATAGTTTCAGCCTAGAATTGAACAACAGCACTTGTTGTCCAAGTCTGAATTCTCTTTACAGAATGAACTTGTCATGAATTCTTTTGGTTCTTTCTTTGTACAACTTTGCATTCTTATAAGCTTGCTGTCTGAATTCCTCCAATTCATGTAATTGTAGAATTCTCTTCTTTCCAGCACTTGGTAAATCAAAGTTTAGCCACTTTGTAGTCCAATAAGTTCTATGCTCCAACTCTAAAGGTAAATGACATGCTTTTCCAAAGACTAATTGATATGGTGACATACCAATTGGAGTTTTAAAAGCAGTCATGTATGCGTATAAGGAGGCATCTAGCTTCTTTGACCAGTCTTTTCTTGAACTACTCACTACTTTCTCCAAAATCTGCTTGATTTCTCTGTTTGATACTCCCACTTGTCTACTTGTTTGTGGATGATATGGAGTAGCAACCTTGTGCTTCACACCATATTTCATTAATACTGCTTTGAGATGTTTGTGGCAAAAGTGAGCACCTCCATCACTTATAAAAAATCTGGGTACTCCAAATCTTGTAAAAATGTTCTTTTTTATAAAAGATATCACTACCTTGGCATCATTTGATCTTGTAGGAATGGCTTCCACCCATTTGGAAACATAATCCACTGCCACTAAGATGTATTCATGCAAAAATGATAGGGAAAAGGTCCTATGAAGTCAATCCCCTATACATCAAATAGCTCCACTTCTAAAATGTTTGTCAATGGTAGCTCATGCCTTCTAGAGATGTTGCCTATTCTTTGACATTTATCACAGCTTTCAACATACTTGCATTCTTGAAGAGTGTAGGCCAAAAGAAACCTGCTTGCAAGACTTTTGTAGCAGTCCTTGAACTTGCATGGTAGCCTCCATATTCTGAATTGTGACAATGCCATAGAATCTCAACTTGCTCACTTTATGGAATGCATCTCCTAATTATACCATCTACCCCAATCTTGAACAAATAAGGGTCTTCCCACACATAGAATTTGCTGTCATGTAAGAACTTCTTCTTTTGCTGCCAAGTGAACCTCTTTGGGATGAATTGAGTAGCCTTAAAATTTGCCATATCAGCAAACCAAGGCATGTCTTCCACTGCAAAAAGCCTTTCATTTGGAAACTCTTCATTAATTTCCAATGAGTTAGGGGTCAGACTTTCCAATGGAAGTCTGGACAAGTGGTCAGCTACCCCATTTTCCTTTCCTTTCTTATCTCTAATTTCTAGCTCAAACTCTTGCAACAGTAAAATTCATCTCAGCAATCTTGGCTTGGCATCCTATTTTGACAACAAGTATTTAAGTGCAGAATGGTCAGTATATACAATTACTTTTGAACCCATCAAGTATGATATGAATTTATCAAAGGCAAACACAGTAGCAAGGAGTTCTTTTTCTGTGGTTATGTAATTTACTTGTGCAGGATTTAAAACTTTACTGGAATAGTAAATGACATGCAATTTCCTATCCTTTTTCTGTCCTAAAACAGCACCCACTACATTATCACTTGCATCACACATTAGTTCAAAAGGCAAATTCCAATCTAGTTTTGTAAGAATAGGTGCAAAAATCAGTTTTTCTTTCAAAACAGAAAATGCATGCAAACAAGCATCATCAAATATAAAATCAGCATATTTCACAAGTAGATCACTGAAAGGTTTTACAATATTTGAAAAGTCCTTAATAAACCTCCTATAAAAACCAGCATGTCTTAAAAAACTCCTAATTCCCTTAACATTGATTAGTGGCGGCAATTTACTAATGACTTCTACATTTACTTGGTCCACCTCTATTCCTTCTCTTGAAATCTTATGGCCAAGAACAATGCCCTCTTGGACCATGAAATGACATTTCTCTCAATTTAACATAAGGTTAGTATCTTGACATCTCTACAAAACAATGGATAGATTAGCTAAACAATCATCAAATAAATCACCAAATACAAAGAAATCATCCATGAACACCTCTATAACTTTCTCTACCAAATCAGAAAAAATGGAAAGCATGCACCTTTGAAAAGTGGCAGGAGCATTGCATAATCCAAAAGGCATTTTTCTATATGCAAAGACTCCAAATGGACATGTAAAAGTAGTCTTTTCTTGGTCCATAGGGTCCACTGCTATTTGGTTGTATCTTGAATAACCATCAAGAAAACAGTAGAATGAATGTCCAGCAAGTCTCTCCAGCATTTGGTCTACAAATAGTAGTGGAAAATGGTCCTTTCTAGTTGCATCATTTAACTTCCTATAGTCAATACACATATGCCAGCCAGTAACAGTCCTAGTAGGGATGAGTTTATTCTTCTCATTAGGTACAACTGTCATTCCTCCCTTCTTATGGACAATTTTGACTGGACTCACCCATTGGCTGTAAAAAATTGGATAAATGATCCCTGCATCTAACAACTTCATAACCTCTTTCTTGACTACTTCTTTCATGGCTGGGTTCAATCTTCTTTGTGGCTGCATAACTAGCTTAAACTTTTCTTCAAATAAAATTATGTGCTTACAAAAAGAATGATTTATTCCTTTCAAATCTGCAATACTCCAGCCAATTGCAGATTTGTGTTCTCTCAAGATCCTCAACAACTTTTCCTCTTGTTCTTTATTGAGCTCATTGTTGATGATGACTGGATTCTCATTGTTCTTATCCAGAAAAGCATACCTCAAGTGGGATGGCAGCTGCTTCTACTCTAGCTTCTGCTCTTTCTCTTCTTTGACTTCATTTTTCAGTTCCTCTTTAACTGAATTTTCAGCAGGATTTTGAATTGGCAGGGCTTCTAGTTGCTGCTCAATTTCCATCATTTGTTCTATTTTACAAATCTCAGAATTTGTATTTCCTGCAGCTATGGTTTCTCTCAACATAGAATTTTCATCAAATTCATTAATAGGAGAATGTGTAATAAGAGAATCCAATATATCTACTCTCATGCATGAATTATCTTCAACTGGATATTTCAATGTTCCAAACACATTGAGGATAAGGCAAAAGGTATGTTAATCTGTAATTTCTTAAAAACATTAAGAAACCTTTAAAATTGTTCTTCTTATTTAGGATTTTGAACCCTTTGAGGATAAGGCAGCCTCTTGTATTTTTCTGGATTTATTAGCTTGCAAGCAACTTCAACGAGTTGTTTCTTTGTCTTCCTTTCAGAATTTGTAGGAGCTTCCACTTTTTCTTCTGATTGCTCTTTCTTTAATAATCTGAAATTTCCTTGTTGTAGATCTTGTTCAATTTTCCTTTCTTCTGCTACATCTTTGACTTTCTTTTTTGCAGCTTTTGGACTTGTAACCATAGCTCCACTCCTTGTAGTGATGGCTTGACATTGCTCCTTAGGATTTATTACTGTGTTACTTGGAAATCTACCCTCATCTCTACTGGACAATTGTTCAGCTAACTGTCTAATTTGGCTTTCTAGTTTCTTCATAGAAGCTTCTTGGTTCTTGAAGCTTGTTTGGGTAACCTTCATAAACTGCAGCATGGTTTCCTCCATCTCAGTCAACCTTTCATTCATAGGTTTGGAAAATTTTTGAGTTCCTTGAGGTTGAGTGGATGGATTCCTCTAAAATAAGATTGTTGTGCTATTGTACCTGCATTAGAAAAAGGTAAATTAGAGTTAGAATTCTTAGCAGCTGAATATTGATTATTCCAATTAGAATACTGTTGACTTCTATTATTCAAAAATTGAAATCCAGGAGGATATGAGGATTGTTGTCTCTGAAAATTGTTCATATAATTCACTTGTTCCTGTGGTTCACTTGTAGATGACTCACATGCACCAGTTGCATGGTTGCCTCCATAGAAATCATAGCTTAGCTAACTAGTAGGCATACTCCCTGCGTGAAGATTGCTGATTTATTTAGTTAGGGCAGCTATTTGTTCTGAAAACATCTGATTTGGTAGCTGATTCTGTGCAAGAAAGGTTTCCAAAACCTTAGCTTCATAACCAGAGTTTCTTCCTTGATTCCTTGAGTTTGAATTTTCGTACATTGAAGATGCCATTTGTAACGCCTTATATTTCTTTTCTCAATATATACTAAATTTTCATAAAAAGTTAAATAGTAGAGTAAATTTTTCTTTCAAAAACTCTCTAAATAGAAACAGACATGGAAATGATATAAGGTTCAAAGAGTAAAATTTCATTAATTCATAAGTACTTTGGAAAAACAAAGATTCTAAAATTTTCATCAGCAACACAAAAATAAATAGTAGTTTTTCAACGGTTTCAAAAGAATGCTATAGAACTGAAATTATCCATTACATAACTCAAAATAACTAAGTCCTATAGCAGTTCTCATCCATCCATGCACTGTGAGCCTGGTACTATTCGTCCTGTTTTCCTGAAAAATGTTATGTAAGGGTGAGTCTCTACCCTACCACTCATACATAACACATATTCATCACAAAACACATCTTATAACAATTAAAGAAAACATCATGGCATTACGTATCACAGTGTCATATAAAACATATTCTCATCTCAACACATATTATATTCCATAGATTCACAATTTCTTTTACTTTCATCCGCGCTTACCACGCCCTGTGGCCACAGTTATCCAATGCCTCTATTCTGAGGTCTTACACATCTATGTAAATAGTCGCCGGAAGGCCCAATGCAATACGGATATAACGCATGCAATAGACAGCCTCTTAGCAAAGGTAATGGTCAGGAGTCAAGTCGAGAAATGAGTGTGTGGCCATGTGGTGCATTCGAACACAATATTCCGTGCACAATCCCGAATGTCACTCACCACCCGACATTTCCCCAAGATATCCCATATAGTCTCCATCTTCCACTCCCCAGTGTATCTCTGTAACTATTTACATCATATCCTTTTCCATTTCATACTCTTTCGAGCATATTCACATGTTCACATATGCTATTTATCATGTTCACACATTATTTTCATTATATTTCCACATACTTTTCATCATATCCATCAAACCATGGCATATTCACAATACACATCATTTTAACATGAAACACAATATATTCAGATATGAAACATCCATCTCTTTGTATATTTCATATCACGTAATCATAAAAATCATATCAACCATCCTCAATATACCTTATCATGCCTTATTTAAACATAATATCACATTTTCACCATGTATTCATCATAAAATCACATAAACAGCCAATTATTCTCACTTTTCACCGATTATTTCTCATATAATCACATACATGACAAGATCTATGAGAATACAAGTAATAAACATAACAAAATGATAAAGTAGAGACCCCCTTACCTCAAAACAGAGCTTTTACAAAGATTTTAACCGAAGATTTAACTCTAGAACGGAGGTTTTCCTAAGAACACTATGAACATCTATAAGAAAAAGAAGAAGAAGAGAAACGAACAGTAAATCTAACTTCAAACTTAGAGAAACTTACTTGAAATCCTTTAGAACGGACGTAGAATCACAGATCTGAAGAGAAATCTAAGTTTAGGAGGTTTAGTATGGGAAAAAATGGCAAGATATGACCTTAGAACCTTCGAGAACCTTGGATGGGAATGAAAATTTCATGTGAAGCCCCCTTATTTATAGAAAATTGTTTGAAGATATCAGCGTCAATGTGATGTAAGCGATGATGCAAGCAATGATGTCAGCGTCAATCGTGATGTAAGCGATGATGTCAGCATGATGCAAGCGATGATGCTAGCGTCAATCGTGATGTAAGCGATGATGTCAGGATGATGCAAGCGATGATGTCAGCATCAATCGTGATGTAAGCGATGATGTCAGCATGATGCAAGCGATTATGTCAGCGTCAACGTGATGTAAGCAATGATGTCAGCATGATGCAAGTGATGACATCAGCAAGATGTCATTGATGATGTAAGCGATGATGTCAGCGTGAGATCACCGATGACATAAGTGATGATGTCGCCGATGACATCAGCGTTATGTCATTGTTGACATCAGGAGTTACTGTTCATACACAGTTTCTTTCTGCTCACAAAGTACTACAGATTTTTCTTATTAATATACTATAGGCATGACACAAAGCATAGGATGTTACACCATCATCTCAATAATCTTGTGGGCTTCTTATAAAGATTTTGTGTTTAAGGAACCTCTAGCAGCAGCATTAACCATTGTTCTTATTGATGTGTTCATTCCATTGTAAAAAGTTTCCAATTGCATCCAATCTGGAATGCAATGGTGTGGGCACCTCCTCAGCAGCTCTTTATATCTTTCCCAAGCTTCATACAAAGATTCTCTTTCCTACTGCACAAAGGATGTAATTTCTCCTCTCAGCTTAGCAACTTTAGATGGAGGGAAATATTTAGTTAGAAACTTATTCACAACTTCTGTCCAAGTTGTTATGCTTCCTTGTGGTTGAGCTTGCAACTAGCATTTGGCGCTATCTCTCAAGGAAAAAGGAAATAATCTCAGTCTGATGGCTTCTTCACTAACCATATTCATTCTTATGGTATCACATAGCTGCAAAAAGTTTGAAATATGTAGGTTAGGGTCATCAGAATTTCCACCAGAAAACTAATCCTGTTGGACTAAGTGTAATAGGGCAGGTTTAATCTCAAAATGGTTAGCTTGGATAGTTGGCCTAATTATAGAAGAATTAAAGCCTTGCATGTTAGGGATTGCATAGTCTCCTAATGTTCTATTTCTATTTTGTCTGCCATCTCTATTTTTGGATTTGGTTATCTCAAAGGTGTAGGTGTTCTTTTTACTTTAGGAGTATTCTGAATTTTTGGAGAATAGACAGCTTCTACTTCACTATCATTTCCTATGAATTTTTCTACTCTAGCCTCTCTTCTTAATCTTCTTAAGGTTATGTCTATGTCAGGATCAAAGACCAAAATTGATTTATTCTTGTTTTTACCACGCATATACAAATAAAAATGCAACAAAATTAGACTACAAATCACTATTCAGCAATGCACAACAAAGATTATGCAGAAGATATCAGCAAAAGCATATAAAATTCAAGTCTAGCAACTGTAGAATTATGAAAAATTAAAATAGAAAATGATGTAGAGAAATGAAAAATGAAATTATGCAAAAAAAATGCAAAAAGCTACAGAAAATAGTGTAGAAAACTACACAAAATGCATAAAAATCATGCAGAAAAACTTAAAAGCAAAACAACAAAAATAAATGCTCAATCTATCTACCTTTCTGCTACTAATGATATTGAAACACAAGATTCCCCAGCAGCGGCGCCAAAAGCTTGTTGTTTACAATTCTAAACACTAGCAAGTGCAGTAGGAATTGCAGCAAGTAATGAGTAATTTTTAAGATCAGAATATCATCTCCACAGGGAATTAGGAAATCAATTATCACTTCACAGAACAATAACCATTTGAGCCATACGAAATTGGAAGATTTGTAGCATTCAAAAATCAAGAACAGGAACAATTAAAAGGTAAGAAACTTGCAGTAAAAACAAAGTACGAAAGCTATGATGAAATAGGATAAGAATGAAGAATAGTTAGGAATTTACTTCACAAGAATGTCAATATTGATTCAATTATGCCTCTGAACATTCAAGAACTTAGTTAATTGACAATTAGTTTCATATAATAATAGCCAAAGGTTAATCCCTTAACTCATTGACCTTAACAAGCAACTAAACCACCCTAATCCCTTAGGTGAAGTCTAATTTCAAGTTGCATTAAGACTTAGAACCTTAGGATTGCAGAATTAGGTCTCCTTATCCCTAAGAAATCCCCTAATTCTGATTGCTAACTCAGATCAGAGAAGCAAATCCAACTTCCATTGGTAAATGTTCCTCTTTGATTAACTATACGAATTTCTATTCATAGATTGCAATAATAGCATAATTAACAATTCAATTAATCCAAGAACTCAAAATTCAGAAGTAAAAGTCAAATCAATACATCAATTCGAGTTCCATAAACTCCTAACTATGGAGAATTAAGCAAACATTGTAACAGAAAAAGAGAAAGAAGGAGAAGAAGAGAAGAATTACAAAGAAACTATCTCCACAAGCTCCAATCCAATGCTTCTTCTTAAAGCTTCAAAATTTGACCCCAATCCTCTCTCTCACTCTCTCTCAACGAGATTCTAACAGAAAAAATAGAAAATGAGCAAAAGATCCCGAGTTCTAAGCTTAAAACATGTATTTATAGAAATCCTGATTTCGGGTGTTATCACTCTTGCTAATAAGATTGGCCACGTAGAAACTCATGTGGTTTCTAGAAATTGGAACTATCACTTTTGCTGGTAAGAGTTGCAAAACAGGAGGTTGAGTGGTTACGCGTGATCATTTTTGAGAGTAAGAGTGACCACGCACAACTTGCCTTGATTCACTCCTCTCTGGGACATCCACTTTTGTTGGCAAGAGTGGTAACGCAGAGCTATCTGAAATTTTGACTCTCTAGAAGACTCACATTCGCTAGCAAGAGTGTTAATGCAGAGCTTGTTCTTCTGAATAACTCTCTTGAACACTCACTTTCGTTGGTAAGAGTGACCACGCCTAGACTTCACTTCTCCTTTAATCTTTGGAGTGATCACTTTCACTGACAATAGTGATCATGCCCAGCTTGCATTCCATAATTCTTGTGTTTTGAGTCTAGAATTGCTACTCTTCCTCTCCCTTTCCATTGATCTTCCATTTTCATGAACCTTGCTCAAATTATTCCTACAAAAACAAGATTAAATTTTTAATTTCTAAGCAAAAATCTAACAAATGCTAAAATAACTAAGTATTCAAAGAAAACCTTCAACCATTCTATTTTTCTGAGTTTTTCTGCTTTTCTAACATATTTTCCTAATCAAATGGGTTAGAATTACACTAATATATTAGTAAAAATATGAATTCATCAGCTGGAGAGAAATAACACAAGAATTTTATGCCAATGCCATGAGATTCAAAGGAGAGAAAATCTCCAAATTCCACACAATGGACAAGGGATGAGAGTGGCCTTCACTCCTGCAAGTATAAACAGGCTACTGATCATAAATTCTACAAAGTAACCTGGACAGCTAGAGTTCAGTGCTTTTAAGAATAACCTTGACAAGGACTATGTGGAAATTTTGCAAAGGATTGGGCGGCCAGGAACAACTTAGAAGCTGAACTAGTCCAAGAAGCCTAAATGCATTGTCACCAAAAAACTACTACCATTTGCCAAGGTGTGGAGCACTTTCATTCTGAACTCCTTTATGCCAGTCAAGCACAGCTCAACATTGGCTGTGAAGAGGGCAGAACTTCTTTTTGCAATAGTTAATGATATGTATATTGATATGGGAGAGGTCATCAGTGAATGCATTCTAAATATTCTGAAAACTAAGAGAGATTCACTTGCCTTTCCTTCATTAATAACCTTACTTTGTGAGGATGCAGGGGTCGAAGTTAGAGATTACCAAGAGAGGATTAGATTTGCTTCTTCTATTTCTATATCCATGGTGAAGGAAATCTATGCCACCACCTCCTGCACTTCAGCAACCCCTATTCCCTCTCAGTTCAGAAAGGAAAAACCCATGATGATGAACACCTTCAAGTTGATGGCTGAAAGACAGAACCAGTTAGCGGAGAGGCAAACTAAACTCCACAGTAGTGTCAAGGCTGGAATTATGCTGCTGGACTATGCATGCTCAACATTGGTCAGAAAATGGGAATGACCAAGGATGAAATGTATCATACACCAGACTTGGCAGAGAATGCTCAGTGCCTTCACTCCTCAGTCTTTAAGGATCTCCCAATCTACAAAACTCATTTCCCAGCAAGCTGAAGAAGTAGTGAAATGAATATCTTAGGATTTATATTTTTCTTTTTCTATCATTTAGAATTTTTGTAAATTTTTGTAATTAAGTTTCAAACTTTTTGGGGTTGTAATTACAATTTGGTACATTTTGGTTTAATTTTCACATTTATGTTTTAAATATCTGCTAATTATCCAATTAATTGCCTTTTTACTTGCTAATTGATAAATTTTTGGTGTTTTGTGCAGCAGCTATCACAATCACACAGCACTTAAACACATGGATGTTAACCCTTGCACAAGCTGCCATGAAAGGGGGGTTAATTCTTTACCTCTTGTTCATGTGTTAGCTTCACAATACACTGAAACATTTAAGAAAAACACAAAAATATTAGTATAGATATTGAACTGCTTTTTGTGAAACAATTACATTTCAATTGCTAATTCTATGAATTCTTTTTTAATTTTTTCTTTTAAGTTGTTTTTCCCATTCTCAAAATGAGATCACACTGGTAATTTTCAAAATGAGGTAGTCTTACCTCTGTGTGCATATAATTCTGAAAAGTAGATTGTGAGCTTTATTGATTAACATGTTCACTTAAATATCCTTGGTGAGACTTAAACCTCATGCATTTCTTGTTGTGTATTGATTGATTAATATTTTGCTGCACCTCTAGAACTTGCATTGTTTCTTGATTAAATCTGTAATAGGTACAATTCACATATATAATGGAAGCCTTCTTTGTATATGCATAGAGCCTAAACAAACCTCCCTTGTGCTGAAAATCCTAGTTCACCCTTTTGAGCCTTTAACCCTTCTTTTGGTAAACTTCACTACAAGTCCTACTAAAAAACCATAAGACCTATCCAAATAAGGAAGAGACAATTTGAGTTTAACCAAAGATGATTTTCAGAATTAAGTTTGGGGTGGCATGTTGTGATATTGTATGGCTTGAGGACAAGCAAAGTTTTAAGTTTAGGGTGGGTAACAGCAAAAGTATGAGTTAATTAAAAAGAAAAGAAACAGCAAAAACTCTAAGTTCAGAGTTAATTGAAAAGAAAAATGAAAAGCAAAATTTGAAAAGAAGAAATACAAAGTGTGAAAAATAGAAAAGAAATTTGTGCATAAATGCATAAATTGATACATGAAAAGTAATTGAAAATGTTGTGCAGAATTGAATGGAAGAGAAAAAGAATGCAATCTCATTCTAAATTCTGAATCTCAACTACTTGAATTGCATCTTTTCTATTTGGCATAACCTACATTGTTTCCCAAATTGATTGAACACCTATCTGTCCCTTAACCTTAATTTTACTTGAAAAGTCCTCTTAATATATGATTTGTTACATTTTTATAGAGGAGATTGAGAATATATGCAAGCCTATGGTAGAGTGTAGTAAAAATGATGATTTAGAGAGAAAACAGTACCTAAACATTGTTGAGTGCTGAGGGAAACACTTATAGTAAGTTGTGATCATGCTTTTCAATGTTGCTCGTATGAACTTTGTAATGCCTAATTTCTATCCAGATTTCTTCTTATTATGTTGAAATTTAAGGCTTCTATAAAATGGTGGACCCAAAATAAACGTGCAAAAGAACTCATGCAACTTAACATCATAGCGATTCTACTTACTAGTTACAATCCATCTTACAAAGGAGTAACTCCTACTTTCAATTCTCCCGGTTCATTCAAAGACACCTCCACAGATAGTCATAATAAAATTCCTGCTCATACTACTTAATACTAATCATGTCAATCTACACTATTCTCAATTTAATCATAATTCAGTTCATCACACAACTCAATTTAAATTGAGAAGATAATAAACGCAACAAAGCGTCTCCATTGAGTCTGTTCATCACAAAATTATATACTTTAATTAATTGAATTATCTTAACAACATGCTAATCATTTTCGTTAGTCATCCAAATTATTCGTAAAATGATCTTATAATAATAACAATAGAGATAAATGCTTAGCCTCGCACACCGATTGAAATAAAAGTCTGAAAGTATGACGAGAAGCATATAGATAAAAAAATATATATATATATGTATAAATCCTCCAGCCAATATGTCCAAGGTAAACTACAATAAAACTAAATCCTAAAGTTTAGTATTTCAAAGGGTAACGAAACAACCCAAAACCTATGAGCAGTGTTCATCCATAACAAAATAAAATAACAATCTATAAATAAAACTATAACGGAAGGGAATCCTCAATAGGTTCGGATTCCATTCCATTGGAGTCGGGAGAATCATCCGCTGGCTGAGGGTGAGGAGAGGGCGGCAGCTCATTCAGGTCGCTGTCAATCCAACCAATGGTAGGTGGTGGTGGTGAAGGGCGTCGGGTGGAAGGTCCAGCTTCATCAGAAGGGGGTGCTTGAATTTGCAGGGAGTGACAGGGTACTGGCCTGATAGAAGACTCAACAACTCCGATGTCTTTCTACTCAAGCGCATGAGTAGGGCTGGGACAGGGTGTAGGCTCTGGGTCGAGGTCAATGATGGTCTTACCTTTATTAATAAAAGTTTTAATTCGTTTGGCAGGGGGTTCTTGAGATGATGGAGAAGAAGGGGGTGAATGAATAATGATACTTCGTTCAGGTGGTAAGGGTATAGAGATATCAGCAAAAAGGTGGTCGCTCCAATTGGGCTTCCATCCATATTCAGCGAGAGGTCCCATGGTCATGGAGATCATCCCTTGGTAAGTGAGGCGTCACGTTGCTGGATCGTACGTCCATCCCTCCTTCCCTCCGAAGTCCTCTCCCCATATTATCGCTCGCTGTGGTCCATTTGTCACACATTCATGCAATACATACAAAGACGCAATACCAGGACAAGAATAGAAAGGGTGAGCTCCAAAACAATTATACATCAGTAATTGAGTAAGCAAGGCAATTAAAATAACATAAAATATTTACAAAATCAGATTCCAGTAAGCACATAGTCTCAAATTGATATCCGTTAGACAGCCACAAAGCACAAGCAGAATCACAGAAATTCATCAATAATATGGTTCAAACAAATGCAACTTAGGACATCCGTACTTCCTCAATTTTCCATCATTCTTCCAGTCAAGGTGATCGAAGACCCTTATTCCCTACAAGCACACATTGAACATAATCCACTGGGATATTTTCTCGTGTTACCATTTTGGTTCCTCGGGAATAAGTTGTGCCACGATCCTCAGTAAAGCTTAATCACGTCAGGATTAGTAGAGGTTTCAATGGCGATGTGTCCCGGCCTCGGTGAGCTATTCCGTGCCATTGGGGCAACCCCCCCTCCATACCCCTAAGGTTCTCCTCTCGAACCTGAACACTCACATTCTCCAGCTGTGCCAAACTGTAACCTTGACTCTCCATCCCCCAACATCATGTATATGAATGATCATGTAATAACACCCTCACATTATCATTCTCATATTTCTCATTCAATTTCAAGGGAATCATACACCACAAAATCAAACCATACTCAAAAGAACTAACACATTTGAGAAAAAGGGTAGTCATACACACACACATGGTCTAAAGCAAAAGAAAAGGGGAGAAGATGGAAATAGTTATAATAGCTTCAATGGAACATCAAAATCAAAAGTGTATTTTCTGCGTAAACATTTTATAAAAAAAATCATAAAAAAACAACCCAGGTTCAACCCCATATGCAATCAGATTTTTAAGCCAAAAATTAGTAAAAATTTTAGTTAGACAGTAAAATAATTCATTTACAATCAAGAAAAAGGGTTTCTTGACTCTCGGCCAAACGAAACCAAGAAGGAAATATGTTCTTTCTTTTCACACACATATTTTTATTTTTTGAAGGGCGTGAATATAGGGAAAATAACTGATTTCATAACAAAACGATTAAGAAAAGAGGCAAATAATAAGAATTAAGAAAAAGACAAACGATTCATGTAAAAACCTAACATGCAATAACATACCCATTCAAAGTCATCATTTTTATTTAATAAAAAGTATGAACAACCGAGAATTATGGAAAGATTACAACATTAACAACATGCAAGTAGTGTTTTCACTTATGCACACCCATTCAAGCTACAATGTATCATCTTTAAGTGTTATTCGAATGAAGAAAATAGGAGATGAAAGGAGACTTAGTTGCATGTGAACTTTTAATGACATCAGAGATAAAGATGAGGGAGAAGGAAACACAGCACACTCAACAATACTCATTCACGCACACACATTCGTATATAAGCAAGAACTTAAAGAGAAGATGATAAGGAGATGCATACAAATTAAACAACCACACACACATTCAAGCACAAGCACGAACTCCCCTAACTTTATTCGGATTGAGAATAAGAAAGAATGGAAGGCTTGGCCTTGACGTTTGTAAGCACTCGTCCACGCAGTGGCTCCTTGGTGGTCGTAAGAATGTTGAGGGAGGTGGAGGTGCATGCAGTTTCTTCCGTGTTTGTTTGGTTCCCTTGTGAGGCGAGGTTGAGAGAGTGTTTACGATAGAGAAGAGGAACGAAGGAGTGGGAGAGAAGGGCTTCAAATGTGTTAGGTCACAGTAGGTTTTGAGAGAGCCTTTTTGCAGAAAGAAGAAAAAGGGCGCTTAAGAGTGAAAAGGTTATTATATAGGGTGTAGTGTTGGTGTCCCTTCATCCCCCAATGGGTTTATGTACACGAGTGCTAGGACTGGAGCACTCGAAATGACGTGACTCTTGATCTATCTCTGGAAGGTCACGCCTCTTCTGAAGCCTCCATGAATGTGAAAAGCCTCCATTATGAGCCATCATTGCAGTGAGAGGAAAAAGGCAAAGGTCATACATGCACATTTCAAAAAAAAATTTACTAGCATTGATGATGGGGCCAGCAGTTTGAATTGAAGGAAGGGAATGGGTGTAATCCCTCCACATTCTTAGCAATTTAACGGTTGTGCCTCTTAGGTTTCCCGGGAAAGGGTGGTGTCTCCTTCTAGCCGTGAGCATGTGAAAAGTCTCCATAATGTGTGATAAATAAAATAAAATAAGAAACAATTACATGCAATTAATGGGGTATGGTTTCTAGAATTAATGTCCCTAGATTTTTGGTTGTTCATTAAATGCAGGTCGGCGGCTAGGTCAACTCGAGGAGGAAGTGGAGCAGGCCATCTTTTCATTTTCTCGTGAGACTTAATATGGTTAAGAGGTAATTTAAATGACAGTTTAAATGAGGCAGGTGAGGTTCCTCGGTTAAATGTAATAAAGACATGGTTTATTAGGGAATCTTCCAATGATTGGCCACATTTTTGGGTTTTTAAATGCACCAAGTGGTTACTCTCCATGTTAATTAAATCACTCATCAATGTAGAGTCATTTGAGCAGGAAAAGGGCATGCACCCCTTCAATTTCTTGAGGAATTTAATACAGGTGGAAGGCAATTAAAACATTAGTGGTGCTTTAAATAGGTAGGGAAAGGTTTCTCGTGAGTGCTAAAGATAAGGAAAACTTCCTTATAGTAATTAATGCAGGTGGGAGGCAACTTGAACGTGCTGCATTAAGGTGAAGAGTCAGCCCCCTAATTAAGCACATATGAAAATGAAATTTTGCACTTAATAAGAAGAATAGGGGCTTTAATTTCGGCTGCACCAATTAGGAGAAAAAAATTCAAATAATTATGATGTGTGGCTCCTATGATTAACTTAGGTAACTAGGGAAATGAAATTTCATTAAATGTCATTAACCAAGTTTTAAATCTACACCATAAATGAGGAATTTTTCAAATAATGGTCAATCAAAATGCAATGATTCATGGGTGGCGGCTGTATTTATTTAGAATAATTAGGAATTTGAATATTGCATTAAATGCAATCATTAGGGTCAGGATTTTGGTCATTAAAACCAATTCTCTCTCCCCCCACATGCATTAAACAAAATTCGGTTGCCCTAATTAAGAGAGAGGGTATCTCGAATGTCATTAAGGTGTCTCTCCTAATTCCCTTTTTATTCACACGTGGAATATGGTGTGGTAGTGCCTCATTGAATGGTGAACCTAGGGTGTATGACATTAGGGAAAAGACTCATGTATAACTTGACTAGGGTCAAGTGGGTAATTAAGGTAAGAGACTAGGGAGGGCAAGAGTCACACGAATAATCCTCTTTGAATCCATAAATAAAATAACAATGTCACATAAACAATTAAAATAAATCAAGGGATAACATTTAGCAATAAAAATTTGCAATAATATTCATTAAGTGATTAATAAGGCAGGGCCCATCCATCCAAATCAACGGTCAACTTTATCCCAAATTTTGTCTTACTATCCTAGGTTTACTCAAGGCAATTCATCACATAACTTTTTTTTTTTTTAGGTATGCATATACATAAATAAACAAACATGCCTTAGGAAAATAATTATGCAAGCAAGGGACACCATACAATTGGACAGTCAATCACAAAAAAAAATTTATAAGTTAAACAAATTAATTAGTCTTAGGAAACATCTTAATTCATAGCAAGAACTAAGCTAGAGCAAAAGAAATGAAGCAAAGAGTTACTAGTTAATAACTAACAATCCATGCCATTTTAACCGAAATTGGGGATGTTACAAACTTTGGTGGGATATATGAACTTAGATAGAAATTCTTACTCAGAGTATGATTAATGAAGTGTGACTATCATGATGAGTAATTGGATTAACAACTTGATTGAAAATTTTGCAGAAAAACACATAATTAGAAATTAAAAAATTTGAGAAAAGCAGTTTGTTAATTGAATTTGAAAATTGAGGAACTTACCCTTGGTTTGGTTTGATTTACTTGAGGACAAGCAAAAATTTAAGTTTGGGGCGCCAAAAACTGGTCATACAATTTCTAAACACTAGCAAGTGCACTAGGAATTGCAGCAAGTAATGAGTAAATTTATGATCCAAGTATCGTCTCCACAGGTAATTAGGAATTCAATTACCACTTCACCGAGCAATAACTAGTTGAGCCATACAAATTTGGAAGATTTGTAACATGTAAAGCAATAAACCAGAACAATACAAAGAATTAAACTTTGATAAATCCATATTTTACCATGTTTTTAGCATAGTTTTTGGTTAATAATTAGGAAAATAGTTCTAAATTAAACTTGAAAAGATCACAAAAATAAAATAATTAGTATAAGTTGTTGTTTTGTTGAAATATTAAAAATTCATTAGATTTTTTGTAGGAGTTCATGCAAAAGATGGAAAGTGTTGAAAGTACTTAAAGGAAGGAATAAAAGCTGAAATTGAAGAAGAATAGTCAAAGAATCAAGCTTGAAGAAATCCTAAGAGTTGGGCGTTACAACTCTAAGTGATTGGCGTTTGAACGTGGAAAGAAGAAAATACAGCATTGGGTCTGCGTGGCTACTTTGAGTGATGCACGTTAACACTCTAGCAACTAAAACTGAATAACTGCCATTGTGTTGAAACGCACATTACCTGGCGTTTTCGCGCGCAACAGAGAGTGGCAACTCACAGCAGATGGCATAACAACGCAGAGCTGAGTACATGGAAGAAATGTTCATTGAAGTGTTGTGCGTTGAAATGCACATCATTTGAAGCTTTGGCGCGCAAGAGCGCGTTGCAACGCAGATCACATGCAGCCAAGGCGCGCAACCGCGCGTCTTCACTCCAGCCACTACGCGTTTTGGCGCAGAATTCTACAATTTTTATAACTTTTTCTTCTTACCAATTCTGGACGTTTGGAGCTTTTGTATCACTTTTAGAAGATTCCAGAACACTTGGAGACAACTAACTATCAGAATTTCAAGGGTTAAGTCAAAGAATTAGAGGAACTCTATAAATAGGAATTAGAAACTTAGAAAAAGGGCTTTTATCAATTTTTAGTTTTTGGTATTCATTTTGTAACCGTTTTAACTTCCAAGGGAAGTCAGAGGGAGAAGAGATGAGAGAATTTTGTTCTTCTTTGCTAGAGGAATCTGGGGGAAGGCAAAGTTATGGAGATGGCTCTCTGCTTTTCATCTTCTTTTCTTCTTGCTTCTCTTCATTTCATTGTAATGTGTTTCTAACTCTTTTTGTTAGGGGTTTATGGATCTAGAATTGATATATTGATTTCATTTTGACTCTGAACTTTGAGTATTTGATTTGATTGAGGGATTAATTTTGTGTTTACTTGATCTTTGAATGGACATTCAATTGATTAATTAAAAAGTAACCTTCACTAATGGAAATTGGGTTTGTTGCTTGGATCTGAATTAATTCCTAAAACTATTGATTTTCTTAGGGATAAGTGGTCTTAGTTTTGCAATCTTTTGGTTCTAATTCATAATGCAATATTGAACTAAATTTAGCCTAAGGAATTAGGGAGATTTGGTTGAATATTAGGACCAATGAGTTAAGGAATCAATCTTTGGTTGTTGTAAAGAGAAACCGATTGTCAATCAATTAAATGCTTAAATGCTCAGAGGAAGAACTAAATTGATATTGATATTCTAGTGAAATAAATTCTTAACTTTCCTCCATTCGTAATTCATTCAAATAGTACAAATTAACATTCTGTTTTTAACAATCATTTCTTTAATTCTGAAATTTACTTTCTTACATATTGAAATCTGTTCAATGAACTGTTTGGTGCAAATGGTTATTATCTTGTGAATTGGTGATTAAAAATAAGATCGTAGAGGACAATACTTGGCAGTCAATTTGATTTCCACATTTTATAACTTGCTACAACTACTTAGTACACTTGCTAGTAGTAAAATTACACCATTTAAGTGCTACAATAGAAAAGGTGTATCAAGTTTTTGGCACCGTTGCTGGGGATGTTAGTTTTTAACATCATTAGTAACTAGAGAATAACTAGATTGTACCACCTATTTTCTATTTTAATTTAGTTCTGTTTGATAGTTCAATTTTGTATTAAGTTTTAGTAGTGATTTTACATATATTAGTTGTTATTATTTTAATTTTGTAATATTGCATTGCTGTTCTTTTTTTAAAATAAATAGAGGTTATCTTTTAGCTCTTGAAGATTATTATGATTGTAGATTCTCTGCACTTCATTGCTCTGTGTTCTAATCAAAGTTCAAGTATTAGTGTTTGTGTTTAGCTTTCCTTGTGTTATATGAGGGGGAAGAATAAAGACAAATCTGTTCTTGTATTTGATCCGAACATAGACAGAACTTTGAGAAGGATAAGGAATGACTTGAGAGCAGAGAACTCGGCTAAAAAGAAGCAGAATTCGCAGTTTACACTTTCTTCACCAAACTCAGCAGAAAAACAAGCCAATTCTCCAACTTCATCTATAAATTCAAAAGCAAAGATGGCTGAACCACATAGACAAAGGACTTTAGGAGACTATGGAGTACCTAATATGCATGGATACAGTTCTTCTATTGTCATACCAACCATTCAAGCCAACCATTTCGAGATTAAACCTGCCTTACTTCACTTAGTTCAACAAGAGCAATTTTTCTGGTTTAATTTCAGATGACCCTAACTTGCATATTTCTAATTTTCTACAGTTATGTGATACTATAAGGATCAATGGAGTCAGCGAAGATGCAATCAGATTAAGATTGTTTTCATTTTCCTTGATGGACAAGGCAAAATGTTGGCTCCAAGCCCACCACATGGGAGTATAACTACTTGGACAGATCTAATCAATAAATTTTTCTCTAAATATTTTTCACCTTTTAAGGCTGCAAAGCTAAGAGGAGAGATCACATCCTTCATGCAGCAAGAAGGAGAAACTTTATATGAGGCATGGGAGCGATACAAGGAACTCTTAAGAAGATGTCCACATCATTGCATACCAGAATTCCATGCTCTATTGGAAATTTCATAATAGGAAAAGCTTTGTGTGATCTTGGGGAAAGGATAAACCTTATGCCTCTTGCCATCATGAAAAGACTAAGAATAGAGGAAGTCAAGCCAACAAGCATCACTCTACAACTTGCAGACAGATCATATACTTATCCATATGGTATTGTAGAGGATTTATTGGTTAAAATTGATAAGTTTATTTTCCCTACAGATTTTGTGATTTTAGACATAGAAGTGGATGCTGATATTCCTTTAATATTGGGCAGACCTTTCTTAGCTACAAGGAGAGCTTTAATTAATGTGCAAAAAAGGGAATTAATGCTTAGAGTACAGGATGAAAAGGTTACCTTTAATGTTTTTAAAGCACTCAAACATTCTAGTGATGATAGTACTTGCATGAGAGTTGATATTTTAGAATCTACTTCATTTCCTCAATTAATTGATAATGCTGATGAATTTTCTATGTTAAGGGAAATTATAGTTGCAGGGAATTCACAAGCTGCTGTAAAAAGAGAAGAAAAATTCATGGAATATGTGCAGCAACTTGAAACACTGCCTATCATACCTTTATCCAAAAATTCAGCAAGAGAGGAGTTGAAAAAAGAAGAGGAAGAAGGGAAAGTGGAGAAACTTGAGCTGAAGCAATTGTCGTCTCACTTGAGGTACTCTTTTCTAGATCAAAGACATCAATATCTAGTGATTATAAGCAATAATCTCAAGAGAGATAAAGAAGAAAAGTTGCTGAGAATTTTAAGGAATCACAAATATGCAATTCGATAGCACATCTCAGATTTGAAGGGTATTAACCCATCCTTTTGTAGACATAGAATTCTGTTTGAGGACAACTACAAGCCAGTAGTACAACCACAAAGAAGGTTGAATCCAGCCATGAATGAAGTGGTTAGAAAAGAGGTAATGAAGCTGTTAGATGCAGGAATAATCTACCCAGTTTCGGATAGTCAATGGGTCAGCCCAGGTCAAGTTGTTCTTAAGAAAGGATGAATAAATGTAGTGGCAAATGAAAAGAATGAATTAATACCACTAGAACTGTCACGGGCTGGCACATGTGCATTGATTATAGAAAGCTTAATGATGCAACAAGGAAGGATCATTTTCCCTTACCATTTGCTGATCAAATGTTAGAAAGATTGGCTGGACATGCATTTTATTGCTTCCTTGATGGATATTCAGGCTATAATCAAATCGCGGTGGACCCTATGGATCAAGAGAAGACTGCCTTCACATGTCCATTTAGAGTATTTGCATATAGATGGATGCCATTTGGATTGTGCAATGCTCCAGCCACATTCCAAAGGTGCATGCTGTCCATTTTTTCAGATTTAGTAGAAAAAACCATTGAGGTCTTCGTGGATGATTTTTTTGTGTTTGGCAATTCTTTTGATGATTGTTTATCAAATTTTTCCATTGTTTTGCAGAGATGTCAAGATACAAACCTTGTGCTGAATTGGGAGAAGTGTCATTTTATGGTCCAAGAGGGAATAGCCCTTGGCCATAGAATTTCTGAAAAAGGAATTGAGGTGGACCAAGCCAAAATTGAAGCCATTAGTAATCTACCTCCACCAATTAATGTTAAAGGAATTAGGAGTTTCTTAGGCCATGCAGGTTTTTATAAGAGATTTATAAAAGACTTTTCAAAAATAGAAAAACCTCTTAGTGATTTACTTGTTAAGGAAACTGAATTTGTGTTTAATGAAGCATGTTTACATGCATTTTTTGTTTTAAAAGAGAAACTCATTTATGCACCCATTCTAGCCAAACCTGATTGGAATTTACCATTTGAATTAATGTGTGATGCTAGTGATAGTGCAGTAAGAGCTGTTCTAGGGCAGAGAAAAGACAAGAAATTGCATGTGATTTATTATTCCAGCAAAGTTTCAAATTCTGCACAAGTGAATTATACAACTACTGAAAAGGAACTCCTTGCCATTGTGTTTGCCTTTGACAAATTTAGATCATATTTGATAGGATCAAAAGTAATAGTATATACTGACCATTCTACACTTAAATGTTTGTTGTCAAAGCAGGATGCTAAACCAAGATTGTTGAGATGGATTTTGCTATTGCAAGAGTTTGAGCTGGAAATTAGAGATAAAAAGGGCAAGGAAAATGGAGTAGCTAACCATCTGTCCAAACTGCCATTGGACAGTTTGAACTCTAATTCTTTGGACATCAATGAAGAATTTCCAGATGAGAAGTTATTTATGGTGGAAGAGTCACCTTGGTTTGCTGATTTAGCAAATTTTAAGGCCACTCAGCTGATTCCAACTGTCAGGCTTCTAATTTATTATTGAGTAATCTATAATATTTTATACTTGTTCAAAGTTAATTGAAGGATTATTTGGTATTGGAATATATTTAGATGGAGTTTGAAATTATTAAAAAAAAAAAAAAAAAAAGTGAACAGTACCGTATGAACAGTGCTATGAACAGTGCAACCGCGTATGAACAGTGCAATGAACAGTGCAAACCGCGTACAAACCGTGTATGAACAGTACAAACCGCGTATGTACAGTGACAGCTGACGTCATCGGTGACGTCACAGTGTACAGTACAAACCGCGTATGAACAGTGATAACCGCGTGTGTACAGTGCGTGTACAGTGTTTCCGGCATGAATAGTGCCCTGAACGATATTTTCCTGCAAGCATGAACAGTAAGGCGGTGAACAGTGTTTTCCGGCGGTGAACAGTAAATTTCGGCGTGAACAGTAAATTTTGAAAATTTTCTATAAAAAGGGGGCTTCACACGAAATTTTCATTTCTTCACCTCTATCCAAGGTTCTCAAAGGTTCTAAGGCCGAAAACCACCATTTCTCTCATACTAAACCTTCCTAAACTTAGATTTCTCGCCAGATCTGAGATTCTACATCTATTCTGAAGGATTGGAAGTAAGTTTCTTTAAGTTTGAAGCTAGATTTACCGTTCGTTTCTCTTCTCCTTCTCTTTCTTATAGAAATTCATGGTGTTCTTAGGAGAAACTCCGTTCTAAAGCTGAATCTTCGGTGAATTTTTATTATAATCAAGTAATATTCGGTAGATCTAGTGTGAATCATCTTTCTGAGGTAAGGGGAGCTTACTTTAACCTATGAACTATGTTTTGAACGGTTTAATATGTTATTTCAAGATATTTTGATATGATTTTGTTAGATCTATTGAATAAAAGCTATTTTCTAAGTCAGAATCGTTGTTAATTAGTTTAAAATGCTGAGATTTTGGTGATCTATTATAAACTTGCCGTAGTTGAGCTGTTAAAATAATTTTGGTGGCGTGCATCATGCTGAGATATATGTTGTGCATCATTATAGAGCCGAGTTACATGTTTAGGTGGGTAGACATGTAACGGTAAGTTCATGCTTTGAGCTCTTTGTCTTTGTCTTTGTCTGGATCCGAGATACGGAATGGGTCGCTCCGGGACAGCTCGGTTCATACGGATTACTTAGGCCGTGAAACCGGTTGGAAACCGTTTTCATGTCGTGCATTAGATGGGCTGGAAATGCATGGGGTTATTCTTTGTGAGAAATATTTTGCTGTATATATATATAATTTTATTTTATGTTTGGTAAGCTCACCCTTGCATTTCTTTCTATGTCGTTGTGTGCGTGTGTACTGCGATGATCGTACGGTGGTACGTGAGCAGATGTAGCAGGTGTTGCATCTACTTCACAGGCTGAAGGGCCAGTGAAGAAAAGTTAGAAGCTGGAGTTGAGTAATAATGCATCAGAGTCCTTTTTCTTTATATATGAGACCTCATGTCGAGGGAGTCACATATTATAAATTTTTTTGGTATTTTGAATATTATAAACTAAATGTAATATTATGTTGATCTGTTGGATATTTGTTGTAAGGAACTTCATTTTTTTTTACTTTAAATGAGAAGTGAATTTTTATACTTATATTCTCTATTATTTACCTATTTTTAAAATAAGTATGTGGTGTAGAAATAATGTTCTCGGTCCTTTATAAAAAGGGGTCGTGACATTTTAGTGGTATCAGAGCATGGTCTAGGTAAACCTACGGGGTGAGGTTGTTAGGCGTCAGTTGTGCATATTAGACATATAAGTTTTAGCTGTGAATCATATATCATAATTTCTATTCATCAAGTTGTGAGGGAACGAGCTTGATCACCTCGATTCTCAGACATGATTGATGTAGGAAACTTGGTATATGATACTTGGGTGAGCTATAGGTGAGTCGTACTGTGTGAATAAGAGACTGTTAAGCTAAGCTGTAAATGATTGCTGAAATGAGTGTGTTTGCTATGCTATGTGAATGTTGATATGTTGTTATACTGAGTACAAAATTGATTAAATTTTTATGATATACTAAATATGAATATATCACCGTAAGTGAATCTGTGAATATAGCTATGTGGTGGTATTCTTTGAATATGTTAAACGTTAGTAATTTAAGCTAGTCTATATATTAGGATGGCTAGACCAAGAAGATCTGCTGCAAATCCTCCTCCTGCTGATGTGAACCAAATGGCTCATGCCATGGAGGCCATGGCAGCCACTGTTAGGCAGAGTCTAGATATGATTCAGCAGCAGCAAGCTGCAAATCAAGCCGCCGCAAAGACAGTGCAGCAGCCATCGCCTCGCCTACACCTCTTCCCGAATACCATGGGTTGTCGAGTTCGAAAGAATGATCCTCCTCAATTCACAGGAGTGGATGGACCAGATGCTGCTGAACTCTGGATCAGGGAGATTGAGAAGATCTTCCTAACCATGGGTTGCGCCGAGGAGAGAAAGGTGATATATGCTACGTATATGCTGATAGGGGATGCAGAGATGTGGTGGCACGGAGCTCGTACTATGCTAGAGGCCCGAGGTGAAGTCATTACTTGGGCTGTATTTAGAAGTAGTTTTATGGGAAAGTTTTTCCCTTCTCATGTTCGTGCTGCCAAAGAACGAGAGTTTCTAAACTTGGTGCAAGGAAACTCATCAGTCTATGAGTATGCAATACAGTTTGAGCGGCTCTACAGATTTTATTCTCACCCGACTTTAGAGGAGTGGAGATGTCAGAGGTTTTCAGACGGGCTGAGAACTGACATAAAGAGGATTTTGATCCCACTCAGGATCACGGAGTTTGCTGACTTGGTGGATCAAGCCACCATTATAGAGAGTCTTAATGCGAGAGGATGTTGGTGGAGTTGGGAAGGCTCCATCTAGTAGAGCGCTAACGGTTATGGTAATGGAGGTAAGGGCGCTAAGAAGGGTCCCTACGGTCGGTCGCTACGCCAACGACGGTCTCGATCATATCGGTCAAGAGGATCGGCGGCATCGGCCCGGTGCCGGTAGGGACGCTACTTCTACATTTCAGCCTAGGGGAGCAATTTCTTCTTCTCCTAGAGTCTCGGTGCCACAGTTGTCGGATGTTTTAGGTGTGGTGGACCACACTATCCGAGCCGGTGCCTACGACCGATGTAAGAGTTTGCTTCTCGTGCCGGCGAGGGCACCTTGCAAGGGACTGTCCTACGCCTAGTAGGGCAGTTTCGTCTTCTACTAGCGCCTTGCACGCTATTAGGTCTAAAGCAACTAGGGCTCCAACAACAACCAGATCGAGAGCGGAGGGACGTGTATTCACTACTTCTGCATCAGAGGCAGCCCAGGCGACAGATCTTGTTCAAGGAACAGCGGTAGTGGCAGGTACTTTTCTTTCTGTATTATTTGATTCTGGAGCCACACACTCTTTTATTGCGGACAATTGTGTGAGAAACTTAGGATTACCGGTGGACGATCTAGGATGTGACTTAGTAGTATCGACACCTACTTTAAGTTCAATTAAGACTTCGACGGTTTGTGTTAGGTGTCCCATAGCAATTGAGGGACGAAGATACAAAGTAAATCTTATTTGTATCCCGATGTCGGGGTTAGATGTAATCCTGGGTATGGATTGGCTAACTGCCAATCGTGTGCTAATTGATTGTGGCCGGAGGTGTTTAATCTTTCCTGAGCAGCAAAATTGTGTAGAATTGATTTCTACTAGCCAAGTAGAAACATCCTTAGCTGAGGGAGTATCTTGTTTTGTTTTGTTGGGAGTTATGAATGCAGAAGTGGAGCAAAGCCTTCAGTCAATACCAGTAGTACGAGAATTCCCTGAGATTTTTCCAGAGGATATTCCTGGAATACCTCCACGTAGAGAGGTAGAGTTTGGTATAGATTTGATTCCTGGAGCTGAGCCAGTGTCTGTAGTACCGTATAGAATGGCGCCAAAAGAGTTAATTGAGCTTAAGGAACAGATCGAGGATCTAATGCGTAAACAGATGATTAGACCAAGTGTATCACCTTGGGGAGCCCCAGTTCTCTTGGTGAAAAAGAAAGACGGAAGTTCTAGATTATGTGTGGATTATCGCAAGTTGAATAAGTTGACAATTAAGAACAAGTATCCATTGCCGCGAATCGATGATTTGATGGACCAGCTGAGAGGTGCTAAGGTATTCTCTAAGATTGATTTGAAGTCCGGTACCATCGAGATCCGAGTGAAGGATGAAGATATTCCTAAGACTGCTTTTCGCACTAGATATGGTCATTATGAGTATATAGTGATGCCTTTTGGAGTTACAAATGCTCCAGTGTGTTTATGGACTACATGAATCGGATCTTTAGACCTTTCCTGGATCGATTTGTGGTAGTCTTTATTGATGATATTTTAATTTATTCTAGTTCGTCGAGGAACATGAAGAGCATTTGAGGACTGTACTTAATGTTTTAAGGGAAAAACAGTTGTATGCTAAACTGTCTAAGTGTGAGTTTTGGCTAGAGGAAGTGAAGTTCCTTGGTCATGTTATTTCAGCTAAAGGAATTGCAGTTGATCCTTCCAAAGTTGAAGCGGTGTTGCAGTGGGAAAGGCCGAAGACAGCCTCAGAGATTCGTAGTTTTGTGGGCCTAGCAGGTTACTACCGGAGATTTATAGAGAGATTCGCGAAGATAGCTGCACCATTAACACGGTTAACTCGCCGTGATCAACCCTTTGTGTGGACTGAGGAATGTGAGCAAAGCTTTAATGAGTTAAAACAGAGACTAACTTCTTCGCCGGTGTTGATTCTCCCTGATACTAGTCGACCGTTTGAGGTGTATTGTGATGCTTCTCATCAGGGATTGGGATGTGTGTTGATGCAAGATAAGAGAGTGGTAGCTTATGCATCTCGTCAATTACGAACTCATGAGCGAAATTACCCGATTCATGACCTTGAGTTAGCCGCTGTAGTCTTTGCTCTGAAGGTGTGGCGACACTATCTTTATGGAGCTCAGTTCGATGTATATAGTGATCATAAGAGTCTGAAGTATTTATTTGATCAGCGAGAGTTAAATATGAGGCAGAGACGTTGGGTGGAATTCCTTAAGGATTATGATTTTCAGCTCCAATACCATCCAGGAAAAGCTAACGTGGTGGCCGATGCATTAAGTAGGAATGTGGTTCAGGCATTCTCCCTAAGAGTCGGTGAAACCCTTTTGGTAGAACAATTCCGAGACCTGAACATACATGTGGACTTATCACCCGAAAAGATTAGTTGTAGCCGAATTGTGGTGACTAATAATTTCTTACAGGAAATTAAAGACAAACAACTGTGGGATCCGATGTTATGTCGGATTATATTTCTCTTAGCGACACATAAGCAAAGGGTTTTAGTAAAGATGTTGATGATATTCTCAGATGCCAAGGTTGAGTTTGTGTCCCTAGAGATACTGAACTAAAGAGAGCAATTTTAGAAGAAGGACATAAGAGTAGTCTCAACATTCATCCTGGTGTTACCAAGATGTATCAAGATTTAAAGCAGATGTTTTGGTGGCCAGGCATGAAGCGAGAGATAGCTGAGTTTGTTAAAGCCTGCTTGACTTGTCAAAAAGCAAAAGCGGAGCACCAAAGCCCTCCAGAGAGTTACAAACGATGGAAATTCCAGAGTGGAAGTGGGACCATGTGACTATGGATTTTGTGTCCCACCTACCTAGAACAGTTAGAAATCATGATGCAGTGTGGGTCATAGTTGATAGGCTAACCAAGAGTGCACATTTCTTGCCAATTAACATGACCTTTAGCTTGGAGAAATTAGCGAATTGTACATTAGAGAGATTGTCGGGTTGCATGGAGTACCTTCTAGTATTATCTCTGATAGGGATCCTCGATTCACTTCCCGCTTTGGCGAGTTTCCAAGAATCTATGGGCACACGGTTGAGGTTGAGTTACGCATACCATCCGCAAACGGATGGTCAATTTGAGCGTACTATTCAAACCTTAGAAGACTTATTGCGGACTTGCATTGTAGAGCGAGAGGAGTAATTGGGAGGATATGCTTCCTTTGGTAGAATTCACTTATAATAATAGCTATCATTCGAGTATAGATATGGCACCATTTGAAGCTCTGTATGGTAGAAGGTGTAGAACCCCTATCTGTTGGTTCCAAGATGGAGTACATTTGATGGTTGGACCTGAAATGCTGCAAGAAACTAAGGAGAAAGTTGAACTTATTAGAGAAAAGCTAAGAGCTACCCAAAGTCGACAGAAATCTTATGCTTGCCAAGCCTTGAGAAGATCCCTAGAGTTTGAGGTTGGTGATCATGTATTCTTAAGAGTATCACGCACTACGGGTGTGGGGCGAGCCTTAAGAGCCAAGAAGTTAACACCTAAGTTCATAGGACCGTATCGTATATTACATCGTCGAGGACCATTAGCCTATGAATTAGCGTTACCACCTCGGTTATGCGGAATACATAATGTTTTCCATGTGTCGCAGTTAAAGAAGTATGTTCCAGATTTGTCTCATGTAATTGAGCCTGATGTTGTGGAGTTACGAGATGACTTGTCTGTGGAGGTCCCAGCTGCTCGTATCGAGGAAACTAGAGTTAAGAAACTTAGAGGTAAGTCTATTCGGTTAGTAAAGGTTGTTTGGGACCAAATAACTGGTGATGCCACATGGAAGTTAGAAGAAAGAATGAGAGAGTTGTACCCTCATCTTTTCTTTGGGGAATGAAATTTTCGAGGACGAAAATTTATTTTCGGGGGGAGAATTGTCAGGCTTCTAATTTATTATTGAGTAATCTATAATATTTTATACTTGTTCAAAGTTAATTGAAGGATTATTTGGTATTGGAATATATTTAGATGGAGTTTGAAATTATTATAAAAAAAAAAAAAAAAAGTGAACAGTACCGTATGAACAGTGCTATGAACAGTGCAACCGCGTATGAACAGTGCAATGAACAGTGCAAACCGCGTACAAACCGTGTATGAACAGTACAAACCGCGTATGTACAGTGACAGCTGACATCATCGGTGACGTCACAGTGTACAGTACAAACCGCGTATGAACAGTGATAACCGCGTATGTACAGTGCGTGTACAGTGTTTTCCGGCATGAATAGTGCCCTGAACAGATACCGGAATAAGTACACAATGTTCAAAATACGAAAATTATACTACGTAGCTCCCTCTACATGAGGTCTCAAATATAAGGAAAAAGGACTTTGATGCATTATTACTCAACTCCAGCTTGTAACTTTTCTTCACTGGCCCTTCAGCCTGTGAAGTAGATGCAACACCTGCTACATCTGCTCACGTACCACCCTACGATCATTGCAGTACACACGCACACAACGACATAAAAGGAAATGCAAGGGTGAGCTTACAAAATATAAAATAAAATCATATATATAGAGCTAAATATTTCTCACAGCAATAACCCCATGCATTTCCAACCCATCTAATGCACAACATGAAAACGGTTTCCAACTGGTTTCACAGCCTAAGTAATCCAGAAGGAACCGAGCCAGTCCGGGAGCGACCCATTCGGTATCTGGATCCGACGACAAAGACAAAGAAAGCTCAGTATGAACTTACCGTTACACGTCTACCCACCTAAACATGTAACTCGGCTCTATAATGATGCAAAACATATATCTCAGCATGATGCACACCGTCAAAATTATTTTAACAGCTTAGCTAAGGCAAGTTTATAATAGATCAACCAAAATCTCAGCATTTTAAATCAATTAACAGCAGTTACATCTTAGAAAATAGCTTTTATTCAATAGATCTAACAAAATTCATATCAAAACATCTTGAAAATAGCATATTAAACCGTTCAAAATGTAGTTCATAGTTTAAAGTAAACTCCCCTTACCTCAGAACGATGATTCACACTAGATCTACCGAATATGACTTGTTTTATAATAAGATTCACCGAAGATTTAGCTTTAGAATGGAGTTTCTCCTAAGAACACCATGAACTTCTATGAGAAAGAGAAGGAGAAGAGAAACGAACGGTAAATCTAGCTTCAAACTCAAAGAAACTTACATCAAATCCTTTAGAATAGACGTAGATTCTCAGATCTGGCGAGAAATCTAAGTTTAGGAAGGTTTAGTATGAGAGAAATGGTGATTTACAGCCTTAGAACCTTTGAGAACCTTGGATAGAGGTGAAGAAATAAAAATTTCGTGTGAAGCCCCCTTTTTATAGAAAATTTTCAAAATTTACTGTTCATCGCAAGAAACACTGTTCACGCTGGAAAAACACTGTTTAGGGCACTATTCACACCAGAAAACACTATACACGCACTGTACACATATGTGACGTTAGCCATGATGTCATGATGATGTCACTGATGACATCAGCAGTCACTGTACATACGCGGTTTATACTGTTCATACACGGTTTGTACTGTTCACAGGCGATTTTACTGTTCATACGGTACTGTTTACTTTTTTTTTTATAATTTCAAACTTTATCTAAATATATTCCAATACCAAATAATCCTTCAATTAACATTGAATAAGTATAAAATATTATAGATTACTCAATACTAAATTAGAAGCCTGACAACTATAATGATGAAAATAGGAAAGAAGCTAGGAGTGACAAAAGAGTAGTTATATAAGTCTAAAGTTCAAGAGAAACTGCCATTGTTCACTTCTGGTACGCACACTCCTCCAAGAGAAAATGAAGAAAATGAAGAGGAAGAAGAGGAAACCAGTTCAGAGGAAGAATAGGAAGAAGCATAAATTAGGAGTTATTTTGCTTTATGTTACCACTGTAAAAGTTTTAGTGCTTAGGACAATTTATATTTTGTATAATTCAGTTAGCACTTTTTGAATGCTAAGAACATTTTAAATCATTTTCAGTTGTAATGCATTTTGTTGTTGATTACTTTAAAAATTTCTGCAATATTTATTTCATGCAATTCCTTTAAACTGATGATGATCTGAATTTCGTTTGTTGTTGATTACTTTAAAAATCATTCTATTTTTATGATTTTTTTTTCTGCTTTTTCCAACACTTTTTCCTTATCAAATGGATTAAAACTATAGTAAAATACTAGTAAAAATATGGATTCATCACTACCCCAAACTTAAATTTTTGCTTGTCCTCAAGCAAATCAAACTAAACCAAGGGTAAGTTCCTCCATTTTTAAATTCAATTAACAAACTGCTCTTCTCAGATTTTCCAATTTCCAATTCTGTGTTTTCTGTAAATTTTTCAATCAAGTTGTTCATCCAAATACTCATCATGATATTCATACTGCATAATCATCATTGAGTAAGAATTGCTATCTAAGTTCATACATTTCATCAAAATTCATGTGAGCACAATTAATAAACATGATCACAGCTCACTTGGAAATGTTTCTCTCATCACTCAACAGTGTTTGGGTACTGTTTTCTCTCTAAATCATCAGTTTCACTACACTCTACCATATGGTTGCCCATATTCTCAATCTCCTCTGCTTAATACAGTTAATCACACATCCAGAGAACTTTTTCAGGTTATAACATGGCTAAGGTCAAGGTAGGTATTGAACAAAATGGGAAACAATATATGCAATTTCAAAAGATCAAAGGCATTTTGAGTGAATGACTTTAAAACTAGCATGGGACTACACTAATTCTCTCAATTATGCAACACACAGCTTCATTCATGCAGTAATTCTACTTTTCCTTTCTTACTTTCATTTACTATTTTCCTTTCCATTCCTTTTTCTGCAACACTTTTGTTCTTTCTTTCTGACTTTTTGAATGCAAACTTAGATAGCTTGCTATTCCCCACCCCAAAATTAGAACATTGCTTGTCCTCAAGCAATTAAAATGTGGATGTCACCCCAAACTTAGTTTTAAAACTCATTCTTGATTAAACTCATTATGCCTATTTTCATTTGAATGGTAAAACTAGTTTTTCAGCAGGATTTGTAATGAGATTAATTCAAGAAAAGGGATATTAAGCTCAAAAGGGTGAACTAAGACATTCAATCACAAAGGAAGGCATTTAGGCTCACTAGGCATAATCAAACATGGCCTCCATGATATATGTGAAATTGTAAATTGCATATTCAACCAAAAAATAAGGAAAGTTCTAGAGAATGCAGCAAAATGTGATTAATCACACATGAAAAGGAAGCATGCAGCTCAAGTCTCACTAGGGATTTGTAAGTGACATGTTAATCAATGAACTCACAATTCACTTTTCAGAATTATATGCACCTAGTGGCAAGACTGTCTCTTTTGAAAATACAATTTTGATCTCATTTTGAGAATGGGAAAAACAACTTAAAAAGAACAAAATCAAACAGAATTCACAGAATTATCAATTGAAAAGCAATTGTTTCACAAAAGATAGTTCAATATGTATTCTACTATCAGTAAAATTTCAGTGTATTGTGTAGCTAACACATGAATCAAGAGGTAAAGAATAACTCCCCTTTCATGGCAGCTTGTGCATGTGTCATCATCCATTGTGTGTGAGTGTGACATTTTTTGCACAAAACACCAAAAATTTATCAATTGGCAGTAGAAAGACAATTAATTAGAAAGCTAACATATATGCAGAACAAAGATGTGAAAATTAAACCAAATTATACCAAATTGTAATTACAACCCAAAAAGTTTGAAACTTAACTACAGAAATTTACAAAATTCCTAATGACAAAAAATAAATTCCTAAACTATTCTTCTACTGCATCCTCATCATCTGAAGATTCTTCTTCCTCTGTTTCTTCTTCATCTTCTTCTTCCTCTTCCACTACTTCTTCAGCTGGCTGTGGAAAATGGGTTTTATAGATTGGAAAATCTTTGAAGACTGAGGAACGAAGGCACTGAGCATTCTCTGCCAAATCAGGAGTGTGATACATTTCATCTTTGGTCATTCCTAATTTCTGACCAATATTCAGCATAATACATTCCAGCAGCATAACCCCTGATTTGAGACTGTTGTGTAGCTCAGTCTGCCCCTCTACTAACTGGTTCTATCTCTCAGCCATTAGCTTCAAGGAATCCTTCATCATCATTGGTTTTTCCTTTCTGAATTGAGAAGGAATTGGATCTGCTGCAGTGCAGGAAGTGGTAGCATATATTTCTTTCACCACAGAGATAGAAATGGGAGGTGTAGACCGAATTCTTTCTTGGTACTCTCCAACATCAACTCCTGCATCCTCACAAAGTAATGTTATTAATGAAGGAAAGGCAAGTGAATCTCTCTTTGTTTTCATAATATTCAAAATACATTCACTAATGACCTTTCCCACATCAATATACAAATCATTTACTATTGCAAAAAGAAGTTCTGCCCTTTTCATAGCCAATGTCGAACTATGTTTGACTGGCATAAATGAGTTCAGAATAAAAGTGCTCCACACTTTGGCAAATAGTAGCAGCTGTTTGGTGACAATGCATTTTGGTTTCTTGGATTGGTTCAGCTTCCAAGTTGTTCCAGACCGCCTAATCCTTTGCAGAATTTCCACATAGTCCTTGTCAGGACTATTCTTAAAAACATTGAATTCCAACTGTCCAGCCTGCTGTGCAGAATTGATGTTTAGCACTCTATTAATGTTTACAGGAGTGAAGTCGACTCTCATCCCCTTCACCATTGTGTTGAACTTAAGAAATTTATCTCCTTTAAACCTCACAGCATTGGTGTAAAACTCCTGGGTTATTTCCCTCCAACCCGTTCCAGCCAAAGAACAGAAAGATTCCCAATCCCTCTTTTGAATTTCTTCTTTATATTCTGGGTAGTTGTCCCCATGTAACATCCTGTGTTTTGTGTTATGCCTGTAGTATATCATTGAGAAAAATCTGTAGTACTTTGTGAGCAGAAAGAAACCGTGTATGTACAGTAGCCCCTGATGTCAACAGTGACATCACTCTGATGTCATCGGTGACATCACTCTGATGTCATCGGTGACATCACTCTGATGTCATCGGTGACATCACTCTGATGTCATCGGTGACATCACACTGATGTCATTAGCGACATCATGCTGGCATCATTGCTTATGTCATCAACGATCTCATGCTGACATCATCGCTTATGTCATTGGTGATCTCACGCTAACATCATTACTTACATCATTAGTGACATCATGCTGACGTCATCGCTTACATCACGTTGATGCTAACATCATCGCTTGCATCATGATGACATCATCGCTTACATCACGTTGACACTGACATCATCGCTTACATCACATTAACGCTGACATCTTCAAAAAAAATTCTATAAATGGGGGGCTTCACATGAAATTTTCATTCCTATCCAAGGTTCTCAGAGGTTCCAAGGCTATATTTCGCCACTTTCTCTCATACTAAACCTCCTAAACTTAGATTTCTCTTTAGATCTGTGATTCTACGTCCGTTCTAAAGAATTTCAAGAAAACCTCCGTTCTAGAGTTAAATCTTCGGTTAAATCTTTATAAAAGCTCTGTTTTGAGGTAAGGGAGGCTCTACTTTATCATTTTGTTATGTTTATTACTTGTATTCTCATAGTTCTTGTCATGTATGTTTTTATATGTAGAATACTCCTTGTTTTATGAGAAATAATCGGTGAAAAGTGAGAATAATTGGCTATTTATGATGAAATGATGATGAAAATGTGATATTATGTTCAAATAGGGCATGATAAGGTATATTGAGGATGGTTGATATGATTTTATGATTTTGTGATATGAAATATACAAAGAGATAGATGTTTTATATTTGAATATATTGTGTTTCATGTAAAAATTATGTGTATTGTTAATATGCCATGGTTTGATGTATTTGATGAATTGTATGTGGAAATATAATGAAAAATATGTGTGAATATGAGAAATGGCATATGTGAACATGTGAATATACTTGAAAGAGTATGAGATGGAAAAAGGATATGATGTAAATAGTTACAGAGATACACTGGGCTGTGGAAGATGGACATGATATGGTATATCTTGGGGAAATGTAGGGTGGTGAGTGACATTCGGGATTATGCACAGAATATTGTGTTTGAATGCACCACATGGCCACACACTCATTTCTCGACTTGACTCCTGACCATTACCTTTGCTAAAAGGTTGTCTATTGCATGCGTTGTATCCATATTGCATTGGACCATCCGGCTACTATTTACATGGATGTGTAAGACCTTGGGATAGAGACATCAACAACTGTGGCCACAGGGCGCGGTGAGCGCGGATAAATGAAAGTAAAATAAATTATGAATCTGTGGAATACAATACGTCTTAAGATGAGAACATGTTTTATATGACACTGTGATATGTAATGCCATGATATTTTTCTTAATTGTGATAAGATGTGTTTTGTGATGAATATGTTATATGTATGAGTGGTAGGGTAGAGACTCACCCTTACACAACATTTTCAAGAAATCTGGACGAATAGTACCAAGCTCACAGTGCTTGGATGGATGAGAACTGCTATTGGACATAGTTATTTTGAGTTATGTAATAGATAATTTCAGTTCTATAGCATTCTTTTAATATAGTTGTAAAACTACTATTTCTCTTTATTGCTGATGAAAACTTTAGAATCTTTGTTTTTCTAAAGTACTTATGAATTAATGAAATTTTACTCAATGAAACTTATATCATTTTATTGTTTCTTTCTTATTAGAGAGTTTTTGAAAGAAAAATTTATTTTACCATTTAAATATTTATGAAAATTTATCGTACATTGAGGAAAGAAATATAAGGTGTTACACCCCAGCTATCTCAAAAGGTCTGTCTAGGACAATTTTTCTCCTCAAAATATTTGCCTTGAAGAAGTTTTCATGGGCAATGCTTCTGAACCTTGGATCATGTGTTGCACTGCGTGAGGAGCTTGAAGGTGCAGCTGTTCTCGGCTGAGGTGGTGGAGAGGTTGAAGGTGCAGCGATTCTTGGCTGAGGTGGGTCAAAAATTTCAATGGGTGAGGAGCTTGAGACACCATCAGTTCTGGCCCTCTTTGCTGCTGGAGTATTTCTAGCTGATCTAGCTTGAAGATTTCTATTGGATCTTCTTCTTGGAGTGGTGGAAGAACCAGCTTGCTTCTTCTTAGAAGGTCCAACGGGTGTATTTAGAGATGTTCTGACCATTTTTCAATTCCTGCAAAAAGGAAATTTAAAATTTTAACACATATGATATTTCTATGTTGCAGAAAATTCAATCAAATAACTTGCAGAGACATTCACTTTTCTAACACTATACTGATGTTAAGATAATTCAGCATACACATAAACACACAACTACATAAGCTTAAGCATTTACAGTCAAATCATGTTAAATCCTAATCTATAAGTTCAGAGTACACACTCTCAGAGTATTTCATGTTAACGCAGAAGAAGCATTTCAAGTTATCAATCAATCCTTCAACAAACTTTGTAATTTCAGCAAAAAACTATTTTAGCAATTAATGGTATATCAGTTCTGCAGATAGAAAAGCACAAGTGCACAGATTTGAACAACCATATTCAAAGAATTTTAAACTGATCTCCCTAATTTTGTAAATTTTGAGTACACACTTTCTAAAAAAATATGGTAATGCAGTGAGCTAGGTTCAGGTTTAAACTAATTTTCAATACAGTTATGTACTCATTCATTATCAACAAGGAGTTATTTGGATCACATTCATCTAGAACTGGTTTTAGAATTACAAATGATTTCAAAAAATCATATTCAAATCTTTTCAATCTAACACTTTCATAAACGTTTATTTAGACATATCAAATTCTGCAGAAATTTGATTCAAATATTGTGCAATGTAGGTTCGATTTTCCTTAAGAAACATAACAGATGATAATGAACACTTATTCAGTATGTTGCTCATTCTATTATTGAATAAAAAGACATCAGAACAACGCCCCCTTATTCATCTGAGATTTTCTTCTAACTTTAAAACCAGAACATACAACTGCACAACCTTAAACAATCAGATTCAGAGAAATTCTAATTTGGAAGTTCAAAATGCATTCACTTTTGCAACGAAACAGGGTAACAGAGAACAATATTTTCATTTTTCAACTAATTTCTCAACATGGTTTTTCAACCCAATCATTTTCAGCCAAAAAAAAAAATTTCAATCAAAGCAAAGCATATTTGAATGTTCTTGTAAAAAAAATTTAAATGACAGAGAAACTCATTCAGTGTATTGTTCATGCTATTATTGAGTCAGATAACCTCAAAATAATTTCCTATTACTCCCTTTTTCGTTTTCCTTAGAATATTAGTACAAAAAACCCTAGCCCGCTATTTCAGAGAGAAGAGGGTCGCGTACCTGATGAAGAAGATGGGGAAATATGGGGAAAATGCTTGTTACTGCTAGGTCGATACACAGGAAGCTTGCAGTCGCACAGAACACTCAGAGAGAAGAAGAATTTTTGAGTGCAAAGGTATGTGCGTGTTCACTTTGACTTATATTTATAATCATGCGTGGGCACATGACAACTTTAAGCAAGAAAAGTGAAAGTTGATGAATCCATATTTTATTGGATTTTTTCTTGTTATTTTAATGTTTCTTAATAGAAAAAGTAAACTTAGGAATTATAAATAACATAAAAACATAATTTTGGTCAAATATCATAGGTTTCTTAATTTTAGGTTAATTTACTTTGATTTACATAGATATAGTTTGCAATTTGATCATTTGAATAATTATGGAGGAGGTCCTAGACTTTTTCCATGGATTTTTAGCATTTGAGAAAGTTTGAGGTGAAAGTGATCACTTTGGAGTCCATAGTGAACACTACAGCAAGCTTGTTTCAGAAAGGTAGACCACAGTGATCACTATGAATCCATAGTGACAACTCGAGAAAGGCCAAAAAGTACAAGGCTTGCGCGTAGCTATTATCGAACCATAGTAGACACTCTGGAGCATCCAAAGTTATCACTCTGATGCCAAAGTGGCAACTCTAGAGAGGGCAAAAACACAGGACCTGTGTGTAAACACTTTGGAGCGAGAGTAATCACTTTGGGGCATTGCACGTTATCACTATGAAATCATAGTTATCACTTTGGACGAAAATTTCTGCACTATAAATAGAATTTGAGAAATTAGGGTACGGAGCTTTTTACATTTCCTTAGATTCTTTTGCCACTTTTGGAGCATTTTGAGAGCTTGGAATCCTTGGGTGACAGCCAGGGGTCCATTATAGATTTTAATTTCCAATTTTCCTTTGATTCTTATTGATTTTACATTGATGTTGCTTACATTTCTAGATTTCCTTCTTTCATTTGTGAAGCCCATCCACATGGAGGGCTAAATTCTCTTGTAATTCGTAGTCAACTCACATAGTTCTTGAATTCTTGGGTTTAATGGCAATATTACTCTTTCTTTCCTTGGATTTATTAACCCAAATCTCTGAATGAAATGAAATTTGCATGAGGGGAACATTGCTTAATGAACCCTAAATTACCCAAACGAAATTCTAATCCAAAATTGCTTAATTTTGATTAATCTTTGAGATTGGTTAATCTTAGGGATAGAGATTGGAGCCCATTAGGATACTTAATTTTAATTGGGATGCTAAAGTTAATTTTCGCTTGTTAGATTAACTTAATTCAAGGGAAAAATAGGGGGATTATTGAATTATTTGAAGAATAGGGATAGAACTCATTGATTGACTAGGGATTACTCTTCTTAATTGATTGAATTTCATTAATTTACATTTTGCTCTTGATTAAAATCTGGAAATTGACAAACCTCCCCCTAATTTACTTGCTTTAAAATATATGTTTACACTTGTTCAATGTATCTTCCTAACCAAAAATTCCTTGGAGACGACCTAGGACAACACCCTAGTACTGCATTCATTTCTTTGCATATTTAATGAGGATTAACGACAATCTTTGTACATAACGAGTAACAAAACTTGCATCATCAAATTGGCGCCGTTGCTGGGGAATGTTTGGTGTTAATTTTGCATTAAACTTGTTAGTTGCTCTGTTTTAGTGCTCTGTTTTCTATTTTTCTGCATTATTACTCTATTTTCGCTGCATATTTCTGCAGAATTTGTTAGCTTGTGTTGCGTTTTCTTGCAATTTGTTGTAATTTCTTTTCTGTTTTTGTTGCTTAACTTCTTTGCTTCATTTTACTGCACATAGACATTAGTTTTCTACCTGATTGTCATATGATTTTTTTTGCATTTTTGTTGTTTCATCTATCTTACTTCTTTTCATTCCTTATAATTAGTTTCTAGTGCATGACCAGATTGAATCCTGGAGACTTGTATCCACTTGACCCAGAGATTAATAGGACATTTCATAGTAGCATTAGAACATATAGGAATAGTTCTGAACATTTTGAGGAGTCTTCATCTCCTTCATCTCCTTCATCTATCTATTCATCACCCCATTCATTAGAATTTGAAATTGAAAAAATGGCTGACAATGAAAGAACATTAAAGGAATTGGCTGCACCAGATGTAACATATCAAACTTTATGCATATAGTTTCCTGATATTGATGCTCCTTCTATACTAAAGACTAGACTAATACACTTGTTGGTAAGATTTCATGGCCTTGCAGGTGAGGATCCACACAAATACCTCAAGGAATTCCACATTGTTTATTCAACCATGAGGCCACAAGGTGTGCCTGAGGAGCATGTGAAATTAAAGGCTTTTCCATTCTCTTTGATGGATGCAGCCAAGGATTGGCTTTACTATCTCCCTCCAGGATCCATTGCTAGTTGGGACAACTTGAAAAGGCTTTTCTTGGAGAAATTTTTCCCAGCGTTAAGAGCTGCGTCCATAAGAAAGGAAATATGTGGGATAAGACAGCTTGAAAGAGAGACCCTCTGAATATTGGGAAGCATTCAAGAGGTTGTGTGCTAGCTGCCCCCATCACCAAATTAGTGATCAATTGTTGATACAATACTTTTATGAGGGACTGCACCCTATGGATCGAAGCATGATAGATGCCGCAAGTGGAGGGGTGTTAGTTGACAAAACTCCGGTTGCGGCTCGTAACATGATTGAGAACATGGCCGCCAACTCCTAACAATTTGCAACAAGGAAAAATTCTTGTGTTACCAAAAATGTGAGTGAAGTACAAGTTGCTGAATCTAGTAAGCTGGAACACAAACTTGATGAATTAGCATCCATGGTGAAGCAATTGGCTTCCATGCAAAAGAGTGCTGCTGCATCTTCACCTCCCCCACCATCCATTCCAGCCATGTTGTGTGGTATTTGCTCAGCTATAGATCACTACACTGATAGCTGCCCCACACTACAAGAGTCTGACACTCTAGAAGGTAATCCTCAAGCTTATGCTGCAAACATTTATACTAATAAATTTCCTTTTCCAAATTTGCAGCAACAACCCAATTGGGATCTATCTTCCAATAGATACAACCCAGGCTAGAGGAACCATCCAAATCTAAGATAGGGAAGCAATTCTCAACAACACAACCAGTAGCAAGGCACTTAATATCAAGCATATCATGTTGGCCCAAATAGATCCCATCAATCCCAACATCAACCCCAACAAGCCCAACACCATCACCAACCATCTTCTTCACAACCAAATGCATCCCAGAAAAATGAACCATCATTGGAGGAGCTCATGAAGCAATTAACCATGAACAACATCAATTTCCAACAGAGAACCGAGGCTAGTATCAAAACTTTGGAGAATCAAATGGGGCAATTAGCCTCCTCTCTAAACCAGATGCAATCTCAAGGCTCAGGGAACCTCCCTGCACAAACTGTTGTGAATCCCAAAAATGTGAGTGCAATCACCCTGAGGTCTAGAAAAGTGATGCAAGAGCCCACAATGCCCAAAGAGAAGGAAGACTCAAGCTGTACTCTGGCTATAGTTGGTCAAAATGGAGAGGAAATGACTCAAGAACAACCAGAACCTACCCCTACCCAACCAAAGGTAGCAGAAAATGTTGAAAGGCCAATTCCTCTACCATTCCCTCAGAGAGTTATTCAGCCAAGTAAAAAGATTGAAGAGGCTGAAAAAGAGATTTTTGAGACCTTTAAGAAGGTAGAGGTGAACGTACCTCTACTAGATGCAATCAAGCAAATACCCAAGTATGTCAAGTTCTTGAAAGACTTATGCACCCATAGGAGGCATCTTAAGGGTAATAAGAAAGTAAATATAGGTAGGAATGTGTCTGCACTTTTTGAAAAACAAAGGTCCACAATGCCTGAGAAATGTAAGGACCCAAGAACATTCACTATCCCATGCATTATTGGTAATAATAAGATTGAGAATGCTATGCTAGATTGAGGAGCATCTATAAATGTCATGCCTTTGTCTATTTTTACTTCACTGTCTCTTGGCCCTCTGCAGCCTACAGGTGTGGTTATTCAGTTAGCCAATAGAAGCATAACAAACCCAGCTGGGATTATTGAAGATGTACTAGTCAGGGTGAATGATCTCATCTTCCCAGCTGACTTTCACGTTTTGGACATGCAAGGGGGAGAGTCAATGAAGAGTGCTGCACCAATCATATTGGGAAGATCGTTCTTGAAGACCGCAAGAACAAAAATTGATGTGCATGCAGGGACACTTACCATGGAGTTTAGGGACAATATTGTGCACTTCAACATACTTGATGCTATGAAGCATCCATCTGAAGAACATTATGTCTTCCAAATTGATTTATTTGATGATTTGATAGATGAAAAATTTTCTGAACTTTTAGAAACAAATCTTTCTTTTGATTTTACTGAATGTATTGATACTTCCATTTGTGAATATTGTAATAATTCTTCTATGTATCACTCTTGTATTTCTGACTTTTTGAATGTGAATTTTGCAAATTCTAATATTGAAGAGATTGACAAATTGATAGGGGAAGAATGTGATGTTTTGAATTCAGCAAGTACAATTGAATCTAACCCCTTTGATTTGAATGTTGCAGAGATTTCTTCTACTGAGAGTGCTAAACCACTTCCTTCTATGAAGCAACCTCCAGCACTAGAACTTAAACCTTTACCAGAACATCTAAAATATGCCTTTCTAGAGGCAAATGAGAAGCTTCCAGTGATAATCTCCACCAAACTGAATGTAGAACAAGAAAGCTATAGGCTGGACCCTTGCTGATATTCTTGGAATCAGCCCCTCTCTTTGTATGCATAGAATATTATTGGAGGAGGGTGCTAAGCCAGTGAGGCAGCCTCAGAGGAGAGTGAATCCCATTATTCTAGACGTGGTCAAGAAGAAGGTCACCAAGTTGCTGCAAGCTGGGATTATCTACCCTATATCAGATAGCAGTTGGGTCAGCCCAGTCCAAGTGGTACCAAAGAAATCTGGACTCACTGTGGTGAAGAATGAAAAAGATGAGTTGATACCCACCAGAGTCTATAATAGTTAGAGAGTCTGCATAGACTACAGAAGGCTTAACCAAGCAATTCAGAAGGATCACTTCCCATTACCTTTCATTGATCAAATGTTGGAAAGCTTGGCTGGTAAGTCTCATTATTGTTTTCTTGATGGTTTTTTCTGTTATTTCCAAATTTGCATTGCACCTGAAGACCAGGAAAAAACCACTTTTACATGTCCTTTTGGCACTTTTGCCTATAGGAGAATGCCCTTTGGCTTATTCAATGCTCCAGGAACATTTCAAAGATGTATGTTAAGCATTTTTTCTGATTTAGTGGAGCATTGTATAGAAGTTTTTATGGATGATTTTACCGTGTATAGCCCAACTTTCTCTGCATGTTTGAATAATTTGGAAAAAGTATTGAAAAGATGCATTGATACTACCTTGTGCTTAATTTTGAAAAATGCCATTTCATGGAAGAGCAAGGTGTAGTGTTAGGCCATATCATATCTGAAAAGGGAATTGAAGTAGATCCTGCAAAACTTGATGTTATTGCACAATTGCCTTACCCCTCTTGCATTCGAAAGGTTCGTACTTTCCTTGGCCATGCAGGGTTCTACAGGAGATTCATTAAGAACTTCTCCAAAATTGCCATTCCCCTATCTAAGCTTTTGCAGAAGGAGGCTGAGTTCAATTTTGATGAAAAGTGCAATGAAGCATTTAATATGCTTAAGGAAGCCCTGACCACCACACCCATCATTCAACCTCCAGATTAGACCACACTATTTGAATTAATGTGTGATGCATCCAATTTTACAGTAGGGGCTGCATTGACACAGCGGGTTAGTAAGTTTCCTCATATCATTTATTATGCTTCTAGAACTTTGGATAACTGAAAAAGAATTGTTGGCCATAGTTTTTGCACTGGATAAGTTTAGATCATATCTGTTAGGGTCAAAAGTTGTGGTTTTTACTGATCATTCTGCTTTGAAGTATTTACTAAAAAAGACAGATTCTAAGCCCAGACTTATAAGATGGATGCTTTTACTTCAAGAATTTGATTTAGAGATCAAGGATAGAAGTGGAACTCAGAATTTGGTAGCCGACCACCTGAGCAGGATAGAGGGAGTTCTAGCCCCTATTCCAATTTTAGATGATTTTCGTAATGAGCAACTCTTAGAGTTGTATGCTTCACAGGCACCCTGGTATGCTGATATTGTTAACTTTCTTGCTACAGGAGTTTTTCCAGCAGGTGCACTAAAGGATAAAAAGGATAGGATAAGGAGTGATGCCAAACATAACGTTTGGGATGACCCTTATTTATGGAAATTCTGCAGTGACCAAGTCATCAGAAGATGTGTGCCTGATGAAGAAATTCCATCCATACTGCAAATCTGTCACGCCTCAGCTGTAAGAGGTCATCAAGGGCCTTAGAGGATAGCAAGAAAGGTGCTGGATGCAGGGCTGTATTGGCCATCTATTTTTAAGGACTCATGGCAAGCATATTCTACCTGTGAGAAATGCCAAAGAGCGGGAGGAGTAATTACATGGAGACAAGAGATGCCCCAATAACCCATTCTCTATTGTGACATCTTTAATGTCTGGGGTATTGATTTTATGGGGCCATTCCCCTCCTCTTTTGGTTTTCTTTATATACTCCTTGCTGTTGATTATGTCTCAGAATGGGTGGAAGCTAAAGACACCAGAACTAATGATGCTAGAGTTATTGCAGAGTTTGTTCGTACCAACTTATTTTGCAGGTTTGGAATTCCTAGGGCCATCATTAGTGATCAAGGAAGTCATTTTTGCAATAGGACTATGGAAGTCTTGTTGAAGAAATATGGAGTTGTACACAAAGTTTCCACTGCCTACCACCCACAGACAAATGGGCAGGCTGAGCTCTCTAATAGAGAAATCAAGAAAATACTTAAGAGAGTAGTGCAGCCCCATAGAAAGGACTGGAGTCGCAGGCTTGATAATGCCTTGTGGGCACATAAAACAGCATTTAAGACACCCTTAGGAATGTCACCATACAGGGTGGTCTATGGAAAAGCTTGCCATCTGCCAATTGAGGTGGAACACAAAGCTTATTGGGCAGTGAAGACCTGCAACATCCATTATGACTCAGCTGGAGAACAAAGGAAATTACAGCTGCAAGATTTAGAGGAGCTACGTCTTGAGGCCTATGAGAACTCCAGAATTTATAAGGAAAAGACCAAAAGGTTCTCTTGTTTAATTCTCGTCTTAAACTCATGCCTGGAAAGCTCAAATCAAGGTGGCTTGGACTTTTCACTGTTACAAAGGTATTTTCCCATGGTGCAGTGGAGATCATAAGTGACTCCACTAGCAAATGTTTTATGGTGAATGGGCACCGCTTGAAGCCATTCTTGCAAAACTCAGCTACCTTGGAAGAAGTTGAGGAGATTAACTTGATATCACCATGCACCAACCTCCATTCCATCCCTTGGCTCCCATAAATAATTTCATACGTCAAGCTAGTGACGTTAAAAAAGTGCTGTGTGAGAGGCAACTCACAAGTTGATTAAGATTTATTTTTATTTTTACTTTTATTCTTTGTGGTTCTTTTCATCCAATAAGCATTTTTTTATGATTGAGCTGTGAATTGAGCTGTATTAAACATGATTTTATTACATATTCTTCATTCTTGTTACAGTGGACAGTTTTAAATTTTGAATATGATTCATGCAGAAACCATAGGAAGTCCCTATGCACCAAGACCTATCCAAGGTGTCCACTTCCATTTCATAGTAGTCACTTTCATGCTAAGGTAAGTGAATCCACTCTCTGTAGTTTTCACTTTCATCCTATAGTGATCACTTTGAAAAGGTTTTTGGGTCATCGGTTTACGCGTAATCACTCCTAGTTCATAAGAAACACGCGCAGATAACTGGAATATAGAAGGCTCTCTGTAGTTATCACTTTGGTTCCATAGTGATAACTACAGAGGCACCTCCAGGACTAAATTTGATGCGTGTAGTTACTCCCATCTCATAGTAACTATGCGCAAGCCACTTCACCAAAAGCCTTCTCTGTAGTTATCACTTTCACGCCATAGTGATTACGCGCGCCACTTCACTTGCCAAATACAAATGCGCGTGTTCACTATGGTTTGAAAATGATAATACCATAAACCTATATAAACTGAAAGTGTTCACTCTCTCACCCACTCTCACTAAACCTCTGAGCACTCACACCCCCGCTTCCAATCCTTCTGCAAATTCCCTCCCCCCTTTTGCATTGGTTTGTGCTAAGACTCACCCATTCATCTAATTTTGCACCTCTCTCAGGCTCCTATCCAGGTAATTCTTCAAATTTCCCTTCTCTTTACATTAGGGTTCCTCATTCAATAATTTTGGGTTTTTAAATTCGAATTGAAATTGCTTGGGAAAACATGATACTTTGGGTTTGTTCGCATGATTCGAATGAATAGAGACTGTTAATTTGATTAAATTTTCTGCCTCTGTCTAATTAACCCTTAAAGTGCCCACTGTGTTTGGGATTTTAAACTGGAGCCTCATATTTTTTTATTTCTGCATAAATTCTGTTGATTGAGGTGTCGATAGCTTGATTAAAATGGACAAGGGGTGTGTATTGGGTGAATTTCTGCAGTTTCTTTCATTGTTGAACCCCAAAGTGCTCACTGTTGTTTTGACAATTTTAATTTGGTGCTTCAAAAAATTGAGGTTAATGAGTCCCAAGTACAATCTGGAATGTAATTGTTTATTTGGAAGTGATTACAGAAGTTCATTGGTTAATTTGTTGCATACTGCATTGTTCAACCCTAGGGTAGTTACCCCAAGAGTGCTTACTTTGCATGTTTTAATTGGTAATTCCTGGACTAAAATTGATAATGCACAATTGTCATTGTAGGATGCTTGTAAAATTGTAGGATGCTGGAGTATTTAATTTGGTTATTTTGTCAAATTTAGAATTGTTGAACCTTAGGATAGCCACTCCTACCTGTAAAAATGCTTGAAGTTGAACATTCTGCTATGATGGTTGATGATGGGTTATTTTGAGGTGTTTAAAAGATTTGTCGTAAATCCTCATCAAAATTTAAACAATTTAATATAGAACTAGGGTTACCCTAGATTGTCTCCCGTGAACATTGGCTATTAATCTTCATTAAACATGTTGAAGGCATTAATTGAACAAGCAATTAAAATGGGGGGTTGTGGCTTCAAATCAAAATAAAAAGTAACAAACAAACGAGTTTAATTAGTTCAAACAATAGAAAGCAGCAATCCTTAGTTCATCCACAAAGATTTTATCCTCATTCCACTCAATATTTAACATTCATCTTCTCTTCCATGAATTAGGTTAATTTAACAAGCAAAAATCAACCTTATGGTCCCAATGAAATTACGCAATTTGTTAGGCTCTAATCTCTCATCCCAAAGTTACGCAACCTTAGAATTAAACCTAGGATTAAGCAATCCCTAGTTTAGAATCTCCTTAAAATGAAATTAGGGTTAATTGAGCAATACCCCCCTCATTCACCATTAATTCAATTCAAGAGACAAGGAAGAAGTAATTCATGAAAAGAAAGGAATTATATTATCATTAAATTCAAGTAACTCAAGAATCTATGCGAACTTACTAAGGATTACACAAAATTTAGCCCTCCATGGAAATGGGGGTCAAAAATGCAGTTGGGAAATGCAGAAAACTCATTAATATTAATCTAAAAGCAAGAGAAATGAGAAACCAAACCCTAGGTTGGACCCTTGGCTGTCACCCAAGGTTGCCCTAAGCTCTAGAAAATATCCTAAATTTAGTAAAGAAGAGAAAAGGTTTAAAAAGTGTAAGAATTGCCTACCCTAATTTGGTAAAAATCTATTTATACTAAAGTTGGCGCCGCCCAAAGTAGTTACTTTCATTCTTTCATAGTAGACACGCGCAGCATCAGTTGGATTTTTCCCCTCTGGAGTGATTACTATGAATATTCATAGTACCATGCGCAGCACTGGGACATTTTGGACTCTCTGGAGTTGTCACTAAGAATTTTGATAGTAACTACGCGCAGCACCTTCAATTCTGCATGCTCTGGAGTGACTACTATGAATATTCATAGTAATCACGCGCAGGTGTAGTGGATTCTGGGCTGCTGTAGTTGTCACTTTAAGCTTTGAAAGTGATCACTTTGGTCCCTTTGCTGGAAATGGCTTGCTGTAGTTGTCACTATCAATTTTGAAAGTAGTTACTTTCACCTCAAATTCCTCAAAATCCAATAATTCTTCAAGATAAGCTTGGGGATTCCTGCCACATTATTCAAATGATCAAAACATGTAAAATAAACTATCTAAATCAATGTAAATTAACCAAAAACTAAGAAACCTATATTATTTAGCCTATTTGGAATATTTATCTTATTTTCACTATCTAAGTCTATTCTTTTCTATAAAAAGTAATAAATGATGTATAAAAATTTAGTAAAATGTGGATTCATCGCAACCCCAAACTTAAACTTTTGCTTGTCCTCAAGCAAACCAAAATTCAAGGACTAAAGTAAAAAGGGTTGGACTTATCCAAAAATTTTTCTCAAAATTTTTTGTTCCAATCTTTCAACTCTAATATGCATTTCCTCCATTTCAAAATCACGGAGTCATTCAACAAAGAAAGCACACTCATATCAATCAATTTTATGTAAAGTCCCATACAAGTGAAACAAAAATTCAACAAGGTTCATCATACTTCACGCAATGCAAAGAAATTATCCAGCTCACAAGGTGGTGTTTCACTCTTCACTCGTCAGTGTTTCATGCTAGGTATTTTCCCTCAATACATGCAAATTGCTCTACCCTACCATATGCTTGCCCATATTCTCAATCTCCTTTACCTTAATACAATGATTTACCTATCAAAAGGACTTGGTTGGTCATAAATAGGGATAGGTAAGGTTCAATTTGATCAAGGAGGGTCAAAAGCTCAAGTGGGTTTTCAAGATAAGGGAATCCTTTTGAGTGAGTGAATACAACAATTAGAATGAAATGCATCAAATAAGGTAGCCTAAGAGGTTCAAGCATTTTTCACCTTGTTTTTCATCATTTTTCATTATGTGATGATCTCTCCAATCTCTTGGACCTTGCTTCATTTTATTTTCTTTCCTTTTTCATTCTTTCTTTTATGATTTCTTGGACTTTGGCAACCACTTTTTTTTTTTTTACATGTATTTTAACATGTATAATGTTCACCACCCCAAACTTGAGAGGTTGCTTGTCCTCAAGAAACTACCATCAAAATTAACACCCCAAACTTAGTATTTGCATTCACTCTTGATGTTACTCAAAAGAAATACGTTCTTGATGGAAGGAAAAATATATTTGGCAGACTAAAGTTGACAAAAGGAAGGGATGTAATACAATAAGGTGCAAAGGTGGGCAATGGTGAGTGTGTGTGTGTGTGTAAAAGAGGCCTCAATCATCTAGATAAAAATTGCATAATGCATATTCAATTAAGAAATAGGGCAAGTTCTGGAGAATATATGCAAAATGACATGGAATATACACACAGAAAGATAATTAGGGGCTCAATTCTCTACCATGGTAAAAATGGTGATAATTACTTAACATCATGTGAGGATAAATCACCTTGCAAGAAAAGATATTCAGCATGGCATGGAGAGAAAATTATTTACAAAAGTAGAGTGTGTTCATGAATTGAATGAAAATTGCAATAAGTGTCTAAGATTGGAATTACAAAATTGGGTTCAATGAAAAAGAAAAAGAACAAAGATATATTTTTGTATTTTAATGTATAATTGTGCAGGAAAAATGAGGTTAAGAGTATATGAAATAGAGGCAAAGAACTTCACCCCCTTTTCATGAATGATAGTGCCTCAACTCATGGGCCAAAAAAAAATGATGCTCCTCTTAATGGAACTGAGGGCATTCTCTGCACAAAGAGACAATAATTTCAGCACCAGCAGAACAAAATAACTCAAACTCAGATAATATATATATATAGCATGAAAGAGTTAAGTTGTTGTTCAGAGTAGAAGCAGTAAAGGGAAGTTAAAGGCAGGGAAAATAAAAAGAAAAGTGTACTAATTACAGGGAAATTGGCAGAAAAAATATGTACAATGAAAGAAAAAGGTAAATAAAGAACAGAAATAAAAATTTAAAACTATATTGCATCCTCATCAGAGCTAGAGGAGAGGTCATCATCATCAGCTGCATCAGTGTCGTTGTCCTCATCATCCTGCCCCTCTGCTGCTGCAACTGGGTTTGGTACTGGCTCACCCTCAGAGCTGCTATCTTCCTCTTCCTCCTCCTCTTCTGCTGTAGGTGTGAAAGGTGGAAGATCATTCTGAACTGCTGCTCGAAGATAAGGAGCTGGGAAGGTGGGGGCATAGTAGATCTGGTCAGCAGTCATCCCCATCTTCTTCCCCATGTTGAGTAACATGGTCTCTGTGAGGGTCAGAGCAGCCTTCTGACCAGCATGTATAGCATCTTGTCGCAGAGCTATTTCCTTCAGCTGGTCCTTCATTTTAGAAGAAAGGCCTTTCTTCCCTGCAGCATGGGGAGGTATCTCTAGGGCTGAGCTTTTCTTAGCTTTAAACAGCTCCTTCACCATAGCTGTGGTGATTCAGGGAGCTACTCTGATTTTCTGCTGATACTCCCCAAAGTCAACTCCAGCATCCTGGCAGAGCATAGTAATGATGGAGGGAAAACCCATGGAGTCCTTTTTCCTAGCTAGGATCTCCATGATGGCATTGCTGATAACATCGCCAACATGGATGGGCATCCCTGTCATGATGGCATAAACTAGCTCTGCCCTCTTCACTGCCAAGGTAGATGAGTGCATGACTGGCATGAAGGAGCTAAGGATGAAGATGCTCCAGACTTTGGCAGGTGGAAGGAGGTGCTTTGTAGTTAGGTTCTTGGGCTGGAGCTTCATGTCAAACTCCCAGTTCTCTCCAGCCTTGCATATTGCTTGAAGGATTAGTTTGTAGTCCTTCTCCTCCATGTAGCTGAAAGTAGTGTAGTCCAGCTGTCCAGGCCTCTTTTCAGGAAGAAGGATGTTGAGGATCCTCTGGATGTTGGCAGGGTTGAAGTCGATCACCTTGCCTCTGACCATGGAATGCCTGTAGGGAAAGTCATCTCCCTTAACCCTGAAGGCATTTGCATAGAACTCCTAGGTGATGTCCTTCCACCCATGTCCAGCACATGTATCCCACCCCCTTTTCTGGATTTCCTGCTCAAATTGGGGGTAGGTCCCTTTTTGTAGGTCAAAATTCCTGTCTTGCATAATGTGTCGCCTGAGAATATTGGCCTTGAAGAAATTCTCATGAGCCAGGGACCGAAATCTGGGATCATGTGCAGGCTGAGGCCTAGATGAAGAGGCAGCAGCTGTCTTAGCCCTGGGTGTGTTCTTTCTGGGAGTGTTTGCCATTAATCTGCACATAAAAAAAATAAAATAAATGAGTGATAGTGCAGAATTAATCATGTAGCAAGAATTGCACACCATTTGGAAATGAAAGATAGAAAATGCAGGCAATTTAAAGCATTGTTGCAACAAAAAGTAGCTACTATGATGAATGAAAGTAGTTACTTTGGCAATAAGGCATGACATAATGCAAAGGAAATATGTGGACATAATTTCACAACAAATGTGCAGAGATCAGAGAAAATTGAGACAAATCAGAGTAGTTCTGCATACAAAAGTAACTACGATGCTAGTTGATAGTAACTACTATGCTAGTTGATAGTAACTACTTTGATAGTGAAAGATCAGATAGTTAAACACATGCAGAGTGATCACTATACATTGAATTATGCCAATTTTTGCAATATTGAAATGATAAAAGTGACCACTATGAAAGTGGACACTTTCAGTGAAGTTCAGCAGCATGAAAATAGCATGTAGACACATAACACTTGCAAACTCAAGCAACAAATTAGGTTTAGTAAAGTGATCACTATGTGTTGGCAGGTAACTATTATGACAGCAATAACAGTTTCAAAATGAAGTCTATAATCCATGTGTTTAAAGTGCAGAACAGCAAATGTCATGTAATGAATCATGGTCTGCAAAACGGGTTCATTGGATGGTTTGGAAAATTTAAACACAGTGTGCATTTGGATCCAATCAAATGAATTCTTAACTTCTGAATCAGGCTGTGAAAATGCAGAGAGCATAGGAAAATGCAGAAAACATATATAAAATGCAGAAGATGAATTCCACTAGATCAGCTAAGGTAAAAAGCATGTGCAGCAAGATGGGTCTAATTTCAAATCAAATTTCCAGAATTCAGAGCAAGTAGTAAGTGAAAATGTTATTACATGGTAGTGCAACTGAATTAGATCAGGAATAAGTGTATGAAATGAGCAGACACAACATATTCACAGAGAGTAGTTACTATGAATGTTGATAGTAACTACTCCAGAGCAAAAACACTTCAAATTCAGAAAGGGAAAATGCAATTTGATTTTTGACCATGAGAATTTGAATTTTAATGTATAGAAAGCACATTCCAGACTAAAACGAACCTAGGGGAAGCAGAATTTCAGTATTACCTACATAGTAATCACTACGAATTATGAAAGTAGCTACCCTAGGGTTCAAACATGACACTTTGCACACACAGGATCAAATTAATCACTCTACTAACTTTAAACCATGTAGTTATCCTTGCAGAAACTGATTCTAACCAGTAATTTCAACTAAAATTAGCTCTAATAAAAAATCCCCAGTTGAAAAATGAAGAACCCTAATGCAGAGAGTGAGGAAAAGGAAATTACCTGGATTGGAGTTCAAATGCAGTGCTAAAGTGTAGGGAATTGACGTTCAGATGCAAGGAATTTTAATTCGAGGGAGTGGGTGCTCAGGAAATTAGAAGAAGAGTGAAAAATTTCTCAGAAATGAAGAGTGAGAGTGAACGTGTAACAGGTCCTATTTATATAAAAAAGTTGTGCGTAGTTACTCTCAATAATCATAGTAGCCACGCGCAAGGGTTTCAACAAAAATGGGGTGCGCGTGGTTACTATGAATTTTCATAGTAATCACTCCAAAGGCGCCTTTCTCAGTTGTTTTAAAAGAGGTTGCGCGTGGTTACTATGAATATTCATAGTAACTACGTGCATCTAATGTTTAAAAATTGGTTTCTGTAGTGGTTACTATGAATGTTCATAGTAATCACTACAGAGGCGCCCTTCATGTGTATTTTCCCAGAGTGCTGCGCGTGGCTACTATGAATTTTCATAGTAGTTACACGCAGACCAATGAATTCAAAAGCCCTCAAAGTGGTCACTATGAAAATTGAAAGTGAGAACTACAGAGAGCAAAGTCACATACCTTGGTGGAAAGTGACCACTATGGCTTGGAAAAGTGATTACCTTCACGGCAAACTTCAAAATTCTTTCTAGAGTGAATGCTTGGTGCCATGGAAATGATTATTTCTCCCTTTCTACTTGGACTTCCATGAATATATGCACAAATTGAGTCCAAATACAGCAATTTTTCCTCTATAAAAATTATGAACAAATCATCAATCAAATAATGAGTCAAGTGTTGAACAAAATGTTTGTGCAAAATGAACTAAGCAACATGACTAGTAACATAGCTCAAATGAAAGAATGCTTATTGAAATTAAAAGAGAACTAGAAAGTGCTATAAAACTGTGAGTTGCCTCTCACAAAGCGCTTCTTTAACGTCACTAGCTTGACGTTTAATGGAGCTTTCACTCCAAAATAATTAAAGAATCAAGATCAGCTGGAGGTTGATCTAGGAAAACTTCCTCCACATTGGTCTCAAGTGTAGGATTCCCATGGAAAGGCTTTAGGCGATGTTCATTCACTTTAAAAACCTTGTTTGTAGATTCACTTTTTACCTCCACTGCTCCATAGGGAGAAATGGAAGTCACAATGAAAGGTCCGATCCACCTAGATCTGAGTTTTCCAGGCATGAGCTTCAAACAGGAATTGAACAACAAAACCTTTTGACCTATGAAAAACTCCTTTCTTGCTATTTTTCCATCATTGTCTTCTCCTTATAAATTCTGGAGTTTTCATATGATTCAAGGCGAAGTTCTTCTAATTCTTGCAAGTGCAATTTCTTTTGTTCTCCAGCTTTGTCTATGTCCATATTACAGGCTCGCACTGCCCAATAAGCACGATGTTCTACTTCTATTGGAAGGTGGCAGGCTTTTCCATAGACAATTCTGTAAGGTGACATTCCCAAAGGAGCCTTGTATGCTGTTCTATGAGCCCAAAGAGCATCATCAAGACGCTTGCTCTAGTCTTTCCTATTTGGCTGAATAATCCTTTCCAAGATCTTTTTAATTTCTCTATTAGAGAGCTCAACTTGCCCATTGGTTTGGGGGTGATAAGGTGTAGATACTTTGTGCAATACTCCATACTTTCTCAGTAGAGTCTCAATGGTTCTATTGCAGAAGTGGGTACCCTGGTCACTAATCAAAGCTTGAGGTACTCCAAACCTACAAAACAAATGAATACGCACAAAATCTGCAACCACTCTTGAATCATTAGTTCTTGTGGGCTTAGCCTCTACCCACTTAGAGACATAGTCTACAGCAAGCAAAATATATAAGAAACCAAAGGAAGAAGGAAAAGGACCCATGAAGTCTATACCCCAAACATTGAATACATCACAATATAAAATGGATTGTTGAGGCATTTCATGCTTCAAAGTGATTACCCCTCCAGTTCTTTGGCATTTCTCACATGTAGAACACACTTGCCAAGAGTCCTTGAAGATTGTAGGCCAATAAAAACCTGCATCCAGTACTTTCCTTGCAGTCCTTTGGGGCCCAAGGTGGTCTCCTACAGTGGATGCATGACAGAAATGCAAAACTGATGTAGTTTCTTCCTCAGGAATTTATCTCCTAATCACTTGATCATTACATAACTTCTACAAATAGGGATCATCCCAGAGGTAATGCTTGGCATCATTCTTGATCTTTTCCCTTTTACTTCTTGGTGCATCTGCTGGAAAAACTCCTGCAACTAAAACATTTACAATATTAGCAAACCAAGGCAACTTTGAAGTATACAACTCTAATAGTTGCTCATCAGGGAAATCATCTTTTATAGGAGAGAGTTCAGGGACTCCCTCTATCCTGCTCAAATGATCCGCTACCAAATTTTGTGCTCCACTTCTATCCTTTATCTCTACATCAAATTCTTTAAGTAGAAGCATCCACCTTATTAGCCTTGGCTTTGAATCTGTCTTTTTCAAAAGGAACTTAAGAGCAGAATGATCAGTAAACACCACAACTTTTGACCCTAGCAAGTATGATCTAAATTTATCCAAAGCAAATACTATGGCTAATAGTTCCTTTTCAGTTGTGGTATAGTTACACTGTGCAGAATCCAAAGTCCTAGATGCATAATAAATGACATGTGGATCCTTACCAAACCGCTGTGGTAAGACAGCACCCACAGCAAAATTGGATGCGTCACACATGAGCTCAAATGGAAGTGTCCAGTTTGGTGGCTGAATGATGGGGGTTGTGGTCAAGGCTATCTTTAGGCAATCAAACGCCTCTTTGCACTTGGCTCCAAACTCGAAATCAATGTCTTTCTGCAGTAACTTGGAGAGAGGAAGGGATATCTTGGAAAAATCCTTGATAAAGCGCCTATAGAAACCTGCATGGCCAAGAAATGCACGCACCTCTCGCACACAAGAGGGGTAAGAAAGCTGTGAAATGACATTAAGCTTAGCGGGATCTACCTCAATTCCCTTCTCAGATATTATATGACCTAAGACTACCCCCTGCCTAACCATAAAATGACATTTCTCAAAGTTCAGAATAAGGTTAGTCTCTATACATCTGTGTAAAACTCTATCCAAGTTTCCTAAACATGCAGAAAATGATGACCCATATACAGTGAAGTCATCCATGAATACTTCAATACAATGCTCAACCAAATCAGAAAATATGCTCAACATGCATCTTTGAAATGTACCGGGAGCATTGCAAAGTCCGAATGGCATTCTCCTATATGCAAATGTACCAAATGGGCATGTAAAAGTGGTCTTCTCTTGATCCGCAGGAGCTATGCATATTTGAAAATAACCTGAGAATCCATCTAGGAAACAGTAGTGAGATTTACCAGCCAGGCGCTCTAGCATTTGATCTATGAAAGGTAGAGGAAAGTGGTCTTTCCTGGTCGCCTGGTTGAGCCGCCGATAATCAATGCAGACTCTCCAGCTATTCTGCACTCTAGTGGACAGGAGCTCATCCTTCTCAGTCTTCACAACTGTAATCCCTGACTTTTTGGGCACCACCTGCACTGGGCTCACCCATGTGCTATCTGATATCGGGTAGATGATGCCTACCTGGAGTAGTTTGGTGATCTCCTTCTTCACCACCTCCAATATGATCGGATTTACGCTCCTCTGGGGCTGTCTCACTGGCTTGGATCCTTCTTCCAGCAAAATCCGGTGCATGCACAAGGAAGGGCTGATTCTAGAGATGTCAGCCAAGGTCCATCCAATAGCCTTTCTATGCTTCCGAATCACATCAAGCAACTGCTCCTCTTGGTCCTCATCAAGCTCAGTGGATATGATCACAGTGAGCTTCTCACCTGTTTCCAAATAAGCGTATTTTAAATGCTCAGGCAAGGGTTTAAGCTCCAAGGTGGGAGGCTGCTCAACTGAAGGCAGTGGTTTAGCACTTTCATTTGAAATAATTTCTGCAACATTTAAACCACAAGGGTTAGATTCAATTATACTTGCTGTACTCAATGAACCACATTCTAACCCTTTTGATTTTTCAATGTCATTAATGTCAGAAGTTGCAGAATCTAAATCCAGAAAATCAGCAATACAAATATCACACAAAGATGACTTAGTACAATATTCACAAATTTTAGTATATATGGTATCTACACAATCAGAAAAATCAACGAAAGAGTCTCCTAAAAATTCATCAAAATTATCATCTATCAAGCTATCAAGAATATCAATGTGAAAAACTGAATGCTCCTCAGGTGAGTGCTTCATAGCATCTAGTATGTTGAAGCGAACCACACTTTCTCCAAACTCCATAGTGAGAGTTCCAGCATGCACATCAATTTTGGTCCTGGCTGTCTTCAAGAATGGCCTTCCCAAGATGATTAGTGCAGCTCCTTTTATTGGCTCTTCTTCTTGCATGTCTAAGATGTAGAAGTCAGCAGGAAAGATCAAGTCATTCACTCTCACTAGAACATCCTCCACAAGGCCGGCTGGATTAGTGGTGCTCCTATTTGCTAACTGGATGATGACACCCGTGGGCCGCAATGGTCCAAGAGACAAAGATGTGAAGATAGATAAAGGCATAACATTAAGAGATGCACCTAAATCAAGCATGGCATTATCTATCCTATTATTTCTTATAATACAGGGAATAGTAAACGTCGCTGGATCTTTGCATTTCTTAGGCATGGAAGTTTTCTGCCTCTCAAAAAGAGCTGATACATTCCTCCCCATGTTCACTCTTTCATTACCCTTTAGATGCCTTCTATGAGTGCACAAGTCCTTAAGGAATTTGGCGTACTTTGGGATTTGATTGATAGCATCGAACAAGGGGATATTGACTTCAACTTTTCTGAAAGTATCCAGAATTTCTTTATCAACCTCTTCTTGCTTCTTGCTGGGCTGAACCATTCCTTGAGGGAAGGGAATAGGAATGGACCTCTCCTCCTTGTCTACCACTTTTGGTTGACATGGTGTGGGCATAGGTGCAGGCTGCTCTTGGCTTCCAACTTCTCCTCCTTCACCTTCTGCAGCTAAAGTGCAACTAGGATCCTTCTCAGTAGGCATTTCTGCCTCTTGCATCACTTTACCAGATCTCAAGGTAATGGCACTCACATTCTTTGGGTTTGTTACTGTTTATGCAGGGAGATTGCCTGAATCTTGAGATTGAAGTTGATTAAGGGATGAAGCAAGTTGACCCATTTGATTCTCGAAGGTCTTGATACTTGCTTGAGTCTGTTGCTAGAAGGCTTGACTCTGTTGTTGGAAATTGAGATTACTCATAGTGAGTTGTTTCACAAGGTCTTCCAAGGATGACTCATTCTTTTGAGGTGCAGCGGCTAGTGAAGAGGATGCTTGATGGTGCTGTTGAGATGAAGATGATGGATGGTGATGTTGCTGGGTTGAACATGGCTTGCTTTTTCCAGCTTGATGCGGTTGGAAATGCTTGTTAGTTGGTTGGCTAGAGCCTTGATGTTGTGCATTTCCTCCCCACCTTAAGTAAGGATGGTTCCTCCAACCGGGATTATATCTATTGGAAGATAAATCCCAGCTTTGTTGTTGATGCGGCTGCTGAAAAGGAAATTTATTAGCATAAATATTAGCAGCATAAGCTTGAGGATTACCTTCCGAAGATTCAGTTTCCTGCAATGTGGGGCAACTATCAGTGAAGTGATCTGTAGATGAACAAATCCCACAAAGCATTGCTGGAATGGATGGAGGTGGAGGTGTATATGTAGCAGAATTCTTTTGGATGGATGCCAACTGTTTTACCATAGAAGCCGACTCATCTAGCTTATGCTCCAGCTTATGTGAATCTGAAGTTTGAATTTCATTGACACTCCTGGACATAATGGAATTTTGCCTTGTAGCAAACTGTTAAGAGTTAGCTGCCATATTCTCAATGAGGTTTCTAGCGGCTGCGGGAGTCTTGTCAACTAGGGCTCCCCCACTAGCTGCGTCGATCATGCTCCTATCCATTGGGTGTAAGCCTTCATAGAAGTATTGGATTAGGAGCTGGTCACTTATCTGATGATGGGGGCAGCTAGCACAAAGTCTCTTGAAACGCTCCCAATATTCATACAAACTTTCCCTCTCCAGCTGCCTAATACCACATATTTCCTTTCTTATTGAGGCAGCCCTTGAGGCAGGGAAAAATTTTTCCAGGAACAATCTCTTGAGGGTGTCCCAACTTGTAATAGAGCCAGGTGGAAGATAATACAATCAGTCTTTAGCCAAATCCATAAGAGAAAATGGAAAAGCCTTTAATTTCACATGCTCTTCAGGCACACTTTGTGGTCTCATTGTAGAGCAAACAATATGAAATTCTTTGAGGTGTTTATGTGGATCTTCACTTGCAAGACCATGAAATTTAGGCAAAAGATGGATTAAGCCAGTTTTAAGAACAAAAAGGGCATCTACATCCGGGTATTGGATACATAAAGTCTGGTAGGTCACGTCCGGTGCGGCAAGCTCCTTAAGTGTCAAGTCATTTTCTGCCATTTCTAAAGGTTCAGAATTTAAAGAATGCAAAGATGAATATATGGAAGATGGAGAAGATGGTTCCTCAGTATGTGCAGAGTTTTGTCTATTAAGGTTCCTAAGATTCCTATGGAATGTCCTATCAATTTCAATATCTGGAGGATATAAATCTCCTGGATTTGATCTGGTCATTCATTAGGAATTGTCTATGGAAAATTGAAAAGAAGTAAACTAATGAAGCAGTAAAAATGCAGAAAAACTAACATCTAAGTGCAGTAAAATAAAGTATTAACACCAAACAGCAGAAACAAAAAGAAATTGCAAACTATGGAATGAAAATAGGCAACACAAAAACTCAAATTCTGCAGAAACAGGGTAATTGCAGCAAACGAAATTAAAGTGTGGTAAACTAAAATGTAGAAATCAGAATTCAAATAATATGCAGAAAACAACAATTAGTTCTACCTAAATGCAAGATATCTCTACTTACCTATGAAACTACAACTATACTAAAGTATTCACAATGCAGAAAACGAAAATAAAAACAGAGCAAATAACATGTTTATGAAAAATCAACACCAATGCTCCCCGGCAACGGCGCCAATTTGGTGATGGGTTATTTTGAGGTGTTTAAAAGATTTGTCGCAAATCCTCATCAAAATTTAAACAATTTAATGTAGTACTAGGGTTACCCTAGATTGTCTCCCGTGAACATTGGCTATTAATTGTCATTAAACATGTTGAAGGCATAAATTGAACAAGCAATTAAAATGGGGGGGGGGGGTTTGTGGTTTCAAATCAAAATAAAGAGTAAAAAACAAACGACTTTAATTAGTTCAAACAATAGAAAGCAGCAATCCTTAGTTCATCCACAAAGATTTTATCCTCATTCGACTCAAGATTTAACATTCATCCTCTCTTCCATGAATTAGGTTAATTTAACAAGCGAAAATCAACCTTATGGTCCCAACGAAATTACGCAATTTGTTAGGCTCTAATCTCTCATCCCAAAGTTATGCAACCTTAGAATTAAACCTAGGATTAAGCAATCCCTAGTTTAGAATCTCCTTAAAACAAAATTAGGGTTAATTGAGCAATACCCCCCTCATTCACCATTAATTCAATTCAAGAGACAAGGAAGAAGTAATTCATGAAAAGAAAGGAATTATATTATCATTAAATTTAAGGAACTCAAGAATCTATTCGAACTTACTAAGGATTACACAAAATTTATCCCTCCATGGAAATGGGGGTCAAAAACGCAGTTGGGAAATGCAGAAAACTCATTAACATTAATGTAAAAGCAAGAGAAATGAGAAACCAAACCCTAGGTTGGACCCTTGGCTGTCACCCAAGGTTGCCCTAAGCTCTGGAAAATATCCTAAATTTAGTAAAGAAGAGAAAAGGTTCAAAAAGTGTAAGAATTGCCTACCCTAATTTGGTAAAAATCTATTTATACTAAAGCTGGCGCCGCCCAAAGTAGTTACTTTCATTCTTTCATAGTAGACACGCACAGCATCAATTGGATTTTTCCTCTCTGGAGTGATTACTATGAATATTCATAGTAACCACGCGCAGCACTGGGACATTTTGGACTCTCTGGAGTTGTCACTATGAATTTTGATAGTAACTACGCGCAGCATCTTCAATTCTGCATGCTCTGGAGTGACTACTATGAATATTCATAGTAACACATGCAGATTTAGTGGATTCTGGGCTGCTGTAGTTGTCACTTTAAGCTTTGAAAGTGATCACTTTGGTCCCTTTGCTGGAAATGGCTTGCTATAGTTGTCACTATCAATTTTGAAAGTAGTTACTTTCACCTCAAATTCCTCAAAATCCAATAATTCTTCAAGATAAGCTTGGGGATTCCTGCCACATTATTCAAATGATCAAAACATGTAAAATAAACTATCTAAATCAATGTAAATTAACCAAAAACTAAGAAACCTATATTATTTAGCCTATTTGGAATATTCATCTTATTTTCACTGTCTAAGTCTATTCTTTTCTATAAAAAGTAATAAATGATGTATAAAAATTTAGTAAAATGTGGATTCATCAATGGTGCTTGTGTATAATGCTTAATGTGTGCTGCAACTCTTAAGTTTATGGCCAATTACACAACCCTCTTTTGTGGTTCTGGTTAATCTGGTCCTGAATATGTCCTCATAGCATTTCCTGGAATCTGTAAAAGTGACTATTTGATCTGAAAATCAGAATGGCATTTGGGAATATTTGATACCTTGAATATTGACAGATTTTATCATTGTTGCACTTCCACTGCACACACTCTATTGGCCCTGTGCACCTCTTTAATGTGCTGGAAATCTTCATATCCTTACATGAATCATACATCATTTCACCTTGCTGTCCAATTGCATTCATAGTGAAGAATCCCTGTGAACTTCAATCCAATTGCTTTGTCTACTTGATTTCTTTTTGAATTCTGCTGCATGCCACTTGACAAAGCTGGAATCACTTGGCACATCTGTACAAATTTGGCATAATTGCAGACACACATACACCAACCTTTCTGCATACTATTTACTGTCAAGACTGCCCTGTTTGAATTGATTTGTTTAATTTTTCTGCTTCCATTGATTGATGCGCTGCATTTCAAAATAGTTACTCTCACCTAGCATAGTAGTCTCTGCAAATAGAAAGTGAACATCTTTGTATTTCTCTGCATAGTTCTTGACATTTTGCTGCCATACAGAATGGTCTGTTACCACTTGTTTGCTTTATGTGCACTTAATTTCAGTTTGCTGCATCATTACCTATGTCAAATTTGGTTGCCTTAATGCTGTTTTGCTTGAACCATAATGTGATCACCTTGCACTGTATCCTATTCCTGATGTTCTGGTTTGCTGTCTCAGTTAGTTGAATTTTATTTTGTTTGATATACATCATTGCTGCAGAATATCTCACACAGACTCCTTTGTTTCTCTGCAGCAAACATGGTCAATACCCAAAGGAAGAACACACCAAGGTCCAAGAAGGCCAAAACAGCTGGTGCCTCTTCCTCTGCACCTCTACCTAACCATGACCCGAGGTTTAGGTCCTTGGAACATGAAGAATATTTTAAAATAAATATCCTGAGAAGGAAGCTGGTGCAGGACCGTAACTTTGAAATTTAGGAAGGCATCTATCCCCAATTTGAGGAGGAGATTCAGAGAAAAGGATGGGACCTCTTCACAACCTGTGCTAGAAATGGGTGGAAGGAAATCACCCAAGAGTTCTTCGCTAACGCAATGAGGGTTAAAGGTGACACACTCCCTCCCAGACACAACATGGTGAGGCGAAAACTGATCAACTTCACCCCCTCCAACATCCAATGAGTTCTAAATATCCCAGCTGTGCATAAGTCAACTAGCCGACTGGACTTTACAACCTTCAGCATCCAAGAGGATAAGGACTACAAGCCTATCCTTGAAACTGTTTGCAAAGAAGGTGAGAATTGGGAGTTTGATTGCAAGATGTAACCCAAGAACTTGACCACCAGGCACCTCATCGCTGTAGCAAAAATCTGGAGTGTCTTCATCCTTAGCTCTTTCATGCCGGTTCTCCATTCCTCTACTTTAGTAGTGAAGAGAGCAGAGCTTATTTATGCAATTCTGACAAGAATGCCCATCCACGTGGGTGAGGTAATCAGCAGTGCCATTATGGACATCTTGAACAGGAGCAGAGATTCCATGGGTTCCCCATCCATCATCATTATGCTGTGCCAAGACGCTGGGGTAGATTTTGGGGACTACCTGCAGAAGATTAGAGCAGCCCCTTCTATTACTACTGCAATGGTGAAGGACTTCTTCAAACCCAGAAAGAATGCTAACCCAGGACTATCTCTACCAGCTGATTACAGGAGGGATACTCCAATGAGGATGAGGGAGCAGATGAAGCAGCTTGCTCTGAGGCAGGATTCCATTCATGCTGGGCAGAAGGCACTCATGACTCTGATGGACACTATGCTACTGAACATAGGGAAGAAGCTAGGGATGACTACCACACAACTTTATGAGGCTCCTACTTTTAGTGCCCCTTACCTGCGAACAACAGTCCAGAGTGATCTTCCACCCTTTCCTCCACCTGCCCCTACCAGAGCTGAAGTCGATGATAGCAGCTCCAGTACCTCAGATGACGACCTCCCAACAGCCGCCAAAGATGATGATGACTCTTCCTTTTCTAGCTCTGATGAAGATGCTATCTAGTTTTAGTTTTTTCTTTTTCACTTACTTTCTGCTATTTCTCTGTATTTACTGCTAACCATCAATTCCTTGTAAATATCATACATTTATGTTTCCACCTTTACTGCTTTATTTTCTTATTATTCCTCTTAATCTGAACATCTCCAACATTTTCAGTTATATATATCTACTCCATTTTCTAGCTTTATATTTGCTCTCTATACTAAATTCTATGTATATTTATGCAGAAAGTGCCCTCAATTCCATCAAGAGGAGCATGAATTTGACCCCTCAGTTCTGATTCTACTTTCTATGAAAAGGGGGTGATCTCTTTGCCTCTGTTTTCGTTGTTCTTAGTCTAATTTTCTTGCACAGTGTTAAATGAAAATACAAAAATATTTTCCTTATTTCTCTTTTAATATAGTCCAATTTTGCAATTCTATAGTTAATTTCTGATTGCACTTCCCATTCAACTCATAATCATCCTCTGTTTTTGAATATTTTCGTTCCTACCATGTTGCGCATATTTTCTTGTAAGGTGAATTGTAATCACATGTTAAGTAATTATCACCTTTCACCATGGTAGAGAATTGAGCCTTTAAATTTCTTTCTGTGTGCAATTTACATTTATATTTGCATTCATCTTCTAGAACTTGCCCTGCTTCTTAATTGAATATGCATTGTGCAATCTTCCATCTAGATGATTAAGGCCATCTTTGCACCTTTGCACCTAATTTCCCTTGTTTTACATTCCTTCTTTTGCCAAACTTAGTCTACAAACATTTTCCTTCTCTTAATAGAGGTATTTCTTTTAAGTTGCATCAAGAGTGGATGCGATAAACTAAGTTTGGGGTGTTGATTATGATTGTAGTTGCTTGAGGACAAGCAAGCTCTTAAGTTTGGAGTGGTGAGGATTTTACATGTCAATATTACATGTAAAAAAAATTGTTTGAATTTGAAGAAGAGAATGATTGTCAAAGTCTATAAAAATGATGATGAATGAAAAAGAAAAAGAAAAGAAAAAAAAATATAGCAAGTCATTTTGATAGAAAAAGGATTCTCCACATAAGGCAAAGTAAATGAAAAAAAAATATGGTGAAAGAGTGCTTGAATATCATTTGCTGCATCATTTTATACATTCCACTCTTAGTTGTTGTACTCATTCACTTAAAGGAATTCCTTCTTCTTAAAAACCCATTTGAACTTTTGACCCTCCTTGATTAAAATGTGACCTAACTTAATACATTTGTGACCAACAAAGTCCTCTTGATAGGTGGTTCCTTGTATCTAGGCAAAGGAGATTGAGAATATGGGCAAGCATATGGTAGGGTGAGGCAAAATGCATGAACTGAGGGAAAACACTTAGCCTGAAATATTAATGAGTGAAGAATGAAACACCATCTTGTGAGCTAGATAATTTCTTTGCATTGTGTGGATTACATGAAACCTTGTCAAAAAGTACAAGGCTTGCGCATAGCTACTATGGAACCATAGTAGACACTCTGGAGCAGCCAAAATTATCACTTTGATGCCAAAGTGACAACTCCAGAGAGGGGAAAAACATAGGACCTACGCGTAAACACTTTGGAGCGAGAGTAATCACTTTGGGGCATTGCGCGTTATCACTATGAAACCATAGTTATCACTTTGGACAAAAATTTCTGCATTATAAATAGAATTTGAGAAATTAGGGTATGGAGCTTTTTACATTTCCTTAGATTCTTTTGCCACTTTTAGAGCATTTTGAGAGCTTGGAATCCTTGGGTGACAACCAGGGGTCCATTATAGGTTTTAATTTCCAATTTCCCTTCGATTCTTATTGATTTTACATTGATATTGCTTATGTTTCTGCATTTCCTTCTTTCATTTGTGAACCCCATCCACATGGAAGGCTAAATTCTCTTGTAATTCCTAGTCAACTCACATGGTTCTTGAATTCTTGGGTTTAATGGCAATATTACTCTTTCTTTCCTTGGATTTATTAACCCCAATCGCTGAATGAAATGAAATTTGCGTGAGGGGAACATTGCTTAATGAACCCTAAATTACCCGAATGAAATTCTAATCCAAAATTGCCTAATTTTGATTAATCTTTGAGATTGCTTAATCTTAGGGATAGAGATTGGAGCCCATTAAGATGCTTAATTTTAATTGGGATGCTAAAGTTAATTTTTGCTTGTTAGATTAACTTAATTCAAGGAAAAAATAGGGGATTATTGAATTATTTGAAGAATAGGGATAGAACTCATTGATTGACTAAGGATTACTCTTCTTAATTGATTAAATTTCACTAGTTTACATTTTGCTCTTAATTAAAATCTGGAAATTGACAAACCTTCCCCCAATTTACTTTCTTTAAAATATATGTTTACACTTGTTTAATGTATCTTCCTAACCAAAAATTCCTTGGAGACGACCTAGGACAACACCCTAGTACTGCATTCATTTCTTTGCATATTTGGTGAGGATTAACGACAATCTTTGTGCATAACAAGTAGCAAAACTCACATCATCAAATGTTATACATTTAAGATACCCAGCGTGGTTACTTTATCTGATAAGAGTAAGAGTTCCAGAGGGTTAAGTTTTCTGGGTGAGGAGCGCGTTATCACTATTGCTGGGCAAAGTGATAACGCACAAGCAATGTTATAACTTTTTTCACAAAAAGGAGTAACGCAGATAAGAGAAATCAAACTTACCTGTGCGTAGCCACTTTTGCCAGAGAAAGTGAGTGTTCCAGAAAGTATGTTTCCCATCTACCTCAGCATGATCACTCTCATCAATGAGAGTGAGTGTTCCAGAGGGTCGTGTTTACTTTGATGTCTCTGCGTGATCACTTTTGTCAGCAAAAGTGATTGTTCCTACAGAGATCCTCAAAATGCATTCTCTGTGTAGCTTCTTTCCTACAACAAAGTGACTCCTTTCATTAATCAATTGCTTCTAAAACCTCAATTAACTCACTTCTCACACTCTAATCCTTCAATTTACTTCACACAACCTCAAATCTCTAATTGATTATGGTATTCAATTCAGAAAACCAGGTCCAGCTTGACTTGCAGAATTTTCAGAAAGTTGTAAAATCTGATTATGCTGAATTTTAAACCTTCAAATATACTTTCACCACATCAAATCTCTAATCAACTCTCAGATTCTCTTCAGAAAATCAGATGCAGCTGGACTTGCAGAGAATTATAAAACATGAATATGCAGGATTAGAAATTGCAGAAACTGCAGAATATGAAATGCAAACTCCTAAAACAATATAAAAAACTTAAAATGAGTTAGAAATGTGAGTTGCCTCTCACAAAAGGCTTCTTTAACATCACTAGCTTGACGTTAAATGTTACTCATTCAAGAGGAACCAGTTTCAAACATGAGATATTTCTTGTAAACTCCTCTCCATGATAAACCTTCAATCTTTGGCCATTGACCTTGAATTCTCTCCCTGTCTTTTGATCCTCAATTAGAATTGCTCCAAAGGGAGATGTTTCTTTTATTACAAAAGGTCCAGATCATCTTGATCTCAGTTTGCCTGGTAACAATTTCAACCTAGAATTGAACTACAATACTTGTTGTCCAGGTTTAAATTCTCTCTGCAGAATGAACTTGTCAAGAATTCTCTTGGTTTTTTCTTTGTACAACATTGCATTCTTATAAGCTTGCTGTCTGAATTCCTCCAATTCATGTAATTGCAGAATTCTCTTCTTTCCAGCACTTGGTAAATCAAGGTTCAACCACTTTGTAGTCCAGTAAGCTCTATGTTTCAACTCTAAAGGTAGGTGACAGGCCTTTCCAAAGACTAATTGATATGGTGACATACCAATTGGAGTTTTAAAAGCAGTTCTGTATGCCCATAGAGAGTCATCCAGCTCCTTAGACCAGTCTTTTCTTGAACTACTCATTACTTTCTCTAAAATCTGCTTGATTTCTCTGTTTGACACTTCCACTTGTCCACTTCTTTGTGGGTGATATGGAGTAGCAACCTTGTGCTTCACACCATACTTCATTAATACTGCTTCAAGGTATTTGTTGCAAAAGTGAGCACCTCCATCACTTATCAGAAATCTGGGTACTCTAAACCTTGCAAAAATGTTCTTTCTTATAAAGGATATCACTACCTTGACATCATTTGATCTTGTGGGAATGGCTTCTACCTATTTAGAAACATAATTCACTACTACTAAGATGTATTCATGTGAAAATGATGGGGGAAAAGGTCCTATGAAGTCAATTCCCCATACATCAAATAATTCCACTTCTAGAATATTTGTCAATGGTAGCTCATGCCTCTTAGAGATGTGATGAACGATAAAGTTTTCATTTCATTTTGCAAAAAGATTTGTCTTTAACCTTCATCAAAATTTGTAGAAAAATTTATGTAATCTAGGGTGCAAACCTAGGTTGTCTCCAAAGACTTTAGTTTGTAACATACATTGAACATGTTGTGAACATTTACTATGAAAGCAATTAAAACAAGGGGATTTTGTGTGATTCCAATTTTAATGTAAAGGTAAGTGATGAAATTAATGAATCCAATCAATGAAATATGCAATCCTTAGTTTGTTCATGCAATTCTATCCTTATCCCTCTCAAGATTCAATACTTTTCCTCTTTCTCTAAATTAGGGTAACTCAAAAAGCATGAATTAACCTTAGATTCCCATACGAATTAAGCAATTTATATGGGCTCTAACCTCTCATCCCCAAGATAACGCTACCTTAGAAATTAACTTAGGATTAAGCAAACTAAGTTAAGAATTTCATTAAAATGAATTAGGGCTAATTAAGCAATATCCCCCTCATTCAACCATTAATTCAATTCAAAGAGTTGAGAAATGTAAATTCATGAGAGAAAGGAAATTATATTGACATTCATACCCAGGGATTCAAAAACCCATGAACTCACTAAGGATTACAAGAAAGTTTAGCCCTCCATAGGGATGGGTCTTACAAATTCAAGATAGAAACAAAGGGAAATCAACATCATAATGCAAGATTAAAGAAAAATGAAAGGAAATTGTAAATCAAACCCTAAATTAGCCTTGATTGTCACCTAAGGATCCTAAGCTCTGCAAAATGCTCCAAAAGTGGCAAAAGAATCTAAGGAAATGTAAAAAGCTTCGTACCCTAATTTCTTAAATTCTATTTATAGTGCATAAATTTTTGCCCAAAGTGACAACTATGGTTTCATAGTGATACCACGCAGCGTTCCATAGTGTTTACACGCACTCCATAGTGATTATGCGCGAGATCTGTGATTTGGGCCTCTCTGGAGTTATCACTTTGGCTTTATAGTGATAACGCGCAACGGCCCAAAGTGATTACTCTCGCTCCATAGTGTTTACGGGCAGGTCCTATGTTTTTGCCCTTTCTGGAGTTGTCACTTTGGCATCAAAGTGATAACTTTGGCTGCTCCAGAGTGTCCACTATGGTTCTATAGTAGCTACGCGCAAGCCTTATACTCTTTGGCCTTTCTGGAGTTGTCACTATGGGTTCATAGTGATCACTCTGGTCTACCTTTCTGGTACTAACTTGCTGTAGTGTTTACTATGGACTCCAAAGTGATCACTTTTACCTCAAACTTTCTCAAATGCTGAAAATCCATGGAAAAAAGTCTAGAAACTCCTGCACAATTATTCAAATGATCAAAATTGCAAACTATATCTATATAAATTAACCAAAAATTAAGAAACCTATGATATTTGACAAACATTATGTTTTTATGTTATTTACAATTCCTAAGTTTACTTTTTCTATTAAGAAACATTAAAATGACATGTAAAAAACTAATAAAATATGGACTCATCACAACCCCAAACTTAAACTTTTGCTTGTCCTCAAGTAAATCAAAATTCAAGAAAGTTACTTGCAAGAAGGTTGGATTAATCCAAAAAAATTTGTTTTAAACTTTTCATTCCAAAATCAAACTCTAATTGACACTTCCAATATTTCCACAATCATGGATTCATTCAACAAAGAAATCATGCTCAAATCAATTAATTCCAAGCAAAGTTCCACTAAACTGAACCAAAAATCTAGCAAGGTTTCATGTAATCCACACAATGCAAAGAAATTATCTAGCTCACAAGATGGTGTTTCACTCTTCACTCATCAATATTTCAAGCTAAGTGTTTTCCCTCAAGTCATGCATTTTGCCTTACCCTACCATATGCTTGCCCATATTCTCAATCTCCTTTGCCTAGATACAATGAACTACCTATCAAGAGGACTTTGTTGGTCACAAATGTATTAAGTTAGGTCAAATTTTGATCAAGGAGGGTAAAAAGCTCAAGTGGGTTTTTTCAAGAGGAGGGAATTCTTTTAAGTGAGTGAGTACAACAACTAAGAGTGGAATGCATAAAATGATGCAGCAAGTGATATTCAAGCACTCTTTCACCATTTTTTTTACTTTGCCTTATATGGAGAATCCTTTTTCTATCAAAATGACTTGCTATATTTTTTTCTTTTTCTTTTTCTTTTTCTTTTATCATCATTTTTTTTATAGATTTTGACAATCATTCTCTTCTTCAAATTCAAGCAAATTTTTTTTTTGACATGTAATATTGACATGTAAAATCCTCACCACCCCAAACTTAAGAGCTTGCTTGTTCTCAAGCAACTACAATCATAATCAACACCCCAAACTTAGTTTATTGCATCTACTCTTGATGCAACTCAAAAAAAATACCTCTATTAAGGGAAGGAAGATATTTTTGCAGACTAAGTTTGGCAAAAGAAGGAATGTAACACAAGAAAAATTAGGTGCAAAGGTGTTGAATGGTGGTTGTGTGTGTGCAAAGATGGCCTCAATCATTTAGATAGAAGATTGCACAATGCATATTCAATTAAGAAGCAGAGCAAGTTCTAGAAGATGAATGTAAATATACATGTAAATTGCACACAGAAAGGAATTTAAAGGCTCAATTCTCTACCATGGTAAAAGGTGATAATTACTTACAACATGTGATTACAATTCACCTTACAAGAAAATATGCGTAGCATGGTAGGAACAAAAATATTCAAAAATAGAGAATGATCATGAGTTGAATGGGAAGTGCAATTAGAATGTAACTATGGAATTACAAAATTGGACTATATTAAAAGAGAAATAAGGAAAATATTTTTGTATTTTCATTTAACACTGTGCAAGAAAATTAGACTAAGAACAATGGAAATAGAGGCAAAGAGATCACCCCCCTTTCATAGAAAGTAGAATCATAACTCAGGCATCAAATTCATGCTCCTCTTGATGGAACTAAGGGCACTTTCTGCATAAATATACACAGAATTCAATATAGGGAGCAAATATCAAGCCAGAAAATAGAATATATATATATATATATAAACAAAAATGTTGGAGATGTTGAGATTAAGAAAGACAATACAAAAATAAAGCAGCAAAGGTGGAAACAGAAATGTGAGATATTTATAAGGAAATGATGGTTAGCAGTAAATACAGGGAAATAGCGGAAAGTAAGTGAAAAGTGAGTGCAATGAAAAAGGAAAAAAAAACTAAGACTAGATAGCATCTTCATCGGAGCTGGAAAAGGCAGAGTCATCATCATCTTCTGCTGTTGCTGGGAGGTCGTCATCTGAGGTACTGGAGTTGTTGTGATCTGTTTTAGCTCTAGTAGGGGCAGGAGGATGAAAGGGTGGAATGTCACTCTGCACTGTTGCTCGCAGGTAAGGAGCATTGAAAGTAGGAGCTTCATAAAGTTGTGTGGTAGTCATCCCCTGTCAGGCTTCTAATTTATTATTGAGTAATCTATAATATTTTATACTTGTTCAATGTTAATTGAAGGATTATTTGGTATTGGAATATATTTAGATAGAGTTGAAATTATTTAAAAAAAAAAAAAAAAGTGAACAGTACCGTGTGAACAGTGCAAACCGCGTATGAACAGTGCAAACCGCGTGTGAACAGTGCAAACCGCGTATGAACAGTGCAAACCGCGTACAAACCGTGTATGAACAGTACAAACCGTGTATGTACAGTGACTGCTGACGTCATCGGTGACGTCACATACGCGTACAGTGCGTGTACAGTACGCGTGTACAGTGTTTTCCGGCGTGAATAGTGCCCTGAACAGTATTTTCCGGCATGAACAGTAAGGCGATGAACAGTGTTTCCGCGATGAACAGTAAATTCCGGCGTGAACAGTAAATTTCGAAAATTTTCTATAAAAAGGGGGCTTCACACGAAATTTTCATTTCTTCACCTCTATCCAAGGTTCTCAAAGGTTCTAAGGCTGTAAACCACCATTTCTCTCATACTAAACCTTCCTAAACTTAGATTTCTCGCCAGATCTGAGATTCTACATCTATTCTGAAGGATTGGAAGTAAGTTTCTTTAAGTTTGAAGCTAAATTTACCGTTCGTTTCTCTTCTCCTTCTCTTTCTTATAGAAATTCATGGTGTTCTTAGGAGAAACTCCGTTCTAAAGCTGAATCTTCGGTGAATTTTGCTATAATCAAGTAATATTCGGTAGATCTAGTGTGAATCATCTTTCTGAGGTAAGGGGAGTTTACTTTAACCTATGAACTATGTTTTGAACGGTTTGATATGTTATTTCAAGATATTTTGATATGATTTTGTTAGATCTATTGAATAAAAGCTATTTTCTAAGTCAGAATCGTTGTTAATTAGTTTAAAATGCTGAGATTTTGGCTGATCTATTATAAACTTGCCGTAGTTGAGCTGTTAAAATAATTTTGGTGGCGTGCATCATGCTGAGATATATGTTTTGTATCATTATAGAGCCGAGTTACATGTTTAGGTGGGTAGACATGTAACGGTAAGTTCATCTTGAAATTTCTTTGTCTTTGTCTTTGTACGGATCCGGATACCGAATGGGTCGCTCCGGACCGCCTCGGTTCCTTCGGATTACTTAGGGTGTGAAACCGGTTGGAAGCCGTTTTCATGCCGTGCATTAGATGGGCTGGAAATGCATGGGGTTATTGTGTGAGAAATATTTTGCTCTATATATATATAATTTTATTTTATGTTTGGTAAGCTCACCCTTGCATTTCTTTCTATGTCGTTGTGTGCGTGTGTACTGCGATGATCGTACGGTGGTACGTGAGCAGATGTAGCAGGTGTTGCATCTACTTCACAGCCGAGGGGCCAAGAAGAAAAGTTAGAAGCTGGAGTTGAGTAATAATGCATCAAAGTCCTTTTTCTTTATATATGAGACCTCATGTCGAGGGAATCACGTATTATAATTTTTTTTTGTATTTTGAATATTATAAACTAAATGTAATATTATGTTGATCTGTTGGATATTTGTTGTAAGGAACTTCATTTTTACTTTGAATGAGAAGTGAATTTTTATACTTATATTCTCTGCTATTTACCTATTTTAAATAAGTATGTGGTGTAGAAACAATGTTCTCGGTCCCTTATAAAAAGGGGTCATGACATTTTAGTGGTATCAGAGCATCGTCTAGGTAAACCTACAGGGTGAGGTTGTTAGCGTCAGTTGTGCATATTAAACATGTGAGTTTTAGCTGTGAATCATATATCATGATTTCTATCCATCAAGTTGTGAGGGAACGAGCTTGATCACCTCGATTCTCAGACATGATTGATGTAGGAAACTTGGTATATGATACTTGGGTGAGCTATAGGTGAGTCGTACTGTGTGAATAAGAGACTGTTAAGCTAAGCTGTAAATGATTGCTGAAATGAGTGTGTTTGCTATGCTATGTGAATGTTGATATGTTGTTATACTGAGTACTAAATTGATTAAAATTTTATGATATACTAAATATGAATATATCACCTGTAAGTGAATCTGTGAATATAGCTATGTGGTGGTATTGTTGAATGTGTTAAACGTTAGTAATTTAAGCTAGTCTATATATTAGAATGGCTAGACCAAGAAGATCTGCTGCAAATCCTCCTCCTGCTGATGTGAACCAAATGGCTCATGCCATGGAGGCCATGGCAGCCACTGTTAGGCAGAGTCTAGATATGATTCAAGCGACAGGCCGCAAATCAAGCTGGCTGCGGCACGTGCAGCAGCGGCCTGCGCCTCTTGCACCTCTTCCCGAATACCATGGGTTGTCGAGTTCGTAAAGAATGATCCTCCTCAATTCACGGGAGTGGATGGACCGGATCTTCGAACTCTGGATCGTGAGATTGAGAAGATCTTCCTAACCATGGGTTGCGCCGAGGAGAGAAAGGTGATATATGCTACGTATATGCTGATAGGGGATGCAGAGATGTGGTGGCACGGAGCTCGTACTATGCTAGAGGCCCGAGGTGAAGTCATTACTTGGGCTATATTTAGAAGTAGTTTTCTGGGAAAGTTTTTCCCTTCTCATGTTCGTGCTGCCAAAGAACGAGAGTTTCTAAACTTGGTGCAAGGAAACTCATCGATCTATGAGTATGCAATACAGTTTGAGCGGCTCTACATATTTTATTCTCACCCGACTTCAGAGGAGTGGAGATGTCAGAGGTTTTCAGACGGGCTGAGAACTGACATAAAGAGGATTTTGATCCCACTCAGGATCACGGAGTTTGCTGACTTGGTGGATCAAGCCACCATTATAGAGAGTCTTAATGCGGAGGATGTTGGTGGAGTTGGGAAGGCTCCATCTAGTAGAGCTGCTAGCGATTATGGTAATGGAGGTAAGGGCGCTAAGAAGGGTCCCTACGGTCGGTCGCTACGCCAACAAAGCAGCCTCGATCATATCAGTCAAGAGGATCGGCAGCATCAGCCCCGGTGCCAGTAGGGACTGCTACTTCTACATTTCAGCCTAGGGGAGCAATTTCTTCTTCTCCTAGAGTCTCAGTGCCGCAGATTGTCAAATGTTTTAGGTGTGGTGGACCACACTATCTGAGCCAGTGCCCACAGACTGATGTAAGAGTTTGCTTCTCGTGCCAGCAGCCAGGGCACCTTGCAAGGGACTGTCCTACGCCTAGTAGGGCAGTTTCGTCTTCTGCTAGCGCCTTGCACGCTATTAGGCCTAAAGCAACTAGGGCTCCAACAACAACCAGATCGAGAGCGGAGGGACGTGTATTCACTACTTCGCATCGAGGCAGCCCGTGCGATGATCTTGTTCGAGGAACAATGGTAGTGGCGGGTACTTTTCTTTACGTATTATTTGATTACGGAGCCACACACTCTTTTATTGCGGACAATTGTGTGAGAAACTTAGGATTACCGGTGGGCGATCTAGGATGTGACTTAGTAGTATCGACACCTACTTTAAGTTCAATTAAGACTTCGACGATTTGTGTTAGGTGTCCCATAGCAATTGAGGGACGAAGATACAAAGTAAATCTTATTTGTATCCCGATGTCAGGGTTAGATGTAATCCTGGGTATGGATTGGCTAACTGCCAATCGTGTGCTAAATGATTGTGGCGGAGGTGTTTAATCTTTCCCGAGCAGCAAGATTGTGTAGAATTGATTTCTACTAGCCAAGTAGAAACATCCTTAGCTGAGGGAGTATCTTGTTTTGTTTTGTTGGGAGTTATGAATGCGTAAGTGGAGCAAAGCCTTCACCAATACCGATAGTACGAGAATTCCCGAGATTTTTCCAGAGGATATTCTGGAATACCTCCACGTAGAGAGGTAGAGTTTGCTATAGATTTGATTCCTGGAGCGAGCCGATGTCTCGTAGTACCGTATAGAATGGCGCCAAAAGAGTTAATTGAGCTTAAGGAGCAGATCGAGGATCTAATGCGTAAACAGATGATTAGACCAAGTGTATCACCTTGGGAGCCCCGATTCTCTTGGTGAAAAAGAAGGACGGAAGTTCTAGATTATGTGTGGATTATCGTAAGTTGAATAAGTTGACAATTAAGAACAAGTACCCATTGCCGCGAATCGATGATTTGATGGACCAGCTGAGGTGCTAAGGTATTCTCTAAGATTGATTTGAAGTCCGGTACCATCGGATCCGAGTGAAGGATGAAGATATTCCTAAGACTGCTTTTCGCACTAGATATGGTCATTATGAGTATATAGTGATGCCTTTTGGAGTTACAAATGCTCCAGCTGTGTTTATGGACTACATGAATCGGATCTTTAGACCTTTCCTGGATCGATTTGTGGTAGTCTTTATTGATGATATTTTAATTTATTCTAATTCGTCAGAAGAACATGAAGAGCATTTGAGGACTGTACTTAATGTTTTAAGGGAAAAACAGTTGTATGCTAAACTGTCTAAGTGTGAGTTTTGGCTAGAGGAAGTGAAGTTCCTTGGTCATGTTATTTCAGCTAAAGGAATTGCAGTTGATCCTTCCAAAGTTGAAGCGGTGTTGCAATGGGAAAGGCCGAAGACAGCCTCAGAGATTCGTAGTTTTGTGGGCCTAGCAGGTTACTACCGGAGATTTATAAAGGGATTAGCGAAGATAGCTGCACCATTAACACGGTTAACTCGCCGTGATCAACCCTTTGTGTGGACTGAGGAATGTGAGCAAAGCTTTAATGAGTTAAAACAGAGACTAACTTCTTCGCCGGTGTTGATTCTCCCTGATACTAGTCGACCGTTTGAGGTGTACTGTGATGCTTCTCATCAGGGATTGGGATGTGTGTTGATGCAAGATAAGAGAGTGGTAGCTTATGCATCTCGCCAATTATGAACTCATGAGCAAAATTACCCGATTCATGACCTTGAGTTAGCTGCTGTAGTCTTTGCTCTGAAGGTGTGGCGACACTATCTTTATGGAGCTCAGTTCGATGTATATAGTGATCATAAGAGTCTGAAGTATTTATTTGATCAGCGAGAGTTAAATATGAGGCAGAGACGTTGGGTGGAATTCCTTAAGGATTATGATTTTCAGCTCCAATACCATCCAGGAAAAGCTAACATGGTGGCCGATGCATTAAGTAGGAATGTGGTTCAGGCATTCTCCCTAAGAGTCAGTGAAACCCTTTTGGTAGAACAATTCCGAGACCTGAACATACATGTGGACTTATCACCCGAAAAGATTAGTTGTAGCCGAATTGTGGTGACTAATAATTTCTTACAGGAAATTAAAGATAAACAATTGTGGGATCCAATGTTATGTCGGATTGTATTTCTCTTAGGGACAGATAAGACAAAGGGTTTCAGTAAAGGTGTTGATGGTATTCTCAGATGTCAAGGTCGAGTTTGTGTCCCTAGAGATACTGAATTAAAGAGAGCAATTCTAGAAGAAGGACATAAGGGTAGTCTTAACATTCATCCTGGTGTTACCAAGATGTATCAAGATTTAAAGCAGATGTTTTGGTGGCCAGGCATGAAGCGAGAGATAGCTGAGTTTGTTAAAGCCTGCTTGACTTGTCAAAAGGCAAAAGCGGAGCACCAAAGCCCTCCAGGAGAGTTACAAACGATAGAAATTCCAGAGTGGAAGTGGGACCATGTGACTATGGACTTTGTGTCCCATCTACCTAGAACAATTAGGAATCATGATGCAGTGTGGGTCATAGTTGATAGGCTAACCAAGAGTGCACATTTCTTGCCAATTAACATGACCTTTAGCTTGGAGAAATTAGCAGAATTGTACATTAGAGAGATTGTCAGGTTGTATGGAGTACCTTCTAGTATTATCTCTGATAGGGATCCTCGATTCACTTCCCAGTTTTGGCAGAGTTTCCAAGAATCTATGGGCACACAGTTGAGGTTGAGTTCTGCATACCATCCGCAAACAGATGGTCAATCTGAGCGTACTATTCAGACCTTAGAAGACTTATTGCGGACTTGCATTGTAGAGCAGAGGAGTAATTGGGAGGATATGCTTCCTTTGGTAGAATTCACTTATAATAATAGCTATCATTCGAGTATAGATATGGCACCATTTGAAGCTCTATATGGTAGAAGGTGTAGAACCCCTATCTGTTGGTTCCAAGATGGAGTACATTTGATGGTTGGACCTGAAATGCTGCAAGAGACTAAGGAGAAAGTTGAACTTATTAGAGAAAAGCTAAGAGCTACCCAAAGTCGACAGAAATCTTATGCTGACCGACGCAGAAGATCCCTAGAATTTGAGGTTGGTGATCATGTATTCTTAAGAGTATCACGCACTACAGGTGTAGGGCGAGCCTTAAGAGCCAAGAAGTTAACACCTAAGTTCATAGGACCGTATCAGATATTACATCGTCGAGGACCAGTAGCCTATGAATTAGCGTTACCACCTCAGTTGTCTGGAATACATAATGTTTTCCATGTGTCGCAGCTAAAGAAGTATGTTCCAGATTTGTCTCATGTAATTGAGCCTGATGTTGTGGAGTTAGGAGATGACTTGTCTGTGGAGGTCCCAGCTGCTCGTATCGAGGAAACTAGAGTTAAGAAACTTAGAGGTAAGTCTATTCGGTTAGTAAAGGTTGTTTGGGACCAAATAACTGGTGATGCCACATGGGAGTTAGAAGAAAGAATGAGAGAGTTGTATCCTCATCTTTTCTCTCGGGGAATGAAATTTTCGGGGACGAAAATTTATTTTCGAGGAGAATTGTCAGGCTTCTAATTTATTATTGAGTAATCTATAATATTTTATACTTGTTCAATGTTAATTGAAGGATTATTTGGTATTGGAATATATTTAGATGGAGTTGAAATTATTTAAAAAAAAAAAAAGTGAACAGTACCGTGTGAACAGTGCAAACCGCGTGTGAACAGTGCAAACCGCGTATGAACAGTGCAAACCGCGTACAAACCGTGTATGAACAGTACAAACCGCGTATGTACAAGGCTCGACGTCATCGGTGACGTCACATACGCGTACGGTGCGTGTACGATACGCATGTACGGTGTTTTCCGGCGTGAATAGTGCCCTGAACAAGTATTTTCCCATTAACAAGAAGGCGGTGAACGGTGTTTCCGCGATGAACGATAAATTCGGCGTGAACAGTAAATTTCGAAAATTTTCTATAAAAAGGGGGCTTCACACGAAATTTTCATTTCTTCACCTCTATCCAAGGTTCTCAAAGGTTCTAAGGCCGTAAACCACCATTTCTCTCATACTAAACCTTCCTAAACTTAGATTTCTCGCCAGATCTGAGATTCTACATCTATTCTGAAGGATTGGAAGTAAGTTTCTTTAAGTTTGAAGCTAAATTTACCGTTTGTTTCTCTTCTCCTTCTCTTTCTTATAGAAATTCATGGTGTTCTTAGGAGAAACTCCGTTCTAAAGCTGAATCTTCGGTGAATTTTGCTATAATCAAGTAATATTCGGTAGATCTAGTGTGAATCATCTTTCTGAGGTAAGGGGAGTTTACTTTAACCTATGAACTATGTTTTGAACGGTTTGATATGTTATTTCAAGATATTTTGATATGATTTTGTTAGATCTATTGAATAAAAGCTATTTTCTAAGTCAGAATCGTTGTTAATTAGTTTAAAATGCTGAGATTTTGGCTGATCTATTATAAACTTGCCGTAGTTGAGCTGTTAAAATAATTTTGGTGGCGTGCATCATGCTGAGATATATGTTTTGTATCATTATAGAGCCGAGTTACATGTTTAGGTGGGTAGACATGTAACGGTAAGTTCATGCTGAGCTCTTGTCTTTGTCTTTCTGGATCCGGATACCGAATGGGTCGCTCCGGACCGGCTCGGTTCCTTCTGGATTACTTAGGCTGTGAAACCAGTTGGAAGCCGTTTTCATGCTGTGCATTAGATGGGCTGGAAATGCATGGGGTTATTGCTGTGAGAAATATTTTGCTCTATATATATATAATTTTATTTTATGTTTGGTAAGCTCACCCTTGCATTTCTTTCTATGTCGTTGTGTGCGTGTGTACTGCGATGATCGTACGGTGGTACGTGAGCAGATGTAGCAGGTGTTGCATCTACTTCACAGGCTGAGGGGCCAGTGAAGAAAAGTTAGAAGCTGGAGTTGAGTAATAATGCATCAAAGTCCTTTTTCTTTATATATGAGACCTCATGTCGAGGGATCACGTATTATAATTTTTTTTTGTATTTTGAATATTATAAACTAAATGTAATATTATGTTGATCTGTTGGATATTTGTTGTAAGGAACTTCATTTTTACTTTGAATGAGAAGTGAATTTTTATACTTATATTCTCTGCTATTTACCTATTTTAAATAAGTATGTGGTGTAGAAACAATGTTCTCGGTCCCTTATAAAAAGGGGTCGTGACATCCCCAGCTTTTTTCCTATGTTCAACAGCATAGTGTCCATCAGAGTCATAAGGACCTTCTGCCCAGCATGAAAGGAATCCTGCCTTAGAGCAAGCTGCTTCATCTGCTCCCTCATCCTCATTGGAGTATCCCTCCTATAATCAGCTGGTAGAGATAGTCTTGGGTCAGCAGTCTTTTTGGGTTTGAAGAAGTCCTTCACCATTGCAGTAGTAATAGGAGGGGCTACTCTAATCTTCTGCAGGTAGTCGCCAGAATCTACCCCAACATCTTGGCATAGCATGGTGATGATGGATAGAAAACCCATAGAATCTCTACTCCTGCTCAAGATGTCCATGATGGCACTGCTGATTACCTTACCCACATGGATGGGCATTTCTGTCAGAATGGCATAAATAAGCTCTGCTCTCTTCACTACTAAGGTAGAGAAGTGGAGAACCGGCATGAAAGAACTGAGGATGAAGACACTCCAGATTTTTGTTGCAGGTATAAGGTGTCTGGTGGTCAAGTTCTTGGGTTGCATCTTGCAGTCAAACTCCCAATTCTCACCTTTTTTGCAAACAGTTTCAAGAATAGGCTTGTAGTCCTTATCCTCTTGGATGCTAAAGGTGGTAAAGTCCAGTTGGCCAGCTGACTTATGCACAGCTAGGATATTCAGAACCCTTTGGATGTTGGAGGGGGTGAAGTTGACCAGTTTTCCCCTCACCATGCTGTGTCTGGGAAGGCAGAGTGTCGCCTTTAACCCTCATTGTGTTGGCAAAGAACTCTTGGGTGATTTCCTTCTACCCATTTCCAGCACAGGTTGTGAAAAGGTCCCATCCTCTTCTCTGAATCTCCTCCTCAAATTAGGGATAGGTGCCTTCTTAAATTTCAAAATTATGGTCCTGCACCAGCTTCCTTCTCAAGATATTTATTTTAAAATATTCTTCATGTTCCAAGGACCTAAACCTGGGGTCATGGTTAAGTGGAGGTGCAGAGGAAGAGGCTCCAGCTATTTTGGCGCTCTTGGACCTTGGAGTGCTCTTCCTTGGGGTATTGACCATGTTTGCTGCAGAGAAACAAGGGAATCTGTGTGAGATATTCTGCAGCAATGATGTATATAAAACAAAATAATATTCAACTAACTGAGACAGCAAACTAGAACACCAGGAATAGGATATAATGTCAAGGTGATCACATTATGGTTCAGGCAAAACAGCATTAAGGCAACCAAATTTGACATAGGCAATGATGCAGCAAACTGAAATTAAGTGCACATAAAATAAACAAGTGGTAATAGACCACTCTGTATGGCAGCAAAGTGTCAAGAACTATGCAGACAAATAACAAGGATGTTCACTTTCGATTTACAGAGACTACTATACTAGTTGACAGTAACTACTCTGAAATACAAGGCATCAATCAATTGAAGCAGAAAAGTTAAACAAATCAATTCAAATAGGGTAGTCTTGACAGTAAACAGTATGCAGAAAAGTTGGTGTAGGTGTGTCTACAATTATGCCATATTTGTACAGATGTGCCAAGGGATTCCAGCTTTGTCAAGTGGCATGCAGCAGAATTCAAAAAGAAATCAAGTAGACAAAGAAATTGGATTGAAGTTTAAAGGAATTCTTCACTAAGAATGCAACTGGACAGCAAGGTGAAATGATGTATGATTCATATAAGGATATGCAAATTTCCAGCACATTAAAGAGGTGCACAGGGCCAATGAAGTATATGCAGTGGAAGTGCAACAATGATAAAATCTGTCAGCATTCAAGGTATCAAATATCCCTAAATGCCATTCTGATTTTCAGATCAAATAGTCACTTTTGCAGATTCGAGGAAACACTATGGGGACATATTCAGGACCAAATTAACCAAAGCCACAAAAGAGGGTTGTGTAATTAGCCATAAATTTAAGAATTGTAGCACACATTAAGCATTACACACAAGCACCAACATAGCAGAATGTTTAACTTCAAACATTTTCACTGGTGAGAGTGGCTACCCTAAGGTTCAACAATTCTGAATTCGATAAAATAATCAAATTAAATGCTCCAACATCCTACAATCATACAATTACAATTGTGCATTATCAATTTCAGTCCAGGAATTGCCAATTAGAACATTCAAAGTAAGCACTCTCGGGGTAACTACCTTAAGGTTTGACAATGCAGTATGCAACAAATTAACCAATGAACTTCTGTAATCACTCCCAAATAGACAATTACACTCCACATTGTAGTTGGGATTCATTAACCCCAATTTTTTGAAGCCCCAAATTAAAATTTTCAAGCAAGAGTGAACACTCTAGGGATCGACCATGCAGAATGCAGTAATTGTACCGAAATGAACACTGACAATTGTTCTCAATTAGGCAATCATAGACTTCAACAAATATAGTTCCAGTTAAAATTTTTACAAATAACAAAACCCCAAACTTAAACTTTTCAGATAGGAGTGAACACTCTAGGTTTCGATTAATGGAAAAATACACAAATTGTCCTACTAGAATGCCTCCAGTTCCTTTTAATCATGCAAGATGTACTTTCAACAAACAAAATTTACACAGAAATTGAACAGCATAAAATCCCAATCTGAAATTCCAAAATAACAGTGGTTACGCTAGGGAAAATTGCACAAAATGTAGTGAATGAAACTAAATCAACATTCCCCCCTCCCCTGGAATCATGCAAATATGCACAAGTTACTAGTTTCTCCAAGCAATTTTCAGTTCATACATCCAGAATTTAAAAATCCCAAATTACTGAATGAGGAACCCTAATGTAAAGAGAAGGGAAATTTGGAGAATTACCTGGATAGGAGCCTGGGAAAGGTGCAAAATTATATGAATGGGTGAGTCTTACCACAAACCAATGCAAAAGGGGAAGGGAATTTGCAGAAGGATTAGAAGCGGGGGTGAGAGCGCTCAGAGGTTTAGTGAGAGTGGGTGAGAGAGTGAACACTTTCATTTTATATAGGTTTTGGGCGTTATCACTTTCAAACCATAGTAAACATGCGCATTTGTATTTGGCAAGTGAAGTGGCGTGCGTAATCACTATGGTGTGAAAGTGATAACTACAGAGAAGGCATTTTGTGAAATGGTTTGCGCGTAGTTACTATGAAATGGGAGTAACTACGCGCATCAAAGTTAGTCTAAGAGGTGCCTCTATAGTTATCACTATGGAATCAAAGTGATAACTACAGAGAGCCTTCTATATTCCAATCATCTGCTCGTGTTTGCTATGAACTGGGAGTGATTACGCGCAGACTCATGACCCGAAAACCTCTTCAAAGTGATCACTATAGGCTGAAAGTGAAAATTACAGAGAGTGGGTTCACTCACCTTAGCATGAAAGTAACTGCTATGAAATGGAAGTGGACACCTTGGATAGGTCTTGGTGCACAGGGACTTCCTATGGTCTCTGCATGAAGCAATTTCAAAATTTAAAACTGTCCATTGTAAAAAAAATGAAGGATATGTAATAGACCAATGTTTAATTCATCTCAATTCACAACTCAATTAATCATAAAAATGCTCATTGAATGAAAAGAACCATAAAAAAAAACAAAAAATAAAAATAAAAACAAAAACAAAAAATTCTTAATCAACTTGTGAGTTGTTTCTCACGCAACGCTTCTTTAACGTCATTAGCTTGACGTATGAAATGAGTTATGGGAGCCAAGGGTTGGAATGGAGGTTGGTGCAGGGTGATATCAAGTTAATCTCCTCAACTTCTTCCAAGGTAGCTGAGTTTTACAAGAATGGATTCAACTGGTGCCCATTCACCATAAAGCTTTTGCTGCACCATGGCAAAATACCTTTATAACAGTGAAAGGTCCAAGCCACTTTGATTTGAGCTTTCCAGGCATGAGTTTAAGACGAGAATTAAACAAAAGAACTTTTTGACCAACATAGAACTCTTTGCTTGAAATCTTCTTATCATGGTATTGTTTGGTCTTTTCCTTGTAAATTCTGGACTTCTCATAGGCTTTAAGACGTAGCTCCTCCAACTCTTGCAACTGTAATTTCCTTTGTTCTCCAGCTGAGTCATAATGGATGTTGCAAGTCTTTATTGCCCAATAAGCTTTGTGTTCCACCTCAACTGGCAGATGGCAGGCTTTTCCATAGACCACCCTGTATGGTAACATTCCCAAGGGCGTCTTGAATGTTGTTCTATGTGCCCATAAGGCATCATCAAGCCTGCGACTCCAGTCCTTTCTGTGGGGCTGCACTACTCTCTCAAGTATTTTCTTGATTTCTCTATTAAAGAGCTCAGCCTGCCCATTTGTCTGTGGCTAGTAGGTAGTGGAAACTTTGTGTACAACTCCATATTTCTTTAACAAGACTTCCATAGTCCTATTGCAAAAATGAATTCCTTAATCACTAATGTTGGCTCTAGGAATTCCAAACCTGCAAAATAAGTTGCTATGAACAAACTCTACAACAACTCTAGCATCATTAGTTTTAGTGGCTTTAGCTTCCACCCATTTTGAGACATAATCAACAGCAAGAAGTATATAAAGAAAACCAAAAGAGGAGGGGAATGGCCCCATAAAATCAATATCCCAGACATCAAAGATGTCACAATAGAGAATGAGTTGTTGGGGCATCTCTTGTCTCCATGTAATTACTCCTCCTACTCTTTGGCATCTCTCACAGGTAGAATATACTTGCCATGAGTCTTTAAAAATAGATGGCCATTACAGCCCTGCATCCAGCACCTTTCTTGCTATCCTTTGAGGTCCTTCATGACCTTCTACAGTTGAGTCGTGACAAAACTGCAGTATGGATGGAATTTCTTCATCAAGCACACACCTTCTGATGACTTGGTCACTGCAGAATTTCCATAAATAAGGGTCATCCCAAACGTAATGTTTGGCATCACTCCTTATCCTTTCCTTTTTAGCTTTTGATGCCTCTGCTGGAAAGACTCCTACAACAAGAAAATTAACAATATCAGCATACCAGAGTGCCTGTGAAGCATACAACTCTAAAAGTTGTTCATCAGGAAAATCATCTAGAATTGGAATAGGGTCTAGAACTCTCTCTATCCTGCTTAGGTGGTCGGCTACCAAATTCTGGGTTCCACTTCTATCCTTGATCTCCAAATCAAATTCTTGAAGTAAGAGCATCCACCTTATAAGCCTAGGCTTAGAATTTGTCTTTTTCAGCAAATACTTAAGGGCAGAATGATCAGTAAAAACCATAACTTTTGACCCTAACAGATATGATCTAAACTTGTCCAGTGCAAAAACTATGGCCAACAATTCTTTTTCAGTTGTGGTATAATTACATTGTGCCGAATCCAAAGTTCTAGAAGCATAATAAATGATATGAGGAAACTTACCAACACGTTGTGTCAATGTAGCCCCCACTGCAAAATTGGATGCATCACTTATTAGTTCAAACGGTGTGGTCCAATCTGAAGGTTGAATGATGGGTGTGGTGGTCAGGGCTTCCTTAAGCATATTAAACGCTTCCTTACACTTTTCATCAAAATTGAACTCAGCCTCTTTTTGGAGAAGTTGTTAATGAATCTCCTATCGATCCCTGCATGGCCAGGGAAAGCACAAACCTCTCGAATGCAAGAGGGGTAAGGCAATTGTGCAATAACATCACGTTTTGCAGGATCTACTTCAATTCCCTTTTCAGATATGATATGGCCTAACACTACACCTTGCTCTACCATGAAATGGTATTTTTCAAAATTAAGCACAAGGTTAGTATCAATGCATCTTTTCAATACTTTTTCCAAATTATTCAAACATGCAGAGAAAGATGGGCCATACACGGTAAAATCATCCATAAAAACTTCTATACAATGCTCCACTAAATCAGAAAAAATGCTTAACATACATCTTTGAAATGTTCCTGGAGCATTGCATAAGCCAAATATAGGCAAAAGTGCCAAAAGGACATGTAAAAGTGATTTTTTCCTGGTCTTTCAGGTGCAATATAAATTTGAAAATAACTGGAAAAACCATCAAGAAATCAATAATGAGACTTACCAGCCAACCTTTTGCAACATCTGATCAATGAAAGGCAATGAGAAGTGATCCTTTTGGGTTGCTTGGTTAAGCCTTCTGTAGTCTATGTAGACTCTCCAACTATTCTGGACTCTGGTGGGTATCAACTCATCTTTTTCATTCTTCACCACAGTGAATCCAAATTTCTTTGAGACCACTTGGACCGAGCTGACCCAAGTGCTGTCTAATATATGGTAGATAATCCCAACTTGCAGCAACTTGGTGACCTCCTTCTTCACCACATCTAGAATAATGGGATTTACCCTCCTTTAAGGCTGCCTCACTAGCTTAGCATCCTCCTCCAATAAAATTCTGTGCATACATAGAGAGGGGCTGATTCCAGGAATATTAGCAAGGGTCTAGCCTATAGCTTTCTTGTGCCTCTTAATCACTTCTAGGAGTTTCTCCTCTTGTTCTACATTCAGCTTAGTGGAGATTATCACTAGAAGCTTCTTATTTGCCTCTAGATAGGCATATTTCAGATGTTCTGGTAAAGGTTTAAGTTCTAGTGCTAGAGGTTGCTCCACAGAAGGAAGTGGTTTAGCACTCTCAGTAGAAGAAATCTCTGCAACATTCAAATCAAAGAGGTTAGATTCACTTGTACTTGCTAAATTCAAAACATCACATTCTTCCCTTATCAATTTGTCAATCTCTTCAATATTAGAATTTGCAGAATTCACATTCAAAAAGTCAAAAATACAAAAGTCACACATAGAAGAATTATTACAATATTCACAAATGGAAGTATCAATACATTCAGTAAAATCAAAAGAAAAATATGTTTCTAAAAATTCAAAAAATTGTTCATCTATCAAATCATCAAATAAATCAATCTGGAAGACAAAATGTTCTTCAGATGGATGCTTCATAGCATTAAGTATGTTGAAGCGCACAATGCTATCTCCAAACTCCATGGTAAGTGTCCCGGTATGCACATCAATTTTCGTTCTTGCAGTCTTCAAGAACGGTCTTCCCAATATGATTGGTGCAGCACTCTTCATTGACTCTCCCTCTTGCATGTCCAAAATTAAAAAGTTAGCTGGGATGATGAGATTATTCACCCTGACTAGTACATCTTCAACAATCCCAGCAGTGTTTGTTATGCTTCTATTGGCTAACTGAATAACCACACCTGTAAGCTGCAGAGGGCCAAGAACAGTGAAGTAAAAATAGACAAAGGCATGACATTTATAGATGCTCCTAAATCTAGCATGGCATTTTCAATCCTATTATTACCAATAATGCATGAGATAATGAATGTTCCTGAGTCCTTACATTTCTCAGGCATTGTGGACCTTTGTTTTTCAAAAAGTGCAGACACATTCCTACCCATATTTACCTTCTCATTACCCTTAAGACGCCTTCTATGGGTGCATAAGTCTTTCAAGAACTTGGTGTACTTGGCTATTTGCTTAATTGCATCTAGTAGAGGTATGTTCACCTCTACCTTCTTGAAGGTCTCAAAAATCTCTTTCTCAGCCTCTTCAATCTTTTTACTTGGCTGAATAACTCTCTGAGGGAATGGTAGAGGAATTGGCCTTTCAACATTTTCTGCTACCTTTGGTTGGGTAGGGGTAGGTTCTGGTTGTTCTTGAGTCATTTCCTCTCTATTTTGACCAACTATAGCTGGAGTACAGCTTGAGTCTTCCTTCTTTTTGGGCATTGTGGGCTCTTGCATCACTTTTCCAGACCTCAGGGGGATTGCACTCACATTTTTGGGATTCATAATAGTTTATGCAGGGAGGTTCCCTGAGCCTTGAGATTGCATCTGGTTTAGAGAGGAGGCTAACTGTCCCATTTGATTCTCCAAAGTTTTGATACTAGCCTCAGTTCTCTGCTGGAAAGTGATGTTATTCATGGTCAATTGCTTCATGAGCTCCTCCAATAATGGTTCATTTTTCTGGGATGCACTTGTTTGTGAAGAAGATGGTTGATGATGGTGCTGGGCTTGTTGTGGTTGATGTTGGGATTGATGGGATCTATTTGGGCCAGCATGATGTGCTTGATATTGAGTGCCTTACTGCTGATTATGTTGTTGAGAATTGCTTCCCCATCTTAGATTTGGATGGTTCCTCCAGCCTGGGTTGTATCTATTGAAAGATAGATCCCAATTAGGTTGTTGCTGCAAACTTGGAAAAGAAAATTTATTAGTGTAAATGTTTGCAGCATAAGCCTGAGGATTACCTTCTAGAGTGTCAGACTCTTGTAGTGTGGGGCAGCTATCAGTGTAGTGATCTGTAGCTGAGCAAATACCACACAACATGGTTGCGATGGATGGTGGAGGAGGTGAAAATGCAGCAACACTCTTTTGTATGGAAGCCAATTGCTTCACCATGGATGCTAATTCATCAAGTTTGTGTTCCTTCTTACTAGATTCAGCAACTTGTACTTCACTCACATTTCTGGTAACACAAGAATTTTGCCTTGTTGCAAACTGTTGGGAGTTGGCAGCCATGTTCTCAATCAAGTTGCGGGCTGCAACCGGAGTTTTGTCAACCAACGCCCCTCCACTTACGGCGTCTATCATGCTTCGGTCCATAGGGTGCAGTCCCTCATAAAAGTATTGTATCAACAATTGATCACTAATTTGGTGATGGGGGCAACTAGCACACAGTCTCTTGAATCTTTCCTAATATTCATAAAGGGTTTCTCCTTCAAGCTGCCTTATCCCACATATTTCCTTTCTTATGGACAGAGCTCTTGATGCTGGGAAAAATTTCTCCAGGAAAATCCTTTTCAAGTTGTCCCAATTAGCAATGGATCGTGGAGGGAAATAGTAAAGCCAATCCTTGGCTGCATCCATCAGAGAGAACAGAAAAGCCTTTAATTTGATATGTTCCTTAGGCACACCTTGTGGCCTCATGGTTGAACAAAAAATGTGGAACTCCTTGACAACAAGTGTATTAGTCCAGTCTTTAGTACAAAGGGAGCATCAATATCAGGATACTGTATGCATAAAGTTTGATATGTTACATCCGGTGCAGCCAGTTCCTTTAATGTTCTTTCATTGTCAGCCATTTTTTCAATTTCAAATTCTAATGAATGAGGTGATGAATAGATAGATGAAGGAGATGAAGACTCCTCAAAATGTTCAAAACTGTTCCTATGTGTTCTAATGCTACTATGAAATGTCCTATCAATCTCTGGATCAAGTGGATACAAGTCTCCAGGATTCGATCTGGTCATGGACTAAAAATTAACTATGAACAATGGAAAGAAGTAAACTAAATAAAATAGCAAAAATTGCTGAAAAATTCAAATGACAATTATGCAGAAAAACTAATATCTAAGTGCAGTAAATTAAAGCATTAACACCAAACAGCAAAAACAGACAAAGTTGCAAACTATGACACAAAAATATGTAGCACACAAGCACAAATTATGCAGAATTCTACAGAATTTTGCAGCAAAAACAGAACAAATTATGCAGAAAAATTGAAAAAGAACACTAAAACAGAGCGACTAACAAGTTCAATGCAAAATTAACACTAAAGTCCCCAGCAACGGCGCCAATTTGATGAACGATAAAGTTTTCAATTCGTTTTACAAAAAGATTTGTCGTTAACCTTCATCAAAATTTGCAGAAAAATTTATGTAATTGATCGCGAGTGTCGCTCTCAGACAAATTAATAAAAATTGAATTGCATAAAAATTATGTAGTAAGAGGTGCAATCCGAGTCATCTTCCAATGATGATAACGTTATATGATTATAAAATTTTTAGAGGGGGTTTGATTTATAGAATAACTAATTAGAATGAAAAGTTAAAAAAAAATTAAAAACTCTAATCCAAGAATTTAGAAGAACTACGACCACTTTATCACCAGATTCCAAGAAGATGCATCAACCAACAAATCAGTGATTAACATTAAATTTGAATGAAACCTCAATTCAAATTAAGCATTCACACGAGAACCCTCATGCATTCGATTAACACACAATTCGCTTAAAGTTCAGAAACCTCTAGAACCTAATCGATTTGTGTTAATTTAATTCACCAATGCCATTAATCTTAGATCTCAAATCTGAAAATCTAATTCACACTCCTTTAAGAATTAATTATATACATCAACCGAATAATATGTAATCAAACAACTGCACAATTATCAATCCAAACAAAGAACTTCAATTCGAAATCATAATTAGCAAAAGGAGAAAGAAGGAAGAGATGAAATTAAATTTGTTGTTGAATAAATTGCAAAACCGATCCTCAAGAGTGTCTCAGCCCTTTTTCAATCCTTGAACTAGATGAAAGTCTAAGCCTCCATTAATGGAGGAAAACAAGTCGTAAAAGGGGAGAAAAAAATGAGAGAGAGAAGAGAAGAGTAAAAAAAAATTTTAATTCTAAATTCAAAATTTCGTTAGTCACTTTGTTCTATTTTTTTGGCTATGAAACAGCCTCTTTTTGGTTCATGGCCTGAAAGACAATTGTATCCTTGGATGTCAGCTTCAAAACTCCACTGGAATGAGCTTAATCGGATGTCTGTGGACTGAGATATGGCCCAAATACTGCACCTTGCTTAGGATCCGCGACTGCAGCGTTCTAACTTTTTCCAGGCCCAGTTTCAGCTTCTTATCATCAAAATTGGTTTCTGACCTCTCATAAGAATTGTGTACCTTTCTCTTAGCTTTCCTACAAATCAAGAATCACAATGAAAGGAGTTGTACAACTCAAGATATGGTTCAGAAACTAAAACAGTATCAGAATTTGCCGAATACTAGAAAAATTAAATAAAGCCCAAATAAAATTCAAACATCATAAAATGATCCAATTCAACCAATTAGGCACAAAAGAGGATTAATGAGCTAGGAATGAGAGGAAATAATGTTATAAAAATCCAATTGATCAAATTCCCCTACACTTAGCTCTTGCATGTCCTCATGTAAGACACAATCAAGCAAATAAAAACATGTAACCTAAAAAAATCATAGAATAATCAAAACAAATAAACAAATTCTCCAATGAATCCTTAGAAGTGCTGAACTTAGGGACACAAGATTAAATAAAGCATCAAGAGTTCTACAACAATCAAACATCCAACTCAGAACCTCTCAAAAATGCAAGCCAAGTAATATCATTCAAAGTGTATAGATCAAGCATGAAAGATCTCACAAGATGGTGTATACAACTCAACTCTCAAGTGTATGGTTCAAAGTGTTTCACTCAAGTCACCTCAAAAGACAATGCATTACCATAAGCTTGTTAATCTGCTACTTCTCCACTACTTACAATCATATGCAAACACAAATCAAGAGGACTTTATTCAATGGTTGTAATGGGGCTAAGGTAAGGGTAGGGAAATATGAGGATATGACAAGATACAACCAAAGAGAATAGGAATAACATTAGTCCTTAGACAAATCAAGCCATAACATACATTTATTCTCCTTGGACTTTCTTTTTCCTTCATCAAAATTTCCCATTTTCTTTGTAATAATTCTTTTATTTTTTAATTATTTTTTTTATTCCTTTTTCTTCATTCATTTTTTTTTCTTTTCTTCTTGCATTCTTTTCGAGCCCCCACACTTAAAATGCAATAACATTAATGAAACCAATGCACTCCTTATTTCCTAAGGTTAGGTATAACATGGTTTTCCACTTAAAGTTTATAATGTACTAGAAGCCAAAGAATGGTCAATAAGGCTTAAATGGGCTAAACAAAAGGCAAAATGCAAGGTAAGCTATATGGCCAAGTGGGTAAAAATTTGAAAAAAAAAATGCCTCTATCATGTTCATAATTGCATATGAAAATTGTAGCCTCAAAGAAGAATCAAAGCAAGTTCTAGAATGACAAAATCTAAGAGGGAAAACACACAAGAAAGAAAAGAATGACATGAATTTCAACCATCCAAAAATAAGGCTCAAAAGCTCACAAAGGTATAGTCTAACATACTTAATCATACAAATTAAAATCAATCACCCAATTCACATATACCATGACAAAGAAGCACAAATGAAATCATGTAGGAACTCTATCCTCCTTAATGACTAATGCCTTAACTCAACAACTTCCAATTCAATAAAAGAAAACAAAACAAAAATAATGCTAAATAACAAAAACCTATTACTCTTCCCCCACACTTCAACTTTACATTGTCCTCAATGTAATGTATAATGGAAATATAAGTAAAATGTAGTAAGGAAAGAGAAAGTGGAACTCCCTATTCAATCATAAGTGGCCGCTAGCAAGCGAACCTTCTCAATGGTCTCCAAGGGTATGTCCTCAATGGTCTCCAAAATTTGTGTTCTCCTACTGCAAAATTTAGAATTATGCAGAAATACGTGTCAAATAATTAGGTAACGTGCAGCATGAAGTGTTTATGCATCAAAGATGTGTAGCAACTTTATGAATTATCACAACTCAAATGCAAGATCATTATTGAATGCAGAAAATAAATTAAAAACTTCTAAAAAAATAAAATAAAATAAAATAACTATGAGTTGCCTCTCACACGCGCCTTATGATCTTTAATTCTACGAGATACTTTTGATGGCAGCGGTTTCAGTTGTATCTCTAGATATTCCTCCTTTTTCTTATAAATTTGTAGCACTTCATTTAATTGGGAACATGGAAGAAATAATTGTGGATAGACTTCCAGCTGTTTGATAAACTCAATGAGCTTCTTTCCATGTTCTTGATTGCTTTTATATGCAGAATATTGTGTACTCTTGCTATATGTTGGCTGCTGCACTCTTGGATATATAGTGATATAGTATCCATACTTCAACTGCTTAGGAAATGGCTACAACTCGATGCAGGGGACAACTTTAGAGAAGAAGGCAGTGTAAAAATTGGAGCTAAATCTGCCGTGGATGCATCTTGATTTACTTTTTTAGAGTCTGCAATAGTTGAATCAAAATCACCATAAACATATGTATCAATCTCAACACAGATGTTACATTTTGCAGAATCATTACATACATCACAAGTAAAAGAATTAGGATAATTGGCTAGGTTAGGATAATTAATACAATCTAAAAATTCAAAAAACTCAGCCAAATTATCATCAACTAAATCATTCAGCAAATTATCATGAAAAATTGAATGAAATGGAAGAGGAACAGGTTGCTTAAAATTCTACACTTGTTGGGCTGCAATCACTTGTTTGAGCAGTAGCATTAAGATCTTTATCTATTGGTTGCTGCTCTTGCGAGTCTTGAATGGTCTTTCTTGAACTCAAAGTAACATTCTTTGGTTTAACAACTGGTTATGCAGAAAGATTACCAGGACCTTGAGACTTCAGCTCGTTTACTGTTTTTGCCAACTGACCAATCTAATTTTTCAAGTTTTGAATGGATGCTTCTGTTCTTAGTTGGAAATTCAAATTGTTAATTTCCATCTCCCTTATCAACTCTTGCAAGGAAAGCTCATTCTTGGAAGGTGCAACATTTTGTGGTGGGAGTTGATATTGTTGTTGCGTAAAATTCTCCCATCTCAAGTTTGGATGACTCATCCAACCTGCAAGCTCATACAATGTAAGACAGAAATTAGTATCATGTTCAGGTGAAGTACAAATTTCACACAACATTGTAGCCATTTGTGACAATGTCAACTACTCGATCAAAGAAATTAAATCATCTAACTTGTTCTCTAGTCTTCTATGATCAGCCATATAAAAAGTTCTCTAAGCCATAATATCTAAATAAGAATGAAAAGAAATAATTTTTTTTTCAGAAACCACCATATATTACAATAAGAAATCGGAGTTGTATGCAAAAAGTTATGCCACTTTTAAGTTTGGACAAAGATCTACACGTTCAGATACACGACCGTGTACTTGACCATGTACATTTCTGTGTGAGGTTTTTTTTTTTGTAGAATTTTTGGGCAGTGATCTACATGGTCATATACACAATCATGTACTTTTTCGACGAATATAGAATGCAAAAATGCAGAAACACAATACAGAATGTAGATAATTGAATGATGTAATACTGAGCAAGGATAGATGACTACCTACTATGCTATTCAAAGACTATTAAAACAGAATACATAGACACAATTATGCTAAATGAAAAATGCTAATTATGCAGAATCCTAATTTGATGAAAAACGCTAATTATGCAGAATCATAATTCGATGAAAAACGTTAATTATGCATAATCCTAATTAGATGTAAAATGCAATACAAAATATGCAATACAATCAAATTAACACATAATGATATAATCAAATAACATCATCATCCCCGGCAACAGCGCCAAAATTTGATCGCGAGTGTCGCTCTTGAACAAATTAATAAAAACTGAATTGCATAAAAATTATGTAGTAAGAGGTGCAATCCGAGTCGTCTCCCAACGATGATAACGTTATATGATTATAAAATTTTTAGAGGGGTTTGATTTATAGAATAACTAATTAGAATGAAAAGTTAAAAAAATAATTAAAAACTCTAATCCAAGAATTTAGAAGAACTACGACCACTCTATCACCAGATTCCAAGAAGATGCATCAACCAACAAATCAATGATTAACATTAAATTTGAATGAAACCTCAATTCAAATTAAGCATTCACACGAGAACCCTCATGCATTCGATTAACACACAATTCGCTCAAAGTTCAGAAACCTCTAAAACCTAATCGATTTGTGTTAATTTAATTCACCAATGCCATTAATCTTAGATCTCAAACCTGAAAATCTAATTCACACTCCTTCAAGAATTAATTACGTACATCAACCGAATAATATGTAATCAAACAACTGCACAATTATCAATCCAAACAAAGAACTTCAATTCGAAATCATAATTAGCAAGAAGGAAGAGATGAAACCGAATTTGTTGTTGAATAAATTGCGAAACTGATCCTCAAAAGTGTCTCAGCCCTTTTTCAATCCTTGAACTAGATGAAAGTCTAAGCCTCCATTAATGGAGGAAAACAAGTCGTAAAAGGGGAGAAAAAAACAAGAGAGAGAAGAGAAGAGAAGAGAAGAGCCAAAAAAATTTAAATTCCAAATTCAAAATTCAAAATTCTGTTAGTCACTTTGTTCCATTTTTTCGGCTATGAAAACGGCCTCTTTTTGGTTCGTGGCCTGAAAGACAATTGTAGCCTTGGATGTTGATGGAACAAATTTTGCTCCTCGTTATGCACAATGATTGTCGTTAATCCTTATCAAATATGCAAAGAAATGAATGCAGTACTAGAGTGTTATCCTGGGTCGTCTCCAAGGAATTTTTGGTTGAGAACATACATCGAACAAGTGTAAACATCGATTTTAAAGCAAGTAAATTGGGGGGAGGTTTGTCAATTTCCAGATTTTAATCAAGAGCAAAATGTAAACTAGTGAAATTCAATCAATTAAGAAGCGTAATCCCTAGTCAATCAATGAGTTCTATCCCTATTCTTTCAAATGATTCAATAATCCCCTTTTCTTCCCTTAAATTAAATTATTCTAACAAGCGTAAATTAACTTTAGCATCCCAATTAAAATTAAGCATCTTAATGGGCTCCAATCTCTATCCCTAAGATTAAGCAATCTCAAAGATTAATCAAAATTAAGCAATTTTGGATTAGAATTTTGTTTGGGTAATTTAGGGTTCATTAAGCAATGTTACCCTCATGTAAATTTCATTTCATTCAGAGATTGGGGTTAATAAATCCAAGGAAAGAAAGAGTAATATTGCCATTAAACCTAAGAATTAAAGAACCATATGAGCACAAATGAAAGAAAGAAATACAGAAATGTAAGCAACATTAATGTAAAATCAACGAGAATCAAAGGGAAATTGGAAATTAAAACCTATAATGGACCCATGGTTGTCACCCAAGGCTCCAAAGCTCTGGAAAGAAAATGTCCTAATTTAGCAAAGAGAATGAAAGAAAAATAAAATGTTCAAGTCCCCGTACCCTAATTCCTAAAATTTATTTATAGTGGAGGACATGTCAACAAATTGTCCACTTTTCCCTTTGAAAGTGTCCACTTTGGGCCTTGAAAGTGTCCACGCGCAATTTACGTAATCTTGCCAATTCTCTGGAGTTGCCACTATTGGGCTTGAAAGTAGCTACTTTGTATGCGCGTAGCCACTTTGAAAGGCAATAGTGGCCACGCGCAACATGCTTCCAAAAGTGGCATCCTGGAGCTTCTGCAGTTGCTACTATTGGACTTGAAAGTGGCTACTTTGGATGCGCGTAGCCACTTTGAAAGGCAATAGTGGCCACGCGCAACATTCTTCAAAAATGGCATCCCTGGACCTCTCTGGAGTTGCCACTTTTTCACTTAAAAGTAGCTAATTTGGAACCTTTAATGCCCAGACTTGCTGTAGTTGCCACTTTTGCTCCTAAAAGTGGCTACTTTGGGGGCAACTTTCATCCAAGGGCTAAGATATCTCAAAATTAACTTGGGGACTCTACAAAATTATCAAGACAATTAAAATTGCAATCTATATCTATGTAATTAAATGCAAATTAACTAAAAATTAATAAACCTATGATATTTACTCAAAATGTGATTTCTATATTATTTGCACTATCTAAGTCCATTTTTTCTATCAAGGAGCACCAAAAAGGCAAATAAAAATATAATAAAAAGTGGATTCATCACAACCCCAAACTTAAACTTTTGCTTGTCCTCAAGTAAATCAAAATTCAAGCAAATCAAATGAAGAAGGTTGGATTTATCCAAAAAAAATTTTTTTTTTTAGAGATTTTCATTTCAACTTCATGCTTTAATTAGCACTTCCAATATCTTCACAGCCATAGACTCATTCAATAGAGGAATCATATTCATGTCAAATATTCCATGCAAAGTCCCACTAAATTGAAACAAAAGAATCAAGCAGGGTTTCATGTGACTCACATAATGCAAAGAAACTATGCATCTCACAAGGTGGTGTTTCACTCATCACTCAATAACATTTCAGGCCGGGTGAGACCTGGGTTTAAAGACTTCTTTAGCTTGAGTGGGTCCTTCACCAAGGCAGTGGAAATGGGAGGAAGTGCTCTAATTCTCTGCTGGTAGTCTCCAAAATTAACACCTGCATCCTGGCACAACATAGTGATTAGAAAGGGAAAAGCTAAAGAATCTCTGCTCCTTTTAAGGACTTCCAGCATGGCGCTGCTGATGACCTCCCCAACATGGATGGGCATGCCAGTGAGAATAGCATAGATGAGTTCTGCCCTCTTCACTGCAATGGTGGAGGTGTGGATGACTAGCATGAATGAGCTAACAACGAAGATACTCCACACCTTGGCAGCAGGGAGAAGGTGTTTGGTGGTCAGATTCTTGGGCTGCATTTTACAATCGAATTCCCAATTTTCTCCTTCAATGCAGATTGTTTGAAGTATAGGATGGTAATCTTTTTCCTTCTGTTTGCAGAATGCAGTGAAATCTAACTGGCCAGGTTGCTTCTGCAGAGGAGGGATGTTTAAAACCCTCTTGATGGTGGCTAGAGTGAAACTAACTTGCTTACCCCTGACCATGGTGTGCCTGGGCGGGTAAATGTCATCTTCCAGGCGTAGGGAATTAGCATAGAATTCCTGGGTGATGTCCTTCCACCTATTGCCTGCACAAGAAGTGAAAAGTCCCCAGCCACGCTGTCTATTTCCTCCTGAAACTATGGAAATGTCCCCTACTGGATTTCAAAATTCCTGTCCTGGACGATCTGGCGCCGCAGGATGTTCTCTTTGAAATATTGTTCGTGCTCTGGGGACCTAAACCTGGGGTCATGAGTAGGAGGGGGTTGAGATGAAGAGGCTTCAGTTGGCCTACTCCTCTTGGTTCTGGGTGTGTTTCTTCTGGGAATGCTAGACATTATCCTTGAGCCAAAGTGACCACTATGGCTTATGAAAGTGACCACTCTCACGAAAAGCAAATCGTACCACAAAGTGTTTGCTGCTGCCACAATCCCTGCAAAAATTCTGAGTCCACAGAAAATTATTCACACAAAATTGAATTGTATCTACAAATGAAAACAAATAAAAAACAAAAACTCAATTGAAAGAATGCAAAGGGAAAGAACAAAATTCCTTATTCACGTGTGAGTTGCCTCTCACAAAGCGCTTCTTTAACATTATTAGCTTGACGCGTGAAGTGATTTACTCATGACAGGGGTCCTGGTTGAAGGAAATGATGGGAGAGTACACATCTACCTCTTCAATCTCCTCCAAGGGAACTGAGTTCTCCAAAAATTGCTTCAGGCGATGTCCATTCACTGTGAAACATTTGTTAGTGGAGTCACTCTTGATTTCCACTGCACCATTAGGAAACACTTGTGTGACTATAAATGGACCAATCCATCTTGAGCGAAGCTTTCCAGGCATGAATTTGAGGCGGGAGTTGAACAAGAGCACCTTTTGACCAACACAAAATTCTTTCCTGGCTATCAACTTGTCATGGTACCTCTTGGTTTTCTCCTTATAAATTCTGGAATTTTCATATGCCTCTAGACATAACTCTTCCAGCTCTTGCAATTGAAGCTTTCTTTGCTCTCCAGTTGAATCATAGTGTAGAATACAAGCCTTCACTGCCCAATATGCCTTGTGCTCTATCTCCACTGGAAAATGGCAAGCTTTGCCAAATATTATTCTGCAAGGAGACATGCCCAAAGGTGCTTTGAATGCAGTCCTGTGTGCCCACAATGCATCATCTAGCCTGCGGCTCCAATCTTTTCTGTGTGGTTGCACGACTCTTTCAAGTATTTTCTTAATTTCTCTATTGGAGAGTTTGGCCTGGCCATTCGTTTGCGGGTGGTAGGCTGTGGACACCTTGTGCAGAACTCCATATTTTCTCAGCAGAACTTCCATTGTCTTGTTGTAAAAATGACTTCCTTGGTCACTAATGATGGCACGTGGGATGCTAAACCTGCAAAATAAGTTGGAGCGAACAAATTCTGCAACAACTCTAGCATCATTAGTCTTGGTAGCTTTAGCTTCTACCCACTTTGAAACATAGTCAACAGCGAGTAAAATGTACAGGAAACCAAAAGAAGAGGGAAAGGGACCTATGAAGTCAATACCCCAGACATCAAAGATGTCACAAGATAGGATAGGTTGCTAAGGCATTTCCTATCTCTTGGTGATCATTCCTCCTGACTTCTGGCAGCTCTCACAGACAGAATATGTTCACCAAGAGTCTTTGAAAATGGAAGGCCAGTACAATCCTGAGTCCAACACCTTTCTTACTGTTCTTTGAGGTCCATGGTGTCCTCCCACAACCGAATTGTGGCAAAACTGCAATATGGATGGGATCTCTTCATCAGGGACACATCTTCTGATTACTTGATCATTACAGAACTTCCATAAGTAAGGGTCATCCCACACATAGTATTTGGCATCTCTCTTGATTTTGTCCCTTTGAATTTTTGATGCATTTATAGGGAAAACTCCTGCAACTAAAAAATTAACCAAATCAGCATACCAAGGTACATGTGATGTGCACAACTCTAGGAGTTGTTCATCAGGGAAATCATCCTTGAGGGGAATGAGTTCAAGGACTCCCTCTATTCTGCTTAAATGGTCTGCTACAAAGTTTTGTGCTCCACTTCTATCTTTAATCTCCAAGTCAAATTCTTGAAGTAAGAGCATCCACCTTATTAGCCTGGGTTTAGAATCTGTCTTTTTTAGCAAAAATTCAAAGCAAAATGATCAGTGAACACCACAACTTTTGATCCTAACAGATATGATCTGAATTTATCTAATGCAAACACTATGGCCAGTAATTCCTTTTCAGTTGTGGTGTAATTAGATTGTGTAGTGTCTAAGGTCCTAGAAGCATAATAAATGACATAAGGGACCTTACCAACCCGCTGTGCGAGGACAGCTTCCACTGCATAATTTGAGGCATCATACATCAGCTCAAAGGGTATTGACCAATCTGGAGGTTGGATAATTAGTGTGGTGGTTAAGGCTTTTTTAAGGAAGTTGAAAGCCTCCTTGCAGTCCTCATTAAAGTTGAATTCAACACCTTTTTGCAGCAGCTTCAAAAGAGGAATTGCAATCTTGGAGAAATTCTGAATAAACCTCTTGTAAAATCCTGCATGGCCCAAAAAAGAACGAACCTCCCTCACGCATGAGGGGTAAGGAAGCTGTGAAATAACATCCAATTTTGCAAGATCAACCTCAATTCCTTTTTCAGAGATTATGTGTCCTAGAACTGCACCCTGCTCTACCATGAAATGGCATTTCTCAAAGTTAAGTACAAGGTTAGTTTCAATACACCTCTTTAAGACTTTTTCTAAATTGACTAAACATGCATGAAAGGATGTGCCATAAACTGTGAAATCATCCATGAAGACCTCTATGCAATGCTCCACTAAATCAGAAAAAATACTCAACATGCATCTCTGGAATGTGCCAGGAGCATTACATAGGCCAAAAGGCATTCTTCGATAAGCGAAGGTGCCAAAGGGACATGTAAATGTGATTTTCTCCTGGTCTTGAGGGGCAATACATATTTGGAAATAACTAGAGTAGCCATCTAGAAAGCAATAGTGGGACTTACCTGCCAATCTTTCAAGCATTTGATCAATGAAGGGTAGTGGAAAGTGGTCCTTCCTTGTTGCCTGGTTCAGCCGCCTGTAGTCTATGCAGACCCTCCAGCTATTTTGGACTCTAGTAGGTATCATTTCATTCTTCTCATTCCTGATCACAGTAAGTCTAGATTTCTTTGGGACCACTTGCACAGGGCTAACCTAGGTGCTATCAGAGATTGGGTATATGATCCCAGCTTGAAGCAACTTGGTGACTTCCTTCTTCACCACATCTAGGATGATGGGATTCACCTCCTTTGAGGTTGTCTCACCAGTTTAGCATCCTTTTCTAACAAAATTCTGTGCATGCACATGGAGGGGCTAATTCCTGGTATATCAGCAAGTGTCCACCAAATGGCTCTTTTGTGCTTCTTAATCACTTCTAGCAACTTCTCCTCTTGATCACTATCAAGCCTGGTGGAGATGATAACTGGGAGCTTTTCATTTGGTTCTAAATAGACATATTTCAAATGCTCCGGTAGAGGCTTTAACTCCAATGTGGGAGGTTGCTCTATAGAGGGAAGTGATTTAGCATTTTCATTTGACAAAATTTCTGCAACATTCAAATCAAAAAGGTTAGATTCAACTGTATTTGCTAAATCCAATACTTCATATTCTACCCCTATGGAATTATCAACTTCATCAATATTAAGAATTTCAGAACTTTCATTCAAATAATCAGAATTTTCAGCACAAGTATCATACAAAAAATTTTCATATGATTCACAAACAAAAGCATCTACACAATGGGAAAAATTAAGAAAAGAGTTTCTCAAAATTTCGGTCCAGCTCTCATTCACTAATGCATCAAATACATCAATATGGAAGACAAAATGTTCTTCAATCGGATGTTTCATGGCATCCAATATGTTGAAGTGCACAATGTTATCCCTAAATTCCATGGTGAGTGAACCGGCATGTACATCAATCCTCGTTCTTGCAGTCTTCAAGAATGGTCTTCCCAAAATGATCGGTGCAGAATTTTTGAGTGACTCTTCTTCTTGCATGTCGAGGATGTAGAAGTCAGCTGGGAATATAAGGTCATTCACCTTCACTAACACATCTTCAACAAGTCCAGCTGGATGTGTTGTGCTTCTATTGGCCAACTGAATTACTACACCTGTGGGCTGCAAGGGACCAAGAGATAGAGAGGAAAAAATAGACAATAGCATAACATTAATGGATGCTCCTAAATCTAACATTGCATTATCTATCCTATTATTACCAATGATGCATGGAATAGTAAATGTTCCTGGGTCTTTACGCTTCTCAGGCATTGCGGTTCTCTATTTCTCAAAAAGTGCAGAAACATTTCTACTCATGTTAACCCTCTCATTACCATTCAGACGCCTTCTATGTGTACACAAATCTTTCAAGAACTTGGCGTACTTGGGTATTTGTTTAATTGCCTTCAGCAAAGGTATGTTTACCTCAACCTTTCTGAAGGTGTCCAAGATTTGTTTGTCACTCTCCTCAGCTTTCTTACTTGGTTTGGTGACCATAACCCATTGAGGAAAAAGTGGTGGAATTGCCCTTTCAGCTTCCTCTACCACTTCTTGAGTGGTGGGTACATTTTCTTCCTCCCTTTCATCAACCAAGGGGCGTGGGATCTCCTTCTCCCTAGGCATTTCAGGCTCTTGCATTACCTTCCCAGACCGCAGAGTAATTGCACTGACATTCTTTGGGTTTGTGACTGTCTGTGCTGGGAGGTTGCCTGAACCTTAGGACTGAATTTGATTTATAAAGGAAGCCAACTGTCCCATCTGGTTCTCAATTATTCTGATACTGGCCTCTGTTCGCTGTTGAAAATTAATATTGCTCATGGCCATCTGCTTCACAAGCTCCTCCAATGACGGCTCATTCTTCTGACAAGAAGAGGCTTGGGATAAGGACGCTTGCTGCTATTGGTGAGGTTGTTGCCCATGTTGTTGATCATTCCGTTGGCGTGGCTGATGTGGCCTACCTTGATAAGCTTGGTAGTTGTTGCTTTGCTGATTTTGCTGGTTGGAATTTCCTCCCCACCTCAAGTTTGGATGATTTCTCCAGCCCAGGTTATACCGGTTGAAGAAAGATCCCAGTTTGGTTATTGCTGCGGCTGCTGAAAAGGAAATTTGTTAGTGTAAATATTTGCAGCATAAGCTTAGGGGTTACCTTCAGGAGTGTCTGACTCCTGCAATGTAGGGCAGTTGTCTGTATAATGATCCACAGCTGAGCATATTCCGCAAAGTGTAGCTGGAACTGGTGGTGGAGGTGTTGCAGAGACAGCACTCTTTTGCATTGCAGCTAATTGCTTTACCATGGAGGCAAGCTCATCAATCTTGTGCTCCAATTTGTTTGGTTCTGCAGCTTGAACTTCATGCACACCTCTAGTAACACAAGAATTCTGTCTAGTTGCAAGTTGCTGGGAGTTGGCAGCCATGTTTTCTATCAAGTTCCTGGCTGCCACAGGGGTCTTGTCTACCAAGGCTCCTCCACTCGCTGCATCAATTATACTCCTATCCATTGGGTGCAATCCCTCATAGAAGTACTGGATTAGCAATTGATCGCTGATTTGGTGGGGGGCAGCTGGCACATAGTCTTTTAAACCTCTCCCAATATTCATAGAGAGTTTCTCTTTCTAGCTACCTAATTCCATAAATTTCCTTTCTTATGGATGCAGCTTGGGAGGCTGGAAAGAACTTCTCTAGAATGAGTCTTTTGAGGTTGTCCCAACTTGTAATAGATCCGGGAGGAAGGTAGTAGAGCCAATCCTTCGCGGTGTCCATTAATGAGAAAGGAAAAGCCTTCAATTTGATATGCTCCTCTGGAACACCTTGAGGTCTCATGGTGGAACATACAATGTGAAACTCCTTCAAGTGTTTGTCAGGGTCTTCACTGCAAAACCATGGAATTTAGGTAGAAGGTGAATTAATCCAGTTTTCAAAACAAAAGGGGCATCCACATCTGGATATTGGATGCACAATGTTTGGTATATGACATCCGGTGTAGCTAGCTCCTTAAGAGTCCTCTCATCACCTGCCATTGCTCCAATACTAGAGTTAAGTGAAAATAGAGAAGAGTAAACAGAATTTGGTGTCACAGATTGCAAAGATGCAGTAGGTGATGATGATGATTCAAAGTGATCCCTATGTGTCCTAATGTTCCTATAAAAAGTCCTATCAATCTCCTAGTCTAATGGATACAAATCCCTAGGGTTTGATCGGGTCATGCACTAGATATCAACTAACTAAATCAAAAGCAAATTGAGTAAATGAAATAACAAGAACAGTTTGAAATAATTTTGCAGAATTCTACAGAATTATGCAGCAAAAGTGCAGAAAAATAGAGTAATATGTAGCAAAATAGTGCAGAAAATTGAAAGTGAGTAATTGAAAAATTGCAGCACTTGAATGAAGGGAATGATGCAGAAAATCTTGCAATGATAATGCAGAAACAAACCATAAAATTCGTATGACTATCAACACAATTCAAGAACTCAAAAATGAAACAAACACACTAACATGCAAAACACAAAAACAGAGCACTAATCATGTTCAACATAAGTTCAGCACCAAAAATATCCCTGGCTGCGCCAATTTGATAGAACGAATTTTTGCTACTCGTTATGCACAAAGATTATCGTTAATCCTCATCAAATATGCAAAGAAATGAATGCAGTACTAGGGTGTTATCCTAGGTCATGTCCAAGGAATTTTTGGTTGGGAACATACATCGAACAAGTGTAAACATCGATTTTAAAGCAAGTAAATTGGGGGGAGGTTTGTCAATTTCCAGATTTTAATCAAGAGCAAAATGTAAACTAGTGAAATTCAATCAATTAAGAAGTGTAATCCCTAGTCAATCAATGAGTTCTATCCCTATTCTTTCAAATGATTCAATAATCCCCTTTTCTTCCTTTAAATTAAGTTAATCTAACAAGCGTAAATTAACTTTAGTTTGTAACATACATTGAACATGTTGTGAACATTTATGATTAAAGCAATTAAAACAAGGGGGTTTTGTGTGACTCCAATTTTAATGTAAAGGTAAGTGATGAAATTAATGAATCCAATCAATGAAATATGTAATCCTTAGTTTGTTCATGCAATTCTATCCTTATCCCTCTCAAGACTCAATACTTTTCCTCTTTCTCTAAATTAGGGTAACTCAAAAAACATGAATTAACCTTAGATTCCCATACGAATTAAGCAATTTATATGGGCTCGAACCTCTCATCCCCAAGATAACGCTACCTTAGAAATTAACTTAGGATTAAGCAAACTAAGTTAAGAATTTCATTTAAATGAATTAGGGTTAATTAAGCAATATCCCCCTCATTCAACTATTAATTCAATTCAAAGAGTTGGGAAATGTAAATTCATGAGAGAAAGGAAATTATATTGACATTCATACCCAGGGATTCAAAAACCCATGAACTCACTAAGGATTACAAGAAAGTTTAGCCCTCCATAGGGATGGGTCTTACAAATTCAAGATGGAAACAAAGGGAAATCAACATCATAATGCAAGAATTAAAGGAAAATGAAAGGAAATTGTAAATCAAACCCTAAATTAGCCTTGGCTGTTACCCAAGGATCCGAAGCTCTGCAAAATGATCCAAAAGTGGCGAAAGAATCTAAGGAAATGTAAAAAGCTTTGTACCCTAATTACTTAAATTCTATTTATAGTGCAGAAATTTTTGCCCAAAATGATAACTATGGTTTCATAGTGATAACGTGTAGCGTTCCATAGTGTTTATGTGCACTCCATAGTGATTACGCGCAAGATCTATGATTTAGGCCTCTCTGGAGTTATCACTTTGGCGTCATATTGATAACGCGCAATGGCCCAAAGTGATTACTCTCGCTCCATAGTATTTACGCGCAGGTCCTGTGTTTTTGTCCTCTTTGGAGTTGTCACTTTGGCATCAAAGTGATAACTTTGGCTGCTCCAGAGTGTCCACTATGGTTCCATAGTAGCTACGCGCAAGCCTTGTACTCTTTGGCCTTTCTGGAGTTGTCACTATGGGTTTATAGTGATCACTCTGGTCTACCTTTCTGGTACTAGCTTGCTGTAGTGTTCACTATGGATTCCAAAGTGATCACTTTCACCTCAAACTTTCTCAAATTTTAAAAATCCATGGAAAAAAGTCTAGAAACTCCTGCATAATTATATCTATGTAAATCAATGTAAATTAACCAAAAATTAAGAAACCTATGATATTTGACCAAAATTATGTTTTTATGTTATTTACAATTCCTAAGTCTACTTTTTCTATTAAGAAACATTAAAATGACAAGTAAAAAACTAATAAAATGTGGACTCATCAAGATGCTGCCAGTTCTTTGACATTTATCACAACTTTCAACATAGTTTTTAGCATCCTTAAAGAGTGTAGGCCAAAAGAAACCTACTTGAAAGACTTTTGCAATAGTCCTTGAACTTGCATGGTGGCCTCCATATTCTAAATTATGACAATGTCATAGTATCTCAGTTTGCTCACTTTGTGGAATGCACCTTCTAAGTAACCCATCCACTCCAATTTTGAACAAGTATGGATCTTCCCACACATAGAATTTGCTGTCATGTAAGAACTTCTTCTTTTGCTGCCAAGTAAATCTCTTTGGGATGAATTGAGTAGCTTTAAAATTTGCAATGTCAATAAACCAAGGCATCTCTTCTACTGCAAAAAGCCTTTCATCTGGAAACTCTTCATTAATTTCCAATGAGTTAGGGGTCAGACTATCCAATGGAAGTCTGGACAAGTGGTCAGCTACCCTATTTTCCTTTCCTTTTCTTATCTCTAATTTCTAATTCAAATTCTTGCAGCAGTAAAATCCATCTCAGCAATCTTGGCTTGGCATCCTGCTTTGACAATAAATATTTAAGTGCAGAATGATCTGAACCCATCAAGTATGATCTGAATTTATCAAAAGCAAACACAATAGCTAGGAGTTCTTTTTCTGTTGTTGTGTAATTTACTTGTGCATGATTTAAAACTTTGCTAGAATAATAAATGACATGCAATTTCCTATCCTTTTTCTGTCCTAAAACAACACCCATTGCACTATCACTTGCATCACACATTAGTTCAAAAGGTAAATTCCAATATATTTTTGCAAGAATAGGTGCAGAAATCAGTTTTTCTTTCAAAATAGAAAATGCATGCAAACAAATATCATCAAATATGAATTCAGTATCTTTTACAAGTAAATTACTAAGAGGTTTTGCAATTTTAGAAAATTCCTTGATAAACCTCCTGTAAAAACCAGCATGTCCTAAAAAAACTCCTAATTCCTTTAACATTGATTGGTGGAGGCAGTTTACTAATGACTTCTACTTTTGCTTGGTCCACCTCCATTCCTTTTTCTGAAATCTTATGGCCAAGAACAATGCCTTCTTGGACCATGAAATGACATTTCTCCCAATTCAACACAAGGTTAGTATCTTGACATCTCTGCAAAATAGTGGATAGATTAGCTAAGCAATCATCAAATGAATCACCAAAAACAGAAAAATCATTCATAAACACTTCAATGATGTTTTCTACTAAATCAAAAAAAATAGCAAGCATATACCTTTGAAAGATGGCAGAAGCATTGCATAATCCAAAAGGCATTCTTCTATATGCAAAGACTCCAAATGGACATGTAAATGCAGTCTTCTCTTGATCCAAAGGATCCACTGCTATTTGGTTGTATCCTGAATAACCATCAAGGAAACAATAGAATGAATGTCCAGCAAGTCTCTCTAGCATTTGATCTGCAAATGGTAGTGTAAAATGGTCCTTTCCAGTTGCATCATTTAACTTCCTATAGTCAATACACATGCGCCAGCCAGTAATAGTCCTAGTAGGGGTAAGTTCATTCTTCTCATTAGGTACAACTGTCATCCCTCCCTTCTTAGGGACAACTTGGACTGGACTCACCCATTGGCTGTTAGAAATTGGATAAATGATCCCTGCATCTAACAACTTCATAACCTCTTTCTTGACTACTTCTTTCATGGCTGGGTTCAATCTTCTTTGTGGCTGCACAACTGATTTAAAATTCTCTTCAAATAAAATTCTATGCTTACAAAAAGAAGGATTTATACCTTTTAAATTTGCAATATTCCAGATGATTGCAGATTTGTGTTCTCTTAAGATTCTTAGCAGCTTTTCCTCTTGTTCTTCCTTGAGCTCATTGTTGATGATGACTGGATTCTCATGGTTCTTATCCAGGAAGGCATACCTCAAGTGGGATGGTAAGCTCTAGCTTCTGCTCTTTCTCTTCTTTGACTTTATTTTTCAATTCCTCTTTAACTGAATTTTCTGCAAGGATTTTGAATTTTCTGCATAATGCAATATTGAACTAAATTTAGCCTAAGGAATTAGGGAGATTTGGTTAAATATTAGGACCAATGAGTTGAGGAATCAATCTTTGGTTGTTGTAAAGAGAAACTGATAGTCAATCAATTAAATGCTCAGAGGAAGAACTGAATTGATATTAATATTCTAATGAAATAAATTCCTAACTTTCCTCCATTCGTAATTCATTCAAATAGTATAAATTAACATTTTGTTTTTAACAATTTCTCATTTCTTTAATTCTAAAATTTACTTTCTTGCATATTGAAATATGTTCAATGAATTGTTTGGTGCAAATGGTTATTATCTTGTGAATTGGTGATTAAAAATAAGATCGTAGAGGACAATACTTGGCAGTCAATTTGATTTTGACATTTTATAACTTGCTACAACTACCTAGTACACTTGCTAGTAGTGAAATTACACCATTTAAGTGCTACAATAGAAAAGGTGTATCAAGTTTTTGGCACCGTTGCTGGGGATCTTAGTTTTTAACATCATTAGTAACTAGAGAATAACTAGATTGTACCACCTATTTTCTGTTTTAATTTAGTTCTGTTTGATAGTTCAATTTTGTATTAAGTTTTAGTAGTGATTTTACATATATTAGTTGTTATTATTTTAATTTTTGTAATATTGCATTGCTGTTCTTTTTTTTAAATAAACAGAGGTTATCTTTTATCTCTTGAAGATTATTATGATTGTAGATTCTCTGCACTTTATTGCTCTGTGTTCTAATCAAAGTTCAAGTATTAGTGTTTGTGTTTAGCTTTCCTTGTGTTATATGCGTGGGAAGAATAAAGACAAATTTGTTCTTGTATTTGATCCGGACATAGACAGAACTTTAAGAAGGATAAGGAATGACTTGAGAGCAGAGAACTCGGCTAAAAAGAAGCAGAATTCGCAGTTTACACTTTCTTCACCAAACTCAGCAGAAAAACAAGCCAATTCTCCAACTTCATCTATAAATTCAAAAGCAAGGATGGCTGAACCACATAGACAAAGGACTTTAGGAGACTATGGAGTACCTAATATGCATGGATACAGTTCTTCTATTGTCAGACCAACCATTCAAGCCAACCATTTCAAGATTAAACCTAACTTACTTCAGTTAGTTTAACAAGGTCAATTTTCTGCAGTTATGTGATACTATAAGGATTAATGGAGTCAGCGAATATGCAATCAGATTAAGATTGTTTCCATTTTCCTTGAGGGACAAGGCAAAATGTTGGCTCCAAGCCCACCACAAGGGAGCATAACTACTTGGACAGATCTAATCAATAAATTTTTCTCTAAATATTTTTCACCTTCTAAGGCTGGAAAGCTAAGAGGAGAGATCACGTCCTTCATGCAGCAAGAAGGAGAAACTTTATATAAGGCATGGGAGTGATACAAGGAACTTTTAAGAAGATGTCCACATCATTGCATACCAGAATTCCATGCTCTATTGGAAATTGCATAATAGGAAAAGCTTTGTGTGATCTTGGGGAAAGCATAAACCTTATGCCTCTTGCCATCATGAAAAGACTTGGAATAAAGGAAGTCAAGCTAACAAGCATTACTCTACAACTTGCGGACAGATCATATACTTATCCATATGGTATTGTAGCGGATTTATTGGTTAAAATTGATAAGTTTATTTTCGCTACAGATTTTGTGATTTTAGACATAGAAGTGGATGCCGATATTCCTTTAATATTGGGCAGACCTTTCTTAGCTACAAGGAGAGCTTTAGTTGATGTGCAAAAAGGGGAATTAATGCTTAGAGTACAAGATGAAAAGGTTACCTTTAATGTTTTTAAAGCACTCAAACATCCTAGTGATGATAGTACTTGCATGAGAGTTGATATTTTAGAATCTATTTCATTTCTTCAATTAATTGATAATGCTGATGAATTTTCTATATTAAGGGAAATTATAGTTGCAGGGAATTCACAAGCTGCTGTAAAAAGAGAAGAAAAATTCATGGAATATGTGCAGCAACTTGAAACACTTCCTATCATACCTTTATCCAAAAATTTAGCAAGAAAGGAGCTGAAAAAAGAAGAGGAAGAAGAGAAAGTGGAGAAACTTGAGTTGAAGCAATTGTCGTCTCACTTGAGGTACTATTTTCTAGATCAAAGACATCAATATCTAGTGATTATAAGCAATAATCTCAAGAGAGATGAAGAAGAAAAGTTGCTGAGAATTTTAAGGAATCACAAATCTGCAATTGGATGGCACATCTCAAATTTGAAAGGTATTAACCCATCTTTTTGTAGACATAGAATTCTATTTGAGGACAACTAAAAGCCAGTAGTACAACCACAAAGAAGGTTGAATCCAGCCATGACTGAAGTGGTTAGAAAAGAGGTAATGAAGCTGTTAGATGCAGGGATAATCTACCCAGTTTCAAATAGTCAATGGGTCAGCCCAGGTCAAGTTGTTCCTAAGAAAGGAGGAATAACTATAGTGGCAAATGAAAAGAATGAATTAATACCACTAGAACTGTCACGGGCTGGCACATGTGCATTAATTATAGAAAGCTTAATGATGCAACAAGGAAGGATCATTTTCCCTTACCATTTGCTGATCAAATGTTAGAAAGATTGGCTGGACATGCGTTTTATTGCTTTCTTGATGGATATTCAGGCTATAATCAAATAGCGGTGGACCCTATGGATCAAGAGAAGACTGCCTTCACATGTCCATTTGAAGTATTTGCATATAGAAGGATACCATTTGGATTGTGCAATGCTCCAGCCACATTCCAAAGGTGCATGCTGTCCATTTTTTTAGATTTAGTAGAAAAAACCATTGAGGTCTTCATAGATAATTTTTCTGTGTTTGGCAATTCTTTTGATGATTGTTTATCTAATTTTTCCATTATTTTGCAAAGATGTCAAGATACAAACCTTGTGCTGAATTGGGAGAAGTGTCATTTATGGTCCAAGAGGGAATAGCCCTTGGCCATAGAATTTCTGAAAAAGGAATTGAGGTGGACCAAGCCAAAATTGAAGTCATTAGTAAACTACCTCCACCAATTAATGTTAAAGGAATTAGGAGTTTCTTAGGCCATGCAGGTTTTTATAGGAGGTTTATAAAAGACTTTTCAAAAATAGCAAAACCTCTTAGTGATTTACTTGTCAAGGGAACTGAATTTATGTTTAATGAAGCATGTTTACATGCATTTTCTGTTTTAAAAGAGAAACTCATTTCTGCACCCATTCTAGCCAAACCTTATTGGAATTTACCATTTGAATTAATGTGTGATGCTAGTGATAGTGCAGTAGGAGCTGTTCTAGGGCAGAGAAAAGACAAGAAATTGCATATGATTTATTATTCCAGCAAAGTTTTAAATTATGCACAAGTGAATTATACAACTACTGAAAAGGAACTCCTTGCCATTGTGTTTACCTTTGACAAATTTAGATCATATTTGGTAGGATCAAAAGTAATAGTATATACTGACCATTCTGCACTTAAATATTTGTTGTCAAAGCAGGATGCTAAACCAAGATTGTTGAGATGGATTTTGCTATTGCAAGAGTTTGAGCTAGAAATTAGAGATAAAAAGGGCAAGGAAAATGGAGTAGCTAACCATCTGTCCAAACTGCCATTGGATAGTTTGAACTCTAATTCTTTGGACATCAATGAAGAATTTCCATATGAGAAGTTATTTGTGGTGGAAGAGTCACCTTGGTTTGCTGATTTAGCAAATTTTAAGGCCACTCAGCTGATTCTAACAAAGTTTAATTGGCAACAAAGAAAGAAATTTCTGCATGACAGCAAATTTTATGTATGGGAAGACCCTTACTTGTTCAAAATAGGGGTAGATGGTCTACTAAGAAGGTGTATACCACAAGGAGAACAAGCTGAAATTATGGCATTGTCATAACTCATAATATGGAGGCCACCATGGTAGCTCAAGGACTGCTGCAAAAGTCTTGCAAGCATGATTTTTCTGGCCAACATTGTTTAAATATGCCAAGAATTATGTTGAAAGCTGTGATAAGTGTCAACGGACAGGCAATACTTCTAGAAAGCATGAATTGCCCTTGAACAATATTTTAGAAGTGGAAATGTTTGATGTTTGGGGAATTGATTTCATAGGACCATTTCCCACGTCCTTTTCTCATGAATATATACTTGTGGCAGTAGACTATGTGTCTAAATGGGTGGAAGCCATCCAAACAAGGTCCAATGATGCTAAAGTGGTGATATCTTTTATCAAAAGAAACATATTCACAAGGTTTGGAGTACCTAGATTCCTACTAAGTGATGGAGGTACTCATTTTTGCAACAAATATCTTGATTCAGTCTTAGCAAAATATGGAGTGAGACACAAGATTGCTACACCCTATCATCCACAAACAAGTGGACAAGTGGAAGTTTCAAATTGAGAAATTAAACAAATCTTAGAGAAGGTGGTGAATCAATCAAGAAAGGTGATACATATTTTCTATCATAGTACTTAAATAGTGTAATTCACTACTAGTAAATGTACTAGGTAGTTGTAGCAAGTTATAAAATGTGGAAATCAGATTGTGTCCTAAGTATCGTCCTCTAGGATCTTATTTTTAATCACCAATTCACAAGATAATAACCATTTGCACCAAACAATTCATTGAACAAGTTTCAATATGTAAGAAAGTAAATTTCAGAATTAAAGAAGTGAGAAATTGTTAAAAACAGAATGTTAATTTGTACTTTTCAAATGAATTACAAATTGAGGAAAGTTAGGAATTTATTTCACTAGAATTCGGACAGCAAGCCTATAAAAATGCCAAGATATACAAGGATAAAACCAAAAGGATCCATGATAAATTCATCTTAAAAAGGGAACTTAGATCTGGACAACAAGTGTTGCTGTTTAATTCAAGACTGAAATTATTTTCAGGGAAACTCAGATCAAGGTGGTCTGGACCCTTCCTTATTAAAGAAGTATCACCTCATGGTGCAGTCTTAGTGGCAGATCCTAATACAGGGAGAGAGTTCAAAGTCAATGGTCAAAGGTTGAGAATTTATCATGGAGAGGCATTCTCAAAGGAAATTTCATGCATCAAAGTGGTTTCTCTTGAATGAGAAACATCAAACGTCAAGCTAGTGACGTTAAAAGAGCGCTTGTGAGAGGCAACTCACGTTTCTAAAACCTGAACTCTTATTGATTGAAGTTTAGATGTTGAATTTTGTAGTTAATTTTGAGTCATAGTAGTATATTTTGTTGAATTAGGTAGAAATTAATATTTTGAAATTTGATTTTTAATAAGGAAGTGTAGTAAAAATTGATTGGCTGTTTGCTGTGATTCAGAGAAAAATTAGAAGGTGAACTTAAGTTTCAAGATGAGCCATGTTCAAGGAATTCAGATTGCAGAAAAATTGTAGTTCTTAAGCTGATATGAGTTGAATACATGCCAGACTTGTAATTTTTAATGAGAATTTGAATGTGCATTATGAATTTTTGTTTTGTTCTTTTGCTGAGTATGTGCAGAAATATAGTCATAAATATTTTGGGAATTTTTGTTGACAAATTCGTGCAATGTAGCATTGAAAATGATGCAAAACATGTTCTATGAAATGCTGAATTAATTTTCCTCAGTTTAATATCCAGAAAAAAAGAATTCAAATTGAATTTTATGAGTATTAATATGCTTTTTAGTACTATAAATTATTTGATCAAGACATTTTGGATTATTATTCTGATGAATTGCAGTGAATTATTTTGAATTTTATTTTTTTATCATAGAACTTTGATCCTGCAATTGTTGCCATACTTCTCTACATTTAGCACATTGAACATGGAAATTAAGAGTTGAGCTGAACCTGAAAACTTTGGACATAGCTAGATACTGGAATTATAACTTGCTGATGGTTCACATAAGCTTTAAGATAGCATATTCTCTGTGTATGGAGTTAGAAAAAGTGCTACACCTATTGAATCAATTTCTGCATACTTGGTTAAATTCTGAACTCATTCTTTCTTGGTGTAAAATTGTGATAGGTACTGAAAAATGGCAAGCACACCAAGGGGAACTCCTAAGACAAAAAGAGGCAGATTTTCAGAAGGTCCTTCTTCAAGAAAAATCCCTGATCATGATCCTAGATTTAGAGGCATTCCACAAGAAAACTACTTCAAGGCTAATATTCTGAAAAGAAAAATAGTGCATGACAGAAATTTTGAACTAAAGGAAGATGAACATCCTGAATTCTCTGACCAAATTTAGAAGAGAGGATGGGAATTATTTGTCTCAGCTGCTGGCAAGGGATTCAGAGAGCTGACACAGGAATTTTATGCTAATGCTTTGAGGATTAAGGAAGAACATTTACCTCCCAATCACACTTTTGTTAGAGGCAAAGTGATCAATTTCTCATCTGAGAACATCAACAGAGTATTATAGATCACAACTGAAAGGGAAGAAGAACAGCAAGATTTTTATGAATTTCTGAATAAGCAGGCAAGGATTACACAAAAATTTTTCATAGAATAGGCAGACCAGGGACAACTTGGGAAATGAAAGCAAGAGATGAGGCTAAAAACATCTCCACACCCAAGAATATCCCAACTAGAAATTTGCTGCCCTTCACAAAAGTGTGGAGTATTTTTATTTTGAGTTCTTTTATGCTTGTAATTCACAGCTCTGCTATTGCCATCAAGAGAGCAGAATTGATCTTTGGAATAGTGAATGACTTCTTTGTGGATGTTGGGAAGGTGATTAACAGCAGCATCAAGGCAATTTTAAAATCAAAGGTTCATTCTTTAGCTTTTCCAGGTGTGTTAGCTTTGCTGTGCAAGGATGCTGGAGTGGATTTTGTAGATTTCAGAGAACAACTTAAGGCCACTCCTCCTATAACAGCTATTATGATCAAAGAAATATACACTAACACCTCTGTCACTGCTGCATCACCTCTTCCAACTAAATTAAAAAAGGAATCACCTCTGAAAATGAAGTCTCAACAGCAGAGAATTCTAGACAGGCAAGAGTCCTTGGCTGCAAGGCAAGATGCTTTCCTTGAAAGTCATAAATTTGGACTTCTTTTGATGGACACTATTGTCACGACCCCTTTTTTATAAGGAACCGAGAACATTGTTTCTACATCACACACTTATTTAAGATAAATAAATAATAGAGAATATAAGTATGAAATTCTCTTCTATTCAAAGTAAAATAAAGTTTCGTACAACAAATATCCAACAGAACAACATGATATTATATTTAGTACACAATGTTCAAAATACCAAAATTATACTACGTAGCTCAGTCTACATGAGGTCTCAAATATATGGAAAAAGGACTTTGATGCATTATTACTCAACTCCAGCTTCTAACTTTTCTTCACTGTGCCCTCAGCCTGTGAAGTAGATGTAACACCTGCTACATCTGCTCACGTACCACCGTACGATCATTGCAGTACACACGCACACAATGACATAAAAAGAAATGCAAGGGTGAGCTTACAAAACATAAAATAAAATCATATATAGAGAGCTAAATATTTCTCACAGCAATAACCCCATGCATTTCCAGCCTATCTAATGCACAACATGAAAATGGTTTCCAACTGGTTTCACAGCCTAAGTAATCCAGAAGGAACCGAGCCGGTCTGGGAGCGACCCATCCTGGTATCTAGATCCAGACAGCACAGCACAGCAGCTCAGCATGAACTTACCGTTACACGTCTACCCACCTAAACATGTAACTCAGCTCTATAATGATGCAAAACATATATCTCAGCATGATGCACACCGCCAAAATTATTTTAACAGCTCAGCTAAGGCAAGTTTATAATAGATCAGCCAAAATCTCAGCATTTTAAATCAATTAACAGCAGTTACATCTTAGAAAATAGCTTTTATTCAATAGATCTAACAAAATTCATATCAAAACATCTTGAAAATAGCATATTAAACCGTTCAAAATGTAGTTCATAGTTTAAAGTAAACTCCCCTTACCTCAGAACGATGATTCACACTAGATCTACCGAATATGACTTGTTTTATAACAAGATTCATCGAAGATTTAGCTTTAGAATGGAGTTTCTCCTAAGAACACCATGAACTTTTATGATAAAGAGAAGGAGAAGAGAAACGAATGATAAATCTACTGCTGTCCTTTGAACAAGATCTGTCGCCTAGGCTGCCTCTGATGCAGAAGTAGTGAATACACGTCCCTTTGCTCTCGATCTGGTTGTCATCGGAGCCCTAGTCACTTTAGGCCTCATAGCGTGCAAGGCGCTAGCAGAAGATGAAACTGCTCCACTAGGCGTAGGACAGTCCCTAGCAAGGTGCCCTGGCTGCTGGCACGAAAAGCAAACTCTGATATCAGTCTATGGGCACTGGCTCAGATAGTATGGCCCAACACACCTAAAACATCTAACAATCTGTGGCGCTGAGGCTCTAGGAGCGGAAGAAGTTGTTCTCCTAGGCTAAAATGCAGAAGTAGCAGTCCCTACTGACACCGGGGCTGATGCTGCCAATCCCCTCGACTGAGATGGTCGAGATTGCTGTTGGCGTAGCGACCGACTGTAGGGGCCCTTCTTAGGACCCTTACCTCCATTACCATAACTACTAGCAGCTCTACTAGATGGAGCCTTCCTAACTCCACCAACATCCTCTACATTAAGACTCTGTAATGGTGGCTTGATCCACCAAGTCAGCAAATTTCGTGATACTAAGTGGGATCAAAATCCTCTTTATGTCAGTTCTTAGCCCGTCTGAAAACCTCTGACATCTCCACTCCTCTGAGGTCGGGTGAGAATAAAATCTATAGAGTTGCTTAAACTGTATTGCATACTCATACACTGATAAGTTTCCTTGCACCAAGTTTAGAAACTCTCGTTCTTTGACAGCACGAACATGAGAAGGGAAAAATTTTCCTAGAAAACTACTTCTAAATAGAGCCCAAGTGATGACTTTACCTCGGGCCTCCAGCATAGCACGAGCTCCGCGCCACCACATCTCTGCATCCCCTGTCAGCAAATACGTAGCATATAACACCTTCCTTTCCTCGGCGCAACCCACGGTTAGGAAGATTTTCTCAATCTCCCTGATCCAGAGTTCAACAGCATCTGGTCCATCCACTCCTGTGAATTGAGGAGGATCATTCTTTCTGAACTCTGACAACCCATGGTATTCAAGAAGAGGTGCAGCTGAGGCAATAGCTACTGTTGCCTGTGTTGCAGCAGCGGCTTGAATTGCAGCTTGCTGTTGCTGAATCATATCTAGACTCTGCCTAACAGTGGCTGCCATGGCCTCCATGGCATGAGCCATTTGGTACACATCAGCAGGAGAAGGATTTGCAGCAGATCTTCTTAGTCTAGCCATCCTAATATATAGACTAGCTTAGATTTCTAACGTTTAACACATTCAGCAATACCACCACATAGCTATATTCACAAATTTAGCTTACAGTAATATATTTATATTTAATATATCATAAAAATTTAATCAATTTAGCACAGAGCATAACAACATATCAGCATTCACAAAGCATAGCAAACACACTTATCTCAGCAATCATTTACAGCTCAGCTTAACAGCCTCTTATTCACACAGTACGACTCACGTATAGCTCACCCAAGTATCATACACCAAGTTTCCTACATTAGTCATGTCTGAGAACCGAGGTGATCAAGCTCGTTCCCTCACAACTTGATGAATAGAAATCATGATATATGATTCACAGCTAAAACTCACATGTCTAATATGCACAACTAATGCCTAACAACCTCACCCTGTAGGTTTACCTAGACCATGCTCTGATACCACTAAAATGTCACGACCCTTTTTTTATAAGGAATCGAGAACATTCTTTCTACATCACACACTTATTTAAGATAAATAAATAATAGAGAATATAAGTATGAAATTCTCTTCTCATTCAGAGTAAAATAAAGTTCCGTACAACAAATATCCAATAGAACAACTTGATATTACATTTTGTACACAATGTTCAAAATACCAAAATTATACTACGTAGCTCCCTCTACATGAGGTCTTAAATATAAGGAAAAAGGACTTTGATGCATTATTACTCAACTCCAGCTTCTAACTTTTCTTCACTGGCCCCTCAGCCTATGAAGTAGATGCAACACCTGCTACATCTGCTCACGTACCACCGTACGATCATTGTAGTACACACGCACACAACGACATAAAAATAAATACAAGGGTGAGCTTACAAAATATAAAATAAAACCATATATATAGAGCTAAATATTTCTCACAGCAATAACCCCATGCATTTCCTGCCTATCTAATGCACAGCATGAAAACGGTTTCCAACTGGTTTCACAGCCTAAGTAATCCAGAAGGAACCGAGCCAGTCCGGGAGCGACCCATTCCGGTATCTGGATCCAGACAGCACAACACAGCAGCTCAGCATGAACTTACCATTACAAGTCTACCCACCAAAACATGTAACTCGGCTCTAGAATGATGCAAAACATATATCTCAGCATGATGCACACCGTCAAAATTATTTTAACAGCTCAGCTAAGGCAAGTTTATAATAAATCAGCCAAAATCTCAGTATTTTAAATCAATTAACAGCAGTTACATCTTAGAAAATAGCTTTTATTCAATAGATCTAACAAAATTCATATCAAAACATCTTGAAAATAGCATATTAAACCGTTCAAAACGTAGTTCATAGTTTAAAAGTAAACTCCCCTTACCTCAGAACGATGATTCACAGTAGATCTACCGAATATGACTTGTTTTATAACAAGATTTACCGAAGATATAGCTTTAGAACGGAGTTTCTCCTAAGAACACCATGAACTTCTATGAGAAAGAGAAGGAGAAGAGAAACGAACGGTAAATCTAGCTTCAAACTCAAAGAAACTTACTTCAAATCCTTCAGAATAGACGTAGATTCTCAGATCTGGTGATTTATGGTGATTTAGGAAGGTTTAGTATGAGAGAAATGGTGATTTATGGCCTTAGAACCTTGGATAGAGGTGAAGAAATAAAAATTTCGTATGAAGCCCCCTTTTTATAGAAAATTTTCAAAATTTACTGTTCATCGCCGGAAACACTTTTCACACTAGAAAACATTATTTAGGGCACTATTCACGTCGGAAAACACTGTACACGCGTACTGTACACTCACTGTACGCGTATGTGACATCAGCCATGACGTCATGATGATGTCACTGATGACATCAGCAGTAACTGTACATACGCGGTTTGTACTGTTCATACACGGTTTGCACTCTTCACAGGCGGTTTTACTGTTCATTGGCACTGTTCATACGGTACTGTTCACTTTTTTTTTTTATAATAATTTCAAACTCCATCTAAATATATTCCAATACCAAATAATCCTTCAATTAACATTTAACAAGTATAAAATATTATAGATTACTCAATAATAAATTAGAAGCCTGACAACTATGATGATGAACATAGGAAAAAAGCTAGGAATGACAAAAGAGCAGTTGTATGAGTCTGAAGTTCAAAATGTGCCATATCTAAGGGCCACTACATTTAAGAATTTGCCATTGTTCACTCCTGGTATGCACACTCCTCCAAGAGAAAATGAAGAAAATGAAGAGAAAGAAGAGGAAACTAGTTCAGAGGAAGAAGAAGCATAGATTAGGAGTTATTTTGCTTTATGTTATAACTGTAGAAGTTTTAGTGCTTAGGACAATTTATATTTTGTATGATTCAGTTAGCACTTTTTGAATGCTAAGAATATTTTAAATCATTTTCAGTTGTAATGCATTTTGTTGTTGATTACTTTAAAAATTTCTGCAATATTTATTTCATGCAATTCCTTTAAACTGATGATGATCTGAATTTCGTTTGTGCAGAACACTTCACATTTGCACACAACACTCACACTTGGACTGCACACTTGCACAAGTTTCATAGAAGGGGAGTGAAATTCTATACCTCTACTTCATGATTTTAAGCTGAAAACACTTCTTGAAAAACACAAAAATAACTAAAAATGAATCATAGAACTGCATCTTTTGAAATAATTGAAAATAGTGAGATTCTATAAATTTTGAATTTCAAATTCTTTTAAGTTGTTTTTCCCATTCTCACATGATTGTCACACTTATCAATTTCAAAATGAGGTAATCTTTCCATTTTGTCCATTCAATTATGAAAAAGTAGATTGTGAGCTTAATTGTTTAATATTTTCACTTTAATTCCTTGGTGAGACTTGAGCCTCATGCATAACATTTCTTGATCTGTGAAATTGATCTCATATTTTGCTGCACCTCTAGAACTTGTATTGTTCTTGATTGAATTTATAATATGTTACAGTCACATATATGATGAAGGCCTTCTTTGTGCATGCTTAGAGCCTAAAAAAACTTCCCTTGTGCTGAAAATCCTAGTTCACCCTTTTGATCCTTTAACTTATCTTTTGGTAAACTTCAATCCAAGCCCTACTGAAAAACCATGACACCTTTCCAAATAAGAAAAAATGCAATTTAAGTTTAACCAAAGATGATTTTCATAATTAAGTTTGGGGTGACATATTGTGATATTGTGTGACATTGCTTGAGGACAAACAAAGTTTTAAGTTTGGGGTGGGTAACAGCAAAGTATGAGTCATTTGAAAAGAATGATTGAATGAAAAAGGAAAGTATTGAAAAGAAGAAATAGGAAAAGTGAAAATCAGAAAAGAAATTCGTACAAAAAATTTAGAAAATGAAAAGGATTTGAAATATTTCAAAAATTCAGAAAATGTTGTGCAGAAATTGAATGGAAGAAAAGAGAATGCAATCTCATGCCAAATTTTGAATATCATCTACTTGAATTGCATTTTTTCTGTTTGGCATAACCTGCATTGTTTCCCAAATTGATTGAACACCTATCTATCCTTTAACCTTAATTTCACTTGAAAAGTCCTCTTGATATGTGATTTGTTACATTTTTTTTAGAGTAGATTGAGAATTTATGCAAGCCTATGGTAGAGTGTAGTAAAAATGATTATTTTGAGAGCAAATACTGAGCCTAAACACTAATTGAGTGATGAGGGAAACACTACTTGTGAGCTATGAATATATTTTTCAATTTTGCTTATATAAAACTTTGCTGAATTACATGAATTCAAATGGCATGTTTTTGTTGATTAAGTGGTTAAAACAGTGTAATGATCATGTTGATCAATGGATGAATAACTTGACTTGAATGAGAAATAAGAAAGATACAGAATTGGGTATTAGAAATGTTGAAAAATTAGTTTGATGATTGAATTCTTGTCAATTGGATTTTTCTCTTTCCTTTTTGTTTGATTTGATTTGCTTAAGGACAAGCAAAATTCTAAGTTTGGGGTGGTGATAAATCCATATTTTACCATGTTTTTAGCATAGTTTTTGGTTAATAATTAGGAAAATAGTTCTAAAATAAACTTGAAAAGATCACAAAAATAAAATAATTAGTATAAATTGTTGTTTTGTTGAAATATTAAAAATCGTTTAGATTTTTGTTGGAGTTCATGCAAAAGATGGAAAGTGTTGAAAGTACTTAAACGAAGGATTAAAAGCTGAAATTGAAGAAGAATAGTCAAAGAATCAAACTTGAAGAAATCCTAAGAGCTGGGCATTACAACTCCAAGTGATTGGCATTTGAACGTGGAAAGAAAAAAATACAGCATTGGGTCTGCATGGCTACTCTGAGTGATGCGCGTTAACACTCAGCAACTGAAACTGGATAACCGCCATTGCATTGAAATGCACATCACCTGGCATTTTGGCGCGCAAAAGAAAGTGGCAACTCATAGCAGATGGCGTAGCAACGCAGAGCTGAGTACATGGAAGAAGTGTTCATTGAAGTGCTGTGTGTTGAAACGCACATCATTTGAAGCTTTGGCGCGCTGATGAATCCACACTTTATAGATATTTTATTTGGTTTTTATAAAGTTTTAATAGAAAAAAATAGACTTAGAGATTGTAAATAACATTAAAATCTCATTTAGGTAAAAAAACAATAGGTTTCTTAATTTTTGTCTTATTTCCATTAAGTTTTAATATATTTTTGTCTTATTCTAGACAAATTTCATGAATTTGTGGCTCTTTGGAAAAATATGAACTGAGAGTAACTACTCTCAGATACCAGAGTAATCACTCCAGGGAGCTGGTTTCAAGGGATAGGCCAGAGTAACCACTTTCAGATATCAGAGTGATCACTCCAAAAGCCCTAGACCCCAAGTGCCCTGCGCATAAACACTCTCAGAAATGAGAGTAATCACTCCAGAGACGCCCAGAAGGAAGTGCCCTACGCGTGTTTACTCTCAGAAATGAGAGTAATCACTCTAGAAAGGGAAAAAGCTAAAGTTGTTGTGCGTAAACACTCTTGTTTATAGAGTGATCACTATGGGGCCATGTCAGACTTAGTATATATAGACTTTTAGAAATTAGGGTACGGAGAATTCATTTTCCTTAGATTCTTTTGCCACTTTTGGAGCATTTTTGCAGAGCTTAGGATTCTTGGGTGACAGCCAGGGATCCATTATAGGTTTTAATTTCCAATTTCCCTTTGATTCTCCTTGATTTTACATTAATGTTGCTTACGTTTCTATATTTCCTTCTTTCATTTGTGAAGCCCATCCATATGGAGGGCTAAATTCTCTTGTAATTCCTAGTTAACTCGTATGGTTCTTGAATTCTTGGGTTTAATGGCAATATTACTCTTTCTTTCCTTGGATTTATTAACCCCAATCTCTGAATGAAATGAAATTTGCATGAGGGGAACATTGCTTAATGAACCCTAAATTACCCAAACAAAATTCTAATCTAAAATTGCTTAATTTTGATTAATCTTTGAGATTGCTTAATCTTAGGGATAGAGGTTGGAGCCCATTAAGATGCTTTTTTAATTGGGATGCTAAAGTTAATTTTCGCTTGTTAGATTAACTTAATTCAAGGGAAAAATAGAGGATTATTGAATTATTTGAAAGAATAGGGATAGAACTCATTGATTGACTTGGGATAACTCTTTTTAATTGATTGAATTTCATTAGTTTACATTTTGCTTTTGATTAAAAATCTGGAAATTGACAAACCTCCCCCCAATTTACTTGCTTTAAAATATATGTTTACACTTGTTCGATGTATGTTCCCAACCAAAAGTTCCTTGGAGACAACCTAGTACAACACCCTAGTATTGCATTCATATCTTGCATATTTGATGAGGATTAACGACAATCTTTGTGCATAACGAGTAGCGAAAACTCGTTCCATCAAATTGGCGCCGTTGCCGGGGAACTTTGGTGTTAATTTTGCATTAAACTTGTTAGTTGCTCTGTTTTAGTGTTCTGTTTTTCTGCATTATTACTCTGTTTTTTGCTGCATAATTCTGCAGAATTTGTTAACTTGTGTTGCGTTTTCTTGCAATTAGTTGCAATTCCTTTTCTATTTTTGTTGCTTAACCTCTTTGCTTCATTTTACTACACATAGACATTAGTTTTCTACATAATTGTCATCTGATTTTCTCTGCATTTTTGCTGTTTCATCCAGCTTACTTCTTTTCATTCCTTATAATTAGTTTCTAGTGCATGACCAGATCGAATCCTGGGGACTTGTATCCACTTGACCAGAGATTGATAGGACATTTCATAGTAGCATTAGAACACATAGGAATAGTTCTGAACATTTTGAGGAGTTTTCATCTCCTTCATCTATCTATTCATCACCTCATTCATTAGAATTTGAAATTGAAAAAATGGCTGACAATGAAAGAACATTAAAGGAACTGGCTGCACCAGATGTAACATATCAAACTTTATGCATACAGTATCCTGATATTGATGCTCCTTTTGTTCTAAAGATTGGACTAATACACTTGTTGCCAAGATTTCAAGGCCTTACAGGTGAAGATCCGCACAAGCACCTCAAGGAGTTCCATATTATTTGTTCAACTATGAGGCCACAAGGTGTGCCTGAGGAGCATGTCAAGTTAAAGGCTTTTCCGTTCTCTCTGATGGATGCAGCCAAGGATTGGCTCTACTATCTCGCTCCAGGATCTATTGCTAGTTGGGACAACTTGAAGAGACTTTTCCTGGAGAAATTTTTTCCAACATCAAGAGCTGCGTCTATAAGACAGGAAATATGTGGGATAAGACAACTTGAAAGAGAGACCCTCTATGAATATTGGGAAAGATTCAAGAGGTTGTGTGCTAGCTGCCCTCATCACCAAATTAGTGATCAATTGCTGATACAGTACTTCTATAAGGGACTACACCCTATGGACCGAAGCATGATAGACGCCGCAAGTGGAGGGGCATTGGTTGACAAAACTCCACTTGCAGCCCGTAATTTGATAGAGAATATGGCTGCCAACTCATAACAATTTGCAACAAGGCAAAATTCTTGTGTTACCAGAAATGTGAGTGAAGTTCAAGTTGCTGAGTCTAGTAAAATAGAACACAAGCTTGATGAATTGGCATCCATGGTGAAGCAATTGGCTTCTATGCAAAAGAGTGTTGTTGCATCCTCATCTGCTCCACCACCCATTCTAGCCATGTTGTGTGGTATTTTCTCAGCTATAGACCATTACACTGATAGCTGTCCTACACTACAAGAGTCTGATACTCTAGAAGGTAATCCTCAGGCCTATGCTGCAAATATTTACACTAATAAATTTCCTTTTCCAAATTCGCAGCAGCAGCCCAATTGGGATCTATCTTCCAATAGATACAACCCAGGCTGGAGGAACCATCCAAATTTGAGATGGGGGAACAATTCTTAACAACAGAACCAGCAGCACGACACTCAATATCAAGCACATCATGCTGGCCCAAATAGATTCCATCCATCTCAACATCAACCACAACAAGCCCAACAACATCACCAACCATCTTCCTCATAACCAAATGCACCCCAAAAAAATGAACCATCACTGGAGGAGCTCATGAAGCAATTGACCATGAACAACATCACTTTCCAGCAAAGAACTGACTTTGGAGAACCAAATGGGACAACTAGCCTCATCTCTGAACCAGATGCAATCTCAAGGTTCAGGAAACCTCCCTGCACAAACTGTAGCAAATCCTAAAAATGTGAGTGCAATCACTTTGAGGTCTGGAAAGGTGATGCAAGAGTGTCTAGAGAGAAAGAAGATCCAAAATGTGCTCCATCTACAGTTGATCTAAATGGAGAGGAAAAGGTTCAAGAATAACCAGAACCTACATCTGCCTAACCAAAGGTGGCAGAAAATGTTGATAGGCCAATTCCTCTACCATTTCCTCAGAGAGTTATCCAGCCAAGCAAGAAGATTAAGAGGCTGAGAAAGAGATTCTTGAGACCTTCCAAAAGGTAGAGGTGAACATACCTCTACTAGATGCAATCAAGCAAATACCCAAGTACGCCAAGTTCTTGAAAGACTTATGCACCCATAGGAGGCGTCTTAAGGGTAATGAGAAGGTAAATATGGGTAGGAATGTTTCTGCACTCTTTGAAAAACAAAGGTCCACAATGCCTTAGAAATGTAAGGACCTAGGAACATTCACTATCCCATGCATTATTGCTAATAATATGATTAAGAATGCCATGCTAGATTTAGGAGCATCTATAAATGTCATGCCATTGTTCATTTTTACTTCACTGTCTCTTGGCCTTCTGCAGCCTACAGGTGTGGTTATTCAGTTAGCCAACAGAAGCATAACAAACCCAGCTGGGATTGTTGAAGATGTATTAGTCAGAGTGAATAATCTCATCTTCCCAGGTGACTTTTACATTTTAGACATGCAAAAGGGAGAATTAGTGAAGGGTGCTGCACCAATCATTTTGGGAAGACCGTTCTTAAAGACTGCAAGAACGAAAATTGATGTGCACACTGGGATGCTCACTATGGAGTTTGGAGACAACATTGTGCGCTTTAACATTTTGTACGCCATGAAGTATCCATTGGAAGAACACTCTATTTTCCAAATTGATTGGCTGGATGATTTGATAGATGATCAATTTTCTGAATTTTTAGAAGAAGATTTTGCTCTTAGTTTTTTTGAATTTATAGACAATTCCATTTGTGAATACTGTAATAATTCTTCTGTATGTGACAATTGTATTTCTGACTTTTTGAATGTGAATTCTGCAACTTCTGTTATTGAGGAAATTGGAAAATCAATAGGGGAAGAATGTGATATTTTGAGTTCAGCAAGTACAATTAAATCTAACCCCTTTGACTTGAATGTTGCAGAAATTTCTTCTACTGAAAGTGTCAAGTCACTTCCCTCTGTGGAGCGGTCTCCTACACTAGAGCTTAAACCATTGCCGCAGCATTTGAAATATGCCTATTTAGAGGAAAATGAAAAGCTCCCAGTGATAATCTCCACCAAGCTGAATATTGATCAAGAGAAGGAACTCCTACAAGTGATAAGGAGGCACAAGAAGGCTATAGGCTGGACTCTTGCTGATATTCCTGGAATCAGCCCCTCTCTTTGTATGCACAAAATATTATTGGAGGAGGGTGCTAAACCAGTGAGACAGCCTCAGAGGAGGGTAAATCCCATCATTTTAGACGTGGTGAAGAAGGAAGTCACCAAGTTACTGCAAGCTGGGATTATCTACCCAATATCCGATAGCACTTGGGTCAGCCCGGTCCAAGTAGTTCCCAAGAAATCTGGACTCACTGTGGTGAAGAATGAAAAAGATGAGTTAATACCAACCAGAGTCCAGAACAGTTGGAGAGTCTGTATAGACTATCGAAGACTTAACCAAGCGACCCGGAAGGATCACTTCCCATTGCCTTTCATTGACCAGATGTTGGAAAGGTTGGCTGGTAAGTCTCACTATTGTTTCCTTGATGGTTTTTCCGGTTATTTTCAAATTTGTATAGCACCTGAAGACCAGGAAAAAACCACTTTTACACGTCCTTTTGGCACTTTTGCCTACAGGAGAATGCTGTTTGGCTTGTGCAATGCTACAGGCACATTTCAAAGATGCATGCTCAGTATTTTTTCTGATTTAGTGGAGCATTGCATAGAAGTTTTTATGGATGACTTTAATGTATATGGCCCATCTTTTTCTGCATGTTTGGTTAATTTGGAAAAAGTTTTGAAAAGATGTATTGATACTAACCTTGTACTAAATTTTGAAAAATGTCATTTCATGGTAGAACAAGGTGTAGTCTTAGGCCATATCATTTCTGAAAAAGGAATTGAAGTAGATCCCACAAAACTTGATGTTATTGCACAACTGCCTTACCCCTCTTGTGTTCGAGAGGTTCGTTCTTTTCTTGGTCATGCAGGGTTCTACAGGAGATTCATTAAGAACTTCTCCAAAATTGCCATTTCCTTGTCTAAGCTTTTGCAAAAAGAGGCTGAGTTCAATTTTGATGAAAAGTGCAAAGAAGCATTTAATATCCTTAAGGAAGCCCTGACTATCACACCCATCATCCAACCTCCAGATTGGACCACACCATTTGAATTAATGTGTGATGCATCCAATTTTGCAGTGGGGGCTGCATTGACTCAGAGGGTTGGTAAGTTTCCTCACATCATTTATTATGCTTCTAGAACTTTGGATCAAGCATAATGTAATTATACCACAACTGAAAAAGAATTGTTGGCCATTGTTTTTGCACTGGATACGTTTAGATCATATCTGTTAGGGTCAAAAGTTGTGGTTCTTACTGATCATTCTGCTTTGAAGTATTTACTAAAAAAGACAGATTCTAAGCCTCGGCTTATAAGATGGATGCTTCTACTTCAAGAGTTTGATCTGGAGATCAAGGATAGAAGCGGAACCCAAAATTTGGTAGCTGACCATTTGAGCAAGATAGAGGGAGTTCCTAACCCTATTCCAATTTTAGATGATTTTCCTGATGAACAACTCTTAGAGTTGTATGCTTCACAGGCACCTTGGTACGCTGATATCGTTAATTTTCTTGCTGCAGGAGTTTTTCCAGCAGATACACCAAAAGCCAAAAAGGATAAGATAAGGAGTGATGCCAAACACTATGTTTGGGATGACCCTTATTTATGGAAATTCTACAGTGACCAAGTCATTAGAAGATGTGTGCCTGATGAAGAGATCTCATCCATACTGCAGTTCTGTCATGCCTCAGTTGTAGGAGGTCATTAAGGACCCTAGAGGACTGCAAGAAAAGTATTGGATGCAGGACTATATTGGCCATCCATTTTCAAGGATTCATGGCAAGCATATTCCACCTATGAAAGATGCCAGAGAGTAGGCGGAGTAATTACCTGGAGACAGGAGATGCCCTAGTAACCCATCCTGTATTGTGACATCTTTGATGTCTGGGGTATTGATTTTATGGGACCATTCCCTTCCTCTTTTGGTTTTCTATATATACTTCTTGCTGTTGATTATGTCTCAAAATGGGTGGAAGCTAAAGCCACCAGGACTAATGATGCTAAAGTTGTTGCAGATTTTGTCCGTAGCAACTTATTTTGTAGGTTTGGAATCCCTAGCCATCATTAGTGATCAAGGAAGTCATTTCTGCAATAGGACTATGGAAGTCTTGTTGAAGAAATATGGAGTTGTGCACAAAGTTTCCACTGCCTATCACCCACAGACAAATGGGCAGGCTGAGCTCTCCAATAGGGAAATTAAGAAAATACTTGAGAGAGTAGTGCAGCCCCATAGAAAAGATTGGAGCCGCAGGCTTGATGATGCCTTGTGGGCACATAGAACAACATTTAAGACACCCTTGGGAATGTCACCATACAGGGTGGTCTATGGAAAAGCCTGCCATCTGCAAGTTGAAGTGGAACACAAAGCTTACTGAGCAGTAAAGACTTGCAATATCCATTATGACTCAGCTGGAGAGCAAAGGAAATTACAGCTGCAAGAGTTGGAGGAGCTACGTCTGGAGGCCTACGAGAACTCCAGAATTTACAAGGAAAAGACCAAACAATATCATGACAAGATGATCTCAAGCAAAGAGTTCTACGTTGGTCAAAAGGTTCTTTTGTTTAATTCTCGTCTTAAACTCATGCTTGGAAAGCTCAAATCAAGATGGCTTGGACCCTTCACTGTTACAAAGTTATTTTCCCACGGTGCAGTGGAAATCATAAGTGACTCCACTAGCAAAAGCTTTATGGTGAATGGACATCGGTTGAAGCCATTCTTACAAAATTCAGTTACCTTGGAAGAAGTTGAGGAGATTGAACTGCACTCACCATGCACTAATCTCTCCTACAACCTATGGTCTGAGTAATCCATTTCATGCGTCAAGCTAGTGACGTTAAAGAAGCGCTGTGTGAGAGGCAACTCACAAAAGATCTTAGGAATTTTTAGTTATTTTTCTGCAATAAATGCTGGTCTTACATTTGAGCCTCTCTATTTTGATACTTCCTTGTCTTGGTACCTTGTTGCATTAACTAACATGGTTTTTTTCTGCATAATCTCCATTTTGGCAGAGTGAGATCATGATTGTGGGGGCTAAATGCTGCACAAAGTCAAGCAAGTTTGAATGCAGCAGGATGGTAAATATTTTTCAGGCTTAAGGCAATCCCCTTGGTAAGAAAACAAAAGATCATCATGAAAGTAAGCACTTTCCTGAACAAAAGTAATCACTTTCAATTCTAACTTGCATTTTCACTCTCTATAGTGAACACTCTCACATTTAATAGTGATTACTTTCATTGCATGTAAGCCCAAGGTGTTGCGCATGTTTACTCTTAAAAATCATAGTGAACACTCCCAAGCCTTTTAGCACAGTGCCCAGGGTGAAGCTTCTAGAGTGTTTACTATTGAAAAGTTGACAGTAAACACGCGTAGAGCTTTTTACCCACTTTCACCCTCAAGCCTCTAGAGTGTTTACTATTGAAAAGTTGACAGTAAACACGCGCAGAACTTTTTACGCACCTTGATCTTAGAAGCCTCTGGAGTGTTTACTCTTAAAAAGCAGAGTGAACATGCCCAGCTCATTTGCACCAAAACCTTGTGTGCGTGTTCACTGTTAACTTTTGAGAGTAATCACTCTGGCCCCATATATATATAAAGTGCTCACTCTCTCACACACTCTCACCCCAATTCTGAACAATCCTCACTGCCATTCTCAAATTCATCCCCCTCCTCCATTCGTATTTGATTTCTTGCCCCAAACCTTCAGTTGCTCATATCTGTTTCGCACCTTGCATATCCAATTCAGGTAATTTTTAACTTTTAATTCCTGGAATTAGGATTCTTGCTGTGAAATTAGGATTTCAATTTCGCAACTTCCTGGACTGCAATTGGGTGTTTTAATCTGTCATTCCATCAATATTTCTGCATTTGAGACTTAATGGACCAGTCGCTTGCGTTTAATTGCTGCACTTTAGACATTTTAAACCCTAGGGTAGTTGCCTTGTACGCCCAGAGTGCTCACTTTGGATATTCTGCATTTGGACCTTTTGGATTGAAATTGTTAACTTGCAACAGTTATTAATTGGATGTTTAGATGATTGAAAGATGAAGGGGGCATTTCATTTGATTGTTCTGCTGAATTGAGAAGTGTTACCTTAAAAGTAACCACTCCCATTTGCAATAGTTTTCACTTTTAGTGTTCTACTGTGCTGATGTTTACATAGTTCAACTAGGATATGTAACTTTTAATTTTTGATGCATTTCCTGAATTCACTACTAATTACACAGTTCCCTTGTGCTATCCTAGTTATTTTGACAGCAATTAAGCCTTATAGTGATCATTGCCATGAACACAAGTAACCATTTTGTCTGCACCTCTCCCACCACAATGTGATATTTTGGGATTCTTTGCTGTCTTGAATGTGATAGATTGTTATCATTGCTGCACTTTTATGATACACATTCAGTCACCCTTGAGCACCTCTTTCATGTTGCTGAAAATCTGCATAATCATACACTGCATACACCTTATTTTTAATGCTCTGCACATTGAAAATGGTTGCTCTCATATCCACAAATATGCCCTGTCCATATATACCATCCTTGAAGCTAGAGTAGTTATTAGATACTGCATTTTGATCTGCTTGAACTCATTGTTTTTGTTACCTGTTGCACCAATTCCACCTCTAATAAGCACATTTTTTCTGCATTTTCATTCACTCTTGTCATTTTCCATATTGTCACACTCTATTGGATTGCTGCTGAGTAACATTTACCAGAGTTGAATCTCAAAGTAGCTAATGTCTATCATTTCTCATATTGGGCATTTAGGTGCATAATTCTCATTTTGCAATTGCATAACACTATCTATTCACTCTCATGCTCAAATGCATTCACTGACTGTGTGTACAATTTCTGAAGCATGTATACTCACTTTGAACCTTCATCCACATGCTTAGCCTAGTTATTTTTGCAATCTGCTGCATCATACCTATCAGGACTAGATTCTAGGGTGATTACTGTGTGCCATGATCATCATTTTGCCATGTTCTTTACTGCATATGTATAGTATATCTGCCACCACACATGTAGCAACAGTTCTACACACTATTTCTTGTCAAGTCTGCCCTTTTGAACTGATATGTTTTAACCTTTCTGCATAAATTGTTGCTGCCCTGTGTCCAAAGTAGTTACTGTCATTCTGCATAGTGAACACTTTGGTAGCACAACACCTCACAGTGCACACCCTGACATCACTTAAACTGTGGATCTGCTAAAATCAAATTTGATGCTTGTACCTGCATCTTTCTATAGCCAACTAATGATTTCTCATTATTTTCCAGCAGTAACATGCCTAATACACCCAGGAAGACCACCCCTAGAGCCAAGAGAGCCAGAGCTACTGGAGCTTCATCATCCAGACCCCCTCCTGCACATGACCCGAGGTTTCGCTCATTAGCTCATGAAGAATATTTCAGAACCAACATCCTGCAAAGGAAGATAGTGCAGGATCGTAATTTTGAGATCCAGGAGGGCACCTACACTCAATTTCAGGAGGTAATTCAGAGGAGGGGCTGGGATCTGTTTACCTCTTGTGCTGGAAATGGGTGGAAGGAGATCACCCAAGAATTTTATGCTAATGCAATGAGGGTAAAAGGAGACCAGCTGGCCCTCAGACACACTATGGTAAGAGGTGTAGAAATTGATTTTTCTCCATCTAACATTCAGAGGGTTCTGAATATACCTCCAGTGGAGAGGAGAGCTAGACAGCTTGATTTCACTACATTCAGCTATCTAGAAGAGAAGGACTACAAGCCTATACTCCAGGCCATCTGTAAACCAGGAGAAAATTGGGAGTTTGACATGCAGCTCATGCCAAAGAATCTGACCACCAAACACCTCCTCCCATCAGCCAAGGTGTGGAGCATCTTCCTGCAAAGCACCTTCATGCCAGTACGCCATTCCTCCACATTGGCTGTCAAAAGAGCTGAGCTTCTATATGCCATCCTTACTAGTATGCCAATCCATGTGGGAGACATTATAAGCAACTTCATCATGAGCATCTTAAGCACCAAGAGGGACTCCCTTACTTTTCCTTCCATCATCACCATGCTTTGCCAGGATGCTGGAGTAGACATGGGTGAATATCAGCAGAGAGTCAAAGCTGCCCCTCCCATCACTACTGCCATGGTGAAAGATCTTTTCAATGCTAAGAAGAAGTCTGCTGACCCAGGTCTATCCCTCCCTGCTGAATATAGGAAGAAAAGCCAGTTGAATCGTAGAGAACAGGTCAAGCAAATAGCACTGAGGCAGGATGCAATCCATGCTGGCCAGAAATCCATGCTGACCCTCTTGGAAACTATATCCCTCAATATAGGAAAGAAGTTGGGCATGACATCAGAATAGATTTATGACACCCCTACCTTCACTGCCCCTTTCCTTAGAGCAGCAGTTAACCAGGATTTACCTCCATTCACCACCGCCCCTGCACCTGCAGTTGAGAAGGATAACAGCTCCAATTCTTCAGAGGAGGAAGAGGAGGAAGAGGATGATGATGAGAATAATGACAATCTTTCATCCTCTAGCTCAAATGAAGATCTTATCTAGCTTTGCTTTTCTTTCTGTCATTTATATTTCTACAATTTCTAGTTCATTTCCCTATACTTAGTAAATACTACTTTCATTGTAATTATCATCTTTAGTACTATTTTCCCCTTTTATTTTCATGCATCACCCCTTGAACACTCTTTAATGCTTTTATATATACTATTTGCAGTTTAATTTCCATTCTTATACTCTGTGCTAAATCCACTGTGCGTCTTTGTGCAGAGAATGCCCTCAGTAACATCAAGAGGAGCATGAAATTGATCTCTGAGTGTGACTCTGAAAGGGGGGTGATCTTTTTGCCTCTGTTTCGCATTGTTTAGTCTGTTTTTCCTGCATAGTTCATAGATAAAATACAAAAACAACTTCTTTGTTTCTTTACTTTTTATTTTTGATGAAATTTTGTTTTCTAATTCTAATTTTATATTCTGCTTTTACTTCCCATTCACCTCAATCATTCTCTGTTTTGTAAATAATTATCGTTCCTACCATACTAAACATAGTTTCCTGTAAGGTGAACTGTATTCACATGTTGCTAAGAAATTATCATTTTTTACCATGGTAGAGAATTGGGCCTTAAAATTCTTTTCTGTGTGCACATTACATGTACTTTTGCATTCATCTTCTAGAACTTGCCCTGTTTCTTAATTGAATATGCATTGTACAATTTTTCATCTAGATGATTGAGGCCTTCTTTGCACATAAACACCCTAGAACACTCTCCCACCAAATTTCCTTTGTTCTACACTCCCTTCTTTTGCTAAACTTAGCCTACTAACATAGTTTCCTTCCCTTAAGAGAGGTATTTCTTTTTAGTTGCGTCAAGAATGATTGCAAGAAACTAAGTTTGGGGTGCTAATTGTGACTATAGTTGCTTGAGGACAAGCAATATCTTAAGTTTGGGGTGGTGAGCATTATACATGTCCATATTACATGTCAAAAAAAAAGTATAAAAAAAAATAAAATAAAATGAATGAATAGAAGTAAAAGGAAAAGAAAAAGAAAAATACAGCAAGTCTTTTTGATAGAAAAAGAAGTTCCACATAAAGCAAAATAATGAAAAAAAAAATACGATGAAAGAATGCCTGAACCTCATAAATTGCATCATTTAGTGTATTCCATTCTAGTTGTTGTGCTCATTCACTCAAAAGAATTTTCCTTTCTTAAAAACCCACTTGAGCTTTTGCCATTCCTTGATAAAAAATTGAACCTAACCTAACCACATTTGTGACCAACAAAGCCCTTATGATAGGTGGTTCATTGTATCTAGGCAAAGGAGATTGAGAATATGGGCAAGCATATGGTAGGGTGAGGCAAAATGCATGAATTGAGAGAAACACTGAGCCTACAATATTAATGAGTGAGAGTGAAACACTATACTGTGAGCTGGATGATTTCTTTGCATAGTGAGAACTGCATGAAACCTTGCTGGACTTTTGTTTCGTTTTAGTGGGATTTTGCATGAAAATAGATGATATGAGTGTGATTGCTTTGTCAAATGAATCCATGATTTTGGAAATATTGGAAGTGCTAATTGGAGTTTAAAATTGGAATGGAAATCTTTGAGAAATTTTTTTGGATAAATCCAACCATTTACCTTCAATTTTCTTGAGTTTTAGTTTGCTTGAGGACAAGCAAAAGTTTAAGTTTGGGGTTGTGATGAATCCACACTATATAGATATTTTATTTAGTTTTTATAAAGTTTTAATAGAAAAAAATAGACTTAGAGATTGTAAATAACATTAAAATCTCATTTAAGTAAAAAACAATAGCTTTCTTAATTTTTGTCTTATTTCCATTAATTTTTGTGAATATATTTTGCAATTTTGATCATTTGAATAATTGTGCAGGAAATTCTAGACAAATTTCATGAATTTGTGGCTCTTTGAAAAAATATGAACTGAGAGTAACTACTCTCAAATACTAGAGTAATCACTCTAGGGAGCTGGTTTCAAGGGATAGGCCAGAGTAACCACTTTCAGATATCAGAGTGATCACTCTAGAAGCCCCAAACCCCAAGTGCCCTGCGCGTAAACACTCTCAGAAATGAGAGTAATCACTCCAAAGATGCCCAGAAGGAAGTGCCCTGTGCGTGTTTACTCTCAGAAATGAGAGTAATCACTCCAGAAAGGGAAAAAGCTAAAGTTGTTGTGCATAAACACTCTTGTTTACAGAGTGATCACTATGGGGTCATGTCAAACTTAGTATATATAGACTTTTAGAAATTAGGGTACGAAGAATTCATTTTTCTTAGATTTTTTTGCCACTTTTGGAGCATTTTTGCAGAGCTTAGGATTCTTGGGTGACAGCCAGGGATCCATTATAGGTTTTAATTTCCAATTTCCCTTTGATTCTCCTTGATTTTACATTAATGTTGCTTACGTTTCTACATTTCCTTCTTTCATTTGTGAAGCTCATCCATATGAGGGCTAAATTCTCTTGTAATTCCTAGTCAACTCATATGGTTCTTGAATTCTTGGGTTTAATGGCAATATTACTCTTTCTTTCCTTGGATTTATTAACCCCAATCTCTGAATGAAATGAAATTTGCATGAGGGAAACATTGCTTAATGAACCCTAAATTACCCAAACGAAATTCTAATCTAAAATTGCATAATTTTGATTAATCTTTGAGATTGCTTAATCTTAGGGATAGAGGTTGGAGCCCATTAAGATGCTTAATTTTAATTAGGATGCTAAAGTTAATTTTTGCTTGTTAGATTAACTTAATTCAAGGAAAAAATAGAGGATTATTGAATTATTTGAAAGAATAGGGATAGAACTCATTGATTGACTAGGGATTACTTTTTTTAATTGATTGAATTTCATTAGTTTACATTTTGCTTTTGATTAAAAATTTGGAAATTGACAAACCTCCCTCCAATTTACTTGCTTTAAAATATATGTTTACACTTGTTCGATGTATGTTCCCAACCAAAAGTTCCTTGGAGACAACCTAGGACAACGCCCTAGTATTGCATTCATATATTGCATATTTGATGAGGATTAATGACAATCTTTGTGCATAACGAGTAGCAAAAACTTGTTCCATCACGCGTAAGAGCGCGTTGCAACGTAGATCACATGCAACCAAGGTGCGCAACTGCGCGCCTTCACTCCAGCCACTATGCATTTGGCTCAGAATTTTGTAATTTTTATAACTTCTTCTTCTTGCCAATTCTGGATGTTTGGAGCTTTTGTATCACTTTTAGAAGAGTCCAAAACACTTGGGGACAAGTAACTATAAGAATTTCAAGGGTTAAGTCAAAGAATTAGAGGAACTCTATAAATAAGAATTAGAAACTTAGAAAAGGGGCTTATATCAATTTTTAGTTTTTGGTATTCATTTTGTAATCGTTTTAACTTCCAAGGGAAGTCAGAGGGAGAAGAGATGAGCAACTTTTGTTCTTCTTTGCTAGAGGAATTTGGGGGAAGGCAAAGTTATGGAGATGGCTCTCTGCTTTTCATCTTCTTTTCTTCTTGCTTCTCTTCATTTCATTGTATTGTGTTTAGGGTTTATGGATCTAGAATTGATATATTGATTTCATTTTGACTCTGAACTTTGAGTATTTGATTTGATTGAGGGATTAATTCTGTGTTTACTTGATCTTTGAATGGAAATTCAATTGATTAATCAAAAAGTAACCTTCACTAATGGAAATTGGGTTTGTTGCTTGGATCTGAATTAATTCCTAAAACTATTGATTTTCTTAGGGATAAGTGGTCTTAGTTTTGCAATCTTTTGGTTCTAATTCGTAATGCAATATTGAACTAAATTTAGCCTAAGAAATTAGGAAGATTTGGTTGAATATTAGGACCAATGAGTTGAGCAATCAATCTTTGGTTATTGTAAAGAGAGACTGATTGTCAATCAATTAAATGCTTAAATGTTCAGAGGAAGAACTGAATTGATATTGATATTCTATTGAAATAAATTCCTAACTTTTCTCTATTCGTAATTCATTCGAATAGTACAAATTAACATTCTGTTTTTAACAATTTCTCATTTCTTTAATTCTGAAATTTACTTTCTTGTATATTGAAATTTGTTCAATGAATTGTTTGGTGCAAATGGTTATTATCTTGTGAATTGGTGATTAAAAATAAGATCCTAGAGGACAATACTTGGGACTCAATTTGATTTCCACATTTTATAACTTGCTACAACTACCTAGTACACTTGCTAGTAGTGAAATTACACCATTTAAGTGCTATGATAGAAAAGGTGTATCAAACATGCAGTAAAATAGAGTATAAATTTTTGTGTTGATATGAGATACGAATGAAGGATAGTTAAGAATTTATTTCACCAGAATATCAATATCAATTCAACTATGCCTCTAAACATTCAAGTACTTAGTTAATTGACAATCAGTTTCACATATTAATAGTCAAAGGTTAATCCCTTAACTCATTGACCCTAACAATCAACTAAACCACCCTAATCCTTTAGGTGAAGTTCAATTTCAAGTTGCATTAAGAATCAGAACCATAGGACTACAGAATTAAGTTTGCTTATCCCTAAGAAATCCACAATTCTAGTAGTTAATTCAGATCTAAGAATCAATTCCAATTTTCATTGGTAAAAGTTCCTCTGTTATTAATCAATTGAATTTCTATTCAAAGATCACGTAGAAAGAAGAATTAACCACTCAATTAATCCAAAAACTCAAAGTTTAGAGTCAAGAATTGAATCAATACATCTATTCTAGATCCATAAACTCCTAACTATAAAGAATTAAGCAAACATTACAACAAAGAAAGAGAAAGAAGGAGAAGAAGAGGGAGAACGCAGAAGCAGCATCTTCAGCGATCCCTAATCCGATTTCTCTTCTTGGAGCTCAATGTTCTTCCTCAATACTTTCCCTAACTCTCTCTGAATGAATAAAAGAAGCAAAAAAAATGAAAAATGAGAAAAAGTTCAGAGATCTGAGCTTGCTCTGGTATTTATAAGAATTCTCGCCTCTACGCGTCATTACTTTGCTTCACAAAAGTGGCCACGCAGAGGCTCATATAGTTTCTAAAAGACTGGAACATTCACTTTTTTTGATAAAAGTGACAACGCAGGAGGTCGAGTAGTGCGCGTGTTCACTTTCATGAGCAAGAGTGACCATGCACAACTTGCCTTGATACACTTCTCTCTGGAACATCCACTTTCGCCAGCAAGAGTAACCACGCGTTACTTGCTATGTGTGAAGCTTCCTGGAACGCTCACTTTCGGCAGCGAGAGTGGTCACGCACAAGTTTGCTGAGATTGAAGTCCTTTGGAACGCTCACTTTTGCCAGCAAGAGCGGTAACGCCCATTATGTTCTTCTGAGAAACTCTTTGGAACACTCATTTTCGCTGATAAGAGTGACCACACCCAGACTATATTCCTTATTTATGCTCTGAAATGTTCACTTTCACTAACAATAGTGATCACGCCCAGCTTTCTTTCCATTAATCTTGTTCTTTGAGTCTAGAATTGCCACTTTTCCTCTATCATTCCATTGATCTTCCATCTTTCATGCACTTGGCTCAGATTTTCCTACAAAAACATGATAAAATTCTTAAATTCTACATAGAAAATTCATAAATGCTAAAACAACTATGTGTTTAAAGAAAATCTTCAATCATTATATTTTTATGAGTTTTTCTGCTTTTTCTAACATATTTTCCTTATTAAATGGGTTAAAACTATATTAAAATACTAGTTAAAATATGGATTCATCAATAATCAATTCACATTTATGTTTGTGTTCTATATCTTGGCTTGTGTGTTTGTGTTTTTCGATTTTCATTCTCAATTTCTCATTCTCGATTTTTAATCTCATTTTTCGTTTGATTGTAATTGATTTTACTTGCATCGCAATTTATGGTTCATTTTAATTTGATTTGCATTTGTTGTTCACGATTTAATTCTCTGCAATTTTTTTTTAATTAATCACAAAACTCTCCCAATTATACAACTTTTTCTGCATAATTGATATTGAAACAATGTGTGTTTGTATTCTTGTGAGAAATGACCTAGGTTGCTCCCTAAACTGCATGTTTGTTCTGAGGAATCTTGCTTAGTTTTGATATCATTACGACATGGATGTCAATTAGTAAGCAAACCCTCATCCTTACCTTATATTGAAGCTATTGATAAGGCACTCGAGACATACTAACACCACTTATATAAAGGAAAAAGCCTCAATGATGAAACCTCATCTATCTCACACGTCCATAATAGTAACTAAATATTTCTTGATGGAGGTTATCAAGACGAATATGGATGTGGATGAAAGATTACAAAAGTAACCAAGTAGTTATAGCTTCAAAGAATAAAGATAGGTTTAGGTTGGGTACACTTTCACTAAAGTTGATAAGAGTTTTGGAGGAAAAAAAGAAAAGAGACAAGCTAGGCTGCAAGTTAGAGAGCCTAAGACAGAAAAGGTCCTTAGATCTCCAAAACAGCTTCTACAATGTAGGATTTGAATTTCAAAACCCAGTGGCCGCTACTGATGAAGATGTACTACAAGAAAACCACATCAACCAAATTTGTGTTTGACTGCTGAACATAAATCATTGAGCTTTTGTGAAGAGTTTTGCAGAAGAGATCATCCAAAGACCAAGTTCTTCCTATGTATTCAAAGTGAAACACTTTTGAGAAGAAAGAAAATGGAAAAATAGAAGGGAGCTAAGAAGATTGAGCTCTAAGGAACTTACTTAGAATCAAAAGGGAAAGACTTTTGAGCTCAGACTCGAAGATAATTCAAAGTTTAGGGAGTTTTCTATGAGAAAGAGAAGAGAGAGTTCAAAGAGAAAAATGAGAAGTGTTTGCTTGGATTGTAATGCAAGCTTTAGAACAGAAATTTCCTTAAATACCATTTTTAGTCTATGAATTCTCACTTGAGCGAGCGGGTTCTCACCCGAGTGAGTTGCATTCTCGCCTAGGTAACCCTTCTCCCCTAGGCGAGAACACTGGTTAGGAAAGTTACCCAATCTTTTGCTAATCTTGCTTGAGCAAGAACTGGTTCAGAGAACTCTCACTTTCTCTTATGCCTATGCCTAGGTGAAGGGCTTCTCACTTGGGCGAGAGGACAATTGGGCTGATATTATTCATTTTCGCCTAGGCAGGACTTATCTCGCTTGAGCGAGAATGCCCTAACACATCTGGCCCAGAAAATTCAATCTTGCTTAAGCGAGATCCCCTACAGCTTTCATAAATTTAAAAATTTTCTATTCAAAATTAAATAAAATAAATATATAATAATAAAAATGAAGGTGTTACATCTAATAGACACAATAAACTATCATATGTTGGCAATGATTTTAAAGTTCACAACTTCACCAAAGGATGTCCAACAGGAAAAAGACTTATTCATAGGATAAAAAATAAAGCAACAAATGAGCAATAATCGTTCAAATTTACAAAATGAAGAATTGCACTATTTTTTGGAAGGTGACCCTTATCGTTGTGTTGTTACCTTCGGGGAGCAAGTATATTGATTGTTGTGTATAATCTATAATTTAACTAAAGTAGTACAACTTATCTAAAATTGAGATTTAAGACTAAACCCTCATTTTAGTTCTTGAGAGAGTTTATGCCTTACATTTTAGTCCTTCAAAAATTGAAAATGTCACATTAGTCCCTAACTTTTGTTGTTTGCAATCTAACACTAGCAAGTGCACTAGGATTGCAGCAAGTAATGAGTGATTTTTAAAAACAGGATATCATCTCCACAGGAAATTTAGATTTCAAGTATTAATTCAAAGAATTATAACCATTTGAGCCATATGAATTTGGAAGGAGAGATGTAACATGCAATAGCAATAAACCAGAGCAATTAAAAGTAAAGAACTTGCAGAAAAGCAAAGTATAAGATTTGTGATGAAATGAGATAGGAATGAAGAATAGTTAGGAATTTACTTCACAAGAATGTCAATATTGATTCAGTTATACCTCTGAACATTCAAGAACTTAGTTAATTGACAATCAGTTTCACATATCAATAGCCAAAGGTTAATCCCTTAACTCATTGACCCTAACAAGCAACTAAACCACCCTAATCCCTTAGGTGAAGTTCAATTTCAAGTTGCATTAAGACTTAGAACCTTAAGATTGCAGAATTAGGTCTCCTTATTCCTAAGAAATCCCTAAATTCTGATTACTAACTCAGATCGGAGAATCAAATCCAACTTCCATTGGTAATTGTTCTTCTTTGATGAATCATATGAATTTCCATTCATAGATTGCAATAACAGCAGAATTCACAATTCAATTAACCCAAGAACTCAAAATTCAGAAGCAAGAGTCAAATTAATACATCAATTCGAGTTCTATAAACTCCTAACTACAAAGAATTAAGCAAATATTAAAACAAAGGAAGAGAAAGAAGGAGAAGAAGAGAAGAAGTGCAGAGAAGCCATCTCCACGAGCTCCAATCCAATGCCTCTTCTTGGAGCTTCAAAATTTGACCCCACTCCTCTCTCTCACTCTCTCCCAACAAGAATCTAATAGAAAAAATGGAAAATGAGCAAAAGATCCCGAGTTTTGAGCTTAAGACATGTATTTATAGAAATTTCAATTCTGTGCGTTGTCACTTTGTTTCATAAAAGTGACCACGCAAAGACTTATTCTATTTCTGGAAGACTGGAACATTCACTTTTGTTGATAAGAGTAGCAAAGCAGGAGGTCGAGGAGTGCGGGTGATCACTTTCGAGAGCAAGAGTGATCACGCGCAACTTGCCTTGTTTCACTCCTCTCTGGAACTTCCACTTTCGCTGGCAAGAGTGGAAACGCATAGCTTGTTAAAATCTTGCCTTCTCTGGAACGTTCACTTTCGCCAGTAAGAGTGACCATGCAGAGCTCGTTGAAATTCTTTCTTCTCTGGAACGTTCACTTTTGTTGGCGAGAGTGACAACGCACAGCTCTACTGAGATTGAACCTCTCTGGAACATTCACTTTCAGTGATAATAGTGATCACGCCCACACTAAACTTCTCATTTAAGCTATGAATCACTCACTTTCGCTGGCAAGAGTAACCACGCCCAGCCTAAACTCCATGAGCCATGTTCTTTGAGTCCAAACTTGCTACTTTTCTGCTATTTCTCTATTGATCTACCAGCATCATGGTCTTTGCTCAGAATTTTCTACTAAAACACACTTCAATTATTAATTTCTACATAGAAAATTCATAAATGCTAAACTAACTATGTATTTAAAGAAATTCTTCAATCATTCTATTTTTATGATTTTTTTTCTGCTTTTTCCAACACATTTTCCTTATCAAATGGATTAAAACTATAGTAAAATACTAGTAAAAATATGGATTCATCACTACCCCAAACTTAAATTTTTGCTTGTCCTCAAGCAAATCAAACTAAACCAAGGGTAAGTTCCTCCATTTTTAAATTCAATTAACAAATTGCTCTTCTCAGATTTTCCAATTTCCAATTCTGTGTTTTCTGTAAATTTTTCAATCAAGTTGTTTATCCAAATACTCATCATGATATTCATACTGCATAATCATCATTGAGTAAGAATTGCTATCTAAGTTCATACATTTCATCAAAATTCATATGAGCACAATTAATAAACATGATCACAGCTCACTTGGAAATGTTTCTCTCATCACTCAACAGTGTTTGGGTACTGTTTTTTTCTCTAAATCATCAATTTCACTACACTCTACCATATGCTTGCCCATATTCTCAATCTCCTCTGCTTAATACAGTTAATCACACATCCAGAGGACTTTTTCAGGTTATAACATGGCTAAGGTCAAGGTAGGTATTGAACAAAATGGGAAACAATATATGCAATTTCAAAAGATCAAAGGCATTTTGAGTGAATGACTTTAAAACTAGCATGGGACTGCACTAATTCTCTCAATTATGCAACACACAGCTTCATTCTTGCAGTAATTCTACTTTTCCTTTCTTGCTTTCATTTACTATTTTCCTTTCCATTCCTTTTTTTGCAGTACTTTGCTGTAATTCTTTTCTTTTGAACTCACATTTTGCTCTTTTCACAGCTTTGTTGCATAAATTTTTCATTTTTCTGCAGCACTTTTGTTCTTTCTTTCTGACTTTTTGAATGCAAACTTAGATAGCTTGCTATTCCCCACCCTAAACTTAGAACATTGTTTGTCCTCAAGCAATTAAAATATGGATGTCACCCCAAACTTAGTTTTAAAACTCATTCTTGATTAAACTCACTATGCCTCTTTTCATTTGAATGGTAAAACTGGTTTTTCAGCAAGATTTGTAATGAGGTTAATTCAAGAAAAGGGATATTAAGCTCAAAAGGGTGAACTAAGACATTCAATCACAAAGTAAGGCATTTAGGCTCACTAGGCATAATCAAACATGGCCTCAATGATATATGTGAAAACTGTAAATTGCATATTCAACCAAAAAATAAGGCAAGTTATAGAGAAGCAGCAAAATGTGATTAATCACACATGAAAAGGAAGCATGCAGCTCAAGTCTCACTAGGGATTTGTAAGTGACATGTTAATCAATGAACTCACAATTCACTTTTCAGAATTATATGCACCTAGTGGCAAGACTGCCTCTTTTGAAAATACAATTGTGATCTCATTTTGAGATGGGAAAAACAACTTAAAAAGAATAAAATCAAACAGAATTCACAGAATTATCAATTGAAAAGCAATTGTTTCATAGAAGACAGTTCAATATGTATTCTACTATCAGTAAAATTTTAGTGTATTGTGTAACTAACACATGAATCAAGAGGTAAAGAATAACTCCCCTTTCATGGCAGCTTGTGCATGTGTCATCATCCATTGTGTGTGAGTGTGACATTTTTTGCACAAAACACCAAAAATTTATCAATTGGCAGTAGAAAGGCAATTAATTAGAAAGTTAACATATATGCAGAACAGAGATGTGAAATTAAACCAAATTGTACCAAATTGTAATTACAACCCAAAAAGTTTGAAACTTAACTACAGAAATTTACAAAATTCCTAATGACAAAAAATAAATTCCTAAACTATTCATCTACTGCATCCTCATCATCTGAAGATTCTTCTTCCTCTGATTCTTCTTCATCTTCTTCTTCCTCTTGCACTACCTCTTCAGCTGGCTGTGGAAAATGGGTTTTGTAGATTGGAAAATCTTTGAAGACTGAGGAACGAAGGCACAGAGCATTCTCTGCCAAATCAGGAGTGTGATACATTTCATCTTTGGTCATTCCTAATTTCTGACCAATATTCAGCAAAATACATTCCAGCAGCATAACCCCAGATTTGAGACTGCTGTGCAGCTCAGTCTGCCTCTCTACTAACTGGTTCTATCTCTCAGCCACTAGCTTCAAGGAATCTTTCATCATCATTGGTTTTTCCTTTCTGAATTGAGAAGGAATTGGATCTGCTGCAATGCAGGAAGTGGTAGCATATATTTCTTTCACCACAGAGATAGAAATGGGAGGTGCAGACCGAATTCTTTCTTAGTACTCTCCAACATCAACTCCTGCATCCTCACAAAGTAATGTTATTAAAGAAGGAAAGGCAAGTGAATCTCTCTTTGTTTTCAGAATATTCAAAATACATTCACTAATGACCTTTCCCACATCAATATACAAATCATTCACTATTGCAAAAAGAAGTTCTGCCCTTTTCACAGCCAATGTCGAACTATGTTTGACTGGCATAAATGAGTTTAGAATAAAAGTGCTCCACACTTTGGCAAACGGTAGCAGCTGTTTGGTGACAATGCATTTTGGTTTCTTGGATTGGTTCAGCTTCCAAGTTGTTCCAGGCCGCCCAATCCTTTGCAGAATTTCCACATAGTCCTTGTCAGGACTATTCTTAAAAACATTGAATTCCAACTGTCCAGCCTGCTGTGCAGAATTGATGTTCAGCACTCTATTAATGTTTACAGGAGTGAAGTCGGCTCTCATCCCCTTAACCATTGTGTTGAACTTAAGAAATTTATCTCCTTTAAACCTCACAGCATTGGTGTAAAACTCCTGGGTTATTTCCCTCCAACCCATTCCAGCCAAAGAACAGAAGGATTCTCAATCCCTCTTTTGAATTTCTTCTTTATATTCTGGGTACTTGTCCCCATGTAACATCCTGTGCTTTGTGTTATGCCTGTAGTATATCATTGAGAAAAATCTGTAGTACTTTGTGAGCAGAAAGAAACCGTGTATGTATAGTAACCCCTGATGTTAACAGTGACATCACGCTGATGTCATAGCGACATCATGCTGGCAGCATTGATTATGTCATCGACGATCTCACGCTGACATCATCGCTTACATTACGTTGATGCTGACATCATCGCTTGCATCATGATGACATCATTGCTTACATCACGTTTACGCTGACATCATCGATTACATCACATTGATGCTGACATCTTCAAAAAAATTTCTATAAATAGGGGGCTTCACATGAAATTTTCATTCCTATCTAAGGTTCTCAAAGGTTCCAAGGCTATATTTCGCCACTTTCTCTCATACTAAACCTCCTAAACTTAGATTTCTCTTCAGATCTGTGATCCTACGTCCGTTCTAAAGGATTTCAAGAAAACCTCTGTTCTAGAGTTAAATCTTCGGTTAAATCTTTATAAAAGCTTTGTTTTGAGGTAAGGGAGGCTCTACTTTATCATTTTGTTATGTTTATTACTTGTTTCTCATAGTTCTTGTCATGTATGTGATTATATGTAGAATACTTCTTATTTTATGAGAAATAATCGGTGAAAAATGAGAATAATTGGCTGTTTATGATGAAATGATAATGAAAATGTGATATTATGTTCAAATAGGGCATGATAAGGTATATTGAGGATGGTTGATATGATTTTATGATTTTGTGATATGAAATATACAAAGAGATGGATGTTTTATGTTTGAATATATTGTGTTTCGTGTAAAAATTATGTGTATTGCTAATATGCCATGGTTTGATGTATTTGATGAATTGTATGTGGAAATATAATAAAAAATATGTGTGAATATGAGAAATGGCATATGTGAACATGTGAATATACTTGAAAGAGTATGAGATGGAAAAAGGATATGATGTAAATAGTTACAAAGATACACTGGGGAGTGGAAGATGGAGATGATATGGTATATCTTGGGGAAATGAAAGATGGTGAGTGACATTCGGGATTGTGCACAGAATATTGTGTTCGAATGCACCACATGGCCACACACTCATTTCTCAACTTGACTCCTGACCATTACCTTTGCTAAAGGGCTGTCTATTGCATGCGTTGTATGCATATTGCATTGGGCCATTCGGCTGCTATTTACATGGATGTGTAAGACCTCGAGATAGAGGCATCAGACAACTGTGGCCACAGGGCGCGGTGAGCGCAGATAAAAGAAAGTAAAATAAATTGTGAATCTGTGGAATACAATACGTCTTAATATGAGAACATGTTTTATATGACACTGTGATATATAATGCCATGATGTTTTTCTTAATTGTGATAAGATGTGTTTTGTGATGAATATGTTATATGTATGCGTGGTAGGGTAGAGACTCACCCTTACACAACATTTTCAGGAAATCTGGACGAATAGTACCAGGCTCACAGTGCTTGGATGGATGAGAACTACTATAGGACTTAGTTATTTTGAGTTATGTAATGGATAATTTCAGTTCTATAGCATTCTTTTAATATAGTTGTAAAACTACTATTTCTCTTTGTTGCTGATGAAAACTTTAGAATCTTTGTTTTTCTAAAGTACTTATGAATTAATGAAATTTACTCAATGAAACTTATATCATTTTATTGTTTCTTTCTTATGAGTGTTTTTGAAAGAAAAATTTATTTTACCATTTAAATATTTATGAAAATTTATCGCACATTGAAGAAATAAATATAAGGTGTTACACCCCAGCTATCTCAAAAGCTCTGTCTAGGACAATTTTTCTCCTCAGAATATTTGCCTTGAAGTAGTTTTCATGGGCAATGCTTCTGAACCTTGGATCATGTGTTGCAGTGGGTGAGGAGCTTGAAGGTGCAGCTGTTCTTGGCTGATGTCAGGCTTCTAATTTATTATTGAGTAATCTATAATATTTTATACTTGTTCAATGTTAATTGAAGGATTATTTGGTATTGGAATATATTTAGATGGAGTTTGAAATTATTTAAAAAAAAACCGCCTATGAACAGTGCCAAATGAACAGTAACCGCCTATGAACAGTGCAAACCGCGTACAAACCGTGTATGAACAGTACAAACCGCGTATGTACAAGTGACTGTTGACGTCATCGGTGACGTCACATACGCGTACAGTGCGTGTACAGTACGCGTGTACAGTGTTTTCCGGCGTGAATAGTGCCCTGAACAGTATTTTCCGGAATGAACAGTAAGGCGGTGAACAGTGTTTCCGGCGGTGAACAGTAAATTCCGTCGTGAACAGTAAATTTCAAAAATTTTCTACAAAAAGGGGGCTTCACACGAAATTTTCATTTCTTCACCTCTATCCAAGGTTCTCAAAGGTTCTAAGGCCGTAAACCACCATTTCTCTCATACTAAACCTTCCTAAACTTAGATTTCTCGCCAGATCTGAGATTCTACATCTATTCTGAAGGATTGGAAGTAAGTTTCTTTAAGTTTGAAGCTAGATTTACCGTTCGTTTCTCTTCTCCTTCTCTTTCTTATAGAAATTCATGGTGTTCTTAGGAGAAACTCCGTTCTAAAGCTGAATCTTCGGTGAATTTTGTTATAATCAAGTAATATTCGGTAGATCTAGTGTGAATCATCTTTCTGAGGTAAGGGGAGTTTACTTTAACCTATGAACTATGTTTTGAACGGTTTAATATGCTATTTCAAGATATTTTTATATGATTTTGTTAGATCTATTGAATAAAAGCTATTTTCTAAGCTGTAACTGTTGTTAATTAGTTTAAAATGCTGAGATTTTGGCTGATCTATTATAAACTTGCCGTAGTTGAGCTGTTAAAATAATTTTTGGTGGCGTGCATCATGCTGAGATATATGTTTTGCATCATTATAGAGCCGAGTTACATGTTTAGGTGGGTAGACATGTAACGGTAAGTTCATGCTTTGAGTCTTTGTCTTTGTCTTTATCTGGATCCGTATACCGGAATGGGTCGCTCCGGACCGGCTCGGTTCCTTCCGGATTAATTAGGTCATGTGAAACCAGTTGGAAGCCGTTTTCATGCTGTGCATTAGATGGGCTGGAAATGCATGGGGTTATTGCTGTGAAAAATATTTTGCTCTATATATATATAATTTTATTTTATGTTTGGTAAGCTCACCCTTGCATTTCTTTCTATGTCGTTGTGTGTGTGTGTACTGCGATGATCGTACGGTGGTACGTGAGCAGATGTAGCAGGTGTTGCATCTACTTCAAAGGCTGAGGGGCCAGTGAAGAAAAGTTAGAAGCTGGAGTTGAGTAATAATGCATCAAAGTCCTTTTTCTTTATATATGAGACCTCATGTCGAGGGAGTCACGTATTATAATTTTTTTTTTTAGTATTTTGAATATTATAAACTAAATGTAATATTATGTTGATCTGTTGGATATTTGTTGTAAGGAACTTTTTTTTTTTTTTACTTTGAATGAGAAGTGAATTTTTATATTTATATTCTCTGTTATTTACCTATTTTAAATAAGTATGTGGTGTAGAAACAATGTTCTCGGTTCCTTATAAAAAGGGGTCGTGACATTTTAGTGGTATCAGAGCATGGTCTAGGTAAACCTACGGGGTGAGGTTGTTAGGCGTCAGTTGTGCATATTAGACATATAAGTTTTAGCTGTGAATCATATATCATAATTTCTATTCATCAAGTTGTGAGGGAACGAGCTTGATCACCTCGATTCTCAGACATGATTGATGTAGGAAACTTGGTATATGATACTTGGGTGAGCTATAGGTGAGTCGTACTGTGTGAATAAGAGACTGTTAAGCTAAGCTGTAAATGATTGCTGAAATGAGTGTGTTTGCTATGCTATGTGAATGTTGATATGTTGTTATACCGAGTACTAAATTGATTAAAATTTTATGATATACTAAATATGAATATATCACCGTAAGTCGAATCTGTGAATATAGCTATGTGGTGGTATTGCCGAATGTGTTAAACGTTAGTAATTTAAGCTAGTCTATATATTAGAATGGCTAGACCAAGAAGATCTGCTGCAAATCCTCCTCCTGGCGATGTGAACCAAATGGCTCATGCCATGGAGGCCATGGCGACCACCGTTAGGCGAGTCTAGATATGATTCAGCGGCAAGCTGCAAATCAAGCGCATTGCCGCAAAGACAGTGCAGCAGCCATCGCTCACCGCACCTCTTCCCGAATACCATGGGTTGTCGAGTTCGTAAAGAATGATCCTCCTCAATTCACGGGAGTGGATGGACCGGATGTCGCCGAACTCGGATCGTGGAGATTGAGAAGATCTTCCTAACCATGGGTTGCGCCGAGGAGAGAAAGGTGATATATGCTACGTATATGCTGATAGGAGATGCAGAGATGTGGTGGCACGGAGCTCGTACTATGCTAGAGGCCCGAGGTGAAGTCATTACTTGGGCTGTATTTAGAAGTAGTTTTCTGGGAAAGTTTTTCCCTTCTCATGTTCGTGCGGCCAAAGAACGAGAGTTTCTAAACTTGGTGCAAGGAAACTCATCAGTCTATGAGTATGCAATAAAGTTTGAGCGGCTCTACAGATTTTATTCTCACCCGACTTCAGAGGAGTGGAGATGTCAGAGGTTTTCAGACGGGCTGAGAACTGACATAAAGAGGATTTTGATCCCACTCAGGATCACGGAGTTTGCTGACTTGGTGGATCAAGCCACCATTATAGAGAGTCTTAATGCGGAGGATGTTGGTGGAGTTGGGAAGGCTCCATCTAGTAGAGCTGCTAGCAGTTATGGTAATGGAGGTAAGGGCGCTAAGAAGGTACTTTTCTTTTTGTATTATTTGATTCTGGAGCCACACACTCTTTTATTGCGGACAATTGTGTGAGAAACTTAGGATTACCGGTGGACGATCTAGGATGTGACTTAGTAGTATCGACACCTACTTTAAGTTCAATTAAGACTTCGACGGTTTGTGTTAGGTGTCCCATAGCAATTGAGGGACGAAGATACAAAGTAAATCTTATTTGTATCCCGATGTCAGGGTTAGATGTAATCTTGGGTATGGATTGGCTAACTGCCAATCGTGTGCTAATTGATTGTGGCCGGAGGTGTTTAATCTTTCCTGAGCAGCAAGATTGTGTAGAATTAATTTCTACTCGCCAAGTAGAAACATCCTTAGGTGAGGGAGTATCTTGTTTTGTTTTGTTGGGAGTTATGAATGCAGAAGTGGAGCAAAGCCTTCAGTCAATACCAGTAGTACGAGAATTCCCTGAGATTTTCCCAGAGGATATTCCTGGAATACCTCCACGTAGAGAGGTAGAGTTTGCTATAGATTTGATTCCTGGAGCTGAGCCAGTGTCTGTAGTACCGTATAGAATGGCGCCAAAAGAGTTAATTGAGCTTAAGGAGCAGATCGAGGATTTAATGCGTAAACAGATGATTAGACCAAGTGTATCGCCTTGGGGAGCCCCAGTTCTCTTGGTGAAAAAGAAGGACGGAAGTTCTAGATTATGTGTGGATTATCGCAAGTTGAATAAGTTGAGAATTAAGAACAAGTACCCATTGCCGCGAATCGATGATTTGATGGACCAGCTGAGAGGTGCTAAGGTATTCTCTAAGATTGATTTGAAGTCTGGGTACCATCAGATCCGAGTGAAGGATGAAGATATTCCTAAGACTGCTTTTCGCACTAGATATGGTCATTATGAGTATATAGTGATGCCTTTTGGAGTTACAAATGCTCCAGCTGTGTTTATGGACTACATGAATCGGATCTTTAGACCTTTCCTGGATCGATTTGTGGTAGTCTTTATTGATGATATTTTAATTTATTCTAGTTCGTCAGAGGAACATGAAGAGCATTTGAGGACTGTACTTAATGTTTTAAGGGAAAAACAGTTGTATGCTAAACTGTCTAAGTGTGAGTTTTGGTTAGAGGAAGTGAAGTTCCTTGGTCATGTTATTTCAGCTAAAGGAATTGCAGTTGATCCTTCCAAAGTTGAAGCGGTGTTGCAGTGGGAAAGGCCGAAGACAGCCTCAGAGATTCGTAGTTTTGTGGGCCTAGCAGGTTACTACCGGAGATTTATAGAGGGATTCGCGAAGATAGCTGCACCATTAACACGGTTAACTCGCCGTGATCAACCCTTTGTGTGGACTGAGGAATGTGAGCAAAGCTTTAATGAGTTAAAACAGAGACTAACTTCTTCGCCGGTGTTGATTCTCCCTGATACTAGTCGACCGTTTGAGGTGTACTGTGATGCTTCTCATCAGGGATTGGGGTGTGTGTTGATGCAAGATAAGAGAGTGGTACCTTATGCATCTCGCCAATTACGAACTCATGAGCGAAATTACCCGATTCATGACCTTGAGTTAGCTGCTGTAGTCTTTGCTCTGAAGGTGTGGCGACACTATCTTTATGGAGCTCAGTTCGATGTATATAGTGATCATAAGAGTCTGAAGTATTTATTTGATCAGCGAGAGTTAAATATGAGGCAGAGACGTTGGGTGGAATTCCTTAAGGATTATGATTTTCAGCTCCAATACCATCCAGGAAAAGCTAACGTGGTGGCCGATGCATTAAGTAGGAATGTGGTTCAGGCATTCTCCCTAAGAGTCAGTGAAACCCTTTTGGTAGAACAATTCCGAGACCTGAATATACATGTGGACTTATCACCCGAAAAGATCAGTTGTAGCCGAATTGTGGTGACTAATAATTTCTTACAGGAAATTAAAGATAAACAATTGTGGGATCCAATGTTATGTCGGATTGTATTTCTCTTAGGGACAGATAAGACAAAGGGTTTCGGTAAAGGTGTTGATGGTATTCTCGGATGTCAAGGTCGAGTTTGTGTCCCTAGAGATACCGAATTAAAGAGAGCAATTCTAGAAGAAGGACATAAGGGTAGTCTCAACATTCATCCCGGTGTTACCAAGATGTATCAAGATTTAAAGCGAGATGTTTTGGTGGCCGGGCATGAAGCGAGAGATAGCTGAGTTTGTTAAAGCCTCGCTTGACTTGTCAAAAGGCAAAAGCGGAGCACCAAAGCCCTCCAGGAGAGTTACAAACGATGGAAATTCCAGAGTGGAAGTGGGACCATGTGACTATGGACTTTGTGTCCCATCTACCTAGAACAGTTAGGAATCATGATGCAGTGTGGGTCATAGTTGATAGGCTAACCAAGAGTGCACATTTCTTGCCAATTAACATGACCTTTAGCTTGGAGAAATTAGCAGAATTGTACATTAGAGAGATTGTCAGGTTGCATGGAGTACCTTCTAGTATTATCTCTGATAGGGATCCTCGATTCACTTCCCAGTTTTGGCAGAGTTTCCAAGAATCTATGGGCACACAGTTGAGGTTGAGTTCTGCATACCATCCGCAAACAGATGGTCAATCTTAGCGTACTATTCAGACCTTAGAAGACTTATTGCGGACTTGCATTGTAGAGCAGAGGAGTAATTGGGAGGATATGCTTCCTTTGGTAGAATTCACTTATAATAATAGCTATCATTCGAGTATAGATATGGCACCATTTGAAGCTCTGTATGGTAGAAGGTGTAGAACCTCTATCTGTTGGTTCCAAGATGGAGCACATTTGATGGTTGGACCTGAAATGCTGCAAGAGACTAAGGAGAAAGTTGAACTTATTAGAGAAAAGCTAAGAGCTACCCAAAGTTGACAGAAATCTTATGCTGACCGACGCAGAAGATCCCTAGAATTTGAGGTTGGTGATCATGTATTCTTAAGAGTATCACGCACTACAGGTGTGGGGCGAGCCTTAAGAGCCAAGAAGTTAACACCTAAGTTCATAGGACCGTATCAGATATTACATCGTCGAGGACCAGTAGCCTATGAATTAGCGTTACCACCTCAGTTGTCCTGGAATACATAATGTTTTCCATGTGTCGCAGCCTAAAGAAGTATGTTCCGGTTGTCTCATGTAATTAAGCCTGATGTTGTGGAGTTACGAGATGACTTGTCTGTGGAGGTCCCAGCTGCTCGTATCGAGGAAACTAGAGTTAAGAAACTTAGAGGTAAGTCTATTCGGTTAGTAAAGGTTGTTTGGGACCAAATAACTGGTGATGCCACATGGGAGTTAGAAGAAAGAATGAGAGAGTTGTACCCTCATCTTTTCTCTGGGGAATGAAATTTTCGAGGACAAAAATTTATTTTCGGGGGGAGAATTGTCAGGCTTCTAATTTATTATTGAGTAATCTATAATATTTTATACTTGTTCAATGTTAATTGAAGGATTATTTGGTATTGGAATATATTTAGATGGAGTTTGAAATTATTTAAAAAAAAAAAAAAAGGTGAACAGTACCGTGTGAACAGTACTGTTGACGTCATCGGTGACGTCACATACGCGTACAGTGCGTGTGCAGTAAGGCGGTGAACAGTAAGGAGGTGAACAGTGTTTCCGGCGATGAACAGTAAATTCCGGCGTGAACAGTAAATTTCAAAAATTTTCTACAAAAAGGGGGCTTCACACGAAATTTTCATTTCTTCACCTCTATCCAAGGTTCTCAAAGGTTCTAAGGCCGTAAACCACTATTTCTCTCATACTAAACCTTCCTAAACTTAGATTTCTCGCCAGATCTGAGATTCTACATCTATTCTGAAGGATTGGAAGTAAGTTTCTTTAAGTTTGAAGCTAGATTTACCGTTCGTTTCTCTTCTCCTTCTCTTTCTTATAGAAATTCATGGTGTTCTTAGGAGAAACTCCGTTCTAAAGCTGAATCTTCGGTGAATTTTGTTATAATCAAGTAATATTCGGTAGATCTAGTGTGAATCATCTTTCTGAGGTAAGGGGAGTTTACTTTAACCTATGAACTATGTTTTGAACAGTTTAATATGCTATTTCAAGATATTTTGATATGATTTTGTTAGATCTATTGAATAAAAGCTATTTTCTAAGCTGTAACTGTTGTTAATTAGTTTAAAATGCTGAGATTTTGGCTGATCTATTATAAACTTGCCGTAGTTGAGCTGTTAAAATAATTTTTGGTGGCGTGCATCATGCTGAGATATATGTTTTGCATCATTATAGAGCCGAGTTACATGTTTAGGTGGGTAGACATGTAACGGTAAGTTCATCTTTGAGTCTTTGTCTTTGTCTTTATCTGGATCCAGATACCGGAATGGGTCGCTCCCGGACCGGCTCGGTTCCTTCTGGATTAATTAGGCTGTGAAACCAGTTGGAAGCCGTTTTCATGCTGTGCATTAGATGGGCTGGAAATGCATGGGGTTATTGCTATGAAAAATATTTTGCTCTATATATATATAATTTTATTTTATGTTTGGTAAGCTCACCCTTGCATTTCTTTCTATGTCGTTGTGTGTGTGTGTACTGCGATGATCGTACGGTGGTACGTGAGCAGATGTAGCAGGTGTTGCATCTACTTCACAGCCGAGGGGCCGATGAAGAAAAGTTAGAAGCTGGAGTTGAGTAATAATGCATCAAAGTCCTTTTTCTTTATATATGAGACCTCATGTCGAGGGAGTCACGTATTATAATTTTTTTTTTTGGTATTTTGAATATTATAAACTAAATGTAATATTATGTTGATCTGTTGGATATTTGTTGTAAGGAACTTTTTTTTTTTTTTACTTTGAATGAGAAGTGAATTTTTATATTTATATTCTCTGTTATTTACCTATTTTAAATAAGTATGTGGTGTAGAAACAATGTTCTCGGTTACTTATAAAAAGGGGTCGTGACAGCTGAGGTGGTGGAGAGGTTGAAGGTGCAACGATTCTTGGCTGAGGTGGGTCAAAAATTTCAATGGGTGAGGAGCTTGAGACACCATCAGTTCTAGCCCTCTTTGCTGCTGAAGTATTTCTAGCTGATCTAGCTTGAAGATTTCTATTGGATCTTCTTCTTGGAGTGGTGGAAGAACCAGCTTACTTCTTCTTAGAAGGTCTAATGGGTGTATTTAGAGATGTTCTGACCATTTTTCAGTTTCTGCAAAAAGGAAATTTAAAATTTTAACACATATGATATTTCTATGTTGCAGAAAATTCAATCAAATAACTTGCAGACATTCACTTTTCTAACACTATGCTGCTGTTAAGATAATTCAGCATACACATAAACACACAACTACATAAGCTTAAGCATTTACAGTCAAATCATGTTAAATCCTAATCTATAAGTTCAGAGTGCACACTCTCAGAGTATTTCATGTTAACGCAGAAGAAGCATTTCAAGTTATCAATCAATCCTTCAACAAACTTTGTAATTTCAGCAGAAAACTATTTTAGCACAAGTGCACAGATTTGAACAACCATATTCAAAGAATTTTAAACTGATGTCCCCAATTTTGTAAATTTTGAGTACACACTTTCTAAAAAAATATGGTAATGCAGAGAGCTAGGTTCAGGTTTAAACTAATTTTCAATACAATTATGTACTCATTCATTATCAACAAGGAGTTATTTGGATCACATTCATCTAGAACTGGTTTTAGAATTACAAATGATGTCAAAAAATCATATTCAAATCTTTTCAATCTAGCACTTTCATAAATGTTTATTTAGACATATCAGATTCTGCAGAAATTTGATTCAAATATTGTGCAATGTAGGTTCGATTTTCCTTAAGAAACATAACAGATGATAATGAACACTTATTCAGTATTTTGCTCATTCTATTATTGAATTAAAAAACATCATAACAACGTTCCCTTATTCATCTAAGATTTTCTTCTAACTTTAAAACCAGAACATACAACTGAACAACCTTAAACAATCAGATTAAGAGAAATTCTAATTTGGAAGTTCAAAATGCATTCACTTTTGCAACGAAACAGGGTAACAGAGAACAATATTTTCATTTTTCAACTAATTTCTCAACATGGTTTTTCAACCCAATCATTTTCAGCAAAAAAAAAATAATAATTCAATCAAAGCAAAGCAGATTTGAATGTTTGTGTAAAAAAAATTTAAATGGCAGAGAAACTCATTCAGTGTATTGTTCATGCTATTATTGAGTCAAATAACCTCAAAATAATTTTCTATTACTCCCTTTTTCGTTTTCCTTAGAATATTAGTACAAAAAACCCTAGCCCGCTATTTCAGAGAGAAGAGGGTCGCGTACCTAACAAAGAAGATGGGGAAATATGAAGGAAATGCTTGTTACTACTAGGTCGATACACAGGAAGCTTGCAGTCGCACAAAACACTCAGAGAGAAGAAGAATTTTTGAGTGCAAAGGTATGTGCGTGTTCACTTTGACTTATATTTATAATCACGCGTGGGCACATGACAACTTTAAGCAAGAGAAGTGAATGTTGATGAATTCACATTTTATTGGATTTTTACTTGTTATTTTAATGTTTCTTAATAGAAAAAGTAAACTTAGGAATTATAAATAACATAAAAACATAATTTTGGTCAAATATCATAGGTTTCTTAATTTTAGGTTAATTTACATTGATTTACATAGATATAGTTTGCAATTTTGATCATTTGAATAATTGTGGAGGAGGTCCTAGACTTTTTCCATGGATTTTAGCATTTGAGAAAGTTTGAGGTGAAAGTGATCACTTTGGAGTCCATAGTGAACACTACAGCAAGCTTGTTCCAGAAAAGTAGACCACAGTGATCACTAAGAACCTATAGTGACAACTCCAGAAAGGCCAAAAAGTACAAGGCTTGCGCGTAGCTACTATCAAACCATAGTAGACACTCTGGAGCAGCCAAAGTTATCACTCTGATGCCAAAGTGACAACTCCAGAGAGGGGAAAAACACAGGACCTGTGCGTAAACACTTTGGAGTGAGAGTAATCACTTTAGGGCATTGCACGTTATCACTATGAAATCATAGTTATCACTTTGGACGAAAATTTCTGCACTATAAATAGAATTTGAGAAATTAGTGTACAGACCATTTTACATTTCCTTAGATTCTTTTGCCACTTTTGGAGCATTTTGAGAGCTTGGAATCCTTGGGTGACAGCCAAGGGTCCATTATAGATTTTAATTTCCAATTTCCCTTTGATTCTTATTGATTTTACATTGATGTTCCTTACGTTTCTGCATTTCCTTCTTTCATTTGTGAAGCCCATCCACATGGAGGGCTAAATTCTCTTGTAATTCGTAGTCAACTCATATGGTTCTTGAATTCTTGGGTTTAATGGCAATATTACTCTTTCTTTTATTGGATTTATTAACCTAAATCTCTGAATGAAATGAGATTTGCATGAGGGGAACATTGCTTAATGAACCCTAAATTACCCAAACGAAATTCTAATCCAAAATTGCTTAATTTTGATTAATCTTTGAGATTGCTTAATCTTAGGGATAGATATTGGAGCTCATTAGGATGCTTAATTTTAATTGCGATACTAAAGTTAATTTTTGCTTGTTAGATTAACTTAATTCAAGGGAAAAGTAGGGGATTATTGAATTATTTGAAGAATAGGGATAGAACTCATTGATTGACTAGGGATTACTCTTCTTAATTGATTGAATTTCACTAGTTTACATTTTGCTCTTGATTAAAATCTGGAAATTGACAAACCTCCCCCCTAATTTACTTGCTTTAAAATATATGTTTACACTTGTTCAATGTATCTTCCTAACCAAAAATTCCTTGGAGATGACCTAGGACAACACCCTAGTACTGCATTCATTTCTTTGCATATTTAATGAGGATTAACGACAATCTTTGTGTATAACGAGTAGCAAAACTTGCATCATCAAATTAGCGCTGTTGCTGGGGAATGTTTGGTGTTAATTTTGCATTAAACTTGTGAGTTGCTCTGTTTTAGTCATTTTTGTAATAGGACTATGCAAGTCTTGTTAAAGAAATATGGAGTTGTACACAAAGTTTCCACTGCCTACCACCCACAGACAAATGGGCAGGCTGAGCTCTCTAATAGAGAAATCAAGAAAATACTTGAGAGAGTAGTGCAGCTCCATAGAAAGGACTGGAGTCATAGGCTTGATGATGCCTTGTGGGTGCATAGAACAGCATTTAAGACACCCTTGGGAATGTCACCATACAGGGTGGTCTATGGAAAAGCCTGCCATCTGCCGGTTGAGGTGGAACACAAAGCTTATTGGACAATGAAGACTTGCAACATCCATTATGACTCAGTTGGAGAACAAAGGAAATTACAGCTGCAAGAGTTGGAGGAGCTACGTCTTGAGGCCTATGAGAACTCCAAAATTTATAAGGAAAAGACCAAACAATACCATGATAAGAAGATTTCAAGCAAAGAGTTCTATGTCGGTCAAAAGGTTCTCTTGTTTAATTCTCGTCTTAAACTCATGCCTGGAAAGCTCAAATCAAGGTGGCTTGGACTTTTCACTGTTACAAAGGTATTTTCCCATGGTGCAGTGGAGATCATAAGTGACTCCACTAGCAAAAGTTTAATGGTGAATAGGCACCGCTTGAAGCCATTCTTGCAAAACTCAGCTACCTTGGAAGAAGTTGAGGAAATTAACTTGATATCACCATGCACCAACCTCCATTCCATCCCTTGGCTCCCATAAATAATTTCATACATCAAGCTAGTGACGTTAAAGAAGCGCTGTGTGAGAGGCAACTCACAAGTTGATTAAGATTTATTTTTATTTTTACTTTTATTCTTTGTGGTTCTTTTCATCCAATAAGCATTTTTTTATGATTGAGCTGTGAATTGAGATGCATTAAACATGATTTTATTACATATTCTTCATTCTTGTTATAGTGGACAGTTTTAAATTTTGAATTTGATTCATGCAGAGACCATAGGAAGTCCCTATGCACCAAGACCTATCCAAGGTGTCCACTTCCATTTCATAGTAGTCACTTTCATGCTAAGGTAAGTGAATCCACTCTTTGTAGTTTTCACTTTCAGCCTATAGTGATCACTTTGAAGAGGTTTTTGGGTCATGGGTTTGCACATCATCACTCCCAGTTCATAATGAACACGCGCAGATGACTGGAATATAGAAGGCTCTCTGTAGTTATCACTTTGGTTCCATAGTGATAACTACAAAGGCACCTCCAGGACTAAATTTGATGCGCGTAGTTACTCCCATCTCAAAGTAACTACGCGCAAGCCACTTCACCAAAAGCCTTCTCTGTAGTTATCACTTTCACGCCATAGTGATTACGTGCGCCACTTCACTTGCCAAATACAAATGCGCGTGTTCACTATGGTTTGAAAGTGATAACATCAGAAACCTATATAAACTGAAAGTGTTCACTCACTCACCCACTCTCACTAAACCTCTGAGCACTCTCACCCGCGCTTCCAATCCTTCTGCATATTCCCTCCCCCCTTTTGCATTGGTTTGTGCTAAGACTCACCCATTCATCTAATTTTGCACCTCTCTCAGGCTCCTATCTAGGTAATTCTTCAAATTTCCCTTCTCTTTACATTACGGTTCCTCATTCAATAATTTGGGGTTTTTAAATTTTGGGTTTTTGAATTGAAATTGCTTGGGAAAACATGATATTCTGGGTTTGTTTGCATGATTCGAATGAATAGAGACTGTTAATTTGATTAAATTTTATGCCTCTGTCTGATTAACCCTTAAAGTGCCCACTGTGTTTGGGATTTTAAACTGGAGCCTCATATTTTGTTATTTCTGCATAAATTCTGTTGGTTGAGGTGTCGATAGCTTGATTAAAATGGACAAGGGGTGTGTATTGGGTGAATTTCTGCAGTTTCTTTCATTGTTGAACCCCAAAGTGCTCACTGTTGTTTTGACAATTTTAATTTGGTGCTTCGAAAAATTGAGGTTAATGAATCCCAACTACAATGTGGAATGTAATTGTTTATTTGGAAGTGATTACAGAAGTTCATTGGTTAATTTGTTGCATACTGCATTGTTTAACCCTAGGGTAGTTACCCCAAGAGTGCTTACTTTGCATGTTTTAATTGGCAATTCCTGGACTGAAATTGATAATGCACAATTGTCATTGTAGGATGCTTGTAAAATTGTAGGATGCTGGAGTATTTAATTTGGTTATTTTGTCGAATTTAGAATTGTTGAACCTTAGGATAGCCACTCCTACCTGCAAAAATGCTTGAAGTTGAACATTCTGCTATGATGGTGCTTGTGTATAACGATTAATGTGTGCTGCAACTCTTAAGTTTATGGCCAATTACACAACCCTCTTTTGTGGTTCTGGTTAATCTGGTCCTGATTATGTCCTCATAGCATTTCCTGGAATCTGCAAAAGTCGCACTGACAGATTTTATCATTGTTTCACTTCCACTGCACACACTCCACTGGCCCTGTGCACCTCTTTAATGTGCTGGAAATCTGCATATCCTTACATGAATCATACATCATTTCACCTTGCTGTCCAATTGCATTCATAGTGAAGAATCCCTGTGAACTTCAATCCAATTGCTTTGTCTACTTGATTTCTTTTTGAATTCTGCTGCATGCCACTTGACAAAGATGGAATCGCTTGGCACATCTATACAAATTTGGCATAATTACAGACACACATACACCAACCTTTCTGCATACTGTTTACTGTCAAGACTGACCTGTTTGAATTGATTTGTTTAATTTTTCTGCTTCTATTGATTGATGCGCTGCATTTCAGAATAGTTACTGTCACCTAGCATAGTAGTCTGTGCAAATAGAAAGTGAACATCTTTGTATTTCTCTGCATAGTTCTTGACACTTAATGTTGTTTTGCTTGAACCATAATGTGAACACCTTGCACTGTATCCTATTCCTGATGTTCTGGTTTGCTGTCTCAGTTAGTTGAATTTTATTTTGTTTGATATACATCGTTGCTGCAGAATATCTCACACAGACTCCTTTGTTTCTCTGCAGCAAATATGGTCAATACCCCAAGGAAGAACACACCAAGGTCCAAGAAGGCCAAAACAGCTGGTGCCTCTTCCTCTGCACCTCCACCTAACCATGACCCCAAGTTTAGGTCCTTGGAACATGAAGAATATTTTAAAATAAATATCCTAAGAAGGAAGCTAGTGCAGGACCGTAACTTTGAAATTCAGGAAGGCACCTATCCCTAATTTGAGGAGGAGATTCAGAGAAAAGGATGGGACCTCTTCACAACCTGTGCTGGAAATGGGTGGAAGGAAATCACCCAAGAGTTCTTCGCCAATGCAATAAGGGATAAAGGTGACACTCTTCCTCCCAGACACAGCATGGTGAGGGGAAAATTGATCAACTTCACCCCCTCCAACATCCAACGAGTTCTAAATATCCCAGTTGTGCATAAGTCAGCTAGCCGACTGGACTTTACAACCTTCAGCATCCAAGAGGATAAGGACTACAAGCCTATCCTTGAAACTGTTTGCAAAGAAGGTGAGAATTGGGAGTTTGACTGCAAGATGCAACCCAAGAACTTAACCACCAGGCACCTCATCCCTGCAGCAAAAATCTGGAGTGTCTTCATCCTTAGCTCTTTCATGCCAGTTCTCCACTCCTCTACTTTAGCAGTGAAGAGAGCAGAGCTTATTTATGCAATTCTAACAGGAATGCCCATCCACGTGGCTGAGGTAATCAGCAGTGCCATTATGGACATCTTGAGCAGGAGCAGAGATTCCATGGGTTTCCCATCCATCATCATCATGCTGTGCCAAGACGCTGGGGTAGATTTTGGGGACTACCTGCAGAAGATTAGAGCAGCCCCTCCTATTACTACTGCACTGGTGAAGGACTTCTTTAAACCCAGAAAGAATGCTGACCCAGGACTATCTCTACCAACTGATTACAAGAGGGACACTCCAATGAGGATGAGGGAGCAGATGAAGCAGCTTGCTTTGAGGCAGGATTCCATTCATGCTGGGCAGAAGGCACTCATGACTCTGATGGACACTATGCTATTGAACATAGGGAAGAAGCTAGGGATGACTGCCACACAACTTTATGAGGCTCCTACTTTCAGTGCCTCTTACCTGCGAGCAGCAGTCCAGAGTGATCTTCCACCCTTTCCTCCACCTGCCCCTACTAGAGCTGAAGTCGATGACAACAGCTCCAGTACCTCAGATGACGACCTCCCAGCAGCCGCCAAAGATGATGATGACTCTTCCTTTTCCAGCTCTGATAACCACGTCGCAATGGTATCAAACAAGCTAGATTTTCTCAAAAATTATGCAATACAAGAAGCAAACCTAGGTCATCTCTCAAGGACATAAAATGCATTTTATTTTCAGTTCCATCATGCAATTTCAAATTAGATTGGGGGAGGATTTGTTTTGAATTTAAACGACAAAATAACAAAAACGAAAATTAAGGATTATGAAATTTAACCAATTCAAGATCTCAATCCCTACAATGCAATTCTCGTCGTTCACGCAAATATAATCCCAACGAATTTCCAATCACACTAATTCAATGCGCATTAACAACCCTAAAATCTAAATCTAGATCATGAATTCCATCAAAACAAGAATTGCAATCGCAAACCCAATGCTCTAACGAAATTCAGAATAATTGATTGATTGAATTAGGTGAATTCCTTTATTTCAAATCTGAAATTCTTATTCTCTGTTTAGAATGCAAATGAAAATTCAATATCATGAAAAACATAATTATTCTAATCAGAAAAGAGAAGGAAGAGAGAGAATTCGATAGAACCTAATTCACAAATGTAATGTAGTTCTTGAAACCTTGAACTGATTGATGGATTAGCCTTGCTTCATAATCATGTTGCTCGACCAATTAGAGAAGGGGATGAAGTTTCCGAAAATAAAAGAGAGGGAGACGAGAGGAATCCTTACGAAAGCTTTTTTATTTCAAATTCTGAAAATTAAGGCAAAAAAGAGGGAAAAAGATTCCCCACGCGAAATCATAAACCCTATTTAAAGACAAAATAATTGGGCTTAATTAAGGCCCAACTTCCTAACGAGGTTCCTAAAACCCTAATTAAGCAATGTCAACAATAAAACCAAATTTTGAAAAATTCATTGCAGGACCGCAACATTGTGACATAGTTTTGGGCCTGAAGATGTTCGAACTGGGCTTTTCTTGAAACAGAGAAGTTGTATATCTCTCTCTTATCTTTCCAGGGACACCAATTTTGTCCAATTCCGAGTAGTGTAGCTCCAGATATGGTCTTTTCAAGAAACTGTGTCAAAACAAGAATTTATGGCGGGAATTAAGAAAGATTTAAATTTAAATCCTAAATGACTTACCAACACAAATCTAAACTAACACATCAAAATAATATACTAAAAAGACTCAATTAAATCGAAAACATAGAGAGAAAGATGTATTAAAATATGACTATCAAGCTCCGATGAAGATGCTATCTAGTTTTAGTTTTTTCTTTTTCGCTTACTTTCTGCTATTTCCCTGTATTTACTGCTAACCATCAATTCCTTGTAAATATCATACATTTGTGTTTCCACCTTTACTGCTTTATTTTCTTATTATTCCTCTTAATCTGAACATCTCCAACATTTTCATTTATATATATCTACTCCATTTTCTAGCTTTATATTTGCTCCCTATACTAAATTCTATGTATATTTATGCAGAAGTGCCCTCAGTTCCATCAAGAGGAGCATGAATTTGACCCATGAGTTGTGATTCTACTTTCTATGAAAGGGGGGGTGATCTCTTTGCCTCTGTTTTTGTTGTTCTTAGTCTAATTTTCTTGCACAGTGTTAAATGAAAATACAAAAATATTTTCCTTATTTCTCTTTTAATATAGTCCAATTTTGCAATTCCATAGTTAATTTCTGATTGCACTTCCCATTCAGCTCATGACCATCCTCTATTTTTGAATGTTTTTGTTCCTACCATGCTGTGCATATTTTCTTGTAAGGTGAATTGTAATCACATGTTGTTAAGTAATTATCACCTTTCACCATGGTAGAGAATTGAGCCTTTAAATTCCTTTTTATGTGCAATTTACATTTATATTTGCATTCATCTTCTAGAACTTGCCCTGCTTCTTAATTGAATATGCATTGTGCAATCTTCCATCTAGATGATTGAGGCCATCTTTGCACCTTTGCACCTAATTTCCCTTGTTTTACATTCCTTCTTTTGCCAAACTTTGTCTACAAACATTTTCCTTCTCTTAATAGAGGTATTTCTTTTAAGTTGCATCAAGAGTGGATGCGATAAACTAAGTTTGGGGTGTTGATTATGATTGTAGTTGCTTGAGGACAAGCAAGCTTTTAAGTTTGGGGTGGTGAGGATTTTACATGTCAATATTACATGTAAAAAAAATTGTTTGAATTTGAAGAAGAGAATGATTGTCAAAGTCTATAAAAATGATGATGAATGAAAAAGAAAAAGAAAAGAAAAAAATATTCAGCAAGTCATTTTGATAGAAAAAGGATTCTCCACATAAGGCAAAGTAAATGAAAAAAAATATGTTGAAAGAGTGCTTGAATATCATTTGCTGCATCATTTTATGCATTCCACTCTTAGTTGTTGTGCTCACTCACTTAAAGGAATTCTTTCTTCTTAAAAACTCACTTGAGCTTTTGACCCTTCTTGATTAAAATGTGACCTAACTTAATACATTTGTGACCAACAAAGTCCTCTTGATAGGTGGTTCCTTGTATCCAGGCAAAGGAGATTGAGAATATGGGTAAGCATATGGTAGGGTGAGGCAAAATGCATGAACTGAGGGAAAACACTTAGCCTGAAATATTAATGAGTGAAGAGTGAAGCACCATCTTGGGAGTTTGATAATTTCTTTGCATTGTGTGGATTACATGAAACCTTGCCAAAAAGTACAAGGCTTGCGCATAGCTACTATGGAACCATAGTAGACACTCTGGAGCAGCCAAAATTATCACTCTAATGCCAAAGTGACAACTCCAGAGAGGGCAAAAACACAGGACCTGCGCGTAAACACTTTGGAGCGAGAGTAATCACTTTGGGGCGTTGCGTGTTATCACTATGAAACCGTAGTTATCACTTTGGACGAAAATTTCTGCACTATAAATAGAATTTGAGAAATTAAGGTACGGAGCTTTTTACATTTCCTTAGATTCTTTTGCCACTTTTGGAGCATTTTGAGAGCTTGGAATCCTTGGGTGACAGCCAGAGGTCCATTATAGGTTTTAATTTCCAATTTCCCTTTGATTCTTATTGATTTTACATTGATATTGCTTACGTTTCTGAATTTCCTTCTTTCATTTGTGAAGCCCATCCACATGGAGGGCTAAATTCTCTTGTAATTCCTAGTCAACTCATATGGTTCTTGAATTCTTGGGTTTAATGGCAATATTACTCTTTCTTTCCTTGGATTTATTAACCCCAATCATTGAATGAAATGAAATTTGCATGAGGGGAACATTGCTTAATGAACCCTAAATTACCCAAATGAAATTCTAATCCAAAATTGCCTAATTTTGATTAATCTTTGAGATTGCTTAATCTTAGGGATAGAGATTAGAGCCCATTAAGATGCTTAATTTTTAATTGGGATGCTAAAGTTAATTTTCGCTTGTTAGATTAACTTAATTCAAGGAAAAAATAGGGGATTATTGAATTATTTGAAGAATAGGGATAGAATTCATTGATTGACTAGGGATTACTCTTCTTAATTGATTAAATTTCACTAGTTTACATTTTGCTCTTGATTAAAATCTGGAAATTGACAAACCTTCCTCCAATTTACTTTCTTTAAAATATATGTTTACACTTGTTTAATGTATCTTCCTAACCAAAAATTCCTTGGAGACGACCTAAGACAACACCGTAGTACTGCATTCATTTCTTTGCATATTTGATGAGGATTAATGACAATCTTTGTGCATAACGAGTAGCAAAACTCACATCATCAAACGTTATACATTTAAGATACTCAGTGTGGTTACTTTATCTTATAAGAGTGAGAGTTCCAGAGGGTTAAGTTTTCTGGGTGAGGAGCGCATTATCACTATTGCTGGGCAAAATGATAACGCTCAAGCAATGTTGTAACTTTTTTCACAAAAAGGAGTAACGCAGATAAGAGAAATCAAACTTACCTGTGCGTAGCTACTTTTGCCAGAGAAAGTGTGTGTTCCAGAGAGTATGTTTCCCATCTACCTCAGCATGATCACTCTCATCAATGAGAGTGAGTGTTCTAGAGAGTCGTGTTTACTTTGATGTCTCTGCGTGATCACTTTTGTCAGCAAAAGTGATTGTTCCAACAGAGATCCTCAAAATGCATTCTCTGTGTAGCTTCTTTCTTGCAACAAAGTGACTCCTTTCATTAATCAATTGCTTCTAAAACCTTAATTAACTCACTTCTCACACTCTAATCCTTCAATTTACTTCTCACAACCTCAAATCTCTAATTGATTATGGTATTCAATTCAGAAAACCAGATCAAGCTTGACTTGCAGAATTTTCAGAAAGTTGTAAAATCTGATTATGCAAAATTTTAAACCTTCAAATATACATTCACCACATCAAATCTCTAATCAACTCTCAGATTCTCTTCAGAAAATCAGATGCAACAGGACTTGCAGAGAATTATAAAACATGAATATGCAGAATTAGAAATTGCAGAAACTGCAGAATATGAAATGTAAACTCCTAAAACAATACAAAAAACTTAAAATGAGTTAGAAATGTGAGTTGCCTCTCACAAAAGGCTTCTTTAACGTCACTAGCTTGACGTTAAATGTTACTCATTCAAGAGGAACCAGTTTCAAACATGAGATATTTCTTGTAAACTCCTCTCCATGATAAACCTTCAATCTTTGGCCATTGACCTTGAATTCTCTCCCTGTCTTTTGATCCTCAATTAGAATTGCTCCAAAGGGAGATATTTCTTTTATTACAAAAGGTCCAGACCATCTTGATCTCAGTTTTCCTGGTAACAATTTCAGCCTAGAATTGAACTACAATACTTGTTGTCCAGGTTTAAATTCTCTCTACATAATGAACTTGTCATGAATTCTCTTGGTTCTTTCTTTGTACAAATTTGCATTCTTATAAGCTTGTTGTCTGAATTCCTCCAATTCATGTAATTGCAGAATTCTCTTCTTTCCAGCACTTGGTAAATCAAGGTTCAACCACTTTGTAGTCAAGTAAGCTCTATGTTTCAACTCTAAAGGTAGGTGACAGGCCTTTCCAAAGACTAATTGATATGGTGACATACCAATTGGAGTTTTAAAAGCAGTTCTCTATGCCCATAGAGAGTCATCCAGCTTCTTAGACCAGTCTTTTCTTGAACTACTCATTACTTTCTCTAAAATCTGCTTGATTTCTCTGTTTGACACTTCCACTTGTCCACTTGTTTATGGGTGATATGGAGTAGCAACCTTGTGCTTCACACCATACTTCATTAATACTGCTTCAAGGTATTTGTTGCAAAAGTGAGCACCTCTATCACTTATCAGAAAATCTGGGTACTCCAAACCTTGCAAAAATGTTCTTTCTTATAAAGGATATCACTACCTTGACATCATTTGATCTTGTGGGAATGGCTTCTACCTATTTAGAAACATAATCTACTACTACCAAGATGTATTCATGCGAAAATGATGGGGGAAAAGGTCCCATGAAGTCAATTCCCCATACATCAAATAATTCCACTTCTAGAATATTTGTCAATGGTAGCTCATGCCTCCTAGAGATGTGATGAACGATAAAGTTTTCATTTCATTTTGCAAAAAGATTTGTCTTTAACCTTCATCAAAATTTGTAGAAAAATTTATGTAATCTAGGGTGCAAACCTAGGTTGTCTCCAAAGACTTTAGTTTGTAACATACATTGAACATGTTGTGAACATTTACTATGAAAGCAATTAAAACAAGGGGATTTTGTGTGATTCCAATTTTAATGTAAAGGTAAGTGATGTAATTAATGAATCCAATCAATGAAATATGCAATCCTTAGTTTGTTCATGCAATTCTATCCTTATCCCTCTCAAGATTCAATACTTTTCCTCTTTCTCTAAATTAGGGTAACTCAAAAAGCATGAATTAACCTTAGATTCCCATACGAATTAAGCAATTTATATGGGCTTCAACCTCTCATCCCCAAGATAACGCTACCTTAGAAATTAACTTAGGATTAAGCAAACTAAGTTAAGAATTTCATTAAAACGAATTAGGGCTAATTAAGCAATATCCCCCTCATTCAACCATTAATTCAATTCAAAGAGTTGGGAAATGTAAATTCATGAGAGAAAGGAAATTATATTGACATTCAGACCCAGGGATTCAAAAACCCATGAACTCACTAAGGATTACAAGAAAGTTTAGCCCTCCATCGGGATGGGTCTTACAAATTCAAGATAGAAACAAAGGGAAATCAACATCATAATGCAAGAATTAAAGAAAAATAAAAGGAAATTGTAAATCAAACCCTAAATTATCCTTGACTGTCACCCAAGGATCCTAAGCTCTGCAAAATGCTCCAAAAGTGCCAAAAGAATCTAAGGAAATGTAAAAAGCTTCGTACCTTAATTTCTCAAATTCTATTTATAGTGCAAAAATTTTTGCCCAAAGTGACAACTATGGTTTCATAGTGATACCGCGCAGCGTTCCATAGAGTTTACACGCACTCTATAGTGATTACGCGCGAAATCTGTGATTTGGGCCTCTCTGGAGTTATCACTTTGGCTTTATAGTGATAACGCGCAACGGCCCAAAGTGATTACTCTCGCTCTATAGTGTTTACGCGCAGGTCCTATGTTTTTGCCCTCTCTGGAGTTGTCACTTTGGCATCAAAGTGATAACTTTGGCTGCTCCAGAGTGTCCACTGTGGTTCTATAGTAGCTACGCGCAAGCTTTATACTCTTTGGCCTTTCTGGAGTTGTCACTATGGGTTCATAGTGATCACTCTGGTCTACCTTTCTGGTACTAGCTTGCTGTAATGTTTACTATGGACTCCAAAGTGATCACTTTTACCTCAAACTTTCTCAAATGCTGAAAATCCATGGAAAAAAGTCTAGAAACTTCTGCACAATTATTCAAATGATCAAAATTGCAAACTATATCTATGTAAATTAACCGAAAATTAAGAAACCTATGATATTTGACCAAAATTTTGTTTTTATGTTATTTACAATTCCTATGTTTACTTTTTCTATTAAGAAACATTAAAATGACAAGTAAAAAACTAATAAAATGTGGACTCATCACAACTCCAAACTTAGACTTTTGCTTGTCCTCAAGTAAATCAAAATTCAAGAAAGTTACTTGCAAGAAGGTTGGATTAATCCAAAAAATTTTCTTTCAAACTTTTCATTCCAAAATCAAACTCTAATTGACACTTCCAATATTTCCACAATCATGGATTCATTCAACAAAGAAATCATGCTCAAATCAATTAATTCCAAGCAAAGTCCCACTAAACTGAACCAAAAATCTAGCAAGGTTTCATGTAATCCACACAATGCAAAGAAATTATCTAGCTCACAAGATGGTGTTTCATTTTTCACTCATCAATATTTCAGGCTAAGTGTTTTCCCTCAAGTCATGCATTTTGCCTTACCCTACCATATGCTTGCCCATATTCTCAATCTCCTTTGCCTAGATACAATGAACCACCTATCAAGAGGACTTTGTTGGTCACAAATGTAGTAAGTTAGGTCAAATTTTGATCAAAGAGGGTAAAAAGCTCAAGTGGGTTTTTTCAAGAGGAGGGAATTCCTTTAAGTGAGTGAGTACAACAACTAAGAGTGGAATGCATAAAATGATGCAGCAAGTGATATTCAAGCACTCTTTCACCATTTTTTTTTACTTTGCCTTATGCGGAGAATCCTTTTTCTATCAAAATGACTTGCTATATTTTTTTCTTTTTCTTTTTCTTTTATCATCATTTTTTTATAGACTTTGACAATTATTCTCTTCTTCAAATTCAAGCAATTTTTTTTTTGACATGTAAAATCCTCACCACCCCAAACTTAAGAGCTTGCTTGTCCTCAAGCAACTACAATCATAATCAGCACCCCCAAACTTAGTTTATTGCATCTACTCTTGATGCAACTAAAAAAAAATACCTCTATTAAGGGAGGAAGATATTTTTGCAGACTAAGTTTGGCAAAAGAAGGAATGTAACACAAGAAAAATTAGGTGCAAAGGTGTTGAATGGTGGGTGTGTGTGTGCAAAGATGGCCTCAATCATTTAGATAGAAGATTGCACAATGCATATTCAATTAAGAAGCAGGACAAGTTCTAGAAGATGAATGCAAATATACATGTAAATTACACACAGAAAGGAATTTAAAGGCTCAATTCTCTACCATGGTAAAAGGTGATAATTACTTACAACATGTGATTACAATTCACCTTACAAGAAAATATGCACAGCATGGTAGGAACGAAAATATTCAAAAATAGAGAATGATCATGAGTTGAATGGGAAGTGCAATCAGAATGTAACTATGGAATTACAAAACTGGACTATATTAAAAGAGAAATAAGGAAAATATTTTTGTATTTTCATTTAACACTGTGTAAGAAAATTAGACTAAGAACAATGGAAACAGAGGCAAAGAGATCACTCCCCTTTCATAGAAAGTAGAATCATAACTCAGGGGTCAAATTCATGCTCCTCTTGATGGAACTGAGGGCACTTTCTGCACAAATATACACAGAATTCAATATAGGGAGCAAATATCAAGCCAGAAAATGGAATATATATATATATATATATAAACGAAAATGTTGGAGATGTTGAGATTAAGAAAGACAATACAAAAATAAAGCAGCAAAGGTGGAAACAGAAATGTGCGATATTTACAAGGAATTGATGGTTAGCAGTAAATACAGGGAAATAGCGGAAAGTAAGTGAAAAGTGAGTGCAATGAAAAAGAAGAAAAAACTAAGACTAGATAGCATCTTCATCGGAGCTGGAAAAGGCAGAGTCATCATCATCTTCTGCTACTGCTTGGAGGTCATCATCTGAGGTACTGGAGCTGTTGTCATCTGCTTCAGCTCTGGTAGGGGTAGGAGGAGGAAAGGGTGGAAGGTCACTCTGGACTGCTGCTCACAGGTAAGGGGCATTGAAAGTAGGAGCTTCATAAAGTTGTGTGGTAGTCATCCCCAGCTTTTTTCCTATGTTCAGCAGCATAGTATCCATCAGAGTCATGAGGGCCTTTTGCCCAGCATGAAAGGAATACTGCCTCAGAGCAAGCTGCTTCATCTGCTCCCTCATCCTCATTGGAGTATCCCTCCTGTAATCAGCTGGTAGAGATAGTCCTGGGTCAGCAGTCTTTCTGGGTTTGAAGAAGTCCTTCTGTAACGCCCCAATTTTTGTGAATTAGCTAGTAGTCTTTAGATTCCAATTATTAGCTTATTCCGGATCGCTAGCGTCGGAATAATTAGATAGATGCTGCATTTCTATATTTTTAGAATATTGAATTATTTCCGAATTCGGTATTTTAAGGTAACTGCATGCAAATAGATAGTTTCAATATCGTCCAAAGATTTTCCTGAGTATGTTCAATTGTGCTGTTCACAATGCCCCTGATAATCTATCCCGAAAGTTAAAATTTTATCTTATTTAAAATTGTCAAATCAAAGATATTCGCCTTGAAAAACGTGAGATTTTGTAATCATTGCTAAGATTTTGTAATCATTCCTTAGCCGTCAAAATTTTACACGGAATCTCACGAAATCTAGAAATCATTATTGTAAAGATTTCCTAATCATTACAAAGATTTAGTAATGATTTCTTAGCCGTCAAAATCATTGCATAAAATTCCGTGAGATCTAGCAATCATTACCCGGAGATTTCCAAATCTAGTATCGGCCACTAGATTTTCATGCAAACAAACCTTGTCCCCTATTTTACAAACATCGTGATTGCCCCGATATTCTGAAATCTAGTATCGACCACTAGAATTCCATGCACGGGATTTTGTCTCCCGATTTGCCGGCAAAGTCATTTCGGAAATTTCTTTTCATGTCTTCCAAAATTGCCGACATCATAATTATTCAAACCAATCACTATTCATGCACAAAAAACCGTGGCACCCCTTTCCTTGCATCAATTTACCAAATTCACTTCAGCTTTTACTCAATGAAAACCGTGTGCAGTTTTCTGTTTGGAAGTCTTGCTAAGCAAGCCAAAATGAACATGTTAAGTGGCAATTGGTCACTTAAAGGTTAAACCCTCCATATAAATAGACCAAACCACCTCATTTCTCTCTTTTTTCACTCAAAAACCGTGAGCTCTCCACCCTTCCTCTCAAAATTCCTTTCAAAGTTCCATTCTCTCTTTTTCTTCAAAGAAACCGAGACCCTTCCTCCCTAAATCTCTCAAAAAATTCTCATTCTTTCAACCTTCCAAGACAAGCCAAGGAGCTCCAAGCTTTCACTCTTGCATTCTTTTGCTTGATTCTTCAAAACCGTGACCCTTTCTTCAAAGAGGTAAGCTTTCTCATCCTTTTTCCTTCTTTGATTTGAAGATCCATGGAAGCCTAACACCAAAAACTCCTAAAAAACTTCCTTTTTCACTTGATCCTAACCATTTGAAGCTTTTTCCCCTTTTTCTCTTCAAAGAACCGAGGAAGACAACCTAACCAAGAGGAGAAAGTTTGAAGTTTGAGACTCATCCTCTCGGTCTAGCAACATTCCTTTGAGGAACCAGCCAAGATCAACTCCTTTTGCTCACAAATTTTCGTCACAATCAAGGCAAGGGGGAGTTCTCACCATTGACGTGTTTGCATGTCCATCTCTTGGCTGTTTTTACACATTTTTCCTTGAAAAATTAGTGTGTGTTGGACTGCATGTTGGAAGAACTTCAAATCTGAACTTGCATGTTAAGTTTTATCCAAAAAGTGTATGGATTTCCTTGTTGCATGTCTCGGTTACCTCTCAAAGAGTTTGATTTCACCTTCAATCAACTTTAATTCCTAAAAAGCTTGAAACTGTGATGTGTGGATGTGGATCTTTCTTTGTGCATGTCTCGATTTTTATGTTCCCTTGGTAGAACCTTTGAACTAATGACATTTTCTTCTTGAAACCATGAACCGTGAACTTGATCAACATATTCTTTCCATTGCATGTTAATTTTTAACCATGAAATGCTTTGGATCTCTTTGTGCATGCCTCGGTTTCACCTTTGTTTGGCTGGATTCTTTGTTTAAAATGTAGATCTATCCTTGTAACCAATAAACCTTGGATTGCATGTGAAATGGAAGCCATTGCATGTTGATTTCAGCCCCTAAGTGTTTCGGTTTTCCCTTAGAAATTCGAATGTCACTTGGAAATGTTGCCCCTCCACTTGGACGATGAAACTATGTCATTGCATGTTGATTTCCTTTATGTTATATAATTTTTAGTTTGATAAAAGTCTAGTGAAAAAGCTGGACAGATTTGATCTTGCATGGAGAAAGCCTAGAATATTGACTACACTTGGGAATTGAAAACCGTGTTGGATATTGTGTGATTTGCATGAGAATGGTTGCTTGTTAGTTTGGATGATGGATGATTGAATTGATTGTGATGGATGTGTTCACTTGGTTTGAAAAGCTTTATGCATGTGGTGTTTTGGAAAATTGTGGTGGACAAGAAAATGAGAACTATTCACTCTCGGTTTTGATGATGAGAAATCCTAAAAGTTGTACTTAAAATTGTGATAATTTTGATGAAATATGTGTGATAAGGACTGCATAATGATAGAGTGTGTTTGCTGTTTGCACTTGAATCCGTGAGCACTAAGATGAATCATGCATCATGTTCATTACATTGTACAAGGAATAAAAAGGAGAGAATTAAGCGCAGCCCTTTTTTATGGAAAGTGTACCTAAACTAAAAGGATATTAATTAAAGGTATGGAGATGGTAATTAAGGGACTGAATATAGTAGTTAATCAATAAAGACCATCCTTAGAAAGATCTCACTATTAGCTTAATGGAACCTATCGCGTGAGGACTGATATTAATGAACCTAAAAAGAATTAGAACGAAATTAAGTAACCTTGAATCAAATAGATAGTCGAGAGTCAATACAAGTAATTAGAAATTAACTAAACGGAAAAACCAGAGAGATAGAGAAAAGTGGAGATCAGTCATGTTTAAAGTAGGAGGTAGTATGGTTAATAATAATGGAAATGATAAAGTGAGTAGTGTTAATATAGCAAGTTAATGTAATAGGATTTGAGTGGGAAAATCTGAGAGGGTTGTGTCAAAATCATTGAGAATTATGTGTTGGAAAACAGTGGATGTGCATTGGTGGGACTCTCACCTACCTTATCCTGCACTTGCAGCTACCCCTTCTCCCATGTCTGTTGATCCCCGTACTCCCAGTTCTAGACCAGCACCTACGCCTGTACCATTCCCTACTGAGGAACCTACTCCACCCCCTGTGACCACTGAGAGAGATATGAGGAATGATGATGTACTGCCCCACATGCTCCCTACCTACCCAAATACTTACTCACCCTTTACCACAATTCATTCACCACCTCGCACTGCTGGATGGATTATAGAGGACACAGAAGACGCTGCTTCTTCTAGCTCCGCTTCCCCGACATCCTCTGAGGAGTCCGATCCCATCGAGGATTATTCTCCCCTCGACTGATTGGGATAGTTTGTCTGTTGTGGTTTTTAGGGAACTGCTCTTAGGGAGTCAGTCTGTTTCATTCCATGTATCTCTGAACTACGTTGATCTTTGTGCACTTTAATCATGTCATTTCACTTTATTAAGTAGCAGTACTCTGAGATTATTACCAAACATTTCCATATCTATTGCATGAGGATATTCAGTTATGATGGTGTGTTGTTGTTGTTGTTGTTTTACTTAATGTTGATATTATATGTCGAGACCACGAACTTCCAAACTGAAATGTGATACACTAGAGGTGAATTGAAAGAATGTGTTATCCTTCCGTTTCTCCTGTTTTAAAAAGGAAAACAAAAAAATCCTGTTATATTTAGGCGTCACAATTAAGTGGTATCAGAGCAGTTCGGTCAATTGAGGCCTTGGGGCATGGCCTAACTGCCCAACTTCTGTGTGAATCTCTGAATTGTTTGGAAACCCTTATGGTTTGTGTGTTAGTATGCTTGTTACCTTGCTGTGACTGATTGACTCTTGAGAATTGATGTGCTTATTTGTATTTCAGAAAGTTATGGCTAGGAGAGTTAGGGATGATGTCATGGAAACCCTATTGGGGAGAGTAGTAGATATCTTAGAAAGATAGAATGAACCAGTTCTGAACCGTGGATTGTCTGAATTCCGTAAGAATAAACCCTATTGAGGCAATGGTTTGCACCGAGGAGGAAAAGGTAACTTATGCAGCCTTTATGCTAGTGGGAGAGGCTGAATATTGGTGGCGGATTGCTCGCCAACAACTAGAGACTGAAGGAATCATGGTGGAGTGGACCATCTTCCGCCGCCGGTTCCTGGAAAAGTATTTCCCGGAGGACATCCGTAGGAGGAGGGAACAAGAGTTTTTAACTCTGACTCAAGGGCAGATGAGTGTAGGAGAATATGCAGCGGACTTCGACCTGATATCAAATAGGCTATTAGCTGTCAACAAGTCCAACATTTCCCAACCTTGGTGGACAGATGTCGAATATATGAGAATGACACCAAAGCTCGCCAAACTCTATGGAAGCAATCTGGCCCTCATCGCCCTGCTCATAGTTTCGGGTCAAGGGGTAAAGAAGTTCAAGAAAAACGTAAGCCGTATTTTGCGCCCACAAGGAGTTATTGGAGCAAACCTGTAAAAAGCCAGAGGTCAAGCAGTGGAAGCGTAAATCGACCACCCTTGATGTGCTTTAACTGTGGAGGTCCTCATTTCAAATCTCAATGCCGTCAGCATCCTAACCCTTGTCCTAAATGTCAAAGAACGGGCCATCTTGGTCGCTTTTGTAGACAATCTACCCGCGGCAATGACACTATCTCTGTGGGAACGAACCGAGGAAACCCCAGTCAAGGCCAAAGGAATTCCAGCAATCAGGGTGAAGTGAGAAGTCAAAACCCCGTTAACGTATCACGAACATCGGTAAGAAGACCTAGTACAAGAGGGAGAGTATTTACAATGAGTGGTACTGAAGCTGCTCAATCTGAGAACCTAATCCAAGGTACATGCATTCTAAATGGGACATCCCTTAATGTGTTGTTTGATTCAGGCGCCACACATTCCTTTATCTCTGAATCTTGTGTGAGGCGATTGAAATTACCTGTTCTTGTCATGAAATGTAATATTGTTGTTTCTACCCCCACTAATAATCCCGTAACCGCATCCCATGTTTGCTTACATTGTCCAATTCAAATAGAGGGCAAGAGCTTTCTTGTTAATTTGATATGCTTGCCTCTTACCGACCTAGATATTATCCTGGGAATGGATTAGCTCTCTGCCAATCATGTCTTTTTAGATTGCCAAGAGAAGACCTTAGTTTTTGACCTTCCTAAACATACAGAATTGAGTCATCCAGAGTCTCGTGCTGAAAACCAGGTAGATGTCTTAGTAGAGCAAGCTCAAGCCTATATTATTTTGGCCACTGTTGAAGCCAAAGGAGAAGAGAAGTTAGAAAATATCCCAGTGGTTTGTGAATTTCCTGAAGTATTTCCTAATGATATTCCTCCCCAATTAGGGAAACTGAGTTTTCCATAGATTTGATGCCTGGCACTGGCCCCATATCTATTGCGCCTTACAGAATGGCACCTGCGGAACTATCAGAGCTGAAGAATCAACTGGAAGAGTTACTCGCCAAACAACTGGTCAGACCTAGTGTCTCACCCTGGGGAACCCCAGTCTTACTTGTAAAGAAAAAGGATGGAAGCATGAGATTATACGTTGATTATCGCCAACTGAATAAGGTCACCATCAAAAACAGGTACCCGCTACCACGAATCGATGACCTCATGGATCAATTGAAAGGAGCCGCAGTGTTCTCCAAAATAGACTTGAGGTCAGGTTATCATCAAATTTGACTTAAAGAAGAAGACATTCCAAAGACAGCTTTCAGGACTCGGTATGGACACTACGAGTATCAAGTGATGCCTTTTGGAGTGACAAACGCACCTGCGGTGTTCATGGACTATATGAATCGGGTTTTTCATCCTTTCTTGGACGAATTTATGGTAGTTTTTATCGATGATATTCTGGTCTATTCTCGCACTCCCGAAGAGCACTCAGAACATCTGAGGATTGTTCTTGAAATACTACGTGAAAAGCGACTCTATGCGAAACTTTCTAAGTGTGAATTTTGGTTAAAAGAAGTTCAATTTTTGGGACATGTAATTTCAAGGGAAGGAATTGCGGTAGATCCATCGAAAGTAGAAGCCGTATTGAAGTGGGAACCACCTAAGTCAGTGACAGAAATCAAAAGTTTCTTAGGACTTGCTGGATACTATCGGCGTTTCATCGAAGGATTTTCCAAGATAGCTACACCTATGACTCGACTAACTCGCAAGGATCAACCTTTTCAATGGGACAGCAAGTGTGAAGATAGTTTTCAAGAATTAAAGACTCGTTTAACCTCTCGCACCTATCTTAATACTTCGATCCACAACAAAGGTTTGATGTATCTTTGTGATGCTTCGTACCAAGGACTTGGATGCGTGCTGATGCAAAATAAGAAGGTTGTGGCATATGCCTCTCGACAACTAAGAACACACGAGAAGAACTACCCAACCCATGACCTTGAGTTAGCGGCCGTAGTTTTTGCACTCAAGATATGGCGACATTACTTGTATGGAGCAAAATTTGAGGTATTCAGCGACCATAAGAGTCTGAAGTACTGTTTGACCGTAAAGAGCCGAACATGCGCCGGAGGAGATGGATGGAGTTTCTCAAGGATTACGACTTCGAGTTGCGATATCACCCTGGAAAAGCAAACGTTGTAGCGGACGCTCTAAGTCGTAAGTCACTGCATGTGTCAACCTTGATGATCAAAGAGCTGGAAATGCTAGAATCATTTAGGGACTTGAACTTGGCAACTCAATTTACTCCTTCTAGCATAATATTGGGAAATCTGAAGATCACTAATGAATTCTTGGAACAATTAAGATCAGCTCAAGGAGATGACAAGTATCTACTAGAAAGGCTCGAAGCAAAGAAGAAAGGAAAAGAATCCCATATTTACCAAGATGAGGAGGGATTGATTAGGTACAAGGAACGGATTTGTGTTCCTGCCGAGGAAGATTTAAGAAGAATGATCTTGGAGGAAGCTCACAAAAGCGCTCTGAGTATTCATCCTGGATCCACAAAGATGTATCAAGATTTGAAGAAGAGTTTCTGGTGGCCTGGGATGAAGAGAGCAGTAGCGGAATATGTTGCCTCGTGCCTAACTTGCCAAAAAGTAAAGGTGGAGCATCAGAAACCAGCGGGACAACTCCAACCATTGAGTATTCCGGAGTGGAAATGGAGCGACATTGCTATGGATTTTGTTTCTGGATTTCCAAGAACCAGGAATGGGAACGACGCTATTTGGGTCATAGTTGACCGTCTCACCAAATCAGCTCACTTCCTGCCTGTAAACATGAAGCATTCCCTGGAACGACTAACTCAAATTTATATCAAGGAGATTGTACGACTCCATGGAGTACCCGAGAGTATCGTATCGGACAGAGATCCCCGTTTTACTTCAAGATTCTGGCAGAGTCTTCATCAATCCCTTGGAACAAAAATAAAGCTTAGCTCGGCATACCATCCTCAAACTGATGGACAATCAGAAAGGACTATTCAAACTTTGGAGGATCTTTTAAGAGCCTGTGTACTGGAACAAGGAGGCCAATGGGAGCAACACCTTCCTCTGATTGAATTCACCTATAACAATAGCTTTCACTCAAGGATAGGCATGGCACCTTACGAAGCACTATATGGACGTCGATGCAGAACGCCTCTATGTTGGTTTGAGACAGGCGAACATTTACTAGTTGGTCCTGATGTAATTCAAGAAACTTCTAAGAAAATCCAAGAAATCCAAATGAAAATGAAGACAGCCCAGGACCGACAGAAAAGTTATCACGATAAACGAAGGAGACCCTTAGAATTTGAGGAAGGAGACCATGTATTTTTGAGAGTGAACCCTATCACTGGAATAGGTAGAGCTTTAAAGTCTCGAAAACTCCACCCTAAATTCATTGGTCCCTACCAAATATTGAAGAAGATTGGAAAATCAGCCTATCAAATTGCCTTACCTGTAGAGTTATCCAATCTTCACAATGTCTTTCATGTCTCCCAACTTCGTAAATACATTCCTGATCCCTCACATGTGGTAGTACCCGACCAGATCTCTTTGAAAGAAACCTAACCTTTAAGATTGGACCTTTTCGAATTAGTGACCGAAAGGTCAAGCAGCTCAGAATAAGGAAATCCCTTTAGTAAAGGTGCATTGGAATTCCAATGATGTGGAAGACGCAACGTGGGAAAGAGAGACTGACATGAAGAATGCTTATCCGCATCTATTCAACTCAGGTTAGAAATTTTGAGGACGAAATTTTTTTTAGAGGGGTAGTTTTGTAACGCCCCAATTTTTGTGAATTAGCTAGTAGTCTTTAGATTCCAATTATTAGCTTATTCCGAATCGCTAGCGTCGGAATAATTAGATAGATGTTGCATTTCTATATTTTTAGAATATTGAATTATTTCCGAATTCGGTATTTTAAGGTAACTGCATGCAAATAGATAGTTTCAATATCGTCCAAAGATTTTCCTGAGTATGTTCAATTGTGCTGTTCACAATGCCCCTGATAATCTATCCCGAAAGTTAAAATTTTATCTTATTTAAAATTGTCAAATCAAAGATATTCGCCTTGAAAAACGTGAGATTTTGTAATCATTGCTAAGATTTTGTAATCATTCCTTAGCCGTCAAAATTTTACACGGAATCTCACGAAATCTAGAAATCATTATTGTAAAGATTTCCTAATCATTACAAAGATTTAGTAATGATTTCTTAGCCGTCAAAATCATTGCATAAAATTCCTTGAGATCTAGCAATCATTACCCGGAGATTTCCAAATCTAGTATCGGCCACTAGATTTTCATGCAAACAAACCTTGTCCCCTATTTTACAAACATCGTGATTGCCCCGATATTCCGAAATCTAGTATCGACCACTAGAATTCCATGCACGGAATTTTGTCTCCCGATTTGCCGGCAAAGTCATTTCGGAACTTTCTTTTCATGTCTTCCAAAATTGCCGACATCATAATTATTCAAACCAATCACATTCTCTTGAACTTAGCACCACATCAAAAGTCTCGTCCAAGTGACAACCTAGTCATGTCGCATTTTTCTCGGCCAACCAAATTTCATGCAATTGCTGTCCAAAATCTTACCTTTGGATTTTTGTGCAGAATTTCGGAAATTGTGATGTCCAAACCGTGTGCATGCAGCCTAGGGTATTTCATGCACTTAACTTCCTGAATTTTACTAACTTTGCCTACAAGCTTTCCCAAAATTCACTATTCATGCACAAAAAACCGTGGCACCCCTTTCCTTGCATCAATTTACCAAATTCACTTCAGCTTTTACTCAATGAAAACCGTGTGCAGTTTTCTGTTTGGAAGTCTTGCTAAGCAAGCCAAAATGAACATGTTAAGTGGCAATTGGTCACTTAAAGGTTAAACCCTCCATATAAATAGACCAAACCACCTCATTTCTCTCTTTTTTCACTCAAAAACCGTGAGCTCTCCACCCTTCCTCTCAAAATTCCTTTCAAAGTTCCATTCTCTCTTTTTCTTCAAAGAAACCGAGACCCTTCCTCCCTAAATCTCTCAAAAAATTCTCATCCTTTCAACCTTCCAAGACAAGCCAAGGAGCTCCAAGCTTTCACTCTTGCATTCTTTTGCTTGATTCTTCAAAACCGTGACCCTTTCTTCAAAGAGGTAAGCTTTCTCATCCTTTTTCCTTCTTTGATTTGAATATCCATGGAAGCCTAACACCAAAAACTCCTAAAAAACTTCCTTTTTCACTTGATTCTAACCATTTGAAGCTTTTTCCCCTTTTTCTCTTCAAAGAACCGAGGAAGACAACCTAACCAAGAGGAGAAAGTTTGAAGTTTGAGACTCATCCTCTCGGTCCAGCAACTTTCCTTTGAGGAACCAGCCAAGATCAACTCCTTTTGCTCACAAATTTTCGTCACAATCAAGGCAAGGGGGAGTTCTCACCATTGACGTGTTTGCATGTCCATCTCTTGGCTGTTTTTACACATTTTTCCTTGAAAAATTAGTGTGTGTTGGACTGCATGTTGGAAGAACTTCAAATCTGAACTTGCATGTTAAGTTTTATCCAAAAAGTGTATGGATTTCCTTGTTGCATGTCTCGGTTACCTCTCAAAGAGTTTGATTTCACCTTCAATCAACTTTAATTCCTAAAAAGCTTGAAACTTTGATGTGTGGATATGGATCTTTCTTTGTGCATGTCTCGGTTTTTATGTTCCCTTGGTAGAACCTTTGAACTAATGACATTTTCTTCTTGAAACCATGAACCGTGAACTTGATCAACATATTCTTTCCATTGCATGTTAATTTTTAACCATGAAATGCTTTGGATCTCTTTGTGCATGCCTCGGTTTCACCTTTGTTTGGCTGGATTCTTTGTTTAAAATGTAGATCTATCCTTGTAACCAATAAACCTTGGATTGCATGTGAAATGGAAGCCATTGCATGTTGATTTCAGCCCCTAAGTGTTTCAGTTTTCCCTTAGAAATTCGAATGTCACTTGGAAATGTTGCCCCTCCACTTGGACGATGAAACTATGTCATTGCATGTTGATTTCCTTTATGTTATATAATTTTTAGTTTGATAAAAGTCTAGTGAAAAAGCTGGACAGATTTGATCTTGCATGGAGAAAGCCTAGAATATTGACTACACTTGGGAATTGAAAACCGTGTTGGATATTGTGTGATTTGCATGAGAATGGTTGCTTGTTAGTTTGGATGATGGATGATTGAATTGATTGTGATGGATGTGTTCACTTGGTTTGAAAAGCTTTATGCATGTGGTGTTTTGGAAAATTGTGGTGGACAAGAAAATGAGAACTATTCACTCTCGGTTTTGATGATGAGAAATCCTAAAAGTTGTACTTAAAATTGTGATAATTTTGATGAAATATGTGTGATAAGGACTGCATAATGATAGAGTGTGTTTGCTGTTTGCACTTGAATCCGTGAGCACTAAGATGAATCATGCATCATGTTCATTACATTGTACAAGGAATAAAAAGGAGAGAATTAAGCGCAGCCCTTTTTTATGGAAAGTGTACCTAAACTAAAAGGATATTAATTAAAGGTATGGAGATGGTAATTAAGGGACTGAATATAGTAGTTAATCAATAAAGACCATCCTTAGAAAGATCTCACTATTAGCTTAATGGAACCTATCGCGTGAGGACTGATATTAATGAACCTAAAAAGAATTAGAACGAAATTAAGTAACCTTGAATCAAATAGGTAGTCGAGAGTCAATACAAGTAAGTAGAAATTAACTAAACGGAAAAACCAGAGAGATAGAGAAAAGTGGAGATCAGTCATATTTAAAGTAGGAGGTAGTATGGTTAATAATAATGGAAATGATAAAGTGAGTAGTGTTAATATAGCAAGTTAATGTAATAGGATTTGAGTGGGAAAATCTGAGAGGGTTGTGTCACAATCATTGAGAATTATGTGTTGGAAAACAGTGGATGTGCATTGGTGGGATTGGAAGCTTGTGTGTGATCCTTAAACTTTATTGCTTGGCAAATCTATGCTAGAAGAGAAAGTGAATAGTGATTGAGCAAGCCTTGTGAGGGCTTTGTTTTTGTGCTTGAATTCCGTGTGACCCAAGATTGAGAAAACATTGAGGAGAGAAAGAAGAATCACACTTCATGCATCATAACATTTCTTTGGAACGACTTGATGGCATAACAGAGGCACAGCTGTAGGTATTGGAGGTTCGGTCCCGAGTAGACCTACGGGGGTGGTGAAAGGGGGAACAGTCGACCTAGATGGCGCAGCAGAGCTCTCTGTGGCCGGGTCGTGACCCTACTTGCAAGCCTTAGCCAAGCCCAACAAGAACTCCACATCTTAGGGTCGTTGAGGTCCATTCCCGAAGAGACCCAGTTTGGGGCCAGCACCAGTTTGGGTGTTTTTGAATAATGATATGAAATCTTTTCTGTGCAATTGTGATGCGGGGAATGGAGTCCTCCGATCGCCACACGACTTGGATATGAAATTGTGAACTCTACACTAAATGCTGGGCAAGTCGCTGGCAGTAGAGTAAGGGATCCCCATGCATACCATATGCATTAATACGAAAATTTGAGGGATGGATAGTGAGGAATGAAACTTGCATTCATGCATCATGTGCATTATTAGTTTGATGAACCTAGGAATTATCTGCGAAAAGTATGAATTGACTTATATTGTCATGATGTTTGTTATGAGAGTGGATGATGATGTGACTTGAGTGATGGTGTGAAAAGCCACCTTCCTTGGGGTACGGCTATTGAATGCTTGCTTGTGTTTGGAGAACTCACCCCTGTTTGTGTGTGTTGTTGTACCTTTGTATATGCCCTATACAGATGACCAGCTTCCGAGTGAAGGTATGGATCCTGTCATCTGAGGAGGACGTCTGGGTGTTCGACGCGGCAGCACAGCAAAGCATCTTCCATGGAATGGCACGGGTGATTCATGGACAAGATGTCGGACACTCATGGACCACCCACTTTGTGGTTGATACCCCCATTGAACTTGTTTTCTCTACCCCACCTGGAGACTCTCACCTACCTTATCCTGCACTTGCAGCTACCCCTTCTCCCATGTCTGTTGATCCCCGTACTCCCAGTTCTAGACCAGCACCTACGCCTGTACCATTCCCTACTGAGGAACCTACTCCACCCCCTGTGACCACTGAGAGAGATATGAGGAATGATGATGTACTGCCCCACATGCTCCCTACCTACCCAAATACTTACTCACCCTTTACCACAATTCATTCACCACCTCGCACTGCTGGATGGATTATAGAGGACACAGAAGACGCTGCTTCTTCTAGCTCCGCTTCCCTGACATCCCTCTGAGGAGTCCGATCCCATCGAGGATTATTCTCCCCTCGACTGATTGGGATAGTTTGTCTGTTGTGGTTTTTAGGGAACTGCTCTTAGGGAGTCAGTCTGTTTCATTCCATGTATCTCTGAACTACGTTGATCTTTGTGCACTTTAATCATGTCATTTCACTTTATTAAGTAGCAGTACTCTGAGATTATTACCAAACATTTCCATATCTATTGCATGAGGATATTCAGTTATGATGGTGTGTTGTTGTTGTTGTTGTTTTACTTAATGTTGATATTATATGTCGAGACCACGAACTTCCAAACTGAAATGTGATACACTAGAGGTGAATTGAAAGAATGTGTTATCCTTCCGTTTCTCCTGTTTTAAAAAGGAAAACAAAAAAATCCTGTTATATTTAGGCGTCACAATTAAGTGGTATCAGAGCAGTTCGGTCAATTGAGGCCTTGGGGCATGGCCTAACTGCCCAACTTCTGTGTGAATCTCTGAATTGTTTGGAAACCCTTATGGTTTGTGTGTTAGTATGCTTGTTACCTTGCTGTGACTGATTGACTCTTGAGAATTGATGTGCTTATTTGTATTTCAGAAAGTTATGGCTAGGAGAGTTAGGGATGATGTCATGGAAACCCTATTGGGGAGAGTAGTAGATATCTTAGAAAGATAGAATGAACCAGTTCTGAACCGTGGATTGTCTGAATTCCGTAAGAATAAACCCTATTGAGGCAATGGTTTGCACCGAGGAGGAAAAGGTAACTTATGCAGCCTTTATGCTAGTGGGAGAGGCTGAATATTGGTGGCGGATTGCTCGCCAACAACTAGAGACTGAAGGAATCATGGTGGAGTGGACCATCTTCCGCCGCCGGTTCCTGGAAAAGTATTTCCCGGAGGACATCCGTAGGAGGAGGGAACAAGAGTTTTTAACTCTGACTCAAGGGCAGATGAGTGTAGGAGAATATGCAGCGGACTTCGACCTGATATCAAATAGGCTATTAGCTGTCAACAAGTCCAACATTTCCCAACCTTGGTGGACAGATGTCGAATATATGAGAATGACACCAAAGCTCGCCAAACTCTATGGAAGCAATCTGGCCCTCATCGCCCTGCTCATAGTTTCGGGTCAAGGGGTAAAGAAGTTCAAGAAAAACGTAAGCCGTATTTTGCGCCCACAAGGAGTTATTGGAGCAAACCTGTAAAAAGCCAGAGGTCAAGCAGTGGAAGCGTAAATCGACCACCCTTGATGTGCTTTAACTGTGGAGGTCCTCATTTCAAATCTCAATGCCGTCAGCATCCTAACCCTTGTCCTAAATGTCAAAGAACGGGCCATCTTGGTCGCTTTTGTAGACAATCTACCCGCGGCAATGACACTATCTCTGTGGGAACGAACCGAGGAAACCCCAGTCAAGGCCAAAGGAATTCCAGCAATCAGGGTGAAGTGAGAAGTCAAAACCCCGTTAACGTATCACGAACATCGGTAAGAAGACCTAGTACAAGAGGGAGAGTATTTACAATGAGTGGTACTGAAGCTGCTCAATCTGAGAACCTAATCCAAGGTACATGCATTCTAAATGGGACATCCCTTAATGTGTTGTTTGATTCAGGCGCCACACATTCCTTTATCTCTGAATCTTGTGTGAGGCGATTGAAATTACCTGTTCTTGTCATGAAATGTAATATTGTTGTTTCTACCCCCACTAATAATCCCGTAACCGCATCCCATGTTTGCTTACATTGTCCAATTCAAATAGAGGGCAAGAGCTTTCTTGTTAATTTGATATGCTTGCCTCTTACCGACCTAGATATTATCCTGGGAATGGATTAGCTCTCTGCCAATCATGTCTTTTTAGATTGCCAAGAGAAGACCTTAGTTTTTGACCTTCCTAAACATACAGAATTGAGTCATCCAGAGTCTCGTGCTGAAAACCAGGTAGATGTCTTAGTAGAGCAAGCTCAAGCCTATATTATTTTGGCCACTGTTGAAGCCAAAGGAGAAGAGAAGTTAGAAAATATCCCAGTGGTTTGTGAATTTCCTGAAGTATTTCCTAATGATATTCCTGGCTTACCCCCAATTAGGGAAACTGAGTTTTCCATAGATTTGATGCCTGGCACTGGCCCCATATCTATTGCGCCTTACAGAATGGCACCTGCGGAACTATCAGAGCTGAAGAATCAACTGGAAGAGTTACTCGCCAAACAACTGGTCAGACCTAGTGTCTCACCCTGGGGAGCCCCAGTCTTACTTGTAAAGAAAAAGGATGGAAGCATGAGATTATACGTTGATTATCGCCAACTGAATAAGGTCACCATCAAAAACAGGTACCCGCTACCACGAATCGATGACCTCATGGATCAATTGAAAGGAGCCGCAGTGTTCTCCAAAATAGACTTGAGGTCAGGTTATCATCAAATTTGACTTAAAGAAGAAGACATTCCAAAGACAGCTTTCAGGACTCGGTATGGACACTACGAGTATCAAGTGATGCCTTTTGGAGTGACAAACGCACCTGCGGTGTTCATGGACTATATGAATCGGGTTTTTCATCCTTTCTTGGACGAATTTGTGGTAGTTTTTATCGATGATATTCTGGTCTATTCTCGCACTCCCGAAGAGCACTCAGAACATCTGAGGATTGTTCTTGAAATACTACGTGAAAAGCGACTCTATGCGAAACTTTCTAAGTGTGAATTTTGGTTAAAAGAAGTTCAATTTTTGGGACATGTAATTTCAAGGGAAGGAATTGCGGTAGATCCATCGAAAGTAGAAGCCGTATTGAAGTGGGAACCACCTAAGTCAGTGACAGAAATCAAAAGTTTCTTAGGACTTGCTGGATACTATCGGCGTTTCATCGAAGGATTTTCCAAGATAGCTACACCTATGACTCGACTAACTCGCAAGGATCAACCTTTTCAATGGGACAGCAAGTGTGAAGATAGTTTTCAAGAATTAAAGACTCGTTTAACCTCTGCACCTATCTTAATACTTCCTGATCCACAACAAAGGTTTGATGTATACTGTGATGCTTCGTACCAAGGACTTGGATGCGTGTTGATGCAAAATAAGAAGGTTGTGGCATATGCCTCTCGACAACTAAGAACACACGAGAAGAACTACCCAACCCATGACCTTGAGTTAGCGGCCGTAGTTTTTGCACTCAAGATATGGCGACATTACTTGTATGGAGCAAAATTTGAGGTATTCAGCGACCATAAGAGTCTGAAGTACCTGTTTGACCAGAAAGAGCTGAACATGCGCCAGAGGAGATGGATGGAGTTTCTCAAGGATTACGACTTCGAGTTGCGATATCACCCTGGAAAAGCAAACGTTGTAGCGGACGCTCTAAGTCGTAAGTCACTGCATGTGTCAACCTTGATGATCAAAGAGCTGGAAATGCTAGAATCATTTAGGGACTTGAACTTGGCAACTCAATTTACTCCTTCTAGCATAATATTGGGAAATCTGAAGATCACTAATGAATTCTTGGAACAATTAAGATCAGCTCAAGGAGATGACAAGTATCTACTAGAAAGGCTCGAAGCAAAGAAGAAAGGAAAAGAATCCCATATTTACCAAGATGAGGAGGGATTGATTAGGTACAAGGAACGGATTTGTGTTCCTGCCGAGGCAGATTTAAGAAGAATGATCTTGGAGGAAGCTCACAAAAGCGCTCTGAGTATTCATCCTGGATCCACAAAGATGTATCAAGATTTGAAGAAGAGTTTCTGGTGGCACAGGATGAAGAGAGCGATGGCGGAATATGTTGCCTCGTGCCTAACTTGCCAAAAAGTAAAGGTGGAGCATCAGAAACCAGCGGGACAACTCCAACCATTGAGTATTCCGGAGTGGAAATGGAGCGACATTGCTATGGATTTTGTTTCTGGATTTCCAAGAACCAGGAATGGGAACGACGCTATTTGGGTCATAGTTGACCGTCTCACCAAATCAGCTCACTTCCTGCTGTAAACATGAAGCATTCCCTGGAACGACTAACTCAAATTTATATCAAGGAGATTGTACGACTCCATGGAGTACCCGAGAGTATCGTATCGGACAGAGATCCCCGTTTTACTTCAAGATTACGGCGAGTCTTCATCAATCCCTTGGAACAAAAATAAAGCTTAGCTCGGCATACCATCCTCAAACCGATGGACAATCGAAAGGACTATTCAAACTTTGGAGGATCTTTTAAGAGCACGTGTCTTTGGAACAAGGAGGCCAATGGGAGCAACACCTTCCTCTCGATTGAATTCACCTATAACAATAGCTTTCACTCAAGGATAGGCATGGCACCTTACGAAGCACTATATGGACGTCGATGCGAACGCCTCTATGTTGGTTTGAGACAGGCGAACATTTACTAGTTGGTCCTGATGTAATTCAAGAAACTTCTAAGAAAATCCAAGAAATCCAAATGAAAATGAAGACAGCCCAGGACCGACAGAAAAGTTATCACGATAAACGAAGGAGACCCTTAGAATTTGAGGAAGGAGACCATGTATTTTTGAGAGTGAACCCTATCACTGGAATAGGTAGAGCTTTAAAGTCTCGAAAACTCCACCCTAAATTCATTGGTCCCTACCAAATATTGAAGAAGATTGGAAAATCAGCCTATCAAATTGCCTTACCTGTAGAGTTATCCAATCTTCACAATGTCTTTCATGTCTCCCAACTTCGTAAATACATTCCTGATCCCTCACATGTGGTAGTACCCGACCAGATCTCTTTGAAAGAAACCTAACCTTTAAGATTGGACCTTTTCGAATTAGTGACCGAAAGGTCAAGCAGCTCAGGAATAAGGAAATCCCTTTAGTAAAGGTGCATTGGAATTCCAATGATGTGGAAGACGCAACGTGGGAAAGAGAGACTGACATGAAGAATGCTTATCCGCATCTATTCAACTCAGGTTAGAAATTTTGAGGACGAAATTTTTTTTAGAGGGGTAGTTTTGTAACGCCCCAATTTTTGTGAATTAGCTAGTAGTCTTTAGATTCCAATTATTAGCTTATTCCGAATCGCTAGCGTCGGAATAATTAGATAGATGTTGCATTTCTATATTTTTAGAATATTGAATTATTTCCGAATTCGGTATTTTAAGGTAACTGCATGCAAATAGATAGTTTCAATATCGTCCAAAGATTTTCCTGAGTATGTTCAATTGTGCTGTTCACAATGCCCCTGATAATCTATCCCGAAAGTTAAAATTTTATCTTATTTAAAATTGTCAAATCAAAGATATTCGCCTTGAAAAACGTGAGATTTTGTAATCATTGCTAAGATTTTGTAATCATTCCTTAGCCGTCAAAATTTTACACGGAATCTCACGAAATCTAGAAATCATTATTGTAAAGATTTCCTAATCATTACAAAGATTTAGTAATGATTTCTTAGCCGTCAAAATCATTGCATAAAATTCCTTGAGATCTAGCAATCATTACCCGGAGATTTCCAAATCTAGTATCGGCCACTAGATTTTCATGCAAACAAACCTTGTCCCCTATTTTACAAACATCGTGATTGCCCCGATATTCCGAAATCTAGTATCAACCACTAGAATTCCATGCACGGAATTTTGTCTCCCGATTTGCCGGCAAAGTCATTTCGGAACTTTCTTTTCATGTCTTCCAAAATTGCCGACATCATAATTATTCAAACCAATCACATTCTCTTGAACTTAGCACCACATCAAAAGTCTCGTCCAAGTGACAACCTAGTCATGTCGCATTTTTCTCGGCCAACCAAATTTCATGCAATTGCTGTCCAAAATCTTACCTTTGGATTTTTGTGCAGAATTTCGGAAATTGTGATGTCCAAACCGTGTGCATGCAGCCTAGGGTATTTCATGCACTTAACTTCCTGAATTTTACTAACTTTGCCTACAAGCTTTCCCAAAATTCACTATTCATGCACAAAAAACCGTGGCACCCCTTTCCTTGCATCAATTTACCAAATTCACTTCAGCTTTTACTCAATGAAAACCGTGTGCAGTTTTCTGTTTGGAAGTCTTGCTAAGCAAGCCAAAATGAACATGTTAAGTGGCAATTGGTCACTTAAAGGTTAAACCCTCCATATAAATAGACCAAACCACCTCATTTCTCTCTTTTTTCACTCAAAAACCGTGAGCTCTCCACCCTTCCTCTCAAAATTCCTTTCAAAGTTCCATTCTCTCTTTTTCTTCAAAGAAACCGAGACCCTTCCTCCCTAAATCTCTCAAAAAATTCTCATCCTTTCAACCTTCCAAGACAAGCCAAGGAGCTCCAAGCTTTCACTCTTGCATTCTTTTGCTTGATTCTTCAAAACCGTGACCCTTTCTTCAAAGAGGTAAGCTTTCTCATCCTTTTTCCTTCTTTGATTTGAATATCCATGGAAGCCTAACACCAAAAACTCCTAAAAAACTTCCTTTTTCACTTGATTCTAACCATTTGAAGCTTTTTCCCCTTTTTCTCTTCAAAGAACCGAGGAAGACAACCTAACCAAGAGGAGAAAGTTTGAAGTTTGAGACTCATCCTCTCGGTCCAGCAACTTTCCTTTGAGGAACCAGCCAAGATCAACTCCTTTTGCTCACAAATTTTCGTCACAATCAAGGCAAGGGGGAGTTCTCACCATTGACGTGTTTGCATGTCCATCTCTTGGCTGTTTTTACACATTTTTCCTTGAAAAATTAGTGTGTGTTGGACTGCATGTTGGAAGAACTTCAAATCTGAACTTGCATGTTAAGTTTTATCCAAAAAGTGTATGGATTTCCTTGTTGCATGTCTCGGTTACCTCTCAAAGAGTTTGATTTCACCTTCAATCAACTTTAATTCCTAAAAAGCTTGAAACTTTGATGTGTGGATGTGGATCTTTCTTTGTGCATGTCTCGGTTTTTATGTTCCCTTGGTAGAACCTTTGAACTAATGACATTTTCTTCTTGAAACCATGAACCGTGAACTTGATCAACATATTCTTTCCATTGCATGTTAATTTTTAACCATGAAATGCTTTGGATCTCTTTGTGCATGCCTCGGTTTCACCTTTGTTTGGCTGGATTCTTTGTTTAAAATGTAGATCTATCCTTGTAACCAATAAACCTTGGATTGCATGTGAAATGGAAGCCATTGCATGTTGATTTCAGCCCCTAAGTGTTTCGGTTTTCCCTTAGAAATTCGAATGTCACTTGGAAATGTTGCCCCTCCACTTGGACGATGAAACTATGTCATTGCATGTTGATTTCCTTTATGTTATATAATTTTTAGTTTGATAAAAGTCTAGTGAAAAAGCTGGACAGATTTGATCTTGCATGGAGAAAGCCTAGAATATTGACTACACTTGGGAATTGAAAACCGTGTTGGATATTGTGTGATTTGCATGAGAATGGTTGCTTGTTAGTTTGGATGATGGATGATTGAATTGATTGTGATGGATGTGTTCACTTGGTTTGAAAAGCTTTATGCATGTGGTGTTTTGGAAAATTGTGGTGGACAAGAAAATGAGAACTATTCACTCTCGGTTTTGATGATGAGAAATCCTAAAAGTTGTACTTAAAATTGTGATAATTTTGATGAAATATGTGTGATAAGGACTGCATAATGATAGAGTGTGTTTGCTGTTTGCACTTGAATCCGTGAGCACTAAGATGAATCATGCATCATGTTCATTACATTGTACAAGGAATAAAAAGGAGAGAATTAAGCGCAGCCCTTTTTTATGGAAAGTGTACCTAAACTAAAAGGATATTAATTAAAGGTATGGAGATGGTAATTAAGGGACTGAATATAGTAGTTAATCAATAAAGACCATCCTTAGAAAGATCTCACTATTAGCTTAATGGAACCTATCGCGTGAGGACTGATATTAATGAACCTAAAAAGAATTAGAACGAAATTAAGTAACCTTGAATCAAATAGGTAGTCGAGAGTCAATACAAGTAAGTAGAAATTAACTAAACGGAAAAACCAGAGAGATAGAGAAAAGTGGAGATCAGTCATATTTAAAGTAGGAGGTAGTATGGTTAATAATAATGGAAATGATAAAGTGAGTAGTGTTAATATAGCAAGTTAATGTAATAGGATTTGAGTGGGAAAATCTGAGAGGGTTGTGTCAAAATCATTGAGAATTATGTGTTGGAAAACAGTGGATGTGCATTGGTGGGATTGGAAGCTTGTGTGTGATCCTTAAACTTTATTGCTTGGCAAATCTATGCTAGAAGAGAAAGTGAATAGTGATTGAGCAAGCCTTGTGAGGGCTTTGTTTCTGTGCTTGAATTCCGTGTGACCCAAGATTGAGAAAACATTGAGGAGAGAAAGAAGAATCACACTTCATGCATCATAACATTTCTTTGGAATGACTTGATGGCATAACAGAGGCACAGCTGTAGGTATTGGAGGTTCGGTCCCGAGTAGACCTACGGGGGTGGTGAAAGGGGGAACAGTCGACCTAGATGGCGCAGCAGAGCTCTCTGTGGCCGGGTCGTGACCCTACTTGCAAGCCTTAGCCAAGCCCAACAAGAACTCCACATCTTAGGGTCGTTGAGGTCCATTCCCGAAGAGACCCAGTTTGGGGCCAGCACCAGTTTGGGTGTTTTTGAATAATGATATGAAATCTTTTCTGTGCAATTGTGATGCAGGGAATGGAGTCCTCTGATCGCCACACGACTTGGATATGAAATTGTGAACTCTACACTAAATGCTGGGCAAGTCGCTGGCAGTAGAGTAAGGGATCCCCATGCATACCATATGCATTAATACGAAAATTTGAGGGATGGATAGTGAGGAATGAAACTTGCATTCATGCATCATGTGCATTATTAGTTTGATGAACCTAGGAATTATCTGTGAAAAGTATGAATTGACTTATATTGTCATGATGTTTGTTATGAGAGTGGATGATGATGTGACTTGAGTGATGGTGTGAAAAGCCACCTTCCTTGGGGTACGGCTATTGAATGCTTGCTTGTGTTTGGAGAACTCACCCCTGTTTGTGTATGTTGTTGTACCTTTGTATATGCCCTATACAGATGACCAGCTTCCGAGTGAAGGTATGGATCCTGCCATCTGAGGAGGACGTCTGGGTGTTCGACGCGGCAGCACAGCAAAGCATATTCCATGGAATGGCACGGGTGATTCATGGACAAGATGTCGGACACTCATGGACCACCCACTTTGTGGTTGATACCCCCATTGAACTTGTTTTCTCTACCCCACCTGGAGACTCTCACCTACCTTATCCTGCACTTGCAGCTACCCCTTCTCCCATGTCTGTTGATCCCCGTACTCCCAGTTCTAGACCAGCACCTACGCCTGTACCATTCCCTACTGAGGAACCTACTCCACCCCCTGTGACCACTGAGAGAGATATGAGGAATGATGATGTACTGCCCCACATGCTCCCTACCTACCCAAATACTTACTCACCCTTTACCACAATTCATTCACCACCTCGCACTGCTGGATGGATTATAGAGGACACAGAAGACGCTGCTTCTTCTAGCTCTGCTTCCCCGACATCCTCTGAGGAGTCCGATCCCATCGAGGATTATTCTCCCCTCGACTGATTGGGATAGTTTGTCTGTTGTGGTTTTTAGGGAACTGCTCTTAGGGAGTCAGTCTGTTTCATTCCATGTATCTCTGAACTACGTTGATCTTTGTGCACTTTAATCATGTCATTTCACTTTATTAAGTAGCAGTACTCTGAGATTATTACCAAACATTTCCATATCTATTGCATGAGGATATTCAGTTATGATGGTGTGTTGTTGTTGTTGTTGTTTTACTTAATGTTCATATTATATGTCGAGACCACGAACTTCCAAACTGAAATGTGATACACCAGAGGTGAATTGAAAGAATGTGTTATCCTTCCGTTTCTCCTGTTTTAAAAAGGAAAAAAAAATCCTGTTATTTTTAGGCGTCACACCTTCACCATTGCAGTAGTAATAGGAGGGGCTGCTCTAATCTTCTGCAGGTAGTCGCCAAAATCTACCCCAGCATATTGGCATAGCATGGTGATGATGGATGGAAAACCTATAAAATCTCTGCTCTTGCTCAAGATGTCCATGATGGCACTGCTGATTACCTTACCAACATGGATGGGCATTCCTGTCAGAATGGCATAAATAAGCTCTGCTCTCTTTACTGCTAAGGTAGAGGAGTGGAGAACTGGCATGAAAGAACTGAGGATGAAGACACTCCAGATTTTTGCTGCAGGCATGAGGTGCCTGGTGGTCAAGTTCTTGGGTTGCATCTTGCAGTCAAACTCCCAATTCTGACCTTCTTTGCAGACAGTTTCAAGAATAGGCTTGTAGTCCTTATCCTCCTGGATGCTGAAGGTGGTAAAGTCCAGTTGGCCAGCTGACTTATGCACAGCTAGGATATTCAGAACCCTTTGGATGTTGGAGGGGGTGAAGTTGATCAGCTTTCCCCTCACCATGCTGTGTCTGGGAAGGGAGAGTGTCGCCTTTAACCCTCATTGCATTGACAAAGAACTCTTGGGTGATTTCCTTCCACCTATTTCCAGCACAGGTTGTGAAAAGGTCCCATCCTCTTCTCTGAATCTCCTCCTCAAATTGGGGATAGGTGCCTTCTTAAATTTCAAAATTACGGTCCTGCACCAGCTTCCTTCTCAAGATATTTATTTTAAAATATTCTTCATGTTCCAAGGACCTAAACCTAGGGTCATGGTTAAGTGGAGGTGCAGAGGAAGAGGCTCCAGCTATTTTGGCCCTCTTGGACCTTGGAGTGCTCTTCCTTGGGGTATTGACCATGTTTGCTGCAGAGAAACAAGGGAGTCTGTGTGAGATATTCTGCAGCAATGATGTATATAAAACAAAATAATATTCAACTAACTGAGACAGCAAACTAGAACACTAGGAATAAGATATAATGTCAAGGTGATCACATTATGGTTCAGGAAAAACAACATTAAGGCAACCAAACTTGACATAGGCAATGATGCAGCAAACTAAAATTAAGTGCACATAAAGCAAACAAGTGGTAATAGACCACTCTGTATGGCAGCAAAGTGTCAAGAACTATGCAGACAAATAACAAGGATGTTCACTTTCGATTTGCAGAGACTACTATACTAGTTGACAGTAATTACTCTGAAATACAGGGCATCAATCAATTGAAGCAGAAAAGTTAAACAAATCAATTCAAATAAGGCAATCTTGACAGTAAACAGTATGTAGAAAGGTTGGTGTAGGTGTGTCTGCAATTATGCCATATTTGTACAGATGTGCCAAGGGATTCTAGCTTTGTGAAGTGGCATGCAGCAGAATTCAAAAAGAAATCAAGTAGACAAAGCAATTGGATTGAAGTTCAAAGGAATTCTTCACTAAGAATGCAACTGGACAGCAAGGTGAAATGATGTATGATTCATGTAAGGATATGCACATTTCCAGCACATTAAAGAGGTGCACAGGGCCAATGGAGTGTGTGCAGTGGAAGTGGAACAATGATAAAATCTGTCAGTATTCATGGTATCAAATATACCTAAATGCCATTCTGATTTTCAGATCAAATAGTCACTTTTGCAGATTCCAGGAAACACTATGGGGACATATTTAGGACCAGATTAACCAGAGCCACAAAAGAGGGTTGTGTAATTAGCCATAAATTTAAGAATTGTAGCACACATTAAGCATTACACACAAGCACCAACATAGCAGAATGTTCAACTTCAAACATTTTCACAGGTGAGAGTGGCTACCCTAAGGTTCAAAAATTCTGAATTTGACAAAATAATCAAATTAAATGCTCCAACATCCTACAATCATACAAGCATCCTACAATTACAATTGTGCATTATCAATTTTAGTCCAGGAATTGCCAATTAGAACATTCAAAGTAAGCACTCTCGGGGTAACTACCTTAAGGTTTGACAATGCAGTATGCAACAAATTAACCAATGAACTTCTGTAATCACTCCCAAATAGACAATTACACTCCACATTGCGAAGCCCCAAATTAAAATTTTCAAGCAAGAGTGAACACTCTAGGGATCGACCATGCAGAATGCAGTAATTGTACCGAAATGAACACTGACAATTGTTCTCAATTAGGCGATCATAGACTTCAACAAATATACTTCCAGTTAAAAACTTTTACAAATAACAAAAACCCAAACTTAAACTTTTCATATAGGAGTGAACACTCTAGGTTTCGATTAATGGAAAAATACACAAATTGTCCTACTAGAATGCCTCCAGTTCCTTTTAATCATGCAAGATGTACTTTCAACAAACAAAATTTACACAGAAATTGAACAGCATAAAATCCCAATCTGAAATTCCAAAATGACAGTGGTTACGCTAAGAGAAATTGCACAAAATGTAGTGAATGAAACTAAATCAACATTCCCCCCTCCCCTGGAATTATGCAAATATGCACAAGTTACTAGTTTCTCCAAGCAATTTTCAGTTCATACATCCAGAATTTAAAAATCCCAAATTACTGAATGAGGAACCCTAATGTAAAGAGAAGGAAAATTTGGAGAATTACCTGGATAGGAGCCTACGAAAGGTGCAAAATTATATGAATGGGTGAGTCTTAGCACAAACCAATGCAAAAAGGGAAGGGAATTTGCAGAAGGATTGGAAGCGGGGGCGAGAGCGCTCAGAGGTTTAGTGAGAGTGGATGAGAGAGTGAACACTTTCATTTTATATAGGTTTTGGGCGTTATCACTTTCAAACCATAGTAAACATGCACATTTGTATTTGGCAAGTGAAGTGGCGCGCGTAATCATTATGGTATGAAAGTGATAACTACAGAGAAGGCGTTTTGTGAAATGGTTTGCGCGTAGTTACTATGAAATGGGAGTAACTACGCGCATCAAAGTTAGTCCAGGAGGTGCCTCTGTAGTTATCACTATGGAACCAAAGTGATAACTACAGAGAGCCTTCTATATTCCAGTCATCTGCTCGTGTTCACTATGAATTGGGAGTGATTACGCAGACTCATGACCCAAAAACCTCTTTAAAGTGATCACTATAGGCTGAAAGTGAAAACTACAGAGAGTGGGTTCACTTACCTTAGCATGAAAGTAACTGCTATGAAATGGAAGTGGACACCTTGGATAGGTCTTGGTGCACAAGGACTTCCTATGGTCTCTACATGAAGCAATTTCAAAATTTAAAACTGTCCATTATAAAAAAAATGAAGGATATGTAATAGACCCATGTTTAATTCATCTCAATTCATAACTCAATTAATCATACAAATGCTCATTGAATGAAAAGAACCATAAAAAAAATAAAAATTAAAATTAAAATAAAATAAAACAAAAACAAAAATTTTTTAATCAACTTGTGAGTTGCCTCTCACGCAATGCTTCTTTAACGTCATTAGCTTGACGTATGAAATGAGTTATGGGAGCCAAGGGTTGGAATGGAGGTTGGTGCAGGGTGATATCAAGTTAATCTCCTCAACTTCTTCCAAGGTAGTTGAGTTTTGCAAGAATGGATTCAACCGGTGCCCATTCACCATAAAGCTTTTGCTAGTGGAGTTACTTATGATCTCCACTGCACCATGGGAAAATACCTTTAGAACAGTGAAAGGTCCAAGCCACTTTGATTTGAGCTTTCCAGGCATGAGTTTAAGACGAGAATTAAACAAAAGAAATTTTTGACCAACATAGAACTCTTTGCTTGAAAGTTCTGGACTTCTCATAGGCTTCAAGAAGTAGCTCCTCCAACTCTTGCAGCTGTAATTTCCTTTGTTCTCCAGCTGAGTCATAATGGATGTTGCAAGTCTTTATTGCCCAATAAGCTTTATGTTTGATGAATCCATATTTTTACTGATATTTTAGCATAATTCTAGCTCATTTAATAAGGAAAATATATGAAGAAAGCAGAAAAACTCAGAAAAAGAGAATGATTGAAAGTTTTATTTCAATTTGTAGTTATTTTCGCATTTGTAGAATTTATGCTTAGTTCTTAAGGAATTTATCTTGTTTTTGAAGGAATAATCTGAGCAAAAGTCATGGAAATGGATTATCAATGGAAAGGAAGAGGAAGAATGGCAATGTTGGACTCCAAAATACAAGAATTATGGGATGCAGGCTGGGCGTGATCACTATTGTTAGTGAAAGTGATCATTCCAAAGCCTAAATGAGAAGAGGAGCCTGTGCGTAATCACTTTTAGTTACAAGAGTGAGCGTTGCCAGTGTGCGTTATCACTTTCGCCAACGAAAGTGAGCGTTCCAGAGGCACTTGTATCAGGACAGCTTGCGCGTGATTACTATTACTCACGAAAGTGATCACGCGCAGCCCTTTGACCTCCTGCGTTGCCACGATTATGAATAAAAGTGAATGTTCCAGAGAAGCCTTCAACTCTGCAAGTTGCGCGTGGTTACTCTTGCTCTTGAAAGTGAACACGCGCACTACATAAAGCTTCTGCGTGGTTACTCTTGTGAAGAAAAGTGACAACGCGCAGAACTGGGGTTTCTATATATACATGATTGAAGCGCGAAAACGGGGATCTTATGGTCATTTTCTGTTTTGTTAGTTAGATTGTTGTTGAGAGAGAGTGGAGAGAAGATTGGGGTCGAAGCTTGAAGCTCCAAGAAGAGGGATTGGATTGGAGTTCGTGGCCATGGCTGCTCTGCATTCTTCTTCATCTTCTTCTTCTTCTTTCTCTGTGTGTGTTGCAATGTGTGCTTAATTTCCCATAGTTAGGGGTTTATGGAACTCGAATTGATGTATTGATTCGACTTTATCTTCTGAACTTTAAGTTCTTGGATTAATTGAGTTGTTAATTCTGCTTTTCATGCAATCTTTGAATGGAAATTCATTTGATTAATCAAGAGGAATCTTTACCAATGGGAATTGGATTGTTTGCTCCGATCTGAATTGGCAACCAGTGTTTAGGGATTTCTTAGGGATAAGGAGACCTAATTCTGCAATCTTATAGTTCTAATTCTTAATGCAACCTGAAATTGAATCTCACCTAAGGGATTAGGGAGGTTTAGTGGATTGTTAGGGTCAATGAGTTAAGGAATTAACCTTTGGCTAGGTATATGTGAACTGATTGTCAATTATTCAATTGCTTGAATGTTCAGAGGATTTAATTGGATTGATATTGATATTTTTGTGAAATAAATTCCTAACTATCCTTCATTGCTATTTCATTTCATCACAATTTTATACTCTGTTTGTCTGCAAGTTCTTTACCTTTAATTGCTTTGGTTTAGTGTTGTTATATGATACAAATCTCATTCCAAAATTTGTATGACTCAAATGGTTATAATTCTGTGAAGTGGTACTTGAACCTAAATTCCCTGTGGAGACGATATTTGGATCTTAAATTTACTTATCACTTGCTGCAATGCTAGTATACTTGCTAGTGTAGATTGCTAACAACAATGTTCCACCTCAACTGGCAGATGACAGGCTTTTCCATAGACCACCCTGTATGATGACATTCCCAAGGGTGTCTTGAATGTTATTCTATGTGCCCACAAGGCATCATCAAGCCTGCGACTCCAGTCCTTTCTGTGGGGCTGCACTACTCTCTCAAGTATTTTCTTGATTTCTCTATTAGAGAGCTCAGCCTGCCCATTTGTCTGTGGCTGGTAGGTAGTGAAAACTTTGTGTACAACTCCATATTTCTTTAACAAGACTTCCATAGTCCTATTGCAAAAATGAATTCCTTGATCACTAATGATGGCTCTAGGAATTCCAAACCTGCAAAATAAGTTGCTACGAACAAACTCTACAACAACTCTAGCATCATTAGTTTTGGTGGCTTTAGCTTCCACCCATTTTGAGACATAATCAACAGCAAGGAGTATATAAAGAAAACCAAAAGAGGAGGGGAATGGCCCTATAAAATCAATACCCCAAACATCAAAGATGTCACAATAGAGAATGGGTTGTTGGGGCATCTCTTGTCTCCATGTAATTACTCCTCCTACTCTTTGGCATCTCTCACAGGTAGAATATGCTTGCCATGAGTCTTTAAAAATAGATGGCCATTACAGCCCTGCATCCAGCACCTTTCTTGCTGTCCTCTGAGGTCCTTCATGACCTCCTACAGCTGAGGCGTGACAGAACTGCAGTATGGATGAAATTTCTTCATCAAGCACGCACCTTCTGATGACTTGGTCACTGTAGAATTTCCATAAACAAGGGTCATCCCAAACGTAATGTTTGGCATCACTCCTTATCCTACCTTTTTAGCTTTTGATGCACCTGCTGGAAAGACTCCTGCAACAAGAAAATTAACAATATCAGCATACCAGAGTGCCTGTGAAGCATACAACTCTAAAAATTGTTCATCAGGAAAATCATCTAGAATTGGAATAGGGTCTAGAACTCCCTCTATCCTGCTCAGGTGGTCGACTAGCAAATTCTGGGTTCCACTTCTATCCTTGATCTCTAAATCAAATTCTTGAAGTAAGAGCATCCACCTTATAAGCCTAGGCTTAGAATCTGTCTTTTTCAGTAAATACTTCAAGGCAGAATGATCAGTAAAAACCATAACTTTTGACCCTAACAAATATAATCTAAACTTGTCCAATGCAAAATCTATGGCCAACAATTATTTTTCAGTTGTGGTATAATTACATTGTGCCGAATCCAAAGTTCTAGAAGCATAATAAATGATATGAGGAAACTTACGAACCCGCTGTGTCAATGTAGCCCCCACTGCAAAATTGGATGCATCACATATTAGTTCAAATAGTGTGGTCCAATCTGAAGGTTGAATGATGGGTGTGGTGGTCAGGGCTTCCTTAAGCATATTAAACGCTTCCTTGCCCTTTTCATCAAAATTGAAATTAGCCTCTTTTTGCAAAAGCTTAGACAGGGGAATGGCAATTTTGGAGAAGTTCTTAATGAATCTCCTGTAGATCCCTGCATGGCCAAGGAAAGCACGAACCTCTTGAATGCAAGAGGGGTAAGGCAATTGTGCAATAACATCAAGTTTTGCAGGATCTACTTCAATTCCCTTTTCAAATATGATATGGCCTAACACTACACCTTGCTCTACCATGAAATGGCATTTTTCAAAATTAAGCACAAGGTTAGTATCAATGCATCTTTTCAATACTTTTTCCAAATTATTCAAACATGCAGAGAAAGATGGGCCATACACAGTAAAATCATCCATAAAAACTTCTATACAATGCTCCACTAAATCTGAAAAAATGCTTAACATACATCTTTGAAATGTTCTTGGAGCATTGCATAAGCCAAATATAGGCAAAAGTGCCAAAAGGACATGTAAAAGTGGTTTTTTCCTGGTCTTCAGATGCAATATAAATTTGAAAATAACTAGAAAAACCATCAAGAAAACAATAATGAGACTTACCAGCCAACCTTTCCAACATCTGATCAATGAAAGGCAATGGGAAGTGATCCTTTCGGGTTGCTTAGTTAAGCCTTCTGTAGTCTATGCAGACTCTCCAACTATTCTGGACTCTGGTGGGTATCAACTCATCTTTTTCATTTTCCACCACAGTGAGACCAGATTTCTTTGGGACCACTTAGACCGGGCTGACCCAAGTGCTGTCTAATATATGGTAGATAATCCCAGCTTGCAACAACTTGGTGACCTCCTTCTTCACCACGTCTAGAATAATGGGATTTACCCTCCTCTAAGGCTACCTCACTGGCTTAGCACCCTCCTCCAATAATATTCTGTGCATACATAGAGAGGGGCTGATTCCAAGAATATTAGCAAGGGTCCAGCCTATAGCTTTCTTGTGCCTCTTAATTACTTCTAGGAGTTTCTCCTCTTGTTCTACATTCAGCTTGGTGGAGATTATCACTAGAAGCTTCTCATTTGCCTCTAGATAGGCATATTTCAGATGTTCTGGTAAAGTTTAAGTTCCAGTGCTAGAGGTTGCTCCACAGAAGGAAGTGGTTTAGCACTCTCAGTAGAAGAAATATCTGTAACATTCAAATCAAAGAGGTTAGATTCACTTGTACTTGCTCAATTCAAAACTTCACATTCTTACCTTATCAATTTATCAATCTCTTCAATATTAGAATTTGCAGAATTCACATTCAAAAAGTCAGAAATACAAGAGTCACACATAGAAGAATTATTACAATATTCACAAATGGAAGTATCAATACATTCAGTAAAATCAAAAGAAAAATATGTTTCTAAAAATTCAAAAAATTGTTCATTTATCAAATCATCAAATAAATCAATTTGGAAGACAAAATGTTCTTCAGATGGATGCTTCATAGCATCAAGTATGTTGAAGTGCACAATGCTGTCCCCAAACTCCATGGTAAGTGTCCCGGCATGCACATCAATTTTTGTTCTTGCAGTCTTCAAGAACGGTCTTCCCAATATGATTGGTGCAGCACTCTTCATTGACTCTCCCTCTTGCATGTCCAAAATGAAAAAGTCGGCTGGGATGATAAGATCATTCACCTTGACTAGTACAGCTTCAACAATCCCAGCTGGGTTTGTTATGCTTCTATTGGCTAACTGAATAACCACACCTGTAAGCTGCAGAGGGCCAAGAACAGTGAAGTAAAAATAGACAAAGGCATGACATTTATAGATGCTCTTAAATCTAGCATGGCATTTTCAATCCTATTATTACCAATAATGCATGGGATAGTGAATGTTCCTGAGTCCTTACATTTCTCAGGCATTGTGGACCTTTGTTTTTCAAAAAGTGCAGACACATTCCTACCCATATTTACCTTCTCATTACCCTTAAGACTCCTTCTATGGGTGCATAAGTCTTTCAAGAACTTTGTGTACTTGGGTATTTGCTTGATTGCATCTAGTAGAGGTATGTTCACCTCTACCTTCCTAAAGGTCTCAAAAATCTCTTTCTCAGCCTCTTCAATCTTTTTACTTGGCTGAATAACTCTCTAAGGGAATGGTAGAGGAATTGGCCTTTCAACATTTTCTGCTACCTTTGGTTGGGTATGGGTAGGTTCTGGTTGTTCTTGAGTCATTTCCTCTCTATTTTGACCAACTATAGCTGGAGTACAGCTTGAGTCTTCCTTCTCTTTGGGCATTGTGGGCTCTTGCATCACTTTTCCAGACCTTAGGGGGATTGCACTCACATTTTTGGGATTCATAACAGTTTATGTAGGGAGGTTCCCTGAGCCTTGAGATTGCATCTGGTTTAGAGAGGAGGCTAACTGTCCCATTTAATTCTCCAAAGTTTTGATACTAGCCTCAGTTCTCTGCTGGAAAGTGATGTTATTCATGGTCAATTGCTTCATGAGCTCCTTCAATAATGGTTCATTTTTCTGGGATGCACTTGTTTGTGAAGAAGATAGTTGATGATGGTGCTGGGCTTATTGTGGTTGATGTTGGGATTGATGGGATCTATTTGGGCCAGCATGATGTGCTTGATATTGAGTGCCTTACTGCTGATTGTGTTGTTGAGAATTGCTTCCCCATCTTAGATTTGGATGGTTCCTCTAGCCTAGGTTGTATCTATTGAAAGATAGATCCCAATTGGGTTGTTGCTGCAAACTTGGAAAAGGAAATTTATTAGTGAAAATGTTTGCAGCATAAGCCTGAGGATTACCTTCTAGAGGGTCAGACTCTTGTAGTGTGGGGCAGCTATCAGTGTAGTGATCTGTAGCTGAGCAAATACCACACAACATGGCTGGGATGGATGGTGGAGGAGGTGAAGATGCAACAGCACTCTTTTGCATGGAAGCCAATTGCTTCACCATGGATGCTAATTCATCAAGTTTGTGTTCCTGCTTACTAGATTCAGCCACTTGTACTTCACTCACATTTCTGGTAACACAAGAATTTTGCCTTGTTGCAAACTGTTGGGAGTTGGCAGCCATGTTCTCAATCAAGTTGCAGGCTGCAACCAGAGTTTTGTCAAACAACGCCCCTCCACTTGCAGCGTCTATCATGCTTCGGTCCATAGGGTGCAGTCCCTCATAAAAGTATTGTATCAACAATTGATTACTAATTTGGTGATGAGGGCAACTAGCACACAGTCTCTTGAATCTTTCCCAATATTCATAAAGGGTTTCTCTTTCAAGCTGCCTTATCCCACATATTTCCTTTCTTATGGACGCAGCTCTTAATGCTGGAAAAAATTTCTCCAGGAAAAGCCTTTTCAAGTTGTCCCAACTAGCAATGGATCCTGGAGGGAGATAGTAAAGCCAATCCCTGGCTGCATCCATCAGAGAGAACGGAAAAGCCTTTAATTTGACATATTCCTCAGGCACACCTTGTGGCCTCATGGTTGAACAAACAATGTGGAACTCCTTGAGGTGTTTGTGTGGATCCTCACCTGTAAGGCCATGAAATATTGGCAACAAGTGTATTAGTCCAGTCTTTAGTACAAAGGGAGCATCAATATCAGGATACTGTATGCATAAAGTTTGATATGTTACATCCGATGCAGCCAGTTCCTTTAATGTTCTTTCATTGTCAGCCATTTTTTCAATTTCAAATTCTAATGAATGAGGTGATGAATAGATAGATGAAGGAGATGAAGACTCCTCAAAATGTTGAAAACTGTTCCTATGTGTTCTAATGCTACTATGAAATGTCCTATCAATCTCTGGATCAAGTGGATACAAGTCTCCAGGATTCGATCTGGTCATGGACTAGAAATTAACTATGAACAATGGAAAGAAGTAAACTAAATAAAATAGCAAAAATTGCAGAAAAATTTAGATGACAATTATGCAGAAAAACTAATATCTAAGTGCAGTAAATTAAAGCATTAACACCAAACAGCAAAAACAGAACAAAGTTGCAAACTATGACACGAAAATATGCAGCACACAAGCACAAATTATACAGAATTCTACAAAATTTTGCAGCAAAAACAGAACAAATTATGCAGAAAAATTGAAAAAGAACACTAAAACAGAGCGACTAACAAGTTCAATGCAAAATTAACACTAAAGTCCCCGGTAACGGCGCCAATTTGATGAACGATAAAGTTTTCATTTCGTTTTGCGAAAAGATTTGTCATTAACCTTCATCAAAATTTGTAGAAAAATTTATGTAATTGATCGCGAGTGTCACTCTTAGACAAATTAATAAAAATCGAATTGCATAAAAATTATGTAGTAAGAGGTGCAATCTGAGTCGTCTCCCAATGATGATAACGTTATATGATTATAAAATTTTTAGAGGGGGTTTGATTTATAGAATAACTAATTAGAATCAAAAGTTAAAAAATAATTAAAAACTCTAATCCAAGAATTTAGAAGAATTACGGCCACTCAATCACCAGATTCCAAGAAAATGCATCAACCAACAAATCAGTGATTAACATTAAATTTGAATGAAACCTCAATTCAAATTAAGCATTCACACGAGAAACCTCATGCATTCGATTAACACACAATTTGCTCAAAGTTCAGAAACCTCTAGAACCTAATCGATTTGTGTTAATTTAATTCACCAATGCCATTAATCTTAGATCTCAAACCTGAAAATCTAATTCACACTCCTTCAAGAATTAATTACATACATCAACTGAATAATATGTAATCAAACAACTGCGCAATTATCAATCCAAACAAAGAACTTTAATTCGAAATCATAATTAGCAAAAGGAGAAAGAAGGAAGAGATGAAACTGAATTTATTGTTGAATAAATTGTGAAACTGATCCTCAAGAGTGTCTCAGCCCTTTTTCAATTCTTGAACTAGATGAAAGTCTAAGCCTCCATTAATGGAGGAAAACAAGTCGTAAAAGGGGAGAAAAAAACGAGTGAGAGAAGAGAAGAGCCAAAAAAAATTTAAATTCCAAATTCAAAATTCAAAATTTCGTTAGTCACTTTGTTCCATTTTTTTTGTCTATGAAAACGGCCTCTTTTTGGTTCATGGCCTAAAAGACAATTGTAGCCTTGGATGTCAGATTCAAAACGCCACTAGAATGAGCTTAATCGGATGTCTATGGACTGAGATATGGCCCAAATACCGCCCGCACCTTGCTTAGGATCCGCGACTGCAGCGTTCTGACTTTTTCCAGGCCCAGTTTAAGCTTCTTATCATCAAAATTGGTTTCTGACCTCTCGTAGGAATTGTGCACCTTTCTCTTAGCTTTCCTACAAATCAAGAATCACAATGAAATGAGTTCTACAACTCAAGATATGTTCCAGAAACCAAAACAGTATCATAATTTGCCAAATACTATAAAAATTAAATAAAGCCCAAATAAAATTCAAACGTCATAAAATGATCCAACTCAACCAATTAGGCACAAAAGAGGATTAATAAGCTAGGAATGAGAGGAAATAATGTTATAAAAATCCAATTGATCAAATTCTCCTACACTTAGCTCTTGCATGTCCTCATGTAAGACACAATCAAGCAAATAAAAACATGTAACCTAAAAAAATCATAGAATAATCAAAACAAATAAACAAATTTTCCAATGAATCCTTAGAAGTGCTGAACTTAAGGACACAAGATTAAATAAAGCATCAAGAGTTCTATAACAATCAAACATCTAACTCAGAACCTCTCAAAAATGCAAGCCAAGCAATATCATTCAAAGTGTATAGATCAAGCATGAAAGATCTCACAAGATGGTGTATACAACTCAACTCTCAAGTGTATAGTTCAAAGTGTTTCACTCAAGTCACCTCAAAAGACAATGCATTACCATAAGCTTGTTAATCTTCTACTTCTCCACTACTTACAATCATATGCAAACACAAATCAAGAGGACTTTATTCAATGGTTGTAATAGGGCTAAGGTAAGGGTAGGGAAATATGAGGATATGACAAGATACAACCAAAGAGAATAGGAATAACATTAGTCCTTAGACAAATCAAGCCATAACATACATTTATTCTCCTTGGACTTTCTTTTTCCTTCATCAAAATTTCCCATTTTCTTTGTAATAATTCTTTTATTTTTTTACTATTTTTTTATTCCTTTTTCTTCATTCATTTTTTTTTCTTTTCTTCTTGCATTCTTTTCGAGCCCCCACACTTCAAATGCAATAACATTAATGAAACCAATGCACTCCCTATTTCCTAAGGTTAGGTATAACATGGTTTTCCACTTAAAGTTTTTAATGTACTAGAAGCCAAAGAATGGTCAATAAGGCTTAAATGGGCTAAACAAAAGGCAAAATGCAAGGTAAGTTCTATGGCCAAGTGGGTAAAAATTTGAAAAAAAAAGTGCCTCTATCATGTTCATAATTGCATATGAAAATTGTAGCCTCAAAGAAGAATCAAAGCAAGTTCTAGAATGACAAAATCTAAGAGGGAAAACACACAAGAAAGAAAAGAATGATATGAATTTCAACCATCCAAAAATAAGGCTCAAAAGCTCGCAAAGGTACAGTCTAACATACTTAATCATACAAATTAAAATCAATCCCCCAATTCACATATATCATGACGAAGAAGCACAAATGAAATTATGTAGGAACTCTATCCTTCTTAATGACTAATGCCTTAACTCAATAACTTCCAATTCAATAAAGGAAAACAAAACAAAAATAATGCTAAATAATAAAAACCTATTACTCTTCCCCCCACACTTCAACTTTACATTGTCCTCAATGTAATGTATAATGGAAATATAAGTAAAATGTAGTGAGGAAAGAGAAAGTGGAACTCCCTATTCAATCATAAGTGGCCGCTAGCAAGCGAACCTCCTCAATGGTCTCCAAGGGTACGTCCTCAATGGTCTCCAAAATTTGTGTTCTCCTACTGCAAAATTTAGAATTATGCAGAAACGCGTGTCAAATAATAAGGTAACGTGCAGCATGAAGTGTTTATGCATCAAAGATATGTAGCAACTTTATGAATTATCACAATTCAAATGCAAGACCATTATTGAATGCAAAAAATAAATTAAAAACTCTAAAAAAATAAAATAAAATAAAATAACTGTGAGTTGCCTCTCACACAGCGCTCTTTTAACGTCACTAGCTTGACGCCTTATGATCTTTAATTCTAGGAGATACTTTTGATGGCAGCGGTTTTAGTTGTATCTCTAGATATTCCTCCTTTTTTCATAAATTTGCAGCACTTCATTTAATTGGGAACATGGAAGAAATAACTGTGGATAGACTTCCAGCTGTTTGATAAACTTAATGAGCTTCTTTCCATGTTCTTGATTGCTTTTATATGTAGAATATTGTGTACTCTTACTATATGTTGGCTGCTGCACTCTTGGATATATAGTGATATAGTATCCATACTTCAACTGCTTAGGAAATGGCTACAACTCAGATGCAGGGGACAACTTTAGAGAAGAAGGTAGTGTAAAAATTAGAGCTGAATCTGCCGTGAATGCATCTTGATTTACTTTTTTAGAATCTGCAATAGTTGCATCAAAATCACCATAAACATATGTATCAATCTCAACACAGATGCTACATTTTGTAGAATCATTACATGCATCACAAGTAAAAGAATTAGGATAATTGGCTAGGTTAGGATAATTAATACAATCTAAAAATTCAAAAAACTCAGCCAAATTATCATCAACTAAATCATTCAACAAATTATCATGAAAAACCAAATGAAATGGAAGAGGAACAGGTTGCTCAAAATTTTCTTCTGCCTCAGTAGAAGTGTTATGAGCAGTAGGAGCAAATTCTACACTTGTTGGGCTGCAATCACTTGTTGGAGCAGTAGCATTAAGATCTTCATCTATTGGTTGCTGCTCTTGCGAGTCTTGAATGATATTTCTTGAACTCAAAGTAACATTCTCTGGTTCAACAACTGGTTGTGCAGAAAGATTACCAGGACCTTGAGACTTCAGCTCGTTTACTGTTGTTGCCAACTGACCAATCTGATTTTTCAAGTTTTGAATGGATGCTTCTGTTCTTAGTTGGAAATTCAAATTGTTAATTGCCATCTCCCTTATCAACTCTTGCAAGGAAGGCTCATTCTTGGAAGGTGCAACATTTTGTGGTGGGGGTTGATATTGTTGTTGCGTAAAATTCTCCCATCCCAAGTTTGGATGACTCATCCAACCTGCAAGCTCATACAATGTAAGATAGAAATCAGTATGATGTTCAGGTGAAGTAAAAATTTCACACAACATTGTAACCATTTGTGACAATGTCAACTGCTCGATCAAAGAAACTAAATCATCTAACTTGTTCACTAGTCTTCTATGATCAGCCATATAAAAAGTTCTCTGAGCCATAATATCTAAATAAGAATGAAAGGAAATAATTTTTTTTTCTTCAGAAACCACCAACCGGCCTCCAATCTGTTGCCATTGCGTAGATCTCGTCGAGCTAGATGAAATGCATATATTACAATAAAAAATCGGAGTTGTATGCAAAAAGTTATGCCACTTTTAAGTTTGGACAGAGATCTACACGTTCAGATACACGACCGTGCACTTGACCATGTACATTTCTGTGTGAGGTTTTTTTTTTTTATAGAATTTTTGGGCAATGATCTACACGGTCATATACACAACCATGTACTTTTTCGACAAATGTAGAATGCAAAAATGCAGAAACACAATACAGAATGTAGATAATTGAATGATGTAATACTGAGCAAGGATAGATGACTACCTACTATGCTATTCAAAGGCTATTAAAACAGAATACATAGACATAATTATGCTAAATGAAAAATGCTAATTATGCAGAATCCTAATTTGATGAAAAACGCTAATTATGCATAATCATAATTCGATGAAAAACGTTAATTATGCATAATCCTAATTAGATGTAAAATGCATTACAAAATATGCAATACAATCAAATTAACACATAATGATATAATCAAATAACATCATCATCCCCGGCAACGGCGCCAAAATTTGATCGCGAGTGTCGCTTTTGGATAAATTAATAAAAACTGAATTGCATAAAAATTATGTAGTAAGAGGTGCAATCCGAGTCATCTCCCAACGATGATAACGTTATACGATTATAAAATTTTTAGAGGGGTTTTGATTTATAGAATAACTAATTAGAATCAAAAGTTAAAAATAATTAAAAACTCTAATCCAAGAATTTAGAAGAACTATAACCACTCTATCACCAGATTCCCAGAAGATGCATTAACTAACAAATTAGTGATTAACATTAAATTCGAATAAAACCTCAATTCAAATTAAGCATTCACACGAGAACCCTCATGCATTCGATTAACACACAATTTGCTCAACTTTCAGAAACCTCTAGAACCTAATCGATTGTTGTTAATTTAATTCACCAATGTCATTAATCTTAGATCTCAAACCTGAAAATCTAATTCACACTCCTTCAAGAATTAATTACATACATCAACCAAATAATATGTAATCAAACAAATGCACAATTATCAATCCAAACAAAGAACTTCAATTCGAAATCATAATTAGCAAAAGGAGAAAGAAGGAAGAGATGAAACCAAATTTGTTGTTGAATAAATTGTGAAACTGATCCTTAAAAGTGTCTCAGCCCTTTTTCAATCCTTGAACTAGATGAAAGTCTAAGCCTCCATTAATAGAGGAAAACAAGTTGTAAAAGGGGAGAAAAAAACAAGAGAGAGAAGAGAAGAGAAGAGAAGAGAAGAGCCAAAAAAATTTAAATTCCAAATTCAAAATTCTGTTAGTCACTTTGTTCCATTTTTTCGGCTATGAAAACACCCTCTTTTTAGTTCGTGGCCTGAAAGACAATTGAAGCCTTGGATGTTGATGGGCTTCACAAATGAAAGAAAGAAATACAGAAATGTAAGCAACATTAATGTAAATTCAATGAGAATCAAAGGGAAATTGGAAATTAAAACCTATAATGGACCCATGGCTGTCACCCAAGGCTCCAAAGCTCTGGAAAGAAAATGTCCTAATTTGGCAAAGAGAATGAAAGAAAAATAAAATGTTCAAGTCCCCGTACCCTAATTCCTAAAATTTATTTATAGTGGAGGACATGTCAGCAAAGTGTCCACTTTTGCCTTTGAAAGTGTCCACTTTGGGCCTTGAAAGTGTCCACGTGCAATTTACGTAATCTTGCCAATTCTCTGGAGTTGCCACTATTGGGCTTGAAAGTAGCTACTTTGTATGCGCGTAGCCACTTTGAAAGGCAATAGTGGCCACGCGCAACATGCTTCCAGAAGTGGCATCCTAGAGCTTCTGTAGTTGCTACTATTGGACTTTAAAGTGGCTACTTTAGATGCGCATAGCCACTTTGAAAGGCAATAGTGGCCACGCGCAACATGCTTCCAAAATGGCATCCCTAGACCTCTCTGGAGTTTCCACTTTTTCACTTGAAAGTAGCTACTTTAGAACCTTTAATGCCCAGACTTGCTGTAGTTGCCACTTTTGCTCCTAAAAGTGGCTACTTTGGGGGCAACTTTCATCCAAGGGCCAAAATATCTCAGAATTAACTTGGGGACTCTGCAATTTTATCAAGACAATTAAAATTGCAATCTATATCTATGTAATTAAATGCAAATTAACCAAAAATTAATAAACCTATGATATTTACTCAAAATGTGATTTCTATATTATTTGCACTATCTAAGTCCATTTTTTCTATCAAGGAGCACTAAAAAGGTAAATAAAAATATAATAAAAAGTGGATTCATCACAACCCCAAACTTAAACTTTTGCTTGTCCTCAAGTAAATCAAAATTCAAGCAAATCAAATGAAGAAGGTTGGATTTATCCAAAAAAAATTTTTTTTTTTAGAGATTTTCATTTCAACTTCATGCTTTAATTAGCACTTCCAACATCTTCACAACCATAGACTCATTCAACAGAGGAATCATATTCATGTCAAATATTCCATGCAAAGTCCCACTAAATTGGAACAAAAGAATCAAGCAGGGTTTCATATGACTCACATAATGCAAAGAAACTATCCATCTCACAAGGTGGTGTTTCACTCATCACTCAATAACATTTCAGGCTATGTGTTTTCCCTCAATCCATGCATTTTGCCTCACCCTACCATAGGCTTGCCCATATTCTAAATCTCCTTTGCCTAGACACAATGAACACCTATCATGAGGGCTTTGTTGGTCACAAATAGGGTTAGGATAGGCTCAAATTTAATCAAGGAGGGTCACAAGATCAAGTGGGTACTCAAGAGGAGGGAGTTCTTTTGAGTGATTTAGTACAAGAACTATAGTGGAATGCCTCAAATGATGTAGCTTAAGAGGTTCAAGCATTCTTTTACCACATTTTTTTTTAATTTTACCTTATGTGGAAATCCTTTTTCAACTCAAATGCCTTGCTATATTTTTCTTTCTTTCTTTTCTCCTTTTTCATTCATTCATTCATATTTTTGTGATATCATAGACTTTGACAATCATTTTTTTTTTACATGTATTATGAACATGTATGCTGTCCACCACCCCAAACTTAAGGCATTGCTTGCCCTCAAGCAACTACAAGCATAATCAACACCCCAAACTTAGTTTCTTGCACTCAATCTTGAGGCAACTCAAAAGAAATACCTCTATTAAGGAAAGGGAATTACTTTTGTTGACTAAGTTTGGCAAAAGCAAGGAGTGGGGAACAAGGAAGTGAAGTGCAAGGGTGGGGGGAAGGGTATGTGCAAAGAAGGCCTCAATCATCTAGACGGAAAATTGCCCAATGCATATTTAATTAAGAAACAAGGCAAGTTGTAGAAGATGAATGCAAAAATACATGTAATATGCACACAAAAAAGAAGTAAAAAGGCCCAATTCACTACCATGGCAAAGGTGATAATAACTTGCAAAATGAGAGTACAATTCACCCGACAAGAAAATATGTTCAAAATAGTAGGGATAGTAAATATGTACAAAAAGGAGAATGAGTAAGAGTTAGATGGGAAATGCAATCCGAGCATAAAAGCAAAATACAAAAGAGAAATAGGTTAAAAGGAAAAGAGAATAATTGAAATGAGGAAATATTTTTGTCTTTTATCTAGTACGGTGCAGGAAAAGTAAGCTACAAATAAATGCAAAATAGAGACAAAGAGTTCAACCCCCCTTTTTATAGATGATGTACTCAAAGTTCAGGGGCATAATGATGCTCCTCCTGATGGAACTGAGGGCATCTAAGCAGAGAAAGAAAAGAAAACATGAAAGGTTGACTAAGTGGCATCTTCATCGGAGGTGGATGAGGTGGCTTCTTCATCTTCCTCTGCGTTTTCTGCTTCCTCGGAGGAACTGGAGTTGGGGCATCTTTGGGTGCATTAGGATTGAATGAAGGCAGGTCATTCTGAACAGTAACTCGGAGGAAAGGGGCAGGGAAACAGTGGGCATGATAGATCTGGTCTGAAGTCATCCCCATCTTCTTGCCAATGTTCAGCATCATGGTCTCTATGAGGAGGATCATGCTGGTTTGACCAGAGTGGATGACAATCTGCCTCTGAGCTATTTGCTGCAGCTGCTCCCTAATTGTTGCAGGGGTCTCCTTCTTGTAGTCCGCTGGCCGGGTGAGACCTGGGTCTGAAGACTTCTTTAGCTTGAGTGGGTCCTTCACCAAGGCAGTGGAAATGGGAGGAAGTGCTCTAATTCTCTGCTGGTAGTCTCCAAAATTAGCACCTGCATCTTGGCACAACATAGTGATTAGAGAGGGAAAAGTTAAAGAATCTCTGCTCCTTTTAAGGACTTCCAGCATGGCGCTGCTGATGACCTCCCCAACATGGATGGGCATGCCAGTGAGAATAGCATAGATGAGTTCTGCCCTCTTCACTTCAATGGTGGAGGTGTGGATGACTGGCATGAATGAGCTAACAATGAAGATACTCCACACCTTGGCAGCTGGGAGAAGGTGTTTGGTGGTCAGATTCTTGGGCTGCATTTTACAATCAAATTCCCAATTTTCTCCTTCAATGCAGATTGTTTGAAGAATAGGCTGGTAATCTTTTTCCTTCTGTTTGCAGAATGCAGTGAAATCTAGCTGGCCAGGTTGCTTCTGCAGAGGAGGGATATTTAAAACCCTCTGGATGGTGGCTGGAGTGAAACTAACTTGCTTACCCCTGACCATGGTGTGCCTTGGGGGGTAAATGTCATCTTTCAGGCGTAGGGCAATAGCATAGAATTCCTGGGTGATGTCCTTCCACCCATTGCCTGCACAAGAAGTGAAAAGTCCCCAGTCACGCCTGTCTATTTCCTCCTGAAACTGGAAATGTCCCCTGCTGGATTTCAAAATTCCTGTCCTGGACGATCTGGCGCCACAGGATGTTCTCTTTGAAATATTATTCGTGCTCTGGGGACCTAAACCTGGGGTCATGAGTAGGAGGGGGTTGAGATAAAGAGGCTTCAGTTGGCCTACTCCTCTTGGTTCTGGGTGTATTTCTTTTGGGAATGCTAGACATTATCCTTGAGCCAAAGTGACCACTATGGCTTATGAAAGTGACCACTCTCACGAAAAGCAAATTGTACCACAAAGTGTTTGCTACTGCCACAATCCCTGCAAAAATTCTGAGTCCACAGAAAATTATTCACACAAAATTGAATTGTATCTACAAATGAAAACAAATAAAAAACAAAAACTCAATTGAAAGAATGCAAAGGGAAAGAACAAAATTCCTTATTCATGTGTGAGTTACCTCTCACAAAGCGCTTCTTTAATGTCATTAGTTTGACGTGCAAAGTGATTTACTCATGACAGGGGTCCTGGTTGAAGGAAATGATGGGAGAGTACACATCCACCTCTTCAATCTCCTCCAAGGGAACTGAGTTCTCCAAAAATCGCTTCAGGCGATGTCCATTCACTGTGCAACATTTGTTAGTGGAGTCACTCTTGAATTCCACTGCACCATTAGGAAACACTTGTGTGACTATAAATGGACCAATCCATCTTGAGCGAAGCTTTCCAGGCATGAATTTGAGGCAGGAGTTGAACAAGAGCACCTTTTGACCAACACAAAATTCTTTCCTGGCTATCAACTTGTCATGGTAGTGGAGTTGAACAAGAGCAGTCTTGTGCCCACAATGCATCATCTAGCCTGCGGGTCTAATCTTTTCTGTGTGGTTGCACAACTCTTTCAAGTATTTTCTTAATTTCTCTGTTGGAGAGTTCAGCCTGGCCATTCGTTTGCGGGTGGTAGGCTGTGGACACCTTGTGCAGAACTCCATATTTTCTCAACAGAACTTCCATTGTCTTGTTGCAAAAATGACTTGCTTGGTCACTAATGATGGCACGTGGGATGCCAAACCTGCAAAATAAGTTAGAGCGAACAAATTCTGCAACAACTCTAGCATCATTAGTCTTGGTAGCTTTAGCTTCTACCCACTTTGAAACATAGTCAACAGCAAGTAAAATGTACAGGAAACCAAAAGAAGAGGGAAAGGGACCCATGAAGTCAATACCCCAGACATCAAAGATGTCACAATATAGGATAGGTTGCTGAGGCATTTCCTGTCTCTTGGTGATCATTCCTCCTGATTTTTGGCAGCTCTCACAGACAGAATATGTTCGCCAAGAGTCTTTGAAAATGGACAGCCAGTACAATCTTGAGTCCAACACCTTTCTTACTGTTCTTTGAGGTCCATGGTGTCCTCCCACAACCAAATCGTGGCAAAACTGCAATATGGATTCTAGGGACACATCTTCTGATCACTTGATCATTACAGAACTTCCATAAGTAAGAGTCATCCCACACATAGTATTTGGCATCGCTCTTGATTTTGTCCCTTTGAATTTTTGATGCATTTATAGGGAAAACTCCTGCAACCAAAAAATTAACCAAATCAGCATACCAAGGTACATGTCTACTCTGGGAGTTGTTCATCAGGGAAATCATCCTTGAGGGGAATGAGTTTAGGGACTCCCTCTATTCTGCTTAAATTGTCTGCTACCAAGTTTTGTGCTCCACTTCTGTCTTTAATCTCCAAGTCAAATTCTTGAAGTAAGAGCATCCACCTTATTAGCCTGGGTTTAGAATCTGTCTTTTTTAGCAAAAACTTCAAAGCAGAATGATCAGTGAACACCACAACTTTTGATCCTAACAGATATGATCTGAATTTATCTAATGTAAACACTATGGCCAGTAATTCCTTTTCAGTTGTGGTGTAATTAGATTGTGCAGTGTCTAAGGTCCTAGAAGCATAATAAATGACATGAAGGACCTTACCAACCCGTTGTGCAAGGACAGCTCCCACTGCATAATTTGAGGCATCACACATCATCTCAAAGGGTATTGACCAATCTGGAGGTTGGATAATTGGTGTGGTGGTTAAGGCTTTTTTAAGGAAGTTGAAAGCCTCCTTGCAGTCCTCATCAAAGTCGAATTCAACATCTTTTTGCAGCAGCTTCGAAAGACGAATTGCAATCTTGGAGAAATTTTGAATGAACCTCCTGTAAAATCCTGCATGGCCCAAAAAAGAATGAACCTCTCTCACGCATGAGGGGTAAGGAAGCTGTGAAATAACATCTAATTTTGCAAGATCAACCTCAATTCCTTTTTCAGAGATTATGTGTCCTAGAACTATACCCTGCTCTACCATGAAATGGCATTTCTCAAAGTTAAGTACAAGGTTAGTTTCAATACACCTCTTCAAGACTTTTTCTAAATTGACTAAACATGCATGAAAGGATGTGCCATAAACTGTGAAATCATCCATGAAGACCTCTATGCAATGCTCCACTAAATCAGAAAAAATACTCAACATGTATCTCTGGAATGTGCCAGGAGCATTACATAGGCCAAAAGGCATTATTCGATAAGCGAAGGTGCCAAAGGGACATGTAAATGTGATTTTCTCCTGGTCTTGAGGGGCAATACATATTTGGAAATAACTAGAGTAGCCATCTAGAAAGCAATAGTGGGACTTACCTGCCAATCTTTCAAGCATTTGATCAATGAAGAGTAGTGGAAAGTGGTCCTTCCTTGTTGCCTGGTTCAACCACCTGTAGTCTATGCAGACCCTCCAGCTGTTCTGGACTCTGGTAGGTATCATTTCATTCTTTTCATTCCTGACCACAGTAAGTCCAGATTTCTTTGGGACCACTTTCACAGGGCTAACCCAGGTGCTATCAGAGATTGGGTATATGATCCCAGCTTGAAGCAACTTGGTGACTTCCTTCTTCACCACATCTAGGATGATGGGATTCACCTCCGTTGAGGTTGTCTCACCGGTTTAGCATCCTTTTCCAACAAAATTCTGTGCATGCACATGGAAGGGCTAATTCCTGGTATATCAGCAAGTGTCCACCCAATGGCTCTTTTGTGCTTCTTGATCACTTCTAGCAACTTCTCCTCTTGATCACTATCAAGCTTGGTGGAGACGATAACTGGGAGCTTTTCATTTGGTTCCAAATAGACATATTTCAAATGCTCCGGTAGAGGCTTTAACTCCAATGTGGGAGGTTGCTCTATAGAGGGAAGTGATTTAGCATTTTCATTTGACAAAATTTCTGCAACATTCAAATCAAAAGGGTTAGATTCAACTGTATTTGCTAAATCCAATACTTCATATTCTACCCCTATGGAATTATCAACTTCATCAATATTAAGAATTTCAGAACTTCCATTCAAATAATCAGAATTTTCAGCACAAGTATCATACAAAGAATTTTCATATGATTCACAAACAAAAGCATCTACACAATGGGAAAAATTAAGAAAAGAGTTTCTCAAAATTTCTGTCCAGCTCTCATCCACTAATGCATCAAATACATCAATATGGAAGACAAAATGTTCTTCAATCGGATGTTTCATGGCATCCAATATGTTGAAGCGCACAATGTTATCCCCAAATTCCATGGTGAGTGAACCGGCATGTACATCAATCTTCGTTCTTGCAGTCTTCAAGAACAGTCTTCCCAAAATGATCGGTGCAGAATTTTTGAGTGACTCTTCTTCTCGCATGTCGAGGCTGCAAGGGACCAAGAGATAGAGAGGAAAAAATAGACAATGGCATAACATTAATAGATGCTCCTAGATCTAACATTGCATTGTCTATCCTATTATTACCAATGATGCATGAAATAGTAAATGTTCCTGGGTCTTTACACTTCTCAGGCATTGTGGTTCTCTGTTTCTCAAAAAGTGCAGAAACATTTCTACCCATGTTAACCCTCTCATTACCCTTCAGACGCCTTCTATGTGTACACAAATCTTTCAAGAACTTGGCGTACTTGGGTATTTGTTTAATTGCCTCCAGCAAGGGTATGTTTACCTCAACCTTTCTGAAGGTGTCCAAGATTTCTTTGTCACTCTTCTGAGCTTTCTTACTTGGTTTGGTGACCATAACCCTTTGAGGAAAAGGTGGTGGAATTGCCCTTTCAGCTTCCTCTACCACTTCTTGAGTGGTGGGTACATTTTCTTCCTCCCTTTCATCAACCAAGGGGCGTGGGATCTCCTTCTCCCTAGGCATTTCAGGCTCTTGCATTACCTTCCCAGACCACAGAGTAATTGCACTGACATTCTTTGGGTTGTGACTGTCTGTGCTGGGAGGTTACCTAAACCTTGGGACTGAATTTGATTTATAAAGGAAGCTAACTGTCCCATCTGGTTCTCAATTGTTCTAATACTGGCCTCTATTCGCTGTTCAAAATTAATGTTGCTCATGGCCATCTGCTTCACAAGCTCCTCCAACGATGGCTCATTCTTCTGACAGGAAGAGGCTTGGGATGAGAATGCTTGCTACTATTGGTGAGGTTGTTGCCCATGCTGTTGATCCTTCCACTAGCGTGGCTGATGTGGCCTACCTTGACCAGCTTGGTAGTTGTTACTTTGCAGATTTTGCTGGTTGGAATTTCCTCCCCACCTCAAGTTTGGATGATTTCTCCAGCCCGGGTTATATCGATTTGAAGAAAGATCCCAGTTTGGTTGTTGTTGCGGCTGCTGAAAAGGAAATTTGTTAGTGTAAATATTTATAGCATAGGCTTAGGGGTTACCATCAGGAGTGTCTGACTCCTGCAATGTAGGGCAGCTGTCTGTATAATGATCCGCAGCTGAGTATATTCCACAAAGTGTAGCTGGAACTGGTGGTGGTGGTGTTGCAGAGACAGCACTCTTTTGCATTGCAGCTAATTGCTTTACCATAGAGGCAAGCTCATCATTCTTGTGCTCCAATTTGTTTGGTTCTGCAGCTTGAACTTCATGCACACCTCTAGTAACATAAGAATTCTGTCTAGTTGCAAATTGCTAGGAGTTGGCAGCCACGTTTTCTATCAAGTTCCTGGCTGCCACAGAGGTCTTGTCTACCAAGGCTCCTCCACTCGCTGCATCAATCATACTCCTATTCATTGGGTGCAATCCTTTATAGAAGTACTCGATTAGTAATTGATCGTTGATTTGGTGGTGGGGGCAGCTGGCACATAGTCTTTTAAACCTCTCCCAGTATTCGTAGAGAGTTTCTCTTTCTAGCTGCCTAATTCCACAAATTTCCTTTCTTATGGATGCAGCTCGGGAGGCTAGAAAGAACTTCTCTAGAAAGAGTCTTTTGAGGTTGTCCCAACTTGTAATAGATCCGAGAGGAAGGTAGTAGAGCCAATCCTTTGCGGTGTCCATTAATGAGAAAGGAAAAGCCTTCAATTTGACATGCTCCTCGGAACACCTTGAGGTTTCATGGTGGAACATACAATGTGAAACTCCTTCAAATGTTTGTCACGGTCTTCACCTGCAAAACCATGGAATTTAGGTAGAAGGTGAATTAATCCAATTTTCAAAACAAAAGGGGCATCCACATCTGGATATTGGATGCACAATGTTTGGTATGTGACATTCGGTGCAGCTAGCTCCTTAAGAGTCCTCTCATCACCTGCCATTGCTCCAATACTAGAGTTAAGTGAAAATAGAGAAGAGTAAACAGAATTTGGTGTCACATATTGTAAAGATGCAGTAGGTGATGATGATGATTCAAAGTGATCCATGTGTCCTAATGTTCCTATAAAAAGTCCTATCAATCTCCTGGTCTAATGGATACAAATCCCCAGGGTTTGATCGGGTCATGGACTAGATATTAACTAACTAAATCAAAAGCAAATTGAGTAAATGAAATAACAAGAATAGTTTGAAATAATTCTGCAGAATTCTACAGAATTATGCAGCAAAAGTGTAGAAAAATAGAGTAATATGTAGCAAAATGAGTACAGAAAAATGAAAGTGAGTAATTGAAAAATTGCAGCACTTGAATGAAGGGAATGATGCAGAAAATCTTGCAATGATAATGCAGAAATAGACCATAAAATTCGTATGACTATCAACACAATTCAAGAACTCAAAAATGAAACAAACACACTAACATGCAAAACACAAAAACAGAGCACTAATCATGTTCAACATAAGTTCAGCACCAAAAATATCCCCGGTAACGGCGCCAATTTGATGGAACGAATTTTTGCTACTCGTTATGCACAAAGATTATCATTAATCCTCATCAAATATGCAAAGAAATGAATGTCGTACTAGGGTGTTATCCTAGGTCGTCTCCAAGGAATTTTTGGTTGGGAACATACATCGAACAAGTGTAAACATGGATTTTAAAGCAAGTAAATTGGGGGGAGGTTTGTCAATTTCCAGATTTTAATCAAGAGCAAAATGTAAACTAGTGAAATTCAATCAATTAAGAAGCATAATCCCTAATCAATCAATGAGTTATATCCCTATTCTTTCAAATGATTCAATAATCCCCTTTTCTTCCCTTAAATTAAGCTAATCTAACAAACGTAAATTAACTTTAGCATCTCAATTAAAATTAAGCATCTTAATGGGCTCCAATCTCTATCCCTAAGATTAAGCAATCTCAAAGATTAATCAAAATTAAGAAATTTTGGATTAGAATTTTGTTTGGGTAATTTAGGGTTCATTAAGCAATGTTCCCCTCATGTAAATTTCATTTCATTCAGAGATTGGGGTTAATAAATCCAAGGAAAGAAAGAGTAATATTACCATTAAACCCAAGAATTCAAGAACCATATGAGTTGACTAGGAATTACAAGAGAATTTAGCCTTCCATATGGATGGGATTCACAAATGAAAGAAAGAAATACAGAAACGTAAGCAACATGAATGTAAAATCAACGAGAATCAAAGGGAAATTGGAAATTAAAACCTATAATGGACCCATGGCTGTCACCCAAGGCTCCAAAGCTCTGGAAAGAAAATGTCCTAATTTGGTAAAGAGAATGAAAGAAAAATAAAATGTTCAAGTCCCCGTACCCTAATTCCTAAAATTTATTTATAGTGGAGGCATGTCAGCAAAGTGTCCACTTTTACCTTTGAAACTGTCCACTTTGGGCCTTGAAAGTGTCCACGTGCAATTTACGTAATCTTGCCAATTCTCTGGAGTTGCCACTATTGTGCTTGAAAGTAGCTACTTAGTATGCGCGTACCCACTTTGAAAGGCAATAGTGGCCACGCGCAACATGCTTCCAAAAGTGGCATCCTAGAGCTTCTGGAGTTGCTACTATTAGACTTGAAAGTGGCTACTTTCGATGCGTGTAGCCACTTTGAAAGGTAATAATGGCCACGCACAACATGCTTCCAAAATGGCATCCCTGGACCTCTCTGGAGTTGCCACTTTTTCACTTGAAAGTAGCTACTTTGGAACCTTGAATGCCCAGACTTGCTGTAGTTGCCACTTTTGCTCCTAAAAGTGGCTACTTTGGGGGAAACTTTCATCCAAGGGCCAAGATATCTCAGAATTAACTTGGGGACTCTGTAATTTTATCAAGACAATTAAAATTGCAATCTATATCTATGTAATTAACTGCAAATTAACCAAAACTTAATAAACCTATGATATTTATTCAAAATGTGATTCTATATTATTTGCACTATCTAAGTCCATTTTTTCTATCAAGGACCACAAAAAAGGCAAGTAAAAATATAATAAAAAATGGATTCATCAGATGTCAGCTTCAAAATGCCACTGGAATGAGCTTAATCGGATGTCTGTGGACTGAGATATGGTCCAAATGATGCACCTTGCTCAGGATCTGCTTATGCAGCATTCTGACTTTTTCCAGGCCCAGTTTCAGCTTCTTATCATCAAAATTGGTTTCTGAACTCTCATAGGAATTGAGCACCTTTCTCTTAGCTTTCCTACAAATCAAGAATCACAATGAAAGGAGTTTTACAACTTAAGATATGGTCCAGAAACCAAAACAGTATTAGAATTTGCCAAATACTGGAAAAATTAAATAAAGCCCAAATAATATTCAAACATTATAAAATGATCCAATTCAACCAATTAGGCACAAAAGAGGATTAATGAGCTAGGAATGAGAGGAAATAATGTTATACAAATCCAATTGATCAGTAATCTAGGTTGTAAACCTAGGTTGTCTCCAAAGACTTTAGTTTGTAACATACATTGAACATGTTGTGAACATTTACTATGAAAGCAATTAAAACAAGGGGGTTTTGTGTGATTCCAATTTTAATGTAAAGGTAAATGATGAAATTAATGAATCCAATCAATGAAATATGCAATCCTTAGTTTGTTCATGCAATTCTATCATTATCCCTCTCAAGATTCAATACTTTTCCTCTTTCTCTAAATTAGGGTAACTCAAAAAGCATGAATTAACCTTAGATTTCCATACGAATTAAGCAATTTATATGGGCTCCAACCTCTCATCCCCAAGATAACGCTACCTTAGAAATTAACTTAGGATTAAGGAAACTAAGTTAAGAATTTCATTAAAACGAATTAGGGCTAATTAAGCAATATCCCCCTCATTCAACCATTAATTCAATTCAAAGAGTTGGGAAATGTAAATTCATGAGAGAAAGGAAATTATATTGACATTCATACCCAGGGATTCAAAAACCCATGAACTCATTAAGGATTACAAGAAAGTTTAGCCCTCCATAGGGATGGGTCTTACAAATTCAAGATGGAAACAAAGGGAAATCAACATCATAATGCAAGAATTAAAGGAAAATGAAAGGAAATTGTAAATCAAACCCTAAATTAGCCTTGGCTGTCACCCAAGGATCCTAAGCTCTGCAAAATGATCCAAAAGTGGCGAAAGAATCTAAGGAAATGTAAAAAGATCTGTACCCTAATTTCTTAAATTCTATTTATAGTGCAGAAATTTTTGCCCAAAGTGATAACTATGGTTTCATAGTGATAACGCGCAGCGTTCCATAGTGTTTATGCGCACTCCATAGTGATTACGCGTGAGATCTATGATTTAGGCCTCTCTAGAGTTATCACTTTGGCTTCATAGTGATAACACGCAACGGCCTAAAGTGATTACTCTCGCTCCATAGTGTTTACGCACAGGTCCTGTGTTTTTGTCCTCTCTGGAGTTGTCACTTTGGCATCAGAGTGATAACTTTGGCTGCTCCAGAGTGTCCACTATAGTTCCATCTTAGCTACACGCAAGCCTTGTACTCTTTGGCCTTTCTGGAGTTGTCACTATAGGTTCATAGTGATCACTCTAGTCTACCTTTCTGGTACTAGCTTACTAAAGTGTTCATTATGGACTCCAAAGTGATCAGAGCATCCACTATGGTTCCATAGTAGCTACGCGCAAGCCTTGTACTCTTTGGCCTTTCTGGAGTTGTCACTATGGGTTCATAGTGATCACTCTGGTCTACCTTTCTGGTACTAGCTTGCTGTACTATTCACTATGGATTCCAAAGTGATCACTTTCACCTCAAACTTTCTCAAATTTTAAAAATCCATGGAAAAAAGTCTAGAAACTCCTGCACAATTATTCAAATGATCAAAATTGCAAACCATATCTATGTAAATCAATGTAAATTAACCAAAAATTAAGAAACCTATGATATTTGACCAAAGTTATGTTTTTATGTTATTTACAATTCCTAAGTCTACTTTTTCTATTAAGAAACATTAAAATGACAAGTAAAAAACTAATAAAATGTGGACTCATCAAGATGTTGCCAGTTCTTTGACATTTATCACGACTTTCAACATATCCTTAAAGAGTGTAGGCCAAAAGAAACCTGCTTGCAAGACTTTTGCAATAGTCCTTGAACTTGCATGGTGGCCTCCATATTCTGAATTATGACAATGCCATAGTATCTCAGTTTGCTCACTTTGTGGAATGCACCTTCTAAGTAACCCATCCACTCCAATTTTGAACAAGTATGGATCTTCCCACACATAGAATTTGCTGTCATGTATGAACTTCTTCTTTTGCTGCCAAGTAAATCTCTTTGGGATGAATTGAGTAGCTTTAAAATTTGCAATGTCAGTAAACCAAGACATCTCTTCTACTGCAAAAAGCCTTTCATCTGGAAACTCTTCATTAATTTCCAATGAGGGGTCAAACTTTCCAATGGAAGTCTGGACAAGTGGTCAGCTACCCCATTTTCCTTTCCTTTCTTATCTCTAATTTCCAATTCAAATTCTTACAGCAGTAAAATCCATCTCAGCAATCTTGGCTTGGCATCCTGCTTTGGCAATAAATATTTAAGTGCAGAATGATCTGAACCCATCAAGTATGATCTGAATTTATCAAAAGCAAACACAATAGCTAGGAGTTTTTTTTCTGTTGTTGTGTAATTTACTTATGCAGGATTTAAAACTTTGCTAGAATAATAAATGACATGCAATTTCCTATCCTTTTTTTGCCCTAAAATAGCACCCGCTGCACTATCACTTGCATCACACATTAGTTCAAAAGGTAAATTCCAATATGGTTTTGCAAGAATAGGTAGAGAATCAGTTTTTCTTTCAAAATAGAAAATGCATGCAAACAAATATCATCAAATATGAATTCAGTATCTTTTACAAGTAAATTAATAAGAGGTTTTGCAATTTTAAAAAAGTCCTTGATAAACCTCCTGTAAAAACTAGCATGTCCTAAAAAAACTCCTAATTCCTTTAACATTGATTGGTGGATGCAGTTTACTAATGACTTCTACTTTTGCTTGGTCCACCTCTATTCCTTTTTCTAAAATCTTATGGCCAAGAATAATGCCTTCTTGGACCATGAAATGGCATTTCTCCCAATTCATCACAAGGTTAGTATCTTGACATCTCTGCAAAATAGTGGATAGATTAGCTAAGCAATCATCAAATGAATCACCAAAAACAGAAAAATCATTCATAAACACTTCAATGATGTTTTCTACCAAATCAGAAAAAATAGCAAGCATATACCTTTGAAAGATGGCAAAAACATTGCATAATCCAAAAGGCATTCTTCTATATGCAAAGACTCCAAATGGACATGTAAATGCAATCTTCTCTTGATCCAAAGGATCCACTGCTATTTGGTTGTATCCTGAATAACCATCAAGGAAACAATAGAATGAATGTCCAGCAAGTCTCTCTAGCATTTGATCTGCAAATGGTAGTGGAAAATGGTCCTTTCCAGTTGCATCATTTAACTTCCTATAGTTAATGCACATGCGCCAGCCAGTAATAGTCCTAGTAGGGATAAGTTCATTCTTCTCATTAGGTACAACTGTCATCCCTCCCTTCTTAGGGACAACTTGGACTGGACTCACCCATTGGCTGTCAGAAATTGGATAAATGATCCCTGCATCTAACAACTTCATAACCTCTTTCTTGACTACTTCTTTCATGGCTGGGTTCAATCTTCTTTGTGGCTGCACAACTGGTTTAAAATTCTCTTCAAATAAAATTCTATGCTTAAAAAAAGAAGGATTTATACCTTTTAAATTTGCAATATTCTAGCTGATTGCAGATTTGTGTTCTCTTAAGATTCTCAGCAGCTTTTCCTCTTGTTCTTCCTTGAGCTCATTGTTAATGATGACTGGATTCTTATGGTTCTTATCCAGGAAGGCATACCTCAAGTGGGATGGCAGCTGCTTAAGCTCTAGCTTCTGCTCTTTCTCTTCTTTGACTTCATTTTTCAATTCCTCTTTAACTGAATTTTCTGCAAGGATTTTGAATTGGCAAGGCTTCTAATTGCTGCTCAATTTCCATCATTTGTTCTGCTTTACAAATCTCAGAATTTGTATTTCCTGCAGCTATAATTTCCCTTAACACAACATTTTCATCAAATTCGTTAATAGGGTGTTATGTAATAAAAGCATCTAGTATATCTACCTTCTTGCATGTATTATCTTCAACTAGATATTTTAAAGCTTCAAACACATTAAATACTACCTTCTCATCTTGAACTCAAAGCATAAGTTCCCCTTTTTGCACATCTATTAAAGCTCTCCCTGTTTCAAGGAATGGCCTTCCTAGGATCAAAGGAATATTAGCATCCACCTCTATGTCCAGAATTACAAAATCTGCAGGAAAAATGAACTTATCAACTTTAACCAATAAATCTTCAACAACTCTATATGGATAAGTGTATAATCTATCAGCTAGCTGCAGTGTGATGTTGGTGGGTTTCACTTCTTCTATGCCTAATTTCTTCATGATAGCTAAAGGCATCAAGTTTATGCTTGCTCCCAAGTCACACAATGCTCTTCCCACAGTGCATTGTCCTATTTTGCATAGAATGCTGAATGATCCTGGGTCTTTGAGTTTTTTAGGAAGCTTTCTCTTGAGAATGGAACTACACTTCTCTATCAAGGGCACTGTTTTGTCGTGGTCTAGCTTCCTTTTTCTGGAAAGTAGTTCTTTCATAAATTTTGCATATGAAGGCATCTGCTCCAAGGCTTCTGCAAAAGGAATGTTAATCTGTAATTTCTTAAAGACATTCATAAACCTTTCAAATTGTTCCTCCTGTTTAGGATTTTGAACCCTTTGAGGATAAGGCAGCCTCTTGTATTTTTCTGAATCTGTTGGCTTGCAAGCATCTTCAAAGAGTTGCTTTTTGGTTTTCCTCTCAAAATTCATAGGAACTTCTTCTTTTTCTTCTGAATGATCTTTCTTTAATAGCTTAAAATTTCCTTGTTGCAGATCTTGTTCAATTTTCCTCTTTGCTGCATCATTTATTTTCTTTTCTGCAGGTTTAGGACTTGCAACCACAGCTCCACTACTTGTAATTATGGATTGACATTGGTCCTTAGGATTGATTACTGTATTGCTTGAAAATCTTCCTTCATCCCCGCTGGATAGTTGTTTAGCTAACTGTCCAATTTGTGTTTCCAGTTTCTTTATAGAAGCTTCTTGGTTCTTGAAGCTTGTTTGGGTCACCTTCATGAATTGCAACATGGTTTCTTCCATCTCAGTCAACCTTTCATTCATAGGCTTTGAAACTTTCTGAGTTCCTTGAGGTTAAGTGGATGGATTCCTCTGAAAATAAGATTGTTTTGTTGCTGGACCTGCATTAGAAAGAGGTAAATTAGAGTTAGCATTCTTGGTAGCAGAATATTGATTATTTCAATTAGAATACTGTTGATTTCTATTATTCAAAAATTGAAATCCAGGGGGATATGAAGGTTGTTGTCTCTAAAAATTGTTCATATAATTCACTCGTTCCTGTGGTTTACTTGTAGATGCCTCACATGCACCATTTACATGGTTTCCTCCACAAAAATCACAGCTTAGCTGACTGGTAGGCATTCTCCCTATTTGAAGGTTGCTGATTTGTTGAGTTAAGGCAACTATTTATTTTGAAAACATTTGATTTTGCAGCTGATTCTGTGCAAGAAAGGTTTCCAAAACCTTAGCTTTATAACCAAAGTTTCTTCCTTGATTCCTTGAGTATGAATTCTGATACATTGAAGATGCCATCATCTCAATAATCTTCTGGGCTTCTTCGAAGGACTTTGTATTTAATGAACCTCCAACAGTAGCATCAACCATTGTTCTTGTTGCTGCATTCATCCCATTGTAGAAAGTTTCCAATTGCATCCAATCTGGAATACAATGCTGTGGATACCTTCTAAGCAATTCTTTGTATCTTTCCCAAGCTTCATACAATGATTCTCCTTCTTGCTGCACAAAGGATGTAATTTCTCCTCTCAGCTTAGCAACTTTGGATGGAGGAAAGTACTTGGTTAGAAACTTATTCACAAGTTCTATCCAAGTTGTAATGCTTCCTTGTGGTTGAGCTTGTAACTAGCATTTAGCTCTATCTCTCAAGGAAAAAAGAAATAGTCTCAGTTTGATGGCTTCTTCACTAACCCCATTCATTCATATGGTGTCACATAGCTACAGAAAATTTGAAATATGTAAGTTAGGGTCATCAGAATTTCCACCAAAAAACTAATCATGTTGGACTAAGTGTAATAAGGCAAGTTTAATCTCAAAATGGTTGGCTTGATTATAGAAGAGTTAAAATCTTGCATGTTAGGAATTGCATAGTCCCCTAATGTTCTAATTCTATTTTGCTCTACCATCTCTATTTCTGGATTTGGTTGTCTCAAAGGTGTAGGTGTTCTTTTCACTCTGGGATTGTTCTGAATTTCTGAAGAATAGACAACTTCTAAATCACTATCACTTCCTATGAATTTTTCTGCTCTAGACTCTTTTCTCAATCTTCTTAGGGTTATGTCTATGTCAAGATCAAAGACCAGAATTGATTTATTCTTGTATTCACCATGCATATACAAGTCAAAATGAAACAAAATTAGACTATAATCAGTATTCAGAAATGCACAACAAAAATTATGCAAAAAAATATAAGTAAAAGCATATAAAAACTCAACTCTAGCAGCTGTAGAATTGTAAAATCATGTAGAAATTATGCAGAATGGAATTTACAATTATGCAGAAAAATGAAAAATGAAATTATGCAGAAAATGCAAAAGAATGCAAAAACTTTATGCAGAAAACACCAAAAATTATGCAGAAAACTACACAACATGCAAAAAAATCATGCAGAAAAACTTGAAAGCAAAACAACAAAAATAAATGCTCAATCTAGCTTCCTTTCTGCTACTAATGATATTGAGACATACAATTCCCCGGCAACAGCGCCAAAAACTTGTTGTTTGCAATCTAACACTAGCAAGTGCACTAGGATTGCAGCAAGTAATAAGTAATTTTTAAGAACAGGATATCGTCTCCATAAGGAATTTAGATTTCAAGTATCAATTCACATAATTATAACCATTTGAGCCATTCAAATTTGGAAGGAGAGATGTAATATACAATAGCAATAAACCAGAGCAATTAAAAGTAAACAACTTACAGAAAAGCAGAGTATAAGATTTGTGATGAAATGAGATAGGAATGAAGAATAGTTAGGAATTTGCATCACAAGAATGTCAATATTGATTCAATTATACCTCTGAATATTCAAGAACTTGGTTAATTGACAATTAGTTTCGCATATCAATAGCCAAAGGTTAATCCCTTAACTCATTGACCCTAACAAGCAACTAAACCACCCTAATCCCTTAGGTGAAGTTCAATTTCAAGTTCCATTAAGACTTAGAACCTTAAGATTGCATGATTAGGTCTCCTTATTCCTAAGAAATCCCTAAATTCTGATTGCTAACTCAGATCAGAGAATCAAATCCAACTTCCATTGGTAATTGTTCCTCTTTGATGAATCATATGAATTTCCATTCGTAGATTGCAATAACAGCAGAATTCATAATTCAATTAATCCAAAAACTCAAAATTTAGAAGCAAGAGTCAAATCAATACATCAATTCGAGTTCCATAAACTCCTAACTACAAAGAATTAAGCAAACATTGAAACAAAGGAAGAGAAAGAAGGAGAAGAAGAGAAGAAGTGCAGAGAAACCATCTCCACGAGCTCTAATCCAATGCCTTTTCTTGGAACTTCAAAATTTGACCTCACTCCTCTCTCTCACTCTCTCCCAACGAAAATCTAACAGAAAAAACAGAAAATGAGCAAAAGATCTCGAGTTCTGAGCTTAAGATATGTATTTATAGAAATCCCAATTTTGTGCATTGTCACTTTGTTTCATAAAAGTGACCACGCAGAGGCTTATTCTATTTCTGGAAGACTGGAACATTCACTTTTGTTGATAAGAGTAGCAAAGTAGGAGGTCGAGGAGTGCGCGTGATCACTTTCAAGAGCAAGAGTGATCACGTGCAACTTGCCTTGTTTCACTCCTCTCTGGAACTTCCACTTTCGCTGGCAAGAGTGGTAACGCATAACTTGTTAAAATCTTGCCTTCTTTGGAGCATTCACTTTTGCCAGTAAGAGTGACTACGCAGAGCTCGCTGAAATTCTTTCTTCTCTGGAATGTTCACTTTTGTTGGCAAGAGTTACAACGAACAACTCTGCTGAGATTGAACCTCCCTGAAACGTTCACTTTCAGTGATAATAGTGATCATGCCTACACTTAACTTCTCATTTAAGCTATGAATCACTCACTTTTGCTTGTAAGAGTAACCACACCCATCTTAAACTCCATGAGCCATGTTCTTTGAGTCCAGACTTGCTACTTTTCTGCTATTTCTCTATTGATTTACCAGCATCATGGTCTTTGCGCAGAATTTTCTACAAAAACACACTTCAATTATTAATTTCTACACAGAAAATTCATAAATGCTAAACTAATTATGTATTTAAAGAAATTCTTCAATCATTCTATTTTTATGATTTTTTTTTGCTTTTTCCAACACATTTTCCTTATCAAATGGATTAAAACTATAGTAAAATACTAGTAAAAATATGGATTCATCAACTTTCATCTCCGTTATGCATTTAAGTCCTTAAACCTAGACGTCGTTAATAGACAGTAATGAAATGATGACATGTCACGTTACGTGACACGTGTCATTACTTACATAGCAAAATGATGTTGACGTGTCACATTAAGTGACGTGTCATTAATTACGTGGCAAAAACAACCTCGTATGTGATATATTATATGTTTTTGTTTCATTTCAATCTTTGAAATTATAACTTATCGAGCATTTTAGTCCTTGAGATTGTCACCGATAGACATTTTAGTCCCTAAGATTGCCACTGACAGGCATTTCAGTCCCTGAGAGAGATAAAGAGAAGAAGTGTGATGCAGGTTCTATTGAAAAAGATCTAGTGGAGGAGATGATAGAGAAGGTTCATATGGAGTTGCATTTGCAAGATGGTTGGTGGCTTTGTAAGAAGGGGAGGGGAACGGAAGGGAAGAGCGATTGGAATTTTTGCACTCGCTAAATGATAGGAAAGTCATGCTAAAATATTTGTCATTGTCCTAACCCATTATAAACTGTAACATCATCAAAACTAGTTGTTGTTGTTCAGAACCCAACACATCATCTTCAAGTTACACCAAAATAGATTTCCCTCACACCAATAACATCTTCATCACTTACAACTCAAGATTTTGTATTCAAGTGAAGCCTAAATACTGGATATGAATGTGTGCATATATACACATAAAAACTACGAAGGAGAAGCGTGTGTAATTGTCACGACCCCCTTTTTGTAAGAAACCGAAAATATTATTTCTACACCACTTATTTATTTGAGATAAATAAATAACAGAGAATATAAGTATAAAATTCACTTTTCAATTTAAAATAAACAGAATTCCTTATGACAAATATCCAACAGAACAACATAATATTATATTTAGTTCATAATACTAAAAAATACACAGTTTTTACTACATCACTGATATCCAAGTCGCACTAGTATCAAAAGTAACTAGATTCCTCATAAAAACATGCAGTTCAGGGAGTAACCTAGGTCATCTCTCATAAGGATATAAATGCACATTGTTTCAATATCAATTATGCAGAAAAGGTTGTATGTTTAGGGGTTTTGTGATTAATTGCAGAGAATTAAAACACAGCGAAGTAAAATGCAGAGAATTCAACTGCAAAAAATGAATTAAATCGCAAGGAATTAAAATGCAAGTAATCAAATTGCAAGTAAACCAAACCAAGAATGATTAGACACAATCAAAGTTCCAGAACACACAAAACACAAACGTAATTGATCAAACCGAATTCATTTAAATCTCTTCTACACAACAATCAATTAATCAATTGCTTGTTATGCAATTAAGAACAAGAGGCACAATTCAATCGAATCATCCTTTCTATGCAATCACAAATATGTAAGGTCAGAAAACAAACTCGAAGCAATCACAAACGCATTGAACAGGTGCGATCCAGACTTTGGCAACATAATTAAAGAAGAAATGGAGAAGAAAACATCTTGAAATTGTAGAATCTTAAGCGCCTTTCAATTGTAAAAGCAGAGGAACATGAATTTGAAGTGAAAAGGTGCAAGAGAAAAAGATGAATGGGTAAAAAAATGAGAGTTTATTGGAAGCGGGAAAGTTCTACAAAACTGGAAAAATGAAAAAATGAATTAAAAGTGCTTCCAAATCAGCCCCTGGCCTCTATAAATACTAGTCCTAAAAGAATAAGATAAATGGGCCAAAGCTGGGCAGAAAATAAATTCAACAAAACCAGAAAAAGAAAGCCAAAACAAAATCAATACAAAAAGTCAAACTAAAAGCCTAAACTTCTAAAAATCGTAGAAAATAGCTCCTAACTCCAAACAGTACAATCTAAATGTCCAAATTGAAGCCCCGGAAGTAAGGAATCCAATACAAAAATAATAAGCCAAAAAGGATATCTACAGAAAAAGTTATGGCCAAATTAGTGAACAAAGGTCAGAAAAGCAAAACATAAGTATTTATAAGAAATTCCTAATTAAAGTGAAAAATGCAAAAACACACTAAATGGAAGAAATAAGGGAATGAAAAGACATGTAAAGGATGTACTAAGACTATAAATGTGAAAACAAAATATGAGCCATCAAATACCCCCACACTTAAGCTTTTGCAATCCCAAGGAAAAGAAAAGAAAAGGAAAGAAATGAACACAGAGCAAAATTTTTCAATGGATCCCAAAGTGTAAGTAATGTGAGCAAGAAAAAATCAGTCCAACAATCAAAGTATGAAAGAATCAAAGCAATCAAGAATGTGCTCCAAACATTAAAAGTGAAGAAGAGTTTCAATCTAATAAATTTATGGATCACAATTGATAAAATTCTCACAAGGATGTTGATGAATCCACATTTTACTAAATTTTTATACATCATTTATTACTTTTTTTTATAGAAAAGAATAGACTTAGATAGTGTAAATAAGATAAATATTCCAATTAGGTTAAATAATATAGGTTTCTTTGTCATGACCCCAAGGACAAGGTCATAAACATAACCCACTAAATCTCAGCACTACACAGTAATCACCCTTAATTAGGTATTCATGGATAATCATCAAACGAAATCAACATGTATTAATTGAAAATAATCCTTAAACAATGCAAGTATTACAAAATATGACTTAGTTGTCATTACAAATATTAATTACAGCAAAAGACTAATAGATAAGAAAGTCCTAACGTATCCTAATGCCTAATCCTTCGCTTCTCCATCAGCTACTCCGGTCAGCCTGGGAAGCCGAAGCCTCACCTACCTGGTCTGCTCACGTACCAAGATACGATCATTGTAGCACAACATCACAACAACAGCAATTACGAGGGTGAGCTTACAAAAGAATAACATATCAAGTAAAATAATCACAGCAAATCAGCAAGAAACAACAATTACAGCCCATGCAGCCCAGCCCAACTCATGCTCATGCAGTAATGAGAAACAGTGTCCATCTAGCCTTTAACAGCATATTCAGCAGGTCCAGAGGAACTGTGCTGATCCGTTAGTGACCCATTCTGGTATATGGATCCAGATAGTACAGCTCAGCTTTTTAAAGCCACATGACTACCCACCTAGCATGTGACGCAGTGCCTATCATGACAGCCCTATTCAGCTCTAGTATGATGCAGCAATCAGCATATTAATAATTTCAGCAATTACATGGATATAATTTTAACAACAGCTCATTCAGTATTTTAGCAATAGTAATTATGTAACAGCTCAGCTAATTCAGTAATTTTCAGCAAATACAACATTATTAACTCAGCAAATAGCCCAGCAATTTATTACACATCATATTCAGCACATTGGGTCATCCTCTCTAGGTTTTTCACAGCATACAACCACAATACTCTATCATTCGGCTATTAAATTACTTTTCTTAGGGTTCAACAACAATCAATCACATCAACACAACAATTTTATTCCAAAAACGCAGCTCAACTCTGTCTCAACACCAATCATCACTCCCAAATCATCAAAACGACCTAGGGCAAGCTCCCCTTACCTCAATCCGGTATTTTTCAAGGTGCTCTCGGTTATCCAAGCCTAGAATCCGCAAGAACTTCCCTAAAATGGCTTTAATCACTCCCCTTGGCCTAGAATCACGCAAAAGGTTGAGGTTTCCTAGTGATTTGGCCCAGAAATCGATTGAAAATGCGAAAGGAGAAGAGAGGGGTCGAGGGTTTTGAAATAACCCTTGCGCAGCTCTCTAAGAACCCTTAAATACAGTCTGAAATACGACACTCTCGCTACAGCGACATGTTCTTGCTGCACTAAGGTTTTCTCGCTGCAATAACACGCCCTTTCGCCACAGTGAAAAACTCAGAAGAAACTATACTCTAGTTTCTGCAGAATCTTGCTACAACGAGACCCTCTCGCTACAGCGAGACCTCTTTCGCTACAGCGAGAAGGTGACAGGCGCAGGCCTTTCTCCCTGAGACCTCTCGCTACAGCGAGAATCCCCTCGCTATAGCGAGAAGGCTTTGCACCAAAACTTACGCTATTCCTCTCATTTCAAATTCAGCCACTAACCAATATATATATATATATATATATATATATATATATATATATATATATCCACATCAGCCCAACACACAGCACATTCAGTTATAATTCAACAATCAATGCAATAAGATAAGGTAAATACATTCATTTATGGCAACATTACACTCAAGTCTTTATCATTTTCAACACATACAAACCAAGGCCTTACATTCTTAGTTTTTGGTTAATTTACATTAATTTAGATAGTTTATTTTACATGTTTTGATCATCTTAATAATATGGCAAGAATCCCCAAGCTTATTTTGAAGAATTATTGGAATTTGAGGAATTTGAGGTGAAAGTAACTACTTTCAAAACTTATAGTGACCACTACAGCAAGCTACTTCTAGCAAAAGGACCAAAGTGTTCACTTTCAAAGCTAAAAGTGATGACTACAGTAGCCCAGAATAAACTAAGCCTGCATGTGGCTACTATAAAAGTTCTTAGTAGTCACTCCAAAGTGTGCAGAATTGAAGGCGTTGCGCGTAGCTACTATTAAAGTTCATAGTGACAACTCCAAAAAGCCTAAAATGTACCAATGTTGCATGTGTCTACTATCAAAGTTGATAGCGGACACTACAGAAAGGCAAAAATCAACTGATGTTGTGCTTGTCTACTATGAAAAAATGAAAGTAATCACTTTGGAGGGCGCCAGCCTTAGTATAAATAGATTTTTGCCAAATTAGGGTAGAGAGCTCTTACACTTTTCGTACCTTTTCTCTTCTTTACTAAATTAGGACATTTTCCAGAGCTTAGGGCAATCTTGGGTGACAGCCAAGGGTCCAACCTAGGGTTTGGTTTCTCATTTCTCTTACTTTTACATTAATGCCAATGAGTTTTCTGCATTTCCAAACTGTGTTTTTGACCCTTATTTCTATGGAGGGCTAAATTTTTGTGTAATCCTTAGTGAGTTCACATGGACTCTTGAGTTCCTTGATTTTAATGATAATATAACTCCTTTCTTTTCATGAATTACTTCTTCCTTGCCTCTTGAATTAGATTAATGGTGAATAAGAGGGATATTGCTTAATTAACCCTATTTCATTTTAAGGAGATTCTAAACTAGGGATTGCTTAATCCTAGGTTTAATTCTAAGGTTGTGTAATCTTGGGATGAGGGATTTGAGTCTAACAAATTACGTAATTTTGTTGGGACCATAAGGTTGATTTTTGCTTGTTAAATTAACCTAATTCATGGGAGAGAGGATGAGTATTAAATCTTTAGTGGAATGAGGAAAGAATCTACGTGGATGAACTAAGGATTGCTGCTTTCTATTGTTTGAATTAATTAAACTTGTTTGCTTACTGCTCCTTATATTGATTTGAAACCACAAAAGCCCCCATTTTAATTGCTTGTTCAATTAATGCCTTCAACATGTTTAATGAAGATTAATAGCCAATGTTCACGGGGGACAATTGTTGTTATAATTCTCTACACTAGCAAGTGCACTAGGAATTGCAATAAGTAATGAGTAAATTTAAGATCAGAATATTGTCTCCACAGGGAATTAGGAATTCAATTACCAATTCACAGAACAATCACCATTTGAGCCATACGAATTTGGAAAGGATGTAACATATGAAAGCAATGAACCAGAACAATATAAAGAATTAAACTTGCAGTAAAAACAGAATGTGAAAGCAGTGATGAAATGAGATAAGAATAAAGAATAGTTAGGAATTTACTTCACAACAATGTCAATATTAATTCAATTATACTTCTGAATATTCAAGCAATTGGTTAATTGACAATCAATTTCACATATAACTAGTCAAAGGTTAATCCCTTAACTCATTGACCCTAACAATCCACTAATCCACCCTAATCCCTTAGGTGAAGTTCAATTTCATCTTGCATTAAGACTTAGAATCATAGGATTGCAGAATTAAGTGTACTTATCCCTAAGAAACTCATAATTCTGGTTGTTAATTCAGATCAGAGAATCAAATCCAATTCCCATTGGCAAATGTTCCTCTTTGATTAATCAAATGAATTCTCATTCAAAGATCACATAAAGTGCAGAATTAATAACTTAATTAATCCAAAAACTCAAATTTTAGAAGAAATAATCAAATCAATACATCAATTTGAGTTCCATAAACTCCTAACTATGAAGAATTACACAGACATTGCGACATAGAAAGAGAAAGAAGGAGAAGAAGAGAAAAAATTCAGAAAAGCCATAGCCACTAGCTCTAATGCATTCCCTCTTCTTGAAGCTTTGTGGTTCGACCCCAGTCTTCTCTCTCACTCTCTCCCAACGAGAATCTAACAGAAAAAATAGAAAATGAACAAAAGACCCCGAGTTCTGGGCTTAAAACATGTATTTATAGAAATCCTGATTTTGTGCGTTATCACTCTTGCTGATAAGAGTTGCCACGTAGAAGCTCATGAGGTTTCTTGAAACTGGAACTATCACTTTCGCTGGTAAGAGTTGCAACGCAGGAGGTCGAGTGGTTGCACGTGATCACTTTCAAGAGTAAGAGTGCAATGAACAGTGCAACCGTATGAACAGTGTAATGAACAGTGCAATGAACAGTGCAACCGCGTATGAACAGTGCAATGAACAGTGCAACCGCGTATGTACAGTACAATGAACAGTGCAACCGCGTATGAACAGTGCAATGAACAGTGCAAACCGCGTACAAACCGTGTATGAACAGTACAAACCACGTATGTACAAGGATGTACCGACGTCATCGGTGACGTCACAGTGTACAGTACAAACCGCGTATGAACAGTGATAACCGCGTATGTACAGTGCGTGTACAGTGTTTTCCGGCATGAATAGTGCCCTGAACAGTAAATTTCGGCGTGAACAGTAAATTTCGGCGTGAACAGTAAATTTCGAAAATTTTCTATAAAAAGGGGGCTTCACACGAAATTTTCATTTCTTCACCTCTATCCAAGGTTTTCAAAGGTTCTAAGGCCGAAAACCACCATTTCTCTCATACTAAACCTTCCTAAACTTAGATTTCTCGCCAGATCTGAGATTCTACATCTATTCTGAAGTATTGGAAGTAAGTTTCTTTAAGTTTGAAGCTAGATTTACCGTTCGTTTCTCTTCTCCTTCTCTTTCTTATAGAAATTCATGGTGTTCTTAGGAGAAACTCCGTTCTAAAGCTGAATCTTCGGTGAATTTTTGTTATAATCAAGTAATATTCGGTAGATCTAGTGTGAATCATCTTTACGAGGTAAGGGGAGTTTACTTTAACCTATGAACTATGTTTTGAACGGTTTAATATGCTATTTCAAGATATTTTGATATGATTTTGTTAGATCTATTGAATAAAAGCTATTTTCTAAGTCAGAATCGTTGTTAATTAGTTTAAAATGTTGAGATTTTGGCTGATCTATTATAAACTTGCCGTAGTTGAAATTTGTTAAAATAATTTTGGAGGCGTGCATCATGCCGAGATATATGTTGTGCATCATTATAGAGCCGAGTTACATGTTTAGGTGGGTAGACATGTAACGGTAAGTTCATCTTGAGCTCTTGTCTTTGTCTTTGTCTGGATCCGCATACCGAATGGGTCGCTCCGGACCGGCTCGGTTCCTTCGGATTAATTAGGCTGTGAAACCAGTTGGAAACCGTTTTCATCTTTGTGCATTAGATGGGCTGGAAATGCATGGGGTTATTGCTGTGAAAAATATTTTGATCTATATATATATATAATTTTATTTTATGTTTGGTAAGCTCACCCTTGCATTTCTTTCTATGTCGTTGTGTGCGTGTGTACTGCGATGATCATACGGTGGTACGTGAGCAGATGTAGCAGGTGTTGCATCTACTTCACAGGCTGAGGGGCCAGTGAAGAAAAGTTAGAAGCTGGAGTTGAGTAATAATGCATCAAAGTCCTTTTTCTTTATGTATGAGACCTCATGTCGAGGGAGTCACGTATTATAATTTTTTGGTATTTTGAATATTATAAACTAAATGTAATATTATGTTGATCTGTTGGATATTTGTTGTAAGGAACTTCATTTTTACTTTGAATGAGAAGTGAATTTTTTTTATACTTATATTCTCTATTATTTACCTATTTTTAAATAAGTATGTGGTGTAGAAATAATGTTCTCGGTCCTTTATAAAAAAGGGTCGTGACATGACCACGCGTAGCTTGCCTTGATTCATTCTTCTCTGGAACATCCACTTTTGCTGGAAAGAGTGGTAACATAGAGCTGTCTGAAATTTTGTCTTCTCTGGAACACTCACTTTCGCTAGCAAGAGTATTAACACAGAGCTCGCTGAATATCTGACTTTCTGGAACACTCACTTTCGTCAGCAAGAGTGTTAACCCAGAGCTTGTTCTTCTAAATAACTCTCTGGAACACTCACTTTCGCTGGTAAGAGTGACCACGCTCAGACCTCACTTCTCCTTTAAGCTCTGGAGTGATCACTTTCACTGACAATAGTGATCACGCCCAGCTTGCATTCCATAATTCTTGTGTTTTGAGTCTAGAATTGCTACTCTTCCTCTTCTTTTCCATTGATCTTCCATTTCCATGAACCTTGCTCAGATTATTCCTACAAAAACAAGATTAAATTGTTAATTTCTAAACAGAAATCTCACAAATGCTAAAATAACTAAGTATTCAAAGAAAACCTTCAACCATTCTATTTTTCTGAGTTTTTCTACTTTTCTAACATATTTTCCTTATCAAATAGGTTAGAATTACACTAAAATATTAGTAAAAATATGAATTCATCAACAATCTAGGGTAACCCTAGTACTACATTAATTTGTTTAAATTTTGATGAGGATTTGCGACAAATCTTTTAAACACAACAAGAAATTGCTCATCAGATGTGTATCACACATTCGCTCAAGTGTTTATACAAGAAATTTCACTCAAAGCACATCATGAAAGTAAGCATTACCATAGGCTTGAAAAAGCCTCTAATTTCTACCAGTTAAAACACATGCACCAAAGATCAATGGGACTATTATTAAGCTTGTAATGTGGCTAAGGTAAAGGTAGGATAAAAGAAAGTGTACAAAGCTAAAAACCAAAGAGAAAAGAAGAGCAATAGGGAATGAATTAAAAACAAGTAAAAGAAAAATAGCAACACACATCACAACTATTTAAAATGCAACAAACAAGATCAATAGGATTTTTTTATTTTCTAATTTTTTTTAAATTCTTTTTCTCGCTGTTACTGTACTACTTCTATACAATCCACTTTCCAATCAACTTACAAAGCATCAAAATCTTCTCAAAATTTTATGAATAAAGCAATGTATACAAAACACCCCCACACTTGTTTTTAACCAATTCCCAATACAATTCCAAAGCTCATCTATTCCCAAAGGTTTGGCACATCATGGTTTTTCAAGTTACATGGCTTAGAATGAACTGCAAAATCATCAAGAAAAGGGTCAATAAGGCTCAAAGGGGGAAAAATGGGATATATGCAAGGTAAGTCAATTTGGCAAAAATCAAAAAAAGGCCTAAATCATATCAAAAATGCATGTGAACAAATAACATCAAAAAGAGTCAAATCAAGTTCTAGAATACTTTACAAACATGAGTGAAACACACAAGAAAGAAGATAAGCTCAAAACTCACTAAGGCATACATTCTACCAATCAATGATCCACAACCTAATCATCATGAAAAACTAGCTAAACTCAAAATGCAAGAAACACATATATCAAGTTATTAAACTTCCAACTAAGAATGGCAAATGAAAAGTTGCTCACATAAATGAAATCTAAAAGTAAGGGAATCCAATGAAAAATATGCTATGGAATACTCCCTCCCTCCACACATAAACCAAACATTGTCTGCAATGTGAGAAAAAGAAATAGAAAATGCAAAACATGCAAACAGTCCAAGTCCAAGAATAAAGTGTAAAATATACATGAAAAAGTAAAGGAAAGTAGAAGGAAAAGAAACAAAGGTCAAAGAAAATAATGCTCCAAACTCCGAGTGCCTATGTAGACACGTCCTCCATCAATGTAGGCTCCACTAATGATAGATCAACTATGTTCTGGGCCAGGTCCGCTAGTCTGCTCTCATGGAATAGTTTCAGCTGATGACCATTGACTTTAAAAGTCCTGCCAGTAGCTTCATCCTGAATCTCAACTGCACCATGGGAAAAAACATGAGTAATCACAAAAGGTTCATCCCATTTAGATCGAAGCTTATGTTGTTAGCAATCTACACTAGCAAGTATACTAGCATTGCAGCAAGTGATAAGTAAATTTAAGATCCAAATATCGTCTCCACAGGGAATTTAGGTTCAAGTACCACTTCACAGAAAAATAACCATTTGAGCCATACGAATTTGGGAAGAGATTTGTATCATATAACAACACTAAACCAAAACAATTAAAGGTAAAGAACTTGCAGACAAACAGAGTATAAAATTGTGATGAAATGAAATAGCAATGAAGGATAGTTAGGAGTTTATTTCACAAGAATATCAATATCAATCCAATTAAATCCTCTAAACATTCAAGCAATTGAATAATTGACAATCAGTTCACATATACCTAGCCAAAGGTTAATTCCTTAACTCATTGACCCTAACAATCCACTAAACCTCCCTAATCCCTTAGGTGAGATTCAATTTCAGGTTGCATTAAGAATTAGAACTATAAGATTACAAAATTAGGTCTCCTTATCCCTAAGAAATCCCTAAACACTGGTTGCCAATTCAGATCGGAGCAAACAATCCAATTCCCATTGGTAAAGATTCCTCTTGATTAATCAAATGAATTTCCATTCAAATATTGCATGAAAAGCAGAATTAACAACTCAATTAATCCAAGAACTTAAAGTTCAGAAGATAAAGTCGAATCAATACATCAATTCGAGTTCCATAAACCCCTAACTATGGGAAATTAAGCACACATTGCAACACAAACAGAGAAAGAAGAAGAAGAAGAAGATGAAGAAGAATGCAGAGCAGCCATGGCCACAAACTCCAATCCAATCCCTCTTCTTGGAGCTTCAAGCTTCGACCCCAATCTTCTCTCCACTCTCTCTCAACGAAAATCTAACTAACAAAACAGAAAATGAGCAAAAGATCCCCGTTTTCGCGCTTCAATCATGTATATATAGAAACCCCAGTTCTGCGCGTTGTCACTTTTCTTCACAAGAGTAACCACGCAGAAGCTTTATGTAGTGCGCGTGTTCACTTTCAAGAGCAAGAGTAACCACGCGCAACTTGCAGAGTCGAAGGCTTCTCTGGAACATTCACTTTTATTCATAATAGTGGAAACGCAGGAGGTCAAAGGGCTGCGCGTGATCAATTTCGTGAGTAATAGTAATCACGCGCAAGCTGTCCTGATACAAGTGCCTCTGGAACACTCACTTTTTTTGGCGAAAGTGACAACGCGCAGCTCATCAGGAATGAAGTCTTCTCTGGAACGCTCACTTTCGTTGGCAAAAGTGATAACATACACTGGCAATGCTCACTCTTGTAACTAAAAGTGATTACGCACAGGCTCCTCTTCTCATTTAGGCTTTGGAATGATCACTTTCACTAACAATAGTGATCACGCCCAGCCTGTATCCCATAGTTCTTGTATTTTGGAGTCCAACATTGCCATTCTTCCTCTTCCTTTCCATTGATAATCCATTTCCATGACTTTTGCTCAGATTATTCCTTCAAAAACAAGATAAATTCCTTAAGAACTAAGCATAATTTCTACAAATGCGAAAATAACTACAAATTGAAATAAAACTTTCAATCATTCTCTTTTTCTGAGTTTTTCTGCTTTCTTCATATATTTTCCTTATTAAATGAGCTAGAATTATGCTAAAATATCAATAAAAATATGGATTCATCAGCTTACCTGCAATCAATTTCAAGCGAGAGTTAAACAATAACACTTTCTGGCCTACAAAGAACTCTTTCCTCAAAATATGTGAATCATGAAATCTCCTAACTTTCTCTTTATACAATCTAGAATTCTTATAGGCTTGTAGGCATATTTCATCAAGCTCCTAAAGTTGGAGCTTCCTTTTAATTCTAGCCTGCTCAAGTGTCAAGTTACAACTCTTCACAGCCCAATATGATCGATGCTCAATTTCCACTGGAAGGTGACACGCTTTACCAAATACCACTCGAAATGGAGACATGCCTAATGGTGTCCGATAAGCTATCCTCTCAGCCCAGAGAGCATCATCCAAAAACTTACTCAAGTCTTTCCTATTGCACTAACTTCTGTAACAGGTGCTTGACTTCCCTGTTGAATACTTCAGCTTGCCCATTAGTTTGAGGATGATATGGTGTGTGTGTGTAACCCCATACTTCTGGAACAATCCTGCAATGGTCCTGTTACAGAAGTGACTTCCTTGGTCACTGATGACAGCCTTAGGCACACCAAACCTGCAAAATATATGAGTACAGAGAAAATTCAAAATAACTTTAGAATCATTAGTTCTGGTGGCCTTTGCCTCCACCCATCTGGACACATAATCAACAACAAGCAATATGTAAGAATATCCAGCAGAAACAGGAAAAAGACCCATAAAATCGATGCCCCAAACATCAAAGACCTCATAGAAAATAATGGGCTGCTGAGGCATCTCATGTCTCCTAGGGATAGTCCCTCCCACCTTCTGACATATCTCACAGCTTTCAGAAAATCTTGCTGTATCTCTGAAAATGGTGGGCCAATAGAATCCGCTGTCTAATACTCTCCTGGCTATCCTCTGCGGTCCAAAATGGCCTCCTACATATGTGTCATGACAAGAATGCAAAATGTCCAGAAATTCATAGTCAGGGACACATCGACGGATAACCTGGTTATTACAAAAATTCCACAGATATGGATAATCCCAGATATAATATTTACCATTACTTTTCAATTTATCAACTTGGGATCTAGATGCATCAGAAGGTATAATAGAAGTAACTAAATAATTCACAATATCAACATACCAGGGTACAGAATCTATAGAGTTCAGAGCAAATAAATAATCATCAGGAAAGCTATCACGGATAGGTAAAGGGTCAAATGTCCCTTCAATACGACTCAAGTGATCAGCAACTAGATTCAACACACCACTCCTGTCTTTTATCTCAATATCAAACTCTTGCAGAAGAAGCATCCATCTAATCAATCTAGGTCTCACATCTGGCTTCTTCAATAGGAATTTTAGTGCAGCATGATCTGTAAAGACAGTTATTTTGGAGCCAAGCAGATAAGAACAGAATTTATCTAATGCAAATACAATAGCCAGCAGCTCCGTCTCAATGTGGTATAATTTTTCTGAGCTGCATCAAGAGTTCTAGAGGCATAAGCAATGACATGTAGAAATTTACCAACTCTCTAAGATAATAAAACTCCTAGTGCAAAGTCAGAGGCGTTACACATCAACTCAAAGGGGAGCTCCCAATCTGGTGGCTGCATAATAGGTGTTGTGGTGAGTCTCCTCCTCAACTCCTCAAATGCCTCCTTACATGAATCAGTGAATAAAAACGGTATGTCTTTCTGCAGAAGACTAGACAATGGCAAAGCAATGGTCCTGAAGTCTCTGATAAATCGCCTATAGAAACCTGTGATGAATCCATATTTTTACTGATATTTTAGCATAATTCTAGCTCATTTAATAAGGAAAATATATGAAGAAAGCAGAAAAACTCAGAAAAAGAGAATGATTGAAAGTTTTATTTCAATTTGTAGTTATTTTCGCATTTGTAGAATTTATGCTTAATTCTTAAGGAATTTATCTTGATTTTGAAGGAATAATCTGAGCAAAAGTCATGGAAATGGATTATCAATGGAAAGGAAGAGGAAGAATGGCAATGTTGGACTCCAAAATACAAGAATTATGGGATGCAGGCTGGGCGTGATCACTATTGTTAGTGAAAGTGATCATTCCAAAGCCTAAATGAGAAGAGGAGCCTGTGCGTAATCACTTTTAGTTACGAAAGTGAACGTTCCAGAGAGACTTCATTCCTGATGAGCTGCGGTTATCACTTTCGCCAACGAAAGTGAGCGTTCTAGAGAAGACTCCGTTCTAGAGAAGCGCAAAAACGGGGATCTTTTGCTCATTTTCTGTTTTGTTAGTTAGATTGTCGTTGAGAGAGAGTGGAGAGAAGATTGGGGTCGAAGCTTGAAGCTCCAAGAAGAGGGATTGGATTGGAGTTCGTGGCCATGGCTGCTATGCATTCTTCTTCATCTTCTTCTTCTTCTTTCTCTATTTTTGTTGCAATGTGTGCTTAATTTCCCATAGTTAGGGGTTTATGGAACTCGAATTGATGTATTGATTTGACTTTATCTTCTGAACTTTAAGTTCTTGGATTAATTGAGTTGTTAATTCTGCTTTTCATGCAATCTTTGAATGGAAATTCATTTGATTAATCAAGAGGAATCTTTACCAATGGGAATTGGATTGTTTGCTCCGATCTGAATTGGCAACCAGTGCTTAGGGATTTCTTAGGGATAAGGAGACCTAATTCTGCAATCTTATAGTTCTAATTCTTAATGCAACCTGAAATTGAATCTCACCTAAGGGATTAGGGAGGTTTAGTGGATTGTTAGGGTCAATGAGTTAAGGAAATAACCTTTGGCTAGGTATATGTGAACTGATTGTCAATTATTCAATTGCTTGAATGTTCAGAGGATTTAATTGGATTGATATTGATATTCTTGTGAAATAAATTCCTAACTATCCTTCATTGCTATTTCATTTCATCATAATTTTATACTCTTTTTGTCTGCAAGTTCTTTACCTTTAATTGCTTTGGTTTGGTGTTGTTATATGATACAAATCTCATTCCAAAATTTGTATGACTCAAATGGTTATAATTCTGTGAAGTGGTACTTGAACCTAAATTCCCTGTGGAGACGATATTTGGATCTTAAATTTACTTATCACTTGCTGCAATGCTAGTATACTTGCTAGTGTAGATTGCTAACAACAAGTTTTTGGCGCCGTTGCCGGGGAATTTGAGTTTCAATATCATTAGTAACATAAGAATAGCTAGATTGAGTATTTTGTTTCTCTGAATTTCTGTAGTATTAGTCTGTAGTTAGACATTTTTTCCATTCTGCGTAATTCTGCAGCTTTTAAACTTGTGTTTCAATTACTTTTACTGATATTTGCTGCATAATTTTTGTGGTGCAGTTCTGAATACTTACTTGTAGTTTACTTTTGTTTCATTTTGATTTGTATATGCGTGGCAAAAACAAAAACAAATCAACTCTAGTCTTTGATCCTGACATAGACATAACTTTAAGGAGATTGAGAAAAGAATCTAGAGTAGAAAAAGTCATAGGGAGTGATAGTGAATTAGAAGCTGTCCATTCTCCAGAATTTCAGAACAATCCTAGAGTAAACAGAACACTTACATCTTTGAGACAACTAAATTCAGAAACAGAGATGGCAGAACAAAATAGAATTAGAACATTAGGGGACTATGCAATTCCTAACATGCAAGGTTTTAACTCTTCTATAATTAGGCCAACTATTCAAGCCAACCATTTTGAGATTAAACCTGCCCTACTACATTTAGTCCAACAGGATCAGTTTTCTAGAGGAAATTCTGATGATCCTAACCTGCATATTTCAAATTTTCTGCAGCTATGTGACACTATAAGAATGACTGGAGTTAGTGAAGAAGCTATCAGATTAAGACTATTTCCTTTTTCCTTGAGAGATAGAGCAAAATGCTAGTTACAAGCTCAACCACAAGGAAGCATCACAACCTGGACAGAACTTGTGAATAAGTTTTTAACTAAGTATTTCCCTCCATCCAAAGCTGCTAAGTTGAGAGGAGAAATTACATCCTTTGTGCAGCAAGATGGAGAATCATTGTATGAAGCTTGGGAAAGATATAAAGAATTGCTTAGGAGGTGTCCACATCATTATATTCCAGATTGGATGCAATTGGAAACTTTTTATAATGGGATGAATGCAGTAACAAGAACAATGGTTGATGTCATGCTGGGAGGTTCATTAAATACAAAGTCCTTAGAAGAAGCTCAAAGGATTATTGACATGATGGCATCTTCAATGTATCAGAATTCAAACTCAAGGAATCAAGGAAGAAATTTTGGTCATGAAGCTAAGGTTCTGGAAACTTTTCTTGCACAAAATCAGCTACAAAATCAAATGTTTTCAGAACAATTAGCTGCCTTAACACAACAAATCAACAATCTGCAAACAGGGAGTATGGCTACCAGTCAGCTAAGTTGTGATTTTTGTGGAGGAAACCATGCAAATGGTGCATGTGAGGCATCCACAAGTGAACCACAAGAGCAAGTGAATTATATGAATAATTTTCAGAGACAACAGCCATCATATCCCCCTGGATTTCAATTTTCAAATAATAGAACTCAGCAGTATTCTAATTGGAATAATCAATATTCTGCTGCAAAGAATTCTAACTCAAATTTGCCTTTTTCTAATGCAGGTCCAGCAACACAACAACCTTATTTTCAGAGGAATTCATCCACTCAACCTTAAGGAAATCAAAAATTTTCCAGACCTATGAATGAGAAGTTGACCGAGATGGAAGAGACTATGCTGCAATTCATGAAGGTGACTCAAACAAGCTTCAAAAACCAAGAAGCCTCCATGAAGAAACTAGAGACACAGATCGGACAATTAGCTGAATAATTATCTAGCAGGGATGAAGGAAGATTTCCAAGCAATACAGTAATCAATCCTAAAGAGCAATGTCAAGCCATAACTACAAGGAGTGGAGCTGTAGTTGCAAGCCCTAAACCAGCAGAAAAGAAAGTGAATGCTGCAGCAGAAACAAACATTGAACAAGATCTGCAATAAGGAAATTTTAAGCTATTGATGAAAGACCATTCAGAAGAAAAAGTAGATGTTCCTATGAATTCTAAAAGGAAAACCAAAAAGCAACTCTTTGAGGAAGCTTGTAAGCCAATAGACCCAGAAAAATACAAGAGGCTGCCCTATCCTCAAAGAGTCCAAAATCCTAAACAAGAGGAACAATTTGAAAGGTTTATGAATGTCTTTAAGAAATTACAAATTAACATTCCTTTTGCAGAAGCTTTGGAGCAAATGCCCTCATATGCAAAGTTTATGAAAGAACTACTTTCTAGAAAAAGAAAGTTAGAGCATGATAAAACAGTACCTTTGACAGAGGAGTGCAGTGCCATTCTCAAGAGAAAACATCCTCAAAAGCTGAAAGATCTCGGATCATTTAGCATTCCTTGTGAAATAGGAAACTGTACTGTGGGAAGAGCATTGTGTGACTTGGGAGCAAGCATAAATCTGATGCCATTGGCTGTTCTGCAGAAACTTGGCATAGAGGAAGTGAAGCCCACCAATATTACACTACAGCTAGCTGATAGATCATACACTTATCCATATGGAGTTGTTGAAGATTTATTAGTTAAAGTTGACAAGTTCATTTTTCCTGCAGATTTTGTAATTCTGGACATGGAGGTGGATTCTAACATTCCTTTGATCCTAGGGAGACCATTTCTTGCAACAGGGAGAGCTTTAATAGATGTGCAGAAAGGTGAACTTATGCTTAGAGTTCAAGATGAGAAGGTAGTGTTTAATGTGTTTGAAGCTTTAAAATATCCAATTGAAGATAGCACATGTATGAAGGTAGATATACTGGATGCTTTCATTACACAACACCATATTAATGAAACTGATGAACTTGCGGTGTTAGAAGAAATAATATCTGCAGGGAGCAATAAATCTGAACTTCTGCATGGAGAATACAATATGGAAGTGCAGCAGCAACTAGAAGCTCTGCCAATTCGAAAATCTGCAGAAAATTCAGTGAAGGAGAAGTTAGAAAAGGATGATAAAGAAGAGGAAAAGCAAAGGCTAGAACTGAAACAACTTCCTTCACACCTGAGGTATGCATTTCTGGATGAGAAACATGAAAATCCAGTTATCATCAATAGTGAACTTAAGGAAGAACAAGAGGAAAAATTGCTCAGAATTTTGAGAAAACACAAATCTGCAATTGGATGGAGTATTGCAGACCTGAAAGGTATAAATCCTTCATTTTGTAAGCACAGAATTTTATTTGAAGAGAATTTCAAACCTGTTGTGCAGCCACAATGGAGGTTAAATCCAGCCATGAAAGAGGTAGTAAAAAAAGAGGTTATAAAGCTGTTAGATGCAGGAATAATATACCCAATTTCGACAAAGAATTGGGTAAGTCCAGCAAGTTGTTCCAAAGAAAGGTGGTATGACAGTGGTACCTAATGAAAAGAATGAACTTGTCCCTACTAGGACTGTGACTGGATGGAGAATGTGCATAGACTATAGAAAATTAAATGATGCAACCAGAAAAGACCATTTCCCACTACCATTTGCCGATCAAATGTTAAAAAGACTTGCTGGACATTCATTTTATTGTTTTCTTGATGGGTATTCAGGATATAATCAAATAGCTGTAGATCCTTTAGATCAAGAGAAAACTGCATTTACATGTCCATTTGGAGTCTTTGCATATAGGAGAATGCCATTTGGTCTATGTAATGCCCCTGCCACTTTCCAAAGATGCATGCTTTCCATTTTTTCTGATTTAGTAGAAGACATCATAGAAGTATTCATGGATGATTTCTCTGTTTTTGGTGATTCTTTTGATGATTGTTTAGCTAATCTATCCACTGTTTTGCAGAGATGTCAAGACACTAATCTTGTGTTAAATTGGGAAAAGTGCCATTTCATGGTACAAGAAGGCATTGTCCTTGGTCACAAAATTTCAGAGAAAGGAATGGAGGTGGACCAAGCTAAAATAGAAGTCATTAATAAATTGCCTCCACCTATCAATGTTAAAGGAGTTAGAAGTTTTTTAGGACATGCTGGTTTTTATAGAAGATTTATAAAAGATTTTTCCAAGATTGCTAAACCCTTGAGTAATTTACTTGTAAAAGATGCAGATTTCATATTTGATGATAATTGTTTGCATGCATTTTCTGTTTTAAAAGAGAAACTGATTTCTGCACCTATTCTTGCAAAACCAGATTGGACACTACCTTTTGAACTCATGTGTGATGCAAGTGATAGTGCAGTGGGTCTTGTGTTAGGACAGAGGAAAGATAGGAAATTACATGCTATCTATTATTCAAGCAAAGTGTTAAATCCTGCACAAGTGAATTACACAACAACGAAAAAGAACTTTTAGTCATTGTACATGCTTTTGATAAGTTCAGATCATATTTAATGGGTTCAAAAGTAATTGTATACACTGATCATGCCGCTCTTAAATATCTTTTGACAAAGCAGGATGCAAAGCCCAGATTATTAAGATGGATTCTACTCCTCCAAGAATTTGAGCTAGAGATCAAAGACAAAAAAGGGAAAGAAAACAGTGTTGCTGACCACTTGTCAAGATTACCACTTGAAGTCATACCATTTGGACTGGAACAAATTAAAGAAGAATTTCCAGATGAAAGCCTATTCAAGATTGAATCACAGCCCTGGTTTGCTGATATAGCCAACTTTAAAGCTACACACCATGTTCCAAATTGGATGAATTGGCAGCAGAGAAAAAATTCTTCCATGATAGCAAATATTATGTTTGGGAAGATCCACTTTGTTCAAAATTGGAATAGATGGATTCTTTGAGAAGGTGTATACCAGAGGAAGAGCAGCAAGATGTTTTGTGGCATTGTCACGGTTCAGAATATGGAGGACATCATGGAAGTTCAAGAACAGCACAAAAGTTTTGCAATCTGGACTTTTCTGGCCAACTTTGTTCAAAGATGCTAAGAACTATGTGGAAAGGTGTGATAGATGCCAAAGAATGGGGAATATATCTAGAAAACATGAGATGCCATTACAAAATATAATTGAAGTAGAACTGTTTGACATGTGGGGAATAGACTTCATGGGTCCTTTCCCTACCTCATTCTCGAATGAGTACATGCTTGTAGCAGTGGACTATGTTTCCAAATGGGTGGAAGCAATTCCTACCAGAACCAATGATGCTAAGACTGTTATTGCATTCATTAAAAAGAACATTTTCTCAAGATTTGGAGTGCCCAGAGTCGATAAGTGATGGAGGAAGCCATTTCTGCAACAAATATCTAGAATCAGTCCTAGAGAAGTATGGAGTAAAGCATAGAATAGCTACACCCTATCACCCTCAAACAAGTGGTCAAGTGGAGGTTTCCAACAGAGAAATAAAACAGATTTTGGAGAAAATAGTTAGTAGTTCAAGGAAGGACTGGTCTAAGAAAGTGGATGATGCTTTGTGAGCATATAGAACAGCTTTCAAGACACCAATTGGCATGTCTCCTTATTAGTTAGTAAATGGAAAAGCCTGCCATTTACCAGTGGAACTAGAACATAAAGCTTTTTGGGCTGTGAAATGGTTGAATTTTGCTCAAGTTAGTGCAGGAAATAAAAGATTGTTACAGCTGCATGAATTAGACGAGTTTAGACTCAATGCATATGAAAATGCCAAAATGTATAAGGAAAGGACCAAGAAGCTGCATGACAAGTTTATTCTGAAAAGAGATATAAAACCTGGGCAGTCTATTTTGCTTTTTAATTCAAGGTTGAGATTGTTTCCAGGGAAATTAAAATCTAAGTGGTCTGGACCTTTTGTGGTGAAAGAGGTATTTCCATATGGTGCTGTACTAATAGCAGATCCAAAGGATGGGAGAGAGTTCAAGGTGAATGGACCAAGACTAAAAATCTATCATGGAGGTCAATTTGAGAAAGCCCAAGTGTGCTTGAAATTGGTTCCTCTTGAGTGAGGAACAACTAATGTCAAGCTACTGACATTAAAGAAGCGCTTTGTGAGAGGCAACTCACATTTCTAACACAATTTAAGTTTCTGCATTAATTTTGAATTAACAGTATTCATAGAAGTCAAAATCTGAACTTTTTATCTTGGTTACCTTGCTGAATCTGATGTTTGGAATAAATCTGGTGGCTGAAACAAGAATGCAGATTGGAATTAATTAGAATGCATAAAGTTCTTGTACAATCTGAATAATAGTTATCAAATTCTGCAAATTCTCTGAAAAATACAAAGTTCTGCATCATACTCATCATATTCTGTAATTTTGATGCTAAAGATAAATTTTGAAGCATGCTAAATCTGTTATTTGTAGCGAATCTGATAAATGCAATTGGACTTCATACTATAATGTGTTATGGAAAAGTCAGAATTGCATTATGAATATGTTAAGTAGAAATTCTGTAGAATTCAGCCTTGGATGAATGTTGCATATGTAATTAAAGGTGAACATGATGAGGGAAATAGGTATTTTATATGGTGAGTGTGTATCGGAATGATTATGATTTGTTAAGTGAGCCAATTAAAGTTTGGAGAACTTGGATTGATGAAAGGAATCACTCTTTTGCAGGGAAGCAATCACGCAGAGATGGAATTCTGAGATTTCCCCTCTGGAACAATCACTCTCGCTGATGAGAGTGATAACGCAGAAACTGACTGGGAAACACAGCTCTCTGGAACAATCACTCTCGCTGATGAGAGTGATAACGCAGAGGCAGATGAGAAAAACACACTCTCTGGATCACTTCCTTTCCTTGTCAAGAGTGATCACGCGCAGGTAAGTATAGAATATTTCATAGCGCGTTACTCCTTTTACTGATAAAAGTAACCACGCTCAAGCAATAAGCTTGCGTGTTATCACTTTTCCCAGCAATAGTGATAATGCGCATTGCATTCAAAATTTCCGAGCTCTCTGGAACACTCACTCTGTTCGACAAGAGTGATAACGCAGAATTTTATTAATAAGGGAACGTTCACTTTTCACTTAAAAAGTGGGCACGTGCACATGCGTGACCCCAGATTCAATATAAAGGAACCACGCTCACATCCATTTAAACCTAAATCCCATTTCCCTCTGAAATTTCTCTGACTTTCAATCTTTCGTGAAGCAACCAGCAAGCAATTTCTCACTCTTTTTCATTGTCATTCACATTTTTGAAGCTCAAGGTACGTTCTCTGCATTCTCTAAAATTGTATTTAGGGTTTTTCTTTGCTGCAACTCTGGAAAAAGGTCAAAAATGGCAAATGGGGAAATATCTTGAGCGTATTCGATTTAAGGAACTTTAAATACTGTGAATAGGTTTTCAAAGTCATTCAATCTCCTCTGTTAACATATTCACATCTGCATTATGCGAAAAATCTGAACATGACTTTGAAAGAAATAGAAATATTCCAGTTGCCATCAACGAAAATACTTTTTGCATGAAATATTTGAATGTTGATGTCTGAACTGAGTGGTATGGAACGAATTATCTTTGTATATTTACCGCCTGATTGTACAGATAGCATACTAATGGTCCTGCATTAAGCTGATATTTAGTCTCTGATGACAATGAATGAGTGCACTATTCTAATTGTATGTAATTCAAAGAAACAATAGGCAATATTCTGGATGGAATTTTACTGTCAGAAGATAATTTCTTTTAGAAACCATTAGTAGTTGAAATCTGGTTGAACATTGTGATTCTTTTTGCATCTATGTGTTAACCTGATGTGCTTTGAAAGTGTGCACTATCAACTACAAATTTAAAGGTTTAACCAATTTTGACTGTGATTGCTTAGTAATTTGCAATAGTGCTTGTGTGTTTATATGATTACATTCTCATGACAGCAACTGATTGTAAAAAGATACATACTGCAAATTGGAATTCTGCACATGGATTGATTGAATTTATCTAGTAAAGAGATGTATTCTGTCACAATTCTGTGTCATGAATTTTAAACTGTCAAATTACTTGCTTGTTTTTGCAGCCATTTCAAAATGGTTAGAACTTCGTTGAATACACCAGTTGGACCTGCTAAGAAGACCAAAGCTAAATCTGCCAGCAACACTCCAAGAAGGAGATCTATCAGAAATATGCAAGCTGGAACAGCCAGGAATTCTCCAACCACAAAAAGAGCAAGAACTGATGGTGTCTCACTGTCCTCACCCATTGAAATCGCTGACCCTCCTCAGCCAAGAGTAACCACACATGCAACCTCTTCACCACCTCACCGTAAGAAATGCTCCTTCTACCTCTACCCCTACTGATCATGATCCAAGGTTCAGGAGTATTGCTCACGAAAACTATTTCAAGGCAAATATTCTGAGGAGGAAGATTGTCCCAGATAGAGCCTTTGAAATTGCTGAAGGAAACTACCCTGAGTACTCAGAAGAAATTCAGAAAAGGGGATGGGACAACTTCTGCTCCTTGGCTGATAATGGTTGGAGAGAAATTACACAGGAGTTTTATGCAAATGCAATGCGGTTCAAGGGAGACCAAATTCCCAAATTTCACACAATGGTCAAGGGTATGAGGGTGGATTTCACTGCTGCCAACATCAATCGAGTGTTGGAAATTTACACTGAAAGGCAACCTGGGCAGATGGACTTCACTGACTTTAAGAATAGTCCAGACAAGGATTATATTGAAATCCTGCACAGAATTGGAAAGCCAGGCACAACTTGGCAGCTGAACCTCGCCCAGAAACCCAAGTGTATCACCACCAAGAACCTGCTACCATTTGCTAAAGTCTGGAGTACTTTTCTGTTGAACTCTTTCATGCCAGTCAAGCATAGTTCAACCCTGGCAGTAAAGAGGGCTGAATTATTGTTTGCTATCGTTAATGATATGTACATTGATGTGGGGGAAGTAATTAGTGAATGTATCTTAAATATTCTGAAAACAAAAAGAGATTCACTAGCCTTTCCCTCATTAATCACTTTACTTTGTGAGGATGCAGGGGTTGAAGTTGGAGACTACCAAGAGAAAATCAGAATTGCTCCCCCTATCTCTGTCTCAATGGTAAAGGAAATCTATGCCACCACCTCCTGCACTTCAGCTGCACCTATCCCCACCCAGTTCAGAAAGGAGAAACCAATGAAAATGAAGGACATCCTACATCTTTTGGTTGAAAGGCAAAATCAATTGGCTGAACGACAAACTGAGCTCCACAGCAGTTTGAAGGCAGGAACTATGCTAGTGGAATGTGTGTTGATGAATCTTGGTCAGAAGATGGGAATGACCAAAGATGAACTTTATCACACACCAGATTTGGCCGAGAATGCTCAATGTCTACGCTCATCAGTCTTTAAAGACTTGCCAATCTACAAGACTCAATTTCCACAGCCAACTGAAGAAGTGGTGGAGGAAGAGGAAGATGAGGAGGATGAGGAAGAAGATGAAGATGAAATTTCTGATGAAAAGGATGCCCAAGATGACTAGTTTAGGATTTTTGTTCTCTTTTCTGTTAATTCAAATTTTCTCTTGATGGTTTTGTAATTAAATTTCAAATTTTTTTTTTTGGTTTCATTTTAGAATTTGGGTTTGTAATTTGCACACTTGGTATATTTTGGTTTCATGCTAATTCTGAACAATTATGTTTTGAACACACATTAATTATGCAGAATTCAATCCCTTTTTCACTTGATAATTGACGAAATTTTTTGTGCAGAAAATGTCACACTCACACAACACTCATACACATTGGCTGATGACACCTGCACAAGCTGCCATGAAAGGGGGGTTATTCCTTACCTCTTGATTCATGTGTTAGCTACATAATACACTGAAAAATTACTGATAATAGTCTAGGTTATGAGCTGTTTTCTGCAAATTAACTGCAAGATGATTGACAATTTTGTGAATTCTGTGTGAATTTCTTTTTAAGTTGTTTGTCCCATTCTCAAAATGAGGTCACACTTGTATGTTCAAAAATAAGGCAGTTGCCACTAGGTGCATAGATTTCTGAAAAGTGCATTGTGTTTTCATTAATCCACATGATCACTTATAAATACCTAGTGAGATTTGAGCTGTCTAATTCTTTTCCTTGGGTGATTAATCATATTTGGCTGCATTCTCTAGAACTTGCCCTTGTTCTTAATTGAATATGCATGTTACAGTCCTCACACACATGATAGAGGCCATGTTTGATATACTTAGTTAGCCTAAAATGCCTTCCCTTATGATTGAATGTCTTAGTTCACCCTTTTGAGCTTAATATCCCTTTTCTTGAAATTACCTTATTATAAGCCTTGCTGAAAAACCAATTTTTACCATTCAAAAGATAGGCATAATGAGTTTAATCAAGAACGAGTTTTAAAACTAAGTTTAGGGTGGCATCCAGATTTTAATTGCTTGAGGACAAGCAATGTTCTAACTTTGGGGTAGGAAATATCACAAACCAGAAAGAAAGAACAAAAGTACTGCAGCAAAATGAAAAATTTATGAAGCAAAGCTGTGAAAAGAACAAAAATGTGAGTTCAAAAGAAAAGAAGTGCAGCAAAGTGCTACAGAAAAAGAAAAAAGAATATCAAAGAAAAGAAGATAGTGACTGAAAGCAAGAAAAGAGATGAAAATTCTGCTGCAAGAAAAATTCTGTTTCCTGCATAAGTGAGAGAATTAAGGAGGAATAATGCAGATCTAGGCTAGTTTTAAAACAAATCACTCAAAATGCCTCTGATCTTTTGAAATTGCATGTATTGTTTTCCATTTTCTTTGATACCTACCCTAACCTTAGCCTTGTTATAACCTGAAAAAGTCCTCTAGATGTGTGATTAATTGTACTAAGCAGAGGAGATGGAGAAATTGGGCAAGCATATGATAGGGTGCAGTGAAATTGATGATCTAGAGTGAAAACAGCACCTAAACACTGTTGAGTGATGAGAGAAACACTTCCAAGTGAGCTGTGATAATGTTGATTAATTGTACTCACATGAATTTTGATGAAATATATAAACTTAGGTAGCAATTCTTACTCAATGATGATTATGCAGTAGGAATATCATGATGAGTATTTGGATGAACAACTTGATTGAAAATTTTGCGGAAAACACAGAATTAGAAATTAGAAAAATCTGAAATAAGCAGTTTATGAACTGAATTTGAAAATGGAGGAACTTACCCTTGGTTTAGTTTGATTTGCTTGAGGACAAGCAAAAATTCAAGTTTGGGGTGATGATGAATCCATATTTTTACTGATATTTTAGCATAATTCTAGCTCATTTAATAAGGAAAATATATGAAGAAAGCAAAAAAACTCAGAAAAAGAGAATGATTGAAAGTTTTATTTCAATTTGTAGTTATTTTCGCATTTGTAGAATTTATGCTTAATTCTTAAGGAATTTATCTTGATTTTGAAGGAATAATCTGAGCAAAAGTCATGGAAATGGATTATCAATGGAAAGGAAGAGGAAGAATGGCAATGTTGGACTCCAAAATACAAGAATTATGGGATGCAGGCTGGGCGTGATCACTATTGTTAGTGAAAGTGATCATTCCAAAGCCTAAATGAGAAGAGGAGCTTGTGCGTAATCACCTTTAGTTACGAAAGTGAACGTTCCAGAGAGACTTCATTCCTGATGAGCTGCGCATTATCACTTTCGCCAACGAAAGTGAGCGTTCCAGAGAAGACTCCATTCCTGATGAGCTGCGCGTTGTCACTTTCGCCAACGAAAGTGAGCGTTCCAGAGGCACTTGTATCAGGACAGCTTATGCGTGATTACTATTACTCACGAAAGTGATCACGCGCAGCCCTTTGACCTCCTGCGTTGCCACTATTATGAATAAAAGTGAATGTTCCAGAGAAGCCTTCAACTCTGCAAGTTGCGCGTGGTTACTCTTGCTCTTGAAAGTGAACACGCGCACTACATAAAGCTTCTGCGTGGTTACTCTTGTGAAGAAAAGTGACAACGCGCAGAACTGGGGTTTCTATATATACATGATTGAAGCGCGAAAACGGGGATCTTTTGCTCATTTTCTGTTTTGTTAGTTAGATTGTCGTTGAGAGAGAGTGGAGAGAAGATTGGGGTCGAAGCTTGAAGCTCCAAGAAGAGGGATTGGATTGGAGTTTGTGGCCATGGCTGCTCTGCATTCTTCTTCATCTTCTTCTTCTTCTTTCTCTGTTTTTGTTGCAATGTATGCTTAATTTCCCATAGTTAGGGGTTTATGGAACTCGAATCGATGTATTGATTCGACTTTACCTTCTGAACTTTAAGTTCTTGGATTAATTGAGTTGTTAATTCTGCTTTTCATGCAATCTTTGAATGGAAATTCATTTGATTGATCAAGAGGAATCTTTACCAATGGGAATTGGATTGTTTGCTCCGATCTGAATTGGCAACCAGTGTTTAGGGATTTCTTAGGGATAAGGAGACCTAATTCTGCAATCTTATAGTTCTAATTCTTAATGCAACCTGAAATTGACTCTCACCTAAGGGATTAGGAAGGTTTAGTGGATTGTTAGGGTCAATGAGTTAAGGAAATAACCTTTGGCTAGGTATATGTGAACTGATTGTCAATTATTCAATTGCTTGAATGTTCAGAGGATTTAATTGGATTGATATTGATATTCTTGTGAAATAAATTCCTAACTATCCTTCATTGCTATTTCATTTCATCACAATTTTATACTCTGTTTGTCTGCAAGTTCTTTACCTTTAATTGCTTTGGTTTAGTGTTGTTATATGATACAAATCTCATTCCAAAATTTGTATGACTCAAATGGTTATAATTCTGTGAAGTGGTACTTGAACCTAAATTCCCTGTGGAGACGATATTTGGATCTTAAATTTACTTATCACTTGCTGCAATGCTAGTATACTTGCTAGTGTAGATTGCTAACAACAACCTGCATGTCCAAGGAAAGAACCCACCTCCCGCACAGACGCGGGGTAAGATAGAGAGGAAATAATATCAATTTTTGCCTTATCAACCTATATTCCCCTCTCAGAAATAAGATGTCCTAAAACTACACCTTCCTTTACCATAAAGTGGCATTTCTCATAATTAAGCACAAGGTTAGTTTCAACACATCTTTCTAACACCCTGGTTAAGCTATGCAGACATGAATCAAATGAAGAACTATAAACAGTAAAATCATCCATAAACACCTCCATGCAATTATCAATTAAATCAGAAAAGACACTTAACATACACCTCTGAAAAGTAGCAAGTGAATGCATAGGCCGAATGACATCCTTTTATAGGCGAAAGTGCCAAAAGGACAGGTGAAAGTGGTCTTATGTTGGTCCTCAGGAGCAATATGAATCTGCATATAACCAAAAAAACCATCCAGAAAATAATAATGGGATTTACCTGCAAACCTCTCAATGACTTGATCAATGAATGGGAGAGGGAAGTGGTCCTTTCTAGTAGCCTGGTTGAGTCGCCTATAGTCAATACACACTCTCCATTTGTTAGCAACTTAGGTGGGAACCATCTCATTATCTTGGTTTTGCACAACAGTAATCCCAGACTTCTTAGGCACCACTTGGACAAGTGAAACCCATGTACTATCAGAAATGGGATAGATAATTCCAGCCATTAGTAGCTTAGTTACCTCCTTCTTTACTACATCCAGAATGGTGGGATTGATTCTTCTTTGGGGCTGTTCTTAATGGCCTAGACTCATCCTCCAAATGAATCATGTGCATACATACAGCCGGACTAATTCCAGGAATGTCATTCAATGTCCAACTGATGGCTTTCTAGTCCTCCAAAAGGCCAGAAGGCTACTGGATATAATCACAAGAAACCTCTGCTCTGCATCCAGATAAGCATATTTAAGGTGCTTTGGTAGAGGGCTCAACTCTAATGAAGGTGGCTACTGCATAATTGATAATGGAGGTTGTAGGGCTGCAGGAACCATAGATATCATAGGATTTGGATCTGCATCTGCAATGGAAGGTAAAACAACAGAAGATATGGCAGTATTAATCTCAGCACAAATAGGACAAATGCCACTATCACAGGTGCAGCCTGGTAAAACATCTAAATTCAAATCTAAATCTAAAAACTAAGACAAATCAAAATCTGAATTCAAATCTACATCTATATCAACAACATCTACAGCAATATCAGAATCTGTGACATCAATACCAGAATCAAAATTAACATTAGAATCAAAATCAAAATCAACATCTACATCAGAATCAAAAACAACATTTCTATCCAATACATCAACTAGAAAAATAGAAAAATTAGAAGACTCAGAAAGCATCGAATGGCTCTCAGCTGGATGTCTCATGGCATCAAAGATATTAAAGTGAACTATGTCATCTTCAAACTCTATGGACAGTGTATCTGTATGGACATCAATCTTGGTCTTCGCAATCATCAAGAATGTAAAAATCAGCCAAAAAAATCAATTGGTTAACTTTTACCAACACGTCTTCAAGCACTCCCAAGGGTTGAGCTGTGATTTGGTTTACTAACTAAATAATAACGTTTATTGGTTTCAAGTCTCTCAAATGGAATATCTTATATACAGCTGATGGCTTAACATTGATAGAAGATCCTAAATCCAGTAGAGCACTAGCAAAAGAGGACTCTCCAATTGTGCAGGGAATGGAGAAAGTTCCTAGATCACCACATTTCTGTGGAAGGCTAGATTGGGACAAGGATGAAACTGTCTGGACTTTCCTCTTCTTCAAGTTTCTCTTATAAGTACAAAGCTCCTTCAAGAATTTTGTATACTGAGGAATCTATTTGATGGCATCCAGCAGAGGAATATTAATCTCCACCTTCTTGAAGGTGTCCAACAAGTCTTGATCTATTTCTATTTTCTTTGATGGAGGAGATCTGGTTGGGAAAGGAAGGGAAATCTGCTGCTACTGCAAAAAATTATTTTGGACTCCCTCTTCACTTCCACTACCTTCACTGGCCTGCACTTGACAATTGGTCAGTTCCTTGCCACTTCTCAAAGTAATAGCACTCACATTACCTTTTGGATTAACTACAGGCTGAGAAGAAAGTGCTTCATACCCTTGCTGCTGTAAATTATTCACTGAGGTTGCCAGCTGCCCAATTTGGGTCTGTAAATCCTGAATGGTGCCTGAAACGTTCTACTGAAACTGCAAACTTTGAGTGGCTATTTCACTCATCAACTCCTCCAAGGAAGGTCCACTGCTGAGCTATGGAGAAGACTGTTGCTGAGCTTGATTTTGTTGTGCAAGTTGTTGCTGTCTCAAAGGAGAAGGCATATACTTTGGTTGCTGCTGCTGCACAGGATGGTGTATTGGCTGGTGGTATGAAGGATATGGAGGCTGTTGTGGATAAGCATACTTCTGCTATTGTGGTGTTGGACTATACCTCAAATTGGGATGATTTCTCCATCCTGAATTGTATGTAGGGGAGAAAGGATTATATTGCTGCTGAGGCTGGTGGTGGTGGTGGCTCTGATAAGGAAGGTGTATGCTTGCCACTATATGAGAAGATTGTGTTGTCTCTTGCAGGTGAGGACAAGAATCTTTATAATGGTCACCTACACAAATACCACACGTTTGCTGGATCTGTGGAACTGCCTGGCCCATGGCCAATTGCCTCACCAAGGAAGTTAATTCTACAAGCTTGTTTTCCAGCCTTTGATTATCAACTGCAACAACACTACTTGTGGTTGCCTCATGTACAGCTCTGGTGGTGGTCAAGTTTCTAGAACTGAATTGCTGAGAATTCTCTACCATGTTGGAGATCAAATATCTTGCAGCTGCAGAAGTCTTATCCATCAGAGCACCTCCACTAGCTGCATCAATCATGCTGCGCTCCATAGGCATCAACCCTTCATAAAAGTATTAAATCAACAGCTGCTCATTTATCTAATGATTTGGAAAGGTTGAACATAACTTGTTGAACCTCTCCCAGTACTCATATAATCTCTCTCCTTGTAACTGTCTAATGCCACTAATTTCTTTCCTTATTACTGCAGTTCTAGATGCAGGGAAGAATTTCTCCAAGAATCTCCTCTTCATGTCGCTCCATGTAGAAATTGGTGTTGGCTGCAAGCACAGCCAATCCTTAGCCATGTCACATAATGAGAATGGGAATGCTTTCATATTCACAAAATCCTCAAGCACATCCACTGGCAGCATGGTAGAACAAACTACATGGAACTCCATCAAGTGCTTATGTGGATCCTCTCCTGCAAGACCATGAAATTTAGGAAGCAAATGAATAAGACCAGACTTCAATTCATAACTTACTACTCCCTCTTGTAATTGTGGTATCTAAATGCACAATGGTTGGTGGCCAACATCAGGGGCAGCAAGCTCCTTCAAGGTCCTCTCCTAATTGTTTGCCATGTTGCTTGACTCCGAAGTAAACTGACTATGAGTGGTGTTGTGCCCTTTCTTCAATTTCAAAAGCCTCAATCTCGTCCTCTCAATCTAAGGGTCAAATGAATGCAGTGCCCCTGGATTAGATCTGGTCATGCAAGGTTAGAATCACAAAGAACACACAATTCCTGAGTGGACAGAATCAGTCAACAAAGCAAGTACCATCAAAATGCAACATATGATTGAAGTAAGACTTGATAAATCTCTATATGGTATAAGATAACACCACAAAAATTTTCAGAATTTTTTGAATTGATTTGGTATGGAAACTAGAAGTCCAAAATCAAGAAAAATAGGTCAATAAATACTAAAAAATAAAAAAAAATTAGAAAACATGCAATTTTTGAAAATTGGGATGGCCTTAACTAGCCCAGCTGCAATAGATAGAAAATTTTTTTCTATCCCAAAGTCATGTGTGGTGGGTTAAATTCTGACATTCCTAGCAAAAGTTATGACACTTTTAAGTTTCACAAAATTTTTCTTCACCACCAAAGTGTATCTCTATTTCTACAAATATTTTTTAAAATCTACCAACTCTAGACACTAATAGACACTGAATGTAATCTGGACACAAAAATTCAGGTCAAAATTTGACCTCTAACTATTTTTTTGGAATTTTTCAAAATCGGATGAATAGTGTATGAATAATACAATCAGCAAGGGAAAAATGATTTCTACTACTACTCTGTTTTCATATTATTGATTTCAGCATGCAATGCAATATACACAATATGCTATCACAAACCTATTGGACTTAATCACATACTCAAACACGAATTAAACTACAACACATATACATCATGCAATACAATGCACAAACACATGCAAATTGAAGGATAACAAAATATGCACAATGACAGAATTAATAAATAGTACACAATACACGAAATGCAGAACACAAATGACAGATTACAAGACAAAATAATTAAATCAAATGCAATCAATCTACACAATTTACAGAACACAAAATACAATACAATACAATACACAGAATACAGAACAAACAATTGAATCTACACAGACTCTTTTTCTTTTTATCGAACACAATTTTTTTTTTCAAACACAAAAAGCAGAAAACACAATGCACCATTGAATCAAAGCAATACGAAATGCATCCCTGGGAAACGGCGCCAATTTTGATATCCATGTCGCACTGGTATCAAAAGTAACTAGATTCCTCATAAAAACATGCAGTTCAGGGAGTAACCTAGGTCATATCTCACAAGGATGCAAATACACATTGTTTCAATTTCAATTATGCAGAAAAGGTTGTATGTTTAGGGGATTTGTGATTAATTGCAGAGAAGTAAAATACAAAGAATTCAAATGTAGAAAAAGAATTAAATCGCAGGGAATTAAAATGCAAGTAATCAAATTGCAAGTAAACCAAACCGAGAATGATTAGACATAATCAAAGTTTCAGAACACACAAAACACAAACGTAATTGATCCAACCGAATTCATTTAAATCTCTTCTACACAACAATCAATTAATCAATTGCTTGTTATGTGATTAAGAACAAGAGGCACAATTCAATCGAATCATCCTTTCTATGCAATCGTAAATATGTAAGCTCAGAAAATAAAATCAGACTGCGATCCAGACTTTGGCAATGTAATTAAAGAAGAAATGGAGAAGAAAACATCTTGAAATTGCAGAATCTTAAGCGCCTTTCAATTGTAAATATAGAAGAACACGAATTCGAAGTGAAAAGGTGCAAGAGAAAAAGACGAATGGGTAAAAAAAATGAGAGTTTATTGGAAACGGGAAAGTTCTACAAAACTGGAAAAACAAAAAAATGAATTAAAGGTTCTTCCAAATCAGCCCCTAACCTCTATAAATACTAGTCCTAAAAGAATAAGATAAATGGGCCAAGGCTGGGCCGAAAATAAATTAAACAAAACTGGAAAAAGAAAGACAAAACAAAATCAATACAAAAAGTCAAACTAAAAGTATAAACTTCTAAGAATCATAGAAAATAGCTCTGAACTCCAAACAACATGATCTAATGGTCAAAATTGGAGCCCTGAAAGTAAGGAATTCAATGCAAAAAGAATCATTGAAAAAGGATATCTACAGAAAACGTTATGGCCAAATTAGTGAACAAAGGTCAGAAAAGAAAAACATAAGTATTTACAAGAAATTCCTAATTAAAGTGCAAAATGCAAAAACACACTAAATGGAAGAAATAAAGGAATAAAAAGACATGTAAAGGATGTACAAAGACTATAAATATGGGAACAAAATATGAGCCATCCATAAGTGGTATAGGATCCCCCTGTCTGATGCCCCTAGCAGGGTTGAAATTTTTAGTTCTAAAGCCATTCCAAATAATATACATTGAAGAGAAGGATATAAATTGGTAAATGAGCTCACATTTCAGACTTTTTGAATAGTATCTTTAATAAATTGTCAATTTAGCCTATCATAAACCTTTATATGGTAAACTTTAATAATCCTGTACCTACTTCTACCATTTAAGTTATTAAAAGAATGTAAAATTTTTTAAAAAATAAGAGAATTATCAATTCTTTGCTTACTAGGAATGAAATTGGTTTGGCTAGAAGAAATAAGGTAAGAAATGGACTCACTAATCCTATTAGCCACTGACTTTGTAATAATCTTATAACTAACATTACATAATGAAATAGGCAAAAAATTTCTAGTAGATTCAAGGTTATCAAATTTAGGAATAAGAATAATAGCAGTCTTATTAACTTCAGTAATTTTGTGCGGATTGTTAAAGATTTTTAAAACAAACTTATAAATGAAATGAGCTAAATAATCTCACTGATTTTTTAAGAAAATGGTATGAAGGCCATCTAGCTAGGAAATTTAAGGTTACCTATGCTAAACATAGAGGTCTCAATCTCTTTTAAAGTTGATTCACAGTATAATCTATTCTTATCAAATTTCTTGAGAGAAGGAAAACTGTTAACATTATTAAGGAGAGGAATACTAGAGTTGTTGACAGAATAGAGGCTTACCAAAAAATTTAAAGCAATTTGTTTAAGCTTTAAAGAGTCATATTCCTAATTATTCAAATCATCTTTTAAAGCCTCAATAGAGTTTCTTTCTCTATGGATAATAACAGCTTTATGAAAGAATATGTTATCCCTATCCTCGAACTTAATCCAATTGTTTCTGTATTGATGTGACCAGAATATTTCCTCTTGGTTTAAGATATTTTGAAAAATTGTCTAGAGGGTCATCATTGTGATTTTGTAATAGTATTATGATTTTGTAATATAAGTGTGCATATGGATTAATCATGTGTTTGTGTGTTTGATTTATATGTATATGATGAGGTAGATATATGTGTATACATATGATAAATATGGGTGCTACTTGTGCATTGAGATTAGATGTGCTAAACTGATTGAAAATAGGCTAAGTGTGTAATGCAAGAGCATTATCGCTGTAGTGAGAAACTCTTACTACAACGAAAGGGCAACAGAGGAGAGTGCATTTTTGGATGCAATCTCACTGTAGCGAGATTCTGCATAAATCAGGGTGCAAAATCGTCTGAGATTTTTGGTATAGCAAGAAAAGGTCTCGCTGCAGCGAGAGCATTGCGACCAGAGGGGTATTTGTAGGGTTTAGGATTTGGAAAATACATTCCCACTCTTCTCTCTTCATTCTCTCTATTTCCATCCCTATTTTACCGATTGAATTGCCTCTAAAGCCGTTTGGGAGCTAGATTGAAGGTGGTAATCACATTTAGAGCTTTTGGAGGTGAGTTTCAATGATTAGGGCTTCAGTTTTTTGTCCCTCTTCTCTGTTTTCTTGGTTCTCTTTTAGTTCTCATAGAATTTTTCCATATATTTAGGACAAAATCTGTGTAGGGACGCTTTCATTGTTGATTTGTGTTGTGGGTCTTTGATTTGAGGGAAGGGAGACTTTACCCTATCTCCTTTTGTTTTAAATTTTTTTAATTGCTATGAATTGCAATGTGATTGAGATGGAATGTATGAGCATGTGTATTTGATGAGTAATTCATGCTAGGTATGATTGTAATGATGTTTGGATAGATTATGATTGGATTGTGATGGAAACTCTACGTGGAATGCAATGTAATTGATATTGAGCATAATAAGTGTGATGTAACAATTTGATTTGGATAGAGTTTGATGAGAAATTGATGTCGAGTATGATGTGTGAAATGGTTGAGCCCAACATGGGTGGATATGTCTGTTGATGTGCCATTGATGATGTTGCATAATGTAAAATGGTTGGATGCGTGTGGAAATGGCATGCTGAGGTTGATTGTGATTATGTTTGAATGTGAGAAAAGCTATGAATGGTTTAGCGATACACTAGAGGTGTAAAAGATGGGGCGGTAGAAATACCTTGGGGAAGAGAGGGTGATGGTGACACCAACAGTGAGCGTGAATAAACCACAGGCCATACACTTTCCTCCTAACTCGGCCTCTGACTAACACCTTTGCCAAGGAGCCATGACCGCACACGTTGTATCCGTGAGACGGGGGTCATTCGATGACCATCTATGGTAGGAAATTGTGATCACAGTGCTATAGTGAGTGTGACTAATGTTCAGTGAGCGCACGTGTGTGTATGGATTATTTGGTGGTGCAGTGAGCGCACTTGTATGTAAATGAGAATGAAATGATGGAACTAATGATTGTACTTGTTGGTGCCCTTCTATCAAGTAAAGGGATTACCTTTGAACCCAAGGTCATGCAAACCATAACTATTAAACACTCAACAAACTAATTAATTCCCTTCAGACTAGCAAGTCTACTCTCCATTTTCTCTGAATCATATAGAACAATGTTGAAGTCTCTAGCTACACACCAGGACATTTTCATGGAAGTATTAAATTCTAATAAGTTATTCCAGCAATCAGATCTTAATCCTTTATAAGGGCTGGCCTAAATGGAGGATAACAGCCAATCTTCCTGGCCATTAATAATTCTAAGATGGGTGCTATATCTACATTTAGCTAACATCCTAACTTTAACCCTACTGATCTTCCAGAAACACCAAATGCCTCTACTAAATGCTTTCAATACTTGGTCCTAAAATGTAATTCATGAATGATAATTGCAATTTTTGAGTACATTTTATTCATATTTCAGGAAAAAGGATCAAGAAGTGAGAGCTTAAAGAACCAGAGATATACACGGACAAGTACACGCCCGTGTACATAAGCGTGTATCTCACTAGCTGCATCAATCAAGCACATAATCAGAGCCAGAGATATACACAAGCAATTACACGCTTGTGTATATAAGCGTGTATCTTGCTGGCCGCGTCAATTGAAGTACATCACCAAAACCAGATATGTACACAGTCAAGGTACATGGCCATGTACAAAAGCGTGTACTTTTCAAAAAAGCTTTCAAGGGGCAAATTTTAGAGACCAGAGATGTACACGGTCAAAGTACATGGCTGTATACATGGGACGTGTACTTTTAACTTATGTCAGAATTAAACTTTTGTGATAAGATGAGCCCTAGAACCACTCATATAAAAGAAAACTTGGCACAGAAACCTAAGGAACACGATTTTTGGCAAAGAAAGAGTTAGTAACGCTGGAAGGATGAAATCAAGATATTTAATTTCTTTCTTTTGTAATTGTAGTTTCTACATATTTAGGTTTTAACTTTCCTTTGAGTATCTAGACATAATGAATCCTATGCAACCAAACCTTCTGGAATTCTTCTTAATGCTATTTTATGTTTTCCTCTCTTGAGTTTAATTGAGTAATATTAATTGTCTCCTATCTTATTTTCTTGTTTGATTTTGAGTAAAAATCCTGCATGAATTTACCATTGCTCAAATAAAAGGACTTGAATGTATTTTTAGAGATAGAAAGACATGAGTTTGCTGTATTAGGAATAACCCTAATTTTGGAATTTATAATGAACTTAACGCAACCTAAGGGAACTAATTAAGGAAGTGTCACTTTCTTAACAGAAGTAATTTTGACTAGCAAGTGTACTAGTGTTATTGTAGCAAGTAATAAAATGTTAGAACTGTGTTTGAGTCCCAAATATCGTCCTCAGGAAATAAAGTTCTCAATTATCACTTCACATGTTCACAATTAGTTGAGCTTCACGAATTTTAGATGAGGTTTGAAAGTACAAGTAACAAATATTAAACTCAAAAGAGAAAACAGAACAATGACATGAAAATATGTATTTGACAAATGTAGAAAACATAGTTAGGGACTTGTTTCACCAAAACTTCAGTGTTAATTCGATAAAGTTCTAAACTTTCAAGTAGTTAGATGGAATGACAATCAGTTTCATGTTATATTAATCAAAGGTTAATTCCTTAACTCAATGAATCTAACATTCAACTAAATCACTCTAATTCCTTAGATCTAGTTTAATTAAATGTTGCATTAAGCATAAGAAACCAGAAGATTGCAAGATTAAGATATCTTATCCCTAAGAAATCAATAACCTTGGTAATTGATTCAGATATGAGAAACAAGTTTAACTTCCATTGATAAGAGTTCCTCTGTAATTAGTTAATCAAATTTTCATTCAATCACTATGTGAACAACAGAATCAATTACTCATTCCAATCCAATACTCAAAGTTTAGATCCAAAATCAATTCAAAACTTCCATTTCAGATCTACAATCCCTAAATACAAAGAGTTTAAGCAACCATTACAAAATGAGAAGAGAAAAAAAAGAAGAAGAAGATGAACGAAGAAGCATCTTCAAGCCAATCTTTAATCTAATTCCTTAAGATTTGAAGCTTGGTATTTGTCTCCAATCTCTCTCTCAGACTCTCTCAACACCAGAAAACAAGTGGAAAGTGAAAATGAACAAAAGATCTAAAGTTCTGATCTAATCTTCAATTTATAGATTTTCCCACCTTTTCGCGTGTGATCACTATTCTTCATAAAAGTAGTCACGCAAAGGCCTTTATGATGTTCTTCATGACCGGAACGATCACTTTTCTTCACAAAAGTAGCAATGTTGAGGTTCAAGATCTGCACGTGTTCAGTTTCATGAACAAAAGTAGACACGCATAACTTGCAATGCTAGAGGTCTCTTTGGAACGTTCACTTTTGTGAACAAAAGTGATAACGCGTAGCTTGCTTTTCTAAAGGCTTCTCTAGAACGATCACTTTAGTGAACAAAAGTGATCATGTGCACCTTTGCTATGCTGGAGCTCTCTCTGGAACAATCACTTTTCCTACGAAAAGTGATCACGTGCGCTTTGCTATGATTGAAGCTTTTCTGGAATGCTCACTTTCATCAACGATAATGATCACACGCAGATTTCCGTTCACTTTCAAGCTCTGGAACGATCATTTTCACTAGCGATAGTGATCACGCCCATCTCTTGTTTCATTAAACCTTGTTCGTTGATTCCAGTTTTTGCTACTTTTCTTCTATCTTTCCTTTGATGTTCCAACCTCATGAACTTAGCTTAGAATTTCCTACAAAAATATGATTGAATCATTAATTTCTATACAGAAAATTCATAAATTCTAAAACAACTATGTATTTAGAGAAAACTTTAATCATTCTATTATTTTTGAGTTTTTCTACTTTTTCCAACATGTTTTCTTTATCAAAGGTATTAAAACTAAGGTAAGATACTAGTAAAATATGGATTTATCAGGAAGAGATTCTGATTAATCAACTGAAGGTTAAGAACCATTATCCTTGAGAAAGGTATTGGTTTATTTCTGGTATTCCTGCAACAACAAGGAACTAGAACTAAGTAGTTGAAGGAGAATTCCAATTATTTTGACATTTAGGAGGATTTACAATCTAGATACTCATTTATTTCTCTTGAATACACCTAGTCATACTTTTATAGATTTTATTTTCATAGAAATTTGTTCCTTTTAATTTGTTATTTTCTTAGTTCAACAAATTTATCAACCTAATTTCTTGCTCATATTCATTAACAATTGGGTAATCAAGGAAGCAATTCTTAGTAACAGTCTCTGTGGATATGACACTTAGTACTCTATTTTTCGCAATATTACTCTGACAATGGGTGCACTTGCCTAGTAATCAATTTTTACACACCAAGTTTTTAACGATGTTGCCGAGGACTAGTTAATTAGGATTTCCTTGTTTACGTCTTCACTAATTTTCTTAATTTCCTTAGTCTTGAATTAACTTTTCTAATTTTCTTTCATTCTTTTTTAGGAGCTGATTTTTCTGGTGCATGAATAGAACCCATTCTGTTGCACTTTTTGAACTTGACCCAAGAACTTTGCAAAAAATTTAGAAAGAGAGGCGACTGCTAGTACAGAGGGAAGACGCATAAAACCACATAGAAGGAATGGCAAACAATGAAGATCAAGCAAGAACCATGTCCAATTATGCTCGTCCATCATTAACTAGAACAAAATCTAACATTGTCTGTCCAGATGTGCAGGGAAATTTTGAAATAAAGTCCAATGTTATTCAGATGGTTAAACAGTTTGTTCAATTTGATGGGCTACAAGATAAAGACCACAATGCTCACATCGCTAATTTTTTGGAGATCTGTGATACTTTCAAGATTAATGAAGCTACTGATGATGCAATTCACCTGAGGCTATTTCCATTTTCTCTAAGGAGCAGAGCAAAACAGTGGTTGAACTCTCTTCCACGAGGATCTATCACTTCATGGGAAGTCATGGCAGAGAAGTTCTTAGCAAAGTATTTCCCTCCCACAAAGACTGCCAAGATGAGGAATGATATCTCATCCTTTTACTAATTGGAGTCAGAGACTTTATATGATACGTGGGAGAGGTTTAAGGAATTGTTAAGGAAGTGCCCACATCATGGGATTCCTGACTGGCTTCAAGTGCAAACATTCTACAATGGATTGAACCCAATCACAAGACAGATTATAGATGCTGTAGCTGGGGAACTTTAAATAGCAAGACACCACGGGCTGCACAAGAACTGTTTGAAGAAGTGGCAATGAACAGCTACCAGTGGAGCTCCACTTAATCCAAACCTGCAAAATCTGCTGGGATTTATAGCCTTGATGCAGTAACATCCTTAGCAATGCAAGTTGAAGCCTTAGGAAAGAAGATTGATAGTTTATCTGTTAACCATCCAGTTGCTCTGGTGATGAGATGTGATATTTAAGGAGAAGGTCACCTTAATCATGAGTGTCAAGCTACTCAAGAAGAACATGCCAATGTGATAGGAAACAGACCACCTTACTAAAATTATAATGGCATGAATAATTTGGGCTAGAGGAATTATGCAAACCCATCATGGAACAACAACCAATGTGAAATAATACACTCCTAGGATTTCAACAAGCTTCACATCCACTGCCACCCCTAGTTAAAAAGAAGTCAAACCTTGAGGAGTTGATGACTAAATTCATTCAAACTTCAGAATCTCAGTTTCAATCCACCGAGATGGCACTAAGAAATTCATAATCTAATGTCACAAGGAAGCTCGACACTCATAATCCATAATCTAGAAATTCAGTTGGGTCAAATTTCTAGACTCCTCTCAGAAAGACCCAAGGAAGCTTGCCTGGCAATACTGAGACTAATGTCACAACTCCTTTTTTATAAGGAACCAAGAACATTGTTTCTACACCACATACTTATTTAAAATAGGTAAATAATAGAGAATATAAGTATAAAATTCACTTCTCATTCAAAGTAAAATAAAGTTCCTTATAACAAATATCCAACAGAACAACATAATATTACTTTTAGTTTATAATATTCAAAATACCCAAAATTATACTACGTAGCTCCCTCGACATGAGGTCTCAAAATATAAAGAAAAAAAGACTTTAATGCAAGATTACTCAACTCCAGCTTCTAACATTTCTCCACTGGCCCCTCAGCCTGTGAAGTAGATGCAACAGCTGCTACATCTGCTCACTTACCACAGTACGATCATCGCAGTACACACACACAATGACATAGAAAGAAATGCAAGGGTGAGTTTACCAAACATAAAATAAAATCATATACATAGAGCTAAATATTTCTCACAGCAATAACTCCATGCATTTCCAGCCCATTTAATGCACAGCATGAAAACGGTTTCCAACTGGTTTCACAGCCTAAGTAATCCAGAAGGAACTAAGCCGGTCCGGGAGCGACCCATTCCAGTATCTAAATCCAGACAGCACAGCACAGCACAGCAGCTCAGCATGGACTTACCGTTACACGTCTACCCACCTAAACACGTAACTCGGCTCTATAATGATACAAAACATATATCTCAGCATGATGCACACCGCCAAAATTATTTTAATAGCTCAGCTATGGCAAGTTTATAATAGATCAGCCAAAATTTCAGCATTTAAAATCAATTAACAGCAGTTACAGCTGAGAAAATAGCTTTTATTCAATAGATCTAACAAAATTATATCAAAACATCTTGAAAATAGCATATTAAACCGTTCAAAATGTAGCTCATAGTTTGAAGTAAACTCCCCTTACCTCAGAAAGATGATTCACACTAGATCTACCGAATATTACTTGTTTTAATGCAAGATTCATCGAAGATTCAGCTTTAGAACGGAGTTTCTCCTAAGAATACCATGAACTTCTATCAGAAAGAGAAGGAGAAGAGAAACGAACGGTAAATCTAGCTTAAAACTTAAAGAAACTTACTTTAAATCCTTAAGAATAGACGTAGAATCTCAGATCTGGCGAGAAATCTAAGTTTAGGAAGGTTTAGTATCAGAGAAAATGTTGATTTACGGCCTTAGAACCTTTGAGAGCCTTGGATTAGGATGAAGAAATGAAAATTTCGTGTGAAGCCCTCTTTTTATAGAAAATTTTTGAAAATTACTGTTCATCGCTAGAATTTACTGTTCATCGCCAGAAACACTGTTCACCGCCTTACTGTTCACGCTAGAAAATACTGTGCACGCATACTGTACATGCACTGTACGCGTATGTGACATCAGTCATGACGTCATGATGATGTCACTGATGACGTCAGCAGTCACTGTACATACGTGGTTTTCACTGTTCATACACGCTTTTGTACGTGGTGTTACTGTTCACAGACAATTTTACTGTTCATTGGCACTATTCATACAGTACTGTTCACTTTTTTTTTTTAATTTCAAACTCCATCTAAATATATTATAAATTACTCAATAATAAATGACTAGCCTGACAATTCTCTCCCCGAAAATAAATTTTCGTCCTCGAAAATTTTATCCCTCAGAGAAAAGATGAGGGTATAACTCTCTCATTCTTTCCTCTAACTCCCATGTGGCATCACCAGTTAATGGGTCCCAAACAACCTTTACTAACCGAATAGACTTACCCCTAAGTTCCTTAACTTTAGTTTCCTTGATACGAGCAGTTGGGACCTTCACAGACAAGTCATCTCGTAACTCCACAACATCAGGCTTGATTACATGAGACGAATCTGGAACATACTTCCTTAGCTGCGACACATGGAAAACATTATGAATTCCAGACAACTGAGGTGGTAACGCTAATTCATAAGCTATTGGTCCTCTTCGATGTAATATTTGATACAGTCCTATGAACTTAGGTGTTAACTTCTTGGCTCTTAAGGCTCGCCCCACACCTGTAGTGGGTGATACTCTCAAGAATACATGATTACCAACCTCAAATTCTAGGGATCTTCTGCGTCGGTCAGCATAAGATTTCTGTCGACTATTGGTAGCTCTCAGCTTTTCTCTAATAAGATTAACTTTCTCCTTAGTTTCTTGCAGCATTTCAGGTCCAACTATCAAATGTACTCCATCTTGGAACCAACAAATAGGGGTTCTACACCTTCTACCATACAGAGCTTCAAATGGTGCCATATCTATACTCGAATGATAGCTATTATTATAAGTGAATTCTACCAAAGAAAGCATATCCTCCCAATTACTCCTCTGCTCTACAATACAAGTCCGCAATAAGTCTTCTAAGGTCTGAATAGTACGCTCAGATTGACCATCTGTCTGCAGATGATATGCAGAACTCAACCTCAACTGTGTGCGCATAGCTTCTTGGAAACTCTGCCAAAACTGGGAAGTGAATCAAGGATCCCTATCAGAGATAATACTAGAAGGCACTCCATGTAACCTGACAATCTCTCTAATGTATAATTTTGCTAATTTTTCCAAGCTAAAGGTCATGTTAATTGGCAAGAAATGTGCACTCTTGGTTAGCCTATCAACTATGACCCATACTGCATCATGATTTCTAACTGTTCTAGGTAGATGGGACACAAAGTCCATAGTCACATGGTCCCACTTCCACTCTGTAATTTCCATCGTCTGCAACTCTCCTGGAGGGCTCTGGTGCTCCGCTTTTGCCTTCTGACAAGTCAAACAGGTTTTAACAAACTCAGCTATCTCTCGCTTCATGCCTGGCCACGAAAACATCTGCTTTAAATCTTGATACATCTTGGTAACACCAGGATGAATGTTGAGACTACCCTTATGTCCTTCTTCTAGAAATGCTCTCTTTAATTCAGTATCTCTAAGGACACAAACTCGACCTTGGCATCTGAGAATACCATCAACACCTTTACTAAAACCCTTTGTCTTATCTGTCCCTAAGAGAAATACAATCTGACATAACATCGGATCCCACAGTTGTTTGTCTTTAATTTCTTGTAAGAAATTATTAGTCACCACAATTCGGCTACAACTAATCTTTTCGGGTGATAAGTCCACATGTATGTTCAGGTCTCGAAATTGTTCTACCAAAAGGGTTTCACTGACTCTTAAGGAGAATGCCTGAACCACATTCCTACTTAATGCATCGGCCACCACGTTAGCTTTTCTTGGATGGTATTAGAGTTGAAAATCATAATCCTTAAGGAATTCCACCCAACGTCTCTGCCTCATATTTAACTCTCGCTGGTCAAATAAATACTTCAAACTCTTATGATCACTATATACATCAAATTGAGCTCCATAAAGATAGTGTCGCCACACCTTCAGAGCAAAGACTACAGCAGTTAACTCAAGGTCATGAATCGGGTAATTTCGCTCATGAGTTCACAATTGGCAAGATGCATAAGCTACCACTCTCTTATCTTACATCAACACACATCCCAATCCCTGATGGGAAGCATCACAGTGCATCTCAAATGGTCAACTAATATCAGGGAGAATCAACACTGGCGAGGAAGTTAGTCTCTGCTTTAACTCATTAAGGTTTTGCTCACATTCCTCAGTCCACACAAAGGGTTGATCACGGCAAGTTAACCGTGTTAATGGTGCAGCTATCTTCGCAAATCCCTCTATAAATCTTCGTTAGTAACCTGCTAGGCCCACAAAACTACGAATCTCTGTGGTTGTCTTCGGCCTTTCCCACTGCAACACCGCTTCATCTTTGGAAGGATCAACTGCAATTCCTTTAGCTGAAATAATATGACCAAGGAATTTCACTTCCTCTAGCCAAAACTCACACTTAGACAATTTAGCATACAACTATTTTTCCCTTAAAACACTAAGTACAGTCCTCAAATGCTCTTCATGTTCCTCTGACGAACTAGAATAAATTAAAATATCATCAATAAAGACTACCACAAATCGATCCAGGAAAGGTCTAAAGATTCGATTCATGTAGTCCATAAACACAGCTGGAGCATTTGTGACTCCAGAGGGCATCACTATATACTCATAGTGGCCATATCTAGTGCGGAAAGCAGTCTTAGGAATATCTTCATCCTTCACTCGGATCTGATGGTACCCAGACTTCAAATCAATCTTAGAGAATACCTTAGCACCTCTCAGTTGGTCCATCAAATCATCGATCCGCAGCAACGGGTACTTATTCTTAATTGTCAACTTATTCAACTTGCGATAATCAACACATAATCTAGAACTTCCGTCCTTCTTTTTAACCAAGAGAACCGGTGCTCCCATGGAGATACACTCTGCCTAATCATCTGTTTCCGTATTAGATCCTCAATCTGTTCCTTAAGTTCCATCAACTCCTTTGGTGCCATTCTATACGGTGCTACAAACACTGGCTCAGCTCCAGGAATCAAATCTATAGCAAACTCTACCTCTCTACGTGGAGGTATTCCAGGAATATCCTCTGGAAAAATCTCAGGAAATTCTCGTACTACTGGTATTGACTGAAGGATTTGCTCCACTTCTGCATTCATAACTCCCAACAAAACAAAACAAGATACTCCCTCACCTAAGAATGTTTTTACTTGGCGAGTAGAAATCAATTCTACACAATCTTGCTGCTCAGGAAAGATTAAACATCTCCGGCCACAATCAATTAGCACACGATTGGCAGTTAGCCAATCCATACCCAGGATTACATCTAACCCTTACATCAGGATACAAATAAGATTTATTTTGTACTTTTGTCCCTCAATTACTATAGGACACCTAACACAAACCATCGAAGTCTTAATCGAACTTAAAGTAGGTGTCGATACTACCAAGTCACATCCTAGATCGCTCACTGGTAATCCTAAGTTTCTCACACAATTGTCCGCAAAAAAAGAGTGTGTGGCTCCAGAATCAAACAATACAAAAAGAGAAGTACCTGCCACTACCGCTGTCCCTTGAACAAGATCCATCACCTGGGCTGCCTCTGATGCAGAAGTAATGAATACACGTCCCTCTGCTCTCGATCCGGTTGTCATTGGAGCCCTAGTTGCTTTAGGCCTAACAGCGTGCAAGGCGCTAGCAGAAGACGAAACTGCCCCACTAGGCGTAGGACAGTCCCTAGCAAGGTGCCCTGGCTGCTGGCACGAGAAGCAAACTCTGACATCAGTCTATGGGCATTGGCTCAAACAGTGTGGCCCACCACACCTAAAACATCTGACAATCTGCGGCGCTGAGGCTCTAAGAGCGGAAGAAGTTGCTCCCCTAGGCTGAAATGTAGAAGTAGCAATCCCTATTGGCACTGGGGCTGATGCTGCCGATCCCCTCGACTGAGATGGTCGAGACTGCTGTTGGCGTAGCGACCAACTGTAAGGGCCCTTCTTAGCACCCTTACCTCCATTACCATAACTGCTAGCGGCTCTACTAGATGAAGACTTCCCAACTCCACCAACATCCTCTGCATTAAGACTCTCTATAATGGTGGCTTGATCCACCAAGTCAGCAAATTCCGTGATCCTGAGTGGGATCAAAATCCTCTTTATGTCAGTTCTCAGCCCATCTAAAAACCTATGACATCTCCACTCCTCTGAGTGAGAATAAAATTTGTAAAGTCGCTCAAACTGTATTGCATACTTATAGACTGATGAGTTTCCTTGCACCAAGTTTAGAAACTCTCGCTCTTTGGCAGCACGAACATGAGAAGGGAAATACTTTCCCAGAAAACTACTTCTAAATACAGTCCAAGTGATAACTTCACCTCGGGCCTCCAACATAGCACGAGCTCTATGCCACCACATCTCTGCATCCCCTGTCAGCATATACGTAGCATATAACACCTTCCTTCCCTCGGTGCAACCTATGGTTAGGAAGATCTTCTCAATCTCCCTGATCCAGAGTTCAGCAGCATCTGGTCCATCCACTCCTGTGAATTGAGCAGGATCATTCTTCCTGAACTCTAACAACCCATGGTATTCAGGAAGAGGTGCAGCTAAGGCAGTAGCTGCTGCTGCCTGTGCTGCAGCAGAGGCTTGGTTTGCAGCTTGCTGCTGCTGAATCATATCTAGACTCTGCCTAACAATGGCTGTCATGGCCTCCATGGCATTAGCCATTTGGTTCACATCAGTAAGAGGAGGATTTGCAGCAGATCTTCCTGGTCTAGCCATCCTAATATATAGACTAGCTTAGATTACTAACGTTTAACACATTCAGCAATACCACCATATAGCTATATTCACAGATTCAGCTTACAGTGATATATTCATATTTAGTATATCATAACAATTTAATCAATTTAGCACTGAGCATAACAACATATCAGCATTCATATAGCATAGCAAACATACTTATCTCAGCAATCATTTACAGCTCAGCTTAACAGCCTCTTATTCACACAGTACGACTCACCTATAACTCACCCAAGTATCATATACCAAGTTTCCTACATCAGTCATGTCTGAGAACCGAGGTGATCAAGTTCGTTCCCTCACAACTTGATGAATAGAAATCATGATATATGATTCACAGCTAAAACTCATATGTCTAATATGCACCACTGACGCCTAACAACCTCACCCCGTAACTTTATAAGGAAGCGAGAACATTGTTTCTACACCACATACTTATTTAAAATAGGTAAATAATAGAGAATATAAGTATAAAATTCACTTCTAATTCAAAGTAAAATAAAGTTCCTTATAACAAATATTCAACAGAACAACATAATATTACATTTAGTTTATAATATTCAAAATACCCAAAATTATATTACGTAGCTCCCTCGACATGAGGTCTCAAAATATAAAGAAAAAGAGACTTTAATCCAAGATTACTCAACTCCAGCTTCTAACATTTCTTCATTGGCCCCTCAGCCTGTAAAGTAAATGCAACACCTGCTACATCTGCTCACGTACCACCGTACGATCATCGCAGTACACACGCACACAACGACATAGAAAGAAATGCAAGGGTGAGTTTACCAAACATAAAATAAAATCATATATATAGAGCTAAATATTTCTCACAGCAATAACTCCATGCATTTCCAGCCCATCTAATCCACAGCATGAAAATGATTTTCAACTGGTTTCACAGCCTAAGTAATTCAGAAGGAACCAAGCCGGTCCGGGAGCGACCCATTCCTGTATCTGGATTCAGATAGCACAGCACAACAGCTCAGCATGAACTTACCGTTACATGTCTACCCACCTAAACATATAACACGGCTCTATAATGATGCAAAACATATATCTCAGCATGATGCACACCGCCAAAATTATTTTAACAGCTCAGCTACGACAAGTTTATAATAGATCAGCCAAAATTTCAGCATTTAAAATCAATTAACAGCAGTTACAGCTTAGAAAATAGCTTTTATTCAATAGATCTAACAAAATCATATCAAAACATCTTGAAAATAGCATATTAAACCGTTCAAAACGTAGTTCATAGTTTGAAGTAAACTCCTCTTACCTCAGAAAGATGATTCACACTAGATCTACCAAATATTACTTGTTTTAATGCAAGATTCACCGAAGATTCGGCTTTAAACGGAGTTTCTCCTAAGAATACCATGAACTTCTATGAGAAAGAGAAGGAGAAGAGAAACGAACGGTAAATCTAGCTTAAAACTTAAAAAAACTTACTTTAAATCCTTCAGAATAGACGTAGAATCTCAGATCTGGCGAGAAATCTAAGTTTAGGAAGGTTTAGTATCAGAGAAAATGGTAGTTTACGGCCTTAGAACCTTTGAGAACCTTAGATTGGGATGAAGAAATGAAAATTTCGTGTGAAGCCCCCTTTTTATAGAAAATTTTTGAAATTTACTATTCACCACCGAAATTTACTGTTCATCGCGCGGAAACACTGTTCACCGCTTTACTGTTCACACCGAAAAACATTGTTCAGGACACTATTCACGCCGAAAAACACTTTGCACGCGTACTGTACGCGTATGTGACGTCAAACATGACGTCATGATGATGTCACTGATGACGTCAGCAATCACTATACATACGCAATTTTCACTGTTCTTACGCGGTTTGTACGCGGTGTTACTGTTCACAGGCAGTTTTATTGTTCATTGGCACTGTTTATACGCTACTGTTCACTTTTTCTTTTTTTTTAAAAAAAATTTCAAACTCCATCTAAATATATTCCAATACCAAATAATCATTCAATTAACATTGAACAAGTATAAAATATTATAAATTACTCAATAATAAATCACTAGCCTCACAACTAATCCTAAGGAGCAGGTCAAGGCAGTAACATTAAGGAATGGCAAGATGTTACAAGAAAAGGGGAAGCAAGAAGCAAAAAAAGCTGTAGTTGAAGAGAAGGATAAACGTCAAGAAGAGACCATGGAAAATCCCCTAACAGTGAAGGAATTCATACCTATACTTTCCTATCCAGCAAGATTGAAGAAAGACAAGGATGATGAATAATTTGGTAAATTTCTTGCCTTATTTTGTCAACTTCATATCAATTTACTGTTTGTTGAGGCTTTGGCACAGATGCCCAAGTATGCCAAATTTCTGAAAGATCTATTGTCCAATAAGAAGAAGTTGGAGGAGTTGTAAGTATGAATGAAGAATTTTCAGCAATTCTACAAAACAAGATACCCGAGAAATTGAAGGATCGAGGGAGTTTTACTCTTTCTTGTCTCATTGGTAGATTGATAGTTGATAGGGCTTTGGCTGATTTAGGTGCTAGCTTTAATTTGATGCCATATTCCATTTTTATGAAATTGGTTTGGGGGAACCTAGGCCAACTAGGATGAGTATTCAACTAGCTGATAGGTCAATTAAATATCCTAGGGGTATCATTGAGGATGTGCTTGTAAAAGTGAACAAATTTATTTTTTCTATTGATTTTGTGATTCTTGATATAGACGAGGACACTGAAGTCCCTTTTAGCTACTGCAAAGGCTATAATTGATTAGAGTGATGGAAAGTTAATTTTGAGGGTTGGAGATGAAAATGTCACTTTCAAAATTACTGATGTAATGAAAAAGTCTTTGAAACAAGATGATTCTTGCTACTTCATTAATGTAATTGATGACAGTGTTTCAGATTGTGCATAGGAATTCTTGATTTCAAACCCATTGGAAAGAAGCATGGTTCATGAAGAAGGAAAAGATGATATGAACTTGTTGACTCAAGATCAGTGGTGTCATTTAGAAGCCACCTAGCCATTAATGAGAAAGAGGGACTTTAAAGTTTGGAGTAGAATTCAGAGAAGCAACCTAACCCATCCATTAATGAACCACCAGATGCAGAATTAAAAGTCTTACCTGAACACCTGGAGTATACTTTTTTGGAGGATGGCTGCAAGTTACCAATCATTATTGCTTCAGACTTAACACCAAAACAAAAAGTCCAGCTACTGAATGTACTTCGGCAACACAAGAAAGCAATAGCATGGAAGATCTCTGACATAAGAGGGATTAGTCCTTCCTTTTACACTCACAAGATATTAAAGGAGTCTGCTTTCAAGGCTGTAGTGCAACCACAAAGAAGGCTAAACCCAAATATGAAGGAAGTGGTGAAGGCTGAAGTGATTAAGCTACTTGATGCCAAAATTGTCACGACCCCTTTTTATAAAGGACCGAGAACATTATTTCTACACCACATACTTATTTTAAAAATAGGTAAATAATAGAGAATATAAGTATAAAAATTCACTTCTCATTCAAAGTAAAAATGAAGTTCCTTACAACAAATATCCAACAGATCAACATAATATTACATTTAGTTTATAATATTCAAAATACAAAAAAAAATTATAATACGTGACTCCCTCGACATGAGGTCTCATATATAAAGAAGAAGGACTCTAATGCATTATTACTCAACTCCAGCTTCTAACTTTTCTTCACTGGCCCCTCAGCCTGTGAAGTAGATGCAACACTGCTACATCCGCTCACGTACCACCGTACGATCATCGCGACACACGCACACAACGACATAGAAAGAAATGCAAGGGTGAGCTTACCAAACATAAAATAAAATTATATATATATAGAGCAAAATATTTCTCACAGCAATAACCCCATGCATTTCCAGCCCATCTAATGCACGGATGAAAACGGTTTCCAACTGGTTTCACACCTAATTAATCCGTAAGGAACCGAGCCGGTCCGGAGCGACCCATTCCTAGATCTGATCCAGACAAGACAAAGACAAAGAAATTTCAGCATGAACTTACCGTTACATGTCTACCCACCTAAACATGTAACTCGGCTCTATAATGATGCACAACATATATCTCGGATGATGCACGCCACCAAAATTATTTTAACAGCTCAACTACGGCAAGTTTATAATAGATCAGCCAAAATCTCAAGATTTTAAACTAATTTAACAACGATTCTGACTTAGAAAATAGCTTTTATTCAATAGATCTAACAAAATCATATCAAAATATCTTGAAATAACATATTAAACCGTTCAAAACATAGTTCATAGGTTAAAGTAAACTCCCCTTACCTCAGAAAGATGATTCACACTAGATCTACCGAATATTACTTGATTATAATAAAAATTCACCGAAGATTCAGCTTTAGAACGGAGTTTCTCTTCCAATACTTCAGAATAGATGTAGAATCTCAGATCTGGCGAGAAATCTAAGTTTAGGAAGGTTTAGTATGAGAGAAATGGTGGTTTACGGCCTTAGAACCTTTGAGAACCTTGGATATAGGTGAAGAAATGAAAATTTCGTGTGAAGCCCCCTTTTTATAGAAAATTTTCGAAATTTACTGTTCACGCCGAAATTTACTGTTCACCGCCGGAAAACACTGTTCACCGCCTTACTGTTCATGCCGGAAAATACTGTTCAGGCACTATTCATGCCGGAAAACATCAGACACGCATCGTACATACGCGGTTGTCACCGTTCATACGCGGTTTGTATCAGACACCGTGACGTCACCGATGACGTCACCGTCATCAGACATACGCGGTTTGTACTGTTCATACACGGTTTGTACGTGGTTTGCACTGTTCATTGCACTGTTCATACACGGTTTGTACTGTACATACGCGGTTACACTGTTCATTGCACTGTTCATACGCGGTTGCACTGTTCATACGGTACTGTTCACTTTTTTTTTTTTTTAAATAATTTCAAACTCCATCTAAATATATTCCAATACCAAATAATCCTTCAATTAACATTGAACAAGTATAAAATATTATAGATTACTCAATAATAAATTAGAAGCCTGACAATTCTCCCCCCGAAAATAAATTTTCGTCCTCGAAAATTTCATTCCCCACAGAAAAGATGAGGATACAACTCTCTCATTCTTTCTTCTAACTCCCATGTGGCATCACCAGTTATTTGGTCCCAAACAACCTTTACTAACCGAATAGACTTACCTCTAAGTTTCTTAACTCTAGTTTCCTCGATACGAGCAGCTGGGACCTCCACAGACAAGTCATCTCGTAACTCCACAACATCAGGCTCAATTACATGAGACAAATCTGGAACATACTTCTTTAGCTGCGACACATGGAAAACATTATGTATTCCAGACAACTGAGGTGGTAATGCTAATTCATAGGCTACTGGTCCTCGACGATGTAATATCTGATACGGCCCTATGAACTTAGGTGTTAACTTCTTGGCTCTTAAGGCTCGCCCCACACCTGTAGTGCGTGATACTCTTAAGAATACATGATCACCAACCTCAAATTCTAGGGATCTTCTGCGTCGGTCAGCATAAGATTTCTGTCGACTTTGGGTAGCTCTTAGCTTTTCTCTAATAAGTTCAACTTTCTCCTTAGTTTCTTCCAGTATTTCAGGTCCAACCATCAAATGTACTCCATCTTGGAACCAACAGATAGGGGTTCTACACCTTCTACCATACAGAGCTTCAAATGGTGCCATATCTATACTCGAATAATAACTATTATTATAAGTGAATTCTATCAAAGGAAGCATATCCTCCCAATTACTCCTCTGTTCTACAATGCAAGTCCGCAATAAGTCTTCTAAGGTCTGAATAGTACGCTCAGATTGACCATCTGTTTGCGGATGGTATGCAGAACTCAACCTCAACTGTGTGCCCATAGATTCTTGGAAACTCTGCCAAAACTGGGAAGTGAATCGAGGATCCCTATCAGAGATAATACTAGAAGGTACTCCATGCAACCTGACAATCTCTCTAATGTACAATTCTGCTAATTTCTCCAAGCTAAAGGTCATGTTAATTGGCAAAAAATGTGCACTCTTGGTTAGCCTATCAACTATGACCCACACTGCATCATGATTCCTAACTGTTCTAGGTAGATGGGACACAAAGTCCATAGTTACATGGTCCCACTTCCACTCTGGAATTTCCATCGTTTGTAACTCTCCTGGAGGGCTTTGGTGCTCCGCTTTTGCCTTTTGACAAGTCAAGCGTGCTTTAACAAACTCAGCTATCTCTCGCTTCATGCCCGGCCACCAAAACATCTCGCTTTAAATCTTGATACATCTTGGTAACACCAGGATGAATGTTGAGACTACCCTTATGTCCTTCTTCTAGAATTGCTCTCTTTAATTCAGTATCTCTAGGGACACAAACTCGACCTTGACATCTGAGAATACCATCAACACCTTTACTGAAACCCTTTGTCTTATCTGTCCCTAAGAGAAATACAATCCGACATAACATTGGATCCCACAATTGTTTATCTTTAATTTTCTCGTAAGAAATTATTAGTCACCACAATTCGGCTACAACTAATCTTTTCGGGTGATAAGTCCATATGTATGTTCAGGTCTCGGAATTGTTCTACCAAAAGGGTTTCACTGACTCTTAGGAAGAATGCCTGAACCACATTCCTACTTAATGCATCGGCCACCACGTTAGCTTTTCCTGAATGATATTGGAGCTGAAAATCATAATCCTTAAGGAATTCCACCCAACGTCTCTGCCTCATATTTAACTCTCGCTGATCAAATAAATATTTCAGACTCTTATGATCACTATATACATCAAACTGAGCTCCTTAAAGATAAGTGTCGCCACACCTTCGTAGTAAAGACTACAAAGCCTAACTCATGGTCATGAATCGGGTAATTTCGCTCATGAGTTCGCAATTGACGAGATGCATAAGCTACCACTCTCTTATCTTGCATCAACACACATCCCAATCCCCGATGAGAAGCATCACAAAGACACCTCAAACGGTCGACTAGTATCGTAGAGAATCAACACCGCGAAGAAGTTAGTCTCTGTTTTAACTCATTAAAGCTTTGCTCACATTCCTCGATCCACACAAAGGGTTGATCACGGCGAGTTAACCGTGTTAATGGTGCAGCTATCTTCGCGAATCTCTCTATAAATCTCCGGTAGTAACCTCGCTAGGCCCACAAAACTACGAATCTCTGAGGCTGTCTTCGGCCTTTCCCACTGCAACACCGCTTCAACTTTGGAAGGATCAACTGCAATTCCTTTAGCTGAAATAACATGACCAAGGAACTTCACTTCCTCTAGCCAAAACTCACACTTAGACAGTTTAGCATACAACTATTTTTCCCTTAAAACATTAAGTACAGTTCTCAAATGCTCTTCATGTTCCTCTGACGAACTAGAATAAATTAAAATATCATCAATAAAGACTACCACAAATCGATCCAGAAAAGGTCTAAAGATCCGATTCATGTAGTCCATAAACACAGCTGGAGCATTTGTAACTCCAAAAGGCATCACTATATACTCATAATGACCATATCTAGTGCGAAAAGCAGTCTTAGGAATATCTTCATCCTTCACTCGGATCTGATGGTACCCAGACTTCAAATCAATCTTAGAGAATACCTTAGCACCTCTCAGCTGGTCCATCAAATCATCGATTCGCGGCAATGGGTACTTGTTCTTAATTGTCAACTTATTCAACTTACGATAATCCACACATAATCTAGAACTTCCGTCTTTCTTTTTCACCAAGAGAACTGGGGCTCCCCAAGGTGATACACTTGGTCTAATCATCTGTTTACGCATTAGATCCTCGATCTGCTCCTTAAGCTCAATTAACTCTTTTGGCGCCATTCTATACGGTACTACAGACACTGGCTCAGCTCCAGGAATCAAATCTATAGCAAACTCTACCTCTCTACGTGGAGGTATTCCAGGAATATCCTCTGGGAAAATCTCAGGGAATTCTCGTACTACTGGTATTGACTGAAGGCTTTGCTCCACTTCTGCATTCATAACTTCCAATAAAACAAAACAAGATACTCCCTCAGCTAAGGATGTTTCTACTTGGCGAGTAGAAATCAATTCTACACAATCTTGCTGCTCAGGAAAGATTAAACACCTCCGACCACAATCAATTAGCACACGATTAGCAGTTAGCCAATCCATACCCAGGATTACATCTAACCCCGACATCGGGATACAAATAAGATTTACTTTGTATCTTCGTCCCTCAATTGCTATGGGACACCTAACACAAACCGTCGAAGTCTTAATTGAACTTAAAGTAGGTGTCGATACTACTAAGTCACATCCTAGATCGCCCACCGGTAATCCTAAGTTTCTCACACAATTGTCCGCAATAAAAGAGTGTGTGGCTCCAGAATCAAATAAGGGAAAAACTTTCCCGTAAAACTACTTATAAATACAGCCCAAGTAATGACTTCACCTCGGGCCTCTAGCATAGTACGAGCTCCGTGCCACCACATCTCTGCATCCCCTATCAACATGTACGTAGCATATATCACCTTTCTCTCCTCGGTGCAACCCATGGTTAGGAAGATCTTTTCAATCTCCCTGATCCAGAGTTCAGCAGCATCTGGTCCATCCACTCCTGTGAATTGAGGAGGATCATTCTTTCTGAACTCTGACAACCCATGGTATTCGGGAAGAGGTGCACTGAGGCGAGGCCGGCCGCTGCCTCGTGCTGCAGCAGCGGCTTGATTTGCAGCTTGCTGCTGCTGAATCATATCTAGACTCTGCCTAACAGTGGCTGCCATGGCCTCCATGGCATGAGCCATTTGGTTCACGTCAACAGGAGGAGGAGGGTTTGCAACAGATTTTCTCGGTCTAGCCATCCTAATATATAGACTAGCTTAAATTACTAACGTTTAACATATTCAGCAATATCACCACATAGCTATATTCACAGATTCAGCTTACAGTGATATATTCATATTTAGTATATCATAAAAATTTAATCAATTTAGTACTCAGCATAACAACATATCAACATTCACATAGCATAGCAAACACATTCATTTCAGCAATCATTTACAAATTTAGCTTAACAAGTCTCTTATTCACACAAGACAACTCACCTATAGCTCACCCAAGTATCATATACCAAGTTTCCTACATCAATCATGTCTGAGAATCGAGGTGATCAAGCTCGTTCCCTCACAACTTGATGAATAGAAATCATGATATATGATTCACAGCTAAAACTCACATGTTTAATATGCACAACTGACGCCTAACAACCTCACCCCGTAGGTTTACCTAGACCATGCTCTGATACCACTAAAATGTCACGACCCCTTTTTATAAAGGACCGAGAACATTATTTCTACACCACATACTTATTTTAAAAATAGGTAAATAATAGAGAATATAAGTATAAAAATTCACTTCTCATTCAAAGTAAAAATGAAGTTCCTTACAACAAATATCCAACAGATCAACATAATATTACATTTAGTTTATAATATTCAAAATACAAAAAAAAATTATAATACGTGACTCCCTCGACATGAGGTCTCATATATAAAGAAGAAGGACTCTAATGCATTATTACTCAACTCCAGCTTCTAACTTTTCTTCACTGGCCCCTCAGCCTGTGAAGTAGATGCAACACCTGCTACATCCGCTCACGTACCACCGTACGATCATCGCAGACACACGCACACAACGACATAGAAAGAAATGCAAGGGTGAGCTTACCAAACATAAAATAAAATTATATATATATAGAGCAAAATATTTCTCACAAGAATAACCCCATGCATTTCCAGCCCATCTAATGCACAAGATGAAAACGGTTTCCAACTGGTTTCACAAACCTAATTAATCCGTATGAACCGAGCTGGTCCGGAGCGACCCATTCCTAGATCTGGATCCGTGACAAAGACAAAGACAAAGAAATTTCTCAAAGATGAACTTACCGTTACATGTCTACCCACCTAAACATGTAACTCGGCTCTATAATGATGCACAACATATATCTCAGCATGATGCACGCCACCAAAATTATTTTAACAGCTCAACTACGGCAAGTTTATAATAGATCAGCCAAAATCTCAGCATTTTAAACTAATTTAACAACATTCATACTTAGAAAATAGCTTTTATTCAATAGATCTAACAAAATCATATCAAAATATCTTGAAATAACATATTAAACCGTTCAAAACATAGTTCATAGGTTAAAGTAAACTCCCCTTACCTCAGAAAGATGATTCACACTAGATCTACCGAATATTACTTGATTATAATAAAAATTCACCGAAGATTCAGCTTTAGAACGGAGTTTCTCTTCCAATACTTCAGAATAGATGTAGAATCTCAGATCTGGCGAGAAATCTAAGTTTAGGAAGGTTTAGTATGAGAGAAATGGTGGTTTACGGCCTTAGAACCTTTGAGAACCTTGGATATAGGTGAAGAAATGAAAATTTCGTGTGAAGCCCCTTTTTTATAGAAAATTTTTGAAATTTACTGTTCACGCCGAAATTTACTGTTCACCGCCGGAAAACACTGTTCACCGCCTTACTGTTCATGCCGGAAAATACTGTTCAGGCACTATTCATGCCGGAAAACACTGTACACGCACTGTACATACGCGGTTGTCACTGTTCATACGCGGTTTGTACTGTACACTGTGACGTCACCGATGACGTCAGCTGTCACTGTACATACGCGTTTGTACTGTTCATACACGGTTTGTACGTGGTTTGCACTGTTCATTGCACTGTTCATACACGGTTTGTACTGTACATACGCGGTTACACTGTTCATTGCACTGTTCATACGCGGTTGCACTGTTCATTGCACTGTTCATACGCGGTTGCACTGTTCATTGCACTGTTCATACGGTACTGTTCACTTTTTTTTTTTTTTTTTTTTTTAAATAATTTCAAACTCCATCTAAATATATTCCAATACCAAATAATCCTTCAATTAACATTGAACAAGTATAAAATATTATAGATTACTCAATAATAAATTAGAAGCCTGACAAAAATGATATATCCCATCTCGGATAGTCCTTGGGTAAGTCCGGTGTAAGTCATTCCAAAGAAAGGAGAAATGACTATGCCCAATGAGAAAAATGAGTTGGTGCCTACTAGGACTGTCAGTGGATAGAGGGTTTGTATTGACTACCAGAAATGGAATGATGTAACAGGGAAAGACCACTTCCCTTTCCCATTCATTGACCAAATGTTGGAGCGTCTTTCGGGCCATATGTTTTACTGTTTCTTGGTTGGGCTCTTAGGATATTTCCAAATCCCAATAGCACCGGTGGATCAAGAGAAAACTACCTTCACATGCCTATATGCAACATTTTCCTACCACCGGATGTCGTTCGGATTGTGCAATACACCAGCAACTTTTCAGCGGTGCATGATGGCTATTTTTTATGAGATGGTAGAGGACATAATGGAGATATTCATGGATGATTTCTCAGTCTTCGGTGACTCATTCTATCATTGTTTAAAGAATTTGTCAAGAGTACTTCAAAGATGTAAAGAAATCAATTTGGTGCTTAATTGGGAGAAGTGTTATTTTATGGTGCAAGGCATTGTGCTTGGTCATAAAATTTCCTATAGGGGAATTGAGGTAGATAAGCAAAGATTTACACAATCAAGAATCTACCGCCTCCTACTTCTGTTAAGGCATTTCAAAGCTTCTTAGGCCATGCGGGATTCTACAGGAGATTTATGAAGGATTTCTCTAAGATCACCAAACCTCTGACCAGACTTTTGGAAAAGGAAAATTCCTTTGTTTTTTATGAGGAGTGTTTGATTGCTTTTGAGCTACTCAAAGGAAAACTGACCCAAGCTTCTATTTTGTGTGGTCCCAATTGAAACTATCCATTTGAGTTTATGTGCAATGCAAGCGACTATGCTGTGGGAGCTGTACTTGGCCAGAGAAAAGACAAACATTTTCAGCCCATTTATTATGCTAGCAAGACTCTAACAAGTGCTAAAGAGAATTACAGTACAACAGAGAAAGAATTATTGGTGTGGTGTTTACGTTTGATAAATTTTGCCAATATTAATTCTTTCTAAAGTTATAGTGTATATTGATCATTCTGGATTGCGTTTTCTGTTAACCAAAACTGATGCAAAGCCTAGACTAATGAGGTGGGTCTTGTTGCTACAGGAATTTGACTTGAAAATCAAGGATAAAAGGGTTCAGAAAATTTAGTTGCTGATCATTTGTCAAGGCTGGAAAATCCCAATATGGAGGAATTAGATGAAAAGAGCACTAATGACAAATTTCTAGAAGAACACCTGTATAATATGGTAACTAATTCTAATTTTTATTTACCATGGTTTGTGAATTTTGCTAACTATTTAGTTACTAAGGTTTTACCACAAGAGTTTTTAAATCAACAAAAGAAGAAATTCTTTTCTAATTTGAAATAGTACTTTTGGGAGAACCTATATCTGTTTCAAATTTGTGCATACCAGTTTATTAGAAGGTATGTATCACACTCTGAAGGATGGAAAATTTTAGGACACTGTCACACTAGCTCTACTGGAAGTCATCATTCTGCGAGTAGGACGGTTAAAAAGGTGTTAGAATCCAAATTTTACTAGCCTTCTATTTTTAAGGATGCTCACAGGTATGTTGATTTATGTGATAATTGCCAAAGATCAGGTAATATCTCTCAAAGAAATGAAATGCCTCAGAATTACATCTTAACTTGTGAAATTTTATTATGTTTGGGGATAGATTTTATGGGACAATTTCCTAGTTCAAAGGGGAATGAATACATTTTAGTGGTTATTGATTATCTGTACAAATGGATAGAGGCACAAGCTTTACCTACTAATGATGCAAGAGTATTCACTAGGTTCCTTAAAAAGTTATTTTCACGATTTGGCACACCAAAAGCTTTAATTAGTGATAGGGATACGCATTTTTGCAATACACAACTTGAAAAAGTTCTGAATAAATATGGAGTCACCCATAGAATTGCTACCCCATATCACCCTCAAACAAATGGCCAAGTTGAAGTAGCTAATAGGGAGTTGAAAAGGGTGTTAGAAAAAACAAGAGAGAAGAATAGGAAGGACTGGGCTGATAAGTTAGATGATGCCTTTGGGCTATTAGGACAGCTTTTAAAACTCCCACAGGCACTACACCATATAGGCTTGTGGTTGGTAAAGCCTGTCATCTCCCAGTTGAATTAGAACATAGGGCATTTTGGGCAATCAAATCTCTAAATATGAATCTTGATCATGCAGGTAACAAGCGGATGATGCAATTGAATGAATTAGAAGAGTGGCGCATGGAAGCCTATGAAAACTCTAGGATCTACAAAGAAAAGACAAAGGTCTATCATGATATAAAAATCAAGGGAGGTAACTATTTCAAAAAGGTGATTTAGTACTGTTGTACAACTCTCGCCTCAAATTATTCCCAAGTAAACTCAAATCCTGTTGGTCTAGACTGTTTACTGTACATGAGGTATTTCCTTATGGTAAAATTGAATTAACTCATCCAGAAAAAGGAAACTTTAAGATAAATGGGCATAGGCTGAAACTATACCAAGGGGTCAACTTCAAACCTTTGCAAAAGAAGAGTTTAAACTCCTCCATGTTGAATGTTGAATTACATTGAATAGTTTAGGTTAGGTAGGTTTAGTTTATTTTAACTTAGTTATTTATTTGCTCAAGTATTTATATAATTGTCAAAAAAAATGTAAAAAAAAAAGAGCAGTGAGATACACGGTCACTTACACGTCCATGTACATGACCATGTACTTTTGTTTCATGTTAATTCTGATGGGTAGTGAGATACATGGCTGTGTACTTTTATTATGCTTAGACCTAGGTTGGTGATGGCTCATATTTTGTTTCCACATTTATAGTCTTAGTGCATCCTTTACATGTCTTTTCATTCCCTTATTTCTTCCATTTAGTGTGTTTTTGCATTTTGCACTTTAATTAGGAATTTCTTGTAAATACTTAACTTTTGTTCATGTTTTCTATTCTGACCTTTGGTTACTAATTTGGCCAAAACTTTTTCTGTAGATATCCTTTTTGGCTTATTCTTTTTGCATTGGATTCCTTACTTCCAGGGCTTCAATTTTGACATTTGGATTGTGCTGTTTGGAGTTTGGAGGTATTTTTATGATTTTTAGAAATTTAGACTTTTAGTTTGACTTTTTGTATTGATTTTTGTTTTGTCTTGCTTTTTCTGATTTTTGTTGAATTTATTTTCGGCCCAGCCGTGGCCCATTTATTTTATTCTTTTAGGACTAGTATTTACAGAGGCTAGGGACTGATTTTGAAGCACCTTTAATTCATTTTTTCATTTTTCCAGTTTTGTAGAACTTTCCCACTTCCAATATACTCTCAATTTTTTTACCCATTCGTCTTCTTCTCTTGCATATTTTTTTCACTTTGAATTCATGTTCCTTTGCAATTACAATTGAAAGGCACTTAAGATTCTGCAATTTCAAGATATTTTCTTCTCCATTTCTTCTTCAATTACATTGTCAAAGTCTAGATAGGACATGTTCAATATGTTTGTGATTGCTTCGAGATTATTTTCTGACCTTACATATTTGCGATTGCATAGAAAGGATGATTCGATTGAATTGTACCCCTAGTTCTTGATATTATAGCAAGCAATTGATTAATTGAATGTTGTACAGAAGAGATTTAAATGAATTCAGTTCAATCACTTATGTTTGTATTTTGTGTGTTCTGGATCTTTAATTGTTCGATCATTCTCGATTTTGGTTTAATTGCGATTTGATTCACTTGCATTTTAATTCCCTACGATTTAATTCTTTCTCTGCAATTTAATTCTCTGTATTTTAATTCTGCAATTTAGTTCTCTGCATTTAATCACAAAACTCTTCCAAACATACAACTCTTTTCTATATAATTAATATTGAACTAATGTGTATTTGCATCCTTGTGAGAGATGACCTAGGTTGCTCCCTAAACTACATGTTTTTATGAGAAAGCTAGTTACTTTTGATACCAGTGCGACATGGATATCAGTTGGATAGAGATGTGCACACTCAGTTACACGCCCATGTAATTTTCCTTCCTTTTGATTTTGTTGGGCAGAGATGTACACGGCCATGTACACGGCCGTGTACAAAATCGTGTACATTCCATGCAAGTCTTCTGTTTTAAAATTTCCTAGGGCAATGATCTACATGGCCAGATACATAGTCATGTAGATTTTACGATGAGCTTAATGCTCCCTCTCTCCTGTTTCTTTTTCCCGCGATGTACCCCTCTAATTCTTTGCACAATAACCCTTAAAACCCCATTCCCCTTTCCTATTTCTCTGCACCATAATCTGGTTCTGCACCTCATTCACTCTTTCTCCCCTACTCGTCCTCACTCCCACGTTTTTAAACCCCATTCTCCTCCCTCTCCAGTCCCTATTTTCTACAACCTCCATGGTTAATAGGTCTTCATCAAAAGCGCCCAGAAGGGGCAAGGAGCCAATGAGGAAGCGCCTTCGCCCCCAAAATGACCCCCTCCACAACCTCCCTCATCCTAGCTGCTCATTTTCAATGCCCCTGCTCACCGTACCAGGTATGACATTGAAAAATTGGGTTTGGGGTCAGAGCAAATTTATTGATTGGAACATTCTACATCATTATAATTTATTTGAAGAAGTGAGGGTATTGGTAGGAGTGAGGCATTGGGAAATTTTGTTTTCTATTATTGAGCCAACATATAGAGAGCTTACATTAGAATTTCTCACTACTTTGGTTGTTGAGAAGAAATTTTTTGGTTGGGATTCTAAAGGCTCTATTCAGTTTCGAATGATGCAAAACATGTATCAAATGAGTTATTCTGACTTTTCTGTCTAAATGGGACTTTATACCTTTGATTTTGTACTCACTGACTTGTACCAACAACTAGCTCATATCCCTCTTTTGGGTTACTCTAATAAAGATTTTTGGAAGAGGATTATTGCTGTTGATAAGGATTGGAATCCTACTCAGTCCAAGGCCTCTGCATTGAAGAAACTAGCTTGAAGGTATATGCATACTCTGTTAGCCCACACTCTAATCAGGAGAGCTCACAGTTTTGGGGTTGTGGGTACAGAGGGCCTAGAATTCTTACGTAACACGATTGATAAGATCCCCATTTACCTTGGTATCTGCCTGGCAAAATTTCTGTTCTCTCAAGCCAATGATGATCGGGTGGGCTGTATTTGTGCGGGTCCATATGTCACTCGTTTGGCTAAAGGATTAGGAATTCTAAGTGATGTTTCTGGTTTCACAGTGGTTAATCACATGGCCCTTATCTTGCACGACACAGTGAAGGCATGCACTTTGAACCAGTCCCTGCCAGTACCCACATTGATGCCCAGGATGACCCCCTTGATAAGCTCCCTTCTCCCTTACCTAGGATAAACAATCCTCCTGCACCTATTGAGGATCCTAACATCATTCACCATCAGTTGCATGGAAGAAGAAATTAGGGTCCTAACAACCTAACAACATCATTTGTTTTAATTTCTTCTTCCTATTAAAACAAATTACGATTCATTACACAATGCTCCCCTCATTCAACCATTAATTCAATTCAAGAATTTGGGAAGAAGAAATTCATGGAAGAAAAAGAATAATATTAACATTCAAAATCTAGGAATTCAAGAGTCTAAATAAACTCTCAAGGGATTACCAAAAAGTTTAGCCATCCATGAGGATGGGTCTTACAATTATCAAATGAAAATAAAAAGAAGGAAATGACATTAATGCATAAATTAAAGAAGAATTAACAAGAAAATGGAAATCAAACCCTAGATTCTGTCCTTGGCTGTCACCAAAGGATGACCTAGGCTCTAGAAGCGTTCCTAAATTGGTAAGAAACCTTAAAGTGTGTAAAAAGCTCTGTAACCTAATTCCAAAAAATCTATATATACTAAGTCTGACGCCACTTCATAGTGATCACTATTGTAAACAAGAGTGAACACACGCAACATTCCTTAGCTTTCTCCCTTTATGTAGTGATCACTCTTGTGTATAATAGTAGTTACTTTAGGTGCACGTAGTTACTCTCACTTATGAGAGTGAACACATGCAGGGTGTTCTAGTTTAGTCTTCACTGGAGTGATCACTTTCACTTCTGAAAATGGTTACGCGCAAGGTCCTTCATCCTGAGGCTTTCTAGAGTGATCACTATCACTTACAAGAGTGATTACACACAGGCACTGTGGTTTTCTTTAGCTCTGGAGTGATCACTGCTGCTTCTGAAAGTGGTTACTTTGGCCTATCCTTTAGAATCAGCTCCTTGAAGTGATCACTATATAGGGTTAAAAATCCATGGAATTTGTCTAGAATCTCCTGCACAATTATTCAAATGCTCAGAATTGTGAAATTGATGAATCCATATTTTACTAGTATTTTACAATAGTTTTTAGTGCAATTAATAAAGAAAACATGCTAGAAATAGTAGAAAACCCTTAAAAAAATAATAAAATGTTGCATGTCACTTTTAAACATAGTTATTTTAAAATTCGTTGATTTTCTATGTAAAAAAGTGACAATTCAAGCATGCTTTTGTAGGGAATTCTGAGTTAAGTTCATGAGGATTGGATGATTAAAGGAAAAATAGAAGAAAAGTAGCAAAAATTGGAGGAAAGAAGTTGATAATTGAAGAACAGCCTTTGAGTGATCACTTTCGCTGGTGAAAGTGATCACTCCAGAACAAAAAATGAAGAAGAGCTTTTGCGTAATCACTTTTGCTGGCAAAGGTGATCTTTCTAGAGAGGTTGCAATGAGAAGAGCTTCTGCGTAATCACTTTTTCTGGAAAAAGTGAGCGTTCCAGAGAGTCCTCCAAGAAGAGTTGCTGCACGTGTTCACTATTATCCACAAAAGTGAACAGGCATAAGAAGGTAGCCTCTGCGTGTTCACTATTTCTAGCAGAAGTGAACACGTGCATGATATTAGTAAGGGAAGCTTCTGCGTGGCTACTATTTTCAACAAAAGTGAACATTTTGAAGTGCGCCTGGCTACGCAAGTGGAAATGAAGAATTAGCCTCTGCGTGATTACTATTGCTGGCAAAAGTGATCACGCCAGCAGAGCGAGAATTCTATAAAAGACAGTTAGCTCAGGAATTTTGTAGTTTTTGTTCATTTTTCATTTTCCATTTGTTTTTGTTGTTGAGAGAGTTAGAGAGGGAGATTGAGAACGAACACTAAGCTTCATTTCTTGAGGGATCAGATTGGATATTGGCTTGAAGATGTTTCATCTTTGTTCATTTTCTTCTTCTCTTCTCTTTTTGTAATGTTTGCTTAAACTCTTTGTGGTTAGGAACTGTGAATCTGAAATGGAAATATTGAATTGATTTTGGATCTGAACTTTGAGTTTTGGATTGGATTGAGTAATTGATTCTACTGTTAAAGTAGTGATTGAATGGAAATTTGATCAACTAATCATAGAGTAACTCTTATCAATGGGAATTGAATTTGTTTCACAGATCTGAATTAATTGCCAAGGTTATTGGTTTCTTAGGGATAAGATATCTTAATCTTGCAATCTTTTGGTTTCTCAAACTTAATGCAGCATTTGATTGGATTAGATCTAAGGGATTAGAGTGATTTGATTAAATGCTAGATTCATTGAGGCAAGGGATTGTCCTTAAATTAATATAACGTGAAACTGATTGTCATTCCATCTAAATGCTTGAAAGTTCAGAACTTTATTGATTCAATGTTGAAGTTTTGGTGAAACAATTTCCTAACTACTCCTTCTATATCTGTTTACTATATACTTTTGTAGTAACTGTTTTGTTTTACTTTCTAATTTCGTTTTTGATACATTCATACCAAATCCATCTGAAACTTTTAAAGCTCAACTAATTGTGATCTTGTGAAGTGGTAATTGAGAACTTTATTCCCTGAGGATGATACTTGGAACTCAATTTGATTCTAAGATTTTTTATAACTTGCTACAACAACACTAGTACACTTGCTAGTCAGTTTACTTTCAGTGCAACAGCAGTTGTAAAAGTAACAAATATATTCACAAAAATTAGTGTAAATAAGGTAAAAATTAAGAAAGCTATAATATTTGACCTAAATGAGATTTTTATACTATTTACAATCTCTAAGTCTATTTTTTGTATTAAAACTCTATAAAAAGCTAGACAAAATATCTATAAATTATGGATTCATCACAACCCCAAAACTCAAGAAAATTGAATGTAAAGAGTTGGATTTATCCAAAAAATTTCTCAAGGATTTCCATTCCAATCTTAGACTCCAATTGGCACTTCCAATTTTTCTAAAATCATGGATTCATTCAACAAAGCAATCACACTCATATAAATTATTTTCATGCAAAGTCCCATTAAATTGAAACAAAAACCCAGCAAGGTTTCATACAATCCACACAATGCAAAGAAATCATCTAGCTCACAGTATAGTGTTTCACTCTTCACTCATTAATGTTTTAAGCTAAGTATTTCTCTCAATTCATGCATTTTGCCTCCCCCTACATATGCTTGCCCATATTCTCAATCTCCTTTTCCTGGATACAATGAACCACCTATCATAAGGGCTTTGTTGGTCACAAATGTGGTTAAATTAGGTTCAATTTTTTATCAAGGAAGAACAAAAGCTCAAGTGGGTTTTTAAGAGGAAAGAGTTTCTTTGAGTGAGTGAGTACAACAACTAGAAGGGAATGCATTAAATGATGTAGTTTATGAGGTTCAAGCATTCTTTCACCATGTTTTTCATTATTTTATCTTATGTGGAAATTCTTTTTTCTATCAAATTGACTTGCTGTACTTTTCTTTTTCTTTTTCTTTTTCTTTTTCTTCCATTCATTCATTTTGTGATTTATTGGACTTTGGCAATCATTCTTTTCTTCAAATTCAAGCATTTTTTTTTTTACATTTAATGTTGACATGTATAATGCTCACCACCCCAAAATGAAGATCTTGCTTGTCCTCAAGCAACTATAGTCATGATTAGCACCCTAAACTTAGTTTCTTGTAGTCACTCTTAATGCTACTCATAAGAAATACCTCTTCTTAAGGTAAGGAAATTATTTTTGCAGACTAAGTTTGGCAAAAAAAAAAGGAATGTGGAACAAGGAAAATTAGGTGCAAGGGTGTGCTAGGGTGGGTGGGTGTGTGCAAAGAAGGCCTCAATCATCTAGATGAAAAATTGCACAATGCATATTCAATTAAGAAATAGGACATGTTCTAAAGGATAGATGCAAAAATACATGTAAAGTGCACACAGAAAAGAAATTTAAGGCTCAATTCTCTACCATGGTAAAAAGTGATAATTACTTAACAAGATGTGAGTACAGTTCACCTTACAAGAAAATATGTTTAGTATGGTAAAAATATAATTATTTACAAAACAGATAATGATTGTGAGTTGAATGGGAGGTGCAATCAGAATTACAACACTGAACTGAATAAAAAATACAGAAATAATAAAAATGTTTTTGTATTTTATGTATGAACTATGCAGGAAAAACAGACTAAGACAATGTGAAATAGAGGCAAAGTGATCACCCCCTTTTCATTAAAGATGGATTTACATTTAATCATCAAATTCATGCTCCTCTTGGTGGGACTAAGGGCATTCTCTGCACAAAGACACATAGTGGATTCAGAACAGAGTATAATAATGGAAAGTGAATTGCGAATAATATATATGAAAGCGTCAAATGTTGTTCATGGGAGAATGGAGGAAAATAAAGGGAGAGATGGTACTAAAAGCAATAAAGTACGATAATTACAGGGAAAATAATAGTTAATAAATACAGAAAAATGAAGTAGAAATGGCAGAAAAGTAAATGTTATAAGGGAAAGTGAGGCTAAATGAGATCTTCATTTGAGCTGGATGATGAAAGGTTGTCATTAGCATCCTTATCATGCTCTTTCTCCTCTAGAGAACTGGAGCTGCCATCTTTCTCAGTTACAGGTGCAGGGCTGGTGGCTATGAAAGAAGGTAGCTCCTGGTTAACAGCTGCTCTGAGGAAATGTGCAGAGAATGTAGGAGCTTCATAAATCTATTCTAAGGTTATACCCAGCTTGTTTCCTATATTAAGCATCATGGTTTCTAGGAGGTTCAACATGGATTTCTGACTGGTATGCAGTGTGTCCTGTCTGGGTGCTACTTGCTTGACTTGTGCTCTCAATCCAAGGGGGTTCCTTTCTTATACTCAGCAGGTAGGGAAAAACCTAAGTTAGCAGTCTGTTTCTTGGCATTAAAGAGATCCTTCACCATGGCTGTAGAGATGGAAGGGGCTACTCTAATTCTCTGCTAGTACTCACCTATGTCTACTCCAGCATCCAGGCAGAGCATGGTGATAATGGATGGGAAAGCAAGTGAGTCCCTCTTAGTGCTTAAGATTCCCATGATGAAGTTACTAACAATGTCTCCCACATAGATGGGCATGCCAATGAGGATGGCGTAGATAAGTTCAGCTCTCTTGACAGCTAATGTAGATGAATGGCGCACTGGCATGAAGGAACTCAAAAGGAAGATGCTACATACCTTCGCTGGTGGAAAGAGGTGTCTTGTGGTTAATTCTTGGGCAGGAGCTGCATGTCAAACTCCCAATTTTCCCCTGGTTTACAAATTGCTTAGAGTATTGGCTTATAGTCTTTCTCTTCTAAAGAGTTGAATGTGGAGAAATCAAGTTGCCAGCCTGCCTCTTCACTGGGGGTATGTTCAGAATTCTCTGAAGTTGGATGGTGTAAAGTCAATTTTCACACCCCTCACCATGGTGTGTCTGAGGGGTAGCTGGTCTTCTTTCACCCTTATTACATTAGTATAAAATTCCTGGGTGATCTCGTTCCAACCATTTGCAGCCCAGGTGGTAAAAAGCTTCTAGCCCTGTCTCTGAATTTCTTCTTGGAATTGAGTGTATGTGCCCTCCTGGATTTCAAAATTACAGTCCTACACTATCTGTCTTCTCAGGATGTTGGTTCTGAAGTAATCTTCATAAGCCAAGGATCTAAACTTTGGGTCATGTGCAGGAGGAGGTCTGGATGATGATGCTCTAGCAGTTCTGGCTCTCTTTGGTCTGGGAGTATTCTTCCTTGGAGTATTCACCATATTGCTGCAAGGGGATGAAAAGAAATAGTGAGCTGGTTACAAAAAGAGACAGCCACAAGCATTAAAGTCAACTATCATTAGATTCACAGTGAAAGTGGGTATCAGAGTGAGCACTGTGAGGTTTTGTGCTTCCAAAGTGTTCACTATGGGGAATGACAATAATTATTTTGAAATACAGGGCAACAAAAAATTGATGTAGAAAAGTTAAAACAAATCAATTCAAAAGGGCAGACTTGACATTAAACAGTGTGCAGAAAACTGATGCATGTATGGTGACAGATATGCTTTATATGGACAGAAAAGTGCATTGCAAAATCATGATTATGGCACCTAAGTGGTCAATATGAGAAATGATAGTAAGCACTTGGGAACTCAGCCCTGTCTAGTGTTATGCAACAGCAGTCCAGCATAGGCATGATAATGTGGAGAAATGCACAGGTAGTGAAAATGCATGGGAATGTAGCTATCACAAGTTGAATTGATGTAGTAGAATTTAAAAAACAATTAGGCAAAGTATGCAGATAAAAGTTCAAAGTGATATTCTGGCTTCAAAAGGTCCACACACAGACAGGAAAATCCTACAAAGTACATAGCATCAAATATCCCCAAATGAAATTCTATTATGCAGATATAAATTTAGGAAATGCAGCATAAAACAAGTATTACACATGCTAAATGAACCTAGGTTGAGCACCAACACATCAGAACATTCAAGGTGAGCACTTTGCACAAATAGGAGTGGCTACCCTAGGGTTCAACATATCCAAATTCACAAATTAATCAAATTAAATGCTCTTATTATCCCTCAATCATAGAAACACCTGTGGAATTACAACTATTAATTATCAATTTCAGTCTAGCGGTCTCCAATGCAGAATCCCTAATTTTACAACAATAAACCCTAATTCCAAAAAATGAAGGTTAAGTAATTACCTGAAATAGATGTGCAGATTGTGGAAAAAGTGTAAGTAAATTGAATCTTGGGTGCAAGAAAACAAATATGAGGGAGTGAGAAGAGCTCAGAAATGGAGTGAGGGTGAATGAGAGAGTGAATACATTATATATATAAATGACCAAAGTGTTCACTCTCAAATTTGATACTAAACACGCGCAAGGTGTTTTGGCAGATTAAAGCTGCACGTGTTCACTGTTGTTTATAAGAGTGATCACTACAGGGGCCCTCAATTTCAAAATTAGCAGGAAGTGTTGCGCGTGTTCACTCTCCTTCACTAGAGTAAACACACGCAACCATATTTCCAGAAAAGGGTTCTGCGTGTTCACTTTTGTAACTGAGAGTGAACACTCCAGAGAGCTTCACCCTGTGCACTATGCAGAAGTGCTTGGGCGTGTTCACTATGATAAATGAGAGTGAACATGCACACCTACTTGAGGTTATACGCCATGAAAGTAATCACTATCAACTGTGAGAGTGCTCACTACAGAGAGTGAATATACAGGTTAGAGCTGAAAGTGATTACTTTTGTTCAGAAAAGTGATTACCTTCATGATGATCTTTTGTTTTCTTACCGAAGTGATTGCCTTAAGCCTTGAAAATATTTACCATCCTACTGCATCTAAACTTCCTTAACTTTGTTCAGTACTTAGCCCCCATAATCACAAACGCATCCTGTAAAAATGAGAATTATACAGAAAAATCATGTCAATTGATGAAGCGAAGTGCATAGAGTGATACTTAAGTATCAATATAATGAAGTATAAGAATAGAAAGGCTCAAATGCAAGACCAGAATTTATTGCAGAAAATTAACTAAAATTCCTAAGATCATTATGAGTTGCCTCTCACACAGTGCTTCTTTAACGTCATTAGCTTTACATATGAAGTGAATTACTCAGGTCATAGGCTCTAGGGGAGATTTGTGCATGGTGAGTGCAGTTCAATCTCCTCAACTTCTTCTAAGGTGGCTGAGTTTTGCAAGAATACCTTCAAATGGTGCCCATTTACCATAAAGCTTTTGCTTGTGGAGTTACTTTGAATTTCCACTATGCTATGAGGGAATACCTTTGTGATTGTGAAGGGTCCAATCCGTCTTGATTTGAGCTTTCTGGGCATGAGTTAGAGGCAAGAATTGAACAAAAAGACCTTTTGACTAATGGAAAAGTCTTTCCTTGATATCATTTTATCATGGTACCTCTTGGTCCTTTCTTTATAAATTTTGGGGTTTTCATAAGCCTCAAGATGCAACTCTTCTAACTCCTGCAGTTGCAATTTCCTCTGTTCTCCAACTGAATCATAATGGATATTACAAGTCTTCACTGCCCAATAAGCTTTGTGTTCCACCTCAACTGGTAGGTGGCAGGATTTTCCATAGACCACCCTGTATGGTAACATTCCCAAGGGTGTCTTAAACGCAGTTCTATGTGCCCACAAGGCATCATCAAGCCTGCGGCTCCAGTCTTTTCTATGAGGTTGTACGACTCTCTTAAGTATTTTCTTGATTTTCTTGTTAGAGAGCTCAGCCTACCCATTTGTATGTAGGTGATAGGCAGTGGAGACTTGGTGCACAACTTCATATTTCTTCAACAACAATTCCATTGTCCTATTGCAGAAGTGACTTCCTTGATCACTAATGATGGCTCTAGGGATGCCATACCTACAAAACAAGTTATGACGGATAAAATCTGTAACCACTCTAGCATCATTAGTCCTGGTGACCTTAGCTTCCACTCCTTTTGAGACATAATCAACAGCAAGAAGTATATAAAGGAAGCCAAAAGAGGAAGGGAAGGGTCCCATAAAATCAATACCCCAGACATCAAAGATGTCACAATACAGGATAGGCTGTTGGGGCATCTCTTATCTCCAGGTAATTACTCCTCCCACTCTTTGGCATCTTTCACAGGTGGAATATGCTTGCCATGAATCCTTGAAAATTGAAGGCCAATATAATCCTGCATCTAACACTTTTCTTGCTGTCTTCTGGGGTCCTTGATGACCTCCTATAGTTGATGCGTGACAAAACTACAGTATGGATGGGATTTCTTCATCAAGCGCGCACCTTCTAATGACTTGGTCATTCCAGAATTTCCATAAATAAGGGTTATCTTAAGCATAATGTTTGGCATCACTACTTATCTTATCCTTTTTAGCTTTTGGTGCACCTGCTGAAAAAGCCCCTGCAACAAGAAAATTAACAATGTCAGCGTACCAGGGTGCTGTAAAGTATACAACTCTAAGAGTTGTTCATCAGGAAAGTCATCTAAAATAGGAATAGGGTCAAGAACTCCCTCTATCCTGCTCAGGTGGTCAGCTACCAGATTTTGAGTTTTGCTTCTATCTTTGATCTCCAAATCAAACTCTTGAAGTAAAAGCATCTATCTTATCAATCTGGGCTTAGAATTTGTCTTTTTCAACAAATACTTCAAGGCAGAATGATCAGTAAAAATCACAACTTTTGACCCTAAAAGATATGACCTAAACTTATCCAATGCAAGTATTATGGTCAGCAATTCTTTTTCAGTTATGGTGTAATTGCATTGTGCTAGATCCAAGGTTCTAGAAGCATAATAAATTATATGAGGAAACTTACCAACCCACTGTGTCAAGGCAGCCCCTATTGCAAAATTGGATGCATCATACATCAATTCAAATGGCTTGGTCCAATCTGGAGGTTGGATGATAGTTGTGGTGGTCAGGGCTTCCTTAAGCATATTAAATGCTTCTTTACACTGTTCATCAAAATTGAACTCAGCCTCCTTTTGTAAGAGCTTAGATAGGGGAATGACAACTTTGGAGAAGTTCTTAATGAATCTCCTGTAAAATCTTGCATGGCCAAGGAAAGCACGAACCTCTTGAACACAAGAGGGGTAAGGTAATTGTGCAATAATTATGTCTTTTTAACACTACACCTTGCTCTACCATGAAATGACATTTCTCAAAATTTAGCACAAGATTAGTGTCAATGCATCTTTTCAAAACTTTTTCTAAGTTAACTAAGCATGCAAAAAAAGATGGGCCATATACAGTGAAATCATCCATAAAAACTTCTATACAATGCTCCACTAAGTCAGAAAAATGCTTAACATATAACTTTGAAATGTTCCTGGAGCATTGCCCAAGCCAAAGGGCATTCTCCTATAGGCAAAAGTGCTAAAAAGACATGTAAAAGTGGTTTTTTCCTGGTCTTCAGGTGTTATGAAAATTTGAAAATAACCAAAAAAAACTATCAAGAAAACAATAATGAGACTTACCAACCAACCTCTTCAGCATCTGATCAATGAAGGGTAATGGAAAATGATCCTTCTGGGTTGCTTGCTTTAGTCTTCGGTAGTCTATACAGACTCTCCAACTATTCTGAACTCTGGTGGGTATTAGTTTATCTTTCTCATTCTACACCACAGTGAGTCTAGATTTCTTTGGGACCACTTGGACTGAGCTGACCCAAGTGTTGTCTGAGATAGGGTAGATGATCCCAACCTATAGTAATTTGGTGACCTCCTTCTTCACCACGTCCAAGATGATGGAATTCACCCTCCTCTGAGGTTGTCACTGGCTTAGCACCCTCCTCCAATAATATTCAGTGCATGCATAGAGAGTGGCTGATTCCAGGAATATCAGCAAGAGTTTAGCCTATTGCTTTCCTGTGCCTCCTAATCACTTCTAGGAGTTACTCCTCTTGATCAAGATTCATCTTAGAGGAGATTATCACCGGGAGCTTTTCATCTGCCTCTAGATAGGCATATTTCAGATGCTCGGGGCAAGGATTTGAGCTCCAGTGTTGGGGGTTGCTCCACAGAAGGAAGTGATTTAGCACTCTTAGTAGAAGAAATTTCTGCAACATTCAAGTCAAAGGGGTCAGATTCAATTATACTTGCTGAACTTAAAATATCACATTCTTCTCCTATTAATTTTTCAATCTCTTCAATATTAGAATTTGCAGAATTTACATTCAAAAAGTTAGAAATACAAGAGTCACATAAAGAGGAATTATTACAATATTTACAAATGGGGGTATCTATACATTCAGAAGAATTAAAAGAAAAATATGTTTCTAAAAATTCAGAAAATTGTTCATCTAATAAATCATCAAATAAATCAATTTGGAAGACAGAATGTTCTTCAGATGGATGCTTCATAGCATTAAGTATGTTGAAGCACACAATGTTGTTGCCAAACTCCATAGTAAGTGTCCCGGCATGCACATCAATTTTTGTTCTTGCAGTTTTCATTGACTCTCCCTCGTGCATATCCAAAATATAGAAGTCAGCTGGAAATATGAGATCATTCACTCTGAATAACACATCTTCAACAATCTCGGCTGGGTTTGTTATGCTTTTGTTGGCTAGCTGAATAACTACACTTGTAGACTGTAGAAGGCCAAGAGATAGAGAAGTAAAAATGGACAATGGCATGACATTTATAGATGCTCCTAAATCTAGCATGACATTCTCAATCCTATTATTACCAATAATACATAGGATGATGAATGTTCCTGAGTCCTTACATTTATCAGGCATTGTAGACCTTTGTTTTTCAAAGAGTGCAGAAACATTCCTACCCATGTTTACTTTTTCATTACCTTTAAGACGCCTCCTGTGGGTACATAAGTCTTGCAAGAACTTGGCGTACTTGAATATTTTCTTGATTGCATCTAGTAGAGGTATGTTCACCTCTACCTTCCTAAAGGTCTCAAAAATCTCTTTTTCTTCAATCTTCTTGCTTGGCTGGATAACTCTCTAAGGAAATAGGAGAGGAATTGTCCTTTCATTTTCTGCCACCTTTGGTTAGGCAAGTGTGAGTTCTAGTTGTTCTTGAATCTTTTCCTCTCTATTTAGATTAACTGTAGATGAAGCACAACTTGGGTTTTCTTTCTCTCTGGACACTGTGGGCTCTTGCATCACCTTTCCAGACCTCAGAGTGATTGCACTCACATTTTTAGGATTTGCTACAGTTTGTGCAGGGAGGTTTCCTGAACCTTGAGATTGCATCTGGTTCAGAGACGAGGCCAGCTGTCCCATTTGGTTCTCCAAAGTCTTAATATTAGCCTCGGTTCTTTGCTGGAAGGAGATGTTATTCATGGTCATTTGCTTCATAAGCTCCTCCAATGATGGTTCATTTTTCTGTGGTGCACTTGGTTGTGAGGAAGATGGTTGGTGATGTTGTTGGGCTTGCTATGGTTGATGTTGGGGTGGATGAGATCTATTTGGGCCGCCATAATGTCCTTGATATTAATTGTCGTGCTGCTGGTTCTGCTGTTAAGGACTATTTCCCATCTTAGATTTGGATTGTTCCTTCAGCCTGGGTTATATCTATTGGAAGATAGATCCTAATTGGGCTGTTGCTGCGAATTTGGAAAAGGAAATTTATTAGTGTAAATGTTTGCAGCATAGGCCTAAGGATTACCTTCTAGAGTGTCAGACTTTTGCAGTGTAGGACAACTATCAATGTAATGGTCTGTAGCTGAGCAAATGCCACACAACATAGTTGGAATGGATGGTGGAGGAAGTGAAGATGCAGCAACACTCTTTTGCATGGAAGCCAATTGCTTTACTATGGATGCCAATTCATCAAGCTTGTGCTCTAGCTTACTAGATTCAGCGACTTGTACTTCACTTACATTTCTGGTAACACAAGAGTTTTGCCTTGTTACAAATTGGTGTGAGTTGGTAGCCATATTCTCAATCAAATTCCAGGCTTGCTGTGGTTGATGTTGTTGATCCATATTTTTACTGATATTTTAGCATAATTCTAACTCATTTGATAAGAAAAATATATGAAGAAAGCAAAAAAAACTCAGAAAAAGAGAATGATTTGAAGTTTTCTTTCAATATTAGTTATTTTAGAAATTGTGAAATTTTAGCTTAGAAATTAAGTTTTTGATCTTGTTTTTTAAGGAATAATTCGAGCAAGGTTCATGGAAATGGAGGCTTGATGAAAAGGAAGAGGAAAGTAGCAAGTCTGGACTCCAAAATATAAGAACAAGAAAATGCAGGTTGTGCATGATCACTATTGGCAGTGAAAGTGATCACTCCAGAGCTCAAAGAAGAAATGAAGCCTGGGCATTACCACTTTTACCAGCAAGAGTGAGAGTTTCAGAGAAGCCTTAGACTCAGCATGCTCTGCGTTACCACTCTTATCACTGAAAGTAAACGTTCCATAGAGCCTTCAACTGGGCAAGTTGCGCGTAGACACTTTTATTCATAAAAGTGATCACGCACAACCACTCGACCTCTGCGTCAACACTTTTCTCACTGAAAGTGATAGTTCCAGGGAGCTTTCAACTCAGCAAAGTGCGCGTGGCTACTTTTTCTCATAAAAGTGTTAACACGCAACTGTTCAACCTTCTGCGTAGCTACTATTTTTGAGAAAAGTGATAACGCACAAATCTGGAAATTTCTATAAATACCAGAAATGCTCAGATTTTTGGGAATTCTGTTCATTTTCAGTTTTGTTAGTTAGATTCTCGTTGGAGAGAGTGAGAGAGAGAATTGGGGAGTTGAATCTCAAAGCTTCACAAAGAGACATTAGATTGGAGCTTGTTGCCATGACGATTCTGAGTTTCTTCTTCTCTTCTTCTTCTTTCTTTTTCTCTGTTTCCATGTCTGTGTAATTCTTTGTAGTCAGGAGTTTAAGGAACTCGAATTGATGTATTGATTTGATCCTTGCTTCTGAAATTCGAATATTTGGATTAATTGAGTTGTTAATTCTGCACTTTACATAATCTTTGAAAGGGAATTCATTTGATTAACCTTAGAGGAACATTTGCCAATGAGAATTGGACTTGATTCTCTGATCTGAATTAACAACCAGAATTAGGGGTTTCTTAGGGATAAGTACACTTAATTATGCAATCCTAATATTCTAAGTCTTAATGCAACATGAAATTGAACTTCACCTAAGGGATTAGGGTGGTTTAGTTGCTTGTTAGGGTCAATGAGTTAAGGAATTAACCTTTGGCTATTAATATGCGAAACTGATTGTCAATTAACCAAGTTCTTGAATGTTCAGAGGTATAATTGAATTAATATTGACATTCTTGTGAAGTAAATTCGTAACTATTCTTCATTCCTATCTCAATCCATCACAACTTTTATACTTTGTTTTTACTGCAAGTTTAATTCTTTGTATTGTTCTGGTTTATTGCTATTACATGTTACAAATCTCATTCAAAATTCGTATGGCTCAAATGGTTATAATTCTGTAAATTGATACTTAAAATCTAAATTCCCTATGGAGACGATATTCTGTTCTTAAAAATTACTCATTACTTACTGCAATCCTAGTGCACTTGCTAGTGTTTAGATTACAAACAACAGTTGTGCTTAAGACCTTGCACGACCATGCTCATCTGCGGAAAGCCCAATTATGAAGTGTTTAGGGTTTTCAAACTCTATTAAAAAGGGAGACCTCAGGCATCAAAAGGACACCGTTGGACATCTATTCGTTTGCTTTCAGATACACTTTTCATCTCTTTTCTTTTACACGGGATCCTTAGCATATGTTTGGCGAGACTTAGAGCTTCAAGTGATCGTACTTAAAGACCGGGAACACATCTCATACTCTAGTTTGCTATTTCTTTTTATTATGGCTTTGTTTATGATTGTTTTAGTTTTTTCCTTTAGCATGAGTAACTAAGTCCATAGCTAGGGCTATGAAAACTATTGTTCATGTATTTATGGAGTTTTGACATTTGAATCTAAATTTAATTTCTGTTTCTGATTAGCTTTTATCCTATTGTACTTCTCTCTTAATCCTAATTAATTATATCGTTAGGCGACCATACCTCGGTTAATTAATAGATCTATAGGGTAAAACAAGACAAAGGATTAGGCGGACCAAACCGATCTTTCTCTTCTAATTGTTATTAAATTAACAAGTTCATAGGTTCCTTAAACTTTCTCAAATTGATGTCTTGCATGACCATTAGGGATGTTAATTTAGAGAAAAGAATATTAATATTGCATTACCATTGGGTATTAATAATATTCGTATGAATAATTGGTAATCACAAGGAAATCAAATTTAGAGTTAAATAGAAAAATAACATAAATGATTGAATGAGAAAACTCATATGCCCTAAATTTCTCTCCGATAAGTTTAACCAAGACGTGCATTGTATTCCTAGCTCTTAGTTTATTATTAATTTTATAAATTCTTGATTTAATTAATCTCATATATTTGAAGGTTAAACAATTGAATTAAAAAATTCTTAATAATTGAAAAACAATCCTTATGGGATGATATTTTGGAAACTTAATTTAAAAATCCTTTATTACTTCTGGATGGATACAATTGCCCACCAAATAATAAGTTAAATGTAAAAGTTAAGTTAAATGTAAAAGTTAGGACTGATTTAAGTACATAAAATTAAGGAAAACCTCATGTATGTTTAGTTATATATAATTTAAATCTTAAATTTTGAAAATGTGTAATGCAACACTCTATACTTCTGAAAGTATGTGAATTTTTTTTTTTCATTATTCAAACGTTGAATCTAGAGTGTTTGAAACAAAAATATTACAAAAAAAAATTCATAGATTTTTTTTTTTACAAGAAATGAAGAAATTAAATGTTTAAATAACAAAATAATAAAAAAGTAAGTTAAAATCTAAATTGCATACAATTAAACATACAAAGAAAAAAAATAAAATTTTCCTAAAATTAATAATTTTTATTGAAAAAATCATTACACTTTAATATAATAATTTTTTTATATAACACTTTTAATTACTAGAAATTAATCATTTATTGATAATAATATTTTGTTTACTTTCTATATTTTAAATTTAGTATCATTTTAGTAAAATAAAAACTTTTCATATGAAGTGTTATATTAATATTTTAATATAATATTTTTTTGCATAATTATATTTTTAATCTATATAAAAATAATATATTTTTAGAATTAGTGCTTAAAAAATTATTAAAATTTAATTTTAATATTTTAAAAATATTAAAATTTCCTTATTACAAGTAAAGTGATGAATTGGATAAAAAAAAAGGTTCAATTTATCACTATCACATCATTCTTATTTTTGTTATTTAAAAATTAATATTTAAAAAAATTCTAAATAAAATTTATATTATTTTAAAAATTTAATAAATAATTAAAAAAAGTCCCTCGTCTTGTTGAACCTCCAGATCCCCTCAACAGCATCCACACTCCCTGAGAACAGAGGTCCTTCTTGGACTCGATGAATGAGCCATGGATGCACAAACCACTGAAGCTCTGTTTCAAGTTTGTTTCCTCTTTCGTGGGAACTACTTATTGAGGCTGCTCGTTGTGTTCTACTACATCTTCCATGATATTCCATAGCACCCTACAATACTTACACACCAAATCAATCACTGCAAAATGCTTCTTTCCTTCTATATTAATTCAGAATTTGACACCAACTCTTCTTCATTTTAATTCCCTACACCTTCTACAACCAAGATTACTTGTGCAACTCACGTGTTTTGTAAAATGACTATCACTTAATACTATCAAACTCATGTAAGAAAAAAATAAAATTAAAATATTTTTTTTAATAAAAACTATATTCTGTAAGAATTAAATTGGGTACTTAAAGAATCCTAGATCCCTTTCTACTAAAAATCTCTCCTTCAATGGAGAAAGAAAACAATATAGTGGAACTCACAAATACTTTTGGTACTTTCTCTCTACTTCTTTAATCTTCTCTCCCAACAATGGCCTTCGAGTTTGTGAGGTTGAAGTTGCAGGTCAAGGTGGAGGAAAAGGTGATGCTGAAGTAGGAGAGTTTGAAGAAAGTAAGGGAAAAAGAAGATGGGTGGAAACAGTAGAGGATGGTGACGTCACCAAGAAAGAAGATAAAGGTCATCCCAATGTTGAGTACAAAAAGGGAAAGGAAAAGGGAAAGAGGGAAGAACGAAGCAGCCAAAACTACTAAATTCAACCAACTCTTTTTTGCAAATTTGAATATTTAAATAATAAAATAATAAAAAATAATTTTTAAACGAAAGTAATGAATTGAACTTTTTCAGTATTTTACAGAAAAAAAACTATTAATGATAAAATTAAATCCTAATATTTTTTAAAATATTAAGGAATAAATTATAATAAATATTTCTTAAAAATGAATTTAAAAAAATATAATTAAATCTATTTTTATCTAAATTATAATTTTTTATAAAAAATAATCGAGTTGTAAACTATCATTATAAGTGACTAAAATCTTTTTTTTTTTAATTTTTAACATAACTGGGTTAATAAAAACCTTTATATTATAAAACCAAAAATATTAATTTTTAATGTAATCACATTGTAAATAAATAATGAATATAATAATATTTTATATTGTTAGTCAATTTAAAAATAAAAAATAAAATATTAAATAATTTAGTAAAAATTACACTGACTAAATATTTATATTTATTAATATCAATGCAAAAATTTTAAATAATTAAATTAATTTAAAATAAAAAGTAAATATAATTATTTATTTTTTAAGTTTTAATTAACGTCCTAAAGTAAATATAGTGACGTCATGGTAATGGATTTAGTATTAATAAATAATTAAATCGCATTTAGTGATTTATTTAATGTAATATTTGTCTTGGATTGGCGTCCTCTTTCCCAGCATGACCATTATTATCACTCACTACTCACACACCAAAATTATTCATCTCATCAGCACCTTTCCCTTCTCAATTACCCAAATCCTTAGACTCGTTTCTTCGATCTCACCTTTTGTGAACTCCAAAACCCTCAAATTCACTTTCCTTTTTGTCTCACACTCTAGGGTTGCGTTTTCCTCTGTTCTGTGCTGACGTGTCCTTCGATTCTTCAACTATGCTTACTCTCTCACATTCTATATTTGCTGTTAAGCTTCTCTGCCTCTGAATTTTCCCTCTCCTGAAACGACGTCGTTGCTTTCAGCAGCAGCCATGGCTGCGCCGTCGCATTCGAGCGGCGACGCTTGCACCGCTGAGTTTCCGGTGGGTCTCCGCGTTCTCCTCGTCGACGATGACGCTGCCACTTTGAAGATTATCGAGCAAATGTCTATTCGCTGCCGTTATCGCGGTTAGTTTCTTATTTGTTCGCGTTTCACTTGCCTTCAATTTTCAATGAAATTCGTTGTTTTCGTAAGAAGAAAACTAATTTCGGTTTCTTTTATCTTTAACTCGTATGGATATGACAACCGCTTAGCGCGTGTCTGAGCTTAGTGTGAGAACATTTTAAAAATAACGGATTATTTTTGGAAAATAAGCTGTTTCCCAAACACCTTCGTAAGGGACGAATATATATATACATATTCGTCCCTTTATATATATGCCGCTTAAGCCATGGCTATTTTAGTCACGGTAATTAGCATTGTTATCGTGATTAACCTTGATGGCTATAATTAGCTTTGTTAGGATTGTTACTGTAGTTATAGCTTGACTGAATACAGAATTACCATAATTATTGATTGCATTTAGGAAGATTTGATATGGTGTACTTTATTGTACTTTCTTTTTTATATTTTATTTTAAGCTATTATTAGGTGTACCTTGTATTATATTGTCACAGTGAAAATATACACAAATTTTTCTTCCTTTTTCTTCTCCATTAATGTACCTTTGTATTTTTATTTTTTTATATTAGGGTCAAGAATGATCATGCATTAGGTTTTTGGGATTTGCTTAGTTTCACTTTGACTAGTACAATGCAAGTTTTTGTGTGTGTTTGATTGTTTGTTGAATTAGCCATTTAATTATTCTGTTGTGCTTTTTGTTTCTAAATCGTTTAATTGATTGGACCTATAGAATGTAGGGAATCTTAGGAAGATTTGCACGATGCTTTTGCATTTACAATTGTTATGACCAAAGGATTTGTGTCTTTTTATACTTTCCGTTCTTATGTCTTTCCTTTAAGGTTTGACTCGCTACGTAGTGTGTTTGCTTAATAGTTTTCCAACTGTGTGCCTTTTTTTGAGTCCTGATACTGTTTGAACTAAGGAGGTTTTTCCCCCTTTCTCCTATTGCTAGTGTGCAGTGAAAATAATTGTAAACAAGCGGTCAGATAGCTGATTTTTAGCTTGTTTATTGTTGTTATTGAATGTGTTTGTCTGTGTAATTAAAAGGGTTTCACTTGACTCTAGTGGAGAATACTTACGCTTGCAGGCTATTCACTATGACCTGAAATTTCTACAACATATGGTGGGGAAATTTGAAATTGATTTCGATAGATATTGCAGACGTAGTAAACGTACGACATGAATGCTTGCTGATTTGCAAGTCCTCTTAATTTGAATAATATTGTTTCTTCTTAATTCTTATTATTCTTTTAATCTTCCAGTTACTGCATGCACTGAGGCTACTGTTGCTTTGAATCTTCTGCGGGAAAGGAAAGGTTGTTTTGATGTGGTACTGAGTGATGTTCATATGCCTGACATGGATGGCTATAAACTCCTTGAACATGTTGGGCTGGAAATGGACCTTCCTGTTATTAGTAAGTGCTGTTTCTCTTGTCCCTAGAATTACAAGTGTTTATGATGCTTATCATTGAAAATTGGTTATGTTCCACATGTTGTAGTGATGTCTGCTGATAGTACAACAAGTGCTGTTATGAAGGGAATCAGACACGGGGCTTGTGATTATTTGATTAAGCCTGTACGTGAGGAAGAATTAAGGAATATATGGCAGCATGTTGTTAGGAAAATGTGGAATGAAAACAAAGAACATGATAATTCAGGCAGTGTGGAAGATAATGATAGGAATAAACGGGGGAATGATGATGCTGAATATACTTCTTCTGTTGCTGATGTAGCAGAAGTAGTTAAAATACCAAAAAAGAGAAGCAGTTTAAAAGAAGAAGATGATCTTGAATTGGAGACTGATGATCCTGCTACATCTAAGAAGCCCCGTGTAGTGTGGTCAGTGGAGTTACATCAACAATTTGTTAGTGCTGTTAATCAACTTGGGCTTGACAGTATGAATCTCCAACTATAACTTTCTTTGTATTGCTTTTGTTTTTTCTTTCAGTGACTAGACTTCAGTGTATTACAATAAAATATAGGATAACCTTACAAGTATAATCTTTTCCTTTTGAGTATTTAAGCATTTGATTGCAACTTAGCTGATCAGTTGTTTCTTATCCTTGTATTTCAGAGGCAGTGCCGAAGAGAATACTAGAATTGATGAATGTCCCGGGTTTGACAAGAGAAAATGTTGCAAGTCATTTACAGGTCTGTTTTCAGTTTAAAATGTCAAATGATTTCTTACCATTTTCCTCAGAATCATATGCATTTTGTAGTTTACAATTGTTGGGTCTGCCGCTGATCTTATCAGTTGCACCATTTTTATGTTTTTTTTATTTTTTATTTTATTTTATGTGTTATATTTCATTTGTTTACATATGCTAGCATATTATTTTCTCCTGTCTTGAGGTCACTTGCACATGTTGTCTTGTTTTTGTTCCAATTGTTGCGCTGTCTGGGCAGAAATTACCATTCTAGTATCTCCTGTAAACTTGGAAGTACAGTTCATATTTGCATGATTAGTCTTTCTCAGCATTGATGAGTTAGTAGCTACCATTAACTTCTACAAGGCAAAGAAGGATCCACAAACTCAAATTTTGTTATTAGAAAATTAATATCTCCGAAGTTCTTAAAAGAGACCTTTTGATTAATCATATTGCTAAAAATTTGGTTTTTGACCGAGTTCAATGGCTTTGTGTGATCCAGCCAACCTCACTTAGTGGGATAAGTCTTGGTTGTTTTTTTTGTTAGAAAAGTAATACCTACAAGAATTGATGAACATAAAAAACCTTTTAATGGATTTTTTTGTTATTCCAATTTTGGGAAGGGAAGTCGATATGGTTGCATCTCATAAATTAGGTTTTAGGGTTGATTTTCATTTTTTTTCCTCTTTCTTTTTTCTTTAGACAACTTAACAAAAGTTGATGCTGAGGAAGTTCCACAGTACTGTCCATCTTTGTTTTACTGTCATAGATATGAAACTCTTAGGTAAGGAAGAAGCAACAATATTGAAATATGATTTGTGTTGAGATGAGAAAATATTGATGCCAGTTAATTAGCGCAAAGACAATAAATTAAAATGACTGATTTTACTTGAAGATTTTCTATATAAATTAACATGCTCTATAAATATATGTGGTTGGAAAAACCCTGGAATATAAGAATGACAGTATTGATGAATGATAAATGAGAAAGATGAGGGAGACCAAGAATGAGATTGGGCAGAAGTTATAGAAAGAAATTTTCAGTTATGTATTCTTTTTCCTTTTAAATGAACATGTAATTACTTGATAAGATTTGAAGGTCAAATATATGTAGAAATGAATACCAACAATTATTCAATGATAAATGTCATTCTACGAAAGTTTACTGGTTTCAGAACCTAGAATTATTAAGGCTTTGCTTGAGAGTTTGGAGGGAGAGAGAAGGAAGAGTTTGACGGGTAAGGAAGGAGAGGAGAAGGGAGGGGGAAGGGTTAATTAAAAATCCTCCAAATTTGGGGGAACTTAAAAACATGGGTTTAAGAAGAGGGTTTATAAAGACAGAGGGTTATCATCAAATAAGCCTTCCTTTTTTCTTCCTTTCCCTCCAAAACATAATTCCCAAACAGAGCCTAAGAGTTTAAGATCACAGTCACCCTTAACTAATTAGAAAATATTTTGATAAATGGGTGAGGAATTTTATCTGTTCATCAATTTGCAAATATATCATATTTCTTACAAAGTAAGGTAATATATATTGTAGATACATGAACTTATATTGTGTAGCTCGAGTCTAATTAATATTGCTATTGTGGATTGCAATATTAATTGGCAGAAATTTAGACTTTATTTGAAGCGATTAAGTGGAGTGGCACAGCAACAGAATGGGATGCTAAACACAGTTCCTGGAACTATAGAGTCCAAGCTGGGTGCTCCTGGAAGATTGGACATACAAGCTTTGGCTGCTGCTGGTCATGTTCCCCCTGAAACACTTGCAGCCCTTCATGCTGAGCTCTTAGGTCGCCCAGCAACTAACATAATTACTACAGTGGACCAGACTGCCCTACTGCAAGCATCCATTCAGGGGCCAAAACATTCCCATGTTGAACATGCTGTGGCATATGGTCAGCCTCTTGTGAAGTGTCCTTCCAACATTGGCAAGAATTTTCCTCCATCTATCGTAACTGTAAATGATACATCATCAGGATATAGTGCATGGCCATCATCTAATAATACAGTTGGTTTGGTGGGACCCAATAGTAACATTGAAAGGGTGGCTGTTCAGAACAATGTGCTGATGGATATATTACAGCAGCAACAAATGCAGCAGCACCAGCAAAAACAACAGCAACAAGTGCAGCAGCAGTCACTGGTACCTGATCAAAGTCATTCAATCAATGTTCAACCATCTTGCTTGGTGGTACCCTCTCAATCTTCAGAAACTTTCCAGGCAGTAAATCTTGCTTCTGTCAACCAGGACTGCAGTTTTGGCAGGAATGCCATTATTGATTATAGTGTATTGTCACAAAAATCAAATAATCCATTGAGTGCATCTAAATTTCCTGGTGGGGACACCAAACCACAAGGTGTTCTCTGTGGGTATACTGCACCCTCCATTTGTTCCATGGGCTCCAGCAATAATAGCAATATTCAGCACCTTCAAAACTCAATTTTGACATTTGGTTCCACAAGACCTTTGCCTGGCCTTTTGGCCACGTCTGATAGACAAGATCCCTATGGTTTTAAATCAGGTGATTCACTTGATCAAGTATCTCTTAGGAGTATTGGATTTATTGGCAAAAGCACTTGTATTCCAAGTAGGTTTGTCGAAAATGGAATTGAATCATCTGTAAGTGATTTAAGTCAAATGAAACTAAATGGAAATAGCAGTGGCAACTCACTGAAGGAGGAACCAAATTTTATCAATATTCCAAAAGTGAGCTACCCAATCTTACAAAGATATCCATCTCAGTAATTATTCAAGCATGTTCACTGAATAGGTAAGTTGATGACTATTTCTTTGAGCATTATGTTTTATAAGATTGTGAGTATTAGTTTAACTACATGGTCAGTGATTCAAATGCTATATATTATTGATACTAATTTGAAATATAATGATGATTATATCTAATTGTAATAAATTTTTCTTTTAGCAAAACCGAAGGAGTTATTTAGCTACTTTCCCAACTATTGTATGTCATTTCTCTTCATAAGTTTGTCTACTCTATATTCTATAATAATTTAAACTTCTTTGTCTGAATTTTTGGATTCTTGGATGTATGCATTTGTATTATCTTTGAGATTTTCTAAGCATAGGCATACAAGATATAATAAATAACTACTGCAGAATTTAATGAGTTGGAAGTTTATTAAAACCATGATTAGGAGGATGGTTGTTGCTGTTTTAATATTGTTTAGAAAGCCTCAAACTCATGGGCAAGGGTACCTTACTACCTGTCAGTTGTACAAAAAAGTTTTTGATTCTTCCAGTGTTGTTTTCTCAAGGATTATATTCACGATCACCCTGTACCAAGGTTCAAAAATGTTAAGCGAATCAATTACGAAGAGGCTTTATGATGATGTTATTGATAATGATTTTCACAAATAAATAAGAAAAACAGACACCACAATTTAGAATATATATGAATAATTGCATGGGGCTTCAATTTCCTCTTGTGATTCCCTAATTATACCCCAATTCAACTTTAATCCACTGTATCTTGATCATCAATCATCTAATCTATATTAATCACTATCTAATGATCATAGAATAGTGAGTCTTTTTATCTGAATGTTATGCTAATGATCATAGAAATTAACACACAAATAAGAGCATAAGACTCATTAGATTTTGTTAAATCCAATTAATTGATTGAAAGATTTAGAGAAAAAGATCGATCTTCCTGATCTGTAATTCCTATTTATTCCTTAGATCTGTTAACCTATTGAAAGTGCAATCGCATGTCAATTGATTAACTAGGATTAGTCCTTAATTGACATTGACCTTATCAAGAATTATATAAAACACAAAGGAATAATTATGTCAATTAACTCATCAACTTCATAAATTTAAATTGAGGTAAACAATAGTTACATTTCAAGTATCCACCTCAGTCCCATGGCAAGAAATGTTTAGTTACACATGATTAAAACACATAATGCAAAATGAACTACGAAGAAATTATCTATAATCCTAACAAAAGGGGTAGGAAGAACCCCTATGGCCAATCTGCCCTATGAGGATAACTACTCTATGGTGAGAAGTGATGTCCTTTGAAGATCTGTAGAGATGTCACAGAAGGAAGAGAAGAGGGATGATGTTCGTGATGGAGACAAGGAAGCTCTTGATCTCACAACTCACATTCAATCACCAGGGAAGACAAAAGAGAAGAGAGATTGTACCGAAAATCCTTTAGAGAGCTCTTGAATTCCCAAAAGTCCCTTCTTCAAGACCCTAAAGTTGAATTTATACTTCATTGAACTCGGCTGTGCTCACTGATGGTCTCCTGATTTAAGCATGGGACGTACTCTTCTAACATGCCCTGAACAGAGAATGGGATGTTTACGAGCACGGGGCATGCTAAGTCCATTGTTTGGCACAACTGACTAATTTTTGCCCCTGTTCCTCTGATTTTTGCTTCCCAACATAGTTTTGACTGCTTGTCACTATTTTATGCAACAAGCATAAGAAAATTAACTATCATAAAACATAAATCCCTAGATTGGCTAACATAGTAGGGTAATTATTCTGCATTTTAAGTGACAAATTAGCGTTCTATCAGTTGTCCATATTTGGCAAGTACCATACATATTCTTTTTCTTGAAAGGGTTACTAGTAGGAATTGAAGATATTTAGCAGCGGTTTGGGATCACACAAGTTCATTATTATAATTTCTCACTCTTGCTTTAACCATACCTTTCACTTCAATTTTGGCTTTGAAATTCTTGGTTTATCTCCTTACTTTATCTTTATCTGCATTTTGCATAAAATGAAAGAAAAAAGAGAGAGAGAAAGGTGATTGGGTTTGCATGTTTTGTCCGCCTCCCTTGTGCTTCTGATTATTGTGCTTGCATTGGTCTTTGATATGCCTGGATTACACGTTTCCCTTCTAACAGTTCATAAGATACATTTCAATTTATATGTGTCCTTATATTTATGTTGGTTGTTAATGCCTAAACCTTGTTTGGAACAGGTTGTAATGTTAGGTGAGGAGAAGGCCTTTCCACAAAGGTACAGATTGTTTCCTCTTCAATTGTTTAGAAGATGAGTAAGTTGTAGTGCTGCTTTCTTGGTATCTGTCTGCACTCTGCACCATTCTGCGGTTCATTTTAGAGCACAATGAAGACTGACTGTGTATAAAGGATAGTATTTATGGGTGTTAGTTTACGCCTTAGTAGCTGCACATGTATGTAGGAATGTTTATAATCTATCCACTAGTTTGTAGGGGAATAAATTTTTTTCTAACTTCCAACTGTATGAATTGATGGCTTTTTCCGGCAAAATGTTATTTAGGTCTACTGTTTATAATGTTAAATACTTGGTAATTATCTTATGAAAATTGTCTAAATAATTGTGTGATATCTAGACATAATAATGGTCTTCTTACCACCTTTGTATGTCGTACTAAGTACTTATAGGTATTGAGAATTTTTAATATGTATTACAATTTACAATTTTTGCCCTTTACTTTTTCAATCCTTAAAAACATTGTATTTTCTTTTCTCTATAAATTTTAGTCCAAGCATTTTCCTTTCCAATTTATCAATTTGAATGCATTGCCTCGATAGACCTATCATGATTTAGGGTAAAAATACTCCGATAGACCTTAAAATTTGGTGAAATTTCGTAGACCTTTCCTCTTGCTTGATATGACATGTGAATGAGCAGAATAGGAAGCAATCAGCCTTAACTTTATTTTAGGAGATAATTCTAATTTGAAAATGAGAAGACCCTTGTTAATTATTATGGCATCCCTTCATTTTATTCCATGATTTGAAACGACTTTTCTCTCATTTCTAAAATGTTAAGTTGTATAAACAACTATAATATTGCATGTCTTGATACGCGTTATATAATGGTTTAATTGCGCAGATATACTTCTTTCTCACCAAAAAAATTAAAATTAAAGATAAACATATAACTTCAAAATTGCTCCGTGTAACGATGAAATATTGTGTTCAAGGTAGAAAAAGCATGTTGACCAAAAAGAAAAAAAAGGTAGCTAAAGCAAAACAATACACGTTGAAAGTCGATGTTATCTCGGGTTTCACATTATTTTTTCTTTCTACTTCAGTCCCCCATAAGTTTTTCACTTCAAAAATCATGTAAATCTTCCATAACTTGAAGTCTCTAATCAACATTCTAACCAAAATCTGTGTTACATTCACGTGAAATTTTCAGGTGGTTCTTCAGTTCTAGCCTGAGTCCATTGTATAATTTTAAATTTTGACAGATTATAGCACGTTTTTAGTATTTATTTTTTCCCATGTGATATATTATATTTATAGTTTAGACTCAATTACTAATTGACCAAAATAATGCATTTTTCAAAAGTATTTATCAGATTAATGTAAGTTAATTTAATTTGATTGCAAGATTATTATGTGGAGCAAAGATACAATATTGTGGTATATGAAACACCTTGAATAGAGACAGGACAGATGCAAGTCGCAACACGTGGTAGATTAGGCGTGTGTAGCCTGTTGAGCATGGTAAGGTGGCGTCATAGCTGGGTTGCAACATGTGGCGATTGGCGCTTGTGGAGGGCATTTAAAACTCACTAGTGAGGACCTTGCTCATTTCCTTCCCCATTTTTAACTTTCATTTTTCTCTTTTTCTACACCAACCTGTGCTAGTTATCAAGCCTCACCTCCAATTTTTTAAGCTATTGTCCCTTAGCTTTATTTTATTTAATTTGTTAATTATTTTATATTATGTTATAGTTTTACTTATAAAATGTATTTTATGTTTACAGTATGTTTATTTAAATTATTTTTTATATTTATTTCAAAAGCATGTAAAAGGTTGAAAGAAAGGACATAAAATTAATATTATTGTGATTTTACTTGACATAATGACTATTACTTTTTTACTATTAGATCGATCAATTGTTACAAGATGTATTTGTTAGTTTTTAAGTACTTAAGTTTTTTTCATTTTTTTAAACAAAAAGCGTAAATTCTGTTAAGATTAGTAATGTTTTGTTTAAAATTTGTTAAGCTTTTAAGGCTATTTAAACATTTTAAAATGATATAATTAGTAGAAATATAAACTGTAAATTAGTTGAAGTAATTAATAGATTATACAAACTGTTGTTAATTACGTAATGTTTGAATTAGAATGAATCTAACATGATTTAATTGAATTTTTTCACACTAGATGAGGTCAAATGTAAGGATCACACAATACAATTTATTACAAATTATTTTGTGATAAATAAATAAGTATAATTATTTATTTTTCCGTGACAGTTGAGTTTATAAAAATATTTTGACAAGTAGCTAAGCAAATTGTATTTAATTAGTTAAATAAAATTATTATATCTTGAATAAAAAATAATTTTATTTAACTAATTAAATACAATTTGCTTAGCTACTTGTCAAAATTTATGTAAGTGTTATATTTTTTTGTTTATGTTAATTGTTTATATTTATTTATTAATACGTGTAATATTGATTTAGTTAAAATTAATATACTTAACTTTATGTAATATTATTTTATTTATTTTATTAGATATAATCATGAAGTTAAAAGAAATGAAACCTAAAATTCGTGCCAGAGAAACTTTCATTACTTAAAAAGTGTCACCACATTGTTAAATTGATAAATGTACTACATACAAATTTAAAAACAAAATCTGGTTTGCTTATGCAACCAGAAATGCCCTTAACTGGATAATCTAATGGATAAATAAATACTCCACTAAGCTCAGAACAATTTGCTTTATGAAAATTATGGTCATGTTGTATTTTGATAAAGTATTTCAAAATTACTATAATTTATGTATTTAGATAATAAAAAATAATTTAAAAATACGGTAAAATTCTAACTAAATAATTTTTATTATAAATAAATTTTTTTTCAAATAAGTCATTTTTATAAAAATCTCTTTATTATACTTAACTTTTTATATTTACCATTCATAACTCTTCTCGTACTTCAACTCTTACCTTAGACATTTTTCATTATTACTTTTATATTTTTTAAAATTTTAAAATTTTCAATCCAAAGAGAACTTTTAGACTTTTCTTACAAAACAAATTTAACAACTTTCTAATAGCCAAAAGCCACTATCCAAGCTGTGTATTTTCTCACCAACAAGAAATGCATGCACCTGATCTCCAATTTGAACCCAACTGCAACCAGGATTTTTCTTAGCTCCCCTTGATCTCATCAATTCCCTGACTTTGTTTGCCTCATCCCATCTTTCAGCTTCTGCATACATATTTGAAAGGAGTATATAGTATCCACAGTGCTGAGGCTGTAATTTAAACAAATGCTGGGCTGCCCAGTGCCCCAATTCTATGTTCCCATGTATTCGGCATGCTCCAAGCAGTGCACCCCATATATTAGTATCTGGCACAATAGAGAGGCCTGTAATAAGCTCTGCAGCTTCTTCCATTAGACCAGCCCTTCCAAGAAGATCAACCATGCAAGCATAATGCATATGTGTTGGTTCAATGTTTAGATTGTGCATCATCTGAAAGTATTTCTTCCCTGTCTCAATTAGTCCTCCATGACTACAAGCAGACAAAACTGCAATAAATGACACTGAGTCATATTCCACACCATCTTCCTTCATTGCTTCAAAAAGGTTGATTGCAGTTTCCAACTCACCCAGCATACCATAGCCCAAAATCATGGTATTCCAAGAGGCCACATCCTTGTCATGGATACGGTGAAAGACCTTAGTAGCAAGATCTATTCGACCACACTTGGTGTATAAATCCAAGAGTGAGTTCGCTGCAAAAAGATGAGTGTGAAAATGCCTTCTTACCAGTAGTCCATGGATCTCTTTGCCTTGCTTTATGGAAGCCAGATTTGCACAAGCTGATATAACACCCATGAATGAAACAATATCAGGCCTGAGGCCAGAGAGTCTCATATCTGAAAACAAATGTAGAGATTCTGAGCAGTAACTTGTTTGAGAATAGCCTATAATTAGTGTATTGTAGGAAACTGCATCCCTAACAGAAATATTAAAGACATTTTGAGCAAGGTTTAAGCATCCACATTTTGAATACATGTCTGTCAGAGCATTAGAGACAAACAAGTCAAAGGCACACCCAACCCGAACTATCCTGCCATGAATTTCCTTTCCAACATTCAGGAAACCTAATCTTGCACAAGCTGGAAGAACATTTGTGAAGGTTACATTGTTGGGGGTTTCTCCATGAGCTTGCATTTGCCTCACTAATTCTACACCTGCAAACTCAAGTCTGTTCTGCATGCAATTCGCAACCATTGCATTCCAAGATACAATGTTTCTGTCTCCCATTTTGTTGAATATAGCGGATGCTATACTTGAAGATCCTGATTTTGCATACATATCGATCAATGAGTTAGCAATAAAAACATCAGACTCAATACTCATCCTTAAACTAAACCCATGAACTTCCCTTCCCAATTTAAAAAGTCCCAATTCTCCTAATACAGGTAGCATACTGGACACGGTGACAGTGTTTGGTCTCATTCCTGAATCAATCATCAACCTAAATACATCCAAAGCATCCAAATACTGCCCTCTAAATGAAAAGCTAGTAATAATAGCATTCCAGGAAACCTCATTTTTCTCATCAATTTCATCAAAAACCTTTTTGGAAGCCTTCTCACTCCCACATTTTCCATAAACATCAACCAAAGCATTTCCAACCTTCACAAGGCCCAACAAACCAACCTTCAAAACATAACAGTGCACTACTCTCGCCATTACCTCATCCTCAGTTTCTGCACATACAGGCAACACACTAATAGCAGTAACCAAATCTGGTTCAATCACAGGCACAGCCGCTACCATCCCCCAAAAAAATGCAAGTGCCTTCTCATAAAACCCATGAAGAGAACACATCGCGATAACAGTATTCCAGGACACCTTATCCCTCACACGCATTTCATCAAACACCTTTATGGCATCACAAAAAAACCCACAATTACCATAAAAGGCCAAAAGGGTATTCCCAACAAAGACATCCCCATCGAAACCATGCTTGAACACAACCCCATGAACCTCCCTACCCTTATTAACCTCCACAAAATCAGAACACCCCTTTAAGACAAAAGGGTAGGTGTGATCATCAGGCCTAACACCAGCACGAACCATGGTGTTATAGGTACTAAACCCATCACAAACACCTGCAATGGAGTTAGCACGGATAAGGGTGTTCCACAAGAAGGCACGGCGGGAATATGGAACACTTTGTTGGAAGAGAAGAAGGGAAGTTGAAGGGTGTCCAAAGGAGGCATATTGAAGAATGAGAGAGGCACAGAGAGAAACACTATGAGGGAGAAAGCCACGGAGGATGCCAAAAGCGTGAACTTGCTTGATTTGGGAAAGGGTGCATAGTTGGAGAAGGTTTGGATGGTGGTAAGTGTTGGAAGAGGAAGAGAGTGAAGAAAAGTTAATGTTTTGGAAGAGTGTAATTGTTGGGTATAGTTTAACGAGTTTGAGATTGAGTTTCAAAGTGTGTTTGTTGAGAACATGACAACGGAATATCATCGACTTGTAGATGGTTGTCTCACTACATTAGTCTGTTAGCTGTTTGAGATACCGAGTTATTCTGTGCTCACCTCTTCAATCAATTTATAATACAAATGTTCTTTCAAAACACTTTTAAAATACTTTTTTGTTACTAATTAACTCAAATAGATTTTAATAATTTTCAGTTAATATTTGAATACATGATTTTAGCACCCTTCATATATGTTGGTTTAAATTATTTTAGAGAGGTAAATGATTATACTATTAGATGAAAAGTTAAAATGAAATTAATCTATTAGAAAAAAAATTATGTTAATTAGAGATGCACTATTAGTTGCATCCTGAGCGAATATCATCAAGAGATTTTTTGTTGGTGGTCACGTGTTTCTTTCTCAAAAATATAACATTGTTTCTTAGATCCTTAACTAAGATATATACATGATTGTCAATGATTTAAAATAAAAGAGAAAGATGTTAAAAGAAAGAAATTTCACAAAGGTTAAGATGGATGAACATATAACAAATATCTGTTCAAAGGACAAGATATTGTTAGAAGTCATTCCTTCTCCGGAAATAATCAAGGTTGACCTAGAAACCCCTCAAAAAGTGTTGATTGACAATGATATGTAGCATAGAGAAAGTAAAAAGTCCTAGTGTAACACCCTCATTTTCATTGTATTTTGTTTTTAAAATAGAAGAGATTTAAATTTTAAAAAATGCAGAAAATCTTGCTCAACTATCTTGCTAAGATATTCTCGCTCAGACAAGATGTGTCTTGCTTAGACGAGAATAGATAAGATCAGCCCAACTGTCCTCTTGCGTAATGCCCTTATTTTATTCATATAATTGGTGAAATAATTTATATTAAAGAAAGAAATAAAGTCATTTTGTTTTATATTCATAATGCAAGAAATAGACAAAAATTTAAAATTTTCACTTTTCTTATTACTTAGTTTATAAAATGTATAATTATTCGAAAGAATAAAAGATAGATGGTTATCAATCCATTTAATTTACAAAATAAATTTACACCAGGAGGACTGTACAAAATATACATATATTAGCTTTCATTTAGTTACAAGAGTTTGATAATTATAGATTATGATTTCAAAAATACATTAGGGCTCATTTACATGATTTACAAAAGAATCAAAACAACTTAAGTTCTAATAAGCAGTTTGTTTTCACACCAAAATACTGATAATACAATCTTAGTTGTCATTCCCAAACTAGCCCTCTATCTCAGCTAGCGCTTCTAGTGTCAAATCCTCATCATCACCAAGATCTCTGGTATCAACTATTACCTCAGTGCCAGTCTCCTGCTCTAGGGTAAATCGAGTTTGTCTTTCAAAGTGGTCATGATCATGGAAGATGTATACAAAATTTGCAACTACTGGAGTTCTAACTGACCCTTTCTCTATATATAAACCAAGAATATGGTGAATCCTATTATTTATAGGGTAATCAAAAGGAACATTATACCTTATCGTCATTTTTAATGTAAAGAAGTCTCCTGATTTTACAATGACAAATATGTTGTCATTCTCTAAATATATAGTTTAATCTACTACTTACTATCCACTCAGATAGTCTATCTGGTATCTAAGGAGTGGTCATCTTGCTTTCTTGAAATATTAGTAAGGATGAACTTTTCTTCTCACCACTAAACATGATCAAGACATTAATTTCAAAACACACATAAATAAATAACACACCAACAGAATCAGAAATGACAGTTACATCCCTGGTAATTTCACATGCATACAACACTTATTAAAATTGCAATTACATTCTAATAAAGCTTTAGTATTCTTGGATTCTTATCTTAGCCATTCACTATGTAACACCCTTCATTTTACTAACTTCGTTAGATAACTCTTGTGCTTTAGATGCTTATTTATTTTTTGAAATTTCAACTTGTTAGTGTTGGAATAAGTAGCTAGGTGTAGAGATTTCTTGATAAATCTCTTGATTATTATTAAGGATTTTTGGCAAGTGTACTAAATTTTTGATATAATATAAGAGGTTGCTGTGTCCACAGGGAGTGTTGATACTTAAGCAATTTCCAAAATCCAAATTAAAATTAACGAATTCTAACTATTCATAAATTTACAACTAATTGTTTGGTTTTGATTGATGGATTCATGGACATTAAGATAAGATGATAAAATACAAATTTACTGCAATAATAAAAAATAGGGATTGAATTTCATCTATCACCAAATTCGTATTTTAGTCATACTATAGTTTGAATAAATACCAAGGTTTTACAATGCACTCTCATTATATTCACTCATTGGATTCCTCTTACTCGAAATTCTAAGATATATTTATTAAGTGACAATTCCTTACCTAAACAATAAATAATCTAACATTAATATCAAGAGTTATTAAGCATATAATAGATTAAAATCTATTCTTAGAATTTTAACCCATTGTGTGAATTTATCCCAACCAGGTCCTAAGGTATTTTCTCAACTCACCCCAAGCTCCCAAATCATGAATCATTCTCCATAAGGTAGAAGCAAACATTAATATCAAGATAAACACACCCAACTCATTAAAAATGAACTAACTACATTAATGAACCAAAATACTTAGAAAGTTAAGATTACATTCAATCCCCTATAAAGTTCTAGCCACTCATGGCATACATAACAACAAGAAAATACATGGAAAATGGGTAAAAAATAGCTCTCTAATAGTGTAGTCACCTTACCACGTTCTTCTCTTGCTCTATACTCCAAAAAACCAAGTTAGGTCAATGGTAATCGATACTCCCCTATTCTTGGACTCTTCTAATTTAGGGCAGTTAATGAATTCTTGCTTGAGCGAACCACTTCTCGCTCAAGCAAGATTCATACAAAGGTGTTTTGAAAGTTTTAGACTATCTCGCTCAGGTGAGATTCTCGCTCAAGCAAGGATACGGTAGAATGTAGACTCTGTAGCTTGACGTTCTCGCTCAGGCTACCCACAGCTTGCTCAGGCAAGACTTGCTTGTTTTGGGGACTTTGCTTCTCTTCTTTTCACTCTTCATTCCATTATGCCTTGTCCTTAATATTTGACACAAGAAAATATGATCAAATGCCTTCATATAATCACATAAACAAAGGTAAATAACTACTACATTTAAGTAGCTAGACTTTAATTGGTATGAATTGTAAATTGTATCAAATTAAAAGGACTTTGAAGTATAAACTAGTTAAAAAAGGACCCCAAATAAGTGCCAAAATGTATATAAAAAAAACTACTACAAAATAAAACTTATCAATTATTCTTTGAGCTTGATTTGATTTTACAACTTTTTGCTTATTTGAAATTTAAAATCATTATATGCTATTCATTTGGCTTCAAAATCAACTAAGTTGCCTAGTTATCCAAATTTGGAGGGAAGAGAGATTGGCCAAAGGAGACCATAGCCTATTTTTATGAAAAACTAGTCATTTAGACAACCTTGAGACTTTCCAAAATACTTGATCATTTTTTATTATGACTGCCCAAAAACACGACAAATAATGTTCAGAAATTTACTTGGAGGAACATCATCACACACTTTGGTATACCACATGCTCTAATTAGAGACAACGGACTGCAGTTTACAGATAGGCGCTTTAATGATTTTTTTAGGAGGTTTGCATATAAAGCATCAAGTCACTTCAGTCAAGTATCCTCAAAGTAATGGGCAAGTTGAGGTAGCAAATAAGGTCATTTTGCATGAACTCAAGAGACGCTTAGGCTCAGCAAAGGGAGAATGGGTAGAGAAACTACCAAAGATCTTATGGGCGTATCGATGTACTCCTTAAACAAGCACAAAAGAAACACCTTTTTGGTTAACTTATGGTACTGACGCCATGATTCTAGTCGAAATTGGTGAACCATCTTTTCGGAGGCAATGCTGTAATGAGAAATCTAATGCTGAATCCTTGGCTGTTAACTTAGATATATTGGAGGAAATACGTGATCAGGCAACAATTATGACCGAAGCCAGCAGAAGAGTAATGGCAAGAAAATTCAATTTGAAACTTAAACCAAGGAGATTTCAGGTCAGGGACTTAGTATGGAGAGCCACGAGGGAAGCATGACGTGATCGACGGGAGGGAAAGCTCGCTGCCAACTGGGATGGACCCTTTCGAGTAACAGCCTGCCTAGACAACGAATCGTACAAGCTTGAAACACTTGAAGGGAAAGTTATACCAAGAACCTGGAATGTGTCACATCTCAAACATTATTTCAATTATAACTTATTGTAAATTTAGTGCACTCTTTTTCTCGCTTAGGTTTTGTCCTCTTAAAAGAATGTGAAAAGAGGTTTTTCTAAGAGTATTTTTAATGAGGCACTTTTATCAATAAAATTACCTCTTTTTTACAAAGCATTTGGCCATCACATGTAAAGGATGTTAATTATTCCCTCCCAAATACCCCCATTCGGTCAAGGATGAATCATTTACTTAATTATTCCCTTCCAAGTACTTCACTCGGTTAAGGATGAATTGTTCCTTCCGTAATATCCCAATCGATTAAGGACAAAACATTTTTATTCCCTCCCGGGTATCACCCTACTTTGTCAAAAACATTTATATCAACTTCTCAAGTACCACCCTACTCGATCAAAAACATTTATATCAACTTCCCAAGTACCCCTGCTCGGTCAAGAAGTATGATAATGAAACTTGGTAAAATAACAAATGTTGAAAACTATAATTAAGACGACTATCCTAACCAGAGCAAAAAGATATCAAAACTGAACACGATTATAGAAGATAAACTTGTAAATTGATCAATATAAGGCATAATGGCCAAGGCTTACAAAATATTCTAGGCACTATTAGCCTTTACTTACAAAAACAAGAAAGAAAAATCTATTAATTTCCATCGGGAGCAGCATCCTCAGGTCGGTCATCTCTTGCAATAGTATTGTGAAGCTAGCAAGGGGCCCGGCGTCAGGCTCCACTTCGTCGTATGACAAGAACTTCTCATCAAAGAAGTCTCTCGTCAGGTCGAAGTGAAAGTCAGTGGGAACTTGGCAAAATGCAAATGCCTGCTGCATGGCATGATAAAATCCAGCCTTGTGCTTAGCAACTATCTTGTCATTATACTTGGCAGCGAATGCCCTCATGTCAACATCGGCTTTCTGCCTCTCCCTCACCAAAGCTTCATCCAACTCTAAGGTTTTTACCCTTAAAGCCTCTTCGGTTACGTGCAGTCGATCCTTAATAATGCTAAAGTGACCTTTGATTTGAGCCACTTCATTTTCCAGCGCTTTGTTTATTTCGGCCAAATTCGACTGAATCTCTTCACTTTCCTCCAAAGCTTAAAGGGTAGATGAGAATTGGCTTTGCACCTTTTTTAACTCAAGCAAAGGTTCCAATGCTAGGCTACGCGCCATCACCATAGCTCGGGTCTGAAGCTCATAGTACCATTGCCATCGAGACCTATTATTTTGCTTATTTACAACAACCCTCCCTATTTCTGATAACAAGTTGGAGTATACAAGCTTGGCAGCCCAAACCTCCTCAAAAAGAAAGAATTTGAAAAGATGACAAGAGAGATGATGGTTTGTATAGACGAGCTGCTTGAACCATTCGACCTTGCAGCTCGAGCATGTTTCCGCTTCTTCTCCTTCTCGGTTTCTTTCTTCTTACCTTTATCCTTGCTTTTCTTTGGTTGACCTTTGGCAAGGGGTTGATCTCGAGGAGGAGGGCGGGCTTCAGCCAAGTCTGGAACATGATCCAGATGAGGATTTCGGTGTTCTTCAGCCAAGGTACCGCCAAGAGCTCATTGTCTCAGACCCTGACAATAATTCACACTAAGTCCCTTTTGAGCCATTATACCTACAATGAAAACAAGAAGTCAAATCAATATAATCTGGTGTCCAAATTATGCATTAAAAAGACAAAGCATATCATCCATATCAAAGCGAGGTTGGAGGACTTCAACAGAAGGATAAGGGCTCGGACAGAAGGTCCCTAGGAAGAGATTTCAAATATTTCAAGGATGATAACTCTTCCACTGACAACATTTATTCTGGAAACACATCATACCAGCAGATACTCGAGTCCAGTGAAAAGAGAAAAGAGGTTTGTTTTCATTATTAAAGAAATATTTTTACTGATAGGGTGGAGGATTACTTTAAAGTAGCTGGTTTTAAAGCCTTTAAATGAGGAAGTATAGGGCTTAAAAAGTGGCAGTTTGGCCTCCCTTATTAATGATACCCACCTTGCCTTATTCGAAGGACGGGTACAAAAAAAATGAAGAAATAAACTTACACTAGGCTTTATATAATGAAATTTACACAATTTTGAATGCTTGCATCACCGCCCACCCATTCGGATGAAGTTGTGTTAACGCAACATTCAAAACCCTCAACACACCCATTTGAAAATCATCAAAAGGAAGTTTTATACCTAGTTCCCTAAACATACACTCATATACAAAGAAGGTGTCGACCATCTCAACACCATCTCCCAAAAATACCAGTTCGGGATTACTGGAGCCATCTCCTTTGCAAACATTAATAGTTATAGGATAGGGATCCGAAGCCTCCCACAGTGATATATCACAATGGTCTACAAAGGCTTGAAGTTGTTTATTTTGTTGGAAGCGTGAGAAGTACACGGCTACTTCACCGTCCACCCATAGTGACAACTTCAGAGAGGAATGACAAGACTGGGAGGCTACGTATAGCTATTATCATTTTCATAGTAGCTACTATGGGCGACGACCACTTCAGTACAAATAGATTTTTGAAAATTAGGGTGAGAGCTTTTTATACTTTTAGATTTTTGCCATTTTGGGAACACTTGGAGAGCCTAGGTCGGCCTTGGGTGATAGCCAAGGGTCCAACCTAGGGTTTGAATTCCATTTCTTCTTCACTTTTTTTTAATTTTTCATCTTGGTGTTATTGATTTCTCTTTACTTTCATTTTGTAATTGTGAGACCTATCCTCATTGAGGGCTAAACTTTCTTGTAATCATTAGTGAGTTCATATGAATTCTTGAATTACTTAGCTTTTGAATGTTAATATAATTCCTTTTCTTTTATGAATTTTTTCTTCCTAATCTCTTGAATTGAATTAATGGTTGAATGAGGGGACATTTCTTAATTAACCCTAATTCGTTTTAATGAGATTTTAAATTTGAATTGCTTAATTCTGGGTTTATTTTTAAGGTTGCGTAATCTTGGGATGAGAGATTGGAGTCCATTGAATTTCTTAATTCGTATGAAAACATAAGGTTGATTTTTGCTTGTTAAATTAACCTAATTCTGGGAGGAGAAGAAGATTATTAAATCTTAAGAGAAATAGGGATAGAGTCTATTTGAATGAACTAGGGGATACTACATTTTATCGATTGAACTTTGTAATTTAATTTTTTGCTTAAGTTAATTGAACTTGAAATCACAAAACTCTCCTTTTTATTTGCTTTCTGAATACATTGCACACTACATGTTTGATATTTGATTACTCATCTAATGATTCACAGGAGACGACCTACGTTACCACCCTAGTATTACATTAATTTTTGTTTATATTTTGATGAGGATTCGTGACAAATCTTTTAATCATCACCTGGCCGACAATGAATCCTCCCACTCGATGGAATAGGCCATAAGTGAATAAGAAAAGAAGATAAGGGCAAAATAAAATCAGCGTACCTTAAAAAATTCCCAGAAAAAGGAAAGAAAGCTTCTAACAGTATAGTAGAATATACCCATCTGTTTAGAGCAGAAAGTGTATGAGATACCTGGACCACCACATATTTATAGGACATATGGTTTTATACAGATGAAGGGTCACACCCTTCCCCATCCGTCAGATCTGCTTCAGAATTAACGAATATGAATGACTAACCTTTCATTTCAAAAGCACGAACCACGAGGAAACCTTAATTTCTAGAGATCCTTAAATATCAATGTATTAAGCCAAAGATATACTCGATCTTAACACCATAGAAAGGAACTCGACTACCTATTTGGCTGAACACCAACATATTTCAAAAATTGAATACTTTATCGGTAAAGCTAACCATACCATTCTCACCTAAAAGAAGAATCATGGCACCGACAGGGTCAACAGACCTTATAAGTTCTTATGTCGTACCTCTTTGGGCTTGGGGCTAGTGTACTGAATAAGGCATTACTCGGCCATTATGACAGAAAAAGAAATTCGAGTACCCCCTCAGCATAAGGACGAACACCCAGTCAGGTTAAGATAAATTAGACATATTGAAACAGATTAAGGTAGATAATTATTAATTATGTACTTAAACAGAAGGCCTAAAACAGGGCTGAGTCATGCCCATTAGTCCAAAATACTGTCTATAAAAGGAAAGTAAGAAGTATATGTAAAGAGTTGACTTTCGAATATTTAATAGCATTTACTACCTATACCAACACTTGACTTTATCATCAAAGTGCTTTTTGCAGGTACATCCCTCCAACGTCATCATACAGAAGAGAGTTAGAGATACTTGCAAGGACATCATCATACAGGATAGAAGAGGAGTTTCTGGAAGACCAGTGTATCCCCAGCAAGAACAACAAGAATAACTAATGTATAAAATGTAGTGTGTTAAACATGTAATAGTCGTAATTAGGGTTGGGCAAAAAATTCAGTTTTATAAGTCCAATTCATAACCAATGTTAAATTGGTTTTAAAAATTTAGTTTAATGTAAAACTGATTTTTTTTTATTAACTATATTTGTGTAACCAGTTTAGTATTCTAAATCCACTTTCTAAAATTAGATTATTTATTTATTCAAATCCATACCTATGGAGTTACTATCTTATATCTTTATTCAAATCCATACCTATGGAGTTACTACCTTATGTCTTTATTTATTAAATCGCTACGCCATATCAGTTCACAAAATTTTATCCTAGCTATGTTTTATGACTAATAGTTTTTTATTAATATTAATTCTTATTATTAAAATTAAATATTTAAAAAATATTTTTAAATTAATTTACTATTATTTTTATATTTATGTTTATTTTTAAAATAACATAATAATTTTATTATTATTTATATTATTAATTTTTATTTCTATAGGTTTTAATTTAATTTTTTTATTAACTCTATTTATTAAACATAAGTTAAAAAATAATAAATATTTTATAAACTTCTATAAGGTATAATATAATTAATAAATATTACTAAAATCTTCTTAAAATGCATTAATTTAATGCACCAATGCGTATAATAAATTAATTTTATCTTAAAAATTAAATTCACAAAATTTGCAAATGTATTGAAAATCAGTTTTACCTTAAAAATTAAATTTAAAACTGAATTTAAAATTAATTTAACGTAAAACTAAAATTAAAACTATTTAGAAAAATAAATTTAAGATTGATTTTAAACTAAAATTTAAAATTTAAAACTATTTTTAATATGATTAAAAAATAAAATAAAAGTTTAAAATTTAATCTGTATAATTAATTTGTGTGTTGGATAAATGATAAAAAGTAGAATATATGTATACATTTATTAATTTAATATAATATAAAAAAATGATATTATTAATAGATTAAAATATCTTTAAATATAATTTTATATTAGTTATTATAAAATTTAATATTTTTTAATATAATAATTTAATATTAATATAAAAATATTTATAGTATATTTTTACAAAAATTAAAATCAATTCTAAATCAAATTTAAATTTTAAAATTAAATTTAAATTAATGTTAAAAAATTAAAATAGATTAGTTTAAAATTCAATCTATACAATTAGATTTTAAATAAATTTAGATTAATCTTTTAAAAATCTAATTCATGCACATCTCTAAGTCATAATAATACTATCCAATAAAGTATATAACTACGTAACAATGATAAAATTACAATTAAGCTATTATATAAATTTATTTTAATGTATTTTAATAATAAATTACTTGAATTTGTTAAAAATATTGTTTAAAAGTTATTAGTTAAAATATTTTGCAATTTTAAATCTACATTGAAATAATTGTTAAATTTAAATAAAATTATTATAAATTTAAATAATTTGTATTATTTTTAATTTTAAGACAAAAAAATAGAATAAAATAAAATCTTGAATAAATTAATAAATTATAAAAGTTACATAAAAGATAAAATATTTTAATACTTAATCACAAAAAAGAGTAATAATAAAAATAAAAATAAAAATAATTTAAGACTCTAAACATTTGAACACTTAAAAGCTAGAACAACTTCAATGTGGTAAAATATTAAAGATAAAAAAAATTTATTTTTAAAGTATAAAATTTTAGTATTATGATAAACTTTTTTGTTTTTATAGTTTTGTTAATTTTTAATCTTTAAGGCTGAGTTTACATTTATAAATAAAATTTTTTATAAAAAATATATAATTATTGTATTACAATTATAAAAATATAATAAATATTTTTAATAAAATTTTGTTATTATTATTATTATCAGTTTATCTTCGATTCTAAAAATTGACATTAATAAAATTTTTATTTTATATTAAATTCAGTTTTGACTGCTCTATTCTGAAAGAAAATTTTTCAATAAAAATATATGGAGAAAAAAATATTGAGTTGAAGTTATTTGAAGTAGGAAATAATCGTATTTCAAAATATGTTATGGACTGAAATGATAATTATGTGTGTCTTGAACCAAATATTAGGCCCCGAAAATAAGAGGATACAAAGGAGGCGTGTCCCATGTTACTTTCTCACTGTTCCTTCACACACAACACCTTCCGTTTAGTCAACCAAATTCTTCTTTCTTCTCTCCCTCTATCCTCCACGTGCTCTTCCTCTTCTTGACTATTAGCCTATACAACACACCACACACTTCCCTTTCTCCTCTCTCTGAAAACAGGGCACTTCCAAGCTTTTGTCTTTCTTCTCTTCTCTTCTCTGCTCTGGGGCAGTCAAATGGATCAAGGAAGAGATTTTGCACTTACCCAGATGAGGAAATCCATTGAGAATCTTGGCTCTTCTGCGGAGGTACCAATCTGTTCATTTCTCACTTTCTTGTGAATGTAATGTGCAACCCAGCTCTATGTTGCAACTTCAAGCTTCTTCATACATCTTAGTTGATAGATAAGTAAATAAACTCTTGCAGGGGTATGGGGACCCTTCAATGATGAGGTTCTTGATTGCTAGATCAATGGAGGTGGACAAAGCTGCAAAGATGTTTGTGCAATGGGAGAGATGGAGGGCTGCTATGGTGCCCAATGGGTTCATTTCAGATTCTGAAATTCCAGACGAATTGGAAGCTAGAAAGATATTTTTGCAGGGCCTATCTCAGGATAAATACCCTGTGTTGATTGTCCAAGCATGCAGACACTTTCCTTCCAAGGATCAGATTCAATTCAAGAGTAAGCCTTCTGTAAATTTTATTTTATCAAAATGGTTATGTACTGTGTCAACCTAGGGCTGGTTTTGAACAATTAAAAGTAAAAAACCTTCATTAAAAAATAAATATTTACTATATAATAAAATATGTATTTAATATTTTTTTAATGACATGAAATAATCTGTAAAATACTCAAACAAATAATTTTATTAAAAATTCATTTGTAATATAAAATATAAAATTATGCAGTTTATGTCTTCTGCTGTTTGGATTGGAAAGTTTGATGCTAGTGGGGGGACCATGGCGAATATTCAAGAGAGAAAAGTCACCTGACTTAAATATAAGTTCAGTTGGTTCATGTTCTTTGACCTTTTGTTTTCCTGTATGGAATTAAATAAACTACATTATTGTCCTCAAAATCCAAATTCTTGGATATGCCACTTAGGAACAGATCATTATAAAGGTTTTGTGGCAGGGGACCTGGCCCCGTTAATTTAAATCAGTTGTGATGTACCCAAAAACAATCATTTGGGGGATTTAGTGGTGTTCATTGGTTTGTATATATACAAGCCCTAAAAATTTATATTTATATGGTTATTAAATTAATGATTTATTTGACAAGTTTTTCAATTTGGGTCCTTACCCAAAAAAAAAAAAAAGTTTGGCTTTAATTTGACAAGTTTACACAGTAAATGTTTTTAAATTAGTCTTTATTGATATGCATCGATCATGTTAGACAGAGGACCACAACATTAAAAAATACTTGTATAAAAACTTAAGGCTTTGTGTGAGAGTTAGATTAAAGAAGAAAGGGGAAGGATTAGAAGGGGTTTAATCTTGTTTGGGAGTTACTTAATTAGGAGGGGAAGGTTTTGAGAGTTTTTTTAAACCTTCTAAAAGCTTATTTTTTGAGTTCTTCCATTTTGAAGTTTTTTCTCTTTCACTCTTTTATACTATTTCATAAATAGAATTTTTTAAACTTTTTTCTTAAAAAATATTAATTTTTCAAGTGACAATTTTTTAAAAAAATTTAAAAATAAAAATATTAATTTTAAAATTATTTATATAATTAAACTTCCTATCACTCTCTCTTCTCAATATTAAACATCCACACAAGAGAGGAATTTAACCTCTTTCTCTCTCCCTTTCCTTTCTCTCCTTCTCCCTTCAAACCCTTTCCCTTCCTCCCCCTCCAAACTCCCAAACAAAGCCTAAATAAATCATTTAATTAAATTATATAGTTTTGCTTCAAAATATAAATGAAAATAAAAATTGGATTATCATAAATTAAATTTCTTTCAGACCCTAAACCCTTAAGCTAAAAAATCTTCTATTAGAATACAATACTACAAATAATTTAAGTTTTTTTGTTTTACGATATTAGATATCTTAAATATAGTTGTCATTTGATCTAAGATTTCTTTGACTTTATTTATATTTTATCTTGTTATAGGTTGTTTAAATCTTTGTAAAAGGTTCATTCCTTCATTTTTTTTTATTCTTCATCCTTATTACTTGATAGTTCTCATTACTAATAATTAAGTTTATTTTATTTTATAAGATTTTATATGTCAGGTTAAGTTTAAGCATGTAAAAGTTACTAGTTTTATTGAGAAATAATGCATACACTGTATTCATGTTATAAAAGTGAAATAAATGTTTTTCCTTCAATAAAATTTTACTGTAATAAGTTGTTTAACTTAATCCTACGGGTTAAAATTAATATTTTTTATCATATTTTTAAATGAATGAATAAAATATCATCGTTAATGTTCGTATTATAATTTTTATAAAAAAAATATTGACTATTTTTAGAATATAAAACTACACTAGATACAAGTTTGTTTAAAGATATAAGTTTTTAGTCTCTTAGTATTTTGTGATTTTTTAATTTATTTTCTTTTTTTCTAAACAAGTCTAATTTTATTTTTATTTCTAGTTAAAACATAAATCTAATTATTATAAATGTACAATAAATATTTTTTAATAAAATTTTATTATAATTAGTTGCTTAACTTATTTTCAAAGGTTGAAATTAATTTTTTTATTTTATATTCTTGTCTTTTATCATGCTTTCAAATTAATAAATAAATTATAGTGTTATTTTTTCATTATAATTTTTGTTGTACATCATTTATTATATGATATTTTTTAAAAATTAATAGAAAAGAAAATATTTACAATAGTTGAAATATAAAACTACACTGAATATTAGTTTAGTTGAAGATATAAGTTTTTAGTTTGATACCTTTTTTTTTATCTAAACAACTCTTTTTTTGGTTTGTTAAAGACACATTTGATCCTTATAATTAAAACTTATTTATAAATTATTTCATACAATTAAAAATTTATATTTTAATCTTTATACAAATATTTTTTTACATTTTGACTCCTTCTATCTAACATCATTAATAGAATTTTAAAAGGTAAGAACTAATTAAAAAATGTTTACTCACATAAAGATTAAATTATAATTTTTGGTGTATAAATCAAATTAAAAAAAATGTATTAAGAATAAGGAGTAAAGTTATAATCTAATTCAAATATGTTGTCTATTTATATTGATATTATTATTATAAATAAAAGCATGTTTTTAAGAGCAAAATGTTTGTTGTAACGGTTGACATATGAAAAATCAACAAAAAAAAGTGAGAATCATTTAATTAAGGATTTTTGTTAATCTAGTCTTACATTTATTAAAAAATATTTATTATAATTTTATAATTTTAATACAATAAATATATTTTTTATAATTTTTTTATTTATAAATGCTTAAAATCAGACAGAGGTTAAGAAAATTCTAATATAAAATTGTGGTATGGATTATTTAGACCGGCGGTGGTCGTGGTATCTATAGAAGTTGTCTCTCTACTTCGTTCAATCATTGAAAACTGGTCCAATTGTCTCCTAATATTAATGTGTCTTTTCCTTTCATCTCTATCTTGCAAAGGATAAAGTGCAACTATAATCATTGATAAGAAACTTGGCAGTTAAGTTTTAATAATTTCGGAATTTTTTATATATGTATTTTATCAAAATTTCAATCATCAATTTTCTAATCAACAATTGTGACTGCACTTAATTTTTAAAAGTGTATTCGTTCAATTTTGAGGAGTTAGATCCCGAAACTTGTAATGGGTGATGGGTTATGTTTGAAAGTAGATGGAAATAGTTATGGTTTTAACGAGGATATAAAGTTATTATTTTTATTTGGGACAATTAATTAATAATATTTTTTATAATTTATAATAAGTTTAGAGAGAAAATAAAACCGCACATATTTCTATTAAAAATTATCTAAATGATATTTACAATTAAGGAAATTGATTTTGATAGATTAATATATGAAAATGATGCATATGATGCAAAACAATACAAAATAAATGTAAGATAACACAACGCAATAACAAATACATGAACACAATATGCTTAAGAATAAATGTTGATGTTATTATGTTAATGTTCACACTAACATTACATGATCTTTGATTATATTGACCACAACGAAACTCTAACTCCTATCGCTAAACATTTAGAATAACGATGAAACTCACTTTAAGTTTGAGTATAAAATCAATATGTCCATTGTGAATTGCACTCTCAATTCATCCAAATGAAGTATTAAATGCATAAATAAATTATGCAATTCTCATGCAAAACTAAAATAGAACAAACAAATTCAGTTCAGTTCACTAGTCCTCTTTGCATGATCTAAATTGATACTGTATTAAAATATAATGCTTTAGCAATCTTCCCTAATTCCTAATTAGAAAAATCTCATGTTTCAGCGGAATTTAACTAAGAACGATATGCAATAAGAAATGTTAACAACTACAATGTAATTTCATTCTTACATCTAGACAATACAAAAGCAAGGAAGACTTTACTTCAAATATGCACATTAAACCAATATGTCTATTGTGATTAATAATACATTCATACAAGTAACATAAATTAATTGAAGCATTAAGAATAAGAGTAATTCTTTGCAAAGTGTTACAAATTTTGAATTAAATTTAACTGTAAAAAAATTACATAAAGTTTAACCTAAAATTTATCCTACAACAATTCAAAAACACATGAATAGAAATAATACAACAACATTATGATGATAGAAGAAAATTCTATGAAAAATTTGAAAAAATACAAAAAAGTCTCTCAAACCTTTAAAGAAGAGAGAATAATTTAAATTTAAGAAAATTCTTAAAATGAAAAATATGAATTTATGATGAAATATGAAATTTGGTCCCATGACATCTATTTATATACTTTAAAGTCATGTTAGGTGTTGGGATGCTGGAATGGACTTTGAAACGCTTGAAAGCTTTTGTTTAGCCTTCTGTAGAAAAAACCAATGTTGCAATGCTGGAAGCTAGCATTAAAATGTGCATTATTTTCAGGTTGTTCAAGCTATGAGCATTGAAATGCCTAGTTGTCTGCTAGAACTCTTTTTTTCTGTAAATGGACATTGAAACACTCAATCCGAGCATTGGAATGCTTAACTTGTTCAATTTTTGTAATTTATCGGCTTTTATAAGATATTTTTTATTCCAAATTATCCTATAAAATAGAAAAAACACAAATTAATTTAATTTATAATAATTTTACTTAAAAATTACAATTATTTGATAATTTTGAATAAAAATCTCAGAGTTGTAATTTATAAGTTTTAAACAATATCTTAATCAAATTCAAGTAAATTAATTTTAAAAATATATTAAAATATGATTAAATATTAACTTAACTGTGACTTTATCACACCACAAACTTAACTTTTATCATACAAAATTAAAAGTTTAACCTAGAAAATCTTGAAATACTGTAGAAACACATATTAGCAAAACAGTACAATAATGGTTGAAGAAAATTTCACATAAAATTTGGAAAGACACAAGAAAGTCTCACAAATTTTTAAATAAGAAAAAATCTAAATTTAAGAAAATTTCTAAAATGAAAAATCTGAGTTTATGATAATACATGATAGGTATGTGAAATTTGACTCCCACAATATCTATTTATAGACTTTAGAGTCATGTTAAACGTTGAGATGCTAGAATTGACATCATAACACTTGGAAGTCTTTATTCATCCTTTTACAAAGTGCGCATTATTCTTTGGTTACTTGAGTCATGTGCATTGAAACACTAGAACCGGTATTAGAACCCTCACCTGTGCGCTAAAACTAAATCCATATATGTAAATGGGTTCTGAGCATTGAAATGCTTAGTCTTTTATCTAGATTTTGTAACAAGACATTCTCAATTTCAAATTGTCCTATAAAATAGAAAAAGCCCAACTTAATTTTATTTATAATAAATTTACTTAAAAATTACAGTTATTTGATAATATTAAATAAAAATTTCACAATGTTCTAATTTATAATTTTTAAACAATATTTTAATTAAATTTAAGTAAATTAATCTAAAAAAATATATTAAATAGAATTAAATATTAGCTTGATTGTAATTTCATCTTCGGTCACATTTAGTACGTAACAGTCACTGAAATTTTGGAGTTTCTTTACCGTAAATAGTGTGTATCATTGCACTGGTATATGACATGCTGAAACTAGTTGTTTTCATGGCCTTTGGTGCTCGTAAATAGTGTGTGTATCATTCTCTGGTTCTGTGTTCATATTTCATAATGACAACCATCTAACTGACAACTCTGTTTTGTTCATGGATTCAGAATATGTTGTATATCTACTGGACAAGACAATTGCAAGGTACTATCTAATTTATTTTGTGAATTCTCATTGTATGCCTTGTTCAAAGCGAAGATTGACACATTGAATTTGGGGCAAACGAAAAATAGGAAGCTGAATTCAACTTTGATAATAAGTTACTTTGATGGTAGCTGCGTAGCATCTTGTTAATAAGCACTAAGCAATTTTTCATATTGGTTAATCATGTACATTGTGTGTTATGGAAACATGAATGAAGGTGAAGGCCTATAAATGATGAAGTAAAAAGGAAGTATTATCAAGAGATAGAATGCATTATGCAACTGAGGTGACAATAATATACCCTTAAGAGCTAAAGAACATAGACAGATTGTGTCTGAGTCAGAAAGAATAAATCCCTTTTCCTGCATTTTCTCACTTACCCCATGCTATCTCTTGATTCATCTAAATATTCAAAAATTATTAAGTGAGAATTCTTATTAGGTGACTTTTGATTTCATGTTTTGTTACAATATCTTTGCTTCACTAGAGAAAAAATAAAGGCAGTTCATCTGTATTTCATCTTCATCCCTCCTAATTGCAATATAGGTTTTGTTATCAAATAGTAATTTTCATCTGTGTTGTGTGTTCTATTCTCTTTTCCTTATAGAAAATTTAGAATTAATTTTTGATTAATTTATCTTCAGTGCTTTCAAAGGAAGGGAGATAGGAAATGAAAAGTTGATTGGAGTTCTTGATCTGCAGAAAATTTCATATCAAAACATTGACGCACGTGGTTTAATCACTGGGTTTCAATGTTTACAGGTACTTTCTTTGTGTTTTTCCTTGAAATTTTCATGCATATCATAAATGCCTGTATATAAAATCACACCTTATCATTTTTTAGTTTTTTCCTGTCAAAATTAATGTTTATATCATGTCTGAATTAGCATCTATTTAATGGCCCGAATCAATACTTAATAGAAAGGTAAATACTGCATATATTTTAAACTCTTTTTTATGGTTTTTGGTTGAACTGCAGGCTTACTACCCTGAACGTTTAGCAAAATGCTATATTTTACACATGCCATGGTTTTTTGTGAGTGTTTGGAAACTAGTTTCTCGCTTCCTAGAGAAGGCTACACTAGAAAAGGTACGTTAGCTATCTTAAGTTGAAAATTTATGCTTGTTTACAATTCTGATTCATTGACTATATGCATGATATCTTTTTAAAGTTCCCAGTATTCAGTCTCATTGGGTAAGAATTCTGGTCATTTATTTCTTTCGAATGGGAATTGGGGAAAATGGTCTCAATGCAGACCAAAACCCAACACTTGGTAGCGGTGATGATTTAACTGTTCAAATGCTGGTTTCTTGAGCTAAAATGGGGGGGGGGGTGACATCTCACCAAAAGCCATGACTTACATCGGTATACATCTTCTAAACAGTGTTATTTATTTTCCTGCCTAGGCCATCTTTCGGTGAATATTTTTTTTTTCACAAACTTAACATGAACATGAACATTTATATCGTATCAAAGTGCGCGATCAAATTTTTCTATAATATTCACTCACATCACCACATGGAAAGGAATTTGGTCATAGTATCAATATGATTAAACCATGTTGGTACTTTCCGTACTTTTCAAATTGGTCTCTTTTGGGTATCTGGAAATACAGTTTGACATAAATGAGGGTTTTATCCCTACTAGGGGACAATTCAATTTCATTCACACAACTCGACTTTCATTCCCTCTAGCAGTCATCCAATTGGAATTGAATTTTAGACCATCAACCTGTTTATACAAAATATTCCAGGGTTTATTTATCTTTAACACATATTATGCACTTCATCCATTCTACAGGATTTATTGAAGCAGCTTTTGTTGATCTCTTAGATTTGGATGAATTTAACTATATACTTAAAAGAATCCGTATCCAAAAACAATTTTCTCGTCCATGCACATAAGATAAAACAAGTCATATTTGATAAATCCAATTTCAAGTTTTTGATTTTTTAAAATACATAGTTGAGAAATTTGAACAAGTACTGAAAACATTACAATCCAAAATAACTTCACAAGTCCTAAGGCTTCATCGTTCCCCTCAACAACAATCTTGATATCCATGAAAGTTCAAAGAATTGGCATTTTCTGGATTTATATAGAAAGGAAGGAGCAACCAACAACAAATAGTGCCCCAAGAAACAAAAGGAGTAAGATGTGATAACAAGTATCAAAATTTAGGAAAGAAATAAATGAGATCACAATTCAGTCACACAACACAATTATCAAACTCTAATGTTAATGCAATGAGGGATGATGATGCATGTTGAAAATCCATATGTAGTTGTTAGTAGTCTAAGTAAAAAATTCTTAACAAAACTTTTTATGTGACTTTGGGATCCACACCTATTTTTTGTTAGGAGTTTTACTAGCCAGTTAGATATTCATATAAAGATGGGGACTTAATCCTCCAACTGCTGCAACTAGCTCCACCAACATTATATGTCTCAAGAGTAAGTAAGGATAAAAGAGCCCTATGCAGATACTCACAGTCAGAGTCTTTTGCCAAGGTCACTCAGAGGACTATTAGAGAGACTCAAACTATGATTATCTTCTAGGTCGTCATGACGTCCCTCTATACCATTCATCTTGCATCAAATCGTGATATAGTGACATCCTTTTCCATAGGAGAGAGACATTTATACCCGTTTGTTATCTGAATAGTTTAAATTTATTCATTTCACATTTCGCCACACCATTGATGCAGACAATTTCTTGAAGGGCTATGCCTCTTTTCAACTATTTAGACCTTATAAATTGAAATTGGCAAGTACTCATTCTCATACTTTCATGCATGCCTTTTAGCAAATTTTGAATCACCTTCCCTACCTCTTTTCCTTAAGGCTTATATATTTAATTCCTATGGGTTCTAATTGTCTTTTTTTAAGAAAATATGGTTTTTACACAACACTTAAAAATTCATTTATTAATTTAAATCTTAAGGTCTCAGGGTAAAGCGATAACTCAATAGTCATAGTATGGTTTACATGCTAATACTCTGTGTTTTCACTAAGGCCTGTGTTCTCATAATAATTTTTGTTCACGAATGGGGAGTTTCAATCCACCTAACCGTGTTCATGTATGCTATGTATACCATCACACACAATAGACTACTAGTACCAAAATTTCATTTTTGAAGTTCATCATTTCAAAACTTAGAATCAGCTATGTGCATTCAAATCAAGCAAATGCAATCAATAGGTCCAAAGCTAAAATCAAGCATTTAGAATTTCAAGATTAAGGGGACTCTATCCCATTCATTTCAATTTTCCTTACTAGCTACTTGAAAACATCTCCCCTTGCCAGTTTTTATGAAAGAGTTGGCATTTGCTGAATGCATGGAATGCCTAAGTGGTTCCTATATGAAAGAACACGTACATGTAACAATTTAGGGGCAATAACCATCAATATCTTCTAAATCAACTCAGTCAAAACAGATGATGTGACTAAGTGTTTATTTCCTTAAGGTTTAGAAGTTCGCCAATTGTTACAATTACCAATTTAGGTGTGACTGATAGCAAAGTTGTTCAATTTGGACGCAGAATGGCTTCTTAGAAAACTAAAACTGCGAGGAATATTATAGGTCAGTCACCTTGCAAAACTTGGACTAGATTCAAACAAAAGGCTGTTATGCTAAAGAGTCTATATTTGAGGTAGGTGTAGTGTTTGGTGCATAACTAATTGAGTTGTGATCTAAATTAAGCCCAACCAATTTTTTTTAAAAGCTAAGACATTTAGGTTTCTAAAAATGTGTTACATGCAATTTTTTGCGAGTAATGATTGGTCCCTGTTCAGCACTCACGTTTATGCAGACTTTGTTTGCTGTTTTCTGAAGTGAAACCTCCACTTAAAAACAGTTTTTGAGTTTTGGGTCAAAAGTGGGAAAATTGTTGTCCAAATCCAATTCTGTAAGAAGGTTTTGAAAGCTAACATCCTAAGGGTTGTGAAAATGTGTTCAAGATAATTTTGCATACACATATGTGTATATGGTACAGAATAGTCATTTTGCAGAGTAGTAACTCTACTGTTGTAGAATGGATGACAGCTTCAAGTAGCTCACTTCATGCATGCAATTGAATGATCAAACGAGGTTCAAATTGTGCATATGATAGCTTGATGTAAAGGTATCATTACAAGGATTCAGAAATACACATTCATGTTCATAAAGTTAGATGGAAAGAGGTTTAAAAATGCATTCTTTTTGCTGTTTTTAGAAAATTTCAAAATCTGATACAGCATGATGAAATTTTTTTTTCTCATTGATCCTTGGTCCTAATCTTGTTCCGAAAAAAGATATGTTTAGCTAATTGAATTATACATAGGGTTTGATAAGAGTTGAATCAAAATGAGAGTTTTAGAGGGTCAGATTATGCAGAAGAAAGTGCATATATGCACTGAAAACTTGGATTTTGCAGAATTCTGATGAGTTCTGTGGGATTACCTTATCCAGCTGAGTATTAGTGGTTAATTCTCCTTCAAATGCTTGGTTCTCTCTATTCTTCTTTTGGTGTGATCATGGTGGTCTGTCAAGAGTAGTGTCCCTTTATTAAAACCAAGGAAAAGAGTGGAGGAGTGAAGACAAGGTGGAGATCAAATGCACGTGGAAAGGGGTAAGGACCATTGGTTGTTTCTTACCTCTGTTCTCAAATTTCTTTGAGTAAGGATGGAAAAGTGTTAGCAAGTGACCTAGCTGAATATGCAGAGTGATCCCCAGTATTCTTGAGTTTGGAAGTGAGGTGCAATGGTGAGGGGCAAGGAAGGTGAACTCCCGGTGTCTTCACGCATCCCAGTTGACGTGTAAAGTGGTTCCATGGAAAATTAATGGGTGCATGTTCCAATCTAAGTGTAAGTGTTGGCAGTGTCCAAGGCATCTTTCTTTCTTATTAATAAAAAAAGCAATAATTAAAGTTTCTATTTTCTGATAGTTGAAAAACGGGATGTTACAGGGGACACAAGGAAAGATACTCTTGACACTTTAGTCAATGATGATACCAGCAGAGTAATAGTATAGGATGTGTGAGGGAAGCCCGCCTGGACGCATTGGGATTACCTATTACCTATTGCACATGTATGAATTATTGGTTATTGCAAGCTAGGATATATTGGTGGTCAGTATGCCATCAAAGCAGGTCAAATGGGATGTTATTAAATACATTAGCAATATTGAAAAGAAAAAGATATATTAGAAATATTTTTGCTTAAGATTTTTCAACCTGTTAAAATAAAAGTTAGTATCCATATCCATTGTCTCCCACCGAGATCATGCATAAACTCGATAACAAGACTTCTACAAAAACGTCGTCAGGCCTGGTGTGTGTTAGAGTTGTATAGTCTAATTAGTTCCACGTTATTTTTAAGGAATTTTCCCTTACTACTAGTGTATATATATGTGCGACAACTTGTAAACTTCTTGTGTCGATAAGAATTATTTCCCTAGGGTAACCATGGATACAGGTGATGTGATAAACCACTTTAAATTCTTGTTTCATTTCTCTCTCTTTTTATCTTCTTTCCCTTTGCTCCAAACATTGTGAGCTAGATAAATCAGCTTTCCCTACTGTAGCTAGTGGTTCTTTCCATGGGGGAAGTAGTGAGAGAGTCTTTAGTTTAGAGGAAGCAGAGGGAGCAAGGACATTTGAAGAAAGAAAGGTGACGATTAAGAAGCATGATGGCAGAGGCTTCAAATAGAGGATTATATGTGACTAAAGGAGTTGTATCAATCCTTGACAGGAAAGAAGGCAACGACAAAAAGCAGACAACTTGGGAATTATTAGATTGACAAACTCTTAGTATGATCAAATTCACATTGGCTAAGAATGTCATATTGAATGAGAAGACTACTGTAGAACTTATGAAGGCATTATCAAATATATAAGAGAAACCAATAATTATGTGATTGATCAAATTAATGAATGCAATACAATTCTTGTCTAGTTGGCATTAGAGCATATCACTTTTGATTATAAGGTTAAGGTGTTGATTCTATTATCATTCCTATCCGATAATTGGGTTGCAACTGTTACTGTAGGTCAGTAGTTTTGTTAGAAATAATAAGCTAAAGCTTGATGGCATTTAAGACATGATCTTACTTGAGGATTCAGCTAAGAGAGTATTTTAGTCCTGTTTTCAGTTCAGCGTTGATCAGTGAATGACGGCTTGTTCTTGTACCAAATGTGTAAACTAGAACTCTTAGCATGAGAAATAAGGAAACAAAATCATGTGCTCCAACAAATTGTCAGCAAAAGACAGTGATCACAATTAGTCCTTTTCCAGAATCACCGATTAACAAAGCTATACGTTTTCTTTCCTCCATTTTATAAACTTCTTCCTGTGAATAACCTTGAAGAAAGGCATTCTTCTCATTATGCTGATCCAAAGGTCAATAATGATAAGCTTACAAAGAGATGAATAGGAAAACTCAGTTAATGCATCCATGGTAAAGTTTTCAAATTAATCAACACCATAAGTTTGAGTATAGTCCTTGGCAACTAGTCAAAGCCTTGTAACAAGCAACAGTCCCTTGTAGGTTCTTTACAATAATAACAAATAGGGTGTTCCCGAATAACAAGATGCATTATAGTCCTTGGATAGGTTCTTATTTAGTTCAGGAGTAAAAAATTTCTTACATTACACCATATCAATCAGAACAGAAATATATATATATATATATATAATTTTGTTGCTTTCACTGTTTGAGTGGATTCACTTTTGTGAGATCACTATACCAGATGTTGGTAACTTCTCATAGGATAAAGCAAGATTTTTGTTGTCACTTGTCAGACATCCTCAATTGAATGGTTCAGAATTACAGTCTATTTGTCAGTCCACATTCATCTTCATCACCACAAAATAGCTAAAGTTTTAGGGATACTCGGTTATAATTGAATGACACATAAACAGATCTTTATTGAACTAGAAGGAAATATTACCACCATTGGAATGAAGGAATAAATTTTAACATTTATAAAAGTAAAAGGTAACGCTTTCAACTTTTCTCCTAAATTATGGTTGTATGTTAATATATAACGAGTAATATGTACTTTAGTCTATTAAAAAAAAAAAAAAGCTACTTTAGTCAAAGTTTTATTCATGAGAAGAGAAATACTTTGTAGTTGCATAGCTTAGAATTTTGTTTGCACACTTAGGAATGATTTAACACTCATGGGCATTGAATGGTGGATGCAGATTGTAATTGTAACAAAGGAGGCTGAGAGAAGGGAGTTTATAAGAGAGGTTGGTGAAGAGGTTCTCCCAGAAGAGTATGGTGGAAAAGCTAAGCTTGTAGCCATCCAAGATGTTGAATTGGCACCACTGCAAAATGGAGCAACAAATTGATTGAGGAGACAACTCAAATAAAAAGCTAATCATGTCAAAGAAACAATCTAACCTTCTCATGTATCAGAACTTTCCTTACCAGAAACTCATTTAATAAAAGCTAATCATGTCGAAGAAACAACTCGAAATTCCTGTCTTATCCATTCATGTTTCATGTCTTGCTTATATCCTTAGTTAAGGTTTATTTTGTTCAAAATTTTAAATTCAATCTTTACAAAATTAAGAATGTACAAAAAAATTAATACTAAACTAATTTTTACATCTATTATAAACAAAGAAATTATAATCCCTGGTAATATGTCAAAAACTTGATAAACTTTTATTAGTAAACGCAAATGAAGTTTGACAAGTGCACCAATTATTTTAATGAGTGAAGTTAAAATGTTTTCACGAGATTATATTCTTAGTTTAACAATATGTATTAAGATTAGTGAACACTAAACTTGTAGCAAGTTTGTGTAATTTTGTTAAATCTTGGAAACTAAGACTAAGAATAATAGAAATTATGGTATAAAACAAAATTCAATGTACAAATATTGATTGAAGTTGGCTTATAGTACAAGAAAACCTAAAAATGCATATTTGAAGTAGAAGTTAAGTTGTAAAGTTCAAAAACAATTAACTAGGGTAAAGTTCAAAGAAAAACTGGTTAGAAATTGAATCTCATATGAAACTTTTCACTTCATGCAAAAACACAAAAGCTCTAACTCACTTTTCATAATAACATTGCATCAAGTAAAAATGATTGTAATAATGGGAAATGTAACATCCTTATTTTGATGGTTATGTATTGTATTTTATTTTTTTGAATAAAAAATTTTAAATTTTAAAAATTATAGGAGATCTTACTCAAGCGATATATGTCTCACTCAAGCAAGACTAGTTATTCTGGACCATACATTTTAGAGCATTCTTGTTCAGACGAGATGAGTATCGCTCAGGCAAGAATGAATAAAATCAACCTAATTGTACTCTCGTCCAAGCAAGAACCCTCTCGCTCAGGTGAAAATGCACAAAAAGGGTATAAAACAAAATCCAGTATTCTAAACTTGCATTACAAGTCAAGCAACATTTCTCACTTTCATTCTCTAACCTATCACTCCCTTTCTCAACTACATCATCTTGAGAACTCCAAACTTCTCTTAAATTCGAACTTGGATGTCTCTTACTCTTGATTCAAAATAAGTTCCTTAGAGCTCTATCTACTTATCTTATTTCTATTTTATTTTTTTCTTCTTTTTCAAAGTTAGCCTTTTTTGTAATATATAGGAAGAACTTAGTCTTTGGACGATATCTTCCACAAAACTCTTCACAAATCATCTATTTAAGGTAAAAAGAGCTTTATTCCATCGTTAAAACGTTGTATGTATTTTATGCTCATGAAAGTGTGATAGTGTGCTTCTTTATTTCATAAATATATGTTTAAATTAAATTTTTGACTGTTTGTTAAAGTTGATAACCAATCCTCGAAGACCTATTAGGCTAACTGAGTAAATGTAGAGAGTAGACTAAATTATGTATTTAGAGAATTACAAAGAGTTTGCCACTTTAAATTTATAGTAGCTAGTGAAAATGAGTCTGATGATGTTTTTACCTTAGAGATCATGGTAGGGTATAAGATTCCTTTTTATTACTCTACTGGTGGCAGAATTCATCACACCCTCAAGTTGTACATATATAAAGGGATCATTAGAACATTAGCTATAGTAAATTATGTTTATACCTTTTATGACTACGATTATATTAGAAGTTTGATTAGATTTTACCTAAGAACAAATAACTGGCACAGAGGTTGTCGTAGATATTAAAAATTACTATGATAAATACCTGACTCAAGAAGAGATGAAAGAAGTTTAGGGTTGATTTAATGATGATGACTAGAATCATATTTTTCAAGTTGTCGATGTGGAGATAACTGCTCATTAAAATTTAGAATATTTTAATCTTGTGATTATTTAAATTTAAGTCCTAATGTAGTTCTAATTATAACTTGTAAATATTAAACTCCTATTCTTAAGTAATATCTAATATGTTTATTCCTTCTGCTGTTCAAGTTAAATTTTCATTCGACAAGTTTTGCTATAACGGTGCAAGTTCAGTTATATTCTAACTTTTATCATTTTGAATGATAAACTATTCACAAATAAAATTCTTAAGAGTGAAAGTTTAAATTTTTGTAAATTTTTCATATCACGATCAAAGAGATTGAATTAAAAATTTTAAATTATTTATAGATTACAAATAAAAATGAATAATAAAATAAGAGTTTTACAGGAAAGAAAAATGGGGTACATTTTCTTGTAAGGAATTCATATATAAAACCATAATACATTTTTCAATTAAAGACCGCGAATATGGTTGGAGCTGCAAGCTCTTCCTCCATCACTTATCAAACATTAATCATTTTTTCAATCTCTCGTGAGGCCTCTAGGCCTAGTGAAAGTTGGGTCAACTTATTCCCTGTTTTCTGTTGTTGTAGTTCTTCTTCTGTGGCCATGTGATTCAATTAATCCGGCTAATTGATTACTTGGGTTAGGCTTACGTTGCTGATTTTTTATTGTTATTTTTACTTATCCCCTTTTCTTTGTCCAGGAAAGGTTGGATTCCTCTTTATTTAAGACTAGTACATATAATAATAATAATAATAATAATAATAATAATAATAATAATAATAATAATAATAATAATAATAATAATGTTGATTATTATGATAAATATATAAATAAAATTGGAAAAGTTTCTCTTTTCTATTATGGTAAATGACTTTATTTCTTCTAATTATTTTGGGTAAATATTGAGTTGTAAGCTCGTTGGTGTAAGTACACTTGTGTGGCTTTGTTTTGTTGTTATTTTATTTTTTATTTAAATATAAAAATCGTTGATTAGGTATGTTAATAAATATAGTTTTTCATTGTTTGGTCAAAATGTACGTTATTGTGGTAGTTTGAAAATAATACATGACAATGACAGAACAAAATTGGAGATAAATTATCCATTAAGTAGATGGATATTACAATTGAATTTGTTAGGGGCAGATTTGGATTACAATCTTACTAATAATAACTAGTTGCACGGGCTTATTTATAATTTTATTAAATTATTTTATTTAAAATTTATTTCAAAAATTATATTTTAAATATATAAAAAATGTCTTAAAAATATGAAAACTTTATTATTTATTAAACTGTAATAAAAATTATTATAAAAATAATATCAAATATAATTACATTGAAGAAGATTATAAAATATTTTATTGTTTTTATTAATTTAGCTTTTTTATTTATTTAAATTTTATCTAAAATTAATAGGTATATTAATCATTTATGAGTTTAATTAAGAATTAGTAATAAAAAAATTAACTATATAATTATTAAATGATAAAATAATATTTTATAAAGTAAGCAATTAAAGTAATAATAATTAATTTGAATAAAATTAAAATAATAATAATTAAATTTTAAACATGTAATATAAATATATTATTTCAATGTTGCATAAAATTTTTAAAATATAATAATAAATATAATTTTAATATAAATACCTCAAAATTACGTTTAATAGGTGTAAATTCAACAAAAATTATTGTTTAACCAAATATAAGATATATTGTAATGGATGCAAATACGAGATATATTAAAATAAAATTTGTTTGAACTGAGTTTATTTTTTATTTTCCAATTAAATTGATGCAAATATTAATATAACGTTATTCAATAGATTGTGTATAAAAGTATTGACTTGTGATTTTAAAAAAGAATATTTAACCTTTGGTACAAAACTTGTGTCATAATAAGTCATTGTACATTAACTATTTAAAATGTTCCATAATTGTAATATTTACACTCTTATTTTTTAATCATTTATTGTAAAATTGAAAATATGAAGAAAGGTTTATTGATTTTTATTGAAGATATTCATCTTAAAAAATGAATGAAAATCATAAAAATAAATATATTGATGGAAAAGTGTCAATGTACTGATAGAGTTGACTGTCTACTAAAAGAAGAAAGTAACAAATAAAGGTATCAAAATTGATCCAAAAGCAAAAGAAAATAAAATCAAGAAAGAAAACCTATATTAGTAATTTTAAAACAGAAATGAGATACAATTTTAAACTACAAAACATAACAAATACTCAACCTAATTCAGAAAACAAGAAAACAAAATTCAGAAAGAATAGAAAATTGATATTAAACTAATTTCTACACTTATTATTGAACAAAGAAAATACTCAACCTAATTCACAAAAATAGAAAAAAAAATTCAAAAAGAATAGAAATTTGATATTAAAACTAATTTATGCACTTATTATTGAACAAAAATTATAATCTCTAAGAACGGTGCCGAAACTATGATAAACTTGTATTAACAAATGCAAACAAAACTTAATATGTGCACTAATTATTTTAAAGGGTAAAATTAAGATCATTTTCATGAGAATTACATTCTTAGTTCAACAATATGTATAGAGATTAGTGAACACCATATTTGAAAGCATGTTTATTTTCAATAAACCTTGGAAAATAAGACTTAAAATGGTGGAAACTATGATAGAAAATAAAATTCAATGCATGAACAGTAATTAAACTTGGTTTATAGTACCCCAAAAAAAAAATAATCTAAAAACGCATATTTGAAGCAGAAGTTTAGGAAATAAAATTTTAACAAATGATGATGGGATTAAAAACAAAATTTAACTTAAGAATTCAGAAATAGATGGATGAAGTTCAAAAACAAATAACTAAGGTAAAATTAAAAGAGAAATTAGTAAGGAATTGGATTTTATCTAAAAATTTTACTTCTTGAATAAACACAAAAGTTCTGGCTTAGTTTTTCACAACAACAATAATAATAATAATGAGGTTAGAAATTTTTTTATCCTTTCTATAAAATCCAATGCCAGATCAAAATAAGAGATAAATTCTGCACTAAATAGATAGGTATTAGAATTGAATTGAATTAGGCCTCATTGTAATTATATATATATATATATATATATATATATATATATATATTCTAGACAACAAGTTAAAATATTATATTTTAAATATAAAAATATGTTATAAAAATATAAAATTATTATTTATTAAAATGTAATAAAAATTATCATAAAAATAATATCAAATATAGTTATATTGAAAAAGACTACTATACTTTATTGTGTTATTAATTTAGTTTTTGTGTTTGTTAAAAAATTTTAATTATATTTAAAAAACTTTTATAATCATTTATTATTTTAATTAATAATAATTATTAAAAAATTAATTACATAATAATTAAATGATAAATAACATTTAAGAAAATAAGCAATTGAAGTAACAATGATTAATTTAAATAAAATGTAAAAGGATAACAATTAAATTTAAAACATAAGTAATACAAATATATTATTTTATTGTTGTCATAAATTAAAAATATAATAAATATAATTTTAATATAAATACCAAAAAGTTTATATCCTAATAGCTATAAATTCAACAAAATTTATTTTTCAATCAAATATGAAATATATTATAATAGATGCAAATGTTAGATATATTAAAGTAAAGTCCATTTAGATAGAGTTTATTTTTTTATAATTGAATCAAATTAATGCAAATATTAATATAAATTTATTTAATAAATTGTGTATAGAAGCATTGACCTTTGACTTTAAAAAAGCATATATGTGTATAAAATTTATATCATAATAAGTGATACATTAACTATTTTGAGGTAACTTTATTATTTAAAGTATTTTATAATCATGATCATTTGTTGTAAATTGAGAATGTAAAAAAAAGTTTATTCATCTTTATTGAAATGTTTTAAACTTATTTAAAGTTACATTTAAAAAAATATTACAATCTATTCAAAAATTAATATTTTATCAAATATAACATACATACGCACGTGTATACACATAATTAGAATCAAATTTTAATTAAAGAACCCAATTATTTATCAAGCATATCAAACTTTGTTTATGCCGTTAGAGTCCATTCATTTTAAATTTTGGTAGAATAAATTTTGAGATAAATAAAATAAAAAATATTTTTCATTTGAGAATAACATTATAAAATGGAATTTAAAAAATAATTTTATTTGAATAATAAAATAAAATAATTTTCATAATATAAATATAATTATGATTTATAATTTTCATACATAATTTATTCTTTAACAGAAAAAATGCTCATTTTTTCTCAAACTATTTTTGTTTATCACTCAATAAAATTGACCTCGCTAAATTGGTCTCCCACCATGTGTTAGTTTGACTGTTGCCAACAACCGTTTTTATTTTTGTTGGATTTTAGACTGCTGCTTTAAAGAATATTTATAGATTTTTAGTTTAAATTTTATATAACTTTAGTAAAATTGTTTTTAGCTAATTATTTTTTAAAATCAAATAAATTATTTCTTTTTGTTCAACTCCTTTTACCAATTATTATTTTCTTGAATTCATTAAATAATTTTTCTTTAAATTTACTGACCAAAGTATTAAATTTTACCTAATTTTTTTTATTTAAACCCCAATTTTCTCTTTATTAATTCTTTCATATTTCATAGAGTTTTTAAAATCATTTTGTATCTCATATCTATCATGAGATCTCTTGGATAAAAAAAAATAATTTAAAGATTTTAATTAAAAATATAAAAAGGTAATTTTATTCAATTTTTGAAAACTAACTTTATTAACTTAAAATATTTTAACGAATTAAAAATATGCATAATTTACATGAAAGTCTGTGTACAGTTAAGCATTTGTCAGATGCTTGAAAAATATTTATTTTTTTAAAAATAAATTTAAATGTTATATTTTTATATTTTAAAAATATATACTTATAATTATATTTAAAAGTAATTTATTTATCATCTAAACATTAAAGAATTTAAATCAACCTGGAGATATATCATTCAATTCTTTTAATATTATTTATTAAAAACAACTTTATTACTGCAATTTAAGTTAAACAAGATCAAAATAATAATTTCCATAACATTTGAACATAAAAGAAATTTAATAACATATCTTTTTATATCTTTTATAGTTTTTTATGGTACGTTTAAACATACACAATAATAAATAATAAATAATAAAATTTTATTGAATATGATAATATTTATGGTTATTATGCATTTTCTAATATATTAAATCTTAAATATTTAATTATATATATATAAAGAATAAATTATATTTATATGTTGTAAGATTTAATTAAAATTTCTCCATATACTTTCTAATTTTTTATATTATTTTACCTTCTCTAATTCATATAATTGCATAAAAAATTGAGAATGACAATGGTATGATGGAGGAGGGTATACACTGTTATATTATTATACGAATTAAAGAAAGTACGCGTAGGATGGAAAAAGAAAATAACATCAAATAAAATTTTGTAAAAAGTTAGAGAGTGAAATTTATTTTAAAAAATTAACAACCTTATTAATAAAGCATCCTATTAATTAATATCTAATTATATTAAAAATTAAAAAAAATTGTAGAATCAAATTTTGTTTAATAAAAATGTTCTACTCAAATTCCTTAAATTGTGAAGAATAAAAGTGGGTGGCTTAACCATATATGCGTTGGGACAAGTGCGATAAAACCGTAATAAAGAGTCCAACTCAGGAAACACCAACCCACATCCAATGAAAGCGCTGTTTTTAATTCGCTCATAACTATTTACTACACTCAAAGGTGAAAGCATTACCTGTTATGTTAGTCTGTTTCATTCATAGGCATTACAACCCATCCATTTCAAAGCAAGTGGGTCCCACACGCTGTTCATTCATGTTCATGTTAACCAACCCAACGTTTCACTCTCTCTGTGCCTTCTCTTCTCCCTCTTTCTCCGCCGTGTAATTATATTCCAATTCTTTCCTAAAAGAAAATTCTTTTATTTTATTCCAAAAAGAAAATTCCCTTTTTTTTCTCTCTTTCCTTTTGGGGAATCCTTATCAAGTGCACAATGCTATGTGAGTGAGTGATCACAAAAAAAAACAAGAAAACAAACTTTGTTGTGTTTTCTTCTTCTTATTCTCCATTCTGCTCAAACCTTCACCACCCTTTTGTGTTTTCTATGAGAGTAATGATGAAAACCCATCTTGGTATTGCTCTTTGCCTTGTGATGTTTCAGTGTGCATGGTCTCAGGATGATGGTGTTGTCATGAACATGCTCAAGAAGGGGATCAAAGCTCCCAGTGATCTTCAATGGACAGACCCAGATGTGTGTAAATGGGAACATGTTCAGTGCAATTCAGTGAAGAGGGTCATTGCAATTCAAATTGGGATGTTGAGCCTCGAAGGTTCTTTGCCAAAGGAACTGGTGCAACTCTCAGAATTGACGCGTTTTGAGTGCATGAACAATGGCCTAACAGGGCCATTCCCTTACATGCCAAAGTCCTTGCAGAGGCTTATCATCCATGACAACAATTTCAGCTCCATACCAACTGATTTCTTCTCCAAAATGACAAATTTGCAAGAGGTGAGAATTGACTACAACCCTTTCCCTCAGTGGGAGGTTCCTGCTAGCCTCAAGGACTGTGTGGCCCTTCAGATTTTCTCTGCAATTAGTACTGGTCTTGTTGGGACAATCCCAGATTTTTTGGGCAAAGATGGTCCCTTTCCAGGTTTAGTTTTCTTGGGCTTGTGTTTTAATTTTCTTGAAGGTGGCTTGCCTGCAACCTTTTCTGGAAGTTCCATAGAGAACCTTTTGGTGAATGGTCAGAAAAGTAACAATAAACTCAATGGTACTCTTGCTGTGTTACAGAACATGACATCTTTGAAGCAAATTTGGGCACATGGTAACTCATTCACGGGTCCTATACCCGACTTGTCGAACCATGACCAACTGTTTGACGTGAGTTTGAGGGATAACCAATTGACTGGGGTTGTTCCACCCTCCCTCATTTCTCTTCCTGCTCTTACTGTTGTCAATTTGACAAATAACTATCTTCAAGGGTCCCCTCCCAAGTTCAAAGATGGGGTGAGAGTTGATGATGATTTGGAGAGGGGGATTAATAGGTTTTGCACAAAGGTGGCTGGCCAGCCATGTAGTCCCCTTGTGGATGCTTTACTTTCTGTTGTTGAACCTTTGGGTTACCCTTTACATCTTGCTGATAGTTGGCAGGGTAATGACCCTTGTGCTAAACAATGGATTGGGATTGTTTGCTCAGGTGGTAACATTTCAATTGTTAACTTTCAGAACATGGGTCTATCTGGCAAAATTTCCCCCAGTTTCGCAAGGCTTACATCTGTCACAAAGTTGCTTCTTGCTAACAATGGCCTTACTGGTACCGTACCAAGTGAACTCACTAGCATGCCTCATTTGAAAGAGCTAGATGTTTCCAATAATAAATTGTATGGTAAGGTACCTTCTTTCCGTGGAGATGTGGTTCTCAAAACTGGTGGCAATCCTGATATAGGAAAGGATGAACCTCGAGCCCCACCTGGCTCAGATTCTGGGGGTGGATCTAGTGGTGAAAGTAAGAAACATAGAACTGGAGCAATTGTTGGCACTGTGGTGGGGAGTGTCAGTTTACTTGGTATAGGGGCCCTGGTGTTTATTTATGGTAGAAAACATAAGCGTGGTGGAAAAGTCCAAAGTCCTAATACAATAGTTGTGCATCCTCGCCATTCTGGAGATGGAAATGCTGTGAAGATAAGTGTTGCGACTGCAGGTTCTGGTGTTGGTGGTGGTGGAGATGGAACCGGTGCGTTTAGTCCAACAACAAGTAGTGTTCATCATGTGGAAGCTGGTAATATGGTGATTTCAATTCAAGTTTTGAGAGAAGTCACAAACAATTTTAGTGAAGGAAACGTGTTGGGGAGGGGTGGTTTTGGCACTGTGTACCAAGGAGAATTGCATGATGGAACAAAGATTGCAGTGAAAAGGATGGAATCAGGATTGGCCGGTGAGAAGGGGCTGAGTGAGTTCAAATCTGAAATTGCAGTACTTACTAAGGTTAGACACAGGCATTTGGTTGCACTTCTTGGCCACTGCTTGGATGGAAATGAGAGGCTTCTCGTGTATGAATTCATGCCTCAAGGTCCTCTTAGTAAACATTTGTTTGACTGGAAGGAGGAAGGGGTACAACCACTCGAATGGAAGAGAAGGCTTTCCATTGCATTGGATGTTGCTAGAGGTGTTGAATATCTCCATGGTTTGGCACAACAAATTTTTATCCACAGGGATCTGAAGCCATCAAACATCTTGCTTGATGATGATATGCACGCTAAAGTTTCAGACTTTGGATTGGTTCGGCTCGCTCCGGAAGGACAAGCCTCATTCGAGACTAGACTTGCTGGAACATTTGGATATTTGGCGCCAGAGTATGCAGGTACACATTTGAATTATTTTTTGGAAATTTTGTTACATATGTTAATCTTTGAAATTTTCCTGTCTACCATTAGCAAGGATAAATATTATAATGAAGGAATGAAATGTTCCTACCTTAATTTCATCTGAACTCAGCTTCTGGAGATAGGGATGCAGAAACAGATTCATTGCAATACTCTAACTACTAGTATACACTAGTTTCTCAACATTTGCGTGTTAGCAACTGCATTGAGAAAGAAAAGAGGACTGATTGTTTATTAAATTTATTATTAGAATGAAAAGTAACTTGGAAGTTAATTGAATTGTTTCAGTGTGCCTCCTAAAAGGCATTGAAATAACTTGTCGGATTTGCAATCCTTTATAGCCAATGTGCAGCCTTGTAGTGTACCTACCTCTATTTTAAGGGTTGATATTTAGTTTATAGTTAATTCGAAAGAAATGTTTGGTTTTACCATTGCCCATATAAGTGAGGGAACGTGATTTATAATGCTTTACCTTGCATTATCTGTAACTCTATACATTGGTTGCTGCAAATAATATATTGAAACAAATCACTTGGCCAATCACATTTTGGCCTTTTTCTCTGATGATCATTGGGACAAATAGTAAATGACATTCTAGCACAATGCTCATTTTCCTCTTTTCTTGTCCATGGTATGGGATTCTCGGCAGTGACCGGACGAGTTACTACAAAGGTTGATGTGTACAGCTACGGCGTGATTCTTATGGAGATGATAACAGGAAGAAGAGCAATTGACAACAGCCAACCAGAAGAGAATGTCCACCTTGTGACATGGTTCCGCAGGATGCTACTGAACAAAGACTCATTTGGAAAGCTCATTGACCCCACAATTGATGTTGGAGATGAAGCCTTACCGAGCCTTAGGACTGTGGCAGAGTTGGCTGGCCACTGTTGTGCTAGGGAGCCTTACCAGAGGCCTGACATGGGTCATGTGGTGAATGTGTTGGCACCACTTGTTGAGATTTGGAAGCCTTCAGAACCAGATGGTGATGATTTATATGGCATTGACTTGGATATGACTTTGCCTCAAGCACTAAGTAAGTGGCAGGCTATTGAAGGAAAGGGCACCTTTGATATATCATCCTCTTCATCAATGCTTACTAGTGGAGATAATACACAGTCTAGCATACCAACTAGGCCTTCTGGATTTGCTGATTCCTTTACTTCTTCTGACGGAAGATGAAGTTTTGATAGGCACATACATTAATTCTTGTGTTTATGCTTGGACCTGTTTTTGGTTTGTTTATGTGTATCTAATTGCCCATATGTTACACCCTCTACATCTCAAAACTTCCCTTGAGTATCATGGTATTTTGTTTCTAAATTTACTGTCATTGTAGAGATTCTGGGTTGCAAGAGGACTACAGAACAAATAGTTGAACTTTCAGATTTTCATTATTTAACTAGCCTTCATTCTAATGAGCATGAAAAACAGGATTTAGTTATCCATTTCATGATCAAATATATTGCTATATGCTGTAAATTATTAGTTTTCTTCTACCCAAATCCTTATTTTCAGATAATGAACATTCTCATTATATTATACTTTCCTAAATTATTTTTTATTTGTTCAGAGGAAGGGATAGGATTTAAAACCCGCTTCTTACATTCTATGTACCCGTAAATTATCAATAAGCTATCGAGGAAGGGATAAGATAACTTATATTATAGGATAATTTTTTTTTCTCTTCTTACTCATAAGTCATACCTTTAATATTTTATAAATAATTTAATTATTTATAAAATATAATTTTAATATCTTTTGTAAAATATTATTGAACAGTATTTTAAATAAAAAATCTTTCATAAGGACATTGAGAATATATTTTTTATAATCGTAGTTTACTAATTTTATAATATTATTATTTTAATATAATTTATATATTATTTTATTATTTATTTATTTTAAACATTGAATAGAATATTATATTTTATTATTCTAACGTGTACCAAATAGGAAAATAATTTATTATATTTTTATCATATCCTATCCTTATTCAATTGCCATGTTTAATTATTTTCTTGTTTGTAATATTTGTCAAACGTGTCTTAAAAGTATATTTTTATAATATCATATTGCAGTTTATGTGTAACTTTTATTCTAATTTTAAATAATAATATTTTGATTTAGCTTTTTAATTATTTAAATTAATTCTCTTACATAAAAATTTCATCCAACGTTTTTTAGAAATGTAATAAATATCAAAATACTTACATCATAAAATTAATAATTTTTAAAAATTATTTTAACTTTTAAAAAAATGGATCAATTACAAGTATCTTGAAAAATTTACTTAAAAGAGAGTATTAATAGCATCTATTCAATAAATAATTCAATCTTTTTAATATGGACTTAATTAATTTTTCATTAAAATTTACAATATTTAATGTTATTAATATATTAAATTCACTAATTTTTTTATAGAAATTACTTCCTATACATAAATTTTTACTATGTTATTTTAAAAACACGTTAATTTTTTAAAAGTAATTTTAGAACTGTTTTTCTGGCTCATTTGCTAAAATAATATATTTTAATAAAATAATTACGGAGGTTCCAAATAATTACTACTGATTATGACTGAAATTAAACAAAAAAAGAAAAGAAAAGAAAAAGGTTTCTGTCTTTTTTATATTTTCCTTTTCAGCGCCTTAATTTATGGATGATTTTCTACAGAAGATGCCATACTTGTTAGAAAACTACGTGGTATACGGGTAAGCGACGATTACGGAGCTGATAACGAAATTAAAAATTTCATTTTAAACGAAAATATCTAATCTAAGAATATTTTCAAATTGGTTCATTACAGAATCATATAAATCAATGATATATTATATTCTCACTACATTTTTAAAATAATTTTAATTTAAATACACTTTTAAATAAATATTATTTAGTTTTCTTAATTTAAGGATAAAAAATTATCCTACTTTTCTTATTTTTGAAGGCAGCGTAAGTATGGAATAATGTGATCTGAGAATATGAAAAGAAAATGTTGTCATTTACTGACACTTGGAATAAAAGATGCTTGGGACATGAATGTGATATTATATGCTTTGATCATGGTCTTAGTTCCTTTTGTTTTTTTCACTGATTGTTATTCTATTCTTTCTTTTGTAGCGAATCTAAGTGCATCAAGATATATAAAATATCACAGACAAATTTTTACTTTCCTCTTCAATATCCAGAAAGAAATAGAAAGTAAATTATAAAATAAACAGCTAAAACGTAAACGAGAAAAAACCAAATCTGATTAAATTTTGAATATGTTAATTTGAAAACTAGGTTTATTTAAACTAAGCCTATGCGTATACAAAAGTATGCATCCTTAGGCAATTCAAATATACTTGTCTTCTATAAAGAATTTTCATAATTTATGCCTAATAATACTTTTTAACAGGCAAAGGAACAAAATAGGACAAGATATTTTTAACAAAGTCACAACATATATCTATCCCTATATTCCTTGTATTATAAATGACTTTTCTTTCTTGAATAATAACATTTTTACCAGTTATAATTCACTTTCTTTTAGCATTTTATTTTACTTTTTTATCTCACCTTTTAAAAAATATTTTTATTTATAATGTTTATTCATTTTAAATAATTTACTTAAATTTAAATTCAAACTTGTTTGGTTTAAAATTGAAATTTGATTTAATTAAAGATATATTTCCATTTTAAATAAACTGAATTTTGAGTGTTATATATAATTTTAATAATCTTAAATTAAATTTACTTTTAGAAGTTAAATTTAAGTAAACTATTATTTTAGTTCTTATTATTTTTAAAATTCATCAAAATAATTCATAAATTAAGTAAAATATTATTTTAGTTTCTAACATAGGTAATATTAATATTTTAATTCTTACTGTTTTTAAAATTTATCAAAATAATTTGTAAACTTGGTAACGTGGAATAATTGTTGTGGTTATTTTGAATCGCTACAATTTGTCCCAGCTTTGGCTATAATTTTAAACTAAATCTAGTATCACGCACTACCCAAGCGAATGACTAAGTTTTTAATATTATAGCCACAGCTGGTATTGCATACCAACAAATGTACTTGGTAATTTAACATTAGAGAAAATGTTTATATTCAAATGAGAGAGTAAACTAGATAACTCACTAACGACTAACTGTTAACTAGCTACTTATATTATTACAAGCAAGAGTAAAATAGTTTAAAATGAATTAAAAAAATTATTCTTAAAAAATATATGTTAATAAATAAGACGCCTTTAAACAACGATAGAAACTAAAATATTTAATGATATGTGTTAAAAAAATTAATAACTTATGATTACACATGTTAATGATTAAAATGGTATTTTGTTTAGTTAAAGTACTATTTTGATGAATTTTAAAAATAATAAAAATTAAAATTATTAATAATTACATACGTTAGAAATTAAAATAACATTTTACTTAATTTAAGGATTATTTTGATAAATTTTAAAATAATAGGATTGAAATGATAATTCACTCTTTTAGATTTTGATACATGTTATTGATGTGTATCGGTTAAAATGGAATTTTCAATTTTAATAGCTTTTTTAATATAAAAATATTCAATATTATTAATAAAATATCTGTTATTATTTTATATTTGTTCATATATAAAGTTATTTATGGAATTGTCATACTCATGCATGCTATGAAGGGTTTTTTTATATTTAATATCCGTAAGATTTATTTTTATATGTTTATTTTGCATAATTAAATTAATTTTAAATAATATTATTATAATAAAAAAATATTAACTATTTTAACTAAAAAATCATATCAAAATTATGACAAACCTTAATTTAATTTATACAATGTTTTTATTTAATTTTTTTTATGATTAATGTGAAAATGATAATAATTTTGTACCCATGATATTTATTATAGTAATAAGTATATACAAAGGAGTGAAAGCTTTGATTATGAAAATATTATTTCAAATATCTAAGTTTATGATATAAAATATTATCCCTAATATTTGTCATAGTATACATTATAAGTTATATATTTTGTAAGTACATGTAGAAGGTTATATGAAAAATAATAGATAAAAAACTGTTAGAGCCTAAAGTGTGCACTGCACCGTAGCAATTAGCAATAGAGACAAAAATAAAGGACAAAGAAGCTAAACGATGTCATTTATGAAAGGAGATATGCTTTCTGGAACCTCTAATTCATATTCAATTTAAGAACCTTAACTCTTTTAGATAAAAATGAGAAAGAAAAAAAACTTGAGTCTGAACTCAAATCTAATCAATGCAATTTTTTTTAGTTAAACACGAGTCAAAGAGTCCTTGCAAGTTTTAGAGGTGGCAAAGTGGTCACCCTATGCTCTCGTAAAAAATTTGTCCAAAAGTGAATTAGCGTAATTTTTAAAAGTAGATTAAGAATTCTTGTTTAGTGAGAATGCTAAGAAGGATACAATTGTATGGAGAGAAATTGAGGAGGAATGAAGTAAAGTCCAAGCTTTTTCTATCATTAATCCTAAAATTTTGGAGAAGTACAAAGTAAGGAGTGTGTTCAGGGTACCACTATTGATATGACTAAGGAGGTGAGTCTTACCATGCCTCTACCTCATCTATGGTTATCCTAAGTTGGAATTGTCGTGGTGTTGGAGCTGGTGTGACGATTCATAAGTTTAAGCTTGCCATAAATTTTCTTATGGAAACCACAACAATTAGGAATAGAACGGAGAAAAATTGTGTTAGTTTAAAGTACCAAAGTAGTTATAATGTTGAGCCAATATATTTGCTTAGAGGTTTAGCATTGTTATGGAATAAATGATGGATATTAAAGTTTTCTCCTCCTCTCTTAACCTTATTCATACCCGTATAGAAATGAAAATTTCGTGTAAAACCCTATTTTCATAGAAAATTTTTGAAATTACTGTTCACCGTCAAAAATACTGTTCACCGCCTTACTATTCACGTCGGGAACACTGTTTAGGATATTATTCACGCTGAAAATACTGTGCACACGTACTGTACGCGTATGTGACTTCAGCCATAATATCAGGATGATGTCATTGATGACGTCAGTGGTCACTGTACATACGCAGTTTGTACGCAATTTTACTGTTCATTAACACTGTTCATACGGTACTGTTCACTTTTTTTTAAAAAAATAATTTTAAACTCCATCTAAATCTATTCCAATATCAAATAATCCTTCAATTAACATTGAACAAGTATAAAATATTATAGATTACTCAATAATAAATCACTAGCCTGACAACACTCTCCTCCTTCCTCCTTCAAACTCTTTCGCTTCCTACCTCTCTAAACTCCCAAACAAAGCTTAAGTTTTTTGAGGATGGATTGCAACCAAAGGAGGTTAATGAAACAACTATTTCACTAGTCCTTAAGATTCCTATGCTTGAAACAATTAATCACTTTCATCCTATCCTATCAATTGTTGCAACTACTTATATAAGATAATCTCTAAGATTGTAGTGCTAAGACTAAAGTATTTTATGTTTGATTTAATGTCCTAGAATCAGAGTGCTTTTGTTGATAGATGTTTAATATAATATAATTTGTTATAACTTATGAGGCCAAGATAGTCAAAATCTAGATCCTACCTATGATTGAAAGCAAAAGTAAAACGTAGATCATAAGATTATAACACCTACCTAATATATAAAAGTATATTTAAACACACACACACACACACACACACACATATATATATATATATATATATATATATATATATATATATATATATACTTTTAAATTCAAGCAAAACAATCACAACTTAAACATTAAAGACAATAAATAAGTTCTAAAGTCAATTATACAAAAAATTCAAAGCAGTACTAATGCAAAAGAAATTAGTCAAAGTGTCCAACATCTCTATTCTATATTTTAATAAATCATTCAAGTTTTGATCATAATAATCTCTTCTATTTGCTCTTCATCTCCAACTCCACCAAGGTCATCATCAAAAGTAGAAATATCTAAATAATCTAAATTTATAGGATCATCAGCATCATCATATTCAACTCCAACTTGGCAAGTGTTCATTTGGATTTAACTCCAAGTCAAATAAGTCATCTATTTCTAAACCATCAACATTTGACTTTTATTATCCATAATCTATGCTTAATTAGATGAAAGATCGTCAAGATTAAACTTCATAGTTTTTCTAGATGTATTTTTGATGTGATCTTAGGAGGCAGAGGATCACACATATATGCACTTTTTGTACTGACTTTGTTCATATCTAGAATAGTTTGTTTTAGGCCTTATATTTTGGCCATGGGCTCGAGAAGTCCATTAGACTTTGGGGTGGAGTATTTTGTATTTTTGTTTAGGCTTGTATTGAGCTATGTTTCTGGGCATGTATTTAGCCCAAATCCCCATCCCCTTTCTTTTCTTTGTTTTGAGGCCCATTAGAGATCATTTTGGCTCTGAGATAGTTTGCCTATATATAAGCTAAGCTCCTTTGTAATTTTTAGATTTTTGATTCATTTGATGCATTTGTCAGCATAATCTCCTCTTGAGTGAGTGAGTTTTCTCTGAATTTTCTGATTGAAAATTTTAGAACCATACTCTTATCAAGGATTCTTCCATGTGGTGAGTGCATTGGTGCTTATCTCCAATCTTTTGGAGTGGCGGGCTGCATTATAATTCCATTTCCTTGCTTTCCACTTGTTTTTTCCTTCTTTATTTGTTGCTGGATTCATGAAACTCTCCATACATTTGCTCAAAATCATGGCTGAAACATCTCTTGGAAGATCTGCTTTTGGTCATTCTTGAAGGAAGCTTCAAGGATCCATCATGTGGTATCTAGAGCCTCCTCCAAGAGGTATGTTTCTTACAAATCTGAATTGATTCACTCTTGATCTTTGCAATTTAACCTTGAATTATTTATCCACACACTTCAATCTCCCTAAATTTATTTTGCTTTGGTGCTGATCTGTTTTTACAATTTTTACCGCCAATTTTTTTTTTAAAATTCAATCCTAGATCTACTTAGATCTATTACGAATTTGAATAATCGGTTCCAAATAAAAAATTTGAACTCAAATTCTGTACGTAACTTCCTTTTTGCGTCAAAATACGTTGATTTTATCCGAATCGGCAATTGATAATTCTTACGAATTCCACCGATTCTTTAGCGTTAAAATGTTTTGCGCAATTCCAATTTTAGCAATTACGCCGATTGTTTCGTATTTCAATAAGCTTCCAAGAATTTTATTGGATAATTGATCGGTACATTTCCAAATTGAATTCCAATTCTGCAAAGAAAGGCAATAATTCTGATCGGTAGTCCTTTGTTTCTTTCGCAGCCAAATATTTTTGCTATTTTCGGATTTGCCATTGTAATTTCTTTAGCGTCAAATACATTCTCAGTTTATTTTGTCCAGATCTGCAATTGAATTTCCTTTCGCGTCAATTACTTCGATTGTTTTGTGTTGCAATGTGTTTAGAAGAGACTACCTACATGTTCAATCAGTTTAGATCTAAAAATTGAATTGAAATTTTGCAGGAAAAGTCATAGATTCTGCTCGGACATGTTCTGTTTTCTTTTTACCGCCAAATCTGCACACGTGTTCTTTCTTTTGGTGATTTATTTTTGTCTTTTTGCATATTGTTTGCTGAATCCTTGAGATGCAAATCTGATCAATAAAATTGTGTTACTGCACCATTAATTTGAAGAACTTGGATGTGTAAAATTCTGCAATTTGTGTACCTATTCTCTTGCTGTTTTGTGTTGTTCCTCCTATGTTTTGTCATGCTTATTACTCCATGCAAGTGATCTAAATCAAAATTGGTTTGAGTTGGATGTTGTACGGGTTTCACTTAGGTGTTTCTTTAATTGAATCAAAATTTAGACAAAAGCCATTGTACAGCAAAATTGAAAAGAAAAAAGTGAGCAAATCAAAGGAAAAGAGTGAGAAATACATATTGCAAATAGTACATGTTGAATCTGAAAAAAAAAATAGAAGAAAGTGTGGTTTGTTGTTGAAATGTACACGAAGGCCTACTCATGGAAGTGATTTGTATTTTTTTTATCTAACTTGCATTCTAGAGTTCTAGAATTTCCTTTTGAGTGCTAACTTGTAAAGATGCCTTAATTCTAGCTTGTCATTATTGATTCTTGTTTATCACACTCACACACCCCCTTTGAGTTTTGCAATTCTTGTGATAATATTTGCTTGTTTGTCTTCATTGGCTTCTTTGAGTTTTGTCTACATACCTTTGCTGCCATTTCATTGGATTGTTGTTTGCATTAAGTATTACTCACCTGCCATTTCATTGGATTGTTGTTTGCATTAAGTGTTACTCACCCATGGTAGCATAATAGAAGATGAATAAGAGTTAAATGGTTGTGGTTTCTTTTCTTTGGGCATTTCATTGAGAACTCAAGTGTGTCTTGAGTATGAATGAGTGGAGAGCACCCAAACATCACACACACTCCCTTGTTACTTGTGATTATACTAACTTTGTGTGTTTTTTGTGAGCTTGATCCTACTTGGAGACTATTAGACTTGAAGACCTGTAATTTTCCTTGGAGCAAAGCCTTATAACTTGGGGGTGAAGGGGCTGTTTTGGTTTCTTTTACTCCTTGTATTTGGAGAATTATATTTGCTTGGGGTTGAGAATTTACAATTCTTGCAAGTAGATCACTTGTAGTAGGTTGAATTTTACCTTGTAAGTGGACATTGGACTTTGGTTTCTAAGTAGTTATAGGGTAATTTGCGCATAGGCCTTATTTTAAATTTTGCACACGGCTAGTACATGCTAGTTTAGGCTTGTGTGATTGATTTAAAGCTTTGCGATTAGGGTCATTGCATTTTTAGGTGTTGGACTAAGATTCCAATCCTTTCCTCCCTCCATTCTTTGGAGACTTTTCGAGAACTTTTCAGAAGGTCACCCATCCCATAATTGCTTCAAGTTAAGCACGCTTAACTTTGGAGTTCTTAAGTGATAATGCATTTTGTTGGTATAGGTAGTCCTAATCAATTCCTTTAAACTATCCTTAACTGTATACACATTCTCAAGATCTCCCTCTCATTCTGATGTAAGTTCGATTCATTCATGTGAGCATAGTTTCCTTATGAAGTGTAATCTTGTACAAAATATAAATAAAATAACTTCATGTATTAATTTTAAGACGAAAGGAATTTAAAGTGAGCTATTCTCAGTAAATCATTTACACACATCATAATATTTAGAAATTCATATATATATATTTTGTTTCAAATCCAAATCAAGTGAAACTAGTGAGAAAAGTTCCATCAAGAAGTCTATTTTCATAAAAATAAAATAAAAATAAAATAACTCTACACACATATATTAAAACGAAATTGTATCAAGACATATTGCTTCTAGAATACTATTTTCATATTGCAGAAACTTAGAGAAATCATAACTAATTCAATTTATATCAAAATAAAGTAAAACTAGTGGAAATTTTTTTACAATTTAACTATATATATGAATAAAATACTAAATTTTTTTGCAAATATTATCTCATATTTTACATTATTTGCAATTTAGTTCTTTTATTTATGTTAATTAAAAATAGGTCCTTTCAACAAAACTTGAAGAATTCAGGTTGCCCAACACTTTTTACCCTGTCTCAAAGTCATTTTCCAAAACTTGAAGAATTCAGGTTGTCCAACACTTTTTCCCTTGTCCAACTCATGTGATTAATTATTTTAAATTTTTTGGAGCCTATTTATGGTCCAATCATGGTATTTTCTTATTTAAAGGTCCAATCACTTTAGCGAGAAGGCCTTGGGAGGACGACATGAAACTGTCACCTTCTCGTTGTAGCGAGAGAGAACGACAATGAGAGATGCATTTCTGAGTGTAGTCTCGTTGTAGCAAGATTCTACAAAAATCAGAATGTAGTTTCCTCTGAGATTTTTGCAATAGTGAGAGATGCCTTGCTGCAGTGAAAGGGTTGCGACCTGAGGGGTATTTGAAGGTGTTGGAGTTTTGGAAAATTCGTTTCTCATTCCTCTCTTCAAAGTCATTCAAGAGTTAGATTGAAGGTTGAAATTGTGTTGGGAACGCTTAGAGGTAAGTTTTAATGGTTAGAGTTTCGATTTCTCATCCTCATTCTCTGTTTTGTCGATTTCTCTTGGTTCTCATGGGATTCTTCTATGTATTTAGGAAAAAATTTGTGTGGGGGACACTAGCTTGGTTGATTTCGTGTGTGGGTCTTCAATCCAAGGTAAGGGGGGACTCTACCCTATCTCATTGTGCTTAAAAATTGCTTATTTGGTTGTGTACTGTAATGCAGTTAGGATAAAATGTAGAAAAATATGTATTTTGATGAGGATTCAATGTTTGAGCATAATGTATTAAAGATTGTATAATGTGTGTGATGAAAATGATTTGAATTGAGTGGTTTGTGATGAAAATCCCGTGATTGACTACAATGTAGTCGGTGTAGATTAATACATGTGTTGAGAATGACTGTTGTACTTGGAATTATATTGGAAATGTTGTGCGTTGAATGTGACGTGAATGAATATTTGCTTGTGTGCCGCGTGTGAAAAGGCATGTTAAATGCAGTTGTGAATATGCTATGAATGGTTCAATGGTCAGTGATAAATTGAAGGTGTGGAAGATGGAAACGGTAGAAATACCTTGGAGAAAAGAGTGTGGTGGTGACACCAACAGTGAGCGTGGGTGCACCACAGGCCACACACTTTCCTCTTGACTAGACCTTTGACCAATACCTTTGCTGAACGACTTGTGACCGCCCACATGGTATCCATGAGGTAGGGGTAACCGGCGACTATCCATGGCGTGAAACTGTGATCAAAGTGCCACAGTGAGCGTGGCTATGTGCAGTGAGTGCATGTGTGTGAAATGTTGTTGGTGCAGTGAGTCACCAGTTGTAATTTGAAATGGAATGTATGATGAGTGTTATATTTGATTGATAATACTTGAGTAGAATATGTTAGAATACATGTGAGTGTACAAGGTGAGTCTCTATGTTGTTTGTATAATGGATAGTGTAGAGTACTCACCCTTACATTTGTTTTTCAGGTGACCAAGACGATTAGCACTGGGCTTAGTGAAAGGATGGATGAAACTACTATATGGCTTAGATTTTATTTTAAAATTACGATGTAATTGAATTGGTCTTGCAGCAGTTATTGATATAAACTTGTAATCCCTTATTATTTTGAAAAACTTTGATGAAACTTTGTATTGAAAAATTATAGTTAAATGAAATTTTAGTTATTCCCATTTTGTGAAATTTCTTATTTTAAAATTAAATTAAGGTGTTACAAATGTCGTATGTTTCTCGTAGTTCAGAGATTTCAAAAATGTCCACGAGTCCAAAATTTATTTCTTATTTATTTTCTATTTTCAGATCATTTTCCTTCAGCTCTTTTACTCAAAATCTACAAAAATACATTTAAAATATTTTTTAAATTCAAATAAATTCAAAATATCCAGAATAATAAAATAATATGTTCTGACATTCTATAAAAAATTTCATGAATTTTAGAATTTCCTAAAATTAAAAATAACACAAAAAGAGTTATAACTATCTCACAATTATAAATCCTCTTAAAAATTTGCGAGAATTCCTTTTCATGCTCTACCAAAGTCCAATCACGAATTTTTAATCAAGATTCATGTATTTATCCCATATAAAGGTCAAACAAAATATTGAAACTCAGATCATATGCCAAAAAGGATATTTACAAAAATAGCAGACAATTTATGATGGAAAACGTCTGATTTTGCATAAAATTTTAAAAGAATATTCAAATAATTTCAACACATGGATTCACATATAATCATTATAATATCATGATAATAATACATAACAAACAAATTTATTAACAAAATTCCTTCAAAATACCCATTTACATTTACAGTTTATTAAGATTTTTCTATAGAATTTTCTATTTTTGCTTTTTTCAATAATTTTCTTGGATTTTCTTGTTCCAATCAATTTTATTTTCATGTATCAACTAAACGCACAAAATTTTCATTCAATATAAAGGGTTAAGGGTTCCCTTTGACTTAAAAATTAATTAGCAAAAATATTTTCCCAATTTATGAACTATCTTTCCCTCCCTTACTTGATTTTGTCATTGTCTTTTTGAGTGGGGTTGCAAGGATGTTTTGATCTCCTCTTCTTCTTCTTTTTCTTGGTCTGGTTTAAGTCTCTCTATTGCCTTTCCAAGTCAACTTTGAGTGTTCCTAAAAAGGTCTTCAAATGTTGAAGTTCTTTTGCTTAATTTGGTGGTGAGGTTATTTGGTATTTTTGGAGTTTTTTCTACTTTGTTGGCTTGGAGAGTGACATGGCTGAGTGGTGGATTTTATTTTTTAGCATGTGTTGGATGTGGTCAAATATTTAAAAGAGCTTGGTTTGGCTAGATTTAGAAACTTTAGCTAATTCTTTAAGTTTGTTTCATTTTACATATGAAATTGGCTTTGTCTTTAGGGAATGTTTTATCAATTTTGTTCTTGGCTTTTATGGGGCAGGGAGTTCATGACCATTTAGAGGGATTAAATTGGAGTAACTTTGCTGTCGGAGCCTTCCCCAAATTCAGATTTTATCATGGTGAAAGTGGTCCTCGATAATCATGCTCAGAGTAAATATTTTAGACCTTTATGATGTCATATAGTTGGCCTAAGTGTACTCTCTTAATTTGCCTTTTGTTCTTGGTTGCTCATTTCAGTTTTTTCTCCTCACATAACACTATTTGGTCGCTGAGTTTGGTTGGCATTTGGTTAGGCTCCTTAATTAGAGATTGAACTATTGACTTTATGTCATTTCCAAGAGAGTTTTAATAAACCAAGCCTTCTTTCTCATTAGCTTACTTCATTTCAGTTGATTCCTTGTCCAATTATTGACAAATTTGATCTCCTTTTTATGATAAAATTGTGCCAATTGAGTTGAGTAAGGTAAAATTACAAAATTGAAAGTTTTGGTCCATTTACTTAACTCTTTCACAACACCCAAGTGATGAATTTGTAAAAATTAGTTTAAATTTTTTATTTGAGGTTTGGATTTGGTTCTTGAACCACTATAACGTCATTTGATCCAATAATTTTTCATAAAAATTTTAAAATTATTTATAATTATTTTCTTGTCCAACTTGGTCATTATTCTAAGCCTAATATATTTTTATTTTTTTTCAATTGATTAGAAATTTTATAATTCATAATTAGGATGGTCTAAAATTATTTAAAAACCTTTTTGAGTAATTATCCTTATTAAAATTGAATTACTCTGTAATTCTGATTTTTTTATATAAAATTTTGGGACGTTACACGTAATACATGCCATCTAACTTTAGATACTTTTTGTACTCTCTAACGGGTTCTCTAGATTTTGTTTGTCTTTAGCCACACGTGATATTGAGCCACTTCAGTATCTCATTTCCCAACTAACTTTTTATTGTGCTAGGCCTAGTCTTTTTATCTTGTTATCTTAACAGGCTTTACCCTCTCAGGTATACAAGCCTTAATGTAACCTGAGATTTTATCATCCCTGGCTAATTGTGTTTGTTATCCAACATGTTCTCAATTGAATCGAGAACATGAACTATATATAATTATAAACTTTGAACCAAGTCATAGTTCTTGACGTGCATGTGTATAATTTTTATTTTTATTTATAATTTTTTACACATATTGGAAAAAATGCCATCGACCATTGAATAATTTTCCATGGCCAATTTGATGCTTTCCTCCTAATTTTGAATCTACAAAACACATTATTTATATGTACTACATATGGTAGGAAGTTGGATAATTTGATTTTAATGAATTTCAATGATGAAAAGGTCTTTATCATATTAATGTAATTTTAATGTATACACATTATTTTGATATTGCTCCAACAAAAAAGGTATTGGTATAATTTTTTAATTGCATGCTGATTTCAAATTTACACCATTGCATGTCTTTAAACTCAAAAGGTTTAAGATGTTAAATAAATGCAACAAAACTTTAAATTATTGCGCCAACCTTTTAAATTTCAATAATATGATAAAACAAATATAAATGAAAATATTATAAATTATTAATTGATTTTAAAAAAATTAATTTCAGAAAGGAATAAGCTTACGTTTTTAAAAAATATATTGAAATTTTAAATTAAGTTATGGATTACTATCAAATATATCTTTAAAAAAGGACAACGGTAATATTTAGTATAATTTATTCTTCTATATTTTGTATGTGATATATTGATTAAAATGTTAGAAATAAATTTAATTAAAATAAATTCAAATAAACAAATTTGGGTGAAAACAAAGGAAAGTGAGTATTGAAGAATTTTGTGGCAGATTTCAATTATCTAAGATAAATAAATAAATGAATGTGTGTGTGACTTTTAATCATGATTCTAATTTATAGTTCTTACATTTTTGAAATAAAAAGAACTACTCTTTCTAGACATATATCCCAAATTGCATATGTAGTAAGAAAAAGAAAAGCAATTATACGATTATTTTTTGAATGATCATTATTTAGTTAATTTTTTATTTTAATCATTAGAAGAATCCAATCATAATATATATATATATATATATATATTATAATTTGTATTAATTAATATTTAGTTATTTACTCAAATATATGCAAATGACAAAATCACTGTAAATTTTAGCTGTTATTAAAGTATTAATTTTATTAGTTTCATATTTAATAAAACAAAGAAAAATAAAAATGAAAAAGGAAGTATGATCTTTAATAAAGAGTATATTATCAATATATAAATAAGAAATTGATAAAATTTTAAAATATAGAAAAAGAAAAGTCTCTTAAATAATAAGTTTTATTATTATATTTCTATTATGAAGCACTCTTTTCTGAAGTCTCTTAAATAAATTTAATGACAAAATGTATATTATAGATACCAAAATAATATCAGTACAAATTAATGAAAATTTAACATTGAGAAAAAGGACAGAAAATTGGTAAAGAAGAAAAAACTTAAAATTTTTTAAAATGAGAATATAAAAAAAGCTTAAAAGAAGAAATCAACAACAATAAAATACATACCTGTAAAGAAGAAGACAGAGAAACTAATATTAAAAGATAATTTAAAACACTCAAACAAAAGAAGAAAAAAATACCAAAAAAAGCTTACTTTATAGAAAGATGATAGAGAAAACAAAAAAAAAAGGTAAAAAAGTTAAAATTTTAAGAAAATATAGGTAAATTGAAAAATATTAAATATGCTTAAAAGAGTAAATAAATACGTTTAGGTAATTTAGTGGGAAATGAAACTCAAATATGAAGAAGAAGAAATAGATAGAAACTTACGTATAAATAAAGCTATAAAAAAAATTCAAAGTTAAAATATTAAACTTTAAAGAAAAAGACAATTTATAAACAAGGAGAATAAAAACTTTTGTACCATTTAGGGTACCCGGTACCGAGTACCTGAGAGGTACTTGGTACCGAGTACCCCCCAAACCAGATTTTCCTTAAGGTTCTCAGGCCTCGGCACCGAATGGTCACTATTTACCACGTGCATTAAATAATTAATATGCACTAATCCGAAGTAATAATAAGGATTATACTTAATCAAGAGGATAATCAATAAGGCCTAAGTTATCCAGGCCCATCAGCCCAAAACAGTGGCTATAAAAAGGGAAGTACACAATACATTACTTAATTCTGATGTCATTCTTACTAAATATAGTAATCTCGCTTACGTAAGACCGAATACTTACTTTACCATCGGAGTGCCTTTGCAGGTACCCTCCTCACCATCAATTGATCACACCTCGGACAGACCGAATACTTCAAGACAAGAAGACCGAAGACCGTTCTACAACTCATTCCGGAGTCCGAAGACTAAGGGTGTTCTCATATCCAGGAACATTTTGGCGCCCACCGTGGGGCTCGATTCAACCAACAAGAAAGATATTATGGTGCTAACAAGAAGTCAACAAGAAGGACCTATCGTGGCGAGAGAAATGTATGACGGTGATACTACCCCCAACCAACAACCCGAAGTGGTAGTAGAAAGGATGAGCCAGAAGACCTCTCTTCGTCATGAGGCAAATGAAAGCCGAAATAACCGAGCTGCGTAAACAGAGAGAGAGATGCACCGGAGTTATCGGCATTAAAGAGAGAGAATGCTAATCCGAGAAGTGAGATCGGATCGTACATACCAACTCATACAGCTCCGATTTCTCAAGAACAAGGGGATTCCTCTCGCTCCGCAAGCTACAAAAACAAAAGCCCCACCACCGTATCCGAATCGACAGTCCGCCGAAATCCCTTCATCGCCTCTATCATGGAGGCAAGATCGCCCGAGGCCCGGAAAGGTCTAGTGTTAGAGAAGTACGATGGCACGACCGATCCCGAAGAACATGTAGATATTTTTTCGACGCAAGTTGGTCTCTACACCGACGAGGATGCACTCATGTGCGTGCTATTTTCGACATCTCTCGGGGGACCAAAGACTAAGTTGGTTTACCCGACTTCCCCCCTCTTCGGTTGACTCATTCACAACTCTTGTCACACGCTTTAAGCTTCAATTTGCTACAAGTCGGCCACATCAGTTGACCTCTATAGCATTGGTGAATATTCGTCAAGAAAGAGGAGAAACTCTTCGGGCATTCATGGACAGATTTGGTAAAGTTGCCCTCTCCATTCGAAATCTTGAACCAGCTGTGGCTATGCATCATCTATCCACAGCCCTTAGGCCAGGACCCTTCGTTAATAGCATCTGCAAAGCCTCCGTCGGACTTAGATGAACTCAGGGTCCGGGCAACCAAATACATGCAGATGGAGGAACTAGCCGAATACCGAAGCCAGATGAGAAATGATCAAGGCTCCAGCCGAAGAGAGAGTGAAAGAAATAACCTAAAAAATAAAGAAAAAGAAAAAGGACTTGTTATTGACAGGGTCAACAGAGGACCTCGGTATACAAGTTACACTCCCTTAAATACTAACAGGCAAAGGTGCTAGACCAAGCACTTAACACAGAAATAATCACCATGCCAAGAAGAGCAAATACCCCTCCCGTGAGCCGACAGACGAAAGTATGTAAATATCACCGAAACAGGGGTCATAACACCGAAGAATGTGCGCACTCAAAGATCGGATTGAGGATTTAATTAAAGCCGGTCATCTCCATAATTTCGTGGCCCATCCTTCTTCCGGAGGAGATAATCATCGAGGTCCCGTACATGAAAGACAAAGAAGTAGGTCTAGAGAACCTCAAAGGCGGCCAGACAAACCCGAGAACCAACCTCGCCGAATTATTAACACAATAGCCGGTGGCTTTGCAGGTGGAGGCGCCACCAACTCGGCTAGAAGACGACACCTAAGAAATGTGAGATCAGTAAATCACATTTCTTTAGGTAGTCGGGTCCGCATCCCCCCAATCACATTTACTGACCAGGATTTTCAAAGGGTAGATCCCGTACAAGACGATCCTATGGTCATAAGTGTAGATATTAATAATTGTACAGTCAAGAAAACATTGATTGACCAAGGTAGTTCTCGCGATATTTTGTATTGGAAAACTTTCCAACAAATGGGCATACCAGAGGAAGAACTCAGAGAATACCATGAACCTCTGGTCGGGTTTGCAGGGGAGAGAGTCGAAACACGAGGATGCATTGACTTATACACTTTGTTCGGGTCTGAACGAGAAGGGAAATGCATCAAAATAACTTACCTGGTGGTGGAAGCCAACACTTCCTACAACATACTCCTCGGACGCCCTTCTCTCAATAAATTAAAGGCCATAGTTTCGACTCCACATTTGGCTATGAAGTTTCCATCAGACCAAGGTCGGATTGTAACTATTCATGCCGATCAAAAAATCGCTCGAGAATGTTACTTTGCAAGTCTTCGGGTCAGACCGACACCTCGGGGGGATGTGAATATAGTATCCCCTGAACTCAACAATAATATGGAAGATATAGAGCTTGATCCTAGGATGGATGAAGGCCCCCGAGTAGAACCGAATGAAGGAAAGAAATCAATACAGCTAGGAGTCCTTCAAGGACAGGACACATACCTCGGCATCGGTTTAACTGATCCTGAGCAAGATATCATCCAAGAAGTTCTGTGGAAAAATAAAGAACTCTTTGCATGGACCGCTGCCGACATGCCAGGTATTAATCCGAGTTTTATGTGCCATCACCTATCTGTATACAAAAATTCTCGCCCGATAGCACAAAAGAAGAGAAAAGTCGGGGGAGAAAGAGCCAAGGCAATTAAAGAGGAGACCGGCAAATTATTGAAAGCAAATTTTATCCGAGAAGTGACGTACTCTACCTGGCTAGCAAATGTAGTCATGGTAAAGAAAGCAAATGGAAAATGGCGAATGTGCACGGACTTCACGGATTTAAATAAAGCTTGCCCAAAAGATGCCTATCCTTTACCAAACATTGACAAATTGGTTGACGGAGCAGCAGGAAATAGGTTCTTGAGCTTTCTGGACGCGTACTCCGGATATAATCAAATTCGGATGTATCGCCCAGATGAAGAAAAAACAGCCTTCATTACGGAATCAGCAAATTACTGCTATAAGGTGATGCCGTTCGGTTTGAAAAATGCTGGAGCTACATACCAACGCTTAATGGATAAAATATTCAGTAAACAGATTGGCAGATGTATGGAAGTTTATGTTGATGACATGGTGATAAAATCCGCCTCCATACAAGAACACCAAGCACACCTTGCCGAGGTATTTGCTGAAGCACGCAGGTATAACCTCAGGTTTAATCCAGAAAAATGTGTTTTCGGTGTATCAGGGGGAAAATTCCTTGGTTTTATGTTATCAGAAAGAGGAATCCAGGCCAATCCGGACAAGTGTCAGGCCGTAATAAGTATGAAAAGCCCGAGCTCTACCAAAGAAGTCCAAAGATTAGTAGGACGAATGGCAGCCCTATCTCGGTTTCTACCTAAATTAGCCGAAATAGCTCGTCCATTCACTACATTACTAAAAAGAGCACAGAAATTTCAATGGACCGACGAATGCGAGAAGGCTTTCCAACATTTCAAGTTCATACTTGCAACACCACCAATCCTCTCTAAACCAATTAGTCAAGAAGATATCATTGTTTATCTTGCAGTATCACCAATGGCCATCAGCTCGGTATTAATGCAAGAAACTCCTGACCCCATCCTCCTATATTTTACCAGTCGTACACTACTCGGTGCAGAGACTAGGTATCAAATAATTGAGAAGGCAGTTTTGGCCTTGGTGCATACATCTCGGCGTCTTCGACATTACTTTCAAGGATACCGAATTGTCGTCAGAACCGATTGCCCAATCGGTAAAATGCTGAGAAAACCTGAGCTGGCAGGAAGAATGATGGCATGGGCGGTTGAATTATCCCAATTTGACATACGTTTTGAAGCAAGGGGCGCTATCAAAAATCAAAATTTAGTCGAATTCATTAATGAGTTACATCCTGATCAAAAGACGAGTACTGATCAATGGACTTTATACGTAGATGGATCATCAAACCAACATGGAAGTGGAGCCGGAATCGTCCTAAAAGGACCAAATGGGGTCACCTTGGAACAATCGCTACGTTTCGGCTTCAAGACCTCCAACAATCAAGCTGAATATGAAGCACTGCTGGCCGGACTTCGTTTGGCTCAAGAAATAGGGATTAAGAGAATAACCTGCCTCAGTGACTCTCAGGTGATAACTTCCCAAATTTCAGGGAATTATCAAATCAAGGATAATACACTGCTATGTTACTTCCAGGAATACCAGAATTGCGTGCAACTTTTGATGAAATAGCAGTCCAGCACACACCGAGATCCTCTAATGAAGAGGCCGATCGACTAGCTAAGCTAGCAAGCACTCGTCGGCCTGGACAACTTCAGAGTATCATCCAGCAGGAAATAGCCGAGCCAAGTATATTGAAGAAAGAGTGTTTTTTCATAGATAATCCGGCTGATTGGAGAAAAGATATCATCCAATATCTCTGTGATAATGAGCTTCCTACAGACCCGGATAAGGCAAAAAAGATAAGAACTCAATCTGCGAAGTATACCATGATTGGCCAAGAGCTATATAAAAGGGGAATCTCTACCCCTTTACTCAAATGTCTCGGCAAGGATCAGGCCGAATATGTATTAAAAGAAATACATGAAGGAATATGTAGTACACATTCCGGCGGACGAACAACAGCTCTGAAGATTATTAGGGCCGGATATTATTGGCCGACACTCCTCCAAGATGCAGATCAATTTGTGAAGAAATGCATACCCTGCCAACAACATGGTCCTTTGATTCATCAACCAGCTGAAAACCTCCATTCGGTTGTCACACCTTGGCCCTTTGCTATTTGGGGGATGGATCTGCTCGGACCCTTCCCATAGCAAAGGGGCAATGTAAGTTCTTAATCGTTGCAATTGATTACTTCACTAAATGGATCGAAGCCGAACCCCTTGCAACTATAACGGCCAATAATGTTCAGAAGTTCACATGGAAAAATATCATCACCCGATTCGGCATCCCCCATGCCATAGTCACCGATAATGGCCTCCAATTTACGGATCGACGCTTTAACGAGTTCCTAGAAGGGTTACATATCAAGCATCGACTAGCGTCAGTCGAACATCCCCAAGCTAACGGCCAAGCCGAAGCCGCTAACAAGGTTATTCTCAGGGAACTAAGACGACGTCTAGGCTCAGCAAAAGGTGAATGGGCTGAAAAACTCCCTGAGATCCTTTGGGGATATCGGTGTACCCCTCAATCCTCAACTAAGGAAACACCATTTCGGCTAACATATGGTGCCGAGGCCATGGTACCTGTCGAAATCGGAGAGCTATCCCTTAGAAGGCAGCAATTTAATGAAGAAGATAATTCGGAAGCTTTGTCAATCAGCCTTGATACCATCGAGGAAACCCGGGAACATGCAGCCATAATGAACGAAGCAAGCAGACGAATAATGACAAAGAAATTTAACTCGGGCATTCGGCCTCGGCATTTCATTCAAGGAGACCTCGTTTGGCGAGCAACTGGAGAAGCCAGACGAGATAAGAGACATGGTAAATTCTCGGCCAACTGGGACGGACCCTTCAGAATAAGGGAAAACTTGAAGAATGGCTCATACCGCTTGGAAACATTGGAAGGAGATCCAATTCCGAGAACATGGAACATCTCTCATCTCAAACGATACTACAGTTGATTATATGAATGTAAATGTAAATTCAAGTGCACTCTTTTCCTCGCTTGGGTTTTCTCCCCTTATAAAAACGTGAAAAGGGGTTTTCCTAAGAAGGTTTTTAATGAGGCACTATTTTAATGAAATTCCTCTGATTCAAGACAGCTATTCATTCGGTCTGTTAAAGTTATTCCCTCCCGAGTCACATCTCGGCCAAGGTTGAATTCAAATTATTTAAGAGATTCCCTCCCGAGTTACATCTCGGCTAAGGTTGAATTTAATTTATCCAAGTTATTCCCTCCCGAGTCACATCTCGGTTAAGGTTGAATTCAAATTATTTAAACAATTCCCTCCCGAGTTACATCTCGGCCAAGGTTGAATTTAATTTATCCAAGTTATTCCCTCCCGAGTCACATCTCGGTTAAGGTTGAATTCAAATTATTTAAGCGATTCCCTCCCGAGTTACATCTCGGCTAAGGTTGAATTTAATTTATCCAAGTTATTCCCTCCCGAGTCACATCTCGGTTAAGGTTGAATTCAAATTATTTAAACAATTCCCTCCCGAGTTACATCTCGGCCAAGGTTGAATTTAAATTATCCAAGTTATTCCCTCCCGAGTCACATCTCGGTTAAGGTTGAATTCAAATTATTTAAACAATTCCCTCCCGAGTTACATCTCGGCCAAGGTTGAATTTAATTTATCCGTTATTCCCTCCCGAGTCACATCTCGGTTAAGGTTGAATTCATTTATTTAAAGCGATTCCCTCCCGAGTCACATCTCGGCCAAGGTTGAATTTAAATTATCCGTTATTCCATATCGAGTCACATCTCGGTTAAGGTTGAATCCAATTTATTTAAACGATTCCCTCCCGGGTTACATCTCGGCCAAGGTTGAGTTTAATTTATCCAAGTTATTCAAATTTATAAGGTATTTCGAGCGACTACAGAAAATTAAAACACAGAGTTCCATGAATATTTCATTTATTGATATTGAAATAACAAAAGAAAAGCAAAATACATTTATTAATCAACAATATTAACATTTGGGGACTCTTCGGGGGCGTCGGCGGGAAGAGAAGTTTCAGGAGCACCAGTATCCTCGGCTTCACCCGATTCCACTTGGCGAGGAGCAAGGAGATCCGGCTCAAGGTCCTCGGCTACCTCATCATAGCGAAGGAATTTTCCTTGGAAAAAATCCCTTGCTGTATCGAATTGGAAGCTTGAAGGAATTTCCCCGAACTGTCTAGCCTGCCGGACAGCATGGTAGAAACCTGCTTCATGCTCGGCATAGATCAGGTCGTTACTTTTAATTTCCAAGGCCTTCATTTTGGCCTCACACCGCTCCTTAGTCCTCCTCTCCCGCGCCAAGGCATCAGCTAACTCCAGACCCTTAGACTTCCTGTCGGCCTCAGCAGTTTTCAGCTTGTTCTCCATCTCCTCAACACGAGTATCTCGGATACGAAGATGTTCTTTAAGCTGATCCACTTCGGTTTCCAGTGCTTTGTTGGTCTCGGAGAGGTTCAGCTGTACCTCTTGGCACTTGGCCAATTCTTCTTTCACCTTCTCGAGCTCAAGCATAGGCTCAAGCGCCAAAGATCGAGCCATGATCCCGGCTCGGGAGAAGAACTCGCAGAACCAATCCCACCTCGCCCCCTTATCTTGTTCATTTACTATCTTCTTTCCTGATTCTGAAAGAAGACGAGGTGGGAGTAGTCGGGAGGGATTCACTCTTTCGGCGAAGAACCCCTCGGACATAACCTCGGGAGGAATGGTTACCCCCCGAGAAGTCTCTCCCGATCCGGTAGCGGGATGGGCACGTGCTCGCTTTTTCTTCGGCCTCGATTCGGCGGCCTTTGCCTTGCCCTTATTTTTCCTTTTGCGAAGGTCCCCTTCAGCTTGACTCGATCTCGGGGAGGAGATCGAGCAAGGCCCTCTCGGCCAAACGATCCACCTCGGGATGACGATGTTGATCAACCGTCATCCCCTCCGGCATTCTTTGCTTCAAAGCCCGACGGTAGCCCATTCCGAGCCGAGGTGTGCCATAAGAGCTGCATCAAAAAAGAAAAGTCAAATCAATTCAAGATATCTTAGAAAAATGTACTTAGGAAAATTACCTACCATTCAAGTCCATCCGAGGATTTGGGGACTTGAGCAAGAAAATCGGTCCTCGGGCAGAATTTCTCGAGGAAGGGTCTTTATATATCGAAGAGCCGACAGCTCCTCATTTGTCAAGATATCCTCGGGCACCACGTCATATCGACGAGGTACCCGAGTCCAATGAAAAGGGAACAGAGGAGTCCCTTCTCGGTCGTAAAAATAATTCTTCCCTTCGGGATGAATGAAGACCTTAAAAAACCCGGTCTTAAAACCTTTGAAGGAGGACGTGTAGGGTTTAAAAATAGGAAAATCAGCCGGCGGAACAAAGAAATCCACCGAGCCTTGTCCGAAGGACGTGTACTAAAAAAATGAAGAAAAAGGTTTGTGGTTGGTTCTATATAATGGAATTTACAAAGAATCCTAAAGGCTTGCATTGCTGCCCACCCATTCGGATGAAGTTGGGTAGGGCTACGTTTAATACACGTAAAACCCCCATTTGAAAATCATCTAAGGGAAAAACTACTCCTAACTCCTTAAAAATACAATCATAAATGTAAAATCCCCTTTCCAAGCCGAACTCCGCGCCTAGGCGGACTAGGTCGATTCGGCGCGCCATCCCCTCGGCGACATTCGACCTCCATAGGGAAAGGATCTTCGTTTTCAAATAGGCAAACCCTAGTCGGCCTTAAGAACCGCTTCAGTCGGCATTCCTTTGATAATTGGAGAAGTAGGATACCACCTCTCCGTCCACCCATTCATATCCCGAATTGTACATGGTGGACATGCTCGCCTCTCCCCGATTGGATCGACGATGGGTACCATCCCTTCGGCGGAGGCGTAAGATTCGGCAGATCATTAGATTCGCCTACGGTTCTAATGGGCTCCTCGGCCTCGTCCACTACTATTCTAACAGACTCACCCTATCCCGGTCGTCGGCCCTATTTGACAAATAATCTTCCCATTCCATTGAATTCACCATTTCGGCTAAGAGAATTATACCTTAAGTTTACTTTGAGAAGAACTCGGTTTCAAAGACAGAGAGCTTGGCGCACAAGGAAATTATAACACTTCGGTACAGAGCAAAAGGTAGAAACAAGCAGGGACCACACTCCCCTTTTATAGAGGAAAGGGCTTCGTGTAAATGAAGAGTCGCGCCCAACTTCAGCCGTTAAGATCATCAATAGATCAACGGTTATCAAGAGAGTAAACCGCGCATCTTGATGAACAGTAAAATAAAACCCTAAAAGCACCCCCAGCTTCCCGCCAAAATCATCTTTCCCGCTCAATGCGCCAAGACCGAGTTCTGGATAATAAGCCTCTTTAAAATTTATACAATTTTTAAGGCTTCGAGGGCTAGTGTACCATTTAGGGTACCCGGTACCGAGTACCTGAGAGGTACTCTGCATCGAGTACCCCCAAACCAGATTTTCCTTAAGGTTCTCAGGCCTCGGCACCGAATGGTCACTATTTACCACGTGCATTAAATAATTAATATGCACTAATCCGAAGTAATAATAAGGATTATACTTAATCAAGAGGATAATCAATAAGGCCTAAGTTATCCAGGCCCATCAGCCCAAAACAGTGGCTATAAAAAGGGAAGTACAGAGTACATTACTTAATTCTGATGTCATTCTTACTAAATATAGTAATCTCGCTTACGTAAGACCGAATACTTACTTTACCATCGGAGTGCCTTTGCAGGTACCCTCCTCACCATCAATTGATCACACCTCAGACAGACCGAATACTTCAAGACAAGAAGACCGAAGACCGTTCTACAACTCATTCCGGAGTCCGAAGACTAAGGGTGTTCTCATATCCAGGAACAACTTTGAATATAATATAAATACATTAATTTTTATTCTGTTACGCAATCTTAAATTATCATATTAATAAGAATAATTAAATTTAAAATAATTAATATAAAAATATTTATAATAAATTTTAGTTAGTTAATGATATAATTTTTTATACTAATATTCTAATCTCAAAAGCTTTCATATGCCTTAGTTTTGATAATGACACCAATAAAATTATTAACAATGAATAAACATGATTAAAGACATCATTCCAAGAATATTTTAGTAAAGAAAGTTAGAAGAAAATAAAAAAACCATAATTGTGTAATTACAGTGATATATTAGTAAAATATTTAACAAGTTGGAGTATTTAATTTAAATTTCCATTCTCGTAAACGTTCAGTTTTTTTGTCCTTCCAAGAAGTAAGTAAATTCTAAAATACTCTTTATAATTAAGAGTTTTATAGTTTTTTTTACACATAAAACAATTATCAGTGTTAATTTTATATTAATAAATAATAAAATTAAAAATTTAATTAAAAAATATATTAATATTATTTAATTTTTAAAATATTAAAAAAATTATACTTATTAATTTTAAAAAATTATAAAATATCCTCTCAAGCAGCATCCAAAAACTATCTGGTAAGTCTAAAGATTAATTTTATTTAAGATGTAAGGCTTTCATTTGAAAGTTTGAAAGGTAAAATTTGAAAAAGAAAAATTAATATAAAATTCTTTAAAACTTAAAAATAAATATAAAATTAAGAGTGTTTTAATTAAAAACATGTAAATGTAATTAAACATTACATATAATTTTTCCCTTTCCTTTCTATTCTGTCGAAACCAAATTGGAAACAAATTCTAACTTAAATAAACTTTTGCTTCTCATAATATAAATAGATTATTTGAACCCTTTCAAAAGACTCAATTATTAACTCAATGGTGGCCGATGATAAATATATTAAAATGCAAGTGGTAGCAGAAAATCAACGAGGCATCAATAGACCCAAAATCTGTTCATAAAAGATAACCTGTGTTTTGGTTTTAAATATTTCTTGCAAATTGACAATTATATCTATCATCTTGAATATTACAAAAATCTTAAACTCTTTTTACATAATTAACAAAAATGGAATCATTCTAAATGAGGCATTAATATGTAATGATGGATGTGGAAAAGCGAGTTGGGGCAGAAAAATCAACGAAATCCAAAAGCAGCACAGAAAGAGAGTCAAGTCAACCTTGAAGCGTCCGCACAGTCACACGCCAGAAAGCCGCCATATATTAATAATGGAAGTATTCCATTAATTGCAATTCCAACCACCGATATTTCATTTCAATCTCGAAGCACCAAAGTTGACCAAACCAAAACAACTTTGGAACCATGGCTCTCTGCACCAACACCAACGCCACCACCATCTTCTTCTTCTTCTTTCTCTTCAACTTTCAATCCTCTCTTTCCCAGCTAACATCCTTCAACATCTCACACTCCCCATGGCTCCCAACACAGAACTTGACCCTTCTCTCCCCAAACAAAAACTTCTCTGCAGGCTTCTTTTCCCAACCCAACTCTCCGAACCTCTTCACCTTCTCAGTTTGGTTCACCAAAGTCACTAAAAGTGCAAACCCTCTTGTATGGACCGCCACACCCCAAGTCAACAGTTCTGGCTCCCTTGTAATCACTTCAAGAGGTGAACTTCTCCTCAATGGTTCATCCTTTCCCAATGCTTCCACTGCCACTCAGCTTGTTCTTCAAAATGATGGAAACCTGGTGTTTGGAAACTGGTCCAGCTTCAAGAACCCAACCGACACAGTTTTGCCCAACCAGAACTTCAGTACTATGATTGAGTTGAAATCCAACAATGGGAAATTCAAGTTCATCAATGCTCAGTTTCTGGTCCTCAGTTCCACCTCAGCTCAGTACTACAATACCCCAAGCCGCTTGCTAAGCATGGATGATCAAGGAAAAATGAGCATGGATGGAAGCTCTTTTCTCACCTCTGATTATGGTGACCCGAGGTTGAGGAAAGTGGTTATTGATGATGATGGGAATCTCAGGATCTATAGCTTCTACCCTGAGCAGAATAACCAGTGGGTTGAGGTTTGGAAAGGGGTGTGGGAGATGTGCGCAATCAAAGGTAAATGTGGGCCCAATGCTGTTTGTGTGCCCAGAGAGGATTTGAATACTTCTACTAATTGTGTTTGCCCATCTGGGTTTAACCCAAATCAAGGAGGGCCTGAAAATGGTTGCACAAGGAAAATCCCACTTTCCAAAAACACCCAATTTATCAGGCTGGATTATGTGAATTACACCAGTGATGGTAGCATGATTCAAATCGCTGCTGAAAACTTCACAATATGTGAGTCTAGCTGCAGATCAGACAAAACCTGTCTTGGATTTGGTTTCAAGTATGATGGAACAGGCTATTGTGTGTGGCTAAAGGGGACACAGCTTCAATATGGTCATTGGTCACCAGCCACTGAAACTGCGTTGTTTGTGAAAGTTGACCAATCTGAATCACAAGCTTCTAACTTCATTGGCATGACGGAGGTTATGCAAACCACATGTCCTGTGAACATAAGCCTGCCACTGCCTCCAAAGGATTCAAACACTACTGCAAGGAACATTGCCATAATCTGCACTCTCTTTACTGCAGAACTCATTGCTGGGGTGGCATTCTTTTGGTCTTTCCTAAAGAGATACATCAAGTATAGGGACATGGCCACCACACTAGGCCTTGAGCTTCTTCCTGCTGGTGGCCCCAAAAGGTTCACCTACTCGGAGATCAAAGCAGCAACCAATGACTTCTCCAACCTCATAGGGAGAGGAGGCTTTGGAGACGTCTACAAAGGGGAGTTACCAGATCACCGTGTGGTGGCAGTGAAGTGCCTCAAGAATGTCACAGGCGGTGATGCTGAGTTTTGGGCTGAGGTCACAATAATTGCCAGAATGCACCACCTCAACTTGGTGCGCTTGTGGGGCTTCTGTGCTGAGAAGGGCCGAAGGATACTTGTGTATGAGCACATCCCTGGTGGCTCATTGGACAAGTACTTGTTCAGGGTCAAGCCTCATCATATCAACAACGGAATCTCTGATCCAAACCATGATGACCCGACAAGCCCAAAAGGGAACATTCACAGCAACAACAACAAGAAGCCTGATTTGGATTGGAACATGAGGTATAGAATTGCTCTAGGAGTGGCGAGGGCTATTGCATACTTGCATGAGGAGTGTTTGGAGTGGGTTTTGCACTGTGATATCAAGCCAGAGAACATTTTATTGGGTGATGATTTTTGTCCAAAGATATCAGATTTTGGGTTGGCTAAATTGAGAAAAAAGGAGGATATGGTCACCATGTCAAGGAGGAGGGGTACTCCTGGTTACATGGCTCCTGAATGGATCACTGCAGACCCAATTACTTCCAAGGCTGATGTGTATAGCTTCGGCATGGTGTTGTTGGAGCTTGTGAGTGGGATAAGGAACTTTGAGATCCAAGGATCTGCGGTCCGCAGTGAGGAGTGGTATTTCCCTGGCTGGGCTTTTGATAAGATGTTTAAGGAGATGAGAGTTGAAGACATCTTGGATAGTCAAATAAGGGATGTTTATGATAGCAGGGCCCATTTTGAGTTGGTTAATAGGATGGTCAAGACAGCAATGTGGTGCCTTCAGGATAGGCCTGAGTTGAGGCCCACTATGGGGAAAGTGGCTAAGATGATTGAAGGGACTGCCGAGATCACTGAGCCCAAAAAGCCCACTGTTTTCTTCCTCGGGGATGAGTAGAATATACTCATTAATACCGGGTCATATTTACTTGTTCTTTCCCATGCTTGTTTTTGCTTTTTTGGTATCTTCGTACCATTCCTCTTCAAACTAAAGATATTTAAAGCTCTCTTGTTGTTTAACGTTTTTGTTTCAAGGAGATAGCTGTACCTGCATGCCATCATTTTACACTAGTTTTTCTTTTTTTTGCTCAGTATGTTTTATTCAATTGCAGTTTCATTTTATCACCCATCGAATATAAACGGATTATATTGTTACAGGCATGTTTTGGTTTTGGATTTATAACAGAGTGAATATTCTTTATAAAGATTTATTTAATTTCCTTTTATGAGTTAACTTTCAAAAATGAATTAAGCTTAAGTTTCTTAACGGGTTATTAAAATTTATTCAGTTTTATTGGCCTACCTATGTGAATAGAGGCAAATTTATTAAAATTTTAAAATAATTTTTTCTAACTCTAAAAAAAAATTATTAAAATTTAAGATGTAATCACATAGACCATGTTTACAATCATATCTTACTATTATTCATTGAACGTTAATCAAATTCAATTTTTAAAGATGTTTATATTTAAAATAATAAAAATTAAAATGAATTTATAGAAAGGCAAAAAATAGAAAAATCACTAAGTTGATTCCATATGAATGAAAAGCTTTGAACTTTAAATTATTTTTATTATGCACCATAGAATTAAATTATGTTAGAATAATTATTAACCACTTAATCAATTATTACCATTATGTGATAACCATAAATAATAACAATCTTTTTATTTATATGTTATACTAGTGATCATAAAAATAATAAAATATTATAAATTTTATTAAATTTTCTTTTTAATATCTAAATATTATAAAATTCTACTAAGTTTTTTAGTTGCAAGGATCATGTAGAAAAGAATATTTAAAAAATATGTAAGAAAGATAATATATATATAATTAAATAAAAAATTGTCATGTCTAGAAAAACAAAAACTAGATTTAAATCTAAAATTATTCATTTTAAAAATTCAGTGAATGATACATATAAAAAATAAAATGAGATCTAAAAAAATTTGTATGTTTATTTATTTTTAAGATCAACAATATTTAAATTGTCATTTATATTTTAATGTTTCTCAATTTTAAATTGACACATAGTATATTTCAATAGAATCATTTAAATTTAACAAGGTAAAGAATATTTTAAGTACGATTGAAATATAGGACAATTAATGCATACAAAATTCTTCCAATTTGTATCAAAACTAGCATACAATAATTATAACTATTGATCATAAGGTTGGTAAAAACAAAATTATTGTCACAATATAGGTCATGACGAGACAGCAAGCGAACTTTTAAAAAATATCAATTGAAATATTATGAATTTTTTTAAAGAAATAATATGATATTGGAAATTTAATATAAATGTTAGAGTCATTTAAACAATAATTACTTTATTTTAATTGCATAAATTCATTATAGTTTTAAAAATATTTATCTAAACCCTTAACAATAATTTTTATCTTTTTATTTCTAAAAAAAATTATTAAATGATATTTTAGAAATTAAAAATTATATATATTTTTTATAAAATTATAATATTTAAAACACAAGATAGTGTGATTATATAAATTATCTTATGATAAACAATACAAGAAGCAAATAAAAATCTCACACTGTACTGTTAATCATTGTATTGAGAAATGAGATGAAAATAAAGTATTTTAATTTAAAATATTTGAGTAGATGTTTAATTAACAAATTCATGTTACAAAGAATTTAAAATAGTATAAATTTTACATAAATTACTTATGACTTATTCAATAATTGGATGCAATATAAATTATACATTAGCATTAATATTGTAAAGTGTTGTATGGTAAAATGAGAAATAATTTAAATAGTTAAATACTTAGCAATTTAGTTTTTTTAGTTAAAGATATGAATTAAATTTTAAATTATTAAATTAATTAAGTAAAAGGACAATAAATATATTTAGGTTAATTAGTAAAAGCATATATATATATATATATATAATAAAATAAAGTTAAAGTATAACTTAATAAAATATAACCCAAGATAATATCGGTACACAAAAATTCAGTTCCATTTTTTACTTAAGTGAAACCAATCTTGCTTAAGTGAATTTTAAACATAAATACTAGAATAAAATCTACATTTTTGCTTAATTAAAATTAAGTTGGAGAATGAGTTCTCCTAGTTGTTCTAGCAACACCAATCATTGGACTTCAGTGTACATTTTGGCATAAAAGTAGACCATTGCCATTATGTATCTCTTGCCCCTTGTTTGGAAGGTAAGTACCTATCGAGAAGTAATAAAGGGTTCTTAAATTAAGTTCCTGAAATATCGTCCCACAAAAATTGATTTTCAATTATTAAGAATTTCCTAATTCAATTGTTTAAGCTTCAAAGATATGAAATTAATTAAAATAAGAATTTATAAAATCAATTATAAAACTAAGAGCAAGGAATACAATACATGTCTTGGTTAAACTTATCAGAGAGGAACCTAGGGCATATGAATTTTCTCATTCAATCATTTATGTTATTTTTCTGTTTAATTCTAAATCCAATTTCTTTGTGATTACCAATCACTCATACGAAATTATTAATACCCAATGGTCATGCAATATTAATATTCTTTTCTCTAAATTAACATCCCCAATGGTCATGCAAGACATCAGTTTAAGAAAGCTTAAGGAACCTATGAACTTGTTAATTTAATAACGATTAGAAGAGAAAGATTGGTTTGGTCCACCTAACCCTTTGTCTCATTTTACTCTATAGATCTATTGTAAAACCCAAATAAAATAAAGGTCAAATAAGAATATATGAGCTGTAAAAGAGGGCCTAATTACAGGCTTATCAAACCTCCATACTTATCTGTTTGCTTGTCTTCAAACAAAGTGCTGCTTAAGAAAATAACATAATAACTTAAAACATAATACCACACAAGGAATCCGAAACAATAGAGATAAAGAGAGCAACAAGAGTAATATCAATGAGCATAAGCAATCAAAGGGATTCCTAATTAGAATCTTATAATTCCATACTTTTCACTCAAACATCAAACTAAGGTACTCTACTTTCCTCTCTCACTAAAGGACAAAATAAGATATCACTCAGTTCTCTTAAAGAAAAGTGTACTACCATAAGCTTGGCTATAAACTGACTCTCCGCTAAATAAATTGAACGCAAGTAAAAATCATGATATCTTTTTCAGGTTATAATATGGCCAAGGGGTTATAATAATTGAGGTAAGATAAATGAAAGGAAGGGGATATACAAAGGGATAATAAATTATAAAAATTATAAACATCCTCTAAGTTTACAAATGAAGTGGTTGGAGTAATTTTTATATTTTTGTATATAAACAATATCTTTACTCCTCTCTCCTTTCAATCATATATAACACTTTTTCTTTTCTTTTTTTTCTATTTGTTTCATTTTCTTTTTCATACTTTCTTTCTTTATTTTTGCACATGAGAGATATAGAGGAGAATTTATCAAACAATTCAACAACTTAATTGCTCCAATTGTAAACTCAAGGTCATAAAAAAATTCTATAAATTTAATGGGACCAAGAAAATCAATGAAGCTCAAAGTAGACTACTAGTTGTATCTCAAACATGCTAAAGGCTAAGAATAAAAATCCTATTATGGCTCAATCGCATTAAAAACATGCAATTAAAAAGAGAAGTCTTAAGTCGATTCTAAGTCAAGTTCTAGAGCACAAATCCTAAGGAGATAATCACACAAAACAATGAGAAAAGGGATACAATTAATCAAATTAAGATAGAAATCTCCTTTAAGACTCAAAACTCACATATGTGGTTTAAAGTTTAATGTAGAGCATAAAAGTAAGGAAGTTAGCTAATTATTAGTTTTTAAATGAAAGTATAGTGTCAATAATAATTACTCAACATGCTCTTATATCTGGAAAAATTGGGTTCCATGGGGGAAAATTTTTTAAATTATCATTAAAAAAATTAGCATAGACACTTTACTCAAGAACATGCAATAACAATCATATAATTAGGAACTACTCCCCCATACCTAAAGCAAAACATTGTCCTCAATGTTTGAAAGCAATCAAATTAAAAGCATGCAAAGAGGGCAATTAAATAAAAGGAAAGAGGTTCCCTGATAATTCTTGGCGTGACGACTTCGAGTGAGGGAGCATGGCCATGCTTTCAGATCAGAGCTCAAAAGTGTGCAGGAAAAATTAACTAAGTTCTTGCAATCTTTCAATATGCTTATTCTTTATTCTAAAAATAAAATAACAATAGCAAAATTAAAATAAACAAAAAGAAATAAAATTTAAATAAAATAAAAGACACAGGTTGCCTCTTGGGAGTGCTTGTTTAACGTCACGAGCCTGACGTTCCTGTTAAATTATGGTGGAAGTAAGGCATGAGTCTCAGAGGTGACTCCCTTGATATGTAATCGTCTCCCCAACAGCTTTGCCTCCCCAACACCTATTACATCAGAAAAGGTATTCATAAGATGGAGATTAGAGTAAAGAGAAGAAAATTTAAGTTGTAAATTAGGAGGCTTATTAATGAATGGTTTAAGCTTTTGTCTTATCTTCTTCTTATATTGCTTCCTTTTAGGCCTTCTTTTTGGAGTTCCATGCTTCACATAACTTGGAGAAGGAGAAGCAACATCCACAGTACTCACAAAGTGACATGACTCTTGGCTAGAAGGGTATTTGAAAGAATTGAGAACTTAAAATACAACTTCCTCATCATCTAGACTCAATGTGAGCTTCCGTTCTTGTATGTCTATGATGGCCCTTGCAGTGGCCAAGAACGGTCTCCCTAGTAGGGAGGAGACATCATCATCTTCCTCCATGTCAAGCACCACAAAGTCAACCAGAAATATAAACTCTCCAACTTTTACAAGTACATTCTCCACTATGCCTTTGGGGTATGTGATCGACCTATCTGCTAGTTGAAGCGACATGGAGGTCGGCTTAGGTTTATGCATTCCAAGCTTTCTGAAAGCAGAATAAGGCATAAGATTAATACTTGCTCCTAAATCATATAAAGCCTTATCAATATGAGTTTTTTCAATTGTGCAAGGAATAGTAAAACTCCTTGGGTCCTTAAGCTTAGGTGGAAGCTTTTTAAGGACTATAGCTGAGCACTCTTGCGTGAGCTTCACAATATCATATGCTCTCAACTTACTCTTATTAGTCAAAATCTCCTTTAAAAATTTAGCATATTTTGGCATTTTGGAGATAGCATCAATGAAAGGCATAACTTTGCCCAATAAGTTCAAGAACTTATGAAACTCTTCATCATAAGGAGGATGACCTTGTAGCCGCTGTGAAAAAGGTATTTTAGGCTCATAGGGCTTTGGTTGAATAAGAGGCTCTTCCTTCTTATCTTTTTCAGGCTTTGTGCTTGAAGCACGACCTTGCTCATGGTGATGTACGACCATGCTGTTATCATTGTCATGGACATGCTTGTATAAGCACAGTCATGTTCTATTGTAGCAAGGGCATGCTCATCAGTAAGCATGGGCGTGCTTCTTAGCAAGCACAAGTGCATGTGCTTCTATTATGTGATTCTTGTAATTTCTTTCCACTTCTAAGGGTGATGACATTGCATTGATCCCTTGGGTTAGGTTCAGGCTGAGATGGTAGTGTTCTCATCACTCTTTGACTTAGAAGTTTCGTAATTTATTCTAATTGTGCACTCATCTTAGAAGAGTTGGCTTGTATTTCAAATTTGACGTCTACAAACTTTTTATCAGTTTTTTCAATTTGCTGGTCTAACTTGGATTCAATCTCTGTCATCCTCTTATCAGAGTAATACATATATTTTATCATTTGTTCTTGAAAGTTGGACTGAGATCTAGGGGCTTCTTTCCCTTCTGGTCTTGCTCCTTGATTTTGCATATGGGGAGGGCGATACATGCTTGAATTTTGACTTCCAAAGTCATTCCTCCAAGAGTTAGGAGGATTACTCCTCCACCCCGAATTGTGATTGCCCATGAAATTTGCCTCTTCTTGCTTAAATTTTGGGCTTGCAGGAGCTCTTATAGGTTAGTCTTGAGCCTTTATTAAAGATTCTAGTTGCTTTGGAAGGGCTGCCATTTGGTTCATTAGTGGGCTGCTGCTTTCTACTTGGTAGACTCGGGCAATTTATTTCCTCTTGATATTATAAGAGTCAGCAGTGTGCCACTGAAAGCTGGAAGATGCCATCTCATCTATTAGCTTATATACATCATCTAGATCTTTTCTTATGAGGGACCCTCTTGCTGCGGCATCAATTATAGCCCTGGTGGAAATTGATAAGCTACTGTAAAAGATTTGCACCTGTCTCTATGTCGGGAAATCATGATGAGAACACCTCCTCAAAAGCTTTCTAAATTGCTCCCATGCCTCGAATAAGGATTCTGCTTCATATTATTGGAAGTAACATTTATCCGTCATAAGCTTAGAGGACCCTGATGGGGGAAGTACTTTCCCAAGAATTATTGACTGAGATCCTCCCAACTTGTGATGGAATTGGCTGGGAGTGAGAAAAATCATGCATTCACCTTTTCAGATATTGAGAAGGGGAAAAGGTAGAGTCAAATAACATCATTGGAGACTCCATTGTATTTGAGGTATTTGTCAATTGGAGAAACTTTGTCAGATGGAGATTGGGGTCTTCATTAGTCATGCCTCCAAACTGTATGGAGTTTTGGACCATGGATATGAGTGCTGGTTTAAGTTCAAAATTGTTGGCCTCCACATTAGGGGCCGCGATGCTTCCAAGGGTGCCTCTAGCAATAGGTGTCATGTAATTTTGGATTGATCTTCTTCTCTTTGCCATTCTTTGTTCTCTCACTTCTTTTCTTTGTCTACGCGTTGTTCTTTCAATTTTCAGATCAAATAAACAAGTTGTAGAGCACTTAGAACGAGCAAGCATACATTAAAAGAAATTATAAAATAAATAAAATAAAATAAAATAAAAAATTATAAAAAAAATATAACAATAAACAAAATAGAATTAACATAAAGTGAAATACAAATTGCTCAAATCAATTAAATTTGAGATTTTCTTAATTTTGAAAAAGCAATCCTTGATAATGGCGCCAAAAACTTGTTCGGAGGGCAAGTGTACCCATTGAGAAATAATAAAGGGTTCTTAAATTAAGTTTCCAAAATATCGTTCCATAAGGATTAGTTTTTAATTACTAAGAATTTCTTAATTCAATTGTTTAAACTTCAAAGATACGAAATTAATTAAAACAAGAATTTATAAAATCAATTATAAAACTAAGAGCAAGAAATACAATGCACGTCTTGGTTAAACTTATCGAAAAGAAACCTAGAGCATATGAGTTTTCTTATTCAATCATTTATGTTATTTTTATGTTTAACTCTAAATCTGATTTCCTTGTGATTACCAATCATTCATACGAATACTATTAATACCCAATGGTCATGCAATATTAATATTCTTTTTTCCAAATTAACATCCCCAATGGTCATGCAAGACATTAATTTAATAAAGCTTAAGGAACCTATGAACTTGTGAATTGAATAATGATTAGAAGAGAAAGATTGGTTTGGTCCAGCTAATCTTTTGTCTCATTTTATCCTATAGATCTATTAATTAATCGAGATATGGTTGCTTGACGATATAATTAATTAGGATTAAGAAAGAAGCGCAATAGGATAAAATCTAATCATGAAACAGAGATCAAATTTATATTCCAACATCAAAACTCTACAAATTCATGAACAATAGTTCCCATAGCCCTAGATATGGAATTAGTTATTAATGCTAAAAGAAAGGAACTAAAATAATCATAAACAAAGCCATAATTAAAAGAAATAGCAAACTAGAGTGTGAGATGTGTTCCTGATCTTCAAGTACAATCGCTTGAAGCTCCAAGTCCGGCCAAGAGTGTGCCAAAGATCCCATGCAAGAGAGATGAGATGAGATGTATCCTAGAGCAAAAGTCAAGATAAAAATGGTTCACTATGATGCCTGAGGTCTCTCTTTTAATAGGGTTTGAAAACCTTAAAGACTCTTCATAATTGGGCTTCCCATAGGTGAGGACGGTCGTGCAAGGCCTTAAGTACGACCGTGTATGGGCTCGAAGCACCCCCGTGCTTATTGAATGGGTCTGAGCATGTTGACTACTGCGAAGCTCTAATCTTCCATCAATTTGGGCCCAAAATGCACCCAAAATTCATTTGCGGCTTCTTTATACCAACCTGCATAATTAATATATAAATTAGTGTAAAACTCAAATAAAATAAAGGTCAAATACGAATATATAGGCTGTAAAAGAGGGCCTAATTATAGACTTAGCACCCCTCCCATATTAGGAGCGTTGAAAAGAAAATATCAAGGTTATTCTCTTAGTTATTCCATTAATTTCAAGGTGTTTTGAAAACCAAAATACAACTCTTGCACTTTATTTTCAAGTAACTTAAGTCAAGAGTCCTTGTGTTTATCAATAAATCCTTGTGTTGATATCCTCCACATTCTTCCACATCATTGCACATTGTCACACTTCTAAGGAGAAGTTGATTTAACTAGCAAGTGTACTAGTGTTGATGTAGCAAGTTATAAAAATTGATAGAACTGTGTTAGAGTCCCAAGTATCGATCTCAGGGAATAAAAGTATTCAATTACCACTTCACAATGCCACAATTAGTTGAACTTAACAAATTTCAAAGAGTGTTTGGAATTAAAATTGACAAATATTGAAATCAGAAGAAAAACAGAATAATGAACAAACAATTGTGAGAAAATAGAGGTAGAAACCATAGCTAAGGAATTGCTTCACCAAAACTCCAATGTTAAATCAATAAAGTTCTGAACTTACAAGTAATTGGAAAGAATGATAATTAGTTTCACGTTGTATTATTTAGAGGTTAATTCCTTAACTCAGTGAACCTAACATTCAATTAAATCACCCTAATTTCTTAGATCGATTCAATTCAATGTTGCTTTAAGTGTGAGAAACTAGAGGATTGCAAGATCAAGTTCTCTTATCCCTAAGAAAGCTATAATTGTAACGCCCTAAGAAATGTAATATTGTTTGAGTATATAAATATGTATTTATATATGTGTGTGTGTGTGTGATTTGGATTGAAAGAAATAGGTTAAGTTCTGATGTAGGGCATTGTCGCTGTAGCGAGAGGTCCCTGGGAGAAAGGCATGCGACTATCGCCTTCTAGCTGTAGTGAGAGACGTCTCGCTGTAGTGACAGAGCGACAATTTAGGGTGCATTTCTGGGTGCAGTCTCATTGTAGTGAGAGGGTCTCACTGTAGCGAGATTTTGCAGAAACCAGAGTGCAGTTTTCTCTGGTTTTTTCACTGTAGCGAGAGGGCGTGTCACTGCAGTGAGGGATCTCATTGTAGCGAGAGTGTCGCGACCAGAGGGGTATTTGAAGGGTTAGGGTTCAAGGAGAGGGTTATTTTTCATGATTTCCCTTTCTCTCCTTCACAATTCTCTCTACCCAAACCCATTCTTACCGATTAAAAGCCCTCCAAGGACATTTGGAAGCTTGATTGAAGGTTGGAAATACGTTTGGAGTCTTTGGGGGTAAGGTCTATGGTTAGGGTTTCGATTTTCATCCCTCTCCTTTATTTTCTAAGGTTTTTCCTAAGTTTCTTTGCGATTTCTGTGTGCTTTAGGGACAAAATCCATGTAGGGAGGCAATTCCATCAACGTTTTGTGTCGGGTCTTCATTTTTGAGGTAAGGGGAGTACTTTACTCTAGTTACCTTTGTTCGAAATAATTTTATTTGAATGAATATGGTAATATGATAGAAATAGGAGGTGAGGTTATGTATCTTGATGGACTGTGCGAGTAGGGTTGAGTCCAGAGGTGTTCGACCTCTGGCACATTGTGTGAATTGTGTGATAAGTTGGATGTGGTAGGCATTGTGTGAGAAACTCATGTTGCATGTGATAGAAATGAGAATATGATTAATGTTGAGTAAAATGTGATTACATATATTGACAGTTGCTGTTATAATTGAAATGGGGAAAGTTTTTTTTTTTCAAAAAAGATTGATTGGTTATGTATCAATTTCAATTTTCTTATCTCATTAAGAAAAAAAAAACATCTATTTGTTCTATATATATTCTATAAAATTCTATTTATATTAGAAAAAAAAGATTCTATTTATATTAGAAACTATAATAATAATTATATGTGAAATATAAAATAATAAAAAAATAATAAAAAAGAATCAAAATGAATATTAAAAAATAATAATAAGATAATAATAATAATATTCATTTAATAATAATAATATTCTATTAATACATATATATATATATATATATATATATCTATTTATATATGTATATATTAATATATATATTATTTAAATTGATCAATCAATTGGAGGATTCCCTATAAGAATGATACTTAGTAGAATTCGATACCACTTCTTATGTCAATTACATAAATCTCTTATAGTTGTTTTTAACACTTTCGATAAATTTTCTAAAACTAAAAAAGAGGGGCTAAAAAAGAGAAGGAAGAAGACAAATCAGAGTGAAATCTTAATATAATTTGACAAAGCAAGAACAACAAAGCAAGTCCACGGAAAAAGGATATATATATTTATTTTTTTAAGATTAAATAAAAGGATTCGCAAATAATAAAATATGCAGAGAAAAAAACTGTGGAACCCTAGTTTGGAGTGATCTGATACCTTTTTCTTCTCGTTGTAGATATTCGAAGAATGGAACCTACTACAAAATGAAATGAGTTAAAAGAAAAGTCAAAAAGGAAAGGGCATTCTAAGATCACTCTATTCTTACATTTGTGTTGGCATGCTATGGGTGAATGATTGAATAACTTGAATGGTTGAAAATGAGTGTGATGGTATGTTTGGATGTGATTGCGACGTGTTTGAATGTGGAAACTATGAATGGTTCAGAGATACACTGAGAGTGTGAAAGATGGGGGCGGTAGTAATACCTTGGGGAAGAGAGGGTGGTGGTGACACCAACAGTGAGCATAGGTGCATCTGATCAATTGGATTTTTATAGTATTATTTCCTCTCATTCCTAGCTCATTAATCCTCTTTTGTACTTAATTGGTTGAATTGGATCATGTTATGATGTTTGAATTCTATTTGGTCTTTATTTAATTTTTCCAGTATTTGGCAAATTCTGATACTGTTTTGGTTTCTGGACTATATCTTGAGTTGTAGAACTCCTTTAATTTTGATTCTTGATTTGTAGGAAAGCTAAGAGAAAGATGCACAATTACTATAAAAGGTCAGAAACCAATTCTGATGATAAGAAGCTGAAACTAGGCCTGGAAGAAGTCGAAACGCTGCAGTCGCGGATCCTGAGCAAGGTGCCATATTTGGGCTATATCTCAGTCCACAGATGTCCGATTAAGCCCATTCCAGTGGCGTTTTGAAGCTAACATCCAAGGCTACAATTGTCCTTCAGGTCACGAACCACAAAGAGGCCGTTTTCATAGCCTAAAAAATGGAACAAAGTGACATACGGAATTTTTGAATTTTGAATTTTGAATTTTAAGTTGTTTTTGGCTCCTCTCCTCTTTTCTCTTCTCTTCTCTCTCTCATTTTTTTTTTCTCTTCCGTTTTTACTTTTCATTTTCCTCCATTAATGGAGGCTTAGACTTTCATCTAGTCCAAGGATTAAAAAAGGGCTGAGATACTCTTGAGGATCGATTTTGCAATTTATTCAACAACAAATTCGGTTTCATCTCTTCCTTCTTTCTCCTTTTGCTAATTATGATTTCGAATTGAAGTTCTTCGTTTGAATTGATAATTTTGCAGTTGTTTGATTATATATTATTCGGTTGATGTATGTAATTAATTCTTGAAGGAGTGTGAATTAGATTTTCAGGTTTGAGATCTAAGATTAATGGCATTGGTGAATTAAATTAACACAAATCGATTAGGTTCTAGAGGTTTCTGAACTTTGAGCGAATTGTGTGTTAATCGAATGCATGAGGGTTCTCGTATGAATGCTTAATTTGAATTGAGGTTTTATTCGAATTTAATGTTAATCACTAATTTGTTGGTTGATGCATCTTCTTGGAATCCGATGATAGAGTGGTCGTAGTTTTTCTAAATTCTTAGATTAGAGTTTTTAATTCTTGTTAACTTTTGATTCTAATTAGTGTTATTCTATAAATCAAACCCCCTCTAATTTTATAATCATATAACATTATCATCATTGGGAGATGACCAGATTGCGCCTCTTACTATATAATTTTTATGCAATTCAATTTTTATTAATTTGTCCGAGCGTGACACTCGCGATCAAATTTTGGCACTATTGCCGGGGATGGTTATGTTATTTGATTATGTAATTCTGTGTTAGTGTGATTGCATTGCATATTCTGTTTTACATTTTACATTGAATTAGGATTTTTCATAATTGCATTTTTCATGTAGCATAATTGTGTCTATGCATTCTGCTTTAGTAGCCTTTGAATAGCATAGTAGGTAGTCATCTATCCTTGCTTAGTATTACATCATTCAATTCTCTACATTCTGTGTTGTGTTTCTGCATATTTGTATGCTACATTCATCGAAAAAGTACACGGCCGTGTATATAACTGTGTAAATCACTGCCTAAAAATTCTAAAAAAAAAAAAAAAGAAAAGAAAAAGTTTGCATAACTTAAAAGTAACATAACTTTTTGCATATAGCTTTGGTTTCTTATTATAATGTATACATTTTATATAGCTCGACGAGATCTATGCAATGACAACAGGTTGAAGGCCGGTTGGTGGTTTCTAAAAAAAAAATGTCTTTTAATTCTTATTTAGATATTATGGCTGAGAGAACTTTTCATGCTAATGATAAAAAAAGAATAGATGATTTAGCTTCTTTGATCAAGCAATTGACTTTCTCATAGATGGATACAATGTTTTGTGAGATTTGTGCTTCACCTGAACATTCCACTGACTTCTGTCCTATTTTGCATGAGCCTACAGGTTGGATGAATCATTCAAACTTGGGATGGGATAATTTTACGCAACAACAATATCAACCCCCATCACAAACTTCTTCACCTCCCAAGAATGAGCCTTTCTTGGAAAAGTTGATAAGGGAATTGAAAATTAACGATCTGAAACTCCAACATAGAATAGAGGATAGCATCCAGGATCTACAAACACAAATTGGTCAATTGGCAACAATAGTAAATGAGCTGAAGTCTCAAGGTCCTCGTAATCTGTCTGCATAACCAGTTGTTGAACTAGAGATTGTTACTTTGAGTTTAAGAAAGACCATTCAAGACTTGCAAGAGCAGTAACTAATGGATGAAAATCCTAATGCTACTGCTCCAGGAAGTGATTACAGTCCAACAAATGCAAAATTTACTTCTACTCCTCATGCTACGCTACTAATGCAGTAGAAAATTTTGAGCAAACTGTTCCTCACTCATTTCATTCGATTTGCCATTTTGATTCATTAGATAATTTAGTGGATGATAATTTGGCTATGTTTTCAGATTATATTGATTATCCTAACTTAGCTAATTATTTTGATTCCTTTACTTGCGATGCATGTAATGATTCTGCAAAATGTAGCATCTGTGTTGAGATTGATACATATGTTTATGGTGATTTTGATGTAGCTTTTGCAGATTTTGAAAAAGTAAATCATGATGCATCCACTGCAGATTTTGCTCCAATTCTTACATTGTCTCCTTCTCTAAAGTTGCCCCCTGCATTTGAGTTAAAGTCATTTCCTGAGAAGTTGAAATATAAATATTATATCATTGTATATTCAAGGGAGCAGCCTCGGTACAGCAGCAAGACACGATGTTCTGCACATCAAGGAAATGAAGAGCATGAAGAAAAGCTTATTAAGTTCATGAAGCAGCTGAAAATCCCTCTGCGGCTATTTCTTCCATGGTCCCAATTAAATGAAGTGCTGCAAATTTATGAGAAAAAAAGAGAAATATCTAGGGATACAAATGAAACTACTACTAATAAAAGTATCTCCTAGAATTAAAGATAATAAGGCGTCAAGCTAGTGACGTTAAAAAAGCGTTGTGTGAGAGGCAACTCATAATTATTTTTTTTTCTTTTAGAAGTTTTCAATTTATTTTCTGCATTCAATAATGGTCTTGCATTTGAGTTTCTCGCCTCAAGTTCTTTTCTGGTAAGCTTCGTTCTAAGTGGCTTAGTCCTTATATCGTGACTAAGATTTTTTCCTATGGTGTTGTGTAGATTTTAGAACCTGGAACGGATAAAGTACTCAGAGTGAATGGCCACCGCTTGAAGCCATTTCATGAGGACATACTCTTGGAGACCATTGGGGAGGTCCACTTGCTAGCGGCCATTTATGCTTGATTAGGGAGTTCCACTTTCTCTTTCCTTACTACATTCTACTTATATTTCCATTATACATTACATTGAGGATAATGTAAAATTGAAGTGTGAGGGGAAGAGTAATATGTTTTTATTATTTAGCATTGATTTTGTTTTGTTTTGTTTTGTTTTGTTTTCCTTTGTTGAATTGGAAGTTGTTAACTTAAAGCATTAGTCATTAAGGAGGATAGAGTTCCTACATGATTTCATTGTTGCTTCTTCATCTTGATATATGCGAATTGAGTGATTGATTTTGATTTGTATGATTGAGTATGTTAGACTTTACCTTTGTGAGCTTTTGAGCCTTATTTTTGGATGGTTGAAATTCATGCCATTCTTTTCTTTCTTGTGTGCTTTCCCTCTTAGATTTTGTCATTCTAGAACTTGTTTTGATTCTTCTTTGAGGCTACAATTTTCATATGCAATTATGAACATGATAGAGGCATTTCTTTCAAAATTTTTATCCACTTGGCCATATAGCTTACCTTGCATTTTGCCATTTGTTTAGCCCCTTAGAGCCTTATTGACTATTCTTTGGCTTCTAGCACATTATATGCTTTAAGTGGAAAACCATGTTATACCTAACCTTAGGGAATAGGGAGTGCATTGGTTTCATTAATGTTATTGCATTTCAAGTGTGGGGGTTCAGAAAAAATGCAAGAAGAGAAAAAAATGAAGAAAAAAAAGAACAAAAAGAAAATAATAATAATAATAAAAAAAAAATTTTATTACAAAGAAAATGAAAAAATTTTGATGCAGGGAAAAGGAAGTCCAAAGAGAATAAATGTGTGTTATGACTTGATTTGTCTAAGGACCAATGTTATTCCTATTCTCTTCGGTTGTATTTTGTCATATCCTTATATTTCCCTACCCTTACCTTAGCCCCATTACAACCATTGAATAAAGTCCTCTTGATTTGTGTTTGCATATGATTGTAAGTAGTGGAGAAGTAGAAGATTAACAAGCTTATGGTAATGCATTGTCTCTTGAGATGACTTGAGTGAAACACTTTGAACCATACACTTGAGAGTTGAGTTATATACACCATCTTGTGAGATCTTTCATGCTTGATCTATACACTTTGAATGATATTGCTTGGCTTGCATTTTTTAGAGATTGAGAGTTGAATGTTTGATTGTTGTAGAACTCTTGATGCTTTATTTGATCTTGTGTCCCTAAGTTCAGCACTTCTAAGGATTCATTGGAGAATTTGTTTATGTTTTGATTATTCTATGATTTTTAGGTTACATGTTTTTATTTGCTTGATTGTCTTACATGAGGACATGCAAGAGCTAAGTATGGGAGAACTTGATTAATTGGATTTTTATAATATTATTTCCTCTCATTCCTAGCTCATTAATCCTCTTTTGTGCTTAATTGGTTGAATTAGATCATGTTATGATGTTTGAATTCTATTTGGGCTTTATTTAATTTTTCCAATATTTGGCAAATTCTAATACTATTTTGGTTTCTGGACTATATCTTGAGTTGTAGAACTCCTTTCAGTTTGATTCTTGATTTTTAGGAAAGTTAAGAGAAAGGTGCACAATTGCTATGAGAGGTCAGAAACCAATTTTGATGATAAGAAGCTGAAACTGGGCCTGGAAGAAGTCGAAACGCTGCAGTCGTGGATCCTGAGCAAGGTGCCATATTTGGGCCATATCTCAGTCCACAGATGTCCGATTAAGCCCATTCCAGTGGCGTTTTGAAGCTAACATCCAAGGCTATAATTTTCCTTCAGGCCACGAACCACAAAGAGGCCGTTTTGATAGCCTAAAAAATGGAACAAAGTGACAAACGAAATTTTTGAATTTTGAATTTTGAATTTTAAGTTGTTTTTGGCTCCTCTCATTTTTTCTCTTCTCTTCTCTCTCTCTTTTTTTTTTCTCTTCCGTTTTTACTTTTCATTTTCCTCCATTAATGGAGGCTTAGACTTTCATCTAGTCCAAGGATTGAAAAAGGGCTGAGATACTCTAGAGGATCGATTTTGCAATTTATTCAACAACAAATTCGATTTCATCTCTTCCTTCTTTCTCCTTTTGCTAATTATGATTTCGAATTGAAGTTCTTCGTTTGAATTGATAATTTTGCAGTTGTTTGATTATATATTATTCAGTTGATGTATGTAATTAATTCTTGAAGGAGTGTGAATTATATTTTCAGGTTTGAGATCTATGATTAATGGCATTGGTGAATTAAATTAACACAAATCGATTAGGTTCTAGAGGTTTCTGAACTTTGAGTGAATTGTGTGTTAATCGAATGCATGAGGGTTCTCGTGTGAATGCTTAATTTGAAGTGAGGTTTCATTCGAATTTAATGTTAATCACTAATTTGTTAGTTGATGCATCTTTTTGGAATCCGATGATAGAGTGGTCGTAGTTTTTCTAAATTCTTGGATTAGAGTTTTTAATTCTTGTTAACTTTTGATTCTAATTAGTGTTATTCTATAAATCAAACCCTCTCTAACTTTATAATCATATAACATTATCATCGTTGGGAGACGACTCAGATTGCACCTCTTACTACATAATTTTTATGCAATTCAATTTTTATTAATTTGTCTGAGCGCGACACTCGCGATCAAATTTTGGTACCATTGTCGGGGATGATGATGTTATTTGATTATGTAATTCTGTGTTAGTGTGATTGCATTGCATATTTTGTGTTGCGGTTTACATCTATGAATGGTTCAGAGATACATTGGGGGTGTGAAAAATGGGGGTGGTAGTAATACCTTGGGGAAGAGAGGGTGGTGGTGACACCAACAGTGAGCATAGGTGCATCACAGGCCACACACTCTCCTCCTGACTCGGCCTCTGACTAATACCTTTGCCTGGGGGGCTTAATATAGCACATGTTGTATCCGTGGAGCGGGAGCTATTTGGGCGACCATCCATAGCATAACTGAGTAAGTCCCTGAGGTTGAGGGCATCAAGAATCTGTGATCACAGTGCCGCAGTGAGTATGGCTACGTGCAGGGAGCGTACGTGTGTTTGTGTAAATTCATGGATTTGTAATTGCTACAGTAAGTGCACCTGTTGTAATTGAGAATTTGGATGCATGATGATCATTGATGTATGCTCCTAATATGATTAGAATTTATGTATAATGGGTCAGGTGAGTCTAATGCTTGTGTGTATGTTTATACTAGTGTAAAGGACTCACCCTTACGTTTATTTTTCAGGTAATCAAGACGATCAGCATCGGGGTCTTTGAAAGAAGGATGAATGACACTGCTATAGGACTTGGAAGCTTATTTTGAAAATTTAATTTATATTTGAGTCCTGTAGCAAGCTATGAAACGAATTTGTAATCATTTCCTATTAAAAATCATTTTATGAAATTGAGTTTTTGAACTACTGTTTGAATGAAAACCTCTATTTTGTTAGCATTTTTATGAAATTCATTTTATTTAGAATTTATAATTATAAGGTGTTACAATAATCTTGGTGATTGGTGTGACGCCTAAAAATAACAGGATTTTTTTTTTCCTTTTTAAAACAGGAGAAGCGGAAGGATAACGCATCCTTTCAATTCACCTCTAGCGTACCACATTTCAGTTTAGAGGTTTATGATCTCATCATGTAATATCAACATTAAGTAAAACAACCACAACAATACTCCATCATAACTGAATAACCTCAGGCAATAGATATGGAATGTTTGGTAATAATCTCAGAGTACTGCAACTTAATAAAGTGAAATAACATAATTAAAGTGCACAAAGATCAACATAGTTCAGAGATACATGGAATGAAATAGACTGACTCCCTAAGAGCAGTTCCCTAAAAACCACAACAGATAAACTATCCCAATCAGTCGAGAGGAGAATAATCCTCAATGGGATCGGTCTCCTCAGAGGATGTCGGGGAAGCGGAGCTAGAAGAAGCAGCGTCTTCTGTGTCCTCTATAATCCATCCAGCAGTGCGAGGTGGTGAACGAATTGTGGTAAAGGGTGAGTAAGTGTTTGGGTAGGTAGGGAGCATGTGGGGCAGTACATCATCATTCCTCATATCTCTCTCAGTGGTCACAGGGGGTGGAGTAAGATTCTCAGTAGGGAATGGTACAGGCGTAGGTGCTGGTCTAGAATTGGGAGTACGGGGATCAACAGACATGGGAGAAGGGGTAGCTACAAGTGCAGGATAAGGTAGGTGAGAGTCTCCAGGTGGGGTAGAGAAAACAAGCTCAATGGGGGTATCAACCACAAAGTGGGTGGTCCAAGAGTGTCCGACATCTTGTCCATGAATCACCCGTGCCATTCCATGGAAGATGCTTTGCTGTGCTGCCGCGTCGAACACCCAGACATCCTCCTCAGATGGCAGGATCCATACCTTCACTCGGAAGCTGGTCATCTGTATAGGGCACATACAAAGGTACAACAACACACACAAACAGGGGTGAGTTCTCCAAACACAAGCAAGCATTCAATAGCCGTACCCCAAGGAAGGTGGCTTTTCACACCATCACTCAAGTCACATCAACATCCACTCTCAGAACAAATATCATTACAATATAAGTCAGTTCATACTTTTCACAGATAATTCCTAGGTTCACCAAACTAATAATGCACATGATGCATGATGTTATGCCATCAAGTCGTTCCAATACCTACAGCTGTAGGTCTACTCGGGACCGAACCTCCAATACCTACAGCTGTGCCTCTGTTATGCCATCAAGTCGTTCCAAAGAAATGTTATGATGCATGAAGTGTGATTCTTCTTTCTCTCCTCAATGTTTTCTCAATATTGGGTCACACGGAATTCAAGCACAGAAACAAAGCCCTCACAAGGCTTGCTCAATCACTATTCACTTTCTCTTCTAGCATAGGTTTGCCAAGCAATAAAGTTTAGGGATCACACACAAGCTTCCAATCCCACCAATACACATCCACTGTTTTCCAACACATAATTCTCAATGATTTTGACACAACCCTCTCAGATTTTCCCACTCAAATCCTAATACATTAACTTGCTATATTAACACTACTCACTTTGTCATTTCCATTATTATTAACCATACTACCTCCTACTTTAAATATGACTTATCTCCACTTTTCTCTATCTCTCTGGTTTTTCCTTTTAGTTATTTTCTAATTACGTGTATTGATTCCCGACTACCTATTTAATTCAAGGTTACTTAGTTTCGTTCTAATTCTTTTTAAGTTCATTAATATTAGTCCTCACGTGATAGGTTCCATTAAGCTAATAGTGAGATCTTTCTAAGGATGGCCTTTATTGATTAACTACTATATTCAGTCCCCTAATTACCATATCCATACCTTTAATTAATATCCTTTTAGTTTAGATAAACTTTCCATCAAAAAGGGCTGCGCTTGATTCTCTCCTTTGATTCCTTGTATAATGTAATGAACATGATGCATGATTCATCTTAGTGCTCACGGATTCAAGTGCAAACAGCAAACACACTCTATCATTATGCAGTCCTTATCACACATATTTCATCAAAATTATCACAATTTTAAGTACAACTTTTAGGGTTTCTCATCATCAAAACCGAGAGTGAATAGTTCTCACTTTCTTGTCCACCACAATTTTCCAAAACACCACACGCATAAAGCTTTTCAAACCAAGTGAACACATCCATCACAATCAATTCAATCATCCATCATCCAAACTAACAAGCAAACATTCTCATGCAAATCACACAAGGTCCAACACGGTTTTCAATTTCTAAGTGTAGTTCAATATTCTAGGCTTTCTCCATGCAAGATCAAATCTGTCCAGCTTTTCCACTAGATTTTTATCAAACTAAAAATTATATAACACAAAGAAATTAACATGCAATGACATAGTTTCATCGTCCAAGTGGAGGGGCAACATTTCCAAGTGACATTCGAATTTTTAAGGGAAAACCGAAACACTTAGGGCTGAAATCAACATGCAATGGCTTCCATTTCACATGCAATCCAAGGTTTATTGATCACAAGGGTAGATCTACATTTTAAACAAAGAATCCAGCCAAACAAAGGTGAAACCGAGGCATGCACAAAGAGATCCAAAGCATTTCATGGTTAAAAATTAACATGCAATGGAAAGAATATGTTGATCAAGTTCATGGTTCATGGTTTCAAGAAGAAAATGTCATTAGTTCAAAGATTCTACCAAGGGAATACAAAAACCGAGACATGCACAAAGAAAGATCCACATCCACACATCAAAGTTTCAAGCTTTTTAGGAATTAAAGTTGATTGAAAGTGAAATCAAACTCTTTAGGAGGTAACCGAGACATGCAACAAGGAAATCCATACACTTTTTGGATAAAACTTAACATGCAAGTTCAGATCTGAAGTTCTTTCAACATGCAGTCCAACACACACTAATTTTTCAAGGAAAAATGTGTAAAAACAGCCAAGAGATGGACATGCAAACACGTCAAGTGTGAGAACTCCCCCTTGCCTTGATTGTGACGAAAATTTGTGAGCAAAAAGAGTTGATCTTGGCTGGTTCCTCAAAGGAAAGTTGCTGGACCGAGAGGATGAGTCTCAAACTTCAAACTTTCTCTTCTTGGTTAGGTTGTCTTCCTCGGTTCTTTGAAGAGAAAAAGGGGAAAAAGCTTCAAATGGTTAGGAACAAGTGAAAAAGGAGTTTCTTAGGAGTTTTCGGTGTTAGGCTTCCATGGATCTTCAAATCAAAGAAGGAAAAAGGATGAGAAAGCTTACCTCTTTGAAGGAAGGGTCACGGTTTTGAAGAATCAAGCAAGAGAATGCAAGAGTGAAAGCTTGGAGCTCCTTGGCTTGTCTTGGAAGGTTGAAAGGATGAAAATTTTTTGAGAGATTTAGGGAGGAAGGGTCTCAATTTCTTTGAGGAAAAAGAGAGAATGGAACTTGAAAGGAATTTTGAGAGGAAGGGTGGAGAGCTCACGGTTTTTGAGTGAAAAAAGAGAGAAATGAGGTGGTTTGGTCTATTTATATGGAGGGTTTAACCTTTAAGTGACCAATTGCCACTTAACATGTTCATTTTGGCTTGCTTAGCAAGACTTCCAAACTGAAAACTGCACACGGTTTTCATTGAGTAAAAGCTGAAGTGAATTTGGTAAATTGGTGCAAGGAAAGAGGTGTTACGGTTTTTTGTGCATGAATAGTGAATTTTGGGAAAACTTGTAGGCAAAGTTAGTAAAATTCAGGAAGTTAAGTGCATGAAATACCCTAGGCTGCATGCACACGGTTTGGATATCACAAATTCCGAAATTCTGCACAAAAATCCAAAGGTAAGATTTTGGACAGCAATTGCATGAAATTTGGTTGGCCGAGAAAATGCGACATGACTAGGTTGTCACTTGGACGAGACTTTTGATGTGGTGCTAAGTTCAAGAGAATGTGATTGGTTAGAATAATTATGATGTTGGCAATTTGGAAGACATGAAAAGAAAGTTCCGAAATGACTTTGCCGACAAATCGGGAGACAAAATCCCGTGCATGGAATTCTAGTGGTCGATACTAGATTTCGGAATTTCGGGGTAATCACGATGCTTGTAAAATAGGGGACAAGGTTTGTTTGCATGAAAATCTAGTGGCCGATACTAGATTTGGAAATCTCCGAGTAATGATTGCTAGATCTCACGGAATTTTATGCAATGATTTTGACGGCTAAGAAATCATTACTAAATCTTTGTAATGATTAGGAAATCTTTACAATAATGATTTCTAGATTTCGTGTAAAATTTTGACGGCTAAGGAATGATTACAAAATCTTAGCAATGATTACAAAATCTCACGTTTTTCAAGGCGAATATCTTTGATTTGACAATTTAAATAAGATAAAATTTTAACTTTCGGGATAAATTATCAGGGGCATTGTGAACAGCACAATTGAACATACTCAGGAAAATCCTTGGACGATATTGAAACTATCTATTTGCATGCAGTTACCTTAAAATACCTAATTCGAAAATAATTCAATATTCTAAAAAATAAAAATGCAGCATCTATCTAATTATTCCGACGCTAGCGAGCCGGAATAAGCTAATAATTGAAATCTAGAGACTACTAGCTAATTCTCAAAAATTGGGGCGTTACAATTGGTTCAGACCTGAAGAACAAATTCAATTTCCATTGACAATAGTTCCTCTGAAATTAATTAATCAAATTTCCATTCAATTACTACGTAAAGTACAGAATCAACCACTCAATCCATTCCAAAACTTGAAATCCAGATCGAGAATCAATTCAACATGTTCGCTTTGGATCTACAATCCTTAACTATAAAGAAATTACACAGCCATTATAGCAGAGAAAGAAAAAGAAAGAGAAGAAGAGGAAGAACGCAGAGGAAGCATCTTCAACCGATCTTCAATCCGATTCCTCTAGTTTGAAGCTCGGTGTTCATCCCCACTCTCTCTCTCTCAGACTCTCTCCACACCCAAGAACTAAGTGAAAATGAAAAATGAACAAAAGATCCAAAAATTTGAGCGTTTCTGCAATGTATAATTTTTCCCAACTCAGGGCGTTGTCACTTTGCTTCATAAGAGTGGCCACGCAGAGGCTCATGTAGTTTCTGGAAGACTGGAACATTTACTTTTGTTGATAAGAGTAGCAACGCAGATGGTCGAGAAGTGTACGTGATCACTTTCGAGAGCGAGAGTGACCACGCACAACTTGCCTTAATACACTCCTCTTTGGAACATCCACTTTTGCTAGCAAGAGTAATCACGCAGAACCTTGCTGAGATTGAAGTCCTCTAGAACGCTCACTGTTGCTAGCAATAGTGATAACGCCTAGTGTGTTCTTCTGAAAGACTCTCTGGAACACTCACTTTCGCTGGTAAGAGTGACCACACCCAGACTATATTCCTCATTTATGCTCTGGAACGATCACTTTCACTAACAATAGTGATCACGCCCAGCTTTCATTCCATTAATCTTGTTCTTTGAGTCCAGAATTGTCACTTTTCCTCTATCTTTCCATTGATCTTCCATCTTCATGCACTTGGCTCAGATTTTCCTACAAAAACATGATAAAATTCTTAAATTCTACACAGAAAATTTACAAATTCTAAAACAACTATGTATTTAAAGAAATTCTTCAATCATTATATTTTTATGAGTTTTTCTGCTTTTCCTAACATATTTTTCTTATTAAATGGGTTAAAACTATAGTATAATACTAGTAAAGATGTGGATTCATCACACATCACTCCCATACATGGATTCAACCCCAGTGTGTTATAAAATCCATCAAATATCTTATCTTTGTATGACAAACCACTATGAAAAATTGCAAATTCAAAGTGCAATTTCTATGAAATTAAGAGCAAGTGTTTATATACTATTATTGAAACTAAGACGCTAATTTAAGGAATTGGAGGATAGGGATTGAGGAATAGAAATAGGTAGAGGCGAATGTGATTGTGTGAGGCATGGTTGGGACATTAGTTGTGGTTTAAGCAGTAGAGGGAGTTGAAATGTCTGTTTCAAATTTGCTTGAGTGAGATTGGTTTCACTTTCATAAAAAATAGGAATTTTAGTGCACGGCTTTTTGTTCAAGCGAGACAGTTTTCTGAATCAACCATTCTAGAGCACTCTCGCTCAAGCGAGATAGGATAAAGTTGTCCCAACGGTCTTCTCACTCAAATGAGAAGGGGTCTCTTTTTGTAGGCAAGTGTGCCTATTAAAAAGTAATAAAGAATTTTTGAAAAGAGTACCCAAATTATCGTCCCATAGAGATTATTTTTAAGTACCGATAATAGCTTGATTTGATTGTTTAAACGTAACAGGATTATAATAAAGCAAAAATAGAGTTTAATGTTAACAATAAATTAAAAAAACAGTAATACGATGTATGAGAGAGATTTGATGAGATGAGCCTAGGACTTATGGGTTCACCTACTACACTTCTTTACGCTCTAATTAATTTAATCCTGATATTGATATCCAAATATTTGCCAACCACTCATAATTAGTTCTATTAACACCCAATGATTATGCAATGTTAATATTCTTTTCTCTGAGCAAACACCCCCAATGATCATCCAAGGTAATTGGTCGAAAAAACATGAAGATCTTATGAGTTTGTTAATATAATAACAATTGAAAGAAAGGAATTAAGTATAATTAACCTAATCCCTTATCTCATTTTATCGTATAGTTTCGTTGATTACATGTGGTACAATTGCCTAGAATGCAACTAACTATAGAATTCTAAGGGTGATCAAATCTTAATATACACAATATAATCCAATATAATAAAACCAAAAATGAAAAGAAAACCAATACCAACATTAAAGTAAAAATCACATAAAGTTTGTAGTAGGATCCACCATACCCTAGCTATGGGTTTAGTTACTCATAACAAAATAAACTACGAAGAACATGATAAATAAACTCATAACCACAAAGGAAAAGTCAAACAAAAGAAACCTAGAAAGGTAGAAGATGAAGAGAGTTCTCGTTTTTCGAAGGGGCGCTTAATCACTTGCTTGGACTCAAAGGAGAAGCTTGTTGTCCTTGCCAATGGTCTCCAATGACTCTCAAAGATGAGTATGGTTAGAAATAAGAAGGGGAAGAAGGTGTGTAGAGAAGTGGAAGTGTTAAGTGTGGAGCATAAGGCCTCTTTATATAGGCTGTGCCCTGAGTTTCCAGTTGGTTAAGCTCTATCTTTTTAATTCAGTTTTATCCACAATCAGAATTGCTCCAAATCTTCATATCTAAGTTTAAATTTTAAATTCAAAATTCAAACTCAACTTCACATAGCACTGCCAAGGACTAAAAATATTTAATTTTTAGCTTGAATATCTCCATAATGTACTAATAACAACTTGCAGCTAAACTATAACAATTAATAACATAATTAGTGTAAATATATATAAAATAGAGTTTAAGTGTATAAATATATGTTATAAAATATATCAAAATATGAACTTATCAACCCCCTCATACTTGAGATTTGCTTGCCCTCAAGCAAAAATCCTAGCTAAAGAATGAAGGAATAATTTGAAACATATCATCAAAACAAGAAACCTAAAACACCAGAGATATAGAGAACACAAGAGTAATATCAATTAGTTCAAGTAATCAAAACTTATTTGAAATTTTATATTCTCTATTGATGAATCAATATTTTGACTGATATTTTAGCATAATTCTAACACATTTGATAAGAAAGATATATAAAGAAAGCAGAAAAACTCAGAAAAAGAGAAAGAATTGAAGTTTTGTTTAAATTTGTAATTATTTTAGCAATTGTGAAATTTTTGCTTAGGAATTAAGTTTTTAATCTTGTTTTTGAAGGAATAAATTGAACAAGGATCATATCCATGGAGGTTTGATGACAAGGAAGAGGAAAGAAGCAAGTCTGGACTCCAAAAACATAAGAATAAGAAATTGCAGACTGGGCGTGATCACTATTGTCAGTGAAAGTGATCACTTCAGAGCTCAAAGAAGAAGTGAAGCCTGGGCGTTACCACTTTTATCATTAAAAGTGATAGTTCAAGAGAGGCAAAATATCAGGAAAGCTCTGCGTAACCACTATTGTCATCAAAAGTGATCGTTTTGGAGAGTCTTCAACTTGGCGAGTTGCGCGTAGTCACTTTTATCAGCAATAGTGATAACGCGCAACTACTTTGGCTCTGCGTTGTCACTTTTATCAGCAAGAGTGATAGTTCCAGAGAGCTCTCAATATCAGGAAGTTGCGCGTGGCCACTATTTCTGGGAAAAGTGTTAACGCGTAACCAAAAACTCTCTGCGGAACTACTATTTCTCATAAAAGTGATGACGTGAAAATCTGGGAAATTCTATAAATACCAAAAATGATCCGAAAAAAGGGGATTCTATTCATTTTCAGTTTTTTTAGTTAGATTCTTGTTAGAGAAAGTGAGAGAGAGGAGTGGGGATTCGAATCTCGGAGCTTCATGAAGAGGAATTGGAGTGGAGCAAGCTTCCATGGCGATTCTGATTTTCTTCTTCTCTTCTTCTCTTTTTTTCCTTTTCTCTGCTGCCATGGTTGTGTAATTTGTTCATAGCTAGGGATTGTAGATCTGGAACGAATATGTTGAATTGATTTTGGATCTGGATTTCAAGCTTTGGAATAGATTGAGTGATTGATTTTGCACTTTACATAAGAATTGAATGGAAATTTGATTAACTAATTTAAGAGAAACTTTTGACAATGGAAATGAAATTTATTCTTCAGATCTGAACCAATCACCAAGATTATAGTTTTCTTAGGGATAAGGAGCTTTGATCTTGCAATCTTTTAGTTTCTTATACTTAAAGCAATGTTGAATTAAATCAGATCTAAGGAATTAGAATGTTTTAATTGAATGTTAGGTTCACTGAGTTAAGGAATTAACCTTTGAACAATAGAACGTGAAACTGATTGTCTTTCTTTCCAAATGCTTGTTAATTCAGAACTTTATTGATTAAACATTGGAGTTTTGGTGAAGCAATTCCCTAGCTATGGTTTTTTCCTCTGTTATCACATAATTGTTTGTTCATTGTTCTGTTTTCTGCAAGTTCATTTTACTTTTAATTGTTCTAGTTTGCTGTTATTACATGTTACTACTCTCCTTCCAATTTTGAAAAAGCTTAAATGATTATAATTCTATGAAGTGGTATTTGAAACCTAAATTCCCTGTGGAGACAATATTTGGATCTTAAATTTACTAATTACTTGCTGCAATCCTAGTGCACTTGCTAGTGTTAGATTGCGAACAACAAGTTTTGGCGCCGTTGCCGAGGAATTTTGCATTTCAATATCATTAGTAGTAGAAAAGTAACTAGATTGAGCATTTATTTTGTTGCTTTGCTTTCAGATTGCTTTCTGCATAATTTTACTGCACCTTGTGTAGTATTCTGCATAATATTGCTGTCTGTTGCATAGAATTTTTACATCCTTTTTGTCTGCATAATTTCAGTTTTCATTGTTCTTCATATTTGTAATTGCCATTCTGCATATTTTTACATGATTTTACAATTCTGCAACTGCTAGATTTAAGTTTCTATATGCTTTTACTAATAGATTTTGCATGATTTCTTTTGTGCATTTCTGAATATCAATTGTAGTCTATTTTTGTTTTAATCTGATTTGTATATGCATGGTAAAAACAAGAATAAATCAATTTTGGTCTTTGATCCTGACATAGACATAACTCTGAGAAGATTGAGAAAAGAGTCTAGAGCAGAAAAAGTCATAGGGAGTGATAGTGAATTAGAAACTGTCCATTCTCTAGAATTTCAGAGTAATCCTAGAGTGAAAACAACATCTACACCTTTGAGACAACCAAATCCAGCAATAGAAATGGCAGAGCAAAACAGAATTAGAACATTAGGGGACTATGCTATTCCTAACATGCAAGGTTTTAACTCTTCTATAATTAGGCCAACTATTCAAGCCAACCATTTTGAGATTAAACCTGCCCTACTACATTTAGTCTAACAGGATCAGTTTTCTGGAGGAAATTCTGATGATCCTAACTTACATATTTCAAATTTTCTGCAGCTATGTGACACCATAAGAATGAATGGAGTTAGTGAAGAAGCTATCAGATTGAGACTATTTCCTTTTTCCTTGAGAGATAGGGCAAAATGCTGGTTACAAGCTCAACCACAAGGAAGCATTACAACCTGGATAGAACTTGTGAATAAGTTTCTAACTAAGTACTTCCTTCCATCCAAAGCTGCTAAGTTGAAAGGAGAAATTACTTGCTTTGTGCAGCAAGAAGGAGAATCATTGTATGAAGCTTGGGAAAGATACAAAGAATTACTTAGAAGGTGTCCACATCATTGTATCCCAGATTGGATGCAATTGGAAACTTTTTATATTGGGATGAATGCAGCAACAAGAACAATGGTTGATGCTGCTGCTGGAGGTTCATTAAATACAAAGTCCTTGGAAGAAGCTCAAAGAATTATTGAGATGATGGCATCTTCAATGTATCAGAATTCAAACTCAAGAAATCAAGGAAGAAACTCTGGTCATGAAGCTAAGGTTCTGGAAACTTTTCTTGCACAGAATCAGCTACTAAATCAAATGTTTTTAGAACAATTAGCTGCCTTAACACAACAAATTAGCAATCTGCAAACAGGGAGTATGCCTACCAGTCAGCTAAGTTGTGATTTTTGTGGAGGAAACCATATAAATGGTGCATGCGAGGCATCTACAAGTGAACCACAAAAGCAAGTGAATTATATGAATAATTTTCAGAGACAACAGCCATCATATCCCCCTGGATTTCAATTTTCAAATAATAGAACTCAGCAGTATTCTAATTGGAATAATTAATATTCTGCTGCAAAGAATTCTAACTCAAATTTGTCTTTTTCTAATGTAGGACCAGCAACACAACAACCTTATTTTCAGAGGAATTCATCCACTTAACCTCAAGGAAATCAGAAATTTTCTAAGCCTATGAATGAGAGGTTAACTGAGATGGAAGAAACTATGCTGCAATTCATGAAAGTGACTCAAACAAGCTTCAAGAACCAAGAAGCTTCCATGAAGAAACTAGAAACACAAATCGGACAATTAGCTGAACAAATATCCAGTAGGGATGAAGGAAGATTTCCAAGCAATACAGTAATCAATCCTAAAGAGCAATGTCAAGCCATAACTACAAGGAGTGGAGCTGTAATTGCAAGTCCTAAACCAGCAGAAAAGAAAGTAAATGATGCAGCAGAGAGAAAAATTGAACGAGATCTGCAACAAGGAAATTTTAAGTTATTGAAGAAAGACCATTCAGAAGAAAAAGTAGATGTTCTTATGAATTCTGAGAGGAAAACCAAAAAGCAACTCTTTGAGGAAGCTTGTAAGCCAATAGATCCAGAAAAATACAAGAGGCTGCCCTATCCTCAAAGAGTCCAAAATCCTAAACAAGAGGAACAATTTGAAAGGTTTATGAATGTCTTTAAGAAATTACAAATTAACATTCTTTTTGCAGAAGCTTTGGAGCAAATGCCTTCATATGCAAAGTTTATGAAAGAACTACTTTCCAGAAAAAGAAAGCTAGAGCATGATAAAATAGTACCTTTGACAAAGGAGTGCAGTGCCATTCTCAAGAGAAAGCTTCCTCAAAAGCTGAAAGATCCTGGATCATTTAGCATTCCTTGTGAAATAGGAAACTGCACTGTGGGAAGAGCATTGTGTGACTTGGGAGAAAGCATAAATCTGATGCCATTGGCTGTTCTATAGAAACTTGGGATAGAGGAAGTGAAGCCCACCAACATTACACTGCAACTAGCTGATAGATCATATACCTATCCATATGGAGTTGTTGAAGATTTATTAGTTAAAGTTGATAAGTTCATTTTTCCTACAGATTTTGTTATTCTGGACATGGAAGTGGATTCCAACATTTCTTTGATACTAGGAAGGCCATTTCTTGCAACCGGAAGAGCCTTAATAGATGTACAGAAAGGTGAACTTATGCTTAGAGTTCAAGATGAGAAGGTAGTGTTTAATGTGTTTGAAGCTTTAAAATATCCAATTGAAGATAGTACAAGTATGAAGGTAGATATACTGGATGCTTTTATTACACAACGCCATATTAATGAAATTGATGAACTTGCTGTGTTAGACGAAATAATATTTGCAGGGAATAACAAATATAAACTTCTGCATGAAGAATACATCATGGAAGTGCAGCAGCAATTAGAGGCTCTGTCAATTCAAAAATCTGTAGAAAATTCAGTGAAGGAGAAGCTAGAAAAGGATGATAAAGAAGAGGAAAAGCAAAAGCTAGAGCTGAAACAACTTCCTTCCCACCTGCGGTATGCATTTCTGGATGAGAAACATGAAAATCCATTCATCATCAATAATGAACTTAAGGAAGAATAAGAGGAAAAACTGCTGAGAATTTTGAGAGAACACAAATTTGCAATTGGATGGAGTATTGCAGATCTGAAAGGTATAAATCCTTCATTTTGTAAGCACAGAATTTTATTTGAAGAGAATTTTAAGTCTGTTGTGCAGCCACAAAGGAGCTTAAACCCAGCCATGAAAGGGGTAGTTAAAAAGGAGGTCATGAAGCTGTTAGATGCAGGAATAATATACCATATATCTGACAGCAATTGGGTAAGTTCAGTCTAAGTTGTTCCAAAAAAAGGTGGTATGACAGTTGTACCTAATGAAAAGAATGAACTTGTCCCTAATAGGAGTGTGACTGGATGGAGAATGTGCATAGACTATATAGGAAGTTAAATGATGCAACCAGAAAAGACCATTTCCCACTACCATTTGCAGATCAAATGCTAAAAAGACTTGCTGGACATTCATTTTATTGTTTTCTTGATGGGTATTCAGGATATAACCAAATAGTTGTGGATCCTTTGGATCAAGAGAAAACTGCATTTACATGTCCATTTGGAGTCTTTGCATATAGGAAAATAACATTTGGTTTGTGTAATGCCCCTGCCACTTTCCAAAGATGCATGCTTTCTATTTTTTCTAATTTGGTAGAAAACATCATAGAGGTATTCATGGATGATTTCTATGTTTTTGGTGATTCTTTTGATGATTGTTTAGCTAATCTATCCACTGTTTTGCAGAGATGTCAAGACACTAACCTTGTGTTGAATTGGGAGAAGTGCCATTTTATGGTACAAGAAGGCATTATCCTTGGTCACAAAATTTCAGAGAAAGGAATGGAGGTGGACCAAGCTAAGATAGAAGTCATTAGTAAATTGCCTCCACCTGTCAATGTTAAGGGAGTTAGAATTTTTTTAGGGCATGCTAGTTTTTATAGAAGATTCATAAAAGATTTTTCCAAGATTGCTAAACCCTTGAGTAATTTACTTATAAAGGATGCATATTTCATATTTGATGATAATTGTTTGCATGCGTTTTCTATTTTAAAAGAGAAACTGATTTCTGCACCTATTCTTGCAAAACCAGATTGGAAATTACCTTTTGAACTCATGTGTGATGCAAGTGATAGTGCAGTGGGTGCTGTGTTAGGACAGAGAAAAAAATAAGAAATTACATGCTATCTATTATTCAAGCAAAATATTAAATCCTGCACAAGTGAATTACACAACAACAGAAAAAGAACTTTTAGCTGTTGTATATGCTTTTGATAAGTTCATATCATATTTAATGGGTTCAAAAGTGATTGTATACACCGATCATGCTGCTCTTAAATATCTTTTGACAAAACCGGATGCAAAGCCCAGATTATTAAGATGGATTCTACTCCTCTAAGAAGTTGAGCTAGAGATCAAAGACAAGAAAGGGAAAGAAAATAGTGTTGCTGACCACCTATCCAGATTACCTTTGGAGAGTTCAACCACTGAATCATTGGAAATAAATGAAGAATTTCCAGATGAAAAACTGTTTGCAGTGGAAAACATGCCTTGGTTTGCTGACATTGCAAATTTTAAAGCCACTCAATTCATTCCAAAGAGGTTTACCTGGCAGCAAAAGAAGAAGTTCTTACATGACAGCAAATTCTATGTGTGGGAAGACCCATACCTGTTCAAAATTGGAATAGATAGGTTACTTAGAAGGTGCATTCCACAAAGTAAGCAAGCTGAGATACTATGGTATTGTCACAATTCAAAATATGGAGGCCACCATGCAAGTTCAAGGACTGCTGCAAAAGTTTTACAAGCAGGTTTCTTTTGGCCTACACTCTTCAAAGATGCCAGGAGGTATGTGGAAAATTGTGACAAATGTCAAAGAACTGGAAATATCTCAAGAAGACATGAGCTGCCATTAACCAATATCTTAGAAGTGGAACTATTTGATGTATGGGGGATTTATTTCATGGGACCATTTCCCCCATCATTCTCACACGAATACATTCTAGTGGCAGTGGATTATGTGTCTAAATGGGTAGAAGCAATTCCCACCAGATCAAATGATGCAAAGGTAGTGATTTCTTTTATAAGAAAGAACATTTTTTCAAGATTTGGTATGCCTAGAGTGCTGATAAGTGATGGAGGTACTCACTTCTGCAACAAGTATCTTGAAGCTGTATTAATGAAATATGGTGTGAAGCATAAGATTGCTACTCCATACCATCCACAAACAAGTGGACAAGTGGAGGTTTCAAATAGAGAAATCAAGCAAATTCTAGAGAAAGTAGTGAATAGCTCAAGGAAGGATTGGTCAAAGAGGCTGGATGATTCATTGTGGGCATATAGAACTGCTTTTAAAACTCCAATTGGTATGTCTCCATATCAGTTAGTATTTGGAAAGGCCTGTCACCTACCTTTAGAGCTGGAACATAGAGCATATTGGACTACAAAATGGCTTAACTTTGATTTGTCAAGTGCTGGAAGGAAGAGAATTCTGCAACTGCATGAATTGGAGGAATTCAGACAGCAAGCTTATGAGAATGCAAAGTTGTACAAAGAAAGAACTAAGAGAATCCATGACAACTTCATTCTGCAAAAAGATTTTAGACCTGGCCAGCAAGTGCTGCTATTCAATTCAAGATTAAAATTGTTTCTAGGGAAATTGAAATCTAGATGGTCTGGACCATTTTTAATAAAGGAGACCTCTCCCTTTGGAGCAATTCTTATAGAAGATCAGAAAACAGGGAGGGAATTCAAGGTCAATGGCCAAAGATTTAAGATCTATCATGGAGAAGAGTTTGCAAGAAACATATCATGCTTGAAATTGGTTCCTCTTGAATAAGGAACAACTAATGTCAAGCTAGTGACATTAAAGAAGCGCTTTGTGAGAGTCAACTCACATTTCTAAACCAGTTTAAGCTTTCTATAGTATTTTTAGAATTCTGCATCTGTTATTCTATAAAAACTCTGCATAAATACTGCTGAATCTGATTTTCTGAGGTGCATTTGGATGTTTAAATTGAGGTGAATGTGTAGTTAAGAGTTTAAGATCTGCATAATCAGATTTTACCAATTTCTGGAAGTTTCTGCATAATGTATGTGAATATTCTGCTGAATTTGATTTTCGAGGCACAATTGGGATACTTGAATTGAGATTCAATGTTTAGAGTGTGTATTTGATAGATTCGAGAGTGAAAATTGAATTAATTGAGGTTTTAGAGGTATTCGATTAATGAGATGAGTCACTATTTTGCAGAAAAGGAGCTACGCATAGAGTTCAGTTTGGAGGATCCATGCTGGAACAATCACTTTTTCTGATAAAAGTGATCACGTAGAGACAGATGGGAAAACTAGCTCTCTGGATCGTTCCCTTTTATTGGTAAAAGTGACTACACATAGGTAAGTAAACTTTCAATATTTCTGCGTTAGTACTTTTATTGAAAAAAGTTATCACTTTACTGCGCGTTATCACTTTGCTCAGCAATAGTGATAACGCTCGCCTCACTCTGAAAAATCTACTCTCTAGAGCATTCACTCTTACGAATAATAGTGATTACGCTAGGAACAATTAATTTTACAACGTTCATTTTTGTTTAAAAAATTGTCACGTGCCCAGCATAACCATATATAATCCATAACCTGAGCACGCACACACACTTTTCATGCTTAAAACTTCATCTCTTTCTAAGTTTTCTCTGCAAATCTCACCCTCTGTGTGCGTCGACCTAGAATCAACCAGCATTTCTCATTCAATACTACATCTTCCTGCAAGGTACACTTACTCTCATCCCTCTGTAACTGTAGTTAGGGTTTTCTGCGTTTGAAGTTTGTGGAAAATTGTGGAATGGGGAACTGAGGCACTGTAGGAACAATACACTGAAGAAGTCCTTCTTGTCATTTATTGAGCATTTGAATATGCATTGTACATATTTGAATAAAATTTCTGCAGAAATTGGGATGACTAAAAAGACTTCAGTAAAAATGTTTAAACTAAAACTGTTGAATAAGGTTAATTGCAACCATACACTGCATGTAGTACAATCGAATGTTTGGAAAATACCAGGACAATCAATTTTGCATTACTTTGATAGAATAATTTTTTTTGCTGAGAATGATTGGGTTGCAAAATATGTTGAAAATTGGTTGAAACTTAAAAATATTGCTCTGTGCTACCCTAATTTTTTATGACAGTGAACACATCCTGAATTTCCAAATTAGGAGTATCTAAATTTTTCTAAATGTGATGGATTAATGTTGTGCATCTATACTGTGCATCTGTATAACACATGTTCTGACAGCAAACTTAAATTCACAGTCTAAGGCTATTTGGTTCAAAATAGAATGAATAATACTCTAAATAGCTGTTCTCTGTCATGTATGTTAGTTTGATGGGATGGTTGAAATCGCATTGCACTATATGAACCAAATCTCTGCAGAATCTGAACTGATAGTAACAAAATTTTCTAAAACTGTGGAATTGGAAATTAGAATGCATAACTGTGCTAAAATTGAGTTAGACATTAAATTGGGAATATCTGAAGTGCATAACTTGATTGTGAAATAAATACAACTTGTGAATTTTTGCTGACAGTACAGAATTGTTTTGAAAAACTGGTCAAGGCATGTAATAATCTTTCTGCGTTACCCTGATGTTTTATAAGAGTGTGCACTCTGAATTCTACTGTTAAATTTTGCATGTTTTGACTAAGTTGTGCAATTGGATGTTGGAAATTGAATGTGAATGATATTATTAGCAGATTGTATGATGTGAAGTATTAGAAAATTTAAATTTCTGCAAACTGCTTGATTGCATTTTCTACAGTATAGGATTATTCTATGGTTCTAAAATTTTAAACTGACAATTACTCCTTTCTTGCAGAAAAGTACAAAATGATTAGGACTTCATTCAATACACCTGTAGGTCCTCCTAAAAAGAAGCAAGCTGCATCTTCTACCACTCCTAAGAAGAAGCGAGCTGCATCTTCCATAACTCCAACAAGAAGATCCAGCCGAAATCTTCAAGCTGCAGCATCAAAGAGGACCAGAACTGATGGTGTCTCAAGTTCCTCACCTATTCAGATCTTTGAACCCTCACCTTCTCCCTCACCTCAGACAAGGTCATCTACACCTGCATCTGAACCTTCACCTTTTCCACCACCTCAGACGCGATCTCCTGCACCTTCACCTTCGCCATAACCTCCACTAAGAACAACTGCACCCTCAGGATCTTCACCACCTGCCACACATGATCCAAGATTCAGAAGTTTGGCTGATGAAAACTTTTTTAGAGCCAATATTCTAAGAAGAAAAATTGTTCCTGACAGAGCATTCCAAATAACTGAGAACAATTACCCTGAATTCAAGGAGGAAATCCAGAGAAGAGGCTGGGAATTCTTCTGTGCAACAGCTGGCCTGGGTTGGAGGAAAATCACTCAGGAATTCTATGCAAATGCCATGAGGTTTAAAGGAAAAGGAATCCCTAAGTTCAGCTCCATGGTCAAAGGCATGAGGATTAACTTCTCACCAGCAAACATCAACAGGGTGCTGGAAATTAAGTCTGCACAACATGCTGCACAACTGGACTTCAAAACATTTAAGGAAAGTCCAGATATTGATTTTATGCAAATTCTAGAAAGGATTGGAAAACCAGGCACCACATGGGAGCTTAACCAGTCTAAGAAGCCAAAGCACATTGTCACTAAAAATCTTCTGCCCTTTGCCAAAGTATGGAGCATGTTTATCTTAAATTCTTTGATGCCTGTCAAACATAGCTCCACACTAGCTGTCGAGAGGGCTGCTCTGCTTTTTGCCATAGTCTCTGACATCTACATAGATGTGGGAGAAGTAATAAGTGAATGTATTTTGGGAATACTGAAGACAAAAAAGGATTCATTAGCCTTCCCTTCAGTAATTACATTACTTTGTGATGACGCAGGAGTAGAGTTTGGTGATTACTAAGAAAAAATCAGAGCTGCACCATCCATTTCTATAGCTCTGATAAAAGAGATTTATGCAACTATTTCCTGCACCTCTGCAGCCCCAATTCCTTCACAATTCAAGAAAGAGAAATCGATGATGATGAAGGACACTCTGAAGCAGCTAGTTGAAGGGCAGAATCAATTGGCTGAAAGGTAGACTGAGCTGCACAATAGCCTCAAAGCTGGAGTTATGTTAATGGAATGTATTATGCTGAATATTGGTCAGAAATTGAGAATGACCAAAGATGAAATGTATCATACTCCAGACTTGGCAGAGAATGCCCAGTGCCTTCGTTCTTCTGTTTTCAAGAATATGCCAATATACAGAACCCGCTTTCCTCAGCCACTATTTGAAGAAGTAGTGGAAGAAGAAGAAGAAGAAGAAGGTTCTGAAGAGGAAAGCTCAGAGGAAGAAGATGCAGCAGAAGACTAGTTTAGGAATTTATGTTCTGTTATTAGGAGTTTGTAAATTTCTGGTAGTTTTAAACTTTTTGGGTTGTAATCACTAATTAGTACAATTTGGGTTAAATTTCATATACTTGTTCTGCATTTATATTAGTTTTCTAACTAATTACCTTTCTCTTGCTGCAAATTGATGAAATTCTGGTGTTTTTGTGCAGAGAATGTCACACACACAACACTCACACACATTGGATGGTGACTCTTGCACAAGCTGCCATGAAAGGGGGGTTTCATTCTCTACCTCTTATTCATGTGTTGCCTCACAATACACTGAATTGTTTTTGAAAAACACTAAATACTAGAATAAATAATAAACTGCTGGCTGTGAATTCTATGTGAATTTTTTTTGAGTTGTTTTTCCCATTCTCAAAATGAAATCACACTTGTATTTTCAAAATTAGGCAGTCTTGCCACTAGGTGCATATATTTCTGAAAAGTGCATTGTGTTTTCATTAATCCACATGATCACTTAATACCTAGTGAGATTTGAGCTGTCTAATTCTTTTTCTTGTGTGATTAATCATATTTGGCTGTATTTTCTAGAACTTGCCCCTGTTCTTAATTGAATATGCATGTTACAGTTTTCACTCATATGATAGAGGCCATGATTGATATCCTTAGTTAGCCAAAAATGCCTTCCCCTATGATTATTTGTCTTAGTTCAACCCTTTAAGCTTAATATCCCTTTTCTTGAAATTACCTCACTATAAGCCTTGAAAAACCAATTTTACCATTCAAAGGAAAAGAGGCATAGTGAGTTTAATCAAGAATGAGTTTTAAAACTAAGTTTGGGGTGGCATCCACATTTTAATTGCTTGAGGACAAGCAAGGTTCTAAGTTTGGGGGTGGGGAATAGCAAGTTATCTAAGTTTGAGTTCAAAAAGTCAGAAAGAAAGAATAAAAGTGCTGCAGAAAAATGAAAAATTTATGCAGCAAAACTGTGGAAAGAGTAAGTTGGAAAGAGCAAAATGGAGATCAAAAAGAAGAAATTCGCAGTAAACTGTTGCAGAGAAAAAGAAAAAGAAATTCAAGGAAAAGAAAAGAGTAAATGGAAGCAAGAGAAGAAAAAGGAAAATGAAAATTTTGCTGCACAAAAACAATTTGTTTACTGCATAATTGAGGGATTTAATGTGAATTGATGCTAAACCAGACTAGTTTTAAAGTCATTCACTCAAAATGCCTCTGATCTTTTGAAATTGAAAAATTGTTTCTTATTTTGTTTAGTATCTACCTTAACCTAAGCCCTGCTATAACTTGTAAAAAGCCCTCTGGATGCGTGATTAACTGTATTAAGCAGAGGAGATGGAGAAATTGGGCAAGCATATGGTAGAGTGCAGCTGAATTGATGATTAAAGAGAGAAAACAGTACCTAAACATTGTTGAGCAATGAGGCAAACACTGTCCAGTGAGAAGTGATCATGATTTTTAATGTTTCTCACATGAACTTGGCTGATATATATTCACTTAGATAGCAATTATTGCTTAAAACTTGAGGAATGCATTGTGATTGCCATGCTGAAAATTGGAAGAATTACCCTTGGTTTAGTTTGATTTGCTTGAGGACAAGCAAAAATTCAAGTTTGGGGTAGTGATGAATCTATATTTTGACTGATATTTTAGCATAATTCTAACACATTTGATAAGAAAGATATATAAAGAAAGCAGAAAAACTCAGAAAAAGAGAAAGAATTGAAGTTTTGTTTAAATTTGTAGTTATTTTAGCAATTGTGAAATTTTTGCTTAGGAATTAAGTTTTTAATCTTGATTTTGAAGGAATAAATTGAACAAGGATCATATCCATGGAGGTTTGATGACAAGGAAGAGGAAAGAAGCAAGTCTGGACTCCAAAAACACAAGAATAAGAAATTGCAGACTGGGCATGATCACTATTGTCAGTGAAAGTGATCACTTCAGAGCTCAAAGAAGAAGTGAAGCCTGGGCGTTACCACTTTTATCATTAAAAGTGATAGTTCCAGAGAGGCAAAATATCAGGAAAGCTCTGCGTAACCACTATTGTCATCAAAAGTGATCGTTCCAGAGAGTCTTCAACTTGGCGAGTTGCGCGTAGTCACTTTTGTCAGCAAGAGTGATAGTTCCAGAGAGCTCTCAATATTAGGAAGTTGCGCGTGGCCACTATTTCTGGGAAAAGTGTTAACGCACAACCAAAAACTCTCTGCGTAACTACTATTTCTCATAAAAGTGATGACGTAAAAATTTGGGAAATTCTATAAATACCAGAAACGATTCGGAAAAAGGGGATTCTGTTCATTTTCAGTTTTTTTAGTTGGATTCTTGTTAGAGAAAGTGAGAGAGAGGAGTGGGGATTCGAATCTCAGAGCTTCACGAAGAGGAACTGGAGTGGAGCAAGCTTCCATGGTGATTCTGATTTTCTTCTTCTCTTCTTCTCTTTCTTTCCTTTTCTCTGCTGCCATGGCTGTGTAATTTGCTCATAGCTAGGGATTGTAGATCTGAAATGAATATGCTGAATTGATTTTGGATCTGGATTTCAAGCTTTGGAATAGATTGAGTGATTGATTCTGCACTTTATGTAGGAATTGAATGGAAATTGAATTTGTTCTTTAGATCTGAACCAATCACCAAGATTATAGTTTTCTTAGGGATAAGGAACTTTGATCTTGCAATCTTTTAGTTTCTTATACTTAAAGCAATGTTGAATTAAATCAGATATAAGGAATTAGAATGTTTTAATTGAATGTTAGGTTCACTGAGTTAAGGAATTAACCTCTAAACAATAGTTCGTGAAACTGGTTGTCTTTCTTTCCAAATGCTTGTTAACTCAGAACTTTATTGATTAAACATTGGAGTTTTGGTGAAGCAATTCCCTAGCTATGGTTTTTTCCTCTGTTATCACATAATTGTCTGTTCATTGTTCTGTTTTCTTCAAGTTCATTTTACTTTTAATTGTTCTAGTTTGCTGTTATTACATGTTACTACTCTCCTTCCAATTTTGAAAAAGCTTAAATGGTTATAATTCTATGAAATGGTATTTGAAACCTAAATTCCCTGTGGAGACGATATTTGGATCTTAAATTTACTCATTACTTGCTGCAATCCTAGTGCACTTGTTAGTGTTAGATTGTGAACAACATCTATCTTTTTGGTCGATTATTAAATAGTGATACTCTACTCTCCTCCCTATCTTTCAGGGTATAAGGACAAAAATAGAGAACGCTCAGTCCCTCTAGGAAGAAATATACTACCATAGGTTTGACGATAAACCAACACTCCACTAAATCAATTGAATGCAATTAAAAATCATGAGGTCTTTTACATGTTATAATGTGGCCAAAGGGTTATAAATGAAGAAAAAGGATACACAAAGGGGTAACTTAATTAAAACAATTACAAATATCCCCTAAGTTTATAAATAAAGCTCTTGGAATAATAATTTTTATATTTTCACTTTCTTTACTCTTGTTTTCTTTCATTAAAATGTAACCCTTTTTTCTTTTTTCATTTGCAACTTACATGCATTTTATTTTTAAAGCCAAACATTAGATAAATAAAGAAGAATTTTTCTAACAATCCAACAATTTAATTGCTCCATTTACAAACTCAAGGTTAAAAAAGTATTTCATAATTTTAATATAAAGGACCAAGAAAAATCAATAAAGTTTAAAGTGGACAACTAGTTGTATATTTTTCTCAAACATGTTGAAGGCCAAGAAAAAATAATCCTAATATGCATCAATCATATTTAAAACATGCAATCAAAAGAAGTAGCCTCAAATTGGTTATAAGTCAAGTTCTAGAGCATAAATTTTAAGGTGATAATCACACAAAGTAATGAGGAAAGGGATACAATTAAATTAGGATAAAAATTCCCTTTAAGGCTCAAAACTCACATATGTAGGTTAAAGTTTAATGTCAAGCATAAAGTTAGAGATCTCAATTAATTATTATTTTTTAATGTCTCTAAAACTCAATGGAAATTACTCAATTATGTTCTCATTATTTTAAAAAAATTTGGGTTTCTTAGGATAAAATTTTTAAAATTTCCTTAAAATAGGGGCACAGGAGATTACTTGAGAGCAAGTAATGAGACAAGTAATAATGGAACCCCTTTTATACTTAAAGCAAAACATTATCCTCAATGTTTAAAGGGAAAAAAAATAGAGATGAAGAAGACAAGAGAAATAAAGAGAAAGAGACTCCTTGAATGTGAAACAAATTTTGCAGAAAAGCTACCCCTTTCTGAAAAACAAGAACACAAAATAAATAAAACTGAAAAATAAAATACAGGTTGCCTCTTGTGAGCACTTGTTTTACGTCACGAACCTAACGTCTTGTTAGGCTATTGTAAGAACATAGCCTGTTGGGTGGAGGTCACTCCATCTGTGTATAGCTTGGCCCTCAGACCATTAACTTGAAACGTCTCTCCCCTAGCTTTAGAAACGTCTAAGACCCCATAAGGGAGAATCTTGAGTACCGTATAAGGGCCAGTCCACTTGGACTTCAGTTTTCTCAAGAATAGTCGCAGTCGTAAGTTGTAGATCAACATTTTTTCTCCTTCATGGAACTCAGGATGTAGGGTATGCTTGTCATGCCACTTCTTAGTGCATTCTTTGTACAACTTGGCATTCTTGTATGTCGTAAGGCACATCTCATCGAGTTTATTCAGCTCCAATAGTCTTTTCTCACCTACAGGCTGCAAATCAAAATTAAGGAACTTCAAGGCCCAATAGGCCTTGTGTTCTAAATCAACAGGTAAGTGACAAGCTTTTCCAAAAACCAAACGATAAGGAGACATGCCAATAGAAGTTTTAAAGGCAGTACGATAAGCCCAAAATGCATCATCTAATTTTATAGACCAATCTTTTTCTAGAACTATTAACTGTGCGCTCCAAAATCTTTTTCAATTCCCTATTAGATACCTCAACTTGTCCACTGGTTTGGGGATGGTAGGGAGTAGCGACCTTGTGGGTAACACCATATTTTTCCAAGAGATTATCAAAAAGTTTATTACAAAAATGGGTACCCCTATTGCTGATAATTTCCCTAGGAGTTCCAAACCGAGAAAAAATATTTTTCTTAAGAAATTTAGTAACCACGCTAGCATCATTAGTTGGTAAAGTAGCTGCTTCCACCCACCTGGAGACATAATCCACAACAACCAATATGTATTCATTATTAAAAAAACTTAGGAAAAGGTCCTATAAAATTAATACCCTAAACATCAAATATTTCACAAACTAAAATATTGTTGAGGGCCATATTATGCCTTCTAAAAATATTACCACTCTTTTGACATTTATCACATGATTCAACAAAACCATAAGCATTTTTAAAAAGTGTAGGCCAATAAAAACCTCTTTGTAAAACCTTATGAGCAGTTTTGGTGGGGCCAAAGTGGCTTTCCACCTCTCTAGAGTGACAATGCTCAAGAACCACAGTAAATTCACTTTCAGGAACACATCTCCTAATCAAATTATCCCCACAAACTTTAAACAAGTAAGGCTTTTCCCATAAATAGTATTTAACATCAGATAAAAATTTTCTCTTTTGTGAGGATGAGAGTCCATGAGGAAAGATTTTACCAGCCAAGAAATTTACCAAATCCGTATACCAAGGTACCCCAGAAATAGCAAAAATCCTCTCATCAGGGAATGTCTCTTTAATTTCTACCTTGGTGTTCTCCCTCACTAAGGGGTCTAATCTAGATAAGTGATCAGTAACATAGTTCTCACTCCCTTTTTCTATCTTAGATCTCTACATCAAACTCTTGCAACAAGAGAATCCATCGAATAATCCTTGGCTTAGCATCCTGTTTAGCCATCAAATATCTAAGAGCTGAATGGTCAGTATAAATAATCACTTTACACATAATCAAATAAGGGAGAAATTTATCAAATGCAAATATCACATCTAGCATCTCCTTCTCAGTAGCGATATAGTTCCATTATGCTCCATCCAAAGTTCTACTCACATAATAAATGACTTGCAAAATCTTGTCCTTCCTCTGGCCTAGAACTACTCTAACAACTGTATCACTAGCATCACACATAAGCTCAAAGGGTAAAGACCAATCTGGAGAAATAACCACAGGGGCATCAATGAATTTACTCTTAAGAGTATTAAAAGTAGATAAGCAAGCATCATCAAATTTAAACAATATACCCTTAGCTAACAAATCAGAAAGAGGTTTTGCTATTTTTGAAAAATCTTTAATAAACCTCCTATAAAACCCTACATGCCCTAAAAAACTCCTAATAGATTTAACACATGTGGGAGGGGGAAGTTTGGCAATAACTTCTACCTTAGTAGGGTCTACCTCTATACCCTTACTAGAAACTTTATGCCCCATAACAATGCAGTCATTAACCATAAACTGATATTTTTCCCAATTTAAAACTTGTTAGGATTTACAGAAAAAGAAGACACACTGAAATCCTTTATTAAAGAATGAAAGAATTTGTAAGTTTGTGTACAATGAGTACCCCAGAGTTTAGCTCCTCAAAGGCTATCCCTCTGCCACAAGTTCTGACTAACTTCCAAAAAATTGCCTACCTTACTCATTCCCTTCAGTTATATACAATTTGGATAACTAACAGAAAGTAACAAAACATGTAATAGAAAATAACAGCTAACTCTTAATTGGATTGCTTCCTTGTTCTAGAATAAACTATCTAAGGTTTAGCTTTTGTTGTTGGAAAATTATGTTCAACAATATCGGTATTAGGATTAGAAATCACTTGTCCTTGAGTCCTATCATTCCTCCCATCTTGAAAAGCAGACTTGTCCCTAAGGCTGAAGTGAGGAAATTGGCTCAACAATATTGATTCATCTTCCCAGGTAGTGTCCTCGACAAGGCAATGTTTCCACTTGACTAACCACTGTTTGCAAACCTCCCCGTTGAATATAATTTCTCTGGAGGCTAGTGTGGATCAGGCTCAACAAAAGCTTCCAATTCAACCTCAAATCCGGTAGGAAGGTTAGGAGAAACCGTATAATTGCTAATAGCTCGCTTCAACTAAGACACATGGAAAATTGGGTGGACTCGAGTTGAATCAGGAAGTTGTAACTTGTAGGCCACTGCACCCAACTTCTGCAAGATTTTATAAGGTCCATAAAACCTACCAATAATCTTTGGATGAATTCTCCTTGCTACCGTCTGCTATCTGTGAGGTTTGAGTTTAAGAAAGACATATTCCCCTACTTCAAAAGACGCAAGTCTCCTTTTCCTGTCAGTAAACTTCTTCATTTGCTGCTGGGCCTTATGCAGATTAAATCTGAGCTGGGAAAGAGCCTCATCACGATCATGGAGGTCATGAGCCACGGTATGGACCTTAGTCTCCCTTGGAAGAAATCTAATGAGTTTGGGAAGAGGTCTCCCATAAACTATCTCAAAAGGAGTGGTTGCAGTAGCTATGTGAAAGGATGTATTGTACCAAAATTCAGCCCAATGTACCCAAAGAGGCCAATTTCTGGGCTGTTCAGAAGCAAAGCATCAAAGATACGTCTCAAGACATCTGTTTAAAACTTCCGTCTGTCCGTCGGTCTCGGGATGGTAAGAAGAACTCATTTTAATCTTAGTACCTTGTAACCAAAAGAGTTTTTGCCAAAAAGAGATGATAAAAAGAAGATCCCTATCTCTGACAATGGAGGAAGGAATGCCATGTAGACGCACCATCTCCTTGGCAAAGAGGTCAGCAATCATCCTAGCTGCATAGGGATGTTTAAGAAGGAGAAAATGCCCACACTTGGATAACCGATCCACAACTCATAGCCTTTAGACTTGGGAAGACCTATGATAAAATCTAAAGAAATGTCATATCAAACCAAAGAGGGAATAGGTAAGGGCTATAGTAAGCCACTAGGGGAAGTAGCAGCATATTTCTGCCTTTGTCACACATCACAGGCTTGAATGAATTCTTGGACTCTCTTTTTCATGCCAACCCAATACAAATTTCGTGCAATCCTTCTGTATATTTTCAAATATCCTAAGTGCCCACCTTCTGGAGAAGAATGAAATTCTTCTAACAATTGCAAAATAGCAGAAGTAGAAGGAATGACCAGACTGCCTTTATGCAGTAGAGTCCCATTCTGAAGAGAAAAACCAGCTCTATCAGTTGGATTTACTTGCAACTCAGTCGTGATTTTCTGTATTTCTTGTTGTACACTCTCACCTTGCAACCATACTGGACTGGAAACAACTTATTTAATTCCCCATACTCCTTAATTCTGGATAAGGCATCAGCTGCCTTATTTTTTGAACCAAGTTTGTAGACAACTATAAATTGGTATCCTAAGAGCTTAGTCAGCCAACACTGTTGAGCAGAAGTGACCACCTTCTGATGTAAAAACTCCTTTAAACTCCTTTGATCAGTGAAAATAGTAAATCGATTTCCAATTAGATAATGGCACCAATGCTGAATAGATAGTACCAAAGCCATGAGTTCTCTTTCGTAGGCCGATTTAGAAAGCTGTCCCAGAGAAAGAGCTTTACTAAAATAAGCAATAGGTTGTTGTTATTGCATCAAGACAACCCCTATTCCACTACTGGAGGCATCACATTCAATCTGAAATTCCTTTGTAAAGTCAGGTAGTCTCAAAACAGGCGCAGAAGTAACTGCTTTCTTCAAGTGCTCAAAGGCCTGCTTAGCTTGAACAGACCACACAAAAGCATCTTTCTTTGTCAACTTAGTTAAAGGCTTAGCAATTTTTCCATACATAGAAATAAATTTCCTATAGTACCCTGTAAGCCCCAAAAATCCTCTTACACCTTTGACATTTTTAAGGACTGGCCAGTTAATTACAATGTTAATCTTCCTAGGGTCCATGTGTACACCAGATTCAGAAATTACATGGCCAAGATATTCAATCTGATTTTTACCAAAACTACATTTCTTTAAATATGCAACAAACTCGTGCGCTTTTAAAATTTCCAAGACTTGAGATAAATGAAACATATGATCAGACCAATTCCTGCTGTACACTAGTATATCATAAAAAAAAAACTAAGACAAAGTGACACAAAAATGGACAAAAAACCTGATTCATTGTTGATTGAAAGGTAGCTGGGGCATTCAAAAGGCCAAAAGACATGACTAAGTACTCATAATGTCCCTCATGGGTTCTAAAAGCAGTCTTCTCAATATCCTAATCTCTGACACGAATTTGGTGGTATCCAAAACGTAAGTCCAGCTTGGACAAAAATCTCATCCCATATAACTCATCTAACAGCTCATCCACAATAGAAATTGGAAATTTATCCTTAACAGTAGCTTTGTTGAGCTCTCTATAATTCACACACATTCTCCAAGAAGAATCTTTTTTTTTTTTAACAAGGATAACTTGCCTGGAATATGGACTAGTACTCTGCCTTATAACTCCAGAATCCAACAGCTCCTTCAGCTACCTTTCAATTTCATCCTTGTGGAGATGTGGGTACCTATAGGGCCTCACACTAATGGGACTGGTTCCAGGGAAAAGGATGATTGAGTGCTCAGTAGTTCTTTGAGGAGGCAGCCCTTATAACTCGCCAAAAATTTCAGCATATTTATCCACCACCATCTACAATTCCTCATACTGATGAGGGACCAGATGCTCATTGTTAGCACAAGGTTCCAAAACCCTCTATTTTCAATTAAGACCTTCCACTCCACAAATTTGGCCTCCTAACAACTCATTGAAAGTAGGAGTAGTACTCATTTTGCTGCCAATACCTCTCAACTCTATCAGTTCTCCATTTTTTTGGAAACTCATAGAAAGGTTTCTCCAATCCACCATAACCTTGCCTAAGGATTGTAGCCAGGCCACTCCTAGAGTCATGTCTAATCCTCCAAGGTCTAACACGTGAGCATCCACTCTGATTTGCATAGTGTCTAAATCTAGCAAAATGTTAGGACAAATACCCACCGTTTTAACTCGATGGCCATCGCCGAGCTTCACTCCAAGGCTCTCTTTCCCTTCCATCTCTACTCCCAAGGCTTGGACTACCGTAGGGGATATGAAATTATGACTGGCTCCACTATCTACTAACAGAATTACTAGCACACTACTCAATTTTCCCACCAATTTAAGGGTATTAACACCATCCTGAAAGTCCTCAGCAATATCCAAAAGATCCATGGTGTAACAGTCCAGCTGGTCTGCTCTTGCATCATTGTTGCCTTCCTCTATTCTCATTATCTTGCCAGTGTCGGTTACATCTTCGTCCTCCCCTAAAATCACCAGTCTCAGTTGTCTTTCTTGACGATCAACACAAACATGCAGGGGATGGAATTTTTCCCCACATCTAAAACATAACCCCTTACTCCTCCTTTCATGAATTTCTTTATTGGACAAGTGCCTCACCCCCTATTCTTTGAACCTGTAACTCTAGGTCTTTGATTCATAGAAGCAAAAGATTCTATCGAAGCCTCAGACCTCCTTCCTACAGAATACCCAACGTTACCAGAAACAGAACCAACGTTTACCACTGACCTTGTCCCCATTAGGGAAGTAGTTCTATCTTGATGTAAAGAACTGATATTTCCCTTGAAACCTCTGGAAAACCGCCATTGTGCCAACATTTCCCATGCGCAGATGAGATGTCCAGAGAACCCAAGATTTCAGCCTCTACGCACCTGGCCAACCAGATCGGGTTGAGTCGATTCCTTAGCCCAAAGGTCCACACGTGCAATCAGATCTTCTCTTTGAGGCCTTTCATAAAGAGCCCTACGAACTAGTTTTTAGGTAAACGACCAACCTGCACTGTTAGAAACTTAAACTCTTCCATATATTCTTTGATCATTCCTTCTTGCTTCAAATCTGCAACCTCCTCGAAAGGATTGTCGAATCGGCCCCCTCCAAAATGCATTGCCACAGCCGTCTTGAAAGATTCCCAACTGGGAGAATCTTCTAAATCCAGCCACATTGGAACCAATGAATGGTTCCCCCATCCATGCTTAACCATGCTAGCTTCACCTTGTTGAGATCCAAAATTCCTTGAACCTCAAAATAGGTTTAAGCCCTTGTAATCCATCTCCTTGGGTCTGTCCCATTAAAGGAAGGCAGTTCCACCTTCTTTGCCATTAATTGGAACTCACCTAATGCGTCTGAACTCGCGCTAGATGATGGCCCCTTTTCCTCTCTACCAGGCGTATTTTGACCTGAATGCTGACCTGATTGATCGGTGTGTTTGGTTACGAAGTCTCGTAACAGATCTTTGAGGCCTCTCATTCTCCCATTCATTATCGTCATTAAACCCTCAAAGCGTTCCTCTAAAGAATTCAGACATTCATCAAGAACGTCACTACGAGGATCCATGTTAGTGCCGTGCTTCGTCATTTGTTGCTCGCTGTACGTGCCTTCCACGGCAGGTCGGACCAATGTTAGGATTTACAAAAAAAAGAAGACACACTGAAATCCTTTATTAAAGAATGAAAGAATTTGTAAGTTTGTGTACAACGAGTACCCCAGAGTTTAGCTCCTCAGAGGCTATCCCTCTACCACAAGTTTTGACTAACTTCTAAAAAACTGCCTACCTTACTCATTCTCTTCAGTTATATACAATTTGGATAACTAACAGAAAGTAACAAAACATGTAATAGAAAATAACAGCTAACTCTTAATTGGACTACTTCCTTTTTCTAGAATAGACTATCCAAGGTTTAGCTTTTGTTGTTCAAAAATTATGTACAACAATATCAGTATTAGGATTAGAAATCACTTGTTCTTGAGTCCTATCAAAACCAAATTAGCCTTTTCAAATTAGCCTTTTTACATCTTTGTAAAACCAAATCAAGGCTATGCAAACAATTATCAAAAGTGTTCTCTTAAACAAAAAAATCATCCATAAAAATCTCAATACAGTTTTCTAATAAATCAAAAAATAAGGCTATGCATCTCTGAAATGTCGTAGGGGCATTACACAAACCAAACGACATTCATTTATATGTAAAAGTACCATAAGGCATGTAAAAGTAGTCTTCTCTTGGTCTTTTAATGCGACAGGTATTTGCATGTAACCTAAATAACCATCCAAACACCAATAAAATTCACGCTCTGCTAATTTTTTTAACATTTGGTCAATAAAGGGAATGGGGAAGTGGTCTTTCCGGGTGGCTTCATTGAGCTTCCTGTAGTCTATGCATATTCACCACCCAGTTTCTTTCCTTACGATAATAAGTTCTTGTTGCTCATTTTCTATAACTGTGGTTCCTTCTTTCTTTGGTACAACCTGCACAGGACTCACCCAAGGGTTATCAGAATAGGAAAAATAATACCAGCATCTAATAACTTAATTACCCCTTTTTTTACTACTTCCTTTAGACTGGGGTTAAGTCTCCTTTGGGGGTTAAACCTTAGGTTTGAATTCCTCCTCCAAGTAAATTCGGTGGGTGCAAATAGAAGGGCTAAGACCCTTGATGTCATGAATGCTCCACCCAAAGGCCTCCTTGTTCTCCCTAAGACTCTTATTAATTTCTCCTACATAATATCTGTCAATTTAGAAGAAATTATTATAGGAAGAGAAGAGGGAGGAGATAGAAAAGCATATTTAAGATTAGAGGAAAGGGGTTTGAGCTCTAATTCAGGGGGTTCTTCAATGGATGGTTTAGGAATTTGAATATCTCGTGCTCCCAAGATTTCAAAATGCCTAGGTGCCAACCATCGACTTCGATTCCCGCTCTCTAAAGCCAAAATTTCATCTATTACTTCATCTGTTTCTATTAGAGAATCTTTTTCAAGTGTGAGAATTTTCTCTAGAGTATCATCCCTCAACCTATCAATTAATTGTACAAAGTCTAAAGAGGAAAAATGATCATTTATAGAAATAAAACTACAAGAATCAAAACTAGAAGGGTGTTTAAGAGAATAAAAAACTTTAAAAATAATTTCTTCATTATTTAGCCTTAATGTGAGCTTCCCTTGCTGGACGTCTATAATGGTCTTCCTAATGGCTAAGAATGGTCTTAATAAATGCATATTTAACTAGATTTTTATGTAGTTTTCTAGGTTGTTTTTGATAGAAAGTGTAATTTGGAAAGTGAAAACTGCACAAAAATATATAAATGTTCAATAAAGTAAATTATTGTCTTTAGTAATTCAAATTATGTAAATTTGATAGAATTCTGATCTAATTTTGTTAGTTTTGTTAGAGATTCTAAGGTAAGAGTCTTGAGGATAAGGATTGAAGAAGATAAAGTAGAAGAAAGTAGCAATTTTGGAGACAAAGAATAATAATTAATAAAGCTAGTTGTTGGGCGTGATCATTATTTTAAAGAAAAGTGATCAATCCGAAGCCTAATTTCAAGGACTGACTTATGTGTTACCACTTTTTCTAACAACATTAAGCATGGCGATGAATAGAGATCCTGTGTGATCATTATTTCTGATAATAGTGATTGTTCCAAAGCTGGGATGAGAAGAACAACTTGTGCGTGATCACTATTTTTGATAATAGTGATTGTTCCTGAGCTAGGGTGAGAAGAACAACTTGTGCGTGATCACTACTTTTTAGTAAAGTGAACATGCGCAAGTCTGAAAAGAGAAATAAGTTGCACGTGATCACTATTTTTCAGCAAAGTGAACATGCGCAAGTAAAAGAAGAGGCGACAAGCTGCGCATTGTTACTTTTGTCAACAAAAGTGATTGTTCTAGAAAGCATTCCAGAAAACAAGTTGCGCGTGGCTCCTTTTGTTAATAAAAGTGATCACGTACATGCTATTTGAGGCAATCCATCTCTGTGTTGCTACTATTATAAACAAAAGTGATTGTTCTAGTCATGAAGATTACAAAAAGGCTTTTGCGTGGTTACTTTATTTTATAAAAGTAACCACGCCAAAAGGCAGGAAATCTATAAATATAAGATTAGTTCAAAAACTTGCAATCTTTTCTCATTTTTTTCATTTCCACACTATAGGAGAGTTAGAGAGGGAGATTAGGGGCGACTTCATAGCTCTAGATCTTGAGGAATCAGGCTAGGAATTGGATTTGGGAAGAAATTCTGCAGCTCGTATTCTTCTACTCTTTCTCTCTATTTTTCTTTGAGGAACATGTTCTGATTTTTTTTTTTTGTTATAGATTGATGGATCTGATTTTGATATTGTAAATTAATTATGGATCTGGATTTTAAGATCTTGATTGTATTGAATGTTTAATTCTTTTCTTAATACAATTCTTAAATTAGCTATTCAATTGAATTGAACCTAGAGGATTTTCATCAATGGAAGTTGAGTTAATTTCTCAGATTTGAATTGAATGTCAAGGTTATGGATATCTCAGGGATAAGAATTCGTGAACTTATGATCTCTTAATTTCTCATACTTAATGCAATGTTTGATTGATTTACACCTAAGGAATTAGGGTAGTTAATTGAATATTAGGATCATTGAGGCAAGGGATTGTCCTTTGATTAAATAAGTGAAATTGATCGTCAATCAATTAAGGAACTTAGAGTTCAGATCTACTTCAGTTTTACACTTGATAAAGAGGTAAAATTAGTCCTAACTTCATTCACATATAATTTCATTACTAAAATTCGTAGCTCTATTTTGTTGTGATTTTCTTATTTCTACACTTTATTGCACTTGTTTGCAAATGCTCAAAACACTCCCAAATTCGTTTGACTCAACTAATTATTGATTTGTGAAGTGGTAATTAATAGAACTAATCCTTGAGGACGATACTTGGGACTTAAATGAATTTCAAATTTTATTACTTGCTATAACTATCTAGTACACTTGCTAGTTAGTGTTCTCTTAGCTTCATGACAAGTCTCCCCAGAATAATGGGAACCTCATTATCCACCTCCATGTCTAGTACAACAAAATTTGTAGGAAAGATGACTTTGTCTACCTTTACCAAGATGTCTTCTACTATACCCCTTCGGTAAGTGATGGATCTATCTACTAACTGCAAAGAAACAGAGGTAGGTTTGGGTTCTTGCATACCCAAACTTCTAAAAACAGAGAGAGGCATTAGACTTATGCTAGCCCCTAAATCATATAGAGCTTTATCAAAATAAGAGCTACCTATAGTACAAGGAATAGTAAAACTCCTTGGTCTTTAAGTTTTGGGGGTAGCTTTTTCAATAGGATTGCAGAGCATTTCTCACTAAGCCTTACAATTTTGAATTCCTCTAACCTTCTTTTATTGCTTAAAGTACCTTAAGGAACTTAGCATATTTGGGCATTTGAGAGATGACCTCCACAAAAGGGTATGTTGATGTACAACTTCTTTAAAATTTCAAGGAATTTGTTGAACTGTGGGTCCCTCTAACTAGTTCTTAACCTCAGTGGAAAAGGGATTTGAAGTTCTTGAGGCTTGGACATTGTTGATGGTGCTTCTTTCTTTTGTTATTCTATTTCTGCGACGTTAGCATGGCTGTCCATATGAAGGAGCACGGGCGTGCATACAATGGTATTCTGTGACTTTGACATGTTTTCAGGTAACATCTTCCCATTTCTCAATGTAATTGCTATGACATGTTCTTTAGGGTTAGGCTCAGGTTGGGAGGGCAACGTTCCTAGTGCTCTTTGAGTCAACAAATTTGTAAGTTGTCCCACTTCTAATTTTATCTTGAATATATCAAAGCTTATTTTTGAAAATTTCTTGTCCATTGTTTGGACTTATTGCTTTATCTGAAGACTTTGTTATTCCATTTGGGACTTAAGCTTTGAAATTCTCTGCTCCAATTGAAAACTTGAGGGCTCTCTCCTTTTTGTCCTTACTCCTTGAGATTGCATATAGAGAAGGCGATAAACATTTGAATTTTGACCTCTTTGGCTATTCGCCCATGAGTTCGTGGGTTTGTTATGCCATCCTGAATTGTAAGTGTTGCACAAGAAGTTGACCTCTCAGTCTCTGGAGGTTTTGTTGATGGATCTTGTGCCCTTAGTAAGAATTATATTTGCTTTGATAGAGTTTTCAGCTTATTTGTTATTGAATCACTACTTTCTACTTGGTAGATTGGAGCGACTTCCTTCTTTTTGCTTCTATGATGGTCTATATGCCATTGAAAATTACTAGATGCTATCTTTTCTATCAATGTATGGGCTGCGGTTGGCCCCTTGCATAGGAAGAATTCTCCAGCAGCTGCATCAACTGTAGCTCTATTAGAAGATGAGAGTCCAATATAGAAAATCTGCATTTGCTTCCACACAAGGAAATCATGATGTAGACATCTCCTTAGAAGTTCTCCAAAGCGCTCTCACGTCTCAAATAGATATTCAAACTCATATTGTTAAAAATTGGGGATCTTTATCATCAGCTTTGCAGAGAGTGATGGTGGGAAATATTTGGTTAAGAATTTCTGTGTTAGGCCATCCCACGTTGTAATTGAAGTAGATAGAAGTGTGGAGAACCATGCATTCACCCTTTTTGTGACAAAGAATGGAAAGAGGTGAAGCCTTATAACATCTTTGGTGACACCATTGTATTTGATGGTATCAGTGAGTCAGAGAAACTTTTTCAGATGAAGGTGAGAGTCTTCATCAGGTCGCCCTCAGCAATGGGTATCATGTACTCCAAGATTGGTCGTTCTTCTGTCATCTTTTTCTTTTCTCTACACTCCTTCATTAGCCTATGCACGGTCTTCTCGATTTCTAGATCAAAATCGAGTTCTGCAATAGGTTTAGAACAAGTGAGCATAAAACAAAATAAAAATGTTTACATCAACCAAATACTCGATTTCCTTTGATATTGAAAACTAATCCCCAGCAGCGGTGCCAAAAATCTGTTTGTAGGTAAGTGTACATATCAAAAAGTAATAAAGGATTTTTTAAAAGAGTTTCCAAGTTATTGTCTCACAGAGATTATTTTTAAGTACCAAGAATAGCTTGATTCGATTGTTTAAACGTAATGAGATTATAATAGAGTAAAAATATAGCTTAATGTTAACAATAAATTAAAAGAACAATAATACTTATGGGTTCACCTACTACACTTCTTTATGTTCTAATTAATTTAATCCTCATATTGGTATCCAAATATTTGCCAAACACTCATAATTAGTTCTATTAATACCCAATGATTATGCAATGTCAATATTCTTTTCTCTTAGCAAACACCCCCAATAATCATGCAAGGTAATTGGTCGAGAAAGTATGAAGACCCTATGAGTTTATTAATATAATAACGGTTGAAAGAAAGGAATTAAGTATGATTAACCTAACCCTTTATCTCGTTTTATCCTATAGTTTCGTTAATTACACATGGTATGATCGCCTACAATGCAAAAATTAACTAAAATCGTATATATATAACAAAATCATTATTCACAGCAATAGCCCTATGCATTACCAGCCCATCTAATGCATAACATGAAAACGGTTGCCAGCTGGTTTCACAGCCTAAGTAATCCAGAAGGAACCGAGCCGGTCAGGGAGCGACCCATTCCAGTATCTGGATCCAGATAGCACAGCACAGCAGCTTAGCATGAACTTACCGTTACACGTCTACCCACCTAAACATGTAACTCGGCTCTATAATGATGCAAAACATATATTTCAGCATGATGCACATTGCCAAAATTATTTTAACAGCTCAGCTAAGGCAAGTTTATAATAGATCAGCCAAAACCTCAGCATTTTAAATCAATTAACAGTAGTTACATCTTAGAAAATAGCTTTTATTCAATAGATCTAACAAAATCATATCAAAACATCTTGAAATAACATATTAAACTGTTCAAAACGTAGTTCATAGTTTTAAGTAAACTCCCCTTACCTCAGAACAATGATTCACACTAGATCTACCGAATATTACTTGTTTTATAGCAAGGTTCACCGAATATTTGGCTTTAGAACAAAGTTTCTCCTAAGAACACCATGAACTTCTATGAGAAAGAGAAGGAGAAGAGAAATGAACAGTAAATCTAGCTTCAAACTTAAAGAAACTGAGTTCAAATCCTTCAGAATAGACATAGAATCTCAGATCTGGCGAGACATCTAAGTTTAGGAGGGCTTAGTATGAGAGAATTTTCGTCTGAAGCCCCCTTTTTATAGAACATTTTCAAAATTTACTGTTCACCGCCGGAAACATTGTTCACGCCGAAAACACTGTTTAGGGCACTATTCATGCCAGAAACACTGTGCACGCGTACTGTACATGCACTGTAAGCGTATGTGACATCAGCCATGACGTCAAGATGATGTCACTGATAATGTCAACAGTCACTGTACATACGCGGTTTTCACTGTTCATACACGGTTTGTACTATTTATAGGCAGTTTTACTGTTAATTCGATACTGTTCATACGGTACTGTTCACTTTTTTTTTTTTTTTTAACTCCATCTAAATCTATTCCAATACCAAATAATCCTTTAATTAACATTTAACAAGTATAAAATATTATCGATTACTCAATAATAAATCATAAGCCTGACATTGTTTCCCATTTTGTTCAATACTGACCTTAACCTTAGCCCTATTATAACCTGAAAAAGTCCTCTTGATGTGTGATTGATTGTATTAAGCAGAAGAGATTGAGAATATGGGTAAGCATATGGTAGGGTGAGGTAGAATTAATGATCTTGAGGGTAAACACTCACCTTCAACACTTATGAGTGAGAGGAAAACACTTTCTTGTGAGTGGTAATGATATCTTTCATTGATGTTTCACATGTAGCTTTGTTGTTCATTAGCTCAAATTTGTAAGATTTTGCATAAAAAGATTTGTTTGAGTGTGACTTTCATTGTGACTAAATGCATGAATGATTTGTTGAAAGGATAATTGGAAGGAATGATGTGGAATGCAGAAATCTGTACAAATTGAAAATAAAGTCTGTATAAAATGATTTTCATTGTTATTTTGATGATGCTTTGAATTCCCCTTGATATGTTCTAGTTTGCTTGAGGATAAGCAAAAATCTAAATTTGAGGTAGTGATAAATGCAGATTTTACTAGTATTTTACCTTAGTTTTTAATACATTTCATATGAAAAACATGATGGAGAAAGTTGAAAAATCATAAAAATAATATAACATTCAATTCATTTCTAAATAGCTTAATTGTTTAGATTTTGTGAATTTTTTTATGTAAAAAGTACTGATTAGAACCTATTTTGCAGGAAACTTTGAGCTGAGATCATAAGGTTGGAGGATCAAGAAAGAAAGTAGAAGCAAGTAGCAAAATTGGAATCAAGGAACAAGGTTTGGTGAAGCAAGAGCCGGGCGTGATCACTTTTCCTAGCAAAAGTGATTGTTCCAGAGCCTAACATTGAAGGATGATGTATGCGTTATCACTGTTGCTGATGATAGTGATCGTTCCAGAGAGCTTTCAAGCATACCAAGGTGCGCATTATCACTTTTGTTCTCACAAGTGATCGTCACAGAGAGAGCTCAAGGGTAGCAAGATGCACGTGATCACTATTGCTAACAAAAGTGATCGTTCTAGTTGCGCATGATCACTATTGCTGACAAAAGTGATCGTTCCAGAGAAGCCTCTAGCAAAGCAAGCTACGCGTGATCACTATTGCTAACAAAAGTGATAGTTCTAGCTACACATGATCGCTATCGCTGACAAGAGTGATCGTTCCAGAGAAGCCTCTAGCAAAGCAAGCTATGCGTGATCACTATTGCACACGAAAGTGAATGATAACCATGTCGTAATGGTATCAAACAAACTAGATTTTCTTAACAATTTTGCAATAGAAGGAGTAAACCTAGGTCATCTCACAAGGACATAAAATGCATTCTATTTCTGGTTCCATCATATAATTTTAGATTAGCTTAAGGAAGGATTGTTTTGAATTAAATTGTAAACAAATTGTAAACAACAGAAAAGAAAAGAACAAAGAATAATTCCAACGAAATATAAAGTTCAACCAAATCAAAGATCTCAATCACTACAACACAATTACCATTGTTACACGAATACAATTTCAACGAATTTCTAATCTACACTAATTCAATACGACATTAGCAATCTAAAATCTAAATTTAGATTATGAATTCCATCAAAACAAGAACTGCAATCGCAAATCCAATGCTCTAACGAAATTCAAAACAATTGATTGATTAAATTAGGTAAATTCCTTTTATTTGGAATCTGAAATTCTCATTCTCTGTTTAGAATGAAAATGAAAATTCAATATCATGAAAAACATAATTATTCTAATCAGAAAAGAGGAGGAAGAGAGAGAATTCGATAGAACCTAATCCGAAACTCAAATGCAATGTAGTTTTTGAAACCTTGAACTGATTAATGGATTAGCCTTTCTTAATTAAGGCCTACTCCCTAATGAGGTTCCTAAACACCTAACTAAGTAAAATCAACAATACAATCAAATTCTGAAAATTTCAGTGCTGGGCCGCAACATTGTAGATCTCTATCTTATCTTTCCAGGGACACCAATTTTGTCCAATTATGATTAGTGTAGCTCTAGATATGGTCTTTACAAGAAACTGTGTCAAAATAAAAAATTATGGCAGGAATTAAGAAAGATTTGCATTTAAATCCTAAATGACTTACTAACACAAATATAAACTAACACATCAAAATAGTGCACTAATGAAGCTCAATTAAACCAAAAACATGGAGAGAAAGATGTACTAAAATATGACCATCAGTGAACACTAGGCCTCTGCATGGCTACTTTTATGAAAATAGTGATCACGCCAAAAACTTGTATTTTTTTCTCATTTTTTCATTTCCACACCTTAGAAGAGTTAGAAAGGGAGCTTGGGGGCGACTTCCAAGCTCTAGACCTTGAGGAATCAGGCTAGGGATTGGATTTATGAAGAAATTCTGTAGCTCCTCTTCTTCTACTCTTTCTCTTTCTTTTTCTTTTAGGAACATGTTATGATTTCTTTTTCTTATGGATTGATGGATCCGATTTTGATATTGTAAATTGATTGTGGATCTGGATTTTAAGATCTTGATTGTATTGAATGTTTAATTCTTTCTTAATGCAATTCTTGAGTTAGCTATTCAATTGAATAGAAACTAGAGGATTTTCATCAATGGAAGTTGAGTTAATTTCTCATATCTGAATTGAATGTTAAGGTTATGGATATCATAGGGATAAGAATTCGTGATCTTGTGATCTCATAATTTCTCATACTTAATGTTGATTTACATCTAAGGAATTAGGGTAGTTAATTGAATATTAGGATCATTGAGGCAAGGGATTGTCCTTTGATTAAATAAGTGAAATTGATCATCAATCAATTAAGGAACTTAAAGTTCATATATACTTCAGTTTTACAATTGATAAAGCGGTAAAATCAGTCCTAACTCCATTCACATATAATTTCATTTCTAAACTTGTCACTATATTTTACTGTTATTTTCTGATTTCTACAGTTTATTGCTTTTGTTCTTAAATGATTTAAAACACTCCAAATTTTGTTTAGCTCAACTAGTTATTGATTTGTGAAGCGGTAATTGATAGAACTAATCCCTAAGGATTCCAAATTTTATTACTTGCTACAATTACCTAGTACACTTGCTAGTTAGTATTCTCTTAGCTTTGTGACAAGTACACATAAAAGATATAGATCATAGGGTCTTTAAAAAAGGTTGTAATGTGGCTAGGCTTACAAATAAATCATTGTTTTTCTGGAATTCAAATTCAGTTAGAGCATTAGTGCAATCAAGATCACCATTCATTTGTTAGTTTTAATCTCTATTGTTTCTCACTCTAATTAACACCACATTTTTGTTGATCTTTGGATATTCTCCTTCTAATTTCAACATTTTTCTTCTCTTTTGATTATACATTTGCTTTTTTTCTTTTTCTAGAAGGAAACTCCAATTATTCATTCATTTTCCATGTACAACCAACTCATATTTTTGCAAAAATAGCCTTCAAGACCTATCATGCCCTAATGCTCCTCCTTAAAGGTATGGGAAATAATAATTCTCATGTAAGGGCTTAAGGTGCATACCGTTTCCACACAAAAAAATTGCTTTTTAGGCTTAAAGGCTTCCAAAAATTGGATGAATCTTGAATATGGGTTAGCTTTTTGGCTCTAAGTATAAAAATGTATTTACAAATGCCCCAATCATCTAAATGACTAATTGTGCTTTATGGCAATTAGAAACTCGAGCAAAGTTAATCGCCAAAATTAAGTGAAGTCTATTCACTTATTTATGGTACTTACACTTGCACTTCTTTGTCTAAAATCATTTTTCTTTGATTAAGATAAATGAATTGCTCAAACTTTCTAATTGATTATTTCCATGCACAAGACATCCTAACTCTCTTTCATTTAAAACCTTAACTTTCACATTCACAAAAACCCTTTTTTCTTTGATTTTTCAAAACAATTCCTAGATTCAAAACATGGCCCATTTGAGTCTCTCCCAACCACTTTCCATAAAATAAATGGTACTACCTTTAGAAACCAAAAAGGAGTTTTTCAAATCATTTTCTAACAATAAAAAAAATTCATTAACTCCACATGTCAATACTCATCATCTAATTCTATATGATATACTTATCGTTGCACTCATTACTCATCAAAACATGTTTAAACCACCAATAACCATATATATATATGCAGTACCAAAATTTAAAGTGTCAAATGAAATTAAACACATAGTCAAATACTACAAAAACACATATAAACAAGACATAAATCTAAACAGTAACATAAAAATGTCCCTTAAATTCTTTTCTTTCTCTAAAAAATTTATCTCTTTAATCCTCCTCTTCCATCTCAGCACCAATATCTTCATCATTATCTCCATCTCCAACTCCATCAGCTGCTCTAGATGAGCCTGCCTCTCCCTGGAAATGTGGCATGTCCCCAGGCCACTGCTGATAAACTGCAAATTCTTCTAAACTTATCCATATATACTGGCTCAGATATTGCAGCTGAGCTTGATGGTGGTAAGCATGTTGATGATGCATCTAGGCCCTATGGATGACACAAAGGCTGAGTCATCCTGTGTGCTAGGTGCTTCTTGTACCGGTGGCTCCTTATGCTAAGGTTAAGGCTGAGGCTGTGGTGGTGGAGTGATAGTCATATTTTAGTACATCTTTCTATCCATATTTTTAGTTTAATTGAGTCTCATTACTGTACTATTTTGATATGTTAGTTTAGATTTGTGTTAGTAAGTCATTTATAATTTAAATGTAAATCTTTCTTAATTCCTGCCATAATTTCTTGTTTTGACACATTTTCTTGCAAAGACCATATCTGAAGCTACACTACTTGGAATTGGACAACATTGGTGTCCCTGGAAAGATAAGACAGAGATCTACAACATCTCTGTTGGGAGAAAAGTCCAGTTCAAGCACCTTCAGGCCCAAAATTGCATCACAATGTTGCATCCCTGCACTGAAATTTTCAGAATTTGATTGTATTGTTGATATTACTTAGTTAGGTGTTTAGAAACCTCATTAGGGAGTTGGGCCTTAATTAAGCCCAATTATTTTGTCTTTAAATAGAGGTTATGACTCCATATACGAATCTTTATCTTCTTTTCCCACAATTTTTTTTAGCATTCAAAAAGTCTCTATTTTAAATTCTTTTTTCTCCTCTCTTTTATTTTCGTCTCTCTACCTTTCATCTTTTTATATTTTTTGGTTTTGACCGAAGCAAGCATGATCATAAAGCAAGGCTAATCCATCAATCAGTTCAAAGTTTCAAGAACTACAATACATTTGAGTTTCGAATTAGGTTCTATCGAATTCTCTCCCTTCCTACTCTTTTCTGATTAGTATAATTACGTTTTTCATGATATTGAATTTTTGTTCGCATCCTAAATAGAGAATGAGAATTTCAGATTTGAAATAAAGGAATTTACCTAATTCAATCAATCAATTGTTCTGAATTTCGTTAAAGCATTGGATTTACGATTGCAGTTCTTGTTTTGATGGAATTCGTAATCTAGATTTAGATTTTGGATTGTTAATGTCAGATTGAATTAGTGTTGATTGGAAATTTGTTGGATTTGTATTTGTGTAACAATGAGAATTGCATTGTAGTGATTGAGATCTTGAATTGAATTTTGTTGGAATTATTCTTTGTTCTTTTCTGTTGTTTACAATTTAATTCAAAATAATCCTCCCCGAAGCTAACCTTAAACTATATGATGGAACTAGAAAAAGAATGCATTTTATGTTCTTGTGAGATGACCTAGGTTTACTACTTCTATTGCAAAATTGTTGAGAAAATCTAGTTTATTTGATACCATTGCGATGTGGTTATCAAAATGGCACCGTTACCGAGGACATAAGTCATTTTGTTTTTATTTCATCATGTGTACTAACTGATTCTGTGTCTCTATGTTTATGCTACATTTCATCTACGTTACATTTCATCGTGCATTTTGTTCATGTATTCCGTTCTGCGTATTATGTTTGTGTTCGTTTGCAAACTCTGTTCTTGTGTAATTGATTTTGTGATTCGTTTGTTCATGCATTCTATTTTACAGTTTTGAGAGCATTATGTTTTGCATTCTGTAATTGATTCATCTCTGCATTTTTTTTGTAGTATTAATTTGTTGTTCATTGTGTTATCCTCTGTAATTTGATGTTTGTTTTCTTCAATAATCATTCTTAATTTCCAGTTTGATCACTAAGTATTTCATGTTTGTTTTTCAGTTTTTCAGTTTTAGTTCTGCAGATTTAGTTTCGTATTTCAATTCGTATGTGTGTGTTGATCAATTCGTGTTTTAGTGTTTAGTTGTGTTCCTTTGATTGTGTATTCCATTATTTCATTGTAATTCAATTTGCAATTGAGTGTGTGATTGGTTCCATTATGGTTCAATTGTTTGTGGCTGCATGCGAAAAACAGAGGACTAGTAGGAATAGAAAACATAGTTGCTGCATATTTTGCTATCAGATTTTACTGTTCCATTAGTACTATTCATTCACTATTCATCAGATTTTGAAAAATTCCAAAAAAATAACTAGAGATTGAATTTTGATCTGAATTTTTGTATCCACATTTCTTTTAGTGTCTAGAGTTGGTAGATTGCAAAAATCATTAATAGAAAAAGAGATACATTATGGTGGCCAAGAAAACTTTTGTGAAACTTAAAAGTGGCATAACTTTTGCTAGGAAACTCAGAATTGAGCATATTCCGTCGGTTGAGGCTGCCCAAAATTTTAAAAATCACCTGTTTTCTAAAAGTTTTTTATTTTTTAGAATTTATTGACCTATTGTTCTTGGTTTTAGCCTATTTTACACATTTCTTGATTTTAGGCAATGAGACACCAAACAGAGAACCATTTTATTTTTAGTTTGGATGTTATTGATTTACTTGTTGATGATTGCACAAATTTAGATGATTTGTTTGCTTATTTCACAGATTCCACTAACCCATCTTGTACTTGTGATGATTCATCTATATATGTTGTTTGTAGTGTTGATGTTGTAGGTGCAGGTGCAACAGATATAGTTACACCAATAGATATTTCAACACTAGTAGTTGACCTATCTCCACCTCCATCAGTAGAGCTTAAGCCTTTGCCTGCACATTTGAAGTATGCTTAATTAGAGGACAACCAGTGACTTTCTGTCATTATATCTCGTGATCTTAAATCTGATCAAGAGGAGAGATTACTGCAGGTTTTGAGAGATCATAGGAAGGCCATTGGTTGGACTCTTATTGACCTTCATGGGATTAGTGATCGCGAGTGTCGTGCTCGGACAAATTATTAAAAACCGAATTGCATAAAAATTATGTAGTATGAGGTGCAATCCGAGTTGTCTCCCAATGATGATAACATTATATGATTATAAATTTATATGGAGCTTGATTTATAAAATAATGCTAATTAGAATAAAAAGTTAACAAGAATTTAAAACTCTATTCCAAGAATTTAGAAGAACTATGACCACTCTATCACCGGATTCCAAGAAGATGCATCAACCAACAAACTAGTGATTAACAGAAAATTCGAATAAAACCTCAATTCAAATTAAGCATTCACGTGAGAACCCTCATGCATTCTATTAACACACAATTGGCTCAAAGTTCAGAAACCTCTAGAACCTAATCGATTTGTGTTAATTTTATTCACCAATGCCCTTAATCTTAGATCTCAAACCTGAAAATCTAATTCACACTCCTTCAAGAATTAACATACATCAACCGAAAAATATATAATCTAACAACTGCATAATTATCAATCCAAATGAAGAACTTCAATTTGAAATCATAATTAGCACAAGGAGAAAGAATGAAAAGATGAAACCGAATTTGTTGTTGAATAAATTGCGAAACTAATCCTCAAGAGTGTCTCAATCCTTGGACTAGATGAAATTCTAAGCCTCCATTAATGGAGGAAAACGAAAAGTAAAAACGGAAGAGAAAAAAAAGAAAACAAAAACCCTAAAACATAAACCTAATCTAACCTCACGTCTCCCATCGTAACCTGCTGCCCTAATTTAAATACAGGCTCCCCGATAAATCCATATTTTGCCATGTTTTTAGCACAGTTTTTGGTTAATAATTAGAAAAATAGTTCTAAAATAAACATGAAAAGATCACAAAAATAAAATAATTAGTATAAATTGTTGTTTTGTTGAAATATTAAAAATTGTTTAGATTTTTGTAGGAGTTCATGCAAAAGATGGAAAGTTGTTGAAAGTGCTTAAAGGAAGGATTAAAAGCTGAAATTGAAGAATAGTCAAAGAATCAAGCTTGAAGAAATCCTAAGAGTTGGGTGTTACAACTCCAAGTGATTGGCGTTTAAACATGGAAAGAAGAAAATACAGCATTTGGTCTGCGTGGCTACCCTAAGTGATGCGCGTTAACACTCCAGCAACTGAAACTGGATAACTGCCATTGTGTTAAAATGCACATCACCTGGCGCTTTGGTGCGCAATAGAGCGTGGAAATGCATAGTAGATGGCGTAGCAACACAGAGCTGAGCACATGGAAGAAGCGTTCATTGATGTGTTGTGCGTTGAAACGCATATCACTTGAAGCCTTGGCGCGCAAGAGCGCGTTGCAACTTATAGCACTTGCAGCCAAGGCATGCAACCGCTGCCTTCACTCCAGCCACTGCACATTTTGGCGCAGAATTCTGCAATTTTTATAACTTCTTCTTCTTACCAATTCTGGACGTTTGGAGCTTTTGTATCACTTTTAGAAGATTCTAGAACACTTGGGGACAACTAACTATCAGAATTTCAAGGGTTAAGTCAAAGAATTAGAGGAACTCTATATATAGGAATCAGAAACTTAGAAAAGTAGCTTTTTGTCATTTTTTGTTTTTGGTATTCATTTTGTAACCATTTTAACTTTCAAGGGAAGTTAGAGGGAGAAGAGAGGAGCGACTTTTGTTCTTCTTTTTGCTAGAGGAATCTGGTGGAAGACAAAGTTATGGAGATGGCTTTTCATCTTCTTTTCTTCTTGCTTCTCTCCATTTCATTGTAGTGTGTTTCTAACTCTTTTTGTTAGGGATTTATAGATCTAGAATTGATATATTGATTTCGTTTTGACTCTGAACTTTGAGTATTTGATTTGATTGAGGGATTAATTCTGTGTTTAATTGATCTTTGAATGGAAATTCAATTGATTAATCAAAGAGTAACCTTCACTAATGGAAATTGGGTTTGTTGCTTGGATCTGAATTAATTCCCAAAAATATTGATTTTCTTATGGATGAGTGGTCTTAGTTTTGCAATCTTTTTGGTTCTAATTCGTAATGCAATATTGAACTAAATTTGGCCTAAGGAATTATGGAAGTTTGGTTGAATATTAGGACCAATGAGTTGAGGAATCAATCTTTGGTTATTGTAAAGAGAAATTGGTTGTCAATCAATCAAATGCTTGAATGTTCAGAGGCAGAACTGAATTCATATTGATATTCTAGTGAAATAAATTCCTAACTTTTCACCATTCATAATTTATTCTAATAGTACAAGTTAACATTTTGTTTTTAACAATTTTTCATTTCTTAAATTTTGAATTTTACTTTCTTGCATATTGAAATCTGTTCAATGAATTGTTTGGTGTAAATGGTTATTATCTTGTGAATTGGTGATTAAAAATAAGATCCTAGTGGATGATACTTGGTACTCAATCTGATTTCCACATTTTATAACTTGCTACAACTACCTAGTACACTTGCTAGTAGTGAATTACACCATTTAAGTACTACGATAGAAAATGTGTATCAAGTTTTTGGCACCGTTGCCGGGGATCTTAGTTTTTAACATCATTAGTAACTAGAGGATAGCTAGATTGTATCACATATTTTTTGTTTTAATTCAGTTCCATTTGATAGTTCAATTTCGTATTAAGTTTTGGTAGTGATTTTACATATATTAGTTATTATTATTTTAGTTTTTGTAATATTGCATTGCTGTTCTATTTTTAAATAAACAGAGGTTATCTTTTAGCTCTTGAAGAATATTTTGATTGTAGATTCTCTGCACTTCATTGCTTTGTGTTCTAATCAAAGTTCAAGTATTAGTGTTTGTGTTTAGTTTTCCTTGTGTTATATGCATAGGAAGAATAAAGACAAATATGTCCTTGTATTTGATCCAGACATAGACAGAACTTTGAGAAGGATAAGGAACAAATTAAGGGCAGAGAACTCGGCTAAAAGGAAGCAGAATTCGCAGTTTACACTTTCTTCACCAAACTCAGCAGAAAAACAAGCCAATTCTCCAACTTCATTTGTAAATTAAGAAACAAAGATGGCTGAACCACATAGACAAAGGACTTTAGGAGACTATGGAGTACCTAATATGCATGGATACAGTTCTTCTATTGTCAGACCAACCATTCAAGCCAACCATTTCGAGATTAAACCTGCCTTACTTCACTTAGTTCAACAAGATCAATTTTCTAGTTTAATTTCAGATGATCCTAACTTGCATATTTTTAATTTTTTGTAGTTATGTGATACCATAAGGATCAATGGAGTGAGCGAAGATGCAATCAGATTAAGATTGTTTCCATTTTCCATGAGGGACAAGGCAAAATGTTGGCTCCAAGCCCAACCACAAGGGAGCATACCTACTTGGACAAATCTAGTCAATAAATTTTTCTCTAAATATTTTCCACCTTCTAAGGCTGCAAAGCTAAGAGGAGAGATCACATCCTTCATGCAGCAAGAAAAAGAAAATTTATATGAGGCATGGGAGCGATACAAGGAACTCTTGAGAAGAAGCCCACATCATTGCATACCGGAATAGATGCAACTTGAAACCTTTTATAATGGGATGAATCCAGCAACTAGAACCATGATAGATGCAGTTGCAAGAGGTTCTTTGAACACCAAATCACTAGAAGAAGCTCAAGGAATTATAGATATGATACCTTCTCCATGCATCAAAGCTGTAGTTTGAGACAATCAAAAGGAGTGAGACCTTTTTGACTCAAAATCAGCTACAAAACCAATTGTTTTCTGAACAAATAGCTGCACTCACCCAGCAAATCAACAACTTACAAGCTGCACCAACACAGAACACTCCATTTGTGTGTGATTTTTATGGAGGGAATCATGTAAACGGAGCTTGTGATGGAAATAATTCTGAATCTCAAGAGCAAGTCAATTATATGGGGAACTTTCAGAGACAACAATCTTCATTTCCCCCTGATTTTCAATTCTCTAACAATAGAAACCAACAGCAACATAGCTAGAATAACCAAAATTCTAATTGGAAAAATTCTAACTCTGCTGTTCCATTTTCAAATGCAGGACCAGTAGCACAACAACCTTATTTCCAAGGGAATCCAGCCAACCAACTTCAAAAAAATTAGAGGTTTTCTAAACCACTGAATGAAAGGCTGAACGGAATGGAAGAAACTATGCTGTAATTCATGAAAGTAACGAAAACAAGCTTCAAGAATCAAGAATCTTCCATGAAGAAGTTGGAAACACAGATTGGACAGCTAGCTGAGCAATTGTCCAGCAGAGAAGATGGGAGATTCCCAAGCAACATAGTTATAAATCTAAAAGAACAATGCTAAGCTATGATGACTAGGAGTGGAGCTATTGTGGGTAGTCCAAAACCAGCTGAAAAGATAGAGAAAACCAAGGAAGAGGAGAAGATTGAATCTGATCAAGAGGAAGGGAACTTCACCCTATTGAAAAGAGAAAATTCAGAAGTGGATACCCTCTCTAAAACTATGAGAAGAACGAAGAGGCAAATTTTAGAAGATTCAAACAAACCTCTAGATGAAGAGAGGTACAAGCGATTGCCTTGTCCACAAAGAGTCACTAATCCTAAGCAAGAAAGGCAGTATGAGAGATTTCTAGATGTCTTTAAGAAGCTCCAAATTAATATACCATTTGCTGAAGCATTAGAACAAATGCCTTCATATGCAAAATTCATGAAGGAGTTACTGTCTAAGAAGAGAAAGTTAGAAAATGACAAGACAGTCCCTTTGACTGAAGAATGCAGTGCTATTTTGCAGAGGAAACTGCCTCAAAAATTAAAAGACCCAGACTCATTCAACATTCCATGCTTTATTGGAAATTGCACAATAAGAAAAGCTTTGTGTGATCTTGGGCCAAGCATCAACCTTATGCCTCTTGCCATTATGAAAAGACTCAGAATAGAGGAAGTCAAGCCAACAAGCATCACTCTACAACTTGCGGACAGATCATATACTTATCCATATGGTATTGTAGAGGATTTATTGGTTAAAATTGACAAGTTTATTTTCCCTACAGATTTTGTGATTTCAGACATAGAAGTCGATGCTGATATTCCCTTAATATTGGGCAGACCCTTCTTAGCTAGAGGGAGAGCGTTGATTGATGTGTAAAAAGGGGAATTAATGCTTAGAGTGCAGGATGAAAAGGTTACCTTTAATGTTTTTGAAGCACTCAAATATCCTAGTGATGATAGCACTTGCATGAGAGTTGATATTTTAGAATCTATTTCATTTCCTCAATTAATTGATAATGCTGATGAATTTTCTATGTTAAGGGAAATTATAGTTGCAAGGAATTCACAAGCTACTGTAAAAAGAGAAGAAAAATTCATGGAATATGTGCAGCAACTTGAAACACTGCCTATCATCCCTTTATTCGAAAATTCAGCAAGAAAGAAGAGAAAGAAGGAAAAGTGGAGAAACTTGAGCTGAAGCAATTGCCATCTCACTTGAGGTACTCTTTTCTAGATCAAAGACATCAATATCCAGTGATTATAAGCAATAATCTCAAGGGAGATAAAGAAGAAAAGCTGCTGAGAATTTTAAGGAATCAAAAATCTGCAATTGGATGGCATATCTCAAATTTGAAAGGTATTAACCCATCCTTTTGTAGAAATAGAATTTTGTTTGAGGACAACTACAAGCCAGTAGTATAGCCACAAAGAAGGTTGAATCCAGCCATGAAGGAAGTGGTTAGAAAAGAGGTAATGAAGCTGTTAGATGCAGGGATAATCTACTTAATTTCGGATAGTCAATGGGTCAGCCCAGTTCAAGTTGTTCCTAAGAAAGGAGGAATAACTGTAGCGACAAATGAAAAGAATGAATTAATATCCACTATAACTATCATGGGCTGGCGCATGTGCATTGATTATAGAAAGCTTAATGATGCAACAAGGAAGGATCATTTTCCCTTACCATTTGCTGATCAAATGTTAGAAAGATTGGCTGGACATGCATTTTATTGCTTCCTTGATTGATATTCAGGCTATAATCAAATAGCGGTGGACCCTATGGATCAAGAGAAGACTGCCTTCACATGTCCATTTGGAGTATTTACATATAGAAGGATGTCATTTGGATTGTGCAATGCTCCAGCCATATTCCAAAGATGCATGCTATCCATTTTTTCAGAATTAGTAGAAAAAAACCATTGAGGTCTTCATGGATGATTTTTCTGTGTTTGGCAATTCTTTTGATGATTGTTTATCTAATTTGTCCATTGTTTTGCAGAGATGTCAAGATACAAACCTTGTGCTGAATTGGGAGAAATGTCATTTTATAGTCCAAGAGGGAATAGTCCTTGGCTATAGAATTTCTAAAAAAGGAATTGAGGTGGACTAAGCCAAAATTGAAGTCATTAGTAAACTACCTCCACCAATTAATGTTAAAGGAATTAGGAGTTTCTTAGGCCATGTAGGTTTTTATAGGAGGTTTATAAAAGACTTTTCAAAAATAGCAAAACCTCTTAGTGATTTACTTGTCAAGGAAACTGAATTTGTGTTTAATGAAGCATGTTTGCATGCATTTTCTGTTTTAAAAGAGAAACTTATTTCTGCACCCATTCTAGCCAAACCTGATTGGAATTTACCATTTGAATTAATGTGTGATGCTAGTGATAGTGCAGTAGGAGCTATTCTAGGGCAGAGAAAAGAGAAGAAATTGTATGTGATTTATTATTCCAGCGAAGTTTTAAATTATGCACAAGTGAATTATACAACTACTGAAAAGGAACTTCTTGCCATTGTGTTTGCCTTTGACAAATTTAGATCATATTTGATAGGATCAAAAGTAATAGTATATACTGACCATTCTGCACTTAAATATTTGTTGTCAAAGGACGATGCCAAACCAAGATTGCTGAGATGGATTCTACTGCTGCATAAGTTTAAGCTGGAAATTAGAGATAAAAAGGGCAAAGAAAATGGAGTAGCTGACCATCTGTCCAGACTGCCATTGGACATTTTGAACTCTAATTTTTTGGAATTCAATGAAGAATTTCCAAATGAGAAGTTATTGTGGTGGAAGAGTCACCTTAGTTCGCTGATTTAGCAAATTTTAAAGCCACTCAGCTGATTCCAGCAAAGTTTAATTGGCAACAAAGAAAGAAATTTCTACATGACAGCAAATCTTATGTATGGGAAGACCCTTACTTGTTCAAAATAGGGGTAGATAGTCTGCTGAAAATGTGTATAGCACAAGGAGAACAAGCTGAAATTTTATGGCATTGTCATAACTCAGAATATGGAGGCCACTATGGTACCTCAAGGACTGCTGCAAAAGTCTTGCAAGCAGGATTTTTCTGGCCAACATTGTTTAAAGATGCCAAGAATTATGTTAAAAGCTGTGACAAGTGTCAAAGGATAGGCAATATCTCTAGAAAGCATGAACTGCTCTTGAACAATATTTTAGAAGTGGAGATGTTTGATGTTTGGGGAATTGATTTCATGGGATCATTTCCCACATCCTTTTCTCATGAATATATACTTGTGGCAGTAGACTATATGTCTAAATGGGTGGAAGCCATCCCAACAAGATCCAATGATGCTAAAGTGGTGATATCTTTTATCAAGAGTAACATATTCACTAGGTTTGGAGTACCTGTCAGGCTTCTAATTTATTATTGAGTAATCTATAATATTTTATACTTGTTAAATGTTAATTGAAGGATTATTTGGTATTGGAATATATTTAGATGGAGTTTGAAATTATTTTAAAAAAAAAAGTGAATAGTACCGTATAAACATTGCCAATGAACAGTAAAACTGCCTATGAACAGTGCAAACCGCGTATGAACAGTACAAACTGTGTATGAACAGTACAAACCGCGTATGTACAGTGACTGCTGACGTCATCGGTGACATCATCATGATGCCATGGCTGACGTCACATACACGTACAGTGCGTGTACAGTACGCGTGCACAGTATTTTTCGGAGTGAATAATGCCCTGAACAGTGTTTTTCGGTGTGAACAGTAAGGCGGTGAACAGTAAATTTTGAAAATTTTCTATAAAAAGGGAGCTTCAAACAAAATTTTTATTTCTTCACCTTTATCCTAGGTTCTCAAAACCACCATTTTCTCTGATACTAAACCTTCCTAAACTTAGATTTCTCGCCAGATCTGAGATTCTACATCTATTCTGAAGGATTTGAAGTAAGTTTCTTTGAGTTTGAAGCTAGATTTACCGTTCTTTTCTCTTCTCCTTCTCTTTCTCATAGAAGTTCATGGTGTTCTTAGGAGAAACTCCGTTCTAAAGCTGAATCTTCGGTGAATCTTGTTATAAAACAAGTAATATTTGGTAGATCTAGTGTGAATCATAGTTCTGAGGTAAGGGGAGTTTACTTTAACCTATGAACTATGTTTTGAACGGTTTAATATGCTATTTTCAAGATGTTTTGACATGATTTTGTTAGATCTATTGAATAAAAGCTATTTTCTAAGCTGTCACTGCTGTTAATTGATTTTAAATGCTAAAATTTTGGCTGATCTATTATAAACTTGCCGTAGCTGAGCTGTTAAAATAATTTTGGCGGTGTGCATCATGCTGAGATATATGTTTTGTATCATTATAGAGACGAGTTACATGTTTAGGTGGGTAGACGTGTAACGGTAAGTTCATGCTGAGCTGCTGTGCTGTGCTGCTTGGATCCAGACACCGAAATGGGTCGCTCCCGGACCGGTTCGGTTTTTTCTGGATTACTTAGGCTGTGAAACCAGTTAAAAACCGTTTTCATGCTGTGTATTAGATGGGCTGGAAATGCATGGGGTTATTGTTGTGAGAAATATTTAGCTCTAAATATATGATACCCTTGCATTTCTTTCTATGTCGTTGTGTACGTGTGTACTGCGATGATCGTACGATGGTACGTGAGCAGATGTAGCAGGTGTTGCATCTACTTAACAGGCTGAGGGGCCAGTGGAGAAATGTTAGAAGCTGGAGTTGAGTAATCTTGCATTAAAGTCTCTTTTTCTTTATATTTTGAGACCTCATGTGGAGGGAGCTACGTAGTATAATTTTGGGTATTTTGAATATTATAAATTAAATGTAATATTATGTTGTTCTGTTGGATATTCGTTGTAAGGAATTTTATTTTACTTTGAATGAGAAGTGAATTTTATACTTATATTCTCTATTATTTATTTATCTTAAATAAGTATGTGGTGTAGAAACAATGTTCTCGGTTCCTTATAAAAGGGGTCGTGACAGTACCTAGATTCCTACTAAGTGATGGAGGTACTAATTTTTGCAACAAATATCTTGATTCAGTCTTAGCAAAATATGGAGTGAGACACAAGATTGCTACACCTTATCATCCACAAACAAGTGGACAAGTGAAAGTTTCAAATCGAGAAATTAAACAAATCTTAGAGAAGGTGGTGAATCAATCAAGAAAGGACTGGTCCAAGAAGCTAGATGACTATCTATAGGCATATAGAACAGCCTTTAAGACTCCAATTGGTATGTCACCTTAACAATTAGTCTATGGAAAGGCATGTCACTTACCTGTGGCATTAAATCATAAGGCTTATTGGGCTACAAAGTGGCTGAATTTTGATTTGGCAAAGGCTGGAGAGAAGAGGATTCTGCAGTTACATGAATTAGAAGAATTCAGACAGCAAGCCTATGAAAATGCCAAGATAAACAAGGAGAAAACCAAAAGGATTCATGATAAATTCATCTTGAAAAGGGAACTCAGATCTGGACAACAAGTGTTGTTGTTCAATTCAAGACTGAAATTATTTCCAGGGAAACTCAAATCAAGGTGGTCTGGACCCTTCCTTATTAAAGAAGTATCACCTCATGGTGCAGTCTTGGTGGCAAATCCTAATATAGGGAGAGAGTTCAAAGTCACTGGTCAAAGGTTGCAAAATTTATCATGGAGAGGCATTCTCAAAAGAAATTTCATGCATCAAAGTGGTTTCTCTTGAATGAGAAACATCAAACGTTAAGCCAGTGACATTAAAAAAGTGCTTATGAAAGGCAACTCACGTTTCTAAAACCTGAACTCTTATTGATTGAAGTTTAGATGTTGAATTTCTAGTTAATTTTGAGTCATAGTAGTATATTTTGTTGAATTAGGTAGAAATTAATATTCAGAAACTTGATTTTTGATAAGGAAGTGTAGTAAAAAAAATTGATTTGTTATTTGCTGTGATTTAGAAAAAATCAGATGGTGAACTTAAGTTTCAAGATGGGTCATGATCAAGGAATTCATATTGCAAAAAAACAAAAATTACAGTTCTTAAGCTGATATGAAGGAAACAATCATGGGAGTTGAGACTTCAAGTGAGTAGAGTAACAACGCAGGGACATTATGATCTGCGCGTTGAAACTTAAACACTTGAAGCCAAAATGCACAGACCAATAAAGAAGCATCTGAAGTAATGAGTTGTGCGTTTTCACTCTAAACAACTAAAGCTTCAACGCACAGTTGCTCGCTAACACGCTAAATGGATAGAGCCAAAATGCAGAAGCTTTAAGTGAATAGTTGAGGAGGAGAAGTTGCGTGTCTTCACTCTACTTACATGATGCCTTGGTGCGCAAAATCACGCCTTCACTCTAAGTGAATAAAGCCAAGACGTGTTCTGAGCGCCTTACATAGAAAAGATGCGCGCCTTAACGCCAACTGCATGAAGTTACCACGCGCAGTTGTGCGCCTTCACCTTAGATGTTTAGAGCCAACACGCGCAAAGGTCAGATTATTAAACCTTAACTTCTTTCATTTTAAAGTGAGCACGTGAGCTGCATGAGGGTTTTAAGTTGAAACGCAGAACAAGGATTTTTGAACTAAATTTTCAGCATGATTACTTGCCCTATTTAAAGCCTTCACGCGTTTAGAGTTCTCACTTAAAACCCCCAGAGCCAAAGCGCACTGTGAAAAACCCTAGCTGCCCAGAAACCTTTATAAAAAATCATGAATTTTCTGTTTGTTTTGAACTGAATCTGAGACTTCATTCCACTACATTATCACTGTCGAGTAAGTCTGTATCAGTTTTGCATTCCAATTCCCGGTAATTTTCATCAATTTGCAAAATTTAAATTTTAGGGTTCTTTTGAATCTGATTTGGGGATAATTTGTGGATTGTGATTTGGGCATGAATTATGTTTAATTGATGATTGGAACATGAAATTAAGGTGTGATTGAGTTGAATATATGCCATACCTGTAATTTTTAATGAGAATTTGAATCTGCATTATGAATTTTCGTTTTGTTCCTTTGCTGAGTATGTGCAGAAATATAGTCATGAATATTTTGGAAATTTTGTTGACAAATTTGTGCAATGTAGCATTAAGAATGATGCAAAACATGTTTTGTGAATTGTTGAATTAATTTTCCTCAGTTTAATATCCAGAAAAAGAATTCAAATTGAATCTTATGAGTACTAATGTGCTTTTTAGAACTACAAATTGTTTGATCAAGACATTCTGGATTATTATTCTGATGAATTGCAGTGAATTGTTTTGAATTTTATTTTTTTTATCATGGAACTTTGATCTTGCAGTTGTTGTCCTACTTCTCTATATTTAGCACATTGAACATGGAAACTAAGAGTTGTGCTTCACATAAGCTTTAAGATAGCATATTCTCTGTGTTTGGAGTTAGAAAAAGTGATACACTTGTTGAATTAATTTCTGCACACTTGGTTAAATTCTGAACTCATTCTTTCTTGGTGTAGAATTGTGATAGGTACTGAAAAATGGCAAGCACACCAAGGGAAACTCCTAGGACAAAAAGAGGCAGATTTTCAGAAGGTCCTTCTTCAAGAACAATCCCTTATCATGATCCTAGATTCAGAGGCATTCCACAGGAAAACTACTTCAAGGCTAATATTCTGAAAAGAAAAATAGTGCATGACAGAAACTTTGAACTAAAGGAGGATAAACATCCTTAATTCTCTGACCAAATCAAGAAGAGAGGATGGGAACTATTTGTATCAGCTGCTGGCAAGGGATTCAGAGAGCTGACACAGGAATTCTATGCTAATGCTTTGAGGACTAAGGGAGAACATTTACCTCCCAATCACACTTTTGTTAGGGGCAAAGTGATCAATTTCTCAGCTGAGAATATCAATAGAGTATTACAGATTACAACTGAAAGACAAGAAGAGCAGCAAGATTTTTATGAATTTCTGAATAAGAAGGACAAGGATTACACAGAAATTCTACACAAAATAGGCAGACTAGGGACAACTTGGGAAATGAAAGCAAGAAATGAGGCCAAAAACATCTCCACACCCAAGAATATCCCAACCAGAAATCTGCTGCCCTTCACAAAAGTGTGGAGTATTTTTATTTTGAGTTCTTTTATGCCTGTAATTGACAGCTCCACTATTGCCATCAAGAGAGCATAATTGATCTTTGCAATAGTGGATGACTTCTTTGTGGATGTTGGGAAAGTGATTAATAGCAGCATCAAGGCAATTTTAAAATCAAAGGCTGATTATTTAGCTTTTCCAGGTGTGTTAGCTTTGCTGTACAAGGATGCTGGAGTGGATTTTGCATATTTCAGAGAACAACTTAAGGCCACTCCTCCTATAACAACTGTTATGATCAAGGAAATATACACCAACACCCCTGTCACTGCTGCCTCACCTCTTTCAACTAAATTAAAAAAGGAATCACCTCTAAAAATGAAGTCTCAACTGTAGAGAATTCTGGACAGGCAAGAGTCCTTGGCTGTAAGGCAGGATGCTCTCCTTGAAAGTCATAAATCTGGACTTCTATTGATGGACACTATGATGATGAACATAGGAAAGAAGATAGGAATGACAAAGGAGCAGTTGTATGAGTCTGAAGTTCAAAATGTGCCATATCTAAGGGCCACTACATTTAATAATCTGCCATTGTTCACTCCTGGTATGCACACTCCTCCAAGAGAAAATGAAGAAAATGAAGAGGAAGAAGAGGAAACCAGTTCAGAGGAAGAAGAAGCATAGATTAGGAGTTATTTTGCTTTATGTTACAACTGTAAAAGTTTTAGTGCTTAGGACAATTTATATTTTGTATAATTCAGTTAGCACTTTTGAATGATGAGAACATTTTAAATCTTTTTCAGTTATAATGCATATTATTGTTAATTACTTTAAAATTTTTGCAGTGTTCATTTCATGCAATTCCTTTAAACTGATGATGATCTGAATTTTGTTTGTACAGAACACTTCACATTTGCACACAGCACTCACACTTGGACTGCACACTTGCACAAGTTTCATAGAAGGGGGTGAAATTCTATACCTCTACTTCATGTTTTTAAGTTGAAAACACTTCCTGAAAAACATAAAAATAATTGAAAAAGAATCATTGAACTGCATCTTTTGAAATAATTGAATATAGTGAGATTCTGTGAATTCTGAATTTTAAATTCTTTTAAGTTGTTTTTCCTATTCTCACATGATTGTCACATTTATCATTTTCAAAATGAGGTAGTCTTGCCATTCTGTGCATTTAATTATGAAAAAGTAGATTGTGAGCTTGATAGTTTAATATTTTCACTTTAATTCCTTGGTGAGATTTGAGCCTCATGCATGACATTTCTTGATGTGTGAAATAGATCTCATATTTTGCTGCACCTTTAGAACTTGCATTATTCTTGATTGAATTTATAATATGTTATAGTCACATATATGATGAAGGCCTTCCTTGTGTATGCTTAGAGCCTAAATAAACCTCCTTGTTCTGAAAATCCTAGTTCACCCTTTTGAGCCTTTAACTTGTCTGTTGGTAAACTTCAATCCAAGCCCTACTGAAAAACCATGACACCTTTCCAAATAAGAAAGAGGCAATTTAAGTTTAACCAAAGATGATTTTCAGAATAAAGTTTGGGGTGGCATGTTGTGATATTGTGTGACATTGCTTGAGTACAAGTAAAGTTTTAAGTTTGGGGTGGGTAATAGCAAAGTATGAGTCATTTGAAAAGAATGATTGAATGAAAAAACAAAGTATTGAAAAGAAGAAATAGGAAAAGTGAAAATCAGAAAAGAAATTCGTACATAAATGCATAAACTGATATATGAAAAGCACTTGAAATATTTCAAAAATTCAGAAAATGCTGTACAGAAATTGAATGGAAGAAAAGAGAATGCAATCTTATGCTAAATTCTAAATATCATCTACTTAAATTGCATCTTTTCTATTTGGCATAACCTGCATTGTTTCCAAATTGATTGAACACCTACCTATCCTTTAACCTCAATTTCACCTGAAATGTACTCTTGATATGTGATTTGTTACATTTTTTTTAGAGGAGATTGAGAATTTATGGAAGCCTATGGTAGAGTGTAGTAAAAATGATGATTTTGAGAGCAAATACTGAGCCTAAACACTAATTGAGTGATGAGGGAAACACTACTTGTGAGCTGTGAATATATTTTTCAATTTTGCTCATATGAAACCTTGCTAAATTACATGAATTCAAATGGCATGTTTTTGTTGATTAAGTGGTTAAAACAGTGTAATGATCATGTTGATCAATGAATGAATAACTTGACTTGGTGAGAAATCAGAAAGATACAGAATTGGTTATTAGAAATGTTGAAAAATCAGTTTGATGATTGAATTCTTGTCAATTGGATTTTTCTCTTTCCCTTTTATTTGATTTGATTTGCTCGAGGACAAGTAAAATTCTAAGTTTGGGGTGGTGATAAATCCATATTTTACCATGCTTTTAGCATAGTTTTAGTTAATAATTAGAAAAATAGTTCTAAAATAAACTTGAAAAGATCACAAAAATAAAATAATTAGTATAAATTGTTGTTTTGTTGAAATATTAAAAATTGTTTAGATTTTTGTAGAAGTTCATGCAAAAGATGGAAAGTTGTTGAAAGTGCTTAAAGGAAGGATTAAAAGCTGAAATTGAAGAATAGTCAAAGAGTCAAGCTTGAAGAAATCCTAAGAGTTGGGTGTTACAACTCCAAGTGATTGGCGTTTGAACATGGAAAGAAGAAAATACAGCATTTGGTCTGCGTGGCTACACTAAGTGATGCGCGTTAACACTCCAGCAACTGAAACTGGATAACTGCCATTGTGTTAAAATGCACATCACCTGGCGCTTTGGTGCGCAATAGAGCGTGGAAATGCATAGTAGATGGCGTAGCAACACAGAGTTGAGCACATGGAAGAAGCGTTCATTGATGTGCTGTGCGTTGAAACGCATATCACTTGAAGCCTTGGCGCGCAAGAGCGCGTTGCAACTTATAGAACTTGCAGCCAAGGCATGCAACCGCTGCCTTCACTCCAGCCACTGCACATTTTGGCACAGAATTCTGCAATTTTTATAACTTCTTCTTCTTACCAATTCTGGACGTTTGGAGCTTTTGTATCACTTTTAGAAGATTCTAGAACACTTGGGGACAACTAACTATCAGAATTTCAAGGGTTAAGTCAAAGAATTAGAGGAACTCTATATATAGGAATTAGAAACTTAGAAAAGTAGCTTTTTTTCATTTTTTGTTTTTGGTATTCATTTTCTAACCGTTTTAACTTTCAAGGGAAGTTAGAGGGAGAAGAGAGGAGCGACTTTTCTTCTTCTTTTGCTAGAGAAATCTGGGGGAAGACAAAGTTATGGAGATGGCTCTCTACTTTTCATCTTCTTTTCTTCTTGCTTCTCTCCATTTCATTGTAATGTGTTTCTAACTCTTTTTGTTAGGAATTTATAGATCTAGAATTGATATATTGATTTTGTTTTGACTCTGAACTTTGAGTATTTGATTTGATTGAGGGATTAATTCTGTGTTTAATTGATCTTTGAATGGAAATTCAATTGATTAATCAAAGAGTAACCTTCACTAATGGAAATTGGGTTTGTTGCTTAGATCTGAATTAATTCCCAAAACTATTGATTTTCTTAAGGATAAGTGGTCTTAGTTTTGCAATCTTTTTGTTTCTAATTCGTAATGCAATATTGAACTAAATTTGGCCTAAGGAATTAGGGAGATTTGGGTTGAATATTAGGACCAATGAGTTGAGGAATCAATCTTTGGTTATTATAAAGAGAAACCGATTGTTAATCAATCAAATGCTTGAATGTTCAGAGGCAGAACTGAATTGATATTGATATTCTAGTGAAATAAATTCCTAACTTTCCTTCATTCATAATTTATTTTAATAGTACAAGTTAACATTCTGTTTTTAACAATTTTTCATTTCTTTAATTTTGAATTTTACTTTCTTGCATATTGCAATCTGTTCAATGAATTATTTGGTGCATATGGTTATTATCTTGTGAATTGGTGATTAAAAATAAGATCCATGATGAAACAAATTTAGCTACTTGTCATGCAAAAGATTGTCGTTAATCCTCATCAAATATGCAAAGAAATGAATGCAGTACTAGGGTGTTATCCTAGGTCGTCTCCAAGGAATTTTTGGTTGGGAACATACATTGAACAAGTGTAACCATGGATTTTAAAGCAAGTAAATTGGGGGGAGGTTTGTCAATTTTCAGATTTAAATCAAGAACGAAATGTGAATTAATGAAATTCAATCAATTAAAATGACCCATCATTATTCTTTCAAATGATTCAATAATCTCCTTTCTTTCCCTTGAATTAAGTTAATCTAACAAGCGAAAACTAACTTTAACATCCCAATTAAAATTAAGCATCTTAATGGGCTTCAATCTCTATCCCTAAGATTAAGCAACCTCAAGGATTAATCAAAATTAAGCAATTTTGAATTAGAATTTCGTTAGGTAAATTAGGGTTCATTAAGTAATGTTCCCTTCATGCAAACTCCATTTCATTCAGAGATTGGGGTTAATAAATTCAAGGAAAGAAAGATTTGTATTGCAATTAATCCCAAGAATTCAAGATTCATGTGCATTGACTAGGAATTACAAGAAAGTTTACCCCTCCATGTGGATGGGGTTCACAAATAAAAGAAAGAAATGCAAGAACGTAAGCAGCATTAGTGTAAATTCAACAAAAATCAAAAGCAAAATTGGAAATTAAAACTTATAGAGGACCCTTGGCTGTCACCCAAGACTCCAATGTTGTGAGAAATTGTCCCAATTTGGCAAAGGAAAAATGTGTAAAGTGTAAAAAAGTCTCGTACCCTAATTCCTAAAATCTATTTATAGTGGATGACATGTCAGCAAAGTGTCCACTTTTGCCTTTAAAAGTGTCAACTTTGGGCCTTGAAAGTGTCCATGCGCAATAAGTTTGTCAATTCTCTGGAGTTGCCACTATTGGACTTGAAAGTGGCAACTTTGGATGCGCGTAGCCACTTTCAAAGGCAATAGTGGCCACGCGCAACATGCTTCAGAATTGGCGTCACTGGGCTTCTGGGAGTTGCTACTATTGGACTTGAAAGTGGCAACCTTGGATGCACGTAGCCACTTTGAAAGGCAATAGTGGCCACGCGCAACATGCTTCAGAATTGGCGTCCCTGGAGCTTCTGGAGTTGCCACTTTTGGACTTGAAAGTGGCTACTTTGGAACTTTTAATGCCCAGACTTGCTGTAGTTGCCACTTTTGCTCCTAAAAGTGGCTACTTTGGGGGCAACTTTCATCCAAGGGCCAAGATTTCTCAAAATTAACTTGGGGACTCTGCAAAATTATCAAGATAATTAAAATTGCAATCTATATCTATGTAATTAAATGCAAATTAACCAAAAATTAATGAACCTATGATATTTACTGAAAATGTGATTTCTATATTTTTTGCACTATCTAAGTCCATTTTTTCTATCAAGAAGCACCAAAAAGGCAAGTAAAAATATAATAAAAAGTGAATTCATCACAACCCCAAACTTAAACTTTTGCTTGTCCTCAAGCAAATCAAAATTCAAACAAATCAAATGAAAAGGGTTGGATTTATCCAAAGAAATTTTTTTAGAGATTTTCATTTCAACTTCATGCTTTAATTAGCACTTCCAACATCTTCACAACCATAGACTCATTCAACAAAGGAATCATATTCATGTCATATGTTCCATGCAAAGTCCCACTAAATTGAAACAAAAGAATCAAGCAAGGTTTCATGTGACTCACATAATGCAAAGAAACTATCCATCTCACAAGGTGGTGTTTCACTCATCACTCAATAACATTTCAGGCTAAGTGTTTTCCCTCAATCCATGCATTTAGCCTCACCCTACCATAGGCTTACCCATATTCTCAATCTCCTTTGCCTAGACACAATGAACCACCTATCATGAGGGCTTTGTTGGACACAAATGGGGTTAAGATAGGCTCAAATTTAACCAAGGAGGGTGACAAGATCAAGTGGGTACTCAAGAGGAGGGAGTTCTTTTGAGTGATTTAGTGCAACAACTAGAGTGGAATGCCTTAAATGATGTAGCTTAAGAGGTTCAAGCATTCTTTCACCACATTTTTTTTTATTTGCCTTATGTGGAGATCCTTTTTCAACTCAAATGCCTTGCTATATTTTTCTTTCTTTCTTTTCTCCTTTTTCATTCATTCATTCATATTTTTGTGATGTCATGGACTTTGACAATCATTTTTTTTTTTACATGTATTATGAACATGTATGCTGTCCACCACCCCAAACTTAAGACATTGCTTGTCCTCAAGCAACTTCAAGCATAATCAACATGAATGATAGGATGAACCTGAATGATAGGATTCAATGGATTGAGAAATGAAATTGTACTAAATAAAAAAGAACTAGACTTGAAACATGAAAGGACTAGAGTGAATCGAGAAAGAGAATATGAATTATGAAGGATTGAATGATTTGACTAACCTAATGTCCAAACTACTAAATGCTGCACTAAAAAAAAATTATCCATGAGTATGAATCTATAAAACCATGAGACTATGAATCTATGATGAAAGATTTATTCTAAACTATGAGCTCATAGAACTATGCTACGTTGAAACTACTTGAAACTCATGGAATCTATCTATGCTACTAAATGAAATTCATGGAATCTATCCATGCCACTACTATGAAACTCATGAAATAAATCCATGCTACTAAGCCCTGTGATGGCTTCTATTTTACTATGCCCTACCCTCTAAGTGGCTACATGAAATTAGAAAACTATCAAAGAAAATTGAAAAATACTATTTCATGCATCATACTATTTTTTTGAATGACTTGGAGGCATTACCACGGCACAGCTTAGAGGTGTTGTAGGTTCGGTCCCAAGTAGATCTATTGGGGCTGGCAAAAGGGGGAACAATCAATCTAAGTGGCAACAGTGAAGCGCCTCTGTGGCCAGGTCGTGACCCACTGCAAACCTTAGCCAAACCTGACAAGGACCACACATTCTATGGTCATTGAGGTCCATTCCCGAAGAGACCTATCTTGGGCCAAACACGAGTGATGTTCTACTAAAGCTAAATGTTGCTTCTATTATATTCTATTGTGCTAATCTAAATGCAGGGAATAGAGTCCTCCGATCGCCTTATGACTTGAATTTATCTATCTATTTATGAGACTCTATGGTAAAAGCTGGGCAAGTTGCCAGTCATAGAGTGATAGGATCCCCATGGACCATTGCATACTATTGAAACATGAGAAATGATAATGTGTGAGGTTGAAACCTGCATTCATGCATCATATGCATTACTACTAGGAATGATTGATTAATTGTGAAATTGGTAATGAATATGAATATTCTTTATTGCTCTACTATATTACTAAGTACTTGATGATGGTGAATGTTGATTGTTAAAAGTGCTTGTGATTGTGACGCTGCCTTCCTTGAGGTATGGCAAATTGATTGTTGTTTGTGTATGGAGAACTCAACCCTTTGAATTGTGTTGTATTGTGTCGCTCTTCTTATATCTATATAGATGAAGGAGAACAAGGTGTAGGTATGGATCCTTCCTTCTGAGGAGGATTTGTGGGTGTTTGACTCCGCGACTTAGCAAAGTATCTCCCGCAGACTAGCTCGTGCGATTCATGGATTAGAGAATGGAGGCTCTGTTGCTGCAGCTGCTTCTTGTTCTTCTTCCCCTACTTCTTTTGAGGAGTCAGATCCCATTGAGGATTACTCTACTTATGACTGATGTTTTATTTGTTTATGTATTAGGGGAACAGTGTAATACCTTAAATTTAATTCTAATTAAATAATAATTTTGCCAATCATAACCAAATTTTTCATAAAAGATTTTGAAATAAGTGAAGGGTTACAAATTAATATCAAATAACTATTACAGGACTAGTTCAATTACAACATTTTTAAAATAAATTCTATGTCCTATAGCAGTCCATCCGTCCCTTCACTAAGTTTGGTGCTGATCGTCTTAGTTACCTGAAAAATGAATGTAAGGGTGAATACTCTACACTACCCAAAAGCACATAGTCAGCATAGAGTCTCACCTCCAACACATTACCAATACATTAAGCAAATACAATGACAGGCAACATTTTACATTCACAAGTAGAATACACAAACTCGTGCATACGCATAACAGCCACACTCACTATAGCATTGTGATCACAGATTTACACCATGAATGGTCGCTGGTTACCCCCGCCTCACAGATACCACGTGGGCAATCACGGGTCACTCAGCACAGATAGTGGTTAGAGGTCTAATTAGAAAGAGAGTGTGTGGCCCGTGGTGCACCCGCTCCATAGTTAGTGTCACCACCACTCTCTCTTTCCCGAGGTATTTCTACCGTCCTCATCTCCTACATCCCCAGTGTATCGCTGAACCATTCACAACACATTATAATGGTGCTAACACGCCCATTCACACATATTTCATTCACGCATGCAATAGTCATGCTTGCACACGGCACACAGCCTATAATTATCATTCATATTACATGGCCCTTGGGCCCACATTTTCACAATATTCATATAAATATACGGTACAAGTGCCCACACTAATTCTATCACACAACATTTACATATAATCCAAATCCCTCAATTTCGTATCAATACACATATTGTTCACATATCACGGCACATGGCCCACATTACATTTCTCAGCAATTTTCTACCCACTAACTCAGTCACAACACAATATTCAGCAGAATATCAACAATTCATGCACAAAAGAGTAGGATAGAGTCTCCTCTTACCTCGGATTGAAGACCCTCACGCTAAATCCACCAAGAGATGCTCCCCCTCACAGATTTCATCCTAGACAAATGGAGAAACTCCATGAGAACTCAAGGGAACCACGAAAATAGAGAAAGAGGATGAAAAACTGAAACCCTAACCATTAAAACTCACCTTTAAGCATCCCCCACACTAATTCAACCTTCAATCAAGCTTCCGAACGGCTTTGGAGGCAATATAATCGGTGAAAAAAGGTTTTGAGACGAGAGGATCAAAGGGATTTCGAAGGGAAAGGAAGAAATAACTCTCCTCTAACCCTAACCCCCTTTAAATCCTTTTCTGGTCGCGACACTCTTGCTACAGCGAAAGCAGTCCAGTATCTCACCCTGCACTTAGGCACTTAGCCCATTTCAACCCAACCAGTCATGCATACACATAAATACACATACCTATGTACTTAATACACATAAACATCATTATCAAATAAATCAACACACGTGTGAATATATACACATATATATAATAATAATATTACTAAAATTTGGGGCGTTACAAACTGCTCTTAGGAAGTCTGGTCATATTATATTATGTTTTGTGTTTAGATAATGTTGACCGTCCTACTTCATTTAAGTACTTGACGTTTTCGCTAACTTATGCTTAATCTATTGAGGTATTTTTAGATGTTGAGTTGCGTTGATCTTATATCATTATACTATTGAAACTGAATTATGGAATGATGAGATGAGAAAACTATATGCATGTTAACTCTCTCTCAGAGAAGGGAGATGATACTTGTATTTGTACATATGAAAAAAAAAATGTTTTTTTCCAGATTTTGGTGTTTTCTGAAGTACTATCTTATAAAATTTGATATCAGAGTTTTAGTAAATTAGGACGCTACACTACTTGCTTCTTTTCATTCCTTGTTGCACTATTATTTCTTCTGGATGTCCTTTCAATTTCTGGATCAAACAACAACTAATCTGCAGAGGCTTTTCCTTAGAATATCATAAACAAGAAACTTGAAACAAAATTAGAAACAAAGAGTAATAAGATAAATGAACATTAAATAAAACTAATTACAATACTCAACTAACTATACTTAAAAACTAATACAATTTGCACATTGCTCTCCGGCAATGGCACCAAAAACTTGTTGGTAATTTTCATACAAACACGGCAAGTGTACCGGATTTGTTGCAAGTAATAAGTGGTAGAGTACTAAAGGTATTCAAGGGAAATAGACGAGTATCTAGACTGTAATTCCTCCTAAGTGTCCAAATAACTAAAATTCTTCTTCAACTACTTAGTTCCAAACCCTTATCGCTGTAGGAAATTCTGAATTAAATCAATACCTTTCTTAAGGATAATGATTCCTAACCATCGGTTGATTAATCGAAATCTCTTCCTTAATTAATACCCCTAGGTTACATTAAGTTCATTATGAATTCCATAATTAGGGTTAATTAAGCAGTGTTAATTTCACACAGGAATTTTACTCAAATTCAAACAAGAAAATAAGATGGAAGACAATTGATACTACTTAATTAAACCCAAGAGAAAAGAACATGAAATAGTATTAGAAGAATTCCAAAAAATTGGGTCAATTAGGATTCATTATGTCTAGATACTCAAAGGAAAATTAGAACCTAAACATCTTGAAATTAAAATTACAAAAGAGATGAATTAAAATGCTTGATCCCATCCTCTAGCTGTCACTGACTCTTTTTTCCCCCCAAAACAATGTCCTCTAATTCTGTGTCAAGTTTCCCTTTTATAGGAATTGCCCAAGGGCTTATTTTCTCGCAGAAGTTTAAATTCTGATGTACATGAAAATACTCGCCCAAGTACACAGCCATGTACTTTGGCCGTGTATATCTCTGTTTTCTAATAGACGTCCTTCAAAGCCTTTCTGAAAAGTACACGCCCATGTACATGGCCATATTTGGCTGTGTACATCTCTGGTTCAGGTGATGCCTTTCAATTATCAACACCAGTAATATACACGCTCATATACATATGGCCGTGTACTTGCCTGTGTATATCTCTGGCTGATTGTGTGCTTGGCTTTTGCATCCAATGAGATACACGCTTATATACACAGACATGTATCTTCCTGTGTATATCTCTGGTTCCTTTCTTTCTTCAATTCCAAATATCTTTTAAGCTCTCACTTCTTGATCCTTTTTCCTGAAATATGAATAAAATGAACTTAATAATAATAAATTTTCTGAATGAATAGCTCAAAACTCTCAATTATCATTCATGAATTACAATGTAGGATCAAGTATAGAAAGCATTTATCAAATTCTCCTGAACTTGAACGATTGCTTGTCCCAAGCAAAGAAATGGATCAATTTTACCCTTGACAACAAAGAATCAAATTCCTGAATATTTTTATTGTTATTTTTATTTTATTTTTCAAATTTTTAGAGGGACAATAATTCTTAAACATCAAATTGTGCCTTATTTTGCTCTCAATCTTTGTAACTTCAGACATAATTGAATAAGGACCTCTCTACCATTAGCTTTTAAAATTCAATTCAAAACTTTGAATCTTTCCACAAGGTGTTGTTTAATTCTCTTCACTTTGAGCCATGATCGACTAACAGGTTGCATTTTATGCTCCATCCCAGTTAGCACAAGGTATTAATGGAAATTTCACCCTTTACTTTCCACATCGGTACCTCAAACAATTTCGGGGTTCTAGGATGTGATATCCGGACATTGCCTGCAATCCACATTCAACTAGATTTGCTTCTATGGCATGCTCCTTGAATTGATGTATTGATTTGATTCTTGCTTCTGAATTTTGAGTTTTTGGATTAATTAAGCTGTTATTTTTTCACTTTATATGATCTCTGAATGGGAATTCATTTGATTAATCAAAGAGGAACATTTGCAATAGGAATTGGATTTGATTCTCTTATCTGAATTAACAACCAGAATTAGGGGTTTCGTAGGGATAAGTACACTTAATTCTGCAATCCTACGGTTCTAAGTCTTAATGCAACATGAAATTGAACTTCACCTAAGGGATTAGGGGAGATTAGTGGATTGTTAGGGTCAATAGTTATGGGATTAACCGTTTACCAGTTATATGTAAAACTGATTGTCAATTAACCAATTGCTTGAATATTCAGAAGTATAATTGAATTAATATTGACATTCTTGTGAAGTAAATTCCTAATTATTCTTCATTCCTATCTTATTTCATCACAGCTTTCACATTCTATTTTTATTGCAAGTTTAATTCTTTGTATTATTGTGGTTCATTGCTTTCATATGTTACATCCTTTCCAAATTCATATGGCTCAAATGGTGATTGTTCTGTGAATTGGTAATTGAATTCCTAATTCCCTGTGGAGACGATACTTGGATCTTGAATTTACTCATTACTTGCTGCAATTCCTAGTTCACTTGCTAGTGTAGAGAATTGTAACAACAGTCATGTGGTTAACTAGTGTTAAACCAGAGACATCGTGTAGAATCCCTAATCCTTTAGCCAAACGAGTGACTATGGACCCGCATAAAGCTCCCAACCCGATCATCACTGGCTTGAGAAAATAGAAATTTTGCTAGACAAATACCAAGGTGAATTTGTAACATCCCAAATTTTGGCCTGCATGGCAGAGAGTATTGATTATTAATTAGTAACTCTTTTGTTTGATTTTTTTTAGTACTCCAGTTCGGTTCTTGTTACAACTATTTAATCATATTATGTTCCCTGCTTGCATAATTATTTCTCCCAGGGCAAGTTGAGTTAATTTCGTATGTGCATGTCTATATGATTATGTGATGAAGTTACCTTGACTTAACCCAAGGTCAGTGAGATTAACTTGGGGCGAGATAGTCTTTTGAGTCATATGAATAGACCCCATTTTCTTTTACCCCCTAATTATTGTTATTAATATTACATAGTTCTTTTAATTCTTATTATTTGATTGTGTGATATGCTTTCTTAAATTTAAGTGGAACTGCACTGTGTAACTTTCTTTATTTATATTGAATGTTCACTATGCTCTAATAGTGGGTGTACTTAAGTCTTCCATTTATTTTGGTACCATGCACACTAAGTTAGACCATTAATAAGAGCCACTATCTTTTTTTTTTTACCCTAGGACTCACGTATACTACAAAGAATCCAAGAGGCAAGTTTCAATCTTTCCTCATTTAGTGCTAGTAACTGAAAAGTCATTCATGTCCAAGGGGGGAGAATCGAATTTGATAGCTTAGGATTCTAGCCTAAATTAACTATACTTAATGCAATTCCATTGTTCCTAGTTACCCTAAATAAATACAGCTGGCACCTCTTGAACCGTTACACTTTAATTGACCATCATTTGAAAAATTTCCATATATGGTGCAACCGAAAAATAGGACTTCAATTCTTTCCTCGAGTATATACTTTCCATATTCTTGTACATTAGTTTAGGATTTTATTCAATATGCCTCTCTTAATTAGAGCAGTCAATTTTCATTTAATTCCTGAGATAGGAAAGAGAAAGACACCAGCCATAATGACCTAGATTCTGAGCCTAAATAATTGCACTTAATACGATTATCAATTCCCTAGTTACTCTAATTAGGTATAGCCGTATGTCTTTTCCTAAACCGTTACATGTTAGATTTGCAATCAGTTGAAATCCCTCATTTATGTGTAGCCGAGGATGGAGTTTTATTCCTTTCCTTAATTATGAACCTTTCAAGTTCTCGTGCACATTTAATTAAGGTAGGTCATTAATCATAAATTAGCAAGAATCTTGTAGTTAATTATAGAGGATACCATTGCCTTTCCATTTACTCGAAGAAACTCTCTATTTCCTCATTTAACCGCCATTAAACTACCTTAATTACCCACCTACATTAAATACCATAGGGGAGTGAAAAGGTGCCTGCTTGATTCCCTCCACATTAATCCAATTGGTTACCTGCATTTAGTGGGCATGCCAATCAGCTTGAAACGTTCCACCTGGGGCAATTAATTCCCCAGAACTGTGCCTGACATCAACCATATATATTCCTTCCTTAATTACCTTGCATTTATGGCCAAACCCTAAGGAGATTTGTGTGAACGCATGGCCAAAAGTGGCGCCACCCTCCATCAAAAAATTTAAGTAGCCACCTTGCATTAATTGCATGGCATTGCCGAAAATAATCAATCATTCACATTATTTTTTTCCCTAATAACCACGTTTTAATTGCTTAAAATCGAGGGGCCTCTCCTGCCTCATTTAAACCATCATTCAAGTTACCTAATTTACCTCTTAACCACATTTAACCTCACGAGAAAAACAAAGAAAAAACCTACTCAACTTCCTTCTGGAGTTGACCTAGCCGCCAGCCTGCACTTAATGTACAACCAAAAACTTAGCAACATTTATTCTGGAAATTATGCTCCATTAATCGCATGCAATTATTTCCTATTTTATGCACTGGCCACGCGTCCAAGGCAAAGAGAAAGGCACCACCTTTTCACTAACCACTCAAAATAACATCACCCTTTTCAATTTGTGGGACACGAAGGGTTTGAACCTGTTTCCCTCTATAATAAACCCTAGCCGCCAATGTGCATTAATTACCCACTCTTACCTAGGTCAAACCCCCATTCGGTTACTCCATCATGATGAATGGCATGTGGAGACATGTGGATCACCAACGACTTGCTTCTTTTGCACTCTGTGCATTGAATGCTCTTGACAAGGCGCATCACCTACACCTGGACACCATGAGACGTGACTATTCAAGTGAGAAGGCGAAAGGGTGTGTCACTTCGCTTAACCTAGCCCTAAAACCCTTCTTGTGCAACTCACCGCCAGCCTTTGGGAGACGAATGGGCAAACCTTTAAGCCACACTATATAAGAACACCTTCTAATCCTCACGCACCCTTTTTCCCTTATTTTCAAAAACACTCTTAACCTCACCAGTTCTTTTCTCTCTCGACACATTCTCACCCTCTCACAAAACCTCTACGCCCTTTTCTCTGGTGGACAACACACTTCATCACCAACCTCAAGGAGGCGACAAAACACCAAGGACTCAAGTTGTGATCAAGATCCTGCTAGTACTAAGACCAAGCCTTCCACTCTATCTCTCTTTCTCAAACCAAACAAGGTTGGGGGAGCTCTTGTTTGCGCTTGAATGCATGTGGTTGTTCGTTAACTTGTAAACACTGCATGCACTCTCTTCTTCTTGTTTTCGTCTCTGATCTTCATCAATGAAATTTACATGCAAACCATTTTCCTTCATCTCGTGGTGATTCTATTTGGATAGTGTTTTAAAAAAATCCATGTTTCGTAACTTGTGTGAACTTGATTGAAGTTGAAATAGTTTTGCATGTTGATAATATGGAAATCCTTGTATGAGTCTCGATTGTTTACCTTTATTATTGAATAAAGTTGGTAACTTTGATGAATATCTGATTGCATGTTAAACTAATTCTATAAATCCTTGTATTCTTTGCGGTTTTCATCGACTACCTTCCTTCCTTTTTGTTTTAGCTGAGAAATTACTCACCTTTTTCTCTCGGTTTGATTATGTATAACCAAGGAACCCTTTTTCTTAACCATGAAAAAATTATCCTACCACCTAATCATTATTTTACGAAAAAATTGTGGTAGAAATAAGTTGCATGTGTGATTAAACTTGCGGTTATTTCCATAATTCTTTGATGATTATTTTGTTTGCGAAGGTACATTTCGACTATGATATTTCAATGAAATTTTATATCTATCTCCATCTTCTCCCTTTTTCTTTTATTCTTGGACTGTGGATGAATTATTCTTCTTTTCCTTGAACGTGCTAGCTCTTATGAGCGTGAATTGGTTATGTGGTTTGTGACCTTTGAGAATAAAATGCATGCTCCAAAAATGGTGTAAGGAGGATGCAGTTACAAAACTTTTATGTTCATGGTATGGAGGATGGAGAGTCAAGGTCACAATTTAACACAACTGAGGGATGTGAGTGTTCAGGTTCAAGGGAAGGACCTTAGGGGTAGTGGAGGGGGGTTGCCCCAATGGTGCGGAATAGCTCACCGCGGCCAGGACACGTCGCCATCGAAACCTCCACTAATCCTGACGCGAGCAAGCATTACTGAGGATCATGGAAGGACTCGTTCCTGAGGGACCAAAATGGTTAAATGGGATAATATTCTTGATGGATTACATACAATGTGTGCTTGTAGGGAACGAGGGCCTCCGATCACCTTGACTGGAGGAATGGTGGGAACAGTCTGAGAAAGTAGTGACGTTTTAGGCGTTAAGGTTTAACTTATGTTGCGATGAATCTCTGTGACTCTGTCTGCATTTGTGATTATTTATTGAGCATTTTGTTATGATTGTGTGTGTATTAAGATGTAACTTTGCAAGTGCTTGATATTACTCTGATTTTCTTACTTACTCAATATCTGATGACTGATTGTATTGGAGCTCACCCTTTCTGTTCGTGTTTTATTGTTGTGTGTTTGTATGTATTGCATGATTGTATGACAGATGGACCCTCAGCGAGCAATGATATGGGGAGAGGACTCCGACAAGAAAGCAGTATGGAGATACGACCAGGCCACGCGTCGTCTCGTGTACCAGGGGATGGTCTCCATGACCTTGGGGCCTCTCACTGAAGACGGCTGGAAACCTAGCTGGAGCGACCACTTTTTTGCATACGTCTCCGTACCCCTAACTTCGGAACGGAGTATTATCATCCACTCACCTCCTCCTTCTCCACCACAAGAACCCCCAGCCAAACGTCTTAAAATTTTCATTGATAAAGGTAAGACCGTTATCGATCTTGACCCCGAGCCTACCCCTTCTCCCAGTCCTATCCCTGCTCCCGAGTTAAAAGACGTTGAGGTTATCGAGTCCTCCGTCAGGCCAGCATCTCGCCACCTCCCATAGATTTGAGTATCTCCTCCCGATGAAGCCGAACCCTCTATCCGACGCCCCCACCACCACCACCTGCTTCTCGATTGCCCTCGCCTAATGTTGGCTGGATTGACAGCAACCCGGATGACCTGTCTCCTTCTCCTTTCCCTCAACCAGCGAATGACTCTCACGACTTTGACGGAATAGAGTCTGACCCCAGCGAGGATTTCTTTCTGTCAGAGTTTTATTTGTAGTTGTTTTTTTTTTTTTTGGTGTCATGGATGAATACTGCTCATAGGACTTGGGTTTTCTTTACCATTGTTGGAATACTGAACTTTGGGGTTACTTGACTTTGAATTTTGTTTTACCTTGAACATTTTGGTTGGATGGTTTATATATATATATATATATATATATATATATGTTTTTCTTTCACCAACATACTCTTTATTATATTTCCATAATTTTTATTTTATTTTATCTCTAACAGTATCCTCATTTTAAAGTCATCCTGCGAATAATTGGAGTAATTAACATAAATGACTTGTATGTTGTTGAGATGTGAGATAAATAAAATTATTAAATTATGATGAGTGAGTCCGATACAAGTACATTGTCATAATCGTTACCTTTTCGTTAATTCGAGTTATTCCGATAAATTAAATATTTAAGTTGGAAGGTGAATACTATTTGATTGAGTTCTCTTATGCGTCTAATTTAGGTGTGCCATATTGTAGAGTCTTGAGTCATATTATGAGTACATGGGGTTTCGGTAGAAATTAGGTGTTACAGAATTGGTATTTTATCAATCATGCTATGCAGGTATTCTAAGTCCTTTGTACCCACAACTCCAAAGCTGTGACCTCTCCCAGTAAGAGTGTGGGCTAACAGAGCATGTATATATCTCCAAGCTTGTTTCTTCAATGTGGATGCCTTAGATCGAGCAGGATTCCAATCCTTATCGACAGAACTAATCCTATTCCAAAAATCTTTATTGGAGCAACCTAAAATGGGGATATGGGCTAGGTTTCTATACACTTCAGTGAATACAAAATCAGAGGTGTAAACCCCCATTCAAAAAGAAAATTCAAAGTAGCTCATCTTGTACATGTTGTTTATCATCTGAAATTGAATAATGGAGTCTTCAAAATCCTAACCAGAAAATTTTCTTTCAACAACTAGGATGGTGAGGAATTCTAATGTGAGCTCCCTATATGTAGGCTCAATAATAGAAAACAGAATTTGCCAATGCCCTACTCCTACTAATTCTCTCACTTCGTCAACCAAATTATAATGCTATAGAACCTCCCAATCAATATATTTGCTCTGGCCCCAAACCTTTATTTTTAGCTTATCATACCTTGTGAGGTGAGCAAGGGCATTGAAGCGTAGTAGTTGGGATGAGGGAGGTTGTGGTGGGCGCTCAGTCTGGGAGCAAGGGCATTTTCTCACTGGTTCCTTACCTCTTCTTGGCGCTCTGGAAGAAGACCCATAAACCATAGCAGTTGTAGAGAAGAAAACTGGGTGTGGGGTGGGAGAGGGAGGTGTTGTAGAAATTTTCTGTGTAGAGAGAAAAGAGAAAGGGAAAGGGAAAGTGTGGGAAGGTGATGGAAATTTAGAAGTTGGGAGAGTGAAGAAGGTGAAGAGGAACCAGGGAAAGGAAGAGGGTTTTCTTTTTAGGATTTATAGAAACAGAGGCCACAGCGCGGTATTAAAAACATAGGAGGGGGTTTGATTTGAAATCATCGCGCCAGATACACGACTGTGTATTTGGGTGTGTAAATCTCGGCCCAAGTGAATTTAAAATAGAACACGAATCTAGGCACGTACACAGTTGGATACATGGCTGTGTATATTACCGTGTATATCTCTGTACCTCAAAAACATCAAACTACATGGGCGTGTGACTAGGCATGTGCATCCCTGTCCAGACCTTGTTTAAGAATGAAAGTACACGGTCGTGTATCTGGCCATGTACATCTCTGCCTAGCAGAAATACCATGAACAAAAGTACACGATCATGTACATTGCCTTGTAGATGACCGTGTATCTCATTGCCTTCTCTCTCTTTTTATTTCTTTTAATTAATTTTTATATTTATTATGATTATGAATAATTGAAAAATAAATGAACCAATAAACAACTAAATTATAATAAACTAAAACTTCCTAACCTAAACAAATAATTAACCAAATTAAAACAAACTAAACCTACCTAACCTAAACTACTCAATGTGATTCAGCATTTGACATTGAGGAGTTTGAACTCCTCATTCTCAAAGGTTTGAATTTGACCCCCCTGATATAGTTTTAGCCTGTGTCCATTTACCTTAAATTTTCCTTTTTCTGGATGAGTTAATTCAATTGTACCATAAGAAAATACTTCATGTACAGTAAACGGTCCTGACCAACGAGATTTGAGTTTACCTAAGAATAATTTGAGGCGAGAGTTATATAACAATACTAAATCACCTATTTGGAATAGTTTACCTCCCTTGATTTTCTTATCATGGTAGGCTTTCATCTTTTCCTTGTAGATCCTAGAATTTTCATAGGCTTCCATGCGCCATTCTTCCAATTCATTTAATTGCATCAACCTCTTGTTACATGCATGATCAAGATCCATATTTAGGGATTTAATTGCCCAAAATGCCTTATGTTCTAATTCAACTGGGAGATAACAGGCTTTACCAAACACAAGTTTATATGGTGTAGTGCCTATGGGAGTTTTAAAGGTTGTCTTGATAGCCCACAAGGCATCATCTAATTTATCAGCCCAATCCTTCCTATTCTTTTCTACTGTCTTTTCTAACACTCTTCTCAACTCCCTATTAGGTACCTCAACATATATACTTTTATTTTAATAAAATTATTAATATATCCTTTTATTTTGTTAATTACATTTTATAACTTTTTTAAAGGGTCCTAATTTTTTATTTTGCCTAGGGTCTCAAAAAAGTCAAGAACGGCCCATGATGCTCTATGTCTAGGGCCTTCTCGCTACAGTGAGAATCCACTTGTCACAACGAGAATGCCCCTGCAGCACACACTTAGCCTATATTTCAAACAATTCCAACTCAATCACAAGTTCACATCACATTTCAACCACACTATACGGATATCTTCACAATCATATTCATATCCAACTCATCACCCAATCAAATACACACTCAAACATCAATTTATACATTTATATCAATAAATCAATATATTATTACAAAATCTAGTTGGATTGTGAAGCTTTTAATTCAGTGAGTCGACATTTGTTGAGTTAATTGATTGAACCATCTATATTTGAGTATCTAGTCAGTAAAATAATGAAATTAATATTATAACTAATATATAGTTGTAGTGTGAAGTATGTCATTTTAAATTAGATTACTTGACTAATCGTTAGTTTAATGGTTAAAATGTTTAGTTGAAATTAGATTTTTTTTCCATCAGCCAAAGAAATTAAAATAAAAGGGATATAAAGAATACTCCAACACTCACACATTATTAAACATCAAAACATAATAACAATGGTTAAATAATATTTTGTAAGGTATGAAGAAAAATTCATATATTTGTTTTTAATGGTGAGACATAATAAATAATTCTTTATCATATATTATAGAAGAAAAATGTCATTACACGAAAGAAAGTTAAAAGTAAAAGGTATATTTAGATTTTATTATTTGAATAAAAGGCGTAAGGCGTGAACATTTTCTTAAATCATAGATTAGGCATTTCAAACAAGAATTAAAAGTTGCATTAAATAAAAAATAGAAAAAATTCAAAACATTCCATTTTTTTTACACCTTCACATTAATTTATCATCAAAAGCGAACCTGCCCTTCCTCCAACCAACCAACATTTTGTTGTTTGTGACTATGGAAGTATGCAAAGGATAGAAACGTAAATATACTAAATATTAATAACGATAAAAAAAAATAGGACCACCAATTACCTATTGCATGCTTCTTTGATGGTGCTTTTGCTATACGTCGACTTCTATATAATGCGACCAAGTCTCTTCCATAGATGAACATATCGGCACAGTCCTTCATGGATCTTCAAGCACACCAAATCAATGCATTGCCACCAAATGGTGGCAGTGGCACATATAGCTACTCCAAAAATTCCTACTTTCAGGTACATACATTAATATCCCTTTCATCAACCACCCCTTTTATTCCCATCTATACAATAATTCTTATTATACTTTTTGAATTAATAACTATTAAATAAAAAAAATGAAACAATATGTCTTAGGGATGTTGAAATTGGAAAGTGGGAGGGCGAAAAACTAGAAGGTAGATACTAAAGCTATAAATCTATAAATAAACATGCAAAATACATTCATGTTTATGTGTCCATTTGGGTTTCATCAACGCGCATGCATTTAAACTTTGCATTGTGGTTACCCGTATCGTCACAAAACAGAAGGCGCAAGTAATTAACACAGATGCTCCAAAGATGGAGATTTTTAACGGTTTTCGGAGCATCTTAATTTCCCCACTCTTTCTTAATTGATTTATGTGAAAAAGTTATGTCGTATGATCTGGCGTTACACATAAAGTTATGTCGTATGATCTGGCGTTTCCCTCCCTGTCTTGTTTTAGATTTAATTAACATATAAAGATATTGTATGCAATGCAATGTAATGCTGTTTGCATGTATACAAGACTAATTGACTGACAATAGTGTGGACAACGTCTTGCATTTTGGGGTTAAGATATCTTCTGTACTAAATAGAGCTTAAGGAGCAAGGTACAATGGGTACGATTAAGTTATTCCATGAAATAACAAATATTATTTTAAGTAAATTAATGATTTTTTTATAAAAAAATTATGTAAATCTTAATACGATACATGATTAATTAGGAATTCCAAGCACGCTTGACAAAGCGAAAGAAAACGTAATCTTTTTCCCCATTGTAATCATTTAGGTCATGGAACTAAAAAGAAAAATAAAAAATCATTAGGTCCAGCATTTTACCAGTAAGCCGTTAAATGATTGGATCAAAGTAAGGCGCCATAATTGGTATTAACTCTCTTCCTTTCTCCTCTTCTCCCTTAAATATAGATCTCGATTGGTTTCCTTCCCCTCACTTCACTCTCTTATATTGATCTTTGAAAACAAAAAACACGGAAACCTGTACACCAATGGAGTCTCATATTCATGTTCATTACCATATCAAATCTGGTTTTGCTAAACTCATTAAAACCAAGAAATAATTCACATAATTAATGCATTTGTGAGAATTATTATTTTAAAGAATTAATAATTATCTTTTTTAATAATAATTTTTCTAATTTGTGCTTAAAGAAATACATTAAAAACTTATATTTATAAATTTTATAAAAAATAATAACACTATCTCATAATTTAATATATTAATAACATTAAATGTTATAATTTTAAATAAAAATTTATTATATTTTATTTTTTAACATGCGTCTTTGAACATGGTTAAAAAATTATATTTTAATAATCCTATTAAGTTCTCAAAACTAAATTTAAATAATTATTAATAATTAAATTTTATTCAAAATATTTATTACACTTTTGTATCTTTAATGTAACAAATATCTTCTTATTTTAATAAAAGTTTTTTTTTTAGTCTTAAACTTTATTCGACGGTTTAATTTAAGGATACTATTTTATCAAAACTCTCTCTGAAAGTTATAAAGTAACAAAATCAATACTTTATTTTCAAAATAAACTTAGTTAAACATGCGTTTAATATTTATCTACATATATTACAAAAAACAAGGGAAAAAACCCTAGAGATTAGCTATCTAGAAATGAGAATGTCAATGTTAGTCATTCTAAACAAGATCTCATTGTAGAAACAAAGTTCAAGCGTTGAAGAGAGTAAGATCGAAGAAGCAATCCACAAGAAGCTCGATGTGAAAAAGCTAGCTTGTGCATCGAACATGATTATCCGCGTAGTAGATTTGGGATGTGCCACTGGTCCAAACACTTTCATGAATGCACAAAATGTTCTTGAAGCGATCAAGAACAAGTACCAAAGTCAATGTCAAAACAGTGCAATAATGCCCGAGTTCCATGTCTTCTTCAATGACCAACCATCCAACGATTTCAACACCCTTTTCACTTCTTTGCCTCATGAGAGAAACTACTATGCATCCGGTGTCCCTGGTTCTTTCTATGATCGTTTGTTTCCAAATTCATCTCTTCATTTTGCATCTTCTACTTACGCCCTCCATTTTCTTTCAAAGTCACCAGATGTGTTGCAAGACATTAACAATCCTGCATGGAACAAAGGTAGAATTCATTACACAAGTGCTTCAAAGGCAGTGGTTGATGCATATGCAGCTCAATTTGCTAAGGATGCAGGAAATTTTTTGGATGCTAGGGCTGCAGAACTTGTGCCTGGTGGCATGCTGGTCATAGTCATGCAAGGTGTTCCAAATGGTATGCCTTATTCTGACATCATAAATGGTATGCTATATGATAGCATGGGATCTATCCTCATTGAGCTTTCAAAGGAGGTAATTACCACTGCTTTTTCGTTTCTTTTTTAGATCCTTTCCATGCATATTGGAACCAAAATAGCTTTTGTTATTTTTGCATTTGGTAAGTGTACCTAACTGAGAGAGTCCATATGGTACCTCAATTCTGTCGTTTATCATCCTAGTATTCTTAACGAGTTGTTGGGTATTTCCTAGTTGTTACTGCTCACAGTGTATATATGTTCGAAGCTGTTAAATTTAAATTGATAGAGGAAAAGGGAAAAGAAGAAAAATTAAAAAGAATGATATATTGTTTATTGTTGTTTATATAAATGTTAAAGGAATGAAACTAATTCATCTCCTTTTTTATTTCATTTACTTTTCAAATAATAGAATGAAACAGTGTAATATTTTTATTTTACGTAAATTCTATGGTATTTTAAAATTTTTTTATGAATACGGTATCCAAAAAATTTAGAACAATAAAAAAGAAATACATATCAAGTTAAAAGAAATTATTATATATAATTTATTTAAAGTTATATTATTTATATTATTTGCTATATAGTTTTATTATATATATATATATATTGTATATTTAATTTCTTATTTTATTTATTTATCATTTTTAAAATTTTTTATTTTTTAAATAAAATATAATTTATATTTAAGTAATTTTTATTTATTATAAATAAAAACTAATTATAAGATAATATATTAATATAATAATTAAATATTAATAATAACAGAATTAAGAATATAGAAATATATTAATATAATAGTATTATTTCTTGTTTATATTTTAGTTAGTTTAATTTTAATTGCATATTATTCCTATTTAAAAATTTAATCACTCTCCAGCTTATTTAAATATAACAAATATAACAATTTATTATTAAATAAATTTAATATAAATTATATTTTATTTGAAACTAAAAATTTATAAAAAAAATAAAAAAATAATAAATTAGATAAATAATAATAATAATAATAATAAAACTATGTAGTAAATAATATAAATAATATAACTTTAAATAAATTATATATAATAATTTTTTTTAACTTGACACATATTGGTCTAAATTTTTTGAATATAATACCCATAAAAAAAAAATTTTAGGATACCACAATACACGATCCCATTCTATCTATCATTTAATATCTAAACATAAATACATAGTGATAACCAATTAATGCTTGATAAATAAACATAGCACCTGTGCTCATGAGGAAAAGAAAAATACTCAATTAATCGGAGTAATTTTAAAAAATAATTATATTTATTTTTCATCTATCTTATTAAATTTCCTTTCAATCCATCTTCAAGAAGTGTAGGTTGCCAATATATGGTCAGGTCACGTATCTAAGATATATTTTGCAATTCTAATTTTTTTCATATAGGGCCAGTTTGATGAATCACAAGTTGATTATTTCAATTTGCCATTCTATGCACCGAGTCCAGAGGAGATGACAAAGCTGATAGAAATGAATAGTAGATTTAGCATTGAACGAATGGAACTAACAAACCCAGCTCCATGGTTGAAGAGCACAGCTCAGGTGATACCTGAATGGATAATTCATGTGAGGGCTGCAATGGAGGCAATTTTCATCAGACACTTCGGAAATGAAGTCACACATGAAATGTTCCAACGTCTAACCAAACACATGTTGGACAAAAGTGAAATGCTGGAAGCAAAATACAGGGACAAAATTCAATTTTTTGTCGTTTTAAAACGAATAGAGTAGTTCGTGTGCTTTATTTTCTGCAATAGTAATTAGATCATCTGTGGTGTGATGCATGATTTAATTATGTTTTTTAAGTTAATTTAGTTGTGATGGCTTTCTTTAATTTTCTTTTTTCTGTGTGACTCAGACAAGTTGATCTTAATTTGTACTTTGTTTTTGGTTAAATGGATTGCCTCTTTGTTTTTTTTAATAATGAAATGTGGGCCACAATTTGATAACCTAAATATTTTGGTTGATGTTTTCTACTATATATTTTTCTGGCTAAGGATGATTTGGATTTTCAAATTGCATGCCAAAATGGTGGCACCCTTAGTAACAAGGCCACAAATAAGAGTTAAGCTGAATCCATATATAATTCAATAGCACATATCATTCAAATTTCAAATTTGAATTTGATGTATTCTTAGAAGAAAAATACAAATCATTCAATAATACGTTGATACAAAACTCTCACCTATTACCAATGAATGAGCTTAACTGCATGCACAAAAAATTATGTCAAATTTATTCAATGATGTAAAAACACACATCATAAAATTTTTATTAAAAATTATATAATCTCTTAAACTTTAATATATTAATAGCATTAAATGTTATTTTTTTAATGTTATATTCTTTTATAAAAAAAACCATTTATTAATTTTGTTTATTGTGTTTCTTTAAACACACATTACAAGGTTAAAACATGATCTAAGAAAAGTTGTCATGGTCCTTCATGCATGCCCCGCAAACTAGTTTATTGAGAAGGTTGAAGTTGCTTGTTTTTTTACATCAAAAGAGGTCCCTTGGTATCATTACACTAACAATCAATCAAGTACGTTTTGATACTTCCATTATATGTTAGGGTTTTAGAGCGATTCATTTTCCTTGTCCCTTATTCGTTTCTCTTACGAGATGTTAATTAAAGTTCAAGTTGTTCACTAGTCAATATTTAAGTGTATTAGGCTCACATTTTGCAAGTACCAACATGCACGCATATAAAAGATTTGACTCAGAGAATCAGCGCGTGGATCTATTGAAAAGACCACTAAGAAATGTTTTATGCTTTTCCAGTGAAAAATTAAGAATCCGTACGGATACATTTATGTGAAGATGTAGTGGTGCTCTTCAATTTTTATATCATTTCTTAAAGGGTGTTTAAAGAGTACACGATAAAAATAATAATAAATTTTATCACAAGTTATATTGTATAATTTTTAATGAAATTTTATTGTCTTTGAACACATAAAAAACTGTTTTTATATTAACCCGTTGAATTAACAATATATTTTATTAAAAATCATATTAAAGTGTATAGAAAAAAGTGTATCAATAATATTTTTAAATAATATTTTTAGTTAATTTCCCTTAATCGATGTTTGTATTTGTCTTTATATTATTAGTTGATTTCGATATGCTCGCCCTCGGTTTTTGATTAATTGTTTGTTAACGTTGGACACGTCTCTGTCTCCTTTAGGCACACCAAAGGGGTCATTTGTAACAATGTGAAGGAGCCAAAATAATTTTATTTGACCGGCAAGCTTCTGCAGGTTTATTTGAGTATATCAGGAATTTTATTTTCTAACATTATTTAACAATAACGATCCATGTAATGGTTTAGTTAATCTTTATATTAAGTCTAAGTATTTTAAAATATTAAAGTTTTATTAAAAATAGTATTCATTGTATTAAATGTACAAAGTAAAATAATTATTTTTAATAAATAATTATTATATTGAATGCTTAAGCTTAATTTTGAAGATGGAAATTAACAAAACTACTAATGTTAAACAATTTTTTTAGACTAGCAACTTTATTATTTTCATTTTGTAAATTTAATTGATAATTATTTTTTAATTTTATCTTTAATAGTTAATGTGTATTTGATAGAAAATAATAAATAAATGAAATATATTTTAATATAACAAAATAAAAAGTATAATGGAAAATTAAATAATATCTTTTCATGAATTTGGAATATAAAATTTATTTTTTAATATTTTCTACATAATCTAAAATATAAAAGAAATGACATTTTATTTATTTTTAATTCTTTAACCTAGACACCAATTAACATTGTCTTAAATCTTTACGATTTTTGACTTCTGAACTCAATTAGCACTTTTTGACAATTTACTAATAGATAATAGTGTATTTTTTTTAACATACTCTTTCGAATATAGTATTTATTATTTTTTAATTTTATTAAAACTCACAAAATAATATTAGTAAAATATGGGTTAGAAAATATGCCTTGATAGCATTACGAACACTTGGTTTACCAAGTTATACCATCTATCTCCATGAATTCCGAATTTCTCCTCCAGCTATGCATTTCTCAATTTTATTATATAATCTTGCACCATCCTGCTTTTACATCAGTAAAAACTAGTAATTTTTGTCTACATTACACACTATCATTAATTAAATTAAAAACTTTTAAATAAATAGTAAAAACATATTATATGAATATTTTTAAATTTAATAAATTTTATAAATTAAAATAGTAAGTATTGTAATTATTATATATAAATTTTATTTATATTAATGTATTTAAACAATTTAGGGTAGTTTAGAAATTTAAGAGGGGGATGTGGCTTTATTTTAAGATAGAGAAAATTTTTGAATTAAAAAACTACTTTCAAAGGATTCAACTTAAGAAGACAAGCAAAGGTTACAAGGCTAGCTTCCTCTACCCGACTAATAACCCCTTAAGGTTATAGAGCTAGCTATTTATTCGAGAAGAAAATTAGTCACTTGATTTAAATATATACAAACATTCAAAATTTAAATAGGCTCCTGATTTCTTAAAATAAGCATATATTTAATTATATTAACTTAAAGTCAAATTTAAAATCATATAAGCTGAAATATTTTTGTTATGTTGGTGGTTATATGTTTTAATTAGTTTTCATTAATCATAATAAGACTTATGAATTAATATTTACCGTTGTACTTTCATATAAAAATAAATAAATACCCTTGTTGATGAATATTAAGTTAATTAATCCATGAAACGTCTGAAAAAAAGAATTTAAAATTCTACCGCTATATATGATTATTCTGAATGATATTCTAAATTATCAACATATGGGTACGGCAGATTCTTATCTTTACATAAATTTATGTAGCAAAAACCTAATGTCCTGCACCAGCTAGAACCATATATAGCTTTTCTGTGTGTTTGGGTGGGGAGTAAAAGAGTACAGTCTGTGTATGGTGTGGACCATTCAAGAAAATAATATATATTTTTTGAATAGATTAAAGAACGATTTTGGGAATTTGAACATAATAAACTAGTAATTAAAGATTTTGTTTATGGAGGATTCACATTGAAGCACATGCATATCCCACTTTTGTTTACATACTATAATATATGGTACTCTATTTCTCTTAGTAAGGATGGTAGAGTGGGGCTTCTTGCTTTGAGCCTGGCGGAAAATGAGAGTACGGAATAACTATTATTTATTGATGATTATATTTCATTGTTCAGAAAATGTATTTTTATAAATGAATACAAGGACACCAAAATGAAGCAAGGATAACGGATGAAATGCAACACTCTAATTTAAGTGAGAAATTTTAACTAAAGCGAGAATGGATAAAAATTGTCCATCTATACTCTCGCTCAAGCGAGAATATCTCGCTCAAGTAAAAAAATTGTTTCACTTAAGGAAGAATAGGTGAGAAAAATAGAAACTCTCTGGTAGGTTTTCACTCAAGTAAGAATGATTTCACTCAAGCAAAAATATTAGCAAATGTATAAAAAAATTATCTGATTTTCTCGTTCAAGTAAGAATACTAAAAAAAAAAGATATTTAAGTGACTTTATCATTTTAAAACTTAGATCACAAGGCAAATAATCATTCTCATCTCATTCTAAGTTTTTGGAGCTTAATCTTCCAATCTCGTTTCTATTTCATCATTTTCTCTCTTCTCAAAGTTATTGCACTTTGTAATGGTTAGAGACAACTTGGTCTTTTAGACCTATATCTTCCATCAAAACGTTGCAACTTTTCTCTAGATCTCAAGAAGAACCTGGACTTAGAAACATCATCTCTCATCTCTCATCTCTTGTTGTGAGAGACCTATTTCCAACTAAGAGGAGTTGATTCCACACCATAAGTCTTATCTATGTATTGTGACTTGAAAGAGTCAAACTACCTTATTTTGAATAGTAAAGGTATAATGTTTTCTTGAAATTTAAATGTTAAAAATTGATTCTCAAAATGTGAAAACCTATGGTTATGTTTAAGAATCAACTTAGAGTTTTATAGTGCAAGAATGAGTTTTTTAGAAGTTTTCAAAAATGTGTTATTCATTATATGTGTGTGTGTAACTTTAAAATAGATAATTTTTATTAAGATCGAGAGAGTGTGATCTCTAGCAATGTACCTGTAGTATGTGATTTAATTTCAATGTATTTTTAAACTGTATAATTGGGTTGAGCCTAGAGGTATCTGACCTTCAACATATTGTATTAATTTGTATGATGTGAAATGGATTGCATGTGAGAGAAAATTATAGAAGGACTATTAGTATGAATTTTTGGAAATGAGGATTTAAAGTTACTTATATTACCAAATTAGAAAGAAATACTGAGAAAATGTTTGTTACAAAATAGTGTCTGATATAGGAGTGAAATAAAAGATTTTAGTGTAAACTGCCAGTGTCAAGTTTCTGTATGGATAGTTATAGAGATGCATTTGGAGTATAGAATAAGGAGTCAATTTTAGAAATTTAGGAGAAATAAGGGTGGTAAATGTTATTCGCTGATGTGTACATGATTAAAAACGAAAACATCACATGGCCTCACACTCATTTCCTAACTAACACTCCTAACTATACCCTTGCTACAAAGCCATATAATGCACACGTTGTATGTCAGACCTATATTTGTGTGCGTGTGTGTGTATTTTCTTTAATTCATGTTGCGATAGTCTAACTATTGATCGCGAGTATCGCGCTCGGATAAATTAATAAAAATTGAATTGCATAAAAATTATGTAGTAAGAGGTGCAATCCGAGTCGTCTCCCAACGATGATAACATTATATGATTATAAAATTAGAGGGGGTTTGATTTATAGAATAACACTAATTAGAATCAAAAGTTAACAAGAATTAAAAACTCTAATCCAAGAATTTAGAAAAACTACGACCACTCTATCATCGGATTCTAAGAAGATGCATCAACCAACAAATTAGTGATTAATATTAAATTCGAATGAAATCTCAATTCAAATTAAACATTCACACGAGAACCCTCATGCATTCGATTAACACACAATTCGCTCAAAGTTCAGAAACCTCTAGAACCTAATCGATTTGTGTTAATTTAATTCACCAATGCCATTAATCTTAGATCTCAAACCTGAAAATCTAATTCACACTCCTTCAAGAATTAATTACATACATCAACCGAATAATATATAATCAAACAACTGCAAAATTATCAGTCCAAACGAAGAACTTTAATTCGAAATCATAATTAGCAAAAGGAGAAAGAAGGAAGAGATGAAACCAAATTTGTTGTTGAATAAATTGCAAAACTGATCCTCAAGAGTGTCTCAATCCTTTTTCAATCCTTGGACTAGATGAAAATCTAAGCCTCCATTAATGGAGGAAAATGACAAGTAAAAACGGAAGAGAAAAAAAAATGAGAGAGAGAAGAGAAGAGAGAAGAGGAGAGGAGCCAAAAACAAGTTAAAATTCAAAATTCAAAAATTTCGTTCATCACTTTGTTCCATTTTTTCAGCTATGAAAACGTCCTCCTTTTAGTTCGTGGCCTGAAGTACAATTGTAGCCTTGGATGTTAGCTTCAAAACGCCACTGGAATGGGCTTAAGCGGACATTTGTGGACTGAGATATGGCCCAAATACTGCACCTTGCTCAGGATCCGCGATTGCAACGTTCTGACTTTTTCCAGGCCCAGTTTCAGCTTCTTATCATCAAAATTGGTTTCTGACCTCTCATAGGAATTGTGTACCTTTCTCTTAGCTTTCCTAAAAATCAAAAATCATAATGAAAGGAGTTCTACAACTCAAGATATGGTCCAGAAACCAAAACAGTATCAGAATTTGCAAATACTAGAAAAGTTAAATAAAGCCCAAATAAAATTCAAACATCATAAAATGATCCAATTCAACTAATTAGGCACAAAAGAGGATTAATGAGCTAGGAATGAGAGGAAATAATGTTATAAAAATCCAATTGATTAAATTCCCCCACACTTAGCTCTTGCATGTCCTCATGTAAGACACAGTCAAGCAAATAGAAACATGTAACCTAAAAATCGTAGAATAATCAAAATAAATAAATTCTCCAATGAATCTTTAGAAGTGCTGAACTTAGGAACACCAGATCAAATAAAGCATCAAGAGTTCTATATCCAACTCCCAACCTCTCAAAAATGCAAGCCAAGCAATATCATTCAAAGTGTATAGATCAAGCATGAAAGATCTCACAAGATGGTATATACAACTCAACTCTCAAGTGTATGGTTCAAAGTGTTTCACTCAAGTCACCTCAAAAGACAATGCATTACCATAAGCTTGTTAATCTTCTACTTCTCCACTACTTACAATCATATGCAAACACAAATCAAGAGGGCTTTATTCAATGGTTGTAATGGGGCTAATGTAAAATGACAAGATACAACCGAAGAGAATAGGAATAACATTGGTCCTTAGACAAATCAAGCCATAACACACATTTTTTTTTCTTTTTCTTCTTGCATTCTTTTCTAAACCCTCACACTTGAAATATAATAACATTAATGAAACCAATGCATTCCCTATTCCCTAAGGTTAGGTATAAATGGTTTTTCACTTAAAGCTTATAATGTGCTAGAAGTCAAAGAATGGTCAATAAGGCTCAAAGGGGCTAAACAAAGGGCAAAATACAAGGTAAGCTATATGGCCAAGTGTGTACAAATTTGAAAAAAAAAAATGCCTCTATCATGTTCATAATTGCATATAAAAATTGTAGCCTCAAAGAAGAATCAAAATAAGTTCTAGAATGACAAAATCTAAGAGGAAAAACACACAAGAAAGAAAAGAATGGCATGAATTTCAACCATCCAAAAATAAGGCTCAAAAGCTCACAAAGGTAAAGTCTAACATACTCAATCATACAAATCAAAATCAATCACCCAATTCACATATATCAAGAGGAAGAAGCAAAATGAAATCATGTAGGAACTCTATTCTCCTTAATGGCTAATGCCTTAACTCAACAACTTCCAATTCAACAAAGGAAAACAAAACAAAAACAAAAACAAAAACAATGCTAAATAATAAAGTTACTCTCCCTCCCCCCCCACACTTTAACTTTACATTGTTCTCAATGTAATGTATAATGGAAATGTAAAATATAGTAAAGAAAAGGCAGAGGGGAACTCCCTAATCAAGCATAAGTGGCTGCTAGTAAGCGGACCTCCTCAGTGGTTTCTAAGGGTACGTCCTCATGAAATGGCTTCAAGCGGTGGTCATTCACTATGAGTACTTTATTTGTTCCAGGCTCCAAAATCTGCACAGCACCATAGGAAAAAATCTTAGTCACGATATAAGGACTAAGCCACCTAGAACGATGCTTACCAGAAAAGAACTTGAGGCGAGAAACTCAAATGCAAGACCATTATTGAATGCAGAAAATAAATTGAAAACTTTTAAAAGGAAAAAAAATATAATTGAGTTGTATCCCTAAATATTCCTCCTTTTTCTCATAAATTTGCAGCACTTCATTTAATTGAGAACATGGAAGAAATAGCCGTGGAGGGATTTCCAGCTGCTTCATGAACTTAATAAGTTTCTCTTCATGCTCTTTATTTCCTTGATGTGCAGAACATTGTGTCTTGCTGCTGTACTTAGGATGCTCCCTTGAATATATAATGATGTAATATTTATATTTCAACTGCTCAGGAAATGGCTTTAAATCATATGCAAGGGGCAACTTTAGAGAAGGAGGCAGTGTAAAAATTGGAGCTGAATCTGTCGTGGATGCATCATGATTTACTTTTTCAGAATATGCAATAGCTACATCAAAATCACTATAAACATATGTATCAATCTCAACACAGATGCTACATTTTGCAGAATCATTATATGCATCACAAGTAAAAGAATTAGGATAATTGGCTAGGTTAGGATAATTAATACAATCTGAAAATTCAGAAAACTCAGCCAAATTATCATCAACTACATCATTCAACAAATTATCATGAAAAATCAAATGAAATGAAAGAGGAATAGGTTGCTTAAAATTTTCTTCTGCCTCTGTAGAAGTGGTATGAGCAATAGGAGCAAATTCTACACTTGCTGGGCTGCAATCAGTTGCTAGAGCAGTAGCATTAAGATCTTTATCTATTGGTTGCTGCTCTTGCGAGTGTTGAATGGTCTTTCTTGAACTCAAAGTAACATTCTCTGGTTCAACAACTGGTTGTGCAGAAAGATTACCAAGACCTTGAGACTTCAGCTCATTTACTGTTGTTGCCAACTGACCAATCTGACTTTTCAAGTTTTCAATGAATGCTTCTGTTCTTAGTTGAAAATTCAGATCGTTAATTGCCATCTCCCTTATCAACTCTTCCAAGGAAGACTCATTCTTGGAAGGTGCAGCATTTTGTGGTGGGAGTTGATATTTTTGCTGCGTAAAATTCTCCCATCCCAAGTTTGGATGATTCATCCAACCTGCAGGCTCATACAATGTAGGACAGAAATCAGTATGATGTTCAGGTGAATTACAAATTTCACACAACATTGTAGCCATTTGTGACAATGTCAACTGCTTGATCAAAGAAGCTAAATCATCTAGCTTGTTCTCTAGTCTTCTATGATCAGTCATATAAAAAAATTCTCTGAGCCATAATATCTAAATAAGAATAAAAAGAAATAATAATGTTTTTTTCAAAAACCACCAACCGGCCTTCGACCTATTGCCATTGCGTAGATCTCGTCGAGCTATATGAAATGCATATATGACAATAAGAAATCAAAGCTGTATGCAAAAAGTTATGCCACTTTTAAGTTTATACAGTGATCTACACGTTCAGATACACGGCTGTGTACTTTTTTGATGAATGCAAAATGCAAAAATGCAGAAACACAACACAGAATGTAGAGAATTGAATGATGTAATACTAAGCAATGATAGATGACTACCTACTATGCTATTCAAAGGCTACTAAAACATAATGTATAGACACAATTATGCTAAATGAAAAATGCTAATTATGCAGAATCTTAATTCGATAAAAAATGCTAATTATACAAAATCCTAATTAGATGTAAAACGCAACATAGAATATGCAATGCAATCAAATTAACACAGAATTATATAATCAAATAACATTATCATCCTCGGCAACGGCGCCAAAATTTGATCGCGAGTGTCGCGCTCGGACAAATTAATAAAAATCGAATTGCATAAAAATTATGTAGTAAGAGCTGCAATCCGAGTCGTCTCCCAACGATGATAACGTTATATGATTATAAAATTAGAGGGGGTTTGATTTATAGAATAACACTAATTAGAATCAAAAGTTAACAAGAATTAAAAACTCTAATCCAAGAATTTAGAAAAATTACGACCACTCTATCATCAGATTCCAAGAAGATGCATCAACCAACAAATTAGTGATTAACATTAAATTCGAATGAAACCTCAATTCAAATTAAGCATTCACACGAGAACTCTCATGCATTCGATTAACACACAATTCGCTTAAAGTTCAGAAACCTCTAGAACCTAATCGATTTGTGTTAATTTAATTCACCAATGCCATTAATCTTAGATCTCAAACCTAAAAATCTAATTCACACTCCTTCAAGAATTAATTACATACATCAACCGAATAATATATAATCAAACAACTGCAAAATTATCAGTCCAAACGAAGAACTTCAATTCGAAATCATAATTAGCAAAAGGAGAAAGAAGGAAGAGATGAAACCAAATTTGTTGTTGAATAAATTGCAAAACCGATCCTCAAGAGTGTCTCAATCATTTTTCAATCCTTGGACTAGATGAAAATCTAAGCCTCCATTAATGGAGGAAAATGACAAGTAAAAACGGAAGAGAAAAAAAATGAGAGAGAGAAGAGAAGAGAGAAGAGGAGAGGAGCCAAAAATAACTTAAAATTCAAAATTCAAAAATTTCAACTTAAAAATTTAACCTAATCCAATTAATTATCAAATTAGAATATCAATCGAGTCTTAATTTGAATTCTAACCATAGAAAAGTTAATCACAATCGTAATACAGAAATTGATATTAGAGAAAAAAAGAACAAACTCGGAGTAATTTTCCCCAAAACTAAATCATCTGGATTTTGCAGATTGAATAAGAGGTTTACCCTTCCATCGAAGTACTTAACCCAAGCGAGAATGAAAGGAAGATGAGAGAATTTGAGAAAAGGTAAATATAAATATTCTTATTAAAGGGTAAATATCAAAAACTCAAAGTGTCTAATCGCACACCTTAATTCAAAATCTTATTAATCTATTTATACGTTTTGATTAGAGTAAACTAAATGGTCAGAATTTGAGGCTTAATTATAACTATAAGTTCAAATATAATTATTTAATACCAATGGTCCAAATGCAATCCTGCAATAATATTTAGCAAATTTGCCTTAACATCAAAAAGTCATAAAAAATTGAAAACAACTCCTAATCCAACAATCCATATTTCTATTTTGAAGCCCTTGATGTATAGAATCCAATGCAACTAGAATCATCTAGAAAAGATATTTGTAGAAAAATTTATAACCAAAAGAGTAGTCAGATGTCAGAATAACTGAAACTACAAAATTAAAGCATTTATTTGTAACAAGCCTAATTTATTCAAATAACTAGAAAATGGTAAAAACTCTAAAAATAAATCATATGAAAAGTGTTTATAAATTAAAATAAAATTATAAATATAAACATAAAATTCTAAGCCAGATTGCTCTGAGTTTGTTATCTTTTTTTCTAATATCATATTTGTGTATTGTGATTATGATTAACTTTTCTATAGTTAGACTTTAAATTAGGACTTGATTGATGCTCTGATTTGATAATTAATGCAGATTAGGCTAAATGATGATTTGATTTAATTCGTAAATCTGTTCAATTAGGTTATTTGATTGAATTAATAATTGAATTGGGTTATTGTTCAAACGAGAATTAAAATCTTTAGATACTATGATAATCAAAGTTACACGCATTTGATATTTTGTGGATTGATATTTCTTATTTTGTTTCTATTAAAATTTATTCAGTCTGTAATTTAATTTAATTAGTTTGTTTGTTACCATCTTGTAACAAAGGACAACAGCTAATTAAATTAGTTTGTTTGTTACCATCTTGTAATTTAATTTGATCATTCCTCTTTGTGGAGCAGTTTGTTGTGCAACAGCTAGCTACCTCACAAATGTAGTGAGCTCCTCATTTCTATTCTCAAGTCTACCAGAATTTGCTGCCATTTAGTTGGGGTAATACACATTGTGCACTTCTCAAACTGGTACCATGGCTCTTGTGTTAAACTACTAGGAATTCTCTACCATGTTGTCATAAGTGCCCTAGCTGCAGTTGATGTCTTATCCATGAGAGTTGTCATAAAAATTAGAGAACTAACTAACAAGTGTACTAGGTTGTTGTAGCAAGTAATAAAATTTGAAAATCAATGTGATTCCCAAGTATCATCCTCAGTGATTAGTTTTATCAATTACCACTTCACAAATCAATAACTAGTTGAGCCAAACAAATTTGCAGTGTTTTGAATCATTAACAAACAAAAAACAATAAAGTGCAAAAATCTGAAAAATACAGCAAAATAGAATACGAATTTTGTATTAAAATGCTACTTGGAAAATAGTTAGGAATCACTTCAGCAGATTTTCTATTGTAATGGAATAATGTTTTGGACTTTTAAAAATTCTAATTAATTGATAATCAATTTCACTTCTTTAACCAAAGGACAATTTCTTGCCTCATTGATTCTAATACCTAATTAAACCTCCCTAATTTCTTAGGTAAAATTCAATCGAATATTGCATTAAGTTCTAGAAATTATAGGATTATTAGATTATGATACTTATTCCTAATATCTCAATAACCTAGGTATATGATTCAGATATGAGAAATAAACTCAATTTTCATTGATGGAGATTCCTCTAGGTTCAATTGAATAAAGGATTAGTTCACAACTGCATTAAGAACAGAATCACATACTCAATTCAATCAAAACCTCAAGGTCTAGATCAAAAATCACATCACAATATCAAATCTGGATCCATGGATCCCTAACAAAAAGAAATCAGAAAATGTTCCTAAAAGAAAAAGAGAAAGAAAGAGTAGAAGAAGAGGAGCTGTAGAATTTCTTCATAAATCCAGTCCCCAGCTTGATTCCTGATATTCATGTCACAGTGGTATCAAAAGTAACTAGATTCCTCATAAAAATATGCAGTTTAGAGAGCAACTTAGGTCATCTTTCACAAGGATGCAAATGTACATTATTTCAATATCAATTATGCAGAAAAGAGTTGTATGTTTGGGGGAGTTTTGTGATTAAATTGCAATTGCAGAGAATTAAATTGCAAGTAAAGTAAATCAAATCACAAGCAAATCAAATCCGAGAATGATCAAACACAATAAAAGATCCAGAACACACAAAACACAAACGTAAGTGATTAAACCGAATTCATTTAAATCTCTTCTGCATAACAATCAATTAATCAATTACTTGTTATATGATTAAGAACAAGAGGCACAATTCAATCGAATCATCCTTTCTATGCAATCGCAAATATGTAAGGTCAGAAAACAAACTCAGAGCAATCACAAACGTATTGAAAGGTGCGATCCAGACTTTGACAATGTAATTAAGTGAGAAACATAGAAGAAAATATCTTGAAATTATAGAAACTTAAACACCTTTCAATTTTAAATGTAGAGAAACACGAATTCAAAGTGAAAATGTGCAAGAGAAGAAGACGAATGGGTAAAAAAATGAGAGTTTATTGGAAGCGGGAAAGTTCTACAAAACTGAAAAAATGAAAAAATGAATTAAAGGTGCTTCCAAATCAGCCTCTAGCCTCTATAAATACTAGTCCTAAAAGAATAAGATAAATGGGCCAAGGCTGGGCCAAAAATAAATTCAACAAAACTGGAAAAAGAAAGACAAAACAAAATCAATACAAAAAGTCAAACTAAAAGTCTAAACTTCTAGAAATTGTAGAAAATAGCTCTAAACTTCAAACAACACGATCCAAATGTCCAAATTGAAGTCCCGGAAGTAAGGAATCCAATGTAAAAAGAATTAGTCAAAAAGGATATATACAGAAAAAGTTATGGCCAAATTAGTGAACAAATGTCAGAAAAGCAAAACATGAGTATTTACAAGAAATTCCTAATTAAAGTGCAAAATGCAAAAACACACTAAATGGAAGAAATAAGGGAATGAAAAGACATGTAAAGGATGCACTAAGACTATAAATGTGGGAACAAAATATAAGCCATCAATTCCTCAAGGTCCAGAGCTTGGAAGTCGCCCCCAATCTTCCTTTCTAACTCTCCTAAGGTGTAGAAATGAAAACAAAACAAAAAATGGCCAAAGACTTCCAATTCTGAATTCTTAACTTCTATTTATAGTATTTTTATTGCCTTTTCTACTTTCACACTTTAATCTCTGAGGATTATAGCATGAAAGGTCTTTTAGAAGCTTCTACAACTAAAATAGAAACTTAAATCGTCCAAAGTTGACAATTAGAAGTGATTTTTAAAATTTTGTTATTTTGCGTAGATACTCTCAGCACTTAGAGTGTCCACGCGCATGTATTCTATGCAAATAAGCCTTGTGCATGGCTACTTTAAGTGACCAGAGTGTCCACACGTAGCTTTGAGTGGCTACTTTCAGCACTTAGAGTGGACACCCTCTGTGTATGGCTACTCTTAGCACTTAGAGTAGACACTCTCTTCTGTGCGTGGCTACTTTCTTTGATCTTTATGGATTTTCCTCTTCAAAGTGTTAACTCTATGCACCCAAAGTGGCTACGCTCAACACATAACACTTGATTTTTCATCTTTTAAGCTCACTTCCTCTACTTCCTTCAGTTCAATCTTCAACTCAAGCTTCTGCACAAAGTTATCCAGAATTGGAATAAAATCTAAAATTCTAAACTATTTACACAATTATGAATATTAATACAATTTTTATGGTATTTTCAAATTTATTTACTATTTAACTCCTTATTTACTAACAAAAACTAGGCTAATAATATAGTAAAATGTGGATTTATCAAGAGCTCTACCGCTAGCCACATCAAGCATACTCCTCTCCATTGGACAAGGCCTTCATAGAAATACTGGATGTGCAACTGGTCATTGATCTAGTGGTGTGGACAAGTTGCTTACAACTTATTAAATCTCTCCCAGTACTCATATAGACTATTTTGGCTAAATTACCTTATGCCACTTATCTCTTTTCTTATTGTTGTTGCTCTAGATGCAGGGAAGAATTTTTCAAGAAAAATCCTCTTAAGGTCTATCCAGTAGGTGTTTGATCCTGGCTGCAAGTAGTAAAGTCATTCCTTTGCTGCACCATCTAAGGAGAATGGAAAAGCCTTTAGCTTGATGTGATCTTCAGGTGCTTCTTGAGGCCTCATTGTTGAGCAGATTATATGGAACTCTTTTAGATGCTTATGAGGATCCTCACCTGCACTACCATTGAACTTAGGCAACAAATAGATAAGAGTAGATTTTAACTCGAAAAAAGCATCTACATCATGACAGTGGATGCTAAAAGGTTGGTATGTAACATCTGGTGCAACTAATTCCTTAAGAGTTCATTCATATTGATTATTAGTCATGGTATTAGAATCTACACTTACACTATCAGAATCATTATACTCAGACTGCATAGTAATACTATGAACACTATCACTATCGCTATGCACACTACCTTGCAATCTATTTGATCTGTTTAATCTTTCAAGTTCTTTCTATTTCAATATCAAATGAATGCAATTATTCAAGATTAGTTCTAGTTATGCACTAAGGGCAAAATAGTCAAAGTTAACTCAAATACACTATTTTTTATTTAAAAAAAATTGGTGAGTTTTTTTAGGATATCAAAATTTAAAAAATAAAAAAGTGTTCTAAATGATAAAATTTGGGATTTTGAGTAGCACCACACGTTAAATGAATAAAATAAAACAAATCAATAATTTTCACAACTCATAAAGTAATATAGAAAATATTATAGTGAGGTAATAAAAGAAAATATGCTCTCATAGTGTTCTATCAAGGTTCCTAAAGTTCTAACCTAATGATATATGACATGCATTCTCACCTTGGTTAGTTTGTAAACCTAAGGATAAAGGTCACTAGATTTAAAATTCATTTCATAAAGTCATCATTAATCAGTAGGTAGTCTATTAGATGTGAGGACTTGAATAGATAAGATAAGCTATAATTGAAGATCTCATGATAGACCTGGGTATAGGACCCCACTCTTGTTATGCATTATTAGTGGTGAGTAAGGGAATAAACAAACCTTATACAAATCAAGTAATGAAAATGTGCAAGGAAAAAAATAAAAAATAATCAAATAAACTATATCAGGATGTGCGATAAAAAGAAAATAAAATAATAAAAATTGAAATTATTTAAATTCTTTTAAAAAATTATTTATTTATTTTCAAAAAAAATTTAAAAATTCAAAATTTAAATTAGCAAATTGGTTAGATAAAGTTTTTTCTTTTAAATATAAATTTAAACTAATCTATCTAAAAAAACTAATCCTATCTTTAAAAACAAAATAAACTAAATCTAATCTAATCTAATTTTATCAAATCTTAATTATAATTTAAAATTTAAATTTAAATATATTAATTTTTTTAATGCAATCTTAATTTGATGATCACCGAGCTTCAAGAGGATTCCAAAGTGGCGCTAACCTTCTTTGCGCCTCCAAGGGGGAATGTTGTCGCTTAAATATCATGAATCCTTATTCTGCCGCTTCTCAAATCTCTGCAAAACTCACAATTCTGCAGCAATCCTATTAATCCAATTCTCTGAAAATTCAAAATTAAGTGCATCTAAATAGTAGGATTTCAAAATGACAGGAAAATTCAAGAATCTTAGTAAATTCATGAAAAAATAAATAAATTAAACAATGTAACACCATAAATTTAATTTCAATAAATAAGGATTTTTACAAATTTTTGAAATAATAAAATTTTCATTTTCAATCCAAGTTTCATCAAACATTCCAAATAAAGAAAGGAGGTTACAAATTACAACAAATAGTTGCTACAGGTCTTATTCAAATACAACGGTTTTCAAAATAATATCCTAAGTCCTATAGCAGTTCCATCCAACCCTTCACTGAGTCTGGTGCTGATCGTCTTGATTACCTGAAAAATGAATGTAAGGGTGAATACTCTACACTACCCAAAGACACACAGTCAACACAGAGTCTCACCTTCAGCACATTTCAAATACATTAAATAATTACAATCACAGGCAACATTATCACATAGCTTAAGTCAATTTAACACCGATGCACTCACGGCATCGGTAGTATTTCATATCCATAAGTACAATTCATAAACCCGTGCATGCGCACGCCAGCCACACTCACTGTGGCACTGTGATCACAGATTTACACCATGAATAGCCGTCAGTTACCCTGCCTCACGGATACCACGTGGGCAGTCACGGATCGCTTAACAAAGGTAATGGTCAGAGGTCTAGTCAAGAAGAGAGTGTGTGGCCCGTGGTGCACCCGTTCCACAGTCGGTGTCACCACCACTCCCTCTTCCCCAAGGTATTTCTACCATCCTCATCTTCCACACCCACAGTGTACCATTATCAAACACCTCAGGCATACCCATGTCGTCACAACTGGCTTATCCATAAAGGTAGTCACCATAACATCACACGGCAATTCAGTTACACACAAATTCAAACTTCTCACACAATCCACAGAGACAAAAGGGTGCATAGCACCCGAGTCAAATAGCACATCAAGTAATTTGCCTTTAATTACACATTTACCTCAGATTAGTTCCTCTGACTGTGCAGCCTCCACCCCACTCATAGCGGAGACTCTCCCAAGGATGCTCAGCTTTGGCCCCGTGCTTGGTCCTGTGCTCCCTCTCGACTCAGGCCTCTGAGTCATACTAGTACTGCCACTCCTCTTGGCGGCCTAGAACACATCAGCAGTGTGCCCCAACTTCTTGTAGTTGCCACATGTTGGCCGTGGATGTGGGCAGTCCCTCACCATGTGTGGCCCTCCACACCTGAAGCACTTGAGCAGCCCTCTGTAAGAGCTTGATTCTAAACCACTCCCATTGCTTTTCTCTCGAGATGAACTCCCTTGACGCTGAGAGCTATTTGAACCCCGAGTACAATCCCCTTGAGAACCTAGGGGGTCTTTTATCTTGCCTCACTGGGCCGGCTCCCTTAGTGTCCACCATTTTCTCTCTTGAGTTGGCTTCAAAAATTCTGCTCTTACTCACCAGAGTGGGCAAGTATGTCAGCTGAAACACACTGACCGCAGCTCAGATGTCCGACCTTAATCCACGCTAAAACTGAGCACACAAATCCTCCTCTACATCACTATGCTGATAATGAGGCTAGTACTTCATCAGCTCTTGGAACTTATCTACATACTCTCCCACCAGTTCAAGGAACTCCCTAGCTTTCTGCTTCCTTAGGTCCCAGGGAAGGTAGTTCCCTAGGAAGATGGTATTGAATGCTTCCCATCGAATTTAGCCATCCTCCTGTGGCAGGGTCTAACCAGCAAACCTCCACCAGTCCTCAGCCTCTCCACACAGCAAGTAGGTGGAATAGGAAACCTGTTCTCCTCATGACACCCCATTGCATTGAAGATCTTCTCCACATCAGCCACCCATCTTTGAGCTCCTTAGGGGTCGAATATACCCTCAAACTTTGGAGGATCATGCGTAGTGAAGGCAGATAACACTTGATACTCAGCCGGCTCTCCGCCTTGATTGTGCACCATGGCTTCCAAAATCTAAGCCATGCGTTCCATGAGGTCATTGGAGCCTCTAGCTCCTCTACCTCTAGCTCTACCTCTACTAGCCATAATCTAAGCTACACAATTTACCAGTCATAGTCTAGCACATCAAATCAATAGTACATTCATAATTCAGGCAAACAAAACAATCAACACTTATCTTGGATGCTTTAGCCTGATACCCCAATCCGGTTTGGATGAACTGCTCTGATACCAAAATTGTAACACCTTAAATTTAATTTCAATAAATAAGGAATTTCGCAAATTTTTAAAATAATAAAATTTCCATTTTCAATCCAAGTTTCATCAAACATTCCAAATAAAGAAAGGGGGTTACAAATTACATCAAACAGTTACTACAGGACTTATTCAAATACAACGGTTTTCAAAATAATATCCTGAGTCCTATAGTAGTTCCATCCACCCCTTCATTGAGTCTAGTGCTGATCGTCTTGATTACCTGAAAAATGAATGTAAGGGTGAGTACTCTACACTACCTAAAGACACACAGTCAACATAGAGTCTCACCTCCAGCACATTTTCAATATATTAAGCAATTATAATCACAGGCAGCATTATCACACAGCTCAAGTTAATTTAACATCGATGCACTCACAGCATCAACAATATTTCATATCCATAAGTACAATTCATAAACTGTGCATACGCATGCCAGCCACACTCACTGTGGCACTGTGATCACAGATTTACACCATGAATGGCCGCCAGTTACCCCTGCGTCAAGGATACCACGTGGGTAATCACAGGTCGCTCAACAAAGGTAATGGTCAGAGATCTATTCAGGAAGAGAGTGTGTGGCCCGTGGTGCACCTGTTCCACAGTCGGTGTCATCACCACTCCCTCTTCCCAAAGGTATTCCTACTGTCCTCATCTTCCACACCCCCAGTGTATCGCTGAACCATTCACAACACATTACAATGGTGCTAATACGCCCTAGTCACAAGTGCAATATTCATGCTTTAGACGACACACAGTCTATATTTCATTCATAATATATGGCACTAGGCCTACATTTCATTCCACATATCATAGCAAATAGCCTACGATTATCCATTCATATTACACAACATTTAATATACAATCCACATTCATCAAATTTGGGTAAATACACATAATGTTCACATGTCAAGGCACATGGCCCACATTACATTTCTCAATCAACTTTCATTCTCTACACATTTTCTACCATCTAACTCAGCCACAACTCCATATTCAATCAATTACACATAAAAAGAGTAGGGTAGAGTCCCCCTTACCTTGGATTGAAGACTCACACTCGGATTCAACCAAGGACGTGATCCCTACATAATTGCGGCCTAAAACACATGGAAGAATTCCATGAGAACCCAAGGAAACCCAGACACAGAGAAAAAGACATGAGAAATAGAACCCTAACCATTAAAACTCACCTCTAAGCATTTCCTACATGGATTTAACCTCCAATGCAGCGACGCCTTCTGTCGCCACAGCGAAAATCTCAAACAAAACTGCATCCTAGTTTCTATAGAATCTCTCTACAGTGAGACCCTCTCATTACAGCGAGACTGTACCCAGAAATGCACCCTAAACTGTCACTCTATCGCGACAGCGAGAAGGCGACATATAAATATCGATAATTTATATTACCACAATTTGGGGCGATACAAACAGAATGAACAATCACGTAGAACAAAATTAATGACTTCTAAAATAAATCAAAATTAAGAACATGTCCCCAGCAAGGGTGTTAATTTGATAGACGATGTCAAGTTACTAATAAAACAACTAAGTTATTCTAAAAAATTTGTGGTATAGAGCTCAACCTAGGTCGATTCATAAATACACACATTCAATTAAATTTAGTTTTAGGTTCTTTAATAATGCGTGTAAAGTTTAAGAGTTTGAAAACATTGAATCAATTATATTAAATTATGAACACAATTAACTTGAATAAAAATAGATTAAGAATTATCAATCCACAGAATCCTAAATGCGTGTAATTCATATTATCATAGTATCTAAAGGTTTTAATCCAAATTTGAATGATTACCCAATCCAATTATTAATTCAATTGAATAACCTAATTGAACTATATCACAAATTAAATCAAATTATCATTTAACCTAATCCAAATTAATTATCAAATTAGAATATCAAGTAAGTCCTAATTTGAAATCTTTCCATAGAAAATTTAATCACAATTGTAACACACAAATATGATATTAGAGAGAAAGATAACAAACTTGGAGTAGTTTGGCCCAAAACTCATATCAAGAATGAGAGAAAGATGAGAGAATTCGAGAGAAGGTAAAAAAAAAATTCTTATTAAAGACCAAGTCTCAGAAACTCAAAGTGTCTAATCGCACACCCTAATCCGAAATCTTATTATTCTATTTATAGGTTCTAATTAGAGTAAACTAAATGGTCAAAATTTGGGCCTTAATGATAATTATAAGCCCAAATACAATAACAAGGGTCCAAATGAAATCTCGAAACAATATTCAGCAAATCTGCCTTAAATTCAAAAAATTATAAAAAATTGAAAACAACTTCAAATACAACAATCTATATATGTTATTTGAAGCCCTAGATGTATAGAATCCAATGCAACTAGAATCTGCCAAAAAGGATATTTGTAGAAAAACTTATGGCCAAAAGAGTAGTCAGAGGTCAGAATAACCGAAAATATGAAATTAAAGCATTTATTTTTTAACAAGTCCAATTTATTCAAATAACTAGAAAATGGTAAAAACTCTAGAAACAAAGCATATGAAAAGTGTTTATAAATCAAAATAAAATTATAAATATAAACATAAAACATGTTATATCAGGAGCATAGTACAAATATTGTTATATATTTGAGTGTATAAATATCACAATATCTGAGTGTATAAATATTGTTTTAGCTAAGGATGAGTTGATGTACAGATATACTCTGGGTTAGAACACAAAGTATGTGTGATTGGGTCCTCTATTGTTCTATGAATAGTACAAAGCTATTTATGTCTGAGGTAAATGTTTGATATATGCTGTAAAATCTTTTATGCTAAGACCAGTTGATAAGTATTGTGACTCCCTATTGGTTGTGGAGAACAAGAAAATATTGTAAACCACTTGGTTTGGTTGAGAATATATATATATAGGGTTGTGCTGCATCATGCTGATTTCATCATTCTAGAGTTGAGTTACATGTTTAGGTGGTTAGACATGTAAATATAGGAAAAATGTTATGTTGTGTTGTGTTGTGTCTAAATCTAGATACATGGATGAGTCGCTCTCATATCAAAATATTGTAGGTTTCTTGTGAATTATTTGAGCTATGAAACTAGTTGGAACTGAGCTGTTGTATTTGCATTAGATGGGCTGAGAAAGAGTTGAACATGATGCATTGATTTGTTGAAGATTGTTGATATATTAAGTGATCAATTAGATTTTTAAAAATATTATTTCCTCTCATTCCTAGCTCATTAATCCTCTTTTGTGCCTAATTGGTTGAATTGGATCATTTTATGATGTTTGAATTTTATTTAGGCTTTATTTAATTTTTTCAGTATTTGGTAAATTCTGATACTGTTTTGGTTTCTGGACCATATCTTGAGTTGTAGAACTCCTTTCATTATGATTCTTGATTTGTAGGAAAGCTAAGAGAAAGATTCACAATTCCTATGAGAGGTCAAAAATCAATTCTAATGATAAGAAGCTGAAACTGGGCCTGGAAAAAGTCAGAATGCTACAGTCACAGATCTTGAGCAAGGTGCAGTATTTGGGTCATATCTCAGTCCACAAACATCCGATTAAACCCATTATAGTGGCATTTTGAAGCTGACATCCACGGCTACAATTGTTCTTCAGGCCATGAACCAAAAAGAGGCTGTTTTCATAGCCGAAAAAATGGAACAAAGTGACGAATTAGAGTGATCGTAGTTCTTCTAAATTCTTGAATTAGAGTTTTTAATTCTTGTTAACTTTTGATTCTAATTAGTGTTATTCTATAAATCAAACCCCCTCTAATTTTATAATCATATAACGTTATCATCGTTGGGAGACGACTCGGATTGCACCTTACTACATAATTTTTATGCAATTCAATTTTTATTAATTTGTCTGAGCACAAGACTCGCGATCAAATTTTGGCGCCGTTGCTGGGGATGATGATGTTATTTGATTATATCATTATGTATTAATTTGATTGCATTGCATATTTTGTGTTACATTTTAAATCTAATTAGGATTATGCATAATTAGCGTTTTTCATCGAATTAGGATTCTTCATAATTAGCGTCTTTCATCGAATTAGAATTCTGCATAATTAGCATTTTTCATTTAGTATAATTGTGTCTATGCATTCTGCTTTAGTAGCCTTTGAATAGCATAGTAGGTAGTCATCTATCCTTGCCTAGTATTACATTATTCAATTCTCTACATTCTGTGTTATGTTTCTGCATTCGTCGAAAAAGTACACGGCCGTGTATATGACCATGTAGATCAATGCCCAAAAATTCTATATATAAAAAAAATCACACAAAAATGTACATGGTCATGTACACAACCATGTATCTGAACGTGTAGATATTTGTCCAAACTTAAAAGTGACATAACTTTTTGCATACAGCTCTGATTTCTTATTGTAATATATGCATTTCATCTAGTTCGATGAGATCTACGTTTTATAAGCCTGCTGGTTGGATGAGTCATCCAAACATCGGATGGGGGAATTTTACGCAACAACAATATCAATTCTCACCACAAAATGTTGCACCTTTCAAGAATGAGCCTTCCTTGAAAGAGTTGATAAGGAAGATGGCAATTAACGATATGAATTTCTAACTAAGAACATAAGCATCTATTGAAAACTTGAAAAATCAGATTGGTCAGTTGACAACAACAGTAAACGAGCTGAAGTCTCAAGGTCCTGGTAATCTTTCTGCACCACTAGTTGTTGAACCAGAGAATGTTACTTTGAGTTCAAGAAAGACCATTCAAGACTTGCAAGAGCAGCAACCAATAGATGAAGATCTTAATGCTACTACTCCAGCAAGTGATTGCAGCCCAACAAGTGTAGAATTTGCTCCTACTGCTCATACCACTTCTACTGAGGCAGAAGAAAATTTTGAGCAACCTGTTCCTCTTCCATTTCATTCAGTTTTTCATGATAATTTTGTTGAATGATTTAGTTGATGATAATTTGGCTGATTTGTCTGAATTTTTAGATTGTATTAATTATCCTAACCTAGCCAGTTATCTTATTTCTTTTACTTGTGATGCATGTAATGATTCTGCAAAATGTAGCGTATGTGTTGAGATTGATACATATGTTTATGGTGATTTTGATGTAGCTATTGCAGATTCTGAAAAAGTAAATCATGATGCATTCACTGCAGATTCTGCTCCAATTCTTACATTGTCTCCTCTAAAGTTGTCCCCTGCATCTGAGTTAAAGCCATTTCCTAAGCAGTTGAAATATAAATATTACATCATTGTATATTCAAGGCAACAGCCTAGGTACAGCAACAAGACACGATGTTCTGCACATCAAAGAAATGAAGAGCATGAAGAGAAGCTTATTAAGTTCATGAAGCAGCTGGAAATCCTTCCACGGCTATTTCTTTCATGTTCTCAATTAAATGAAGTGCTGCAAATTTATGAGAAAAAGGAGGAATATTTAGGGATACAACTCACAACTATTTTTTTTCTTTTAGAAGTTTTCAATTTATTTTCTGCATTCAATAATGGTCTTGCATTTGAATTTCTCGCCTCAAGTTATTTTCTGGTAAGCTTCATTCTAGGTGGCTCGGTCCTTATGTCGTGACTAAGATTTTTCCCTATGGTGTTGTGCAGATTTTGAAGCCTGGAACGGATAAAGTACTCATAGTGAATGGCCACTGCTTGAAGCCATTTCATGAGGACATACCCTTGGAGACCACTGAGGAGGTCCGCTTACTAGCGGCCACTTATGCTTACTTAAGGAGTTCCCATCTTCCTTTCCTTACTATATTTTACTTACATTTCCATTATACATTACATTGAGGACAATGTAAAATTGAAGTGTGGAAGGGAGAATGATAGGTTATTGATAAAAAAATAAAAAAATAAATAAATATTTTTTTATTTTTTTTAGCATTGTTTTTGTTTTGTTTTCCTTTGTTGAATTGGAAGTTGTTAAGTTAAAGCATTAGTCATCAAGGAGGATAAAGTTCCTGCATGATTTCATTTTTGCTTCTTTCTCTTGATATATGTGAATTGGGTAATTGATTTTTATTTGTATGATTAAGTATGTTAGACTTTACCTTTGTGAGCTTTTGAGCCTTATTTTTGGATAGTTGAAATTCATGCCATTCTTTTCTTTCTTATGTGCTATCCCTCTTAGATTTTGTCATTCTAGAACTTGTTTTGATTCTTCTTTGAGGCTACAAATTTCATATGCAATTATGAACATGATAGAGGCATTTTTTTTTTCAAATTTGTACACACTTGGCCATATAGCTTACCTTGCATTTTGTCCTTTGTTTAGCCCCTTTGAGCCTTATTGACAATTCTTTGACTTCTAGCACATTATAAGCTTTAAGTGAAAAACCATTTATACCTAACCTTAGGGAATAGGGAATGCATTGGTTTCATTAATGTTATTGTATTTCAAGTGTGGGGTTTTAGAAAAGAATGCAAGAAGAAAAAGAAAAAAAAATGTGTGTTATGGCTTGATTTGTCTAAGGACCAATGTTATTCCTATTCTCTTCGGTTGTATCTTGTTATTTTACATTAGCCCCATTACAACCATTGAATAAAGCCCTCTTGATTTGTGTTTGCATATGATTGTAAGTAGTGGAGAAGTAGAAGATTAACAAGCTTATGGTAATGCATTGTCTTTTGAGGTGACTTGAGTGAAACACTTTGAACCATACACTTGAAAGTTGAGTTGTATATACCATCTTGTGAGATCTTTCATGCTTGATCTATACACTTTGAATGATATTGCTTGGCTTGCATTTTTGAGAGGTTGGGAGTTGGATGTTTAATTGTTGTAGAACTCTTGATGCTTTATTTGATCTTGTGTCCCTAAGTTCAACACTTCTAAGGATTCATTGGAGAATTTGTTTATTTGTTTTGATTATTCTATGATTTTTTAGGTTACATGTTTTTATTTGCTTGATTGTGTCTTACATGAGGACATGCAAGAGCTAAGTGTGGGGGAATTTGATCAATTGGATTTTTATAACATTATTTCCTTTCAGTCCTAGCTCATTAATCCTCTTTTGTGCCTAATTGGTTGAATTGGATCATTTTATGATGTTTGAATTTTATTTAGGCTTTATTTAATTTTTCCAGTATTTAGCAAATTCTGATACTATTTTGGTTTCTGGACCATATCTTGAGTTGTAGAACTCTTTTCATTGTGATTCTTGATTTGTAGGAAAGATAAGAGAAAGATACACAATTCCTATGAGAGGTCAAAAACTAATTCTGATGATAAGAAGCTGAAACTGGGCCTGGAAAAAGTCAGAATGCTACAGTCGCGTATCCTGAGTAAGGTGCAGTATTTTGGCCATATCTCAGTCCACAGACATCCGATTAAGACCATTCTAGTGGCGTTTTGAAGCTGACATCCAAGGATACAATTGTCCTTCAGGCCACGAACCAAAAAGAGGCTGTTTTCATAGCCAAAAAAATGGAACAAAGTGACGAACGAAATTTTTGAATTTTGAATTTTAAGTTGTTTTTGGCTCCTCTCCTTTTTTCTTTTTCTCTTCTCTCTCTCATTTTTTTTCTCTTCCGTTTTTACTTTTCATTTTCCTCCATTAATGGAGGCTTAGACTTTCATCTATTCCAAGGATTGAAAAATGATTGAGACACTCTTGAGGATTGGTTTCGTAATTTATTCAACGACAAATTCAGTTTCATCTCTTCCTTCTTTCTCTTTTTGCTAATTATGATTTCGAATTGAAGTTCTTCTTTTGGATTGATAATTCTGCAGTTGTTTGATTATATATTATTCGGTTGATATATGTAATTAATTCTTGAAGGAGTGTGAATTAGATTTTCAGGTTTGAGATCTAAAATTAACACAAATCGATTAGGTTCTAGAGGTCTCTGAACTTTGAGCGAATTGTGTGTTAATCGAATGCATGAGGTGTCAGGCTTCTAATTTATTATTGAGTAATATATAATATTTTATACTTGTTCAATGTTAATTGAAGGATTATTTGGTATTGGAATATATTTAGATGGAGTTGAAATTATTTTATAAAAAAAAAAAAAAAGTGAACAGTACCGTGTGAACAGTACCGTGTTTTCCGGCGTGAATAGTGCCCTGAACAGTATTTTCCGGCATGAACAGTAAGGCGGTGAACAGTGTTCCCGGCGATGAACAGTAATTTCGAAAATTTTCTATAAAAAGGGGGCTTCACACGAAATTTTCATTTCTTCACCTCTATCCAAGGTTCTCAAAAGTTCTAAGGCCGTAAACCACCATTTCTCTCATACTAAACCTTCTTAAACTTAGATTTCTCGCCAGATCTGAGATTCTACATCTATTCTGAAGGATTGGAAGTAAGTTTCTTTAAGTTTGAAGCTAGATTTACCGTTCGTTTCTCTTCTCCTTCTCTTTCTTATAGAAATTCATGGTGTTCTTAGGAGAAACTCTGTTCTAAAGCTGAATCTTCGGTGAATTTTGTTATAATCAAGTAATATTCGGTAGATCTAGTGTGAATCATCTTTCCGAGATAAGGGGAGTTTACTTTAACCTATGAACTATGTTTTGAACGGTTTAATATGCTATTTCAAGATATTTTGATATGATTTTGTTAGATCTATTGAATAAAAAAAAAAACTATTTTCTAAGCTGTAACTGTTGTTAATTAGTCTAAAATGCTGAGATTTTGGCTGATCTATTATAAACTTGCCGTAGTTGAGCTGTTAAGATATATGTTTTGCATCATTATAGAGCCGAGTTACATGTTTAGGTGGGTAGACATGTAATGGTAAGTTCATGCTGAGCTGCTGTGTTGTGCTGTCTGGATCCAGATACCGGAATGGGTCGCTCCCGGACCGGCTCGGTTCCTTCTGGATTAATTAGGCTGTGAAACCAGTTGGAAGCCGTTTTCATGCTGTGCATTAGATGGGCTGGAAATGCATGGGGTTATTGCTGTGAGAAATATTTTGCTCTATATATATATATAATTTTATTTTATGTTTGGTAAGCTCACCCTTGCATTTCTTTCTATGTCGTTGTGTGCGTATGTACTGCGATGATCGTACGGTGGTACGTGAGCAGATGTAGCAGGAGTTGCATCTACTTCACAGGCTGAGGGGCCAGTGAAGAAAAGTTAGAAGCTGGAGTTGAGTAATAATGCATCAGAGTCCTTTTTCTTTATATATGAGACCTCATGTCGAGGGCGTCACATATTATAATTTTTTTGGTATTTTGAATATTATAAACTAAATGTAATATTATGTTGATCTGTTGGATATTTGTTGTAAGGAACTTCATTTTTACTTTGAATGAGAAGTGAATTTTTATACTTATATTCTCTATTATTTACCTATTTTTAAATAAGTATGTGGTGTAGAAATAATGTTCTCGGTCCTTTATAAAAAGGGGTCGTGACATTTTAGTGGTATCAGAGCATGGTCTAGGTAAACCTACAGGGTGAGGTTGTTAGGCGTCAGTTGTGCATATTAAACATGTGAGTTTTAGCTGTGAATCATATATCATGATTTCTATTCATCAAGTTGTGAGGGAACGAGCTTGATCACCTCGATTCTCAGACATGATTGATGTAGGAAACTTGGTATATGATACTTGGGTGAGCTATAGGTGAGTCGTACTGTGTGAATAAGAGACTGTTAAGCTAAGCTGTAAATGATTGCTGAAATGAGTGTGTTGCTATGCTATGTGAATGTTGATATGTTGTTATGCTGAGTACTAAATTGATTAAATTTTTATGATATACTAAATATGAATATATCACTGTAAGCTGAATCTGTGAATATAGCTATGTGGTGGTATTGCTGAATATGTTAAACGTTAGTAATTTAAGCTAGTCTATATATTAGGATGGCTAGACCAAGAAGATCTGCTGCAAATCCTCCTCCTGCTGATGTGAACCAAATGGCTCATGCCATGGAGGCCATGGCGACCACCGTTAGGCGTAGTCTAGATATGATTCAGCAGCAGCCAGTGCAAATCAAGCCGCTTGCTGCAGACAGCAGCAGCTAGCCATCGCTGTACCTCTTCCCGAATACCATGGGTTGTCGAGTTCGTAAAGAATGATCCTCCTCAATTCACGGGAGTGGATGGACCGTATGTCGCCGAACTCGGATCGTGAGATTGAGAAGATCTTCCTAACCATGGGTTGCGCCGAGGAGAGAAAGGTGATATATGCTACGTATATGCTGATAGGGGATGCAGAGATGTGGTGGCACGGAGCTCGTACTATGCTAGAGGCCCGAGGTGAAGTCATTACTTGGGCTGTATTTAGAAGTAGTTTTCTGGGAAAGTTTTTCCCTTCTCATGTTCGTGCTGCCAAAGAACGAGAGTTTCTAAACTTGGTGCAAGGAAACTCATCAGTCTATGAGTATGCAATACAGTTTGAGCGGCTCTACAGATTTTATTCTCACCCGACTTCGTAGGAGTGGAGATGTCGAGGTTTTCGACGGGCCGAGAACCGACATAAAGAGGATTTTGATCCCACTCAGATCACGGAGTTTGCCGACTTGGTGGATCAAGCCACCATTATAGAGAGTCTTAATGCGGAGGATGTTGGTGGAGTTGGGAAGGCTCCATCTAGTAGAGCTGCTAGCAATTATGGTAATGGAGGTAAGGGCGCTAAGAAGGGTCCCTACAGTCGGTCGCTACGCCAACAGCAGTCTCGATCATATCAGTCAAGAGGATCGGCAGCATCAGCCCCGGTGCCAGTAGGGACTGCTACTTCTACATTTCAGCCTAGGGAGCAATTTCTTCTTCTCCTAGAGTCTCAGTGCCGCAGATTGTCAGATGTTTTAGGTGTGGTGGACCACACTATCTGAGCCAGTGCCCACAGACTGATGTAAGAGTTTGCTTCTCGTGCCAGCAGCCAGGGCACCTTGCAAGGGACTGTCCTACGCCTAGTAGGGCAGTTTCGTCTTCTGCTAGCGCCTTGCACGCTATTAGGTCTAAAGCAACTAGGGCTCCAACAACAACCAGATCGAGAGCGGAGGGACGTGTATTCACTACTTCTGCATCAGAGGCAGCCCAGGCGACAGATCTTGTTCAAGGAACAGCGGTAGTGGCAGGTACTTTTCTTTCTGTATTATTTGATTCTGGAGCCACACACTCTTTTATTGCGGACAATTGTGTGAGAAACTTAGGATTACCGGTGGGCGATCTAGGATGTGACTTAGTAGTATCGACACCTACTTTAAGTTCAATTAAGACTTCGACGGTTTGTGTTAGGTGTCCCATAGCAATTGAGGGACGAAGATACAAAGTAAATCTTATTTGTATCCCGATGTCGGGGTTAGATGTAATCCTGGGTATGGATTGGCTAACTGCCAATCGTGTGCTAATTGATTGTGGCCGGAGGTGTTTAATCTTTCCTGAGCAGCAAGATTGTGTAGAATTGATTTCTACTAGCCAAGTAGAAACATCCTTAGCTGAGGGAGTATCTTGTTTTGTTTTGTTGGGAGTTATGAATGCAGAAGTGGAGCAAAGCCTTCACCAATACCGATAGTACGAGAATTCCCTGAGATTTTTCCAGAGGATATTCCTGGAATACCTCCACGTAGAGAGGTAGAGTTTGTTATAGATTTGATTCCTGGAGCTGAGCCAGTGTCTGTAGTACCGTATAGAATGGCGCCAAAAGAGTTAATTGAGCTTAAGGAGCAGATCGATGATCTAATGCGTAAACAGATGATTAGACCAAGTGTATCACCTTGGGAGCCCCGATTCTCTTGGTGAAAAAGAAGGACGGAAGTTCTAGATTATGTGTGGATTATCGTAAGTTGAATAAGTTGACAATTAAGAACAAGTACCCATTGCCGCGAATCGACGATTTGATGGACCAGCTGAGAGGTGCTAAGGTATTCTCTAAGATTGATTTGAAGTCTGGGTACCATCAGATCCGAGTGAAGGATGAAGATATTCCTAAGACTGCTTTTCGCACTAGATATGGTCATTATGAGTATATAGTGATGCCTTTTGGAGTTACAAATGCTCCAGCTGTGTTTATGGACTACATGAATCGGATCTTTAGACCTTTCCTGGATCGATTTGTGGTAGTCTTTATTGATGATATTTTAATTTATTCTAATTCGTCAGAAGAACATGAAGAGCATTTGAGGACTGTACTTAATGTTTTAAGGGAAAAACAGTTGTATGCTAAACTGTCTAAGTGTGAGTTTTGGCTAGAGGAAGTGAAGTTCCTTGGTCATGTTATTTCAGCTAAAGGAATTGCAGTTGATCCTTCCAAAGTTGAAGCGGTGTTGCAGTGGGAAAGGCCGAAGACAGCCTCAGAGATTCGTAGTTTTGTGGGCCTAGCAGGTTACTACCGGAGATTTATAGAGGGATTTGCGAAGATAGCTGCACCATTAACACGGTTAACTCGCCGTGATCAACCCTTTGTGTGGACTGAGGAATGTGAGCAAAGCTTTAATGAGTTAAAACAGAAACTAACTTCTTCACCGGTGTTGATTCTCCCTGATACTAGTCGACCGTTTGAGGTGTACTGTGATGCTCTCATCAGGGATTGGGATGTGTGTTGATGCAAGATAAAAGAGTGGTAGCTTATGCATCTCGTCAATTACGAACTCATGAGCGAAATTACCCGATTCATGACCTTGAGTTAGCTGCTGTAGTCTTTGCTCTGAAGGTGTGGCGACACTATCTTTATGGAGCTCAGTTCGATGTATATAGTGATCATAAGAGTCTGAAGTATTTATTTGATCAGCGAGAGTTAAATATGAGGCAGAGACGTTGGGTGGAATTCCTTAAGGATTATGATTTTCAGCTCCAATACCATCCAGGAAAAGCTAACGTGGTGGCCGATGCATTAAGTAGGAATGTGGTTCAGGCATTCTCCCTAAGAGTCAGTGAAACCCTTTTGGTAGAACAATTCCGAGACCTGAACATACATGTGGACTTATCACCCGAAAAGATTAGTTGTAGCCGAATTGTGGTGACTAATAATTTCTTACAGGAAATTAAAGATAAACAATTGTGGGATCCAATGTTATGTCGGATTGTATTTCTCTTAGGGACAGATAAGACAAAGGGTTTCAGTAAAGGTGTTGATGGTATTCTCAGATGTCACAGTCGAGTTTGTGTCCCTAGAGATACTGAATTAAAGAGAGCAATTCTAGAAGAAGGACATAAGGGTAGTCTCAACATTCATCCTGGTGTTACCAAGATGTATCAAGATTTAAAGCAGATGTTTTGGTGGCCAGGCATGAAGCGAGAGATAGCTGAGTTTGTTAAAGCCTGCTTGACTTGTCAAAAGGCAAAAGCGGAGCACCAAAGCCCTCCAGGAGAGTTACAAACGATGGAAATTCCAGAGTGGAAGTGGGACCATGTGACTATGGACTTTGTGTCCCATCTACCTAGAACAGTTAGGAATCATGATGCAGTGTGGGTCATAGTTGATAGGCTAACCAAGAGTGCACATTTCTTGCCAATTAACATGACCTTTAGCTTGGAGAAATTAGCAGAATTGTACATTAGAGAGATTGTCAGGTTGCATAGAGTACCTTCTAGTATTATCTCTGATAGGGATCCTCGATTCACTTCCCGCTTTGGCGAGTTTCCAAGAATCTATGGGCACACAGTTGAGGTTGAGTTCTGCATACCATCCGCAAACAGATGGTCAATCTGAGCGTACTATTCAGACCTTAGAAGACTTATTGCGGACTTGCATTGTAGAACAGAGGAGTAATTGGGAGGATATGCTTCCTTTGGTAGAATTCACTTATAATAATAGCTATCATTCGAGTATAGATATGGCACCATTTGAAGCTCTATATGGTAGAAGGTGTAGAACCCCTATCTGTTGGTTCCAAGATGGAGTACATTTGATGGTTGGACCTGAAATGCTGCAAGAAACTAAGGAGAAAGTTGAACTTATTAGAGAAAAGCTAAGAGCTACCCAAAGTCGACAAAAATCTTATGCTGACCGACGCAGAAGATCCCTAGAATTTGAGGTTGGTGATCATGTATTCTTAAGAGTATCACGCACTACAGGTGTAGGGCGAGCCTTAAGAGCCAAGAAGTTAACACCTAAGTTCATAGGACCGTATCAGATATTACATCGTCGAGGACCAGTAGCCTATGAATTAGCGTTACCACCTCAGTTGTCTGGAATACATAATGTTTTCCATGTGTCGCAGCTAAAGAAGTATGTTCCAGATTTGTCTCATGTAATTGAGCCTGATGTTGTGGAGTTACGAGATGACTTGTCTGTGGAGGTCCCAGCTGCTCGTATCGAGGAAACTAGAGTTAAGAAACTTAGAGGTAAGTCTATTCGGTTAGTAAAGGTTGTTTGGGACCAAATAACTGGTGATGCCACATGGGAGTTAGAAGAAAGAATGAGAGAGTTGTATCCTCATCTTTTCTCTGGGAATGAAATTTTCGAGGACGAAAATTTATTTTCGGGGGGAGAATTGTCAGGCTTCTAATTTATTATTGAGTAATATATAATATTTTATACTTGTTCAATGTTAATTGAAGGATTATTTGGTATTGGAATATATTTAGATGGAGTTGAAATTATTTTATAAAAAAAAAAAAAAAAAAGTGAACAGTACCGTATGAACAGTGCAAACCGCGTATGAACAGTGCAAACCGCGTACAAACCGTGTATGAACAGTGCCAACCGCGTATGTACAGTGACTGCTGACGTCATCGGTGACGTCACATACGCGCACAAGTGTACGATACGCGTGTACAGTGGTTTCCGGCGTGAATAGTGCCCTGAACAGTATTTTCCGGCATGAACAGTAAGGCGGTGAACAGTGTTCCCGGCGATGAACAGTAATTTCGAAAATTTTCTATAAAAAGGGGGCTTCACACGAAATTTTCATTTCTTCACCTCTATCCAAGGTTCTCAAAAGTTCTAAGGCCGTAAACCACCATTTCTCTCATACTAAACCTTCCTAAACTTAGATTTCTCGCCAGATCTGAGATTCTACATCTATTCTGAAGGATTGGAAGTAAGTTTCTTTAAGTTTGAAGCTAGATTTACCGTTCGTTTCTCTTCTCCTTCTCTTTCTTATAGAAATTCATGGTGTTCTTAGGAGAAACTCCGTTCTAAAGCTGAATCTTCGGTGAATTTTGTTATAATCAAGTAATATTCGGTAGATCTAGTGTGAATCATCTTTCCGAGGTAAGGGGAGTTTACTTTAACCTATGAACTATGTTTTGAACGGTTTAATATGCTATTTCAAGATATTTTGATATGATTTTGTTAGATCTATTGAATAAAAAAAAAAAACTATTTTCTAAGCTGTAACTGTTGTTAATTAGTCTAAAATGCTGAGATTTTGGCTGATCTATTATAAACTTGCCGTAGTTGAGCTGTTAAAATAATTTTGGTGGCGTGCATCATGCTGAGATATATGTTTTGCATCATTATAGAGCCGAGTTACATGTTTAGGTGGGTAGACATGTAACGGTAAGTTCATGCTGAGCTCTTTGTGTTGTCTTTGTCTGGATCCGTGATACTTAATGGGTCGCTCCGGACCGCTCGGTTCCTTCGGATTAATTAGGTCGTGAAACCGGTTGGAAGCCGTTTTCATGCTGTGCATTAGATGGGCTGGAAATGCATGGGGTTATTGCTGTGAGAAATATTTTGCTCTATATATATATAATTTTATTTTATGTTTGGTAAGCTCACCCTTGCATTTCTTTCTATGTCGTTGTGTGCGTATGTACTGCGATGATCGTACGGTGGTACGTGAGCAGATGTAGCAGGAGTTGCATCTACTTCACAGGCTGAGGGGCCAGTGAAGAAAAGTTAGAAGCTGGAGTTGAGTAATAATGCATCAGAGTCCTTTTTCTTTATATATGAGACCTCATGTCGAGGGCGTCACATATTATAATTTTTTTGGTATTTTGAATATTATAAACTAAATGTAATATTATGTTGATCTGTTGGATATTTGTTGTAAGGAACTTCATTTTTACTTTGAATGAGAAGTGAATTTTTATACTTATATTCTCTATTATTTACCTATTTTTAAATAAGTATGTGGTGTAGAAATAATGTTCTCGGTCCTTTATAAAAAGGGGTCGTGACATGAGGGTTCTTGTGTGAATGCTTAATTTGAATTGAGGTTTCATTCGAATTTAATGTTAGTCACTAATTTGTTGGTTGATGCATCTTCTTGGAATCCGATGATAGAGTGGTCGTAGTTCTTCTAAATTCATGGATTAGAGTTTTTATTTATTGTTAACTTTTGATTCTAATTAGTGTTATTCTACAAATCAAATCCCTCTAATTTTATAATCATATAACATTATCATCGTTGGGAGACGACTCAGATTGCACCTCTTACTACATAATTTTTATGCAATTCAATTTTTATTAAATTGTCCAAGCATGACACTCGCGATCATTGAGCTGTATAAATAATTATGTTACACTCTATATTTTTTTACTATGAATATTTGTTGTGTAAGCTCATCCTTGAATCCTGTCTATATTGGCGTGTGTACTATGATGACTGTACAATGGTACGTGAGCAGGAGTGACAGGTGGAGCGTCCACTTCCCTTGCTAGATGGTCTGATTGAGGAATGGTCTGAGTTGGAGATTTTTGAAATTTGTAGTTTTATTTTTGTTAGTCTAGGTCTTAGCTGTGAGTCTAGACTATTTAGTTAAAAATTTGATCGAGGAATGTAAATTTTGATTATAATTTGTAATTTGACATTGTATCCATGTGTGGTGACTATTCGGTGACTATTCATGCTAGCGTAAGTCCTTTTTGACTAAGAAAAGCATGTTGACAGTGGTTTAAGAGCCCAATGAATACTAAAAGTACTAATAAATGATGGATCCATCGAAGATGAAATGATTAAAGTGGATAAATTCAAGAATTGTATAATCAAATTTAGTTCAGTGCAAAACTTGGTGTCCTGGTAACTTTTGGATAAAATTTTATAAATGAATTACTCTTATTTGGTGCATATTGTATGAAATAATGTTTTATGTATTATTTCTTATTTTATAAAGTATAGATTTAATGAGATAGAGAATACGATCCTTATAATTATTTTTCAGAAAGTAAAAATGAAGAAATAAAAGCATATTAATTTATCCTAAGATCATATTCTCAATAATGTTGTAAGGAAGGATTGCTCTGTTCGAATTTAATATCTTGTGAGAATTATAATAATTCTGATTAAATTTCCACTTAAAGTTGACAATGACATGTAAATATTCTAATGTCAATTTAAAAATATGTAATATTTTAATAAACATTGTTATAAATGATAAACTGAAATGTATTTGTAGTATTTAGTAGATAATTATTTTAATTATAATTTACATCCAACTTAGTTAAAATTTTAAATTGCTGCAATGGGGCTTTTGTTTATATTTTAAACTATTATATATATAGAGAGAGAGCATGAAGTAAGTTAATTATTTTAAAAATGTAATTTCAGTCTTTACTTTGATAAAAAATTTATATTGCAAAGATAAATTTTCATCTATAATATGAATAAAACTTATGTATGAAGTTTCAAAATTTTGTTAACTTCTATTAGTTTCAAATTTATATAAATGTAAATTTTTTCAAATTATTTATATCTTTTACCCATTCTATTTAATTTTTATCAATATATATATATATATAATAAAATTAAATATTTGAATGAGAGAGTGTCACATGTACCACTACCAATTGCACGAAGGAAATTAGTGACTAATACACTTTCTTCTTACTTATTTTTGTACAAGGTAATTTTAAGTAAATTACAAAAATTAATAAAAAATAGTTTAAATTAGTAAGTTTTTTAATTTTTAAAAATTCATAACATGTCAAATATATTTCCATTTAATATCATTATTCTCAATCTCATTATCAATATCTCTTAAGTATCTTGTATTCAGCTAATCAAAATGTCTCAATCTACTTGTAGGTGTAAGTTATATTGACCTTGATTTTTGCATGTTCTACTTCTTTTTTCTATTATCTTTTTTTGTTGTTATAATCACTACACCAGAATTACATTAGAAAACTGTTCCACATCATTTTAAAGAGCAATTTAAACTATTTCAACAAGCATTGCTATACAAAATATATACACTTGGAGAATAGTTTTATCAACGAGAGAACGATTTTATAACCACACCTTAAAAATTTTCATTTGTAAAATATATAATAATTTGTGTGAGAAACGGGAAACTAAAAAAGATTTGAATCAAATTATGTAACATGAAAATGTGAGAATGTTTAAACTTTGCATAAGTAAATCCTTTTGTAAGTTAACCAAAGTAATAAAGAGAGGAAAAAGATAAATTGTAACTTAATCACTACATTATACTTAAATATTTGAAATATACATACACTAAGTTTCATCAACATATAAATAGTATCATATTTACCAATGTTGACAAAATGTAATAGGACTCGAAACATATATTTACAATATCAAAATATAAACTAAGTCTTATAAGCAGTGTATATCTGCATCCAACATACTGAGGACACAGTACTAGTCGTCATTGCTATGTCAACCTTCTATCTCAGTTAGCTCTTCTGGTGTTAGGTTCTCGTCCTCTTCAAGATCTGTAGAATCTCCCACAACCTCAACACTTGTTATCCGTTCAAAAGTATGTTGAGTAGGTCTCCCAAAACAATCATGATCGTGGAAGGTGAAAAATATTACCTATAACTCTCGAAGGCTTAACAGTTCCTCGATAAATATAAAAACTAAAGATATGGTGAATATGTCTATTTACAAGGAATTCAAAATAAACATCATAATTTATATTTATCTCTACAATCCATACATTATCTGACTCATCCCCACAGTCTATACTAAAGTTAAAATAACAAAAGCGTTGATATTCTCTGAATACATAATTTATCATACAATGTACTAAATAGTCTACTAATCTAATTTATCTTTGGGATGTCGTCATCCTTGTTGTAACACCTTTAATTTCGTCTTTCAAAATAAATAAATAAATTTATAATGAATAAACAAAATAGATAAAATAAAAAAAAATGTTTGTTCTTATTCATGGATTTGAGAATTTCATAAAAATAAGGCTTACACTTTCTTCTTAGGAAAGTTGTATAAATTCCAAAATGTTTAGGATTTCCAAGGGAATGATTTTGAAATTTTAAAGATAGTAAATAAAACTTAAATTTACATCTATCTACTTATTTGGTTTTTATTGAATACATACAAATTTAGAATTTCCACTAAGAACATTTTTCAAAATATTTATTACAATGAAATTGGCCCAAGTATCACAAATTCTAAAATCTGATATTTAAAAGCATTGCCAAATTCACTCATCACAAAATACAATTAAGATAAAATAATACAATTTTTTTTTTCAAAATGATCCTAATCCCTACAGAGTAGTCTTCCTTCCAATACTCTTGGATTATGATCCTAGGACGGACCCAACACCTTTATCCCTTCATTTTCATCACTTGAAAATATTACTAAGGGTGAGTATCTCTCACCCCTACTAAATCTCTTGTTAACAAAAGCAAAATAATTACATGTTTATATACATAATGCTAGAAGTATTATTTAACATGGATTTGTTTCAGTAATGACACTCAAATCACCAAATTACCATCACAAAGGAGCACACAGGACAAATGATCAATCATGTTCACCACTTCAGATCATGCATCTTTCTACTAATCTGCACGTCATAATATATGTATTATACCACATCAATCAATATGTCACAACACATGTGTCCTAATCGCATCCGTCGATGCATTACAACACATATCGTAACAACATCAATCGATATGTTACAATGCATATATTACAACTGTACAATTTCTATACTACTTCATATACATCACACTTTCACATTTATTTCACATTCACATTCAATGCCCCTGGGATCCCTTGAGGACTTCACAGTTTAGATAGCTGCCGATTAGCCATAGCAACACGGATACACGTATGCCGACCTAGCCTCTTCTAGCAAAGGTATAGCCAGGAGTCTCATCGGAAAATGAGTGTGTGGCCTATGATGCTTTCATTTTCAGCAAATCATTGTGAACATATTCACACTTAGCATTCACTACCCTCATTTTCCCAAGATTTTTCAAATCTTCTCCAGACTCTATACCCCAGTGTATCTCTACAGCTATCTAAACTTACCACCAACATTTCTCATTCTTTTTCACACCCTTTGATAGGGCAACGTGTCATAATACGTGAGTCTTGACCACATAACTTGGTGTATTATAATACATATATTATAAGTACACCCTTTGGATTGTACCACAATACCTGTATTACAATCACATCCACTTATTTATTTTGACTCCTGTATTATAATCACTTTTTCCAGCATTTCATTTAGTTCATTCACACATGTACTTACTGCACTTAGCCATGCTCACTATGGCACGGTGATGATAGCATACATCACACAGAAAACATTTTCTTTATTTAAGAAGAGACAAACACTTATTTGACATACCTCAATTATCAAATAGCATAAATATATCATACTTCCCAATTTATCATCAATCAATCTCAACATTCATCTAATCACAGAAATTATCAACCATTTCCCATATACTTCAATTATTAACAAACATCCATTCAACCACATAAAACCCTCTAACATATCCATACATCACACAAATTAACACAATATGCCAGAAGTCGGACACCTCCGAACTCAACCCAATCGCACAACTTAACACACATATTTCCTTAGTAATAATAAGGTCATCTATCTTAAAGTTGGCATAATACATTATGAATCATATGTCTGTTATTCCAAAAACATCAAATAACAAATTCCACTACTCCCAATAATATTTGCTTTGTAAAAATCATAATGTTCCTTCAAAAATGGTTTTATTTGTAGCCTTTATTACAAATTATCTTTAGATAGTTATTAAAATAGTTAAAGGTTTCTCGTTTTAAGCTACCCAAGAGAGGTTAGGGTTTGGGATTAACTTCCCTTACTTTAGAATGAAGACCCACCACAAAATCAACGGTAAAATAGCTCCTCCCATGGATTTTTGTCCCTAAAACATGGAGATCCCCATGAGAAACCGAGAATACAAGAAAGAGAGGCAAAAAATCGAAAACCCTAACTCGAAAACTTACCTCCAAGCATCCCAAACTTAATTTTAACCTTCAATCTAGTTTCCAAATGGCTTTGGAGGCAATTTAATTGATGAAAGAAGTTAAAGATCGAGAGAACCAATGGGAGAGAGAAGAGAGGAAAGTGGAAATGCATTATCCCTAACCCTAAACTTCTTAAATATACAAGGTGTTGCGACACATTGCTGCAGCGACACTCTCTCTCGCTACAGCGAAAATCTCAAAGGAAATTGTACTATAGTTTCTGCAGAATCTCACTACAGTGGGACTGCACGCAGAAATGCATCCCTTAGTATCGCTCTCTTGCTACAGCGAGAGGACGACAGTCTCATGCCTTCCTCTCGAGGCCTTCTCGTTACGGCGAGAACACCCTTACATTACACACTTAGCCAATTTTCCAAATCAACCAAAACCATTTACATAATTCAACATACGTACATTCATATGAATGAAACAATACATACATATATATATATATATATATATATATATATATATATATATATCCTTACAAAATTCAGGGCATTACTCTTGTTTATTGAAATATTTAGTAAGGATGATCATCTATTTTATCATTAAACATAACTCAGTCTCAATGACTAACTTCACAACATAATCATAATCATACAATGAAAGAAACTTAATAATATCAATCACAAAAAAAAAATTAGTATATCAGTGATTTTCACATAATTACATATGCATAGATTCTATCACAAATTATTACATTTCTCTCTTTCAAATACTCACTTCTAATGCACGGTGATCACAGATATACAATGCCTCCAACACTTCTTGAGGTTTTATACAGCTAAGTAAATAGTCACCGGTTAGTCCAAGCACATAGATACAACGTATCCAATTGTTGGCCCCTTAGCAAGGTATAGTCAAGAGTCATAGTCAGGAAACGAGGGTGAGGCCGTGTGACGCATTTGCTCTCAAAAAGAGTGTATACACATACGTGAATGTCACTCATCACCCTACGTTTTCCCTAGATTTCCATATTGTCTCAAGATTCTATACCCCTAGTATATCTCTATAACTATTCACATTAGTTCATTTCATCACTTTATACTCATCCCATATTAATATTTCATATCATTCTCATCATTCAGCTAAAAGATTGTGCTTAATAAAGCACTTCCAGACTAAATTTACAGTTAACTATGTTTTCAAAATACAGTACTAATATTCAAAGTCAGTTAGTCATGCGTCATTAATCATTCATCATAATCACATGTTATTAACCACAAGATCATTTTTATGCATAACATTTCTAGATAAATTCCTCGCATGAATCACAGAAACATAGTACAAACATCAAGATTAACTAATATACATCACCAATATTCATCACAACAATAATATTATTCAAACATCTATTTCCACACAAGAAACATATAATAGTACTTGTACAAGCACAAAGATTTGCTATGTTCTAAGGATAAAATAGAGCTCTCTTTACCTTAATGATATGATTTAGGAAAAGATTGGTGAAGATTATCATTCAAAGAACAAAAGCTTTTTTTTTTAAATACCATAGATGGATCACCTTTGAGAAAATTGAAAACAAAGAGAAACAAACGAAGAATAGAGAACCAAACTTAAAGAACTTACTTAGATTTACTTAGATTAGGCATTTAAGTTTGGTTTCGAGGAACGATCAAAGTTTGAAGGGGTTTTATCTAAGGAAAGGAAATGAGAGCTCAGAGAGAGTTGAAAGAAAATGTAAAAATGAAATGTAATTAAGTTTTCATGCTAGAAATCTCTTAAACACCCTTCAGACAGTGTAGTGAGAGCTCAAAGAGAGTTGAGTGAGCATGTTCTTGCTTGAGTGAGGTCATCCTCACCTGGGTGAGTGATATCATTATCACAGTGGTATCAAAATTAACTAGATTCCTCTTACAAACATGCAGTTTAGGGAGCAACCTAGGTCATCTCTCACAAGGATGCAAATGCAAATTGTTTCAATATTAATTATGCAGAAAATGTTGTAAGTTTGGGGGGAGTTTCATGATTAAATGTAGAAAATTAAATCACAAAGAAAGAATTAAATCGCAGAGAATTAAAACGTAAATTGCAATATAGGTAATAAATTACAATCAAACCAAAACCGAGAATGAAAACTGAGATCCAGAATACACAAAACACAAACGTAAGTGATTATACTGAATTTGTTTAAATCTCTTCTGTACAATAATCAATTAATCAATTGCTTGTTATACGATCAAGAATGAGGCACAATTCAATCATATCCTACTTCCTATGCAATCGCAAAATTATAAGATCAGAAAACAAACTCGGAGCAATCATAAATGTCTTGAACAAGTGCGATCTGGACTTTGGCAACATAATTGAAGGAGAAATGTAGAAGAAAACATCTTGAAATTGCGAAAGCCTTTCAATTGTAAATGTAGAGGAATACGAATTCAAAATGTAAGGGTGCAAGAGAAGAAGAAGAATTGGTAAAAATATGAGAGGTTTATTGGAAGCGGGAAAGTTCTACAAAACTAGAAAAATGAAAAAATGAATTAAAAATGCTTCCAAATTAGCCCCTGGCCTCTATAAATACTAGTCCAAAAAGAATAAGATAAATGGGCCAAGGCTGGGCCGAAAATAAATTCAACAAAATTGGAAAAAGAAAGACAACAAAATCAATACAAAAAGTCAAACTAAGTCTAAACTTCTAAAAATCGTAGAAAATAGCTCCAAACTCCAAACAGCACGATCCAAATGTCCAAATTGAAGCCACGGAAGTAAGAAATCCAAAAAAGATATCTATAGAAAAAGTTATGGCCAACTTAGTGAACAAAGGTCAGAAAAGCAAAACATGAGTATTTACAAGAAATTCCTAATTAAAGTGAAATGCAAAAACACACTAAATGAAATAAATAAGGGAATGAAAATATATGTAAAGGATGCACTAAGACTATAAATGTGGGAACAAAATATGAGCAATCAGTGAGAAATTCAGACAGTGGTTCCTCAAGCTTTTTTCTAATATTTTCACTTAAGTGAGGGTTGTTCTCGCTTGAGCGAGAAGATGTTTAGAGAGTTAGTCATTTTTCCAATGAGTTCTCGCTTGAGCGACTCATCTCGTTTAGGCGAGAGAACAGTTGGGTAATTCTATCCTGTCTCACTTAAGCGAGACTTATTCTTGCCAAAGCAAGATTGCTTGTGGTTCTGAGCGCTCAGTCTTGCTTGAGCTAGACCTCCTACACCAGACCTTCATCAAACACTTATCAAATCAAAATAAAACACATTCCAACATTACTCAGTATCAAACAATTTCTCAAATAATAAATAATGAAAAAAGGTGTTACAATTTGCACTAAATTATTTGCACTACAACTTATCCATACATAAATTTACAGTGACAATTTATACTAAATTCTTTTATTTCACATATTTGTCACTCTTTCATAGCATATATTTTCACATTGATCAGTATGTCATAATACATGTAAATAATCATACCAATCAATGTGTCACGACACATGTATTATAATCGCACCTATCGATATATTACAACATATATATTATAATCACACAACCATTATGTTCTAACACACACACACACACACACACACACATATATATGTATATCATAATTCAATATACATATCTAAGCATGAAAATTTTTATTTTTATAATTCTCTTTCTCATACAATCAATTTCATACTTTCTTAACAATTCAAAATATCATATTACACAAATCAATTCAATGTGCCAAAAGTCGATCACCTTTAGACTCAATCCAATTGTATAGTTTAAAAATACATTGAAATTAAATCACATATTACAGTTTCATTGCCAGAGATCACACTTTCTTGATCTTAATGAAAATCACATATTCTAGAGTTTAGCCTTTCCAATTTTTATTCTCCAAAAGATACATTGTTCAAAATTAATAGTTCATATATATGATAATCAATAACAAAAATTATCAATACTTCTTAAAACATTGTTTTGCTCATAATCTGTACTATTAAATTCTTTTAAGTGAATCTTGAACCAAACCATAGGTTTTTATACCTAAAAAATCCATTTTTGACATTATAATTTTAATAAAATATTATAGATCTACTATTCAAAATAAGGTGTTTTGAGTTTTTCAAGTTAAATCACATAAATAGGACTTAGGGTTTGTGATCAACTCCCCTTACCAAAAAATAGGTCTTTTGCAACGAAGAGATGAAAATTGATGTCACTAAGACCAAGTTCTTCTTGAGATCCAAAGGAAACGTGCAACATTTTGATGAAAGATGTTATTAAAAAAACTAAGATCTCCCTAAGCATTACAAAGTAGAGCAACTTTTATGTAGAAGGAAAATGATGAAATAAGAGTGAGATTAAAAGATTAAGCTCTAATATCTTACATGGAATCAAAAGAAAAAGATATCCAAACTCATATTTAAGAGAGATTTGGAGAGTAATGATGTCTTCTAGTTGGGAAAGAAAGTGAAGAAACAGAAAGTGATATGAGAATGATAAACTTTATAAGTTTTAAAATAATAAAGTTACTTACATTTCCCATTTTTTTGAGAATTCTCACTTGAGCAAGAAAATCAGACAAAATTTACTACTCTTTTGCTTATATTTAAACTTGACTGAGAGTTTTTTGCTTGAGCGATAATATACTAGAGAGCTGCCCATTTATATTGCCCATTTTAGCTTTAATTAAAAGAAATATTCTTTTTAAAAACTTTTCCATTTTGAAAATAAAAACAATAAATAAAAATTAGGATGTTATATAAATACTTTTAAGATTTTAATGAAAAAAAAGTTACTAACATTTCATAGTTTGTCAAGACAATTATATTATTATTATTATTATTATTATTATTATTATTATTACTACTATTATTATATATTCTTATTTTGTCATTATTATCTATATTATTATTACTATTGATTTTGTTCTTAATATAATAGTGATCATATATGACTCATAATGTTATCAACACGTTATAATTTTAATTAATAAAAATATTAATTTTTATGTGGAATAAAAATATTTTTCTCCTTTTAGCTTCTACCTAATTTATAACTCAATTTTTTTAACTGCTTTATTTTTTTCTCTTTTATACTGAAATACAAGTTTAATGCTTTAAGCAATTTTTTCAAGAGTATTCAATTATAAATGTGAGGTTGTATGACTCTTTGTAGATTTATAATTCATTCTAGGGATATACCTAGGGTTTGGTTTCTCATTTCTCTTGCTTTTACATTAATGTTAATGAGTTTTCTGCATTTTTAAACTGCATTTTTTACCCCTATTTCCATGGAGGGCTAAATTTTGTGTAATCCTTAGTAAGTTCACACAAATTCTTGAGTTCCTTGATTTTAATGATAATATAATCTTTCTTCTCATGAATTACTTCTTCCTTGTCTCTTGAATTGAATTAATGGTGAATGAGGGGAATATTGCTTAATTAACCCTAATTTGTTTTAAGGAGATTCTAAACTAGGGATTGCTTAATCCTAGGTTTAATTCTAAGGTTGCGTAACTTTGGGATGAGAGATTAGAGCCTAGCAAATTGCATAATTTCGTTAGGACAATAAGGTTGATTTTCGCTTGTTAAATTAACCTAATTCATGGGAGAAAGGATGAATGTTAAATCTTGAGTAGAATGATGATAGAATCTTTGTGGGTAAACTAAGGATTGTTATTTTCTGTTGTTTGAATTAATTAAATTTGTTTGCTCGTTGCTTTTTATTTTGATTTGAAACCATGAAACCCCCCATTTTAATTGTTTGTTCAATTAATGCCTTCAACATATTTAATGAAGATTAATAACCAATGTTCACGGGAGACAATCTAGGATAACCCTAGTCCTATACCAGTTCATACTTCCTTCACTGAGTCCGGTGATGATCATCTTGATCACCTGAAAAATAAATATAATGGTGAGTACTCTACACTATCCAACACACATGAACATAAAGACTCACCTCAAATACTACACATTTACTAACATAGTTAAATCATGCATTCAAAAGACAAACATCTTAATCTCAATCACAATCATCATTCATCATCTATTCAAATTCAAAACACAACCGGTGCACTCATTGCACTCACTGCACCTAGCCACACTCATTATGGTACTGTGATCATAATTTCACACCATGAATGATCGCAGGTTACCCTTGCCTCACGGATACCGCGTGGGCTGTCACGACCCCTTTTTTTTAAAGGACCGAGAACATTATTTCTACACCACATACTTATTTAAAAATAGGTAAATAATAGAGAATATAAGTATAAAATTCACTTCTCATTCAAAGTAAAAATGAAGTTCCTTACAACAAATATCCAACAGATCAACATAATATTACATTTAGTTTATAATATTCAAAATACCAAAAAAAATTATAATATGTGACTTCCTCGACATGAGGTCTCATATATAAAGAAAAAGGACTCTGATGCATTATTACTCAACTCCAGCTTCTAACTTTTCTTCACTGGCCCCTCAGCCTGTGAAGTAGATGCAACACCTGCTACATCTGCTCACGTACCACCGTACGATCATCGCAGTACACACGCACACAACGACATAGAAAGAAATGCAAGGGTGAGCTTACCAAACATAAAATAAAATTATATATATATAGAGCAACATATTTCTCACAGCAATAACCCCATGCATTTCCAGCCCATCTAATGCACAGCATGAAAACGGCTTCCAACCGGTTTCACAGCCTAAGTAATCCGTAGGAACCGAGCCGGTCCGGAGCGACCCATTCCGTATCTGGATCCGTACAAAGACAAAGACAAAGAAATTTCTCAAGATGAACTTACCGTTACATGTCTACCCACCTAAACATGTAACTCGGCTCTATAATGATGCAAAACATATATCTCAAAGATGATGCACGCCACCAAAATTATTTTAACAGCTCAACTACGGCAAGTTTATAATAGATCAGCCAAAATCTCAGCATTTTAAACTAATTAACAACGATTCTGACTTAGAAAATAGCTTTTATTCAATAGATCTAACAAAATCATATCAAAATATCTTGAAATAACATATTAAACCGTTCAAAACATAGTTCATAGGTTAAAGTAAACTCCCCTTACCTCAGAAAGATGATTCACACTAGATCTACCGAATATTACTTGATTATAACAAAAATTCACCGAAGATTCAGCTTTAGAACGGAGTTTCTCCTAAGAACACCATGAATTTCTATAAGAAAGAGAAAGAGAAGAGAAACGAACGGTAAATCTAGCTTCAAACTTAAAGAAACTTACTTCCAATACTTCAGAATAGATGTAGAATCTCAGATCTGGCGAGAAATCTAAGTTTAGGAAGGTTTAGTATGAGAGAAATGGTGGTTTACGGCCTTAGAACCTTGGATAGAGGTGAAGAAATGAAAATTTCGTGTGAAGCCCCCTTTTTATAGAAAATTTTCGAAATTTACTGTTCACGCCGAAATTTACTGTTCACCGCCGGAAAACACTGTTCACCGCCTTACTGTTCATACCGGAAAATACTGTTCAGGGCACTATTCATGCCGGAAAACACTGTACACGCACTGTACATACGCGGTTGTCACTGTTCATACGCGGTTTTGTACTGTGCACTGTGACGTCACCGATGACGTCATCTGTCACTGTACATACGCGGTTTGTACTGTTCATACACGGTTTGTACGCGGTTTGGCACTGTTCATTGCACTGTTCATACACGGTTTGTACTGTACATACGCGGTTGCACTGTTCATTGTACTGTTCACACGCGGTTGCACTGTTCATTGCACTGTTCATACGGTACTGTTCATTGCACTGTTCATACGGTACTGTTCACTTTTTTTTTTTTTTTTTTATAATAATTTCAAACTCCATCTAAATATATTCCAATACCAAATAATCCTTCAATTAACATTGAACAAGTATAAAATATTATAGATTACTCAATAATAAATTAGAAACCTGACAATTCTCCCCCCGAAAATAAATTTTCGTCCTCGAAAATTTCATTCCCCAAAGAAAAGATGAGAGTACAACTCTCTCATTCTTTCTTCTAACTCCCATGTGGCATCACCAGTTATTTGGTCCCAAACAACCTTTACTAACCGAATAGACTTACCTCTAAGTTTCTTAACTCTAGTTTCCTCGATACGAGCAGCTGGGACCTCCACAGACAAGTCATCTCGTAACTCCACAACATCAGGCTCAATTACATGAGACAAATCTGGAACATACTTCTTTAATCGCGACACATGGAAAACATTATGTATTCCAGGACAACCGAGGTGGTAACGCTAATTCATAGGCTACTGGTCCTCGACGATGTAATATCTGATACGGTCCTATGAACTTAGGTGTTAACTTCTTGGCTCTTAAGGCTCGCCCCACACCTGTAGTGCGTGATACTCTTAAGAATACATGATCACCAACCTCAAATTCTAGGGATCTTCTGCGTCGGTCGGCATAAGATTTACGTCGACTTTGGGTAGCTCTTAGCTTTTCTCTAATAAGTTCAACTTTCTCCTTAGTTTCTTGCAGCATTTCAGGTCCAACCATCAAATGTACTCCATCTTGGAACCAACAGATAGGGGTTCTACACCTTCTACCATACGAGCTTCAAATGGTGCCATATCTATACTCGAATGATAGCTATTATTATAAGTGAATTCTACCAAAGGAAGCATATCCTCCCAATTACTCCTCTCGCTCTACAATGCAAGTCCGCAATAAGTCTTCTAAGGTCTGAATAGTACGCTCGTATTGACCATCTGTTTGCGGATGGTATGCGTAACTCAACCTCAACCGTGTGCCCATAGATTCTTGGAAACTCGCCAAAGCGGGAAGTGAATCGAGGATCCCTATCGGAGATAATACTAGAAGGTACTCCATGCAACCTGACAATCTCTCTAATGTACAATTCTGCTAATTTCTCCAAGCTAAAGGTCATGTTAATTGGCAAGAAATGTGCACTCTTGGTTAGCCTATCAACTATGACCCACACTGCATCATGATTCCTAACTGTTCTAGGTAGATGGGACACAAAGTCCATAGTTACATGGTCCCACTTCCACTCTGGAATTTCCATCGTTTGTAACTCTCCTGGAGGGCTTTGGTGCTCCGCTTTTGCCTTTTGACAAGTCAAGCAGGCTTTAACAAACTCAGCTATCTCTCGCTTCATGCCTGGCCACCAAAACATCTGCTTTAAATCTTGATACATCTTGGTAACACCAGGATGAATGTTGAGACTACCCTTATGTCCTTCTTCTAGAATTGCTTTCTTTAATTCAGTATCTCTAGGGACACAAACTCGACCTTGACATCTGAGAATACCATCAACACCTTTACTGAAACCCTTTGTCTTATCTCGTCCCTAAGAGAAATACAATCCGACATAACATTGGATCCCACAATTGTTTATCTTTAATTTCCTGTAAGAAATTATTAGTCACCACAATTCGGCTACAACTAATCTTTTCGGGTGATAAGTCCACATGTATGTTCAGGTCTCGGAATTGTTCTACCAAAAGGGTTTCACTGACTCTTAGGGAGAATGCCTGAACCACATTTCTACTTAATGCATCGGCCACCACGTTAGCTTTTCCTGGATGGTATTGGAGCTGAAAATCATAATCCTTAAGGAATTCCACCCAACGTCTCTGCCTCATATTTAACTCTCGCTGATCAAATAAATACTTCAGACTCTTATGATCACTATATACATCGAACTGAGCTCCATAAAGATAGTGTCGCCACACCTTCGCAGCAAAGACTACAGCAGCCTAACTCAAGGTCATGAATCGGGTAATTTCGCTCATGAGTTCGTAATTGACGAGATGCATAAGCTACCACTCTCTTATCTTGCATCAACACACATCCCAATCCCTGATGAGAAGCATCACAGTACACCTCAAACGGTCGACTAGTATCAGGGAGAATCAACACCGGCGAAGAAGTTAGTCTCTGTTTTAACTCATTAAAGCTTTGCTCACATTCCTCAACACACAAAGGGTTGATCACGACGAGTTAACCGTGTTAATGGTGCAGCTATCTTCGCGAATCCCTCTATAAATCTCCAGTAGTAACCTGCTAGGCCCACAAAACTACGAATCTCTAAGGCTGTCTTCGGCCTTTCCCACTGCAACACCGCTTCAACTTTGGAAGGATCAACTGCAATTCCTTTAGCTGAAATAACATGACCAAGGAACTTCACTTCCTCTAGCCAAAACTCACACTTAGACAGTTTAGCATACAACTGTTTTTCCCTTAAAACATTAAGTACAGTTCTCAAATGCTCTTCATGTTCCTCTGACGAACTAGAATAAATTAAAATATCATCAATAAAGACTACCACAAATCGATCCAGAAAAGGTCTAAAGATCCGATTCATGTAGTCCATAAACACAGCTGGAGCATTTGTAACTCCAAAAGGCATCACTATATACTCATAATGACCATATCTAGTGCGAAAGCAGTCTTAGGAATATCTTCATCCTTCACTCGGATCCGATGGTACCCGGACTTCAAATCAACCTTAGAGAATACCTTAGCACCTCTCAACTGGTCCATCAAATCATCGATTCGCGGCAATGGGTACTTGTTCTTAATTGTCAACTTATTCAACTTACGATAATCCACACATAATCTAGAACTTCCGTCCTTCTTTTTCACCAAGAGAACTGGGGCTCCCCAAGGTGATACACATGGTCTAATCATCTGTTTACGTATTAGATCCTCGATCTGCTCCTTAAGCTCAATTAACTCTTTTGGCGCCATTCTATACGGTACTACAGACACTGGCTCAGCTCCAGGAATCAAATCTATAGCAAACTCTACCTCTCTACATGGAGATATTCCAGGAATATCCTCTCGGGAAAATCTCGGGGAATTCTCGTACTACGGTATTGATCGAAGGCTTTGCTCCACTTCGCATTCATAACTCCCAACAAAACAAAACAAGATACTCCTCGCCTAAAGATGTTTCTACTTGGCGAGTAGAAATCAATTCTACACAATCTTGCCGCTCAGAAAGATTAAACACCTCCGCCACAATCAATTAGCACACGATTGGCGGTTAGCCAATCCATACCCAGGATTACATCTAACCCTGACATCGGGATACAAATAAGATTTACTTTGTATCTTCGTCCCTCAATTGCTATGGGACACCTAACACAAACCGTCGAAGTCTTAATTGAACTTAAAGTAGGTGTCGATACTACTAAGTCTTATCCTAGATCGCCCACCGGCAATCCTAAGTTTCTCACACAATTGTCCGCAATAAAAGAGTGTGTGGCTCCGTAATCAAATAATACGTAAAGAAAAGTACCTTCTTAGCGCCCTTACCTCTATTACCATAATCGCTAGCAGCTCTACTAGATGGAGCCTTCCCAACTCCACCAACATCCTCCGCATTAAGACTCTCTATAATGGTGGCTTGATCCACCAAGTCAGCAAACTCCGTGATCCTGAGTGGGATCAAAATCCTCTTTATGTCAGTTCTCTGCCCGTCTGAAAACCTCTGACATCTCCACTCCTCTGAAGTCGGGTGAGAATAAAATCGTAGAGCCGCTCAAACCGTATTGCATACTCATAAACCGATGAGTTTCCTTGCACCAAGTTTAGAAACTCTCGTTCTTTGGCAGACGAACATGAGAAGGGAAAAACTTTCCCGTAAAACTACTTCTAAATACAGCCCAAGTAATGACTTCACCTCGGGCCTCTAGCATAGTACGAGCTCCGTGCCACCACATCTCTCGCATCCCCTATCGCATATACGTAGCATATATCACCTTTCTCTCCTCGGCGCAACCCATGGTTAGGAAGATCTTCTCAATCTCCCCGATCCAGAGTTCAAGAAGATCTCGGTCCATCCACTCCGTGAATTGAGGAGGATCATTCTTTCGAACTCGACAACCCATGGTATTCGGGAAGAGGTGCAAACAGGCAAGAGGCCGCCGCTGCCTCGTGCAGCAGCCGGCTTGATTTGCAGCTTGCTGCTGCTGAATCATATCTAGACTCTGCCTAACAGTGGCTGCCATGGCCTCCATAGCATGAGCCATTTGGTTCACATCAGCAAGAGGAGGATTTGCAGCAGACCTTCTTGGTCTAGCCATCCTAATATATAGACTAGCTTAAAATTACTAACGTTTAACACATTCAAAAGAATACCACCACATAGCTATATTCACAGATTCAGCTTACGGTGATATATTCATATTTAGTATATCATAAAAATTTAATAAATTTAGTACTCGGTATAACAACATATCAACATTCACATAGCATAGCAAACACACTCATTTCGCAATCATTTACAGCTTAGCTTAACAGTCTCTTATTCACACAGTACGACTCACCTATAGCTCACCCAAGTATCATATACCAAGTTTCCTACATCAATCATGTCTGAGAATCGAGGTGATCAAGCTCGTTCCCTCACAACTTGATGAATAGAAATCATGATATATGATTCACAGCTAAAACTCACATGTTTAATATGCACAACTGACGCCTAACAACCTCACCCCGTAGGTTTACCTAGACCATGCTCTGATACCACTAAAAATGTCACGACCCCTTTTTTTTAAAGGACCGAGAACATTATTTCTACACCACATACTTATTTAAAATAGGTAAATAATAGAGAATATAAGTATAAAATTCACTTCTCATTCAAAGTAAAAATGAAGTTCCTTACAACAAATATCCAACAGATCAACATAATATTACATTTAGTTTATAATATTCAAAATACCAAAAAAAATTATAATATGTGACTTCCTCGACATGAGGTCTCATATATAAAGAAAAAGGACTCTGATGCATTATTACTCAACTCCAGCTTCTAACTTTTCTTCACTGGCCCCTCAGCCTGTGAAGTAGATGCAACACCTGCTACATCTGCTCACGTACCACCGTACGATCATCGCAGTACACACGCACACAACGACATAGAAAGAAATGCAAGGGTGAGCTTACCAAACATAAAATAAAATTATATATATATAGAGCAACATATTTCTCACAGCAATAACCCCATGCATTTCCAGCCCATCTAATGCACAGCATGAAAACGGCTTCCAACTGGTTTCACAGCCTAAGTAATCCAGAAGGAACCGAGCCGGTCCGGGAGCGACCCATTCCGGTATCTGGATCCAGACAGCACAGCACAGCAGCTCAGTATGAACTTACCGTTACATGTCTACCCACCTAAACATGTAACTCGGCTCTATAATGATGCAAAACATATATCTCAGCATGATGCACGCCACCAAAATTATTTTAACAGCTCAACTACGGCAAGTTTATAATAGATCAGCCAAAATCTCAGCATTTTAAACTAATTAACAACGATTCTGACTTAGAAAATAGCTTTTATTCAATAGATCTAACAAAATCATATCAAAATATCTTGAAATAACATATTAAACCGTTCAAAACATAGTTCATAGGTTAAAGTAAACTCCCCTTACCTCAGAAAGATGATTCACACTAGATCTACCGAATATTACTTGATTATAACAAAAATTCACCGAAGATTCAGCTTTAGAACGGAGTTTCTCCTAAGAACACCATGAATTTCTATAAGAAAGAGAAAGAGAAGAGAAACGAACGGTAAATCTAGCTTCAAACTTAAAGAAACTTACTTCCAATACTTCAGAATAGATGTAGAATCTCAGATCTGGCGAGAAATCTAAGTTTAGGAAGGTTTAGTATGAGAGAAATGGTGGTTTACGGCCTTAGAACCTTGGATAGAGGTGAAGAAATGAAAATTTCGTGTGAAGCCCCCTTTTCATAGAAAATTTTCGAAATTTACTGTTCACGCCGAAATTTACTGTTCACCGCCGGAAAACACTGTTCACCGCCTTACTGTTCATACCGGAAAATACTGTTCAGGGCACTATTCATGCCGGAAAACACTGTACACGCACTGTACATACGCGGTTGTCACTGTTCATACGCGGTTTGTACTGTACACTGTGACGTCACCGATGACGTCATCTGTCACTGTACATACGCGGTTTGTACTGTTCATACACAGTTTGTACGCGGTTTGGCACTGTTCATTGCACTGTTCATACACGGTTTGTACTGTACATACGCGGTTGCACTGTTCATTGTACTGTTCACACGCGGTTGCACTGTTCATTTTATAATAATTTCAAACACTGTTCACTTTTTTTTTTTTTTTTTTTATAATAATTTCAAACTCCATCTAAATATATTCCAATACCAAATAATCCTTCAATTAACATTGAACAAGTATAAAATATTATAGATTACTCAATAATAAATTAGAAACCTGACATGGGCAGTCACGGGTCACTTAGCAAAGGTAGTGGTCAAAGGTCTAGTCAGGAGAAGAGTATGTGGCCTATGGTGCACCCATGCTCACTGTTGGTGTCACCACCACTCTCTCTTCTCCAAGGTATTTATACCGTCCACATCTTCTACACCTTAAGTATATCGCTTAACCATTCATAGCATATCATACACGACATACTTTGCCCACATTTACTCACATTACACGGTACAGAAGCCCATAATTCATTCTTAATACTCGGCACATATACCATTATTCCATCACACAACATATCAACAGGTTATCCATATCTATTTCCAATCAATTACATCATTTAGTCATCATTTCTCAACATGCTCACACACATTCTTGATAAATGCTTTCTATACTTGATCCTACATTATAATTCATAAATGATAATTGAGAGTTTTAAGCTATTCATTGAGAAAATTTACTATTATTAATTTCATTTTATTCATATTTCAGGAAAAAGGATCAAGTGAAAGCTTTAAAAGATATTGAGAATTGAAGCACACAAAGAACCAGAGATATACACAAGAAAGTACACACCCGTGTATATGAGTGTGTATCTCACTGGTTGCATGAATCAAGAACACAATGAAGTCAGAGATATACACGAGCAAGTACATACCCGTGTATATGAGCGTGTATCTCACTGGTCACGTCAATTGAAGTGTATCATCAAAACCAGAGATGTACACAATCAAAGTACATGGCCGTATACATGGGCTTGTACTTTTCATGAAAGTTGTGAAGTACAATTTTTAGAGACCAGAGATGTACACGACCAAAGTACATGGCCGTGTACAATAGGCGTGTACTTTTCAAGAAAGCTGTGAAGTGCAATTTTTAGAGACTAAAGATATAGATAGCCAAAGTACATGGCCGTGTACATGGGCGTGTACTTTTAACGTGCATAAGAATTTAAATTTCTGCAATAAGATGAGCCCTTGGGCTATTCATATAAAAGGAAACTTGGCACAGAAACCTGGGGGACACTGTTTTGAGGAGAAGAAAGACTCAGAGACGGCTGGGGGATGGGATCAAGCACTTTTATTCATCTCTTTTGTAATTTTAGTTTCAAGATGTTTAGGTTCTAATTTTTCTTTGAGTATCTAGACATAATGAATCCTAATTGACCAAATTTTCTAGAATTCTTCTAATGCTATTTCATGTTCTTTTCTCTTGGGTTTAATTGAGTAGTATCAATTGTCTTCCATCTTGTTTTCTTGTTTGAATTTGAGTAAAATTCCTACATAAAATTAACATTGCTCAATTAAAAGAACTTGAATGTATTTCTAGAGATAGAAAGACGTAAGTTTTCTGTATTAGTATTAACCCTAATTATGGAATTCATAATGAACTTAATGTAACCTAGGGGTATTAATTAAGGAAGAGATTTGATTGATCAACCAAGGGTTAAGAATCATTATCCTTGAGAAAGGTATTGATTTAATTCAGAATTTCCTGCAGTGATAAGGGTTTGGAACTAAGTAGTTGAAGAAGAATTTTAGTTATTTAGACACTTAGGAGGATTTACAGTCTAGATACTCACCTTTTCCCCTTGAATATCTTTAGTCATACTTTTCTATAGTTTATTATCATAAGAAATTTGTTCCTTTTAATTTATTATTCTTCTATTTTTAGTAATTTTATCAACAAAAATTTATTTCTCATATTCATTAACAATTGCGTAATTAAAGAAGTAATTCTTAATAATAGTCCCTATGGATACGACACTTGGTACTCTATTTTTTGTAATATTACTCTAACAATGGGTACTCTATTTTTAATTAACAATCAAGGGTATGTCAACCCCACAATCAATTCATATTTCACTCCAAACACATAATAATTTCCATCAAGTCACACATTTCCTACTCTCTATCTCAGTCACATCACAACATCCAACGAAATAAACGGTAACTTAAACACAATGAGACAGGGTAGAGTCCCCCTTACCTCAAGTGAAGACCCACACACCAAAACACCAAGGTAGGCACTCCCCCACATGAACTTTAACCTAAATACATGGAACAACCCCATGAGAACCCAAGGAGAACTGAGAAAACAATGAGTGGGGAAGAGAAATCATAAACCCTAACCATGGAAACTTACCTCCAAGCATTCCTAATAAAAATCTGACCTTCAATCTAGCTCACGAACTGCTTTGGAGGCAATTTAATTGGTGAAATAGGGTTTGGGAGTGAGGGAATCGAAGAAATCTCATAGGGAAAGTGAGAAATGAAACTTCTTCAAACCTTAACCCCTTTAAATCCCTTTCTGGTCGCAACAATTCTCGCTGCAGTGACACCCTCTCTCGCTACAGCAAAAATCTCAGAGCAAATTGTATTTTGCTTTTTGCAAAATCTCACTACAGCGAGACCCTCTCGCTACAGTGAGATTGCACCCAAAAATGCACTCCAAACTGTCGCTTTGTCACTGCAACGAGAGACCTCTCACTGCAGCGAGAAGGCATCAATTTCACGCCTTTCTCTTAGGGCCCTCTCGCTACAGCGAGAATGCTCCAGTATTCACCCTTCACCTGTTTTCTCAGCCCAATCATATACAACTACAATTATACTCATTCACATGCATTCATACACATCGACATCATCATTACGCAATCAAGTGCACACTCTAACATCAAACTATATTACAAATTCAGAGCATTACACATACTTACATTAATAATCAAAATATTATGACTAAATTCAGGGTATTACACAAAATATAGGTGATTATATGTTAACAAAATTATTTATAATATTATATATATTTTTAAAATTAATATTGACTTAAAATTCAAAAGTCTATTTGATGAAATGAATTTAGCTACTCGTCATGCAAAAGATTGTCGTTAATCCTCATCAAATATGCAAAGAAATGAATGCAGTACTAGGGTGTTATCCTAGGTCATCTCTAAGGAATTTTTGGTTGGGAACATACATCGAACAAGTGTAACCATGGATTTTAAAGCAAGTAAATTGGGGGGAGGTTTGTCAATTTCCAGATTTAAATCAAGAACGAAATGTGAATTAATGAAATTCAATCAATTAAAATGAGTAATCCCTAGTCAAGCAATGAGTTCCATCATTATTCTTTCAAATGATTCAATAATCCCCTTTCTTTCCCTTGAATTAAGTTAATCTAACAAGCGAAAACTAACTTTAACATCCCAATTAAAATTAAGCATCTTAATGGGCTCCAATCTCTATCCCTAAGATTAAGCAACCTCAAGGATTAATGAAAATTAAGCAATTTTGAATTAGAATTTCATTAGGTAAATTAGGGTTCATTAAGCAATGTTCCCTTCATGCAAATTCCATTTCATTCAGAGATTGGGGTTAATAAATTCAAGGAAAGAAAGATTTGTATTGCAATTAATCCCAAGAATTCAAGATTCATGTGCATTGACTAGGAATTACAAGAAAGTTTAGCCCTCCATGTGGATGGGCTTCACAAATGAAAGAAAGAAATGCAAGAACGTAAGCAGAATTAATGTAAATTCAACAAAAATCAAAAGGAAAATTGGAAATTAAAACCTATAGAGGACCCTTGGCTGTCACCCAAGACTCCAATGTTCTGGGAAATTGTCTCAATTTGGCAAAGTAAAAATGTGTAAAGTATAAAAAGTCCCATACCCTAATTCCTAAAATCTATTTATAGTGGATGACATGTCAGCAAAGTGTCCACTTTTGCCTTTGAAAGTGTCCACTTTGGGCCTTGAAAGTGTCCACGCGCAATTCTCGTAAGTTTGTCAATTCTCGGGAGTTGCCACTATTGGACTTGAAAGTGGGAACTTTGGATGCGCGTAGCCACTTTGAAAGGCAATAGTGGCCACGCGCAACATGCTTCAGAGAGTGGCATCCTAGGCTTCCTGGAGTTACTACTATTGGACTTGAAAGTGGGAACTTTGGATACGCATAGCCACTATGAAAGGCAATAGTGGCCACGCGCAAAATGCTTCCAAATTGGCGTCCCTGGAGCTCTTTGGAGTTGCCACTTTTGGACTTGAAAGTGGCTACTTTGGAACCTTTAATGCCCAGACTTGCAGTAGTTGCCACTTTTGCTCCTAAAAGTGGCTACTTTGGAGGCAACTTTCATCCAAGGGTCAAGATATCTCAGAATTAACTTGGGGACTCTGCAAAATTATCAAGATAATTAAAATTGCAATCTATATCTATGTAATTAAATGCAAATTAACCAAAAATTAATAAACCTATGATATTTACTCAAAATCTGATTTCTATATTATTTGCACTATCTAAGTCCATATTTTCTATCAAGGAGCACCAAAAAGGCAAGTAAAAATATAATAAAAAATGGATTCATCACAACCCCAAACTTAAACTTTTGCTTGTCCTCAAGCAAATCAAAATTCAAACAAATCAAATGAAGAGGGTTGGATTTATCCAAAGAATTTTTTTTTTAGAGATTTTCATTTCAACTTCATGCTTTAATTAGCACTTCCAACATCTTCACAACCATAGGCTCATTCAACAGAGGAATCATATTCATGTCAAATGTTCCATGCAAAGTCCCACTAAATTGAAACAAAAGAACCAAGCAAGGTTTCATGTGACTCACATAATGCAAAGAAACTATCCATCTCACAAGGTGGTGTTTCACTCATCACTCAATAACATTTCAGGCTAAGTGTTTTCCCTCAATCCATGCATTTAGCCTCACCCTACCATAGGCTTGCCCATATTCTCAATCTCTTTTGCCTAGACACAATGAACCACCTATCATGAGGGCTTTGTTGGTCACAAATGGGGTTAGGATAGGCTCAAATTTAACCAAGGAGGGTGACAAGATCAAATGGGTACTCAAGAGGAGGGAGTTCTTTTGAGTGATTTAGTGCAACAACTAGAGTGGAATGCCTTAAATGATGTAGCTTAAGAGGTTCAAGCATTCTTTCACCACATTTTTTTTTATTTGCCTTATGTGGAGATCCTTTTTCAACTCAAAAGCCTTGCTATATTTTTCTTTCTTTCTTTTCTCCTTTGTCATTTATTCATTCATATTTTTGTGATGTCATGGACTTTGACAATCATTTTTTTTTTTACATGTATTATGAACATTTATGCTGTCTACCACCCCAAACTTAAGACATTGCTTGTCCTCAAGCAACTACAAGTATAATCAACACCCCAAACTTAGTTGCACTCAATCTTAAGGTAACTCAAAAGAAATACCGCTATTAAGGAAAAGGAATTATTTTAGTTGACTAAGTTTGGCAAAAGCAAGAAGTGGGGAACAAGGAAATGAAGTGCAAGGGTGGGGGGAAGGGATGTGCAAAGAAGGCCTCAATCATCTAGATGGAAAATTGCCCAATGCATATTTAATTAAGAAACAAGGCAAGTTCTAGAAGATGAATGCAAAAATACATGTAATATGCACACAGAAAAGGAGTAAAAAGGCTCAATTCACTATCATGGCAAAGGTGATAATAACTTGCAAAATGAGAATACAATTCACCCGACAAGAAAATATTTTCAAAATAGTAGGGACAGTAAATATGTACAAAAATGAGAATGAGTAAGAGTTGGATGGGAAATGCAATCAGAGCATAAAAGCAAAATACAAAAGAGAACTAGATTAAAAGGAAAAGAAATAGAAGAAATGAAATAAGGAAAATATTTTTGTATTTTATCTAGTACGGTGCAGGAAAAGTAAGCTACAAATAAATGCAAAATAGAGACGAAGAGGTCACCCCCTTTTATAGGTGATGTACTCAAATTTCAGGGGCACAATGATGCTCCTCCTGATGGAACTAAGGGCATCTAAGCAAAGAAAGAAAAGAAAACACGAAAGGTAGACTAAGTGGCATCTTCCTCAGAGGTGGATGAGGTGGCGTCTTCATCTTCCTCTGCTTCTTTTGCTTCCTCTGAGGAACTGGAGCTGGGGGCATCTCTGAGTGCATTGGGGTTAAGTCCATAAAAGATGCATTCTATGGGCAAAGCATAGGACTCAAATGATACATACAATTGCAATTAAGTACAAAATAAATGGTGTGGCAAACGTTCATCTTGTATAGCAATTGACTATAGAACACAATGTGGCTGCTAAGTTTAAGGGCCATAACACAGCAATAGTGAAATTAAAGTCACAAAAAGCATGTTCAACACCCAGAAAGGCCAACAATCAGAGCTAATTATAGAAGGGGCATGAGAATCAAGTGCAATGATAACAAAATACCATAGAATTTGAGAAGCAAAACAGCAAAATGGAGAGGTTAGAACTCAATGTAAATGGACATGAACTGAATTTAGACATCAACATGCATGAGTATGAAAAGGAATGGCATAATGGGCATATTTGAGAACATAAAAATAAAGGGAATGGGCATAACGAAAACAACAAATGAGATTCATAGCAAATGGAAATGGGCGTGGCCACTTTTGGGGACAAAAGTAGGAACGTAGAACTTGGTGGCAGCCACACATGGCCATTGGGTGCAATTAAAGGACTTCACCCACTCTAATTCATACAAGAATGCTTAATTAAACAAGAAATTCACATCAATTTCAACATATAAGGGCATAATTAAAAAGCCCCAAATTGGGGATCCAAGAACCCTAACCCATGAATTAAGAGAGGTTGAGAGATTTACCTTGCTTGGAGCTTTAGGTGTGGCGGCGAAAGGGAAAATGTGAGGATTGAGGTTGCAAAAACTCAATTTTGGAGGTGGAGGAGTGGTGTCATGAGGTGCGTCGTGAAGTGAAGTGCTTGAGTGGGTGTTTGTGGGTGTGTGTAGTGAGTGACGTGAAGTGGGCGTTGTGGCTTTGAGGGATTTTAGGAGGTGCGTGCAGTGGGCTGGCCCTGTGGTGCGCGTGGCCACTTTCAAGTGAGAAAGTGGCAACTACAATGAGGTTGTGTGTGTGGGCATATGCACGTGGTTACTATGGGGCTTCAAAGTGGGAATTCCAGTGGGTTATTTTGTGGGACAAGTGTGCGTGGCCACTTTCAAGTGAGAAAGTGGCAACTACAGTAAGCAAAATTCAAAGTGAATTTACGCGTGATTACTATAGGGCTTCAAAGTGGGAACTCCAGAGAATTCCTCTTTGTGAGCATATGCGCGTGGTTACTTTCATTGAAGAAAGTGATAACTACAGTAAGCCCCAAAATGCAAGTGAATTGCGCGTGGCTACTATTGGGCTTCAAAGTGGGAACTCCAGAGAGTTATTTTGTGGGACAAGTGCGCATGGCCACTTTCAAGTGAGAAAGTGGGAACTCCAGAGAGGCTACAATGCAAGGAGATTTGCGCATGGCCACTATTGGTCTCTAAAGTGTCCACGCGCAAATGATCGAGCTCCTGGGCGCCAAAGAGGACACTCCCACTCTTAAAAAGTAGGAACTACAGAGAAGGAGTTGTTTACCTTGAGCCAAAGTAGTCACTATAGCCTATAAGAGTGGCCACTTTCATGAAGGATGAATTATACCTAGCAAGAATGAGTGCCCAAAGTGGTTGCTGCTGCCACAATCCCTGCAAAAGTTCTGAGTCCACAGAAAATTATTCACACAAAATTGAATTATATCAGAAATCTATCTACAAATGAAAACAAATAAGAACAAAAACTCAATTGAAAGAATGCAAAGGGAAAGAACAAAATTCTTATTCACGTGTGAGTTGCCTCTTACAGAGTACTTCTTTAACGTCATTAGCTTGACGTGCGAAGTGATTTACTCATGACAGGGGTCATGGTTGAAGGAAATGATGGGGGAGTACACATCCACCTCTTCAATCTCCTCCAAGGGAACTGAGTTCTCCAAAATATGCTTCAGGCGATGTCCATTCACTGTGAAACATTTGTTAGTGGAGTCACTCTTGATTTCCACTGCACCATTAGGAAACACTTGTGTAATTGTGGATGGACCAATCCACCTGGAATGCAGCCTTCCAGTCATGAACTTGAGACATGAGTTGAATAGAAGCATCTTTTGACCTACACAGGACTCTCCTCTACCTATCAATTTATCATGATACTGCTTGGTTCTCTCCTTGTAGGTTCTTGAGTCTTCCTATGCTCCTAAGTGCAGCGCTTCTAGTTCTTGGAGTTGTGGCTTCCTTTTCCTTTTCCTCTTTCTCTTTCTTTTCCTCTGAAGCTGCTTCACTAGTTTAGTCCCCTCTTTCAATAGAATTTTGTGCATGCACAGGAGAGGGCTAATACCAGGAATGTTAGCTAAAGTCCATCCAATAGCTCTCTTGTGCCTTTTAATTACTTCCAACAGTATCTCCTCTTGATCGCCTTCAAGCTTGGTGGAAATAATGACCGGGAGCTTCTCATAATGTTCTGGTAAGGGCTTCAACTCCAATATGGGAGGTTGCTCCATAGAAGGAAGTGATTTGGCACTTTCATTTGACAAAGTCTCTGCAATATTCAAACCAAAGGCGTTAGATTCAACTGTACTTGTTGTACTTAATACATCACATTCTAACCCTATGGAATTTTCAGGTTCATCAACGTTGAAAGTAGTAGAATTTGCATTCAAATAATCAGAAATCTTAGCACAAATGTCACACAGGGAAGAACTATTACACGATTCATAATTGTAAGTATCTACACAATCAGAAAAATTAAGGAGAGAGTCTCCTCCGAGAAATTCAGACAAACTATCATCTATTAATTCATCAAGATGGTTAATGTGGAAAATAGAGTGTTCTTCATTTGGGTGCTTCATAGCATCCAGTATGTTAAAGCGGACAACACTGTCTCCAAACTCCATAGTAAGTGATCTGGCATGCACATCAATCTTTGTTCTCGCAGTCTTTAAGAACGGTCTTCCCAAAATGATTGGTGCAACATTATCCATTGACTCTTTCATGTCAAGGATGTAAAAATCAGCTGGAAAAATGAGGTCATTCACCCTCACTAACAGTGTCCAGTAAACCCTTACTTTTATTGGTAAGGGGTTACGGGATACACTAGTTTGTTCCACAAGTCCAGCTGGATGTGCTGTGCTCCTATTTGCTAGTTGGATGATGACACCTGTGGGCTGCAATGGTCCAAGAGACAAAGATGTGAAGATAGATAAAGTCATAACATTAATAGATGCACCTAAATCAAGCATGGCATTATCTATCCTATTGTTGCCTATAATGCAGGGAATAGTAAACGTCCCTGGATCTTTGCATTTCTCAGGCATGGAAGTTTTCTACCTCTCAAAAAGAGCTGATACATTCCTCCCCATGTTCACTCTTTCATTACCCTTTAGCCGCCTTCTATGAGTGCACAAGTCCTTAAGGAATTTGGCGTACTTTGGGATTTGCTTGATAGCATCTAACAAGGGGATATTGACTTTAACTTTTCTGAAAGTATCCAGAATTTCTTTATCAACCTCTTCTTGCTTCTTGCTGGGCTGAACCATTCTTTGAGGGAAGGGAATAGGAATGGACCTCTCCTCTTTGTCTACCACTTTTGGTTGACATGGTGCGGGCATAGATGCAGGCTGCTCTTGGCTCTTAATCTCTCCTCTTTCACCTTCTGCAGCTAAAGTGCAACTAGGATCCTTCTCCTTAGGCATTTCTGGCTCTTGCATCACCTTACCAGATCTTAAGGTAATGGCACTCACATTTTTTGTGTTTGTTACAGTTTGTGCAGGGAGATTGCCTGAACCTTGAGATTGAAGTTGATTTAGGGATGAAGCAAGTTGACCCATTTGATTCTCCAAGGTCTTGATACTTGCTTGAGTCTGTTGATGGAAGGCCTGACTCTGTTGCTGAAAATTGAGATTATTCATGGTGAGTTGCTTCATAAGGTCTTCCAAAGATGACTCACTCTTTTGAGGTGCAGGAGCTAGTGAAGGGGATGTTTGATGGTGCTGTTGAGATGAAGGTGATGGATGGTGATGTTGTTGGGCTGAATATGGCTTGCTTTGTCCAGCTTGATGCGGTTGGAAATGGTTGTTGGATGGTTGGCTAGAGCCTTGATGCTGTGCATTTCCTCCCCACCTTATGTTAGGATGGTTCCTCCAACTGGGATTATATCTATTGGAAGATAAATCCCAGCTTTGTTGTTGCTGCAGCTGCTGAAAAGGGAATTTATTAGCATAAATATTAGCAGTGTAAGCTTGAGGATTACCTTCCGAAGATTTAGTTTCTTGCAATGAGGGGCAACTATCAGTGAAGTGATTCGTAGATGAACAAATCCCACAAAGCATTGCTGGAATGGATGGAGGTGGAGGTTTATCTGCAGCAGAATTCTTTTGGATGGATGCCAACTGTTTTACCATAAAAGCCAACTCATCTAGCTTATGCTCTAGCTTGTGTGAATCTGAAGTTTGAATTTCATTGACACTTCTGGACATGAGAGAATTTTGCCTTGTAGCAAACTGTTGAGAGTTAGCTGCCATATTTTCAATGAGGTTTCTAGCGGCAGCGGGAGTCTTGTCAACTAGGGCTCCCCCACTAGCTGCGTCGATCATGCTCCTATCCATTGGGTGTAAGCCCTCATAGAAGTATTGGACTAGGAGCTGGTCACTTATCTGATGATGAGGGCAGCTAGCACAAAGTCTCTTGAAACGCTCCCAATATTTATACAAACTTTCCCTTTCCAGCTACCTAATACCACATATTTCCTTTCTTATTGAGGCAGCTCTTGAGGCAGGGAAAATTTTTTCCATGAACAATCTCTTGAAGGTGTCCCAACTTGTAAAAGATCCGGGAGGAAGGTAGTAGAGCCAATCCTTCGCGGTGTCCATTAATGATAAAGGAAAAGCCTTCAATTTGACATGCTCCTCCAGAACACCTTGAGGTCTCATGGTGGAACATACAATGTGAAACTCCTTCAAGTGTTTGTGAGGGTCTTCACCTGCAAAACCATGAAATTTAGGTAGAAGGTGAATTAATCCAGTTTTCAAAACAAAAGGGGCATCTACATCTGGATATTGGATGCACAATGTTTGGTATGTGACATCCGGTGCAGCTAGCTTCTTAAGAGTCCTCTCATCACCTGCCATTGCTCCAAAACTAAAGTCAAGTGAAAATGTAGAAGAGTAAACAGAAATTGGTGTCACTGATTGCAAAGATGCAGTAGGAGATGATGATGGTTCAGAGTGATCCCTATGTGTCCTAATGTTCCTATGAAAAGTCCTATCAATCTCCTGGTCTAATGGATACAAATCTCCAGGGTTTGATCGGGTCATGCACTAGATATCAACTAACTAAATTGAAAGCAAATTGAGTAAATGAAATAACAAGAACAATTTGAAATCTCTCTGCAGAATTATCAGCAAAAGTGCAGAAAAATAGAGTAATATGTAGCAAAATGAATGCAAAAAATTGAAAGTGAGTAATTGAAAAATTGCAGCACTTGAATGAAGGAAATGATGTAGAAAATCTTGCAACAATAATGCAGAAATAGATCACAAAATTCGTATGACTATCAACACAATTCAAGAACTCAAAATGAAACAAACACACTAACATGTAATACACAAAAACAGAGCACTAATCATATCCAAGATAAGTTCAGCACCAAAAACTCCCCGACAACAGCGCCAATTTAATGAAACGAATTTAGCTACTCGTCATGCAAAAGATTATCATTAATCCTCATCAAATATGCAAAGAAAAGAATGCAGTACTAGGGTGTTATCCTAGGTCATCTCCAAGGAATTTTTGGTTGGGAACATACATCAAACAAGTGTAACCATGGATTTTAAAGCAAGTAAATTGGGGGGAGGTTTGTCAATTTCCAGATTTAAATCAAGAACGAAATGTGAATTACTGAAATTCAATCAATTAAAATGAGTAATCCTTAGTCAAGCAATGAGTTCCATCATTATTCTTTCAAATGATTCAATAATCCCCTTTCTTTCCCTTGAATTAAGTTAATCTAACAAGCGAAAACTAACTTTAACATCCTAATTAAAATTAAGCATCTTAATGGGCTCCAATCTCTATCCCTAAGATTAAGCAATCTCAAGGATTAATCAAAATTAAGCAATTTTGAATTAGAATTTCGTTAGGTAAATTAGGGTTCATTAAGCAATGTTCCCTTCATGCAAATTCCATTTCATTCAGAGATTGGGGTTAATAAATTCAAGGAAAGAAAGATTTGTATTGCAATTAATCCCAAGAATTCAAGATTCATATGCATTGTGTCACGACCCCTTTTTATAAAGGACCGAGAACATTATTTCTACACCACATACTTATTTAAAAATAGGTAAATAATAGAGAATATAAGTATAAAAATTCACTTCTCATTCAAAGTAAAAAAAATGAAGTTCCTTACAACAAATATCCAACAGATCAACATAATATTACATTTAGTTTATAATATTCAAAATATCAAAAAAATTATAATACGTGACTCCCTCGACATGAGGTCTCATATATAAAGAAAAAAGGACTCTGATGCATTATTACTCAACCCCAGCTTCTAACTTTTCTTCACTGGCCCCTCAGCCTGTGAAGTAGATGCAACACCTGCTACATCTGCTCACGTACCACCGTACGATCATCGCGACACACGCACACAACGACATAGAAAGAAATGCAAGGGTGAGCTTACCAAACATAAAATAAAATTATATATATAGAGCAAAATATTTCTCACAGCAATAACCCCATGCATTTCCAGCCCTTCTAATGCACAGCATGAAAACGGCTTCCAACCGGTTTCACAAACTAAGTAATCCGTAGGAACTGAGCCGGTCCGGAGCGACCCATTCCGTATCTGGATCCGTACAAAGACAAAGACAAAGAAGCTCAAAGATGAACTTACCGTTACATGTCTACCCACCTAAACATGTAACTCGGCTCTATAATGATGCAAAACATATATCTCGGATGATGCACACCACCAAAATTATTTTAACAGCTCAACTACGGCAAGTTTATAATAGATCAGCCAAAATCTCGGCATTTTAAACTAATTAACAACGATTCTGACTTAGAAAATAGTTTTTATTCAATAGATCTAACAAAATCATATCAAAATATCTTGAAATAGCATATTAAACCGTTCAAAACATAGTTCATAGGTTAAAGTAAACTCCCTTACCTCGTAAAGATGATTCACACTAGATCTACCGAATATTACTTGATTATAACAAAATTCACCGAAGATTCAGCTTTAGAACGGAGTTTCTCCTAAGAACACCATGAATTTCTATAAGAAAGAGAAGGAGAAGAGAAACGAACGGTAAATCTAGCTTCAAACTTAAAGAAACTTACTTCAAATCCTTCAGAATAGATGTAGAATCTCAGATCTGGCGAGAAATCTAAGTTTAGGAAGGTTTAGTATGAGAGAAATGGTGGTTTACGGCCTTAGAACCTTTGAGAACCTTGGATAGAGGTGAAGAAATGAAAATTTCGTGTGAAGCTCCCTTTTTATAGAAAATTTTCGAAATTTACTGTTCACACTGGAATTTACTGTTCATATTCGGAAACACTGTTCACCGCCTTACTGTTCATGCCGGAAAATACTGTTCAGGGCACTATTCACGCCGGAAAACACTGTACACGCGTACTGTACACGCACTGTACGCGTATGTGACGTCACCGATGACGTCAGCAGTCACTGTACATACGCGGTTGGTACTGTTCATACACGGTTTGTACGCGGTTTGCACTGTTCATACGCGGTTTGCACTGTTCACACGCGGTTTGCACTGTTCATATGCGGTTTGCACTGTTCATACGGTACTGTTCACTTTTTTTTTTTTTTTTTATTTTCAACTCCATCTAAATATATTCCAATACTAAATAATCCTTCAATTAACATTGAACAAGTATAAAATATTATAGATTACTCAATAATAAATTAGAAGCCTGACACATTGACTAGGAATTACAAGAAAGTTTAGCCCTCCATGTGGATGGGCTTCACAAATGAAAGAAAGAAATGCAAGAACGTAAGCAGCATTAATATAAATTCAACAAAAATCAAAAGGAAAATTGGAAATTAAAACCTATAGAGGACCCTTGGCTGTCACCCAAGACTCCAATGTTCTAGGAAATTATCTCAATTTGGCAAAAGAAAAATGTGTAAGTCTAAAAAGTCCCGTACCCTAATTCCTAAAATCTATTTATAGTGGATGACATGTCAGCAAAGTGTCCATTTTTGCCTTTGAAAGTGTCCACTTTGTGCCTTGAAAGTGTCCACGCGCAATTCTCGTAAGTTTGTCAATTCTCGGGAGTTGCCACTATTGGACTTGAAAGTGGGAACTTTGGATGCACGTAGCCACTTTGAAAGGCAATAGTGGCCACGCACAACATGCTTCAGAGAGTGGCGTCCTGGGCTTCCTGGAGTTGCTACTATTGGACTTGAAAGTGGGAACTTTGGATGCGCGTAGCCACTATGAAATGCAATAGTGGCCACGCGCAAAATGCTTCCAAATTGGCGTCCCTGGAGCTTTCTGGAGTTGCCACTTTTAGACTTGAAAGTGGCTACTTTGAAACCTTTAATGCCCAGACTTGCTGTAGTTGCCACTTTTGCTCCTAAAAGTGGCTACTTTGGAGGGAACTTTCATCCAAGGGTCAAGATATCTCAGAATTAACTTGGAGACTTTGCAAAATTATCAAGATAATTAAAATTGCAATCTATATCTATGTAATTAAATGCAAATTAACCAAAAATTAATACTTAAGATATTTACTCAAAATATGATTTCTATATTATTTGCACTATCTAAGTTCATTTTTTCTATTAAGGAACACCAAAAAGGCAAATAAAAATATAATAAAAAATGGATTCATCATTATTTTAATTCAAAATGATAATTATTGACTTTTTTTATCTTACAAAAATAAGAAATGTATCAAATATTATACACAATGACAAGAACATCACAAAAAAAAAAAAGTACGTCTCAAAGAATATAACGGTAGATTTGTAACAAAATTCTTAATGTAAAATGACTTATCACACTACACACATTGTAAGTCAAATAATAAAGATGTCATTTTAAAATTATAAGTTATGTCAATATTAGCATCAATTTGCTTAAAAAAAATAAGACTTTATTCATATATACATTATATCAATATATCTCACATTTGCATCCATCATACTATATTTTACTTTTTTTTATTAAAAATAGTTTTTGTTATATTTGTATCCAATAGTTATACTTTTCATGTATTTATGTTATAATCATATTTATTATATTTTTAAATATTTTATGAAAAAAATAAAATAATATATTTACATCTTTTTATTTAAAATTTAATTTTTGTATTTTTAATTTTAATTATTTAAATATGTTATTATTATTTTAATTACTTGATTTTTTAAAAAAAACTATTTAATTGTCATAAAGTTAAATGTTTTATTATTTATTTTACGTTAAAATAATAAATTATTAACAAACTGTATTAATTTTTATTTAACAAAAATATAAACAAATGCATAAGATATATTAATAAGCTTATTGCTTAAATATTATGATCCAAACTACATAACTTTGTTATATTTAATTAATTATTTAATAAATTTGATTTTTTTATAATGTTAATCAAGAATAATTCTACTAAGTAATCAAAGAACATAAAATAATTTAATTAAATTTTAAAAATACAAAATTTATTTTTTTAATTTACTTTGTTATTTCTTTTAATCTAATATTTTTAAAAATGTTTTTATAAATATAATCAACAACCAAACTTGAAAATTAAAAAAAATATATATATATATATATGTATATATATTATTAGCTTTTATGTAAGATATTTTGTAAATTAATTATATTTCTATAACAATAAACGACTTTATTTATTTTTATTTACAGACATTGGCATATATAGTTTTGTATGTATTTATATTGGAACCATATTTGTTTTCATTTTTAAACATTATGACATCAATAAAATAAATATATTTTTTTTAACTTAATTGTTATTTTTTAACAACAAATGTGAGATAAAAAATATTTTTAAAAAAGAGTCATACTCTTTTAAATAATATCATTGGTGATATTAATAATTAATTATCATTAAAAACCTATTAAATTTAATAATATAACATAAAATAATTAAATAAGAATTTATGTACCTTGTAGAATTTTTAAATACTTCAAAATTTTAACAAATTTCATCACTATTTTCTTGCAATTCAAAAAGAAATTCTAATTGTACTACTATCAATCCCACTTTTATCAATTTGCAATGAAATAATACTCAGGAGAGCGAATAATAGAAATGAAAACGATTATAGAAAGAATTTTTGCAAAGGATTAACAACATCCTGAGTTACTACTCTTAATTCAAAGTTCATACATGAGTTAATACATATATAGTACAAATAATATAACTTTCCAAAATCATAAACTTCAACATCCAAATCAACAAAATAACAAAGCCCTGAGGGCAAATACATATAATCCAAAAGAATTTACACAAGTATACATATTTACAACAGTTACTATATGAGAAGCTCAAAATACAAGTTTTCAAACAATAATTACATTACTTGAAAATAGTAGCTAAACAGTCTAGACCTATCGCTAAAACCTATCTCTCAAAATGTGTTGACTCTAATGTTTCTCAGTCAGACCTTCCATCTTGAAAAGTAGCTACAGTACCTATCACATCTGCTCATGTACTACAGTACAATTATTGTAAAACACATATACAACATAGACATAATACAAGAGTGAGCTTACGAAACAAAAATCACATGATAAATAATAGATTACAACATAAATGTTTGTACAACTTATCATTTGGTAATTATTTTTTTTTTGCTCTTAACGTAGTAATACAACACATTATCAACTTATTTAATGCAAACTACAATAGCTTAGTCCCAACTACTATCACCACAGCCTTAATAACCCAGCAAGAACCTACAATTTTTTTCCAATCTAGAAGCGACCTGTCCCGGTATTTAGATCCAGATAAAATACAACTCAACTCAACATGTTCCCCCAATCGTCACATGCCTACAACCTCAACTCAGCATGTTAACTAATCGTTACATGCCTATGACCCTCAAAATATGCGACTTATGCCAGGCCAGCATATTTATAAATGAATTATTTTTATTAAGTTATGTTGCATATGCTGGAATGAGAATGGATAAGCTGGACGGTCACTAGATGGAAGTTGTGAGTTACATTGCTATTTGGTTGATTGTTGAGTAAGAATAGTAACGAGAAATTTGATTGGATATCAAACATTTTATATAAGCATTAATACTTTTAAGTGGTACTATATATGCTTAAATTATGAGAGAGCTTTATAATTGCTGGATAGGTAGCAATGTATTCGCAGTGATGTGTGATAGTATTGTTGTAAGTAATTAGTAGTACGAGTCAAGGATCGACTATTAAGTGTATTGTACATGTGATAACTGATATAAGATGTTGAGTCGCTATCAAAACAACTACGTTTTCTAAAGATTTTTTAATATAGAGTCAAACCTATGTCAATTCACGGAGACACATTTTCAGTCAAATTCAATTTTATGTTTTGTTTTAAAGAATGCAAATAAGGTGTTTTTTGGGTTTTGAAAATTGCAAATTAATTAAATTAAATTACAAACAGAATTTAAGTGAGTAAAAATAAATTAAGAAACATCACTCCACAGAATATCAATTGCGTGTAACTCCGACTATCACAATATCTAAAGATTTAAATCCGCATTTGAACAATCATCCAATTCAATTATTAATTCAATTAAATATCCTAATTGAATAGAGTTATGAATTAAATCAAATAATCATTTAATATAATCTGCATTAATTATCAAATCAGAGCATCAATAGAGTCCTAATTTGAATTCTAACAATGGAAAATTCAATCATGACCGCAATATACAATTCTGAGATTAGAGAGAAAATAGAACAAACTCGGAGCGATTTAGCGCAGAACTTAAGTCAAAAAGTGTTTGGATTCCATGGATTGAACGCGAGGCTTAGCCTTTCATCAAAGCACTTAACTGACACAAGGATGAGAAAAGAATGAGAGTTCGAGAGAAAATAAAAATAAAGATTCTTATTTCGGCCAAGTCTGAAAAGATCAAAGTGTCCTATTCAGAACCTTTTTAGTCTATTTATAGGTTCTGATTAGGATAAATTAAGTGGCTAAAATGCGGGCCTCCATAATATCTAAAAGCACAAATACAATTATTAAATAACAAGGGTCCAAATGCAATTCCACAACAATATTCAACAAATCTGCCTCAACTTCAAAAAGTCATTAAAAAATCAAAAACAACTCCAAATCTAGTGATCCATATATGCATTTTGAAGCCCTAGATGTGTAGAATCCAATGCAACTAAAATCAGCCAAAAATGATATTTGTAGAAAAATTTATGGCTAAAAGAGTAGTTAGAGGTCAGAATAACCAAAAATATAAAATTAAAGCATTTATTTGTAACAAGCCCACTTTATTCAAATAACTAGAAAATGATAAAAAACTTTAAAAATAAAGCATATGAAAAGTGTTTATTAATCAAAATAAAATTATAAAATTAAACCTAAAATATGTCACATCAAATTCTCCCACACTTTAATATTTTTCCCTCTTGGACAAATCACAAAATTAAACCATAGCGGACCTAAAATAAATTAGGCTATGTACAAAGCCCATCAAGTTCAAATATCATGGCTAGAATGGAAATCAATCCTCACACTTCAAATTGAAAAATGAATTTATCAAATCAAGTGAATGAATCATAAGAGATAGAATCCTCACATGATATACTCTCAAGCACTCAAGTGTATAAGGTAAAGTGTGTCACTCAAAATACACAACATGAAGCATGATCATCCATAAACTTGTCCATTGCCTACTTCTCTGCTTGAATTCACACATACACACAAAAATCAAGAGGACTTTTCTAGGTTATAAAGGGGCATACTGAAGGTGGAAAATTTTCAAAAGTAATCAAGGTAAAACCAAATAGGATATAAGAACAATGGGGAATGAATCCAAAGAAAGTAAGCATGAAAGTAAATTGCCTAAACAAAAATATAATGTAATACAATCCAAAACCAATCTTCTTTTACTTTTGTTAGCCATCCAATGCTCATTTTCTTTTTTATTGCTTTCTTTTTCTTTTTTTTCTTTGTTTATCCTCTTCTCTTTTTTTTTTTTTGAGTAGGTGATTTTTCTTTTCTTGCATTTTCTAAAGTAATCTTCTCCACACTTATTTCTATGATCATTTCCAAAACAATTCCAAATGTACATTGCTTTGAGAATTCAGAATGGGTGGCGAGTCTATATTCCTTTGTTTCTTTAGATAATGTACATTGCTTCGACTATATGTATCATTCTTACCACAGTGTTGTAGTATTTGTTCTTAAAGATAAGCTTGTTATCACTTCATGAGTATATGTAGGTTATTCTAGAATGATTTGCTATTGAAACCTCTTAGTGAATTTGACTTGTTTACTGCCTCTCTCTATTTAAAATCATGTTGGAAATGGATTGGTTGATGTCCAATCATGTCCTTCTTGGTTGCATTAGTTATGATAGCTCGAATAGGGGGAATCTCTAAGTTCCTAAATTTAATTGACTCAAGTAACATGATCAATGCTAAGACTTTCATGAGATTAATTCCTGTTGGAGGCAGAAAAAAGAATGAAAGATACGAATATGCTGATAGAAAGTAAACTCTTGGAAGTTTTTTTTTTTTTCACTTGGTACTCCTAAGACAATGTGAAGAGCATGTTGTAATCATTGAGAATATTTGGGTAACTAATACCCTAATGATACTCCTAGGTTATACAAATTGAATTCTGTTCTAAATTAGTTTGGGATGATATATATATATATATACATGAGGTCATGATACTAGAAGGGTATGATGAATGTCAAAAGGATTATTCCATAAGTTTTACATGAGTGACAGCGATATGTAGACTCGTGGAGTATATAATTTTAATTGAAAAGATACAAACCTTTGGAATACTTGATGTTTAAGAAAGAAATCATGGTTGGTCAGGTAAGATAGGACGATGGTTTAATAATCTTAAGTAGAAGTTTGAGGTATATTAAAATATTTTAAGATCGAGAGGTGAGTATGAGGCTAGTAAAATAGTTGTTTGTAACTTAAAGCAATTGGGATCCCGTGAAGCTAACTATCCTAGATAGTCACTCGTTATTTTCCATTGACATGACTTGTATTTGCTACTGCTTCATTGTTTCCAAACTCTCATTTGCATCTCGTAAGTATACAATGTGGAATCATTCGTACTATGGAAAGGACCCAAATGATGAACCAGGAATAATGCAATTTATGGATGGTCGATGCAACATTGTAAAAATCCTTAGGTGCTTCATGTTGATAATCAAAATACAAATGACAGTTCAGAAGAAACTATAATAGGAAATACTGATGTGGATTGTAAATAGAGAAGAATGTATTATATAGAAACTTAGGGATAAAACGGAGGATAATATACCTTACTTTCTTGAATAAGTGAATTTTGAAGACGAAATTCCTTAAAGAGTGAGAGAATTGTAACATCTTCATTTCAAAATGGTATTAGTAATGGATTATTAATTGATGCTACATGATGTTGGAAAGTATTAAGGAGGATTTTAAGTGTTCATTAGAGTTTTAAGATTAAAATTTATTAAAAATAACTTATAAATTACACTTTCTTTTATCGTAATGATTTTATTTTTATCTATATCTATTTTAATTTTGTTTTAAATTTTAAAGATAAAAGTTGTTATTTAATTTTCTCTTATATTTTTTGTTCATAAATATATACTTTTATATTGATAAAAATTATCTTAATTTTTTATTTTATTTTAAATTTAAAGTTTACTTTTAGAGTTTTATCTTTGCAATAATTATCTTAAAAGTATTATTTTAAAATAATTATATTTTAAAATTATCTAGTTCTATTAAATATTTATTATTTTGATGCATACTATTTATAGTTATGGAGTTAAATTAATAAATTTATTAAAAATGATTTTTTAATAAGTTTATTATATATAGATATACATAATTATTTAAAAATATAATTTTTATTTTGTAATTATTATATTATTTTTATATTCATTTTAAAATAAAATATAAATATATTGCACCAACGACTAAATTAATATTTATATAACTAAATTGATCTTTTAAGGTGAATTGATTTGGGTCTTGATAAGTCTATAATTAGGCCCTATTTTATAGCCCATATAATTTATATTTGACTTTTATTTTATTTGGTGTTTACATTAATTTATATATTAATTATGCAGTTTAGTATAAAGATGCCGCAAGTATACTTTGGGTGTGTTTTGGGCCCAAATTGATAGAAGATTAGAGCTTCGCAGCAATCAACATGCCCAGACCCTTTCAACAAGCACGGGGGTGCTTCAAGCCCATTTTGCACAACTGTGCTCATTTGCAAGAAGCCCAATTATCAAGAGTCTTTAGGATTTTCAAATCCTATTAAAAGGAGATCTCAGGCATCGTAAAAGGGGCACATTTTTTACATCTAGTCTTTGGCTTGCAGATACACTTCTCGTCTCTTCTTTTGTACGGGATCCTTGACATATGCTTGGCGAGACTTGGAGCTTCGAGCGATCGTACTTAAAGACCGGGAACTCATCTCATTCTAGTTTACTTTTCCTTATGACTTTGTTTATGATTGTTTTAGTTCTTTTCTTTAGCATGAGTAACTAAGTCCATAACTAGGGCCATGGGAACTATTGTTCATAAATTTATGGGGTTTTGACGTTTGAATCTAAATTTGATTTCTCTTTTGTGATTAGGTTTTATCCTATTGTGTTTCTCTTTTAATCCTAATTAATTATATCGTTAGGCGACCGTATCTCGGTTAATTAATAGATCTATAAGGTAAAATGAGACAAAGGATTAGGTAGACCAAACCAATCTTTTTCTTGTAATCGTTATCAAATTAACAAGTTCATAGGTTCTTTAAGTTTTCTCAATTTGATGTCATGCATGACCATTGAGGATGTTAATTTAGAGAAAAGAATATTAATATTGCATGACCATTGGATATTAATAGTATTCGTATGAATGATTGGTAATCACAAGGAAATCGGATTTAGAGTTAAACAGAAAAATAACATAAAAGATTGAATGAGAAAACTCATATGCCCTAGGTTCCTCTCTGATAAGTTTAACCAAGACGTGCATTGTATTCCTTGCTCTTAGTTTTATAATTGAATTTTTTAAATTCTTGTCTTTAATTAATCTCGTATCTTTGAAACTTAAACAATTGAATTAGAAAATTCTTAGTACTTCGAAATCAATCCTTATAGAACAATATTTTGGGAACTTAATTTAAGAACCTTTTATTACTTCTAGATGGGTACATTTGCCCTCTGAACAGGTCTCTAAAGAAGTAAGGTGATATTTATTTATCATTAATAGATTAATTTTATATTATTAATTCTATCCATCAAATAGCTCTATTAACATGATAACCAATCAATTAATAAATTCTAAACTTTTATAAATTTGTGTTATTAAACATATTCATAAACAGGGAGCTTTTTAATTTTTTCTAATTAATCAAATGATTAAATGTTTGTAAAGTATAAAGGAATACATTAGTTAAATGTAATGATTCAATTATGAATGACAGAAACCTTAACAAGGAGTAAGACTTTCTCTCACAACTCACTCTCTGCACTCAAGCAAAAAGAGGAGAAAACTTCAATTAATGATTCAATTATTAAAAATGTGCAAGAGGATCTCTTTTATAACTCTTATGTGGCGGTTTCACAACCAATTTTTTGCCATTCTTATTATTTTCCTAAAATAGCCTTCCTTTCTACCCTAACAAGTAACTTTGGGCCAAAAATAGGAATCCTATTTATTACCATAAGACCTTTTTAATTTCACTTATTACATTTATCCCCCCTTAAATAAGGACTTGACCTCAAGTCCGTGTAGTGATCTAAGCAAAATTAGGAAATTGCTGCTACATTTTATACAGCTCTTTCCATTCAGCATCTTCAGGATTCGTGTGAGTCCATTGTACTAGCACTTCAGTTATTGCTCTACCTCCTTTCTTTTTCATCCTCCTATCCAAAATAGCCAAAGGTTGCAGGTGGAAGTCTCATTCTTTATCATATAGAGGAAGTTCTTGTGACACTGGATGCTCTCCATGGTGGTTCTTCAACAAAGACACATGAAACACATCATGGATTTTATTTGTATGCAACTTGACCAATATGTTCTAGTATTTTGAAAGGACCATAAAATTTAGCTGCCAGTTTATGAAAATGAGTATTTATAACACACTGCTGTTTGTAAGGTTGTAATTTCAGATAAACCCAATCTCCCTGCTTAAATTCGCTGTCAATTCTTTTCTTATCTGCGTACCCTTTCATTCTTTCTTGTGCTTTAAGCAAGTTCTCTTGCAATGTCTTGGTTATTTATTCCCTTGTTTTTAGAATGTATTTTACTGCTTCTATACTGCTGGCATCACTTATTATGACTGAAGGCATTGTTGGAGGGTATCCATATAGGGCTTCAAATGGTGTGAGCTTAATTGCAGTGTGGAACTTCGTATTGTACCATAATTCTACTGATGCTAAATGTTCAGACCACCTCTTTGGAACTTCTCCAGTAACACATCTCAGATAAGCTTCCAAGACTTTATTGATTACCTCTGTTTGTCCATCCGTTTGAGGATGAAATGCAGTTGATTTTAGCAACTTCACTTGATTCTTTTTCATCAGCTCTGTCCAAAATTTACTCATAAAGATGCTATCCCTGTCAGATATGATTTCATCTGGCCATCCATGTAGTTTTATAACATTTTCATAGAAAACTTGGCTCACTTTAGCTGCTCCAAAAGGATGAGCCAGTGCTACAAAGTGTGCATACTTTGTGTACCGGTCACAAACTACAAAAATAACTGAGTGGCCATTAGACTTTGGTAGACCAGTGATAAAATCCACTGAAATGGATTTCCAAGCTCTATTAGGGATGTTTAAAGGGTGTAATAAGCCAGCAGGTGCCTGTAAGAGTGGTTTATTTTTCTTGAACCCATCTCTTTACATCTTTTTGCAATCCCTTCCAATAAAAATGCTCCTTGATTCTGTTGTAAGTCAGATCATCACCTGAGTGTCCTCCCACTTTGGTATTGTGAAAATGCTACAAGATTTGTCTTCTGATTGCAGGATCAGTCCCTATCACCATCTTGCCTCTTCTCCTTAGTATGTTGCCATCAAAAGAATACTGCTTGTAAGGAGCTTGAGTTAGTCTCATCTTATCCACCACTTTTCTAAGCTTGTTATCACTCTTCTAAGAATTCTTTGCCTCACTAACCAGCTGAGAAGTTACTTTGTATATGGCTGCAATGCTCCCTTTAGGTTGCTTCCGTGATAAAGCATCAGCTATGATATTCTCTTTACTTTTCTTATATTCGATGCTGAAATCCAGTCCCATCAGCTTTTCTAGTCCCTAATTTTGCATTAATGTTGTAGGTGGTTGTTCTAATATATGCTTCAATGCTTTCTGATCTGTTTTGATTACAAAATGTTGACCCAAAAAGTAGTGTTGCCACTTTTTTACCACAAAAAGGATTGCATAAAACTCATTTTCATATGTTGACAACAATTGATACTTTGGTCCCATAGCCTTGCTTATGTAAGCAATAGGGTGACCATGTTGAAGAAGCACTGCTCCAATTCCCACACATGAGGCATCAGTCTCTATTGTGAAGGTTTGATCAAAATCAGGTAAAGACAAGACTGGTGCTGATGTTAAAGCTGATTTTAACCTATTGAAAGCTTTATCAGCTGCTGCTGTCCACTTAAATTCTACATCCTTCTGAAGCAACATTGTTAGGGGCTGAGCTATTTTGCCATAATTGTGGATGAACCTTCTGTAGTAACCAGAGAGACCTAGAAACCCTCTTAATTCTTTTACTGAACCAGGTGTAGGCCATTCTTTTACTGCTGTAACTTTATCTGGATCAGGTTGTACGCCCTGAACTGAGATCAAATGCCTCAAGTAGTCTATCTTTGTTTGTCCAAAGTTGCACTTCTTAAAGTTTAGAGCCAGACTATTGTCCTGTAATATCTGTAAAGTAGTATTCAAGCAAGCTAAGTGTTCTGACCATGTCTTGGAATAAACCAGGATATCATAAAAAAATACCAAAATAAATTTTCGTAGGTACTCTATGAAAAGATCATTCATTAAATTCTGAAAAGTTGCAGGAGCATTGCATAAACCAAATGGTAAAACCACCCATTCATAATGTCCATTGTGTGTTCTGAAAGCTGTTTTGTATATTCTTCCTCAGCTATTCTCACCGGATTATATCCACTTCTGAGATCCAGCTTTGAAAAGTATTTAGCCCCATGTAATTCATCTAATAAATCCTCAATCAAAGGCATTGGAAACTTATTTTTAACTGTAATTGCATTTAGTTTCCTAAAATCTGTACGACACCTCCAAGAACCATCTTTTTTCTTAACCAAAACTAGTGGTAAAGCATAACAACTTCCACTTTTTCTTATGAATCCCGTGTGCAACAAAGCTTTCACCTGCCTTTCAATCTCTTCTTTTTGTGCATGTGGATATCTATATGGTTTTAAACAGAAAGGTGTATCACTGAGTAAGGATATTTTATGATCATACCTTCTCTTGGGGGGTAATGTTGTAGGTTCCAAGAACAAGTGCTGATAACCATTCAAAAGTTGCTGCAACTCCATTTGTTAATCTGCTGTCAGTACCATTGTATCAGATGCACGACTCACATTGTAACAAACTGGTCCTTGCACAGTATTACTTTTACAACTGCTGTTGCACTGAAAGTAAACTAACTAGCAAGTGTATTAGTGTTGTTGTAGCAAGTTATAAAAAATCTTAGAATCAAATTGAGTTCCAAGTATCGTCCTCAGGGAATAAAGTTCTCAATTACCACTTCATAGGATCACAATTAGTTGAGCTTTACAAATTTCAAATGGATTTGGTATGAATGTATCAAAAACGAAATTAGAAAGTAAAACAGAACAGTTAGTACAAAAGTATGTAATAAATAGATGTAGAAAAAGTAGTTAGGAAATTGTTTCACCAAAACTTCAACATTGAATCAATAAAGTTCTGAACTTTCAAGCATTTAGATGGAATGACAATCAGTTTCACGTTTTATTAATCAAAGGACAATCCCTTGCCTCAATGAATCTAGCATCTAATCAAATCACTCTAATCCCTTAGATCTAATCCAATCAAATGTTGCATTAAGTTTGAGAAACCAAAAGATTGCAAGATTAAGATATCTTATCCCTAAGAAACTAATAACCTTGGCAATTAATTCAGATCTGAGAAACAAATTCAATTCCCATTGATAAGAGTTCCTCTACGATTAGTTGATCAAATTTCCATTCAATCATTACTTTAACAGTAGAATCAATCACTCAATCCAATCCAAAACTCAAAGCTCAGATCCAAAATCAATTCAATATTTCCATTTCAGATTCACAATTCCTAACCACAAAGAGTTTAAGCAAACATTACAAACAGAGAAGAGAAGAGAAGAGGAGAAGAGAATGAACAAAGAAGAAACATCTTCAAGCCAATCTCCAATCTGATCCCTCAAGAAATGAAGCTTGGTGTTCGTCCTCAATCTCCCTCTCTGACTTTCTCAACAACAAAAACAAATGGAAATAGAAAAATGAACCAAAAACTCCTAAATTCATGAGCTAACTGCCTTTTATAGAATTCCCGCTCTGCTGGCGTGATCACTTTTTCCAGCAATAGTAATCACGCAGAAGCTAATTCTTCATTTCCACTTGCGCGTGTTCACTTTTGCTGGTGATAGTAGCCACGCATAAGCTTCCCTTACTAATGTCATGCGCGTGTTCACTTCTGCTAGAAATAGTGAACACGCAGAAGCTACCTTCTTGTGCATGTTCACTTTTGTGGATAATAGTGAGTGAACACGCGCAGCTACTCTTCTTGGAGGACTCTCTGGAACGCTCACTTTTCCAGAAAAAGTGATTACGCAGAAGCTCTTCTCATTGTAACCTCTCTGGAACAATCACTTTTGCCAGCAAAAGTGATTACGCAGAAGCTCTTCTTCATTTTATGGTTCTGGAGTGATCACTTTCACCAGCGAAAGTGATCACTCAGAGGCTGTTCTTCAATTATCAACTTCTTTCCTCCAATTTCTGCTACTTTTCTTCTATTTTTCCTTTGATCATCCAATCCTCATGAACTTAGCTCAGAATTCCCTAGAAAAGCATACTTGAAATGTCACTTTGTGGCTGAGATTGTTGGAGGGTTGTTATTGGATGATTTCTGACTGGCTGATATTGGTTTGACCAAGAATGGCTAAATGTGTTAGATGGGGAAGCAGAAATTGTCTTTCCTAGAGAAAACTTCTTCGCCATTTCTTGAAGCACCTCATCTTGCAATCTTGTGATCCTGATTGCCTCTTGTACAGTTAAGGGTCTATGCATATGCACATATTTTTCCAACTCAATGTTCAATCCCGATAAGAAGAAGCTCAAAGCTAATTCTTCAGAGATTGATACACGAGCCAACAAGGTATCATATTTTTCAAGATATTCCAACAAAGGACCTTCTTGTTTCAACCTTGCTATTTTCGCAATAGGATCATCAAACGCACCTATATCAAACCTGCCTCCAGTATCCTGGAGAATTTGTTGCCATTTTTTGTCTTTGTTCTTGAGATTCTTCATGTAATGCCTTTGCCATGCAAAGGCTTTTCCATCCATTGATAGAAGTAATAAACGACTCTCTGTTCTTCAGGCGTACCTTTAATTTCAAAAAATTGTTCTGCCTTTGCTTTCCATTCGTGAAAATTAGTCCCATCGAATGTTGGAAATGGAATTTGGGCCCGTTCAATGATTGAAGGAGTCGTGTCTGGGTTGTGGCTGTAAACGACTTGATCTTCTTCCGAATTGATGCCACCAAACCTTCGATCATCTTCTGCATCATCTCCAATGATCGTTGCATTGATTCTTGTTGATCAGCGAGGTTCTTTTCGTAAGAATCCATTCTTGTTTCTAATTCTTTGTTGGTCACCATCGTTTCTAGCTAGCTGATACCAAATGTAATGATTCAATTATGAATGACAGAAACCGTAACAAGGAGTAAGACTTTCTCTCACAGCTCACTCTCTGCACTCAAGCAAAAATAGGGGAAAACTTCAATTAATGATTCAATTATTCAAAATGTACAAGAGGGTCTCTTTTATAACTCTTGTGTGGCGGTTTCACAACCAATTTTCTGCCATTCTTATTCTTTTCCTAAAATAGCCTTCCTTTCTACCCTGACAACTAACTTTGGGCCAAAAGTAGGAATCCTATTTATTACCATAAGACCCTTTTAATTTCACTTATTACATTAAATGATTGTAAAGTTTTTTTTTTTTTTCGTATCATATGTCCTTTGATGATGAGTTATGTGATTCTGGTATCATTCTATCTTTCACCGGGCCATGAAAAATCTATGTAGAAAGAGTTTGGACGTTTATGACTTCAACGTTCTCCTAGTGCGTGTTTTTATCAACTACTAGTTAAATTATTAAAAATTACATTTAATTTGTGTACAATTTGAATAAGTAATCAAATTTCTAATTATCTATCAAAATATAATCCTTCAGTTATAATAATGTCGAAATTAATGATATTTGAAATAAAGCCAAAGAAAAAAATTGCCCCCAATTATAAAATGGTAACGAAAGTAAACTGTTATTTGTTATCAGGCTACTTTGAAAATAAATTACATCCATCGAAGCATTATAGTGTGAATAACATATTTTCTATCACATTTTTACTAACTTATACTTTAACTAAAAGCTATTGAAAATATAAAAACTCTAAGTACAGAGACACTTTCTATATTAATTTATATTGGTTAATAATTACCTAATTTAAAAAAATGGTAATATTTTAAAAAATAATAAAAATATTTTAAGAGTAGTTATCAAAATAACAAATGTAAAAAATATTTTTTATATTGGTTCAATTTGACATGATATAAACAATACTTTTTATGTCATTTCATGAATTGATAAAAATTTATAACTTTTTACATTGTTAATTTTTAAATAATAAAAAAATACATTAATTAAATTTTTTGCTAATATACATTAATTAAATTTTAGTTAATACGAGTTTAACACCTAAAATATCCTAATACACTTATTTTCTAGAAAATTAATAAAGAATGAAAAACTATTTTTTTTTTTACAAAAATAGAAAACTAGGAAAAACATTAGGATTTAAAAAAAAATTGATCCAATCTCTATTAAAGTGTTATATGAAATAGATATATAACTTGTATATAAATTAGAGTTGTGCATAAAAAAGTTAGGTTCCTTTAAAGTTTACAAATATAAAGATTAGAAATTGTAGATTAGTTTTTAAATAAATGATGTAGGTTATTAAATTCTTAAAAACCTTTCTAGAATGTCACTTAATAAATTGATTCTTTCATAATTGATGTAAAAATAATTTAAAATATATGATTTCTGAGACACAGCTAATGAAACAACATAAGTTGACATGTCAAATCTAAATTTTTACTTACATTCTCAAACTTTAGTTAAAATTTTTTGGATATTAATAAATATTAATTTTGTTCTAGTACACGTATGTCAACAGTAAATTTTGTTCTTATTTTATATTTCTTATTCATTAACCCATTATTTTATTATAAGATATTGATCAATATTTTTCTTTATTTGGGATCTAGTGTGGTGAGCTTCCATAATTGAGTGTATGTTAGAGTCTCAAGTAAGTTATTTTTATTATCATTTATAATCTATTTACTAGTATATTGTAATTTTAACCTTTCTCTTTTTCTTCTCAAGTTCTTGTTTGCTTATATTTACCTTTTGAAATTGATATATATTGTTTAGCTTTAACTTCTGAAACTAATAGACAAACATAGGTATGCTTATTTTTTAGATTAGTTATTTTTAGAGGTGTGCATAGATTGAATTTTTAAAAAACTAATCTAGATCTATTTAAAATCTAATTATATAGATTGAATTTTGAACTAATCTATTTTAATTTTTTTTAAAATTAGTTTAAATTTAATTTTAAATTTTAGATTTGATTTAAAACCAATTTTAAATCCAGTAAAATATACTGTAAATATTTTTTATATTATTATTAAATTATTATCTTAAAAAATATTTAAATTTTATAATAACTAATATAAATTATATTGCATATATTTTAATCTATTAATAATATAATCTTTCTTATTTTTATATGGTATTAAAATAATATAAATTTGTATATATTCTATTTTTTATTATTTTTTTATTGCACAAACTAATTACGCGGATTGAATTTTAAATTATTTTATTTTATTATGCTTAATTAATTTAAAAGTAGTTTGAAAATTTAAATTTAGTTTAAAATTATATTTAAATTTGATTTTTGTTGAAACTAGTTTTAAATTTAGTTTTAAATTAAATTTTTAAACTAAAATTGATTTTCAATATATTTGTGAATTTATTTTTTAAGATAAAAATAATTTATATTGTATTAAATCAGTACATTTTATAAAAAATTAGTGATATTTATTAATTATATTATATTATATAAAAATTTATAAAATATTTATTATCATTTTTAATTTATTTTTAATAAATGAAGTTGATGATAAAAATTTAAATTAAAATCTATAAAAATAAATATAAAAATAATATATATATATATTATTTTTATTTAAATCATATGTATCTTTCACTAAAATCATGTTAAGATGTCATATTATATTTATTGAGATTCAAATTCAATATTATAAAATAATATATATTATTATAAAATATAAAAATATTTAATATTTCAATTAGTAAGTAAAAATATAAAAAAGAAAAAAAATCTAAAATTATTTATTACAATAATTTAAATATTATTTTAATATTTGTAAAATTTCTTATTTTTATTTATTGTTGATATAAAAATTGTAAATAAAACTTAAAAAGATTATTTTTAAAATAGTCATTCCTATTAATTTTTACATTTATATTATTATCTCATATTCTAAAAGATTTATATATATATATATATATTATTACATAAATTATGTGTTGAGAATAAAATAAAAATTAATTTAATTTAATTTAAATTGGCCTCTATAGTATGAGGCTAGCCACAAAACTCCGGAAATCAGATAATGCACTTTTAATTTTGCTGAAATTTTGGTCTACACAAATGATGGAATTGAGACATGTTGCAAAGACTACACAGAAGATGGACTAAAACCAATTTTGAGAAAAATAAAGTTAATTTTGTCTACCTCTAGTTATTTTATAATCCATGTAAAAAGTAATTTTTTTTTACATCATTTACTTAACTGATTTAAAATGTCTTGACTTAGTATATCTATTATATCTAAAGCGATTTTTTATTCGATGTAAAAAGTTTTTATAAGTTTTAATATATTTTAATTAATGACCGATTATTAAAAAAAAATATATTAAAAAGTGTGTTATGAGAAAGTTTTTAATATAAATTTTATTAAATAAATCATTTAGTGATAAATGATAAATAAATAAGCTTGTTTTGAACAACAAAGAACCGTAAAGATGCTTAGTTTAAGGAGACAGCTTAAAAAAACATTGGGATGCTGAGTTTAAGGAAGAATTTTAATTGTTTTCTAAGACTCTTACCTTTAAGCATAATTTGAACAATAAATTAAAAAGGCTCAAACAGTAGCTGATCGAACCGCAGTTTTTTTATTTATAACAGACTAAATTTATTTTCCTTGTTGATGGGTGAATATATATTAAACTAACGATTTTTTTAAGATGTATAATAAAGAATGAATAAAAAATATATTCTTATTAAAAATTATAAATACATAAAATTTTGTGTTATAGCACGTGCATTAGAAAAATGGTTAAACTGAAAGGCACTGGTAACGAATTTCACGCTAATGAAGCAAAGAAGGAATCATATTATTGGTAACAGGTGAGTGCGTAACGAGTGGGGCTACCACTACCGTTCACGTTGAAAGCATATGGAAATGCAGAGCTTTTAAGTCACGTAGGCCATCCTATCCTACATAGCTAAGGAATAACAGTGTGGGCCTAACATAACCTCATTCCTTCCAAGATAAACTTATTTTCTTCTTTCATTTTGAAAAACTAAAATATGCACATGCCATTATGAATTCAATTCATGGAACCTACCCTACTCTATACTTAAACTTTCTATTTCCAAGTAATTTTATAATCAAAGCTATTCTTTAAAATTAATTTTTCAAAACCCATTTTTTATTGTTTTTACTTTTGTGGTGATCGAATGATATTGTTTTATAATCTGACGCTCAATAATGCGTTAGAACTCCACACATACATGGATGGAATGGCAACCATGCATGCATGTGCACACAACTCAAATCGCAAAGATAATCCACTATTAAATTTAAAAAGTTCAAATTATTCGTTTTACGTTCATATAAATAATTTAACAAGCTAGATATTTCTATCACTATTAAACTTTAAAAAGTTTATGAAAACATAAAAACCTTTCTCAAATATGTTATAAATTTCAGCGTCCTTATAAAAAATTTTAAATACTATTTTAGTCCCTCTAACCTAAATTTTTAATTTAGTTCCCATAAAAAAAGTTTGTAGATGAATTCTTAGATGAAAAACATTTTTAAAATAGTTTTTTACGTTAATGTCGGATACAGAATTGTTATATATTATAGTCTTTGTATATAATAAAATTTTCATTTTAACTTTTATAGGAAAAAATTAATTATAAAAGTAATAAAATGTATTTCATAAAACTAAACAAAATTCACCATCAAACATAAATTGAAAAATGTTGTGGTGATTTATGATGACTATAAAATTATTTTAATAATTTTAAATAACAAGTTTGTAATTTAATGTAGTTAAGAAGATTATTATGAGAAGATAATGTTTGAGATTTAGGTAAAAATTATTTTCTTTTATTCATTATAAAATATTACAAGAAAACAATGTAAACTGATTTTCAAATGTTAAGTCATTTTTCTTATTTAAGAAAATAGTGCCAATCTCTTGTTTAATTTTGTTCATTTATTTTAAAAACTAAAATTTATACTTAAATTTACTCATATTTTTAAGTATAATTATAATGAATTACTTGTTTTATAAACAGAACTTAAATGTTATCCTTTAACTAAAAATTTACTTTAATAATAACCAAAATAATATAAGTTGGTATTGAATCTTAATTAGAGATAAATTTGTAATTTTAATTGAAGAAAAATACTAAAAATATTTGAAGTATTATATGTAAGTTTTATCCTCAAACGATCTCATCAACAGTATTACAACAAAATACTTTGACTAAACTTTTAAAAATCTAACAGTAAATTACCTATTTTAACTGACTACGGATTATTTACTTTTTCAATTTGTTTTGAGCGTGAGTTTTATTTTGGACTCCATTAAATAATATTTTTTAGTTAATTTCATATGCATAGCACATTTTTTCAAAAATAAAATAAAAAATGAGTTTCGTTTAAAGACTAAAATTGTATTTTTTAGACAAAATAATAAAAATTGGCACTTTCCATACTTGAAGTGACATTTCACACTAATTACTTGCTAACTCTTCCATTCAAAGTATGTACGTTGGTTTTGAATCCGTAATGTACGGATTTTTAAATCATTAATATATTTGAAAAAATTGTCTAAAATATTATAAGATTATGATTTTTTTAAAATATTAAATGCACATAATGCTAATTACGTTAATTTATTATCAAATGATAATAATAATAATAATTTCAAAGTCACTAAAAACTTTTGATTAAAATAAAATAATAAATATATAAAAAAGTGATGATAATTAATAATATATGCTTTTAATCTAAAAATATAATAACATTCAGTTATTCTATGAAATAAATACAATACAAAAAATATTAAAATAATTTTAAAGATAATTGACATTAAATAAGTAATAAATATTTAGTTCAAATAATTTCATGAAACATATAACAAATTTGATCGTATTAAATATTCATTGGGGGAATTTATCTTTCAGCAACAACTTCTGCACCAATAATATTAGCATTTGCAATTAATCTAATTCCATTGCAAAGACATATCTTACAAATTTCAGTATCGTACTCAAGATTCAAGAATAATCAGAAATGGCAATCACTTTGGTGACTTTGGTTTTAAAGTAGAGCTAATTACTCTTCACATTTTATTTTAGTTTTTAAATTTGTAATACACTTTTTCTAAATACATTTATAGTAATTATTTTTTTGAAAAGTTAAAATAATTTTTAAAAATAACATTTTAATATTTCTCATATAAAAAAATTATAAAAAACAAAGCTGAAAATTATTATATATTTAACTAAGTGACACGCATCTAAATATTCTCATCAATCAAACAAAAATCAAAAGTGATAGAAGAATGTAAAAATAATAGTAACAACCCTCATGTGTCAAGTAACATTAGCTCTAACTCTTGTAACATTTCGATTTCTTTCACCATAAATAATGATAGAAAAAACATAAAATTATTTTATATTTAATTAAGTGATATGCATCTAAATATTCTCATGAAATCTAACATAAATCAAAGGCCATAGAGAAAAATTAAAATAATAGAAACAATATCCATAAATTAAGTAAGCTTAAATATTGTATCTATTAGGGTACTCGGTACCGAGTACCTCTTAGGTATTCGGTACCGAGTACCCTCCAAACCAGGTACTGAATAGTCACCATTTATCACGTTTATTAAATAATTAATTTGCATTAGCACTAATCCGAAGTGATAACGAGGATTATACCTAATCAAGAGGATAATCAATAAGACCTAAAGTCATCCAGGCCCATCAGCCCAATATAATGGCTATAAAAAGGGAAGTAAACAGTACATTAATCATTCTGATGTCATTCTTACTGAATATAGTAACCTTGCTTACGTAAGACCGAACACTTACTTTACTATCGGAGTGCCTTTGCAGGTACCCTCCCACCCTCGGTTGATTAAACCTCGGGCAGACCGAATACTTCCCAAGACGAAAGACCGGAGGCTGCCCTTAGATCGTTATCCGGAGTCCGAAGACTAAGGAGTGTTCTATCATCCAGGAACATTTTGGCGCCCACCGTGGGGCCCGAACCCTCTATTAGCAGAGATATTATGATGCTTACAAGAAGTCAACAAGAAGGACCTACCAGGACAAGAGAAATGTTGTATGACGGCGATACTACCCCCAACCAACAACCCGAAGTGGTAGTAGAGAGGATGAGCCAGGAAGACCTCTCTTCCGTCATGAGACAGATGAAAGCCGAAATAACTGAGCTGCAGAAACAGAGAGAGAGGGATGCACTGGAGTTATCAGCATTGAAGAGAGAAAATGCTAATATGAGAAGTGAGATCAGATCGTACATACCAACTCATACAGCTCCAATTTCTCAAGAACAAGGAGATTCCTCTGCTCTGCAAGCTACAAAAACAAAAGCTCCACCCCCAGTATCTGAATCAGACAGGTCTGGTCAAAATCCCTTCACAAGCTCTATCATGGAGGCAAGACTGCCCGAGGCCTGGAAAGGTCTAGTGTTAGAGAAGTATGATGGCACAACTGATCCCGAAGAACACGTAGACATTTTCTCCACGCAAGTTGGTCTCTACACTGACGAAGATGCACTCATGTGTAGACTATTCCCGACATCTCTCAGGGGACCAGCGCTAAGCTGGTTCACCCGGCTTCCCCCCTCTTCGGTTGACTCATTCACAACTCTTATCACACGCTTTAAGCTTCAATTTGCTACAAGTCGGCCACATCAGTTGACCTCCATAGCATTGGTGAATATCCGTCAAGAAAAAGGAGAAACTCTTAGGGCATTCATGGATAGATTTGGTAAAGTCGCCCTCTCCATCCGAAACCTGGAACCAGCTGTGGCTATGCATCACCTCTCCACAGCCCTTAGGCCGGGACCCTTTGTCAATAGTATCTGCAAAAAGCCTCCAGCGGACTTAGATGAACTCAGGGTCCGGGCAACCAAATACATGCAGATGGAGGAACTGGCCGAATACCGAAGCCAGCTGAGAACTGATCAAGGCTCCAGCCGAAGAGACAGTGAAAGAAATAACCTCCTAAAGAATAAAGAAAAAGAAAAAGGACTTGTCACTGACAGGGTCAACAGAGGACCTCGGTATACAAGTTACACTCCCTTAAACACCAACAGGGCAAAAGTGCTAGACCAAGCACTTAACACAGAAATAATGACAATGCCTAGAAGAGCAAATACCCCTCCCAGAGCTGACAAGAGGAAAGTATATAAGTATCACCGAAACAGGGGTCATAATACCGAAGAATGTGCAGCACTCAAGGATCGGATTGAGGATTTAATTAAAGCCGGTCATCTTCATAATTTCGTGGCCCATCCTCCTTCCCGAGGTGATAATCACCGAGGTCCCAGACATGAAAGATAAAGAAGCAGGTCTAGGGAACCTCAAAGGCGGCCATACGAACCAGAGAACCAACCCCGCCGAATTAACACAATAGCCGGTGGCTTTGCAGGTGGAGGCGCCACCAACTCGGCAAGAAGACGACATCTAAGAAATGTGAGATCAGTAAATCACATCTCTTTAGGTAGTCGAGTCCGCATCCCCCCAATTACATTTACAGACCAAGATTTTCAAGGAGTAGATCCCGTACAAGATGATCCTATGGTCATAAGTGTAGATATTAATAATTGTACAGTCAAGAAAACATTGATAGACCAAGGTAGCTCTGCCGACATCTTGTATTGGAAGACTTTCCAACAAATGGGCATACCAGAAGAGGAACTCAGAGAATACCATGAACCTTTGGTCGGGTTTGCAGGGGAGCGAGTTGAAACCCGAGGATGCATTGATTTATATACCTTGTTCGGGTCTGAACGAGAAGGGAAATGCATCAAAATCACTTACCTGGTGGTGGAAGCCAACACTTCCTACAACATACTCCTCGGACGCCCTTCTCTCAACAAATTGAAGGCCATAGTTTCAACTCCACATCTGGCTATGAAGTTTCCATCAGACCAAGGACGGATTGTAACTATTCATGCTGATCAAAAAACCGCCCGAGAGTGTTACTTTGCAAGTCTTCGGGTCAGACCGACACCTCGGGGGGATGTGAATATAGTATCCCCTGAACTCAACAATGATATGACAGATGTAGAGCTTGATCCTAGGATTGATGAGGGCCCCCGAGTAGAGCCAAATGAAGAAAAGAAACCAGTGCAGCTAGGCGTCCTTCAAGGACAGAACACATACCTCGGCGTCGGTTTAACCACTCCAGAACAAGATATCATTCAAGAAGTATTGTGGAAGAATAAAGAACTCTTTGCATGGACCGCTGACGACATGCCTGGCATCAATCCAAGTTTTATGTACCATCACCTATCTGTATACAAAAATTCTCGGTCGATAGCACAAAAGAAGAGAAAAGTCGGAGGAGAAAGAGCCAAGGCAATTAAAGAGGAGACCGGCAAATTGTTAAAGGCAAATTTTATCCGAGAAGTTACGTATTCTACCTGGCTAGCGAATGTAGTCATGGTAAAGAAAGCAAATGGAAAATGGCGGATGTGCACAGACTTCACAGATTTAAACAAAGCTTGCCCAAAAGATGCCTACCCTTTACCGAACATTGACAAATTGGTTGATGGAGCAGCAGGAAATAAATTCTTGAGCTTTCTGGACGCATACTCCGGATATAATCAAATTCGGATGTATCGACCAAATGAAGAAAAAACAGCCTTCATTACAGAATCGGCCAATTACTGCTACAAAGTGATGCCATTCGGTTTGAAAAACGCCGGAGCTACCTATCAACGCTTAATGGACAAAATCTTCAGCAAACAGATCGGCAGATGTATGGAAGTTTACGTTGATGACATGGTAATAAAATCTACCACCATACAAGAACACCAAGCACACCTTGCCGAGGTGTTTGCCGAAGCGCGCAGGTATAACCTCAGGTTTAACCCAGAAAAATGTGTCTTCGGTGTTTCAGGAGGAAAGTTCCTTGGCTTTATGCTATCAGAAAGAGGAATCCAGGCCAATCCTGACAAGTGTCAGGCTGTAATAAGTATGAAAAGTCCGAGCTCCACCAAAGAAGTCCAAAGATTAGTAGGACGAATGGCAGCCCTATCTCGATTTCTACCTAAATTAGCCGAAATAGCTCGTCCATTCACTACACTACTGAAAAGGGCACAGAAATTCCAATGGACCGACGAATGCGAGAAGGCCTTCCAACATTTCAAGTCCATACTAGCAACACCGCCAATCTTGTCTAAACCAATTAGTCAAGAAGATATCATTGTTTATCTGGCAGTATCACCAATGGCCATCAGCTCGGTATTAATGCAAGAAACTCCCGACCCCATCCTCCTATATTTTACCGGTCGTACACTACTCGGTGCATAGACTAGGTATCAAATAATTGAGAAGGCAGTCTTGGCCTTGGTACATACAGCTCGGCGTCTTCGACATTACTTTCAAGGATACCGAATTGTCGTCAGAACCGACTGCCCAATTGGCAAAATGCTGAGAAAACCTGAGCTGGCAGGAAGAATGATGGCATGGGCGGTTGAACTATCCCAATTTGACATACGTTTTGAAGCAAGGGGTGCCGTCAAAAATCAAAATTTGGCCGAATTCATTAATGAGCTACATCCGGACCAAAAGATGACTACTGATCAATGGACTTTATACGTAGATGGATCATCAAACCGACATGGAAGTGGAGCCGGAATCGTCCTAAAAGGACCAAATGGGGTCACCTTGGAACAATCGCTACGTTTCGGCTTCAAGACCTCCAACAATCAAGCCGAATACGAAGCACTGCTAGCCGGACTTCGTTTGGCTCAAGAGATAGGGATTAAGAGAATAACCTGCCTCAGTGACTCTCAGGTGATAACTTCCCAAATTTCAGGGAATTATCAAATCAAGGATAATACACTGCTATGTTACTTCCAGGAATACCGAAGCTGCGCGCAACTTTCGACGAAGTAGCAAGCCAAAGACACACCGAGATCCTCTAATGAAGAGGCCGACCGACTAGCTAAGCTCCCAAGCACTCGTCGGCCTGGACAACTTCGAGTATCATCCAGCAGGAAATAGCTGAGCCAAGTATACTGAAGAAAGAATGTTTTTTCATAGACAATCCGGCCGATTGGAGAATAGATATTATCCGATATCTCAACACTAATGAGCTTCCTACAGACCCGGATAAGGCAAAAGAGATAAGAGCTCAGTCTGCGAAGTACACCATGATCGGCCAAGAACTATATAGAAGGGGAATCTCCACCCCTTTACTCAAATATCTCGGCAAGGATCAGGCCGAATATGTACTCAAAGAAATTCATGAAGGAATATGTAGTACACATTCCGGCGGACGAACAACAGCTCTGAAGATTATTAGGGCCGGATATTATTGGCCGACACTCCTTCAAGATGCAGATCAATTTGTGAAGAAATGCATACCCTGCCAACAACATGGTCCCCTGATTCATCAACCAGCTGAAAACCTCCATTCGGTTGTCACACCTTGGCCCTTTGCCATTTGGGGGATGGATCTGCTCGGACCTTTCCCCATAGCAAAGGGGCAATGTAAGTTCTTAATCGTTGCCATTGATTACTTCACTAAATGGATCGAAGCCGAGCCCCTTGCAACTATAACGGCCAATAATGTTCAGAAGTTCACATGGAAAAACATCATCACCCGTTTCGGCATCCCTCATGTCATAGTCACCGATAACGGCCTTCAATTTACGGATCGACGCTTTAACGAGTTCCTAGAAGGGTTACATATCAAGCATCGACTAGCGTCAGTCGAACATCCCCAAGCTAACGGACAAGTTGAAGCCGCTAACAAGGTTATTCTTAGGGAACTAAGACGACGTCTAGGCTCAGCAAAAGGCGAATGGGCCGAAAAGCTCCCTGAAATCCTTTGGGGATATCGATGTACCCCTCAATCCTCAACTAAGGAAACACCATTTCGGCTAACATACGGTGCCAAGGCCATGGTACCTGTCGAAATCGGCGAGCTATCCCTTAGAAGATAGTAATTTAATGAAGAAAACAATTCGGAAGCTTTGACAGTCGGCCTTGATACCATTGAAGAAATCCGGGAACATGCAGCCATAATGAACGAAGCAAGCCGACGAATAATGACAAAGAAATTTAACTCAGGCATTCGGCCTAGGCATTTCATTCAAGACGACCTCGTTTGGCGAGCAACTGGAGAAGCTAAACGAGATAAGAGACATGGTAAGCTCTCGACCAATTGGGACAGACCCTTCAGAATAATGGAAAACTTGAAGAACGGATCATACTGCTTGGAAACATTGGAAGGAGACCCAATTCCAAGAACGTGTAACATTTCTCATCTCAAACGTTACTTCAGTTGATTGTATGAATGTAAATGTAAATTCAAGTGCACTCTTTTCCTCACTTGGGTTTTCTCCCCTTATAAAAACGTGAAAAGGGGTTTTTCCAAGAAGGTTTTTAATGAGGCACTACTTTAATGAAATTCGTCTGTTCAAGGCAACTACTTATTCGGTTTGTTAAATTTATTCCCTCCCGAGATCCACTTCGGCTAAAGTTGAGTAAAAATATTAAAACAATTCCCTCCCGAGTTACATCTCGGCCAAGGTTGAATTTAATTTATCCAAGTTATTCTCTCCCGAGATCCGTCTCGGTTAAGGTCGAATTATTAATCTTATTAAGGCGATTCCCTCCCGAGTCACATCTCGGCCAAGGTTGAATTCAATTTATCTAAGCGATTCCCTCCCGAGTTACATCTCGGCCAAGGTTGAATTTAATTTATCCAAGTTATTCCCTCCCGAGTCACATCTCGGCCAAGGTTGAATTCAATTTATCTAAGCGATTCCCTCCCGAGTTACATCTCGGCCAAGGTTGAATTTAATTTATCCAAGTTATTCCCTCCCAAGATCCGTCTCGGTTAAGGTCGAATTATTAATCTTATTAAGGCGATTCCTTCCCGAGACCTATCTTGGCTAAGGTTGAATTCCAATTTATCAAGTTTATCTCACTATTCGGTTAATCAATTCAATCTTATTACCTTTTCAGTATGCAAGGTATTTCGGTCGACCACAGCAACAAAATTAAAAAAGTCAAATAGAGTTCTCATGAATACTTCGTCATTTATTGATATTAAGAAAAATACAACAAAAAGAAAAGCGAAATGCATCAAAATCAATCAACAATATTAAGGGATTCTTCAGGGCCATCGGCGGGAGGAGCAGTTTCAGGAGCACCAGTGTCCTCGGCTTCACCCGATTCCACTTGGCGAGGAGCAAGGAGATCGGGCTCAAGGTCGTCGGCCACCTCATCATAGCGAAGGAATTTTCCTTGGAAAAAATCCCTCGCTGTATCAAATTGAAAACCGGAAGGTATTTCCCCGTACTGTCTAGCCTGCCGAACAGCATGATAGAAGCCTGCTTCATGCTCAGCATAAATCAGTTCATTACTTTTGACCTCCAAGGCCTTCATTTCGGCCTCACACCGCTCCTTAGTCCGCCTCTCCCGTGCCAAAGCATCGACTAACTCCAGACCTTTAGCCTTCCTGTCGGCCTCAGCAGTCTTCAGCTTTTTCTCCATATCCTCGACACGTGTATCTCTGATACGAAGATGTTCTTTAAGCTGACCCATTTCGGTTTCCAGGGCCTTGTTGGTCTCGGAGAGATTCAGCTGCACCTCCTCGCACTTGGCCAATTCTTCTTTAACTTTTTCAAGCTCAAGCATAGGCTCAAGCCCCAAAGATCGAGCCATGATCCCGGCTCGGGAGAAGAACTCACAGAACCAATCCCACCTAGCCCCCTTATCTTGTTCGTTTACTATCTTCTTCCCTGATTCTGAAAGAAGACGAGGTGGGAGTAGGCGAGAAGGATTCACCCCCTCGGCGAAGAACTTCTCGGACATAACCTCGGGAGGAATGGTTACCCCCCGAGAAGTCTCTCCCGGTCCGGCAGCAGGTTCGGCACACGCCTGCTTCTTCTTTGGCCTCGATTCCGCCTCTTTTGCCTTGCCCTTGCTTTTTCTCTTTCGAAGATCCCCTTTAGCTTGATTGTGATCTCGGGGAGGAGATCGAGCAGTGGCCCTCTCGGCCAAACGATCCACTTCGGGATGACGATGTTGATCAATTGTCATCCCCTCCAGCATCCTTTGCTTTAAAGCTTGACGGTATCCCATTCCGGAGCCGAGATGTGCCATTAGAGCTGATCAAAAAAGAAAAGTCAAATCAATTCAAGACATCCTAGAAAAATATACTTAGGAAAATTACCTACCATTCAAGTCCATCCGAGGATTTGGGGACTTGAGCAGCAAAATCAGCCCTCGGGCGGGAATTTCCCGAGGAAGGGTCTTAATGTATTGAAGAGCTGACAGCTCCTCGACTGTCAGCATATCCTCGGGCACCACGTCATATCGGCGAGGTACCCGAGTCCAGTGAAAAGGAAACAAAGGAGTCCCTTCTCGGTCGTAAAAGTAATTTTTCCCCCCCTCAGGATGAATAAAGACTTTAAAAAACCCAGTCTTAAAACCTTTGAAGGAGGAAGTATAAGGTTTGAAAAGAGGAAAATTGGGCTGGCGGAACAAGGAAATCCACCGAGCTTTATCTGAAGGACGTGTACTAAAGAAATGAAGAAAAAGGTTGGTGGTCGGCTCTATATAATGAAATTTACAAAGGATCCTAAAGGCTTGCATTGCTGCCCACCCATTCGGATGAAGTTGAGTGGGGGCTACGTTTAAAACACGTAAAACCCCCATTTGAAAGTCATCTAAAGGAAAAACTACTCCTAACTCTTTGAAAATACAATCATAAACGTAAAATCCTCGTTCCAAACCGAACTCGGCGCCTAAGCATACTAGATTAGGGTTCGGCGTGCCATCCCCTCGGCAGCATTCAACTTCCATGGGATAAGGGTCCTCGTTTTCAAACAAGAAAACCCTATTTAGCCTTAAGAAACGCCTCAGGTCGCCGTTCCGCTGGTAATTAGAGAAGTAGGATACCACTTCTCCGTCCACCCACTCATATCTGGGAATTGTACATGGTGGACACTTCGGCCTCTCCCTAATTGGACTGGCATTGGGTACCATTTCTTCGGCGGAAGCAGAGGACTCGGCAGGTTCGTTACATTCACCTATAGCTCTAATGGGCTCTTCGGCCTCCTCCACTACAATTCTAACAAAAGATTCTATTGAATCCCGGTCCTCGGCCCTATCCGACAAAGAATCTTCCCATTCTATTGAATTCACCATCTCGGCTATAAAGAATTATACCTTGAGAGAGAGTTTAATTTGAGAAGAAGAGCTCGGTTTTAAAGACAAAGAACTCGGCGCACAAGAAAACTATAAGACTTCGGTACAGAGCAAGAGGTAAAATCAGGCAGGGACCACACTCCCCTTTTATAGAGCAAAGGGTCTCGGACATATGAAGAGTCGTGCCCAATCTCAGCCGTTAAGATCATCAATAGATCAACGGTTATCAAAAGAGTAACTCTTCAGATCTTGGTGAACAGTAAATGCAAAACCCTAAAAGCATCCCCAACTATCAAAACGAATGGTATCTTCCCGCCAAAATCATTTCTCCCGCTCACTGCACTGAGACCGAGATCTGGATAATAAGCCTCTTCAAATCTTTAAAATTTTTTGAGGCTTCGGGGGCTAGTGTACCTATTAGGGTACTCGGTACCGAGTACCTCTTAGGTATTCGGTACCGAGTACCCTCCAAACCAGATACTCCTTAAGGTTCTCAGGTCTCGGTACCGAATAGTCACCATTTATCACGTTTATTAAATAATTAATCTGCATTAGCACTAATCCGAAGTGATAATGAGGATTATACCTAATCAAGAGGATAATCAATAAGGCCTAAAGTCATCCAGGCCCATCAGCCCAATATAATGGCTATAAAAAGGGAAGTAAACAGTAAATTAATCATTCTGATGTCATTCTTACTAAATATAGTAACCTTGCTTACGTAAGACCGAACACTTACTTTACCATCGGAGTGCCTTTGCAGGTACCCTCCCACCCTCGGTTGATTAAACCTCGGGCAGACCGAATACTTCCCAAGACGAAAGACCGGAGGCTGCTCTTAGATCGTTATCCGGAGTCCGAAGACTAAGGAGTGTTCTATTATCCAGGAACAAATATATTTTTAATCCATATATTATAGTGAATTTTTTATTTTAGACTCTCTAAATTATTATTTTTATTTTTGGTCTTTATATTTTAATAAATTATTGTTTTAAATCTTTCTAATTAACATAGTTTAACTAAAAATAGATATTTTACAACATCTTAATGAACTAGATTATTAATAAGATTAACAAAAAAAAACCGTAAAACAATAATGACTAAATTTTAAAAAATATATTTAAAAAGATTAAAACTCAAAATTCACTAAAATGTAAAGACTAAAAACATAATTACATCAATTAAATATTAAGCAAAACTAGTTCTACCTTCAATGTCATTTCATTTTTCTCACCATAAATCATGAAAAGAAAACAAAATTAAAAACTATATTATGTTCAAGCAAGTGACATGTATATAAATATTCTCATCAAATAAAATAAATATATACAACATTTATATGTGAAGTAATAAGCATAAATCATATAGAAAATAATAATTTATTTAAAAGAAAGAAGTACTAAATATAAAAAAAAAAAAAAAAGGCTTGCAGCGGGTGTACGCTAGTGGTTGGGCTCATTAGGATCCTTTTCAGTTATGATTCTTCTAGCATTTTTTTTTAAAATTTTCTATACAATTTTAAAATGAGAACTAATCTAACCAATATTAAATATTAAAAATTACTTTAAAGACATTTTAGTAGGATGAATTTCACTTTTTTGTTATCTTCACTTCAGCAAGGTTTTCCACAATCAAATTTCAGAAATAATGAAAAAAAAAGAAAATAATAATAATAAACTTCTACATGATAAGTCAATAAATAAATCTAAAAGTGTTTACATTATTTTTATAATACTGTAAATGCAAAGTTTCAGTGTAATAACTATTTTGTTTTATCTTCAATAACTTCTCTTTCATTGATATTTAAAATTTCACCCAAATCTGGAATCACTTCAATAACACTGTGCAGGGCAATTTTATGTGAGCAAAAGACAACAAATGTAGAGAGAGCCATAAATGTTCAATAGAAATGATACAATCCAAATGTCTAAGCAAACAATAGGTTAATTACGTAAAAGTTGTCAAAAACATGGTTATAATCCCCCGTAAGATAACAGCTAAAGCAAGCAACAATTTAGTAATACTGCTAATATAAAATAGAAAAAAGAGGTGAGAAAATAAAGGAAAAAATCAGTCAATTTTTATACACTAAAAACTAACTTATTGAAGTCATTAAAATTTTATATAACCTACCGTAACCAAGATGCAAGAGCTCCACAACAGATAGTTATTATAACATTGAGATTTTGAAAAATCTTAAAATAAATTTAATAGTAAAATAATTATGCCTATATAATGTAACATATTTTAGGTTTATATTTATAGTTTTATTTTGATTTATAAATACTTTTAATATGTTTTATTTTTAGAGCTTTTATCATTTTCTAATTATTTTAATAAACTGGATTTATTACAAATAAATGCTTTAATTTTGAATTTTTAGTTATTATGACCTTTAACTATTCTTTTGACCATAACTTTGTCTACAGATATCATTTTTGGCTGATTCTAGTTGCATTGGATTCTACACATCTAAGGCTTCAAAATGCATATATGGATCGCTGGATTTAGAGTTATTTTCAATTTTTTATGATTTTTTGAAGTTAAGGCAGATTTGCTGAATATTGTTGCAGGATTGCATTTGGACTCTTGTTATTTAATAATTGTATTTGGGCTTTTAGATATTATTGAGGCCTGAATTTTGGTCACTTAATTTACTCTAATTAGAACTTATAAATAGACTATTAAGGTTCTGAATGTTGATGTGTATAAATACATATGGATGCATATAAATGTATTTGTATATGATTGGATGAGATTGATTAGACTGAAAAACAGGTTGAGGGTGTAATACTGGGGTGTTCTCACTGTAGCGAGAGGGCTCTGGAAGGAAGGCATGAAACTATCGCCGTCTCACTGTAGCGAGAGGTCCCTCACTGCAGTGACAAAACGATAGTTTGGGGTGCAGTCTCGCTGTAGCAAGAAGTTCTTACTGTAGCGAGGTTATGCAGAAACTGTCATGACCCCTTTTATAAGGAATCGAGAACATTGTTTCTACACCATATACTTATTTAAAATAGGTAAATAATGGAGAATATAAGTATAAAATTCACTTCTCATTCAAAGTAAAATAAAGTTCCTTACAACAAATATCCAACAAAACAACATAATATTACATTTAGTTCATAATATTCAAAATACCCAAAATTATACTACGTAGCTCCTTCTACATGAGGTCACAAAATATAAAGAAAAATAGACTTTAATGCAAGATTACTCAACTCCAGCTTCTAACATTTCTCCACTGGTCCCTCAGCCTGTGAAGTAGATGCAACACCTGCTACATCTGCTCACGTACCACCGTAAGATCATCGCAGTACACACGCACACAACGATATAGAAAGGAATGCAAGGGTGAGCTCACCAAAAATAAAATCATATATATAGAGAAAAATATTTCTCACAGCAATAACCCCATGCATTTCCAGCCCATCTAATGCATACCATGAAAATGGTTTCCAACTGGTTTCACAGCCTAAGTAATCCAGAAGGAACCGAGCCAGTCCGGGAGCGACCCATTCCGGTATCTGGATCCAGACAGCACAGCACAGCAGCTCAGCATGAACTTACCTTTACACGTCTACCCACCTAAACATGTAACTCGGCTCTATAATGATGCAAAATATATATCTCAGCATGATGCACACCGCCAAAATTATTTTAACAGCTCAACTAAGGCAAGTTTATAATAGATCAGTCAAAATCTCAGCATTTTAAATCAATTAACAGCAGTTACAACTTAGAAAATAGATTTTATTCAATAGATCTAACAAAATCATATCAAAACATCTTGAAATAGCATATTAAACAGTTCAAAACATAGTTCATAGGTTAAAGTAAACTCCCCTTACCTCAGAACGATGATTCACACTAGATCTACTGAATATTACTTGTTCTAACGCAAGATTCACCGAAGATTTGGGTTTAGAACGAAGTTTCTCTTCAAATCCTTCATAATAGACGTAGAATCTCAGATCTGGCAAGAAATCTAAGTTTAGGAGGGCTTATTATGAGAAAAAATGGTAGTATATGGCCTTGGAACCTTTGAAAACCTTGTAGAGGAGTAAAGAAATGAAAATTTTGTGTGAAGCCCCTTTTTATAGAAAATTTTCAAAATTTACTGTTCACCACTGGAAATACTGTTCATCGCCTTACTGTTCACGCTGGAACACTGTTTAGGACACTATTCATGCCAGAAATATTATGCACACGTACTGTACACGCACTGTACGCGTATGTGATGTCAACCATGACGTCAGGATGATGTCACTGATGATGTCAGCGGTCACTGTTCATACGCGGTTTACACTGTTCATAGGCAGTTTTACTGTTCATCTGACACTGTTCATACGGTACTGTTCACTTTTTTTTTAAAAATAATTTCAAACTCCATCTAAATATATTCTAATACCAAATAATCCTTCAATTGACATTTAACAAGTATAAAATATTATAGATTACTCAATAATAAATCACAAGCCTGACAGAAACCAGAGTGCAATTTCTGCTGAGATTTTCGCTGTAGTGAGAGAGGGTGTTGTTGCAGCGAAGGGACCTCGTTGCATTAAGAATATCTCGCTATAGCGAGAGTGTTGCAACTAGAGGGATATTTGAGGGGTTAGGGTTTGGAAAAGTCATTTCCCACTTCTTCCTTCAAACTCTCTTCCATTTCCCTCGATTGCCAAGCTATTCTTATCGATTAAATTGCCTCCAAAGCCGTTTGTGAAGGAGATTAAAGGTTGGATTCGTGGTGAGAAGCTTGGAGGTGAGTTTTAATAGTTAGGGTTTTAGTTTTTATCCCTCTTCTCTATTTTCTGGGTTCTCTTTGAGTTTTCATGGAGTTTTTCATATGTTCTAGGGACAAAATTCCTATGGAGAACGTTTTCTACCATTGTTTGTTCGTGGGTCTTTAATTTGAGGTAAGGAGAGGACTCTACCCTATCTTATCGTGTTTGATTTCTATTTATTCTGTTAAATATTGCAATGTGGCTGAGATAGAGGGTAGGAAATGTGTGTTTTGATGAGAATTATTGTATGTTTGAATGAAATGTGATGTGAGATGAGATAGTTGAACCATTGTGAGTGATTGAGTATTGTGAAATGCCATTGATTGGTGATTTAATAATGTGAATGAATATAGGCCTGTGTGTCGTGTGTCATGTGCCGTGAATGAGTATGGGTGTGAGTGCCGTGTAATGTGAATGCATATGAGCCTGAGTGCTGTATGCAAATATGAGTATTGTGTATAATTGAAATGTGTGTAAATGAGGCATGATAATGTCGTTGTAATGATGCTATGAATGGTTCAATGATACACTGGTGGTGTGGAAGATGGGGACAGCAGAAATACCTTGGGGAAGAGAGAGTAGTGGTGACACCAACAGTGAGCGTGAGTGCACCACAGGCCATACACTCTCCTCCTGACTAGACTTCTGACCACTATCTTTGCCAAGTGACTCGTGACCGCCCACGTGGTATCCATGAGGTAAGGGTAACTAGCGACCATCCATGGTGTGAAACTATGATCACAGTGCCACAATGAGCGTGGCTATGTGTAGTGAGTGCACATGTGTATGTGTGAAATGTTTTGGTGCCATTAGTGCATCGGTTATGAACTGAAATGAAATACATGAAAATGTTGCTTGTGATTACCTAGACTTAAGTAGAATATGTTAAAATACATGTGAATATGCAAGGTGAGTCTCTATATTATGTGCGTGTTAGATAGTGTAGAGTACTCACCCTCGGGTAACCAAGACGATCAGTACTGAAATTTATTTGAACTCTGATGTAATTGAATTAATCTTGTAACAATGATTTGATGCAAGTTGTAACCCATCCATATTTTGAATATTTTAATGAACTATGTGTGGGAAAAACTATTTTTGAATAAAATTTTATTTTCTTCCATTTTTTGAAATTTAATATTTGAAATTAAAGTTAAGGTGTTACAATTTGAGTTCTGAGCCAAATTGCTCTGATTTTGTTCCCTTTTATCTAATCTCAGATTTGTCTATTGCAGTCGTGATTAACTTTTCTGTAGTTAAAATTCAAATTAGGATTCGATTGATATTCTAATTTGATAATTAATTTGGGTTAGGTTAAATGATAATTTGATTTAATCCGTGATCTAGTTCAATTAGGTTATTTGATTAAATTAATAATTGAATTGGGTAAATGTTCAAACTCGGATTAAAATCTTTAGATTTCAAAATCTTCAAAAGTTTACTCGCACTCTTTAAAGGAAAACATAAAATTGAATTTAACTTATGTTTAACTCTATACCACAAATTCCTTAAAGAACTTAGTTATTTTGATAGCGACTCGGCATCGTCTATCAAATTGGTGCCGTTGCCAGAGGTACATTGTCAGTTTTAATTCATTTTAGAGTTTAATATTGCTTTTTCGTTGTTTTGATTCATAGTTTTTGCTTTTGTTTTTATTTTGTTTCTGTCTCTATCTGTGATTTGGTATTGTTTTTCGTGTTTCATTAATTTGTTTGTTTAGATATATTTAATTTTAGTCATTAATAAGGTTAAATAATAAAAAGAACATTTTTTGCGTTTTATTACTTGTTAAATTATGCAAATCATTTCTATCGTTTATTTCTATTTTGTTAAATTTTGCTATTTTATTACATTTAATTTTTAATCTAAAATTTTGAATTTTGTGATTTTGATTTCTAAATTTTGGATTTTGAATTTTAAATTTTTAATTTTGAATTTTTGGATAATTGGATTAATAGGACTGTTGTAGAATTGTGTAGCTTGTAGAGATTTCACAGAGATTTTACGTAAATTTTGCAGAGATTAAGGAGCAGTGAATAAGAATTCCTCAAATTTAGTTAAGATTAGATTTTTAAAAAAATTAAATTTGATATATTCAAATTTGAATTTTAAATTATAGTTTAGATTTGATTAGATAATATTTAGTTTGTTTTAGTTTTAAAAATAAGGTTACTTTTTTTAGATAGATTAGTTTTGAATTTAATTTTGAAAAAAAAATATCTAACTAATTTTCTAATTTAAATTTTTTAAAAAAATTAATAAATATTTAAAAAATTAAAAATAATTTTAATTTTTATTATTTTATTTTCTTTTTATCACACTTCCTATTGTAATTTATTTGGTTAATTTTTATTTTATTTTTCTCTCTTGTACATTTCTATTATTTGATTTGTATAAGGTTTGTTTGTTTCCTCACACACTACTAATTATGCATAACATGAGTGATGTTCTATACTTGAGTCTAAGTAAACTTTAGATTTAAAGGAGTTGTATAGTGATAACAATTTGGATGTATGTCCTATTTGTCTATCACAAGAACTTCAGCTAAAGCTTATTTTTTTATATAAGTCCTTACATCTAGTAGACTACCTACTGATTGATGATGACTTTATGAAATGGATTTTATCTCTAGTGACCTTTTATCCTTAGGCTTACAAACTATCCAAGATGATAATGCATGTCATAGATCAATAGGTTAAAACTCTAGGAACATTGATAGAACATTGTGAGAGCATATTCTTTTATTATCTTGCTACAACTTTTTTTGTTTTTGTTTTTTATTTTGTGAGTTGTAAAAATTATTAATCTTATTTTACACATTTTACGCACGATGCTGCTCAAAATCCCAAATATTAGAACATTATTTTATATTTTTTGTTTTATTTGATTTATTTGTTATTTGTTAACTTTTTGTAATTTTGAATTTTGATATCTTAAAAATTCATAAAATTTTAAAAAAAAATCTTAAAAATAGAAAATAGTGTATTCAGGTTGACTTTGACTTTTTTTGCCCCTTGTTGCATGACTAGGCATTTAATCTTGAAATAGAAAGAACTTGAAATAGATTAAACATATTAAACAAATTGGAAAGTAGTGTGCATAGTGATACAAATAGTGATTCTAATATTGTAAGTGTGGATTCTGATACCATGGCTAATAATCAACATGAAAGAACTCTTAAGCAATTAGCTGCACCAAATGTTACATACCAACCTTTTAGCATCTATTATCCTGATGTAAATTTTTCCTTTGAGTTAAAATTTGCTCTAATCTATTTGTTGCCTAAGTTTAATGGTAGTGCAGGTGAAGACCCTCACAAGCATATGAAAGAGTTCTATATAGTCTGTTCAACAATGAGGCTTGAAGGAGTTCTAGAGGATCACATTAAGTTGAAGGCCTTTCCATTCTCCTTGGATGGTACAGCGAAAGACTAGCTATACTACCTATAGCCAGGTTCAGCCAATTACTGAATAGACCTGAAGAGGATGTTCCTAGAGAAGTTTTTCCTTGCATCCAGAGCAGTGACAATCAGAAAAGAGATCAGTGACATTAGACAGTGATGAGTTTCTTGAAGCATTCTTCAAGAAAGTCCTATGAAACGAATCTTCAAAAGGATGAACACTTCCTTGTTTGTACAATTCATGAAAACTGAGCCAAATTTGCCATGGAGGAAGAAGTAGATATCAGATTGTGAAAGAACCAAAGGAGAGAAAATTCAAGTGGAAAGACATAAACAATGAATTAAGAATGAATGGCACCACTCTAAAGGATTAGAGATAAGCCTCTTTACCTCCCCACATAGAGGAGTTCCATGATAAGAGAAGTGGATCCTAGAGAATTCTAGAGAGAATTCCTAGAGAACTCAAACTCAAGAACGTAAGAAAATCATACAAATGAATTCCAATATGAATTTTACAAAGGAGTTAACCTATATATAGGCAAGCTAACTTAAGGCCCAAAATGGTCTCTAATGGGCCTTAAAATAAGGTAAAGAAAGGGGATAGGGGTTGGTCTAAATATATGCCCTCAAACATGGCCCAATATAAGTCTAAACAAAAATACAAGAGACTTCACCCCAAAGCCCAATGAATGGCACCACTCTAAAAGAATTCTATTGCTTATCATGTCTAATGAATTGGACCCTAAATGTAACATGTCATTACTAATTGGAAATCAGATTGAGTTCATACATAACATATGTGTTCCTAAATGCCTAGAGCCAAAAATTATAACAAACGATATATGTCTATAGTACCACATCTCAAAAGAATATAGGAAAATCTTAATTCTACCAAGTCCTATATGTACAAGGAATGAGATACATGAAATTGATGAATCCATATTTTTACTAGTATTTTTCTGTAGTTTTAATCCATTTGATAAAGAAAATATGTTGGAAAAAGCAAAAAAACTCAAAAAAATAGAATAGTTAAGGTTTTCTTTTAAATACATTGTTATTTTAGTATTTATGAATTTTCTGTGTAGAAATTAATAATTCAATCATGCTTTTGTAGGAAAATCTGAGCAAAGTTCATAAAGATGGAAGATCAATGGAAGGATAGAAGAAAGTACAAAAATCTAGAATCAAGGAGCAAGATTTAATGGAGTTTGAGCTAGCGTGATAACTTTCGCTAGCAAAAGTGATTGTTCCAGAGCTTGGAAATGAAGTGGATTATGTGCATAATCACTCTGTGTGGTTACTTTACTGCAGAAAAGTGATAACGTGTGAAAGGCGAGAATTCTATAAATTGCAAAAAAGCTCAGAAACTTTGAATCTTTTCTTATTTTTTCACTTTCACACCTTAGGAGAGTTAGAGAGGGAGATTGGGGGCGACTTCCAAGCTCTGAACCTTGAGGAATCAGGCTGGGGATTGGATTTATGAAGAAATTCTGCAACTCATCTTCTTCTACTCTTTCTTTCTCTTTTTCTTCTATGAATATGTTCTGATTTCTTTTTCTTATGGATTGATGGATCCGATTTTGATATTATAAATTGATTGTGGATCCAGATTTTAAGATCTTGATTGTATTGAACGTTTAATTCTTTCCTTAATGCAATTCTTGAATTTGCTATTCAATTGAATTGAACCTAGAGGATTTTCATCAATGGAAGTTGAGTTAATTTCTCATATCTAAATTGAATGTCATGGTTATGGATATCTTAGGGATAAGAATTCATGATCTTGTGATCTCATAATTTTCAATGCCTAATGCAATGTTTGATTGATTTACACCTAAGGAATTACGGTAGTTAATTGAATATTAGGATCATGAGCCAAGGGATTGTCCTTTGATTAAATAAGTGAAAGTGATCATCAATCAATTAAGGAACTTAGAGTTTAGATCTACTTCAGTTTTGCAATTGATGAAGAGGTGAAGTCAATCCTAACTTCATTCACACATTATTTCATTAATAAAATTCATAGCTCTGTTTTGCTGTTATTTTCTGGTTTCTGCACTTTATTGCTTTTGTTCTTAAATGCTTCAAAACACTCCAAATTTCATTTAGCTCAACTAGTTATTGATTTGTGAAGTGGTAATTGATAGAACTAATCCCCGAGGACTATACTTGGGACTCAAACTGAATTCCAAATTTTTTTGCTTACTACAACTACCTAGTACACTTGCTAGTTAGTGTTCTCTTAGCTTTGTGACAAGTTTTTGGTGCTGTTGCTGGAGATTATTTACTTTCAATATCATTAGTAGCAAAGAGATAGCTAGATTGAACATTTCCTTTTGTTGTTTTGCTTCCAAAATTTTTTGCATATTGTCCAATTTTTCTGCATAAATTTTTTCTGCATAATTTTTTTTTTGCACTATTTTCTATTGTTTTCTGCATAATCTCATTCTACATTTTTCTGCATGGTTATTTAATTTTTCTGCATAATTCAATTTCGTTTCTACATTTTATTATTTTTTGCATAAATTCTACATTGATGTTGGTGTTTTCTGCATAATTTTTTTGTATTCTTTTGCATTTTCTGCATAATTTTGTTTTTCATTCTTTTTCATAATTGTAATTTTCATTCTGCATAAATTTCTATGTTTGCTGCATGTTCTATTTGTAGTTTTCTGCATAATTTTTGCATCATTTTCTATTGAATTCTGCATGATTCTATTTTGCAATTTTTTGCATAACTATCTAATTTATCTGTATAATGCACTGTTGTTTCTGCATTTAGTTGTACTTTTCTACAATGTTTTGCAATAATTTTCTGCATAATTCATTTTTACTTCTCCATAATTTTCTAACTTCGTTTATATTTTGTTTACTTTCTTTTTGTATAAAAGGTAAAGCAAAAAATAAAGCTACTTTATTGCTTAATCTAGATACAAACAAGGCTCTTAAGCAATTAAAGAGTGAAGCAAAGGCAAGGAAGTTTCAAAAGAAAGTGCAGAACATAACATCTACTTTTGAAGAACCAAGTGTGAACCAAACACTAGCAAAGGAGAACAATATGGCTGAAAACAATAGGACAAGGACCTTGGGAGATTATGTCATTCCAACTATGCAGGATTATAATTCAAGTATTGTTAGACCAACAATTGTAGCCAATAATTTTGAGATCAAACCTGCATTGGTGAAATTGATACAGCAAGATTAGTTCTCAGGAAATGTTTTAGATGATCCTAATATGCATCTCTATAATTTTCTGCAGCTATGTGACACCATTTGTATCAATGGTGTAAGTGAAGATGTTATCCGCTTGAGATTATTTCCCTTTTCTCTTAGGGACAAGGCTAAATATTGGCTTCAAGCTCAACCACAAAGAAGTATCACTACTTGGACTGACTTAGTGAACAAATTTCTAACTAAGTACTTTCCACCATCAAAATCTGTCAAGCTGCGAAGTGAAATCACCTCTTTTGTTCAACAAGATGGTGAATCTCTTTATGATTCATGAGAAAAATATAAGGATTTACTGAGAAGATGTCCTCATCATTGCATTCTAGATTGGATGCAAATCCAAACTTTCTACAATGGGATGAATATTGACACAAGAACTATGATAGATGCAACAGCTGAAGATTCATTGAATACTAAAACTGTAGGGGAAGCTCAATAATTAATTGACATGATGGCAACCAGCATGTATCAAAATTTCAGTGGGAAGCATGTTGCAAGTAAGGGAGAATTTGAAGCAAAAGCATTTAAGGCTTTGATAAACCAAAATCAAATAAAAAATCAATTACTTTCTGAACAACTTGCAGCCTTAACTCAACAAATTAATACTTTTCAAGCTGGAGCTGGGAAAACAAGCTACTTGATATGTGATTTTTGTGGATGAAATCATATGAATGGAGCATGTGATGTATTTACACCAGAACCTCAAGAACATATTAATTACTTTAGTGATTTTCAGAGGTCTCAACCTCCATTCCATTCTAATTTACAATATCAAGCAAATAGGAGTCAACCATATTATCAATGGAATCAACAAAGTCCTGCAACAAAAAGTGATATTGCAGCAACACCATTGTCCTATGCCTATTTTCAACCTCCACAGTCATATTGTCAAGCTTCTTCATCTCAACCTCCAAGAGAGTTACAATTTTCAAAATCTTTGTCTGAGAGAATGAATGAAATGGAGGAAACACTGCTACAATTTATAAAAGTTACATAGTCCAACCTCAAAAATCAAGAGGAATCTATGAAGAAGTTGGAGATTCAAATAGAACAAATTTCACAGCAGTTGGCACATAAGGATGAGGATAGATTCTCTAGCAATACTATGGTGAATCCAAGGGAGCAATGCCATGCTGTTATAATAAGAAGTGCAGTAGAGGTTTCTAATCTAAAAGATGAGGAGAAGAAGATAGCTACACAGAATGCTAAAGAAGAAGCACAAGACAACTTACAAAGAGGGAAATTCACTTTTTTAAGAAAAGAAAATTTAGAGGATAGTAACTGCACTACACTAGAAGGAAGAACCAATAAGATGGAAAAATAGAATGAAGATTCTATTATGAGAGAAGTCCTTGCTACAGTGAAATATCAAGATGATAAAGAGGAGGAAAAGAGGCTTGCAGAGTATATCAAGCTGCTGGAAGTCCCTGCACTTCTATTTCTTTCAAGTTCTGAATTAAATGAAGAACTGCAAGTTCGTGAGAAAAAGAGAAAACGTTGAAAGATAGAGCAAGAGCCGTTATCATCAAAATCATCTCTTAGAACTAAAGATCAATAAGCGTAAAGCTAGTGACATTAAAAGAACGCTTTGTGAGAGGCAACTCACACTTCTTTCCCTTTCATTTCTTTTCAATTTCTGGTTTTTAGTTTTATTTTTCTGCATAATCTGAGTTAATGGTTGCTTTGTAATTGCTTTTGGCTGTGAAAGTATCAACATATAAGGAAGTGTCCTCATGTAGCTTGTGGTGGTTTGCTGGAACAACACATTTCATTTAAAAGGGAGTTATTTCTTTCTTTACCTCTTGATTCATATGCTGAATTGTGTCATATTTCCTGCTGAACTAAACAAAGAAAATAAAAAGAAAATGTATATGTTCATAATTGTTTGTGTATTACGTTCCTTTTTCCATTTTGTGGTGAATAATTCAGATTCTTCTTCCATTTTCTCTGTTTCTGAATTCTGAGTAAACGTTCTGTTTGTGTACTTCATTTTGAAAAATAAAGAGATTCTTACCATTTGTGCATATGGATTTGTAAGGTGAATGTGAGCATGATCAATTGATATTATCACCTTTATTCCTATGGTAAGAATTTGAGCTTTGCAGAATACATTCCTTCATATGTGATTGATCATAATTTTGCTGCACCCTCTAGAACTTGCTTTGTTTCTTGATTGAATATGCAATTTTATAGTTCTCACATATATGATGGAGACCTTATTTGATTCTTCCTAGTTAGCCTAAATGAACCTTCCTTTTTGCTTGATTGTCCTAGTTCACCCCTTTGAGCTTAATATCCGTTTCTTGATTTTCCCTCATTACAAGCCTTGATGAAAAACCATTTTAACCATCCAAAGAAAAAGAGGCATATTATGTCTAATTAAGGATGAGTTTAAAACTAAGTTTGGGGTGGCATCTGGATTTCTATTGCTTCAGGACAAGCAATGCTCTAAGTTTTGGGGTGGAGAATAGCAAAGCTATCTAAGTTTTGGTTTCAAAAGGAAAGAAATAAATAGCAAAGATGTGAGTTCAAAAGAAAAATATGCAGCAAAATGCTGTAGAAAAAGAACAAAATGCTGCAGAAAAAGAAAATTAATGAAAAGAAAATAGTGAATGAATGCAAGAAAAGAAAAAAATTGGAATTTTGCTGCATGAATGAATCTGCTTGCTGCATAAGTGAGGGAATTATTGAAAAATAATGCAGTTCCATACTAGTGTTAAGTTCATTCACTTAAAATGTCTCTTTTCTTTTGGAATTGCATGTATTGTTTCCCATTTTGTTCAATACCTACCTAACTTTAGCCTTATTATAACTTGAAAAAAGTCCTCTTGATGTTTGATTGACTGTATTAAGCAGAGGAGATTGAGAATATGGGCAAGCATATGGTAGGGTGAGGTAAAAATTGATGATCTTGAGGGTAAACACTCATCTTAGACACTTATGAGTGAGAGGGAAACACTTTGTTGTGAGTGGTAATGATATCTTTCATTGATGTTTCACATGTAGCTTTGCTGTTCATTAGCTCAAATTTGTAAGACCCTGCATAAAAAGATTTGTTTGAGTGTGACTTTCATTGTGGCCGAATGCATGAATGATTATTGAAAGGATAATTGGAAGAAATGATGTGGAATGAAGAACTCTGTACCAACTGAAAATAAAGTCTGTGTAAAAAGATTTTTATTTTTGTTTTGATGATGCATTAAATCCCCCTTAGTTGTTTTGGTTTGCTTGAGGACAAGCAAAAGTTCAAGTTTGGAGTGGTGATGAATCCATATTTTTACTAGTATTTTCCTGTAGTTTTAATCCATTTGATAAAGAAAATATGTTGGAAAAAGTAGAAAAACTCATAAAAATAGAATAGTTAAGGTTTTCTTTTAAATACATTGTTATTTTAGCATTTATGAATTTTCTGTGTAGAAATTAATAATTCAATCATGTTTTTGTAGGAAAATCTGAGCAAAGTTCATAAAGATGGAAGATCAATGGAAGGATAAAAGAAAGTAGCAAAATCTGGAATCAAGGAACAAGATTTAATAGAGTTTGAGCTGGGCGTGATCACTTTCGCTGGAAAATTCCAGAGCTTGGAAATGAAGTGGATTCTGTGTGTAATCACTCTTATCCATAAGAGTGAGTGTTCCAGAGAATGTCGTAGCAGAGCACAGTAGTGTTTGATCACTTTCGTTGGTGAAAGTGAGTGTTCCAGACAAGCTCCAAACATTGTAAGATGCGCGTTAACACTGTCGCTGGTGAAAGTGAGTGTTCCAGAGGGACTTCAATCTTAGCAGAGTTGCACATTACCACTTTCGCTGGTGAAAGTAGATGTTCCTGAGAAGCTTCATGCATAACACTTGATTCTTCATCTTGATTCTTCAAAGTGTTAACTCTATGTACTCAGAGCGATTACATCCTACACATAACACTTGATTCTTCATCTTTTAAGCTCAATTCCTCTACTTTCTTCACTTCAATCTTTAACTCAAATTCTCAGCTCAAGCTTCTGCACAAGAATTAAGTCATTTTAAGTCAAATTATTCAGAATTGGACTAAAAATCTAAAAAGCAAAACTATTTACACAATTATGAATATTGATGCAGCAGAAGAATAAATTAGGATTTTAATTTTGTTGTTTTAATTTTAGCTTTTGTAAATTTTAGTAATTAGCAGTTTAATTTTTGTAAATGAAGCTAGTTTCCAGAACAATTTTTTAATATTTTTTAGATGTAATGAAGTTCAGTTTCTTTCATTTGGTATTCTGCAAAATTTAATTACTGAAATTTTCTTATCATTGATGGAATTTTGGTGTTTTGTGTAGAGAATGTCGCAATCACAGCACTCATATACAATGGATGTTGACACCTGCACAAGCTGCCATGAAAGAGGGGTTATTCTTTACCCTTTATTCATGTGATAGCTTCACATTACACTGAATTGTTTCTGAAAAACACCAAAAATACTAGAATAGATATTAAAATGCTGGTTGTGAATCAAATGAAGTCTGATTGATAATCCTGTGAATTATGTTTGAATTTTTTTTAAAGTTATTTTTCCTATTCTCAAATTGAGATCACACTTGTATTTTCAACATGAGTTAGTCTTGCCACTAGGTGCATATAATTCTGAAAAGTGAATTGTGAGTTCATTGACTAACATGTTCACCTAAAAACCTTGGTGAGACTTGAACCTCATGCATTTCTTGCTGTGTGTTGATTAAATTCATAGTTTGCTGCACTTCTACGAGCTTGCATTGTTTCTTGCTGGAATTTGTAAATTATACAGTTCACATCTATGATGGAGGCCTTCTTTGTTCATGGTTTGAGCCTAAATAAACCTCCCTTATGCTGAGAATCTTAGTTCACCCTTTTGAGCCTTTAACTTTTATTTTGGTAAACTTCAATATAAGCCCTAATGAAAAACCAAGAAACTTATCCAAATTAGAAAAAGGAAAATTGAGTTTAACGAAAGATGATTTTCAGAATTAAGTTTGGGTGGCATGTTGTGTTGATGTATGATTTGCTTGAGGACAAGCAAAATTCTAAGTTTGGGGTGGGTAACAGCAAAATATGAGTCATTTGGAAAGAAAAGAACAAGCAAAAAGCTCTGAGTTCTGAGTATTTGAAAAGAAAAAATGAAAAAGCAAAGTATGAAAAAGAAGAAATAGGAAATGTGAAAAACAGAAAAGAAATTCATGCATAAAGGCATGAATTGATTACTATTTGGCTCATTTACTTGAATCTCATCTCATGCTAAATTCAGAAAAGCTGTATGGAAGATAAAAGAATGCAATCTCATGCTAATTCTGAATCCCATCTACTTAAATTGCACTTTTTTGTTTGGCACAACCTACATTGTTTCCCAAAGTGATTGAACACCTACCTGTCTCTGAACCTCAAAGTCACCTAAAAAGTCCTCTTGATATGTGATTTATTACATTTTTATAGAAGAGAGTGAGAATATATGCAAGTCTATGGTAGAGTGTAGTAAAATCTATGATTTTGAGAGAAAACAGTAGCCTAAACACTGTTGAGTGATAAGGGAAACAATTCTAGTGAGCTGTGATCATGCTTTTTAATGTTACTCACAAGAACTTTGCTGATATATATGAGCTTAGACAGCAATTCTTACTCAGACTTTGATTAATGCAGTGTGATTATCATGATGAGTAATTGGGTGAATAACTGGATTGAAAATTTTGCAGAAAACACAGAATTGGAAATAGAAAATTCTGAGATAAGCAGTTTGTGAAGTGATTTTGAAAAATGGAAGAATTACCCTTGGTTTAGTTTGATTTGCTTGAGAACAAGCAAAAATTCAAGTTTGGGGTAGTGATGAATCCATAGTTTGACTAATATTTTAGTGTAATTCTAACCCATTTGATAAGGAAAACATGTTAGAAACAACAGAAAAACTTAGAAAAATATAATGATTGAAGGTTTTCTTTTATTATGTAGTTAGTTTAACATTTGTAAAATTTAAGCTTAGAAATTAAGAATTTAATCTTGTTTTTGTAGGAATAATCTGAGCAAGGTTCATGGAAATGGAAGATCAATGGAAAGGAAAGGGAAGAATAGCAATTATGGACTGCAAAACACAAGAACAATGGAATGTAGGCTGGGCGTGATCACTATTATCAGTAAAAATGATCACTCCAGAGCTCAAAAGATAAGTGAAGCCTGGGCGTAACCACTTTTATCATTGAAAGTGAGTGTTCCAGAGAAGCTTCAGATTCAGCAAGCTTTGCGTAACCACTTTTATCAGCAAAAGTGAGCGTTCCAGAGAAGGCAAACTTTCAGCGTATTCTGCATAACCACTTTTATCATTGAAAGTGGATGTTCCAGAGAGTCCTCAACTTGGCAAGTTGTGCGTGGCCACTTTTACTCATAAAAGTGTTAACGCACAACCACTCGACCTTCTGTGTTGCAACTCTTAGCAACGAAAGTGATAGTTCCAGACTTCCAGAATCACATAAGTCTCTGCGTAGCCACTCTTATGGAGAAAAGTGACAACACACACAATCGGGAATTTCTATAAATACCTGATTAAGCTTAGAACTTGAGGTCTTTTTTTCATTTTTTGTTTTTTCTGTTAGATTCTCGTTGAGAGAGAGTGAGAGAGAGGATTGGGGTCGAATTTCGAAGCTCCAAGAAGAGGCATTGGATTGGAGCTCGTGGAGATGGTTTCTCTACAATTCTTCTCTTCTTCTCCTTCTTTCTCTTTCTTTGTCACAATGTCTACGTAATTCTTTGTAATTAGGAGTTTATAGACCTCGAATTAATGTATTGATTTGATTCTTGCTTCTGAAATTTGAGTTTTTGGAATAATTGAGTTGTTAATTCTGCACTTTACGTAATCTTTGAATGAAAATTCATTTGATTAATCAAAGAGGAACCAAATCCAATGGGAATTGGATTTGCTTCTCTAATATGAATTAGCAACCAGAATTGGGATTTCTTAGGGATAATGGAGCTTAATTATGCAATCTTATGGTTCTAATTCTTAATGCAACTTGAAATTGAACTTCACCTAAGGGATTAGGGTGGTTTAGTTAATTGTTAGGGTCAATGAGTTAAGGGATTAACCTTTGACTATTAATATGTTAAACTGATTGTCAATTAACCAATTGATTGAATGTTCAGAGGTTTAATTGAATTAATATTGATATTCTTGTGAAATAAATTCCTAACTATCCTTCATTCATATCTCATCTCAACATAACTTTCATTTTTTGTTTTGTTGCAAGTTTAATTCTTTGTATTGTTCTGGTTTATTACTTGTACATGTTACTACTCTTCCAAATTCGTATGACTTAAATAGTTCTTGTTTTGTGAAGTGGTAATTGAATTTCTAATTCCCTGTGGAGACGATACTTGGATCTTAATTTTACTTATTACTTGCTGCAATTCCTAGTTCACTTGCTAGAGTTTAGAATTGTAACAACAACTTCCAAGTTTACTTAGCACTTTACTACTTATTTACTAACAAAACTATACTAAAAATTATAGGAAAATGTGTAACACCCAAAAATTTGTCAACTAAGCTAGTGACTCTTAGATCTAGTTTGGTTATTATTTATGGTTTGCTAGTATTGGAATAATTAGTTAGACGCTGAAAATTCTATTTTTTTTCTCTAAAGAGAATATTAACTTAACCTCTAGGTTCTGCATTTTAGAGTAACTACATGCAATACACTTGGCTTCGATATCATCCAAAATTATCCTGATTGTTTTTAGCTTTACTGCCCAAAAGTACCCTTGAAAATCTTGTTCAAAAGACCATATTTTGTCTTATTTAAATTATTGAAAAGTCATAATTATCCATCTCGAAAAATGTGAGATTTTGTAATCATTACACTAGATTCTTAATGATTACTTAGCCGTCGTAATCATTACATGGAATCTCATAAAATCTAGTAATTACTACTTTAGAGATTTCCAAATCTAGTATCGGCTACTAGATTTTCATGCAAAATGGTCTTGTTCACTAAATTACAAACATCGTAATTACCTGAATCTTTCGAAATCTAGTATCTGCCACTAGAATTATATGTAAGAAATTCTTGTCTCCTGATTTGCAGACATCATCATTTTGGAACATTCTTTTGTCTTCCAAAATGCCAACACTATGATTACCTTAATTAATTACCTTTCTTGAATTTAGCACCATGTCAAATGTCTTGTCCACATGTCAACCTAGTCACGTCACATTCCTTTCCGGCCAATCAAAATTCATGCAATTGCTGTCCAAAATCTTCTCTTTAGAATTTTGTGCAAATTTTGGGATTTGTACCACCCAAAAACCGTGTTCATGCAGTCCATAAACCATTCCATGCATTTTGCTTGCTTAAAGTAGGTATGTTTTGCTTGCAAGTTTCCCTAAAAATCACTATTCCAAATTATAAAACGTGACACCCCTTTCTTGGGTAAATTCTTTACACTTTTTACTCCTTTTTACCTTATTTGAACCGTGTGCAGTTTTTGGACTTGGAACCCTTATCCAATAAGCCAAAACTGTGAGAGCCTAATTGCATTTGGCAATTAGAACCTTGACCCTTCATATAAATCAAAATTTCTTATTCCATTTGCCCATTTTACTGCTAAAAAAAATAAAATTGAGAACCTCTCTCTCATTCTCTCTCACTTTTGCTCGCTAAACTTTCACTCACTTAAAGTCTCTCAAAATCTCTCAACTTCCCTCCAAGAAACTGAGAGGTTCCAGCCACAAAACCTCATCATTCTTCCATCCAACTCTTGCAAATACTCCACCATTTCTTCACCAACATATTCCTCCACCTTCTCTTCAAGATTTCATGTTGAAAGAGCTTACTTTGGAGGAAAAACTCAAGTCCTTTGGTGCTGTTTTCTCGGTCCAGCAAAGTTCCTTTGGAGATCTACAAGTTCTAGCCCTTTCTACCTCACTTCATGCTTCAAATTCAAAGGCAAGGGGGAGTTCTCACTTTCTTCCTCTTGATTTGCTGTCCCTTGGCTATACTTGTGAAAATTTTTTTGAAAAGATTATATTTTTATCTTCAATGACTTTGGACAAGTTGAAATTACCCTTTGCATGTTGAGTTTTCCATCTTGTACGTCACTTTTATTGCCTCTAAATTCTCCGATTTGTGCTTGGATGAGATAATCTCTTTGGAAGCTTAAATTTTTAATAATTGCATGTTGATCTCTCCTTGTGCATGTCACAAATTTTCACTTGTCTTGTTAAACCTTTTGTTCAAATGATAATTTACCCTTGGAATCATGGAACCGTGAGCTTGCTTGACAAATTTCTCCATTTTCATGTTGATTTCAAGCCTTGCATGTTTCGGTTTTCCATCTCCTAAACTCAATCTTCATGTTAAACCAAAAATCCTGCACTTGGATGATAAGATAAGGTGTTGCATGTTAAGTTCTTGCCTTGCATGTCTCAAATTTCCTATTCTTTAACCTTAATTCCTTCTTGAAACAAGTTTACCTTTTTTGGATCATAAAAGTCAAGTGTTTGAGTGCTGAAAATATTTGTGAATGCCTCAGTCTTACCTTTCTAAGCATAAATCCTTCTTGGAAATAATGTTCTGCCCTTGGATGATGAAACTATGTGCTTGCATGTTGTTTTCTTCTATTTTGCATGTCTCAGTTTTGAAAACAAAAAGGGGGGAGACTTTGGTGTTGGACAGATTTGAGTTTTGCAAAAATGACTAGTATTTCCACACTTTGATGCTTTGAAACACTTGGAAAAATTTATGGAAGTTATGAAAAGAAAATTATATGAAGTGATGTACAAATTTCACTTGACATATCTTGGTTTTGACCATTTTGAAAGCATGTCCAAATCTGAATTTTACTTTGTATGCTTTGTTTTGTGTAAGGAAGCTAAAATGAAAGAGAAACTGTTTTACCTTGGCTGGACTTGATTGAATCCGTGATGGGCTATGCTTGTGTGAATATATATTTGTTGCTTGTAAACTTGGATGAATAACTTGGACAAGAATAAATGAGTGGCTTGATTTTACCTTGCCATGGTATTGGAAATTGATGAACATTACTTGTGTGAAAGTGCTGAAAAAATGTGAATGATGTGAAATTAAACACTATTCATTCTTGGTAATTGCTCTTAGAAAACTGTGAAAGAGTATGATGTGATGCATGGCTGAAAATCTAAGTTACTTGCTATTTGCTATGAACTATGCAGTAAGACTATTATTTTGCTAGCATCACATGCATCATTCGCATTTCATTATGAAAGATTTGGTGAATTATACTAATGTGCAGCTAAAATGATTCTATAATACTATGATATCTTGATGATCTAGTGCCCTTGAGGGCTATTTTATTGAAATGGACCATGAATATGATTGGACTTATTGGAAATTCTATGATTTATCTATGTTGTGAATAATTGTGTATGAGGTATGAAAAATCAGCAAGTGTTCTATGAGGAATAGAGTGAAAAACCGAGAAGTAATAACCTTGAGTGCTTGTGAACTAATTGAATTAGTTGATGGATTAGAAGGAGTTTAAGTTTGATTGATATTCTTTCACGGAGAGCGAAAATCGAGGGGAAAGAATCAAGTGAGTAAGAGTTTAATTTGAATGTTTAATGGTTTAGAAGGTGTTAGAGATTGATGGAAATAAATGGAATGATTAGGATAAACTTGAATGGCGAGATTACCTGGATTGAGAAATGAAATAGTATTAAATTAAGAAGGACTAGACTTGAAACATGAAAGAAATAGAGTGAATCGAGAAAGAGAATATGAGTTATGGAGGATTGAATGGTTTGACTAAGCTACAGTCCAATTTACTAAATGTTGCACCAAAAATTATCCGTCAGTATGAATCTATAGAACCATGAGACTATGAATCTATGACAAATTATCTATTCTAAGCTATGAGTTCTTGAAACTATACTACTTTGAAACTATTATGAACTCATTGAACTATTATGAAGCTCATGGAATCTATATATCCATGCTACGACATGAGACTCATGGGTTCTATTTATCCATGCCGCGACCTGAGGCCCACAGAAACTATCTATCCATGCTACTGCATGTGACTCATGGAATTTATCTGTACTATGATGCTAAGCCCATGATGGCTTCTATTGTCACTGTGCAATAAGCCTCCAAGCGGCTAAATGAAATGAGAAAACTATCAAAAGAAAACTGAAAATGATACTTCATGCATCATACTATCTTTTGAATGACTTGATGGCATTACAGAGGCACAACTGTAAGTAGTGGAGGTTCGATCCCAAGTAGAACTTTTGGGGGTGGCGAAAGGGGGAATATTCGACCTAAGTGGCATAGTTAGTTGAGCTACCTATAGCTGAGTCGTGACCCAACTTGCAAGACCTTAGCCAAACCCGACAAGAGCTCCACGTCCTAGGGTCATTGATGTCCATTCCTGAATGTGCCAAATGGCACTACACATCAAACTGATGTGCTACTATTTCTATTTTCTATCTATAATCTTACTGTGCATAGTAGGGAATGGAGTCCTCCGATCGCCAAAAAACTTGAATCTATCTATCTATCTCTATGATAAAAGCTGGGCAAGTCGCCAGTCATAGAGGAATGGGATCCCCATGCATCATTGAATGCTATTGAAACATGAGAGACTATATGGGTGAGATTGAAACTTACATTCATGCATCATATACATTATTACTAGGAATGGTTGATTGATTATGAATTTGGCAATGAATATGATTATTGTTTATCACCCTACTATTCTATTGATTGTTTGATGATGATGGATGCTGAATTATTAGACTAGTTTGGGATTATGACGCTGTCTTCCTTGGAGTATGGCAATTTGACTGCTGTTTGTGTATGGAGAACTCACCCCTTTGATTTTGTTGTGGTGCTGTTCTTTCTTTTATTTATATAGATGGACAGGAACAAGGTGAAGGTATGGATCCTTCCTTCTGAAGAGGACATGTGGGTGTTTGATTCTACGGCTCAGCAAAGTATATGATGAATCCACATTTTATTCGATTTTTACTTGTCTTTTCAGTGTTCTTTAATAGAAAAAGTAAACTTAGAGAGTGTAAATAACATAAAAATATCATTTTGCTCAAATATCATAGGTTTCTTAATTTTTGGTTAATTTACATTGATTTACATAGATATAATTTGCAATTTTTATTATTTAAATAATTGTGTAAGAATTTCTGGACTTATTCCATGGATTTTTAGCATTTGAGAAAGTTTGAGTTAGAAGTGACCACTTTGGATTCCATAGTGGACACTACAGCAAGCTAGATCTAGAAGGGCAGATTAAAGTGATCACTCTGATTCTATAGTAGACACTACAGAGACCCCAATTTGAAGAGGTGATGGGCAAAGTTACTTTGGTCCCATAGTAGACACTCTAAGGCAGACCAAAGTGATCACTTCAATTCCAAAGTGAACACTCCAGAGAAGGCCAAAGTCACCCAGACCGGCGCGTAACTACTATGATTCATAGTAGACACTCTAGAGAGGGTCAACAGCATGGTGTCCTGCGTGTAATCACTATGAAACCATAGTAGCTATTATGGGAGTGCTGCGCATCATCACTATGAACCATAGTAACTACTATGAGCAAAAATCTCTGCACTATAAATAGAACTTTAGAAATTAGGGTATGGAGCTTTTACACATTTTTAGCTTCTTTTACATTGATGTCATTGATTTCTCTTTATTTTCATCTTAAATTTGTAAGACCCATCCTCATAGAGGGCTAAACTTTCTTGTAATTCTTAGTGAGTTCATGGATTCTTGAATTCCTGGGTATGAATGTCAATATAAGTCCCTTTCCTTCATGAATTTATATTTCCCAACTCTTTCAATCGAATTAATGGTTGAATGAGGGGAACATTGCTTAATTAACCCTAATTCTTTTTAATGAAATTCTTAACTTGGTTTGCTTAATCCTAAGTTAATTTCTAAGGTTGCGTAATCTTGGGGAAAAGAGTTGGAGCCCATTAAATTTGCTTCAATTCATATGGAATTTTAAGGTTAATTCTCGTTTGTTGAGTTAATCTAATTCAGAGGAAGAGGAAAAGTATTGAATCTTAAGAGGAATAGGGATAGAATCACATGAATGAACTAAGGATTGCTACATTTCATTAATTGAACTCATTAATTTCATCACTTGCCTTTACATTAAAATTGGAATCACACAAAACCCCCTTTTTAATTGCTTTCATAGTAAATGTTTACAACATGTTCAATGTATGTTACCAACCAAAGTCATTGGAGACAACCTAGGCTTGCATCCTAGACTACATAAAAATTCTGCATATTTTGATGAGATTGGCGACAAATCTTTATGCAAATGAAAAATGTATCATCAAATTGGCGCCATTGCTAGGGACTTTGGTGTTAATTTGCATTGAACTTGTTAGTTACTCTGTTTTAGTGTTTTGTTTTTAATTTTTCTGCACTTTGCTCTATTTTTGCTACATAATTCTGCAAAATTCTGCAGAATTTGTGATTATGTGTTATGTTTTTCTTGTAATATTTTGCATTTTCTTTCTATTTCTTGTTGCTTAGTGTTATTGCTTTATTTTACTGCACTTAGACATCAGTTTTCTGCATAATTGTTATCTGAATTTTTTTGCATTTTTTCTGTTTCATTTAGCCTACTTCTTTTCGTTCCTTGTAGTTAGTTTATATTGTATAACCAGATCAAATCCTGGAGACTTGTATCCACTTGATCCAGAGATTGATAGGACATTTCATAGTAGCATTAGAATACATAGACATAATTCTGAACATTTTAAAGAACTTTCATTTCCTTCATCTATCTACTCATCACCACATTCTTTAAATTTTGAATTGGACCAAATAACTGATAATGAAAGAACATTAAAGGAACTGGCTGCACCTGATGTAACATATCAAACTTTATGCATACATTATCCTGACATTTATGCTCCTTTTGTTCTTAAGATTGGACTAATACACTTGTTGCCTAGATTCCATGGTCTTGCAGGTGAAGATCCACACAAGCACCTCAAGGAATTCCACATAGTTTGTTCGGTCATAAGGCCAAAAGGTGTGCCTGAGGAGCATGTCAAATTGAAAGCCTTCCCTTTTTCTCCCATGGATGCAGCCAAGGATTGGCTCTACTATCTCCCTCCTGGATCTATTACCAGTTTGGACAACTTGAAGAGGCTTTTCCTAGAGAAATTTTTTCCAGCATCAAGAGCTGCATCTATAATGAAGGAAATTTGTAGGATAAGACAGCTGGAAAGAGAGACCCTCTATGAATATTGGGAAAGATTCAAGAGGTTGTGTGCTAGCTGTCCCCACCATCAAATTAGTGATCAATTGTTGATACAATACTTTTATGAGGAATTGCACCCTATGGACCGAAGCATGATAGACGCCGCAAGTAAAGGGGCATTGGTAGACAAAACTCCGGTTGCAGCCCGCAACTTGATTGAGAACATGGCTGCCAACTCCCAACAATTTGCAACAAGACAAAACTCTTGTGTTACCAGAAATGTAAGTGAAGTGCAACTTACTGAATCTAGTAACCTGGAACACAAGCTTGATAAATTAGCATCCATGGTAAAGCAATTGGCTTATATGCAAAAGAGTGTTGCTGCATCTTCACCTCCTCCACCATCCATTCCAGCCATGTTATGTGGCATTTGTTTTGCTACAGATCATTATATTGATAGCTGCCCCACACTACAAGAGTCTGACACTTTAGAAGGTAATCCTCAAACTTATGCTGCAAATATTTACACTAATAAATTTCCTTTTCCAAATTCACAGCAATAGCCCAATTAGGATCTATCTTCCAATAGATACAACCCAGGCTTGAGGAACCATCCAAATTTGAGATGGGAGAGCAATTCTCAACAGCACAACTAGCAGCAAGGCACTCAATATCAAGCACATCATGCTGGCCCAAATAGATCCCATGAATCCCAACATCAACCACAACAAGTTCAGCACCATCACCAACCATCTTCTTCACAACCAAGTGCATCCCAGAAAAATGAACCATCATTGGAGGAGCTTATGAAGCAATTGACCATGAATAACATCACTTTCTAGCAGTGAACCGAGGCTAGTATCAAAACTTTAGAGAATCAAATTGGACAGTTAGCCTTCTCTCTGAACCAGATGCAATCTCAAGGCTCAGGGAACCTCCTTGTACAAACTATTGTAAATCCCAAAAATGTGAGTGCAATCACCCTAAGATCTGGAAAAGTAATGCAAGAGCCCACAATGCCCAAGGAGAAGGAAGACTCAAGCTGTACTCCAGCTACAATTGGTCAAAATGGAGAGGAAAAGACTCAAGAACAACCAGAATCCATACCTGCCCAACAAAAGGTGGCAGAAAATGTTGAAGGGCCAATTCCTCTACCATTCCCTTAGAGAGTTATCCAGCCAAGTAAAAAGATTGAAGAGGCTGAGAAAGAGATTTTAGAAACCTTCAGGAAGGTAGAGGTGAACATACATCTACTAGACGCAATCAAGCAAATACCCAAGTATGCCAAATTCTTGAAAGATTTTTGTACTCACAAGAGGCGTCTTAAAGGTAATGAGAAGGTAAATATGGGTAGAAATGTTTCTGTACTTTTTGAGAAACAAAGGACCACAATGCCTGAGAAATGTAGGGACCCAGGAACATTCACCATCCCATGCATCATTGGTAATAATAGGACTGAGAATGCCATGTTAGATTTAAGAGCATCCATAAATGTCATGCCATTGTTTATTTTTACTTCACTGTCTCTTGGCCCTCTGCAGCCTACAGGTGTAGTTATTCAGTTAGCCAATAGGAGCATAACAAACTCAGCTAGGATTGTTGAAGATGTGCTAGTCAGAGTAAATGATCTTATCTTCCTAACTAACGTCTACATCTTGGATATGCAAGAGGGCGAGTCAATTAAAGGTGCTGAACCAATCATCCTAGGAAGGCTGTTCTTGAAGACTGCAAGAACAAAAATTGATGTGCACGCAGAACACTTACTATGGAGTTTAGGGACAACATTGTGCACTTTAACATATTTGATGCTATGAAGCATCCATCTGAAGAACATTCTATCTTCCAAATTAGTTTATTTGATGATTTGATAGATGAACAATTTTCTAAATTTTTAGAAACAAATTTTTCTTTTAATTTTTCTGAATGTATAGATACGCCCATTTGTAAATATTGTAATAATTCTTCTTTATGTGACACTTGTATTTTTGACATTTTGAATGTGAATTCTGCAACTTCTAATATTGAAGAGATTGACAAATTAATAGGGGAAGAATGTGATGTTTTGAGTTCAACAAGTACAATTGAATCTAACCCCTTTGATTTGAATGTTACAGAGATTTCTTCTGCTGAAAGTGTTAAATCACTTCCCTCAGTGGAGCAACCTCCCACATTGGAGCTTAAGCCCTTGCCAGAACATTTGAAATATGCCTATCTAGAGGCAGATGAAAAGCTCCTAGTGATAATCTCCACGAAGCTAAATGTTGAACAAGAGAAGAAACTCCTTGAAGTGATAAAGAGGCATAAGAAAGTTATAGGCTGGACCTTTGCTGATATTTTTGGAATCAGCCTCTCTTTGTGCATGCACAGAATACTATTAGAGGAGGATGTCAAACCAGTGAGGCAGCCTCAGAGGAGGGTAAATCCCATCATCTTAGATGTGGTGAAGAAGGAGGTCACCAAGTTACTACAGGCTGAGATTATCTACCCTATCTTAGACAACACTTGGGTCAGCTCGGTCCAAGTGGTCTCAAAGAAATCTGGACTCACTGTGGTGAAGAATGAGAAAAATGAATCAATATCCACCAGAGTTCAGAATAGTTGGAGAGTGTGCATAGACTATAGGAGATTAAACTAAGCAACTCAGAAGGATCATTTTCCACTACCCTTCATTGATCAGATGCTGGAGAGGTTGGCTGGTCAGTCTCATTATTGTTTTCTTGATGGTTTTTCCAGTTATTTTCAAATTTGCATAGAACTTGAAGATCAGGAAAAAACCACATTTACATGTCCTTTTGGCACTTTTGCCTATAGGAGAATGCCCTTTGGCTTGTGCAATGCATGCCCTAGGAACATTTCAAAGGTGTATGTTAAGTATTTTTTCTGATTTAGTGGAGCATTGTATAGGCTAAACACTAGCAAGTGCACTAGGAATTGTAGCAAGTAATGAGTACTTTTAAAATTAGAGTATTGTCTCTATAGGGAATTAGGAATTCAATTACCACTTCACAGAGCAAGAACTATTTGAGTCATACGAATTTGTAAGAGTAGTAACATGTAAAAAGAACAACCGATGGTAGACAAAGTGAAAAGAAGAATTGCAGTTCACAGAAGAGAAGTTCAAAGAATTTCTTTACCGCCAAAACAATACAGAGTATTAAACTTGCAGTAAAACAGAGAATGAAAGTTGTGTTGAGATGAGATATGAATGAAGGATAGTTAGGAATTTATTTCACAAGAATATCAATATTAATTCAATTAAACCCTCTGAACATTCAAGCAATTGGTTAATTGACAATCAGTTTCACATATAACTAGTCAAAGGTTAAGCCCTTAACTCATTGACCCTAATGATAAACTAAACCCCCCTAATCTCTTAGGTGAGATTCAATTTCAAGTTGCATTAAGAATTAGAACCATAAGATTGCAGAATTAAGTTCCTTTATCCCTAAGAATTTCCTAATTCTAGTTGCTAATTCAGATTAGAGAAACAGATCCAATTTCCATTGGTAAAAGTTCCTCTTTGGTTAATCAAGTGAATTCCTATTCAAAGATTACGTGAACAGCAGAATTAACAACTCAAAGTTCAGAAGAAAAAGTTGAATCAATACATCAATTCAAGATCCATAAACTCCTAACTACGAAGAATTAAGCAAACATTACAACAAAGAAAAAGAAAGAAGGAGAAGAAGGAAAGAAACGCAGAAGATCCATCTTCAACAATCCCCAATCCGATTCCTCTTCTTAGAGCTTGATGTTTGTCCCCAATCCTCTCTCTGACTCTCCCTGAATGAATAAAATGAAGTGAAAACTAAAAATAAGCAAAAAACAAGAGGAAAGTGGAACTATCACTTTCGCTGATAAGAGTAGCAACACAAGAGGTCGAGTGGTTGTGCGTGGTCACTTTCGAGAGCAAGAGTGACCACGTACAACTTGCCTTGATACACTCCTCTCTGGAACATCCACTTTCACCAGCAAGAGTGGTTACGCGCTTCTCGCTAAAATTAAGTCTTCTCTGGAGCACTCACTTTCGCTAGCGAGAGTGTTAAGGCCCAGTGTATATTCCTCTTTAATGCCTGGAGTGATTACTTTCACTGACAATAGTGATCACGCTCAGTTTGCATTCCATAATTCTTGTGCTTTGGATCCAGAATTGATACTCTTCTTCTTTCTTTTCATTGATTTTCCATCTCCATGAACCTTACTTAGATTATTCCTACAAAAACAAGATTAAATTCTTAATTTCTAAGCAGAAATCTCACAAATGCTAAAATAACTACATATTAAAAGAAAACCTTCAATCATTCTATTTTTCTAAGTTTTTCTGCTTTTTCTAACATATTTTCCTTATCAAATGGGTTAGAATTACACTAAAATATTAGTAAAAATATGGAGTCATCATATAGAAGTCTTTATGGATGATTTCACTATATATGGCCCATCTTTTTCTGCATGCTTGGTTAACTTAGAAAAAGTTTTGAAAAGATGCATTGACACTAATCTTGTGCTAAATTTTGAAAAATACCATTTCATGGTAGAGTAAGGTGTAGTGTTAGGCCATATCATATCTATAAAAGGAATTGAAGTAGATCCTGCAAAATTAGATGTTATTGCATAATTTCCTTACCCCTCTTGTGTTCGAGAGGTTCGTGCTTTTCTTGGCCATGCAGGGTTCTATAGGAGATTTATCCAGAACTTCTCCAAAATTGTCATTCCCCTGTCCAAGCTATTACAAAAAGAGGCTGAGTTCAATTTTGATGAAAAGTGTAAAATAGCATTTAATATGCTTAAGGAAGCCCTGACCACCACACCCATCATCCAACCTCCAGATTGGACCAAGCCATTTGAATTGATGTGTGATGCATCCAATTTTGCAGTGGGGGCTGCCTTGACACAGCGGGTTGGTAAGTTTCCTCACATTATTCATTATGCTTCTAGAACTTTGGATCCAGCACAATGTAATTACATAACAACTAAAAAAGAATTGTTGACCATAGTCTTTGCATTGGACAAGTTTAGATCATATCTTTTAGGGTCAAAAGTTATGGTTTTTACTGATCATTCTGCCTTGAAGTATTTGCTGAGAAAGACAGATTCTAAGCCCAGGCTCATAAGAAGGATGCTTCTACTTCAAGAGTTTGATTTGGAGATCAAGGATAGAAGTGAAACTCAGAATTTGGTAGCCAACCACCTGAGCAGGATAGAGGGAGTTCTTGACCCAATTCCAATTTTAGATGATTTTTCTGATGAACAACTCTTAGAGTTGTATGCTTCACAGGCACCCTGGTATGCTGATATTGTGAACTTTCTTGTTGCAGGAGTCTTCCCAATAGGTGCACCAAAGGCTAAAAAGGATAAGATAAGGAGTGATGCCAAACATTACGTTTAGGATGACCCTTATTTATAGAAATTCTGCAGTGACCAAGTTATCAAAAGGTGCGTGCCTGATGAAGAGATTCCATCCATAATATAGTTTTGCCATGCCTCAACTATAGGAGGTCATCAAGCACCTCAGAGAACAGCAAGGAATCCAATGCAAAAAGAATCTACAAAAAAAGTTATGGCCAAATTAGTGAACAAAGGTCAGAATAGAAAAACATGAGTATTTTCAAGAAATTCATAATTAATGCAAAAAAATGAGTCATCACAGACGCAAAGGATGCAATAAGACTATAAATGTGGTAACAAAATATGAGTCACTAAGGACCAAAACGAGAAAAAAACTGGAACTTCGTCCCAAAGGCGTAAGGAAGTGCTAGGAGGGGAAAGAGCGGTAAGGAAACCTTCCTTTGAGTCGTAAGAATCACTTCCAAGGAGTTTCAGTGGCTAGAGACGAGAATTGCACGCATGCCTTAGCCGCTAAGCAAAAAGGGACCAACATGAGACCAAAACTGGAACTAGGACCCAAAAGCAACAGGAAGCGCTAGAAGGGGGAAGAGCGGTGGGGAACCATTCCTTTTAGTCGTAGGAGTCACTTCCAAGGACTTTCAACGGCTCGACACGAGTTTTGCACACGTTCCTTAGCCACTAAGAATAAGGGGACCAAAATGAGACCAAAACTGGAACTTGAGCCAAAAGCACAAGGAAGGGCCAGGAGGAAAGGGAGCAATGGGGAACCCTTCCTTTGAGTCGTAGAGTCACTTCAAAGAGTTTTAGTGGCCCAAGACGAGTTTTGCACGCACTCCTTAGTCGCTAAGCAGAAGGGACCAAAAAGAGAACAAAACTGGAACTTGGGCCCAAAAACTCAAGCAAGCGCCAGAAGGAGAGAGAGCGGTGGGGAACCCTTCCTATGACTCGTAGGAGTCACTTCCAACAAGTTTCAGTGGCCAAAGACAAGAATTACACGCATTCCTTAACCGCTAAGCATAGGGGACCAAAACGAGACCAAAACTGGAAAATGGGCTCAAAAGTAGAAGGAAGCGCTAGGAGGAGAGAGAGCAGTGGGGAACCCTTCCAATACCTGATAGGAGTCACTTCCAAGGAGTTTCAGTGGCTTGAGACAAGTTTTGCATGCGTTTCTTAGCCGCTAAGCATAAGAGGACAGAAACGAGACCAAAACTGGAAATTGTGCCAATGTCTCCAGGAAGCACCAAAAGGGGAGAGAGCGATGGGGAACCCTTTCTTTGAGTCCTAAGAGTCACTTCCAAAGAGTTTCAGTGGCCAGAGACGAGAATTACATAAATTCCTTAGCCGCTAAGCATAAGGGGACCAAAACGAGAACAAAACTGGAACGTGGTCCCAAAAGCGCAAGGGAGCGCCAGGAGGAGAGAGAGCGGTGGGTAACTCTTTGTTTGAGTTGTAAAAGTTACTTCCAAAAAGTTACAGTGGCCCCAAACGAGTTTTGCACACATTCCTTAGCCGCTAAGCATAAGGGGACCAAAACGAGACCGAAACTGGAAATTGCGCCAAAAGGCACCAGAAGGGGAGAGAGCAGTGGAGAACCCTTTCCTTGAGTCCTAAGGGTCACGTCCAATGAGTTTCAGTGGTCAAAGATGAGAATTACAGGCGTTCCTTAGCTACTAAGCATAAGGGGACCAAAACGAGACCAAAATTGGAACTTGGGCCCAAAAGTAGAAAGAAGCGCAAAGAGGAGAAAAAGCAGTGGGGAACCCTTCCAGTACCTCGTAGGAGTCACTTCCATGGAGGTTCAGTTTCCCGAGACAAGTTTTGCATGCGTTCCTTAGCCACTAAGCATAAGGGGACAGAAACAAGACCAAAACTTGAACTTGGCCCCAAAGGACCCAGGAAGCACGAAAAGGCGAGAGAGTGGTGGCGAACCATTCCTTTGAGTCCTAGGAGTCACTTTGAAGGTGTTTTAGTGGTTTGAGATGAGTTTAGCACATGTTCCTTAGCCGCTAAGCAAAAAGGGACCAAAATAAGACTAAAATTGGAACTTCAGCCCAAAGGCAAGAAGAAGCAGCAGGAGGAGAAAGAGCAGTGGGAAACCCTTCCTTTGACTCGTGGGAGTCTCTTCCAAGGAGTTTCAGTAGAACGAGATGAGTTTTGCATGTATTCCTTAGCCGTTAAGCAAAAGGAGACCAAAACGAGACCAAAATTAGAACTTCATCCCAAATGTGCCAGGAAGAGCCAAGAGGGGAGAGAGCGGTAAGGAACCCTTCCTTTGAGCCCTAGGAGTTACTTCCAACAAGTTTCAGTGGCCCGCGACAAGTTTTGCACGCGTTCCTTGGCCGCTAGGCAAAAGGGGACCAAGACGAGACAAAAAGTAGAATTGGACCCAAAGGCGCTAGGAAGCACCAGGAGGGGAGAGAGCGGTAGGGAACCTTTGCTTTAAGTCCTAGGAGTCACTTCCAAGGAGCTTAAGTGGCCAGAGACGAGAATTACATGCACTCCTTAGCCCCTAAGCATATGGGGACCAAAATGAAACCAAAACTGGAACTTAGGCCAAAAGGTGCTAGGAAGTGCAAGGAGCGGAGAGAGCGGTGGGGAACTCTTCCTTTGAGTCCTAGTAGTCACTTTGAAGGAGTGTCAGTGGTTTGAGATGAGTTTACCATGCATTTCTTAGTGATTAAGCAAAAGGGGACTAAAACGAGACCAGAACTAGAACTTGCGCACAAAGGCGTCAAGAAACCCTAGGAGGGGAGAGAGTAGTGGGAAACCCTTCCTTTGACTCGTAGGAGTCACTTCCAAGGAGTTTCAATAGCTCGAGATGAGTTTTTCATGCATTCCTTAATCGCTAAGCAAAAGGAGACCAAAACTAGAACTTAGTCCCAAAAGCATTAGAAAGCGCTTGGAGGAGAGAGAGCAGTAAGGAACTCATCCTTTGAGTTGTAAAAGCCACTTCCAAAAATTTTCAGTGGCCCGAGACAAGTTTTGCACGCGTTCCTTAGCTGCGAAGCATAAGGAGACCAAAACGAGACCAAAACTAGAACTTCGGCCCAAAGGCGCTAGGAAGCACCAGGAGGAGAGAAAGCAGTAAAGAACCTTTCCTTTGTGTCCTAGGAGTTACTTCCAAGTAGTTTCAGTGGTCCGAGACAAGTTTTGCACATGTTCCTTAGTTGCTAAGCAAAAAGGGACCAAAACTGGAAATTGGGCCCAAAGGCGCCAGGAAGTGCCAGGAGGGGAGTGAGCGGTGGGGAGAGAGTGGTGGGGAACCCTTGATTTGAGTCCTAGGAGTCACTTCCAAGGAGTTTTGGTGGCCAGAGATGAGAAATACACCCATTCCTTAGCCACTAAGCATAAGGGGACCAAAACGAGACCAAAACTGGAACTTGGGCCCAAAAGCAGAAGGAAGCGCCAGGAGGAGAGAGAGCAGTGGCGAACCCTTCCTAGGAGTCGTAGGAGTCATTTCTAAGGAGTTTCAGTGGCCCAAGACAAATTTTGCATGCGTTCCTTAGCAGCTAAGCATAAGGGGACCAAAACGAGACCAAAATTGGAAATTGGGCCCAAAAGCACAAGGAACCGCCTGGAGGACAGAGTAGTGGGAAACCCTTCCTTTGAGTTATAGGAGTCACATCCAAGGAGTTTGAGTGGCTCGAGACGAGTTTTGAAAGCATTCCTTGGCCGCTAAGCAAAAGGAGACCACAGCGACACAAAAACTGGAACTTTGACCCAAAAATGCAAAGAAGCGCCAAAAGGAGAGAGAACGGTGGGGAACCCTTCCTAGGAGTCATAGGAGTCATAGGAGTCATTTCTAAGGAGTTTCAGTTGCTCGAAAGAGTTTTGTATGCATTCCTTAGCCGCTAGCATAAGGGGACCAAAACGAGTCCAAAACTAGAACTTGGGCCTAAAGGTGCTAGGAAGGGAAAGAGCGGTGGGGAACCCTTCCTTTGAGTCCTAGTAGTCACTTTAAAGGAGTTTTAGTGGTACGAGATGAGTTTACCATGTGTTCCTTCGCCGCTAAGCAAAAGGGGACCAAAACATGACCAGAACTAGAACTTGGGCCCAAAGGCGCCAAGAAGTGCTAGAACGGGAGAGAGTGGGGGGAAACCCTTCCTTTGACTCATAGAAGTCACTTCTAAGGAGTTTCAGTAGCCTGAGACGAGTTTTGCATGCATTCCTTAGCTGCTAAGCAAAAGGAGACCAAAACTAGAAATTGGGCACAAATGCGCCAGCAAGCGCCAGGTGGGGGGAGAGCGGTGGGGAACTCTTGCTTTGAGTAGTAGAAATCACTTCCAAGAAGTTTCAGTGGCTTGAGACGAGTTTTGTATGCATTCCTTAGCTGTTAAGCATAAGAGGACCGAAACGAGACCAAAACTAGAACTTGGGCCCAAAGGCACCAGGAAGCGCCAGGAGGGAAAAGAGTGGTGAGGAACCCTTCCTTTGAGCCCTAGTAGTCACTTTGAAGGAGTTTCAGGGGTTCGAGATGAGTTTACTATGCATTCCTTAGTCGGTAAGCAAAAGGGAACCCAAATGAGACCAGAACTGGAACTTGGGCCCAAAGGCGAGAAGAAGTACCAAGAGGGAAGAGAGTGGTGGGAAACCATTCCTTTGAATCTTAGGAGTCACTTCTAAGGAGTTTCAGTAGCCCGAGATAAGATTTTCATGCATTCTGTAGTCGCTAAGCAAAAGGAGACTAAAACTGGAACTTCGACCGAAAAGCGCCACGAAGCACCAGGAGAGGAGAAAGCGGTAAGGAACCCTTCCTTTGTGTACTAGGAGTTACTTCCAAGCACTTTCAGTGGTCCGAGACAAGTTTTGCACGCGTTCCTTAGGTGCTAAGCAAAACGAGACCAAAACTGGAAATTGGGGCCAAAAGCACAAGAAACTGCCAGGAGGACAAAGAGTTGTGGGGAACCCTTCCGTTGAGTCGTAGGAGTCACTTCTAAGGAGTTTCAGTGGCTCGAGACCAGTTTTAAAAGCATTTCTTAGCCGCTAAGCAAAAGGAGACCAAAGCAAGACCAAAATTGGAACTTGGACCCAAAAGCGCAAAGAAGCGCTAAGAGGGGAGAGAGCGGTAAGGAACGTTTCCTTTAAGTCCTAGGAGATAGTTCGAAGTAGTTTCAGTGGCCTGAGACGAGTTTTGCGCACGTTCCTTAGCTGCTAAGCAAAAGGAGACCAAAACTGGAAACTGGGCCCAAAGGTGCCAGGGAGCACTAGGAGGAGAGATAGCGGTGAGGAACCCTTCCTTTGAGTGGTAAAAGTCACTTCGAAGGAGTTTATGTGGCTCGAGATGAGTTTTGCTTGTGTTCCTTAGCCGTTAGCATAGGGGGACCAAAACGAGACCAAAATTAGAACCTGGGCCCAAAGACGTCAGGAAGCGCCAGGAGGGGAAAGAGTGGTGGGGAACCCTTCCTTTGACTCGTAGGAGTCACTTCCAAGGAGTTTCAGTAGCTCGAGATGACTTTTTCATGCATTCCTTAGTCACTAAGCAAAAGGAGACCAAAACTGAAACTTCAGCCCAAAGGTGCCAGGAAGTACCAGAAAGGGAGAGAGTAGTAACGAACCCTTCCTTTGTGTCATAGGAGTTACTTCTAGCAGTTTCAGTGGCCCAAGACAAGTTTTGTACGCATTCCTTAGCTGCTAAGCAAAAAAAGACCAAAACTAGAAATTGGACGCAAAGGCGCAAGGAAGTGCTAGGAGGGGAGAGAGCAGTGGGGAACTCTTGCTTTAAGTCCTAGGAGTCACTTCCAAGGAGTTTCTGTGGTCAGAGACGAGAATTACACCCATTCCTTAGCCGCGACGCATAAGGGGACCATAACGAGATCAAAACCAGAACTTGGGCCTAAAAACCAAGGAACCACTAGGGGGACAGAGAGCAGTGGGGAACCTTTCCTTTGACTTATAGAAGTCACTTCCAAGGAGTTTCAGTTGCCTGAGATGAGTTTTTCATGCATTATGTAGTCATTAAGCAAGAGAAGACCAACGCGAGACCAAAATTAGAACTTGGACCCAAAATCGCAAAGAAGCACCAAGAGGCGAGAGAGCAGTAAGGAACCCTTCCTTTGAGTCCTAGGAGACACTTCCAAGGAGTTTCAGCAGCTTGAGACAAGTTTTGCACTCGTTCCTTAGCCGCTAAGCAAAAGGAGACAAAAATTGGAAATTAGGCCCAAAAGTGCCAGAAAGCTCCAGGCGGGGAGAGACCGGTGGGGAACCCTTCGTTTGAGTCCTAGAAGTCACATTGATGGAGTTTGAGTGGTTCGAGAGGAGTTTACCACGCGTTCCTTAGCAGTTAAGCAAAAGCGGACCAAAACGAGGCCAAAACTGGAACTTGGGCTCAAAGGCGCCCAGAAGTGCCAGGAGGGAGAGAGTGGTGGGACACCCTTCCTTTGACTCGTAGGAGTCACTTTCAAGCAGTTTCCGTACCCCAAGATGAGTTTTGCACGCGTTCCTTAGTCGTTAAGCAAAAGGAGACCAAAACAAAACCAAAACTGGAGTGGGGAACCTTTCCTTTGAGTCCTAGTAGTTAAGTTGAAGGAGTTTGAGTGGTTCGAGAGGATTTTACCACGCGTTCCTTAGCCGCTAAGCAAATGGGGACCAAAACGAGACCAGAACTGGAACTTGGGTGTTACTTTTACAACTGCTGTTGCACTGAAAGCAAACTGACTAGCAAATGTACTAGTGTTGTTGTAGCAAGTTATAAAAAAAATCTTAGAATCAAATTGAGTTCCAAGTATCGTCCTTAGGGAATAAAGTTCTCAATTACCACTTCACAAGATCACAATTAATTGAGCTTTACAAATTTCAGATGGATTTGGTATGAATGTATCAAAAACGAAATTAGAAAGTAAAACTGAACAGTTAGCATAAAAGTAAATAGTAAACAGATGTAGAAAGAGTAGCTAGGAAATTGTTTCACCAAAACTTCAACATTGAATCAATAAAGTTCTGAACTTTCAAGCATTTAGATGGAATGACAATCAGTTTCACGTTATATTAATCAAAGGACAATCCCTTATCTCAATGAATCTAGCATCTAATCAAATCACTCTAATCCCTTAGATCTAATTCAATCAAATGCTGCATTAAGTTTGAGAAACCAAAAGATTGCAAGATTAAGATATCTTATCCCTAAGAAACCAATAACCTTGGCAATTAATTCAGATCTGAGAAACAAATTCAATTCCCATTTATAAGAGTTCCTCTATGATTAGTTGATCAAATTTCCATTCAATCACTACTTTAACAGCAAAATCAATCACTCAACCCAATCTAAAACTCAAAGTTCAGATCCAAAATCAATTCAACATTTCTATTTCAGATTCACAGTTCCTAACCACAAAGAGTTTAAGCAAACATTACAAAAAGAGAAGAGAAAAAAGAATGAACAAAGAAGAAACATCTTCAAGCCAATCTCTAATCTAATCCCTCAAGAAATGAAGCTTGGTGTTCGTCCTCAATCTCCCTCTCTGACTCTCTCAACAACAAAAACAAATGGAAAATAAAAAATGAACCAAAAAAGTCCTCCTAAATTCCTGAGCTAATTGTCTTTTATAGAATTCCCGCTCTGCTGGCGTGATCACTTTTGCCAGCAATAGTAATCACGCAGAGGCTAATTCTTCATTTCCACTTGCGCGTGTTCACTTTTGCTGGTGATAGTAGCCATATGCACTTCAAAGTGTTCACTTTTGTTGAAAATAGTAGCCACTCAGAAGCTTCCCTTAATAATGTCATGTGCGTGTTCACTTCTGCTAGAAATAATAAACACGCAGAGTCTACCTTCTTGCGCGTGTTCACTTTTGTGGATAATAGTGAACACGCACAACAACTCTTCTTGGAGGACTCTCTGGAACGCTCACTTTTTCCAGAAAAAGTGATTACGCAGAAGCTTTTCTCAATGTAACCTCTCTGGAACAATCACTTTTGCCAGCAAAAGTGATTACGCAGAAACTCTTCTTCATTTTATGGTTCTGGAGTGATCACTTTTACCAGCGAAAGTGATCACTCAGAGGCTATTCTTCAATTATCAACTTCTTTCCTCCAATTTTTGTTACTTTTCTTCTATTTTTCCTTTGATCATCCAATCCTCATGAACATAGCTCAGAATTCCCTACAAAAGCATACTTGAATTGTCACTTTTTACATAGAAAATCAATGAATTTTAAAATAACTATGTTTAAAAGTGACATGTAACATTTTATTATTTTTTTAAGGGTTTTCTACTATTTCTAGCATGTTTTGTTTATTAATTGCACTAAAAACTATTGTAAAATACTAGTAAAATATAGATTCATCACTACCTCAAACTTGAATTTTTGCTTGTCCTCAAGCAAATTAGAACATGTCAACAGTGTAAATTCTTATTAATATGCAAAAAGAACATTTTGCTTGTCAAACTTAATGCAAATTAGATGCAAAAAGAACATTTTGCTTGTCCTCAAACTTGAATTTTTGCTTGTCCTCAAGCAAATTAGAACATTTTCATATGCAAAAAGAAGTTGGAAAGGATCCCATAAAGTCTATTCCCCATACATCAAACAGTTCCACCTCCAAGATATTATTCAAAGACGTCTCATGTCTTCTGGAAATGTTACCAACTCTTTGGCATTTATCACAGTTTTCTACATAAATTTTTGCATCTCTGAACAATGTAGGCCAGAAAAATCCAGCTTGTAATACTTTGGCAGCTGTTCTTGATCCACCATGATGGCCTCCATAATCTGAATTGTGGCAATGCCATAAGATATCAGCTTGTCCTTTCTGTGGAATACATCTTCTCAAAATGCCATCTACTTGATTTTTGAATAGATGAGGATCTTCCCAAATATAGAACTTGCTGTCATGAAGAAATTTCTTTCTTTGCTGCCAATTCATTCTCTTTGGAATATGCTGAGTGGCCTTCAAATTTGCTATATCAGCAAACCAAGGTAATTCATCCACAGTTAGCAGCTTTTCATCAAGAAATTCTTCATTAATATCCAAGTAATCTGATGGCAATGTGTCCAATGGAATTTGGGATAGATGGTTTGCAACACCATTCTCTTTTCCTTTCTTATCTCGAATTTCTAACTCAAATTATTGAAGTAGTAGAATCCATCTCAAAAGTCTTGGTTTAGCATCATGCTTAGAAAGCAAATATTTCAGAGCAGTATGGTCAGTATATACCACAACCTTGGACCCTCTAAATAAGACCTGAACTTATCAAAAGCAAATACTATAGCAAGCAACTCTTTTTCAGTGGTTGTGTAATTAATTTGTGCAGAGTTTAGGACTCTACTAGCATAGTAAATCACATGTAGTCTTTTATCTTTTCTTTGTCCTAATACAACACCCACTGCGTTGTCACTTGCATCAGACATTAGCTCAAATGGTACAGTCTAGTCAGGTTTAACAAGAATTGGAGTAGAAATCAATTTTTCTTTTAAAATAGTAAAAGCATGCATACAAGATTCATCAAATACAAATGTTGCATCCTTTACAAGCAAGTCACTAAGAGGTTTGGCAATTTTAGAAAAATCTTTAATGAACCTCCTATAAAACCCAATATGGCCTAAGAAACTTCTAATTCCTTTCACATTCACAGGTGGAGATAATTTACTAATCACTTCTATTTTAGCTTGATCAACCTCCATCCCTCTAATTGAAATTTTATGGCCAAGCACTTTTCGTTCTTGCACCATAAAGTGACATTTCTCCCAATTCAACACCAAGTTGGTGTCTTGACATCTCCGCAAAACAATGGACCAATTAGATAAACAATTATCAAATGAATTCCCAAAAACAGAAAAATCATCTATGAATACCTCAATTATTTTCTCAATCAAGTTAGAAAAAATAGCTAACATGCACCTTTAAAATGTAGCTGGAGCATTACACAGCCCAAAAGGCATTCTTCTATATGCAAATATTCTAAAGGGACAAGTAAAAGCAGTTTTTTCTTGATCAATTGGATCTACAGCAATTTTGTTATAGCCAGAATATCCATCTAAAAAGCAGTAAAATGCATGTCCAGCTAACCTTTCTAGCATTTGGTCTGTAAAAGGTAAAGGAAAATGATCTTTTCTGGTTGCATCATTCAACTTTCTATAATCTATACATATCCTCCATCCTGTGACAGTTCTTGTGGGTATCAACTCATTCTTTTCATTTGGTACTACAGTCATTCCACCCTTTTTAGGTACCACTTGCACAGGACTTACCCAATTGCTGTCTGAAATAGGATATATGATCCCTGCATCTAATAGTTTAATGACTTCCTTCCTTACCACTTCCTTCATGGCAGGGTTTAATCTTCTTTGAGGCTGCACAACTGGTTTAAAATTTTGTGCTTACAAAAGGTTGGATTTATACCTTTTAAATCTGAAATGTTCCACCCTATTGCTGATTTATGGGTTCTCAAAATTCTCAGCAACTTCTCCTCCTCTTCTTCCTTGAGTTCATTGCTTATGATAATTGGATTTTCATGTTTATGATCCAAGCATGCATATCTCAAGTGAGATGGAAGTTGCTTTAATTCCAGCTTCTGACTTTTCTTTTCTTCTCCTTCATTTTTCAACTCCTTTTTGATCAATTTTTCTGCAGGTATTAAAATAGGTAGAGTTTCTAATTGCTGCTCCATTTCAAATACGTTTTAATCTTCAAAATGTAGAGGTTTAGTATTTCCTGCAGCTATGGTTTCTCTTAACACAAAAATTTCATCAAATCCATTCAAAGAATAAGGAGTGATCATAGAATCCAATGTATCTACGCTCATACATGTGTTCTCTCTTTAGTAGCTTGAAGCTCCCTTGCTGCAATTCTTCTTTTAAATCTCTTTCCTCTGCTGCATTTTTTACTTGTTTTTTCTGCTGCAACATTATTCAGTTTCTTTTCAACTGGTTTTGGACTGGCTACAATAGCTCCACTTCTTGTAACTATAGCTTGACATTGTTCCTTTGGATTCACCACTGTGTTGCTTGGAAATCTTCCTTCATCTCTGCTTGTTAATTGTTCAGCCAGCTGTCCAATTTGAGTTTCTAACTTCTTCATAGAAGCTTCTTGATTCTTGATGCTGGATTGAGTGACTTTCATGAATTGTAACATTGTTTCCTCAATCTCGTTCATTCTTTCACTCATTGGTCTAGCTGAATGTTGACTCCTTTGAGGTTGAGTAGAAGAATTTCCTTGAAAGTACTGCTGTTGTTGGTGATTTCCTGCATTTGAAAATGGAAGAGATGTATTCATGATTTTCATTGTAGAATTCTGAGGATTTCATTTATAAAATTATTGATTCCTATTATTAGAATACTGAAATCCAAGAGGAAATGATTGTTGAGGATAAGATTGTTGCTGTCTTTGATAATTCCCCATATAATTGACTTGCTCTTGTGGTTCAAGTGTAGGTACATCACATGCAACATTAGCATGATTCCCTCCACAAAAATTGCATATCAACTGACTTGTTACCACATTTCTAGTTTACAAATTATTAATCTGCTAAGTTAAAGCTACTATTTGATCAGAAAATAATTGGTTCTGCAGCTGATTCTGTGCAAGAAAAGTTTCCATCATCTTTGCTTCATATTCATTGCCTTTTCTTGTATTCCTCAAGTTGGAATTTTGATACATCGATGAAGCCACCATCTCAATGATTCTTTGGGCTTCTTCCAAGGATTTCATGCTCAAAGATCCTCCTACAGCTGCAGCTGCATCAATCATAGTTCTAGTTACTACATTCATTCCATTATAAAAAGTTTCCAGCTGCATCTATTCTGGAATACAATGATGTGGACATCTTCTCAGCAACTCTTTATATCTTTCCTATGCTTCATAAAGTGATTCTCCTTCCTACTGCACAAAAGATATTATTTCTCCTCTCAGCTTAGTAGCTTTTGAGGGAGGAAAATATTTTGTTAGAAATTTATTCACAAGTTCAGTCCATGTGGTGATACTTCCCTGAGGTTGTGCTTGTAACCAACATTTGGCTTTGTCTCTTAAAGAAAATGGAAATAGCCTCAGTCTTATAGCATCTTCACTTACTCCATTCATCCTTATAGTATCACACAACTACAAAAAATTAGAAATATGCAGATTAGGATCATCAGAAAGTCCACCAGAAAATTGGTCCTGCTGCACTAGGTGAAGTAAGGCTGGTTTTATCTCAAAATGATTGGCTTGAATGATTGGTCTAACAATTGAAGAATTATAGCCTTGCATATCTAGAATTGCATAATCTCCTAGTGTTCTCATTCTATGTTGTTCTGCCATTTCAACTTTTGGAGTTAGTTGTCTAAAAGGTGAATGTTTCCTATTTGCAAAAAGAGTGACTTGAAATTCTGGAGAATGTATAACCTCTAGATTACTGTCACTTCCTAAAGATCTCTCTGCTCTTGTCTCTTTTCTTATTCTCCTAAGAGTTCTATCAATGTCAGGATCAAAGACAAGAGTAGATTTATTTTTGTTTTTGCCACGCATATACAACTAAACACAGATATAGTATAATGAAAATAGAAAACTGCACATGTAATGTAATATTTGCAGAAAATTTAAAGAAACAAATGCTCAATCTAGTTATTTTCCTGTTACTAATGATATTGAAACAAATTATTCTCCGGCAACGGCGCCAAAAACTTGTTACTTTTACAACTGCTGTTGCACTAAAAGCAAACTGACTAGCAAGTGTACTAGTGTTGTTGTAGCAAGTTATAAAAAAATCTTAGAATCAAATTGAGTTTCAAGTATCGTCCTCAGGGAATAAAGTTCTCAATTACCACTTCACAAAATCACAATTAGTTGAGCTTTACAAATTTCAAATGGATTTGGTATGAATGTATGAAAAACGAAATTAGAAAGTAAAACAGAACAGTTAGCATAAAAGTATATAGTAAACAGATGTAGAAAGAGTAGCTAGGAAATTGTTTCACCAAAACTTCAACATTGAATCAATAAAGTTCTGAACTTTCAAGCATTTAGATGGAATGACAATCAGTTTCACATTATATTAATCAAAGGACAATCCCTTGTCTCAATGAATCTAGCATCTAATCAAATCACTCTAATCCCTTAGATCTAATCCAATCAAATGCTGCATTAAGTTTGAGAAACCAAAAGATTGCAAGATTAAGATATCTTATCCTTAAGAAACCAATAACCTTGGCAATTAATTCAGATCTGAGAAACAAATTCAATTCCCATTGATAAGAGTTCCTCTATGATTAGTTGATCAAATTTCCATTCAATCACTACTTTAATAGCAGAATCAATCACTCAATCCAATCCAACACTCAAAGTTCAGATCCAAAATCAATTCAACATTTCCATTTCAGATTCACAATTCCTAACCACAATGAGTTTAAGCAAACATTACAAAAAGAGAAGAGAAGAGAAGAGGAGAAGAGAATGAACAAAGAAGAAACATCTTCAAGCCAATCTCCAATCTGATCCCTCAAGAAATGAAGCTTGGTGTTCATCCTCAATCTCCCTCTCTGACTCTCTCAACAATAAAAACAAATGGAGATAGAAAACTGACTCACTTTTTCCAGCAATAGTAATCACGCAGAAGCTAATTCTTCATTTGCACTTGCGCGTGTTCACTTTTGCTGATGATAGTAGCCACACGAACTTCAAAGTGTTCACTTTTGTTAAAAATAGTAGCCACGCAGAAGCTTCCCTTACTAATGTCATGCGCGTGTTCACTTCTGCTAGAAATAGTGAACAAGCAGAAGCTACCTTCTTGCGCGTGTTCACTTTGTGGATAATAGTGAATACGCGCAACTACTCTTCTTGGAGGATTCTCTAGAACGCTCACTTTTTCCAGAAAAAGTGATTACGCATAAGCTCTTCTCATTGCAACCTCTCTGGAATGATCACTTTTGCCAGCAAAAGTGATTACGCAGAAGCTCTTCTTCATTTTATGGTTCTGGAGTGATCACTTTCACCAGCGAAAGTGATCACTCAGAGGCTGTTCTTCAATTATCAACTTCTTTCCTCCAATTTCTGCTACTTTTCTTCTATTTTTCCTTTGATCATCCAATTCTTATGAACTTAGCTCAGAATTCCCTACAAAAGCATACTTGAAATGTTACTTTTTATATAGAAAATCAATGAATTTTAAAATAACTATGTTTAAAAGTGACATGCAACATTTTATTAGTTTTTTAAGGGTTTTCTACTATTTCTAGCATGTTTTCTTTATTAATTTCACTAAAAACTATTGTAAAATACTAGTAAAATATGGATTCATCACCTATGGGCCCAAGTTCTGATTTTGGTCTCTTTTGGTTAGCGGCAAAGGAACATGAGCGAAACTCATCTCAAACCACTAAAATTACTTGAATGTCACTCCAAGGACTCACAGGAAGAGTTTCCCACCACTTTCTTCCCTCCCGGCACTTCTTGGCGCCTACGGTTCCATGTCCCAATTTGTCTCTTTTGGTCCCATTTTGCTCAACAACAAAGGAACATAGGCAAAACTCATCTCAGGCTGCTAAAATTCCTTTAATGTCACTACAAGGACTCATAGGAAAGGTTTCCCACCACTCTCTTTTGGTACCCTTCGGCTTAGCGGCTAAAGAACGCGTGCAAAATTGGGCAGGCCGCTGAAACTCCTTGATTGTCACTCCTAGGACTCAAAGGAATGGTTTCCAACGACTCTTTCCCCCTGGCACTTCCTGGCGCCTTTGGGCCCAATTTTTGATTTTGGACTCTTTTGGTCCCTTTGGCTTAGCGGCTAAAGAACCCGTGTGAAGCTCGTGCAGGCCGCTGAAACTCCTTGATTGTCAGTCCTAGGACTTGAAGGATGGGTTTCCAACCACTTGTCCTCCCACTTGGCACTTCTTGGCGCCTTCGGGCCTATATTTTGGTTTTGGTCTCTTTTGTTCCCCTTTGGCTTAGTGGCTAAAGAACCTGTGCGAAACTCGTGCAGGCCACTAAAACTCCTTGATTGTCACTCGTAGGACTCAAAGGAAGGGTTTTCAACAACTGTCTCCCCTTCTGGCGCTTCTTGGCGTTAACGGCCCAAGGTTCTGATTATGGTCTCTTTTGGTCTCCTTTTGCTTAGCGGCTAAGGCACACACGTGAAACTCATTTATGGCCGCTATAACTCCTTGAATGTCACTCCTAGGACTCAAAGGAAGGGTTTCCAACAACTCTCTCGCCTCCTAGCACTTCCTGGCGCCTTTGGGCCCAGTTTCTAGTTTTGGTCTCTTTTGGTCCTATTTGCCTTAGCGGCCAAAGAACCCATGCAAAACTCGTGTAGGCCGCTTAGACTCCTTAATTATCACTCCAAGGACTCACAGGAAGGGTTTCCCACCACTCTCTCCCCTCCTAGCGCTTGTTGGCGCCTATGGCCCCATTTTTCGGTTTTGGTGTCGTTTGGTCCCCTTTTGTTTAGGGGCTAAGGAACACGCGCAAAATTGATCTATGGTCATTGTAACTCCTTTAATGTCACTCCTAGGACTCAAAGGAAGGGTTTGCATCAACTTTTTTGGTGCCTATGGCCCCAAGTTCAAGTTTTGATCTCTTTTGGTCCCCTTTGGCTTAATGGCTAAGAAACTCATGCGAAACTCGTGCAGGCATCTGAAACTTCTTGATTGTCACTCCTAGGACTCAAAGGAAGGGGTTCCAACCACAATTTCCCCTCCTTGCACTTCCTATTCCCTTGGGCCCAACTTCTAGTTTTGGTCTCTTTTAGACCCCTTAGGCTTAGCGACTAAGGAACTCATGTGAAACTCATGCAGGCAGCTGAAACTCCTTGATTGGCACTCCTAGGACTCAAAGGAAGGGGTTCCCCTCCTGGCCCTTCTTGGCGCCTATGAGCCCAAGTTCCGATTTTGGTCTCTTTTGGTTAGTGGTCAAAGAACCCGTGCGAAACTCGTGTAGGCCGCTTAAACTCCTTGATTATCACTGCAAGGACTCAGAGAAAGAGTTTCCATCAACTCTCTCCCCTCCGAGGGGTTCTTGGCACCTATAGCCCTAAGTTCCAGTTTGGGTCTCTTTTGGTCCCCTTTGGCTTAGAGGCTAAGGAACTTGTGCGAAACTCGTGCAGGCAGCTGAAACTCGTTGATTGTCACTCCTAGGACTCAAAGGAAGGGGTTCCCACCACTCTCTCCCCTCCTGGCGCTTCTTGGTGCCTGTGGGCCTAAGTTTTGGTTTTTGTCTCTTTTGGTTAGCGGTAAAGGAACATGTACGAAACTCGTCTCAAGCCACTGAAATTTCTTGAATGTCACTCCAAGGACTCATAGGAAGGCTTTTCCACCACTCTCTCCCCTCCCAGCGCTTCTTAGCTCCTATGGCCCCAAGTCCCGGTTTTGTCTCTTTTGGTCCCATTTTGCTCAGCAACAAAGGAACGTGTGCGAAACTCGTCTTAGGCTACAGAAATTCTTTGAATGTCACTGCAAGGACTCACAGGAAGGGTTTCCTACCACTCTCTTTTGGTCTCTTTTGCTTAGCGGCTAAAGAACGTGTGTGAAATTCGTGCAGGCCACTGAAACTTCTTAATTGTCACTCCTATGAAATTTGAAAGTGATAACTACAGAGAGTAAAGTCAAATACCTTGGTGGAAAGTGACCACTATGGCTTGGGAATGTGATTACCTTCATGGCAAACCTCAAAATTCTTTCCTAAAGTGAATGGTTGGTGCCATGGAAATGATTATTCCTCCTTCTCCACTTGGACTTCCATGAATATTCCTCCTTCTCCTTTACAAAAATTATGAACAAATCATCAATCAAATAATGAGTCAAACGTAGAACAAAGTGTTTGTGCAGCATGAACAAAGCAACATGACTAGTAACACAGCTCAAATGAAAGAATGCTTATTGAAATCAAAGAGAACTAGAAAGTGCTATAAAAAGTTTGAAGTACACAACTCTAATAGTTGCTCATCAGGGAAATCATCTTTTAGAGGAGTAAGTTCAGGGACTCCCTCTATCCTGCTAAAATGATCTGCCACCAAATTTTGTGCTCCACTTCTATCCTTTATCTCCACATCAAATTCTTGAAGTAGAAGCATCCACCTTATCAGCCTTGGCTTCGAATCTGTCTTTTTCAAAAGGAACTTAAGAGCAGAATGATCAGTAAACACCACAATTTTTGACCCTAGCAAGTATGATCTAAATTTATCTAAAGAAAATACTATGGCCAATAGTTCCTTTTCAGTTGTAGTATAGTTACACTGTGTAAGATCCAAAGTCCTAGATGCATAATAAATGACATGTGGATCTTTACCAAACCGCTATGCTAAGACAGCACCCACATCAAATTGTATGCGTCACACATGAGCTCGAATGGAAGTGTCCAGTTTGGTGGCTGAATGATGGAAGTTGTGGTCAAGGTTGTCTTTAGGCAATCAAACGCCTCCTTGCACTTGGCTCCAAACTCAAAATCAACATCTTTCTGCAGTAACTTAGAAAGAGGAAGGGTTATCTTCGAAAAATCCTTGATAAATTGCCTATAGAAACCTGCATGGCCAAGAAATGCACGCACCTCTCACACACAAGAGGGGTAAGAAAGCTATGAAATGACATTAAGCTTAGCAGAATCTACCTCAATTCCCTTCTCAGATATTATATGTCCTAAGACTACCCCCTGCCTAACCATAAAATGGCATTTCTCAAAGTTCAAAACAAGGTTAGTCTTTATACATCTTTGTAAAACTCTATCCAAGTTTCCTAAGCATGTAGAAAATAATGACCCATACACAGTGAAGTCATCCATGAAGACTTCAATACAATGCTCAACCAAATCAAAAAATATGCTCAACATGCATCTTTGAAATGTACCGAGACCATTGTAAAGCCCGAATGACATTCTCCTATAAGCAAACGTACTGAATGGGCATGTATAAGTGGTATTCTCCTGATCCTCAAGAGCTATGCATATTTGAAAATAACCAAAAAAATTGTCTAGGAAACAGTAGTGAGACTTACTTGCCAGGCGCTCCAGCATTTGATTAATGAAAGGTAGAGGAAAGTGGTCTTTCCTGGTCGCCTGGTTGAGCCTCCTATAATCAATGTAGACTCTCCAGTTGTTCTGCTCTCTAGTGGACAATAGCTCATCCTTCTCAGTATTCACCACTGTAATCCCTGACTTTTTGGGCACCACCTGCACTGGACTCACCCATGTGCTATTTGATATCGGGTAGATGATGCCTGCCTGGAGTAGCTTGGTGATCTCTTTCTTCATCACCTCCAAAATGATCGGATTTACCCTCTTCTGGGGCTGTCTTACTAGCTTGGATCACTCTTCCAACAAAATTCGGTGCATGCATAAGGAAGGGCTGATTCCAGGGATGTCAGCCAAGGTCCATCCAATAGCCTTTCTATGCTTCTGAATCACATTGAGCAACTGCTCCTTTTGGTCCTCATCAAGCTCAATGGATATGATCATAGGGAGCTTCTCACCTGCTATTAAGTAAGCATATTTTAGATGCTCAGGCAGGGGTTTAAGCTCCAAGGTGGGAGGCTGCTCAATTGAAGGAAGTGGTTTAGCACTCTTATTTGAAATGATCTCTGCAACATTTAAATCATAAGGGTTAGATTCAACTATACTTGCTGTACTCAATGAACCACATTCTATCCCTTTTGACTTTTCAATGTCATTAATGTCAGAAGTTGCAAAATTTAAATCCAAAAAATCAGAAATACAAGTATCACACAAAGATAAATTAGTACAATATTCACAAATTTTAGTATCTATGGTATGTACACAATCAGAAAAATCAAAGAAAGAGTCTCCTAAAAATTCAACAAAACTATCATCTATCAAGCTATCAAAAACATCAATGTGGAAAACTGAATGCTCTTCAGGTGAGTGCTTCATAGCATCTAGTATGTTGAAGCGAACCACACTATCTCTAAACTCCATAGTGAGAGTCCCAGCATACACATCAATCTTGGTCTTGGCTCTCTTCAAGAATGGCCTTCCCAAGATGATAGGTGCAGCTCCTTTTATTGGCTCTTCTTCTTGCATGTCTAAGATGTAGAAGTCAGCAGGAAAGATCAAGTCATTTACTCTCACTAGAACATCCTCCACAAGGCCGACTAGATTAGTGGTGCTCTTGTTTGCTAGCTGGATGATGACACATGTGGGCTGCAATGGTCCAAGAGACAAAGATGTGAAGATAGATAAAGGCATAACATTAATAGATGTACCTAAATCAAGCATGGAATTATCTATCCTATTGTTGCCTATAATGCAGGGAATAGTAAACGTCCCTGGATCTTTGCATTTCTCAGGCATAGAACTTTTCTGCCTCTCAAAAAGGGCTAATACATTCCTGCCCATGTTCACTCTTTCATTACCCTTTAGCTGCCTTCTATGAGTGCACAAGCCCTTAAGGAATTTCGCGTACATTGAGATTTGCTTGATAGCATCTAACAAGGGGATATTGACTTCAACTTTTCTAAAGGTATCCAGAATTTCTTTGTCAACCTCTTCTTGCTTCTTGCTGGGTTGAGCTGTTCTTTGAGGGAAAGGAATAGGAATGGACAGATCCGTAGATGAACAGATCCCACAAAGCATGGCTGGAATGGATGGATGCGAAGGTCTATATGCAGCAGAATTCTTTTGGATGGATGCCAACTATTTTACCATAGAAGCCAAGTCATCTAGCTTATGCTTCAGCTTATGTGAATCTGAAGTTTGAATTTCATTGACACTCCTGTACATGATGGAATTTTTCCTTGTAGCAAACTATTGAGAGTTAGCTGCCATATTCTTAATAGGGTTTCTAGCGGCTGCGGAAGTCTTATCAACTAAGGCTCCCCCGCTAGCTGCGTCGATCATGCTCCTATCCATTGGTGTAACCCCTCATAGAAGTATTGGATTAGCAACTGGTCACTTATTTGATGATGGGGGCAGCTAGCACATAGTCTCTTGAAACGCCCCTAATATTCATACAAACTTTCTGTCTCCAGCTGCCTAATACCACATATTTCCTTTCTAATTAAGGCAGCCCTTAAGGCAGGGAAAATTTTTTCTAGGAATAATCTCTTGAGGGTGTCCCAACTTGTAATAGAACTAGATGGAAGATAATACAATCAATCTTTAGCCAAATCCATAAGAGAGAACGGAAAAGCCTTCAATTTTACATGCTCTTCAGGCACACCTTGTGGTCTCATTGTAGAGCAAACAATATGGAATTCCTTGAGGTGTTTATGTGGATCTTCACCTGCAAGACCATGAAATTTAGGCAAAAGATGGATTAGGCCAGTTTTAAGAACAAAAGGGGCATCCACATCTGGGTATTGGATACACAAAGTCTAGTAAGTCACGTCCGGTGTGGCAAGCTCCTTAAGTGTCAAGTCATTTTCTGCCATTTCTAAAGGTTTAGAATTTAAAGAATGCACAGAAGAATATATGGAAGATGGAGAAGATGGTTCTTCAGTATGTGCAGAGTTTTGTCTATTTGTCCTAAGGTTCCTAAGATTCCTAAGGAATGTCCTATCAATTTTAGTTTCTAGAGGATATAAATCTCTCCGATTTGATTTCATAGCTATTACTTTGACACCAAAGAAGAGTTCGACCCAATGCTTTATTTCTGTCCTAGTTAATCCTGATTCGACATTAGAAGTATATTGATTTTTTCCAATAACTGAATACTTTTGTCTGTAAATACTGCATATTTTATTCCATTCATAAATCTATTTTCTTCTCTATGAGTTCTAGTCTCAATTAAAATACTAGTTTTTACTGTTCATATGATATGATTTGAATATACCACACCAATTCGTTATGTATGGATGATGAGATTCCATTGATACAGAGCCAATCGTTCTTTTTTCTCTGACAAATGGTCAGAATTCATTAGGAATTAGCTATGGAAATTGAAAAGAAATTGAATGAACGAGGTAACTAAAGTTCAGCTTATACAAAAAACAATTATGCAGAAAAATTAAATACAATGTGCAGTGAAAACGAAACAACAAGTGTGCAGTCCTATTGATTAAATTCTGTAGAATTATGCAGTAGAAATAGGGCAGTTGTGCAGCAAACGAAAATGCAGTGCAGCAAACTAAAGTGCAGAAATCAGAATTCACAAAATGCAGAAAACAACAATTGGTTGTACCTAAATGCAAGATATGTCTACTTATATATGAAACTACAACTGTACTAAAATATTCACAATGCAAAAGTTCAAATAGAATTCACTAAACATGCAGAAAACGAAAATGAAAACAGAGCAAATAACATGTTTATGAAAAAATCAACACTAATGTTCCCCGGCAACGGCGCCAATTTGATGATGCGTTTTCATGTTGTGTTTAAAAGATTTGTCGCAAATCCTCATCAAAATTTAAACAAATTAATGTAGTACTAGGGTTACCCTAGATTGACTCCCATGAATATTGGCTATTAATCTTCATTAAACATGTTGAAGGCATTAATTAAACAAGCAATTAAAATTGGGGGGAGGGGTTGTGGTTTCTAATTAATATAAAGAGCAGCAAGCAAACAAGTTTAATTAATTCAAACAATAGAAAGCAGCAATCCTTAGTTCATCCACATAGATTTTATCCTCATTCCACTCAAGATTTAACACTTATCCTCTCTCCCATGAATTAGGTTAATTTAATAAGCGAAAATCAACCTTATGGTCCCAACGAAATTATACAGTTTATTAGGCTCTATTCCCTCATCCTAAGATTATGCAACCTTAGAATTAAACCTAGGATTAAGTAATACCTATTTTAGAATCTCCTTAAAATGAATTAGGGTTAATTAAGAAATGTCCCCCTTATTCACCATTAATTCAATTCAAGAGGCAAGGAAGAAGTAATTCATGAAAAGAAAGGAGTTATATTATCATTAAAATCAAGGAACTCAAGAATCCATGTGAACTCACTAAGGATTACACAAAAATTTATCCCTCCATGGAAATGGGGTCAAAAACACAATTTGGAAATGCAGAAAACTCATTAGCATTAATGTAAAAGCATTACGAAATCTACAGGGAAAATAAACTTGTCAATTTTAACTAATAAATCTTCAACTACACCATAAGGATAAGTGTAGGATCTGTAAGCCAACTGCAATGTGATATTGGTGGGTTTTACTTCCTCTATGCCAAGTTTCTTCAGAACAGCCAATGGCATCAAGTTGATGCTTGCCCCTAAATCATATAGTGCTCTTCCAATTATGCAGTTTCCTATTTCATAAGGGATGCTGAATGATCAAGTGGTTGCGCTTTATCACTTTTATGAGAAAAACAAAAATAAAGCCACTTTGCTGAGTTGAAAGCTCTCTGGAACTATCACTTTCAATGGGAAAAGTGTTGATGTAGAGATCAAGTGGTTGCGCTTTATCACTTTTATGAGAAAAAGTGTCTACGCGCAGCTTTCCCAGTTGAAGGCTCCCTGGAACGTTCACTTTCAGTGATAAGAGTGGTAACGCAGAGCATCTTGATATTTTCACTCTCTGGAACGATCACTTTTGCTGGTAAGAGTGATCACGCAGAGTATGCTGAGTCTGAGGCTTCTTGGGAACTCTCGCTCTTGCTGGTAAAAGTGGAAACACCCAAGCTTCACTTCTTCTTTAAGCTCTGGAGTGATCACTTTCACTGACAATAGTAATCACGCCCAGCCTACATTTCCTTGTTCTTGTGTTTTGGAGTCCAGACTTGCTACTTTCCTCTTCCTTTTCATCAAGCCTCCATTTTTATGAACCTTGCTCGAACTATTCCTTCAAAAACAAGATCAAAAACTTAATTTCTAAGCTAAAATTTCACAATTTTTAAAATAATTATAAATTGAAAGAAAACTTCAAATCATTCTGTTTTTCTGAATTTTTCTACTTTCTTCATATATTTTCCTTATCAAATGAGTTAGAATTATGCTAAAATATGAGTAAAAATATTGATTCATCTGCAAGAAAATGCCAGAAGGGGAGAAGGTGGTGAGAAACCCTTTGTTTGAGTCCTAGGAGTGATATTCAAGGAGTTCCAGCGGCTTGAGATGTGTTTTGCACGTGTTCCTTTGCCGCTAAGTAAAAAGGGACCAAAAGAGACCAAAACCAGAACTTGGGTGCAAAGGCGCAAGAAAGTGCCAGAAGGGGTGAAGATGGTGAGAAACCCTTCGTTTGAGTCCTAAGAGTGATATTCAAGGAGTTTTAGCGGCCTGAGACGAGTTTTGCACGTTTTCCTTTGCCGGTAACCAAAAAGGGACCAAAAGAGACAAAAACCAGAACTTAGGTCCAATGGCGCCAGAAAGTGCCAGAAGGGGAGAAGGTGGTGAGAAACCCTTCCTTTGAGTTCTAGGAGTGATATTTAAGAAGTTTCAGTAGCCTGAGACGAGTTTTGCACATGTTCCTTTGCAGGTAAGCAAAAAGGGCCAAAAGAGACCAAAATCAGAACTTGGGTCCAAAGGCGCCAGAAAATACTAGAAGGGGAGAAGGTGGTGTGAAACCCTTCGTTTGAGTCCTAGGAGTATTCAAGGAGTTTTAGCAGCCTGAGGTGTCTTTTGCATTGAGTAAAAGGGGACCAAAAGAGACTAAAACCGGAACTTAGGTCCAAAGGCGCTAGAAAGTGCCAGAAGGTAAGAATGTGGAGAGAAACCCTTCGTTTGACTCTTAAGAGTGATATTCAAGGAGTTCCAGCGGCCTGAGATGTATTTTGCACGTGTTACCTTGCTGCTAAGCAAAAAGGGAGCAAAAGAGACCAAAACTGGAACTTGGGTCCAAAGGCGCTAGAAAGTGCTAGAAGGAGAGAGAATGGTGAGAAACCCTTTCTTAGAGTCCTAGGTGTGATATTTAAGGAGTTTCAGCGGCCTGAGACGAGTTTTGCACGTGTTTCTTTGCCAGTAAGCAATGGGGTACGAAAAGAGACCAAAACCAGAACTGGGGTTCAAAGGTACTAGAAGGGGAGAAGGTGGTGATAAACCCTTCCTTTGTATCCTAGGAGTTATATTCAAGGAGTTTCAGCGGCTTGAGATGTGGTTCGCATCTGTTCCCTTGCTGGTAAGCAAAAAGGGACCAAAAGAGAAAACACCGTAACTTGGGTTCAAAGGCGCTAGAAGGTGTGAAGGTGGTGAGAAACCCTTTCTTAGAGTCTTATGAGTTATATTCAAGGAGTTTCAGCGGCCTGAGACAAGTTTCGCACGTGTTCCTTTGCCGGTAAGTAGTAGGGGACCAAAAGAAACCAAAACCAGAACATGAGTCCACAGGCGCCAAAAAGTGCCATATGGGAAGTATGTTGTGAGAAACCCTTCCTTTGAGTCCTGTGAATGATATTCAAGGAGTTCCAGCAGCCTGAGATGTGTTTTGCACGTGTTCCCTTGCCGGTAAGCAAAAAGGGACCAAAAGAGACCAAAACCAGAACTTGGGTCCAAAGGTGCCAGAAGGGAAGAAGGTGGTGAGAAACCCTTCCTTTATGTCCTAGGAGTTATATTCACGGAGTTTCAGCGGCCTGAGACAGGTTTCGAATCTGTTTCCTTGCTGGTAAGCAAAAGGGGACCAAAAGAGGACAAAACCGCAACTTGGGTCCAAAGGCGCCAGAAGGTGAGAAGGTGGTGAGAAACCCATTCTTAGAGTCCTAAGAGTGATATTCAACGAGTTTCAGCAGCATGAGACGAGTTTCGCATATTATCATTTGCTAGTAAGCAAAAGGGGACCAAAAGATGCCAAAACTGGAACTTGGGTCCAATGGCGCCAGAAAGGGAGAAGGTGGTAATAAACCCTTCCTTTCAATTCTAGGAGTGATATTTAAGGAGTTTTAGCGGTGTGAGGCGAGTTTTGCGAGTGTTCCTTCGTAAATCAGAACTTAAGTCCAAAGGCGCCAGAAAGTACCAGAAGTGGAGAAGTTGGTGAGAAACCCTTCGTTTGAGTCCTAGGAGTATTCAAGGAGTTTAGCGACCTGAGGTGTGTTTTGCACGTTTGGCTTTGCCGCTAAGCGAAAAGGGACCAAAAGAGACTAAAACCGGAACTTAGGTCCAAAAGCGCTAGAAAGTGCCAGAAGGGAAGAATGTGGTGAGAAACGCTTCGTTTGAGTGTTAAGAGTGATATTCAAAGAGTTCCAGCGGCCTGAGATTTGTTTTGCACGTGTTACCTTGCCGCTAAGCAAAAGGGGAACAAAAGAGACCAAACTCGAAACTTGGGTCCAAAGGCGCCAAAAAGTGCCAGAAGGAGAGAAAATGGTGAGAAACCCTTACTTAGAGTCCTAAGAGTGATATTTAAGGAGTTTCAGCGGCCTGAGACGAGTTTTGCACGTGTTTCTTTGCCAATAAACAATAGGGGACCAAAAGAGACCAAAATTGGAACTGCAGTTCAAAGGCGCCAGAAGGGGAGAAGGTGGTTATAAATCCTTCCTTTATTTCGTAGGAGTTATATTCAAGGAGTTTCAGCGGCCTGAGATGGGGTTCGCATCTGTTCCTTTGCCAGTAAGCAAAAGGGGACCAAAAGAGAAAAAACTGTAACTTGGGTCCAAAGGCGCCAGAAGGTGTGAAGGTGGTGAGAAACTCTTTCTTAGAGTCTTAGGAGTGATATTCAAGGAGTTTCAGCAGCCTGAGACGAGTTTCACACGTGGTCCTTTGCCGGTAAGCAAAAGGGACCAAAACTAGAACATGAGTCCAAAGGTGCGAGAAAGTGCTAGAAGGGAAGAAGGTGGTGAGAAACCCTTCGTTTGAGTCCTAGGAGTGATATTCAAGGAGTTCCAACGGCTTGAGGCGAGTTTTACATGTGTTCCTTTGCAGGTAAGCAAAAGGGGACCAAAAGACTCCAAAATCAGAACTTGGGTCCAAAGGCGCCAGAAAGTACCAGAAAGGGTGAAGGTGGTGAGAAACCTTTCGTTTGAGTCCTAGGAGTGATATTCAAGGAGTTTCAGCGGCCTAAGATGTGTTTTGCACGTGTTCCTTTGCCGGTAAGCAAAAATGGACCAAAAGAGACCAAAATCAGAACTTGGGTCCAAAGGGGTTAAAAAGTGCTAGAAGGGAAGAAGGTGGTGAGAAACCCTTTCTTAGAGTCCTAGGTGTGATATTCAAGAAGTTTTAGCAGCCAGAGACGAGTTTCGCAAGTGTTCCTTTGCCGATAAGCAAAAGGGGACCAAAAGAGACCAAAATTGGAACTTGGGTCCAAAGGCGCTAGAAAGAGCCGGAAGGAAAGAGTACTGAGAAACCCTTTCATTGAGTCCTAGGAGTGATATTCAGGAAGTTTCAGCGGCCTGAGACGCGTTTCCTACGCGTTCCTTTGCTGTTCAGCAAAAGAGGACCAAAAGAGACCAAAATCGGAACTTGGGTCCAAAGGCGCCAGAAAGTATCAGAAGGAGAGAGAGTGGTGAGAAACACCTTCTTAGAGTCCTAAGAGTGATATTTAAGGAGTTTAAGCCTCCTGAAACAAGTTTCGCGCGTGTTTCTTTGCCGGTAAGGAATGGGGGACCAAAAGAGACCAAAACCGGAACATGGGTCCAAAGGCACTAGAAGGGGAGAAGGTGGTGAGCAACCCTTCCTTTATTTCATAGGAGTTATATTCAAGGAGTTTCAGCGGCCAGAGATGTGGTTCGCATCTGTTCCTTTGCCGGTATGCAAAAGGGGACCAAAAGTGAACAAAACCGTAACATAAGTCCAAAGGCGCCAGAAGGTGTGAAGGTGGTGAGAACCATTTCATAGAGTCCTAAGAGTCATATTCAAGGAGTTTCAGCAGCCAGAGACGAGTTTCGCAAGTGTTCCTTTGCCGGTGAGCAAAAGGGGACCAAAAGAGACCAAATCCGGAACTTGGCTTCAAAGGCGCCAGAAAGTGCCAGAAGGGAAGACAGTGGTGAGAAATCCTTCCTGTGTATCGTAGGAGTTATATTGAAGGAGTTTTAGCGGCCTGAGATGAGTTTTGCATCTATTCCCTTACCGGTAAGCAGAAAGGGACCAAAAGAGACCAAAACTGAAACTTGGGTCCAAAGGCACCAGAAAGTGTCAGAGGGGGAGAAGGTGGTGAGAAACCCTTTCTTAGAGTCCTAGGAGTGATATTTAAGGAGTTTCAACGGCCTGAGACGAGTTTCGAACGTGTTCCTTTGCCGCTAAGCAAAAAGGGACCAAAAGAGACCAAAATCGGAACTTGGGTCCAAAGGCGTCAGAAAGTGCTAGAAGGGGAGAAGGTGGTGAGAAACCCTTCCTTTGAGTTCTAGGTGTGATATTCAAGAAGTTTCAGCAGCCTAAGACGGGTTTTGCACGTGCTCTTTTGCCGATAAGCAAAACGGGACCAAAAGAAACCAAAATCAGAACTTGGGTCCAAAGGTGCCAGAAAGTGCTAGAAGGGGAGAAGGTGGTGGGAAACGCTTTCATAGAGTCCTAGGAGTGATATTCAAGGAGTTTCAGCAGCTAGAGACGAGTTTCGCACATGTTCCTTTGCCGATAAGCAAAAAAGGACCAAAAGAGACCAAAATCGAAACTTGGGTCCAAGAGCGCCAGAAAGCGCCAGAAAAGGAGAAGGTGGTGAGAAACCCTTCCTTTGAGTTGTAGGAGTGATATTGAAAGAGTTTCAGCGGCCTGAGACAAGTTTTGCACGTGTTCCTTTGCAGGTAAGCAAAATGGGACCAAAAGAGACCAAAATCGGAACTTGGGTCCAAAGGTGCCAGAAAGTACCAGCAGGGGAGAAGGTGGTGAGAAACCCTTTGTTTGAGTCCTAGGAGTGATATTCAAGGAGTTTCAGCAGCCTGAGATGTGTTTTGCACCTGTTTCTTTGCCGCTAAGCAAAAGGGGACCAAAAGAGACCAAAACTGAAACTTGGGTCCAAAGGCGCCAGAAGTGGAGAAGGTGGTGAGAAACCTTTCCTTTGAGTCCTAGGAGTGATATTCGAGGAGCTTTAGCGGCCTAAGACATGTTTCGTGCGTGTTCCTGTGCCGGTAAGCAAAAGGGGACCAAAAGAGACCAAAATCAGAACTTGGGTCCAAAGGCGCCAAAATGTGCCAGAATGGGAGAATGTGGTGAGAAACCTTTTCTTTGAGGGCTACAAGTGATATACAAAGAGTTTTAGCTGCCTAGGAAAAGTTTCGCACGAGTTCCTTTGCCGGTAAGTAAAAGGGGACCAAAAGAGACTAAAATCGAAACTTGGGTCGAAAGGCGCCAGAAAGTGCCAGAAGGAAAGAAGGTGGTGAGAAACCCTTCCTTTGAGTCCTAGGAGTGATATTCAAAGTGTTTGAGTGGCCTGAAATGAGTTTAGCACGTGTTCCATTGAAAGATTATGTAAATGTACAGAATTAACTACTCAATTATTCCGAATACTCAATTTTCAGATGCAAGAATCAAATCAATACATCAATTGAAGTTCCATAAACCCCTAACTACAAGAAAACTTCTCAGACATGGGAAAAGAGAAGGAGAAAGAAGAAGAAGAAGAAAAACTCCAAGAAGCCATGGCCAAAAGCTCCAATTCGATTCCTCTTTGTGGAAGCTTCAAGACTTGACCCCAATCTTCTCTCTCAATCTCTCTCAATGACAATCTAACAGAAAAAATGGAAAATGAATGAAAGACCCTGAGATCTGAGATCAAAACATGTATTTATAGAAATCTCGATTCTTGGCATTATCACTCTTGCTGATAAGAGTGGCCACGCAGAAGGTTGCGATGCTATGCGTAATCACTTTTATGAGTAAAAGTGGTCACGCGTAACTTGCCAAATTGAGGACTCTCTTGAACATCCACTTTTAATGATAAAAGTGGTTACGCAGAATACTCTAAAACTTCGCCTTCTCTGGAACGCTTACTTTCAGCAGCAAGAGTGACCACGCAGAGTATACTGAAATTCTGCCTTCTTTGGAATGCTCACTTTTGCTGATAAAAGTGGTTATGCCAGGCCTGCTAAGTCTGAAGCTTCTAGAACGTTCACTTTTGTTGGCGAGAGTGACAACGCACAGCTAAGCTGAGATTAAACTTCTCTGGAACATTGACTTTCAATGATAATAGTGATCACGCCGACACTCAACTTCTCTTTTAAGCTATGAATCACTCACTTTTGCTGGCAAGAGTAATCATGCCCAGCTTAAACTCCATGAGCCATGTTCTTTGAGTCTAGACTTGCTACTTTTTTGCTATTTCTCCATTGATCTATCAACCTCTTGGTCTTTACTCAACATTTTCTACAAAAACACACATCAATTATTAATTTTTACACAGAAAATTCATAAATGTTCAACTAACTATGTATTTAAAGAAAATCTCCAATCATTCTATTTTTATGATTTTTTTTGCTTTTTCCAACACATTTTCCTTATGAAATGGATTAAAACTATAGTAAAATACTAGTAAAAATATAGATTCATCACTACCCCAAACTTGAATTTTTGCTTGTCCTCAAGCAAATCAAACTAAACCAAGGATAATTCCTCCATTTAAAAAAAAAATCATTTTACAAACTGCTTTTCTCAGAAATTTCAAATTCCACTTCTGTGATTTCTGCAGAATTTTCAATCAAATTGCTCATCCCAATGCTCATCATGATAGCCATACTGCATTAATCAATTCTGGGCAAGAATTTGCTATCTAAGTTCATATATATCAGCAAAGTTCATGTGAGTACAATTAATAAACATGATCACAGCTCACTTGGAAGTGTTTCTTTCATCACTCAACATTGTTTGGGTACTGTTTTCACTCTAAATCATCAATTTCACTGCACTCTACCATATGCTTGCCTAATTTCTCCATCTCCTTTGCTTAGTACAATTAATCACACATCCAGAGGCCTTTTTGCAGGTTATAACAGGGCTTAGGTTAGGGTAGATACTGAACAAAATAGGAAGCAAATGCAATTTCAAAAGATCAGAGGCATTTTGAGTGTATGACTTTAAAACTAGCCTAGTTTTGCCTCATTTCTTACTAACTTCCTCAATTATGCAGCAAACAATTTGTTTTTGTGCAGCAAAATTTTCATTTTCATTTTTCTTTTCTTGCTTTCATTGAATTTCTTTTTTCTTTTTCTCTGCAATAGTTTGCTGCAAATTTGAACTCCATTTTGCTCTTTTCAACTCAATTTCTATTTTTGAACTCATGTTTCACTCTTTCCACAATTTTTCTGCATAATTTTATTTTTGCAGCACTATTCTATTTCTTTCTGGCTTTTTGAACTTAAAACTCAGATAGCTTTCTATTCCCCTACCCCAAACTTATAAATTTGCTTGTCCTCAAGCAACACAATATGGATCCTACCCCAAACTTAGTTTTAAAGCTCATTCTTGATTAAACTCACTATGCCTCTGATTAATTGAATGGTAAAATTGGTTTTTTAGCAGGGCTTGTAATGAGGTTAATTCAAGAAAAGGATATTAAGCTCAAAGCGGTGAACTAGGGCATTCAAGCATAAGGAAAGGTATTTAGGCTGAGTAGGTATATCAAACATCGTTTCCATCATGTGTGTGAAAACTGTAAACATGCATATTCAATTAAGAACAAAGGCAAGTTCTAGAGAATGCATCAAATTATGATTAATCACACAATAAAAAGAAATATGCAGCTCAAGTCTCACTAGGCATTTATAAGTGATCATGTTAATTAATGAAAACACAATGCACTTTTCAGAAATATATGCACCTAGTGGCAATTGGCTCATTTTGGAAATATGAGTGTGATCTCATTTTGAGAATAAGAAAAACAACTTTAAAAAAAATCAAACAGAATTCACAAAATTGTCAAGCATCTTGCAGTTAATTTGCAGAAAACAGCTCATATCCTAACCTATTATCAGTAAATTTTCAGTGTATTGTGTAGCTAACACATGAATCAAGAGGTAAGGAATAACCCCTCTTTCATGGTAGCTTGTGCAAGCGTCATCATCCAATGTGTATGTGTGACATTCTCTGCATAAAACACCAAAATTCCATCAATTGGCAAGTAAAAGGAAATTAACTGGAAAGCTAACATAAATGCAGAATAGAGATGTGAAAATTAAACCAAATTGTACCAAATTGTAATTACAACCCAAAAAGTTTGAAACTTCAGAAATTTAGAAAATTCTTAATGACAAAATAAATTCCGAAACTAGTCATATGCTGCATCTTCCTCCTCTGAGGTGTCTTCTTCTGAATCTTCTGAATCTTCTTCTTCTTCTTCCACTGCCTCTTCTTCCTCTACTGGCTGTGGAATGTGTGTTTTATAAACTGGTAAATCTTTAAACACAGAGGATCATAAACATTGAGCATTTTCTGCCAAATCAGGTGTGTGGTACATCTCCTCTTTAGTCATTCCCAGCTTTTGTACAATATTGAGCATCACACATTCCAGCAGCATTGTTCCAGCTTTGAGACTGCTGTGTAGCTCAGTTTGCCTTTTAGCAAGTTGATATTGTTTCTCAGCCATCAACTTCAATGCATCTCTCATAAGCATTGGTTTCTCCTTTTTATATTGGGAAGGAATTGGGATCTGCGGAGGTGCAGGAAGTGGTTGCATATATTTCTTTTACCATAGATGCGGAGATGGGGGGTGCAGCTTTGATCTTTTCTTGATATTCCCCAAACTCTACTTCTGCATCTTCACAGAGTAGTGTGATGATTGAAGGGAAGGCCAGAGAATCCCTCTTGGTCTTCAAAATATTAAGGATGCAGTCACTTATTATCTCCTCCATACCAATGTACATATCCATAACTATTCCAAACAATAATTCAGCCCTTTTCATTGCCAAGGTTGAGCTGTGTTTTACTGTTATGAAAGAATTCAGGATGAACATGCTTCATACCTTGGCAAAAGGCAGCAAGTTCTTGGTGATTATACATTTTGGCTTCTTGGCCTGATTCAACTTCCAAGTTGTACCTAGCCTGCCATTTTTCTCCAAAATCTGCACATAATCAATATCAGGACTCTTCTTGAATGAGGTGAAATCCAGCTGTGCAGGGTGTCTTTCAGCATTGATTTCTAGCACCCTGTTGATATTGGCAGGACTGAAGTCTATCCTCATCCCTTTGACCATTGTGCTATACCTAGGGAATTTAGTTCCCTTGAACCTCATGGCATTTGCATAAAACTCCTGAGTTATTTCCCTCCAACCCAGGCTAGCTGCAGAATAGAAGAAATCCCATCCCATCTTTTGAATCCTTTCTCTGTATTCTGGATAATTATCCCCAGCAATTTTGAATGCTCTATCAGGGACAATTTTCCTCGTCAGGATATTGGCTTTAAAGAAGTTTTTGTGAGCAATGCTCCTGAACCTTGGGTCATGTGTTATAGAGGGTGAGGAGCTTGAAGGTGTAGCTTCTCTGGTCTGAGGTGGTGGAGAAGGTGAAGGTACAACTGATCTTGGTTGAGGTGGGTCAAAAATTTCAATGGGTGAGGAGCTTGAGACACCATCAGTTCTGGTCCTTTTTGCTGCTGGATTATTCCTAGCTTGAAGATTTCTGCTTGATCTTCTTCTAGGAATGGTGGAAGATGCAGCTTGCTTCTTCTTAGAAGGGCCAACAGGTGTATTGAAAGAAGTTCTAACCATTTTTCAGTTTCTGCAAAAAGGAAATTCAAAATTTTAACACATATTGGTATTTCTCTGCTGCAGAAAATTCAATCAAATAATCTTGCAGGAATTCACTTTTCTAACACTATAATCATGCAGATTGCTGTTACACATACAAACACACAACTGCACAAGTTTAAGCATTCACAGTCAAAGCATACAAAATCTTATTGTAGAAGTTCAGAGTGCACACTCTTAGAAAATATCAAGTTAACACAGAGAGATTATTATAGGTCTTGACCAAATTTCAGTAAAATTCTGTAATTTCAGCAAAAGATTACAAGGTTTTAGCCAATTTTTAACCAGGTATGCACTTTAATTCTTCCCAGCATAATTTCTAACTCAGTTTTATCACAGCCATGCAATCTAATTTCCAATCCAACCTTTTCAGAAAATTCTGCAGAGTTTTGGTTTAAATATGTTGCAATTTCATTTCAATTATCCCAATCAAAACAACAGATCACAATGAACAGAGAAAACCTATTCAGAGTTTTGTCTATTTTAGTATTGAACCAAATAACACCAGAACAGTTCCACAGTTTCAATTTTTAACTTTTCCTAAAGCCTCAAACACATAATACAGTTCAGCAGATAAATTCAAACAATCAACTTTCAATCAGAATATTTTTGTGGAAGTCTTTATAGATCACTAAACTTCTATAGAAATTTAATCAGAGAATTGGCACAATGCAGGTCTGATTTTCTAGAAAATAACTTCAGAATAGTGTCCCACTATTCATTCGAACATTTCTTCTTACTTAAAACCAGAAAACATGGCAAAATGTAATTCCAAACACTCATCTTCATCAATTTTTTTTTCATTTTGTAAAATGGATTCCAAAGTTAGAAAGAAAGATTACTGTTCTGAATTGAATTCAAGTCTGTTGTCAGAATTTGTAATGCAGATGCACAACCTTAAACAATTCAGGTTCAGAGAATCCTAATTTGGAAGTTTATAGTGTATTCATTTTTTTTATAACGAAACTGGGTAATAGAGAGTACACTTCCAATTTCCAACTAATTTCTCCACATGATTTTTCAACCCAATCATTTTCAGCAAAAACAATTCAATCAAAGCAAAACAGATTCAAATGTTCTTGTAAAAAAAATTTATATGACAGAAAAACTCATTCAGTGTGTTGTTCATGCTATTATTGAGTCAAATAACCTCAAGATAATTTCCTATTACTCCCTTTTTCATTTTCCTCAAATTATTAACACAGAAAACCCTAATTTGCTATTTCAGAGAAAAGAGGGATGCGTACCTGATAGGAATGATGCAGAAATGAATGAACGAAAACTTGTTGGAGCTTGTCAACACTCAAAGGGATCGAGAATGCAAGGAACTTTCAGAGAAAAGTTGGATTTCAAGAGTGAATGTGTGTGTGCGTGCTCAGGTTAAGTGATATATATAGTTACACTGGGCACATGACGACTTTTAAAATAAAAAATGAACATTGTAAAACTAAATGGTCACAGCGTCATAACTATTTTTTAGCAGAGTGAGTGTTCCAGAGTGTTGATTTTTCAGAGTGTGAGGCGCGTTATCACTATTGCTGGACAAAGTGATAACGCGCAGCTAAGTGATAACTTTTTTCAATAAAAGGATTAACGCAGAAGTATTGGATGTTTACTTACCTATGCGTAGCCACTTTTGCCAATAAAAGGGAACGATCCAGAGAGCTAATTTTCTCATCTGTCTCTGTATGATCACTTTTATCAGTAAAAGTGATTGTTCCAACAGAGATCCTCAAAATGTAATCTCTGCGTAGCTCCTTCCCTCCAGCAAAGTGACTCCTTTCATTAGTTAATTTCTTCTAAAATCTCAATTAACCCACTTCTCACACTCTAATCATCAATTTACTTCTCTCAATCCTTAAATCTCTTAATCAATTATGAGATTTAATTTACATATCATTTCATTTCTAAATTATTACCTTTATTTTGCTGTATTTTTCAGATTTCTGCACTTTATTGTTCTTGTTTGTTAAATGATTCAAAACACTCCAAATTTGTTTGGCTCAACTAGTTATTGATTTGTGAAGTGGTAATTGATAGACTTAATCCCTGAGGACGATACTTGGGACTTACATTGATTTCCAAATTTTATTACTTGCTACAACTACCTAGTACACTTGCTAGTTAGTTCTCAAATTGTGTATTAAGTTTTTGGCGTCGTTGCCGGGGATTATTTACTTTCAATATCATTAGTAGTAGAGAGATGGCTAGATTGAGCATTTCTTTTATTGTTTTACTTTCTAATTTTTCTACTAACTTTCTAATTTTTCTGCATAATTTTTTTCCTATATTTTGTGTAGATTTCTGCATAATTTCGTTTTGCATTTTTCTGCATAGTTGTAATTTTCATTTTGCATAAATTTCTATGTTTTCTACATGTTTTGTTTTAAAATTTTCTACATAATTTTAGATTTCATTTTGCTTAGTCACTAATTTCATTTGAATTTTGTTTACTTTCTTTTGTATGCAAGGAAAAACCAAAATAAATAAATAAATAAGTTGCTCTATTGTTTGATGGCAACCAGCATGTATCAGAATTTTCATCAAAGCTAAGTTGCAAGAACAAGAGCTTATGAAGCAGATGCTTTTGAAGCTTTAATTAATAATTTTCAAGCTGGAGTTGCCCAAACTAACCCCTTGGTGTGTGATTTTTACAGCAAAAATGATTTGAATGAAACCTATGATGTGGTTGCACTAGAATTTCAAGAAGAAATCAATTATGGAAGAAATTTTCAAAGACCTGAATTTACCTTTCCTCATGTATATCAATATCAAGCTAACATGAGTCAGCCATATTATGATTGGAATCAACAAATTTCTGCTGCATCATTATTCATAACCTTTGTCAAGTCCTCATTATTCATAACCTTATTTTCAAGCATCATATTCTCAACTTCAAAGAGGACAGCAACCTTCAGAGGCTTCTCCAAAAAGAATGAATGAACTTGAAGAAACTTTTATCCAATTCATGGAATTTACTCAATCAAGTTTCAAGAATCAAGAGACATCCATGGAGAAGATGGAGATGCAAATAGGACAAATTTCAAAACATTTATTAAATAGGAATGATGAGAAATTGTCTAGCAACACCATTGTAAATCCTATAGAGCAATGCCAAGTTGCTTTCACAAGGAATGAGGTGGAAATTTCTAGTCATGAAGTTGCTAAGAAAGAAAGAGCATTAGATAAATTTGAAGAAAACAAGATTCAAGATAAACAACAAGAGGATTGCAAAGGAGTGCAGTTAACTATTTTAAAGAAAGAAGAACCAAAGGACAGCAGCAAGACACAACCGGAAAGAACCCAAAAGTGGTTGTTTAAAGATGCATCTAAGCCAATAGATGAAGCTAAACACAAAAAGCTTCAATTTTTTCAAGGAGTGCAGAATTTCAAGCAAGAAAAACAAAAGGATGATTCTGTTATAAAAGAAGTCCTTGCTGCAGTGACATATGAAGACAATGAAAAGGAGGGAAAGAAACTTAATGAGCATACCAAACTGCTGGAAGTCCCTCCACTTTTATTTCTCTCAAGTTCTGAATTAAATGAAGAGCTGCAAGTTGGCGAGAAAAAGGGAAAACGTTTAAAGATAGAGCAAGAGCCGTTATCATCAAAATCATCTCTTAGAATCAAAGATTAATAAGCGTCAAGCTAGTTACGTTAAAAGAGTGCTTTGTGAGAGGCAACTCACACTTCTTTCCCTTTAGATTTTCTTAATTTCTTTTTTTTATTTCATTTTTTTTACATGATCTGAATTTCTGGTTATAGGTAATAATTTTTTTTATGGGAATAAAAGTGTCAACCTATAAAGGAGTTTTCAAAGTTGGAGTGCTGGAACATCCATTTTCCTCAGCATAACAACATATTTACTTTAGGATTATTTCTTTATTCCTTTCTAAATTTCTGACCATTAAATTTTGATAGAATTTAGATTAATTTTAAATTTTGGTTAATTTTGAATTTTAGAATTCTGCATGCTTCTAAATTTTTAGTATGATGGAGTAGTTAATTCTGAGTTTTCATAGAATTAAATGTGTATAATCTGAGTTTTGATTTTGCAAGTGTTAATTTAAATAGAGAAGAATGAGACAAAGTGATATAATTGTGTTTAAAAGAATGTTCATTAATTGAGTAATCACTTTGAGGAAGAAGAGTTGAGGCCAGGAGCTATTTTCTGAAATTTGATCATTAAAGTGAACACTTTAAGTGCATAAGGTGTCCACGCGCAAGTGTGCGTAGCTACTCTACTTGTTTGAAGTAGCTACGCGCATCTGAACGAAGCAAGGGCGCAGTTACTCTACCCATTTGAAGTAGCTACGCACATTATATTTCATTTACATGACTTTAGCGTGTTCATTTTCCCCATTTAAAGTTTCTACCTAGTTTGCGTAACTACTTAAAGTGCTAAGAGTGATAACACAGAATCACAAAACCCTAAGCTCTCAAAACCCTAGTCCTAAAATTTGATTTTCCTACTTATCATTGGGTACCTTTCTGTTGATTATCTGCAGTACCATTACTTACGAGTAGGATTACATCATTATTGCACTCCAATTCCAGGTAATTCTTCCTCCAATTTTGAATTTTTTGATTAGGGTTCTTGAAGGAAATGAATTGGGGAAAATTTGGAAATTTGGATTGAGGGTAAATTCTGTGAAATTATTTATTTGAATAGGTAATTGAAGGGTGAGAAAGTTGATTCCATGTTGAAAATATCATTTTTAATTGAGATTCAACACTGAATTAGGGTTTTTCCACATGAACATGATGTTGTGTTTGGTATTTGAACATAGGGCTTATTCTCTACAAATTTTATTGTGATTGGAGTGCATTGTCATGTTAGAAATTGTGTACATGCACTCTGCATAATTCTGAAATAATTTTTTATAATTGTCTGTGCAAAAAAGGTTGTCATAGTGAATTTAGTGGATGTTAATGTAAGTTTTGGTTGCTATAATGGATTGATTATGATGTTCTGAATTTCTAGTTATTGAATTGGACTTCACTACTTTGAAATTCACATGTTTACCATTTAAATCTGATTGGAATATGGCCTAATCACAGTGCATTACATTACCACACTGCACATGATTGATTAAAAATTTAAGTTGAACTTGAATGCTGTTCTACACTCTGTATTGCTAAAATTTGATTATTTGTACTTGATTGATGATTTGTTGATGATGCATACGGTCTTATGACAACATTTTCTATGTAATTTGAGTTAGAAAAAGTGCTTAGTTTGCTGAAATATTTGCTGCAATTTTGACAAATCCTGAAACTCATTCTTTCCATACTTAATTTGTGATTTCAGCTAAAATATGGAAAGTACACCTAGAGGAAATCTTAGATCAAAGAGAGGCAGATTTGCAGGTGCCTCATTATCAAGGGCTATACCTGATCATGATCCAAGATTTAAAAGCAAAGCTCATGAGAACTATTTCAAGGCAAATATTCCGAGGAGGAAGATAGTTCATGATAGAAACCTTGAGCTAGCTGAAAAGCGATCATCCTGAATTTGTGGAGAAAATTCAGAAGAGAGTAAGGACTAAGGGAGAGCAATTACCTTACCACTACATCATGGTTAGGGGTGTAGAGGTGGATTTTTCTGCTATGAACATCAATAAAGTTCTGCAAATTTCTGTTAAGAAGGAAATTGGGCACCAAGGCTTCTCTGATTTTGGAAAGAAAATGGGCATGACCAAGGAGCAGGTGTATGAATTTAAGGTGGAGAATGCACAGTGTTTGAGAGCTACTACCTTCAACAACCTCCCTCTCTTCAACACTTGAGTCAACATTCCTTCAGGAATTCCAGAAATGGGTGAAGAAGATGAAGATGAGGAGGACAGTACAAAAGAGGAAGATGCAGAAGATTAGCTTAGGATTTTATTTTTATTTCTGTTTTCTTTAAATTTAGTATTGTATAATTCTAGTAATTAGGACTTTTATTTTTTGCAATTTTCAGTTAGTTACTTTTGAGTTGTTAAAGATAGTTTGGTTCATTTTTAGTTGTAATAAATTACAATTTTATTTGCTTTAAAATTTTGCAGTTTTATTTGGCTTATTTTTCTGATTAATTGATGGAAATTGTGATGTTTTGTGCAGACCATACTCTTATAACTCAGAAATGAAGCACATTGGATATTGACACTTGCACAGCTGCCATAAAAGGGGGGTGAATTTTGTACCTCTTATTTCATAAGTTAAGCTTCATTATCACTGAAAATATTAGATTAGATCATGAACTGACTTCTATGAATGCACTGTATTTGATTGCATTTCGGTGAATTCTATTTTCTTAATTTCATAAGTTGTTTTTCCCATTCTCACATGATTGTTATACTCGTAATTTTCAAAAGGAGGTAGTATTGCCATTTTGTGCACATAATTATGAAAAAAGTGGATTGTGAGTTTAATTGATTGACATTATCACTTAAAAATTCCTTGGTGAGATTTGAGCCTCATGCTTAAGCATTTTTTATGTGTGAAATTTAATCTCATTTTTTGCTGCACCTCTAGAACTTGCTTTGTTTTTTAATTGAATATGTAATTTGCAGATCTCACATATATGATGGAGGCCTTCTTCGATCATGTTTAGCTAGCCTAAATGAACCTCCCTTTATGTTGAGAATCCTAGTTCACCCCTCTTGTGCCTTTAACCTTTTTCTTTGAAAAACCTCAATTTAAGCCTTACTGAAAAACCATAAGTCCTATCCAAATTAGAAAGAGGCAATTTGAGTTTAATCAAAGATGATTTTTTTTTTAACTAAGTTTGGAGTGTCTTCTTGTTTTGCATTGCTTGAGGACAAGCAAAGTTCTAAGTTTGGGGTAGGCAGCAGCAAAGCTCTGAGTTATTTGAAAAGAAAATGAAAAGCAAAGTGTTAAAAAGTGTGAAAAACAGAAAAGAATTGAAAAAGAGAAATTCTCTGTATAATTGATGCAATGATAGTTCTTTAAATGCTGCAAAAATTCTATAAATTGTGTGCAGATTTGGATGAATAAGAAAGATGAGGTAACCTCAATTTAAGTTTTGAACATTCATCTACTTGAATTGCATCTTTTCTGTTTGGAAGTAACCACATTGTTTCCCTAATTGATTGAACACTTACCTGTCCTTTAACCTCAATTTTACTTGAAAAAGTTCTCTTGATATGTGACTTGCTGGATATTTGCAGAGGAGATTGAGAATATTTGCAAGCCTATGGTAGAGTGTGGTAAAAATGATGATTTTGAGAGCAAACATTAAGCCTAAACATTGCTGAGTGATGAGGGAAACACTACTTGTGAGCTGTGAATCATGTTTCTCAATTTTGCTCATATGAAACTTTGCTAAATTACATGAATTCAAATGGCATGTTTTTGTTGATTACGTGGTTAAAATAGTGTAATGATCATGTTCATCAATGGATGAATAACTTGACATGGATGAGAAATCAGAAAGATACAGAATTGGGAATTAGAAGTTTTGAAAAATCAATTTGATGATTGAATTCTTGTCAATTGGATTAATCCTTTTCCCTTTTGTTTGACTTGATTTGCTTGAGGACAAGCAAAATTCTAAGTTTGGGGTGGTGATAAATCCATATTTTACCATGTTTTTAGCATAGTTTTTGGTTAATAATTAGGAAAATAGTTTTGTTGAAATATTAAAAATTGTTTAGATTTTTTGTAGGAGTTCATGCAAAAGATAGAAAGTTGTTGAAAGTATTTAAAGGAAGGATTAAAAGCTAAAATTAAAGAAGAAAAGTCAACGAATCAAGCTAAAAGAAATCCTAAGAGCTGGGCGTTACAACTCTAAGTGATTGGCGTTTGGATGCGGAAAGAAGAATTGCCATTGCGTTGAAACGCATATCACTTGAGTGATGTGTCTGCATGGCTACTCTGAGTGATGTGTGTTAACACTCCAGCAACTGTAACTAGATAATTGCCATTGCGTTGAAATGCATATCACTTGAAGCCTTCGCGCGCAACAGAGAGTGGATTTGCATACAGATGGCATAGCAACGCAGAGCTAAGCACATAGAAGAAGCCTTCATTGAAGTACTGTGCGTTATAACGCACATCACTTGAAGCCTTGGCGCGCAACAGAGAGTTGCAACTCACATCACTTGAAGCCTTAGCACGCAAAGAGAGTGGAAATGCATAGCAGATGGCATAGCAACGCAGAGCTAAGCACTTAGAAGAAGCATTCATTGAAGTGCTGTGCGTTGAAACGCACATCACTTGAAGCCTTGGCGCGCAACAGAGAGTTGCAACTCACATCACTTGAAGCCTTGGCATGCAACAGAGAGTTGAAATGCACATCACTTAAAGCCAAGGCAGGCATCCGCGCGCCTTCACTCCAGCTGCTGTGCATTTTGGCACAAATTTCTGCAACTTTGTAACTTCTTCTTTCTGACAATTCTAGACATTTTGGAGCTTCTATATCACTTTTAGAAGATTCCAGAACACCTGGGAACAACTAACTATAAGAATTTCAAGGGTCAAGTCGAAGAATTAGAAGAGCTCTATAAATAGGAATTAGGAACTTAGAAAAAGGGTCTTTTTACCATTTTTTGTTTTCTTTTCATTTCCACACCTTAGGAGAGTTAGAGAGGGAGATTGGGAGCAACTTCCATGCTCTGGACCTTGAGGAATCACGCTGGGGATTGGATTTATGAAGAAATTTTGCTGCTCCTCTTCTCCTACTCTTTCTTTCTCTTTTTCTTTTAGAAACATGTTCTGATTTCTTTTTATTATGGATTGATGGATCCAAATTTGATATTATAAATTGATTGTGGATTTGGATTTTAAGATCTTGATTGTATTGAACGTTTAATTCTGTTCTTAATGCAATTGTGAACTAATCCTTCATTCAATTGAACTTAGAGAAATCTTTATTAATAGAAATTGAGTTTATTTCTCAGTCTGAACTAAATGTCAAGGTTATGGATATCTTAGGGATAAGAATTTGTGATCTTGTGATCTCTTAATTTCTAATGCCTAATGCAATGTTTGATTGAATTACACCTAAGGAATTAGGGTAGTTTAGTTAGATATTAGGATCAATGAGGCAAGGAATTGTCCTTTGATTAATCTAGTGAAATTGATGATTAATCAATTAAGGAACTTAGAGTTCAGATCTACTTCAGTTTGGCAATTGATAAAGAGGTGAAATTAATCCTAACTTCATTTACATATCATTTCATTTCTAAATTTGTACCTTTATTTTGCTGTATTTTTCAGATTTCTGCACTTTATTGTTCTTGTTTGTTAAATGATTCAAAACACTCCAAATTTGTTTGGCTCAACTAGTTATTGATTTGTGAAGTGGTAATTGATAGACTTAATCCCTGAGGACGATACTTGGGACTCACATTGATTTCCAAATTTTATTACTTGCTACAACTACCTAGTACACTTGCTAGTTAGTTCTCAAATTGTTTATTAGATGCATGAATAGCATTTTCAGTTTTCTTGTGATTGTTTTCTCAACTCAGATCATCCAGCCACTCGAGCTATTGCACAGATATAATAAAAGTCACAACGGACTTAAAATCATAGCATATAGCATCAAGCTAAAAGTCATCATAGACTTAGCAACATGGATAGATAATCTCCATGAGTCACATGCCTTAGCATGGATAAACAGATACCATTAGTCTCATAATAAATCTCACTGAGTTCATAATAATCTCAAGATAATATAATTTAGGAACTCAGGGCATAACATATAATTTCTCATCAAAATTCATAACCTCATGGTTTTATAATTTCTTACTCATTGAAAACTTTAGTGAAACATGTTACATCTTTGGTCCTTAACTTAGGCGAATCATTCAAGCCTTCATAATTCATTTCTCTTTCTCACTTCATTCTCTTTTAAAATTCAGCACCATCCCATTTCTCAATCCTTGTAATTTCACCATTCAAATTCATCCTATTCATTTCATTATGCTTATTAACCTTTATCCCCTGATTATCCATAATTCTTTTAATTCAAACTCTTATTTACTCCATCTCTTCCTCACGGTTTTTCTCTCCTTAAACAGACAAATTATTAAACTTATCCCCTGCCTAAACCACAACCAAACAATTTAACTTACACTAGCTTCAAAGACATTACCTCTCAGTTTTCTTATCTTTATTTAGGGAAAGCAAATCAAGCTTATGTCCTTGTTATGATACTAACTTAATCAATTTATTTCACCATTTTTCTAAGTTCCTTTCTCTCGGGTTTTCACACTTTTTCTCACAAGTTACATGTAGGTTCTTCACTCTCCTTATCCAACCACTCAATATATGTCAAATTCACGACATTCCCAATAATTTCATTTAGGTCCAAGGTCCTTTTTGATAATTCAGCCCTCAAGGGCACTAGATCAACATCAATATATCATTATGTAATTATTTTTTGCTGCACAATCTCTTAGTTCATCAAGTCTTTTGTAGTAAGATGAAAATGATGCATGTAGCATTATCAACATGGCCATTTCTTGGTATAATCACAACAAATGGTAAGTCATTTAAATTTTCCAGCCAAGTGTCAATTCAACCTCTTCAAGGTTTTTCAAGGAATAATGCAATTCATGAATAGTATACTATTTCACATCACTTCCATTTTTCCAGCAACTCGTTCAAGCAAACATCACCAATATCAAGTACCAATACCAAGCAACATCAAGGTCAATCACAACCAATTTTTATAATCAATCATTCAACCACACACTCAACCAAATTCCACACGGTTCAACGCATTTAAATCAAGACAACACACTTTCAATTCAATCTTAGTTTCCTTATAATGCAAAGTCCACACAAGATATTTTTCTAAAATTTTGCAACACTTTTTGGATGTCAAAACCGAGACCATCCAAGTCCATTTCCACTTTTTCTTTTATAACATTTTCTCTCATTACTCTTAATAAAATTTTCAAACTATTCCAAGGTTCCAAATCATAATATTCAGAACTGTCCAGCCTTCAAAATCTTATTATTTGTTAAGTCCATAACAAGTAAAATAGGGAAAACTTATCATGCAAACACAAAGTTCCATCATCCAAGTGCAGTATTTTAATTTTCAGCAAAGGACTATGTTTAAAAAGTGTAAACCGAGACAACACAAGGCCAATTTAGTATTCAAACTCTCAAAATTACTAAAGGAGTTCTTTTTATGAAATTAAGTTTGGTAACAAAATGTTCAAGACATGCAAATTCACGGTTCCAAGGTCTCAAGGGTAGATTTTTGTTTATTCAAGAGATTTAGCAAGAAAACCTCTAAACCAAAACTTGTACAAAAGGTTTCCAACATATTTCCAAGGTCAAAATTTTCATACAAAGGGTGGATGTCACATGTAAGGGTTAAAAATTCAAACTTTCTAAAGAATCTCTTCACACAAAACCACAACCGAGACTTTGAAATTGAGTAAAGTAATTTTCAAATTAAAATCCAACATGCAAGTGAAGGAATACAACATGCAAACTCATGGATCACGGATTTGATGGTGGATCATCATAGAAATCAAGAATTTCAAACATGCAAAGGCAAAACTGAAATATTTTCAAGGAAGAAATTGCAATCTCTTAATAAAGTTCCAAGCTTTGAGAGAAATCAACACATCTAAGCATGAAACCAAGAATTTCAAAGAGATAAAATAGAGTACAAGACAAATACTCAACATGCAAATGAAGGAAATTGTCTTCCAAGCTTGTGGTTACTTGATATCAAGGGTAAATCATCATTGGAACAATAAACTTCATCCAAGGAAATGAAAAACTGAGACATGCACAAGGAGTAAACAACATGCAAATTTCCAAAATGCATGCTTTTAGGGAGATTACCTCCTTTACACATAAACAGCAGGCTTAGAGGCAAATAAAGTGAAGAAATCAAGTGGAATTTGACATGCAAATGGTACAATGAGCTTGTTCAAAGTTATTGGAGATAAAAATGAAACCTTTACAAGATTTTACATAGTTTCAACCAAGGAAAGGAAACAAAGGAGTAAAGGATGAGAACTCCCCCTTGCCTTGAGTTTTAGGCGTGAAATGAAATGGAGAAGGGGTTAGAATAGATGGATCTCCAAGGAAAGCTTTGCTGAACCGAGAAAACAGCAGCCAAGTTCTTCAAAGTTCTCCTCCAAAGTTGGTTCCTTCCACACGAACATTGAAAGTATGATGGAGGAAGAAGTTTGTGATGGTGAGGTAAAGTGTTTGAGTGATTTGGATGAAGAAATGGTGGTGTTTTTGGGTTTGGAAGCTCTCGGTTTTCTTGAGAGAAATTGAGAGAGCTAGGGACTTTGAGAGAATGAGAAGTGTGAGAGAAAGGTAGAGATAAAAGAGAGAGGGATTCTCGATTTTTGGCTTCCAAAAGGCTTAATCTTATTTAGCAAGTCTTTTTATATGGAGGGTCTAAGCTTTAAGTGACCAATTGCCACCTAATATTTACGTTTTGGCTTGCTTGGCAAGGCTTCCAAATTGAAAAACTGCACACGGTTCTAATTGAGTGAAAGCTGAAGTGAATTTGGTAAATTGGTGCAAGGAAAAACGTGTCACAATTTTTAGTGCATGAATAGTGAATTTTGGGAAAGCTTGTAGGCAAAGTTAGTACAATTTAGCAAGCAAAATGCATGGAAAACCCTAGGCTGCATGCACACGATTTGGATATCACAAATCCCAAAATCAGCACAAAATACCAAAGCTAAGATTTTGGGGCAGCAATGCGTGAAATTTGGTTGGAATAATTATGGTGTCGGCAATTTGGAAGACAAGAGAATGTTCCAAAGTGATTTTGCCGGCAATTCAGGAGACAAAATCTCGTGCATGGAATTCTAGTGGTCAATACTAGATTTCAGAATATTCGGGCAATCACGATGTTTGTAAAATAGGGGACAAGGTTTGTTTGCATGAAAATCTAGTGGCCGATACTACATTTGGAAATCTCTGGGTAATGATTGCTAGATCTCGCAGAATTTTATGCAACAATTTTGACGACTAAGAAATCATTACTAAATCTTTGTAATGATTAGAAAATCTCATATTTTCGAGGCAGATACTTATGATTTGAAAATTACTTAAATAATGCAGAAATTAACTTTTCGGATAAATCTCTCAAGGATATTTTAGACAGTACTGCTGAATAATATCAAGGAAATTCTTGGACGATATTGGAACCAAATATTTTGCATGCAGTTACCCTAAAATGCCGAATTCAAAATTAAATCAATATTCTAAAAAATAAAATTCAGCATCTATCTAATTATTCTGACGTTCGCAAGCCGGAATCAGCTAATAATTAAAATCTAAGAACGACTAGCTAATTTATGAAAATTGGGGCATTACACCAAAACTGTAACTTGGGTCCTAAGGCGCCAGAAAGGAAGAAGGTGGTGAAAAATTCTTCATTTGAGTCCTAGGAGCGATATTCAATGAGTTTCAGCGGCCTAAGACAAGTTTTGCACGTGTTCCTTTACCGGTGAGCAAAAAGGAACTAAAAGAGACCAACATAGGAACTTGGGTCCAAAGGCGCCAGAAGGAGAAAAGGTGGTAAGAAACCCTTCCTTTGTGTCCTAGGAGTTATATTCAAGAAGTTTCAGCGACCTGAGACGAGTTTCGCACGTATTCCTTTGCCGGTAAGCAAAAGGGGACCAAAAGAGTCCAAAATCAAAACTTGAGTCCAAAGTCGCCAGAAAGTGCCGAAAGGAGAGAAGGTTATGAGAAACCCTTCCTTTCTGTCCTAGGAGTTATATACAAAGAGCTTCAGCGGCCTGAGATAAGTTGCGCATCTCCCCTACCGGTAAGCAAACAGGGACCAAAAGAGACCAAAATCAGAACTTGGGTCCAAAGGCGCCAGAAAGTGCCAGAAGGGGAGAAGGTGGTGAGAAACCTTTCCTTTGAGTTCTAAGAGTGATATTCAAGGAGTTTCAGCGGCCTGAGACAAGTTTTGCACGCATTCCTTTGCCAGTAACCAAAAGAGGACCAAAAGAGACCAAAATCAGAACTTGGGTCCAAAGGTGCCAGAAAGTGCTGAAAGGAGAGAAGGTGGTGAGAAACCCTTCCTTTGTGTCCTAGGAGTGATAGCCAAGGAGTTTCAGCGGCCTGAGACGAGTTTCACATTTTTTCCTTTGCCGGTAAGCAAAAGAGGACCCCAAGAGACCAAAACCGGAACTTGGGATCAAAGGAGCCTGAAAGTGCCAGAAGGAGAGAAGGTGGTGAGAAACCCTTCCTTTGAGTCCTAGGAGTTATATTCAAGGAGTTTTAGTGGCTTGAGACGAGTTTCGCACGTGTTTCTTTGCCGATAAGCAAAAAGGGTCCAAAAGAGACCAAAACCAGTACTTGGGTCCAAAGGTGCCAAAAAATGCCAGAAGGGAAGAAGGTGGTGAGAAACCCTTCGTTTGAGTCCTAGGAGCGATATTCAAGGAGTTTCATTGGCCTGAGACGAGTTTCGCACATATTCCTTTGCTGATAAGCAAAAGGGGACAAAAAGAGACCAAAACTTGAACTTAGATCAAAAGGTGCCAGAAAGTGCTGAAAGGGGAGAAGGTGGTGAGAAACCCTTCGTTTGAGTCCTAGGAGTGATATTCAAGGAGTTTCAGCAGCCTGAGATGAGTTTTGCACGTGTTCCCTTGACAGTAAGCAAAAGGGGACCAAAAGAGACCAAAATCGGAACTTGAGTCCAAAGAAGCCAGGAAGTGCTAGAACGGGAGAAGGTGGTGAGAAACCCTTCCTTTGTGTTCTAGGAGTGATATTCAAGGAGTTTCAGCGGCCTGAGATGAGTTTTGCACGTGTTCCTTTGAGGGTAAGCAAAAAGGGATCAAAAGAGACAAAAACTGGAACTGAGGTGCGAAGGTGCCAGAAAATGGCAGAAAGGGAGAAGGTGGTGAGAAACTTGAGTCCTTGGAGTAATATTCAAGGAGTTTCACCAGCCTGGGATGAGTTTCGCACGTTTTCCTTTGCTGATAAGCAAAAGGGGACGAAAAGAGACCAAAACCGGAACTTAGGTCCAAAGGCGCCAGAAAGTGCTAGAAGGGGAGAAGGTGGTGAGAAACCCTTTCTTTGTGTCCTAGGAGTGATATTCAAGGAGTTTCAGCGGCCTGAGACGAGCTGCGCATATGTTCCCTTGCTGGTAAGCAAATTAGGCCACAAGGGACCATGACTGGAACTTGGGTCCAAAGGCACCAAAAAGTGCTAGAAGGGGAGAATGTGGTGACAAACCCTTCGTTTGAGTCCTAGGAGTGATATTCAAGGAGTTTCAGCGGCTTGAGACTAGTTGAGCATTTGTTCTTTTGCTGGTAAGAAAAAGAGGACGCCAAGAAACCAAAACTGGAACTTGGGTTCAAAGGTGCTAGAAAGTGCCGGAAGGAGAGAAGGTGGAGAGAAACCCTTCCTTTGAGTTATCGGAGTGATATTCAAGGAGTTTGAGCGGCCTGAGACGAATTTTTCGCAAGTTCCTTTGTGGGTAAGTAAAAGGGGACCAAAAGATACCAAATCTGGAACTTGGGTCCAAAGGCGCCAGAAGCCAGAAAGAGAGAAGGTGGTGAGAAACCCTTCCTTTGAGTTATCGGAGTGATATTCAAGGAGTTTCAGTGGCTTGAAACTAGTTTTGCGCGTGTTTCTTTGCCGGTAAGAAAGAGGGGACCAAAAGAGACCAAAATTGGAACTTGAGTCCAAAGTCGCCAGAAAGTGCCGCAAGGAGATAAGGTGGTGAGAAACCCTTCCTTTGTGTCCTAGGAGTTATATTCAAGGAGCTTCAGCGGCCTGCGACAAGTTGCGCATCTATTCCCGTGCCGGTAAGCAAAAGGGGACCAAAAGAGAACAAAACTGTAACTTGGGTCCAAAGGTGCCAGAAGGGGAGAAGGTGGTGAGAAACCCTTCATTTATGAGTTGCACATCTGTTCCGTTACGGGTAAGCGAAAGGGGACCAAAAGAGACCAAAATCGTAACTTGGTTCCAAAGCCGCCAAAAAGTGCCAGAAAGAGAGAAGGGGGTGAGAAACCTTTCCTTCGAGTCCTAGGAGTTATATTCAAGGAGTTTCAGCGGCCTGAGATGACTTTTGCACGTGTTCCTTTACCAATAAGCAAAAGGGGACCAAAAGAGACCAAAACCGAAACTTAGGTCCAGAGGCGCCAGAAAGTGCTAAAAGGGGAGAAGGTGGGGAGAAACCCTTCCTTTGTGTCCTAGGAGTTATCTTCAAGCAGTTTCAGCAGCCTTAGACGAGTTTTGTACGTGTTCCCTTGCTAGTAAGCAAAAGGGGACCAAAAGAGACCAAAACCGTAATTTGGGTCCAAAGGCTCCCGAAGGGAAGAAGGTGGTGAGAAACCCTTCCTTTGAGTCCTAGGAGCGATATTCAAGAAGTTTCAGCTGTCTGAGATGTGTTTTGCACGTGTTCCTTTGTTGGTAAGCAAAAGGGAACCAAAAAAGACCAAAACTGGAACTTGGGTCCAAAGGCGCCAGAAAGTGCCAGAAGGAGAGAAAGTGGTGAGAAACCCTTTCTTAGAGTCCTAAGAGTGATATTCAAGGAGTTTCAGTGGCCTAACATGAGTTTTGCATGTGGTCCTTTGCCGGTAAGCAAAAGGGGACCAAAAAACACCAAAATAGGAACTTGGGTCCAATGGCGCCAGAAAGAGCCAGAAGGGGAGAAGGTGGTAAGAAACCATGTTACTTTTACAACTGTTGTTGCACTAATAGTAAACTGACTAGCAAGTGTTCTAGTGTTGTTGTAGCAAGTTATAAAAAATCTTAGAATCAAATTGAATTCCAAGTATCGTCCTCAGGGAATAAAGTTCTCAATTACCACTTCACAAGATCACAATTAGTTGAGCTTTACAAATTTCAGATAGATTTGGTATGAATGTATCAAAAACGTAATTAGAAAGTAAAACAGAACAGTTAGTACAAAAGTGTATAGTAAATAGATGTAGAAAGAGTAGTTAGGAAATTGCTTCACTAAAACTTCAACATTGAATCAATAAAGTTCTGAACTTTCAAGCATTTAGATGGAATGACAATCAGTTTCACGTTATATTAATCAAAGGACAATCTCTTGCCTCAATGAATCTAGCATCTAATCAAATCACTCTAATCCCTTAGATCTAATCCAATCAAATGCTGCATTAAATTTAAGAAACCAAAAGATTACAAGATTAAGATATCTTATCCCTAAGAAACCAATAACCTTGGCAATTAATTCAGATCTGAGAAACAAATTCAATTCCCATTGATAAGAGTTACTCTATGATTAGTTGATCAAATTTACATTCAATCACTACTTTAACAGCAGAATCAATCACTCAATCCAATCCAAAACTCAAAGTTCAGATCCAAAATCAATTCAACATTTCCATTTCAGATTCACAGTTCCTAACCACAAAGAGTTTAACCAAACACTACAAAAAGAGAAGAGAAGAGAAGAGAAGAAGAGAATGAACAAAGAAGAAACATCTTCAAGCCAATCTCTAATCTGATCCCTCAAGAAATGAACCTTGGTGTTTGTCCTCAAACTCCCTCTCTAACTCTCTCAACAACAAAAACAAATGGAAAATGAAAAAATGAACAAAAAACTACAAAATTCCTGAGCTAACTGTCTTTTATAGAATTTCCGCTCTGCTGGCGTGATCACTTTTGCCGCATTTCGCTCATAGGGTTGAAAGGAGATAGTGCATCAAGCTGTTCGCAAGGGCCAACTTGATCCTCTTCCCCAGGATCCCAAATGAGGAAACCCTAGGAGAGCCACCAACTCTAACTACTGTCCATGTACGATCCATACTAGATCTAACCAACTGCCCATACTACCTCCTCTACGTTCTTGACAGCCCATCTTTGTCTCAGTAGAGTCTTTCAGTGCATGTTTCGGTCCTCTTTCCCATTACTTAGAAAAAGTGAACCACCGGTTCAGGTACAAGATACTATCATTACCGCCTCGGCAATTAGACATCCAACCCATAATCGCAATGACCCAATTGCAAGACCGGAGCTCTAACAACTGAGCTATATCCCCCCAAGCCAAGTGGAGTATGCATGAAGGAGTCAAGTCAGTCTTCTATTCTGGAATTGTAGGATTTCATTATAAAATGGAATTATGAATTCTAATTAGAATTTTAAGAGGTTATCCTTATTATTATAATGAATTCGAATATAGTAAAGTAATTCTAGTTAGAAAGTGAAACATTATTCTTTTCAAAAAAAAAAAAAGAAGGAAAGATTATCAAAAAAGTAAGTGGACCTAACCCATTGAATCATAACTGTATCTACTATTCTGATATTCAAATTTGATGGATCTGTCGATATTTCTGATTAAATCTTCTTATTCCTATGGGTTCTATAGGGAATAAATTGCTATGCCCTTTCTTCACGCGGAAGGGCTTATTCCAAGTTACAACAAACAACAAGTCATTTTCATTTTAAACATCTTTTTTTCCAAACACAAGAAAAGATCTATTTACATTTCTATTATTTCTATAATATATATCCTATTTTATAGAAATAATAGAAAAAAATCCATCAAATCATGTCTTTACGTATCAAATATTTTCTTTTCATATCGATGCATATGATATTTTTCCGGCAATAAATGGAAATGTATGTGAGAAAAAAAAACTTTCACTTAAAATTTCTTATTATTAATAAAACTCAATACAATATTTAAGAATCTGATAGACGAATAAAAAGAAATAAAGTAAATAGATAAATTTTTTTAATTTATTACCTCGATCCACAAAAAAAAATAGACTTTGGAGTTTTTTTAATTGGAAAGAGAGAAAAATAGAACAAAGAAGACAACAAAAGAAAAAAAATGGATTATAGAAAGTAATAAAATATATGATCCTGTAGTGGTTTCCTAGACATAGAAACTATAAGTTTTTTCATAATAATTGTGATGGATAAAATGCCAATTCAAATAGAATGGATTTAAAACGATATTACTGCATCTATCAGATTTATAAATTCTCTCATTTTCGTCCATTAAATAATATTTGAATACTTGATTCACATCTTTCATTTGTAATAGAAATATTCACAAATGGAGATTTAGAGTTTTCATTAATCAATTGAAATAGTATTTCAGCACATATATGTATATATATTATCGTTGATCCATTCTTGGAATTTTGATGGAAGGATTCCTTTCCTAACAAAAAGAGAAAAATTGTCAACTCCATTTGTTCGAATAGCTTCCATTGAATCTCTGCACCTACCCTTTTTCTTATTCTCTCTTTCTGAGCTTTTCTTTGTCTTCGGAAAATAGGATTTGGCTCAGGATTGCCTATTGTGAATTCCAGGGTTTCTCTGAATTTGAAAGTTCTCACTTGGTAAGTTTCCATACCAAGACTCAATTCAATTTAGTCCGTAGCGTCTACCAATTTCGCCATATCCTCCTTTTTTCTTTGAGATTCGAATCTCATTCGAATTTTTTTTTCATTTATATTATGAGATTCATTTATATTATAAGAATTATGTCGGAACTGTTCAATTCATTAGATATTAATTCTAATATTGAAAAATGTTTCCTCCTATTTGATTGATTTTCTTTCATCTATATTGGATACCCCTATTTAGTTGAATCATTTCTGATTCTATTATCTCTGTATTCACAATTCAATATACATAGATATATACCACATATATATCTATTTTGGATGCCTCTACTTCCATAATTTTTTCATGTAATTTGGAATACTCGAATGGTCAACTTTTTTTTTTATCTTAGTTTTTTTTAAACAAGCAATCTATTTATTCATTTAGAATTACTATAACTAAAACCAATCTAATGGCTAGAAATAATTATTCTATATGCTATAAATAATTATTCTATATAATGTAGAATCAAACATTTATTTAGAAATAAGTAATTCCTAATTACTTAATCAAATTGACTTTGATAATCTAATTTTTTAGATAATCCAATATTTTAGAATTGTAATGTATAAATCTATATACTATACATATTTAATATTAATGTATAAGAATATTAGAAGTAATAGAAATGACTGTTTACTGTAATTTAATTATTCATTATTCTAAATTTTTAAAAATTAGAATCTTTTCTTTCTAATTCGAATATAGTATATAATTCTAGAATAAAAAAATATTATAGAAATCAAGGATGAAGATATTGTTTTATTGATAAAAATATTCATCGTCTCTCTCGACATATTCTTCAAAAAATCCGATTCGTGCGGATTCTTCCCCCAACAAACGAAGAGGTCTTGACGGAATTGCCACATATGAAATTGAGCACAATTTTGCAAAGAAATAGCCCGCTTGTTTCTCAAGAAGAGATGGAAAACATGCTCAATATCATTTGATTGAATAGTTGACCTAGGCCCTCGTTGTTTGAAGAAACCCTCCACTTCAATTGGTATTTTTTCACGAAAAGCAAACATGAGATAATAAATTCAGTCTCTCACTAAGATTTCGAATAGTTGTCCCGAATTCAAGTTGATTATGTTTCGCCTCTTCCTCGGAGAAAGACGATCAAACAATTCCCAATCATGGTCCTTGCGGATCGGATCATCCATATAATATACAAAAAGAAACTCCAGATATTTGATATCTTTCTCTTTGAATGAGATCTCAATTCCAGCGATGGTTTCATTAGATATCTTACAACTGGAATCCCTCTTTTTTCCTATCTAGTTCCTCCACCACCGTGAACCCCAGTTAGATTCAGGCATGATACACTTTTTAGTTATTGGGAGAACCAGAGTACTCTCTTTCGGATCTAGGAAAGAGCTCTCAGAGATCTTTTTTCCTTTTGGAAGATACAGGCGTGCCCGAAGCTATTCCTGTAATAGGATCCTCTTTGGTAGAGTTATTACGCGGAAGTTCTAGTGTGGGACAATCCACCTTGACTCGTTTTTATAGTTTGCATACTTTTGTATTACCTCTTCTTACTGCCGTATTTATGTTAATGCACTTTCCAATGATACGTAAGCAAGGCATTTCTGGTCCTTTATAGTAAATATGAATCATAGATATTTGTAATTAATCATTTCTTATTTGGGGGAGGAATATATTTCATTGCTACAAATATGGATTATTTAAAATAATAAGACATGTATTTGGATATTTTCCTTCAATTTAACAAAATTGGATTATTATTATTATTTACATACACGAATAGTTGAAGGGAATTCTACGAAGAAGAAATGGATTATGGGAGTGTGTGACTTGAACTATTGATTGGGCCACGCAGATATATGATTTTCTCTTATCTGCCACATTTGAATTTACAATTAAATGTGTCTTTATTCCAACTACCACGCAAGGTCCGTCCCTACAGAGGATAGGCTGGTTTCACTTGTAAAGAATCTTTTCTATGATCAGACTCGATCATATCCTGCATGAACAGGCTCCGTAACATCCAGTAAAAAAAGTGATGTGGGATAATCTGAATTATATTTTATCTATTTCACTGAACTTAATAGTATGGAAATGCATTCATTTCCTATGCATTGACTCGATTTATGATACTATCGGAGTAAACCAAGTGGATCTAAAGAAGAACAGGGGTTAGATTATATTAGTAACAAGTAAATCCTTTGTACGTAAAAAGTTCCAAATCCGATTAGGTACAATATAAAAAGGGGGTCAAAATAAAATAGACATTTTTTCTCCTATTTTCTTCCATATTAATTCAAAGTTAAATAAATTTGAACAACAAAATTCTTATTATTTTATTTTAATATTCATTTTGATTCTTTTTTATTATTTTTTATTATTTTATATTTCGCATATAATTATTATTATAGTTTCTAATATAAATAGAATCTTTTTTTTTTCTAATATAAATAGAATTTTATAGAATATATATAGAACAAATATAGGAGGTAGAAGGCCCACGGATTATGAACTTCTTTTCCCGGAGAAGAAGCAATGACGGTATCTGGGGAATAAGCATTGGCTAACTCTGTGCCAGCAGCCGCGATAAGACAGGGATGCAAGCATTATCCGGAATGATTGGGCGTAAAGCGTCTGTAGGTGGCTTTTTAAGTTCGCCGTCAAATCCCAGGGCTCAACCCTGGACAGGCGGTGGAAACTACTAAGCTGGAGTACGGTAGGGGCAGAGGGAATTTCTAGTGGAGCGGTGAAATGCGTAGAGATTGGAAAGAACACCAACAGCGGAAGCACTCTGCTGGGCCAACACTGACACTGAGAGACGAAAGCTAAGGGAGTGAATGGGATTAGATACCCCAGTAGTCCTAGCCGTAAACAATAGATACTAGGCACTGTGCGTATCGACCCGTGCAATGCTGTAGCTAACGCGTTAAGTATCCTGCCTGAGGAGTACGTTCGCAAGAATGAAACTCAAAGGAATTGACGGGGGCCTGCACAAGCGGTGGAGCATGTGGTTTAATTTGATGCAAAGCGAAGAACCTTACCAGGGCTTGACATGTCGCGAATCTTCTTGAAAGAGAGGGGTGCCTGCCAGTAAGCAAAAAGGGACCAAACGAGACCAAAATCGAAACTTAGGTCCAAAAGCGCCAGAAATTGCCAGAAGGGGAGAGAGTGGTGAGAAACCCTTTCTTTGAGTCCTACGAGTGATATACATGGAGTTTCATTGACCTGGGAAAAGTTTGGCACGTGTTCCTTTGCCAGTAACCATAAGGGGACCAAAAGAGACCAAAACCAAAACTTGGATCTAAAGGTGCCAAAGAGTACCAAAATGAGAGAAGGTGGTGAGAAACCTTTCCATTGAATCCTAGGAGGTATATTCAAGGAGTTTCAGCGGCCTAAGACAAGTTTCGCGCGTGTTCCTTTGCTGGTAAGCAAAAGGGGACCAAAAGAGGTCAAAACTGGAATTTGGGTCCAAAGGAGCCAGAAAGTGTCAGAAGGGGAGAGAGTGGTGAGAAACTTTTTCTTTGAGTCCTACGAGTGATATACATGGAGTTTCAGCGGCCTGGGAAAATTTTGGCATGTGTTCCTTTGCCGATAAGCAAAAGGGGACAAATAGAGACCAAAATCGGAACTTGGGTCCAAAGGCGGCAAAAAGTGCCAAAAGGGGAGAAGGTGGTGACGAACCTTTCCTTTGAGTCCTAAGAGTGATATTCAAGGAGTTTCATTAGCCTGAGACGTATTTTGTATGTGTTCCTTTGCTAGTAAGCATAAGGGGACCAAAAGAGACCAAAATCGGAACTTGGATCCAAAGGTGCCAGAGAGTACCAAAAGGAGAGAAGGCGGTGAGAAACCTTTCCTTTGAATCCTAGGAGGTATATTCAAGGAGTTTCAGCGGCCTAAGACAAGTTTCACGCATGTTCCTTTGCTAGTAAGCAAAAGGGGACCAAAAGAGACCAAAACCAGAGCTTAGGTCCAAAGGCGCCAGAAAGTGCCAGAAGGAGAGAAGGTGGTGAGAAACCCTTCCTTTGAGTCTTAGGAGTGATACTCAAGGAGTTTCAGCGGCCTGAACGAGTTTTGCGCGTGTTCCTTTGCTAGTAAGCAATAGGGGACCAAAACTAGAACTTTGGTTAATAGGCGCCAGAAAGTGTCAGAAGGAGAGAAGGTGGTGAGAAACCCTTCCTTTGAGTCCTAGTAGTAATATTCAAGAAGTTTCATAGGCCTGAGACGGGCTTTGACATGTTCCTTTACCGGTAAGCATAAGGGGAGTAAAAGAGACCAAAATTAGAATTTGGGTCCAAAGGTGCCAGAAAGTGCCAGAAGAGGAGAGAGTGGTAAGAAACCTTTCTTTGAGTCCTAGCAGTGATAATCAAGGACTTTCAGCAGCCTAAGACAAGTTTCGCATGTGTTCCTTGGTCGCAAAGCAAAAGGGGACCAAAAGAGACCAAAACTGAAACATGGGTTGAAAGGTGCCAGAAAGTCCCAGAAGGGTAGAAGGTGGTGAGAAACCCTTCCTTTGTGTCCTTGGAGTGACATTCAAGGAGTTTCAGCTGGCTGAGACGAGTTTCGCACGTGTTCCTTTACCAAAAAGCAAAGGAGATCCAAAAGAGACCAAAACTGGAACTTGGGTGCAAAGGCGCCAGAAAGTGCTAGAAGGGGAGAGAGTGGCGAGAAGCCCTTTCTTTCAGTCTGAGGAGTGATATTCAAGGAGTTTCAGTGGCCTCACATGAATGTCGCACGTGTTCTTTTGTCGGTATGCATAAGGGGACCAAAAGAGACTAAAACTGGAGCTTGGGTCCAAAGGCACCAAAAAGTGCCAGAAGGAGAGAGAGTGGTGAGAAACCCGTGCTTTGAGTCGTAGGAGTGATATTCAAGGAGTTTCAGTGGCCTAAGACAAGTTTCGTACGTATTCCTTTGCCACTAAGCAAAAGGGCACCAAAAGAGACCAAAATAGAAATTTGGGTCCAAAGGCGCGAGAAAGTGCCAGAAGGGGAGAGAGTGGTGAGAAACTCTTTCTTTAAGTCCTACGAGTGATATACAAGGAGTTTCACCGGCGTGGGAAAAGTTTTGCACAAGTTCCTTTGCCGGTAGGTAAAAGGGGACCAAAAGAAACCAAAACCCGAACATGGGTCCAATAGTGCCAAAAGTACCAAAGGGGGAGAAGGTGGTGAGAAACCCTTCCTTTGAGTCCAAGGGGTGATATTCACAAAGTTTTAGCACCCTAAGACAAGTTACACACGTGTTCCTTTGTCAGCATGCAAAAGGGGACCAAAATAGACCAAAACTAGAACTTGGGTACAAAGGCACCAAAAAGTGACAGAAAGAGAGAGAGTGGTGAGAAACCTTTGCTTTGAGTCCTAGGAGTGATATTCAAGGAGTTTCAGCGGCCTAACACAAGAGACCAAAACAGGACCAAGACAAGTTTCGCACGTGTTCCTTTGCCACTAAGAAAAACAGGACCAAAAGAGACCAAAACAGGAATTTGGGTCCAAAGGCTCCAAAAAGTGCCAGAAGGGGAGAAGGTGGTGAGAAACCCTTCCTTTGAGTCCTAAGAGTGATATTCAAGGAGTTTCAGCAGCCTGAGAGGATTTTCGCACGTCTTCCTTTGCTAGTAAACAAAAGGGGACCAAAAGAGATGAAAAGGGGAACTTAGGTCCAAAGTTGCCAGAAAGTGCCAGAAGGGGAAAGAGTGGTAAGAAACCTTTTCTTTGAGTCCGAGGAGTGATATTCAAGGAGTTTTAGCGGCCTCACATGAATTTCGCACGTGTTCTTTTGCCAGTATGCATAAAAGGACCAAAAAACACCAAAATCGGAGCTTGGGTCCAAGGCACCAAAAAGTGCTAAAAGGAGAGAGAGTGGTGAGAAGCCCTTGCTTTGTGTCCTAGGAGTGATATTTAAGGAGTTTCAGCGGCAAAAGACAAGTTTCGCACGTATTCCATTGTCGTTAAGCAAAAGGGAACCAAAAGAGACTAAGACTAGAACTTGGGTCGAAAGGCGCAAGAAAGTGCCCGAAGGGGAGAAGGTGGTGAGAAACCCTTCCTTTGTGTCCTAAGAGTGACATTCAAGGAGTTTCAACGACTTGAGAGAGTTTTGCACGTGTTCCTTTGCCGGTAAGCAAAGGAGGACCAAAAGAGACCAAAACTGGAACTTAGATGCAAAGGCGCCAGAAAGTGCTAGAAGGGGAGAGAGTGGTGAAAAGGCCTTTCTTTGAGTTCGAGGAGTGATATTCAAGGAGTTTTAGCAATCTCACACGAATTTCACACGTGTTCTTTTGCCTCTATGCTTAAGGGGACCAAAAGAGACCAAAACTGGAGCTTGGGTCCAAAGGCACCAAAAAGTGCTAAAAGGAGAGAGAGTGGTGAAAAACCTTTGCTTTGAGTCCTAGGAGTGATATTTATGGAGTTTCAGCGGCCTAACACAAGAGACCAAAACAGGACCAAGACAAGTTTCGCACGTGTTCCTTTGCCACTAAGAAAAACAGGACCAAAAGAGACCAAAACAGGAATTTGGGTCCAAAGGCACCAAAAAGTGCCAGAAGGGGAGAAGGTGGTGAGAAACCCTTCCTTTGAGTCCTAAGAGTGATATTCAAGGAGTTTCAGCGGCCTGAGAGGATTTTCGCACGTCTTCCTTTGCTAGTAAACAAAAGGGGACCAAAAGAGATGAAAAGGGGAACTTGGGTCGAAAGGCGGCAGAAAGTGCCAGAAGAGGAGAGAGTGGTGAGAAGCCCTTTCTTTGAGTCCGAGGAGTGATATTCAAGGAGTTTCAGCGGCCTCACACGAATTTTGCACGTGTTCTTTTGCCGGTATGCAGAAGGGGACCAAAAGAGACCAAAACTAGAGCATAGGTCCAAATGCACCAAAAAGTGCCAAAAGGGGAGAAGGTGGTGAGAAACCCTTCCTTTGAGTCCTAGGAGTGATATCCAAGGAGTTTCAGCGGCCTCTGACGACTTTCACACGTGTTCCTTTGCTAGTATGCAAAAAGGGATCAAAAGAGACAAAAATCGGAACTTGGGCCCAAAGACGCCAGAAAGTGCCAGAAGTGGAGAGAGTGGCGAGAAGCCTTTCTTTGAGTCTGAGGAGTGATATTCAAGGAGTTTTAGTAGCCTCACATGAATTTTGCACGTGTTCTTTTGCCGGTATGCATAAGGGGACCAAAAGAGACCAGAACCAGACCTTGGGTCCAAAGGCACCAAAAAGTGCCAGAAAGAGGGCGAGTGGTGAGCAACCCTTGCTTTGAGTCCTAGGAGTGATATTTAAAGAGTTTCAGCGGCCTAAGATATGTTTTGCACGTGTTCCTTTGTTGCTAAGCAAAAAGGGACCAAACGAGACCAAAACTGGAACTTAGGTTGAAAGGCACCAGAAAGTTCCAGAAGGGGAGAAGGTGGTGAGAAACCCTTCCTTTTAGTCCTAGGAGTGACATTCAAGGAGTTTCAGCGGCCTGAGACGAGTTTCGCACGTATTCCTTTGCCGATAAGCAAAGGAGGACCAAATGAGACCAAAACTGGAACTTGGGTGCAAAGGCGCTAGAAAGTGCCAGAAGGGGAGAGAGTGGTGAGAAGCCATTTCTTTATGTCCGAGGAGTGATATTCAAGGAGTTTCAGCGGCCTCACACGAATTTCGCATGTGTTCTTTTGCGGGTATGCATACGGGGACCAAAAGAGACCAAAACTGGAGCTTGGGTCCAAAGACACCAAAAAATGCCAGAAGGAGAGAGAGTGGTGAGAAACCCCTATTTTGAGTCCCATGAGTGATATTCAACGAGTTTCAGCAGCCTAAGACAAGTTTCGCACATGTTCCTTTGCCGCTAAGCAAAAGAGACCAAAACAGGAATTTGGCTCGAAAGGCGCGAGAAAGTGCCAGAAGGGGAGAGAGTGGTGAGAAGCCTTTTCTTTGAGTCCGAGGAGTGATATTCAAGGAGTTTTAGTGGTCTGAGAGGAGTTTCGCACGTCTTCCTTTGCCGGTAAGCAAAAGGGGACCAAAAGAGACCAAAACTAGAACTTGGGTCCAAAGGCGCTAGAAAGTGCTAGAAGGGGAGAAGGTGGTGAAAAAGCCTTCCTTTGAGTCCTTGGAGTGATATTCAAGGAGTTTCAGCGGCCTCACACGAATTTCGCACGTGTTCTTTTGCCGGTATGCATAAGGGGACTAAAAGAGACCAAAACCGAAACTTGGGTCCAAAGGCACCAAAAAGTGCCAGAAGGGGAAAAAGTTGGGGGAAACCCTTCCTTTGAGTCTTCGGAGTGATATTCAAGGAGTTTCAGCGGCCTAAGACAAGTTTCGCAGGTGTTCCTTTGCCGGTAAGCAAAAGCGGAGCAAAAGAGACCAAAATCAGAACTTGGATCCAATGGCACCAGAAAGTTCCAAAAGGAGAGAAGGTGGTGAGAAACCATTCCTTTGAGTCCAAGGTGTGATCTTCACGGAGTTTTAGCGGTTTGAGACGAGTTTCACACGTGTTCCTTTGCCACTTTTTTTTTCTCATATTTATTACTTTTACTATAATAAATAATGAGTGTAATTTTAATAAAATAATAAAAAGAAATATATATATAGAAATAGAAAGAGATAGACTAGAAATGACATCTCTTATCTCAATGACACCAAAGCTAGGGATATTAAATGAATGGAATTAGTATATAGATGGAATATAATGAAATAGAGTCACTTTGAGGCCTTGAGAAAGGGCAGATGTATAGAACCTTTCAACAAGATAGTGCTTTTTCAACTCTTTCAAGATGGAATCTATTCCAGACATATATACCATGGTTTCTTACGTCGACAGGGTACAAATATATAAATTTCATATTTTTAGATACTTTTTCAGACCTATTGCCGTTACTAAGTAGCAGCCAAAAATTTGTATCCATTTTTCATGATATTATGCATGGATCAGATATATCATGGCGAATTCTTCAGATTCCATTGTGAAATTCTTCAGATTCCATTGTGTCTTTCACAATGCAATCTGATAAGTAAGATATGGAATCTGATAAGTGGGATTTCGAGTAATTGTTTACATAATCTTCTTCTATCTGAAGAAATTTTTCATCGAAATAATGAATCACTATTGATATCGACACATCTGAGATCGCTAAATGCTCGGGAGTTCCTCTATTCAATCCTTTTCCTTCTTCTTGTTGCTGGATATCTCGTTCGTACACATCTTCTCTTTGTTTCTCGAGTCTATAGTGAGTTACAGACAGAGTTCAAAAAGGTCAAATATTTGATGATTCCATCATACATGATTGAGTTGCGAAAACTTCTAGATAGGTATCCCACATCTGAATTGAATTCTCTCTGGTTAAAGAATCTCTTTCTAGTTGCTCTGGAACAATTAGGAGATTCTCTAGAAGAAATACGGGGTTTTGCTTCTGGTGGCCCCATGCTGTGGGGTGGTGGTCCCGCTTATGGGGTCAAATTAATACGTTCTAAGAAGAAATATTGGAATCTCATCGATCTCATAAGTATCATACCAAATCCCATCAATCGAATCGCTTTTTCGAGAAATATGAGACATGTAAGTCATACAAGTAAAGCGATCTATTCCTTGATAAGAAAAATAAAAAACGTCAATGGTGATTGGATTAATGATAAAATAGAATCCTAGGTCTCAAACAGTGATTCGATTGATGATAAAGAAAGAGAATTCTTGGTTCAGTTCTCTACCTTAACGACGGAAACAAGGATTGATCAAATTTTATTGAGTTTGACCCAGTGATCATTTATCAAAGAATAACTCTAGTTATCAAATGATTGAACAACCAGGAGCAATTTACTTACGATACTTAGTTGACATTCATAAAAAGTATCTAATGCATTATAAGTTCAATACATCCTCTTTAGCAGAAAGACAAATATTCCTTGCTTATTATCAGACAATTACTTATTCACAAACCCTGTGGGGGGCTAATAGTTTTCATTTCCCATCTCATGGAAAACCCTTTTCGCTTCGCTTAGCCCTACCCCCCTAAGGGTATTTTAGTGATAGGTTCTATAGGAACTGGACAATCCTATTTGGTCAAATACCTAGCGACAAACTCCTATGTTCCTTTCATTACAGTATTTCTAAAAAAGTTCCTGGATAACAAGCCTAAGGGTTTTCTTATTGATGATAGTGACGATAAAGGCTAAACTAAATTTCTTAACAAGAATTTTTTTTAGTTTTCATTTGGACTGGAAGAATTTCTTAGGTATAAGAATATTAAATAATGTCAAAGTATACTGTCTCCTGATTAGATTGAAAAATTTAAGGGGAATTGCTATAACCTCTATTCAAAGGGAAGAACTAGGTCTAAAAATTATGACGATTCAAAATCATAAGGATTTCACTTTTCTAGGCTTGAAGAAAAATGAAAATACAAAATTTATGAAAAAGAAATTTTTTATTATCAAATCAGTTCGCCTGTCTAGAAAAACAATAAATAATTTTTTATGTATCAAACCATGGGTATCTCATTAATTCGTAAGAGTAAGTGCAAAATGAATCAAAAATACTCCGAAAAAAGTAATGTTGATAAGAAAAATTTGGAAATTCATTAGTTTTTTTTTTTATCTCTGTCAAGATCTTTTCATTTTTGAGTCAAAAAATTATTACCTATATTTTCATTGTAAAATATTGTGTTTCTATGCATACTATTTATATTCTTAGGATTTAAACAAATTATAATTCTCAACTCTCTACAACGTCTAGCGGATAAAATATTTTCAGGAATAAGCAAATTATAATTTTTTTTTGTCATAATTTAGAATTGGATAAATAATTCAGAAAATATAAAAAAAAGAAAAAGAATGCATCAATGAAATGTTGATTAGTCATTATTGAGAACTTGAGTAAAGAGTAAACCTTATATTTTAGATTAGGGGTTTTATAGAATTTGAAAGTGGAAACCCTTTGCTTTGTCTTTATTTGGTATAACTACTTGAGCTGAATGAGAGGAAACCTTCACTTTTGATTTTGAAAGGGGGAGATCCTATTGGATTGGATCCTATCCAAATTTTTTGTTTGCTAGGCCCGTAGTTAAAAAACCCACTTTTTTACAATTACGAGGTCCATTCGAATATGAAATACAATCCTGGAAACACAGCATACCTATTTTTTTTTCTACCTAAGGTTTCGATATATTTTGAAATCGAGAAATTTCAAGTGGAGCGGGTGCTATCCAAGAACAATTAGCCGATCTGGATTTGAGAATTCTTATTGATTCTTTGTTGATAGAATGGAAAGAATTAGGAGAAGAGGGATCCATGGACAATGAAAATGAATGGGAAGATCGAAAAGTTAGAAGAAGAAAGAATTTTTTGGTTCGACACATAGAATTAGCTAAACATTTTATCCGAACAAATATAGAACCAGAATGGATGGTTTTATGTCTCTTACCAGTTCTTCCTCCCAAATTGACACCCATTATTCAAATAGATGGGGTAAGATAATGAGCTCGGATATTAATGAACTCTATAGAAGAGTTATCTATCGGAATAATACTCTTATCGATCTATTAATAACAATTAGATCTACACCAGGAGAATCATAGGGAAGAAAATAGATTTATGAATAGAATAAAATATGCAGTATTTACAGACAAAAGGATTCGGTTATTGGGAAAAAATCAATATACTTCTAATGTTGAATCGGGATTAACTAGGACAGAAATAAAGCATTGGGTCGAACTCTTCTTTGGTGTCAAAGTAATAGCTGTGAATAGTCATCGACTCCCAGTAAAGGGTAGAAGAGTTCTACCTAGTATGGGACATACAATGCATTACAGACGTATGATCATTACGCTTCAACCGGGTTATTCTATTCCACCTCTTAGAAAGAAAAGAACTTAAATCAAAATACTTAATAGCATGGCGATACATTTATACAAAAATTCTATCCTGAGCTCACGCAATGGAGTCATAAACAGTCAAGTAAAATCCAATCCACGAAATCATTTGATCTACAGAGTTTGGTTTCTATTCTAGAATGAATCTAAATTTCTTAGTTAATTTGTTAATTATTCATTTTTCTTTTTTAACTTAGTTTTCGTTATTTATATTCAATTGAATTTGATTATTTATTTATTATTCTATTTTTTTATTCTATCTATCTATATCTATCTATAGATAGATAGAATTCTATTTTTCTTTAACCTTTTTTTACTATACAGAATTGTAATCAATCAAATATTGCAAAGCCCTGGTATCTATTACCGATCAGAATTGGATCATAACGGAATTTTGGTCTATACTGGCACCATAATATCATATTGGGGGGGGGGGAGATTAGAATTAGAGATTGATAGAAAAGAAAGGATATGGGCTCCTGTGAGTAGAAAACAGAAAATATCTATTCTAGTTCTATCATCAGCTATGGGTTCAAATTTAAACGAAATTCTAGGGAATGTTTGTTATCCTGAAATTTTCATGTCTTTCTTGAATGATAAGGAGAAAAAAAATTGGGTCAAAAGAAAATGCCATTTTGGAGTGTTATCGACAATTTGCTTGTGTAGGTGGAGATCCAATATTTTCTGAATCTTTATGTAAAGAATTACAAAAAAAAAAAGTTTCAACAAAGATGTGAATTAGGAAGGATTGGTCGACGAAATATGAACCAAAAGCTGAATCTTGATATACCTTAGAACAATACATTTTTGTTATTGCGAGATATATTGACAGCTACGGATCATTTGTTTATAAAAAAAAAAAGAATTCAATCATGATTCGATATCATTAGAGACTAAAATAGATTTCAATCTAGAGTAAGATTCTATTAGTATAGTATAGAAAAGGCTCGATTCACATGATATTTGATCAGTATAATAGATATATATATCCATATGAAAATTAGAAATACAATATAATCAATTTCCATTGCATCACCCAGAAGAAGTAAATTAAGTGATTTTTTTAATTCTTCTTTCTATTTTTCTTTCAACTTTAAAGAAAAAAAAAAGTATGGATGGACAAAAATTATCCAGGAAAAGGAATATTTTTTAAAAATTAATGAAGTTCATTTTTCAAAAACATCAAAAAAGGGGAAATGGAGTTTTTTGAAACATAAAAAAAAAGTTATCTATTCATTCATTTATACGAATAAAAAAAATTATTAAAAAATATTATGATTATTAAAAACTCAACAGGGATCCACTCTTTCTTTGAAGAATTTGAGGGGGTCCTGTTGAGTTCTTACGCTTTCATTTCGAAGACTCAAATAATACAATTCCTCCAGGGATGAGCCTAATCCAGAATATGAACCATAAAAGAAAATACCAATTAAACCAGTCACAGGAATACCAGTTACAGTATCTATTATCAAAAGAGGAATCCTTCCAATTCCCACATGATGAAAAAAAGTAAAATGTCTCAAGAAGAAAATGATCCTATTTGACCACTATACATTGCTAACATCAGGAAATAAAAAAATGATGATTCTCGAGTAACTGGCTGAGCTGCTAACGTAGCTAAAGTGGTGATAAATCCTGTCAATAAAATGGGTCCTAAAGAGAGTCCATCTATTTCGAATCTCCAGTAAAAGTCAAAAAAATGGATCCATTTATAATTCTCTATCAATTGAATTAGTGGATCATCCAATTCTAAATGATAACAAAATGCATAGGTTGTTAGAAGGAGATCCATTAAGCATATACAAATAGTATACCACCTAATCACCTTATTTCCTTTATGAGGAAATAAGAAAATTAAGGAACCTCCAGCTATTGGCAAAATTACAATTATTATTAACCAAGGAAAATAATTTGTGATAAAAATAAGATATACTTAGACCAGAAAAACCCGCGCTCAAAATAGAAAAAAAAATTGCTTTTCTATTTTGAGTGCGGGTTTTTGTTAGTAAAAAAAAAGTATTTGTGTGGTGTTTTTTGAAACGTATCAATAAGCTAGACCCATGCTTCGAGTTGTCTCATGCCATAGTTAAACTCGAACACTTAAGAAATCCGTCAGACAGGTGGATTTACACCTCTTACAACCAACACAGTCCTCTGTTCTTGGGGCAGAAGTAATTTGCTTAGCTTTACATCCGTCCCAAGGTATCATTTCTAATACATCTGTGGGGTAGGCTCGAATACATTGAGTACATCCTATACATGTATCATAAATCTTTACTGAATGTGACATTGGATCTATAGAAATCTTTGAACATCAAAAATTGAAAATTTTCAATCTAGTAAACTCGAAAATGAATTCTATATTTAGACACCAGATGAATCAATGATTTATCAGAATTTTGCTAATAAAAATCAACTTATAGATCAATTCATAAGAAGAGAATAGGACCAAAATACTTTGATTTCTTTTATTTATTTTCACAAACATGATTATAAGTTGCGTATCATACATGCTAATTTGAATTGATAAATATTACACTATTCATTCTAAATTCTACTTTTTATGATTTATTATAATCAATACTATTTATTCAACAAATTCAATTGATTCATACGGGTTGATTTTTTGTTACGATAAATTGAGGAAACAATAGCAGGTTCGATAGCTGCTTCAGCGGCTGCAACAGCTATAACAAAAATTGAAAAAAATATTTCCTTTTAATTGGCGACTATCAAAAAAATCAGAAAAAGTTACAAAATTTATATTAACTGCATTCAGTATAAGTTCAAGACACATAAGGGCTCTAACCATATTTTGACTCGTGATTAATCCATAGATACCCATAGAAAATAAATAGGCACTCAAAATAAGTACATGCTCAAACATCATTGACCAACTCCTTACCAATGTTGATTCATTTCATCAATATGAACAAGAATTCAACGGAAATAACTGGGAGAAAATTAAACAAAATAGGATTCAGATTTAGATTATTAGTTATAATAAGTTCTTATTGGCAAGCCACAACAATTGCACCTATCAAAGCAGCTAAAAGAATTATGGAAATGAGTTCAAATGGAAGAAAAAAATCTGTTGATAAATAAATTCCAATTTGTTGACTAGCTCTTATAAAATCTTGTTCTATAATCTGATTTGGTCTCATAGTCCAAATAATCCCGTACCATGATGTATCTGCAATAGTAGTTATTAGTGAAACAAAAATACTTGTACAAACCATCAAAGTAATTCCATCCCCAATGGTCCAAAGATGAAAATCTTGGTAATATTCTGACCTATTCATGAACATTACAGCAAATATGATTAAAACATTTATAGCGCCCACGTAAATAAGTAGCTGGCATTCGTAGTGACTGAGGGGGTCGAAGACCAAGAAGTGAGTTACTTATCAACCAAACATTCTATTCTTCTTATGGCTAGATCTAATCTTCTGGTCCCTCTAGAAAGGAAAAAGAATTTCACGTTCTTCCATTCGGGAAGGAAGGATTTGGAAAATCCTATTGATTGTAATTTTCTCTAGACCCCTAGGAAAAGCATGAAAAAAAGGCTCGAATGGTACGATCCTGTCGTCACCCCAGAATGAAAGGGGCGATCTCGTAGTTCTTGGTCTATGAAGATACGTTGTTAGGTGCTCCGTTTTTGTTTTTCCATTGAGGCTGAACCTAAACCTGTGCTCAAGAGATAGCTGTCCATATACTGATAAGGGATATATGAATTCTCGAGAAGAGAGGAGTTGTGGTGGTCCCCCCCCAGACCGCCAGGATCCCACGAGTGAAGAGAAAGTTGGATCTACATTGGATCTCACCTGAATCGCCCCATCTATCCTCCTGAGGAGAAGTTTGATTTCAAACCCCGGTTCAAACAGGAGAAGTACGCCATGCTAATGTGCCTTGGATGATCCACATCTCAGGGTCAGGCGCTGATGAGCATATTGAACTATCCATATGGCTGAGAGCCCTCACAGTCCAGGCACAACGACGCAATTATCAGGGGCGTGCTAATAGCCCGTCGTTGGGCCTCCCGCTGGGGCCCGCTATGCCAAAAGTGAGAGAAACCCCATCTCTCTCTTTCCTTTTTTTTTCACCCCCATGTCACCCCAGGTCCTCCCTACTACGAGAGGATTGGGAAGGACGCACCTCTAGTGTGCCAGTTATCATGCCGACGATAAATGCTGGGTAGCTAAGTGCGGAGCGGTGATGGAACGAATTTTTGTTACTCGTTATGCACAAAGATTGTCGTTAATCCTCATCAAATATGCAAAGAAATGAATGCAGTACTAGGGTGTTATCCTAGGTCGTCTCCAAAGAATTTTTGGTTGGGAACATACATCGAACAAGTGTAAACATGGATTTTAAAGCAAGTAAATTGGGGGGTGATTTGTCAATTTCCAGATTTTAATCAAGAGCAAAATGTAAACTAGTGAAATTCAACCAATTAAGAAGCCTAATCCCTAGTCAATCAATGAGTTCTATCCCTATTCTTTCAAATGATTCAATAATCCCCTTTTCTTCCCTTAAATTAAGTTAATCTAACAAGCGTAAATTAACTTTAGCATCCCAATTAAAATTAAGCATCTTAATGGGCTCCAATCTCTATCCCTAAGATTAAGCAATCTCAAATATTAATCAAAATTAAGCAATTTTGGATTAGAATATCGTTTGGGTAATTTAGGGTTCATTAAGCAATGTTCCCTTTGTGCAAATTCCATTTCATCCAAAGATTGGGGTCAATAAATTCAAGGAAAGAAAGATTTGTATTGCAATTAATCTCAAGAATTCAAGATTCATGTGCATTGACTAGGAATTACAAGGAAGTTTAGCCCTCCATGTGGATGGGCTTCACAAATGAAAGAAAGAAATGCTGCAAGAACGTAAGAACCATTAATGTAAAATCAACGAGAATCAAAGGAAAATTGGAAATTAAAACCTATAATGGACCCATGGCTGTCACCCAAGGCTCCAAAGCTCTGGAAGGAAAATGTCCTAATTTGGCAAAGAGAATGAAAGAAAAATAAAATGTTCAAGTCCCCGTACCCTAATTCCTAAAATCTATTTATAGTGGAGGACATGTCAGCAAAGTGTCCACTTTTGCCTTTGAAAGTGTCCACTTTGGGCCTTGAAAGTGTCCACGCGCAATTTACGTAAGTTTGCCAATTCTCTGGAGTTGCCACTTTTGGACTTGAAAGTGGCCACTTTGAAAGGCAATAGTGGCCACGCGCAACATGCTTCCAAAATGGCGTCCATGGAGCTCTCTAGAGTTGCCACTTTTGCTCCTAAAAGTGGCTACTTTGGGGGCAACTTTCATCCAAGGGCCAAGATTTCTCAAAATTAACTTGGGGACTCTGCAAAATTATCAAGATAATTAAAATTGCAATCTATATCTATGTAATTAAATGCAAATTAACTAAAAATTAATAAACCTATGATATTTACTCAAAATGTGATTTCTATATTATTTGCACTATCTAAGTCCATTTTTTCTATCAAGGAGCACCAAAAAGGCAAGTAAAAATATAATAAAAAGTGGATTCATCAATCGGATAACTGCTGAAAGCATCTAAGTAGTAAGCCCACCCCAAGTTGAGTGCTCTCCTATTCCGACTTCCCCAGAGCCTCCGGTAGCACAGCCGAGATAGCGATGGGTTCTTTGCCCCTGCGGGGATGAAGCGAAAGAAGTTTTGAGAATTCAAGAGAAGGTCACGGTGAGACGAGCCGTTTCTCATTAACGATAGGTGTCAAGTGGAAGTGCAGTGATGTATGCAGCTGAGGCATTCTAGGTAATGTTTGTTATCCTGAAATTGTTGTGTCTTTCTTGAATGATAAGGAGAAAAAAAAATCGGGTCAAAAGAAAATGACATTTTGGAGTTAATATATAAATACTCTTATTCTTCGATATTCCGTTACACGATATATCAGTATCTATTTTGATCGCAAAACTACATTCATATTCATGATTGACCTCCTGAATTCGCGGATCGCCAGTAGGCCAAGTAAAAGAAAGAATCGGTTATATTTTTCATATGATCTCATCTCCTTTTATGGATAGACTAATTATCCTTCTACAATTCCTATTTTTTTATTTTTTAGTTATTTCTTTTTTTATATGATATTTTTATTATATATAATAAAAATATCATTCTTTACTAAAAATTCATATTAATTATTAGTAATTATAAGTAATAATATGAATAGTAGTAATATTCATTTAATAATGATAATATTCTATTAATACATATATAAATATATATATCTATTTATATATGTATATATTAATATATATATTATTTGAATTGATCAATCAATTGGAGAATTCCCTATAAGAATGATACTTAGTAGAATTCGATACCACTTCTTATGTCAATTACATAAAACTCTTACAGTTATTTTTAACACTTTTGATAAATTTTCTAAAAAAAAGGGCTAAAAAAGAGAAGGAAGAAGACAAATTAGAGTGAAATCTTAATATAATTCGACAAAACAAGAACAGCAAAGCAAGTCCACGGAAAAAGGATATATATATTTATTTTTTTATGATTAAACAAAAGGATTCGCACATAAAAGCGCTAATGCTACAACTAATCCATAAATTGTTAAAGCTTCCATAAAAGCCAGACTAAGCAATGAAGTACCCCGTATTTTTCCCTTTGCCTCTGGTTGTCGCGCAATCCTTTCTACAGCTTGCCCTGCAGTAGTGCCTTGACCAACCCCAGGTCCAATAGAAGCAAGCCTAACGGCCAACTCAGCAGCAATAACGGAAGCGGCAGAAATCAGTGGATTCAAGATAAGTTCCTCGCACCCCAAATAAAAAATAAATAATAATAAAGAAAAGAAATAGTTAATGATATAATCAACCAATAAATTATGACTTAATTACTCAATCACCAAGATTTATCCAGTTGAAATAATTAAGAATTTTGAATTGAAATAACAATAGTTATTGAATTATCCAAATTAGTTCGATATTCATTTTTTCTTTTCTATCCACGTAGTTTTTTGTGAATCCATACAATTTTAGTTTTTATCTTACCCTAATTTTGGAACTCTTCTTTGAATTCTTCGTTCTTTTTTTTTTTTTTTTGAATTTCTTACTATTCAATTCATAATTAGAGATGAAACCAAGAAATAACTCTTCACGTGCGAAATTATAGAGGGTCCCCTTTAAGATCAAAAAATTCCATCGAATTGAGTATGATTGTGTGTGTGATAGCATTTACTATATCAGGAATATAAATAAACCCAATTATTGAAATTGCTCAGGATACCCTTTTTTAGCTTCTAGAATCTATTTCTTAGTTCAACTCTTATCTTACGAACTGGAATTAAAGAATTAGTAGATTTGTTCCACCCAAAATGGGAATGGGCTAGGGTTATGAACTTATAATCTATAATCTGATGATCGAGTCGATTTCATATTTATAAGTTCATTCCATACCGGACTAGACCGGAATAGGGTTAGATACATTCTCATTATGAGAAGGGGTCATTCGAGCGTATCTAAATAGATACTATGTTTACATATAGATCCCTGCGTTGTTCCATTCCATTTAAGATTAGGAATAGGCGTAATCGGACCTGCTTTTTACATATCTCTCATTATTTAGGACCCTATTCACCTCTTTTGGCTTCTATTAAATCAAGAAATAGATTTGATTGTCAATTTTTTTTATATAGAATATATATAAGATATCCTCCGAATAATTTAAATCAAACCAATTGGATGTTTGACTCGGGCCTATATGACATGACCAATCAATAAAAATACTCTAACACTCTACCTTTGTCATATATTCCATACATCACACTAGATAGATATCATATTCATGGAATACGATTCACTTTCAAGATGCCTTGGTGGTGAAATGGTAGACACGCGAGACTCAAAATCTCGTGCTAAAAAGCATGGAGGTTCAAGTCCTCTTCAAGGCATAATATTGAGATCTCTTATTGAATTGGAATAAGTTCGGCAGTGGATCACGAAATCTTGGTGATCTTTTCTATCTAATGAATTGGTAGTCCGTTTTGAAATCGTCCGCCCTGCACCCTCCTGAATATATGCTTCAAGAAGAATCACACAGGGGTAGATTGATACAATAAAAACCTCTGGTAAAATGCCCACCCATAACCCAGCGGATAAAGTATATTACATAGTCCGTTTTAGCGATTGGCGACTTATCCATTCAATGACTTTGGCACCGGACGTTCCCAAAATGGGTACTTTACTCTCAGGTCGGGTGAATTCAATAATAGACGCCTGTTGGCATTCAAACCTTCTCCTTTCAGGACCTATCCAAAAAGAAAGAGAATTCAGTACTTCTTGGTCATGAATATCTGAATAGGACAAACCACCCCGTAGATCTCTTTGCTTCGGAACAAAACAATTAGAATTAGGCTCGGTCAACTGGAATGTGTATTATCGATATAGGGAATCTATAATTGTCTCAAAAGATCTAATATTCATACATTATTAGAACTTTTGAATAATAGTCAAGATGACCTTATGGAAATAGAATATTTTCGTGTAGAAGATGTAAAACATATATTAGACATTTTAGAAATAGAAAAGCATTTCGCATAAATTTGAAATCCATTGGCATTGTTTTTTTTTTCATATTTTTATTATTTATAAAAGTAAAGGTGAAAATGTGTAATTTGAATCCTTAGAATAAATCCATATACTCGGAATAGGCCAAAAGATGTATCTAGGGATTAGTCATTTCAAAATGAATTCTCCCTAGATACACAATATACATGGCATGATATTTTATTTCACAATTGAATCCATTTAATTAAAAGTTTAAAAAAGACCTAAATTAGAGATTTCTCAATAGGTAATGTTGCTCCAATACCAAAGGGCTACTATGGTACCAATTAAAAAGATGGTTGTTGCTACTGGACGGCGAAATGAGTTTTGAAATTTATTAACATTTTCCAAAAAGGTTACTGTTAATAATCCCATCGCTACTGAAACCATTAAAAGAACGCCTAATAACTTATGGGGCACTGTACAGAGTATTTGAAATACAGGAAAGAAATACCATTCGAGTAGTATTTCCAAAGGAGTTACAAATGGATCTGCGGGTTCCCCAATCATTTATGGTTCTAGAACTGCTAATCCTACGTTACAGGCAATAGTACCCAGAATTACTACTGGAAAAATATATAAAAGATCATTAGGTCATGCAGGTTCTCCATAATAATTATGACCCATTCCTTTAGCCAATTTAGCTCTTAATACAGGATCATTCAAGTCAGGTTTTTTTTTTTTGTTATTAGGATAGGTGAATTCTTATAGATCCATCCTCTTAAAGAACTGGACATGATGATTTTTCATCATCCGGCTCGAGCATGAATCAAACATTTTGAATGTATCCATAGAAAAAAATGCATATGTTATCCACACATATAGAAATATTTCATGTAAGAAAATAAACCCTATTTTCTTCGGTCAAAAAACTGGTAATTTAAACACGATCAAACATAAATAAAAAATACTGATATATTCCTATGATATAGAACCAAAATGATATAAGATCAAAATGTCATTTTTGATTATTCCTTCTTTCTGGTAACATATATATATAATGTCATTGTTTTTTTGCATTCCTGCGCAATGAATTTTTTTGTTATAAATTAAGTAGTTTTGTCGCAATGTATCTATAAAAAAAAAAAAACACCTTCACTTCAGCAAACACAAAATCCAAAAAGAAATTTGCCCCTTTTTCCTAATTGGATTTCATTAGAAGTCTCCCTTACGAAACATATCAGTACTCTAATTATCATAATATTCTATTCCTATTTCTTAATTATGTCTGATTGCCTTGTTCGACAAAAGGTTCATTTATATACAATAATTGTATTGTAGCGGGTATAAATTAGTGGTAAAAGTGCTATTTGTTCCATGGACCCTTTAATAGTTAAGGGATCCCCCGTTTGATTCATATCCCGATTCAAAACTTTATTTCTTACTTAAAGGGATCTAATCCTTTATACCTCTCAACGAACGATTTGCGGTATAGTATACATTATCGTAATTTGTATACAAAAAGAATCCATTTTTTTAAATTGACAAATTGAGTTCTAAAATTATGAAACATAAGTTTTTGGAATTGGATCAATAATCCAAATTTTTTGAGTATGCGTAAAGGATCCATGGAGAAAGATATAGAAAGCTTATTTCTAATCGTAACTAAATCTTTCATTTTTTTTGTATTGTAGAGATTGAAACAAAATAGCTGTTAAACGATTTTTTTAGTTTACTAGAGACATCAACATATTTTTTTAGCTCGACGGAAATTTTATTCTTTTCCTAAAGATTCTCTCAAATAGAAATAGAGAACGAAATAACTAGAAAAAAAAAAACACACACACACAGATTGTTATAATACTCCTATTCTATAGGGATCATCTAAAAAGCAAGGTGTTTCTAATGTATTTCTACAAAACAAAAAGGCTGACATAGATGTTATGGGTCAATTTTTTTTTTCATGTCTTCCATCTCTTAATTTCTTCCATAAAGGAGCCGAATGAGACAAAAGTTTTGAGCAACTCTTCTCAAAATCTCAAAAGGTGCTGAGTTGGAATCCCATTCTAACTAAGGATTCTTGTGGTTCCGAAGGATCCAGCTACAGGAGAACCAGGAATGGAGAGCTTCCCCCCTCCTTTTCCACCTGACTCTTTGGTCTTAAGAATACTGGTTTTTAAGAATGAGTGATTGCCCTTTTCTGACCCGTATTGTCCAACCTGAGAGCGGATAGCTAATGTGTTCCACTTTTCTGACCCCTGGATGCTAAAGGCATCCTTGGGATGATCTCATAGTTTCTACGGGGTGGAGACGATGGGGTCGGTCTATGAATTCTTTTTCCTTTTGCAGCATTTTGCTCAAAGGGTTGAAAAGAGATAGTGCATCAAGCTGTTCGCAAGGGTTAGCTTGATCCTCTTCCCCAGGATCCCAAATGAGGAAACCCTAGGAGAGCCACCGACTCCAACTACCGTCCATGTACGATCCATACTAGATCTGACCAACTGCCCATCCTACCTCTTCTACATTCTTGACAGCCATCTTTGTCTCAGTAGAGTCTTTCAGTGGCATGTTTCGGTCCTCTTTCCCATTACTTAGAAAAAGTGAGCCACCGGTTCAGGTACAAGATACTATCATTACCGTCTGGACAATTAGACATCCAACCCATAATCGCAATAACCCAATTGCAAGAGTGGAGCTCTACCAACTGAGCTATATCCCCCTGAGCCAAGTGGAGTATGCATGAAGGAGTCAAGTCAGTCTTTTATTCTTTTCCTTGGCACAACTAGGCCATCCTGGACTTGAACCAGAGACCTCACCCGTGAAGTAAATCATCGCACCTACAGTCCAACCGATTGGGAGAGAATCAATAGATTCTTTTTCGGGAGCGATTCATCCTTTCCGAACACAGCATACAACTATCCGTTGTACTGCGCTCTCCAAGTGTGCTTGTTCCCCCTTTTTCCTTACCATGGCAAGTCTTTGTGAAATAACTCCAATGAGAAGAAAAAAGAAGGCGTTAAAAGACTCTCCTGGCCCAACCCTAGACACTCTAAGATCCTTTTTCGCCACCTGGGGCTGTAGTATATTCCAAGGGTTGGGCTATTCACCCATTAAAGTAGTACATGAGCTGGGTTCAAAATGTCGTGAGACAGTTCGGTCCATATCCGGTGTGGGCGTTAGAGCATTGAGAGGACCTTTCTCTAGTACAAGAGGACCGGGAAGGATGCACCTCTGGTGTGCCAGTTATCGTGCCCACGGTAAACGCTGGGTAGCCAAGTGCCAAGCGGATAACTGCTGAAAGCATCTAAGTAATAAGCCTACCCCAAGATAAGTGCTCTCCTATTTCGACTTCCCCAGAGCCTCCGGTAGTACAGTTGAGACAGCGATAGGTTCTCTGCCCCTGCGGGGATGGAGCGAAAGAAGTTTTGAGAATTTAAGAGAAGGCCACGGCGAGACAAGCCGTTTCTCATTAATGATAGGTGTCAAGTGGAAGTGCAGTGATGTATGCAGCTGAGGCATTCTAGGGAATGTTTTTTATCCAAAAATTTTCGTGTCTTTCTTGAATGATAAGGAGAAAAAAAATTTGTGTCAAAAGAAAATGCCATTTTGGAGTTAATATATAAATACTCTTATTCTTCGATATTCCGTTACACGATATATCAGTATCTGTTTTGATCGCAAAACTACTTTCATATTCATGATTAACCTCCTGAATTTGTGAGATGAGCCATTTCTCATTAACGATAGGTCTCAAGTGGAAGTGCAGTGATGTATGCAGCTGAGGCATCCTAAAAGACCGGTAGACTTGAACCTTGTTCCTACATGATCCGATCAATTCGATCAGGCACTCGCCATCTATTTTCATTGTTCAACTCTTTGACAACATGAAAGAACCAAAAGCTCTGCCCCCTTTCTATCTATCCAAGGGATGGAAGGGCAGAGGCCTTTGGTGTCCCCTCCAGTCGAGAATTAGGGCCTCACAATGAATAGCCACTATGTTTGCTTTTATCTCATGCCTTTCTTAGTTCATGGTTCGATATTCTGGTGTCCTAGGCGTAGAGGAACCACACCAATCCATCCTGAACTTGGTCGTTAAACCCTACTGCAGTGACGATACTGTAGGGGAGGTCCTGCGAAAAAATAGCTCGGCGCTAAGATCATAAAAAACTTAACACCTTTCATTCTTATTACTTTTTCAATATGGAATCTGAAGAATTTGCCATGATATATCTGATCCATGCATAATATCATGAAAAATGGATACAAATTTTTGGTTGCTACTTAGTATCGGTAATAGGTCTGAAAAAGTATCTAAAAATATGAAATTTATATATTTGTACCCTGTCGAGGTAAGGAACCATGGTATATATGTTTGGAATAGATTCTATTTTGAAAGAGTTGAAAAAGCACTATCTCGTTGAAAGGTTCTATACATCTGCCATTTCTCAAGGCATTTTTTTGGACAAGGACTCTGTTTTTTCCTCTTTTCAGATGGTAAATATTTCTCCGAACATAGAGAGTGAATCAAACCCATGTTTGAATTGAAATTGAGATACTGATGCAAGTTCTTCCCTTCTGAATCAGGTAGATTCATATATGAAAGAGATTGACAATAAGTTCTTTCAAAATTGACTATTTGTCTTTCTATTAGAGGTGTTTCAAAAATGTCTGCGATCGAGTAAATAACTCTACGAACGAATGGATCGGATCGAATTGGAAAAGAAAAAAGTAGAAAATTTAAATTCTTCAATAGTGGCCTATATGGGCTTTTTTATAATTTGGGTATGTTATTTAGGAATAAATCTATTAGGAATAGGACTACATAGTTATGGTTCATTTACATCTAATTGAATTATAATGAGTGAAAAAAAACTTCACAAATATAAATATGGAAACCATTCATTATATTATATATAAGAAATAATATATACATATATATATATATATATATATATATATATATATATGAAGCAAACTTCCCATAAATCATCGAGAACCCTTTAAATCAAGTAATGTAGTAATGATTCATAGGGTTCTCACAAACAATAAGAAGCTCCAACTCCACATCAAGGTCACAGTTGATATCGTCACTATCATCAATATCGCCACTATCGTCACTATCATCAATATCGCCACTATCGTCACTATCATCAATAAGAAAACCCTTAGGCTTGTTATCCAAGAACTTTTTCAGAAATACTGTAATGAAAGGAACATAGGAGTTTGTCGCTAGGTATTTGACCAAATAGGATCGTCCAGTTCCTATAGAACCTATCACTAAAATACCCTTAGGGGGGGTAGGGCTAAGCAGAGCGAAAAGGGTTTTCTATGAGATGGAAAATGAAAACTATTAGCCCCCTACAGGGTTTGTGAATAAGTAATTGTCTGATAATGAGTAAGGAATATCCGTCTTTCTGGTAAACAGGATGTATTGAACTCATAATGCATTAGATACTTTTTATGAATGTCACTCCATTCACACTATCTTAACTGATCGCTAATACTGAAAAAATGGGTTTTTTTAGTATAATGATCTAAACGAGTCACACATACACCCTGGTACATGTCCCTCGGTGCTGAGGGCATCCCCGAAGAGCGGTTTAGATCAATCCTAACCCGATGATTATGAATTACTTATATTTTATTAATTTAATAGATTAATTAATAGAAAAAAAAAGTTATATTAAATTAAAAAAATTGATTCGATCACAACTTTGAATATGGAATTCAAAGGTATCAAATAGGAAAAGATACTCTGAATCATAGAACTATAATGAAATACACGATCAACCAATATTTATCAAATTTGAAAAAGAGTCAGAAGAAATGGTTCAATCTTCTTGTTTTTATTTCTCGAACGGAGAGATCCATGAATCGGGATCCTAATGCATATAGATACAAATGGTCCAATGGGAGCAAGAATTTCCAGGAACATTTGGACCATTTCATTTATAAGCAGAATAGCCGTTTTCAAGTAGTGTTCGATCGATTACATATTAATCAATATTCGATTGATTGGTCTGAGGTTATCGACAAAAAATATTTGTTTAAGTCACTTTGTTTCTTTTTGTCCAAGTTTCTTCTCTTTTTGTCTAACTCACTTCCTTTTTTCTTTGTGTGTTTCGGGAGTATCCCCATTCATAGGTTCGAGATCCACATCTATGAGTTGAAAGGTCTGAATGATCCACTCTGTAATCAGTTGTTAGAATCAATAGGTCTTCAAATCTTTCATTTGAAAAAAAGGAAACCCTTATTATTGGATGACCATGATACTTCCCAAAAATTGAAATTCTTGATCAATGGAGGAACAATATCACCATTTTTGTTCAATGAGATACCAAAGTGGATGATTGACTCATTCCATACTAGAAAGAATTGCAGGAAATCTTTTGATAACACGAATTCCTATTTCTCAACGATATCCCACGATCAAGACAATTGGCTGAATCCTGTGAAACCATTTCATAGAAGTTCATTGATATCCTCTTTTTATAAAGCAAATCGACTTCGATTCTTGAATAATCAATATCACTTCTGCTTCTATTGTAACAAAAGATTCCCTTTTTATGTGGAAAAGGCCTGTATCAATAATAATGATTTTATGTATGGACAATTCCTCAATATCTTGTTCATTCGCAACAAAATATTTGATTTTTGCGTGAAACTATCACAAGGGTTTATGTACAAAGAACGAGTAAACCTTTATGGGTTGTATCTGAAGATATGGAAAAGGATGTTTTTATGTCAGCAGCAGAAGCCCAAGCCCACGGAATTGTTGATATTATAGCAATCTCTGATCAAAAAGATATATCTTGGTTCTATTTTATCTCTTCAACAAGTTTAGTAATGAGCATAACAACCCTATTGTTCTGATGGAGAGAAGAACCTATGATTAGCTTTTCAGGAAATTTCCAAACGAACAATTTCAACGAAATCTTTCAATTTCTTATTTTACTATGTTCAACTCTATGTATTCCTCTATCCGTAGAGTACATTGAATGTACAGAAATGGCTATAACAGAGTTTCTGTTATTCGTATTAACAGCTGCTCTAAGAGGAATGTTTTTATGCGGCGCTAACGATTTAATAACTATCTTTGTAGCTCCAGAATGTTTCAGTTTATGCACTTCAATAAACAATTAGTAACTAAGATTCTTCTAAAAAAAAAATACAGGATTTGAGATTGAATTTTCTCTCCTTAATCCTTTTAATTTAATATAACTTTTTTTTCTATTAATTAATCTATTAAATTAATAAAATATAAGTAATTCATAATCATCAGGTTAGGATTGATCTAAACCGGCTCATTATGTCTATAGGATCCACCATGCCAACTATGAAACAACTTATTAGAAACACAAGACAGCCAATCCGAAATGTCACGAAATCTCCCGCTCTTCGGGGATGCCCTCAGCACCGAGGGACATGTACCAAGGTGTATGTGTGACTCGTTTCGATCATTATACTAATAATAAAAAAAAACCCATTTTTTCAGTATTAGCGATCAGTTAAGATAGTGTGAATGGAAGAACTCCATTCATACTATCTTAACTTTAAAAAAAAAATCTATTAATAATATAAGCATTCTTCTATCATATATAAAATTTATGATTTTGATTGGTGTAAACCCAATCACACATACAGAAATCTAACTCCAACTTTATCTATCTATCTATAGATAGATAGATATCTTTATTACTTTATTGCACGTTCGGGAAAGCACATGACATGTCATGTTCATTTTTTATTTTCTATTCAATCTATAAAAAGGGAAAAACACGAAAAATTCTTGAAAATTCCCTATAGTATATATATTATATATTGATAAGATATCCAATTAGATAATATTTGTGTAACAATGAAAATTTATGTTCTAGGGTTTACATATATTGACAGTTGCTGTTATAATTGAAATGGGGAAAGTTTTTTTTTTTCAAAAAAGATTGATTGGTTATGTATCAATTTTGATTTTCTTAGCTCATTAAGAAAAAAAAAACATCTTAGATTCAAATTTTCAAGAATCGTTCAAAAATTTATAGTTAACGGTTGATTCGTTCTAGGAAAACCAAACGTGTAGTGGTTTTTACTAAAAATTTACAGAAACATAATAAGGGTACCCAGAATGATACTGGAAATACTGAGAATACTAAAAAAAATGAATTGGCTTTACGAGAATGAATCTGAAAATTTTCTGCTTCATTCCCCCCAGTTGTTTTAATTCGTCGATAAATTTATATGACCATAGCGGAGCTTTTTTACTGATTTCGTTTATTCCAATACATTTTTTCTATTTATATTTACTAGTGTTTTATTGTTTAGATAAGTTCTAATTGCATCAAATAAAAATTGGATTTTTTTATTTTCTTCAGAATCCAATTTTTCTTGTTCATGTTTTGGAAATAAATAATAAACTATTTTAAAATTCAAGCTTGATACTGATTCTTTAGAAAATTGATTAATTAGAAAGAAAAAAAAAAGAGAATTCGGTTACTAATAATTTTCTATCAAATATATGAATTTTCTATTCAAATTCTGGATAAATACTATTATTATTACAATTCTTATTAGAAAGAAGTATACTATGAATCTTATTTATCAAAATGTCATTTTTTGTAAAAGTTTTTTTCATTTTTGATTGAGGGTAAAAAAGAATTTTGGATTCGTCCATGAAAGGGTCCACTCAGCAAAGGATCATATATTTTAGTTAAATATATTATTTTTGTTTCATAATTACACAATCTAATTCAGTTTTCAAATATATCCATAGGATAAAATTCCTTATCTAGAACTTTTGCCCTATTTAGAAATTCATTAGTTAGTTTCTTTCTTTTTTCTTCATTAGTATAGTTCCAAAAATTCGACAATTCTTCATAGGAAATTTTTTCTCTTATGAAGGAATCCATTTTTGTTTCTAGCATTTTTTGAAAAGTCAATAAAATTTTTGGATGGGATTCCAACTCATCACCTTTTGAGATTTTGAGAAGAGTTGCTCTTTGGAGAGCACAGTTCGATGAAAGTTGTAAGATGTGTTCAGGGGGGAGTTATTATCTATCGTTGGCCTCTATGGTAGAATCAGTCGGGGCCTGAGAGGCGGTGGTTTACCCTGTGGCGAATATCAGCAGTTCGAGTCCGCTTATCTCCAACTCGTGAACTTACTTGATACAAAGTTGTATGATAACACCTAATTTTTCCGATTCGGCAGTTTGATCTATGCTATGATTTATCATTCATGGACGTTGATAAGATCCTTCCATCTAACAGCACCTTAGGATGGCACAGCCTTAAAGTCCTTACTGTTTTCTGTTTATTTAAAAAAAAAAAAACACAAAAGTATTCGTAAATGATGGATATTATAAACAAAAAAAGAGAAATACAGTATGCCCTAATCTTTTAATCTGTATTTTTTTGTTTTACGCCTAGTAATCCTTCCTCAGCCAGGCTTGGGCAGAATAGCAGAGCAAGTAAAGTATGCGTTCCTCGTCATTAATATGTTTGCTCGCGGTAATTCTGGCCTCTCAGGAGAATTAATGAATGCATCAAAGATGCACTTGCTATTGCTAGTACTAGTACATCTAAGAATTCTTAATTGGTTAGTTTAAATAGCCCCAGACTGTGGAAAAAAGGAGTATCCCGAACCTACACCGAGGTATTGATGGCGATTCTCAAATCAAATATCGCAGAACAGAATGAGATACAATGAGATAGAATGCAATAGAAACAAAGACAAGGGAAACGAGTTACCTACGCTTAATGGTCAATGCAAACCTTTTCATTCTGAATTCTTTAATACGGAATGAATCAAATCTCCCCAAGTAGGATTCGAACCTACGACCAGTCAGTTAACAGCCGACCGCTCTACCACTGAGCTACTGAGGAACAACGGGAAATTTGATCTCATAATCCAACATGTCTTTTTGTGAAATAAAAAAAATTACCCTCGATTCATGCCTTAAAAGGGGTAATAATAAATTATAAAAAATCAATGGATTTGTGATAAAACCCTCCGTGTTTTTTTTTCCAATTTTTTTTTGTAGATAAAGGAATCAAGGGATGGGGGATCAAATGGTATAGTTCTTTTGTTGGTAAATTGAAGGATTAGAAACATGACTATTGCTTTCCAATTAGCTGTTTTTGCATTAATTGCTACTTCATTCATTTTATTGATTAGTGTACCTATTTATTTGCTTCTCCTGATGGTTGGGCGAGTAACAAAATTGTTGTATTCTCCGATACATCATTATGGATTGGATTAGTATTTCTAGTGGGTATTGTTAATTCTCTCATTTCTTGAAGCTATTTATTCTAAATTGAAAAACGAAATGACCCCTCCCCCAAAAGTATTTTAGATTGTGAGGCACATTAAAAAAATGGAATATAGAAGCCCCTAAAAATAAAGAAAACTAAAACATTACATTATAGGGAGGGGTCAAACTTCTTCTATTGGAAAAATATTATATATTAAAATAAGATAAAAAAAAGAAAAAAAAAGATTTGAATATTCTATTCATATTCGATTAATATATTATAATGTATTATAAATATCTTAGAAATATATTCTATAAGATTACTATTTTCATTTTAAATACTACTAATTTATAGACGTATTAATAGATTAATATAAAAAATATAGAATATATACATATATTTCAAGTTTATTTAAATTACCCCTACCTCTAATAGAGTATCAGACCCAGCTTTGTACAAATAGAATCGATATAGTACATATCAAGTGCAATAAAAAGAAAAATGCGGATATAGTCGAATGGTAAAATTTCTCTTTACCAAGGAGAAGATGCGGGTTCGATTCCTGCTATCCGCCCCTGCTTATTTATATATTTTATAATCATGGTTTATAAAATTGTGTAGAATTGACTGTAATAGTATAGTGCCCCCTTTTTTCTTCTTGAACTCAAGTTTTTGTCAAAAAAATGTTACGGAGACGGGATTTGAACCCGTGACCTCAAGGTTATAAGCCTTGCGAGCTACCAAGTTGCTCTACTCCACAATAAATAGAGGAAATGATAACTAATGGACAAAAACAATGATTGAATGCGTCCCTCTACCATATCTGTACAAATAGAATAAACCATTTATACAGAATGGTAAAGGGACCTTCCTATGATTGTTGCATAAGGGGTATAACTCAGCGGTAGAGTGTCACCTTGACATGGTGGAAGTCATCAGTTCGAGCCTGATTATCCCTAAACCCAATAGGAGTTTTTCTATTTTGATGTCGTGATCGAATGATAATTGAGAATGGATAATAGGCTCATGGGATTGACACGATGGGGGCTATATTTCTGGGAGCGAACTCTAGGCGAATATGAAGCGCATGGATACAAGTTATGCCTTGGAATGAAAGAGAATTCTGAATTAGCTTTGTCTATGAACAAGGAAGCTATAAGTAATGCAACTAGGAATCTCATGGAGAGTTCGATCCTGGCTCAGGATGAACACTGGCGACATGCCTTACACATGCAAGTCAAACGGGAAGTGGTGTTTCCAGTGGCGGACGGGGGAGTAACGCGTAAGAACCTACCCTTGGGAGGGGAACAACAGCTGGAAACGGCTGCTAATACCTCGTAGGCTGAGGAGCAAAAGGAGGAATCTGCCTGAGGAGCGGCTCGTGTCTGATTAGCTAGTTGGTGAGGCAATAGCTTACCAAGGCGATGATCAGTAGCTGGTCCGAGAGGATGATCAGCCACACTGGGACTGAGACACAGCCCAGACTAATATGGGAGGCAGCAGTGGGGAATTTTCTGCAATGAGCAAAAGCCTGACGGAGCAATGCCACGTGGAGGTAGAAGGCCCACAGGTCATGAACTTCTTTTCTCGGAGAAGAGCAATGACGGTATTGCTCGTATTTATGGTCTTGATGAAGTAATGGCGGGTGAATTAGTGGAATTTGAAAAGGGTACTATAGGCATTGCTTTGAATTTGGAATAAAAAAATATTGGTGTTGTATTAATGGGTGATGGTTTGATGATACAAGAGGGAAGTTCGGTAAAAGCAACAGGAAGAATTGCTCAGATACCAGTAAGTGAGGGTTATTTGGGTCGTGTTATAAATGCCTTGGCTCAGATACCAGTAAGTGAGGGTTATTTCGAGACGTTCCGTATATGAGCCTCTTCAAACAAGACTTATTGCTATTGATTCGATGATCCCCATAGGTCGTGGCCAACGAGAATTAATTATTGGAGATAGACAAACAGGTAAAACAGCAGTAGGTATAGATACAATTCTCAATCAACAGGGACAAAATGTAATATGTGTTTATATAGCTGCTGGTCAAAAAGCATCTTCTGTGGCTCAAGTGGTGACTACTTTACAAGAAAGAGGAGCAATGGAATACACTATTATAGTAGCTGAAACAGCAGATTCTCCAGCTACATTACAATACCTCGCCCCTTATACAGGAGCAGCTCTGGCTGAATATTTTATGTACCGCGAACGTCACACTTTAATCATTTATGACGATCCCTCCAAACAAGCATAGGCTTATCGCCAAATGTCTCTTCTATTACGAAGACCCCTAGGTCGCGAATTTTCAATCACGGATACATATGTGGCCTTACTATATTGAAACGACTTCCATTATGGGTATTAAACTAATAGCGATTTATATAAGCTAATTCTTCTAATCTATAATTTGGCCAAAGATTTACCATAATATATATTTGGTATATGAAGACAAATTGTTATATACATAACATAAATGGGAACACACATTGTGGCATTGATACTAATCTAATGATGTATCCAAAAAGGGTATTGCTAATAATCCCATAGGTACTGAAACCATTAAAAGAACACCTAATAACTTATTGGGCACTGTACAAAGCATTTGAAATACGGGAAAGAAATACCATTCGGGTAGTATTTCCAAAGGAGTTACAAATGGATCCGCGGGTTCACCAATCATTGATGGTTCTAGAACCGCTAATCCTAAGTTACAGGCAATAGTACCCAGAATTACTACTGGAAAAATATATAAAAGATCATTGGGCCATGCAGGTTCTCCATAATAATTATGACCCATTCCTTTAGCCAATTTAGCTCTTAATACAGGATCATTCAAGTCAGGTTTTTTTGTTATTAGGATAGGTGAATTCTTATAGATCCATCCTCCGAAAGAACCGGACATGATAATTTTTCATCATCCGGCTCGAGCACGAATCAAACATTTCGAATGTATCCATAGAAAAAATGCATATGTTATCCACGTATATAGAAAGATTCCATGTAAGAAAATAAACCTTATTTTCTTCTCCGAAGTTACAATTATCTTATCTGCAAAAAAAAAAAAAAATTAAGTTCTTTTATTATTAAGTAAACTTAAGTAAACGCTCAATACCCAAGTAGGCTTTCAAAGTGAATAGTGCTTTTTGGGTGATCTCAAACCTTGCAATTCTTACCCCCCCCAAAAAAAAAAAATCTTGGAACTTTTTACGTACAAAGGATTTACTTGTTACTAATATAATCTAACCCCTGTTCTTCTTTAGATCCACTTGGTTTACTCCGATAGTATCATAAATCGAGTCAATGCATAGGAAATGAATGCATTTCCATACTATTAAGTTCAGTGAAATAGATAAAATATAATTCAGATTATCCCACATCACTTTTTTTACTGGATGTTACGGAGCCTGTTCATGCAGGATATGATCGAGTCTGATCATAGAAAAGATTCTTTACAAGTGAAACCAGCCTATCCTCTGTAGGGACGGACCTTGCGTGGTAGTTGGAATAAAGACACATTTAATTGTAAATTCAAATGTGGCAGATAAGAGAAAATCATATATCTGCGTGGCCCAATCAATAGTTCAAGTCACACACTCCCATAATCCATTTCTTCTTCGTAGAATTCCCTTCAACTATTCGTGTATGTAAATAATAATAATAATCCAATTTTGTTAAATTGAAGGAAAATATCCAAATACATGTCTTATTATTTTAAATAATCCATATTTGTAGCAATGAAATATATTCCTCCCCCAAATAAGAAATGATTAATTACAAATATCTATGATTCATATTTACTATAAAGGACCAGAAATGCCTTGCTTACGTATCATTGGAAAGTGCATTAACATAAATACGGCAGTAAGAAGAGGTAATACAAAAGTATGCAAACTATAAAAATGAGTCAAGGTAGATTGTCCCACACTAGAACTTCCGCGTAATAACTCTACCAAAGAGGATCCTATTACAGGAATAGCTTCGGGCACGCCTGTTACAATTTTGACTGCCCAATAACCAATTTGATCCCAAGGTAAGGAATAACCAGTTACACCAAAAGATGCGGTCAATACAGCCAAAACTACACCGGTAACCCAAGTTAATTCGCGAGGTTTTTTAAAGCCACCTGTGAGATACACGCAAAATACTTGCAAAATCATCATTAAGACCATCATACTTGCCAACCATCGATGAACTGATTGGATTAACCAACCAAAGTTAGCCTCCGTCATTATATATTGAACAGAAGCAAAAGCTTTAGTAACAGTCGGACGATAATAAAAGTCATAGCAAATCCTGTCGCTACTTGGACTAAAAAACAAGTAAGTGTAATTCCTCCTAAACAATAAAATATGTTTACATGGGGAGGAACATATTTACTGGTTATATCATCGACAATCGCCTGAATCTCAAGACATTCTTCGAACCAATCATAGACTTTATTGAGATGGGTAAACTAAACCAATGATTCATTATTCGAGTAGATAGCAACAACCATCTCATCCGGGAAAAGCCATCTTTTTCTCAACAATGTCTTTGTCATTTGATCCAATAGTGTTCCGTTAGATAGAAACAGATTTGATAAATATTGATAACTCTCAGATAGAGTATTAGAACAGAAAAATCCATTAGATAATGAACTATTGGTTCTAAGCCATCTCTGGCAATGAATCAACAATTCAAAATGCTTTTCTTGCGTATTCTTGAGAAACCAGCATTTATATATAGATGTAGGAAGATCTGTTTGGGAAGTAAGAAGCCCCTTTGACATCTCTTCATCCGCAAAGAATTCTCGATGTGAAAACATAGAGACAAAAGGCTGATCTTTGAATAGGAAAAAGAGTGGATCCGCAGGGTCCCAAATGAATTGGCTTATTCGAAAAAAGCCTTGTTCTTTGGAAGATCTATCTCGTGTTTGGTACTGCATGGTTCCACCCTGTAAGAACCCTGAATCATTTTCTTGACGCTCATCCTCTTCATCATAAATGATTTGCTTGCCCCGAAATGACCTGGCCCAATAGGGAAATCCCAATTCATTGGGCCTTTCGATACAATCAAATAGAAATCCCTAAGGGCGCCATATTCTAGGAGCCCAAACTATGTGACTGAAAAAATCCTCCTCTATCTGTTGCGGGTCGAGGACTCTTCCCCCTTCTTCAAACTCTGATTCATATTTTTCATGGAGAAATCTCTGATCAACGATAGAAAGAGATCCATTTTGAATCATATTTAAGGGATTTCTTGGTTCAGACCGAAGAAGCAATGTCACTCAATCAATATCAAACTGATTGCAATTTTTTTCTGTCCGTGAGGATCCCACCAAAGCGTCTTCTACTTCTAATAGGCCATGAACTAGATCAGAATTATTCTCAACGAGTCCATAAGAAGTGATCCCATTTTTTTCATCAGGTTCGGGTAGAGACCAAAGGTCTTGAGCGACCGATCCTGCAGAATAACTCAAAAGATAAAGAAGTATCGTTAATTTCTTCATTCTCCTTCCAAGTTTGAAGTACCATTTGTACATATAAGAATCCCTCTCGTTACATGATATCTTCTTCATATAGATAAATATAGGATCTATGGAGTAATTACTTAGAAGTACATTTTGTGAAATAGCCCTTCCTATCTGATAGAAAAGGATCCCATGATCCTGAACCGATCTTACCTGAGATCGCAAATCCCAAGTTTGTCTATGAAGAGCAGATCCAATTATACTAGTGTCTATGATGGATTTTTTTTGTATAATACTAATCGATAAGGCCTCATTAGTAAGTGCTACAAGATCTTGTACATTGGAACCCATAGTTATGGTTATGGACCCGAATCCATTAGTATGGAACATTTTCTTTTCCAAGTGAAATCCCTTAGTATATGAACGAGTGAAAAAGTGC